>OX596363.1:5310200-10110200 GCA_951394395.1 Colostygia pectinataria
GACAACCTGTGACAGCTTTACCCGGACTTTCGGCGAGCGCAGATGGCGCTCCGCCTGCAAAGATTTGAATTTTAAGCAACTATCGCAAGGGCACCACTTAGGTACGGACCACGGCTTGCGTAGTTGCTATCGGGGAGGGCGGCCCACCGGGGGCGGAACGGAGAGACGTCGACCTCGCTGGCGAGGTCGGTGTATTTGTGCAGTGTTTACTCTGTCCTGACTGGATGACTGGGTCGCCTCCGTGTTAGCAGAGGTGATCAGGTCATCGGGATCACCAAGAACGTGTCTTGGCCTACGAAGGGATCGATCAGCGGGCGGTTCGATTGGATAATCGAGAAAATCTGATACTAGAGGGTTCGGATGGTGAGGCGCGGCATCAAAGTAACGTCTTAAAGCGCGTTTTATGAACTCTGATATGGTCTGGAACATTGCGCATATACCACGGTGCCCCCGTGGCTCTACGCATGAATCTATTTTGAACTACTTGTAGGGACTTTATGTGATTTGAATGAGCGAACGCCACGGAGGCGTAAGTCATTATTGGACGAAAGCAAGTTTTGTATAGTGTCACCTTATTTCTAAGGGACCTTTTACTGCGCTTGCAAAAGAGTGAGTTTAGTCGGAACATAACGAATTTAGCGCGATTGCGGACTTTCTTCGCGTGAGCTTCAAAAGTCAGGTGCTTATCAAGGGTGACACCGAGGTAGCGGACTGTTCTAGCCCAAGGAATGGGCTTATCGAAAAGGGTGAGGGTTCTGTGCTTAGGGCGCCCCCGTGAGAAGTACACTGCTGTGCTCTTCGTAGGGTTTACCTCTATGCGCCATTTTCGGAAGAATGCGCCGAGTGCATTGAGAGCGGCTTGCAGTCGTATACACACCCGATTGCTATTGCGATTGGAAGTGTACACAGCTGTATCATCGGCAAACAAGGCGATTTCGACTTTATGGTGGTGAGGGATATCGCTGGTGTACAGCGTGAAAAGAAGGGGAGAGAGTACGGAGCCCTGGGGGACTCCGGCTCGGACGGGCCGTGGGTCAGAAAGCGCACCTTGAACGGTGTAGCGGAAGCTTCGATTGAGGAGAAAATCTCGTAAGATGAGCACGAGTCTATCGGGCACTCCGAATTGGGAAAGCTTGTAGATCAAGCCGTTGTGCCAGACCTTGTCAAAAGCTTTCGCCACATCGAGAAAGACGGCTCCCGTACGTGCCGAACAGGTATGTTGGAAATTGGATAACACGTGCTCCGTGATGCGGAGCAGTTGCTGTGGACAAGAGTGTCTGGCTCGAAAGCCAAACTGCTCATCGGGGAGAAGGTTGAGTGCTCGTGGGACCAGAGACACCTCAAAATGAGGCGTTCATAGATTTTTCCCAGGGAACTGAGGAGACTAATGGGACGGTAACCAGAAGGCTCTGATGCCTTTTTGCCCGGTTTGGGGATGCCGATGACGATGGCATCCTTCCAAACGTCGGGGAAAGTGCAAGTTGAGAATGCCCGCTGTTGACTTTTGCACTGTCTTTTATACGAGAGAGATATTGCTTCCTTTGCCACTCGAGATCGACTGCGGCGCTACTCGATGTTGCGCCGCGTTTTATACTTTTTGAATCGTTTGCAGCCGGGTAAAAATTTGATTGAAGTGCTAATTTTATAGTCTGCGCCGATAGACATATAGAAATCTTTGGGTAGAAGTGACACTGACGCAGCGAAAATAACCATCTACTTTAATGTAGACTTATTTCGAGTTCGTCTACCTGAGCTGAGATCAGTTTTCTATCTGGACATTTAGAAATCTTTGGCTGGTTCATATATATCTGGTTTAAGAATGGACCTTGTGTAGATTAGCACCTCGACGCTTGGACTTTTCATTTGAAACGTAACGTTGCTCTTCACCGTGGCGCTTCTGACTCCTGCGCGGTCCGAAAAAAGAGAAAAACTCGGTTATTTGCTTGTTTCACAAAAACTAGACCATTAATAAAAATTGTCTTTATTAACCGATCAAATAGTTATTTATTACCTACCCATCAAAGTGAGAATCACTTTGAAATACCATAGAGTTCTCGAGATCTAGGTCAAAACATGCTCAAAACAACAATTTTTCATAATATATTGTTTCTATTAGGCATGGAAATGTTTGCTACTTTTAAATCATTATCATTTGATATTATTGATATTATTATTATGTCACTGCTTTTTCACATGTGATATTTTACAGGCAATGATTTTCATTTTGACGGCCTAATTTTTCTCACTTTTTGCACGCCGTAAATAGGCATTTTGCGTGTCTCGCTCTCGCTCGGGACGGTTTTTATTTCTATATGTCCAGATATAGAATCGATCTCATAAAAACGTACCCAAACTTATCTACCAGATTAGTAGATACTTTTCTCCGCTACATCAGTATCACTTCTACCACTACGCGTTGAACATCTCCCAGAAAAATATTTTTTTAGCTTGTTTGTGCTGTTGGATTTTGTCGGAACCACGCAGGAAATCACAATAATAAAACGAGAATCACATAACATCGGTTTTAAAATTATCTGTTTCGAGAAAAAGAGATTACAAATTTTATTACTTTGACTGCTTGTAAAATTGAACAGTGTTGCAAGATGAATAGTGAATTACCCCACTATTCATCTTGCAACACTGTTTTGGGAAATTTACGAATACTACTCACGTACTTATAATAAACTAGCGGCCTGTCCCGGCTTCGCACGGGTGGACCTACCTATTTCATCTTAAATGAGCACACTTTTTTGTTCTTTCATCGATAGTTTCCGAAGCGCATGCGATGAAAGACATTTTATGGCAAATTTTTTACACCTTGGGTTACATTATTAAAATTTTAGTAAGGATTCTTATTTTTTTCTAATAACAAATATAGCCATGTTAAGGTGGCGGTTCGCGCCGCGACGGAGACAGGAGACCGAGACAGGAGACTGAGACTAGTGACCGCGACCGTTACTTGACGTTAGGCAATGTATACGCGACAGTTCGCGAGCGAGACAGAGACAGGAGACCAAGACGCGAGACAGGAGACACCGAGATGGTCGCTGCTCCGGACCAGTAGTGTCTCGTGTCGCGCTCGTGAAAGCACACGTGTTTAGTGTTATAAAATGAGTTTTTCTGACGAAGACTGTGAGACTCTGATTGAACTAATCAGTCAGCACCCTCCGCTATACAATGCACAACTAGACTCCTACAGAGACGAAAATTTGACACTGTGTTTTATTTTTTGTGTTTCAAACTGTGTTTTATTCAGCCGAAAATACTTCCTGAATATATTGTCATCAAACATCAGGTGCTTCTTTACTAATAGCGAAAATGATCCTTCATCATCATCATCATCATATCAGCCGATAGACGTCCACTGCTGGACATAGGCCTCCCCCAAAGAGCGCCATGACGACCGATTTTGGGCCTTCACCATCCACCGACTTCCTGCGACCGCTTTAATGTCATCGGTCCATCGAGTGGGGGGCCGTCCTACACTTCGTTTTCCAGTTCGTGGTCGCCACTCGAGAACCTTTATTCCCCAACGGTTATCTGTTCTGCGAGCTATATGGCCTGCCCATTGCCACTTCAACTTACTAATTTCTTAGAGCTATGTCGGTGACCTTGGTTCTTCTACGGATTTCCTCATTGCGGATTCGATCGCGTAGTGAAACTCCCAGCATAGCTCGTTGGGAGACTTTGAGCTTTTGAACGAGACCTATAGTTAGCGACCACGTTTCAGTGCCATAAGCCATCACTGGCAACACGCACTGATTATAGACTTTCGTCTTGAGGCTCTGCGGTATCTGTGACGATTAAATATGCCGTAACTTCCCGAACGCTTAAGAGTAGTAGAGTTCTCTGTGATAGAGCTCGTCCGGGGAAGAACTACCACCATACCTTTTTCTGCCGCCAAGCAGCAATGCTCGCATTGCTATGTTCCGGTTCGAAGGGTATGGTTTCCGGTGAAATTACAGGCACATGAGACTTCCCATCTAACGTCTCAGGGAGGTAACACGCAAGTGATATCTATGATGCTGCATGCGTACATAGGCTACGGTAACCGCTGACCATCAAGTGGGCCGTATGCTTGGTTGCCACTTCAGTGGTATAAAAAAAACAAAAAAAAAACGCTGCCCATCCGAGTTGGATTCGTCGGCTGACCTCTTTATCGAACTTGGACCTACCTAGCTGAATCACCTGTCCTAAATAGACGTAGTGGTCAACAACGTCGATGATATCGTTCCCAACATGTACCGGCACGGGTGCAACATGAGCGTTTGACATGATATTTGTTTTGCCCATGTTCATTTTGAGACCCACCTGTTGAGAGACGGTATTGAGGTCTCGGAGCATAGTGCCAAGGTCTTCCAGCGACTCCGCAATGATGACTATATCATCGGCAAATCGAAGGTGAGTGATGTGTTCGCCATTGATGTTGATGCCATACCCGTTCCAGTGCAGAAGCTTAAAAACATCTTCCAATGCAGAGGTGAACAGTTTCGGAGAAATAACGTCTCCCTGTCTCACCCCCTTTTGCAATTGGATAGAGTTCGTGTTCTGATTCTGGAGACGGATAGACATGGTGGCCTTACTATACAGATTCTTCAACACTTCGATATACCTATAATCAATTTGGCATCGCTGCAAAGACCGCAACACTGCCCAGGTTTCGACAGAATCAAAGGCTTTTGCGTAATCCACATACGCTAGACACAGCGGCCGATTATACTCTTCGGTCTTCTGTATAATCTGCCGTAGCGTATGGATGTGGTCTATAGTACTAAAGCGTTTTCGGAACACGGCTTGTTCGGGAACAAGCCCCCGAACCCCCGAACAAGCCTTCTTGACCTCTAGTTAAATATAAATCCTTAATAGGTAATCGTCTTTCAGCTTTGTATTTGTAATAATAATATAAGAGCAAATCATCGTCTTCTTCTTCCTCCAATAGCAGCTTCATTACTTGGTTTTCCATCACGACACAAAACACCACTGACTTCATCGACAGACTCTCTTGAACTGAGCGGTCGCTCCGCGACACTTGTCGCGATCTTCGGTCTCAGTCTCCTGTCTCGGTCTCCCGTCTCCGTCGCGGCGCGAACCGCCACCTTTACTCAGGTATAATGTAGCATTCTAATAGTAAAAAAAAATTTGGCCAGTTTTTTTTGAGGTTATTCGTAACAAACAAAAATACAAATCTTCTCTCTTTATAATATTAGTAGAGATTATGTAAGAGAATTAAATGGTGTTTCAATAAAAGACCTACTTTTGTTAAGTTAAGTTTAAGTTACATACAAAATAGCACTTAGCAAATCATTTTTGTATGTTTTAGATTTCTTGCGATTTTGGTTCTGCCAAAAAGCCGGACAGACGTAATATAAAAAACATGAAAAGATGACTCCTGGAAATCGCATTAAAACTTCAGTCGTTTGTTCTGATTATTTCTCTGATGATGTTGTATTATGTAGGTAGGTACCTAATTTAATGAATTTAATAAAGTATTCAATTCGATTTTCACATTGTAACGAAACAGCCTATGCCTAGTTTCGTTCTATTCATAAACATAGTTTAAGAGGCCTTTGAACATTTACTATTGGGGCGTTTAAGATTTTCAAAACACATCAGTAGTGCTTCCAAACAAACATTAAAATCTTATTTGTCATTATATTCAAAACTCATTACTAGACAGCTGTAGAGAACTATCGTATTTTAAGAAGTTGGAAGTTGTCAGAAAGAAAGACGGGAATTCTGGTAGGCAGGCTGCAAGGAACATAACTATCCTTACGCAGGCTGTCAGGTCGTGAAAAATAACTAATTGAAAATTATCGGATAAAAAGCTTAAAATCTTTGATTCAAACACTTTATTATCAGCTGTAGATTAGTTTGTTTTTTTTTTTTTTTATAAAATAAATAAATAAATAAATAATGCTGGACAATCCACACAGCATCATCTAGCCCCAAAGTAAGCTGCTGTTAAACAGAGCTGTATTATGGGTACTAGATGACTGATATATATTTAATACAATACAATACATAGATATTTTTTATTATATATATAAAATACCCAGAACACCCGGAACAAACATTTGTTCCGAGGCGGGAATCGAACCCGCAACCTCTGCGTCGCAGGCGGACCTGCGCCCGCTGCGCCACATCGGTCGTCCGTCATTAGTTGTGATTTACATACAAAAAGCGTGAATCGATTCAGTGCCCTTTGAGGAGTTTGTAAGCTAGAAAGTCCGGATACGGAATTGTCGTAGTTTGTGTGTGAAATTCTCGATATTGGCTTATTTGATCTCAATACTATTTATTTGTACATTTAAAATAACCAGTAATTAACAAGGGCGATTTTTATAATATTGTGTGAATATTTACCTAAGTTGAAGGAATGGTTGGGTTTGACCTTGATGTTGAATTTATTATATTAAATTGTTTTTATTTAGATCAATGCAGACAGTGAACTGAATTCTACTAATATTATATTCTTCTTTGACTTTTGGACGTATTTAGTCCTAGTGGCGATACCCAGACTGTACAGCTGGTGAACGAGGTAAGTTCACTTGGTTTATCATTCGTCAGACTTGGGCAGATTAAGTCCCACCCAGCAATATCCAGACCTGTTCACGGATAGTGAGCTACCTTACTAAAGTCTCGACCGGTGTAACCATAATCCAGTCCTGTCAGAAAACTAAGCTATTCTGGAAAGTTCTAAACTAAATTATTCTTCCAAAACTTTCTAAAAAGCTTATATAGATAGGTAGGCAGGTAGGTAGGTAGGTAT
The DNA here is from genome assembly GCA_951394395.1 of Colostygia pectinataria. NCBI lineage: Eukaryota > Metazoa > Arthropoda > Insecta > Lepidoptera > Geometridae > Colostygia > Colostygia pectinataria. Next base: position 5,316,970 of record OX596363.1, read on the forward strand.
GGTAGGGTAGTTAGAAAAGACGTCTACAAGTGCCAAGTTGCATTTCTAGATGCAGGATTACTGGGGAGGCAATAAAGACTGACGGACCTCCGACTTTGACTTGCTAAAAGAAAAGGCCCTCTAGTCCCTTGTAGACATACATGACAGACTTGAAGTTGGGGAATTCGTAGAGTTTTACAGATATAGTTTCTGTTTCCCAGAATTATTGATGGGCATCCAAGTCACTAGGATGTCCACGATAATATTTCATGATACAGAAGAGGGCGTCCAGTTTGGAGACGAGCCCATTGATCTGAGCGGGGCGGTGCTCTGATCCTTTAAGGATTATGTGAATTATGATCCTTATAGCCGTTTCTATTTATAACCATCATCTTCATTCATCTTGATAATATAAAAGGTACGTTAACCCGATGTACGATAGCCCGGGGTACGATAGCCTGAAGTATGTTATCTCGACGTACTTACGTTCGGTATTAGACTTTAGCTTGATATTTATACGAGGCAGGTAACACAGTAGACATTCCTGTATTTAGGCACAATATTAGACGAGGTGGGTAACGCAGTAGACAATTATAAAATAGGTAACGCAGTAGACAATTATAAAATAAGTAACGCAGTAGACAAGACTTGATCACTTTTAAAAAGAATTTAGGTTACTAATACGGAACAGAAGTTAGGTCCTACCCTTTACTACTAGACGATCACGTGGCCATTTCAACGATATTTCTACAATATTTCTACAACTATTTTATTGTATTACTTTAATACATTATTAGCTTTTACGGTGAGGTAGTTTTCCTCGCTTGAGGTAGGGTTCGGTACAACATCCAAGACGGTTATGGTATCAGGCAGGTCAAAATTTTGTGAGTGGGCAACAGCTGGTATTCATAAAAGCAGGCAAACCTTGTATGAACTTTACAGCGAAAAACAATACAACTTTTGTGAAGAGTTTAAAGTAAAAGTCAGAAAGGTAGGTGCCTAGCTTGTTTTTACGAGGTCAATGTTTAGGGCAAATACATTCCTACCTGATTTATGTTAGTGTTAAGAAACTGTATAGTTTGCTTTTTTGCACTTTAAAATGTACTTGTGTTTTGAAGATACAAATAAATGATTTATCTATCTATCTATCTAAATTATTCAAAAAATTTTAAAAGCGTTTGTCAAGTTGCAAAATCACAATATTTATGTTCAAAAATTAAAAACAGTCAAGATAAAATTAAAGCTACGTGGAAAATTATAAATAATGAGACTGGAAGAGTCAAGACTCAGAATAATGTTTTTAATTTAAATATTAATAATAATAATATTAAGCATGATGATGAAGTAGCCAAAGCATTCGGAAAATTATTTACTGATATTCCAGTTTCTACTACAAAATCTTTAAACTCTTCTCACATAATTGCAGAGTCATTGTACCACAATGCAACATACAATTACATTTTGACTATGTAAATAATAATGATATTATCAAAGCATTTAAACTGATAAATTAAAAAAAAACACTGATCTCTGGGGCATTTCTGTTAGCGTTGTGAAATCATTCATTGAAATTATTGCACCTGACTTAGCTTTTATATTTAACCAATGTATTGTCTGTGGTGTATTTCCTGATTTAATGAAACGTAGCAAGATAACACCTCTTTTCAAATCAGGTAGTCATTCTGACCCTGGTAACTTTCGGCCTATATCAGTATTGCCTACATTTAGTAAAATTTTTGAAAAACTTATTCTTATTCAGTTACAAAGACATTTTAGTATGAATAACTTACTTGATAGTAAGGGTTCACAAGAGGTCGCTCAACAACTGATGCCGGTGTTGAGTTGTATCACACATTTTTGAAGCCTGTGAGGAATCGCAAGATGCCTTAGGCATTTTTTGTGATTTATCTAAGGCATTTAATTGTGTACATCATGAGACACTAATTAGAAAATTACAACACTATGGAGTTAGGGGTGTTGCTCTAGACCTTCTCACTTCATATCTAAGTGATAGAATACAAAGAGTTGACGTAAATGGAAAGCGTTCTCCGGGATCAGTGGTAACAATTAGCGTACCACAAGGATCAATACTTGGGCCATTCTTGTTTTTAATATAAATGATCTACCCCGGCTTGTTAGGAACGATCATGTGAGATTGTACTGTTTGCTGATGACACGTCACTTTTATTTAAATTAATGCGACAAGAGACTTACTTTGACAAAGCAAACAATGCGATCTCTAAAATTGTAGGGTGGTTTAATGTAAACAACTTATTGTTAAACGAAAATAAAACGAAATGAGTTCGTTTCATACTACCTAATGTAAAACAAAACCAAAGTAATATAAAAATAAAAGATGAAAAGCTAGGCCTTGTGGACACTGCAGTTTTTCTAGGCATAACCTTAGATAATTAACTGCAATGGGGCCCACACTATATTTGGGTCAATATATTTATGAAAATCTTATGTATACAAAAATATTAATTTGTTTAAGAAAAATTGTGATAATCATAATGTTAATACTAGAAATAGAAATAAACTCGCTGTTCCCACAGTTAGGCTCACTAAGGTCAGTAAATCTTTTAAAGGGCAATGTGTACGCTTCTTTAACAAAGTCCCAAGCGACATACAAAATTTATCTATTGGCAAAATTCAAAACTTAATTAAACAAAAACTGTCTCAAAAAGCTTTATAAAACAACCGATTACCTAGATGATAAAAAAGCTTGGGACGAATGTGCTCCAACTCTACTCGGCATCCATAACAATAGCAAGGGAATGCCAAAAAAGCGATAGAAACCCAGCCGGTATTGTTGCCAGTTCTTTTACGGCATGAGCGCGTTGGAACTGGTGTAAATTTTCTTAGCTTGTAAGACGTTTCAAAGTGATCCTTGTGATTCTATTGAAATAATTAATTTTTGATTTTGATTTTGAATTATTAAAAAAACGGATTAAAATAAAAAGCATAAAACAAAAAAACCTAGCTAGGTATGTATGTATGTACCATTGAGTATGTATTACTCGATGGTATGTACCTACCTAGTCGTATAGGCTTGTACATTTGTATAAAACTACCTAGTTTGTTTTATTATGTTTTATGTGTGACGAAAAAGTAATTATTTATATTCTATTCTATAGATACTATTCTAGTTGAAAAATACATTTAAAGTTTAAGTGAATATAATCAATGAGTACTTTTTTACCACTAAAGTGGCAGGCAAACAAGCGTGGTTACCGTAACATATGTTATTCGCTTGCAACATCAGAGATATTAAGCACTTGCGCGTTGCCACCCTGCCTGAGACGTAGATCGAAAGTCTCATGTGCCTGTAATTTCACCGGAAACCATACCTATACCAATATTGTTAAAATAGGAAAATTGAATATCTTAGCCATGATAATAGAATTAGTCAAAGGTTTTACCGACCGATGATACCGATGCTCCTTACGAATCACCTGCTATTTACCTACAAACACGATGACTCCCGATGAAATCCGAACAATCTGTGAGCTATGATTTAAATAGCAGTGCACACGATGAAATGACACGATGACTTCCGATAAAAACCGAACAATCTGTGATATAATTTGCTGGAATTTATATCAGTGTGTGGGTAGGTAAGTAGCAGGTGTGACGTATGAAAACTTATTTCATATTATTTTTCACTGCTACCTATGAAATATTCCATGCCAAGTTTCTATCGAGAATTTTTTTTTCAAATCGTGTTTTCACTTTTTACTTTATAGAGCAAGTAAAAATGTGAAATTTTAATATTTTCTAAATTTTTGACTCGTACCTGGATTAGATACTGTGTTCTACGAGGGGCGTTCAATGCATTCTCGGTATAGGTATGAAATAATAAGCAGAAAATTCTAAATAAAATTTATTTTTCAATATAGTCTCCCATAACCTCAATACACTTATTTGCACGGGTAAATAACTTTTCGATACCCTCTAAAAAATATTTTTCTTCCTTGTCCGAAAAATTATCATTAATTGCTGCTTTCAACTCTTCATCGTCAGAAAAATGCTTACCCCGAAGATCTTTCTTCAGGTTTGGGAACAAAAAGTAATCACTGGGGGCCAGGTCTGGGCTGTAGGGTGGATGAGTGATTTCTTCAAATCCACAATCCCTCACAGCAGCCTTGGCAACGCGCCCTGTGTGAACCGGCGCGTTGTCGTGAAGAAGCAAGACACCAGCGGTCAGTTTTCCACGTCTTTTTTCTTTTATTGCCTCCTTTAAATTGCGTAGGGTGTTTGCGTAAAATGCGGCAGTAATACTTTGACCCTTTTTTGTGTATTCGATCAGTAAGATTTCCTTAGAATCCCAAAACACTGTGGCCATGAGTTTTCCGGCGGCGGCGGATGGGGTGACTTTAAACTTCTTCGGTGGGTCTGTTCCTTTTTTATGCCACTGCATGGACTCTTGCTTACTCTCAGGATCATAGTGATGAACCCACGTTTCATCACCGGTGACTATGCGGTCAAAAACTCTACGCGGATTTTCCCTACAGAGCTCCAAAAACTCCTTACAGCACTCGACTCGCACTTGTTTCTGATGCGCCGTGAGCATTCGCGGCACCCATCTTGCACTGACTTTTGACAGATTCAGATGCTCATGAAGGATAGTGTGAATGGTACCCACGGATAGCTTAGTCTTTTCTGCTAATGTTTTCACTCTTGTACGGTCATCTTCCAGTAGAAGTTTCTCAATTATTTTCACATTTTCTTCAGAAGTGGCACTAACCGGCCCACCAACACGGGGGTCATCTTCAATACTCTGTCTACCCCGTTTGAATTCACTGGACCACATCTGAATAGTAGATAATGAAGGAGCAGAATCTTGGTAAACAGCCACCATTTCTTCATGAATAACTATTTGAGTTTTTCCTTGTTTTGTAAGGAATTTAATCACAGCGCGATGCTCGATTTTCGTTAACATTGTGGCATCTGTCATTGTAGCTGTCTTTTAATATTGATATCTTGAATACTAATGATGACAATTAAATGAAATTTTATATTTATACCCTTAAAAAGTGTCGTTAGCTAATGAGGTAATTTATTTACCCTCATAATAAGTCAATCACCCCGATACCGAGAATACATTGAACGGCCCTCGTACATCGGTGTTTGTGACTTATTGCGCTATGGCGCGTTCTTATGCGTTAACATGCTCTCCAGCTGTTCTCCTCCCCTAGAAGGATTTCTCATTCCATGGTCTCCACTCGCTTTGCACCACGAGCCTTGTTTTCTGGCGTCGTTAGTATACCAGCCCATTGCCACGCAATTTGTTTAATGACGTCTTATGACTTAGTTTCTGGTCAACCCAAACGTTCCTTTCCCGGGTTTAGCGTAATACCTACCTACTAGGGGTGTGCGCCGATTGGCGCGGCGCGCGTCGCCGAAGATTTGAGCCACGCTGCCGCGCCGCCGCCGATAATTTGACCGGCGTGAAATCGGCGTGACCTTGTATTGTGCCTGGAGGCGCGGCCGTTTTACTCGAATAGTTATTATATCTAACGAAGACCTTTAATGGTTATGTTATAGTATTTTAATAATGCTAGAAGTGTTCTGAGAAACGTATTTTTCTGTGAGTACGTCACATTATAAGGTAGTCCAGCTGTTGTTTCTTTTCATTCTTCTTACGTAAAAAACGTTATTTATTTTATATATTATAACATGTTTTAAATCACGCGCGCACGACTAGGAAAGCTTATTACTCTGGTGAATAGAGAGTTGCGGACTTTACCACGGAAAGCCGGAATTATTTCGCTGCTTTCGAGAGTAGTACTAGTTAACAGTGATTAGTTAAATCGTCTAGCTCAGTGATTGGCAAACTACGGCCCACGGGATATCTCGATTTTTATATAAAACATTGCCAAAACATCAGTTTCCCAATGTTATTGCTCATGCTCAAAAAGTCGTGGCAATGTATTTAAAAGTCATCATCATCATCGGTATCAGTCGATAGACGTCCACTGTTATTGGACATAGACCTCCCCCAAAAAGCGCGATGACGACCGATTTTGAGCCCTCATCATCCACCGACTTCCTGCGACCGCCTTAATAAGTGCATCGGTTCATCGAGTGGGGGGCCGTCCTACACATCGTTTTCCAGTGTAATAGTAAAAACAAATAAAAAATCTGGCCACAATTACATTTCGGTTTATTTGGTTTGCCCTGGTCCGCTGATGAAAAATGTTTGGTCAACCCTGGGCTTAATTAGGTCACTTTTCATTAACTCGTTAGGTTCGACGACCGGCACTAGCCACCATGATGGGCCACCATGTAATGTATATCCATATTTAGGATTAGAGTAGGTACGAATCATTCGTTTGCAAAAGGGGATGAAACAAGAGAGGAGAGAGGTGAAATTCGAAGAAATAGTTAAAGTCAAAGTAAAAAATGGTTTATTTCAATAAAATCACAAGGATCACTTTGAAACGTCTTTACAAGCTAGGAAAATGTACGCCAGTCCCAACGCGGCCCATGCCGTAAAAGAACTGGCAACAACACCGGCAGGGTTCCTATCGCTTTTTTGGCATGACCCTTGCTATTGTTATGGATGCCGAGTAGTCCCAAGCTTTTTATCATGTAGGTAATCGGCTATTTTATAGGAAGCTTTTTGAGACAGTTTTTGCTTAATTAAGATTTAATTTTAAATTAAATTTTACAAAAGGGGCATTGCAATGTGACGGGTGGGACATTGTAACTCCATTTTGCTCAAACTTTGTTTAATTTCTCCTAAACTACCAATGCAATTAATTACAGAATAATAACATTCGGAAGCCAGATATCAGTTCTCAATAAAACCATTGAAATAGAATCTTAAATAACGCATAGAAAATTGACTTATTCAAAGTGGGACGGGTGGGACACTAAAGACACCCGCCTGTTTGATTAGATGGGTTTACCACCAAAATTAAGACAAACCATCAATAATTTGTTAAAAGCAGTTTTCTCATAATGTTGTAACTAAAATGTTAAGGCCTCGTTTTACTACGTAAATTATATATTATATCGTAAATTTTTCAAAATAATCTACTGAATAGCTTGTGACAGGTGGGACAGTAATTTGTGACGGGTAGGACTAGTAAGTAATGACTAAATTAGTTTGTGTCTAAAACACAACTGGTAATACATGCATATTTATTAAATGTTTAATGAAGAAAAAAAAAACTTTAAAGTCAAATAAAATATATAAAAATCAGTTTAAAAACCTCTAGCTAAATATGTAGATACTTATTTATTATTAGGTATTATTATTTTCGTCTAATTTTCTTCCCCTACGAATGTTCCTTTTTTTTTTATAGAACAAAAGCTCTTTTACAGTTATAGGTATACTATTCCTATTATTATTATGAACAAGATGAACAACCAAAAAATCTAAAACATACGAAGAAAGTAGAAATGCTTTTGAGAGTAAAAAACAAGACAAAATGTTTAGCTAATTAAAAACATTAAATAATCAATACAAATACAAATACAAATATTTTTATTTCAAACATAAAGTTTACAGGAATTTCCTATCTATGTTTTTAATTTATATATATAAACTTTCTCCTTTTTGCAGTCGGTTAAAAGTCTTTATGTAATCAGCCTTACAAAGGTTACTTATATGTTACCGTAACATAGAAGTTCTATGTTACAAAGCGGTAAAAACTACGGCCTTACCCAACTATAGATAGGTTCCGAAAAAAATTGAAAATTAATAGTCGCCACGTCTGCCACGAAACTGCGACAAAATTTACTACTTCCGATGCGAAAATACCTCTGATTTCACGCCTATACATACACCGTGTGTATTGTGACATTGTGTGTATTGTGCATCGATTTTCCCAAACAATTCAAGGCAGTTTTCAGCAAGGTAATGTACTGTGAATTCGGTCGGACCAATCAATCTCCAAAATAAATCACTATTCAATATTATTTGTCAAATATTACTTAATTAAATGTCTTATTTTTTACTATAATTTTGTCAAAATTAAAACTATAATAGTCATATTTTAGTTCACTGTTAGCCGCACAGCCAGTAGATATAGATAGAAGCACCAATATTATGATAGGGCCACAACAAGCCGCAAGCCGGTAGCCTCATTGCTCGTAAGTCGTAAGTCGAAGGCTACCTTAGCTAGACTGTAGAGTAGAGTTTTTTTAAATTAGAATTCCATAACTGTAATTTCGTGTTTATCGGCTTGCGGCCAGCCGCAATCGACGCAAGCAGCAAGCCGCCCGCCCCGCCCGCAAGTGGCATTGCTTGGAAATCTACATTTAAAGAATATTTAATCTAAGAAATACAATAACTACTTATATACTTAATACGATCTTTAGATGGCTCAACTGTTTCATTTAATGTAATGTAATTATGTAAGTACCTACATATTTTAATTATGGTTAGAGTTCGCACAGCGGATCTAGGCTTCCGTGAAGTTAGCCGTTTGTGATGCGCAAAGACAATTTAATTTGAAAAAGCTCCATTGCGCATCGAAACGGCTAATTTCACGACGGCCGAGATCCGTTGTGAGACCTATACCTCTTAAACCTTACACATCCCTGGAGGAGATAGGGTAAAAGCACCAGTTATTGGCACCTTAAGCACCTTGATCAATTTAAAATATAGTTTCTTTATGCGTCATCCAAATGATGTTTTTATGTGCTAATGGAGACGGGAAAAGTTCTAATATCAATTTAATAACAAAAAAAATTAACATTGTTTATAAAGTTTTTATATTCATTCAAATAAAACATGTTTTTTGACAAGTTACTAGCACCCCAGAACTAGTTACTGGCATGTTTAGTTTCAGTTATTGGCCATGGCATTTTTTACACGAAACACGGCAGATGATTATTGTAATTTTTAAGAAATCTACAAGAAACATATTTATCGAGTTCCTAGCTCTGGTTTAAACGAACAATGTTTTCACAACATAACCACACCATAGAAGCCGGATTGCCGATTGTCAATTAATTATGATTTTTTTTATACTAAATTATTCGAAAGGTGGTACGAACGAACCGGCACAAATAATTAAGATAAATATGTAAACTGTTCTCTAGAATGAAAGGAGATTATCGTACTTAGCTTTAACTATTAAAAAGTGTTTGAGTATGAAGTGGCCAATAACTAGTGCCGAGGAAATCCGTAGAAGAACCAAGGTCACCGACATAGATCTTAGAATTAGTAAGTTGAAGTGGCAATGGGCAGGCCATATAGCTCGTAGAACCGATAACCGCTGGGGAATAAAGTTCTCGAGTGGCGTCCACGAACTGGAAAACGAAATGTAGGACGGCCCCCCCCCACTCGATGGACCGATGACATTAAAGCGGTCGCAGGAAGTCTGTGGATGGTGAAGGCTCAAAATCGGTCGTCATGGCGCTCTTTGGGGGAGGCCTATGTCCAGCAGTGGACGTCTATCGACTCATATGATGATGATAAAGCATACATAGAGACAAACAGACAGACAGCGACTTTGTTTTTGTAACTTACCCCACCCCGGTCGTAAGTTTGCCGGCTACTTTCGCCGGCACTGAAGCTAAGGCTAAGGGCTAAGGCACGTATTTATTTTGATTTTGTTTAGGTCCAAGCGCGCGCTAAAGTGTGTTATCTCGCTCTTACTATGCGCATTTTTCTCGAAACATGCCGCAATGCACATGCAGTTATGTCTAGTATTTCAATATAATTTACTAAAATTTTGTAATTGTAAGCAACCACATGCGTTGATTATGACTATGTACCAAATCTACATTGTAATGAGTTTTGGATGCGAATACGTTTACAGGCACCTTAGGCCACTGTAACCACCTAACATCAGGTGGGCTGTATCCTTTTTTTGCCTTCTTGGTGATATAAAAAAAATCATCTAATATACGATTCTTGAATGAAACTAAACCGGAGGCTTATTCGCTATGACCAAATTTAAGTAACGCGGGCTCGATATCGAAACCTGTGAGGAATCGTTGTCTAATCGTATTCTGTATGCCAATGTCAGATTCCTTAGTCGTGACCAGACGCGACAAGTCGCGGTTTGAGCCTGTTACGACTTACGATATCGCGCTTCTGACTTTCGTGGTTTGTAAACCGTGGATCAATTTTGCAGCAAATCTCTATTGTTTACTAGAAATTTATGATAATCAAGTATCTTCGATTAATCTATTGTGAGTTGTGTAAGTAACATAATTTACGGTAGGTACCTAGAGGTAGAATAAAATACCGACATTTGCCACAGAACGGGCATAAAAGCCACCTAGCTAAGCTGTAAACTGTAAATTGAAATAGAAGTGAGAGACACGAGACGTGGCACGCGCACGAGGAAGACCACGGAGAAGGTGGAGCGACGACGTGATAGAGGTTGCGGGAAAAACCTGGACCCGGCTCGCTCAACACCGCAAAAAGTGGAACTGCATAGAGGAGGCCTACACCCACTTTTGGGTGACCAAACAAAACCCAACTTAATATTTAATAATGGAAAATACACAATAGGAATACAAGAAAGGGAAAAAAAACAGTGAATATTTTAGTTAAGTGTATTGTAAATCTATACTAATATTAGATAAAGAGTAAAGATTTGTATTTTTGTTTATTATATTACGAATAAACTGAAAAAAAAAATGAGAGCACAGGCATTGAGCACATACATTTTTCGAACAGAAAAATCCATTGGTGCACGACCGGGTTTGAACCCACGACCTTAGGATCGGAAGGCCACTAGACCACTGGTGCTCTTTCTAGAGTAGGTAGGTACAAAAATAAAGGTGCCTTCTATTATTATTCATTGAAATTAATTTATTTTCTTAAAGCATAGTACAAAGTACTAAAAGTAAGTTGGTATGAGTCAGTGGCCAACTCTGGTGACGGAGCCTAACAACATTGAAAAAGCTGGGACCGACTTCTGGTGATATACCAGTGCACCTTTGAGGCGTAACCAGAATGCCTGAAAGTACGCAGCACAAAAAAGAAAATAGTTCTTTTGAAACTCTATAGTAGGTACCGCAAATAAAGTAGGGTCCATTGCTAAGGGTTCTGCAGAATCCCTTAACAATCTCCTCTCTAAATTCATGCGTTGTTGGCGCCAGCGACTCACACATCGTCTCCTAAAAACATTATCCATTTTTTTCGCAGGGATTTTCTTTGTTTGGTTTTCATTTTGAGTTTAGATACAATCAATTGGCTATGCGTTCTGAAACCAAAACTAGTCGAGCGTATTTGATTTATGCTCTCACTAATAACATTATTTTTTACGCTCATAGTTTAACTTTTTAAAACGAAATTATTTTGTACGGTTTCGGAATTCTATAGATAAAGGTAATTCAAAATATACTTGAGACTATATAGTTGAGATAAAGATTGTAAACAAAAAATTAAATCGACTATAAACCGATAATATTCCGAAAAAAACCGGATCTAGGATTCAGAACGTATAACGTAAAATTAAAAACATCAAAACTCAGGGCATAGACAACCTATCTTGTGGCATGCAGAATACCATTTTACAATTCCACACCATGGCGCGTATAAAAAATACGTTTGCGGTTTGAGCACGACATGACGTCACACCACATTTGTAAGGAATCTCGTAGGTCATAGCGAATAAGCCTCCTGGTGCCGTTATATCAGTATTTAAAAGCATCCTTTAAACCGTTCATGACCTCTTTAGCTTTGTTTATATTGTCTGTTAGACAGGTTATTCTTTATTTAATATTTTAAATTATTTACGACGCACACGACCGTATTCGCAGTCCACTACGGCAACAGAGTAGACTATGGCTCACGGCACGGCGAATTCTCCTTGCCGCGCGTCAAGGCCAGGGCAGCGCGACCGGGCAGTTCTGCTGGTAAGGCTACGCTGTCGATCGCTTGTTGTTGCGGTCGCGACTACCGGTTCGCGGTTACCAAGATTGGAATGTTACCTTAACAAGATGTGTTTAGCCACGTAATAAGCCAGTGGTCTAATCTTGGCCACTCCCTCATACTAACTTATTTACTTTTGAAGTGTCTATAATATGAGATATGCCTCAGTGTATCGTAATTTGGGTAAATAAACGCTCATTTATGTCCGCGTCTTAAATTTTAAGAATGCTATTCTCTCCGAATCACTTATAGATTATAAGAACAGAGTAAACGGATTTAACATTTTATTGATAACTACTAAGGTGGCCCGCGCAGTTTCACTCGCGGTACCATTTTCCCACTGGTACCACTTTCGCACTGGCACTTTTTTCTCACCTAAACCATTTTCTCACTGCACTAGTAACATTTTCCCACTGGTATCATTTTCCTACTGGTACCATTTTCACACTGGTACCCCTTTTCCCACTGGTACCCCTATTCCCACTGGTATCACTTTTCCCACTGGTACCATTAATTTAGTAAGTACTTACTTTGATTACTTGCCGTGAAGAATATTAATACTGAGTTTCAAACAAATCGCACGACATTTTACAGAGTTACCATACAAACATAAACACCGGGTGTAGGGGCCCGGTGTTTTTTTATTTTTATTTTATTTTATTACAAAATCTACAGCTTTTTGACAATTTTTACTTATTCTTATCTTTAAATCCTAGAGCCAATAACAGATTTATATTATTTATACAAAGCCTATAATATATATATACCCCTAACACCGGGCCCCTACACCCGGTGTAATACTAAGCTTCAAACAAATCGCAACGCGTGATAAAGTTCCCATACAAATTGTAACACCCCAACAGCGGGTGTAGGGGGTAGTTTTGAAAATATTTTAATACCAACTTTTATCAAAGGCGTTGTTTCACGTAGTATCGAGCCGGGCCTTGGTTTTTTCTAGGGGTCTAGATAATTAGATAATCAATAAAGAAACCATTTATCACTGTTTATTTATTTTATTTTAGCTTCTTTCATAATCTAAAGTAAGTTTATCTTTGTGAAGAAGTGCAACACAATGCAAAACAACATGGCGGGTTTAACGAACAACTGGGTTATTAGGTACTGTCAAAGTCAAGATGCGCCACGATCATTGTTATGGCGGACCTCTAGTGTTCCCGTTGTAGGAAACACAACACAATAAACATTTTTCTTTTAGAACTTTGTTGGTCTAAAGCGCAACACACACAGCGAGCGGGCGCGGGTCGGGTCAGATCCGGCGCGGGAGTTTTTTGTTTTAATTTGTATGGACGACAAGAATGACAACACACTGAACGCGGGAGCGGCTGCCGCGCTTCCCCCTGACCCGCGCCCGCGTTCAGTGTACTGTCATCATTGACTTCAGTACAAATACAACAAAAACACCCGCGGCAGATGTGCCGCGAGCCCGCGCCCGCGTCCTGTTAGTCTTATATTTTTTTCCAATTATTCTATGGTGTTACAAAGACCTAGGCCACTAAGAAATTGGTCCTTTACTGAAGATTGATAATGCCAAGTTTCAAATGTGTTAAGTGCCAGGAATACGATTTTTCATACAAACGTTTTTACCCTCTTTCACCCCTATAGGGGTTGAATTTCAAAAAATCCCTTAGTACCTACGCACCAAGACGGATATACCCTTAAATTATAGATACCCTAAAGATATAGAGACTTGCTGACGACCAGCGGTTTAGGCTGTGCGTTGTCATCACACAATCAGCAGGCGTACCATGACATTTTAGCTAGCGTCTCAAATCTGATGCAATTGACTGTAGGTTCCTAAACTGGCTCGCATTTTTTCGTACCATGACCTCTAAACAACGCAATCGTACTTGAATCGTTTTGAACGAATGAACTTTGTCTCAGGTCTGTTTCCACCTCGCAATGGCATGAGAAACTGCGTTCGGAAATAAATATATATAGTGTTACGGAAAATTACGGTTTTATTATTTTAACTAAATTTTTATTTTACCGGGTTTAATTTATACAAAGTAAGGTATATGAAACAAGTATTTTGCTTTGTAAAATATAATTATGTGATTTTTGACCATCGACAGCTACAGAATTATATCAAACTGATGATTTGTAGAGTTTAAATTGTTTATTGAGTTTCGGAACGAATCTATCTGTCTCTGTGTTCTGTCATCTTAGATCGTATTGTCACCTCTACCACCAAGAACGGATCCAGGATTTTTTCTGGGAGGGGCACAAGGGGCGCACGGGCAAAAGAATCAACAATAACTTATACAATTTCAAGTTGGTATATGTATAGGATGGTTTATGAAAGTGTCAAAACAATAGAAAAATTATATGTTTTTTAAAGACAGTTTTCTTTTATGTTTCCTGCTAAAGATGTCCAGCACTTCATCAGCGTCTATTTTTGCCGCAACGTTTAAACGTTTTGCATTAAAGCTAATCCATTCAAACGCACTTCTATCATCCTGTTGCAAAGATATGTACTATAATCGGCGTAAGATGGAGAAAGATCTGATGATTTGATTTGCTTCTAAGTATGTACTGTGATGGAATCTCTACGGTATACAAAAATATCGTCTGGGGGAGCACGTGCCCCCGTGCTCCCCTCCCCTAAATCCGCCACAACCGTGGTGGTTTCAATGACGAAGTAAATAAGCAAATAAATTTACCTTTATGTTTTAAAAGTTTAGCTTACGTTACGTGTTTAGTCTTGTACATGCATTACATGAGTGGGCCCATACATTAATCTAAGTATGAACCTGAACATCTGAACATCCTCAAGTGTATTTTTGGTAAGAAGTGATCACCTTTAAAAAGCATGTGATGAATTTAATGGTGAACCTTCGCGTCGAAGAGTAACGTACAACCAGCTTAGAGGCTCTTTGGAAAATGATAAAAGAAGAGAAATAGCTTTTAGATATAATAAAACTTTATTATAATAAATATTATGGCTTGATTTCTTTGGTACTTTCCTCTGAGCTCGTCACATAAATCTTTAAATAGGTCTTCTGATAGGCGGTATCTTTTTACAAATTCCACATCGTCTGATTGAATAGAGGGGTTCACTTGATCGCAAATATTTCAATATTCGTGGAGTTTTTTTTGCGTTGTGAAGATTCTTCATTGTCGTACTCGAAAAACTCAAAATATTCGTCCCGACATCTACAAATTCCAACAAATAAATCACAAAGTAACACAAAATATGACACAAAACATACTATCTATGTTTAGTAGCACTAATTACCCTTGAGAATATCTTTTTAATTTTATTCTATTCAGTTTATTCACGAAATTATTAGCTTGTACTGAATTTCTGATTTTGACAGATTAGCGATTCATTTTACGCCAAGAAGAAACCTCATGGTACGGATTGAATGAACTAAATCATGGTTTGCGTGTCAATATAGGTTTGTTTTGACGGCAAACTAAACATGAAATAAACTGATTGTCTTATTGATGTCATGGTACAAATTTTTTTGACAATTCAGTTTAGGTCCTAATTTGAATCGTTCTAAGAGTTCATGGTATGGTTACGGTTTGTCTTCCCACCGCCGCGCCCGCACCCCTCTGACGATGGGTGGTTTGTTCATTAATTATGAGCGATACTGATTCCGACAATCGGATGGTTTGATACCACTAATAATAACATCATCATCATCATCATATGAGCCGATAGATGTCCACTGCTGGCTCCCCGAAAGAGCGCCATGACGACCAATTCCGGGCGACCGAGCCTTCACCAACCACCGACTTCCTGCGACCGGTTTAATGTCATCGGTCCATCGATTGGGAGGCCGTCCTACACTTCGTTTTCCAGTTCGTGGTCGCCACTCGAGAACTTTTATTTCCCAGCGGTTATCGATTCTGCGAGCTATATGGCATGCCCATTGCCACTTTAACTTACTTAATAATAACAATCAAATGTAAAAACAATCGATCGCTAGTTTGTAAAATCTAATAAAAAGATTATTCCCATCTGTCACATTTTTTTCAATAAGGTGACAGATCGCACTTTTATTTTTTTGAAAAGTGCGATCTGTCACCCTTTGTCATAACCTTTTGTCGCCCGTCACTAACAGGGAGACATAGACCTGTTAATTCCTGCTTGTCCTTCAATTAAAAAAAGCTGTGTTATGTACATTAATTCTGTTAGGGTTGTTTATTACAATGGGCAAAATAACATATTGCCAAACTATCAGTCACTACTACTCGTAGAACATATTTTGCTTGCAAAAACTACTTTAAATTTATGGGATTTATTATTTTAAAATTTAGGTAAAAAGGTGTAAAAGAAAAAAATATGTAGTTTTGATTTATAATCCTTTATTGAAGTATAATATAAACATGTCATGAATTGTATACTTAATACAGCTGCTGTTTCCATTTAAATAATTATTTCCATCTGTCTTTTTCTAATAAATCACAGTTCAACATTCAATTTCAACTGAGCACTCCCGTGCTTTGGATGGCACGTTAAGCAGTCTGTTTCAGCTTTTTCAAAGTTATTAAGCCATGCATGACAGAGGCCTTTGGGCGGCTTAAAAACTCTGCCACCAGAGTTGACCACTGATTCATACGAATTTACTTACTTTTTAGAAATAAATGTCACCGGGCTAGCAATCGTAAGATAAACTAACTTTAACTAGGTAAGGATAATGACATCCTAACTACCTCTAGAGACTAAGATGCGCTTATCAAGGACGATCAGTGAAAAGCTATTAGCTGTGCTTTTTTTTATGTCAACAAGTGACAGGACAATCAAGGCGCCCACCTGATATTAAGCACCACGCCTGACTACAGATACAGTGCCACCCAAAGCTTAAAGTTTTTAAGTGTTTGCGTGGCACTGCACTGCGCTTATCACCCCGAGACATTGTTGTTAAGTCTCTTTCGCCCAGTAATTTCACTTGCTACAGTGCCCTTCAAACTTAAACACAGTAATGCTTGCACACTACTGCTTGGAGGTAGAATATCTGACACTGCGATGGTACCCACCAAGACGGACTCTTGCTGAAGAGTCCTACCACCAGGTAAAATATCTATCTATGGCTATCTAGGTAGATCTAGGTATCTAGATCATGCCTGTTTGAGAACAAAATGATGTAATCATTGATAGATTTACCTAAGTATTTATTTTCATGCCTAGCTTTTTATTTAGTTTGTGTGTCTTATTGTTATCTACCAACTATTATTAACTGTGTATCTGGTGTGATGATTAAGTACCTCAATAATTTATTGTGTAAATTATTGTACCTATTTAAAAATCAATAACACTTTTCCCTTCCTTTGATTTTTATTTAAATTTTAAATGTAAACGGTACCCAGTGTAACTACCTATAGTTTCAAAACAGCATTATGTACATTGTTAAATATATTTTTTTAAATGGATGACACGCAGGAATAAACAGGTCTGTTTCTCCCTGTTAGTGACGGGTGACAGAAGTTTATCTCATCTCGTGACAGGGTGACAGATCGCACTTTTCAAAAAATAAAAGCGCGATCTGTCACCTCAAGGTGACAAAACTAGGTGACAGATGGGAATAATCCGAATAAAACCACTAGTTTCATTTATTAACTTTGTCATACAAAATTAAGCAGTTTTCTCTTCTACAATAAGGTTTAATTTTAACTGTTAATCGTAAATGGTTACTGAGTTTAGAACCGCTAATTCATTCATACTCAGTTTGCTATACAAAATTGAGCGTTTTTATCGTAGTCAAAGATTACTTACAAGAAACAAACAGACCCGTGTAGTAATGTTTTCAAAGAACGGCAAATTTTAACTTTGCCATCACTTTATAATTTTTGTATAATTATGTGAAGTAGCAATTTTTGTTTAAAGTAATCCACATCTTTTTAATCCTTATCCCGTTATGAACGGTTGCGAAGGCAGTCTACACCATTTGCCATGCAAGACGGCATTATTACGTCTTTCTGCATGGCGCCAATTGTCTATAATCATATTCCACTTTCTATTCGAACCCTTAATTATTTTATTTATATTTAAAAACTCTTAAGAGTATTGGCGGACAGGGCTATATACGGTTGACGAATTTTTGAACGATAATTTCTAAGTTTGACATAAATAATATTAAATTTAATTATTTTTAATATTTAATTTTTTGGTTCATTTTTATTATAATTATTGTTTTAATGGAATTCGTTGCAATTTAATTTTGAATTTAATTATTAATTTTAAAATGTACCTACCTGTATTTTATTTGTATGTGAAATGTTTATACGCCATGATTTATTTATTTTATTTTTATTTTATAAATTTTAGGAAAACTAACAGCTAAACAGATACAATAGATAAATTATATAGATAAATGTAACTAGAGCTACACTTATGGGAAGGCCAATTATAAGTTTACAGTAGCTATGAATAAACAGTTACAATAGACGACAGTTAGAAGAGAAAATAAAAATGAAAACATTAACTGAAATACATACACGCACACACGATATTTGACTTAATTTTGAGTACTTAATCTAAACGTTATTAAAGTAACTATCGTTAAGCAAAATCTTAATCTTGTTTGAAGAAGTGTTAAATAAATCAACCTCAACGTGTCTTTACTAAGAGGTTGAATGAGTTTGAAGCTCTTATGACAAACGAATTCTGTCTATAATTTGTCCTGACTGTAAGAACATAAAGAAAGTTAGGTTTTCTCAATGCAGCTGTGTTCACACGTAACCCTAATTGTTCGAGAAGTTCAGGGCTGTCAACAGTGCCGTTTCCGATGTTTACCAGATAAGATGATGATGATGATGGCAGGACTAGTGATACCTATTTTTAAGTTACAACACCAAAATGTACCTAGGTTCCATAAGCAATAAATATCTTTTATCTTTATCTTTATCTTTATCTTTACTTTTAGTTGATAGCAACAATTAGGGTAAAAGCACCAGTTATTGGCTACCTAAGAAGCACCTTGGTCAATTTAAATTGCTATAGTTTCTTTAGGCGTCATCCAAATGATGTTTTTATGGTGTTAGTGTAGACGGAAAAAGTTCTAATATCATTTTAATAACAATAAAAATAATTAACATTGTTTATAAAGTTTTTATATTCATTTAAATAAAAATTGTGTTACTGGCACCCCAATATTAGTTACTGGCTGTAGCATTTTTTACGAAACACAGCAGATTATAGTAATTTTTTTAAGAAATACAAGGAGCATAATTATCGATCGTTCTTAGCTCTGGTATAAACGAACTTTTCGAAGCCCTTGTATAAATAATTACAGTAGTTCACCAGACAAAATGAATTAGTATCGGTTTCGGCACAAGTTTATTACAGGCCATCGGATCTTGAACTGATCTCTGCATGCGGTGGTTACTTAACTGGCCATCTATGCTGTGTTCTTCAGCAAACGTCAGATTAAGTTAAGTTTTGCATTGAACCGATTGACCAAAAACTAACAAATCGTTTTTATTTATTATTGCGGAGTAAGGTTCCACTCGTTCGCATTACTTGGAAGAAGGCCATTTTGCAAACAAATTTGACAAATTATAAATTGAATTCGTAGGTGACTGGCGGTGATGTACATGTATAGCCTAGCCAGTAACTTAAAACTTAGTTTTTTTCGTTTCTGTTATTGGCTATACCATAATTTAATGTTTTAAAGTAAAAAAATAATAAAATACATATAAATTAAGATAAAATAACTTAAATAGTAACGAAATATGGATCAACTACAGCGATATGAGGTATGAGACAAGTTTCATTCGAATTGTAGTCAAACGCAATCCTTACCGTTTTCACAACAAAACCCCACCATAGTAGCCGGATTGCCTATTGTCAATCAATTATGATTTTTTTATACGAAATTATTCGAAAGGTGGTACAAATTGGCACAAATATTAAAGCTAAATATGTAAACTATTATCTAGAATGAAGGGAGATATTGTACTTAGCATCAGTAGCTTTTAGGAAGTGTTTGAGTATGAAGTAGCCAATAACTACTGCCAGCCAATAACTCATTCATTTACCCCTAGTTAACTACAAATTTCTGAGTACTGAGCACAACACTAAAGACACGGCAAAATGACACAATCCTGGTCCACACTTAGCGTAGCAAGTACCGTAACATGTTACGCAGCCACGGCACGCTGAAATGTTACAGATGTGGACTCACCTTTAGCGTGCGTAGCAGATACGCGTGACAAAAACATAAATGTGGACGGGTTTTGACACGCGGCTATGTGACACGATCTAATGTTACGCAGCCTTCCACTCCGAAGCCCACGAACGAAGGCCGAACATTTCGCCGTGTCATTTATATGGCTATATATATTACTAGCGGCTCGTCCCAGCTTCGCACGGGTGCAATAAAAACTTAAGCACCTGTGCGAAGCCGGAACGGGTCACTAGTCATTCATAAGGTAGGATCCGACCGCACGTTTTAGCCGCGCGGCTACCTATTTCATAGTTCATGTGCACGCTCCTCTCTGGCCAGGGCGCGCGCGCGGGCTTTTTTAGTATTTTGTTTAGATTGACATTTTTATAATTCGTCATAACTTTTGAATGGAATGTCTGATTTCAATAATTCAAAAAGTTATCTACAGGTATTGAAACAGTCTTAAATATGAAATGATTTATTTGGATAAGGATTAATATAAAGGTATGGAATACATGGTCTGATTTTGGTCGGCATTTCTATCATCTTTTAAAATGTAATAAAGTAGTTATAGTTACATAACTACAATAGTTGGACATATGGTATCGCTGATCACCTTTATTGAAGTATATTTTTGTAGATATCAATATGTTCTTAAATATTGTAGAACATTTTTTTTTTCTATCATCAATAGTTTCCGCAGCGCTGTAACACTCTAAATTTAATGGAGGTTATAATAAGTTAAAACACAAGTGGAAAGTACAAATAAATAGATCTTTATTACACAAATCTAATTTGATGTAATACAAGAAGGTGGGCGCCAGACCAGATTTCTCACTGGTCACTTAAATTATGAGTAAGTATAATAGTAGCAATAGTTACAAAAGAGCATAAAGGTCAAAGGGGTTCGAATAGCATATAATCAGAGTTATCTACCGCAGTCAGCTTAAGAAGTGAGTTTATGTAAGTTTAAGGTTGATTGAAGATTTTATATTCCGGAAGGGAAATGTGTGGGTTAGTATAACGACACAGAGGTACCAGGAGAGTGTCGCCTCTCCGGCGCAGGAGGACTCGGAAGAAGGGATCCCCCTACACCGCGTTCAGCCGCTGCAGCCTGCCTAAGACCGACCCTAGCTGGAGTCCGGGACCGGATACTCGCACACGAAGGAGAGGCACCACACTCAACCATAGAATGGGAGAGATAATATAAAAAAAACCTGGAAAGGAAAAGCGAGGTAAGCTTATGGCTGTAAGCCTGGGACCCGCCCGTTTCCTATCATCGTAACCAATCATAGAAAACAGGGTAACTTACCCACAAGGCGTGGGTTTTTGGGCGAGACGGCGACGCAAGGCGAGAGCCTTAAAAAGGCGGCAAGACCCGAGCTGGGCCCCACGTGATCCGTTGGCTGGAAGAGAAGAGAAGTTAGCCTTAGACGGACAAGTGGCGCCGGCGCGTGCGCCCAAAAGTCTAGTAGTATTCTCCTACAAACAAGTCACGAAAGCTTACCCGTGACTTGCTTGTAGGAGGCCTGTAGCCAGCCGATGAAAGCAGAAGGAACTGCATGCCGGTGCAAGGTAATGGCTACGTGGAGTCACGCGCTGACCAGATACAGGGGCACTGTACAGTAAAGGAATCCAATTTAGCCGCCAGCACAGGCATAGAGAGAAAGCTTGTGGGGCTGCCCTAAAGATCGAGACTCACCAGCTCGGAGTTAATTCCCACTAAACTTGACTATTCACGAACGCGGAACCACAGAAAAAGGAGCCTCGAAGACTCTGAACGACCTCACCGAACCAGAGTGGCCCGCTACCAAAACTGAATCTCCCAGGAATAAACAACAACGAACTATTATATTTTAATATTTTCATCACGCAGGCAAAGCCAGACGTGATGAATACACTTAAATATCTGACGAATTATCTAAGTATTTTGAGACAGCTGAAACAAGTAAAAGCAATTGAATTTATGTAGGCTTAATAAACCCAAAATTTTCCAATAACCAATAAGCTAAATTAATATTGCAGCTGGAAATGCTGCTTAGTGTGAGAGGCTACGGTCATTCACAATAACGTGAAGTGTCAAGAAATGTCACTGACTGATAGGTAACTGACGGTTACAGCGCATGCGATGAAAGACATTTTATGGCAATTTTTTGTACACCTTGGGTTACATTATTTAAGTTTTAGTAGGGATCACTATTTATTTCTAAAATAAAATATAGCCTATGTTACTCAGGGATAAGGTAGCATTCTAATGGTAAGCTAAATTAATATTGCAGCTGGAAATGCTGCTTAGTGTGCGAGGCTACGGTCATTCACAATAACGTGAAGTGTCAAGAAATGTCACTGACTGATAGGTAACTGACGGTTACAGCGCATGCGATGAAAGACATTTTATGGCAATTTTTTGTACACCTTGGGTTACATTATTTAAGTTTTAGTAGGGATCACTATTTATTTCTAAAATAAAATATAGCCTATGTTACTCAGGGATAATGTAGCATTCTAATGGTATCGAACCAGTAGTTTTTGAGTTTATTCGTAACAAACAAAAATACAAATATACAAACATACAAATCTTCTCTCTTTATAATATTATTATTATTAGTATTAGTATATTAGTATAGATATATGTGGCTTGACACGCGCAACATTTGTAGCAAGTGTGGACGCTGTTTATGTACTGTTACGCCCCGATGTCACATGCCACGGGCCGATGCATCAGAAGGCGGTTTTTATCAAAGGATTTTCTGCCCTGTTCTGGGTAAACGCAACCGTCCACGCTTTCGTTTTTGTCACGCGTGTCAGACACGCTGCAATTATTTTGTGCCACAGCCTTTTACACGGCTCGGCTCGGCGCGCGAGTCGGTGTACTACGGTATGTCTTCCTACCGCCCCGCGCCCGCACCCCTCTGACGACGGGTGGTTTGTGCATTAAAGATGGGCGATTATTACTGATTCCAACAATCGGATGGTTTGATACCACTAATAATAACATCATCATCATATCAGCCGATAGATGTCCACTGCTGGACATAGGCCTCCCTCAAAGAGCGCCATGACGACCGATTCCGAGCCTTCACTATCCACCGACTTCCTGCGACCGCTTTAATGTCATCGTCCACTTCGTTTTCCAGTTCGTGGTCGCCACTCGATACCCTTTATTGCCCAGTGGTTATCAGTTCTGCAAGCTATATGGCCTGCCCATTGCCACTTCAACTTAGTTAACAATAACAATCGAATGTAAAAACAATCAATCGCTAGTTTGCAAAATAGAATTAAACCACTAGTTTCATTCATTCACTTTGTCATACAAAATTGAGCTGTTTTCTTTCCTGCAATAAGGTCTAATTTAAACTGTTAATCGTAAATAGTTATTGAATTTAGAACCGCTAATTCATTTCAATTCAGCGTTTATCTCGTAGTCTAAAGATTTGAACTTTTAGTTGATAGCAACAATTAGTTACTAATTTCTGAGTACTGAGCACAACACTATAGACACGGCAAAATGACACAGTAGTGGTCCACACTTAGCGTAGCAAGTAGGTACCGTAACATGTTACGCAGCCACGGCACGTTGAAATGTTACAGATGTGGACTCACCTCAGTACTAATATCTGTTCTGTGCTTAAGGTACGCCGCACTGTAGGTAAGATAAAGACGGCCAAGCGATTGACAGCGGTTCGACAACGATAGGCTTTCATAATATGCCGGCCGGTTCGTGTATAACTTTACTACAATTATTTATTTAAATATCGGCTGTTATGGTACTTTTACCCAGTCAGGCCGTGTAGAGATTTTGAAGACCAATCATACCAAAATAAAAAAATCAAAATCAAAAATTATTTATTTCAATAGAACCACAAGGATCACTATGAAACGTCTCAAGCTAGGAAAATTTACACCAGTTCCAACGCGCCCATGCCGTAAAAGAACTGGCAACAACACCGGCTGGGTTCCTATCGCTTTTTTGGCATGGCCCTTGCTATTGTTATGGATGCCGAGTAGAATTGGAGGACATTCGTCCCAAGCTTTATTATCATCTAGGTAATCGGTTATTTTATAGTAAGATTTTTGAGACAGTTTTTGTTTGATTAAGTTTTTAAATTTGCCAATTGATAAATTTTGTATGTCGCTTGGGACTTTGTTAAAGAAGCGTACACATTACCCTGTAAAAGATTTACTGACCTTAGTGAGCCTAACTGTGGAACAGCGAGTTTATTTCTATTTCTAGTATTAACGTTATGATGATCACAATTTATCTTAAACAGATTAATATTTTTTGCGAACATACATAACCATCTAACCTACTTAACTATATGAAATCTATATTTTTTTTTTTTATACAACTGAAGTGGCAACCAAGCGTACGGCCCACAAGATGGTAAGCGGTTACCGCAGCCTATGGACGCTTGCAATACCAGAGGTATCACTCGCGGGTTGCCACCTTGAGGCTAAGATAGAAAGCCTCATGTGCCAGTAATTTCACCGGAAACCATACCCTTCGCACCGGAACACAGCAATGCGAGCATTACTGCTTTGCGGCAGAAATAGGTATGGTGGTAGTCCTTCCCCGGACGAGCTCTATCACAGGGAACTCTACTACTCTTAAACTACTATATACTATATTATTTTATTTGTTCATTTCAGAGGTGGTGAAGACAGCTCTGGTGCTACAACGTGTCCGATAGCGGCGTCTGCTGCTGCTCCGGCCAACTGGCGCGGTACCAACGACAGCGCCACAGAATACTGCCGACGTGGTAACACGCCCGCTACGTACGGCAGGTATCAGCGAAATAACTCTACTGCACCCTTTTCTACGCCACCTTCTAATGTTGAAAGGTAAACCTACACTCGTATAAGGGTAGAATACCTAAATTAACGAGCAACTCATCCATCGCATACTAACGAAACTAAACCGCGTCAAAGAGATGAAACGTTTAATAAAACCTTGATAAGTAGTCATTCATTAAACACCTACTTTTGACAGCCACAAAATGCACATGGTAAATTCGGTTTCAAATTCCAACTACTTGTAATATGCTTTCGAAGGGCACCTAAGCTTTTTTATGTCGTAAATTTTTATTGACTACGATATATGTATTATATTATACCAATTACCTACTAATTTATTGTAATCTTTTAGAACAACTCCTCACAATCGCTGGTATGCCAGCAGCGAAAGGGCGGGTGCGACAGGTGGCGAAAGCACTCCTAGCACGCCCGAGGCGAACACGGAGAGCGGACGGCGGAGACGGAACTCGGGCTCGGCCTCTTCGCGCTCCGACTCCAGCTCCCCAGAGCCCAGTGACACCTCGAGAGCCTCCACTCCTCCTTCGCAACCGCCTCTCTCCCATCATAACAATCATCGAACACCAACATCACTCCCTCACCAGGTATTTACTATTAACGATGTATTCTAATCTTACCTAAATTATTGTTGCCGTTTTAAATATTTTTCGAGTTACGGATCTCAATTGACTCGTGCAGCTCGTGCTAGTGTTTATCTGTAATAAAGAGTGTGAAATTGTGTATGATGTTCGTTTGTTATAACAGAATTTTGTAATAAACGTGTGCTGGAAACAATAAAATTCATTGAAAAGAAATGTAAAAATTAAACTGATATGATAGTCATAACCTTTGTTATCGTTCTTCTGACGAAACCTATTTTGTAATTTTACAGTGGGCGTCGACAGCAAGCGGGAGACCTTTGGCAATATGCGTGAGAAATCTACCAACAAGGTCCACCGACAGCTCTCTTAAAGATGGCCTCTACCATGAATACAAAAAACACGGAAAAGTAGTATGGGTAAAGGTGGTCGGTCAGAATGCGGACCGATACGCTGTGGTTCGATTCAAAAAACCGTCCGACGTGGAGAAAGCTTTGGAAGTGTCACAAGACAAGCTTTTTTTTGGATGCAAGATCTCAGTTGCCCCACACCAAAGTGGAGATGATGATGCGGAGTCAGCAAAACCATACGAAACCGACATCGACGAATACCATCCAAAGGTATTAGGGAAATCAAGGATACACCTTACATTCGTAATTTGTTTTTTCTTTTTACACATTATGATAGTAGGCAATTTAACAAACGACACTACCAAAATAAGTGTCTGTTTTTTTAGAAAATACAAGTTTTAAAATCAGTTTATCGCTATTGTATGTAACTGTTTCTAAATGTATAAAATCGTTACACATTATTGACCGATCAATTAAATGACTAACTGACAATCAATCAACTCAGTAAAACCGAGAGACCAGTGTGTAAAACAATGCAACTTTCGTATACGAAATTGCCGGCAAATAATTATAATAATAATCAATATTGTGACTTGTATCTTTCGAGGTATTAAATTGGGTTGTTCTTGGGGTAACTATTATTAGTAGTTTTGTTTTGATTTCCGTTTGTTAAACTGCCGTGATAATTATTACACATACCTATGGAAAGAGTTCGATAGATAAACTAATTGGATGTATTAATGTTTTACAGGCCACAAGAACACTTTTCATCGGAAACTTAGAAAAAGATGTGACGCAACAACAACTGCGGGAAAAGTTCAAGCATTTCGGGCGGATTATTGAAATTGACATAAAGAAAGGCAGCGGCGGCGGTGCGGGCTATGCGTTCTGCCAGTACGCGTCCATTTCCAGCGTAGTGGAGGCGATCCGCGCCATGGACGGCGAGTACGTCGGCGGCTCGCGGGTCAAGCTCGGCTTCGGCAAGCCGGTCGCCACGGCCTGCGTGTGGGTCGACGGCCTCACTGAACATACCGAGAAGCAGGTAACCTAATAACTCAAGCTGTAAAACTTAGTTAATTAAAAAGCTTATTGAAGGGATAAGGTAACATGCTTACGATTTTATTTTCAATAGTATCTTTTATACCTTAACTTTAACCTCATAATTACTAAAATGTTTTAATTTATGTTGCCTTATCTATTTATTGCTTACTATCACAGAGTACTCATATACTGTATACCGTATAGATATGGCGTTTCAAAATGACAAGTTCGAAACCTTATAAGTAGTAATTTATTTATAACCTTACCGTATATGTTTACATTATACTCGGGAGACGTTAATTGGAAACAAAAACAAAACGGTTTTATTTAATGAATAAGGAAAAAAATGTTCTTATTTATTATTACTTTACTTGTCCCTATACTAGTGACTGATTATGCTGTTATGTATAGGTCTCACAACGGATCTCGGCCGTAGTGAAATTAGCCGTTTCGATGCGCAATGGAGCTTTTTCAATAGTTAAGTTTTAATTTTTATTGTTATTTTTATTTTTATGTTAATTGTGTGGCGTTAAATAAATATTTTTCTATTCTATTCTATTCTTTTCAAACTAAATTGTCTTTGCGCATCACAAACGGCTAACTTCACGGAAGCCTAGATCCGCTGTGCGAACTATAACTGTACGTACGTTTACATAATTACTCGGCCCTGTGCGTCACATCGTAAAATTACTATAAAAGTAGACTTCCAAGCAATGCGGCTTGCGGCTTGCGTTTGTCGATGATCGCAAGCAGCATCAGTGACTACCGAGCTATACGGGTGCGGCTTGCGGCCTCCGGCTAGCGTCGCAACTATATCACTTCAGTCAGTTAGCGTGTGGTTTGATTTTAAAATGGGTGAATTAGTAAAAATATCTGACTTGAAGAAGAGGAAGACGATTTCAACTCATTCCAGAAAATCAAAAATCATTGTCGTAGTCGGTCATTTTAATAATTATATGTAAAACGCACTTGAAATAACAAGGATCGTGATTTTATTCCCAGCAGCGAAGAACATTGTGATGTAAGAAAAGGCCGCTTCAAGCTTGAACTTCAGTTTCGACCGACTTAAAGACTACTGCTAGGGTACAACGCATAGTTCATGTTTATTGGAAAAGTTAATGTAATGTTAATTTTATCTTTTTAATGCATATTATGCATTTACAAAGGACTGGTGAAACGCTTCGCGACTTTGTTCACGCATAGTTCTATACAGTGCGTCTTCTAGGAGTTCAATTGCGGGATTTGTGGGACACGTTAAAAAGAACGCACCTTGATAATTTTAGGTCTTTTGTTACCGTTTTACCTGTGCGTTGATTGTCAGTCGAACGCAACGATTTCGTATAGGTTGAGCGAGACGCAAGATGTCCGTTAGATTAGGTGTGGTTTGTTTTTGAGTAGGTTGCTCAGAGTTACCGTACTCAATCAGCGGATCATCAGAGAATCATCGAGCACAACTTAGTCGGTATGTGTCTGTGGCGCGGGCGGGCGTGGCTTGTTGTTTAGCCGATTTTTTGTAGTGGTCTTTCACCTGAATAAAGAATAGTGTAGCACCTTTCCGTCTGTAGTACGACCAACGACGATCGGACGTTTCACTTTTCATTTTATGTCTTACATTGTCTTTTACCCTAGACAATGGTACATCTGAATACAAAATGAAACAAAAGTGATATGAAAAATAAAATAGAGTTCCGCGAACGAACAATCCCCTCGTGAAGCGTCCGATCCGGCCTCAAGGGTGTGGTGTGGTGTGGTGTGGTGTGCAGGTGCTGGGCGCGGTGTCGCGGTGCGGCGCGGCGACATCGGTGTGTGTGGACCGCGCGGCGGGCGCGGCGCTCGTGCACTTCGAGCAGGCGGCCGCGGCCGGCGCCGCCGTGCGCGAGCTGCGCCGCGTCGCCGCGCAGGCCTCCGCCGTCGAGCCAGAGCTGCCGCGCCTCTGCGTCGACTACGCCTCCAGGGAGTGCCAGGTACCTACCCACCCACACCCGCCCGCTCGCCACCCGCACACATCCCGATATCACCCGATACTACAACTAGAATTAGCGATACAACTATATTCTACGATGCGTGGAAACGTAGCGAATACTTTAGTTAATTGTTTTTTTTTGTCACCAGGATGCATTCTATGAACAATTGGAAAAGCATGGCGGATCGGCAGCACTGGCGGGATCGGAAAGGCTTAGCAGTGAGCTGACCGGGCGATATGTACCGTCCACGAGACATGACTCGTTGAGGTTTGTAGCGAACGAATACAATGTACCATCATGTCAACTCTATTAACCCATGTTTCGCAAAATTAATAAACGATTTGATTTGATTTGATTTACCATTTATATAATAGATCGTACCTGGTGTATCCGTTAGTAGCACGTTTTGAACTATGAAATGTTATTAGGTTCGAGGGTACTCGGTCCCGCGCCTCGAGCTTCGGCCGGTCGTGTTCGCGTACCCCGCGCTACTCTGCAGCCGAACCCTACGATCCCGTGGATTACGCCGCTGACCGTCGTTACAGGTACAACAACTAACATACCTTATATACATTATGCAAACAGCTATTACATAAAATTTATGATTATATTCTCAATAGGAATATTAAACACGAGCGGCTCGTCCCGGCCAGGATAAAATATAGCCTATGTTACTCAGGGATAATGTAACATTCAAATGGTGAAAGAATTTTAAAATCTGATCAGTAGTTTTTGAGTTTATTCGTAACAAACAAAAATATAAACATACAAATCTTCTCTCTTTATAATATTATTATTATAATTATATTATATTATATATTATATTACATATTATTATACATTATATATATATAGTAATATAGTATAGATAAGAATCTGTAAATAGTAAGAATCACACTATTATATCTAGCTTATTTAAAAGGAATGAACTATTCGTAGGGTATACGATGAACCGGGGACCAGTCCACCTCCCGACGATGCGGTTCCTTTCGAGGATCGGCTGCAGTCGGTCGTCGCCTCCCCTCATCGTGCGAGGCGGCACCGACGAGACTCTAGCACCGAGGACCGTAAACACTCAAAGGTAAATGTTGCAGCTGCACCGAGTAGGAGCAACAGCTCCCCCGCCTGCAGTGTACTCAACGCCCACTCGTTACAGGAGAGGCTCCAGAGCGTGCCGCGCTCGGCGGGGCGCGGCGGGCGCGAGCGTCAGCGCGCACGGCGCCGGCGTCGGCACCGGCGCGACGGGTCTGGCTCGCGCGCCGGCACGCCGCTGCGCGACGAGCTGGACGCGCCGCCCGCTGAGCCGCGCCGCCCTCCACGCGATCGACCCGCGTTGCCGATGTGCCTGCCGCTGCCTAAGTTCGCGGCTCAAATCCCTCGCGTTGCACCGCCCGTCCCGCGCCCAGCTCCACCGCCCGCGCCCGACTCACCGCCGCGTCCGCCGTCCGCATCGTCGTCGAGCGCTGGCTCCGCGCCGCATTCACCGTCGCTCGAGGAGCGCATTCGGAGTCTCGATGAGAAATACGAGAAGTGGAGTGGGTCGCGCGCGCACGCTGAGCCGCCGGAACGCGCGCGGCCGCGGCACCGCCTGCTCGAGGTGGATATCAACGAGGTGAAACCCTCTGAGGTGGTGCGCTCACTGCTCGCGAAGCGCTCCGTCTTCGATGAGGACTCGGAACGGCTCGAGGTGGCAGCGCGCGCGCCCAGCCCGCCCGGCACTCCGCGCGGCTCCACTCCGCGCTATGCCGCGCCGCCCGTCTCCGCCTCCTCCACGCCGGACCTCGACCTCGACCCGAGGCTGCGCAGGCTCGACCGATTCGCTCGCTCCGATAACGCAGGTAGTATTTGCGAGGGCGATTACTTCAACTCAGGACGCAGGCCGAGGACTCCTTCGAC
The DNA here is from genome assembly GCA_951394395.1 of Colostygia pectinataria. Lineage (NCBI taxonomy): Eukaryota > Metazoa > Arthropoda > Insecta > Lepidoptera > Geometridae > Colostygia > Colostygia pectinataria. Next base: position 5,347,570 of record OX596363.1, read on the forward strand.
GGACCGCTCGCAGCAAATGTTGGGCGACCGCCGATCGCCATCCGCCCTCGTCGACGGCGATCTTGAGTCGAGGAGTCGTGATTCCGCTTCCGGAACATGTGATGCGGAAAGCAAATCATCTTTTGACCCAGATGAGAAAGATAGTGGAATGGAAAATCAAAGAGAACGAGCTAGCTCTTCGGCTTCTGATAGTCTTTTAACTTTTAAAAGTGATGGTCTCGAAAATATCCCGATGCCGCTGTCGAAGAATGCCAGCGATGCGAACAGCGATGATGATAAACGGTCGGAAGATTCCCAAAATCTTTGTTCAGATGAAAATTGCGCTCGTGATGTTATGGATATGTTATTAAAGAAAGTTGAAAATGGCCAAAAATTAGAAGCAACCCTTGAGACTACTAGAAAACTTAGTAAATATGAATTTCGGAAAGATTTGGAGCATAGTAAAACTCCAATAGACGGTGCAAGTAAATTTGGGAATATGGAGAAACTAAAAAAGTTGGATTGCACTAAAAATCCTATGTTTGATCTCAGCTATGGAATTAAAGAAATGATTGAGCATGAGCTACAAAATCATATAAACGAATCTATCTCGGATATAACTGTAAAATCAATTGAGCATGAGCTACAAAACCATATAAACGAATCTATAGCTGTAAAACCTAATAAAGAAAAAAACTTTAACCACGCGGATAGTATAAAATTAAATGAAAAAGGAAAAAGCAATCCAGCTCCAATATTTCGCAGTACTCAATTTGAAAAAGAAAACATGCATACTGAAAAACCTATCGATAAAGGTAACATTACTTGCATGGTTTCAACTTTTGATATCTTGTCGACTGCAAACAAGTCTCAACATCAAGAAACTGAAAAAAATATCAACGATCGAATGCGAAATGATAGGGATAAAATGAAGCATACTAAAGCTAAAGAAAAACATGAATCCGACAGAGAGAAATCAAAAAACGTCAGAAACGAAAAATCCTTTGATAAAAATGAAAAAGACAAAAAAATTAAAGAAGAAATTCCAATTACTGATAAACATATTATCGATAAAGGGGACAACATAAAAAGTATAGATAAGAACTTAAAAGATAAAAGTGACCGAGACAGTGATAAAACACGTCACTGTGATGATAAACCGCGCCATATGCATCACAGAAGAGACAGTAAATCTGAAAAAGATAAAAGAAAAGACTCTGAAGAATCTGCCCACACAAAAGTGAAAAAAGAAGATAAACATAAACCAGAGAAGATCAAGAAAGAAAACGAACCTAAGCGTGAAAATAAAAAAGAATGCGAATCTGTTAAAAGTCGTAAATCTTCACGTGACGAGTCTACGATAAGTCGAAAAGATTCAACTGATTCTTCAACATCAAGAACTTCCCATGAGCAGAAAATAAAAGATTTTGACATGCATGATTTGAAAGAAGATATGAAACCTAAAGTCAAACTCACTGATTTATTCGTAAAAATTGAAAAGAACAAATGCTTTTTCAATAGTAAAGATGTTATTTTAAAAATTAAACAAGAAAATGATAAAACTGCTACACATAGTGCTAGTAATGATACACACAGCATGTTAACTGAAAATGCTATCAAACCAAAAGCCGATGTAATTGATAAACAGAGACACCATTCTGTAGATTCTCCAAACATTGAATCTAAAAGAAAAGAACGATTAAACTCCTGTTCAAGTCTTCCATCCAACATAGGTCTTAAGAGAAGGGTATCATCCCAAGATAACTTTGATTTGTTATGTGATGAATCTAAAAAAATCAAAAACGAACCTAAAGTCCCTGAACGACGAGAATCTAAAGACTCTCGAAGTGCAGACAGACACAAAACAACAAAGTTTAGCAAAGGACACTTTGCTAAAATAATAGAAAGCAAGACAAAGGATGATAGAAAAAATCAAGTGAAACCTCCAGATGACAGCTTTGGAGTGGTTAGAGACGATAGTAAAGATGAAACCATGTCTATTAACCGGCCTATAAAGAAGAGTCCCAAAGAAGAAAGCTTCGATTATGCTTTAAATGAACACAATGATGACATACATAACAATTTAGATTTTCTTGCTCTATTGGAACTTCGATCAAGTGAAGAAGACGAGAAACAAAAAGCTCTTAGAAAAGAAATGAAGGAGAAAAAACGTATACAACAGTTGCAACAAATTCAAGAACTTCAAATGCAACAAGAAGTGGAAATGTTCGGTAAATTAAAAGATGATAAGAAAGTCAAAACAGAAGATAAGAAAAGAGAAACTGCCCAAGAAAAACGCATGTCAACGGAACGCAAGAGTAGAGAAGACAAAGGCGAAAACAGCAAACGCAAAAACCGTAAACAACTACAGAGCAGTGACACCTCTGATTCTGATGAGCCGAAAAAACATTCTATATTTGATATTATTGATGATGGGCCAACATATATTTCCATGTACGATAAAGTGAAGGCTCGTTCGTGCAAAAATATGCAAAAACAAGAAGAGGAGAAACGCCAAGAAAAAATTAAAGCTAAATTCAGTCAACTAAAACAAAGTCGTGCGAAACGAGAAGAAAAGAAGCGGTCAAGTTGGGATGAAGATAGTGATTCCGAACAAGATGCACAAAGAAAAAAATCATCTATAGATTCTTCTGATGACAGCAGCAGTACCCAAAATACAAAACGTGATAAACTGCAGTGTTCCAGCATAGAATTTGATGAAATTAAAACCGAGGACTATTTCAGCATGCCAAATGATGAAGACCGCAACAAATTATCACGTAAAAATTCGAGAACACGTATCATGTCTGATACTTCGGATGACGAATCTTCAAAAAATAAGTGCTCGAATTTTATGAGGGTAGCAAAGAAATTAATTGCTTCTGATTCAGAATCGCTTTCGGCTAAAGTTGATAACTCAAGCAAGTACTGCGATGACAAGATTATGAAGAATTCACTTTTTAATTTGTTTGGTAAAAGTGACAGTGATGATAGCAAACTGAAATCTAGCCTTGAGAATGATAACAATTATAAACCCATGAATATTAAATCATTTTGCAATGATCTGTCCTCAGAGTGTGAATCTGTGTCGTCCAATAGAAATGCAGATGTACGCAAAAAGCACAAAAAGAAGCAGAAAAAATATAAGTCTACGTATTCAGATGAAGAAAACAAAATTGAAACTAGTGATACAGGTGCATTGGATTCTGAAATAAAACACAAAAAATCTATAAAACAACGCCGGCATAGTAGCAAGAAAGATAAACGGAAAGAAAGAATTCGCGACAGCAATGACACAGATGAAGGTCGTGATGATAAAATAAAAATGAAAAGGGATAAAAAGTCTCCTGATAACTTGCATATTGACTATGGAAATGATATAGTTACAAATAACACTAAAAGGGATGGTAAAATGGAGGACATATTCGGACCTTTATCTGATGAGTCTGATAATGATAATAAGAATCAAAACAATAAGTCTGATTTTTCCTCTCTTGATTATGATTCAAATGTTGGCATGAGTGATATGCTAACAAATGCAAATGAAAAAGATATGAAACGCAAAAAAGAGAAAAGAAGAAAAGAAAAGAGATGGTTTCGAGACGATGATAATAGTTTGGATGTCGATGCCGTTGGTAAAGCAATTGAAGCTAATCTCCTGACAATAACTGACGACAGTGAAACTGTAAGAAGTGGTAACGAATTAAAATACATAGATGGCAATATGATCAAAGACATCAAGATAAATAGTAAATACGAAAAGTTAAAAAGAGAAAGTAAAGAGAAAAGAAAAAAGAAAAAAAGAAGTAGAGAAGAGCGATTAGGTCGCAAAGATCATCATTATCTCTACCATCCAGATTCATTGGACAAATCTGATCATGATATCCATGAATCTCCTCTCATTGATACAGTTTCAGATGCCATGTTGTTAGATATACCGCTGCCGAATGACATTCACGCTGCAGATGTTAAAATAGACGATTGTAAATCTCTCTCGCCATCACCTAGTCTTCCACGACTTACCGAAAGTCCACCAATTTTAATTGAATCAAGTCAAGATGCGGACGCAAAGAGCATTATTTCTAATGCTTCTAACACGGTGTTGAGTGGTGATGATAACAGTGAGTTCGTTGTTGATAACAAAGAGATTGAGATAGAACAAATACCAATGCCACCTCCGTTTGAAAACACGATTAGTAAAGTTCCTCTTCCTGCGGACCCTGCTCCATCGACTATGAAGAATGACAAACCAGATGATTTAAAACCTAGTTTGACTAGTGACTCTGATACAAGTGAAGACGTCGTTATTAATATCCCTATAAACGAAAATGAAACCGAAATTATTGTCGAGAAACCAGTTGAAAAAATGGATCTGACTGCATCTAAGGCAGATAAAAAAACTGATGAGAAACCTAGAGCAATAATCTCACAAGAAGAAACCGAAGATGCGGTTGCCGCACTATTAGGGGAAAGCTTCGGTGGCAAAATCAATGCGTTTTCAAGTTATGAAGAGACTGAAAGCAGTACTACGCACCAGGCAGACATGGAAAATACAAGGCTAAGCAATGAAAACATTCCGGAAGAAGACGCTGAAGAAATGAGACAAGCTGTGCAAAATTTAAACGCGTGTGAGATGGAAATGAAACCAGACACGCCTGTGTCTGATAGTGATCTTTTATTAATCGATACAGACACTGAAGAAGCTGACGAAACACCTCAAGATACAGTAGATAAGCAACCTGTAAACGTTATCGCGACTAATCAAACTTTAAGTAACAACAGTGAAATAGAAAAAAGTGCGGTAGAGCCTAGAGTTGAAGCTCCTACCCAAAAACTTAAAAGTGAAAAACCACCAATTATGTCAGAACCTGTCAAAACAACACAGCCTGAAACAAACATTAAAAACATTGAAAGTGATGTAAAAATAAAATTAGCGAGGCGTGAAAACGTTCAAATTATCACATCTACAGCTACACCTGTTATAACATCTTGGACATTGACGAACAATAAAACACTGGAACCACAGCACGTCATAAACATTCAGTCTAATATGGCGTCCAATAAAAATCGCAACGAAAGTAAGGCACCTCATATGACTGCAAATATAGTTCATATTAAGACATCACAGCCTCAAAACCTTCTTCAAACCAATACTTTAGTCAAACCTGTTATGACACACGTTAGGCCTTGTGCTTCATATCAAGTGATAAACCCGATAGTTCGACCTCAGTTATCGAATGTGCAGGTACGAGCTCAAGCATCTAATATGCAGCCGCGGGCACAATCATCTATAATGCAGGCGACGCGAGTTCAGACTCCTAACATGCCACCGCGACCACAGTCGTGTAATATGCAGCCACGACCTCAGCTATCTAATATGCAGCCACCAACCATAAAAATACCGGAACCTCACATTCTATACCAGAAGTCACCACAGGGAATAGTTATATCACCGCGAATATCAAATGATCCCCGAATGCAAAGTCCGAAATCAAGCCCACAAGCTGAAGGCATTACTTCACCTAGACTTGCAAATATGACTATCTTAACTTCTACTCCTCAAACTTTTAACTCAGCAGGAATAATGTCGCCCACTTCGAAACTGCAAAGATCTCCTGGGCAAGTGACTGTGGTTCGAATGCAACAACCGCCGCTTAGCCCTATTCAAACCTTGCATGGGGTACATGGTTCAAGGGCTATGATGTCTCCTAGTAGACCCAATTCTGTTTTAGTTCAAGGGTCACCATTACATTTTAATCGGCTACCAGTTACTCCAGTTTTGACGCCTATATCAAAACAAATAAATATGAATACTACTATACTACAAAACAAAGGCGTGGGAATCACAACACCGCTACTACCGCAACAGCACAAAAATTTGGCTAATGAAAATAGAAAAGGTGATCATGGAAACATACTTGGAAATAAGAATGAAAATGCGAAAATTATTTTATCTCCTACAAGCCTGCAGCATAGCAATAACCCTGCAATTATGGCGCAAAACCGCTTGATTACGATGCAGAATGCAGTACATTTGGGTAACATCAATTCTACTTTACATTTGGGCAATAAAGTGGTTATAAATAAGATGAACACAGTTCCAGAAAAAAGGGAAAACCAAATGCCAAAACTTTCAGATAATGTAAATCACCCTCCTTATGGATCTTTTCCAATTGTACATACAAGCCATGCTTCATCTCCGTCCATCATTCAAAGTGGTGCCAAATCAATTATGTGTAATATTCAAGAAACCAATATCATCAATAGAGGACAGCAAGGCTCTAACGTTATACATACTCTAACTTCACAAAGACTTATGTCACCTGTGTCGAAAAATAATGTAATACAAATGGATAAGAGTAAACTGACTCCATCTGTATTGTCGATGGCCACTGTGCGACCCACCACGGTACTAGCTAAGTTAGATAGTCCCGGCATAGCAGCGATCAATAATGCAACTCATACAAATGTTTCACCAATACTATTACAACCACTCAGCAGCATAAGAATAAACACAAAACCTGACAGAGATAATGCTAAGGAGCCAAATAATTTCATCGGCAGTGAACCAAAATCTGCAGAAAAGATCGATCTCGTTCCAATAAACAAAACCAACGAAATAAGTGATTCACTGCTCAAACCTTCGTTGCCAAAACCACTGGAAAATTTGTCAAAATGCGAAACAGATTTTGAAGAGTTGCTAAGAGATAACACTAATGAAATTAAGGTTACTAACAATCCAGAAAAGAAATTGGAAGTGAATGTGGGAAAAACCACAACACTAATGACAACTAATACTCTACCTGAAAAACAAATCCCTAAAACAACTGAATGCAGTTCAAGTAAAAAATGTACAGATTTTTTCACTTCAGACCAAGCCACATCCGAACAACCATCTCTATGTACAGATTTTTTCACTTCAGACCAAGCCACATCTGAACAACCATCTCTACCTCAAAAAGACGATAATAATTCAACAAACGAAATCTTAAAAACTTTAAATCAAAATCATAAAATTTCATGCAAAATTAGTGACGATGTCTTTCCCTTAGTCCATTCTAATGACACTGCTATTCAAGGATCGGAAATCAAACGTGAAGAAATCAACTTAATATCCAATACTGTTTCGAAAACCGTCAGTTCAAGCGAAAATGTGTCTGCTCACAAGGAAGAGATGACGACTTTTGATTTCATAAAGGAACTCACGATCGAAGATCCTAAAAAAGAATTTGTCAACCCATTAGATGACATTGACTCTCATCTAAGAAATATAGACGATGATACATGGAATGTTAACGATCTGAATATAGAATCAGTCATAAAAAAAGTCGACTCTCTTTGTAATGATCCTATCGATTTTGTTTCAACTAATGAAGAAAGTACAAAAAATGAAACTCTGCCAGAATTAACCGAGGATACAATAAACAACACATCATCAAAACAACCAATTACCAATCATCTAAACACCAATAAACCAATTTCTGAACCAGTAACTACTGTAAATACTGATCATAATTTTGAAAAATTTGATGAACATATGAATAAAATGTTTAATGTATCTGGAAAAAGAGGTGGACGTAATGTAAGAGGTAAAAAAGGACAAAAAGGCCAAGACAGAGTTCAAACTAGACAAATATCTAAATCAACCAGAGGAACTTCAACAAAACGAGGCAGAGGAAGAGCAAAGATAGATAAGAAGATTAAAAGTATATCTAACACCATCGCAAGCACAATACCTGGTGACGTTTACGACTTTCATGAAGACTCTGGGGATGAAACATCAAAAGCAGAGTCTAGACCTCGTTTGATTCTCACAATAAAGAGCCCACTTTCGGGTCAAGTCGGAGTTACAGCTACATCTTCTCTGAGTATAGCTCAAAAGGATCAGATCAAAATCACGGAAAAAACTAACAAAGAAGAGAAGAACGAAGATTTTGCATTGCCATCAACACGAAAATCGAGACGGCTTCAAGAAAAAGATGTTCATCGTAATGTCAACGACGAGATTGGAGAAGATGGCGCATCCGCTCCCGGTCGTACTGCCAAACGAAAACCGGCCAAGCAGCCTGTCGGCAAGGTGACCAACATCAGCGAAAAGCCGATCGCCGGCGCCGTTGACACCCGGAAATCTCCGCGCGGTAACAAAAGAACTAGAGATCGTAGTCTGTCGGATGCCTCTATCGAAAGCGTGGACGCGGAAACGAAAAAAGATGAGACCGCTCGGGATCCTAAGGTCGCCCGTTTCGACGAGCGTCTCCCACAACCCGATGCGGAACCCCCAGCGCCCGCCAGGTCTGCAACGCTGCCCTGCATTCCAACGACGGCAACGCAGATATCGCACGCGAGCCCTGCGGTTCCTCCACCGACTGTACCGCCCACTGCTCCGGTCGTCGCTCCGCTCCTCGCGCCGCTCGTCGCTCCGCCCCTTGCGCCGCTGGTCGCGCCGCCTGTCTCGCTAACCATACCGGCCTCCGCGCCACCTGCTGTGCCGCTCGTCATCCCGCCGGTCATTTCAATCGCACCGGTACCGGTCCTGCCCGCGATCCCCACGCCTATCACAAAGCCTCCTAAGAAGATGATATCGGAGATCAGCGCGAAGCTCGCTAGTGCATTCGAGGCGGCCGCGCAGCATCGCGCTTCGCCGGAGCCGTCGCCTTGCGCGCCCGCCACGGGTGACGCGCACGCGGGCGACGCGCGCCGGCCCATGGATTGCATGCCGGGCGCCATGATGCCGGTGGGCGCCACCGAGGCGACAGACGCGCGCGTCACATCGCCCGCGCTGCCGCATCGCGTGCGCGTCGCTGGCCGCGCTACGCCCATTCTCATTAGGTGAGTCACGCATTATCACTTATGGAACGTTCTAGTGTTCAACCGTTTAAAATTCTTCAAAAAATTCTTACTTGGGCAGCAGGTAAGCTAAGCTAGGAAGAGACTTAACAACAATGTGTTGGGGTGATAAGCGCAGTGCAGTGCCACGCAAACACTTAAAAACTTTCAGCTTTGGGTGGCACTGCATCTGTAAAAGTCAGGCGTGGTGCTTAACATCAGGTTGTCTTGTCACTTGCTGACTTAAAAATGAAAAGATTAGGTAAACCTGTCCGATAGTCTAATAAATTGCATCTTTTTTTTATCAGGGTGGGTGAGGGTGAAGGCTGCGCGAACGCGGGCGTAGGCGGAGCGCTGGGGCCGGCGGCGGCGGCGGCGGCGGGCGGCGCGGGTGCGGCGCGGTATCGTGCGCTCGGAGCCTCCTGCGGCGCCGCTAGCCTGCCTCGCGGCGCGCACCACCCGCCGCCCGACCCGCTGCACCACCACCCCGGTAAGTACAGACAACGTAGCCTTACAACTGTCACTATCACTCACCGTTATCCCTGTAGAACGCAAGAGAACGCAAGAGCACGCAAGAGCACGAGAGTGACTGGAACGATGCTACGACAGATAAAGGTTCGAAGTAAGGTCTGCATTAAATAGAATCGCTCTGGAGCATCTGGACATATTCTTAACGGGACAGATTCGCAATGACTTTATTGGAACACTAGTCTCATCATCAATGTTTCCCAGGACACTGACCTACACTTGCCATAATCTGCCACACAGACCCGATTCGGATTTTTTTATGAATGTTTATTTAGTTCCTGGAAGTGACTATGCCGAACAAGGCGTCTAGACAAAGAATTCGTTACAAAGTCTGATACATTGCATGAATGTGAACGGCAAATTCTTTTATTTTATGTTACATTGCGTAAGTCTTTCTGTACGCACTGAATGTAATTAGCCGAATCTGTAATAACATTTTCATATTTCACCTCAGGTGCTGCTTCAAGAATAACGAGCATACCGGCGATCAGTCCCCAAGGTCAAATGCCGCTGGTGAGTTTTGTTGTATGCTGTTACACAGCCAACGGATCTCGGCTGTCGGAACTAATTTGTGTTTGTTTGTTTATTTTATTTTTGTTTGTTGTTCCAATTTTTTTAATAACTACTTTATTCTTACCTACCTAAATTCAAATCTTGTGTTGTGAACCTGTGGGACAAATAAACTTTCTTTCTTCTTTCTTCTTTCTTTGCGCATCACAAACGTCTAAGTTCACGATGACCGAAATCCGTTGGCAGTACTAGTTAAATAATCATCTGCTAAACTTTTTTATTGAAACGAATGATTTTGTTTACGCTGCCCGGCGCGGTGCAGTCTGCGGAATTAGTCAGAAGTCCGCCGCCAGCTCATCAACAGACATCACCAGTCACAGCGGTACTCAATTTATGCGTTGACTCATTATAATAATAGTATTGTGACTAAAGCAAAATAGAAATTATACGATAAATAGTAAATTTTAGTAGTAGGTAGTGGTTGTAGTACGAGTCAGTAGTTTGTTAGACATTTTAGTTACATATTTGTTTATTTTTAGAAATTCACCTTTTATTAGATAATCATAAGACTCTTTTTAGTATCATTGTGGACAACTTTAACTTGGTTATAATGTAGTTTCTACGAACAATTTGTTGGTTCGTAGTGTGTAGCTTACATGACACCTATTAGTGAAAACTGTTTCAGGCTATTAATCCTCTTATTATTTATAGCTAATACTATCATTATCATTTTCACACTGTATTATGCTGTTAGTTTTCTTAATATAATGTATTATTCTTTATTCTAATGGCTTTCTAGTAAACTGCTTACAAGCATGCTAAATAATTATAATGTCTGAAGGCTATATTTTTTTTGTTTCAGAACGACGGAATGTACCCACACTTCTCACATCAACACTACCAGATGTACCAACACCACTTCCGCGTCACGCAGCATGAGCCCAGGGCAACTCAATCGCCATTTACCAGGTAAGCTGAAATGTTGCAATAGACTATAGTCTGTTCGCGGAGACAAGCTAATAGGGAAATAATAGACTACACGCTATTGGTCGGAGATAACGAACATAGGGCACGTGCACACTGTGCACGCTAGTGAATAATGTAAGTAATAGTTTGAAGTGAACAATTTAAACATAGCTTTACATTTTGAAAGAATGGCTACTCCTACTGACCAATCTTAGTCTTTTACCCTAGTAGTCCCGTCCTTTTCACTTTCGTACAATTGTGCAAGAGAGCGCGCGCTATATTAGCTTGTCTCCGCGAACAGACTATAGAATAAAGTCCTTTACTAGAAGTGCCATAAACAAAGAGATTTATTCATAAACTTACAAACTTCTGTTAGTCTTAAAAATCTATCATCGTCTTTGTTCATTGACAATGAAAAATGAATGACAAGGAAAAACAATAATTAGCTAGCCGCTAAAATGACTGTTTTTATAATTAGGGGAAAAGATTTCGCGGGTAAGACTTTTTGGCCACGTGGCGGTAAAATTACTGGCATTCAAAAAAAATCATTGAAAGAGATGACGCCTGGGCGTCACCTGCTTGTCACCTTGTAGTTTTACCTTTACCTACCCTCTTATTCATTAAAGACACTGGAATTCGCTAAATATTGTCTATCTTTGTATATAATTTAAGAATAATAAGATTCCAGATTCCACTGCGAATGAACGAGAAATGTGATAAATAATAGTCTGAACACAAAAGAGAACCTGGAATGAAAGAAAAATTAAGTAGTCACTAGCTAGAGTGTAGTACATTCATTTGAGTGAACCGTCTGATATCACCGGTTGAAAGCCTGTATTTTAGTCAAGGCTAGGTTTGGCTCCATATTAGATCTAACCCAATTCTTTTCGACCAATATGTGTGTGGTGCAATTAAACACTGAAAACAGCAACATTCTTCTTGCATCCATATACAGTGGTGGCCATATAATTAAGAACGCTGATATAAAGGGAAGATTTTTTCCAACTAAGATGCAAATCTAATTGTATGCATTTGTTTTTATTTCTCTCGGTATCGTAAAACATTTCCATATTACCACTGTATTCATTGATACACATGATTGGCTAAAAATCAATAGGCAAACTTTTTACACTACTTTTAAACAAAGTATTCCTTATTACTGGCTGGTCACGTAATTAAGGACGCTAAGTAGTTTATACCTTTATTCAAATTTAAATAGAGAACACTCAGTCGATTTGTTACTGTTTGTATAATTTTGGCGCAATTACGTGCTGTAAAAGATTAAAGGTGATTGCTTCTTTAGAAAAAACAATGGGAAAAAATAAAAGTTGTGATAAATCTACAAGGGAAGTAATAATAAAACTTCGCCGGAAGAATTGGTCTTATAAAAAGATAGCCGACCATCTGCAATGTTCAAAAACGATGGTTTTCCACGCTGTAAAGCATTTTGCTACGTATCAAACTACTTCGAATGTTCCACGTGTACCTAAACAGAGAAAAACAACTCCTCGAGATGACCGAAACATCGTTCGTATGGCAAAACAAAATCCTTTTAAAGGGTCCAATGAGCTTAGAAAAGAATATTTTGGTGAAAACAACTTTTCAGCAATCTCAGCACGCACTATTCGAAGACGTTTGGTAGAAGAAAAATTGCACGGTAGGATAGCAAGAAAGGTACCCATGTTAAAACTTTGCCACAGGCAAGCCCGGCTTGCATTTGCGAGAAAGTATGAAAACTGGACTGTGCAACAGTGGAAAAATGTACTTTTTTCTGACGAGACGAAAATAAACAGAGTATGTTCTGATGGAAAACGATATGTACGACGTCCCCCGAATACAGCATTCGACCCAAAGTACACGAAAGTTACATTAAAGCACGGTGGTGGAAATGTGAAAATTTGGGGTTGCTTTTCTGGACATGGTGTAGGACCTGTAAAGTTGATAGAAGGTAACATGGATCAGTTCCAATACAAAAATATACTGGAAGAAACAATGTTACCATACGCTGAAGACGTTCTACCGGTCATTTGGACATTCCAGCATGACAATGATCCAAAGCACACTGCACGCACCGTAAAGGAATTTCTTACAGCGCAGTTAGTTTCTGTCTTAGACTGGCCTGCTAACAGTCCAGATCTAAACCCAATAGAGAATCTGTGGTTTGAAGTAAAGAAAAAGGTTTCAAATACAAAGTGTGGAAATTTAAGAGAGCTGTATGACGTTTTTTTAGAAGAATGGAACTCTATTTCTCTTGCGAAATGTCAAAAATTAATAGAGTCAATGCCTCGCCGGTGTAAAGCTGTAATTAAAAGCCGTGGATATGCTATTAACTATTAATTTTAGTTAAACATTTCTTTTTATGTTTCCTGTGCTACATAATATTGTGATTTTTTAAATCTAAGTGTCATACAAAACAATTCCCGAGCAGTTAAATAAATCGTTCTTAATTATTTGTCCAGTTTCAGTACTATTTGAATGTGTTACTTTGATAAAATCAATAAAATGTGCAAAAAATAGTTAGCGATTTCATACTTTATTCTTAAGTCAGGTTGCTCTATTAATGTGACTATTATATAACATAAATAGTTGCTTCTCGAAAGGTACACATCTCTGTGTATGATACGATTTAAATAAAAAACTTCTAGAACTTCAAATCGTTCTTAATTATATGACCACAACTGTACAATGAGCTGGACGATGACAGCTCTAACACACTGGAACGCCTAGACTACGTTTTTCATCCCTCTACGGAGCAACACGTCTGCTGGAGACCAAGTCTATGGTCCTGATGATGTCCCGTGGAGGGATGTGTGTGTGACACGTGTCGATATTTTTCTTTTGAGGTTAACTGTGTAAACTGTGTGACCTCATTAGTTAAAAAGTTAAGCAGAATAGTACTAGAGATTTTTCATCTGTTTTTTATCATAAAATGCATTTCCGCAAAGTAACGCCTTATTCTATCAATTATCTTAGACTACTTTCTCAAGGCGTAAGAGCTGAGTACGATTGGTTGTTGCAGGACACTAGAGGCGGAGGGGTCGGAGGCGCCGCAGCCGCCGTCCGAGCTGCGGCGGCCGCCCGGCGCACGCGTGCCGCGCCCCGCGCACTCGCCTTCCACCGCAGATCGACTTATCTGTAAGTATCCACTCTCTGCATACTATAAACAATGTCGCTTCCCGCCGTCTTTGTCCCTCAGTACGCTTAGATACTCTAAACTACGCTTTGATTATAATGCAGATAGCATCATTATATAAATAATTTAAAAAATCATTACATAAGAAAAAGTATCTGCACAAACCTAGTATTCTCAAACTGCGTAGAAAAACATCGAAACGAATAAACTCCTGCAGATATCACAATAAGGCGATGTTACTTTCGCAAATTTAGATTTAAATGGATAATAACATACAAGCTAGTATAGGGCATGGAGCTATGCAGCTAAGTGATCTAATGCATTGCAGTGTACGGCTCCGGATGCGGACGGTCGCCGCCGCCGGCGCACACGTCAGGCGTGCCGCGCGTCACGGGCGCGCTGCCGCCGAGCGCCGCGCCCGGCCCGCCGCACGCCTCGCAGGTGCCGCGCGAGGCGGACTCGCTGCAGATGCTGCTCCGGGTGAGTGCACTATGTACTTGTCTGTCTTGCATTAGCACCGGAGGCAACCAGCTTTCTATAATGTTGGGGCTACACAGACTGGAAAAGTCAATGTTATCATCGCGATAAATATTGCGTTAATGGAGTGGCTACACTTGAACCGCCAACGCCTATTCTCTCTACAAAAATTACATATTTTGATTAAACAAGACTGTTATTTATGCATAAGGATAGAAAATCGTTGCTTAGTCTTTAACCTCTCGACAACATTTTACATTAATTTTGTCGATCATTGATCCAGAGTTGTGAGAACTGAGAACCTTTAACGTCTCGATGACATTTTAGATTAATTTTGTCGACCGTTGATTCAAAAGCTGTGAAAAGAGCAAGCAGGAGTGGCATAATGTAATCGAGTTGTTATTATTACAGCGGTACCCAGTAATGTGGCAGGGGCTGCTGGCGCTGAAGAACGACTCCGCGGCGGTGCAGATGCACTTCGTGGGCGGCAGCCCCGGCGTGGCGGGCGACACGCTGGCGCGCGCCGACGCCGGCACGCCCATGCTGCGCATCGCACAGCGCATGCGCCTCGAGCCCGCGCAGCTCGAGGGCGTGCACCGCAAGATGATGGTACATAACATAATGCTCTAGCACTTCACAAGGCTTATTTCATCAAACAAACGCAAATATGCCCAGTAAAGTACCAATACCACGGTGCATGGTACCATAACCCCTAGATCCAGAATAAATATTTGCAGGTCGTGTAAAAGTTTGTCTTACAGCGTGAATCGAACCCACAACCTCAATCGCCTTTAAAATGAGATTCACCGAAGACCGCAGTAAAAAATTAACTTATTTTATTACTGATATGTATCTAGCCCTACATTTCTTTTGATCCTTTGAGCATTTTAGGTAGGATTATAAAGAGCTTGTAGGTACAATAATAGTTTTATTGCGTTACAGTTAGAGAACGAGCACTGTATTCTACTAGCTCTGCCGTGCGGACGTGACCACATGGACGTGCTGCTGCAGTCCACCAACCTGAGCGCTGGCTTCATCACCTACCTGCAGCACAAGCAGGCCGCCGGCATCGTCAACATAGCGCCACCCGGCCACCACCAGGTACGCTCACCATCCACTTACTACACCACCCTACCCACTACATTTTTTATTTCACCAAACGACGTGGTCAAACAGCTCGTCTGTTAGAAGATATAGTCATCATGGCGGAGTCGCTGGAAGACCTTAGCACTACGCTCAGAAACCTTAATACCGTCTCTCAACAAGTGGGTCTCAAATGAACATGGGTAAGAGCAATATCATTTCAATAGCATATGTCGCACCCATGCCGGTACATGTTGGGAATAATATTATCGATGTTGTCGGCTACTTCATACTTTTCCAATTTGAGAGGTCAGCCGATGAATCCAACTCGGATGGGCAGAGTTTGGGAAGTTATGGCATATTTTCTCGCAGAGCCTCAAAACAAAAGCCTAGAATTAGTGCGTGTTGCCAGTGATGACTCATGGCACTGAGACGTGGTCGCTAACTATTGGTCTTATTCAAAAGCTCGAAAGTCGCTCAACGAGCTATGGAAAGAGCTATGCTAGGAGTTTCACTTGTCTCGAATGGCGACCACGAACTGGAAAACGAAGTATAGGACCCCCACTTGATGTACCGATGACATTAAAGCGGTCGCAGGAAGTCGGTGGATGGTGAAGGCTCAAAATCGGTCTCTTTGGGGAATGACCAGCAGTAGACGTCTATCGGCTGATATGATGATGATGGTCCTGTACGAGTCGCACGCAGCTAGTTTCCTTTATTCTGCTTAGTCACGAATTTTAATCAGACAGTCTACCTAGTGGTGGTTTAAACAAGCGATTCAATATTGTTTGTCTGCAGGCGATGTTCACGGTGCACGTGTTTCCGTCGTGCGACTTCGCGAACGAGAACCTAACGCGCATCGCGCCCGACCTCATGCACCGCGTAGCTGACATCGCGCACTTGCTCATAGTCATCGCCACCGTCTGACCGGCCCACCACCTACCGGCCAGACGCCTCGACATCGACATAAACCTGCGAAAGGTATAAACCCCCACACTAAATAAATACACCGGTTCCGACCTTATCTAATAATTATAATAAGGCGTTGTAAATAAGGCCAGGTTGTGAAACTTTTTTGAAATCTTTATTTTTATTAGTAGATCGATCGACCTGGTAGGGATCGTCGACTGTCGGATTTTTAACGACGGAATATAAAAATAATGTAGGAATTGAACTGTAATACCTCTGCGAAAGTGAAGTATCGCGGTAGTTATGCGACACCAGAATTATTTATTGTTATCGAGACGCGGCGCGGGACGCGGCTCGCCCGCGCGTGTGTAACTCACCTAGCTGTAAGTGTAAGTGGCCCGTCTCGTATCTAAGTTTAGTTGTAAGAATAAGCTTATTTGTAAATTACTTTTGTTATGGTCGACTGGGTTCGACGATATTCGGAGTTTAAATTTATAAAAATATTCAAAATAATTAATGGCAAAGTCAGTTGATAAAAATATATATAATTTCGGGTTTCGTTTAGATGAGCGACACTCATCGAGCATTTTTATTGTTAGTGTAAATTGTTATTTTGTTTTAAGCGACTAGGTCTAGACTAATTTAAATTCTGTAAATACCGAATCTATTTGTACTAAAATTCGATTCACTTAGGTCATTACGGTAGGTAATGGAAAACTCATGAATACTGGGTCGAATGATTAATTATAGTTGTAAAGATTATCATAGTTATTTAAGATTAAAACTAAGATAAATACACGTTAAAAATAAACTGTGATTCTGACTTTTTAATATAGACTGTAGGTAGTCATATGGAGCATCAATTCAATGTGCGATCTAGCGACGCACATTGACGGCGCGTACGGCCTCGCCTTTTAGCGGATTTATAATGTACATTAAAGCAATGTTTTAGGAGAATTACCTTCGACCTTTTTGGACACCTGTTGTAACTGTAAACAGCGGCACAGGGCGGGTTACCTTTGAGATATTGGATTTGCTTAACATTCCTTCTTACACCTACATCATGCTAGTTCAAATAAGTTGGCTTAAATAGTTACTCTTTTTAGATCACAATAAAGAATTTTCAGATTGTGAATGTGCTTATTTTTGTGTTATGGTATGCGTAATGACTCCCTGTGTCTTAGGTGTCTAAAAGTTATTCTTCCAAAACGAACTTATTAAAAGACTTAAAATTTTGACTACTTGTATGTAACATTTCTTTCGGTTTTCAAATGTTAATTAACATAATTGTTTGAGGCACTGGTAATTTGCCTGTTAAATGTGTTTAGCCATCCCAGCGATTAGCGTTTCTGTATCGTTGCGAGAGCTGACTTTGCACCTTATAACGGTTGTTCTTACAAAATAATATAGGCAACATGTTAGCCAGATACGATGAACTGTTAAATGGAGTGAAGTACCGCTCTGGCGTGGTGTCCATTTGCAGAGGAATGTGTTAAATTAGTTGAGAGTAAAATCATTCTACCCGTTGAGTATTCATTTTAGTCTGTACCACGAATTTTCAATTGATTTAATTGGCATTAGTTTGTAGTAACGATATCGGTTAATAAATAAATGTCGTGGTGGCAGTTGATGACATTCCTTTGAAGATGGACAGAGTGCCATACTCGCTGCCTGCAGGTCCCACCCGCCTAGCGTCGACACATTCGGATCTCAATTGCTGCTTTAATTAGCGGGCCGCCGCTCGAACCTAACTCTATTTGTACCCATCCATCCTCATTGCCGCTGTTGAATCCGACCATGTCTTTAGACTCGCTCGGTGCTCGATTTAGATATAACCAGCAACTGCGATACTGTCAACGCGTCGACTGTTACTTTCTAACATTTTTTACCAACAGCAATAATGTCTACTGCTTAAACTAACAATATTGTACTTCTCATATGCTCTGTTATTTAACTTTACGCGATGTAGTTTTTCTTGAGACATCCTTCCATGTTCATTTAGCAGGCATCTCGCGAGGCGTTCACGTATAGTTATGTAATGGTGCGACTGTGCTGTCGTACGTAAAACAAAGTACAAAATATTTTATGTATTGTAATTTAATAATGTACGATATAAAGTAATAGCACAGGTATTATGTATATTATTCTTTTTAAGATTTTATTACTAGAAAGTTTATGTAATATATTATTATAATTTGTCATGTTTCCGTCGAAAACAGTTGTTAACTTGGCTAGGAGGAACACTAACGAACTCGTCATTTCGTCCATTAATTTTAAAACATAATTTTATTAGCGGACAGATGCCCATTGTGCACTCTATATTTATTCTAATTTGGATTCCTTATGAAGGAACTCAGTGTACATATTTCTTCAAAAATATAGTGTAGACTGTATCGACGATTGTATAGGTAACAAATGAGAATTATAAATGAGGTATTTATTGTGCTAAAATGGTATTTACTCAACTTATTATTATTTTTGTTACTCGGGTGTAGTTATTTTCTAGGCGATACGATTTCAGAAATATCAATTCCATATAAAAATCTCCGCCTTCATTACACTAAATAATAATACTTTTATAAACTGTAAAAATATCTTTAATCGTTTAGTTCTAATGTGTCGTGTCGTTATGCTTTAGCGGTGCCCATAATTTAATAATATTGACTTCCAAATGGTGTTCTGCTTAGTCAATAATTGCATCCATGTGTTATGCTATTAAAATGTCAATTATTATAATAGTAAAAATAACTAATACTTCAAAAGGAGTTTAGGTTTATTCCAAGCAAAGTAGACGTACTTTTTTGGTGATAAAAATCTTATGTATTTAACGCAGATTTAATATTATGACTGTACTGTGAGAAGTATAATATAGTTTTGTTTATTAATTAGTTTACCTAAGCAGTAAATGGTCTCACGTCGCGGTGCCTTCAAACGGGCGCGTTGAGGGCGCGGCAACGTCGGACGTGGCCCCCGCTGGTCACACGATGAGGATGGAGCCAGGCGCGGCCCCGCGCGCCGCGGCCGATGCCGGTGTGACAGATGATAGAGTTAATATTTGTAAAATAACATTTGATCTCAAGTGTGCAGCAAAAGAGAAGCGAGAGTAGATGAATGCATCGGCCGCGGAAGCGCGCAGCTCGCTGCCTCGGCGCTCGGCGTTCCTTTCCATTCTGACAGAACGTACCGATAGAAAAATATTGTGATCATAAAATTAATAAATAGTTCTTTAAATATAAGATTGTATATTTTGTACATATTGAAAATAGTATTGTATCTTTACTTCCTTTTATCCAACAACCCAGACTCCTGTGTGTTATGTACCTCCTACCTACCAATACTATTAAAAAAATATTACTTATTTATGGTATTTTTATTTAATTTCCTACTGGATGAGAGTATAAAATAAATTAGAAATTAAACACCTATATGAAAATATGGTCGAGATATAACATTTTTTTATTGCTAGGCCTTGTATCATCAGTCATCAGCTCTCTAAGAACAGTTACTGTGAATATTTTTTTTCTTACTACATACACATACAGACTACTAAATAGAACAGTAACCGAAATAAATTTAACCTAAAAATCCGCTTTATTTTCCTAAGGTCAGACTTCCAAATGCGATCCAATGGCACTTTTTCCTGACGCTGGCATTCTTGGTGGATACTATCAAGCTGGTTTGAAAACTGATTAGAATTTTAGGGTCACATTAAAAAAAAAAATTTAATGCTAGTAGGTTAGATAATAAAAATGGGGCAAATTGTGGGCGTTACTAAAATTCAAAACGCGCTGCTAACGCTTCATTATTTTTCTTTTTCAACTACCGAAGAACTACGTTTACTACATGCTAGTGTCATAATTTATTGCATCTGTCAATCTGTTTATTCCAACCATGGAATTAACAGCCTTGTTTCATCATAAGATCTGCGAGCTTGAAGACTCTGAGGAAGCTGAAGGTTTCAGGTCGTGAAACATCTGTAGTGGAAGCGCCATTGCCTGCGGAAGGGGTGGTGGAATGCGCTGGAGATTTCTTTTCGATTTTCTGCTCCTTAGATTTGGTTATTGCTGGTGACGTCATTCTGTCAACAAAGAGATTCGGCTATCAGATGTTTAGCAGTGGTTGACGGTGATGATGATGATTCATAATTCTAGTACTCTGGGCTGAAAGCTTAACGTTTTGTCATTTCTTAAGCTGGGTTAATAACTTTCATAAGTTTTTTGGATATGGAAGAGCAAAACCTTCTATCACAAGGTCTTCATAGGAATATTCTCATTATGAATGTTTATATAATTGTGAACCTGTTAAAGATATAAACTTTGTTTTTTTTAATAGTAGTAATAGTTGTGGTAATAGTAGTAGGGTAAAAGCACTAGTTACTGGCACCTTAAGCACCTAGTTTCTGTACGCGTCATCCAAATGATGTTGATGGTGCTAATGGAGACGGAAAAAGTTCTAATATCATTTTAAAAACAATAAAAATAATTAACATTGTCTAAAAAGTTTTTATATTCATTCAAATAAAAATTGTGTTACTGGCACCCCAGAATTAGTTACTGGCATGTTTGGTTTCAGTTATTGGCTGTAGCAGTTTTTACGAAACACGGCAGATTATACTAATTTTTTTTAAGAAATACAAGGAACATAATTATCGAGTTCTTAGCTCTGGTCTAAACGAACTTTTCGAAGCTCTTGTATAAATAATTACAGTATAAAGTTCACCAAACAAAATAAATTAGTATCGGTTTCGGCACAAGTTTATTTCAGGCAATCGGATCTTGAACTGATCTCTGCATGCGGTGGTTACTCAACTGGCCATCTATGCTGTGCTCTTCAGCAAACGTCAGATAGAGTTAAAATTTTGCATTGTACTGATTGACCAAAAACTAACTAGGGTAAAAGCACCAGTTATTAGCTACCTAAGCACCTTGGTCAATTTAAATTGCTATAGTTTCTTTAGGCGTCATCCAAATGATGTTTTTATGGTGTTAGTGGAGACGGAAAAAGTTCTAATATCATTTTACTAACAATAAAAATAATTAACATTGTTTATAAAGTTTTTATATTCATTCAAATAAAAATTGTGTTACTGGCACCCCAGAATTAGTTAATGGCATGTTTGGTTTCAGTTATTGGCTGTAGCATTTTTTACGAAACACAGCAGATTATAGTCATTTTTTTTAAGAAATACAAGGAATATAATTATCGAGTTCTTAGCTCTAGTATAAACGAACTTTTCGAAGCCCTTGTATAAATAATTACAGTATAAAGTTCACCAGACAAAATGAATTAGTATCGGTTTCGGCACAAGTTTATTTCAGGCCATCGGATCTTGAACTGATCTCTGCATGCGGTGGTTACTCAACTGGCCATCTATGCTGTGCTCTTCAGCAAACGTCAGATTGGCGGAAGAAGGCCATTTTCGCCAAATTTGACAACTTATAAATTGAATTCGTAGGTGACTGGCGGTAATGTACATGTATGGTCAGTAACTTAAAACTTAGTTTTTTTCGTTTCTGTTATTGGCTATACCATAATTTAATGTTTTAAAGTAATAAACTACTAAAATACATTTAAATTAAGACAAAATAACTTAAATAGTAACGAAATAACGATAAACTACAATGATACGAAGTATGAGACAAGTTTCATTCGAATTGTAGTCAAACACAATCCTTACCGTTTTCACAACAAAACCCCACTATAGTAGCCGGATTGCCGATTGTCAATCAATTATGATTTTTTTTATACGAAATTATTCGAAAAGTGGTACAAATCGGCACAAATATTAAAGCTAAATATGTAAACTATTCTCTAGAATGAAGGGAGATATCGCATCAGTAGCTTTTAGGAAGTGTTTGAGTATGAAGTAGCCAATAACTACTGCCAGCCAATAACTCATTCATTTACCCTTAGGTAATGGTATGGTAGGTAGGCAAATGTTAGCATTATTATTTATTATATTATTGGCAAATATTTTTGTTTGTTAGTTATACCAGACGCACTCGCACGGCTGTTTAAGTGGAGAACCTATGCACCATGTACCATGAGTACCTACAATATAGGGTCTACCATGCATGAGTCATGGTAGAGTAGACCCTTTTGTAGGTACACCTAACGTAGGTACACACGTAATCGCAAACGCTGCGGTGTATAGTTACGATTGTTTATTATACGCAGGCGTGACGGAAACAATAGGTAGCTCAAGCAAGTCGAAGAGGTTACTGATCTTACTGACCGTGCATGTGGAAGTTTTGCAACGGTCTCCTACTGTAGACGTTAAAGAATAACAAAATACCTACCTATGCTAGTAGAGTCACACACACGGTAATTGTCACTAGGAAAGTATTGTTTACTATAATATCTGACACCCTAAATCACGTATGGTATGAATTTTTTGATTGACCAATAAACTTAGGAAGGAAGGCTACTAGAATACATAGGTTACTTCAATGTCTGTCTAGCTGACGACCGTGACACAAATTATGCGTTGCCATGCCATGTATGATAATAAAGAGAAAAATATATTTGGTTAGTAGAACCTGTTCTATTCACATAAGATCGGCAAAATTATTAGTTTAACCACACCCACGCGTAGTTACTACTATTTACTTTGAAATTGTCTACTACATGTCCGGATTGAAGAATATTCAGATGGAATAGACTATGTCTGTCGTTCTGAAAAAAAATTAAAAAATTCAAAAGCTATCGAAAAATCAAATGGTAAACACAAACTCTGGTTTATTTAAACTAAACTTATAGCTGCAAAATTTAATTCCAGGTAAACTTAAAATGCATATTTCTGGTCAAAACGGTAAAAGCTAGGCCCTTTATATACCTACCGATAGGGCCGATAAATAATAATAGACTTTGAAAAAATGAGCAGATTACTCGCGTAGCAAACAACGCCAGTCAAACAAAACCAATCTCGAAAAATAAAACACTATCTACTTACCTACATAAACTTATTTTTATTTCACAAGTAAGCAAATAATAATAATTTGGCTTGGCACACGCACGACCGTCTGTGTTTGTGATTGTGGCTAGTGGCAGGCAACAACTATTTCGCGGCCTCGATCGCGGACGAAGAGCCAGCTTCGTTGTTGACTTTACAATGTGTCGCCGCATGTCGGGTTCGTTGTTGTGTCGAAATTTTTGTTTAGGTCACCTAAATCACTTTAGTGCCGTTTTCTACAGTTACGTCACTCGTAATATTTCATTCGAGGACGCAACTGACAGTAGCAAGCGACTTTGTTTACTATATATATGTTGTGATGGAGTGTAGGTAGGTAAGTAATTAAATTTTACAAAATAGACAAGTTCATCGGTACATAACAATAGTTTATTAGTAGAACCACATATAACGAACTAAATAAATTAGGGTACCTAGGTTACTAGGTAAAACATTTTTGGTCACTTTACCTTTTAAATGTCGTGTAGATTGCTGGAAGACTTGCACTGCAGTTAAATTATGTAGTTTTATTTCAGTATTGATGGACACAGAGGTAGCGATAAGGCGAGTGTGTTGGGCGGGCGGGAAAATGGCAATGCTGCGCGCCACGTCCCGCCCGCCCTGACCGCGCACTGCGCAACTCATTCATGGATTAGATAACCTACTTGAACGAATCATGAGGTTTATGTAACAAAAACCCTTTAGTATGTAGGTCACAAAAAAAAACTCAGGTATTGCTGTTCTAATGTGTACCTATCTACTAGGTTTAATATTATTATTATTTATACTTACTGAACTCTCCTTTATTTTGTAGTGATGAGATTATTTACTAAGCAATGATGCCGTGCCACATTTACCTTTCTAACGTAACTATGTGATTTTGTAAGGATTGAATGAGGTGCTGAATCAAAACACGCTAAATCTCTGTGCTCTGTGCTCTGTTAAAACTATCTAAAGGAATAGGTTTCTAATAGTATAGGTAGGTACAATTTGTGCATGCATTTCAATTGAAGCAATCGCTGATATGATTGGACTAAATAGCTGTTTAACTGATCATGCTAAGCGATGGCGATGGTCACATCGAGAAGTAACTTATTTATTTTAAGGTATTTTAACCCTTTTCTTTTTTATACATTAGGGTATCTACACACCATCTACCTGTTTAGCTGAGTGTAGGTATATCAAAACAGTAAAAATGTTTTAAGCAAATTAAATTATATATTTAGACGTCATATTGTAGTACAATCTACAAGAGAAGGTAGCCTTATCCCATGATTGCTATGCTACCAATACCAACTAACTGCAAATTGATTGGGTGGTGGGTCTCAAATCATCGCGCATTTAGCTCCATGGCACAGAACAAAATTACAAGTTATTCAGAGGATGTACTATTGTGGATTAATGGTTCGAGTTCGAGCACATTATGCCGGGCCGCAGCGGTGGCAGCGGGGCGGAGCGGGAAGCAGTAAGGATAGTTATGTTCCTTGGGGAAGCATCGCACGGATGCAAATCCGCCTCGCAATAATGCGAGCCGCTGCGGCCCGACACAGTGTGCGATAATTCATACAAATTGTATTCAAGCTAGGTAGGTATCTGAGTGGATTTTTGCGCTCCGCCCCGACACGCTGCGGCCCGGCATAATGTGCTCGAACCGTAATTGTGATATATTTTGATCGTAACTAGTCTGTGAATGCTCACCGACCGACATAAGCTAGACTACGATATTGTCAGTTACCACATAATGCACCAACACGACGCCGACGCGACGTAGCTTCGACTAATTGTGCCTCGACGACAGCGGAAGGTTTTCTAATTTAATCTACAGCGCCCTCTTTTATAAGAGACTTGAACTTATTTATTCAATACCTACAACGGACGGCGCAGCGTTACGGTAACGCCGTTACCGCTACCGCCGGCGCCGCCGCCGTTAGTGGAAACGGTCTGCATGGCGTTTACTATTTGGAAAAGCGTAAATATGTGGACTTCGCAGTCTGGCAGTACTCCGATAGGTGTCGTTTTAAATCACATTCTAATCTGGCAAATATCTCGACTCACGGAGAACCTGTAGTGTACCTGTTCTGTGCTTCAGTACTAATACCTGTTCTGTGCTACCGGGCTAGCATGAGAGCCCCGTAGGCAAAGTTCTTTCTACAAGTATTCGAGCATATAAATAAGTGTTGACAACATTTTTTTTTTGCAGATAACTGTCATTCTCTAAACTTCCGTAGAGAAAACCGAGGAAAACCCTGGGGGGATGCTCGAAAATTTCTTCGTTTTGCAAGCGTGGTAGAAACATCTAACGTACTAAGTAGTCTCTAAGCTGGTCTAAGTCACTATCTGTAGGTAGTAGGTATCTATTTCAATTATTATCCAAGACCGTTCAGCCGTTTGAGCGTGATTGAGCCACAAATATTATATGTTTATAATACTTGTCTAAACTTCGTTAAGATGTTAAGATGGATGTGTGGAGTGACGAGAATGGATAAAATAAGGAATGAATACATTAGAGGAAGTCTGAAAGTGGCACCAGTGACGGAGAAAATGAGGAGTAATAGGTTAGCGTGGTATGGGCATGTTATGAGGAGGGATGAATGTCATCTGACAAGAAGAATGTTAGATATGAATGTGGATGGATATATAGGTAGAGGTAGGCCAAAGAAAAGATGGATGGATTGTGTGAAAGATGACATGAGTAAGAAAGGAGTGAGTACTGAGATGACGGGTGATAGAGAGGAATGGAAGAAAGGAACATGTTGTGCCGACCCCACATAACGTGGGAAAAAGGGCAGGAAAATGATGAATACTTGTCTAAACTTTTAGATTTATGCCGTGAAACTGCTTTATTTTAAATGTACTTGAGTCAGTGGCAGTGATCGTTCATTTCTCAATTAAAACAGTTGTGTCACCCGCGAGTGCTCGTACCAACAGTGCAAAGTGCTAACGCATCACAACAAAGCCGTTCGCGCGACACGGCCTGACCGCGATGATGACCTAGTTATTCATTGCGTAGGTATGTTCGTGGACGATAACTAATCATATTGTTAAGGCGACGTGTTCACCTGCCTCAACAATGAATACACCTACTAAAGAAATTAATATAAAACTGCAAACAGATACGGAACATCTGTTGTTTGACCGCTATAGAGCTGAAAAAAAAGAACGGGAAAAACTCGCGAGCCTTGTAAGTGACCTTAAGAGTCAAATAGAGATCATGCAGCAGCAGCTAAAATGTGTCATGGAGACCAACTCCACGGTCCCATCAGCCTCAAATATGGAAACTTCGTCCTCCCGTGTTGAGTACTGCACCGACGAAGAAGAGCTTGCCAAAGAAACTGAGTGGATACGAACAAAATCCAGGAAGAAAAGAAAACTGAACACCTCACCCACTCACTCACCTCAAGAAACTAACAAAAATTCTGATAACGAAAAACCTAAGAAAATTCCCCCACCACCTCCTATTATAGTGGACGGGGTGAACAACTATCAAAGTTTTTACGACTTTTTGTCAAAAAGTCAGCCGGCTGTAACGTTCTCAGTTAAAATGATGAGCGGTAACTGCATTAAAGTAAATGCTTGCAATGAAGAGACGTACAGAGGTTTAACAAAAACTCTGTCTGAAAACAACTGCCTCTGGCACTCGTATGAAAACAAACAAGAAAGACCAATACGAGTAATGGTTAAAAAACTGCCCTCTACATGCAAACCAGAGAGGATCATTCAAGACCTAAAAATCCAAGGGTACAAGATTGAGGATGCGGTAAACAAGTTGAGTTGGAAAACCAAAGAACCACTCAATATGTTTATGTTAACCTTCAACAACCAGGAAGAAATCAGCAAAGTGTACGAAATAAAATACATTCTTGGGTGTGTGGTTGAAACCCAGCCACTTCGATCAACAAAACTGATTCCCCAGTGTAAGAGATGCCAGGCGTACGGACATACACTCAAGTACTGCGCAAAAGAGCCTAGGTGTGTTAAATGCACAGGTAAGCACTTAACCAAAGACTGCAAGAAACCAGCAGATGAAAAGCCAAAGTGTGTCCACTGCGGAGAAGCTCATCCGGCTAACTACAGAGGCTGCATGATAGCCAAAGAGATGCAAAAAATCAGAAACAAGGCTGTCAAGAAACCATCAGTCGGGCGGAAACAGCAGATAGATGAAACTCTGGTAAGCAGTAAATTACCTATAACTAACCAGCATAATACTATTTCAAAGCCTATGAATATAAACACTACTAACAAAAAAGTGTCTTATGCTCAAGCAGCTGCCAAAAACACCTTAGACATGCAACAACATGAGCAATCTTACTATTCAAATGATAATAAGTTAGACGAAATTCTAAAGCTCATGACAACGTTTGATGAGCGTTTGAGAAAAATAGAAAGTAGCACTAAAACTGCTACATCAAAGGCCAAAAAATGATTAACACAATTAAAATAATGGCTTGGAACTGTAATGGGCTACAGAAACACCAAAACGAATTACAAGTAGTCCTAGATATCGAAAATATAGATGTGTGTCTTATATCCGAAACACACTTTACAAAACAATCGTACATCAAATTCAAAGGGTATAATGTATATCATGCACTGCATCCAGATAATAAAGGAAGGGGCGGCAGTGCAGTTATTGTAAAGGAAACCATCAAACACTATGAAAAAAGCAGATATGAAGAGCCAGATATACAATCAATAGCCATCTGCATCAATACTAAACTGTATCCCCTTACGGTAGCTGCTATATACTGCCCACCACGATATACAATATCTAAAGAAGCTTACATATGTCTCTTACAGTCTGTACGATATTGAGTGGACTGTAAATTAATCTTTTTGCTAACAAACTAAATACGAAACACGTTAAACAATTATCAAGTTAAACACGATAAAAAACTATAATTAACCAAATTATGAGTGCAGTTAGGAGCAAAGGATTTCACTAACCTGGCTGCTTCTTCCTGGAACAGCGCCCACGGAATGGGAAGGTATGGCTTCGTATTACCTCCGACTTGTCTGGACTAGCTTCGGTTCAACTTACACCTATACCGAACGCTCAAATACCGTGGGGGCTGGCGCGAAATCTCCTGCTTCCTAGCACTCAACGAAACTGCTTGCACACAATACTAAATTACGATAAATTAAACGAAAACGAAAACAATACGATACGAAAAATTACGAGAACAAGATAAAGTAGCTAACGCACTTGAAGCCGTTACACTAATGTGTCGAATTTTGAGGTCAAACCAACTGCTGACTCAACGATATTTCGAAATTTGAATAAAATGTAGTAGTAGTTTGGTTAAGCCAATCAGCTGTCGCTGGTCATTGAACCCAGTTCATTCACAGCTGACAGGTGACAGCACATCGTCGATCTCGACTTACGAAAATTGATCGACAGAGGGCGTCAAAACTGAACATTCCGACCACCAAAATACACAGTATTTTAACGAGACTATAACTAAACTAACGAAAGATACAAAATAACGAGAAATTTAACCTAACTTATTATAAAACCATTTGACGATACGATAATTAATGGGTAAGGAACATGGGCTCAAAACACAGCGCTATGAGCTCCGAGTTGAGATCCAAATGTTCTGCCGTTGGATCAGTGCAAACGCAACCACAGATGTAGCACCATATAATAAAAGTACGAACTTCTTGATCACGTCCGATGGCCATATCGAACGGGCCAGCGCAGTCAACAAAAGACGACAAGAATGGCTTGAGTTGATTTGTGCTGTGCAATAGCCAAGCATTTTTCCCATGGACGAAGGTGCGACTATTTACTTTACTCAAAGTAAGAGCGCAGTCAAGCCTACTGTGGGAGCGATAACCGCCCACCCTCAACAAACATGTCACACCCGACCACCATGTCGGAGCCGCCCACCATGTCGAACCCGACCAACATGCCGGAGCCGACCACCATGTCAAACCCAACCAGCATTTCGGACCCGACCAACGTATCGGACCAGAGTTCATCCAATCATGCGCCGACGACAAAACCGGGAGCGGCATCGTGGGGGTACGATAGGGTACGTTGAACGACAACGACCATAAAAACGACATTGACAACGACACCGACAGTAACGAAAACGACAACGACAACGAAAACGATAACAACAACGACAACAACATCAACACAGACAACGATAAAAATAACGACAGCAACAACGACAGATTAACATTTGCGAAAGAGGCGATCGGCGATAACGAAACCGACAAGTTTCTGCCTTTTTGCAACGTGCTCCCAGGCAGCGACACATCAGTCAATGATTCCCCTACGTCGCCGAGCGCACTATCAACAAGAATAGGCGAAAGCGACGGCGTGGACTTAAAGTCAGGTCGCAAGACCCGGACGTTTGAAGGGGAAGAATCAATTTCTTCTGTCCAACAAACCTCCAAACCGCCAGTTGAAAAACCCAATGACGCTGCAGGACGCGGTTCAAAAATGTGAAACCGATCGAGAGCAACTTTTGGGAAGTCCACGAGATGAGGTTTAGCGACGGCCAACCTACAATCAGAAGTTCGACGACAATGAGTCTCCTTGTGATTGTCACAAGGCATCTCTATTTTTGTAACCGCGGGGTTGAGTGGGTCAATAGGTTGTAATCCACTAATCCAACCGGTAGAGCTATCCGTCGTTGGACTTGAAACGAAGAAGCAACTCCTTCTATGGACTCCAGAGTTGCTACGATAACGAGACAGGCCAGTGTTAACTGCGCAGTCACCCATCAGTATCCACCCGAAAGTAGTGGGGATAGCGATGGGTTGACCAGGACTACCCTTAACTAGCCCAGGCCTTAACGCAGAAGCGAGAATGTTAACACTGACTAGCATGTCAACCGGTCCTGGTTTGTAAAACTCAGGATCGGCGAGGTTTAACCTATCAATATGATGCCACGAAGAAGTATCAATTTCCTCAGATGGCATGTCTGAGCAAATTGCAGGAAGCACGGAGGCCTCCAACGAAAGTTTGTTTGAGAAGTCCCCACAAGTGGGAACTAACTCACACGAAACTGACCCAAGTGTAGCAGTTGATGCTCGACCTATACCGCTTACCGACTGACGACGATAGTTTATTTTCAGCCCTAGGCGGTGTGCACAGGACCTAGTTATGAAATTACAGGCACTGGCACTGTCAAGCAGGATACGAGCTCGGACCAAATTATTAAATTTATTCCTAATTAAAACGATAGCTGTAGAGAACAATGCCTCTGTGTGTGGGGTGTATGCAGCCAATGCCAACTGTGCATTAGATGGCTGGACTACTGGTTCAGGTTCTTGCTCGAAATGCAGCAGTGAATGATGGCTGTAGTTGCACTGGCCACACTTCACATTCGATAAACAAGTTTTTACCAAATGTGAAGGTTTCAAGCACAGTATGCACAACTTCTTATCCTTCACTGTTTGGAACCTTTCAGTAGGCAACTGATTGTTGAAGCTCGAGCAGCTCTCAATCTTGTGGCCCACCTCTGCACACACTACACATCCTTCCTCGGAAGCAACCAACAAAGAGGTTTTGTTCTCACTGGTAGCCAGTTTTGTAAGAACCGGCTGTTGACAATTTTGTAACGCACGAGAACGTTTTTCAATATACGACATAATGTCTTCATACTGGGGGATGTCGACTTCTGACCCCAGCTGAAGTTCGAAAGCTTCCCGAGTGGAAGAATCTAATTTTGACCAAACCAACTGAAACACCATAAAGTTCTGGTCGGGCAAATTATACTTAGACAGGATGGCTAAGTTTTCTGCGAAGGTTCGATGAAGTCGTTCTAACTCAGAGCTACTTGTATTTTTCACAACTTCACAGTTAAGCAAACGGTCATAGTAATTTGTGGCAATAATTCTCTTCCTATTGTAGTACTTGCTAAGTGCCCGATATGCTAGAAGATAACTAGTTTCGGACAACGGATAGTTTTTAATCAGGTCATATGCCGACCCATTAACACTCGACAGTAAGTAGTGCAACTTTTCGACATCTGGCATGTCCCTTTTGTGTATGAGTGAGTCATACAGCTCCTTAAACGACACCCAATTCTCTAGCTTACCGTCAAATGGCCTTATACTTATTTTTGGTAGTTTCGCTAAACTACTGTGACTTTCTCTCATTGGCTTAACTTCAGCCAGCCTAAGTCTGGCCATAACACTATGTAACCTATTGTCAAATGCCACAGTGTAAGCGAACTCACTGTTCCTATCACCCGTTGGCAAGCGCATTAGCAGGTTCTTCTGCGCGGCGTGAAACTCGGAGGCCAGAGCTGTTACTTCCTGTTCCGAAACTCCTACCAAATCTGAAGTATCTAACAGCTCTAACCTCATATTGGCATAATCACGCGAGACTCGATCGCTGTCAGCCATGGTGTCTTTCTCCAGAACTCCCTTACGTGTATCCATTGGCATAATAATGTAGTTGAGTTAATCTGGCTGGAAACGACACGAAAGAACAGTTTTTCACAGCCAAATCAACAAACAAACAAAATGCAAATCAAAACAAAGATAGAAACACGTAAGGAGCTAAGGGGCTATTTTCACGACCGGCACAGATAGGAACAAACACCTGGTCAGTTTTAGAATGAACGTTTGATGTCAACCTGTCAAAACGAAAAAAACGTCAAAGTCACTTTGAGTGATCTTCACCAAATGACAACGAAAAATGACAGATGACAATCAATCGTTCAACCCAACCTACCCACAATGAACAAACGAAAAATTCAATGACCAGCGAAATTACCAGGATAGGTACGACAAAAGAAAAAATGTTATTCAAATATTCGAAATATCGGTCGATAGTTGATAATATAGCTGAAGGCCAAAATCCAAAGGTGCCTTATCACAATTTATCTGGCTTCGTAGGACCAAAATGTACGATTTTGAGTGGACTGTAAATTAATCTTTTTGCTAACAAACTATATTTAGTTTGTTAGCAAAAAGATTAACGTTAAACAATTATCAAGTTAAACACGATAAAAAACTATAATTAACCAAATTATGAGTGCAGTTAGGAGCAAAGGATTTCACTAACCTGGCTGCTTCTTCCTGGAACAGCGCCCACGGAATGGGAAGGTATGGCTTCGTATTACCTCCGACTTGTCTGGACTAGCTTCGGTTCAACTTACACCTATACCGAACGCTCAAATACCGTGGGGGCTGGCGCGAAATCTCCTGCTTCCTAGCACTCAACGAAACTGCTTGCACACAATACTAAATTACGATAAATTAAACGAAAACGAAAACAATACGATACGAAAAATTACGAGAACAAGATAAAGTAGCTAACGCACTTGAAGCCGTTACACTAATGTGTCGAATTTTGAGGTCAAACCAACTGCTGACTCAACGATATTTCGAAATTTGAATAAAATGTAGTAGTAGTTTGGTTAAGCCAATCAGCTGTCGCTGGTCATTGAACCCAGTTCATTCACAGCTGACAGGTGACAGCACATCGTCGATCTCGACTTACGAAAATTGATCGACAGAGGGCGTCAAAACTGAACACAGTCACTTGGTGAAAAGTTTGTACTAGGAGGTGATTTTAATGCCAAAAACTCTTATTGGGGTTCTAGGCTTACAAACACAAAAGGTAAAGAACTCTTAAAAGCTATAAAAGAAACAAAATCTTATGTTGCATCAACGAGGTCACCCACATACTGGCCTACCGATCCACTAAAAATACCCGACCTGATAGACTTCTTCATCTATAAAAACATATCATCTCACTACATACAAACAAAACAGAGCTATGATATGAACTCTGACCACTCTGCGATATACTTAGAAATAAAAGATACAGTGTTACTCAAAGAAAGCCTTCCAACCCTAGTTAATAAACTCACAGACTGGGAAAGCTTCAAAATAGAGTTAGACATAAATATAGACCTCAGAGTCCCATTGAAAACACCAGAGCAGCTTAATAGAGACGTTGAAAAATTTATAACATTAATACAACAGACTGCTTGGAACAATACACCCGAAGCCAAAAAAAGACCATCAAGAATGAATTACCCTAAAGAAATAACGCAATTGATAGCAGAAAAAAGAAAACAAAGAAATATATGGCATCAATCCCGATCTCCTCAAGATAAAAACAAGTTGAATAACCTTACAAAAAAGCTGAAGAGACAAATTCAATCTTTCGTCGATAACTCAACTAACTCGTACCTTCAAAAGCTTACCAACAGTCGCAATACAAACTACTCTCTTTGGAAAGCTACTAAAAACCTGAAACGGCCGATGACTCAGATTCCTCCACTAAAAGAGGACAACGGGAAATGGGCCGTCAGCAATGAACAAAAAGCTAAAAAGTTTGCGGAGCATATAGAAAACACCTTCAAACCCAACGAAGGCCCAACAAATCAAGAACTTCCAAATTATTGTTATAGTTCAAGTGAAAAGGAGTACATACCACCTGTCTCACCGAAAGAAGTTTTTACTGAAATCCACAAAAACATAAATCCAAAAAAATCATGGCATGAAGGCCTCATGCTAAAGCTAAGAAAAATGCTACCCAAGTCATACGCAGATATTCTAACATCATACATATCAGATAGAGCTTTTAGAATCAGGCAAGAAGATGCATATTCTGAGTTAAAAGAAATAAAAGCTGGGGTACCACAAGGAAGCGTACTAGGCCCGGTCCTATACCTCTTATACACCAGTGATATCCCTAAATTAGAAAATAATACAATTGCAACCTTTGCTGACGACACGGCTATAATGGCTGTTGGAAGCACATTTGCAGAAGCGGCAGAAAAGGTTCAATTGGCTATTAATGAAATCCAAGACTGGACAGTGAAATGGAGAATAAAGCTTAACGAATCAAAATCGATTCACATAAACTTTACAAATAAAAAACCACAGTACCACCCGGTATATATAAATCATAAGCCCATACCATATGAAAATACGGCAAAGTACCTAGGCATGACGCTCGACGCAAAGCTACGCTGGAAAGCACACGTCAAGAAGAAAAAAGCCGAGTTAGAGCTGCGATACAAGCAGCTGTACTGGCTGCTTGGAAGACAAGCTGCCCTATCAGTATATAACAAAATTATAATATACAAACAAGTTCTAATGCCAGTATGGACATATGGTATTCAGCTGTGGGGCTGTACCAAAAAAAGCAACGTTCTCATCATACAGCGATTTCAAAACAAGGTACTAAGAGATATCGTAAATGCTCCTTGGTACATAAGAAACTAAGATCTGCACCGGGACCTTAACATAGACTTCGTAGACAACGTAATAAAAAAATATGCAGAAGCTCACGAGCATAGACTTCACCATCATGTAAACGTCGAGGCAATCCAGCTCCTCGACAACACGGATATAGTGAGAAGGCTCAAAAGGACTAAACCTTTTGAGCTAGTAGTGTAAAATCAATAGTGACTCTAATACAAAGTGTAAAACATATTATAGTGAACACATGAACAAAGTGCTTCCCCTTAATAAATAGAGACAGTAAGAAAAGTGCCAATGGACACAATTCTTAGCAACTAATTTATTTTATAAGACTAGGTCAACTTAAAATTACTCATTAGCCTAAACGTAAGGCTAGATTGTAATAATATTGAGTACATTATTTTAAAATGTATTCATAATAATAAAAAAAAAAAAAAAAAAAAAGTCAGTGGTAAGGACTATTTTTATATTTTATTTTTTTTGTTCTATTACCTATTATTTTATTTTATTAGAAATAGTTTTGTTTGTTTTTCATTTTTCTTTGGACATTTTATTTTAAACTGTAAATATTTGCATAGCTAGATTAGGGATTTGGAATTCTGTAATGCTAATTCTAAGTTGACTATATGAATAAATAACTAAATAACTTACTAAATAAATAAGGACTGTAGTTCTTACATTTTTACTGCATCTCTTTAGATTTTACTCCTTTATAGTTGTATGTATTGTGGTTATAGCACAGATTATTTTAAAAGGAAGTTATGGTTGTAAAACTTAGCAGCTCTTGGGTGTGCTTGGCTTACCTACTCTATACCCATAAAAGAATAAGGTGTAGCCCTACACTAGTAGGTATTTACCTATCTATGCATGCATCCGAGGGTTGTAGTTCATTTACATTTTAAAATGTTCGAGAAAGCTATCTGGGAGAGCTTATGGCGACTTTGCACTTGATTTATAGGCGCAGGTAAGTGGTAAAAAATTCAAATTTCTCGCCACAGCAGAACAGTTTTCATTAAAACCGTGGCTCAAGTTTGCACCAGACTGCAATAACAGTCTTTGCTCAACATTCATGTAGTAGATACCTACCTGTAAGTTCCTACTTGATAATGTTTTCTCCTAATATCATGCTTGCTTACAATACATATCTGCATTCATCTATATATACACTGTAAGGACTATACTACAGCTAACGTACTAGGTAACGTCTCCGGAAAAAATATTAAATACAATATTACTTTTTATTTATAAAGGTAGGTATAGGGCACAAATTATAACTCTTGTAATTTATGTTCAGCTACCTGTAGTGTAACATCTGCTGCATGCATAATATTCATGCTGCAAGGGAACTTACCTTGCTAAGTTCAAAACATGACAGATAAACTCGATTTATAAACACCACACTAGATTTGACATAGACTCTACCTTTTGGTAAAGAACTAATGGTTATCTAATGTAACATTTAATACTTGGCCTTGCATAATAATCTTTGTGGCCTTGCACATATTTGTATCTTATAATAGTTTTGTTAATAATTTTCGATCATCATCATCA
Organism: Colostygia pectinataria; assembly: GCA_951394395.1. Lineage (NCBI taxonomy): Eukaryota > Metazoa > Arthropoda > Insecta > Lepidoptera > Geometridae > Colostygia > Colostygia pectinataria. Next base: position 5,383,665 of record OX596363.1, read on the forward strand.
TCATCGATTTTCCAAACAACTCATTCGATCAATTGTGTGACTGTTGGGTGTTTATTATTAGTCTATTATTATAATTTATTATTTAAAAAACGGGAAGAAAAAACTATCTATATTTTACATAATGCAAGCTTACGGATCATTATTTAAAAAATCTTATAAATATATAATATTCCTTCCATACAAGAAAATATACATTATCCTAGCTATTTGTTTACATTTTGTTTCAAAAATCAATTGAGTTTTTCTAGTCAAATTATAAGTTATTATAAGTTATGATTGAAATCGAGTTATGCAATGGCGACGCGACGAGCCGACGACAAGATATTGCGTACCAACGAAGTCACTTGTTTGTGAAAAACATCTTACATCTGATTTACTTAATTAAAGTTTATCGAATTGAAAGTGTTACACTATTTGCTCGAAAATAAGCCAAAGCTAAGCTGTATTAGCTCGCTTTCATAGCACGTTCAAATCCGATTGCATTACTCATGGATATTTTAGTAGGTACTACGATTGTAGAGCGTTTGATAAAATATTCATTTCGCTATAAAGGTTCACTGTTCCATTTTATCTGGTACCTAGCTTGCTATTCGATTCTACGGTTTAGCATTGTTGAATACAAAGAAGTGAATTGATCGTGTCTGGTGTCATGGCTGTCTAGAGCCTAGCTAGATATTTCCAACCCCTAATTGAGGACCTCAATAATACGAGTGAAGCCAAATCCGCCCGAGGCCTATCCTATCCGCCTTACAGCTCTACGTGGTAATAAAATAAGCAGTTTTTCCGATTCGACGTTTTATCTTGTCGCTTCGTATTCTCCTGGCAACTTTCGTTTGGAGAAAATCGAGTGCGGCGGCCTCTAGCGAATTCTGCACAAGAATTAGCTTTGTTTACATAACGCTTGGGAAATGGTGAGCAAAATGTCTCGGAAAAGTGACCACATTAATAGCTGGTGTTTTTAATATTTTTTTGTTCTCTTGCGTTTCGTTCAGGTTCAGAAATTGTTATTAACTAACTTCTTAAAATTCGTAGATTCAAAAATTTTGTAAGTATAATGAACTAGCGGCCTATTCCGGCTTTACACGGGTGGACATAAATAATAGCCTATGTTACTCAGGGTTATGTAGCATTGTAATGGTAAAAGAATTTTTGAAATATAACTAATTAGTCATTTTAGAGTTTATTCGCTATAAACAAAACTATAAAAATACAAATCTTTCCGCTTTATAATATTATTATTAGTACAGATGAGCTTTCAAGGACTCTCGGGATCACAATTTAGAACATTTTGTTACGTTGACTGTCCAGTCCCTGAATCCTATATATATTAATGAATCAAATAACTTATTGGCAGTTTACCTAGAAGAACGACGTATATAAATATACCCGTGATACCCGTATATAAATATACACATATTATAATATGTATACTGTATGATTTACATACTTAGTATAAAGGTGGAGCCTCAACATAAATCACCAGGGCCATTATTATAAGCCCACGATTCTCCGCGCACGGCTTGCCCTCAATCCCCGCACATTCGAACTCTAAAACAAATAAATCTCAGGCACTCATTTATGTTGGAGGCGGTACTAAATTCATGTAAACTTTTTGATTGCCAGAAGTTCCAGAGTACAAATAAAGTGTAACTAGGTATGATTTTTTTTATTCCTTTACTGAAACCGACCATTTGTATTTAATCTTACACATATCATGTTTAAACTGTACTTTTTTAATTATTTGGCTTTTATGGTAGGTAAAACTAGCCAAGCCTTTTCCTGATTACCCTTATTTGTTTCGTTTTGTTGTCACGCTTTGGGGAATTATTTCCTTCAGGATTGTGTCACAAAAATACGTGTAACATGATTTACAGCTTGAATTCTCCACCTTTTTCTTTTGGAAATGTGAAATAATACAAGAAGGATTCATCACGTTGTTTTTGGCAAACTAGCGAGCTAATAAATCTAGGATAAAACACCAACGAGTGCAGCCTTTCGAATTTGTCCATTATAAAAGTTTATAATATCCTAAGTGTAAACTTCACTACTATTTCAGGACTTTGTAGAATGAAGAACAGCATGATGTTTCAGGTACAGAAATACTTTTTCTTTATTCGACCAACGTAGGTACTATTCACAATGTTACTTGTTCGACGATCCAAGCCAGAAAGAATCTCCGACCTTTTCGTTCGTTCTTTATTTTTCTATCTCAAAAAAACGGGCTCATCGTTACCACCTTTTTTTCATTTGACAGATAAAGAACCAGCGACAACGTCAAAGTTACAAAACAGTTGCTAGCATTAAATAATATCGAGTATATCCATAGATATCGAGACTTGAGTAATTTATCCAAAAACGAAATACATTTATTTTCAACAAATAAGCAACCCTAACAATCGTCCATTCTGACAACGTGTGCGTCCCCGCACACGACCCCAGGTGGAACCCTAACAATCGGATATTTTTATACAAGCCAATATTATCGAAAAAATATTATATGAATCTAGCGTTACTCTTAAGATAGTTTCTAAATACATTAGCTCAGTTACTTAAATGTACGATAACAATTATACCATCTTATACATAATATTCAAGTACTTATAAAACATATTTAAATGAGAACATATATTATCAACTTTAGTATTATTCAGTCCTGATCACTAAATTGCTAGTAGGTACATACTTTATCAATAAAAACAATTCAGGCCAGTGGACTACAAGACGGTCGATTTCCTGTGTGTATGATAGCGCTGATAACAAACTCAGACCGATCGACTCGGTTCCCCGTGGTCGCTAAAAAACTTAGTAAAAAAAATAATCGAATTCGTCAAGTTGATACACACAAGATGATCGACTACCTGTGGTAGCACTGTAAAATAAATAACACAGACCGATCAATTCGGTTCCGTATTAAAAACTTAAGTAAAAGACGTCAAGTTAACGCTCACAGAAAGATCGATTCCCTGTGGACGTAACAAACGACGTAGAATAACATAAAAAAAACTGTTTGATTCAGTTTGCACGTTTACTATCGAATCATCATATCAAAAAACGCTCAATTCGTCAAGTAGACACACACAGGATGATCGATCACCTGTGGTGATCCTTTCATCAATCGATCGATTCCCTGTGGGAAAGCTGTAGAATAACAAACACAGACCGACTTATTCTGTTCTGTGACAGTTAAGTAACGAATTAAGTCAAAATACTATCGATTCATCAAGTCGTCGCTCGCAGGATTAGTGGCGCCTTCTTTCATCTGGTGCTCACAAGACGATCGATTACGGAGGGTTCTTCTCAGCATGGGCAAATCAAAACACGAACCGATCGATTCTCGTGTTTGATCTGAAACAACGAAATAACTTATCTGTAGTTAAACATGCTCAGTAACACAGTAACATTAAAGTTTAACAATCGCTAGTTCAAATCAATCAATCCTTTATATCAAAAACCTATTACTCTAAATTTTTCTTATCTACTTTGTTCAGAGTAAAATCCACTTCTGCATTCGTGACGGAACTGAATAACGATTCGAAGGAGTTTAGTTTCTTTTTTTTTAACAACATTAAACACAGAGCATTGCCGTCAGTAAGCAAAACTATTTAAAATAACGTTTGAGCAACTTACCATGACCTTTTATCGAATCGGTGTCCAGTTTGGTTTTGCTACCCTATTGTACTCACATCACTAGAATTGGCCTATCTTCGACAACTCTCGAAACATCTCGAAACTACTGTATCAGACATTCGATTCAAGCAATAGAAGCAATCTTTAACAAGGCCAAAAACTGGGCATCAACATCAATTGAAGAAAGTCCAAGAACATAATTGTTACTTTGGATAAAACGCCACAACACGACATGTGTATGCTTGTACTATTCTAATAGCGTAGAGTTAAAAACTTATTTTCGCGATATTGTTGGCCAATAGAGTAACGATCGTTAGCAATGAATGTTAACGGAGAAAAAGACGAATACTTTTCGACGACTTTCTAACATGACGGGACATCGAATACAGTGTTACTCTTTCTTAAACACAAATAGAGAAATTACGAAGTAATGCGATTTCTAAATCTTTGACTTCCTCGACTTTATCGGCTCCCACGGCTCTCTCGACTGTTGATTTACTCGATTTTCTCTTCTCTTTGACTTCCTACCTCGACTTCCTCGACTCGCTCGACTCGCGACGGCTCCCTTGGCTTTCTCGACTTCCTCTTCTCCTAGACTTCCTCGATTTACTAGGCTTTCACGGCTTCTTTAGCTTCCTCGGCTCTCTCGGCTACCACGGCTTCCACGTTTTCCACGGCTTCCATGTTTTCCACGGCTTTCATGTTTTTCACGGCTTTCACGTTTTCCTCTGCTTTCACGTTTTCATCGGCTTCCACGTTTTCCTCGGCTTCCTTGTTTTTCTCGGCTTTCTTGGCTTCCACGTATTCCTCAGCATTCTTTGACTTCTACGAATTCTGTGATTTTTACGACTTCTGTGACTTCTAAGACACCTACGACTTCTACGACTTCTGTAGCTTCTGCGACGACTTCTTCAATTTATATGACCTCTTCGACCCGTGACTTCTGCGACTTCTGAGACTTCTTTGACTGCTAAGACTTCTACGATTTCAACGACTTCTAAAACATCTGCGACGACTTCTTCGATTTCTATGACCTCTTCGACCCGTGACTTCTGCGACTTTTGAGACTTCTATGACTGCTAAGACTTCTACGACTTCAACGACTTCTTAAACTTCTGCGACGACTTCTTCAATTTCTATGACCTCTTCGACCCGTGACTTCTGCGACTTTTGAGTCTTCTACGACTGCTACGACTTTTACGACTGCTACGACATAAGACCTACGACTTTTTAACCTCTTCGACCTCTTTGACCTCTTCTTTCGACTGATTTGCTGATTCGCCTGACTCGGCTTATTCGACTGATTCGGCTTATTCGGCGTATTAAACTGATTCGGCGTATTTAACTGATTTGGCGTATTCGGTTTATTCAACTTATTCGATTTGAGACTATAACTTATCTGATTGATCCGACTTATCTGACTTATCCAACTGATCCGGCTGTACCGACCGATTTGGTTTATTCAGCGTATGATCAACTAATTCGGCATATTCAACTGAATCGGCGTATTCGGTGTATTCGATTTATTCGATTTACGATTATATAACTTTTGATTAATCCGACTTTTCCAGCTGATCCGGCTGATCCGACTTGTTTTATTCCTTCTCTGACTTGTTCGACTCCGACTTGACTTTGACATTGACTTCGACTTTGACTGGACCTCGACTTCGACTTTGACTGGACCACGACTTCGACTTTGACTTGACTTCGACTTTGACTTGACTTCGTCTTTGATTTGACCTTGACTTCGACTTGACTTAAACTTTTACTTGAAGTCAAGTAAAAGTCACTTTGACTTTGACTTGACTTATAATTGACTTGACTTTTCGGCTTGACTTGACTTGACTTCGTCTTACTTCGACTTTGACTTCGACTTACTTCGACTAAGACTTACTTCGACCTTAACTTACTTCGTCTTCGACTAACTCGACCTCGACTTACTTTGACTTTGACTTACTTCGACTTCGACTTACTTAGACTTCGACTTACTTAAGCTTCCGACTTACGACATCGACTTATTAAACTTTGGTCTTATTAACCTTCGGCTTATTAAACTTAGACTTATTAAACTTAGACTTATTAAGCTTAGACTTATTAAACTTCGACTTATAAAACTTCGACATTATATAAACTTCGACTTATTAAACTTCAACTTATTAAACTTCGATTTATTCAAGTTCGATATATTAAACTTAGACTTATTAAACTTCGACTTATAAAACTTCGACATTATATAAACTTCGACTTATTAAACTTCAACTTATTAAACTTCGATTTATTCAAGTTTGATATATTCAACTTTGATTTGTTCAACTCCGATTTATTCAACTTCTATTTATTTAATTTCGATTTGTTCAACTCCGATTTATTCAACTTCTATTTATTTAATTTCGATTTATTCAACTTTGATTTATTCAACTTCGATTTATTCAACTTCGATTTATTCAACTTCGATTTATTCAACTTCGATTTATTCAACTTCGATTTATTCAACTTCGATTTATTCAACTTTAATTTATTCAATTTTGATTTATTCAACTTAGATATGTTCAACTTAGACTCATTCAACTTTGACTTATTCAACTTCGACCTGTTCAACTGCGACTTACTCAACTGCGAATAATTCAACTGCGACTTATTCAACTGCGAATTATTCAACTGAGACTTAAAACTGCGACTTATTCAACTGCGACTTATTCAAATGCGACTTATTCAACTGCGACTTATTCAACTGCAACTTATTCAACTGCGACTTATTCAACTGCGACTTATTCAACTGCGAATTATTCAACTGAGACTTAAAACTGCGACTTATTCAACTGCGACTTATTCAACTGCGACTTATTCAACTGCGACTTATTCAACTGCAACTTATTCAACTGCGACTTATTCAAATGCAACTTATTCAACTGCGACTTATTCAACTGCGACTTATTCAACTGCGACTTATTCAACTGCGACTTATTCAACTGCAACTTATTTAACTGCGACTTATTCAACTGCGACTCAACTGCAAATTATTCAACTGCGACTTATTCAAATGAGACTTACTCAACTGAGACTTATTCAACCGAGACTTATTCAACTGCAAATTATTCAACTGCAACTTATTCAACTGAGACTTATTCAACTGAGACGTATTCAACCTTCGACTTATTCAACTTGACCACGACCTCTACCTGTATCGTGACCTCGGCCCTGATCGTGACCTCAACCTTAAGCTCGACATTGACCTCGACCTCGACCAAAGTAAGACCATCTGGTAGGTACATCGGTAATACTGCAGTTCTTCGTTTTGTAATATAACATAATGGTATACTTCAGAAATACCTGATAGACAGACACTCACGATTTGACATAACGATCTCGATAGAAAATCTGAAATCACTCCATGCAACAATATAAACTAACAGAGCGCGCAAGCAAGACACACTTCCAATCTGAGCAACGCCGCGTAAAAGCTACAATCGTCTATACTATAAACACAATGACTTCGATGGAAGATTACGATCGAGGAAACATTCGATGTTCCGCGCACTAAAGCATTAGAGTATTGGGATGGGTGATCGCTAGCAGCGGGAAAGCTAAACAGTCGGTCCCAGACATTCCTAAGTTGCTAGGCTATAACGGAGGCCTTCGGGCGGCATCGGCCGTCATCAGAGTTAGCCACTGACTTATAAAATTTATTTACTTTATGGATACAGTAGTGTCTCATCGTCCTATCAAACAACACTCGCTTGCCTTCCCAAATTCAAACATTATCAGCCTTGAAAAATCTCTAATTTCGAACTCTAATTTCTAAACTCTATTTTCGATTCGAAACCGTACATAAATAAGGAAAGACTACGTAACCTTTGCTTTTCCGCGTCGATACGCGGCTCAGAATTGTGGCGTCGCTGCCTGCCCTGACGAAACTCGCCGTCCATGGCTGGTGGCGCACGGCGATGCCGCTCCGATGCACGAAGTCTCCGGCGCAGTCAGCCCTTCCAGCAGCTCGACCAGCTCCTGACTCCGCACCCACTCTTGGTCCCGCTCAGCGCCGCCGACGCCGGGGCCGCAGACCCGAACACGGCATCGACCTCGAGAAAGCACACGGCGATCCCGACGATTCGGCAGCTGCGTTTCAAATCGACCCTGTGATCTGATTCGTTCATCGTCTGAAAAGGATTGCGTGGCATAGCAATCCCAGAAAAAACACGTTTTAGAATAAAACATTTTGAGGGTAGTTCTAAAATAAAATATATTTTAGAAAATCATTCTACGAAAAACAATATTAGCTAGGTACAGGATAGAATCTAGATAAATTAGCCTTATCTAGGCATCTTACGAATAATAATTTTATGAAAATCGATCATGACAGTAAACCAAACTTACGGTTACCGGTAAAGGTTACTCGAGAAAAATACGAATCTAAATCTAACAGCACAGACTACTAACAAAATTGGTGACTGTTTCAACATCAAAAATTCAAAATCCGAAAAGCTAAACAAAATTTAATCTTTGCAACGAAATGGGCGTGTACTTACTATTTATTTAAGTTAGTCTCGATCCCGGCTTCTGAAATGTAAACTTCACTACTATTTCAGGACTTTGTAGAATGAAGAACAGCATGATGTTTCAGGTACAGAAATACTTTTTCTTTATTCGACCAACGTAGGTACTATTCACAATGTTACTTGTTCGACGATCCAAGCCAGAAAGAATCTCCGACCTTTTCGTTCGTTCTTTATTTTTCTATCTCAAAAAAACGGGCTCATCGTTACCACCTTTTTTTCATTTGACAGATAAAGAACCAGCGACAACGTCAAAGTTACAAAACAGTTGCTAGCATTAAATAATATCGAGTATATCCATAGATATCGAGACTTGAGTAATTTATCCAAAAACGAAATACATTTATTTTCAACAAATAAGCAACCCTAACATAAGCATTTTTTCGCGTCAAGTCGCTTGACGCGCGAATTAGGGGTGCTTCAAGTCCTGCTTGGCTCAAGCGGAACTTGAAACCATAACCTTCCGCTTGATACCAATTGCGCCATTGAGACATGACGAATTAGAATAGAATAGAATAGAAAAATATTTATTTAACGCCACACAATAAACATAAAAATAAAAATAACAATACAAATTAAAACTTAACTATTGTGACGAAAAAAAGGCAGCCACTCACCATGTGCTGCAGACATAATGTGTCTGTAGCGCTGGTTTTCAGTGTAGCCTACGAGGCTACGAGATTATTTTATTTTTGGGTTATTATAATCTGTAGTAATAACTAAGGGTATTAGGGAATAAATGTGATGGTTAATATAATAAAAACAAAAATAACCAATTGTGCAATTTTGTTTTTTTGTCGTGGTAACACATCTAATAACAAAAAATCTGTGTGATAGTTTTTTTCCCATCTCTATCTTCCTGATCTTCGCATTCAGGTTCAGGTACTAAGTATGACAGACAATTTTCTAGATGTGGAAAATGTTCACGGATGCAAGGGCCAGCAAATAGGACGTCGACTGCAGAAATTTGCGGATTTATATACATAGGTTTCCTACAATATAAAAATACAAAACTCTTGGTGTAAAATTGTGGTAGAGCTCAATTGAATAGGTCATATTTTGTTGCCTGTATGATGATTTTTTTGATGTACCCAATAGCGTTTATCTATTACCTACTTAGCCTAAAAACACAGACCCTTCTAATCCTAATTTGTTAAAGGATTTGGCCTGGCCGCGGTAGAGTGCGGAGTGAATACCTCTCGAAAGTTAGCCCTGTATCTAATCTGATTTCACACAAATTCAAAAAGTTTGAGAAAATTAAATATTGTGTAATTTAAAACTTATTTAGGTTTTTGCGAGTTAGTAGAGAGTTTGAAAATCCTAAAACATTGTTATTATTGTACAATAGTTTTGTTAGGACGATTTTAGAATATGCGTACAAAGTCCTGAAGTCCATATTAATGAAATTGAGAGGATACAGAATAAATTCATTGAGCATTGTAGGTATAGATTTCAATATCAACTGACAGCATGATCAGCCTTCAAGATCGTCGTATTTTAACAGATCAAATATTTTTATTTAAAATCTTGTCGAATCGAATTGAGTCGCCTGTTTTGCTCGAAAATATATATTTAAACCGTTATTATTGCTTATCTACTCGCAAAAAAGAAAACTTTTTGAACGCCTACTTCTAATACAAATTATAGAAAAAATAGAGTATGTAAAGTTTATACACTGTGAATTTTTATTAAATATCCTTGTTTTTATATTGTTTTAAAATCAAAAAAATTCTTTATTTCTTCATATTGTTAGTTTTGTATTTTTTTTATTAGCTTTATTTTTTAATATTAGTTTTTTTTTTCATTTCTGTTCACTAGCATATTATTGTTTATTTAATTGAGGAAACTTTACTGGTTTATGTAAATTGCTAAGTTGTTAAAGTAACTGTGTACTGTTTGTTTTCCAAATAAAATAAAATAAATAAAGGTAATTTAATTACCATTTCTATTCTACGCCATCTAATTCCAATCACCAACACATTGTCCGACCTTTCAACGGCTGTTTTATCCTCTATTTACACCTAAAAAAGGGGAACGAAAATGTCCTTCAAGTCGCAAACCTGTTTCTTGGGATTTTTAAGTTACCTAGCTACAAAATGAAACAATTCCGGGCTATCGAATTTTTTCTTCTGGAATAAAAAAAAAGTACCTAGTAAAAGTTTTGAAAGCAGGTTAGTGGTAAAACAAAAAAGTTGTTTCCTGTTCTAAAAAGGCGTATGCTAGTATTTTTTCTCCAGGTTGAACTCTCATCTATTACGAAATATGTCTATTCCAGAGTCCATTTTACGGCGAACCTTAAAATTGACTCTTGAATAAGGCACTAAGATTTTTTGGAAAAATTAGGCACTCGCTAACACCGTCGACGGGGCCGCTTCGCTGATGACACAATGTAACGGGTAAAAATTATAGTGGGAAGAAAAATTGTGGGTTTAACGGGTAAACACTCAAATAAATAAATGCAATAATGGATTTATAGAGGGTCACAGTAGTTCTATTGATATCTAACAGCAATGCAACTGAGACTTATTTTTTCCGGTAAAAAACCATGGAACTGGTGAGATTTTTCTCCACTAGTTCTATTATGGAACTAGACAATGGAACTACTATGGGAGCCAAACTACTAAACTACCAAGCGTGTGATGTTGAGGTGGAAATTCTACCAAAAGAAAAAAACAGAATGGGCTTTCAAAAGGCGTATTTTCTATAGAAATTCACTTATACATGACGCTGTTAGCGCCCTGCCTTAGTTCTAAATATCGCAGCTTTCGGCGGGTCGTTTAACGTTCGCCATTGTTTCAACTTTCGACGGGCGTAGATCAAAACTTTTTCGCGTAGGGGCTTCATGTTCTTGCTTTCCTATTGTCATGAATAATCCGGCAGGTTCTCAGCATTGTGAGGTGAAGATTGGGCCTTACGGGTGTGTCGTAAACGCGCCTCAGGGAAATACCGGGTTCTTGGCGATTCCAGTCCGCAAGGAGAGCACTTTACTTACCTCGCGCTGAGTAAGCGACTCTCGTCGGCATACTCGACTACTTTCGCTTAGTGGGTGAGTTAACTTTTTATGTTCTTTTCCAGGTAGAAAACCCGCGCTTTTTAGTAATAGCTTGGGATTCATAATCATAATTGGACCTCGAATTTTCCCTGAAAAGTTGGGAAACTTTTTGTGGACTATTACTTTCTTACGCTAGGACTTACCTAATCATGTCGAGTCGCACTTTTGTTCTTCGTGGTCGAAATGCTTTGATCTTTTGTTATAGATCTGGACAGTTTTTTCCTGCGGCTTCGCTCGGTAAAGTAGCCTACTATATCGTATTTCAGTACTAGAGTTATATTTATTTCAAAGTTTTATCCAAATCGGTTCATCAAAATGTATGGCATAGGTACTCCCACTTACATCCAAACATCTTTACAAACTTTCGCATTTATACAGCAATAGCAGAACCGATAACCGCTGGGAAATAAGGTTCTCGAATGCCAACCACGAACTGAAAAACGAAGTGTAGGACGACCCCCTATTCGATGGACCAATGACAATAAAGCGGTCGTAAGAAGTCGGTGGATGGTGAAGGCTCTCGGTCGTCATGGCGCTCTTTGGGGAAAGCCTATGTCCAGCAGAGTAGCAGTCGTCTATCAGCTGATATGATGATGATGATGATGATACTTTTCATCATCACCGTTATTATCATTATCCTATTGCAGTCCACAGCTGGACGTAGGTCTCTCCCAAAAAGTACTAAATTACTATTTAAACCAGTATTTAAATGGCAAGCAATATATATATATATTTATATATATCTGCAATTTAAATGCTATTATGTAAGTAGTTACGTGTATGAAAAGAGGTAAATCGGCATCCATAAAATATCGGTACTACGATTTAGTAGATACCTATCGATGCTGGCCATCATCGTGGGAAATATGAAAATTGGAAAACACGCCCGATACGGTGTCGAATAAATTTCAACCCTATTTTGTAAGCGCGCTATACACCTCGCGCCGTAATTTTTTTTGTTTTTATCAATAAATATTGGCCGACATCTAGCCCCAAGCTAAGCAAAGCCACAGAACAGACATTAGGCAAAGCAACGATTGCATTTGTTTTGACAGTTTTTTATTTATTTGTTGATGTCTTGAGTCTTGACAGCACATTCATATAGCATAGGGGTAAATAAATGAGTTATTGGCTGGCAGTAGTTATTGGCTACTTCATACTCAAACACTTCCTAAAAGCTACTGATGCTAAGTACGATATCTCCCTTCATTCTAGAGAATAGTTTACATATTTAGCTTTAATATTTGTGCTGATTTGTACCACCTTTAGAATAATTTCGTATAAAAAAAAACATAATTGATTGACAATCGGCAATCCAGCTACTATGGTGGGGTTTTGTTGTGAAAACGGAAAGTGTTGTGTTTGACTACAATTCGAATGAAACTTGTCTCATACCTCGTATCTCTGTAGTTGATCGTTATTTCGTTACTATTTAAGTTATTTTATCTTAACTTAAATGTATTTTATTATTTTTTTACTTTAAAACATTAAATTATGGTATAGCCTATAACAGAAACGAAAAAAATTAAGTTTTAAGTTACTGACCGTACATGTACAGTCGGGGTAGGAAAACCTTCGTCAGTTATCTTTTTCATTCCATTGTCAAGTCGTAAACTCTTAGTACCTTTTGAAACTAAAGCATTACGTAGACAACCGCACATAAAACTATACTAACATAGTATGATAACAAGGGTCAAATTAGTGCACACCTTTGACCTACGTCTAGTTTCATATCAACATCAAACCTTTATAATGGCCTATTTAGTTATACAAACTTTTTATTAGTTACGTTATCTTCTGTTTAATTGTCAATATCTGTCACTGTCACATATTTTTGCAATACCTAATAAGTTATTGCTCCGTCGTGTGAAATTCATAATGCCGAGGAACTTAAGCGTCGAGAAAAGAGCTGCCATTATTGCAGACTATGAAACTGGGTATAATATTAGCGAAATTTCGTCAAATCTAACAAGAGATACTGTAAGGTTCTGGATCATCAGACAAGCGGAAGAGGGTAATCTTACTGATCATCGCCATACTAGTTCTGGACGCCGCCCTACCCTCACCCGTGAACAATTAAATTTTATGAGGCAAAAATATGAAGAAAGTGGTTTTGAGAAAACTATTTTTTTTGCTGAAATGTTTGACGTGTCTCCAAGAATAATAAGAAATGCATTGCACTCAATGGGATTACATCACCGCCGTCCTGCCAAAAAAGTGGCTTTAACTTGTGCTCATAAAGCTCGACGTTTAAGTTTTGCCCGATCATATTTCAATTTCGATTGGTGTCTACAAGCTGTGATTGATGCGAATGGCGGATATACTCGGTTTTAGTTATGTTTTGTTTATTTAAATAAATTTACCACAGTTGCAAATTATGTTTACTATTTTATTTACTTTTACTAACTATACATCCACGAGACAGCACTATTGAACACGAACTCAAGCCGCATACAAGATGACACAGCTGTTATCGTTATCTATTTCATAAGATACAAAGCAACCTAATCGCCGATATTACACGAGTAACCTTTAATTGTAACTGTCATCCCGACTGGCGGCGAGTGACAGTCGACCACCGACTGCAATATGTCATACTCAATCGGTAAAGCAGAGTATCGCTCATTCCGAGCAAACGAAAATAGATCTTAAGGTGACGAACCTTTTCTTACCCCGACTGTACATCACCGCCAGTGTTCAATTTATAATTTGTCAAATTTGGCGAAAATGGCCTTCTTCCAAGTAATGCGAACGAGTGGAACCTTACTCCGCAATAATAAATAAAAACGACTTAGTTAGTTTTTGGTCAATCATTTCAATGCAAAATTTTAACTCAATCTGACGTTTGCTGAAGAGCACTGCATAGATGGCTAGTTGAGTAACCACCGCATGCAGAGATCAGTATAAATCATATTCGGCACCACTCTCAAAACTATAATAATAAGGCGTGTAATTCTTCCTTAAATAACGGATACTTCTATTCTAAAACTTTTATAATGTAGGTAAGTATAGGTACTTATACCTACACAGGTTATTTCATTATTAGTGCATAATATTCACGGAATAGGTTCCATACAAAAAGATACATGCACATAAGCATTTTTTTTTTAAACTTATACTGGGTGGTTCAAACATAGACGTCACTATGAAGATTCCTCAGATTCAGGGGTATCCGAAAATACCCCATGTATTTTCTCCGATTTTTTGTAAATGATAAATGATATTTATTTGTGTATTTTTAGAGTATGATTTTTTTGGTTTTTATTTTTGAGAATGTTTGGTCGGAACGTTTGAAACTGATAAAAAACATTTTTCCAAGATTTTTTTTTGAAAATACAATGATTTGTACAATCATGCTTAAAATAATCAACTTCCTAGCATTAGTGCAAGTTACAAAAATTTTGAATAAAAAATGATGAGTTAGGGTTTGAGAGAGTCAAAGTTGAATTTTAAAAACCGTAATCCATGGTTTGTAAGTATTCTTAATAACTCTCAAAAAACATTTAAAAAATCATGGCTCGTAAAATACAAAAAATCGGGGTTCAGGTACCCCTGGATCTGAGGAATCTATTTTTTTTAAATTGTCGTTTATGTTTGAACTACCCTCTAAGTTGAAATCTCGAGTAAATCGATAAAGTCTGAGAGATCTGCTTAATTATTACCTAGCCCTGATGGAAATTGATACGAAAATAAAAAAAACTGTGTCATTTTGTGTTAAACCTATTTCTTGAGTATTATGCACTAATAATGAAAGGTGTTATACGTTACAACACCTAGACACAGGACATATATTTGTCCCTAACATATATCGAACCCGCAACCTACAGCGGCAGAGCCACCGTCAACAGAACTGAGAGACCATCGATTGCAGGCGATGTATGATTGAAACAACAAAAGACCGGAGCATAACCTTACATTTGGCTATTTTATTGCGGGGTCAAAATTGTCTACGAGTACATTGTTATTTGCTTGTGTTATTTCTATTTTTATAGGGTATTCCGATTTGGTTTTTCTATTCTGAGTCGGAATAAAAGGTTTGAAGGTCCTTCCTTTCCTGTGGCAAGTGAAGCGACCCAGTTTGATCGGGTTCAGAACGGTAGAGATAACAATAGATATGTAGATGTCGTTCTATAGATAGGTAGTTATGTAGTATCGCGGCTGACCCAACGTTTTGCTCATCAGAGTTTAATGTGTTCCATCCGTTTCGAATTGGTCCTAATGTAACGTCGACTAATGACTATTTATTCCCTCGTTTTATCCCATCGCTTTTTGTTAACTATTACGTAACTATAGATAGGAGCACTGGCACTGATGGTCTAGTGGTAGTGACCCCGCTTTACAATCCTAAACGGGTTTGAACCTGGTCGTGCACCAATGGATTTTCATATTCGGAAAAGGCTTAAGGCTTAAGGCTCTCATAAGAATAACAGCGTGAGGAAACCGGCATACCCATACAACTAAAAGTTTGGAAGACATTTGCCATCTATCTACCGAGCTAGCGGTGTTTATGATATTAGACATTTTTTTTTATACAACTGAAGTGGCAACCAAGCTTACGGCCCACAAGATGGTAAGCGGTTACCGCAGCCTATGGACGCTTGAAATACCAGAGGTATCACTCGCAGGCTTTCGATCTTAGCCACCTTGAGGCTAAGATCAAAAGCCTCATGTGCCAGTAATTTTACCGGAAACCATACCCTTCACACCGGAACATAGCAATGCGAGCATTACTGCTTGGCGGCAGAAATAGGTATGGTAGTCCTTCCCCGGACGAGCTCTATCACAGAGAACACTACAACTCTTATTTCTTTATAGATGCGTTCTTAAAGTAACAGAAAGACCTCCCATTTATTCCATAGATTTCAGTGTCTACCCTTCGAGAATAAATATTATATTTATATTATGCACGTTTTACGTCAACTCTGTGCAAATATGATTTATTTACCTACTTACCAAGTTATATGTACTTACCTATAGAGAAACAAGTGCGAGGAAGGCTCGCGTCCTGAAGGTTCCGTACTCAAGATGATTGAATCATACATTTCTAGACCACAAAAACCTCCAATTCGTAATTTTTTTCCTTAGAGCTTTTAGAAATACATTCCAAGTTGATAACAGTTTAGTTGATTCTTTCCTGAGAAAAATGACAGTTAAGCAGTCATACAGTCAGACCAGCCACAAGTGGACTAATAAGGTTTTCGTTTATTTTATACTGATAACGGGACCCTAAAACATTGTAGGTCTGGTATGTATAAAATCGAATAGGCATCTTATCAGTATTCAGAGAAGGCTTCATCCAGTTTTCGTGAACTTTACACATGTTCCGTAAAATGAGTTCACGTAAGTATTACCTACACGGTACTACCTCAAAAAGGTTCTGTGTGGACAGAAAATATTCTTCAATTTTCAACCACACCAGGCCTCTGAATGTTTCACACCAGTACTTGGGGAGCTTATTTTTTAGAGAGCAGAGATAGTATAAAAAGGGGCCATTGTTGAATCATCTAATAACTAATGGTGGCACTTAATTTGGCATATTTGCTCAAATTCATCACTACAAACCAAACTTTATTAATACTTTCTCAGAATAGACTAACACCCGTAATTCTAAGAAGTTTCCTCGAATCTTCCTCCACTCGACTCAAGGTAGGTTTAGACGTACACCTTGAGTTTGACAATCATTTCCTCACCTCCGATAAGGAAAATTTTTGAGTGGGAGTAAATGGAGGAGAATTTTTGCAACTAAGAATATGGATTTATTAGAGTGAGGTTGAGTCGAGTCGAGGAATTCATGAGAAATCGTTTTAGAATATGGATAAAATATAATATTGTTGTCTTGACGAAAAAAAAAAAACATTTGAGCAAATATGCCAAGTGAAAAAAAAACACGTTTTGATTGATACGAAAAAACTTCTCTACCCTACCACTCTGTGATACTCATTCTACAAAGATTTTAATGTAGGAAGTAGTTGCATTGTTACTTTCGATGCATTTTATGTTATTAAAATTATTGAACGTACTACCTACTTGTATAATTTATTTCAAACCAGAAGTCAGAAAACAACGAAGAGTGAACATTTGGAATGGTAATGGCATAGCATGGCGGTTGCCAACCGCGAACTACTTTACAACATTCTACCTACGGCGCACTACATAAAAATAGACGATGCTCTAGCTTCGAACTCGTACACATACTTCTAGATGCAACTTGGGACACTAAGCCAAAGTACACGTGCTCCGAAGTTTCTTACACAAACGCAGTGCTGTCGAATGTTTTATAACATCGGGGATTATACGGGTGCCTTTTTTACTGCTTTATTTATATAGACTTCCAAAACTTTTCTAGAATAGCATTTTTTTAATTTTTGCTTCTCTTTTAAAAATAAGAAATGTAATTTGTATCACTGTCCAGCACAGTAACGCTTGTCCACTTGTTTGAAGGTAGAATATAAGGCACTGACTCGATGAATAGAAATGTTTGTAGAAGTATTCATTATTTTATACAATAAAACTAAAAAACCTAAGCTAACCTATTTTGCTAAATAACATCGTGTTGAATCTTTAACTCTCTATAAATCTAGTAGGTAAGGCTTTCTTGTGAAATAATGGCCACATCAAACAAGTCCTACATTGTAAAGAAGCTTTACAAACACTACTCGTCTGCTCTGTTTGAATTGAAAGAATCAAATAAAAGAAAGAAATTGTCAGCCAGTTTACTATTAATACAGAAAGAGGAGCACAATCCTTTGATTTACTAAGTACATTCGATGGAATCAAACACATTTGTAGTAGTTTACAATTGTTATCATGCGAGCAATTATCGTATGAGTCAGTGGCGAACTCTGGTGATAGAGTTTGTAGGCCGCCCGAATGGCTAAAAGATGTTATTTATTTAAAACATTACTTAGGAGTAATTATCATTACAGGTTAGCACTAATAATATTTTCCTGATATAATTTGAGTAGTACGCCCTAAAACGTTAGGTACTCTACGAATTTCCCTTGAAAATAAAGCAATCCTCATTTATGTGAAAAGTTATGAGTAATGAAGGCCAATACGATGTTACAAAATTTGAACGTAGCAACAAATTTGTCTAGCTTTACCGCAGAAATGGTTATTGGGACACTATATTCAGCTTATTGGACGTGTGCCCCGGCATGTTCGTAAATATGTACCAAATGTATTTAGTTATTTAATTTAGAATAAGTAGGTTACAAAATATAGAATACCAACAAAATTGCTAAAAATTTTATTCAGCGTTTAGGCCGGTTTGACTATTTAGGCGCTGTGTTTATTTATTTTTTGTGCGTTACCAGGCAAGTGCGTTTAACTCTAGTCGTGATGTCATAAAAATATGAATTTTGGTATGAAATCGGTAAGTTTCGAACTTTTTACGATCTTTAAAGATTCTAGTGGCAAGTTAGTTATAGTTCGCACAGCGGATCTAGGCTTCCGTGAAGTTAGCCGTTTGTGATGCGCAAAGACAATTTAGTTTGAAAAAGCTCCATTGCGCATCGAAACGGCTAATTTCACTACGGCCGAGATCCGTTGTGAGACCTATACTCTTGTTTCCATACTAGTTGTGTGAAGTGTAGGTATGCTGTAGTGCCTGGGATAGGTTACCTTCAGGCAGGTACTGAGCAAACCCACAAACTCAGGAAGTGGCTTAAGTTTTTGATAGTATCATATAATGGCAGCGCAGCAGTAATAACACACAAAGCTGCATTTTGTGCTGGCATCGCGTTGCTCGCGCTCGAACTCACATGCTGATGGTACATAAACAGGGCTGGAAATACGCTTTGCCCGAGCACACGTCCCACGTTATGAAATGGGAATTAAATTGTCTGTGAAGAATACAAGAGGATTACCATTCATTCCAACTGAGGGAAAAATAGTAACATATTTTACTGTTTGCTATACATTTCTCGTTTCGTTCAGGAGCAAAATCTTCGTCACTTAAATAAGCGGCAATGGATAGTGTATCGTCAGAATAGCGATGATGCGGGTTTAGGCAAAACGTAATCCTGTCGTATTCGCTGCACTGCACCCAGCCAGAGGTTGGCGTGCTAGCCAGAATTTGTGTACTACACAAGCTCTGGCCTATACTCTGAGGATTACGAAATTAAATAGGATCGATTTAAGGAAGTACCTACTTAGAATATTTTATACATAAGCCAATACAAAATGATAAACCATGATTTCACAAATCAAAATAATCGAAATAATCAAAATGATGAAATTCATGATGGAAATATGAAGGCTGGCCATTCTTTCCATAGGGCACCAAACTTTTTGTGAAACCTAAATATTGAATTGGTGGTGACTTCTCGAATTGATATTGATTTTTATTATGGTTGTGGTAACTAAGACTTCGATGGTTCATTAGAACCGGTCTAGGCTGATATTTGAGGTTTGGTTTATTTTCAGTAACTTTGAAAAGAGGCGGCACTGGCGTTATGTTTGTGAGGAGATGCTTCGGTTGTGCAATTTCATTTGGTTTGTTATTAGCACTTGGCTTTCTTGTCGGTCTCATGTTTTGAAACGAATCCTTTTCATTTCCGGTGTTTGTTATCGGGTCATTATAATCAGGAGAAAGTTGCTGAAAATTACTAAGCAGGAATTTCTCATCAGTATTGGATTGTTTTCTTCTTGTATTTAATTCGTGGATAACATTACCTTTATTTCTAAAACTTTGCGCTGGTTTGTATTTTGGAATAGACTGTTTAGATTGAGGATTACTTGGTAATAAGTTAAATTTATAACTGACGTTAGAATTATCCCTTTTTCTTAGATAGATCTTGTTCCTTTTTGGGTTTAGGTGTTGCACTTTTTGCACTGTACTTATAATATTTTCAATATCATGCAAGCTCAGTGTCGGAGTTGTTGATGCAGCCATCTCAACTTTATTTTCAAGGCTAAATAAATCTTCATTACTTTGCTTGAGATTATCCATCTCTTTTTTAAAAGAACTCATAATTTTTAGCGGAGATCTCACAGACCTTTCCCAATACGATCGAGATGCGTAGTTGTTTTCATTAAAAACTGGGCTCGTTTGACCTTGTGGCTTAGAGTTTTCTCCTTCAATTTCTATGTTTACTTCTCGATCCCCTACTGAATCTATTTTTCTGATCATTGAAGCTATTTGTTTCCCGAGATTAGTGTAAAATAAATCAGGATCTTCCATTCTTGATCGATGTCGCATAACGTTATTTGCTGGCCTATCGTTTATGTTATTTATTGGATAAAAATTTCTACGCATTGGTGCCACCGGCACCGGTTCGTTTTCAGAGATATTTTTAATTTTGGATGGATTAGTTTGAGTTTTATTCAGATCAGCTTTATGAATAAGTTCAGCTAAATACTTAAAATCCACATCCTGCTGGGGAGCCAGTTCAATTCGACTCGGCCTCATAAAGTCTCGGTTTGATACAAATTCTGAGTCACGGTTTGTGTTTCCATATGGGAACTCCATTGGTGATGGTACATTTCTTTCCACTAGGGAGTCTGGCGCTTGATATTGGTCAACGAAGTAACTTTCAAGTTTATTTTTTCGATTAAGTTTCTCACGCAACTTCTTTAACTGAAAAATAAAAATAATACAGACACAGTAATATAACTGGTATGTTAAATTTGACCAGCATTATTAACTTACAAATTGTTTGTTTCGATTTCCACGCATTAACAAAGGGTGTATAGGATCTTCATTTCTGGAAGAGAAAAAATATTTTGATAAGCGAATTTACATTGAAGTATTACCTACAATGTCTTAGCCTGCTTGAAATTTATTAGATTATAGTTTACGTAAGTGTTTACTTCATGTTTGTTCTGCCGTTTGGTTTTTTTCTTTTTTTGTTTCTGTGCCGTAGCAGTGAGCTGTCTGTTGAGATTGTATCGCTTTTCTCAGTCGCGGTGTCACTGGTAGTAGTGGCTTCTTTTTCAGCTTCTGCTAGGACTGTGGCAAAAGTAGGCACAATGGAATCTGGAGTGGTAGAAATATGCTCCTGAGCAGTAATTCCCGTATTTGACGTTGTATCGGTTGTAGTAGCGCTCGATGTATTCTTGTCTTCTTCACTATGAGGAACACCTGAAACATATGTAATTAAATGTTTACGTTAACGTTTCTAAACGATTTAAATATATTGCTAGGTTTTATAATCACCTGGATAAGGAAATAAGGGTCCACCCATTGGTAGTCCGGGCACCATAGGCGGTACGGGGACCATGGGATACATCGGCATGACAGGTGGCGGAGGTAACCCTATCGGTGGGTAGTACGGAGTATCCATATTTGGTAAAAATATAAACGATGGCAATTGAGGCTGAGGCTTTTTGTTATAAATTAATATTTTTTTGTGACCATGATCAGCTTTTTTCTTCCTATCGCTCTTGTCATCGTCTGAATGAGAATCGTCACTTTCACTCGAGCTAGAGGTATCATACGAAGTTGACCCGGATTCAGAATCAAATAGACTATCATCCTCTGTAATTCGAAGTAATTTGTTTTTAAAACCTTTTGATTTCTTTTTCCTCTTCTTTTTGCCTTTCCAAAATTTATGAGATCTTCTAGCGGGTTTATTCAGTAAAACATTGCCACTTCTTCTAGTAGGGGGAAGTTCTTCGCCCTGTGTTTTGTTAATGACTTGATTTTCTATTGTTTTGAAGAACTGGTTGTAAAGCCAATCTCCTAGATCGTCAGCATCCTTGGTTATTTCATCGATTTTATCATCTACATCATTTTGAGTGATGGATTGTTCTGCAGGTGGGGGCGTGATGGGAGCCACGTGTATCCGAGTTGGTTCCGAAAGGTATTGGCGTCTGAAGCCTTGCGTTAACTTTATGCTGAAATATAGTTAAAAATATACCCAATGATGTGATCCTTTTAATCAATAACGTTCCAGACTAAAACAATTAAGATGATGAAAGTTACATACTTAGGTTCGCAAATTTTAGTATCGGTGTCGAAGTAATATCCAGGATGGCAATGACACCCTATCACACAACCTGGAATATCGTCTATACAATATTCAAACCTCCCATGGGCTCCACATTCTGAAATGTAGAAGACATTTACCTTATTTTTACATTATTTATTAAATTCAAATCAGAATTTGGTATTTAAAATAACGTTATTTTTAGAGGATTTAAGTTATAAATAAGCACACAACTTGTCAAATGTAGGGCAAATTAAATAACAATTTTTACAAATGGCATCAAGTTTAAAAGATTCCAGCAGGGTAGTACACAGGTAAAAAATTAGGATATTGGTAATCCGAGAATTTTTCAAGCATAAAATTTAAGCGCAAACTTTTTTAGCGCATGCTACTAGGTATACTTTAAATAAAATACATTCTTACCATACTGTGAGTCTGCATGCAATAATGAAACAAAAGAAAATGCGGTTACAACCCAAATGAGAGTTTCCCCATTCATAGTTAAATGTATTTTATATGAACCATGTTTGTTTATATTTTACGATTTAATTTAACTTTAAAATAACTCTATCCTTTGCCGTATTCCGATACTATGGAACTGAAAGTTTTGAATGTCGATCGTGAACAATGGGCGAGTTTTGGTGACGTTTTTTGAAAAACCTAAACAATGGAAGCATTGAAATGATAAAATCCTCTTGCGAATTGGATTAGTATTTTGCATCTAGATTTGAAAATAAATGACAGCGACGTAGGTATGTACTATGTAGCTTGATGATATTCTACTTAGATTCACTAATAAAAAGTTGAGTCAGATAATTTTCTGTTTTGCGATGAAATGTACTAGCGAACTTCATCTCCCAGGTCAGGAATTCCTTTCAGTCCCCTAGAAATAAATAAACCTGTTTACACAAAAACTATTTGAAATAAGCCAGACTTCAGCAAATAACCATGAACAAAATGAAATAAAAACCAGAAATAAATAAATTAAAATTGCAACATCTCAGTCTTAACAAAATAGAAATAACTTACTTTGTACATTCATCGGGTAGCACGCACTTATGGGTCCTGTCGTCCCTAACATACGGTTGCACGCACACGCAACCTGCTTCGCAAAAGGGATAGCAGGGCTGCATCCTGTCGCGGGGGTTGTCACACGTCACCGAAGCACAACCCGCAAAACAAGCCTCGTACCTAAAACAACCATAATGTAAAAACATCAGGATAAATGCTATGAATAAACCATACCTGAGTGTCAGTTATTTACTTTTCATGTTGCCGTTCACAGTTAGTAGCCAGAGATGCTTTCTTTTCAGATTCCTTTTCCCTGAAATTAATATTCACAGTTTTTTTTACATATAAATAAGCATAACTAACACTTGTGAAAAACTTATAATAATGAGACTTACAAAAACGATGACGAGTGTGCAAGCTCCGAGCTTTTAATTCCAGATGGTATATTCAACTTGTCCGTATCTTCGTATCTGCGCGGTTGTCTATATCCCGTCGAAATATCTAAGTCACGCTGTCTGTCTAATCCATTATAACTTTTGGAATCCATTTCGTCCACATATCTCGGATTGTCGTATTCATACCTCTTCCTTTCCCACTCCCTGTGGTCATCTGACGGTTTTAGCAATGCTTTCGTTCTCCAATTACGTCGATCATCGATGAGAGATTGTCTCTTGGATCCGTCCATGTCATCGTAATCATAGTTGTTAGATCTCGTAGCTATCGCTATAATATCATCTGTAATATAATTGTGTTCTTTGACATAATTTTTCTCTGAACCTCTATAATCGATGAAAGCCAAACACTTACAAAGCAGAAAGGCTAGTATCAACAGTTTCCTCATTTTCCTTGTTCTACGTGGTATTGTTCTCGAGCGAGTTTGCCGCTCCGTTTCACTTTCAGACGAGTTTGCTTAATCAGTGAAATTAAACTTTGTTTCGCAAAAACGACGAAGCAACCGGATGTGATTGCTTGCGCTACCTTATCGATCCCACCAAAAAGACTGATGACTTTTGTAGGTTTATTTGTTTTTCCGGTTGCTACAAAACAATCAACCACAAAAATGTTTACAATGCTTTTGTTATAGTAAATTGCAGTTACATTGTGGCTGCCTACTTTATTTAAGTATGTGGGTTAGTATTTAAATGTGAAGGTATAAATTATATTAGGCAAACCAAATTACTCAGATGTCTCCCAGCGAGTTAAAAAATGGTACGTGGCGTGAAATGCGGATAACGCGAAAATTATCTAAGGTTTTGCTGTCGTCTGCTTATTGAAATAGAAGAAAGAAATAGAAAAATATTTATTAAACGCCACACAATTAACATAAAAATAAAAATAACAATACAAATTAAAACTTAACTATTGTTACGAAAAAAAGGCAGCCACTCAGCATGTGCTGCAGACATAATGTGTCTGCAGCGCTGGTTTTCAGTGTAGCCTACGAGTAGTAGTTGCAGCAATTAGCTGCGACACGAGTCTCTCACTATCTAACAATTTACTTAGGTACATTTTATAAAGATTTGCTAAGAAAGCCAAAGCAACAACTAAAAACTTATAAGAAGAAACATCTTAATACTTGAAAACTCAAAACTTTTGATTACTTTTGATATTGCTGTATCAGGCCAGGTGCGTGCCTATACCTTACGTGTGAAAATGACGATCTGCCGCGAGTCCGCGACTACAGACGGACGATGTTTTACCGCGTTTCACATTCTCGTGTCTGTAAATTCGTAAAAGAGGGTTAAAATCCCCTTTGAAAATCCCCTTCGAAGGGCCTATGGAGCTTGAAGCTTGGAGGGAAGGGGATTTTGACACAAAAAAAATCCCAAAATCCCCTTTGAAGGGTAATTCTTATCTACTATGGGACTTAGAAATAATAACTTCAAAATAAACTTATAACAAATATTCAGAGCAATTTATTATTTAATTAAGTCTTTTCATTGAAGGACCGAAACCATTATTCAGCATCTTTCTCGGTTGTAGAGCCTTTATAGGTGGAGGAGCAATCACAATATTGAAGTAATTGCCCATTCTTGACACTTCTGACGGACGCTCCATTTTATTGTTGGATGGCGCTGCAGCCATTTGCTGTTGGTGAGATTCAATATCAGCCTCTGGGAAATCAGGAGGCATGTCGTCTCGTTTTGAGTGAGGGCGCGGAGGTCTACTTGCGTACTTTGAAGGACTGGGAGGAGGCAGTTTGTCTGATCTCTTGCTAGCGACTGGTATGCCCATTTGTGTACTGAAAAAGACGTGAAAACCATTATTCAACTGTTTCAGAATATATAATCTGTGGTCTTGACCAGAATTTTTCCAAGAGACTGATAAAGTTTTATAGTATTTATATAACACGTATAACACGTACCTAGGTACCTGATAATAATTTTTGTTAGTTGAGTAGCTACTTATTAAGTGCACGCGGTGGCATCCTATAAATGGAGAAACACATGTTATTATAAACATGTATTGTGATTTTTTCGTTGGATGTCCTAAATTAAATAAATAAATAAATAAAAGGTTAGATTTTAGCGGTTCCTAAAAAGTAAAAAGCCTTTCGTTTGGCATACTACGCCCTGCTGCGGTTTCACCGGTGCGTTTTTATGATCTTCTACAATCTACAGGAACAATAATTTTTTTCGAAAGTAATAAAAAGAGGTCAAATTTTATCCAAATCCTAGCCGGATCCTTGCGGTCTGTGCGTGAAAAAGTACCTACCTAACAAACTAACACACCCTTAGAATTATTCTAAGAACACAACCTCGTACACAAAAACTTTCGCATTTATAATATTTAGTGTTGAAGTGTTGACCTTTTATTTTAAACTAATATTATAAAGAGGGATTATTGTATGTTTGTTTGTAAACGAATAAACTCAAAAACTAGTTGTCCGATCTCAAAAATTCTTTTACCATTAGAATGCTACATTATCTCTGAATTACATAGGATATACTCATACCAAACGCACGGGTGCCGTTTAATTGTGCCCGCGCGAAGCTGGGACGGACTGCTAGTTTTTAATATTTGTAGTATAAGTGTACGTTTCTGATTGTACTCACGGAGAGCAGTCCTGGGGTAGCACACACTGGTGCGTCCTGTCATCGCGCACATAAGGCTCCTCGCACACGCAGCCCGGCTCGCAGTACGGGTAGCAAGGACGCAGGTGATTCCGGGGGTTGTCACAGGACACCTCCGCACACCCCCCGAAACAAGGCTCGTAGATTTCGTTTGGCCAGTAGCAAGCTGGAAATAGCATATTGTTATATAAAATAACATAACACAAGCTCTACTTAGCTTGGGGCTAAATGAGGTTGTGTGGTTTGTCTAGCATTATTTATTTATTTAAAGCATGTGGTCTCACCTTCCTAGTTCCTAGTTCCTAGTTTTTCATATTATGAACCTACTGACAAGCTGAACGTCTATTTCTATTTATGCGTTTTTATTTAGAGGTTTAAATTATTATTAGTGTATGACTTTTAATATGACACGTTCTAATATTCAATTACTTTAAGATACGGCAAATAGAAAAGTTTATCTAAAATATTTTCTGGGTCATAATGTGATAAAAATTTATGGTATAATCAAAATTGTTGAATTAATAACCGAATAGACTATGGGACAGATAAAGTACCGAACGATATTTTACACATATAAACTCAAGAAAGTAACTCAGGTTAAATCCCGTACGAACATTATAGGGTATCTGAGAACTGTAAATCTCGTGGTCGCACTAGACTTTCATTCGTTTTGTAGTCGTTTCCACAAGGCCATTACAGATCCCCTGGGAGCTACTGCTCAGCCACCACTTAGGTACTAGCAATACTAAAACTTTTGCTAAAAGGACTATTCTGTAATCGACTTAATATGTTTTAAGTTTACACTCTGTTTTGTTAAGCAGGAAATTTTGGAAACATTACCGCTTGTAGTACAGTGATTAAACTGCAAATTAATTGGTTATAGTAACAAGTTTTTGAATTCCAGTTATAACTACAAAAAGAGCTAAAGCTCTGGTTAAATTTACTTAAAAAAATATATTTATATTGACACTGAACCTTTTCCAAGCTTAAAACTTAAATTACCTTTTAAAATCTTTTCTTCATCTCGGCAGCTTCCGCGTTTTATCCAAGTCATAATTATAACCGAGAAGGCATATTTAGCAATCATTTTAGGAGATAAGCCACGCGACTGAGCTATGCTGGGTTTCGTGTGATACTATAGTACAATGTTATCGATCTCTATTATTTACCTATGTTTATGCTTTTATTTTCGTTAATTGTAAGCTTAGAGTGAGGTGAATGAAAACATCGTGATGAAACCTACTGATTAGTTAGCTCTGCCATATTGACCATGTCTTTTTGTAAATTAGGCTGGCTTTGCTGAGAGGATGGTTTAGGTGCTGGGAAAGTCTACTTTCTCTACCAGGCACTGCAGCGTCTGCACTTTACACATAAAAAAAAAGATAAAAAGACCAACCAACTTGACGCTAATAGACTGTATATAATTCATCTTCAATAAATGGTAAAGGCCTTATTTACTTGGTCCTGAGCGTCTATGAAGCTGTTTGTACGATATTGGTAAAAATAGTGATGATGATTACTGTGTGACAATCCACGTAAAAAATATATTTCTTTATATAAATATAATATTCTATATTTACTCTTTTGAATTTGTATAAACAATTCAAAAACATGTTAATAATGTTGGCCCTTTTCCACCAAGACCCGAGCACGCACATCAGCTTTTATAAGCATGCACATCAGCCTTTGTAAGCTATCATATTATGTACGTTTTATAATAACTTTAGCATCGGTTATGGTGTCGCGAAGCTCGCTCCTCAATGGCTTGATAAGGGTCCCAACTCTCCGCGTGTTGGTAAACAGGCAAAGCCCGGCTAAGCCTTGTCTGATTGAATTATTGCTTGTTCAGTAATGTTGAGGCGACGCAGCCACGTCGGGTCACGTCCCTTGATATTGCGAGCATGTTACCTGTAAGTACTTGTACAATTTCAGAAGATTCTACGAAATACCTGTGTGATATACGAGCTATTTTCCGCAGCATCGCTCGCTGTCGAAACAAGATAGGGGCTTGGCTTCAAGGTACTAACTTTAAAATGAATTATATTGTCTTGTAAATTCTAAAGAACAGATCATATTGTAGGCAGGTACTTACAAGTCTTTGCATACTGAAGGAGAACTAAACTTTGTAAGGAGTTGGTAAATTTAAATAATGCAATATTATTATGCATAATAACTAAGTAGGTACGAGGCATTTAAGCGGCATCACTTTTTCCTTGAAACAACTTATAATGTTTTAAGTAGCTACAGTACTAGTTTACATTATATAGACATTTTTTCATAATTTGCTAAGAAAATAGATAAAATATAACAACGGAACTGGCCACACACAACCCGATAAGTTATACATAAAGATTGCTATTTGAACGTCTGTGTGTTGTTTTATAAATCGTTAGCGAGCTAGCCCATCTAAAGTGACGTGACTCAACACGGCAGAATCACCAATCAATATTATATTATAAAAAGGCTTGGCGACATACTGAACTACAACTCAGAGCCTAAGCTGCTGAATCTAGAAAAGGGGTGTGTTCTTTGTACTCGTAGTGTAAATAAAATATTTTTTGAAATTCAAATGCTCAAGGGTTCCACTGTAAAGCATAAAATATGTTGAGCGTGTGGAGTAGTAACTTGAACACACTTAATTTGGGACCTACTCTACTCTTGGGCGCCGTTACACTTACACTGCGCACTGGCAGCAAGCTTTGCAAAATAGTGTTTGGAAAATGAAAATAAAATAGATTTCGAGATATCTATAGATTATATGTCGGTATTTCTGTGTCACTCAATGTGTCACGTCCCTTGATTTTCTTACGTGAGTGATCTTCGATTCGAAGTTTACAACTAAAGATTATGAGTGTTAGATGGGCTAGCAAGTAGATAAGTCCCTTGGAAGCCATACCTATAACCTAAAGACCAGTCCTTTACATATTCACGAGCTTTTCCTATGCTTCTACATTATCTAGTTTTGTTTTCCTTGTTCGCGTGTTGAGGGTACACAATACGTCCATACCTACATAATATTACGTGTAGTGTAGTGTAACAAGTGTATAGTATATAGGCAATAATACCTTACCTTCGTATAAAAGGTAAGACGGAAAAAGTAAAACCTTATGTTTATGAACTGTAAATTGTTGTGAGTTGAATGGTGGAAACGTAACTACGGGCTTTGTGTACTTCGATATTATTTATTTGTTATGCTGTTTATAATAAGTTTATTGCATGATTTCGATAACGATTAATAACAAACTATTATCGAATAAAAAATACTTACAGATTCTACTTCATAACTGCCTGCGACCTGTGACTCTGTTTGTAACTTTGTTGCAATCAACTTCAGTTAGTTTCAATTAAAAACTTGCATATTATTCTGTTTGAATATCAGTTTTCTGAATAAAATTGAATTAATATGTACATTACAAATTCACAACAGTGATATGTCTGTAATAGGAGCCTCCTATTAGCTCGAGCTCGAGCGGAGCTCTACAAATGGTACTCTTGATAGTTCTAATTAGTAGATACGATTTGCTGAAGCGATTCTAGTAAATAAATAATAATATGCTAGGATTGAAACAACTTCTGGCATAATTATTCTGGAAATAAGATAATGTTAAATACAAGTAAAATGTCAAGTTAGAATAGAATAGAATAGAATAGAAAAATATTTATTTAACGCCACACAATTAACATAAAAATAAAAATAACAATAAAAATTAAAACTTAACTATTGTGACGAAAAAAAGGCAGCCACTCAGCATGTGCTGCAGACATAATGTGTCTGTAGCGCTGGTTTTCAGTGTAGCCTACGAGTAGTAGTAGCAGCAATTAGCTGCGACACGAGTCTCTCACTCACTATCTAACAATTTACTTAGGTACATTTTATAAAGATTTGCTAAGAAAGCCAAAGCAACAACTAAAAACCTATAAGAAGAAACCCTTCCTAACACCTGAAAACTCAAAACTTTTGATTACAAGCTTATGAAATGGCCAGATTTGAGTTATTTTACTAAGATTATACCAAAAAACGACTGTTTACGGATCAGATTTTTGAGAATTTAACAAGTATTTTTTAAGATTAATTTTAAAGGTGCAAATAGTGTAAAGTTAATTACTAAAGTTAATCAAAAAGTTACTCGATTTATTCTAAGAATAGTGCATAAACGGGTGGACAAATCCAACCTTAGTGACATAAATTAATCCTATTCGTTGTACATTACTAAACCTGCCTCGGATTTAGTGTTAACAGGTTGTTTTACGTATCCAGATAAATTGAGGTGTTTCCCATAAGCGGAAAGAAGGGCACCCGGCGAAATATAGCTTTTCCGATAAAATATGATTGCACCGATCTTTTTTACAACTTATGGAGGTCCCCGATTTAGGGGGCACTATTGTTGGAAGTTTAGCCCAGTCGGGCACCTTTTTGTCGTAGATAATGAAAACAGGTGATATTCTATTTGATTTTGACTGCTGCAGGTGAATAAAACGTCACATAGGCTATTAAATAACCGAAATTCGGCCATAACCATAACTCAATGGGCTGATGATAGTGTGGAGGTTTTAGAAAGTCGTTGGAAGAAAATGGTATAAGATCTTATGGTGTTTTTTTGGTGGATGCCTATATTCATCAGTAGCGATAGACCGTAACATTGCTATTATGTACATTAACAAAAAATTACTATAAAGAAGAAAAATGGTTCAAACTCCAAGTTAAATAAAACGTGATAGCAAGCTTTGATAAATTTTCATCTAATAATATTATCTACGGTCGTAGATAATGATCTAATAAGGATGTGTTGATTTGTTCGTTTGATTCCGAGCACGCGCGATACAAATTACAGGCAAAGTGATCCGGTGGCCCTTAATAGATGTTTTTCGATTGCTCAGCTCTTTCCTATCTAAACAAGTATCACAACTCGGTTTCAAAACATGGTTCTATTGAAATGACTTACAGTTGCTTTTCGTTTAGCCAAAACGGTAAAACAAGGAATGATCACCAAAAGTCTGCTACGTTCGGTCTCAAGGGTCTGGGTCCAATATATTTCGGGCGAGTGACGATGGCGGTGGCGCTGGCAACTCTTCAAGATTACTGTCAGCAAATAGGACAGCGACGTGCCTGGGAAGGAAGATGTTCAATAATGCGACCTATCGCAGCCTCTGCTCGTTTGCTCATCTCGGGTAAGCATCACTTCCGCTCGGGCTTGCTATTTGCTTAGGCCATCGACCGTTCGGTTATTTTCACGAAAATATTTTGTGCCATAATAATATTATGGATAAAATCTTCTTTTGGGATCATGATTAACAAGTTTTTGGCATAAGTTCCCAATTTTTTTGAACTTTGATAAGTTATCACTTAACTTACAGCAGTAACAAAAATCTATTATTTCACGGTTTGGGGTACGTATTTCAAAAATTAGACTATATGCTCGTTAAAAAGGTAAAAAAAAGATATAAAAAATCTGCCTTATTTTAATCAATTATTATAATAATAGTAATAAAGAAATAATGCTGGACAATCCACACAGCATCATCTAGCCCCAAGGTAAGCTGCTGTTAAACAGAGCTGTGTTATGTGTACTAGATGACTGATATTTTTTTATTATTTATTTATTTATTCTAATGATAAGTTATTGTTTCTCAAAAAGAGGCTGCTGTTTACATACTATTATGGCATAATGCCGCTACTTTATGCGTGGCTCAACAAAACTTGAAAATAGCAGCTGCCGTTATACAACGGAATTCACATAACAGCTATCACTTCATGGAAACTGAGCTGGAAGATATTTGAAGTTTGTGAGAACACGATCGCAGTTAATATAGTAATAAACATAAACAAAACCTGAACACGTAGTAACAAGCACGGCAGTAATGCAGTTTCACCTAGCTCTTCTTTAGCTATTATATCCTACAATATAATCTGTGTCGCTCCGGCAGGGATGCCATGAAATATACTGCATCAGGTACCTTCAAGTAGAACTTCTCATTTTCGCTACATGCATGGATTATCATAAAATCAATTATTGAAGTCATGGTACAAAATTTTTGGACAATTCAGTTAAGGTCCTAATTTGAATAGCTCTAAGAGTTCATGGTAGGGGGGGGCAGACATCTTTAATTAAGTTGAAATAAATAATAATAAATAAATAACGCTGGACAATCCACACAGCATCATCTAGCCCCAAGCTAAGCAGAGCTTGTGTTATAGTTACTAGATGACTGATATACTTACTTAATACATACTTAGATATTTAATATATTTTATTATAAATTACATAGAAAATACCCAGAACACCCGGAACAAATACTTGCAGATCGTACAAGGCGGGAATCAAACACGCAACCTCCTGCGTCGTAAGCAGATCATTGCCCGCCGCGCTACATCGGTCGTAGAAAATGAACACACTTATCAGTGCTTATCACGAAAAACTCGTTTGACAATCGTAAACGTAAACGCATCGTCCAGCTGTCAATTTGTATGGAATTTTGGTAGTTCATTTAAAGCACTAAAGAGGCGCTGTTAAAAATCCTATACAAATTGTCAGCTAGACGATACGTTTACATTTGCGATTGTCAAACGAGTTTTTCGTGCTAAGCACTATCCGAGAGATCGTATAATGTCATCGGTCAATCGAATGGAATATCTCTGCTATAATAATGTCACGCCATCCCTGAATCTTGATGCGAAGTACGTATTAATGATATCTTGCACGGGCACGTACTGCATGCCGGAGACGTCTTAACTTACCCCCAGGTGCTAATGTTACTTTTAATGGCTTTATATTTCCGAAGTGCTGTGGTTTGCGCTAATGCAGATAAAATACTAGTATAGCAGCATTCATTTGTTCTTGGGTGTTTACGTATATTGCACTGTTGAACACGAACAATGATCCAAGTTTTGTTCAATTTGCCAATCAGTTTAATTATATAAAGAAAGAAGAAGAAAGAAACAAAGTAAAGTATTTATTTAACAGCACCACAAAAAACACAGAGCGGAAACAGACTGGTAGGTAGGTACATAATAGTTTTATAATACCACGAACCTACTACAAAACAAAATACAGAAATAGATAATTAGGAAGTTAATTAGAAAGGCTCTTTAGTCAACTCATCCCGCTCTAAACTCATCCTACAGATGCTTTTTAGATTTTGAAATTCGATCGAACCCACAACCTCTTTCTTCATATATATACAAGCTTCTGCCCATGGCTACACTCGTGATATTTACCAAAATTTCCGTTCAGCCACTACGGCATGACTCTTGTATTGAGATTACATCCACAGAAGGTTTTTTATAAAAAATATTAAATGGATAAAATTAAATAAACTTAAATCAGGTAAACTAAGGTAGGATCGGAGGTCAGATGAACTAAGGTTTTACTTAACATAGCAACAGCAAGAATTTTACACAGCAATAAACATAATAATTAACGCACAAGAAGGATAATTAGGAATCATTGACAAAGTTACGACTTACGAGCGGTGGAAGACAGTAAAAGCAATATCTGTTTGAGTAGCGCTGCGTAATTGAAATCCGCGGTTTGGCCCAATAACAATTACACAGTCTTGTGGAAGCGGCTTGAACACTTTTTATTGGTTCCGGAGTCCGACGGGAAACACCTATAATTTCGCAATGTCTCTCTGTCTGAACTAAGTCGTTTCACACGAACTGAACTAAGACTCCTTTATGGTCAACGAAGTCTCACCACATGACGAGAACTTAATGCCCGATTCACATTATTCTAGTCCAGTTATCCAGCGAATCATTCCTTTCGAATTCTTGACTAATTGTATCGTTTATTAATCTACTAGTCGTTCAAAAGATGCTGAATAGGTCACTGAAATGGATACCAATCGCTGGACTGTAATACTCTGGCTAGACTAATGTGAACCGGGTATAAAAACGATTGCGCTCTTGCTGAAAAATCTTGCGATTTTTGACTTTTTTGAATAAAAACTTTTATATTTATGTACCGGTTTTACTCGAAGTAACCAAGCTGGGTCTGTGCACTGTGCACTGTGACAATGGATCCGGGAAACGCTTGCCGCGTATAAATTAAGGAATTATATTAATCGCGGATAACGCTACGACTAACGAGTTGCTCCCGTGTATATGTTTGCTATAAACGGTGATTTAGTGATATGTAGGTAGAACTGGAAAACGAAGTATAGGACGGCTCCCCACTCGATGGACCGATTATACAGGATATTTCATTTTGATTTTTGATTTTGATTTTGATATCTGAGTGCTTTCGTGCTTCGGAGAGCACGTTACGCTGTCGTTCCCGACTATAACAGTCATTCAGCTACGATGAGGGACTTCAGGCGGCCAAAATCCGTCTCTAGTGTTGGCTATTGTCTCACGCAGGCTACTTTATATAATTTATGCTAGTAGTAAAGTAGTAAAGCATTGCGCCGTTTATACGGCAACCGTGCGCACGTGATAAGGCACTTAACAATCACTCGGAGAAGTTTGAACAATACAAATTACGCTTGTACGTCATTTACATTCTGAATTATATTTGATTACAGATATCTGAATTGCTCCTCTCGTTGGTACAATTTCAAGCTGAGTCTGAATACATAATTTCAGATTTTGTCATATAAATATAAGGACGAAAATACACATCCCTGTAGTTTGCATGCACAATTAATAATGAGATTGGTAGCTTGCAATTACCAGCTACACGTGACTTTGATGGCGAGCCAAATTATGTGCCGACGTACTTCACGGCTTCGTCATAATTACTTATATTGGCTGTACCCAAGTACCTGATCCAATTCGTCTATGGGCATTTTTACTCTTACCACAGAAAAGATATTAGTACTATTACCCTAGTATCCTATTATCGAAACTCAGCCGGTCACCAACCCTGATCGCAGTCTAATGTGTTTATGTAATTTCGGCGCCGAGTGCCGACTTTCTCACTTTGCCAACTTTTACAAAATTCTTTTGCAATATTCAATACAGGTTACAGCAGACTGCCGAATTTTGGAAAGTCCAAGAAGTTGCATTGCACACAACTAATCGCTTATCGACGACTTTCGCGTATGCCGATTTTTGTTGTGTTTATGCAATCAGTAGCGTTTTATAGACTATTAAATTATGTCGTGTATATTTTCGCAGTCTGCCAAATTTATGATATATTTAAATATATTTATAAGAAGATTTCACGTAAAAATGAAGGCAATAAAAAATATTATATTGTAATAATAAAGTTGGTTATTATGCAGTTACACGTTATTTTACAAATCGCACTTTCCTGAGTTTCATTAAACAAGTCTTTACATCGATCCTATTTGTTAAATAATCATCAGTGATCTTCCTTATACGGTCATTTACCAATTTCCATTTGGCAAATGCATGTTATTTATTCTAACGTTGTAAATGCACTTTTGTCTGATCTTTGAAATAAATAATTTCAATGCATTCTAAATAGAAACAACACAAGCGTGCCCATGGAAGTATAAAACTGAAGTAACAGGTGCGCGCCACTTGAACCACCAAAATTGTTAACTTAATTGTACCACAGTCGGTATCGTGATATCAGAAGTCACGATGTTTATAATAGTAGGCAAAGTACTCATAAAATACGCAAATTTATAATAAGTCGGCATCACTGAACATATGATTTTTTTAAAGTCGGCACTCCGCTAATACTTACCTATATTGAACTGGCACTACACGGCACTCAGCGCCGAAATCGTTTATGTTCGCTATTATTGGCGATGAAACTTCGTATCAAACGTGAACATTTTAAAAACTTAATAAGCTGCTGAGGAACACTGAATTTCACAACCTCAGTTCCAAGGATATTCAAAAGCCAGCACCGCTAAAACAAAGCCTTCAAGGCGCAGAATTTTAAATTTAATTTGCTGTGTTGCTGAGGGTAGAACAATCAATTTGCGCGGGAAATTAACGCCCAGATAACGCGGCATCAGCTCACCTGGGGAAGGATTAGACGTGCCAGATAAGCAAATGTATTGCCGACATTTACCGAAAAGAACGCTTTTCACAGAAAACACTAGAAGTCGTGGTTTGCGCTACGGTGCGGTTACGGTGTGGAGCAACGAAGCCATTATATTGTTAAGATAACCACGATCCAAAAAAACATTGTACAATGGAAATAACAAAACTCACAGCTGCCAGAATCGTGCCCGACTGAGCACAAAATAAGGATGTTTGTTCCAATAGTATGTAATGAGATCAGTTTATTAATAACGTATTTTTAGCACCCATAATATCTAGGAGACGTTTTTGCTACGCATGTAGCGGCTGTGCGCTACGTGTGGCTACGTGCGTAGCGGCGATTTCAGAAAATGTTTGAGCGGCTTTTCTTTTGTTTTGTTAGGTGTTATTGCCTTTCGCCGGTGTCGTACCAGACTCAGTGACATTAATAATACTATCCGAGACATCTAAACGATCAGTTGAATTGAGGGAGCAGCATAGCCTTTATCAGCTCTAAGTTCTGGCTTTTGTTTGCAGTCTCGGTTGATACTGCGATACACCCTTGACATATTTTAATCTTTCCGTCTTTGTTCGGCAAGCGTCATGGAAGAATTAGCAGCCCTCGACAAAGTTATCTGACTCGTGAACGTAATATAAGACAAAACAAGATGCGGGATGACGGCGTTAATTAAACAAGTTTTCCTTTATTTTAACTTTCATTGTACAACAAATTACCCCTCGGAGTATATTATTTGAATATCACAACTTTGCTAAGTACATGCGTCACCTAAATTTACTCCACAGTCAATAACGTAGCAGCCACCAGTGATACAGTTCGCCTTCTCACTTGCGAGGAACATCACTAGTTCGGCCACGTCTTCACTTTTTGTCACCTTTTTTAGAGGAGAATTGAGTTCGATGCTTGAGAACATGCGTTCGGTGTCTGTGTCACTCATTCCACTTCTCTTGAAGAAGTCCGTCTTGACGGGTCCCGGGTTGACAGCATTCACCCTGACGCCTTGAGATCCGAACTCTAAGGCCGCACATTTCGTAAACATGTCGATGGCAGCTTTTGACATGCAATACGGAGCTATAATTGGCAAAGGCTTCGTAGACAGAATGCTTGAAATGTTCACTATATTGCCTCTTGATTTTATTAGATGTGGCATAGCTTCACTTGTGAGTAGATACGTGCCGCGAACGTTTGTGTTCATGACATTGTCGTAAGCAGTTATTTTTGCATGTGGCCCAGTTATTGAAGAAACGCCAGCGTTGTTGATAAGAACGTCGATTCTTCCGTAGTGGTGGACTGTTTGTGAGATTAGCCTTTCCACGTCTTGATCGGAGGTAATATCGGCGGTGATGACGAGTGGTTTGAGTCCGCTGTTTACCTCACACTGTTGCGCGATTTCTTTTAATTTTTCCAAGTTGCGGCCATTTAGTGTGAGTAATGCTTGTGATTTGGCAAATTTCAGAGCGCAAGTAGCTCCAATGCCTGAACTGGCTCCGGTTATGAGCACTACTTTGTCGGTGAAGTACATTTTGCGCCGGGGCTCGATTGTGACTGAATGACAATAGGCTTGGGACCTCATTATACGCCGCAGACCGGCGCTCACTTCCGCGTGCAACCATATACAAACTGCGTGGATCTAACACGCTTCCTAGATATTTGGTTTCATTTAGAAGGCTTTTAAGAGTTTCAATACAAATTACTTTCTTGAAAATTTTTAAGTCGATTATGAAAGATTTTTTGACTTTCAAGAAACAATTACCGACCTATTTTAAATAGAGCTCAGTGGCAGTGGCCCAGTTGCCGGTTCGATCCCCGTTGCGGGACAAATGTTGGCATGACCTGCAAATATTCTGGTATTTGGTTTTATTCTAATATCGGTCTGTATTTACCAAAAGAATATATAATATATATGCATTTTATGAGTGCGTGAGCACTGGTGGTCTAGTGTGAGCACTGGTGGTCTAGTGGTAGTGACCCCGCCTTCCAATCCTAAGGTCGTGGGTTCAAACCCGGTCGTGCACCTATGGATTTTTCTGTTTCGAAAAATTTATGTGCGCAATGCCAGTGCTGTCATACGGTGAAGGAAAATATCGTGAGGAAACCGGCATGTCCAAGAACTAAAAATTCGAAAGACATGTGCCATCCACCAATCCGCATTGGGTCCGCGTGGTGGATTAAGACCTAATCACTCTCGCCTGAGAGTAGGCCAGTGTCCCAACAGTGGGAACATTAGAAGGATGTCATGATGCATTTTATCAGTTATCTGATTCTCATAGCTTTGCTCAATTTTGAGCTAGAAAGGCACTGTGTAAAAATGTCCGCTAATATACCTCTATCATCATATTAAATTAATGTTTCTGTACCACCTGCCAGATTTTACATAATAAACTCACCTTTAGAACTTAAGACTTAAAGTTTTTAAGTTGGTCGATAGGTCGTTATGCAAAGATGTCGCAATTCTAATTCATTGAGTGCACTCAGTGGACCTGAGCGCTGCACTGCCTTCTGTTCTGAGCCGAAGTGCAACTTCGAATTTCATTAATAATTAAGTAACTTATATGGCTAAGCGGTTACCGCTTTGCAACTGTATTGCACTGTATTGCATTCGAGTTTTATTTTAACAACTTGAATAACTTGTTTTTTAGGATTTTAGTACCTAGGTTAAAACTAGGTATATTTTCAGATCTGGGTGTTTCTATTTATTATATTATGTAGGTAATACCTATGTATTTACAAAAAAAAGTAAGTGTGTGTATTCTATTAATTATCTGAGTCTCATGGTAAAAGTTTTGCTTAGTTTGGGGCTAGATGGCGTTATGTAGTTTATTTTGTTGAAAATAAACAATTTTAACTGGGATAGGAAAATAAAACCAAAGAAAAATTTTCATTCTATTTAATTGAGTCATCTCGCTCGATATACGAAAGACAACATGTAGAGTTTCAAGCAAATTTTATATACATAATAATATCTAGTTAATTAAAATTCACTTAAAATACACTTACAATAAAAGCTCCCTAAAATTGTCTTTGGCACTTGCATTACGTTAGTTGAGTAGAAAGACACTTAAAAAAATAAACATACTTACATGTATTTTTAAGTACATATACGACAATAATAGGTAATTAATATATAAAAGCATTCTTGAGTCACACATGATACCAGGCATCTATTATTTACATAAGTCGTTGAGGTAATTACAATTAGTTTTATTTTACTATTCATTTTTATAAGAAGGTGGTAGAACCGTCTTTTCCATCTCTATATTTCGTTCCGTTACAAATACTGTGATATGACGTGATAACATGTGGTAATGCCAACATCATCCTCTCTATCTACAACCATTTTACATACCTTATATTATAGGTAACTAAAATGGTTTCTTGAATTTACTGTCATAACTAAATGATTGGGAATAACAGGGGAATTATATAAAACTATTGTAAATATTCGTTATAAAAATGGAAAATTTCACGTACCGATTTATTGTTGAAATGAAACAGGTGCATGGCGTAGACTCTCTCGAGAGAATAAACCAGTAGGTACATAAAATCGTTTTCTCTATGGTAACAAAAAATTACATTCAGTAATTAAGAATATAAAAATTTAACTAAGTTATAATATCAGAAAAAATCAACATAAAACTGGTGTTTGCATTTCATTACGAAGATGATTTTCAAAGTTAGACCAATCAACGATTCAACAACGTCTTTGTGATCTTTGAAGGTGGACACTCAGCCTCAAGCGAAAAGGGTCGTGATAGCAATACTTGAGAAGGGAAACGGCTCTCCCAAGAGGGATTTGTAGCGGCCATCATTTGCATGTTTATGTTAGTAGGTACTGTCGGCGTCATTAGTATGTATGCGGTAGAACAGCTTCCGGGCCCGGGGCTAATCAAGTGACTGGCTATGATTGGTTTCTCTATGATATTTTGCACCTAACTTGAATTATCGTAAAGTTATTTTAAAGTTCTAATTTTTGAATTTACATGCATCGCATCTATGTAATTTATAGTTATCTGAGAATTAAAGATAATTCTAATTCAATACAATTAGGTAAGTACTATTAACCGTCTTTTATCATTTACAATAGGTAGTAAGGAAAATGAAGCCTCAAGATCGGTCGTTCTGGCACTTTATATTAGAAAAGGCATATTATCTAGCAGTGGACTTCTATAATGATTGGTAGTGGTACATAGGTACCTATTCTAAAATTGACAACAATTTGTTACAATGTAAAATGTCCATCTAAAAAATGTTTTTCTTTTTTTTTCTAAAAACTCGTCTGACAATCGTAAAAGTAAACGTATCGTCCAGCTGTCAATTTGTATGGATATTTGTAAGTTATTACGCACGAAAGAGGCGCTGGCTGTGTCAAACGAGTTTTTCGTGATTCTCCTTCTGGTACCCACATGGCATGGTGTGTCAATATTTGTGTCATGCTGTACAAATGTCATCATGCCATATTGGTGAAGACAGGTGTCGCGTCAGAGCAGGTATAACATCATACGAAACCAAGCTTGCTCAATGAAAATAGAACCAATGGCTATCGATTTAAAAGTCTTTCCCCATGCCGGTCATGACTTTGTGTAGATACATATTATGGGCGATGATTTAAAAATAAATGTTACTTGAATGGATAATATTAATTTGTTAACGTAATCTGGACTGTAGATGGTAGATCTTTAATGGAGTTTAGGTATTTAGAAGCGGAGATATCGAATAAACCTGCAGTACAATTGTAAAATTAGCGTATATTCTAGTAAATATAGCCAAATAGGAGCCATAAAATACACACAAATCTGTACAAAAATGATGTGTATAAACACTGGAGGGAGTGCGATACTGGACGTTTACTTTCCACCATTTTTACATTATACTCCTTATTATTACTGCTTACGTATAGTTAATACAAATATTACCTAATTACAAGTTTGGGAAAATACGCACATTACAGAAACATGTGTGGATATGTTCTGGTAACTAACTAAGATGGGAATTAGTTTACCAAGCACTTATCCGCATAATCTCTTTGGATTGGAAGAGCTCAATGTCATTGGAACTGCTCGAAGTGTCTCCAGATTACCTCAAGCGATACTTTCTAGATATTTGAAGTTCATTGCTACCTCACCTCTTTATTTTGTTTTGTGAAATAGCAGGACTTCTGTGAATGTTTTCAATAAAATATTAACTATAAGAAATTAATTGTAAGACACAACTAAAACAGCAAGAGTTTAGTAAAAATAAGTCGTCCTGTTGCAAAAAGTGCTAGATCAGAACATCTTCAGAAACTTTCGAATATGTTTATAATATATTTAAGAAAGATTAATATCTACAGCAGAATGATCTGATAGATCTAGTCAGTTGAGAGCAAAAGAAGAAAGGACAAAAGATGCAAAAGAACATGTGTATTGAATAAGTCACCCGACATTATCACTAGCGACTTAGCGACACGCGTTGCCAGAAATTTGTCCCCTAGTGAATACAAGACCCGAATTATAGATGGATTGGAACTTATACAAACACGGTATAACTGACAAGTCCACATATATTTTTTAAACATTATAGGGCAATCGCGTTCGTTGGAAAGATATAGGTCGGCTCAGCATAACGTACGATGCGGTCCATCCAATACATTATTATTTTGTGCATCCAATCGTGAAGAAGCTACTCCGGAATATCGCTCACAGCCATTTTAAAATGAATATCGATTCACTTACCAAACATTTTTGATGAGCATATTTTTAGAACACCCAAATGTAGATCAAAGATACTAACTATAGCATAGATCTAAAGTAACAGGTACTTTTGACTCCTGAAATTTCGACGTTAAGAATTTCAATATAGTAAGATCTTCTAAGTATTCTTAAAAAGAGAATACAGAAGCACTCTACATCTAGTTATCTAATAAGAGTACATGAAAATTCACATAAGTTCACTACACGTTACAATGTTAGAGCTCTACAATAATGATTAGTTAGAAAAATTTAGACACGACTACTTAGTACCTATTAGAAAAATAACGTTCTACAATTTCATAAGTACTACTTAGTTAATTGTACAAAAATAAATAACTCAAATTATGTACAGTTTTGCGAAAAACAATGTGGTGGTTGAGATCATTATAAATATCGCTTTGCAATATCTACCCTAAAATAAAAAAAAACATTATTATAAGCCTATTGAGATCAATTCTAAATATATAAACTAGTCAAAGGCCGGAATCCCAGTTAAAAGATTTTTCATTGTTCTTGACTCAAGGTGATCCAGGCGGCGAGTTTTGAAAGGCCATAAAATAACGTAAAAACTTACACGTGTCTCTGTGTAGAAATATAAAATACTTAGGTACACATAAATAATATTTTTAATTAGCCAATTCACAAATTCAGTCTCGATTCGGTCAACTATGCTTGGAAAAATAATGTACGAATTGATCTTTCCCACAAAACTGTGATCGCGATGATTCGTGTTCCGATGCTAAGTAATTCTGAACTGTAATGACAGACAAAATAACCTATGAATTTCTTATGATGGTGTATTGCTATACTAACCGAGAGTATTCCCGATAATAGTTGATAAACAAACTATTTCGATCATTCGTTACTCTACAGACTGTCTAGAATAATCCATTACAGAAAAGCACCTACCTAGAATATTCTTAAGCACGTTGTCTGCAAAATTACTAGAAATAGGTTTATTGATTTTCCAAAACGGAAATGGCAGTCCTACATATCAGCAACATAAAATGAACTGGTGCGTTCATTTGGTTTTTATATATGCTCTGAGAGTTAAATAAGTATGAGTTTTTGAGGGTTTTGAGTTTAAGAGTTCTTGAGATGGTGAGTGTCGTGATCGCAGCGGCGCAGGACGGCAAAGTGTGTGACCTGGAACGTGTTAGTAGACCGGCAGCCGCGCTCCAGGGTCCCCGTCATTGTGTAGCCCATGTTAAAGTCCGCCTGAGTCACATTGGAGGTCAGGTA
Organism: Colostygia pectinataria; assembly: GCA_951394395.1. Lineage (NCBI taxonomy): Eukaryota > Metazoa > Arthropoda > Insecta > Lepidoptera > Geometridae > Colostygia > Colostygia pectinataria. The sequence goes on from OX596363.1 coordinate 5,426,840, forward strand.
AAGCTGGAAAAAACGGGTATGAGTTAATTTACTTGATGGAAGTATTAATCTGAGTTATATTAAGGGTGAGTACTCAAACCTGGAAGAAAATTGCACGTCTACTGCACTGAATAGAATACGAGTATCCGGGCCATGAGTTCGGAAGGCAGAGGATTGACCTCGATGACTGAAAAAGTCATCGTAGTGGCTGTGCTGGCATTCCATATTTCGGAATTATTGTGTGACTACTGGAAGTTTCACAGAGGTTTTACATTTTTGTCATTTTCATAGAACTAGTTTATTTTCATTGCCATATCTTTTTAATATAAATAGAAAATAATAAATATAGAAAAAGGGTCTTATCAGACAGACGGACAACAAAACCTATAAGGATCACTTTGCTTTCTCCTTTTAACCTTAAAGTCAAAGTCAAGTCAAAGTCAAAAATGATTTATTTCAATAAAATCACAAGGATCATTTTGAAACGTCTTACTTAACGTTAAGCTATGTGAATTTACGCCAGTTCCACGCGCCCCAGCCTAGAAGAATCTGGCAACAAACTCGGCTGGAAACTCGACTTAAAAACCTAAGGTTATTCTATACTTTATAAAATAAACTTTGTAAACTGTATCCGATGGGGGTTTCCAAATAACTAGTCAGAACTTCTCTTAGAAAGGATTCGACCAACTTTTGGACTATTCCGCGGAATAAGAAATTTATACAAGTGAACTGTCAGTATACTCGCGAATAAATACGATATTCGGAGAATAGTGCCTATTTGAGTTTGGTCGAATCCAACCTCGAACGTGTGCTCTAATTGCTCACTTTGAAATCAGCGTCAGTGCCCAGATGTTTGAAGGTACCCACGATGTATACAGCATTCGCACCGCTTACCACCATGCGAGCGTGAGTACTGTGCCTGCAACAAACGTACAGTAAGAACTCTGCAGGAATTTATGTAAAGGCTTATTTCTCTAGAAGAGACTCTGATTTTAGAGAGATGTATATCATAGACATACCATAAACACATCCGGGTAGTCATATCCCTACAGGATAGGATTCCACCCGAAACAAATATTTGATGGTAATGCTGTAATAAAAAAAACTAGGCATATCTAACTATAAATATCTTGTGGTATGGTGACATTATCTTGGTTTCTTTAACGTCTCTACATATATAAGCTTTTATACCAGTCAAAAAATGCTATATTAACAGAATTAAAACCTTTTGCTAAACTACGAATGTGGTGTCTAAAAGGGTTAAAATAAATATGGCACGTTCTAACAAAAATCGTAAACATAAAAGACAAAAGAATACCACATAAACAGAATAACGGCGAGAATAATAGGTGTCCGGTCTTGTATACCGGCGTCACTTCGTAGGTGTCACCGCAGATAATGGCCGCGTTGTATTTGTTACGAGTAGACTCGGACACCTTGTACCTGAGCTTGTAGATAATACCCTAGCGACACCTGTGATTTATCTAAGCACGTAGCGTGGCTCTACCTACTCCACGCTCAAACAAGTAATAAGAGTAAACACTTCCAAGAGTAGCATGAACTCGTTGCTGACTGGATGTGTTTTGATCTAGAGAACTCTGAATTTACATAACAGAATAGGCAGGTAAATGTATACAAGTAGTACATAAGTCTTAAGAGTCTGAACTGTATTAAACGCCTACTAAAGCCGACAACATAAGTGGTGAACAGAAAAGGCCTGCATGGTTGCGTTGCAGTGTACATTAGCCGCACCAGTTTAATAATAAAAAATAGCTGTATTTACCTTAGATAAGTAAAATATACAAAATCGTATCTTTACTGACTTCTCTTAGTCTTAGAGACCTGAAACTTTCAGAGGGATTATTCCCATCTGTCACCTAGTTTTGTCCCCTTAAAATGACAGATCGAACAAAAAAGTGCGATCTGTTACCCTTTTTACATTTGAGTAACAGATCGCACTTTTTTATAAATTAAATACATTTAATCATGTGATCGGTAAACACAATCTATAGATTGCTTAGCGGTCACTACCCGGACGCAAACATTCCCAACCTTCCATGCTGTAAACATCCACAACAATTGAGGTTCAATGGACACTAAAACACAAGCTTAGCCATTCAATTAAGATTTAGAACCTATTATCAACCTTTGAGGATAAAAAACTGCGTGGAAACATCTCCGTTGGACGTTTGTGTGTCCGACTGGGTGTAAACGAGGCCATTCTTAGCCCGGTCACGTATACCAGTTAGTAGGGCGCGAATCCAACACGTGCCCGCGGAGCCCTAACGGTGTAATGGCGCCTCGTAATAGCCCTGAACATCTCCGCACCCCATGACATCTCGAAAACAAATTAAAAACCTTCATACGCCGCTCCAGCGCTTTCTTTAAGGCTATCCTATGACCCAGCGCTATCTCACTCTGATTTTTGAATTATAATATTGCAGAGTGCATATCGTTAGGCGGAGGTGGAATGGCTCCGTGGATTTAACCCTATATACCGGTAAGTAAACTTTTAAATTGAGTTGTTAGGAAAAATCCCGAGGCATTTTGTGTGTGTATTTAGCCTGAAATGCTGCTAATTGAAACGACGATGACGTCAACAGGATGTTTTCTATTTTTATAATAATATCGTTGGTTTTATTTCATCAGGGCTTAGCTGATCGAAAGCCGTTTGTTTAATTTCCATTTATCGAATACTATACCGACAAGTCGTCAACCTACACGTTCTAGTCACGTCACTCGTCCCGCTTCACTTGGGTAAACTAGGGTAAACCACCATAAAGTTGACGCATAGACGCTAGAACCAGAATATAAATAATAATATTTTCTTTCTTTCTTTCACTTTTTCATGAAGTTAATTATGAGAATTTAAACAATAGAAATTAGGAATACGTAGGTGTGGGTAGAAAGGGTAACTTTAATCAAATGTTTTGGGTCGAACGGAGCAAAATACTCATTGGGTAAAAAATCCTTGGGTCGAACGGGTAAGCACTCAAGATCCTTTATTAAATATGATTAAAAAACATAACAGCTTGCACTCATGAAAGATAATACAAGCACTTTTAACATTAAATTATTGAGAAAACCAATCTGATTGATAGTTAGCGCTGGGTCAAAGAATTGCTTTTACCGTGTAATCACTGACTCTACAGTTTCAGCTTCGAAACCATGGCAAAGTACCCGAAAAGCTGGCAAAATTAAATACGTTTGGAACCGCGGACGTAGTAACTGCTACCTTTTGAAACTTTTAAGTGCACGGTTTTGGCGTTCGTTCAAAATAAACTTACTTATGTAAGTATCCACTTCTTTTAACCCAGCTCATAGTATTGTTGACCACTTTTTGGTTTTACCGGTGGACAAAAAAGCTTTTAATTTAGTTTATTACTTTTTGAGTTGTTTGAACAAAAGCGTTTAATATTTAATAGCATAGGATAGTACGTAAAAGGTATGGTAAACTTGCTACGGGAAATACCAGTATCTGACATTTTATAGCAATGATGATGATGATGATCATTGCTCAGCTTACGGTTAACATAACACACTTGGAATTATTCAGGTGCTAAACGTTACCTACATGGGAATCCACTTAACATAATTCAAATCAATCGGAAGTAGAGCTAACATCGCTAGTACCTACAGCTTAGCCTGAGCGGAGTCGAGACGCAATCGTATTTTAGCTATAATGATATACGAATCAACATGGTCCCACTACTGGAACGCTGGCCTACTCTCGAGCAAAAGTGATCCACTACGGACCCAGATCGGATTAGTGCATGGCAAATGTCTTTCGAATTTTTAGTTCTTTGACATGCCGGTTTCCTCACGAAAGCACTGGCACATAATTATCATAACAAAATATTTTTTAATTTTCCCATAAAAAAATCCATTGGTGCACGACCGTTTTCGAACACGTTATACGTATAATTTAGAAAGTAGTCCGGCGCAGATTGCAATAATATTTAATGCTAACGGGTCTTGCTAGTTCCGCGCAACCTTTTTTCCGCGTATAAGTTTTCAAACTGTGTTTCTGAGACACAGATCGTAGCTGCCAATTTGTACTAAGTAAGGGCTTGTACACAACTGCGATGCGACGTCATACGGAAGTCATCACGGATTTTTGCGATGCAACATCGCATCCTCTCTCATCGCAGTTTTGTTACAAGCCCTGAGGCGATGTTGTTAGGTACTCTCTCTGTCAGGGTATCATCCGTATATATAGCTTGACCCCGGGCGGTGGCTAGATTGCGGAACTCAGTTCTAACTATGTTTTTTTTTTAAAACCGCAGGATTAAGAAAAAACACGGTGTTTGTATGAGTGTAAGATCTAAAACCGTTGTGTATCGCTCTCGTCGTCGTCGTCAGATAAACTGTAGGTAGTAATAACACGCATACTAAAGGGCTTTATCGGCCAATACCTAAATTTTATCGTCTCATAATTATAACAAACTGCAAATTGGGTTATTAAGGTAATTCCGAGCGTAACTGAAGATGGATTTAATGAAATTAAACGCTTCGCCGAAAGGAAGCACTTTATCATGTTTGCTGCACATTAGCGCCGCTTTCGCAATTAACCGCTACGGCTGCTGCTTGCTCCAGGTGAGAGCTGTAAGCTGCGCCTGACTAACGGCCGGAAGGCAGGGGCGCCACTATCTCGCCATCCGCTGAGAAGTGGCGCGGACGTGCTGCAAATAAATATGGCGGCCACTGTAGGGGATAGTTATCACTGTTTATCTCGGGGAATTTAGGTCTAGTAATATTTTATAGGCCCATACCTGAAAAGGGTCTTAGCAAAATTTTACATTATATGCATTTCTAATTTATAAATTGTTTAATTGGAAAAGCTTTATTATTATTATTTTATTTTGCATACCTAAATATTTAGTTGTAACTTATATCTGATTAATCTAACTTTAATAAAAAAGACAGAGATTCAAAATCTGAAAGAATCTAAAAGTTCACCAAAAAATTGATAGTTTTTAATAATCAGGTTTTCGAAAGCTGATAGACAAATGCTGCTAAAAAAAATTGGATGCAAATGCAATAATAATTCTTATACTGTTAACACATATATTTATTATGTGTTAACAGTAGTATAAGAATTTTTATTATGAAATCTAGTTACCTTCTTGTACCAGCTACTTCTACGATCTTGCAGCGTGTGCGCCGCCACCAGCACGGCTGCAGAGTCCAATAAGAAGACGACGCGCTCCGGGCCCAGCCCTCCTCTGGGAACATCAGGACCTGGGACAAACAAAAACATATTGCTACTTAAATAATGATTAGGTATACATTTTTAGAAAAAAGAGAACACAAACCGACTCCAAACTAAAAAAAAATGTTCGAAGGACTGTGGTGATGTATGATCAAGAGGATTTTATTCAACATTTTTTTAATAAAACATAAAAAACCAATTTGTATAAAATTTATATGGGACCTCTAAAGTAACCTATCCAACAAAAAAGAATAATCAAAATCAATTAATAATTGGCGGAGGTAACGCGAAACAAATTACACAAAAAAACGCACAGTTTGGATTGATAACCTCTTTTTTTTAAGTCGGTTAAAAATAAGCTGCAAAGGGCTGGTCGAGTAGTCGTATGGAACAAAAATAATTTGGATATGACTCTGACTAACAATTTAGATTAAACTTCTTCAAAGTCCTGAGATCTTTTTGGAACTGGTTATTGTAGCACCCTTAAAAACGTAAAATAAAGTTAAACAAGCTACAAAAGTTCTCCGGTGTTAAGTTATTGTGTTGTGTTACATTACATGTTGTAGTTAACCTACCTTCAGACACTGGGAATTCTCGTGTGCCGGGTAATTTCAGTCAGGCCGATTAATTTCCTTCTCTAGGTATTTACGTTGCTGTGCAACTTGGAAGAGAAAATACGTTTCAGTACATACCTACCCACTTTGTACCTAAATTTCTGAGCACTTTGTAAAATACACATTTAGAATTTAATAATTACTAACTGTATAAGCACGCTGGAGAATTCAGAGGACGCCCAGTGTGCATTGATGTTATCTTTGCTCTCCAACAGAATTTCACAAGGAATTTGCTTAACAAAAACGGTTATCTTCGATCTACCAAGAGCCGACGTGAAAGCCAAAAGTGCTGAGTGCAAATTAACTATATTAAAAAACTTTACAAGCCTTTCGTTCTACGACGCCGGTTAAAAAAATAGCTGTCTGACGAAAACTAATATTGAGGAGCGGAAACAAAGCAGAGCCGAGCCGAGTTGTAACGAAGTTGTTTCGGCAGTGAGTTTACAACCGCGGGCTGTGGGCCCGCAGTAACCCGGCGCTCGTTTACGTTTACAGCCGGAGCACTTCCGCGAGCGAAGCCATCGATAACGCAAACGTGGAAGCATATTGCTGCCGAGACTCGTCCGCTCGATTGGCTGGCATTCCGTCCTCATTTTCTTCGCCGCGTCCTCAACTGTATTTTTTTTTCCTAAAGTGTTTTCCTGCTTTCGACAATATTGCGTCAGTTTCAAAGGGGCGGAGTCGTTGGGGATGAAATCGCTTTCACATTGAGTGAGCACACTAATGATTGAGTTCCGCAGGACGTCTCGTCCGGAGTGGGGACGACGGGGACAGGTGCCGGGACGTGGCCGTTCGCTGCACTACCGACCCTTTGTTGAACGTCGTCCATTAAAAGCATTTAATTGTAAAAATGAAGATTTGATCAGCAACTTTAAAGACAGACCGACTTTTTTTATGTGATCTTATCGAATTAAATTTGTTAATCTCTTATGAGTTTAAATAGGTACTAGGTATTTAAAAATAAATTAAATCCTTAGTTTAAAAAAAAACAAGATGAGAACGCTCTAACGTCTATTTCAATGTTTTGAAATTCACACATTTAATTATTCAAGCTAGGTTAAACATTTCATGCTGCATGTGTACAAAGTCCACCGACTAGCGTTCTACACACGAACTAAGAGACAAAACGCTAGAAAATTCAAATCTACCTAGGAAATCCCAACTAAACCCCAGAGGTCACAAAAATTTAAATTAGTCATGATGTATATTGCATTTTATACACAATTTTGGTAAAACCGCATTTGAATAAAGCTTATTTATTTCTAAATCTTTTGTATCCTATGATCATTCTAAGCTGATTTAAGATATCGTGGTCAACAATAAAAAACAGAATCTTTTACATATTCACAGTAGTCTTACCGAGCAGTCTTACCAGTAGAACTACTGGGAATTTTCTTCCCAACAGACTTACTAGTAATAAAATAATAAAGTAATAAAAATAATGGCACTATTGGGAGTTTTGTTTTACTGGTAAGTCTAACAAAACTCCCAATAGTCCCATTATACATCATATTACATATACATCATCATCATCATATCAGCCAGTCCCCTGATGGATATAGGCAACTTCTTTAAGCGATGATACTAAGCAATTTCACAAACAAATTTCAAAAACAAAACATAAGCTCGTAAAAATGCAGAAAATGACGACTTTTTATAGCTTTTACCAATTGCTAAATGGGTTCATTCCACGGGCCATCAGATCTACTTCAATCTCGGTCATTAATATTCAAAGGTTCTTGTGGTGCAATCATTGACACCGTGGTCACTGGTGAACAAAAAAGTTGAACTTTATATCGTCGGGATAAAGCTGATAAATTTAAAACAGGACTTTCGTACTGTACGTGACGCAATCAATTCTCGTGACGACACTCGAGCTGCTCGAGCGCCGTCCAATTACGAGACGATCTCGAAACGGTTTATTAATTACTCCCCGGCCTGTACTATCTCCAATCGCATCGCTGGCATTTTACATATCAGGATAATGTTATATTAAATCAACCGCTGAATTCAATAGCGTTGTATCAAGTTCATTGATTTATTTATCGACAGAGCTCTTGTTTTCTAGAAGAGTCACTGGACATTAAAAATATCGAATAACTACAACGTTTATTTCAATACTTCTGATTTCAGAAGTGGGATTGCACTGAGCACGTCCCGCCACTCGACGCCTCTTGACAGTTCGCGTGCGCGCCGCGTCGCTTCGACCTCTGGCTGCATTTAACGTCAAGCCTCCCATCATGGGTAGAGACACTGGAAGAGTCACAGAGTTATTATTTTAAACAAGCTGAGTCCGCTGCTCTTAATCAACAAAAAAGGAAACTAACGGGATCAGTAAACTTTGTTAACAGCATACATTATGGTCTGTTGGTTGAAAGTTCATTGCAATAGACAGCTTTTTATTGCTGCCAATGTTCAGAAATCTCATTTGTGTTGTTAGATTGTTTGCGCTGCGGGCTTTTGTCAACATAAATATCATTAGCGTACTCGTAAGATCTGGATCTAACTGGGATTAATGTCAAAATCAGATAGGTAACTGATACAAATAATACATAATATATAGACCTTTTTTACTTACAGGAGCAAGTTTGCCATATCTATAGAGTCGAGAGCCCACAGGCACTTTGTGAAACCAAATAATTTTCTAAAGTTTCTAATCCATCGGAAACTTCAAACCAAACTTGGCACCGTTGACATTCACGGTCCACAGCATATCTACAAACACAGAAGGCGCACGCTGCTGGTGTGAACTGCGATAACGCCTGTCGTTTTCAGTTGGACGTATATAATTCCTTGCTGTGCCTCGGTGCCATGCCGTAATTGGATTTAGTCTGGACTCGAATACGACGTGAGGATTACCGCTATAAGGGATTCTACTAATGCCACAATTTTGTACCCTCTACAAAGTTATGGAGAGCAAAATTTGTCAATTAATATCCATTGCGCTGTGTGACTTTTTTGATTTGTTATTATAATTTATGCAAATAACATTTCTGTTTTCGATTCATATTAGCGGTGAGATTATTTACTGGTAAATGAGTTTTAAAGAAGTCTTGGATATGGCACAAGAATAATACCAAAAATACTATCTTGTAGGGTTCTATATCACCTCCCACTCTGGACGTGGACGTTTGAAGGGACGAGAGTGTCCGAGGATGTTATCATTCTTTTATATTGCGATCTGTTTGCTCAATATAATGCGTTTGCTTAGGGCATTTGCTCGTACGAAATTGATTTATGGTGATAACTTCACGTGGCCTTCCAATGATACTTTATGTAGTTGTAGGTATACTACGGAAACAATAGTCCTAATATAATCTTACTAATATAAAACCTTTATTAAAAGGATATATTTTAACAGATGGTCTTCAAACTAGCCTAAGCTTGAATCGTGAAGATCAAGACTTATGCAACAAATTATGACTTTTTTCTTATTCTTTATGCCTCGGACATGCCTTAAAAATTGTAATTACTTGCAACAAAGTAATTACATTATTATATTTAATGCATAGGTCATTAAAATTATCGGTAATATTTGTCAAAGCAATATTTATCATTACAAACATACAATCTGCTAAAACCAACAAACAATTCAAACCGAGCGATCATTCTGAACAAGCGGGATTCATTCGACAAACAAACCTCCAAATAATTGATGGGCACTGCTCAATTGAGTTAAATATTCAGCGATAGCGCAGAACCAACATTTCATTTTGATATTCAGTAAACACAGGGTGTTCGCGTATCATATTGACGAACTTCATATATCAGATGTGTATATCCGGCGTCAAAAATTAATTAACCTGGCGTTCACTGCAGCTCTTCATTGCTTTTCATTAGTGCATCGACGACGGCCGCGCTCCACAAATAAAGAGCGTTTGGAAACTTGTTTGAAGCGAAAATATACATGCTTTGCTTGTCTGTAAAAAGCATGCAAATTAATTGCTGAGTTTTATTTTTGGCATGCAATTGTCATTTTAGTTTATAGTATGTTATTTCTCTCTATTATTGAAGTCATAGTGTGTCATGTTTTTGTGTGCCCAATCCCGTTCCTTATTGGAATCTGCAAGCTATTAATTATAGGCATGTGTATTTTCGCCCTCATGTGTATTGCTTTACTTAACCATCACGACGCTACGGCGTAGATAGAGCTACGTCGTAGCATGGTGTTTTATAACAAAAACAAATTTTATATTTATCATCATAAATTTAAATAGGTACATCAATTGCATATTAAATTCAAGCGATGTATTAACATTTTAAAGTGAAGCGAATATAAAATTTATTTTTGAAAAACATACAAATTATTCTTACAACTGTAATCGCGCGCTCTATTTTGCACTACGTGGGTTTAAAGAGGGTTATTAATAACCGTTCGAGTAAGGTTAACGTTGATCTGCGGTTGATCACACTAATTAGCATCGTATCAGGTTTGCCTTGCTCCTTTATAATAAAAATCCGTGAGCCGAGACGATGCCGATCTGGCGCTGTGGCGATGTCTGCCGCAACCTCCAATGAATGCAGGATATCAGAAGTACCTAACTTCTCTAGTCTCAGGCCATAATCTCGTTTATAAAAACAAACAACGTCTAACGAGCAAAGTGCAGGAGCAATGTACCTGCGCGATTTTCCTTTACTTTCAAAAAGCATCGTTACAGGCGGGCCTGCGCTACCGCCAGCGCCAGCGGCTACGAGAGAAACTGCCAATTTGCAGTTTGATGACGCGACAAAGGGTCGGACACTGTGGCTGCCCGGACGCGATAGGGGCGCTACACATGCGGCGGCACATTCGGTTCGGCAGTATTGTTGAACGGCAAGGCCGGCCCAAAGCAATTACTACACATTTCGGCTAGTGCCGATTGGGTAGTCTATTCGCCAAAACCCAATTGGCATATAAGCTGGGTGACTTTTTTCCTGAACATTCATCTACAATTTGATTTGGCCGCTGATGCCCTGCTAAGCGTACCCGACTTCACTCGTTTAAGTACCGATAAGCCGGGTGGCCTTTTTCTTGAAAATTCATCTACATATATATTTGATTTCGCCAGACAGTGCGATTAATGTCGGCCCGCTTTAGTGTGTAGCGTTCCTTACTGCTCTAACTCGATTCCGCCCGCTCGCAATTTGGTCACGGAAACCTTTCCGCGCTATTGACTCTCGGATTTGGACATGCATTTTCGGATACACGCTGTAGATGCGGGCGTCCTCAAATAGAGGCATTTAGGGCACTGCTTCGCTAATTTATCGTGAGGTAGGTACGAAGAAATGTTTAGTATTGTGGCTATTAGATATTTATCTTAGCGGTTTATGCTATTTCCTTATATATCGCAGGCCTATGGTATTTAAATAGGGATGCCATCAGTTTATATATTTAGTTATTTTATAAGAATATAAACTGTAAGCTGGATACAAACTATGAAAACCTTTTAATATTAGTTTTAGTTCTGTAAATAAAGATGATTTACTTCCACAATATTATTGTACAGAATAAATATGATTGGCGAACATAAATGAAAATTACCGTTGTGTACGAGATCTTAGAATAGGCTACCTTTATAAGGTTTTTATGTATCGAGCAGAATGTCTAGTAATAAATACTTAGTCTTATTTTGCATGCAGGCGTTTCAAAATATTCTCATTTGACTTCAATTCGCGAACAACCTAGCTAATTATGCAGCTGCTTTGCGTCTCATTAACATGTACAAATTACCCGGCTTGGATTAGCATAGCAAATAACTGATTCGAATAATCATATAGCATATAGAAATTCTGGTTTTATTACAATATCATTATCATCATCATAGTGATCACGTAGTTTTTTTTTATACTACTAAAGTGGCAGCCAAGCGTGACGGCCCACTTGATGGTAAGCAGTTACCGTAGCCTATGTACGCATGCAACATCATAGATATCACAGGTATGTTACAACCCTGATGTCTTAGATGGACAGTCTCATGTGCCTGTAATTTCATCGGAAACCCTACTCTTCGAACTGGAACACAGCAATGCGAGCATTACTGCTTGGCGGCAGAAATAGGTATGGTGGTAGTCCTTCCCCGGACGAGCTCTATCACAAAGAACTCTGCTACTTTTAAAGTAGTCTGGTTATCATGACTATCACTAGGATAATCATATGGTCACACTTGTTCTACGAGTGCAACATACACGGTGCAATATCAATTCATTTGTAATAAAGTAGTAATCGCCTTGAACTGAGATTTCAAGAGATATTCTGAATCATGAAAACTTTATGACAAAAACGAAATACTTATAAAAAATACTGCAGTATTCATATATTTTTTTTCTAATTAGATGTGCTTGTGGTCCAGCTAGCAACCTGTCATGCTGTCATAATTTTGTGTGCTAACTACCTGATTAGATTTAGATTAGATTAGATACTGTAAGTAGAGATGTTGTGGAATGAGTCGTGCGTAATGTTTGGACTAATCTCTGGCATGCTTTGTGTGTTCGTAGCTGGCATGCTGTTCATTGGCCATTAGGCTAGTTAAAATTTCAATAAAATTCAGACACTACAGTTTGAATTTTCTTATGTTTTGGTAGCATTTCATAAAGACTAGGACAAATTGGAGAGCGCAGAGCATCCTTCAACTAAAGTGCATTTTAGTTAATAGCATGTCGAGACTAACTTATCTAGCAGAATAAGCAAGCTACGTTGTCTTCTGTGATGTGTCTTTAAGGTCGTCTATTCTATTTGTAGATTCAGATCTAACTGGTCTCGAGTTTAAAATTGGCTTAAGATTTTTCAATTTAATTTATTTAGTTGGTCGGATGTAACATGCCCAGTCAGCAAGTCAGACAAAATTATCATCATCATCTTAATCAAAAAAAGTCAATATAATTAATAGGTCACAGACTCTTATTTAAATGGTAATTTGTACTAGTAGTTGCCATCTAGTAACATTCGCCGAACTAGTTTTTTTAAAGCCATATTGGAAAATAGCAACTTCCACAAACAGGCAACTGGTACTATTGTCGGTCAGTGTGATTTTTGGTACAAAGAATCACATCCGAAATACTTCTACGCTCCTATAATGCAAGGAAATTGAACCCCACAAACGTTCCCTGGCCAGACAATTGTGTTATTGTCGATTCAACTAGCAAATCAATTTTAGACCACCGAGACTTTTAAATGGGGGATAACAAATAAATTGATGGGAATAATTGAATTTGCGGTTTGATTGGGTTGTTTTCCGTTGCTATAGTTACGGCAGGCGAGGCACGTCCGTCGGCGTCGCGACGGGGGAGATGGGAAAAGGTGGCTTATCAGATAATTGACTGCAACTAGTGGTGACATGACATGAATTGCATTGAGCACACCCCTTCTTGATCGAACGTCGTCTTGTGTCGCGCATACTGAATAGTTTCTTGTTGTTGTATGCAAGAACAAACTTATATAAATATGACCAATACATTAAACAAAATGTAAGGTACCCCCGACACTCATATACTTTACAAAGTTTATATCTTTTCATGAACTAGAAATAAGGTGATGATCTCAAAACGGCTAAATACATTTTCGTGAAACTAGCTACTGTTCATTAGTCACACAGACTGCGTAAGACGGTGTATCGCAAAAAAATCTTAACACTTGGCAATAGTGTCATAAAAAGTTGGCGTATGAACTGTTTCCTTTTCTATTTATTTTTTGTACGTATACATTTTATAGCCATAGAGCGCAACCCGTATAAATAAACATAAGATCGTAACCCGTATATTTTTATGGATCGTAGGAGTATTTATCACGGTTTTCTATAGTCTACAGCGCTTTTACTTTGCCACGATAAGATAGTTACAAATCTACGATCACTAATTTTGCATCAAAACGAATCGTTCGTTTGGGACTAAATGGCGTTTTGTGAAAATGTGCGCCAATATATATTTATTATTATTTATTTAACTGTCAAAAATCAGAAAAATAGTACTATTATACCATAAAATAGTGCTCCATTTCGTTTATTCCCTTACCAAGACTCCACAGAGTGTGGATTGCTATATAAGCCTGTAGCTTATAAACAGACTCGTATACGAATTTAATCCCATGTTTCTTGTAACCAATAAGTAGGTAAGCATTATGCAAGATATTTGTGGGATAACTGTTGGCAGAAAATCTACTTATGCGGAGCTCAAGCTCCCCTGCTAGGTTCGGTAATGCTGTTATTATAACTTGTGCGGCATCCGGCATCATATCACGGAATATCAAACGGCAGTACAAAGCTATGTAAACAAGGTAGTTGTAAACTAATACGGGTTCATCACGCATGCATGAAGTTTGCCATACAGAAACGGAGTCTGCAGGCCAAATGTTACCGACACTATGATGCGACATGACGTGTACCTTGGATCTTGTTATACCGGTTTTATTATACGTACATGCAATGTATTCTTGAATTATCTTTGTCTGAAATGTACATGAAATCAGGTTATGGGTACCTTTAGTTTACATTATAAACAGATAAGTATAACATTAGAATAATATTTTTTCTAAACTACTATATTAATTTTTTATTTTATATACCTATTATGTACTTACCTAGGTACATCTAGCTAGATGTTCCATAACCTGACGCCACGTAAATCATCTGTAAAGGCTAAAGGCCAGTGATGATGAGGTACATATGATATTTTTTTTAATTCTTTAAATTTTAATGAAGTACTAGGTACTTAGGGCCTGATACTTATTTTGTAATTTGATTTATTTAGGTTATGTAGACTGATATAATTGTAGGTTTGAATAAAATATTTTTGTGGCACACTACAGAACAGTTAACAATAGAAGATGCAATATAGAAAATTAGACAGGATAATATTATTAATTGGCTATCGGACATTTAGCCTATACTTGACACTTACTCGATGATAGTGAAATAAGCAAAGAGCCACAACAAATAGAAGTAAAAGTAACAATGCAACGATTCCTCTGCCGTGCATTCGGAGCAGCTCGAGGGAATAATTATTTTTGCATTTTATTTGTAAGTGCCCATGCATGCGCGTGATGTGCCTGTAACGTTAGATTCGCTATACCAATAGAAAACAGGATAGTGCTAACTCAATGTCCAAGAGTAAAAGATTTACTACACACTGTCTATTAGTAGTAAGGATTTGGAAATAAGTCTCGAAAATACTAGTTGTTTACTAAGTACAATGTGTCGGGTAACTATTGCCATAGTTATTTGCCTAAGGAAATAACTAAACAAATGAAGCGATATATTAGTGTTATAGGGGGTATAAGTATTGGTTTCTAATGAGACAAATATATATCGTTGGTAAAGAGATACATTATTATACCTATAAAAAAAAACTTACTCAAAGAACGGAAGAGTGTGCCTACTCACGAAATCACAAACGGGACACACAGACAGATTAGAAAAAAAAAGTTTTGTTATGTTTTTGTTGTGTTTTAAACTTTAACAAAATCTTGATCTCATAAAGTAAAGATAGTTGTTTGATTATGTTTGATTTTGTAGCCCAGAACTAGAACAATCATAATTCAACGTCCTTGAGGGTTTTTTTTGGCATTTGCCTTCAGTTTTTGGGAGCTGCCTTTGTAGGTACACCCTGTATTGTACCAATATATCATAATGGTTTCAAAGTGGGATCTATCTTTAAAGCTTACACTCGAACCTAATGTAAATTCTGAGTACCTACGTCATTTGAACACGGAACGAGAATTAGCGGGTGTCGGTTCGATGCCTGAGGCGGTCCTGGGGCGCGCGTAATGCACAAAGGGCGTTAAGTGGCCTCCGAGCTCATCGATGGAACAAAGAGAACTGTAACATGTAGAAATGAGGATATTTTTCACACGAGAGGGAATGCTGACTGTCTATTTGTACCGTTGAGTGTCTTTTCTAAGGGCTTTTTCTGTTTACTATTTTCGTGAGGTTTTTACGCGTGGAGTGTTTAATGCTTACTCATTGTTGTGCTTAGTTGTGCCAAGGTAAAATCCATTCAGATTCTGGCCTCAAATAGTAGTAGACAAAAGAGCTGTTATATTTTATATTCGGATCTATAGGAATCAATAACTAAAATGTATTGTTGTGCGTTTGCAATTTGTTTGAATGCACCAAACCAGGCCGGTCTACCGCAGTTTGGAATCAAATCGCTCCACCGCAGTTTATAGACAACATGTACCACAAAATAATAGTGCTAGGTGGTACTAACTACCGGCGATTACCTCGGGCATAAAGTGTTCCGGCGGGTCGGGTGAATTTAATAGCTGGACATAATTCAATTGTTCCGTACGGCCCGCCCGCCAGCCTATGAAACTGCATTCCTTTTGCGAATAAACCGCATGCGGCAAGCCTTCTGCTTCATTTGTTGCGCCGCGCGGTGGTTATTGAAATCATTCGAAATTAAAATGCTCATTCACGTTTTAATGAACTCGAAAACACCTTTAATCGAGTTCTTTATTTTATGTACTTATTCAAACATTGTATGTTGTTATTAACGGGATTCAATATTAAAAGAAAATATGTCTCCAATTACGTAGGAGTGAAGGAAAGGAATTAGACAAGAATCGGTTGTGAAGCGAATACAAGGGCCGCTGCCGGCTAAATTTTATAATTAACTCTCAAATGATATTAGGAGGTAATGGCACTATTCACGATCTTTGAGTAAAGTTCGATATGTCGTTACGTACAATTATGCTAGTCTCTGACTGTCAGTTCACAGTTCGGGAACTGAGTGCTCTGGCAATTCTTGACAAATTCCGCTAAGACGCTGAGTTGGTTGAGCGAATAAGTAAGCCTGTGTAGTCTTTGAGCTATCTATATGTTAAGCTTAAGGCCACAATAAACAACGCACTAATGAACAAGATCACAATTTCAAAGCAGAAAAATAGAAAAAGCTACACAGGCATGCAGCGAAGTCCATCACCCGGCCAGTAGTTTACCTTTACTGACCGAACCGAACACAATTCGTACGTGTAACCTGAAAATAAATCGGCACAGTAACTAGCTCCATCAATGGACTAATCACTTGAATGAAAACACGGCACGACTGAACGGGCCGGTGGATTTATTGGTCGGTTTATCTGCAGTTAGATTTAATTGTCCAGAGTCCTTTGTGATATAAGATCACTGCCAATGCACGGGCGATCTGTTTTTATATTGCATTACAGATCTTTACAAAGTATAAAATAAAGTCGCTTCCGCTTTCCGGACAGGCCGCGGAAGCGACTGTATGCTTAGATCTTTAAAACTTCGCTTTAAAATAACTAGATAGAGTGATTTAGGAGGATTATATGCTCAAACCGGGGCGGGTCGCTAGTATCTGAATATTACGTGTTTTGCTTCTTTGGATAGTTTTTAAAAATGCCTAGGCCTTAGGCCTAAGCCAAAAAGTGTACTAGGTAGATACATATAGATATATAAAAGATTAAGTATATACTTATTTCGCGTGAAGAAACCACTACAAGGAATTGTTATAAATTTACCAGGATTCCGTCAAAAGTTTCGTATTACGAAATTATGCATCACAATAAAAATATGTGTTGCACGCATGTTGCGTTATTAGATATGCGTATTATAATATTATACGTTTTAAAGAACCCCATTGAGCTTATGAGGTCATCGATTCGTATCCAAACATAAAATTCAACAATTTAAACACGTAGTTACAATATCATTAGGGAGCCATCAAAACAGAATTGGAAATGAATGGGCGTCACGCGGGGACGATGTCAACAATATTGGTAACCCCGGACAAATAACTCCCATTCGCCGATATTACCAATAATGCCTCGTGAAACGGCCATTGGGAAAAACGGACACGGATATTTATTTATTACCAGCTAACCCACGCGGCTGCACTCGCGTTTTTGCAGTTTTTATCCCACAGAAAAAGTAAAATTTTTCTTAAATTGAAATATTAAAAAGAGTAAATTTTCGTGTTATTCCAGGAGTTAAGCCTACTACATTCCAAATTTCACCACAATCGGTTAAGTTATGACGGAAATTCACACACGCACCCACACACCCAGACTTTCACATTTATAATATAATAGTAGGATGTTACTAGCGAACCGCACCGGATTATATATACCTACTTAAAAATCTTCCTCTTGAATCACTCTATCAATTGATGAAAATGGGTAGTTTATAAGATTCTAGAGTAAGTACATTATCTGACGACCAATGAAACGCGGGGGGCGAAGGGCCGCCTGTACACGGCAGGTTGCCGATTTCATTCCCGCCTTGGGACAACAGTTTGTACGATCTGCAAATATGTTCCTGGTGTTCTGGGTATTTTCTATATATAATATAAAAATATCTATCTATGTAACATTATTCAGTCCAGCATCATTTTTTTATATATTACACAGTGACATACCTACGGCGGCGGTAAGTGACTATGTTTTAACTGTGTCGATACTCATTTTCGTAGCATGTCGTTTATTATAGATAGTAAGAATAAATAATAATGATAGACGAATTTAAATTAAATCAGCTCGTTATTATTAAAAGCACTTACTTAGGTAACTACGAGCAAACATTATAAACACACGAACTTGTAGTTGTAATTAGAGCCAGAGCTTCATAAAATATGTTATCGCTGTCAAACATTTTACCTGGTGGTAGGACTCTTCGGCAAGAGTCCGTCTTGGTGGGTACCACAGTCACTTGGTGGTCAGATATTCAACCTCCAAGCAGTAGCGTGTAAGCATTACTGTGTTTAGGTTTGAAGGGCACTGTAGCAAGTGAAATTACTGGGCGAAAGATACTTAACAACAATGTCTCGGGGTGATAAGCGCAGTGCAGTGCCACGCAAACACTTAAAAACTTTAAGCTTTGGGTGGCACTGCATCTGTAATACTCGGGCGTGGTGCTTAACATCAGGTGGGCGCCTTGATTGTTTTGTCACTTGCTGACATAAAAAAAAAAAAACAACATTGATAACAGGTTCCCAAGATACATACATAAAATTAAAACATATTCATAACTTATTATTCTGCACATAATTAAATGGTTATGAATTTCATAGTAAGCTATACTAAGCGCATGCACTTACTGCTCTCATTTGCTATTCTATACAAATGCCAAAATCTGTGTGACTGTATGTCTGTTTGTTATCACGTATCTCCGTGATGACTGGCATGTAGTAATGTGAAGAGTAGTAGAGTTCTCTGTGATAGAGCTCGTCCGGGGAAGGACTACCATCATACTTATTTCTGCCGCCAAGCAGTAATGCTCGCATTGCTGTGTTCCGGTGCGAAGGGTATGGTTTCCGGTGAAATTACTGGCACATGAGGCTTTCGATCTTAGCCTCAAGGTGGCAACCCGCGAGTGATACCTCTGTAATTGCAAGCGTCCATAGGCTGCGGTAACCGCTTACCATCTTGTGGGCCGTACGATTGGTTGCCACTTCAGTTGAATAAAAAATGTAGGCTTAAAATCTGGAATAAGACGTAGGCTATTTTTATCATAAAATAAAAACAAAAGCTGAAAAACCTTGGGTCAGCTCGTTTAATATTCGTCTGTAGTTTCTACGTGTAGGTACACTATAGCCACGCTTTTATATCACACTCGCTGTATCAATATAAGCGGATCATCACTATTTAGGGGATAAACAAGACAGGCGGGGTGCCTGTAGCATCAGTGAACAATCTCTCGTTAGCCCCCGGCAGGGCGCCAATTACGGATCCGCATCCACTGATTGCACGGAAATAACTGAACAGAACAGTCATGTCTTCTGATTGCTGTGATCAGTGCTGCAATCACTTTGAAATTGAAAAACTAAAATGTTTGTAAAGAAAGAAATAATAATAGCCAAACTTGAGTATTATAAAATATTTTGGTATTGTTTTATTAAGCTTATTAGATGTGTAAACAAAATTATATTAAAAAAAACGCAAATTATCACTATAATAAATAAAATAATGCTGGAAAATACATACCGCATCAAATTAATTATGACCATAATATCAATATTATCGATCAATACATACTCGTAGTATCAAATAAAGTCGCTCCCCTCGTATTCTCAAGTTCTCATTTCAATTTAATAATAAATTTATCATGATCAATAATTATTTTATATATGATTTGCTGTGCGTTAGTCTCGCTAAGATGGAAGGCAAGAGAGCACGTGGTCGTTCTCCCACCCGATGGTCTGACCTCATAAAATCCATCACACAATCAACCATGACCGAATGCTCTCGGAAAGCTGCTAACAGAGCTGAGTGGAGACGTATTGCAACAGCCGCTACTCAATATAGTTAACATAACCACCGACCACTCTGTCAAGAGTGTCCGACTGAGAAGAAGAAGACTCGTTAAAACTCGACAACGGCTGGCTGGACCGATTTGATTTTTTTGTCCAGGGAAGGTTTAGTTTAAATTAAACGGTTAAATATTATGGAAATATTACGAAAAAATAACGCGAGTGAAACTGCGCCGGGTCAGCTGCTCTGCTTGCTAGTAGCTAGGGAAAACTCCACGGATATTAACAGAGCTTATATTGTCCAAAAAAAGTGCATCAGTGCAATATGTGGCGTTGAGTAGTGGCTTATGTAAATCAATAAAAAGTGTCATGTAAACCGCTGTTTAAGAAATTAAAACCACTTACGTTAAGGTCTTTACATACATGAAGCTGGATGTTTTGTTCGTGAAAACGAAAGATTTTTTGATAAATATGTACACGAAGCGAATTCTAAATTGAAATCAAGAGACCCTACTAGACTCATAATACCAAATCACTAGACTCCGATGACGCATAAAAACAGCTGTGTCATGCTTGTAAGAATTTTTAATAGAATACCAAAAGCTATTAGAGAATTACCGACAAAACAATTTAAGAAAAAGCCGGGTTATTTTATTATTGACATTGTATAGTATTTTAGATTTATTTAAATTTATTTTTTTGAAAATTGACATTATTAAATTAACTTATTTTTCCGTTATGATTAATAATTTCATTCTATTATATTGTATATTAATTTTTTTATTTGCTCTAATTTAAAATTAGAGCAAATAAAAAAATTTCTAAAATTAGTAATTTTAGAATTCCTTAAATCTGCGATTATTACTATTTTTTTATTATTATTTTCTATTGTTGGTACATAATTTTATTATAAATTAATTTATGTGTAAATCTGTGTGTGTTTGCATATTGGTCAACGACGAAGTGTGTGATACATTTAAAACAGGTTAAACTAAACCTAATACCATACTTCAAGCAAATAAATACTATTTCTTTTCATTTCATTTTTAAATTATTATTTTTTATTTTATTTTGTTTATATGCATGCAGCATTCATCACTATAAACGTGATATTGCTGAATAAAAATACGTCATAGGTTTTATTAAGTAATTCGACCTATGTCCAGCAATTTTATAACGCATAGATTTTGATGATAACCAATGGCCTTGTGGCCAAAACGCAACGATAGCGCGTTCTAACTTTTCTAGTGGCGACATCTAGTTCTGAAATGGTGAACTAAAGCAGTCGTTCTGAACTTCTGAATATAACTTTTTTCTGACGAATCTATAGGAAATAACAATGTTCCATCAACTTACACTAATATTTAAAACTATAATACGGGCCTCTTCAAGGCTAGAGTGAACAGGTGTCTTATAGACCTTCGTGCTTCACCGTCGGCCACATCATCGCTTACCACCAGGCAAGATCGTGGCCAAACGGAGGTCTATTCACAATTTAAAAAAAAATGCGATAGTTTGGATGTTTGTATGTCAATCCAATATGAGCATCACGCTCAAACGACTAAACGAAATGAAATGAAAATGAAAAAAAATAAATTTGGCACAAGCATACTATGCTATGGTATGGGATAGCTTAAAAGGCTACTTTTTATTTCGGGTTTCCCATGGGATAAAAAACTGTTTAACAGCGAGTAACACCGCGGGACGCAAATAGTAAAATATATTTTTACTTTAAATATTAAATCATTCATAGAAACTAAAACATGGCGTAACAACTGAATGTTGAAGTAATAAGCATGCAATAAAACACTATAGAGCAACACTCTCGTCACCCTCAGGCATAAAATTACACAACTGGCCAACCAGCTTAACAAGTTCAACTCTTCTGTACTCGAGCTTATGGAGCATTCAATCGTCACAACACGCATAGGATGCATCCCATTGCACCCTATCGCAGTGGGTTCTGTATGTCATGCGATGCATGGATGTCGTATACAGCTAGATTCGTGGTAGTTAGCATTCTATTATTAGAATTGGTATTGTTGATATTTGCTGCGCTAAAAAATCTTTTACATTGTTACCTTGATACCAGTTTATTGTTATTAATAAACAGATTTTTGTAAAAAAAAAGGTGTTACACAAACATATTTTTATGCAAGAACGCCCTTCAAAATATGTAGATCAGTTTGATTGCCACAAAAAAAATGTATGATTTAATATTCATATTTAAAAAAGATTATATTCACTAGGTAACTATTTTCACATAGAGCTCTGTTGCGCAACCACACAGAGGTGTAACGAGTAATGTCCAATTTACAATTCACGCGTGTCAGTAATACGATTTATTCAACCCTTTGTGACTCGGGTGTAACTTGGACACACAGCCGAGCATTCCCATCGGATAAATTACCCTCAGCAATGTATGCAAAACTCTGCGACTCTTTCCTTTCACGTACGAAAATAAATCGCAAACTGAACCGAGACACGTCAACAAAATGCGACTTGTCAACATTTCCATCCAAAACTATTGTGTCGACAATTCACTTCAATGTCAATAAACCCTTATTATCTGCTCATTTTATTCTCCAGACGTTCAATGTTCCCAAATTGAGTTTAGTAAATTTTGTTACGCCTCGTTTCTGTAAATAAGCAGAACCGAATTCGCGAAAAGAAAACAGACCTTGGCTTAATAATTTCAAGGTATGAGTGAAAAAAAAACTGTAAAACCTCGAGTGGATAGATTCCAGATGGCTGTGAGGAATTCTCGCAAAAAGAACAAAGTCGTTTCGTCTCCGTCAAGAAAGTATTGGATTCATATTTGAAATTATTAGCGGAGAACTTTTTCTTTTGGGAAGTAATAACTAGGTGATGCCGAAGATTTTTCGGCAAAAATATTTTGAGCACGTTGGTCACGGAATGTCTGATTAAAAGTTTGGTGGCGGAAATACGCAATATCACGGCACGAGTAACACAAGTTTAAAAGAGAGCCGCTGCTATTTGTTTTTATTTTATTCTTGAATTTTAAATGAGTTGATTTTGAACTCGCTTGCTTATTTAGGTTTAGGCATCCTTTGCATCACGTTTCCGAACTTTACGCGCAATAACGATGTGCTAATTAGCATTCCACTTACTTCATTAGAGAGAGCTTTATAAGTTTTTGTAGAGCTCCCTGATTGCAAAAATGTATGGGTAAAGAAAAGTGTAGCGACATTTTATAGAATGTTTTCTTATTCTGAAAGACTTCTTTATTACCAAAAAGTCCAGTGTCATATCTATAAAGGGTTTGGTGGCGAAAACGGCGTGTAAGTTGGACTCCTGACCCGGCTCGCGATAAAGAACCGATTGGAATTCGATTTGGACCCTTCACGCCCAACGTCCTTTCTGAATGTAAATCGAGGGTAAATTCGTGTTCCACTTGCCCAAAACATTTTTAAATTATAGTAAATTTGCTACTGTATTGCGTGTTATTAAGGTTCGTAATTCCTGATTGCATCCCAATAGAACAGAACATCTCCGACCCGGACTGTAATAACATTTACAATTTCATAAAATAACTATAAGTATATGAACCTGCTCCATTTAAATTTGAGTATATTATTGTAGATCAAAATAATAAAGGGTATTTTGATTTAGACTATAAAAGTATTTGAGATCTGTAAATAAATACTCAAAACGTTTGAGCAGAAATGAATAAGTAATAATTAAATAATATAAGGGGAGGGGTACATATACGCCAGTATTGTGTAAATTATACAGCTTACTTGTAATAGGTACATACTTGCAGGTCATGCAAACATTTCTCCCTAAGCGGGAATCGAACCCGCTACCTCTCGCTTCTCAACCGGTTACTCGCCCACCGCGCCACAGAGGTGGTCAAGTCAATTAGTTTAGAATCTTACACCATAGCACCGATAAACAATCTCACTTATTACCGCCCGATGTCGGGTTCTCGTTACGGACCCATGCAAATGAATTACACGATCCAAACTAATCACGCGTAGGCTTTGATCGTTCTCTGTTATTAGTGTAATTAGCACAACTGCGTCAATGCGGTGGTCTTCAATTAAGTAATTTAACTCAGAGCTAAAATTTATTGCAAACCAACAAATCATAGTTATCTATACTAACGCTAGAGTTAAGTGACGCCTGGCGACTGAAGTATGAATATCAGGTTTTTTAGAAGACATTACAATATTTTGGTGAGTTGAGAAGATAAAAACAGAAGGTAGGTCGGAAAGTTTTTGGTCAAAAAAAAAACTTTTGAAACCGTAAAACAGCAGTAACGTACAATTCTGTGTAACGGTTTACCATTTATCCAATTTCATCGTGTGCATAAACAGACAAACATGTTTACAAGGTTCTCCGATGAAATCAAATTGACTGGATTGGCCCGGTTTCTTATTGTTATTCCCAAATGGATTCGACTCTGAAAGATTCGAAATGAGCTGATCATATTCCGCGGAAGATTCGAAAAACTTTATGTTTTCACTCAATTTAAGTTCGACCAGTTTTGCTGAGGCTCGCGGGCATGTCTACGGTTGATTGGCGTAGCTCGTCTACGCCGTAGCACAGCTGCACAATTTCCTGTTCAAACTGTTTTAAAATCCATATCTAGGTACATTATTTATCATCATCACCTTATTCAGCCAATAGACGTCCACTGCCGCATATAGCCTACCCCAAAGAGTTCCGTGACGACCGATCTTGAGCCTTCAACATCCGCCGACTTCCTGCAACCACTAGTAGGGGGCCGTCCTATACTTTTTCTTCCAGTTCGCGGTTGTCATTCGAGAACCATTATTCCCCAGCGGTTATCGGTTCTATGAAGCTATATTGGTGACCTTAATCCGAAACTAGGAAATCCGTAGAACTACATTAACTACATAGCTAGATTAACGATTTGGAAATATGTAATGTTAATTCTAAGTTTACGTGAACAAATATGTAAATAACTAAATTAAACTAATAAATAGGATAAAATTAATATAATATTCAGGAATGCGGTAGTTGACACAAACTAAGGGAGGCCTATATCCAGCAGTGGGTGAAGTCAGGCTGTGGATGATGATAATGATAATCTCCTTTACGTATTGGTATTAAAAATCTTGGGTTCAACAGCACTCGTCTTCACGACTAAACCAATTTAAAACCGATGCATACAGATCTCGGCCATCGTGAAGTTAGCGGTTTGATGTGAAGTGCAAAGACTATTTAGTTCGAAAAAGCTTCATTGCGCATCAAAATGGCTAATTCTTAGGTGACATTTGGTATTATTCTCAATATCAATTTCAATGTTAATTAGAATATCATTAACTGAAATGACAACTGCATACTATGTAAGGTTGCGCAATTTATTTGTATTGCTTTTGCGGGCAAGCTACAGGCATGTGTATTTTTGCTTTAAAAGGCAGCACCGTAGTCAGTTGGGAGATATTTTCATTTGTTACGTCGCGGTCGAGTAATGGTGTTCTTTGTCGCGGAATTAGCAATCAGCTGGCGAAGAGCTGCGGCCGCAGGAAAAACAACCCGAGCTTTTTCATAATTACCGCCCAGATAAGCCAAGCAACCCTCGCCACAAAAATTACTATTATTCGTCTAATAGCTCCACAAAATTATTAATATCCTTTTCTTTTCTTTCCTCGTCAAGTGTACCCACCCCACTTTGCCTGCAGTCAAATTAGTAGCTATTACAAAAGTCACTCGAGAAGCCCACTCGCATCCCTTTAACGCTGGAGGTATCTCATTATAAGTAAAACTTTGGGTTTCTTTCGTTCGCGGGAGGCGGTAGAAGTTTTCCACTTTACCGCCGTCAAAATGAACTTTATTTAAGACTGAATTGTATTTCGAACTTGTTAATTCCGGTCTCAGGCGCAGCGCTTAAGTGAGTCTTTCATTAGCGACGACCACGTGAGTCGAATACTGTAAATTTGATGTTTTAAAATAAAAAACCTAAGAGGACAATGACTATGGCGACGCTGGCTTACGATAACGAAACCCTTCGAAACGTCCTTCCGAATACAAATGACGGTTTCTATGTCCTACAACTTTTTATTAAGCACAACCGATCACATTTTTTCGGCTAAGTGACTTCTACTACAGAATTATTATTGGTAAGCTCTGTTATGACATCGAATAACAATAACAGTTTCCTGTTATGCGCTCGGGTCAGAGTTGAACCGCAATATGAATATAAAGTGCAATCTCAATAGAACCGCGAAGAGGGTGATACGAACATTCGACCAACGGACGGTCAGAGACTATTTTTGACTATAAATAATGTAAAACTAATAAATAAACCAACATTCATTGTGCAAAATCCTAAACACCATTTTATATTATGCTTTCACACTTACCTATTTTGTACCCAAAACTGGGGTACCAGTAGTAGTAGTGAAGTACCCATCAAGTAGGGGGCCGTTCTAACATTTCGTTTTCTAGTTTGTGGTTGCCTTTCGAGAAACTTTATATCTTTGCGAGCTATATGGCCTGCCAACTACACCAATAAAGTGTTTTTAAAGTCTTCCTTTATTTCAATAGCTGAATAAGTTTTTCAATAGTTGTCCTGGAAAAGGGCAAAGCGTAAGATCCGTGAAGGTTCAGTGAATACCCACATTGGGGGTTGGGGCTTGGCGGTTACAAAAAGCCTACGTCTGTCACGGCGGGAACTGTGAGCACAATGAAAAACACTTTCACCCTACTGCGCGGAATGCAAATAGGATAGCCGAGGTTACACGTATGGCCCTTAGAAGTTACATTTTCTTCAAAACACGTAAAATTGTGTTCAATATTTGCACTTACTTACACATTTTCAGGGTATAGTACCTAAATTAGGATGAGTTAGGCCCGTTTATTGATCGCTTTTGAAAAAAAAATTACAGCGAAAGCACAATTTTCACCCTTAATTGACCATAGATTAAAAAACTGGACTGTGGCAATCTTAAAGGATTACAGCAGGCTATAGTATTAGGCAAGTACCATAACACTTAAATCGCTCTTATTATAGCGAGATTCATAATGCAAGCCTCGTATCGTGCCCACGACTAACAAGGTCTTCCTAACAGTGCTAAAATATCTAATCGATCGACCAAACAGTTTTCTTATGTTCACCACAAACCGTTGAGCCAGTAACCAAAAAATCAGTCAAGTCAAAAATCAGAAAGAAAACTGAATTAAAAAGTTACGGATGCTTTTAAACAAACACAAGGAAGAACGGCAATACATTATTATTGAGTGAACACATCGATGAGGGGCAATTCTGAAACTTATTGCGAACTTCAAGGAATTCCAGTTTCCTTTTAGAATGGAACTGTCGTAAATTTGATTTTGCTACTTACAATTTCGACGAAACGACCAAGCGGATATATTTCCTGGATGTACGTTTCGATCGTGCGTTGAGCTAGATTGATAGCTCGTAGTAAAACATACGTCCTACTCTTTAGTTAGGGTCAGGTGGTCTGCGGCGGATAACATAGGTAAAGCTGAATTTTCTCTTGAGGTTATTTCTTATTACTATCTGATATACCATATTATAGTGTATATTTATTATGGTATATCAGACATAACTATTACTCAGACCATAGCTGAATAAGTTTTTCAATAGTTTTCCTGGAAAAGGGCAAAGCGTCGACAATAGTCGAGCACCATCTCGTCAGCATTTATCTCAATCGAAACGTGATTTCCTATCGCATTAATTACACTCTTTCTCACTAAGCCATATAAATGAATCTCTTAGTAAAAGACCTGATTGAAATTCTCTCTAAGTCCAAGCGGAAACAAAGGCTTTTTAATACGTTTCAAGAACAAAATGAGTCTCTGTAAAACTATTTTTATTCTCTTTATCCATTTATAAAAGAATGCTAAACAAGAAAAGTTCTAACAAAGCCGGGGTAAATTTGTTTTATAATTTCATAAGACTTGAACGAACGATTTATATTTTAAAACTACTTTTTATCTACAGGAACATTATTTTAGCGATTGTTGCATTTGGAGATATCTAAAGTATTGACGTGTTGGTTAGAAAACGGTCCGTGTTTCTATTAACATTATTAGACATGGTCGCATACTTGCTTAGTACCTGCTTACTAGTTACCTACTGTCCTATTCATCAAACGTTTCCGTGAATTTAATTCAACCACAAGGAACTGAACTATTTGCAATTTGAACTTTGGTGGTTTTCCATCAGCGAATAGTTGGTAACATTTGAGTGACAAGGTGAATATGAAATTTAGTGGTGCCATTTCGAAATCACTGTTCAAAGGTGCCAAAACGGGACTTACAGTCAAAACTAAAACTCAAGATGAACAAACGATCTTCTTAGGTACTACATAAAGAGTATTTATCGTGAAACTATTTCGGTTGTATAAACGGAAAATTGGAAAAACAATGTTTTGGAGCAATAGTAAACAGAAAAACTTGTAGAGACAATAAAATGAACCTAATAAATACAACGCTGCGATATTGCTCAGTAAAATATCGACATAAAATTGTTTTCGGCCCAAACAAAATCATTTTCATTCCGGGAAAAACAGTATCCATAACATGTGAGTGAAATAGTGCATGATGTAACAGCTTCAACGGTACAAAAAATAATTTTATCTGCATTTTGTTTATGAAAGAATCTCTTATACACAATAAATTCAAAGCAGTAATTGGCATGCATGATAATTGCATGGTATTTGCTCTGGAGTCAATTATTGTTTACTTGCATGCAACAGGCAAGAAACCTGTTTGGTGTACTGTACCTATAAGATGACATAAAAAAGTCATGTAAGTAAATCCATACTTTTTTTTTTTATACTACTAAAGTGGTAACCAAGCGTACGGCCCACTTGATGGTCAGCGGTTACCGTAGCCTATGTACGCATGCAACATCATAGATATCACTTGCGTGTTACCACCCTGAGACGTTAGATGGTAAGTCTCATGTGCCTGTAATTTCACCTGAAACCATACCCTTCGAACCGGAACACAGCAATGCGAGCATTACTGCTTGGCGGCAGAAATAGGTATGTTGGTAATCCTTCCCCAGACGAGCTATATCACAAAGAACTCTACTACTCTTAACTTATACTTCCATCTATACTTTTATGTCATTATTATAAATGTGATATTAGTAAGATTTGAATGAACTTTGGCACGGAGATAGTTTAGTCTGAGGAAGGTCACACGCTAGTTTTTTCCATGTACCACGCCAGCAAAGAGCGGGGCGCACCTAATAACTTCATAAAGATAATAAGCATTTATTAATAATAATAATAATTTAATGCTGGACAATCAACACAGCATCATCTAGCCCCAAGCTAAGCAGAGCTTGTGTTATGGGTACTAGATGATTACAGTTCGTTCGTTTGTTCGTAAGAGACAGTGGCCAACTCTGGTGACAGAGTTTCTAGGCCGCCCGAAGGCCTCTGTCATGGCCTAACAACTTTGAAAAAGCCGGGACCGACTGCTCCGAAGCACGGAGGATTACAGTACAATACATAGATAGTTTATACAGGGTCATTCATTATTAACCTGACAAACTTAAGGGATAGGTTCCACACATAAAAAAAATAATATATGTACCTATAATTTTTTTTGATGTATTTTTTGACTTAAAAATCCCAAGTATACAAAAAAAAATCGATTACGTTTTTTTGCTTGCAATTATTGTTTATCATTGTTGGGAATCGAGTCAAGCGACGTAATAATGAAATATTCGCAGGTCAAGGACGCGCGGGTTATTGACCCGCGGTTCATTGACGCGCGGGTCACTGACACGTGCCGAGCGCTGCCTTTTCGATTTCTTACAAGGATAACTAATTATTAAGCAGAATTACGTAATTTTTTTAAATATAAAAAAAAAAAGTTCAGAAAAAAAAAATTACAAGTATTTTTTTTTTATGTGTGGAACCTACCCCTTAAGTTTGTCAGGTTGATAATGAATGAACTTATATATACCTATATTTTTATTATACATAGTAAATACCCAGAACACATATTTGTAGATCGTACAAACATTTGTCCCAAGGCGGGAATCGAACCCGTAACCTCCTGCGTCGCAGGACCATCACCTGCCGCGCCACATCTATTGTCAAAAATTGTCTAACTAGAGTCTTATGTTAAGACAGTCTAAATCTACCCCTACACAGACTAATCTTTCTGAAACGGCTCACACATCACGATTGTCTAAGTATCTCGATACATATATGATCGTACGGAAGGGTATGGTAGGTATCCAGCCGGCATCGGCATGAGGGTGGCTACGAGTGTTTGCCGTGCACCCATCGGCTGCCGGGATAATGGATCCCTGTGACACCGAGTGACGTCTCACATTCCATAATGAATTCCCGAATAAATATGCGATTGGGATTGCTTTATTGGTTTTGCTTGGATTATTATTTAGCTGTCTTAAAGGGGTACAGACTTCATCATTATCATCATGGTCCAGCCTTCTAATGTTCCCCCTTTTGAGCCTTTGGCCTGTTCTCGAGTAAAGTATGATCCATCATACGGATCTAATGCGGATTGTAGGATGGCAGTAGTGTTGTAGTCACAGAACGTTGTAGTGTCTTTAATTTTTTAGTTTTTGGATGGTTTTTTCACCCTTTGAGAGATAGACTTATCTATTGGTACAGGATCGGCTTCGAACCCACAATCTTATAATCGGAAGGCGGGTCACTACCCTACCCACCTGTGCTCCAAATAAAATTCATTTAGATCGTAAAGTGTGAAGGAAAAGGATAACCTTGTTTTTGCCGTCCAACGCCGATATGATAATAAAAAGCCGAATATAGTATAGAGTGTTTGTCGTCGTTCTTGTTATTTTGTAACTATCATAAACCGTCAAGTTTATTCCACCAACAGACTTGAAACTTCTCGCAGAAATATAGTTTTTCCGATTCGAGAACCCTAATCAAATAAATACAAGAAATACGACTGTCAAAGCGGTATCGTACAACAAAACGCCTGGGAATAAATACCAATTTTCACCTCAAAGGAAAGCTATCTATGGCGAAGACTCGGCGAGGAGAGGAGCCAATCGGAAACCAGCGGCAAGGTAAATATTATTTAGAGATTTTCTTGAACACTGCAAGGGTTCTAAAGTCACGTACTACACGAAGCGACTCCAACTCAGTGATTTCAATTCCGTGCGAAATGATATTCGCATCTATTTCATGAGCTCTCTCGGGAAGTGAAAACGTAAGCAGAAATGATAGATGGCTTACAGCAGGGAGTGTAAGGGTTAAGGGATGTTTCCGAAACAAATTCTTAAGTGATTTGAGACAAAATTTTATTTGAATTGATTTGTTGTACTAATACCAATAGTATTCTTATGACTCTGTTTTTTTTTATGTATATCAACTCGTATCTTCAAAAATGTTCGAACTCTGATGATACTGCTAAAGTCCCTTATCTTACCAAATTACAATCAATGGCAGTACATAGAAATGAAGTGTTATGGATGTTACTTTTTCTCATTGAGTTATTATTATAACAAATATTTGATGTATTTCACAATGTAAAATGCTTAACTTCTATTTTTTTTCGTGAACATTCTTCGCGAGCCATTTTAAACCTATGTTCCGCTTGCAGAAAGCTTATTGCGTGCCTTAAAATCTTCGCCGACACGGCTCCGATAGTAAGTATGGAACAAGTTTAAAAGGTATTCTGTAAGTTTTAAGAATAATTTGAATTGAACTGATAGCTAATGCTATTCCACTGATGAACGGTTTTATTTGAACTGGCTAAGTTTTATAGACAAAACAGCAAAACTTAGCAAATTTTTTTTTAATAATGTCTAGCTGACGCGGTTTTACTCGTGTTATTTTTCCATACTTTCTCATCGTTTAAACTTCTAGGGCCTTACAAATAAACGTGGTATGAAGTTATTTCTTGGAATAAACTATGAATACTTTATGCCTAAAGGAATTCTTATTTTATTCTAAGGAATAACTTTATGCACGTTTATTTTTAGGCTGCTAAGGTTTACCTTCCCTGGACTCCTAATAATAAGGACAAATAAGTATATCTAAATAAAAATTAGCCAAATCGGTCCAGCCGTTTTTGAGTTTTAACGAGACTAACGAAAAGAGAAGATAAAAAGAAAAACGGGCTTTGTTCGCTGAGCGACCACATAGCTCAGCGAACAAAGCTCGTTCAAAAACTATTAAGCAAATAGACATACATTATTCTCAATGTCTTTGACTATTCTTTATTCAAAAAGTTATTGAGCTTTTTTGAATGTGGAACAATTTTGTAAGTCTATAGATTGTATTTTGTTCAAAATACACAGAACACCCACTGTGTTCAATTTCTTTAGATTACACTACTGAAAAGTATGTACCTGCTACTCAGAAGTTTTCAGTAAGTAAACGAGACTGAATTAGGTACCCAGTGTAAAAATCGAACAGATGCTGGTGGAAAACTGATCGGTTCACGAAAGAACAGTTCTGAAGTAGTTAGCGAAGGATAAGTTCGTGTTGAACTGGCAGGCATCGACTGAGATGCATTTTAGAACGTCCGTCGAGTTGCCCAACTTTTGAATAAAAAGAGCAAACTTAACAAACTTTAAAATAAAAAGCCGAGCTCGCAGTGCGGAAAACGAAATTGGCTTAAGCAAAATATAAGAGTTTACTTAGATATCATACTATAGATTATATCCTCTTTGTTTATTAGAACATTTTTTTGTTTTAAACTGTTGTGGGTTATTAGTGTAGGTATAGTTCTCTCAGCGGATCTAGGCTTCCGTGAAGTTAGCCGTTTGTGATGCGCAAAGACAATTTAGTTTGAAAAAGCTCCATTGCGCATCGAAACGGCTAATTTCACTACGGCCGAGATCCGTTGTGAGACCTATACTTATGTATAATCCTAGTGTCACACTAGAGTTCTCCAACGACCAGTAGGTAAAAGTGTGCCATTAATCACGCTATCAAAGAAAAGCTAACTAGTAGGTACATACATTTCGTTTCCGAAACAAGACTCCGAAGAGCACTCGTTCGACAAAAGGTACCCACGCAGCGTAGTCTGCTAATCCTTAAATACCCCTGAGGAAATAAATTATTGCCCTCAACGCCCCTGTTAGCGCGTTATTTATTACTGAGAAACCTATGTGGACACCTAGAGCCTAGGTAATAAGTAGGTGGTCTTAACAAACCGATTTTTCAATGACGATGGTTCATTAATCTGCCACTGCGACAATTACTTACAGCTCTAGGGATAGTAAGTAACTTCAATAAAATGCAGCGCTGTGAATATCTCATCATCTATAATTTTGTATGAGAATCATTTTAATATAGTTTTGTTTTTTTCTGTAAGGTAATTTTACCTTTACCATCATGACAGCCTACTAATATTCCCACTGCTGAGACATTGGCCTACTCTCGAGCGAGAGTGATTGGGTCTTAATCCACCACGCGGACTCAATGCGGATGGTGGCTGGCACATGTCTTTCGAATTTTTAGTTCTTGGACATGTCGGTTTCCACGAGATGTTTTCCTTCACCGTATGTACGAGAGCACTGGCATTGCGCACATACATTTTTCGAGTAGAAAAATCCTATGGGCGCACGACCGGATTCGAACCCACGACCTTAGGATCGTAAGGCACTACCACTAGACCACCAGTGCTCTCATTGCTGATAATTTTAACTATAAACAATTAAACATATTACTAGTAACCTACCTACATCATATTTTCCACATCGCTTTTTCATTGCCTTGGCTGGGAATATTACGTTTTTTGGTTGTAGCGCTGCCTGCCTACTTACGTTTTATATCAATCAATCTTTTCGTACATCCATCACGAGCGCCGACAAATATTCCTTATTTTTCTCAGTATGTGCGTAATTTATTTATCTTTTTTACTTCTAACGTTACTCCCTAAGGTTACTCTCAGGTTAAGAATCAAAATAAAAACCGTTTTATTGAAAAAGCTGCCATTTCCAAACGAAATAAAAATGTCGAAATGAGGTAGGTATATTAAAAACTTTTGGGGATACTTTTTGTTCTGAGTGCACCGGATATAAATAAATAAAGATAGATAGGTACTAAAATCAGTTTGGTACTTTAGCTGAATGAAGAAATAAAAGAGAAGTTTCACTGCATCAATTCTAACATCATTTCCACTTTTTACAGAAACTCATAGACTTAAAGTTTTACAATCCTTCATTCTAGTTATAAACGTTTCTGTTTTTTTGAAGAAATCGAGATCAAGGTAGATAGGCCAAATTGAGATGGTTGGACGGTATTGAGCAAGACACAAAAGCGATATCAACTAAAGGCTGGCGAGGGAAAGCCCAGAACAGAATCAGATGTAGAATTATACTTGACTAGGCCCACGCGGCTGCGGTGCCTAAGATGATGATGATGTTTCTGTTTTTGCAATGTGTTTTTAAACCTAAAGGCCTCTTTGACTTCTTTGTAAAGGCCTATATAACAGGCCAGCCACTTATAGTAACAGTAATGGTGTAAATGGATTAAATAAACTTGTAAGTAATGGAATTCAATCCTAAGTCGGATTGCTGTCACAAGACTCTAGAAAGAGTCGAACTATTTCGCAAGTTCGAACTAGTCGGAAGGGATACTCTCCTTATCATGATTATGGTAATGTGCTACGATTTAGTTTGGAATGGGCCTTGCTATTGATATTTAAATCTTTGAAAAGTAAATAGATTAAGGAGGAAAGGTGCAGAAAATGTCTGTTATATTTTTTTTTGTAAACACACAATATTTCGACTAGAGCCTAGACGGCCGCTTTTGTTTTGTTTGAAGGTAACTGAAAATGGCAACACACGGAAATCCCCGTAGCATCAATTTAGTTCCGCCAATTTCTGTGGGACATCTTTCGTGAAAGAAGTCTAACAAAAAACAGTGGTAAGTACCTAGGCATATGTTTGATGCAGATTTTTCACATAACAGAATGCTGGAAGGTCTGGTGATAACAAAATACCGTATTGCTCAATCTGTACCTTTTATTCAGAATACCGAACACACACAGAATCGGCCCTTAGCTTTAAAAAAATATTAGAAGAGTTGTTAAAGAAAGTTACTGCAACAGTACAGTACCAATACAGTATGTGTACCTACATTTTATGTGTTTTACATTTACATCTAAGCGGATCAGTGAAAAGTGAAATTATCTTTAAACCTTGCGGAATAAAACGTACAAAGCAATATCTTCATGCAAAAATTCTAAAAGTAAGAAGGAAAGAAAGGACAAAAAATGCTTTGACGTCATTTTCATTCGACATTTTCTGTGCCTCATCACCATTATTTAAACTTCAACTTCAACTAAGGGCTTCAAACACTTTTAATTACAAATTAGCAAATTCAGCGTTTTTTGTGGAACAAATCAGATTTTTTGTAAATTATTATGCAAAACTTAATTAACTGAACGTAAATTCATTAGCTCCAAAGGCAAATTAGGGTGACAGTTTACATGCCACCTAGAGGTAAATTTTGTAATAAGTATTTCACCTCCGCACTTGATCGTTAGCTTTATTAATTACATTTCACGAATGTTTACCTTTCCAAAAAGATGTGGGTACCTAATTAAAATTGTTTATTAAAAAATTATGATAAAGAATACTTCACAAGAAAAATAATTGAAATGCTGTTTTTATCTACCTACTTACTTAGAAAGAACATCGGCATAGTAATTTTTATGCGTAGTGTATAAGTAATATGTAGGTTTATTTGCGTCGCTGTAGACACATTAGTCGGATTGAAAAACCTCTTTCTCAAATAACTTAGAATTGCAAAATAGTGACTGCAACCACTCTCGGATGCAGTTTGGTTCAAAGAAAACATCTCTCTTCGACGTATTTTGATAAAACCTCTCGACTCGTGTGGTAAAAAGAAAACAATATATATTTTTTATTTGCGTTTAGTGCATGGATATTAAAAAGTATTATAATTTATATAATAGTCACTTACACTAGTATACATATACAAAAAATAAGGTAGTGTTCTATAAACAAAACATCATCATAATAATGATTGTGAAAAGATAGTAACACTACTTCTAAAGAAAACATAGATGAAGGAAAATAATTTACGTAACGACTTCCAAAGTAGTTTATTTCCATATGTTTCAGGAGTCTGGTTATACTTATTCATTGTTCATTCGTTTCCCCTGGAGGTAATAATCAAACTCTGAGCGAGACATCAGCAAGAACTAATTCGATTCAAACTCGCCGCACTACGGCCAACTTACTTGTCTCACTGGTTCTGAACCTAAAACACAATGTAGACAAATATTTATGAGGTCTCAACTCCTTTAGTAAGGCGGAAATATTCGTTTTCACACAATTTTTTTTTTATGTATCAGAAAGTGACACGATTGAAGTCGTTCACCTAGCGAATAACAATGCAATGTCTCCCAAAGTTTAGGTTATTTTTCGTTCATTTTTGTCTTTCATTCGGCACCTTTCACTCAAAATAAAACGTTTGAATACAAAATAAAACAATTGTGCCATGAAAAATGAAGTATTCACTCGGGTGAAGATTTATTCGAGTGACCCGTCTGTTATCACTTTTAGTAATTCTCATTCGCTAGTAATTTTACTTGTTACGATACGGTGGCCCTGCCCTCAAACCCGTACTAAACATAGTAATGCTTCACACTTTTGCTTGGAGGCAGAATATCTGGCTCTGCGGGGTGGTACCCATAAAAACGAACTCTTTCTGAATAGTTTGCCACAGCTATGGCAAACTATTCAGTATTTTTGTATAACTTTCAATTACTTTTCAGGTAGTGGAATCAAGCAATTGAGATTACCTAACGAAAACCATAAATTTCATTTGTTTTGAGCTCAGAGCAAATAAACAGGTTATTTGTCTTTGGTATTTTGACAGTCGAATTCACGTAATGCTCCATATTGTATTGTGTAGAGTTCACGGCCCTTTTCTCATTACCAGGAGAGTATTATTTGCACCTGTATTATGTAACTTACGTAACATAATGTACCGTATAAGTATTATATAGTACAGCGACTCTACCACTGTGTCCAAAAGTTTGTTAAACTTCGATTATATATCTGGCTCTCCGTGTCCAGGTTGACTGCCTCATTCAAATAACAAGATTGAAATACCTTGTTACCCGTGGAACTATTATGAATCCAGACAAGAAGTTGTAGTAATTTTAGCTAGTTCTAGCAATGGTTCAAGCAAGAGAAAATGGTTATGGAAGTCTTTATAACTACCAATTAGACTTTGTGAACTCGTTAGTTAAGTAACACTTGAAGCAAATGGCTTTGAGTCCT
The DNA here is from genome assembly GCA_951394395.1 of Colostygia pectinataria. NCBI lineage: Eukaryota > Metazoa > Arthropoda > Insecta > Lepidoptera > Geometridae > Colostygia > Colostygia pectinataria. The sequence goes on from OX596363.1 coordinate 5,464,065, forward strand.
GAGTGTTGTATGTAGAGCAGTTATATTTCTCATTAGTAGTTCAGTACTTATAAGTACTGAACTACTTAGTACTAGTACTGAACTATTGTTAGTATACTAATAATTCGTTTAGTTTAGTAATTTCTTGGTATCAAATTGATTAATTTAGTTCCACCCAAACTTGGATCACTTTTATAAAAGTCAACAAAGTACATTGAAATCTAAGATAAGTACTTAGGCTTGCGCATACTCATCATACCTTAGTTTGATATAACCACGCATACAAAAGAGGTACGACATTCTGGAAAAATGAGTTCTGGGTTGAGTTGCTCATGAAGTAAGAAAGAGCACTTACCTTTTTAGCTTTGCCATTTTTCCTGAGCAGCTTGGCGCAGCAGAGCCCCCTGGTGTCGGGTAGCGGCGCGGGCGGGCGGCGCGCCCAGCACAGTCTGCGCGGACTCTCCACCGCCTCGCTCCTCGCCTCTTCCTTATCTTCGCACATTTCTACCTAACCGCTACGCTACCTACACAACCCGAGCGAAATCACAACCACCAAGATATCGTTGCTTTATGATAGCCTTTAGCATTGTTTCCCCTATAAAACTACGCGATAGAAACTATCTCACCAATATATTATAGAAAATAGCCACGATTTCCCGAATCGCTCTCTATTTGCCTTGTAAAAATAGTGTAATGGCTTTGTTAAGTTCGATACTTTGTACTATTTAGGGTTGAAGATAAAATTGAGCTGAACCTATGTTATCTATATTTTAAGCTGTAACGTCCGATTCAGCATCTGGAACAAACAATTTAGACTCTCTTTATTTTACTTCGAACCTACTCCGTTTTTCGACGGTTAAAAAGAGGGGAAGTTGATGACCACAATTTTCCGATAGGTACTTATACAATTTTCCAATAAGTTGATATACCTTATTATTATTATTATTATTATTATCAGCCTGTATCATCCCACTGCAGGGCAAAGGCCTCCCCATCCCCCTTCCATATAGTACGGTCATGTGCTTTTAAGGACCTTATATACCTTACCTACCTATTTAAAATATTGGTTTTGCTAAGTAGTAAACCCATACTAGGTAACTAAATAGCTATTTAATATTGTAAGCACTCCATATTTTACTGAGATGCGATGTAGGTACGTAACATTCTCTTGATAGGTAAAGTTACTGACGAGGTAATAAATTGTTGAGTTTAGTAATTAAACTAATAGACATGGATAATTAATTATATAGTTCAATATCTACTTACCTGAGTTAAGTCGTGTTTTAGTTGCTACCTAAGACAATAAAAATGATGTGGCTGTATCCTTATAACAAACTCAGTAATGAGTAAACGACCTCGGTGGCACGGTGGCCTCGGTGAGAGCAGAGAATTGCGGGTTCGATTGTAGCTGCGAGTCAAATGTTTGCATCATAAAATCTTCAAATCATAGTTTCTGATACCCACAACACGTAATTCAAGTGTAGGTCAGGACTAAGTATGCTGACTATTGGTGTGTTATGTAGCTATTGGTGTGTACTTGGACGTACTGTACACTGTAAATGTACTTAAAAACCGTTGTCATACCTACAAATCTGGGTAAGATCAAAAACTTTGCGACTTCTAGAAAGCCTTTGTTGCAGACTCCAAACAAACTTACTCTAATTTCCATGTAATTTGTGTTTTTGCAAGGATTTGGCAGTCGCGAAGTAAAAATGTAACTCTGTCTGATGAATATTGAACGAAACAAGCTAATGAATGCGCCAACTTGCTCGACATTATTACACGGGGCTCATTGAATACTTTCAAACTTCAGGTGCTAGTTAAAATTCTTTGCGAATGTTTCATTAAAGAAAGCTCTTGGCTAGTCTTACTAATAATAATTAGAAGGTAAGTCAAATAAGTATCTACACAATATCAAACATATTATACTATATTTACATTCTTTGTATTATAAATGAAAGCTGTTCTAGGTTTTTTATATATTAATAGTAGGTATACTAATAGCATACAGTGGCAGTATCTGGCTTGGGAAAAAACTAGGAATTGCCCCTCAGGTGTATGCATGCTATATTGCTCAAATACAAAAATTCTTGTTAACTGTAAAAGTTGGCCAAAGCCAATAAATAAACCAGTAAAAGTTCAAAACAAAGTAAAGTAACACCCACATCAGTTTACGGCTGTTTGTTATTGAAAAATATATCTCACTTAATTGAAAAATATTATTACAAAAACTAAACCGAAACATAATGTATAAAGTTTTCTAATGTTCAAACTTTGCTTCGTAGCTGTACTTTATACTTAGTAATAGGTAGGTACCTAACCTATACTATACCCGCAAAGTTTTGTTAAAAGTTTGTTATGCCTAAGAACATAAAGCTGAAAAGCAGGACGTATAAATTCCTATATAAAATTGAACATAAAACGTGATAAAACTAAACAATAGCTTTATACCTACACTTCATTTTATACATATTTAGCTACTTTCGTATGCATACAACCCACTGTTTTGTAGTCCACTTTAGCACAACTTTAGTGTTAGTTTATAACTGGAGTCGGTACTAAAGTTGCTATACCTAATCGCTTCATACTAATACTGCTTTTGCCAACGAAAATGTACCCAATTAGGTACATTCTCACTGGCTTTTGCCAATGTAAGTCTGTCTTTATCATTCTAACGAAAAAAGGAAGGCAATAGATTGAAAAGCTATTTTAGTTGAGGAGGCTTGCAGCGTGATTATGTAGCTAGGCGCCAGAAAATGTGTCACAATTAGTACATCCTCAAGGGTCTGTCTGCGTGCGTAGCGTGCCCATTTAGAGGATTATATTTAATTTACGTACCTAATAGGTGAGTCATATTTGGGTTTTTGTTTCTTTTTTTTCCATCTCATCGGTCGATTACAAAAATAAAAAGAAATAACGAAATAAAAATACGCTAATTCGTAGCGTTAGGTACCTACATAAACTTGTAGCACCGGGCCCATCAGCAGTCAGCAGTCGCCAGGTAGACCTCAATTCAGGATTCATTCCGCCAGCTAATATCCATTCTGTTTGTCTTTCGAGGCAATAAAATGACTTTTATGCAAATCATACGAATTCTATACATTTTTGATGAGCCTCCCCTCCACTGACTTATTTGCGGCGTTTATTAATATATTTTTCCATCAAAAGTTTCTAATTCGCAAAATCAAGGATTTATTCATCCGAGGGATTTACGACCGATTTCGGAATCTTTGTTTTAAGTGCAGGATTAACTTGAATCCTTGTTTATCTTCTGTAGGAATTATGAAGAAAATACCTACCTACTTACTTGTTAATAGTCTTAATTAAGATATTTTGCGATTATTGCGACAAACATTTACCAACATAAAAAAAGGACTTTAACTTTGATTAGTTTCACGACTTCTGTAAATACAGACTTCACTAGATATTATTTATGTTGGGAACGCTTCCGTCTGGTAGTTATTTGGATCAGTTGAGTTATCGTTTGTAACGGTCTTTAGAGGGCTCAACTGTTTCATATGTATTTTGTATATTTTGTAATGTACATATTTTATTTTGTTAATCATTATTTTATCTAATTTATTATTTAATTTACCTACTTGGCCTGCAAAAGGTTTTTTTTAATTATATATCAGTAATTTAATTAAACTTGCTTATATAGTAAATGAGTTCATCCATGAAAAATAAACCCATCCTAGATTAAAATTCGAAACTTCACCTTGCTCTATTCCAGAATGATTAGAATTCGTGTTATTAAAAAGCTCATTCTACGGAGACAAGATATTCTCAGAATTCGATGCATAACAAGTGTTTATATTTTTTGTGAAAACTACTTGAGACTCAACGAGGTCGCATGCCTAAACGAATAAGCGCTCATTGCAAAGGTGCCTTAGTCAAACTCTATTAAATAACAAACAAGTACTCAAGCGCACTAGAAACTTGACATGCGAGCGGTGACTTTTTTTGCAGCTTTTTCTATGTTTTCCACTTCGTCTATAGCTTCTGAGCTACTCGAGTCTACTGCAGAGATGTACTTAGGGACGCAAACAATGTGAAGGAGAGAGGAGGTACGCTGTAGTCGCACACAGATCAAATTATGAAACAAAGAAGACAAAATATTTGTATCATATCATTATCATGCGATCGATTACATTTGTCCCGCCTTGGGACAAATGTTGGTACGATCTGCAAATATTTGTTCCGGGTGTTCTGGGTATTATCTATCTATAATAAAAAATATCTATCTTTGTATTGTATTAAATATATCAGTCATTTAGTACCACCTACCCATAACGCAAGCTCTGCTTAGCTTAAGGTTAGATGATGCTGTGTAAATTGTCCAGCAATATTTATTTATTTATTTATCATTTCACCATAGATTGTTACAGAAAATCTAAAATAATATTGTGTATGTATGTTTATTAACCTATTTTTATGCAGCTAATCTATTGTTTAAAATCGTAGGTGTGATATTTAATTGTTTTTTAAATAAACAAATAAAATCATTCAAATACGAGTAGGTATAATCATTTTGTAGACCGAATTTATATAAGAGTTTTTAGACTATTTAATCTAACTAAATAAATCAATATTGCCAGCATGTTGGGAACGCTTCCGTCTGGTTATGTTTTGGATCAGTTGAGCTATCTATAGATCGTTAGACCATCTATATTGCGAATTTATATAAGAGTTTTTAGACTATCTAATCTAACTAAATAAATGAATATAGCCAGCATGTTGGCAACGCTTCCGTCTGGTTATGTTTTGGATCAGTTGAGCTATCTATAGATCGTGTGTCTTTAGATGGCTCAACTGTTTTATATGTAAATAAAAATAATACTTATATAATAATGCACGATTAAACATTTTGATTCAACATGAGTAACAAGATGAGTAGGAGCTGAAAGTAGATACGATTGATGCCTATGGCACCAAGGACCCTAGCCACGGCCCTGGTTCGACGTCAGGGCGAATAAACGGCTTTTATTATAAAAATCAAGCGTGTTTCCCGACAAAAACGATAAGTGCCTCGTCGACCGCCCCGACATGGAAATGAGAGTCTAAAAGGAAAAATTAACTTTAGGTATTTGCACGGAAAGCGTTTTATTTACCGGGATATAATGGAGTGCTTTAAATGCTCTGCTTTGGTTTAATATGGTAAATTAACAATGTGAAATACATTTTTATAGGGACGGGACTTCTTTTGAGATTGTTTTACTTTTTTTATAAGTCAAACTATCAAAAAACTACGCGGTAACTAACTATTAGATGCACTAAGCATCTAACCACATCAGAGAGCAATAAAACTTTATTGTAAGTACTTTAAGTATTTTTGTTTGTTGTGTGGCGCAAAATAAATAATTTCTATTCTATTAATTACAACGTATATTAATCTTGCCAAAAAAATTTTTATATTACTGCACCTAAATTTCTTCATTTATTTTCATTCTAACGTAATTTATTCTACGAAAGCATAATATCATAATTATAAAAAAGCTTGATTTATAATATTCTCAAAAATCTTACCAATTTAGTTAAACAGCCATAATTATATTAGTTTATCTTCACTGTTGGCAACCCACGAAATATTATTTTAGTACTCAGAATAAATCGTAAAAACTCTGTAAAAGTTTTTCGTAGCGAGGGCTACGAGTCGTAGCGTTCGTAGCAGAGAGCCACTGCCGCTCTGAGCTGGCGTCCGACTGCCGCCCGCCTTTTAACCAAGGGCAGTATTCCCCGCCCACCCAAACCCCGAAGTCTGGGGAGCTAATTCTGCTAAAATGACTAATTTAAAGTAGTTATAAAAAATATATATTACCTAGCATCAGAAATTAAATTAGAATTAACCAGCTTATGAGAGTAACAGCGATCATTATGTCACTGGCAAAGATTAGTATATCGTCAAAGGTCGTTGATTATTTTTTTTACGCGAATGGTCTAGTCAAATATCTGTTACGTAACGTATCGCCCCGGAAATTTATTCGTATCAGGGGGCTTATTCGCTATGACATAGAGATTCCTTACTAATAACGTGTAACTTAGTAACGTGTTCTATACGTGCCATGGTGTGAATTTGTAAGATTGTTTTCGGTATATGTGCTGTTTCAATAGCTCGCTATTGAAACAGCACATATACCATAATAGTTTCGCTATCGATAGGTTGACTTTGAAAAACAGTCAGACAAGCCCTAAAACGTGGCTCGTCGACAACGATTCCACGCAGATACCGTAGCGAGCCCGCGTTTGGTCATAGCGAATAAGGCACCAGCGTATGACTGGCTGTGTCATCATGACCGCTAGTGTCTGTGGGTGATACACGCAAATGACACACGAAATGCCGAAAATATCATGCATAACATACATACACATAAAATCACGCTTGTATCCCGTAAGGGTGGGTAGGCACGACGGATTTCTACTTGCTACAATCATAACATACCTCACTTTATTCACTCTCACTATACCAATACTACCAATAAATATTATTTGTGTTCTGGGTATTTTTTATAATAAAAAATATATATCTATTGTAACATTCATCTAAATAAAAGACTAGATGATGCTGTGTGGATTGTCCAGCATTATTTATTTATTACTAGCTGACCTGGCGCGGTTTCATACTCTTTATTATTTTCGCAATTTATCCATAATTTCTCACCGTTTAAACCTTCCCTGGACTCCTCCAAACATTTTAAGACCAAATTTAGCCAAATTGGTCCAGCAGCTCTTGAATTTTAGCGAGCCTAACGCACAGCAATTCATTTTAATAAATAAGATGAAGAAAATTATTTTATCAACAAAAATACTATTTCAATAAATTTTTGTCGCCTTTCATTTTGAAGCAATTGTTTTAGTAGCATTGGATCCCTGAACTGACGTTGCCACGCTAAAATACTGTACGGGATAGAACGAGTACAAAAGTCGTTTTAATTCAATGGCTAGAGTTTTTCTCCGCTATTCGCAGCAAGTTAGGTGCTTTCGCATTTTAGGGAGATCTAAAGCTTCTTGGTGTATTATCATACTTATCGAGTTTGTGAATGTTTGTCTCAAGGATTTCTCCCTGTGTTCTTTTCGGGTATTGTTTAGGGGTAGTACCTAATCAATCTCGTTTAGTAGGTAGGTAGGTACTTAAATGTAGGTATATTTTTGTTATATGCTTCGTTAAGACTTTAATTTTATTCTTTTTAAATGGTATAGAGTCACGAAGTTTTGACAACTGAATAAAATTTAAACAGGCATTTAGCTCATATTTATTTAGTGTAGTATTTAATTATAATTCCCACTGGCCCACAGAATACCAAATTGAAATAAGATTATTATTACTAGCTGTGTAAAAAAAGTAGTGATAGATATTCAAGACAATAATCTATCTCTGTGCCAAATTTCATCCAGATGTTCAGCTGTGTCGAGGAGATTGAGTAACAAACATATCCATCCAAATTTATAACATTATTGTGATAATAGTCAACACTTCAAAAACATCAACAACACAAATAAATAGACATAGTACATATATCTTGTCAGTAATGTAAATCCGTTATTATTCTATCTACCTATCTGTTTTAATTTTATGTTGTAATTTAGTTTATTCCTAAGAGCTGTGTATTTTGTAATAAATAAAAAATAAACACAAAAGTGAAATTAAAATGCATGGATGTAATGAAAATGGTAATTGCGTTTAGTTTCTCGTATATCAATGACAGTTAATCCACTCGTATAAACAACATACTGAACGTCCAGTGGTTGTGTGTTTCCTACGATTTATCCCAGAACCAATGAACCTTACCATTTCACGGGAGGCTTCGCCGGCGCCAAGGGCATTTTATTACCTTTGTTCAGCTAAGTTGTACTTTTACGAACAAGGCAAAATTTTAAGAGGCTTGACTGTCTTTCAACAAATTTTAATTACGTTTTATATACCTACTGTGATCCGTTAGAAGAATTTACGTGTAATTAAGTTTACCAAAAAAGGATTTCTTCATGAGTTCCTCACATTTAATTCACTTTGACCGTTAGTTTTGTCACTGGTTCGATCTCTGCTGTATACATATAATAATAACATCTACATCGTCATTCGTCATGCGTAGGTATGTCATGTAAGTATTAGCATTATATAAGAACTTTAATATTTTAGATTTAAGTTTGTTTTATTGCTTAATGCCCATGCTATGCCCTTTAATTTATAGGAACACTAGCTGTCACCCTCGAATTCGTTCGCGTAGAACTCGGGAACCGTACTTTTTTCTGGGAGTAAAAGTAGCCTATGTCCTATTCCCGGTCATTGTCTATTTATGTTTTAAATTTCAGCCAAATCGGTTCAGTGTTTGTCAAGTTATAGAGGAACAAACATACTTCCAATCATTCAAACAAGCATAAAAACTTTCGCATTTTTATTATAATTTTTATTTAATATTACAGTGTGATTAGTGATTATTACTGTGTAAAAACTTTGTGATTTCTGTGAGATGTGTAATAACCTGTGTTGGGTTTCCATAATAAACAAAATATAAAATAAATAAATTATTATGCTATATTAAGGTAATGGTAGCTGTAGCTAACTAAGTAAGAGTACCTACCACGTATTCTATTTTAGTATTTTCTAGTGAAAAATATTTTCAGCAATTGAACAAAACAAAATAACTACCTAGCTCAGATCTAATTATACTTAGGACGCCCCAGGCGCGGACTTCTCTGTTGTCTGTAGAATGTCACAAGCAAAGCATATAACAACACTCCGATTGAAAGGTAACAATATAAACTTAAATATAACTCACCTTAAGCTAGCTCACACATCTCTACACTACATGATGCTTCAATCACGGCAAATATCCCATAGGAACACAACAAGCACCTCACATAACCAGGAACGCGTAAGTTTCAGCGAAATAATAATAAAAATACAGTTTGTTTACATGATTATTGCAAAAAAAGGAATAGCATGTTGTGTTAGGGCGGGCTCGCAGCGCCGACTAGCGGCGGGCGCGGGAATTACGCTAGGGCGGCAAAACTGGGGTCGCTTCGGAGGGCTGCCTGTGCCTCTCTATCGCACACTCTTCACCATAATCGGTACGCAAAAACGACGCTTAAATCAACGACCTAAGAGTTATAAATAAGTACGGTCGTCCCTGCGAAGGCTGCGCGTAGTGGCCTTGAGCACGCCTGATGTTTTCATCCCGTGTGCGTAATAAACCGTTTAGAGGGGACAAGTGACTTTAGCCGAGGATTTATGGAAGAATCCCCAGAATTAATTCGACCGATTGTGCCACTTACCTCGTAGGGCGACGACAGATTTTAAAATACGAAATGAAATAAAATATGTAAGTATACTTATAGGTACTAAATATTATTATTGTAATTGTTTCTGTATCCTAGTGTTACAAAGGCAAGAGGTAATGAAAGTGGTTATTTATGTTTCGATACATTAACTATCTTCTTACATAAATAAAAATAGGATTTTAATTTAACTAAATATTATTATTAGTTAGCTTAATTAATTAATATTTCTACCTAGATATTTGAATAATGTAAAATGCTACTTACCAAAAAGTCCTTGCTTAATTATGTGTACATACAATGCCTAAAAATACAGTAGACCTACTGTATAAAAACCAAGAAATTTTTATACTAGTTCATAAATTCCTTGATGGAAACTTAGTTATAGTTTGTAGTTTAGTTATAGATATTAGTCAACAGGATTTCTAAATATTAAAAGAATAGGTGTACAAATATGTAAATCAATCTCAGACATTTATTGAGTAAAAAAAGACAAACATTGACAAATATAATACATTTACTAATTTATCACCAGTTGCTTTTAATAACTAATATAAATAAATTACATTTAAGTGTGAAATCATTTTCAACAAACAAGAAGTACAAAAATAAGAACGGTAAGTATTTAAATAATGCATTGAAGGCATTTTTATAACATAAATACAATGAGAGATAATTATACCTACTTGTACTTTTTTATGAATTAAAATATAGTTTACTATGTTTATAATCAAAAAGCATTACCCAAAATAGTTTGAAATAAAATGTATTTTAACTTTATTTGCAATTTTTTTAGATGCATTATTTAAGCAGATCAGCCTATAAGCATGGGCTCCAGTTTACCAGATTCATAGAGAGCTTTGACATCGGAGCCCCCACCTACACAGTTGCCATTGATAAAAACTTGAGGGACCTGTAACAAATAACACAATTTGTAGAAATATATTGGTGAATGAATGGTAACAATTAGTTTTTATAGACATCATCATCATGACAGCCATCTATTGTTCTAAATGCTGGTACACTGGCCTACTCTTAAGTAAGAGTGATTAAGTCTAAATACACCACGCAGACCTAATGTAAAATAGTGAATTTTTAGTTCTTGGACATGCCTTTTCCTAACAATGTTTTACTTCACGGCATGAGAACACTGGCATAGCTCACATTAATTGGTGTACAACTGGGTTTCAAAACAAAATCCTTAGGATCGGAAAGCGGGGTCACTTCCACTAGACCACCAATACTATTTGATGTATCTAAACCAAGAAGAAGAGTGGTTGCAGGTTCCATTTTTGCTGTGGCACAGCTGCGGACAAATATTTGTTCTAGCTGTGGTACTGTGACATATGACATCTTTTATGTATACTATGCAACTGGTGTTAATAATGTTATGTTAATAGTATTTGCAAATCAGTGGCTAACTGGACAAGTTTATAGTGCATAGTAACTAAGATGCAATGACAAAATGCGTTAAGCTGTTCCATTTTAAGGTCTCTTATTTACATGTTGAAAGCTTTCTAAAACCAATTAGCAGCTGTGGACTTTAGCCAGATACCTGACTTATCAATTAATTTTAAAAAATGATGATAAAACTTTGTTGATAATAATGTAATCTAGTTTCATATAAGATGCAATGTCATATTGAAAGCTTATTAATAAACCAAATTAAATTAAATACCTAGGTGGTGACAACAGGGATCCATTGAATTATTTACAACGAAAGACCTAGTATGAGAAAAGATTATTTAATATTTAGATTTTACTTTTAATTTATTTTAATTTTATAAATTTTGAATAAGTAGGTAAGTATATAATTTAAAAATAGGTACAACCGTAACTTATCTAGGGTATAAGTAACCAAAAACTATATGAAATTACCACACACGCAACCAATATAATGTGGTAAATAACTGATAAGTACAATTATAAAAATAGTATACATAGATAGGTGACATCATTTACCTAAACTTTAGGTAGATAAAGGAACTTACCGTTCTAAATCCAGATATTATGGCTAAGTTTTCTTGAATAGCACCACCATCTTCACGCTGATCCAGCTCTATGACCTTAATTGGCTGTTTGACTTTAGTGAAAACCTGAAGACAGGGAACTTTTCTTTATTTTGCCGTAAAATAATAAAGACGTAGGTAGGTACTTACTATAATAGCAGATACATAATAAATAGTGCACCATTACACTCTATTTTAATATCTAAAAGAAAAATGTCAAAATAACTTGATTTTATGTAAAAATGAGTCACAGACACAGAACGAAACTATACAATTTCTACTTACATCTTTGGCTAAAGTACAGTAAGGGCAGTAAGTCTTCGAGAATACCACCACTTTGTCTTGAGAAATAGCTTCTTTGATGAGCTGTTGGATTTCAGGGGAACTCGCCATTGCAGATGAACGAAAAATTTTGCTTGCAAATGCACCCATGAAAAGGAACAATCCGGGAGTACAAAAAGAAAACACCAATTTCTACAATACTTGTCCTGTCAATTGTCAATTGTCACTGTCACAAAATCAAAATAATCTATGTCAAAAGTAAATTCCATTAAATGTCAATGTCAAAGTCATGTTTTTTTTTTTTTGAGACGCTATCAGCAGACTCGAACAAAAGTTTAACAAGCCATTTAAATCAAAGAATTCAAGTCTGAGCATAGTGGTAAATCGTGTTTATTTTTATTGTGAGAGTAAATCAAAACCACTAGAAAAAAGTCTGAAGTTCGAAGTTATTTCACAGTGTGTGGCATAATACTGGCTCATTGTTGTTTTGCCTAGGAACTTTTTAAAACACATTCTATTCTACATAGCACTCCTAGAATCGGGCTTAGAAGTCGTCCACAGCACACAGAAAGTGAGGAAATAATATAAAACATTTAGACGTGGTTCTATTATGTATTCTTAATATACGACCATGGAGCACATGGATGGAACGAAACGCAATGTTCTGTCACTGTCAGTCAACTCAATCGATGTACAAGCACTTGATTGCTTACAAGCACTTTATTGGTTTGGTTACACTTACAACAAGCGGAGCCAAAAGCGAAGCGTTTACAACAATAAAGTATATTTTAAACGCAATGTTATGTAGACTCTATTCCTCGAAAAAGCATACCTAAAGCTTAGAAATTTTTCTATAGAAAACTATCAACCCTAAGTAGGCAATGTTTGATAGTTTCTCTTGGTATTACAAATCGGCATCGTAACGGCTGGGTTGGCTGGCCGGCATCGCCGCGCGCCGTCTACCTATATTTTACCTACCTACCTACCAACAAACTGGATTACCTACAAGAGTACTAATCGGGTCAAGAGATGACTTATCATTATTTTAGGTAAGGTAGGTAGGTTTATTATCATCGAGGAGGGTCTTTCAATTCTCGGGCAGCGTTCCTTATTTAGAAGAAGTGAATGAATACTGAATAGTACCTACATAGTTGTTGTAACCTGCGCAGACTCGCCCGACCAGTTTACCAGCCGAGTGAGTCAGTGGCCTTGTGCCCATCGGAAATAAATATAAATACTTAGGCACTTTTATAACCTAAAAATAAAGCAAGATTTCTTTAATCAAAGAAACAAAGTATAATACCTATATCTTACAGCTTAAATTTTTTAAATTATTTACGTTACTCTACTGGTTATAATTTTAATTTAGCATCATCACAGCAGCACTATAATTCAGTCAGTGATCGGGTTCAATAGTTGTGTATAGTTCTCACATCGGATCTCGGCCGTCGTAAAATTAGCCGTTTCGATGCGCAATGGAGCTTTTTCAAACTAAATTGTCTCTGCGCATCACAAACGGCTAACTTCACGGAAGCCTAGATCCGCTGTGCGAACTATAATCCTGCAATGGCCAAATCGACCCACCCAACCAAAAAGTTGGGATTAAGTAGTAGTCGATTTTTTTGCAGGCCCAGTGTAGTTTCAGATTATGTTCTCTATTCAAAAACTGACATAAAGGTATTTTATTTTGTTTGATTAGGACGGCTTAATAACAGATTACCAATAAAGATACAGTTGCGTATTTATTAATATTATAATAAAGCAATGGTGATCTAGATATCACGTTGATAGGGCACCCTGTAGTACCTATATAGATAGGTCGTGTAGACAGCCTGAACTCAGTTAGTTGAAATTAGAAAGCCAGACGGTTCAAGATCTACGTCTACTACAAGACCTGTGACACATGGAGTTCCTCAAGGTTCAATACTGGGACCGTTACTTTTTGTATTATACAGTGCAGATATTATTCTTAAAATTAAAAATTGTAAATACCACATCTACGCTGATGACTTGCAGCTATACATGTCTTGTAAACCAAATAATGTTAAAGAAGCTATAAATTTAATAAACCAAGATTTGAGCAGGCTAGTTGAATGGTGTGAGTCTAATTCTTTAGTTCTGAATCCTTCTAAGACAAAATTTCTTGTACTTGGATCGAAAAACCAAATACATAAAGTTCTTTTATATGATCTAAAATTATATGTAAAAGGAGTCTTGATAGATCGAGTCACAGAAGTCCGAAATTTAGGTTTGCAAATGGACGGCACGTTGCACTTTGAAAATTACGTCCTCCAAACTGTTCGTAACTGTTTCTATAGGTTATCTGTTTTGTACCGAGTACGCGAATACCTTAATACTGATATACGTATTACGTTATGTGATTCGCTTATTCTCTCTAAGCTAAATTACGTTGATAACGTTTTTTGTGGTTGTCTGCTAGCTAGATCTAAAAAACTAATTCAACGTGTTCAAAATGCGTGTATTCGTTTTTGTTTCCCCATTCCGCATAGAGCTCACATTACGCCATATATCAATAGCCACGGTCTTTTAAACATGTCATCACGTCGTACCCTTCACTTTGCAACTCTACTTTTTGGCATTATTAAAAGGCAAATTCCTTTGTATTTATATGAAAAACTAACTTTTTCTGCTCGAAATATTCGTTTAGCTATCCGTTTAATTGGTAATCACCATAAAACGACTGCATTTCGTGGCAGCTTTCGATATGCTGCCACAAAGTGCTGGAACAACATTCCTCCTCCTATTAGAAATTCCAACACTATTTGCACCTTTAAAATTAATCTTAAAAAATACTTGTTAAATTCTCAAAAATCTGATCCGTAAACAGTCGTTTTTTGGTATAATCTTAGTAAAATAACTCAAATCTGGCCATTTCATAAGCTTGTAATCAAAAGTTTTGAGTTTTCAGGTGTTAGGAAGGGTTTCTTCTTATAGGTTCTTAGTTGTTGCTTTGGCTTTCTTAGCAAATCTTTATAAAATGTACCTAAGTAAATTGTTAGATAGTGAGTGAGAGACTCGTGTCGCAGCTAATTGCTGCTACTACTACTCGTAGGCTACACTGAAAACCAGCGCTGCAGACACATTATGTCTGCAGCACATGCTGAGTGGCTGCCTTTTTTTCGTCACAATAGTTAAGTTTTAATTTTTATTGTTATTTTTATTTTTATGTTAATTGTGTGGCGTTAAATAAATATTTTTCTATTCTATTCTATTCTAACTCTGATGCATTGTAATATGATGCTATTGCGCTATGCTCAGGATTTAGGTTACTTCTACTTGTGGATTTGTGGCTGCGATCCGAGATGCCTACTCGACCACAGAGCGCAACGTCCGTCGTCGGTCGGGACGGGGCCGGGACTTAATGACATAGAAATCTGGTTGTCAGCGTTCGTAGTAAGAATGCAGGACTGTTTGTACCTACTATAGACTTTCTTCTAAGTCGGTTGACTTGTAGAGAGACATAGTCAGTTTTGTACATAAAAGCGGGGAAGAACTTACACACAGCGAAACTTTTGCGGTTTCGCAGTTTTGGTTTCGCAGCGGAAGTGTCCAAAATAATATTTTTTTTAACTTCTTTCTGTGCTTAGAATAATAACACGGAGAATTATAATTTAATTCCGTTTAATTCTAGTTTCTGTGTCGTCTATTGTGCAAAATGTCAAGTTATGTCGTGATTTTGTTTATTTTTTAAATAAAAGAGTAGTACCTACCTACCTAGAGTTCTTCTTTGTGATATAGCTCGTCCGGGAAAGGACCACCACCAAACCTATTTCTGCCGCCAAGCAGTAATGCTGTGTGGAACACAGCAAATTCCGCTTTCTGGTGAAATTGCAGGCACATGAGACTTTCCATCTAACGTCGCAGGGTGGTAACACGCAAGTGATATCTATGATGTTGCAAGCGTAATAGGCTACGGTAACCGCTTACCATCAAGTGGGCCGTACGCTTGGTTGCCACTCTAGTGGGATAAAAAAAAAACACGAAATCCGGGTTGTGTTGTGCATACAAAAAGTTAGAGGATTAATATGTGTGGTAGGTAGTTTGATATTGATGCAAACTGGTCCAGCATGGTACGAGATTCCATAGACCTATGAGCATCATTCTTTCCAATAGGTATTTGTTCCTAGCGGTGGTGCTGGCTGGCTAACCTCTGCAATCCGACAATCTGTTTCCTGCGTGCGTAACAGTTTTTGCTCAGCTTACGGTATATAAATGACTAAACCGTTATATTAATTACAAACTTCGTTAGTAACTATAACATTTTTATTAGCACTAAGCTGGCTCTCTGTCTGATTTAGCTTAGCCTATTATGATAGATCGTTTGTAACGGTCTTGATAGTACATTAAAAAGTTCATCAAAATATACTCTGTAGGTAGTAGGTACCTAGTTCTGACAATTTGTGCAGAGTGCTTATCACGAAAAACTCGTTTGACAATCGTGAATGTAATCGTATAGTCAAGAGCTGTCAATTTGTATGAAATTTTGGTAAGAGGCGATGGTGTTAAAAATCCTATACAAATTGACAGCTGGACGCAAACTGGACGATACGTTTACATTTACGATTGTCAAACGGCTTTTTCGTGATTAGCTTTAATTAATATTTTAATTTTTGTTCGTTCGGTCGTTCCACTGAATCAAGTGGCCAACTCTGGTGACAGAGTTTCTAGGCCGCCCGAAGGCCTCTGTCATGGCCTAACAACTTTGAAAAAGCCGGGACCGACTGCTTAACGTGCCCTCCGAAGCAAGGGAGCGCTCAGTTGAAATTGCCACTGGCGGTCACCCATCCAAATGATAACCCCGCGGAACAGTGCTTAACTGTCACAAGCGCTCTTTAATTTTTATAAGATATACCTTCGACGTTGACCGAGTTTGCTCTCACTAAACTTCGACACTCACACGGGCGTAAGTTGAAATCTCGCAATCGCCCTTTTGTAGAGCTGTTTTCGTGACTAAGTAAAATAGGTAGCTAAGTACTTAGTGTACCTACCTACTACTACAGTTAGTGTCATAGTAATAAAAGTAAATGTTTTTGTAAATGTAGTGTCTTAGTAATTAAAGCTAAATAAAACCAGTCTGGACAACTAAGTAAATAAGTACATATAAATAGACAAGGTATACCTACGTTGTAGGAGTAGGTACGTACCTAATAATTGACACAAGATAACATTTTTATTGTGCTAGGTAGGTATTACAAAGTATAATAAAATTAGTGCGTTTGCGCAGGATAAACAACTTTATTTTTAAATCACTAAGGCCACAGTGTGGCCACAGCACATAGCCACAGACGACAGTACAATAACACAGTTTTTTAAACTTTTGCAGCTGTCAACTTCTCTTGTTTTTGTTTCCATTGTGTTTTATACCAAAATATAAACTATAAAATGAAAAAAAAAAAACATTTATTTCACGACCGGTCATCATGACCAGCGTTCGAATGTTTCCATTGCTGAGACACTGGCCTACTCTTGATCGAGAGTTACTGTTGTTGGGCCATTATTAGACACGCTGATCCAATGTAGATTTGTGGGAAAAAATGAAAAAAAAAATCTAAAGACTAGTGGTGGCACACCACTAGTCTTTAGATTTTTTAATTTTTGAACAACACAATGATAGGATCATTCCGTGACTGACTTTTATAAGTCATAATTATTTAATAAATTTATGACTAATTTAGTCATACACAAATATTAAATAAAATAAAATAAAATAAATAAATAATATTTACAGGACACACACTTGACAATATTGTTTTATAAATTATGAATATAAAAACAATAATATTAGAAAATAAGTATTTTCATAATGAAATAAAATAGTATGCGATACAGTTCAATTAGAATAAAATAAATAAGTTAAACAATCAAGTATTCGTCTTTCCTTACTGAGCCACACATCGACAGATAGAATATGTACCTACTCGTACATAATCGCAAGCAAAGCGTTTGTGGGTACCTATACCTACCTAGTCAGAACGGGCTCAGTTTCGGCTCGCCAGTGCAAGGTGATGAATTCGTCAACTCGCACCAGTTGGATGGAACAAGATTTATGGTGTGAGTTGACGAACGACTCGACGACGTCTGCTACTTTTTGGAAAAATAGCCGTATTCATTTTTTGAAGCTTATATTTCGAGTAGATCTTTAAATATGCCGAAGAACTCCATGACCTCCATCGAAGTATCATAATCATCCTATGCGTTAGCCTTAGTTAGTTAGTTTTAGGTAGGTGGCAATGGAGAGTATGAAATAAAGTCAGTTGAGTCAGTAGAGTTTTTAGGATTAGGATAGAGCTCGTCCAAGAAAGTACTAACACCATACTATTTATTCTATTTTGAGGTATGAGAGCCGATAAATAAATAATGCTGGACAATCTAAACAGCATCATCTAGCCCCAAGTTAAGCAGAGCTTGTATTATGGGTACTAGATGAGCACCCGAAACAAATATTTACAGATCGTACAAACTTTTTGTCCCAAGGCGGGAATCGAACCTGCGTCGCAGGCAGAGCTTCGCCGGCCGCGCGACATTGGTCATCAAAACATGTTACTATAACATGTTATGCACCTACATTTTTAATGCTTCGTTTTATTGAGTGTGTGGTGTCCATCGTTACCGGTCGCTGTATCTCAGTGAACAAGATCAATGATGATTCATCGAGTTGCCTCACATTCTGTTAATTGAATCCAGTTTGAAGACGCTCTCAGCTATGCGCCGACAGACGCCGACGACGACGCCACGTCCGCCGTGGCTCTATCAACAAGAATCTTATTTATCTTACCTATAATGACTTAGGTTGGATTTGACCAACTTCTGGAATAACTATTCTGCGAAATAAGATATTTCAAATAAGTACAAGTAAACTGTCAGTTTACTCGCGAATAACTTCGATTTATTCGATGTTCAAGTTTGGTCGAATCCAACCTAAATGCACTAAATGCGAAATTGTTCTCTATCACGCTAGAACGGCTAAACGGATCCGGATGAAATTTGCCACAGAGATAGATTATAGTTTGGAAAACCACTAGGCTATAATTGGAATCTCGGAAAAATGTCATGTCCCATGGGATTGATTTGTTTTAGTTAACACATACCCATCAAAATTTTCACGCGAACGACGTTGCGGACCACAGCTAGTGTCTCATAAAATGTCATCGAGTAAGGTGCTTCCGGGTATGCACATACTAGCACAGTTGTTTTGAAACTCGAACCTGGGGCCTGATTTCGCTAAATATAAGACGTGCAAATACTGTGAGCCTCACGCACTTGCGCTAAAACTCAAATTCTTGCTTGATATGAATCAATCGTCGAACCGATACTGCAGGTTTGCTTATGGCTTGCGTGAGGCTTGCGTGAAGCTAGCTGCATGTTAGTTGCACGTACGCTTCGTAGAGATAGCAGAATCAGGCCCGTTGGTGCCACCTGCGTTGTACGTCACGGAACACAGACCACGCAATTATAAACTTTGTACTAAGGCACCTTGTTGTAAATCTGGATAACAGCAGCTGCTGTCTTATATTGCAAAACCTTTAGTAACTTCTAATAATGAATGGTTAGAACCAGGCGACTTGTATTCCGTGCAAAAACTTGTTGAGGTGGCGCTAGCCTGGTTGTTGGAGATTTTTTTGAGTAGGTACATAACCTACCTTAGAAAATAATAAACTGTTTGCCATATCCATAGGTTACATATTGGGGAATCAACCGTCTTTCTATAACACAGTGAAAACTAACACAGAAACCAGTGAATCACTACTGTGTCAACATTTGTATTTGTGGTTAATAAAATATTTGTATTTGTTTAAGAACGCCCTTATCTCACCTATACCAAAGCACCTCCACTCAAGCCTATGGCTATAATAGCAATGCAATGAACATGGTTTTCTCTATAGCTACCTACCGTAGTTCTGTGCTGCTACGAGTACCTCATAATTTTGAGCCTTCATTTGTCCATTTTTGAACGTAGGCCTCTCTCAAAATTTTCCATGTCTGGCGGTAAGTTGCCTTCATCAGCCAGTCGTATCGCCCGTTTGGATACGAGTACCTACTTCACTGCAATTGCAAACTGTTTTTGATTGCAAACTGTTGTTTTTTTATTCAGTGGCGTAGACCAAAAATATAGTTTTCTTAAAATAATAAAAGTAGGTACATAAATTGTTTTCACTTCCGTAAAGTAAAGAGAAACGTCATCGGCTTCGGTGCTCATGCTAGGCTCTACCGGGATCCCAAGTCTAAATTGTTTTGCAACAAAACGCTACATAATGGCGCTAGACAAAATGAAACGAAAATCTTGCATTATTCCAAGGTTTTCAGCATACTTGACCAAGTTTAAAATAACTGTGCACTATGAGTTCAGGCGCTTATCTGTAAATATTATCTTTGTTAGGTCGTTATCTGTTAGATATTCTGAAACTCAAGTCGGATAACAAAGATTTGAGGATATCTCGAGTCAGTACCTAACTGGTTAATTCTGGTTATTGGATCATTTAAACAATAATAATGAGTTCAAAATAAATACAATCTACTCTTAAAATAGATGAATAGTAAATAATAAATTAACTTTTAATGTTATTGTCAATGTCATGTTCTTTAGGACTATCAGTGACCTAATTTATTGCTAGGTATTCTGTATTTTTAGTGTTCCTTACTAGTTTTAAAAAAACGTAATTTTTATGGGCTCTACTGTTGGCTCTACCAAACTAGAAAGCTCCGTCCCGCCCGATGGACTGATGAACTACGTGAATGTCCGTTTGGGTAGAGACCCCTATCTATCGTTTCATTCTATCCGTCCATCTGTCACCACCTCTAAGAGCTAAACTTAATTAGCTTAAGCTTGTATGATTAAATTATTCCGATGCACAGAAGTTAAGTAATAAATTTGAAGAAAAAAAAACTACCTAAACAAGAGTGGAGTGCCTAGTAGTATCCATCGAATCACATTTTTTTTATACATCTGAAGTGGCAACCAAGCGTACGGCCCACAAGATGGTAAGCGGTTACCGCAGCCTATGGACGCTTGCAATACCAGAGGTATCCCTCGCGGGTTGCCACCTTGAGACTAAGATCGAAAGCCTCATTTGCCAGTAATTTCACCGGAAACCATACCCTTCACACTGGATCACAGCAATGCGAGCATTACTGCTAGGCGACAGAAATAGGTATGGTGGTAGTCCTTCCCCGGACGAGCTCTATCACAGAGAACTCTACTACTCTTCTACATCGGCATATTTATATACTTTGACAAGTTTTGAACTAATGTACGGGAATTAATGAACACTCAATGGTGAGGTCCGACTCGCGTTTGACAAAGCACTCCTTATTTCAGTTTCTTTGTTTAGGAATTTACTCGTGATATTCTCATGCAACATAAAACTTTATTATTAAACGCTATCTTTTTAATAGTAGTAATACGCTATAAACTATTTCCGATATTCACTGGCCTCACAGCTCTCTTCTGTCTGCGCTGTTAGTTAGGGATTCGATTCCCACCCAGGACAAACAATATGTGTATGATGAAATAGATGTTGTTTCTGAGGCTGGGTACTATTATAAATTTACTAAATATATTTTGTATAAGTATTATAAGTTTACTAAGTATATTTTAATAAGAACACTTACAGATAACTCATTATCCATCAGATAACTGTAAAAATTCCTAGGTTATCCAGTAGGTAGTATATATACAAGCATTGCTCAGTTTGGGGCTAGATGGTGCTGTGAAAAATGTCGACCAATATTTATTTTATTTTTAGTAAGTGTTAATGCAATACTTGCACCTAATATATACGTACTATGTACTACGTAGATGAGTAGGATAGGTATACGATAAACATATAATAAGGCAGAAATAGTCGCTGATAGAAACAGACTCATTTTGTAATGTACCTACTCTTTTGTCTTACACTAAAGAGTATAATATGCTTTGTCTTGCACGATGAAACCTTGGACAATAGCTTATTTATTTCGTTACGGATGAAAAAGCACCGTGCTTCATTTATGTGTGGTATGAGAAACTAATAGGTTACCTCCTTGTTGTGGGTTGTCACGATTGTAATAGTGAGGGTAGATAAAATAAATCAGTTGTTGCATGGCACTCGAGGTGTTTCATTTATCACAACATGGTGACAGCGGTTTTAAATTAATTTCGGGTGTAAAATCGGACTAAAGTTCGTGAAATTTCGAAAAAAATTTTTAGAATAGTGTCAAGTAATATCAGACATTGTTCAGAAAGTGATAAAACGCGTGATTCAGTGAAATAAAATGGAGCACGCGCGGCCGCCATCGGAATTAGATATGGCCGGCGCCGGTGGGCCAGTTGGTCGGGCCGAAGCTTGGAAAAAATGGAAGCAACAATTCCTCCTGTTCGTGAAGGCTTCAGGAGTACATACAGAGCCCTCGAGTGTGCAAGCTAGTTTGTTAGTGAACCTAATCGGCCCGGATGGATTTGATGTTTATCAAACTTTTACTTTCGAGAAAGAAGAAGAACGCGACGATGTTAAAATGTTGATAAAAAAATTTGACGATTACTTCGGTACAAAGTCTAACGTAACACTTATGCGTTATATGTTTTTTACTCGCAACCAAGATGAAAGTGAATCAATTCAACAGTACGTCACAGCACTGCGTCTTCTCAGTAAAAAATGTGAATTTACAACATTAGAAGAAGATCTTATAAAGGACCGGGTCGTGTGTGGCATTCGACAAGCGACGGTCAGGGACCGTCTACTGAGATGCGAGGAACTCAATCTCGCTAAGGCTGTAAAAATCTGTCAGGCGGAGGAGGCATCGCAGGAGAGCGAGACTCAAATAGGCAGTTCGAGCGGCGGCGTCGGGGGCGCCGCGCGGCAGGTTGACAGTGTGGCGTACAGAGGACGCGGCAGGGGAGCGCGTGCGGCCTTCGCGGGGCGAGGGCGCGGGCGCGGCGGTGCAGCGGGCGGTGGCGGTCCCTCGCACCGGGCTGACCGGGCGCGGGCGGCGCCACCGGCTCCGTGCGCTGGCTGCGGCTCGGAGCGCTGCGCTGGCGGAGACGAGTGCTCGGCGCGGCGCGTCAACTGTTTCGCGTGCGGTAATCGAGGACATTTCGCGCGCTACTGTAAGTCCAGTCATTCATTTAATACTAATCGCAGCAGAGCCGGACGGGTGTACGAAGTCGAGTGTGATGATGGTGATAATTATAGTGAGTCGGAAGACACGTTTTATATTTCGACCGTCGGGGTCGAGGATAGGAAAGGTGGATCGGAGGACTGGTTTCAAGAACTTTCGTGTGCGAACGGAACGGAAAATTTTAAATTAGATACGGGCGCCGATTATAATATAATATCGTATCGTAGATTTTGTGAATTAGGTTTTGATGAGGCCCTTATTGTAAAAAAGAAAATACCCTTACTGTCTTACACTCACGATGTGATACCGATGAAAGGTATTTGTATCATACCGTGGGTGTATAAAAATGTCACATACCGATTGAAATTTGCCATTGCGGATATGAAATGTAGCAGTGTGCTGGGACAGAAATCATGTGAGTTTCTAGGGCTTGTGAAACGTATAAAATCAGTCGAATTGTCAAATTATGACGATCTATTCAAGGGGTTGGGCTGCTTACCAGGAAAGTATCACATAGTTATTGATCGATCCGTTCCACCAGTTATATGCGCTTCTAGGAAAATTCCCCACGGGTTACGTGACCGATTAGAGGAGGAACTGAGAAAAATGGAGCAGTTAGGGGTTATAAGAAAGGTCACCCATCCGACACAATGGGTTCATCCACTTGTGTTAGTGGCTAAAAAAAATAACGGGATCCGTGTATGCCTAGACCCGCGAGAATTGAACCGGGCTGTACAGCGCTCGCATTTTCAAATTCCTACGGTATCCGAGCTGGCGTCGCGATTGCATGGTGCTCGATTCTTTTCGGTCTTAGATGCCAACGCTGGGTTTTGGACAGTCGCGTTAGATGATGAGAGTGCTGATCTGTGCACGTTCAGTACACCTTTTGGGAGGTTTCAATTTTTACGGCTACCGTTCGGAATTAATTGTTCCTCTGAAGTCTTTCACGGAAAGCTGCGTCAGCTGCTAGAAGGTCTAGAGGGGGTAGAGAATTATATTGATGACGTAGTTGTGTGGGGAGATACTAGACAGACGCACGATAGACGCCTGAAGGCATTGTTAGACAGAGCTAGAGAGATAAATTTAAAGTTCAACAAGGAAAAATGTAAAATAGGTGTTCAAGAAGTCACGTATCTTGGGCATATATTCGACGCGAAGGGTATGAGGCCAGATTACGACAAAATTAAAGCTATCAAAGAGTTGCATACACCGAAAGACAGGAAAGAGTTAGAGAGATTTTTAGGGGCGGTCAACTACCTAGCTAAGTTTATACCGCATTACTCGGAGATAGCTATTCCTTTGACGAGTTTACTGAGGAAAGGTAACGAATGGCGTTGGGAGGAGAGCGAGCGCGCCGCGTTTGATAAGTTGAAGGAAGCGGTGACGGGGGCGGGCGTGCTAGCTCTGTATGACCCGACGCGCCCCATAGTGCTGTCGGTAGACGCGTCGCGCGACGCGCTGGGCGCCGTGCTGCTGCAGAGCGGCCGCCCCGTTGAGTACGCCTCGCGTACGCTCACCGACGCTCAGAGAAGGTATGCGCAGGTGGAAAAGGAAATGTTGGCCATTGTGTTCGCATGTGAGCGTTTCCATCAATATGTGTACGGACAAAAGGGGGTTGTCGTGGAATCGGATCACAAACCTCTAGAAAGTATTTTTAAAAAGCCATTGATGTCCGTCCCGGCACGTCTGCAACGTATGCTATTAAGAATACAGGGCTACGACTTGATTGTCACCTACGTGCCCGGTAAATATATGTATATCGCCGATATGTTGTCTCGCGCGCCGTTGCCCGATCTATACAGCGATGAGGTTCACACTAACGTTTTATACCAGGTGCAGATGGTAGTAGAAAATATACCGATCTCGAATGATAAGCTATCGGTAATAAAAAAGAAAACAAAGCGCGATGCTGAGTTGCAAATATTATTGAAGTATATAAATGCAGGATGGCCAGATCACAAGTACAATGTGTCTAAAGAAATAAGTTTTTATTGGTCTATAAAAGATGAATTGCTCGTAGTCGATGACGTTATTTTTAAAGATAATTTAGTGTTAGTGCCCGCTAGTTTAAGAGAAGACATGTTACGAATTGTTCACGAGGGTCATTTAGGTATCGATCGGTGCAAGCGACGTGCAAGACAGGTCATGTTTTGGCCGAATATGTCACGTGACATAGAACTGTATGTAAAAAGATGTCGCACGTGTCAGGAGCACTCAAACGCACCCGCTAAAGAACCCATGATACCGGTTGAGATTCCGCATTTACCTTGGCAGAAAGTAGGGTCAGATATCTTTGAATATAAAAGAAAATACTATCTTATTATAGTAGATTATTATTCTAACTTCGTGGAAGTATGCGAATTAAACAATTTAACGTCTAACGCAGTAATACAAAACATGAAACGGGTATTTTCGCGTCATGGTATTCCAGGCGTGCTGATTAGCGATAATGGAACGCAATACTCTAGTCGAGAGTTCAAAGCGTTCGCCAAAGTGTGGGGTTTCGATCACGTGACCTCCTCACCAAATTATGCGCAGTCTAATGGTAAAAGTGAACGCGCGGTGCAAACGGTTAAAAAGCTTTTGATAAAATCAATTCAAAGTAATAGTGATTTCAATTTAGCGCTTCTGAACTATAGAAATACACCCAGGGATGGTTTGAGTTCTCCAGCACAGCTCTTAATGGGTCGAAGGTTACGTTGTCAATTACCTGTGCATCCCAATATACTGAAACCAAAACCGATCGACCCAGCAGAACATCAGACAATGTTAAACAAACAAAACAATGTGAAAATGTATTATGATCAGCATAGTAAAACTTTACCGAGCCTTAAAGAAGGTGATTCTGTTATTTGTATAGATGGAAAATCTAGATGTCGAGGAAAAATTGTCAGTCCTGCAAATACTCCACGGTCATACATTGTACAAACTAGTAGAGGCGGTAGGTATAGACGCAATCGTCGTCATTTAATTAAATGTGAAACTGAGCTCAGTACTAGTTTGAATAATGATGACATACATTTCAGTGATGCTAAAGAGGAGGCAGATTCAAGAGACAGCAGTAGTGACTCAGATGGTATGAATTCTGACAATGATGATACAGGTGATGAGACTTCTATTCATCAAGCACCGTTCAAGCGCAAAGCTAGACAAGTAGCTGAGCGTCGTATCGCTCAGAATTTTAAGTAGGTCAATACCTTACTGTCATATAACAGTTCCTAGCTTAAGCATGTTTAGGTAAAGTGTAAGTTTAGAATTAGTTAATATATAGGTACTTATGCCTACTCCGTTAGGTATAATATTGTATTTTTTTTTCTTTTATGATCTCTTAATTCAACCACATCTTGGTAATAATGGTACATAATCTAACGATGTGCATTGCAAAAAAGTGTCTCGTAACGTTTATTAAAAACTAGATAAGTATTGTTTTCATTTATTTTGATAAATTTAAGCATGTGCTTAAATCTTTTTGGTGGGGGAAGATGTTGTGGGTTGTCACGATTGTAATAGTGAGGGTAGATAAAATAAATCAGTTGTTGCATGGCACTCGAGGTGTTTCATTTATCACAACACTCCTAAAATACAATACTCAGCCTTAGTTATTCTCTAGTATTATCTTATCTGTGGTTATTCTTATATTTAATTAATTAAGTACTCTATTTTTCTCCAAAAGGCTATTGGATCCTGAAGCAGAACCCACAGTTCTGTTATACGAAATAATGTTATTTACAGAAGCTCTAGATTCTTAGCAAATAGCAGTTGACAATTCAATATTCGTTTTTTCTATGATGCACGGTTTGAAGTTCTGAACGTTATATTTTAATTTTAGGGAGCAGTCTTTTTACACCCTATTGCTATTGGAGTTATACATATAATAATTATAATGTAAAAATAATTTATTGAGCGACGAGTTTTATTCATCACACGTGACCGTTTTAACACTCCACGTCTCCACTGTTAAATGAAATAATAAGGAAAGTAAAGACTAACATAAATATTACAAAAGTTAACCGGAGACACATGGTTTTACAGTAATATTTTGAAACGAATATTACTATTTTTTCAAATATCAATTCTAATATAAAACTAAGCTGTAGTTATTAGGAACGATAATGTAAGGAAAGTTTTTCTACTTCAGAGTGAGTAGCAAGCAGCTAAGAGGTTTGTGAATTAAAAAAAATACAAAACTGAATATTGCAGGTACTTATGTACTTACGTGTTTGTATTTTTAAATTTTTGTTTATATAATTACTTTAATTTAATGATTACTTACACACACCATAAGATTTTTATTAACAAAATAGAACAGAAAAAATAATAGAAAAGATAGAGAAAAATAATCACAACTACAATAAATAAATAAATATGAAAACTTAAAAACCATAAGCAATAAACTATATCAACAAAAAATAAATTAGGTCAACAAAAGTTTAATTTTTAAACAATATTGGAATTAAAATACAAATAAGAGCGGGATGAGATGAATAAAGAGACATAATTTATGCAGTCAAACACATTATAAAACGGATGTCAGACATCCCAACAACCCAACAGACGTCGTCACTAGAGGACAACAGAGAAATCGTCCAAAAGATTTAATAAAACTCGCAGAGCGTTGGTAATTAAAATAAAAAGAAGGTAAGTCCATAATTTATTATTTCCTTCTAACACTTTCTAATTCACACTGCTGGGATACAGGCCTACTTTCATGCGAGTGATGCGGACACAATGCGGAATGGAAGATGGCACATGTCTTTCAAGTTCGACTGTTAGTTTTTGGACATTTTGATCCAGATTTCTCACTTTTTTGGACTTCGCCTTTTAACCAGCAATTTTCACATAAAACATGCAGGAAGCACTCACTACCACTATGTAGACCTCAGTCAAAGAACATAACTATCCTACCACAGTGCTCTAACAATTATAATTTCACCCTCATTTCGTGATATTCTCCATAAACTCGATAGTTTATTTCACAGAACGGCACGTAAGTATACTTCAACACAAAGTAAGAAGCTTGCAGCGCCCATGCGGATACCAATACTACCATAAAAATGTCTTTATTAACTTTGGAGCCCGAAACGGGAACAAAAAACGTAGCACTTAGCTACCATGAAGTTTCGTATTTGCCGTCATCGGGACGGATTGCGGCGGAATTAGGGAGCGTGTGATTCGTGGTCCGAAATGCACGTAATTTCGGAATATTGTTTCATGGTGAACCTGACAAGAAGGACTAGTCGAGCAGAGGTACCTTCCTTCCGCTGCGGTGGCCGACGGAAGCGCCACGTGACGACGTGACTCATATGGACTCGTGCGCAGCCATCGGTTCACTGCCCATTGTCTGCTACGCCATAAACTAGTTTTATTATGGCATAGGTGAATCGTTGATAAGGTATACGTGTTTAAACGCAAATCATTATAGTATCCTGGCACCGATGATACCTACATTTGACGATTATTTCAAGATTTCTACTCTCGCGTGACGCTTGCGTGAGGATTGCGTGGAGCTCGCGAATACAAAAAAGATTCTAACAATAATAATTTATTGTACATTCAATTCATACAAAATACAACACAAAATAGAAAGATATAGCAATGTTGATAAAATAGAAAATATTCAACCCGAGATAATGTTTTGGTATGATTAATTATGTAAGCACATTACAAATTCCGGTAGTTCCCTGTGTAGAAAATACACACTTTCTCACGATAAGAACTTATTGATTGTGTTTGCCATGTGCTCAACATTTTGTTTGTTGTGTGATTCAATATTTTCAAATCTCGAGTGCTGGTTGTTATTAAATGAATTACACTGGTATTCAACAAAAATAATCACAAATTTTTCCTCACCTCAGGTGTGAAATGATGACAGGTTTTACATAAGTTTGACATTAGCTTCCTCAAGTTAGGAGAAAAACCATCTCACCTTAAAATTCATAAACTTTTATTTGCATCAACATGGGTTTGTGAGATGTACGAGATGTAGGTTTTGGTTAAATTTAGTGCTGCCACATTCTGCTAACTAGAGCATGCAAATCTTTAAAACGGGTAATCTTACAATAATCATAATAAATATAAAATATAAAATAATTACAATTAAAATAATATAATAGTAAAAATGTCAAAATGCTAAATTATATTGTCAGCTAAATGTCTATTCATTGATTGAGTAATATGCCTTATTAATTAGAATTTGATTTGGCCTCATCTTAAATACATTAGGGTTGGTGATGTCTCTTATTTTGTTTGGTAATTTATTATAAATTCGGCGTGCCACACAATTTTGATACCTCACGGCTCTAGTGTCTTTGAACTACAATGTTTGTAAGGCTTGATCAAATAGAGCGCGTTCTTAATTTGATGCTGATAATTAGCACCTTCTGATCAAATTACAGTGTGCTAGCACTATCTGTTTGTTTTTTTCATGTTTTATAGTTCACGACCGTTTACGCACTTGGTAGGAATAAATAATGGCACTTTGGCACTTGATTCAGTTCTTGTGAGCATGTCATGTTTGTGATATTCGCTACAACATTAAATATTTGGCAACAGCGATACTGCAACACAAAAACGCTACAGCAAAAGTGAATGGCGCAATGAAAACCTCAGCAGTACCTAGGTAGTTACCATGTTAGTTTTAAATTCTTGCCTAGATCTTTTTAAATCAGGAATGTGGGTCAGAAATGGAATTTATCCGTTCTGAAGTATGTTTTGGGAGACCGAAAAGATTCAGCTTTTCAAAGATATAACACAATTTTATTTCTAGTCAAGGTTTAATTAAAATTTTAATAATATCATTTATTAAGCTATTTCAGTCACAATAGAATACAAAATACAAACTTTACAAACATGCTATGACATTTCAAAATAAGGGCTTCATAAATTGATCCTGCGATTTTAATCTGATCCAGTAAGTCTATTATGAATACTTATTTCAGTGATAACTTAGAACTAATGTCAGAATTAGTACAAAACAATTCCTTCCAATAGAACTCATAGCACGCATTCTGAGCACAGAGTGTCTACTCTCGAAAGCACATAATGATGATTGTGGCAAATGACTACAACTTCAGAGCATTCACGCGAAAACTGTCACGATAAATCGCGCAAGAGTGACCCTCTCGTTGTGAACCGTGTCATAGATTACACAGCATAGATCAAAATAACTTAGCCAGTAGCTATTTATTGTAGAGCAATTCATTTTAATTACCTACCTATAACTAACAACTTTGATACAAATAAATAGCAATATCCCATAGTGTAACCTCAAGGATAAACAATGCTACAACAATATTATTTAATAATTATAGCTGCCTAATATGCATAGGTTTATCCTTGAGTTAGAATAATAGTAAGTAGGTAGGTACATTTCAAAACGGTACAGAGAGCTAAAATATTACATTTGGGTCATAGTTTTAAGTGCCTACAATAAATTCATCTTCATACAAAAATATTAGAAGCGCAAACAAGCAAACACGTAGGTATCATTTTAATGTTGTTGTCACTGCTTCTTTCGAAACCGATCACACTGTCTAGGAAACAATAGATAATTATTATTAAAATACATAGCATATGTATCGCATATATTCCAAACATGGACTAACAATTAAATGCGCAGCAAGCCTCACAGGATTAAAGCGGTACCTTATTACTTCAATAAAACTATAGCTAAGTCATACTTTATCCGATTGAGATAGGTATAGGGCAAACAGAGCTTACTTTTAAATTTACTTCTGTGGGTTTAGAAGACTATTTGAGAGGATTAATAAATAAATATTTAAAACAATAGTTAGGCCACAAAGCGAGATGCATTGGGTGAGAAACCATTGCTCACGATTATAGAAACGATGCAACTAAATGAGAGCTCGGCACCGTTATTTGCGCCAGCGCAAGTCGCGCATGCAGCCTAGTTGCCGCCTCTGCTGCATTGTCTTCCATTGAACATAGTCACACTTATTCTTGTCATCAGTGTCCACAAACTATAGCGACGAAAAGAAAAAATAAATAAGTGTTCGTCTCACTAAGTAATCTGAGGCCGTATAAATGCACTTAAGCCCCTCGACTTGTACCGCTAAACGTATAACGTAGGCAGGTAAAAGTAGGTAAAGCAGATCAAAACTATAAATTAAAAATACACTCTATATCACAAAATGCATTATCTCAGCACGTGAGTGCTTCGACATTTTGGTGGCGCGCTCAGCACTGAGATGTCCATAAGAGCCATAAGTCCACGATACGATCACGCGTCCAACAAGGTCAATCTTTATCATGTAATAACTCTGACTTTGCACTTTTTTCGTTTCCGTGGAACGAGAAGTTGGCATTGTCCTTTTGTATGTAGGCTTTGTCCAGTTTCGCCGAAGGAGGGTCGTTATCGGCAGGTGTAGCTACCTTCGCCGGCGCCGAAACGGCGGCGGGCGTGGGGCTTATTTTCTCCCCTTTACAAAATTCTTGCAGCCAACGTTCCGAGTTGTACGAGGGTCCTTCTCCGCCCAGCTCCGCCGGGAGAATGTCCAAGGGAAGAGAATCATGCAGCGTCGATAAGTTGTTGCCATGCAGCACGATGCGCTCCCGCGTCTTTGCCTTTAGATACGGTTTAATTACCGCCAGAGCGGTTTCCACATACCACGGTTGACCGATAAAATGTATGCTTTTAAACCGCACGGGCATGCAATCCTGCAGGCAGTCGATCATCATCTTCAGCACTTTGGCTTGTAAACTGCACGATTGTTTGAACGTGAACTCAGTCCAATCGACGATGATCACATATCCGTTAGCTTGGTTTTGAGCATCCGATAGGGTGCGCTCGATAGTGAGCAGCAGAGCTCTGAAGACGGAGATGAGGGGGCAGGCGTGCGGGATCCAGTTGGAGGCGAACATGAGGAGTACGCAACGGCCGCGGCGGTCCCGCTGCGCCAGCACCCCGGGCAAGCCGTCGGCCAGCGCGCGCAGCACGCCGCCGTCCGCCGACGCCCACAGCTCCGAGTGCTCCCGCCGGTGCTGGTGGTACCTCACTAGCAGCTCGAAGCTCTCCTGCACGTCGTGCTTGCGCGCGTACAGGAACCTCCGCAAGAAATGGTCATCCTGACATCTGCTCTTGTCGCGGAGTGCGAGGTTAAGACTGGAGTCCACGGCTTCCTTCAGTCCATCAAGTGCGCGCTGTCGGTCGCTGTCCGTGAGCCGTTTCCTCGCCACTTCACAGAGTCGTTCATTTTGCATCTGGTGCAGTTTCCAGTCGTATTCCGCGTACTCGTTCATGACTGGTTTGGTTTGGTGTGAGTCATGTGTCCTTTCACTAACAAACGTGCGGGTGCGCGCGCGCCGCGTGCTGCTTGGAGCCGACTGCGCACGATGTTCACGCCGCACTCGGCCGCCATCGCTGTCCGTTCATTAAACCGTATAATGTTCATTCACACTGTCCAGCTACTGGGTTAGGTTCGCTCGAGTTATTAGCTTATTTATCAATAATAATTCTCAGAATTGACTGTGATAATGTCATGTTGAACCGACTTCGAAAAAGAGACGGTTCTCAATTATTATGAATTTATTTTAGTTTTTATTTTATTTTGGTAGGTAGGTAGGTACAGGTACTTACTATAGCATACTTCAAAGGTGATGCCATATAACTTTTTTGAAATTAAATAAACGCTTTTAGAAAAATTCAACAAAAAGAAAAAATATATACCTAGGTGCACAGATAACGTTTTGGTTTGTGCTGTTCATAAAAAGATTTGATGAAGACTTTTTTCTAACAGTCGTCACAGAAACATTAGCCAAGCCTGAAGATTGTGTGTTTTCTACTTTTTTGGTTACATGCATTTTGAATCTTGAAGTCGATTATTGTTTTTTTCGGAAAATTCTTAGATATATCAATAAATACTAGAGCTTTAAAGCTAGACAGTGTACCTTAACATGAATACTGAACGCAATTTAAAGTATTTAAACAACTATTTATGCTATATGCAACAAACTAGGTACCTAATTACCTATGTAAAGTAAAAACAAAAATGGCAATACATAGTAAAAAAAAAAATCTGATCGTAGACATAGTACTTAGGTACTTATCTTAATATACTTACTTAGGTACGTACTGTATGTGTAGGTAAATTACACACTGTCATATAAACAAGTTATGCAGGTACCTTATCTATACATAATATGAGTACGCCTTATGACTATGTATGTGTATTCGCAAATTTTCAAACAATTTAGTAACTTGCTCGTTTCACTTACCCGCAAGCAGTGTGCAGTTTCCTGTTGTGCAAAGGAAGCATAACTTGCTCGGCTAGAGAGAGCTATAAATAAAAGAAAAAAACTGAAGGTTGGCAGTATACCGGTCAATTTGGCTGGCTGGTTTCTGCGGTGACGTAGCCGCGTCGGAAAAGGATGCAGCCATACGTGTAAAGGAGATGGCTATCTACGCACTTTGTATCCATAATTTTTCGAAGCCTTACTCGTAACGTTTAAATGGATGGTCGAAAACAAACGTCTGCATTTTGTTATTTATATTTTAAAAGGTAGCATTGTAGGTAAGTACCTTACCTAGGTACTACTTGTTTGTGTCTATAAAGTCACTAAAATTGTAAAATAAAGATTTGAAACAAAAGACTCAATACAAAACAAAATACCATCGACATAAACTTTGTTTTTTTTTAGCTTGCGGAGTGTGGGTAACATTAACATCGACCACAAACATAAAGTTATTCATCAATGACCTCTTCGCTGCCTCTCTCGACTGTGCACTTTTACAAAAATGACTCATAATGTGTAACAAAGAACTGTTCCCACATTACCATATTTTTAGCTTATTTTGTGCAAAGTGTACAATACCACCGCAATTTAATACAATACAATACATAATGCAAGACTACTGTCAATTTGGCAATGAAAGTACTTAGGTACCTACTTACCTACATTAGGTATTTATTATCTATGTAGGTATTTCATATTCTACTTAAGTTATATACTTACCTTTTTTATACCTACATACATAATGTGGCATAAATAGTACCTTGTGCCTTACCAACAAAAGCCTCAAGACTACGCAATCGAGTCATAATATCCAAAAACTCATACAAAAGACTTAAACGCGCTCTTTTGTTACAACACGGACATTTTAATTTCACCGGAATCAAGGTCGTTGACTGGTGTAAAAACTACAATGTCAGTGCATTGTATGGTCAATGGCCTCATCCAATGACTAAGTTGTGTTTTCTACCTGACGCGTTAAAAATAGAACTTCCCTCAGTCTTATGTTGGACCTATACGGGCTCCGTATATTATAGGTCCAATGTGAGTTTTATGTTTTATCGCGTAGAATGTAAGTAGATACCTACCTACCTACATATTATGTTCGTGAGAGTCAGAGGCTTTGTGTCGGAGTGTAAGGTCTAAACAAAAACACCAGCAGAAAATATAAAATATAGCAGAGATATCATATAGCTCCTTACCAAACATATTTTTTTTTTTAATGTTAAATCTAAGTAGGTACTATAAATTTATTATTTTAAATACCTAAGTAAATGAAACTTTAATATTTGATCCTTTTGAACTATTATTATTATACTGAAATATATTTTTTTAAATATAGAAATTGAAAAATTACGGATAGTAGGTATTTAATAAATTTCCAAATACTTAATTTTTTTTTAACTCATCTAATTATAATTACATACCGAAATTATGTTTTAATTATACTTATTGGGTAGGTATCTGTATAAAATAGGTAAATGACATAATGTATGAAAATGGCTCAACTATTTGACCGCTACAAGCGACAATATTGAAAACCAGATAATATTAATAGTGCTGGATCATCGTGATAACGATAAATGTAAAATCCATTGTTATCATCATCAATAATGTAGATTAGAGCAGTACTGGGTAGATAAGTAAGTACCTACTCTAGTGCTTATCTTTTAAATCGATATCTGAAGAATGCTAAGGAAAAACCTACCCACTTTTTTTTTTGTTTGTTTGTTTAGTTAGGTTTGCCAACAGTTATTACACAATGCGTAATCTAACTTAATCTATAGGTCTTATTCTATGTGCACACGAAATTTAACATTAAACACGGAAAAACACACTTACAATAAGTACCTACCGTGTTTTTAGCTCAGCCTTTTGTAAATTATCCTAATTTGAAGTTACGTATACTTAATTAATAATTATTCTATCAATATTTTAATAGGGAAAGTTTGAATGTTAGTATGTTTGTGGAAGGTGTCACGCCAGAACGGCTAAACGGATATGTATGAAAGGACCAATTTCATAGTGGCCTAGGTCTTTGTAACTCCATAGATAAATTGGAAAAAAATAAAAGATTAACAGTACCAAAAAAATTTATTTTTAAGTAGACAAACAAAATTTAAAGGAAAAATGTTTATTGTGTTGAGTTTCCTAAAACGGGAACACTAGAGGTCCGCCATGACAGCTATTAGCCAATGATCGTGACGCATCTTGTATTTGACAGTACCTAATAACCAAATTGTTCGTTAACCCCGCCATGTTGTCTTGCATTGTGTTGCACTCCTTCACAAAAATAAAAACTATAGTATGTTTATTTTTGTTGATTATAAAAGAAGCCAAAATAAAATAAATAACAGGAACATAAATGGTTTCTTTAATGATTATCTAATTATCTAAACCCCTACAAAAGACCAGGGCCCAGCTCCATACTGCGTGAAACTACTCCTTTGACTCAGGGATATATGAAATTTTGGATATAAAATAATTATAAGTTTAATTTTACAAATTTCAACGGGTTTATTTATTATGGGAGATTATAATAGCGTCTAGAATCAGCACTTACGCTACTTTTTATCCCGTGAAAAATGTTCGGTTACTGTGGGATAAATACCAAACTGTTTAACCGCAGGTAACACAGCGGGGTACAGCTGGTAGTATTATAATCTGAACACGTTAATAAAACGTAGATAAAATTAAACAAAGAGTTTTATAACGAACTTATTAAGCACAAGGATTTTCATTATAAAACAAAAGATAGCGAAGAAAAACAATTAGTATTTTGAGTACAAAAGTATCTACACCGCAACAAGGTCATTGTCAGATAAAGCGAGACTGATATAGGCTGACTCAGACACCATGGTCACACACACACCACACGATATGATCACGGATTTTCATGAGTTTGCTAGATTTTCCCTTCACTATGTTTAACTAAGTGATCTATAGATGGCGTTACATGTAGCCACAGAAATCGGAATAAGGCACTCCGATTTCTGTGCATGTAGCCTTGGTAGAGTTATAAACATTATCAACCCACACAAGGGTTCCATAAGTCATGAGTACTAACTAAATAAATAATGCTGGACAATCCAACAGCATCATCTAGTCCCAAGCAAGGCAGATCTTGTGTTATGGATACTAGATGACTGATATAATTAAAACAATACAATACACAGATAGATATTTTTTTATTATACATAGAAAAAATACCCAGAACATCTGGAACAAATATTTGCAGATCGTACAAACATTTGTCCCAAGGCGGGAATCGAACCCGCAACCTCTAACGTCGCAGGCGGACCTTCGCCCGCCGGCGCTGTACCACTATTTGTTTGTGTTTTATACCTTTGACATGACCGAATAAATTATGCAAAAATAAAAAAATGTGTCAGCCAGCACCCTTCCTATGTGAAATAGACTATACAGTACAGTGAGTTAGTTAGATTAATAAAAAGGTAAACTCACTGTTTACCCTTGTAATTTTAGGTATGTCTTGTCTACGTTATATTTCAAACAATTTTGCTGCAAAACAGATAAAATCGATGCGAGCGAACTAGTGCATATCCAAAGCAAGCGACTGCATGCAAAGTTTCAGCAAATTAACAACCGTACTATCTGCATTCTTTTACAAGGAAAATACGGGTCGATAGAGCATGCTTCCTTCCTCGATATGTTTGTTAGAAATAACATACTTATATAGAGCTGCTATATTGTTTTACCGGTTTCTCTATTTAACGAATTTTAGGAGGTCTCTAGGTAGTCTTAGAAGTCCCACCCAGCTAAGATAAACCTTGAGTCAGTAGCAAAGTCAGTGCTGACTCCAAATTCGAGCAAAGTCAGTGGTGACCATCGACTGACCAAATGTAAACGCTGTCGGGTCAGTCAGTACTGACTGACTATAAAGTTGACTTGGATCAAGTTGCTAACTTTGGGAATCTTCACCTTAGTACCTAACTTTTGAAGGCCGATTTCAGCAAATAATAGCCTATTTTTTGTGATATGCTATTATTTGCTACAGCATTTGTATGCAGCATATTTTTGTGATATTATGAAAGCTTAGAGTCCTTGAAAGTTTTTAAGAACACTTCCATAAACCATGGATTATGGTTTTTAGATTTTTAATTGAATGTTGAAAATTGAACTTTGACTCTCTCAAACATAAAATCGTTTGATCAAATCTTTTGTAACTTGCACTAATGTTGATAATTATTATTTTCCAAATTTTTTTGGAAAAAACCCCCAATATTTTTTTTATTAATTTCATTCTCAAAAAAAAAATTAAAAAATCATAACTCGAAAAATACAAATTATCGGGGAACACAATTTTTAGGATACCCCCTGGATCTGAGAAATCTATTTTTTTTTATTGACGTCTATGTTTGGACCACCCTGTATAAACCCCAAATACAAGTTTTTAAAACTAGAAATGCTTTCGAAAAAACTGTAGCCAGCTCAATGCTCGATGGCGAGTTGATTCACAAAAAACTCGCAGTACATAGCTTCTAGAATTGATTTATTTTGAGCTCATATTACACATCGTGTAGAGTTCTTTATGATAGAGCTCGTCCGGGGAAGGACTACCACCTATTTCTGCCGCCAAGCAGTAATGCTCGCATTGCTGTGTTCCGGTTCGAAGGGTATTGTCTCCGGTGAAATTACAGGCACACGAGACCTTCCATCCAACGTCTCAGGGTGGTAACACGCAAGTCATATCTATGACGTTGCATGCGTACATAGGCTACGTTAACCGCTTACCATCAAGTGGGCCGTACGCTTGGTTGCTACTTTAGTACTATAAAAAAATCGTTAGTTGTAGTTGTGTCAGATTTGTATAAAAACTGTTATAACTCAGCGCAGCAATGAAGATCATAGTATTTAATTGAGAGAGACTGCCATGTCTAAATTGAACCGTCTCAGATTTGTAACAAGTATGAGGATTGATGGCTCAAGACTTCTGCAGTGAATGATGAAACCAGCATTTTGTTTCTACTCATTTACTTACACAACCAAAGCTTATTAC
Organism: Colostygia pectinataria; assembly: GCA_951394395.1. NCBI lineage: Eukaryota > Metazoa > Arthropoda > Insecta > Lepidoptera > Geometridae > Colostygia > Colostygia pectinataria. The sequence continues at coordinate 5,501,991 of OX596363.1, forward strand.
ACCGCGTGTTACAACTTACATTGTAGCCTAGCCAAGTGGTCTAAATTACATAGTCATGGCCTTTAGAATCTGTTTAACAAGAGAGCAGTGATTATTCATTCCATTTTGTGTCTTATAACAACGTCATAAAGGTGACCTGACGACATAGCTAACTTACCTACAACTTTTTGTATTTAGTATCATCATCATTTCAGTTCAGTCGTAGTACTCATCACTCAAGCTGTGCTTAAATTAAAAATAAAGTAGGTAAAGTACTTATCTTGTGTAATATAAGTACCTACTAACATAGGTACCCACTCACTAACTTAATATACCTATTCCTGCTTGTTATTATGAATATTATAATAATATATGTTCAATTGTGTATAGTGCAAGTAAATTGGAATAAACCAAACAATTTGTGGGAACTATTCTCAGCATACAGCATTTTGTATTTTCATCTTTACAATACCTAGTAGGTACAAAATTATTCTTGTTGCAATAATTATGTAGCTTAGGACATTTCAACTCTGTTATTGTCTTTTTATCTTTCAGTAAATGATGTCAGTATAATATACGAACAAAGTGTAGGATAGGATGGCCTTCCACTCTATGTCCGATAACATTGTAGAGTTTACAGGAACTAGATGGATGGAGATGATGGGCCTCCTTCCCAGATCTGGATGGGCAGATGGAAAATTGGTCGTCATTCATAACCGATATTGAATAAAGGCTGTCAATAAAGCTATTTTTTTAAATAATTTTAAATATTGTGCACTAATAATAAAATACCCTGTACCTAATGAAACTTACAATGTCATAAAAATTACAGTTTCAAATACTTACGTCAAACTCTTCACTGAACCTCATTATCTTTTTGCAGTAAGTACGTAGGTTCTTAGGATAATGGCCCATTTACACCACATCATAATTGCATGCAAGAATTGCTTTGTCGCCATAAGACTCACATCATACCATACCATCAATTGTTTTTTATCGTGTTAGTTATTGTACTGAGTTTTTATTTTATACCAACTTATGGCAATTAAAGGAAACCGGCACGTCCAAGAACTAAAAATTCCCACCAATCCGCATTGGGTCCGCGTGGTGGATTAAGACCCAATAATTCTCGCCTAAGAGTAGGCCTGTGGCCCAGCAGTGGGAACATTAGAAGGCTGTCGTGATGATGATGATGGCAATTAAATCAGCCAATACATAGCACGCAAATGTTCACGACTCCCGCGAAATCTGAGAAAGCGTGTTCATTGGACCGAGTTCGCTTTGATACACTGTCAACTTGCCGATTAAACACATCAATTTGAGCACAAAACCATTATCGTCAGATAGCTGCTTGCATCAATGAAAGTTTCCATTATTTTCCCTTTTCTTGCCTGATTGAACACCGATGGAAGCGTGCGCAGACAGATTGAGAGTGTTTTAACAACTGTACCTAATATTTATCAGAACTCTCTCATAACTATTTAACAGTAATTAGGTAGGAGGTACTGCAATGCAACGCTACACTGAAAGAGTAGTAGAGTTCTCTGTGATAGAGCTCGTCCGGGGAAGGACTGCCACCATACCTATTTCTGCCGCCAAGCAGTAATCCTCGCATTGCTGTGTTCCGGTGTGAAGGGTATGGTTTCCGGTGAAATTACTGGCACATGAGGCTTTCGATCTTAGCCTCAAGGTGGCAACCCGCGAGTGATACCTCTGTAATTGCAAGCGTCCATAGGCTGCGGTAACCGCTTACCATCTTGTGGGCCGTACGCTTGGTTGCCAACTTGCCACTTCAGTTGAATAAAAAAAATAAAAAATGGCTGGTTGCAAATTTCGTGAATCAGCTCACAGAGGCTTACAGTTTTTAATGAAAACGATTTAGAAGCGATTGCGAGCTTACATTTTACTCGAGTTAGCGCTACAGCCGCATTATCAGTTCATATGAAAAGCCAGCTCAATGCTTTAGTAAGAGCCAGAGCTCGATCGACGCAAACACAAGGGATCTGGTTCCACTGGTTCGCCAAAAATTTGCAATCACTGGTTCTGTATTAGCGCAAAAAATATATTATATTAAACTTTCCATACAAAAGACATCAACGCGCTACTGCTATGTAGTACTAATATCTGTTCTTTGTCGGCAACTGCAGCGCTAGGTACTAGCCGGCGCTGGCGCCTGCTTCAAACGTATTTTATTCAAAAATACTTACGGCCAAGGAAGTCAATATACTTCCTTGTTACCCACAATTTATTTCTAAAGTAGGTACCTACCTACCTTACCTACCATACTTTTGTATTTTTTTAGAAGAAGCTTAAAGTACTCTAAATGCGATCACGTTCTTATAAATTGCTTTAAAATGATTAGGTTGGCCGTTTAGAGAGCACAAAAAGTGGCCTCCGCAGCCGGCAAGGTTGTCAGGCCGGTTTCATTCCATGACTCCCTATGTTGTGTACGTTGTATGCGAGGGTCCAAAATGATTAGTCCCTGTATTACTCATAATACGGCGCGCGGAGTCCCTACGCGTAAACGCGTAACATTATTGATTATTTAAAAAAAGTTAGCAAGTCGTCTATTCATATTTAACCAAAGGCGTCGCATATTATTATGTTACGTACGTGGGACCAACAGTCTATCCCCTGCCATAAGTCTCTATATGGATATCCAGCCAGAGAACTCGTATCAACGGAAGGAAACTCTCTCATATGATCCAGTTCAATAAACTAGCTCTGCAGACTAATATCTATTCTGTGTCTGCAGTTTGTTGTCTATAGAGCCTGTCTAGCTCACGAATGATATCTACTCGTAAAAGTTATAAAAAAGTCTTTAATTTACGAAGAAGGAACGAACAAAAGAAAATTCATAATGTGATTTTGACTTTCAGAAATGTGCATTGTTTCTAAGTTCTTTGATTTGAGAATGACGATGAATACTTTGAATAGCCAATCACTAGACAGCGTTATCAATAATGGTTAATATTTTTTTATTATTGTAGTACCTATTGTCGAAAAATATTTTTTTCCGTGTATATTCTGTGAGCAGTGTGTGCAGTTCGCGGGAATACCTCAATGTTGTTCATTTACAATACCGCTAAATAACAGTCAAATTATTGTCTGCTGTGACAACAGAAACATGCAATCGTTAGGCAATCTCCATTGCCCCAGCCGAATTCACCCAGATGTCGTAATCTGTGAAACTTCAGCAGATAAAACAGTACGTTTATTCGTCACTTTTTGGAGGTTTGGAGGCAAAGTACTAGTTATATGGCATTATTCTACTCACTTTGTTAAAGAGTCCTATTATTAGGTATGCAAAACCTGCTGAACAGAAGCACTGTAACCAAGATAACCAATGACGCCATAATTGTCTAGTATCATGAGCCTATTATGTATAGACCTTCGGTAGGACGAAAAATAGGTATCACAGGCACCCCCGCAACTTCAGCGCATTCGCAGGGTGACATTTTTGATTTTCTATTCGTAGCTCCCACTAGAATCAACCGTATCAGGCTAGTGAGGTTAGCTTGATGTCAGCTATATATTATTTATGTTATCTGTGGCAGAGCTGTCATATTAATAGGGCAACCGTAACCACGGCCGGCGTCTTAATGAGGTTAGCGAGTAGCCTAAAATGCCGTCATTTGAATAAACCAATAATCAATATCAATTCAGCGGCCTAAAACAGCGTTGGTTTCATATATCGCGGAATGCGGTTTGCAATACAATTGACCGTGTTCAGTCAACCACGTCTGTACCGATGAGTGTGAACTAGTCGTTAGAATATTATAGCACAGAGTACCTATTATAGCCTGTAAAGCCTGGTTTACTAACAAGCGCTGACCGACTCGTTATTATGTAGGTACGTAAGTTCGTCACGCAGAAAACCGATGATAATATACTAAGACTATAGACTATAAGTTCGAGTAGGTACCTACTAACGGATTATTCGATTCGAAAATTGTAAGCAAGCAAATGCCTACAAACGGTGAAACCGTCATGTCATATTATAGAATTAAAAATTTGAAATAAATAATGCCATCCACCAATCCGAATCGCTCGAGAGTAGGCCAGTCTTCCTCCCAGCAATGGGAACATTAGGATGATGAGGAACAGCTATTAATTACGGTCATCATTATTTAGGACGGCCTCCTTCTCTTACAAAAGTTAAGTAAAAAAGTAAGTTCGTATGTACTTACCTATACCTATAACAAATTTTACCATCACAAAAAGGTTAGTAAGATATTGATCACGACTCGTGATTCACGTGACAAGATGAGACCACGCATCTGTAGCCTGACTTCATTTTGATTTTGTTTTTTATTTGGAAAACATTTTGATTAGCACGCTCTCTTGTTGTAGCTAAGTAAAACTTTTTCAATCTACCTAATTGGAGACCTATAGAGATAAGACCTAGACTAGACCCTAATGAGACCTAGACCTCTAATGTACAAACTTCTATGTTACATGTAGTCATACAAAACTGTGCATGTGTAGCTTAAGAATTGTGTTGTATTATATTAATTGTTTTGTAAATCAACGACTTAATTACCTACTTATTCTGTTGTTCAAGGCATCGTCTAATTAATACTTACATAATTAATACTAATTACTCGAGACGAGAAGACTTAATTTTGTGTAACTACTAACCTGTACCTATCTACTATAAATTAGTCTATGGTCATAATTTCATAAACTGTAAAACGAATAGGAATAACATCCATTAAAATAGGCCACTCAAATGGATGAACCATCAGATTGAGCGCTTTCCATCTGGCTTAACATCACTCGAGCACAGGAAGTGAGCTAATTAGTATTGAATCACGTAATAATTTGCAATAAAAGTATAATTTTAACCTGGTGAATGGTCCAAGGCAAAGTATTGTGTAAAATTTACGAAAACTGCTAAGTAATTAACAATACCTACCTACATATATGCTGAGCTGTTTTAAGCTTGAGAGAGCAAGAACGTTAGTCTCTATCATTAATGTAAGGTACCTACCTAGATAGATAGGTATATTGTTTTATTTTATTTACGGTTACGCTGACCATAGTCGTAAATCCACTCTCGTGAGTGTTCAACACTAAGAAAATATTTATCTCATGCACAGATTTATCTTATGAAAAAATCTGTAGGTACTAGGTATTTTTCTTTCATTCACCAATAGGCAATAATGTTCATGTTCACGTAGACGTAACGTTATTCGTAAAATGTTGTAAATGTCGAAACGCTCATACCCGTCGAACATTCCGCAGTTTCGATTAATTAAAAGAAAACTAAATAGAAAACTCAGCGTTTATAAAATGTTGATCGTATTTTCATAGTTAACAGAGTATGTCAATAATAATTGTTCATCTAACAAAAAGTCCCGCGCCGCTGGCGCTGCTGCAACTCCATTTCCATCCGCATTGCTATCGACAATTTATATTTTATCAGTACTTACCCACATATATAAAAAATATACAATCAAATGCAAAGGCTTACTTACTAAAAACTTACTTTTGACCAAACCTTAGTGTGCTCTACTTAGTAATGCTCTACTCTGAAAATAAATAAATAAATAAATAATGCTGGACAATCCACACAGCATCATCTAGCCCCAAGGTAAGCTGCTGTTAAACAGAGGTGTGTTATGGGTAACTAGATGACTGATATATATTTAATACAATACAATACATAGATAGATATTTTTTGTTATATATAGAAAATACCCAGAACACCCGGATTAAATATTTGTAGATCGTACAAACATTTGTCCCGAGGCGGTAATCGAACCCGCAACCTCTGCGTCGCCGGCGGACCTGCGCCCGCTGCGCCACATCGGTCGTGAAAGGTGAATCATTGAAGGTAGGTAGGTAGGTAAAGTATCAGCATCCTATTCGCTGATAATATTGCATGCTGCATTGCATTGCCAAGCTTAGAGCTGTTTCTTCATCTACAACTGAAGAATTCAACAAATCAATCTATTGCTTATTGACTGCATGCATCAGTCGTGAAGCAATGAGGTAGCTGAACGAAATGGCGCATTATTCTTTCTTGTACCTATTTATTGGTATACCTATTAGGTATACCAATCTCAAAAAAAGCCTATCTCGACTTCTTGATTGGTTCCTCTTTTAGTCTTTTTATGTTGATGGAACTTGGAAGGCATTGTGTTGTAACGTTAGCGTTCTACAATAGCGCGTTTGGTAATATTAGGTAGAGCGCGGTGCTTTTACCTTACTAGGTAGGTAGGTACCTACCTACGTAACTGGTACTGGTTGTATCAATGTTGCTCGGAGACGGCCGCGGAGGGGCGCTACAGTGCGCGGCAACCCACCGTGAACATTGACCAAGCACGCACTGGCTGCCGACAAGCCAGCCACTGCGCTCCGACAACTTGCCGCAACATTCTTAGCGTAAAAGTTAACGTGGACGGTTTACTATAAGTAATTTGCGTTTTTCGAGTTGATTCCTAAATTTTCCTTTCGATTTACCCATAGTGCAAACGACTTTCGACTACGAATGTGATTACGATGTGCCTTGCTGATATTACAACGATGTTTTCACTAGACTCAAGGAAGATTGGAAAATTAGTGCAAAATACAACTAGTGAGTACCTACCTATTCTCATTACAACTCGTGCATGACTATTGTTAAGACCGGCAAATAACTCATGTTGCGATATCATCTACCTTCTCGGTGGCATGGTGTGGGAATAACAAAATAAAATAAAAATGATTTGACAACCTCAGTATGGCGTGGTTGAGAAGCAAGAGGTTGCGGGTTCGATCCCCGCGTGCATGATCCGTCAACATTTTGTACCATGAAATTAATGTACAAAATTTTTTGACATTTGAATCGCTCTAAGAGTTTATGGCTGGGGTGGTCTGGGTGTTTTAGTATTTTTCTATGTTTTGCAACGGTATAAAATTGATTTATAGCAGAGACCTTGAATTAGCGCCAGACACATCGAAACTGCCAATTATTCTAGCGAAAGATACCTTAGTAAAACTAGGTAAAGGTAGGTACTTAATTACTTGTAAGTTGTAGGATTTACATGTACCACTGTACTTATGTTTCATTTCATCCTTTCTGATGCAGATTCGGTTTAATAATTAGGTAGCTATGTACCACTAACTACCTATATAATATAATATGAGGTAGAGTAGGTAGGTATAGTTCGCACAGCAGATCTAGGCTTCCGTGAAGTTAGCCGTTTGTGATGCGCAAAGACAATTTAGTTTGAAAAAGCTCCATTGCGCATCGAAACGGCTAATTTCACGACGAGATCCGTTGTGAGAACTATACATACCTATATAAAAGTTAGTTAACATAAAAATATATATATTTTTTTTATTTCAGATAACACGGTCCATTCCACAGAACTAAAATCTCCATAATCTTTCAGTACGAATTTCAATGTGCTCTTTAATTAAAATTTGGAGCACTTAGATAGGTAGGTAGGTAATAAGTAAAATAATATTTAGGAAAAAACTAAATCGACTCCAAACAAAGAAAATATTTTGTTATGAGTTTTTGGTAAGTAGGTACTTAGGTATACCTACTTACCTAATATAATTATTTAGATTAGGTACCTACTATGCATAATAGGTTAATTGGTGTTATGAGGGGATGTATCACCTACCTATTATTGACACGTTATATATTATTAAAAAATAACTGAACCAATTTTGATAAAATTTATACCTGTGGGACCGTGTTGTTATGCTAATATAGGACCACCTATGAGGTATTACTTATCAAACAAAAAAATAATTAACAAAATCAAAAGTATTTGGCCGAGAAATCGCGTAACATTCAAACTTACGAAAAAAACATACAGCTTGAGTCGGTTAAAAAAAAAGAAAAAAAATCCATCAAACAAAACGTTCACAGTTTTTTTTACATATTTTTGAATGATACTACTTTCCTCTATAGCCTACGCACGGGAGGCGCCCAGCGCGCGGCCCTTTATTTCTTGTGGTTAAAAAACGAACGAACGAAACGCATCCATCGAACGAACTGCCTGTCTGAGTTTGACTGACTGACACTTTAAAAATTGAACAGCTGGCTGTTTTTTTCAGCAGCCTGCGGTATTGCAAACAGAAACAATTGAAGAAAATGAACAGGAACTACAGTAGGAGGATTGCTGAATTCCACGATGAGCATTGCTGCGCGGCAAGTGTCACCGGGAATTTCCGGCGCAGCTCCTCACTGCGGCTGCGCGGGGAGAAAATGGTGCAGCGGTCGCCACTTTCCACCAGAAAATTAATTCCCATAATCACGGAAAATAACCACCAAAAACAGCGCAGCGATGTGCCTCGCCTCCTGGAGCCTGGCCATCGCCAGCGGAGCCACGTAAGTCCACTTTCAGATCCCGGTGATACCTACATTATTCTGTAAATTGCTATGGCCACTCGAACTTATGCCAACACAACAATATCATGTCACTGCTGCATCTTTAGCTAGTAGGTTTTAAATTTGATACATACCAAGATACCTAAGGCTATGTTAAAACAACAGATGCAGGTGATATTGCACTGCAGTGCAAAAGTATTAATAAGTATACTTACCTATTCTTTACTACATAGTATAAAACAAAGTCTCTTCCTGCTGTCTGTCTTTCCCTATGTATGCTTAGATCTATAAAACTATGCAACAAATTTTGATGCGGTTTTTTAATTGATAGAGTGATTCAAGAGGAAGATTTATAATATGTAGCTTAAGCACCCATGCGAAGCTGGGGCAGGTTATATGTATATGTTGCAGTATCAAAGCATATGTAGATAATTCTTGGTATATGCAAATGCAATTACTTACCTAAGTTTAACCTTGAATTTTTGTTTTCAGTCATTCAATAATTCCTCACAAAAACAAAAAAAATCTTGCCTAAAAACACATGAATCATGTGGAGACAGGAAGCTGAGTATGACTGATTCTGCCAACACTCCTCCCGGCTCTCCGGAGGATTTGCCTGATGATGAATCTCTTCACAGTTATGGGAGCGCAGCCACAGCAGCATCTATTGATGTTGGCTATGCTCCCTTTAATGGCACCACCTTCAGTGGCAAGTCAATGCGCTATGTGCTCCACTGCTCATCACATGCCGGCCTTGCTGGGGATGAATACCTCACTCCCACCCAAAGAGCCCAAAAACAAATACGCCGGCTTAAAAGTCTCCTCACTCATGCTAAAAAAGACTTGGATAAAAAAGACAGTGAAATATTCCATCTAACCAAAGAAGTTGTTGAACTAAGACTGTTCAAAGCATCTGTCTGTTCACCTGATGAGAAATCAAACTCAAGTGAAATTGTAACAATCAGGGAAAATGCTGAAGAGGCATCTATACAAGAGACTCCAAGACTTGAGAAGATATGTAGATCATATGATGTTACAGACAGTCCACATTTCAAAGAACAGACTCCAACTAGGTGTCGCAATGAAATGCAAGGTTCCTTCACAGACTCTGGACACTTTGATGACCTCACTAACTCCTCACTGCATTCTAAAGAGTCTGTCCATATGTTGACACATGAGGCTAGTTGTATGACTGAGTTAGATGATTCTGATGAGGAACGTCGAAATCTAATTGCTTATTATGAGAAGAAAATTGAAGATATCATGAGAGGGCATGTTGGTGAAACACAGGAACTGAAGAAGGCTCACAATGACAAGGTAGAAGATTTGTTGATAAAGCTGGCAGATGTCAACACCCGCTATTGCGAGTTGCTGCCAAACTATGAACAGGCCAAGGAAAGAATTCACTCCCTTGAGAAGCAGTTGGAAGAGGCAAGCAAGCAGTTGCAAGATGAAGAAAACAAGCACAAATCCATTTACTTGCAAATGTACAACAAGGGGGTTGAAGCTGCAAAATTCCAAATGAATAATAAGGTAAATAAAACAGCATCATGCTTGTAGGTCTACTACTGTTCTTAATGCAGAGCTTATGTTATTTTGTTAGTTTTGTATGAAAGCAGTTCAAACTTCGGAAAATAATACAAATAGCTCATGGCCCAAAAGTTAATTTTGAAAATGTAGAATAAAAACATGTTCTATTTTTGATTTATTAATGTCAAACTTAATGCCACCTGTGTTTTGTTTTTGCTAATTGTTTAACTAAAACTAGAGTGAGATTCATCATGTTATTTCTTTGTCTACATGGGATCATAAACTTGATTAAAAAAAAAAAGTTGTATCAGTGTAGTGGTAATTTTGGTTGTTATTTCCCCATTGGCAGGCTTTGGCCTCATTGCTCATTTGGTGAATATATTTTCAGGAAGATGAGCCTAGCACATCAGCCGGGCCTGTAAGCCGGGTGTCTGTAGAAGAATTGCTGGAGCAACTGATGATTACTCAGACTGAGCTCGAGAAAGTCCGAGTAAGTGAACTATTATATTTTTATGTAATAAGAATCATACTTTTACATTTTGTGACATTATCATTTCACAATTTAACAAATCATATAAATTTTCTACTTATCAGCATGATGTTGTGTTGAATCATTATTACACAACCAGTGATCGGAAATATTGCTATGTAATAGAATGTGCAATTAAAAAAGAAATACGCTATTGTTCTGGTACTATTGCATTATTTCACCTGATTTCGCTCTTCTACTAATTTTACTATTTAATGTAGATACTATAAATTGACTGTTATTAACAAAAATAATGCTACACAATTACTTATAGAAAATACGCACACATTTCAATGTTAATCAAATCTTTAGACCTATGTGAACACAGAACATGTTATTATTATACTTTAGTAAGTATACAATTCTACTCTACCTACCTATGAAAACTCTAGAATTGTTTACTGAATTTTCAAATATAATAATCAACGTTATTCAACATATATTTTCGCGTGATCGCGATAAGAAGTAAGGCTAACGGTAAACTTGAAATCACTTTAACGTAAACTTCAACAAAAAATTTTAATATAAACATACCGATTTTATTACTTCAATAAATTTTTACATGCACCACATCAAGTTTAGGCACATTGTATTTTTTTCTTACCATGATCTGGTAGCTAGTTAATAAGTACTTCATTAATTACTTTCAAACATTTACATAATACATCTCATTCCAAAAGTTCATAATTATTGTATTCTAAGGGTTCACTCTTATTTTGTGTGTGTATTAAGATTTGATCGTCACTGTTGTGCTGTTTTCCTATCATCAGGTTGTTTTAACCCACCGCATTGTACTCCCACGGTATACCGTACACTATAGTGTGCATGTAGTGGCGAATAACATGCTCGCTTTAACGTCTAGTGCATTACAGGACACGGCATTCACAGAGGACCGAACTACAAAGTCACAAGTACTGCTAAGCGCAAAGGAGGCTGTTTCTTTATGGGTCCTAGGAGCTCGAAAGGTTGGAAGTTGGACTTTATAATGGACAGCGCTCACTTTACACCCCTATTGTACCAATTTTTTTTTTGTTTCTCCATGCTTCCCACATGCCACAGATTCAGTATAGCTAATTATTGTTTAACTACGATTTTTATATAAATTCAAATGAAGGTTGCCTACATTCTTATGGGAGTTGTTATGTATGAATACATAAACTCAATGGCATAAATATTTGAATGTGCCTGTTTTGGCGGTCTTAAAATGTGAATAATTTGCATAGGTACTTATTTGATAAAAACTGCAAGCTTAATACTAACTTATTTCTTAATAATTATGGGGTTGGTTTTAGAGGTTTTGGGCATTATTTTAAGGGCTTACCTGCTACTCTATAATTTTTACGAGCAATAGTTTGAATAGACTTGACATAGTTTGCATGCGTATTTTGAATGAAACAGCCTCTTTTGGTTTCTGGGTTAACCATAGATTTTCTTTTAGCCTATTAAAATTTTTTTAGGTGTTTATGTAAGTACTTGGATAATATTTATTTTTAAAAACCAATATTCTGAGGTATGTGTACTCACTTAATTTTATTCATATTTTGATTTAAATTTTGCCATTCATAACTTACTTAGTCCGCCCGCGGCTTTGCTCGCGTGAGAGGCAATTATCTATTTGGTTGCAACTATTTGACTAGGTTTCAATCAAAAGTTGCTGATTAAAATCTGATTGCAACTAGACTATTACGAGTAGTAGAGTTCTTTGTGAAAGAGCTCGTCCGGGGAAGTAGTTGTATTAAAAAAAAACCGAGCAGCACAATAGCCCAGCATATAAACAAGCAATAAATCATATTTATTATCTATCTAATCTAATGTATATCGAAAGCATTCACGCAACAGCGGAACCCATTCCGCTGTTTATATAATTATAATAATTTATTATTTCGATTAAATTTATACTTACAAAAAACTTTTTATTGGTTATACGCAGTTAGTGTACGTACATAGTCGTTAGTCTTGTTAGAATGTATATTTGTAATTGAAGTAGTTTCTAGAATGTATATTTCCTCGCATGCAGATTTCGATCTGTATCTACTACGTTTTTTCCAGGCAATGTATCGTCGCATTGTCGAGTCGCAGAAAGGTAGCAAGACCAACATAGACCCTGAAGTGACGCTACAGTTCCTCAAATCGGCCATCTACTACTTCCTTACCGACCCCGAGAACCACCAGGGACACCTCAGCGCCATCGAGAACATTCTCGGATTCACTGAAGCTGAGAAAAACAATATACGGAAAGCCAGAGCAACATAGAAAGACTGCTGTGATCGTGTGATATGATGTTTTACTATACTAGTTAATTTTGCTACTATTTAGATAGATCATAATTTTTGCGCAGGTTAGACGGCGCGACGTAGAATAATTATGTTAAAAAATCGTGTGCACTTTAGTTAGCAGGACGCATCTACTTAGCATAAATGCACATGAGTTTATTTTTGTTGGTGATGTTTTCTCTTGATTTTAGATCGTTTTTTTTATCGAATTTACTAAGTTTGTGATTTTTATAGTTTTTAAGCGCCAAAGAATCAAGTTTCCTTTCAAACGTGCAATTTATAATCATAAGTTCTAAGAAATGTACATTTCTTATTAAGGTTTTTGTTATATCTTTTATAATTTTATCGTTGGTTTTGTTTTCCTATTTTGTTTATGTTAAATATTTTTTTGCATGCTAATAAGCATTTTAGCTATGGTTTAGTTATGTTATCGTGAGAATAGTTTTAGGCGACGTTATAGAGTAAGTATTTTTTATTTTCATACAATCATGTCCAATCTAAATGATTGATATTCATAAATTTTAAAACAATAAATTATTTTGGAGATAAATTTGAACCAGGACAATAAGTATAACGACATTATTAGATCGGATAGTAAAGAGTAGGATAGATTAGTTGCCTCCACTATAACCGCCTACTTTTAGAATCACTACTATTGAAATTTATCTTCAAAAAAGTTTAATTTGTTTAGAAATGATTGTAAAGAAATTTTAAAAATATCTATTCACATCTTGCCACCATGAACGTTGCGTCTGTGATTCATAGTACCTTGAAAGTTATGACATTTTAAATAAACAATGGTATGAACATACCTAACCCTATTAAGGTATGAAAAACAGAAATATGCAGTGTTTCTGTAAGAGCAACGTGGCTTTCTCTTGCAAGATAATATGTCCTTATCATCAAATTTATACTTCTCAACTTGAAATTGCCTCAAACAAGATTAAAGCATCTAGTTATTGGCAGCTCTAAATAACAATATAAAAAGAACTACATTTAAAACCAGTCTTATTTTTGATAGTTTCAAGTTGATAAGATTTTCATGAAATATTGTGAGAAACTGTTTGCATAATAATCTGATCATGTATTTTAAAATGCAATTATTACCTACGCATAATATTGTTTAAGATTATACTGCGAATTGTGAAATTTTATTCTTGCCCTCGTTCCTCGAATTCGATAGTTATTAAAAACTTATCGTATTTAGTTGGTAACTTTTATTATATTATAATTTATGTTAAGTAGTACTTAGAGGTATTTACCTGTAGACAGGTAAACTGTAGGAGCACATACTGTGAAAGCGCTAGTATTCTAACGTATAGTAACTACGGGGAATCTCATTTGATTTAGCCCTGAAGATACAATTTTACGATTTCTGATGTAAGAATTACAACTGCAAAAATTTAATAAAATTAAGCAGCTATTTTAAGCACTTCGTCCACATTCAATGTAACAAATATGCAGTAGATAGTTATTCCAGATTTTATGTACGAATAACGTTATATGACTTCACTGAGAAATATAGACGAACTATTTTGACATGATTTGCCTGCCTGTTAATATCATTAAACGGTTATTGATGATTTATATTGCTCTTTTATTTTTGCGGCTCCCTTCATTCATAATCATTTTAATAGTCTGCGATTAAAATCTGCTGAAATCTATGTTCTGTGTCGTAAGAACGACTAATAATCAGTTTTATTATGAGCTTTACTTGATTGCTACTATAGTTAAAGTTCTCACGGCGGATCTCGGCCGTCGTGAAATTAGCCGTTTTGATGCGCAATGGAGCTTTTTCAAACTAAATTGTCTTTGCTCATCACAAACGGCTAACTTCACGGAAGCCTAGATCCGCTGTGCGAACTATAAAGCCGCGTTTACATTATTCTGTCGTGCGTGACGCGTCATAAGCATTATCCTAACCATACATTTACGCATTCTGTAACTCTGTGTTGTGTACTATTCTGTATGGATACGATATACTTATGACGCGTCACAAAACTCCACGACAGAATAATGTAAACGTGGCTTAACGTTGCTCTTCGTGAGTTTTGTGATTCCTGTAGTTGTATATTTGTGGGCGTATCATGTCCTACCTAACGTAACGACAAGATTCAAATGAAACTTGGTATATAAAATATTGTGATCTGTGTATATGTTCGTTCAACCACGTCGCGCCCCGTGTAAAACGCGTTAAATATGGGCGCTGAGAAGTACAGCTGCTAGAGCAGCTACTACTAACTAGTGTTAAAACACTAGTAACCAAACGACAATAAGGAACAGCCGTACGCCGCGCCGGACAGAAATCTTTGTATAATGCTTAGAACTCTAGTTAAAATTTAATAAACTTTATATGGATAATAAGAAATGAAATAATTGCTTGTGTCATTTTATTTATTATTTTGTAAAAAGTTTAAACCATAGTTCATAAAATATCAAAATTTAAAGCTAGCATTTAATTATCATACAAGTAGCAAAGTCTTATTTCGTAATCTTATAATCTAAATGTTAGGTTAGATTGTTACATTTAAGTTTCTTCGTTATCTTATGTATAGAGATGATTTAACAAGCTGCAACATTTGACTTCATGGAAGCACTTAGCGAAAATACATTACAAAAATCTGGTTTGCAGATAAAATGGCTGCTAACAATCTATAAATATATCACAACCACATCTTGTACACTTGATTCTTCATACTTAATTAAATCCAGATTTTAAATCGGCTACGAAATGCATTTTAACTTACAAATAATTATCAAATTGTTTTGCATTTAACTTATCGCAAAAAGGTATAAAAATACTTTTACAAAACAAACTAGTAATATCAGTCGATTCAGATCAAAGTTTTCCCGTTAAATAAGTTTTATGGCACTTTTTAATGAGGTTTTGGTTATCACACAAATGCACATCAGGATTGTCATGGACTGTTCACGATATAGTTTCAATCAGTCTTTTTTTTCTTATTCAATATCAAAATAAGATCACAAACATAAATTGCATAGATCCTTTCACTGTGATCGATTTTTCATAATATTTCGAGACGGCGATCTTTGGATTTAATTGAACTTATTCTATAAAGGTGCAATTGATATGTCGAAATTCAATCGAAGCTGAACTTGACCTCTTCTCTTGAAGGGTCGTTGTTGGCAGCGACGGCTTGCAGCCAGTATCGACTGATCTGGCTCTCGATAGAAGGCGTGCTTTCCTTCCGAGCGCTAGCCCGGGCCTTCCTTTTAGCTTTACTGTGCTTGGTGCGGCGTCGACCAACTTTTGTTTTCATCTCTGCGATCTTGACGGAGAGCTGACTGTCGAGGGAGTTACGGCGGGATTCCACGGACACGTGGCGGAGACTGATGCTGATCTGGGAGTCTTGCGAGTTGCGCCGATCTGGCGTGGAGCTGAGTGAGTGGTGCGTGTGCGCCGGCAGCACGAGCGCGTCGCGACGACGCACGAACCGGGGGAGGTTCGCCGCCCATGATGACGACAACTCGCCGCTGGAACAACATTCAAATCAAATCTTATCTTCAACTCATCTTTACAAATGTTATTAAACTTTAGATTCATCTTAAATTAAGACTTTGCCTATTCGAAATAAACCGTTTGTTGGCTGCAAAAAATAAAACTATTTAAACGAATTTACAAATAGCAAAAAGGCCACTGTATTTTGTATTTTTTTAAATCTGCTGGTATTGTAACACATATATTGCAATGTGTTAGTGTCGATAATGACTTAAAATAATGTGATTTAGTTTTATTTTTAAAGCTTACCTCTCGTGTTTAGCGTCCTCTGGATAGTCGATAGGCGAGGTGTGGTCAATGCACAGTCCCACAGGGTCCTGCCTCGACCCCCCCAGCGATATGGAGAGGCGGCCGCGCGCCGCGAACTCCCCGCGGCGCCGGTACGCGCGCGCAATCAACTCGTGCTTACGGGCACGCCGCGTTACCTCCGCTTCGACGGAGCAGCCGCACTTTCTGCAAAACAAGTCTCAATATCAGATGCTAAAGTTAATTTTCAGCAATTTAGTAGTGTTACTCTTGGATACGTATCCATCCACTGCCATACTTAATTGTGTACTGATTGTCTACAGGCTTCATGTTTATGTGAGAAGGTAAGAAAGTTCGTATGAGTCTGTGGCCAACTCTGGTGACGGAGTTAATATACCGCCTGAAGGCCTTCGACATAGACTGGCCTGACATGACCTTTAAAAAAGCCGTGATCGTCAACTTAACGTGCTTTGGGAGCGCTTAGTTGAAATTGCCACTGGCGGTCACCCTTCATAACGGTTACCCCACTTATTAGTGATAAGTAAGTAGTTTGTATGAGTCAGTGACCAACTTTGGTGATAGAGTTCTAGGCCACCCAAAGTTTTCTGTCTTCTTGAATCTTCTGTCCTTAACAACTTTGAAAAGGCCGGGACCGACTGCTTAACGTGCCCTCCGAAGCACGGGAGCGTACCTGGCTGCGTATCTGCGCCAGGCGCATGCGGCGGCCGGCGTCCAGGTCCAGGAGGCCATGAGTGCGCCGGCCGCGAAGCAGCACAGCAGCCGCAGCTGCAGCACCGACACGGAGGGCCGCGCTCCGGCGCTGCACTCCAGCGCACTGTCGCGCAGCGCCTCTAGCCGGCATCTGCACAACACCAATCAGTGACAACTGAGTTTTATTCATAACTAGCAACCCACCCCGGCTTCGCTCGAGTGCTTAAGCTACATATAAACATTCATCTTGTATCACTTTATCTATTAAAAAAACCGCATCAAAATCCGTTGCGTAGTTTTAAAAATCTAAGCATACATAGCGACAGACAGATAGCGGGCAGCGACTTTGGTTTATACTATGCAGTGACAAGTTCTATTTTTAAAAGAGTGTCTTATTAAGCGCCTCACCGAGTCGACAAACGAGTGAAAACAAACAAAAGTAACACGTTGAGTTGACCCTAAGTAAATGTAAAACCATAAACGGCGAAATAACTAGTAATTCCCCGAACAGAAGACCTTGCAATCACCAACTTTTTAAAAGTGAGCCATTTACTGCATTTTGAGGAGCTATTCTGCTCATCACACTGAATATCCTCACCAGATTTTCACCAAAGGATTAATTTCATATCATCAAATTCATTAAGTTCAAATTGGAAAAAAAATATAAGACTAACAGTAACAAATATTTTTTAGCCCGGCTCCATACTGCGTGAAACAACTTCTTTGAGACTTTTAGAGTTACTACCTTTCGAATAAAAAAAAAATTATCAAATAAAAATCTTACATAATATTCTTTTTGAACGCCTCCTTCCACAGATCGTAGTTCCTGAACTCGTAGATATGACACGCGCAGGTGACGCAGATGAACACGGCGACTAGCGCGGCTGTGATGGAGCAACGTGTGATGGTCTGTCGGATCTTGTTGGACGCGCGCGGAGATATCACGTCCTTGCTCGATACCCGCACTGCTATCAGGGAGAACACACCTGCAAGTACAATGCATAGTCAGTTAGATAGTATTGAATGACGCTGTTGTGTTGAATGTTTTGAGAACACACTTGCGAGGACAATACATAGTCAGTTAGATATTATTGAATAACGCTGTTTTGTTGAATGTTAAAAATGACTAATTTTAAACGCAGAATATCTAGCACTACGGTGGTATCCACCTAGACGAACTCTTGCTGAAGAGTCCTACCACAAGGTCAAAATTATGTCGAAAGTACGAGGAACGACTGGTAAACGAAGTATAGTAAATCAAAGCCCAGTACTGATGGTCTAGTGGGCAGCGACCCCGCCTTCCGATCTTAAGATCGTGGGTTCGAACCCGGTCGTAAGAAAAATTTATGTGCGCAATGCCAGTGCTCTCATACGGTAAAGGATACCGGCATGTCCAAGCACAAAAAATTTGAAAGACATGTGACTCTCACTAATCTGCATTGGGTGCGCGTGGTGGACTAAGACCCAATCACTCTCGCTAGAGCACAGAACAGATATTAGTACTAGCTAAAGAGTAGTCCAGTGTCCCAGCAGTGGGAACGTTAGAAGGCTGTCATGATGAAATCAAAGCTATTACATTTAACTGCTAGTGCTATTTAATCGTGGTTGAGGTAGCCCACGAGGCAGATACCCGTGACACTACTGCCGTCAACCTCGCCGAACGTCCGGCCTTATTATGTCGCTGTCGTTTCCGTACATGCTTAAGGTGCGCACTGTAGGTGTGAAACAGACGGCCAAGCGATCGACAGAGACTTACATAATAAGGATGCGGTGTATCATGGTAGACCCGTAAACGGAGAATACTAGATAGACAAGTCATCAACGTATACAGTGTGAGCTTTTTTTTTATGTCAGCAAGTGACAAGACAATCAAGGCTCCCACCTGATCTTAAGCACCACGCCTGACTATTACAAATGCAGTGCCACCCAAACAAACAAAAACCGATACGCAAATAGAGACAAAAAACTGATACTTCGTCTTGCTCCCTCTTATTCATTTTACAATCAATCCTTCTCTGTCAATTATTATTCTTTTAGCAACCACTCTATAAATTTAAGGACTCGTCTTACCTCGCAGCAGAAAGTATCCGCCGAGCACTTGCACCACCGCTAACGGCGCCAGCAGCAAGGCGACGCGCATCGGATGGTTGAGGTAGCCCACGAAGCAGATGCCCGTGACGCTGCTGCCGTCGACCTCGCCGAACGCCATCGTGGCTATGGTCAGCACGAGCGGCAGCGACCACGCCACTAGGTGGAAGTACGCGGCTTTCTTATCTATGCGGTCTTGGATTTTGCCTGTAGAGAACAGTTTATGTTTTACTAGCGGCTCGCGGTAAAAAGTTATTTATTCCACCGAGACCGAACATTTATTCGGGATAAAAAAAAGTAGCCTGTCCTATTCCAGACTATAGTTTATGCCTGTGCATATTATTTTTACACATATCCGTTCAGCCGTTCTGGCGTGATAAAAACATACAAATTTTCCTCTTTATATATGAAAAAAAAGCTATGGTGGAGCCATTTATACAAGTAATTCATTATAAATATTTACTTCACGAATTCACAATCATTGCATTTGGTGATAGTGTCTCAGCAGTGGAAAAGTTTGTAGGCTAATGAAGTAAGTTATGCAAGCTGGTTGACTTACCCAATGCTCGAAAGCTCATGTGCCACGCGTACGTAAATATCACGAACCAAACACAAGCTGCCATCATGAAATAGTACACCTGAAAAGCATACCAAATTCTACAAAAACAGCAAAAAATATTAAAATAAACAGTTAGGTATAGATAGCATGACACGATTTAAATTAGTCAAAACAATTTTATCCAAAACCGGTAGACACCATGACTCCATAAGTTACTGACTTACTACAGTCGCTAGTTAGTTCAGGAATGTTTGCCAAAAAATAAAAGCACGCCTTGATATTGGCTAGGAGTCATAATCGTATCAGCGACAAAGCCCTTTTTTCTTTGATTATAAAAAAATTGGCTAGCATTTATAAATTTTCCCGGACTTGCTAGTTCTAGGATATTGAAGCATCTAGGATATTGATATCTCGTAGCTCTAAAAAATGTTATTAATTAGAGTTTCCGTCTTACCAAAACAAAAACAACGACGCAAGATAAGTTCTCCTCCGCCGACGGCTCCCCCTGGCGTCTAGTTCCATCCTTAGAGCACACGATGTCTTCTCTCGAACCGATTCCGAATTGAACAAGCCACCTGCAGACCATAACTCATCACATGCGTCATAATCAGCCGATATATCCACTGCTGAACATATGGCGTTCCCCAAAGAGCGCCACAACGATAATGCCAATGGCCCATCGAGAGGGGAACAATAACTATAGCTTCAACCCATAATGTCTACTCTATTTTGGAGATCTCTTATGAACAGGTAGTAAATAAGTCCAGTCCAGTCGCTGATAAATAACACAGATCACAATATTTTAACATACTCGTAGTATAAAACAAATTCGCTTCCCGCCCTGTCTGTCTCTTCTAGATCTTTTAATGCGGTTATCGTCAATAGTTAGAATATAGTGATTCAAGGTGAAGGTTTATACATATAGTTTAGGTATCCGTACACTGACTAGTAATGAACGTAAAGACTGCTTGTTACTAAATATAATACTGGCTGTAAAGCTGTCACTGGCCGTCGGAGCCAATTCAAATACAGCATTTGGCCTATTAAAAACAAAATCAAACAATGTGAATCAATCCAGCTTACCCCATAGAAGCAACAGCGAAACACACGTTGATATAAAAGATGACTAGTGCGGGATACTTGTTGGCGCTGCGCCAGTCTATGAGGAATGTGGCCACGGTGAGGAGGTTCAGAGCGAGGCATATCCCTGCGCCCCACGCGATCAGCCTGTGGAGCTGATTGTGTTCATCATCGGTGTATAGCGGATCGCGGCACGGCAATCCACAACCAGAGATACCTGGAAAATTAAAGTCAAGAGTTATAAACAATATAATCACTTTGATACGTCATAAAAGCTAGGTGAATTTATGTTAGTTCCAAGTACAAAATGTAAAAGAACCATGTAACTGATGGTTCTTATCGCTTTTAAGGACCCTTGCTTAATGTTACGGATGCTGAGCAAAGCTTAGACAGAGAAAATGTGTTTGGAGTAGAGTAGGAGCTTTTTTTGTCAACTAAATATTTAGTTAGCAACTGACGCTACAACGCCCTATAAAAAAACATTGACATTAGTGTGCCTAACTGTGAATATTTACAAAATACGTTAACTGAGAATCAAGAGTAATAAAATCTAAAAGTTACCTTCGTAATAATGTGCCGGTTTCGCCGTATGAATCAGTGGAGGCAGACACTTGCCAGTCGTATTAAACTTCACCTCTCGAACAGTGTTTTCGCATTTTGGAGGAAACAACGTGGAATTACATTTCAAAAAGGACGGAAAGTATGAGGTATTGTATAAAATGGCGCAAGGCTCCATTGTGATCTTGCACATTTCGTATGACGGCAGGTACACCATATCTTGACCTAGTATTTTCTCGCATTTCGGCATAAATGTGGCGCATAGCAGAGGCTGTATAACGGCCCAACACGTTGGCACATTGATCAGCTGCCTGTAAATTTCCAGCTGCGCTTGTATTTTGTTCTGGGTCTCGTAAAACGTAAGATGCACGCTGGTTTTGTCGTATGGCAGTTTGGATCCCAAGCAAGTGGTCCTGTTGAGTGGTTCGCAGCGAGCTCTGCGCACGCAGCTGTCGTGTTTGATCTCTCTCTCAGGGAACCACTGTGGGCTTTTATCTGGTTTTATCAGTCTAAAGTTTGGCGTCCCATTTATGGCTTCAAGGCGCTCGGTAACATTGTCGCTCATATCTGCTATAGAGTTTTTATCCCCGCCGCTCCCGAACTGGCTCGCCCGACATAACGATATTGCAAAAAACCACCAAACCCATCTCCCCACCGACATCTGAAACAAGAGAAACGCACTTTGACTATTGCTGCATGATCACCTCTAGAGGGTTAAAAAAACATTAAAAAAAATTGAAACTACACTTTATTTCTCAAAGCATTCTTTATTCAAGGTCGAGGGCGATATCAAATGAAACCCTTATAAATTCCAATAATTTATTAGTTTAACAAAAGTGTTTTCCTTAGTTTATGCACTATTGTATTCAATTTATATTATAATAGGTATCATGTAGAAGTCCAAGGAGAAGGAGAAAGGGAGAGTACGGGTAAGCTGGCCCGACTATTTTTCTATTCCAAAAACAGTGCAATAAATTCCCTAAATGTAGCTACGCTTTTGAAAATAAAAAATAAAGGTATCAATCAATGAGAACTACAGTCCAAATAATGTTAGTACCTATGATAAAAATAGACATGCATTACCATTTTATAGTTTTTAAACAAAGGTAGGTAGGTATTTAATTAGTTTATTGGGTACCTACAATGTATCAAACGAAGTTCCATGCATGTAAACCATTGTTTTAACCACCAAATAGTATTATTGTATTGTAAAATAAATCTGCACACTTTTAAACTGTATTAAGAAATGTTCCCTGATTGACCAAATAACATCAGTAGCCAGAAGAGCTAAACCATTAAATTATGAATTCTTCATAATGAAAAAAATGTGTACCTAAATGTTAATAAGGTACATATACAATATTTTTGTAACCTAACTAGCACTGTCCAGAAACTAAGGGAGAGGAGACCCTTGGACTTAAATAGTTCCTTTTTCTTTATTTTATTTCATATTCAAGGGTAAAAATCGTTTATTTACTATTTTCATACAAAATGTTTCGATATCGGGTTGACCTTTATTTCAGAATATGTTTTATTGACAAATCAAATTAAGTACCAGTATCTTACTATAACGGTGACAGGTTGGTGGTGAAAGCGCCGAAGACTCCACCCATTCAACGAACAGCTAGCAACAGGAAAATGACTGCAGTCTTGCCAAGAGACCCAGATTTCCCCTTCTCAGTAAATAATTACCTGATGCCAGAAAAACAAAGATCAAACAAGTACACAAAGTTTAAATTTATTCCCAATTAAGAGATCAACTCACCAAATAGCACCATAAACAAAGAAGATACACCTGGACAGAAATGTGATCAATATTTTGTGACATAATATAATTTTATTATGTTTCAGCTTATCAAAATAACATACATGCTGTAAAAGAAAGTATGTACAACCATTTTTCAACTCATTCACTGTATTTTTTTACACTTACGCACTCGTTTACGCTAACATAAAACTTGAACAATAGTCTATGCATATTATTGCTTAGTGAGTTGTATGCTAGTTGGAAATCATGCCGCCTCTTCGGAAGCCTCTGTTGGGGCCACGACCCCTACTTCGCGGCGAGCCGCGTGGCCCGTTGCCTCGCCAGCTGCGTCCGTGCCCGTTCATACCTCGGCCCCGCCCTCTGTTCGTATTCTGACCTCCTCGTCCTCTAAACCCACCGTCCCACCGCTGCTGATTAAAACTCTCATCTCCATTATTATCATCCTCGTTATTAAAACTAGTATCATTATAATTTTCTTCGTCGTAACTCTGATCGTAATTCTCTTCGTTGTTATAATCTTCATCTTGGTTGTATTGGTTGTTATCAAAATTATTGTCGAAATGGGGTTTGTTAAAACCATTATCATTGAATGGCGGCCGCGGTGGCATGTTGCCCATATTTCCCATAGGTGGCATGTTACTCATATTGCCCATTGGTGGCATATTACCCATCGGCGCCATATTATTTCCCATTGGTGGCATATTGCCCATTGGCGGCATATTACCCATTGGTGGCATATTCCCCATCGGTGGCATATTACCCATCGGCGGCATATTACCCATTGATGGCATATTCCCCATTGGGCCCATGTTGCCCATTGGAGGTCCCATTTGGTGCATTGGGGGTCCCATGTGCATTGGTCCAGGTCCAGGTCCTGGCCCCATAGGACGCATTGGACCCATATGTGGTCTCATACCCATATTCATTGGTGGCCTCATCATGTTATTCATTGGAGGTCTATGACCCATGAGCCCCATTCGAGGAGGACCCATATTATTATTATCTGGGCCATTATTATATTTATTTGGTCCTTGATTATGTTGTTCATCAGTGTCCATATCATTGTTTTGGTAGTCTGGATCATAATGATCATAGTTATTATCATCATCATTTTCGGTACCACCCTGATCATCATTATCATCTTCATTATTGTTGGGGTATTCAAATGGTAGGTAATTTTCATCGTCATCATCATTTTCGAGATGAGGCATCTCATCTTGTAATTCTTCTATTTCACCTGATGCAATGTATTTCCTTAGTGCATATGGACCTTCAGAGATGGCTTTTTCCAGCGGAGAATCAGGGTCCACTGATATAAGTTTGCCGTAAATGAATATTGCTGAAGCATGTATTGTATGTAGTGGTACAGCACCTGGAACCGATTCCACAATAGCCTGAGTCATTGCTTCTGGTCCACAATCCTCACCTGAAGGGCCATGGTTCCAATTGGCCTGGAAATTTCTAGGAATAGGTTTACTGTATGGAACTTTCTTTATTTTTTTGTCGAAATCCATAGGTATCAATGTAGTGTCTAGATCTAAGCCAGGTATGACTTTATCTGTATCTGAAGAAAATATCTCTACTTTATCTTCAGGCCCCATTCCTGGAATCACTGCTGTTTCTTCCAAATCATGATCATCTTGCACTCCAGGAGGCAAAGTGTTCAAATTGTATTTGTCTCTCATGAGATCACCAGGACGATTTCTTGTCCAAAATTTAGATGTATGATCATTTGAGCCTGAGCATAATATATGCCCAAGAGGGTGCCAGGCCATTGTCCATACAATAGATTCATGAGCTCCTTCAATACAACCAACTTCTTTGTCTGTTCCCACATTCCAGAAAAGAATAGCTCCATCAGATCCACCAGAACAGAATAGGCCTTCATGGGTTGGATGCCATACTACACTGGATGCTTCCTTTTTATGTCCCCTGAATATTTGCAACTCAGTTCCTAGTTTTCTGATGTCAAATAATTTGAGCAAATGGTCTCTGGAGGCAGTTATGAGCCAATTGCCATTTTCATTCCATTTCAAATCCATTACTGTAGATTTGTGAGCATGTAGAGTAGACAGAGCTGTTCCAGATTTAGGATCCCACAGTTTGATAGGTTGTTGGTTATCCTTACTGCCAGATACAATGAGAGCTTTTGTAGGATGCCACTGAACACATTTCACATCTGCTCCATGACCCCGCAATATTCTCTCCTCTTGACATCTATAAAAATCAAATATTCTCAATGTTCCATCATCGGAACAAGTCACAATTTTAGAATCACTAGGACTAAAACTAATTCCCCTGACCGCTTCTTTGTGGGCCTGGTACATTTTTACATTGTTCATGTTACTTTGCCAATACTTAATGAATCCAGAATGGTCACCTGTTACCATCCAACCCTCGCCGTGAGACCAAACCATAGATCTGACCGGAGAATCATGAGCTTGAAGTATAGTTTCAAAATTAAAGGTCAGACCATTCCACAGAGTGAACTCCCCAGAAGAAGCCCCTGTGATAAGCCTACGACCTTCGGGTGTCCACGCAACCGCGAAAATGGGACATCTCATTTTATTTGTTGCAGTTTTAACGAAGCGTGTAGTGACGGCATTTATTGGGTTGTCGGGATACGAGGGTGGTGGTAACATATCGGGAGTGTACATAGCATCCGGCTGCAGAGCGTGCCTATCCCGCCAATCCCTTTGCCAAACGCGACCTTCTAAAGCTTTAATGATAGCTGCATTATAATCTACTGTTTTACGCATGACTGATTTACGTAGACGTTTACCATCAAAATCATCTTGCGTCATGTTCAGCGGGCCCTGAGGTGGGAAGCGCATGTGGTAGCTTTGGTAAGGCCTAAAGTTATGGCGCATGTTAGGGCGCACGGGTGGCGGCGGACCCATCATACCTGGGCCAGCCATACCCGGTGGCGGCCCCATCGGCGGCGGGTGAGCGAAATCCATGGCTAATACTTCGATACCTAATTAGAGAAACAGATTATTACAAATATCGCCTGCAAATTAAACTACAATTCAATATACAACGCTAGTGGCTTTTTACTTTGTCAGCGATTTTATAAGTTATTCTTACCTTATGTAGTCAAAATACGTTATAACATCATACACGCTGTCGCCGAAACTGCACAACACACAATTAAAACTGATACAAACATAAAACTACGGAAGATTATTTAACCTATTTCTGTCAATTTGTTAGCCAAGCAAAGCAACGAAATCAACGAACTAAGAACAGCACTGCCATGTTGCTTTTTTAATTTTAGTTAGTTTGCTTGCTTGCTTGCTGTTTGATTGTTTGCTATTGTTTGGTTTTTGTTTGATTGATTAGTGCTTGACTTGTTGACTTCGAAACAAGCAGTAAGCAGCAAGCACGCTTCTTTCTACCATACCAACACAACAATAAAAATAATATACTCGGAAAATAGATTCCATATTTTTTTATAAACATAATACTTAATTTTCTAAATCAACAATTTATCATTGTGAACGTACCTACGTTCTTCGTATTCGGAATATGAAAACCAACTCCAGCTTCGATGGTGGTGGCTGGCTAAGGATAGATATGTTCCTTGTGGCTGGCTCATTTGCCGTTATGCAGCCCAACATCGCCGGTCGGCCGCCCGACGCAGCACGACGCCGTTGATGATCTCTAACAATATAGGTACAGGGTCATTCATTATCAACCTGACAAACTTAAGGTTCCACACATAAAAAAAATTATATGTACCTATATTTTTTTTTATGTATATTTTGTCTTAAAAATCCCAAGTAAACAAAAATAAATCGATTACGTTTTTCCGCTCATATATTTTTTATCATTGTTGGTAATCGAGTTAAGCGACGTAATAATGAAATATTCGAGTGTGCGCGCCCCTAGCGGGTCAAGGACGCGCAGGTCAAGGACGCGCGCGTTATTGACCCGCGGTTCATTGACGCGCGGGTCACTGACACCTGCCGAGCCTTTTCGATTTCTAACAAGGATAACTAATTATTAAGCAGAATTAAGTAAATATTTTTTTTTATGTAAAAAAAAAGTTTAGAAAAAAAAAGTACAAGTATTTTTTTTCTTTCAAATTTATTCTCTAAAAATAGGCAAAAAGAAGGATAAAATTATGTATATATCTCCGAGTTATGAGATCCGATTTTGACAGTTTTTTTTATTACCTACATCTAAGTCTTCTGCTGCAGCTTCTCAAAATGCAGTCAATTGCCCACTTTTAAAAGTTGTGCTTGGCAAGGTCTATAAACACTAACAATAGTGCCTAAATTCACAAACAATAAATCATTTATAATATAGGTCTTCGAACTGCTAGTTTATTTATTGCTTCATGTAAGTACAATATTCTATTCGTGCTTCGGAGGGCACGTTAAGTAGTCGGTCCTGGCTTTTTCAATGTTGTTAGGCCATGACATAGGCCTTCGGGCGGCGGCTTAAAAACTCTGTCAGCAGAGTTAGCTACTGACTCATACGAACTTACTTACTTTAGTACAATATTTTATAGCTAAATAAAATATACTGGCACCCTGGATAGAAAACCTGACTCGATTTAACGACGACTCGACGACACAATAGCAAACGCAGGGAGCGTTTGCTATTGTGTCGTCGAGTGTCGGTAGATAATGGAAGCACAAGTTTATCCTGGCATTCTTTGGGTCAGGCCTATGTGTGCAGCAGTGGATGTGTATTGCCTGATGAAGAGAGTAATGATTTATTTAAAAAAAAAAGGAAAAATAATATGTAATACCTAAGTAAGTACTTACTTTCAGGTCCTCATAGGAACCAAAGAGAATGTCCCAAAATTGGAACATTTTCCACATCCAAAAGTCTTCCAGATAACTCATAAAAGCAGCTTCCTTGATCGCCGGAAATGTACGTAATAAATGATCGCCAGTAAAAATAAACAAACAGCCACAATCATTGTGCCAGACGTGCCAGAAGTTAAAAACACACTTCTGAATTTGAATGGACTATTTCAGCGACAAATAAAATATCTGTATTGTATGTTATGATGACTAACTACACGGTTAAATAAGTTTCCACTGGATACAAATTCGGTAACAGAATGATTTTGTTTCAAAGTGTTCTTTTTTAATGTCAGCAAGTGACAAAACAGTCAAGGCGCCCACCTGATGTTAAGCACCACGCCTGACTATTACAAATACAGTGCCACCCAAAGCTTAAAGTTTTTAAGTGTTTGCGCGGCACTGCACTGCGCTCATCACCCAAGACATTGTTGTTAAGTCTCTTTTGCCCAGAAATTCTGTAGTAATTAATTCACTTGCTACAGTGCCCTATGAAGTGCCCTTTAAAAAAAGTGTTGTTGGAGTCTCTATCAAAAACCTTAAACCTATGACATTTGTCAATATCGTACCTAATGTAAGAAGGGGGATAAAGTCTGCGTCGTGTTATAGCAAATATTTGCAATAGAGAGACGTTCGTAGCGTCGTCGTAGGTAGTACTCTACGATGTTTCGCGGGTCGCTGATAATATAGTTTGTACTTACTTATGTAAAATTTAATTGTAGAGCTCTAGTCTGATCGTGCTCTCGACCTCCCTCACACGCGCGTCGGTTCACTCGAGCACTTACTAACAAGGTAACAGGTGCTAAAGACATTGGATAGTTTGACTGATACCAAAAGGTAATCATAATAATATTTTGCTTTGATTATTTCGCACCAAAAGTTATTATATACCTACTGAGGTAGTTATAGATTTTTGGGTTTTTAATTTTTTTAAAATGTAAAGTAATGTGAACTATGGCCTTTTTTTACAATCCTACTAATATTATAAATGAAAAAGTCTGGGCGTGTGTGTGTATGTGTGTGAATGTGATGAAAGATGGCCTAAGTCATAACATTATGGAATAACACTTAGACTACTTTTTATCCCAGAAAAAAACATTGTTCCTGTGGGATAGAATAGAAACTGCAAAAACGCGGGTTAAGCCGCGCGAGTCAGTATCGATTCTACAATGATGATCTACGAAATTGTATTTGCCACAAAAGTGTGACAAAAGTGTAGCACTGTCGTCGGTAGTACGATAATATTAGAGGTCTATGTGTAGTGTAGCACTGAATTAGTGCGGTTGACAGCTACGAGCAAGGAACATAACTTAGCTACGAGCGGAGCGCTACGGTGCGCATAAAGTATGTATGTATTTAGTAAAGAAAACTGAAATGATATGAAATAAATGAGCAATATTAATAATAAATATTGTATTTCCTTATCAACGAATGAACAAAGACGATGCTAGATTAGAAAAACACATTAGCTAACAGAGTTTATGAATAAAGCCCGCGTAGGTTAAACCCGCCATTTCAATAAAAATGTAATTATCACCTTATAATTTTTTTTTGCATTTTTATTGTTATTACTTCTCCTTTCTGGTTCTGGTGCTATCTTAGGAACATTAATCCTTAAATAAAAAGTACTTTGTGTGTGATATATGTAGTGGTAATTCTAGGGGTATCTTTATGTCTTCATTCCAATCCATGAAATTGTACTACGTCATTGTTAAATTTGCACTTTCGCCATTTACATTTTTACTAATTCTTGAACTTAAGTAATTACTTTATTTTTAGGAAGAACACAAGAGAGTATGTTTATAATAGTGCTCTTGGTGGGCATAGCAGGATTGTACGGGCTTTACTGGCTTGCCAAGGCACATCGCATGGACCGTATGACGTCATCGTTGATCGGCCCGCCAACGTTACCACTGGTGGGCAATGGGATGCTGTTCATAGGTGACTCTCAAAGTAAGAACCAATGCAATTTATTTCTTATCGAACATTTATAAAAAATATTAGATACCTATGTTATCTTGCTTCTAAAGTGCTTACACTCTTTAAAGGCCAAAACTAGCCGTTGTTGTCTCGATTCAACATCGATTGGCGGAGTCTTTTGTCTTGTCTGGTCTTAGACAAGTGCACGAACTCCAGAGACTTCTGAGAACTTCAGAGAGAGAAAAAAAGGGTGAACTAAAATCGGTTTTTTTTTTCAGAAATCTTGAAGAATATAGAGTGTATTGCTAATATTGCGGTATCTAACGGAGGCTGTGCTAAAATTTGGCTTGGTCCAAAGTTATACATTGGTACAAGTACACATATTATTATTAAATTGTCATAACATAATAAATTATTATTTTTTGTTAAAACAGCTATTCCAACCAACATTCACTAATTTGAACTTACGCCGCTGATCTAGGCAGTCGTGAAGTTAGCCATTAGTGATGCGCATAAACGAAATAGCTCTATTGTGCGTCGAAACGGCTAACTCCATGATTGCCTCATCACTACCACAACGCCTGAACTGAGATTTTTTAAAACAAATGTTGGAAAATGTCTCCCTTAAAATTTGTTCATATGCCATTAATTTTCCATGGGTGAACAATGTGGAAGAATAATCTTCTCTCTTTTCTTTGTCTCTTTTGGCATTTAGGTACTTATTGTTATCTTGTATTTCATAAAACTGTTTTTAGCAATTGGAAATCCTGAGGACGCTCAAGTGGTGCTTGAGAACTGTCTTGACAAAGATGTAGTGTACCGCTTTCTACGCCCTTGGCTTGGACACGGTCTTTTTGTCGCTCCAGGTAAACCAAGAGATTGCAGTTTTAGATAAAATCGTTCCATACTGTAGTAGGTACCACACCACAGCAGTGCATAAACAACACAAACAAACATGTAAAATCTATTTATCATAATGTATCGCTAAGATTTGTATGAAAACTGTTTAAGCTCAGTGGTGTAATAGAATTCGTGTTAGGCCCTCCTCTCTTTCTCTCTTCTTTATGAGTAAAATATTATATTATTAAACCCATTAGTACTTACTCATGTAGAGAATGTAAGAACTTATTTTTGTAATGCCTAAAATTATCGTATCGTATCGTATTATATTGTGAGCTGATATCTTTCACGTACACGTGCTGTTTAAGCTAAACAGTTAGATATTGATTTATTTCCATTAATCTCCAACAACTCACCTTTTTAAAACTAGATGGAGCCACAGGCCAAATTAGCACGCGCTATCGATGCGTTTTGCCTGAGGTCTCATGCACTTTCTTTAACTTCGAATAAATTGAGTTCTCTCATATATACTACCGTGTTTTAATATAGTTATACATACATTGGTCCTTCGAGCCGGATAAGTTTCGCGAGTGTTTGTGAATAGTGACAGTGAGTGCCGCCATATTGGATTTCAGTGTTGTTGGGACTGGTACCGTGAGTAATAGACAATAGTCAAAGTGTCAGTCAGGGACTTAGAAAAATTCTTCGTCATTTGGACTTAGAAAAGTTTTGTGCAGTTTGGACTTGTAAAATTTCTGTGCATAAAAGACTTTGAATAAATTCAGTGTTTTGGACTTATAAAAATTAGAGTGCAAAAAAAACTTAGACAATTTTACTCTTTCTTGGACTCTGAAAATCTTACTCATTCTTGGACTTGTAAAATTTTTTGATCTTGGACTTATAAACTTTTACTTGATTTCGGACTTTGAAAAATTTCGTCAACATGGAAGAGTTAGAACACAGTCAGATAGAAACATACAACCTTATAAAGAAGCTGTTTGATAACGTCCGGAAATGTCCTAAGGAGCGACTAACAAAGGCACATTTAGAAACTAGACTAGAAATATTAGAGGCTTATTGGGCCAAGTTTCAAACCAAACATGATGAGTTGACAATAGCATCTGCTGAGAAACGGATAGCACTTAGTTATTTTAAAAACAATGTTAGTGATGATTGTCTGGAAATCTACTTGGAATTAAAAACTAGAATCAAAGAAAAACTGAATGCGCTTGATGAAAAGGCTATGCCAGTGTCCAAAGACATGTCACCACACGTCATTGCCTCAAGCCCAGTATGCAAAGTGAAACTTCCTCCTATACACATTCCAAAGTTTTCTGGTGAATACAAAGACTGGATATCCTTTCATGACTTGTTCAAATCACTTATCAATGATAACAACTCTCTTAGTAATGTCAATAAATGCCAATATCTAAAGTCCAGCTTGCAAGGTGAGGCCGAAATATTAGTTAAACAGATACCGGTGACAGAAGCCAGTTACGAACTGATGTGGGAGACCCTTAAAAGACGGTACAACAATCTAAGATACATAGTCAACTCCTATCTTGGAAGACTTCTAACTCAAAAAAAGATCACTAATGATACTCCAAAGGCTATTAGAGAAATATTAGATACCACATCAGAATGCTTGACCTCATTAAAGGCGATGGATATTCCCACAGACCAATGGGACGACTTAATAGTTTACATCATAATACAAAAACTAGATACAGAGTCACACCGATTGTTTGAACAACGTATTGAAACACTAGAAAGACTCCCAACCTGGAAAGACCTGTCAGAATTCTTAGAATTACGGTTTAGAACTTTAGAAGCAGTCAAAGGCACTCAACACCAGAAACAAATCACAACATCAAAAAGTTTTACTGCTAGCACCGCCCAGACATCAACCGCTGTAAACAAATGTGGATACTGTAACGCAGAACATAGGATCTATTCCTGTCAAAAATTTACACAACTAGAAGTGAATGAACGACAACAATTCATTCAAACCAACAACATGTGCTTCAACTGTCTTAGAAAAGGTCACTCGATGAAGATCTGCACACAGTCATCCTGTAGAAAGTGTGGCCGCAAACACCATACTTTACTGCATGGTTACAGCGTACCAGCTAGCTCCAGTACAGCAACGTCACAAAGCTCACCACAACCCGAACAGATAGTAAATTCAACCACGGTAGAAAACATAGAAACAAGCTCCATAGAACCAAAACACATAGACAACATCACTCTGAAGACATCAATGGACACCTCTCCAGTGATACTAGCAACTGCACTAGTCACAGTGCAATCTCATAGAAACTATAACATCCACACTCTCCGTGCCCTTGTTGATCAAGGATCACAAACATCATTGATCACCGAAGGTGCATGCCAAGAATTGGGACTCAAGAAAGCACCTATTCAAGGAAACATAGTAGGCGTTAGCGCAAACAACACAACCACCAAGGCACTAGTCGAATTTGAAATAATGTCTAGACACAACCCAAAATTTAAATTCAAGGTCACAGCTTATGTACTGAGAACATTGACCTCATACATACCCCAGCAAGCAACTTCAGTAGATTGGCCACAACTGAATAACATACAACTAGCGGATCATACATTCACAAAACCAGGGCGTATAGACCTGCTCTTGGGTGCTGAAATATTTGCAGAAATCATTCAGCAAGGCATAATGGTTCAAAGAAGCAACAATAGCTCACTTGTGGCTCAAGAAACTTCACTTGGTTGGTTGATCTCTGGAAATAGTAAGAAACTAGATAAACAACAAACAAAAGTCTTTACTCACCATACAAGAATAGAAATAGATACAGCACTTCGTAGATTCTGGGAACTTGAAGAACCTGCAACAGAAAAAAGGATAATGACAAACGATGAAAAGAAATGTGAAACACACTACAAAACAACACATAAAAGAACCATTGAGGGTAGATATGAAGTTCAGATACCATTTGCCACCAGTCCTCCTGATGTTGGTGAATCTGTATCCATAGCACTCAAACGATTAACTGCTATGGAGAGAAAATTTAAATTCAACCCAGACCTACACAATAGATACATAGAATTTATGCAAGACTACCTAGACCAAAACCACATGGAACCTGTACCAATAGACAACAAGCCAATCAATAGAATCTGCTACTTACCTCATCACGCCGTGATAAATGAACAACATATGACCACTAAACTCCGTGTAGTCTTCGACGCTTCGGCTAAGACCAACAACGGCAAATCTCTAAATGACAACATTCTAATCGGACCCACACTCCAGAATGACTTGAGAGACACAACACTTAGATGGAGAAGACATGCCACAGTCCTAGTGGGAGATATTCGCCAAATGTTCCGACAGCTGAGCATAAAAGAAGACGATAGAGACTATCAACGAATAGTATGGAGATGGAATTTAGACGAGCCAGTCCAACATTATAGATTATCAACGGTAACATATGGTACCTCATGTGCGCCATATCTGGCAATCAAAACTTTGAAGCAACTAGCAGCTGATGAAAAGGACAACTTTCCAGAAGAAGTCATTAATGCTCTCTCATCAGATTTCTACGTTGATGACCTGCTCACAGGAGCACCTACAATCGACGAAGCTACTGCGTTGAAAACGAGCCTAACAGATCTTTTAAAAAAGGGAGGCTTTTTGTTACACAAATGGGCATCTAACTGTCCATCAATAGAACCTTCAACTCAAGAGTCACGCAAAATCTTGGGTATAAACTGGAATGATAGATCTGATGAATTTGAACTCAACTTTGAAATAGAAACCAAGGAATGTACTAAACCTACCAAAAGAACAATTTTGCAAGACATAGCCAAGTTATATGACCCAGCAGGTTGGTTAGCGCCAATAGTTGTAAGAGCAAAGGTATTCCTGCAACGACTATGGGCAGAAGGCCTTGATTGGGACGAACAAATTTCTGATAGCATAGAAGCGGAGTGGATAACATTTCGTAAAGACTTGAGCAACATGCCCATAATAAAACTAGACAGATGGCTGGGCATGACCGATAACAACATAGTAGAAATTCACGGATTTTCAGATGCGTCTGATACTGCATACTCGGCAGTTGTATACTGTCGTACCATCCTACCTGGCTGCATAAAGGTAAAAATTATAGAAGCTAAAACTAAAGTGGCTCCTATAAAACGCATATCCACACCCCGACTAGAACTGTGCGGAGCCGTGCTACTAGCAAAACTAATATACAAAATCCAGACCGCTCTCAACATTCCATCAAAGAATGTATATGCTTGGACGGACGCAAGCATAGTACTGGCGTGGTTGCAGCGGCCATCGAGTTACTGGAACACCTTCGTAGCCAACCGAGTAACAGAAATCACCAATAGAGTAGATCCAAGTAGATGGCATCACGTCGCGTCGCCGGACAACCCAGCAGATGTGGCTTCTCGCGGAATCAATCCGCTCGAGCTGCAGTCGCACGAGCTGTGGTGGAACGGACCACCCTGGCTTCGGGAACTTCGGGAGCTACCTTTAAAAGACATAAGTGAAATAGTTAATCCTACCGATCATGAGAAAAGGTCTCAAGTGAAAGTGCAGTGCAGTGTAGTAATAGAACCAGACTCGAATAGGGAACTAAACATTATAAATAGATATTCAAATCTTAATAAGCTAGTAAGAGTGATAAGCTACTGTTTAAGATTCTATAGCAAATGTAAAAGCAAAACTAACAAACAAAACTCACCTGAGTTTACGCCGTTCCTTAGTGCCATGGAAATGGACAATGCGATGAAGCGTTTGATACGACTGTCACAATCATCTGAAAGCATAAATAAAAGTAAAATTAATTTGCCTATTGAAATAGCAGAATTGTTAGCACAAGACGGAACAGAATGGCAGTTCAATCCTGCTGGAGCACCTCACATGGGGGGCCTGTGGGAGGCTAACATTAAATCGATAAAAAGACATTTAAACCGTGTATTAGGAGACACCAAACTAACATTTGAAGAATATTCAACTTTACTATGTCAAGTAGAGAGTTGTTTGAATTCTCGTCCATTATCATCATTGGATAATGATGAGGGTACCACCGTAGCATTGACACCTGGTCACTTCCTGATAGGGGAAAATCCTATAGTGGTTCCAGATGAAAATCTTGAAAGCACCTACATACCGTATAATAAACGATGGATTTTTCTACAAAAAAAATTACAGTCATTTTGGCGACAGTGGAGTCAAGAATATCTAGTAGAGTTACAAAAACGTCAAAAATGGACAAGTATTCAAACTAATCTTAAAATAGATAATATAGTTCTAATAAAGGATGAAAGACTGCCACCCACAAAATGGTTGATGGGTAAAATTATTGAAGTTCACCCTGGTTCAGATGGCTTGATTCGAGTGGTCAGCATAAAATGTAAAAATTCAGTCATCAAGAGACCCGTTCACAAATTATGCTTGCTACCCACAGAGTGAGTCTGGCAATAATCTGCAGTAATTATTATAAATTAATTAGTTGTTAAATTTATAGATATTGATGCGCTTCAGCTTATATTAGCATAGTTAAAATTATATTATGTCACAGTCCACTTCTTTAGAATACAGAATTGAACAAGCAGTTGTTGTTCAATTTTGTCAGTTTTATAAATTTGAAAGTGCTGACACACTTTAAGAGGGCGGAATGTTTAAGCTAAACAGTTAGATATTGATTTATTTCCATTAATCTCCAACAACTCACCTTTTTAAAACTAGATGGAGCCACAGGCCAAATTAGCACGCGCTATCGATGCGTTTTGCCTGAGGTCTCATGCACTTTCTTTAACTTCGAATAAATTGAGTTCTCTCATATATACTACCGTGTTTTAATATAGTTATACATACACGTGCTATTACTTAAAAACCTTGATAAGCACAGCACATCGTCCATGGTTATTTCATACTTGCAATTTGTTTTAGTTGGACTATGGAAGTCCCACAGAAAAGTTTTACTGCCAGTATTCCACAACAAAATCGTTGAAAAGTACGTTGGAGTGATTGCTGAGCAATCAGACGTGCTCCTCGAGAGACTGAATAGTCTGGCAGACAAGGGAGAGTTCGACGTCCTGAGCTATGTGACTGCATGCACGCTGGATATTGTGTTTGGTGAGTTCTATTCTTTGTAGCCTGATCTCGCAGTTTTACCCGCGGTTTTGCAGCTTTTAAGGAACAGTCTATTTTTTCGGTATAAAAAGTAGCATAGGTAAATGTGCTATTCTACTTTTACTATCCAGACACAGATAACGTCATAATACATCCGATCAGTTCAGCTGATTTATTCAATCACGCGAAACAAACACCCATCCTCCATTTTAAGTTATAACACGAGTGTGTGTTTCCGGAATCAGAGACAGCAATGGGCGAGCGAATGGACGTGCAACATTCCCCCGACACACCGTATCTGCGCGCGCGGCACACCGTCATGGAAATCCTAAACATGCGCCTATTCAAGGTCTGGCTGCAACCCGACTGCCTCTTCAACCTGACTCCCTACGCCAAACAACAGAAAGACAATATCGATTTAACACACAAGTTTACCGATGAGGTAAGGTTTTTAGCTAAGCCACGCTAAGCGATATTCCGCCCACAACCACCATGAGTTTTGTTTCATACTGGGCGCGGAAATAGCGGCCCATAACAGTCTTTCAAATCTGACATCATAGTTACAAGGAAAGTCAATATTTAGAGAGCTGTTTTCATGTGATTTTCATCAACTCAATTTGTTTTGATTAGCAAATTTACATAAAATACATTTTATTGCATCCTTGGATAAATAAACTTAGACAATGGCTTATGTGAGCGAAACCTTACAAATTATTTGTTTGTTGATAGAGCCCTTGGGTCACCTATGTTTTACTGTCCTATTCATAACATAAACATGTCGTTATTTGTTTATGGCGCTATAATTGTTTGGCGCGAGTATTTCTAGTTTATTTTTACCTCTATAGAGCTATTCAATGTTTTTTAGGTTGTAAAAAAGAGGCGAGAAAAATATGAAACAGAAAAAAATAAGATTCGCTCTGAAGATAAATCAGGTAAGTTTGATAATCCTCTAGCCTCTAGTAGATAATGATGATGATGATGATGATGATGATGACTATTCTGAATTAAGAAAAGTTGCTAGTGCATCATGACACTCAATTAGTTTTTACACGATATTAGAATTTTTCATCCCATAGCGACCTTTGTGTGTGGCCGTCCAACAAAAGCTCTTACATTTGCAATTTGAACTCTGTTGTTTTGTTTTAAATTGTTATATTAGGTATGTCATAATTCGACAAAAACCGTGAGCCGACTCTATGCTCGATTAGCGAGCCGACTTACACACATCTCGCAATTCACACACAGTACTTATTGAGTACCTCTACGTTTGTTTGGTCGTACTGTTTGACTACCTATGCGTCGGTTGAGTATGAGGTAATTTCTCTATAAGCTTACGCAGTTCTAATTTTTTAAGCAAGCACAATGTTACAGTTTCATTCAAATATTTTGAATATTAATAAGACACTGTGGTAGCGTGAGTTTTCGCACAACACAAGCCATCAATGTGCAACTTTTTCGATATGATGGAATTACTCGTATATTAGACGTCAACGATCGATACAAGCATTACTTTATTTGCTGCCTATTCTTTTTTATCACTGTACTTTTAAATACAAAATAAATATATATATTTTTATTTTAGCTACAGTTTATTTGCAAGTGAGTAGTAGGTGCCCGGTACTTATAAAATTATGTTAATATCCTGCATAGTTTCCTAATATCCTACACACAACTATATTTTGTTTGCCTTGACCAATAAAATCACCTACTAGGCACAGTTTTTTCCCAATTTCAGATGGGAAACTGCAAGCAGTTCTCGATTTGTTATTCGGTAGAGAAATAGAGTTTACTGATGAACAGCTACGAGAGCATATAGACTCTATCACGATAGCTGGCAATGACACCACAGCCCTGGTTATTGCGTACACCCTGGTACTGCTTGGAAACCATCCGGAGGCCCAGGAGAAGGCGTACCAAGAGTAAGTAACAAGAGATAAACGAGTCTAAAACTGCACACCTCTCTGTCTCGTTTTTCATAGACTTTAATATGATTTGAACAATAGCAGTTTTTAGAGTGGGGCGTGCAGTTTTAAATTGGTGTTAGCTCTTCCTTTGAAAGGTCTATCAATAAAGTAAATGCACAAAATGTTAAACCTACACATTTTTATTAGGTTAGATACAAATATTAATAAAAATGTGTCACACCACACCTCACAATAAGTTTCAACAATTACTTAAGACTAGACTCATAGCTGGTCATGATTGTTTGCACTGTTCACCATGTGGAATCAGGTGGGCAAATATTTACTCAACTGGTGTGATGATAATTAAACTTGAGGTTTAATTACCAAGATCACAGAAGTACTTAAGTACCTACAACAATAGGTATACAATAAGATTATAACAAGTAGACCCTTGGTAAAACAACAATAAGCATAACAATAGTAGGTAAATCTACGTAAACCATTCTACAATTGCTCCATGCGCGTCACTAGGACGCCAAAACGTAAAAACGTAATAAATTCTCATAGGTCAATCAAGGGTAAGCAAATGAAGAGCTATTTTTTTTAATTCTAGACAAAAATCTGTCTTCGGGGATTCAAAACAAGGAGCTACGAAAGAAGATTTACCGAAGATGCACTATCTTGAAAGAGTCATCAAGGAGAGCATGCGACTCTACACCGTGGTCCCGATCATTGCGAGAAATATCGAAAAAGATACATATTTGCGTAAGTTGTATTTTACAAATATAGGTATATTCGTTAAGCTTTTACTAGTAGGTAGTTCTGCTCTGTAGTAAGTGAGAAAATTACTGCATTTTGAAGAGCTATTCTGCTTTTCACGCCGAAGATCCTCATCGGATCTTTATCAAATTTTTATGAGACCAACTTAAAGTAACCATTCAAAAAGAAAAAAAACATCGGAATCGGATCAAATATGGCGGAACTATCCAGTAGCCCCCTT
The DNA here is from genome assembly GCA_951394395.1 of Colostygia pectinataria. Classification (NCBI taxonomy): domain Eukaryota; kingdom Metazoa; phylum Arthropoda; class Insecta; order Lepidoptera; family Geometridae; genus Colostygia; species Colostygia pectinataria. Next base: position 5,541,775 of record OX596363.1, read on the forward strand.
TTTGCAAATGTTTGAAAGAAGTAGGCTTGGTTGCCACTTTCGTGAATAAAATTAGTTGCAAAAAAAAAACCAGCTCAAATACACAATTACTTTCTCATTACTTAGCTCACTGTGGAGTTACAGTGCCAGCGGGGGCAGGGGCTGTAGTGGGTGCGTTTACGATCCACCGTTCTAAGGTTGTGTGGGGCCCAGAAGCGGAAGAATTTGACCCAGACCGGTTCCTGCCTGAGAGGTCCACGAACAGACAACCAGCTGCTTTCCTGCCTTTCAGCTATGGATCCAGAAATTGTATCGGTAAGCTCTCAAGTCTCTCATAGAATAATGCAAATTGCTTTTTCATAATATGACCAGATGATTCAATTGACTTAGAGGCACGGTGCCGTACTAAGACCATTGGTAAGACCCTTGACTTCCGAACCTGAGGTCATGGGTTCAAACCAGGAGCAACCAAGAATTTTTTTATTCAAAACAATTAATTAAGAAAAAAATGTAATGATCTGTAATGATCTGGCAAAATGGTAAAGGTAAACATCGTAGTGAACATTCATATGCTAAAAACTAAAGCTCGAATGTAGAGTCGACGATCTAATCCAGATGGATCAGTGGGTGAGTAACATTGGGTTTCACTCTTATACGAGAGTATATAGTAGAAAAAAAAGCTGATCAAAATGACACCTACAAGAAGTATACCTACTTATTTATTCCAGGTCGCAACTTTGGTATGTTGATCATGAAGAGCATAGTGTCAAGCGTGGTCAGAACTTACAAAATCCAAGCTGACCACATCGGCCCCCTAAAAATTGAAATGCTTCTGTTTCCCATCAGAGGTCACCAGATCAAAGTAACTCATAGATGAAACGAAGTTATGCTACTATTACTTACTACTTTGTATTAAACTCGCGCTGTGACCAAAATAACTATAAAATAGGAACCTAAAGGTACTTCGTAGATAATAATTCAGTATTGCAATGTGTTTTACGTTATAACAACTTTACATAGTAAACTATTACATAATCGATATACCTAAAACTTCAATCACCTTCTTAAAATTGTTGATTCAAACCTAATTTTGTGTGTTGATCTATTAATATAAAATAAATGAATGTATTTAGTCTTTGTGCTGTTCTTTATTTAAAAGTATATTTTTTTCCCTCTGCTGTTTCTTTAGACTCCTTCGACTCTTTCGACTCTTTCGACTCTTTCGACTCTTTCGATTCTTTTGATTCATCCTTCTCCTTCGACTCCTTCGCCTCCTCTGGTTTTTTATCTTGTGTTTCTTTTTCTTCATGTTCTATTGAATTGTTAAAAATGTGTGGCGGTGGAGTGATAACAAGTGGCGTAGATGGACGCTTTGGTGTAGTAAACTCGAAGATCATGACATCTTCATGGTCGATAACGTCACGGGAATCGTCAACGCCACACGTCAGGAACTTGTTGAAGTTAGTCAAGTCTAAGAACCCAATGCCACATGGCCGGTCTACAAGTCGAGAGGTCATCATACCTTGGGCGAAACCAGAGCATTGGATTATGGTACCCACGTCATCCTGCATAATTAGAAAATGGTTATGAATGTAAACAAAGGAAAAAAGGCAAACCAATCGTAATGGTCGATAAACCTGTAGGTAGCCTATTCAGGGTTATTCAAAAACGTAATAAAATAAGACGTAAGTAATGCAAGTAGGTACAATACAATTTAAATCCAAAGGCCATAGTTGTTATTTATGTGCAAACATTCCATTTGTGTATGTAAGCACGACATTGCCGCTGAGGACGATTACGGATGTATGTAGTACATATTACATAGTAAAATACTTGACAATACCTAGAAGCTGTTTACTCTGCGGATAAATAAATGTAAAGAACAAAGTTGGTAAGCACCTAAGTACTAATTACTCACCGGACATAGTGCTCCGAACTTATCCGACTGCAAATGACATAATCATTGAGTATTAAGAGTATTAAGTCTATGAGCACTGGTGGTCTAGTGCCTTCCGATTTAAAAGTCGTGGGTTCGAATCCGGTCGTGCACCAATAGATTTTGCGCTACGAAAAATTGATGTGCACAATGCCAGTGCTCTCATACGGTGAAGGAAAACATTGGGAGGAAACCGGCATGTCCAAGAACTAAAAATTCGAAAGACATGTGCCATCCACTTAATCCGCATTGGGTAGAGTAGGCCAGTGTCCCAGCAGTGGGAACATTAGAAAGCTGTCATATGATGAGTAGATATATTAAGAATTATAATATTGTCACATCCAAATCGCATCCTATTATATCATGGTTTCAACCTTCTATTTGATACAATTCGAGGTTTAACTCGATTTGATTTTTTTTCGGGATTTTATAACCTATTACATCACCCCTTAGGTTATGGTGATGGGTGATGGTTAGCAGAACAAAAACAAATAATAATTTAAATATTCTTTCGTTTGTTTCATATTCGTTATAAGAAAAGATTTAATAAGTATAAAGTCAGACGAACGAACCAGACTTAGATTTAGGTACCTTGCATGGCGGATGCTGGATGCAAAGAAATTTTTCATCGTTATCCCACATCTGTGGACATTTTTCTGAAGGCACAATGGTTACGTCCACTCGTCGAATGTCGATCAATAACGGTATCAAATACCCCTTAAAAATATTGTATTAATCGGTCAATGAGCATTGTCTGAACTGAACGTGTCTACAAATGTTATTATTCTGTGGGCGAATCACGAAAAACCGAAAAATTCATATAAATATTTAAAAAATCCTTTGAAAAATAATATTTTAAGGAGATCTACCCATAAACTGAACGTTCCGTTATAGTTTTCGAAATAAGAACATTTTGCAGAGCAGTCACTTTAAATAAATTAAAAAGTTACTTTTTATAGATACCTACTGGCCATATACTGTTGTTAGCGGCGACACTTTAAAAAAAATACTAATGCTTGCTTACGTTTCGTCTACTGCCCCATCCATAATATCGGCATGATTTATCTGTAAATCTACTCTCAGCCTTATATTCAGTGACTCCATAACGAATTCTGTTTATCACAAACTCCGTCCCAAACTCTCGGCTATGAAATGAGAACTGTTTATTCAACACCAGCAAGGCTATATTCGCAGCAGAACATTCTACCCAACGATTACTATGGTTGTAGCCTGAAATTAATTATAGTTTTGAGAGCGGTTCGGAACATAAATCACAAATATTCAAGAAACCAGCCAAATCGTGTTCGATGGATCCTGACTGATCCTGATTTCAAAATTCTTGCGGTCCCTTTCTTATGAATTAAAATAGAAATTACCACGGTGATAATTTTAATTAGCCAAGCTTAGAAAAGCTAAAACAGAGTTGACACTATGTCATTGTCTCTCAATCTCATATTCCGTAGACCATTTTCGTAGAGGGTCTACGACTGCGTCTCTAAGATAGCTATTATCTTGCTACGGACTTTCAGATGTGGTAATTATATTATTTGAGTTAGGTAGTGCACCGAAGTATTTGCACAGTCGAAACCGTCAGTACCTAATAATAGTTATGTAAAGATAGAAAGTTACTTAGGCCATCTCATGACTCATCTCATACGACCGTCATTAGTGTTAGGTTCTTAAAACTGAGAAGCGATTCTGAGTTTTCAACCGACTTCAAAGGAGGTCTAAAATTCAACTGTATGTTTTTTTTGTATCTTTGTTACGCGATCCGCTTATTATGAATTGATTTTGATGGTTCTTTTATTGTTTTATAGGTAATACTTTGTTTAGAATAGGTCCCATTTAAATTTTATCGAAATCGGTTTAATACTTTAAGAATAAGTCGTAAAAAAACGTGTCAATAATACATTTTGCGTACAATAACAATCTACCGAAACATGTTTTAGGTTGAAGTCGGTTTTTGTTTTTTCCTAAAAATAATTATTTAACTTTTCATAGATAGTGGTCCACAACAGGACCTTACCACACTAGGTCGCGTAGCGCATCAGTCTTGTAATGAACTCTATTCTTATTAAGCATAAGTATGATTCAACGTTGACCGAGCTCGCTCGCACCTTTCAATAAATGGTTAAAAAATCAGAGTGTTAGTCAGAGTGAAAGTTATCGTCTTTTCAGAGTTCTTTGAACAGAATTTTCTCACCTCTATGAATACAAAGATTTTCAACCAATCGCGGTGCACCTAGTCGCTCCAAAAACTTGTGGGCACCTCCAAACACTTCAAACTTGTATCTCTCTCCGAATACGCAACTCGCTGGTGTCAGAACAACATGGGCCTCCAGAAGGGCCCCCACGCAGAACATCATAGCATGGGATAGATAATAAACCTGGGGATTGGGGAATCAAAAATACAGACCGCAGCTAAAGATTACCCTAGTCGGTGGTCTAGTGGTGGTGACGTCTTTGCCTTCCGATCCTATAATTTAGGGACGTGGGTTGAAATACGGTCGTAGATACGGAGCGTAGGCCAGTGTCCACAACTGGGAATGAGGTGGAGATCGTCGTATGTAGTACTTACAATGAACTGTGCTTCTGTGGCTTCAGTTCTTTTTCCAACGAACCCGGGCGCATTATTAAAATCGATGTCCACTGCAACAACAAAATTGTAGGTAATTTAATTATTTTGTAACGGTATTTAGATGGCTCAACTGTTTCATATGTATTTTGTATATTTTGTAATAAATAAATATAAATAATAGTTTTCATGTTATTCACGTCGTAATTGTATCGAAGTGCTGTGAGAGCGTCTGTCACCGTCGAATCCTAGCACCATGATTTTATGTCTCATCACGACAGCCTTATAATGTTCCCACTGCTGGGACACTGGCCTACTCTCAAGCAAGAGTGATTGGGTCTTAATCCACCACGTGGACCCAGTGCGGGTACCAACCCGCATTGGGATGGCACATGTCTTTCGAATTTTCAGTTTTTGGACGTGCCGGTTTCCTGTCGATTTTTTCCTTCACCGTATAAGAGCACTAGTATTGCGCACATAAATTATTCTTTCAGCTCAGCTCCGTCTGCGGTCCCTACCTACCTTGTGTTATGTTAGTCGTATTATAATTTGCTCGGGTAATTATAAATGTACGTACCTACCTACGAGTACTTATATTATGTATGATGGTATAAGGTAGGTATAAGTAGAAAGCACTGGGTGGTCTAGTGGTAGTGACCCCGCCTTATCCAACCCGGTCAAGCACCAATGGATTTTTCCATATGAAAAATATATGTGTGCAATGTCAGTGCTCTCATACGGTGAAGGAAAACTTCGCAAGGAAACCGGCTTGGCCAAGAAATGAAAATTCGAAAGACATAAATGCCAACCACCAATCCGCATTGGGTCCACGTGGTGGATTTAAAACCCAAATTAACCCAATCGCTCCCGCTCGAGAGTAAGCCAGTGTCCCAGCATTGGGAACATTAGAAGGCTGATGATGAAGTATGAGGAGGAAACTCATTGGGGTGTTGAGTTACCTACAACATCTCTACTTACGCAAGGATGCCATTCCCCCTATTTGGCCCGCCCCCATGTTACTGTAATCCTTCCTATTTCAAACTTAAAAACTGTGAAATACACCACACCTATTACTAATGCACGTTACTTACCTACCTCCACTAAAATCGGAATATTAATTTCAGAAAAAATGTTATGAAATGGCTTTAGAAACCATAGAAATAACAAAGATTAATCACGTTGTTGACACAAAAAGTTGTATGTAGATACCTAGGTACTACGTCTACCTACAATGCTTAACGAACATGGGACAGCAAGCACCTATCCCTAATAACATCATAGAGGTAGAGTTTTTTCTGAGCTAGTAGGTCTAGGTACCTATAACTTTCGATATGCTACCACGAAGTGCTGGAACAACATTCCTCCTCCTATTACAAATTCCAACACTATTTGCTCCTTTAAATTTAATATTAAAAAATACTTGTTAAATTCTCAAAAATCTGCTGTTATGTCTGCAGCACATGCTGAGTGGCTGCCTTTTTTTCATCACAATAGTTTAGTTTTAATTTGTATTGTTATTTTTATGTTTATTGTGTGGCGTTAAATAAATATTTTTCTATATTATTCTATTCTATTCTTATTTAAAAATGGTTCTATTAAATAGTCAATAATAATATGATGTGTTGCTAGGCTATTACTTTATGCTAGCGAGCGAGTATCGCGACTTCGCGAGTACAGTTTAGTTCATACCTGCTAACCCGCTACACAAGCCATAGTTTGCTCAACAAACTCTCTGTTCAACTCGATCCGACTCTATAGAATCGAACGAATCAAACAAGCAGTGCTACCAACCGTTGAGCGTTTGATTCATAATACCATGTTGCAGCACTAAATAAAAGATGTCCGTTCATGTCAGTGTAAAATAAGTGCAATCGACTTGACGTTTGACGTATAACGACGTCGTTGTCAGTCAGTTTCGTTTTCATTCTGTCTCATTTTCAGTCGATTTGATGAAAACTTGAAAAGTGTATCTTTCAGGAAAAAATAAATAAATCAAAGCTGCTAAACTCACCCACGCAATAAAAATTTAGTTATCTCATTTATCGAATAAGTTCCTGTTGTTGAGATAAGTCTGGTCTGGATTTACAGCATTATTATTTTCAATAATAATGGACAATATTATTTTTTTAAGGCTTAGTTTTGTTCTGATAATTTCGCTTAACATTGAATTATCCTTTTCTCAATATAATAAGGCTTGGAGTGAGAAATATGAAAGTAATAAGTGTCCCAAACTGTATCCTAAGAATTTTGTGAATTATGCTCCAGTCGGTAAGTCCTCTCAATATAACGTTAAACGATGGCTTTGCTAATAAAATTGATAAACATTCAATAACATGTATAATAAATTATGTTCGTTTGAACTAGTGGCAAGCAACACTGAAATTTTTTTCCAAGGCTTTGACTGTCATAGCTGGTTTAAGTGCCCCTATTAGCTCTAAATGCCTTCCAAAACACGGTATGGCCTAAATGCTAGCAATCACCCATCCTGTAAATCTTGAATTACACAGTACATCTGTGAACTACCTTCTAAGATAAATGCCTTATTCATTGAAACAAGTTTAAAGCTTAGAAACATGGTATGGACATGTTTTTAATTGTATTGTTCTTAGGGAACCTCACTGCGGGAAACTTCACAGAGAAGACCACACTCAAAGGCCTCAGACAATGTGTGATGTCATGCTGTGTGACAGATACATGCAATACTGTTTTTATTGTGGATGCAAGATGCTATCATGTGGAGTGTGCCAGCGATGAGCTGTGTCTTCCTTTACTGAGGACTGGTACTCTCAAGTGGGAGTCACATGTGTCCATGATACTTGTAAAACCAGTGTTACCCAATGGTCAGTATAAATTTAACTTCTGAAGTTATTTACTTAGTGGTAGGGACTCTTTAGTAAGTTGGTCTTGATGGGTACCACTGCTTTGCCAGATATTCTGCCTTAATGCAGTTTTGTGCAAGCTACTTTATTACTGTGTAGCAAGAGAAATTACTGAGCAAAAAAGATTTAATAACTTTGTCTCGAGGTGTTGTTATGGGCAGGCATCACTTGTTGACATAAAATATATATCTTTGTTGAGTTTATTGTGTTTACCAGTAATCATAGCAAATTTAGCTTTGCTAAATGAGTCAGTATTTTGAAACCAGTTACATAAATTTTGCACTGTGTAATAATTTATAATCTAAAACATGTAGTGAGCTATCTAGGTCAAGCAAATATCAAAGCTATTGCCACATAATGTAACCTTGATTTTATTCTGTTGCAGAAAACTGGTCTGATATATTAGACCAATCTAGTTTTAGAGAAATAAGCACTAATTATTCACCTGAAGAGGAACCAATATACTCTCCGTACACCAGCCATCACCTTGATGATAATGATCCAAACAACTTCCTCTCGCATTTCATTGACAATCTGCCTGTTGATGATGATGATTCAAGATCCTTTGACAAGTACAGAGACAGTGATGGTGACATGATCATGGATTCAACAAGCTTTCTAGAAAAGATCTCGTGTGAAGTAGGAGCTGTTGAGATTCAGTGCCCTTTTAACTCTGAATGCATACCTTTAGGCCTCAAACTACGGAATGGCATCTGTAAATGTGTACCGGGCACTGAGGAGACCGCACAAGGATCCTGTGTGCAAACGCTGAGACCATTTTCCAAAGGGCCAACATTATCAATTGATGCAATTAAAAAGGATGAATTGGAAGTGAAGAGTGATAGTTTAAAAACTGAATCCTCTTCTGTTAAGTCTGTCCAGACTTTGACTGTATCTATTGTTTCAAAACAGGTAATTTGTCTAACATAGTTCTAACATAGTTACAATAGTTCTGACCTCACATTTTGCAACTAATATTCTTTCCCCATTATCCATAAAAGAAACTATCATTTTATTAGCTCCATAAATATTGTCATTACTTTGTTCACTGACATATCAATGAACAAAGTTGATGACAGATTTGAAAGATGCATTAGCTAATAGAGATTCATGGTATGACTATGAATAAGACCCTTTCATTAAAGACTCACTTGACTGTCTCAGTTAGAGATACATAAAAGTAGTAGGTAAAGAGTATCAAACAGTAATAATAAAATTAAAATATTTTTCTACTCAGGATGTGAGTTCATTGACCTGTTAGTGTTATCAACTCAACAGGAGTTCATTATGAATTGTTTTACATTTGATTAAAGGTTCAGCTACCAGATAATGAGGTCACCTTGGCTGGATACACCATACCCGATGAGAAAGCTACTATGAGCCACTATAACTATGTTTGGACTCTAGTTGATCAACCTAGTGGTGGTTTTACAGGTAACATACTTCTTAAAATTAGGGTATTATGTACTAAAACTTTGTTGGTAAACTAAAACCCAAGACATCTTGAATTCTTGAAACATGTTAGGATCTCATCTATCTCAAACTAAAAGTGTAATTGTGTGGTTTTCATTAAAAAAAACTGAAACTGATGACTGAAAAAAAGTTACCTGATGTTGTAATATCACCCTTATTCCCCAGGCAATATGAATCAGAACGGCGCGACTGTTACACTAACAGACCTCACGGAAGGCCAATACCGTTTCAAGCTAACGGTGAACGGCACGAGTTCGTACGGCGAAGGCTTCGCCAATGTAACAGTGTTGCCACCGCAGAGAACCAACACTCCACCACTGGTGCTGATCACTCCTCAGTCGCAGACAGTGAAACTGCCGAACACAATGGCTGTTCTTGATGGCAGTGCTAGTAAGGTCAGATAACATTTATATAAAGATAGAGTAGAGTTAATTGTGATAATGTGTGTGTGTTCATTGTGGGTGTGGGTGGGTGGGTGTGTGGGTTGGTGTATGTTAGCTTGTCTGAGGAAGTACTACCACCAGACCTATTTCTACCGCCAAGAAGTATGCTTGCATTACGGGTTCTGGTTTGCTAGTGAAATTATTGGCACTTGAGACTTTTGTCAAAGGCACCGTGTAAAGTAGAATTTAAAGCGATAACACCGAAGAATAAATTTGAAATCGAAAACACTTAGAGCAGCTAGCTAGGCACTAAAATAAAATTAACATAATTGTACACATGATTGCGCGTTTCGGTGCTTACAATCGGCATCGGAAAAAAGTCTGAAGAGTTTGCCTCAATATTATCACAAAGATCGCTTTAAAACTTATTACAAACTTAACTGCACGCTACGCGTCCTCTCACGCTCACTGCTTGGTGATGAGTGAGTACCCGCTGCGCTAGATACTACAGATACCATCGGATCTCAGCCATCGTGAAGTTATCTGTTTGTGATGCGCAATGCCAGTACTTTATCTAGCTTTTTTTCGATTATTTCTATCATTTACCAAGATTATTCATAAGTTTTTCTTTAGGATGACGATGCTATCATATCTTGGCACTGGGACCTGACCTCGGGGCCGATCGGCTACCAGCCCCCGTTACAAGACGGACCGACACTCGTGCTCAACGACCTGAAGCAACCCGGCAACTACACCTTCAAGCTGACAGTTGAGGATTCTGACCACGTGAAGAACTCGACGACAGCTAACATCACTGTTCTGAATCACACGGACTACCCGCCTGAGGCTAACGCAGGTACGGACGCTTCACTCTAGGTCGCTGACGTGCTCTATGGTATCAAACAATCCGGCAACTTCATCTTCAAGCTGACAGTTGAGGTTTTTCAGCACGTGAAGAACTCGACGACAGCTAACATCACTGTGAATGAATCACACAGTCTACCCGCCCGAAGCTAGTTTAGGTATGGACGCTTGGACTAGTGGAATTAATAAAATGGAACAACTCGGCGAAGATACATCTTGGAATTCGCGTGAAGATATGTTTTAATATTTCGTATACCTAAGTTAAAACCCGTTCACTTCTGTTCTAACTGTTGCTGTACCTTTGATAAGGTTCATATTGTTAATAAACACACCTCATGCAACTGGCTCCTACCTCCTGATAGAACTGACTTTGTCTTTATCTTAAAACTTGTTGAACTCACGAGAGCGAATGTAATAGAATATAATAAGAATAGAATAAAGTTTATTTGCAACGTACACAAGAAAATACAAAGGTGTATAAATGATGGAATAATATTAGCTGAGCAGTTTCAAAACGGACCCTGACTCAGCATGTGCTGATCCTGACAAACAGTGCTGGTCTTCCTTCAATCGAGACGTTTGTTACTTTGGACGATAGTATGAGTTCTGAGTTCCGCGTTCTTGGCTTGGAGTTGCTTGAATCTACAGCTCGCTGTGGGAAAGTCAGCAAGCCCTAAGTAAGACCTATTTATCTACCATAAGCTTTATTTTGTGTGTAATACTGATGATGTCACCGGCATTTTCCAGGTCAAGACGTAATAATCTACCTGCCCAACAATAACTGGACGCTGAACGGCAGCCTGTCTACAGACGATCACGAGATCACATCCTGGGAATGGACCAAGTCTGCGGAAGACGAGAACAAAGCTGTCGATATGCAGAACACACACTCCCCTTACTTGCAGGTAGAGTAACAAGTCAGGGCGCAGCTGGAAAATGAAAATAGATCCAACGGCTATCAATATAAAGTGGGTATTCTTGTGTCTGTCATGATGTCAAGTCGGCTAATGTAATTTGATGAGCGAGCTATCGTTAAAGGCACATATTAGCCGTACGTGTTTAATAATTTTGAGTTTTAGTTTTATTAGCTGTGCTTTAGATAATTTCACAAAATATAATGTAAACAATGATAACTTTGATTTTCAATAAAAGTATATGGATTTGTTATCAAACTTTATCTCCCTTATTAAACTGACATGTTTTGAAGTTATCGGAATAGTAAATTAGACGCAAATCCTGCCATATTTTGTACAGTCAGCGTAACAACATCCTGTCTGCTGTAGATAGCGTCGGTAAAGGTAAATCTTGCAACTTTTCACGTCATTGTACAAAACTTGATACCTACCTGCTCAAAAATTATGAATAGATCCTAATATTTAGTAACGTCTATCAAAACGTCATTCTTATTGCAGTTATTATTTTGTAAAACATTACAAAGTAAAATTGTGTCTTAGAAGACACATCAAGAGGTTTAACTTGCAAAGTTAATATAATTGTCACGAGTGTAATTCCTTTAAAAAACATTTTCTTGTATGCAATAAATCACTATATTAAAAGACCGACTGTACCCATATACAGTACTTCAGCATAACGAATATCAATAACAAAAATATATATTCTGTGGTGCTTAGATAAGGCTATACTACGTTGCAGGAAACGTTATCTAAGTTTTTAATTAAATATGTTCCAGAATGCATTTTGATAGGATTCGGTTAGACTTTTTAATACTAACCTACATTAGCCTTGACACGATTTCGACGAGAACAATTTTGCAGGATATGCAAATATTTGATCCTGCTCTATTGGTCACATCTTAGTACGCTACGTATTTAGACCATCAGCCAAAATGTTAATATAATGACGTCCTCCGTGGAGCTGTGGGCTGCCAGGTTTGGAATGAAAGGTTGCGTGTTCGATTCTTGCTGCAGGATAAACGTTTACATAAAGTTTATAATATCCTAAATTCGTTTTTTGCCTTAAGAGCCCTATCCTTGATAATCCTTGAATTTTCTTGTAGCCCGTAAGTTTCGAACACTATTGTGGCTCATGTGTTGAAGATATTTTAACGAAAATAAAAACATATAAAAGCTTTATCCCTTAAAATTTAAGCCAACAGAGCAAATATTAATTAACTCAAGACACAACTGATTAAAAAAATAAATAGTAACGCACGTTTCGTAAAATGAGCAATTCCAGTCAACTTTCGATCATTTTTTCTATGAAATAACAAAGTCTAACATATTTCCAAAAATGCAATTATAATAATCACAGTTTTAAAATTTAAGTGTACAGAGAAAAATACAACATGTTAGTTCAGTATTTTTGAAAAAAGACGGTCTAAAAAACGCGTACTTTTCCCAATTTTACGCATGTTATTTCTGCTAAAGTAAGAAGTTTACAATAAAAATACACCTACTAAATTAAAGTTTAAGTTTTTATTAAATAAATACAACAAAGAAAATTGTCTAATAGCATTGATTTTTTTTAATACGAATTTTTTAAAATCACACCTTTGCTCACTTATAATCATATCGATCGAAGTACCGACTCTCAAACCGCGCTGAGCGCTTATGGAGAGAGGATGTATCGCTCCTCGTCGCGCACACTATTACTTATACTATATAAAGATATATTCAGGCAAACTTCATGAATTATATCGCTAAATCTTGGAAAGGCCTCTTAAGCGGGTCTATAACCCGCTAGGATAACTGCAATGTTTTCCTGTAGGTTGAGCTATTGGCGCTTCGAGTCGAATTGGGATGTCCCAATGTTTACATATTTCTAGCAAGCGTGACAGGTCTCAATGGTTCATAGTTGTGTGAATGGTGCATTTTTAGGATATAAGTATTCCCATAAATAGATGTGGTGGTCAATAATAAAAGAACCCCTTGTCAGAGGGGTCAATACTGTATGTGTGTACATACACATGTAAAGTGTGTATGTTAATTAAATATAAATAAATAAAAATAAATAATGCTGGACAATCCACACAGCATCATCTAGCGCCAAGGTAAGCTGCTGTTAAACAGAGCTGTATTGTGGGTACTAGACTACTAGATGACTGATATTACATAATACAATACAAAAATAATTAAATCAATACATAGATAGATATTTTTTATTATATATAGAAAATACTTAGAACACCCGGAACAAATATTTGTAGATCGTACAAATATTTGACCCTAGGCGGGAATCGAACCCGCAACCTCGGCGTCGCAGGCGGACCTGCGCCCGCTGCGCGGTCGTCAAAATTAAATCAAATATAATTTCAGCTATCGAACTTATCAGAAGGCGTGTACACGTTTGTGCTGAAAGTGACGGACTCCTCCGGCCAGTCGTCCACAGCTGAAGTGCACGTCTTCGTGAAACCACCCACGAACACTCCTCCTATAGCGGACGCTGGCAACGACTCGGTAAGCACTATTAAATACTTTTAAATTCAATTTCAATTGTGGTAAACAATGGTGTCGATTCTTTTGTAACATTTTCTGAACTAAACTAACTAAAGTTATTAATATTAGGTTAGTAAGGGTTGTCTGGAAGAAATCGCTATTTGCGATAAGACCGCCATTTGTAGGACTATTTAATATATTATCGCATGTAAAATCTGATGTTGTTATAATTTCAATATAACGAAAAGGATTTAAAGAAAACAGAGATTTTTGTATCTAACCGCATGAATGTGAATAACAGCAGAAGGTGCATGATTGGGGTTGGAATAATGTACAAATAGAGAAAATGATTAAAGTTCTAGCTCATATTTTCTAAACCGATAAATCTAAGAGTTGAATTTAGCAACAACAGGGCTAGATTTTTAGGCATGATTCTTACTATAATAGATGCCGACTCGGCATTTCATAGTTCGGAGTTAGTATTTGTCATATAAGTTACAAGTGTAGCGACCCGCCACGGCACGGGTGCTTATCTATTGATGTATAGTTCTCACAACGGATCTCGGCCGTCGTGAAATTAGCCGTTTCGATGCGCAATCGAGCTTTTTCAAACTAAATTGTCTTTGCGCATCACAAACGACTAACTTCACGGAAGCCTAGATCCGCTGTGCGAACTATAAATCGCTGTAGATCTAAATAAATAAATAAATAATGCTGGACAATCCACACAGCATCATCTAGCTTCAGGCTAAGCAGAGCTTGTGTTATGGGTACTAGTTGACTGATATGTATACTTAAATACAATACAATACAATACATAGATAGATTTTGTGGAAATAAATAAACTTATTATTAAAAACATAAACTTATTATAGATATTTTTTATTATACATAGAAAATACACAGATATCCGGAACAAATATTTGCAGATCGTACAAACATTTGTCCCGGGGCGGGATCGAACCCGTAACCTCCGCGTCGCAGGCAGACCTTTGCCCGCCGTGCCACATCGGTCGTCTAAACGTACATACATACAGAGGCATAGACAGCGAGAAGCGCCTCTGTTTTATACTAATGTAATGTAAAGACTATCCTGGGATCGAAGCTGCGGACATCGGTCATCATCAAGCTAATAGGGATCATCCAGTCTAGAAACTGCACGCCCCTCCACCGCGTTTTTCATAGATTTGTATGTGACAACTATAGCATTTTTGGAGTGGGTCGTGTTGTTTTAGACTGGTTTATCACTGAAGTAGCCTATACATGTTGGCACAGCCTTGTCGATTGAACTTATCAACGTGTGGACAACTTATTGGCTTTGCCTTGCCATCGCTCTGCCAGCCTAGGCGACAAGTGTCATGTCGCCTAGGCTGGCAGAGTCAAGCCAAGCGCCAAAATGTATAGGATTTATTAGACTTGCCAAACTTTTTTTTTTATACCACTAAAGTGGCAACCAAGCGTACGGCCCACTTGATGGTCAGCAATTACAGTAATCTACGAGTATGTACGCATGCAACATCACAGATATCACTTGCGTTTTACCACCCTGACATGTTAGATGGAAAGTCTCATGTGACTGTAATTTCACCGGAAACCATACCCTTCGAACCGGAACACAGCAATGCGAGCATTACAGCTTGGCGGCAGAAAAAAGTATGGTGGTAGTCCTTCCCCGGACGAGCTCTATCACAAAGAACTCTACTACTCTTGTCTTGCATCGATTTGCCTTCACTCGCGATGGCCTTAACTCGGCCAACATGACATGTATTGGCAACATAATATTTGCAGTTCATATCCCTCCCTCAAACGTGGATCGCTCTCAACGGGTCCGCGTCGCACGACGACCACCGCATCGTGGCGTACACGTGGCGCTGTCTCTCCGGCCCCACTAACTCTAACATTATCAGCTTTAACGAGTCAATCGCGAACGCCACAGCCCTCACTAAGGGCCAGTATCTCTTCTCGCTGACTGTACTCGATGATAATGGCAACTCAGCGACAGATAACGTCTCTGTTACTGTCACTCAGAGTAAGTACCACGTATTTTGTTTTCATAAAGAGTAATGAAATATAAATCAAATCAAATAATATTTGTAAGAAATCAGTACACATACCGTTAATATAACAACTAGCGGCTCGTCCCGGCTTCGCACGGGTACAATAAAATTTTAAGGACCCATGCGAATCCGCGGCAGGACGCTAGTAGGCAGGAAGGTAGGGTAGAGAGGTATTTTGTTTAGATTGACATTTTTAAACTTCGTCATGTTGCCATGCGACAATCAAACTCACTACTAGACTCTGGCGAAATTGTGGCAAATATGCCACAGAGTCCATAAACGAAGAAGAAGAACTTTGAATGGAAAGTACGATTTCAATAACTCAATTCAACAGTTATCTACAGGTATTGAAACAGTCTTGGATACGAAATGATTTATTTGAATAAGGATTAATATAAAGGTATGAAAAACATTATCTGATTTTGGTCGGCATTTCTATCAACTTTTAAAATGTAAAAAAGAAGTTATAGTTACATATCTACTGTACAATCAAATCATTTTAAATAGGTTTAAAGACTATCCGTTGGTTTGCGCATTGTAAATCAATGTTTTAGGGCAGCATTATGAGATTTTTTTCTGGTGACTTTTTAGCAAGATTTAATTTTGATGAATAATAACGGATAACGTCTTTGTTATTGCTGTCACTCTCCGGTCCTAAGGTCGTGGGTTCAAACCCGGTCGTGCACCAAGGGATTTGTCTGTTCGAAAAATGTATGTGCGCAATGCCAGTGATCTCATACGGTGAAGGAAAACATCGTGAGGAAACCAGCATGTTCAAGAACTAAAAATTCGAAAGGAGTAAGTACCACGTATTTTTCATTTAAAGTATTTTTTCCATTATGAGCATTTTCTCAAACTCCTTGGTGCTAGATTTATCTGCCTCGACGCAGTAGTGTGCAAGCATTATGTGTAGGTTTTAAGAGCAAGTGAAGTTATTGGGCGAATGAGACTACATTGTTTACAAGTACGAGTATCTCAAACTTTTAATGCATCTTAGACTTTTAACTGGACTTATACATATGGACATAAGTGTAATGTATATAAACGCATTGTACATAATTATTGTGTCATTTCGCATGCTTCTTGTGTGTGATTTTTATCTGCGTCATTTATTATGTATGAAAACTTTACTAACACTAATATAATCTTGTATAAATTAAACTTAAAGATATTATTATTTTAATATTTCGGGAAAGAACTATTGAACTTGATTATGTATGGCTCATGACTTTTACTTTACTAAGCAAACGGGCCCACATTTATTGTATGTGTAAATCTGTACTTATATTTTTTTGTAAATAATTATGTATAAGAGCCTTAGCACACCGGGATGCCATGGCGACGTCGCCAGCTATATACGTTAACAATATCGTCGGTCTGGAAACGTCGTCAATCGTAATCAGTTATATTTATATTATTAGTAGGAAATTTTGGCGAACTCAATAGGCGTGCATGGCCGCAGTGTTGTATTAGCCGCACCAAACAATTTTTGTTTGTTTGTGGGAGCATCACGCCCAAACGACTCAACGGATCTATATGAAATTTGGCACAGGTATAGATTATGGTGTGGAATAGCATATAGGGGTTCACGTGGGATAAAAAACAGTTTAACCGCGGGTAACACCGCGGAGTGCAGTTGCTGCTAGTCTGTCATACATTTTTAAAACGAAATATTTGGATACTTAGCCGGCGGCGTTTCGCTATGCCATTCGGATGTGTAATGACTTTTAAGGACTAAGACCTACGCACGAAAAAATGTATGTAACTTTTTTTTTTAAATCTCGAATAAATCGATTTAGTTTATCTGGTCAATTATTATCAGATAAACTCATCTGATCGAGATGGGCAGCGTAATAATAAAATATATAGTGCGCGCGCCCCGTAGCGGTGACGGGGTGGTCATTGACGCGCGTTCCATTGACACGCACAGCGCGCTGCCTTTTCAATTTCCCCTAAGGATCAATTTATTAGTTGGGTAATTAATAAATTGATCAAATAAACATTATCGATCTACTCAAGATTAAAAAAAAAAATAGTAACTTGTATACATATTTTCGTGTGTGGAACCTATTCCTTGATGCACTAACAATAAAATACCCTATAATGTAATTTCTAGATAAGAACAGTCCTCCAAAAGCGGTAGCCGGCGGCGACAAGGTGCTGAACCTGCCTCTGCCCGTGCTGATCCTGAACGGCTCGAGGTCGTCCGACGACTTCAGGATAGTGTCGTGGAAGTGGAGCCGCTCCGGCGCGGGGCTCGCCGCGGGCACTGTTATACTGGGCTCGGACACGCAACCTGTGCTTATGGTATTACTTAAAAACTGCAAATTTATTTATAACTAGCGGACCCGCCCCGGCTTCGCACGGATGCTATAAACCTTGCTCTTGAATTACAAGTTTTTATTACTTAGTTCAATAGATCTAAGAGTAGAGATAACTTCATTTTATACTATGTAAAGATGTAGGTTACTTAAAAAATATTTTTGTAAGATAAGCTTGGCACCACAGTCTGCTCAACTCCGTTCTGTCTGGCTCGGGGCTGCATGTTCATATATTTTATATGAAAGTCAGTTTCCACTAATGCAGAGTGGATTTCATGCACTGTGATTGGCTAATTCACTCACTCACACACTCCAATCCACTCTGCCCAGCTCCACGTCAGTGGAAACAGCGTGACTTTATTTTAAAACAACATGATATTCTTAACTGTAAAAATTAATTCTAATCAGACTTTCAATTTCGAAATAAATCGACAACTTCAAAAGCAATAAAATCTTTTCATATTTTTAATCACCATTCTAAACCTACCTTTCGCAGCTAACAAACATAGAACCGGGGCGATACGTGTTCGAACTAACAGTGACCGACGACCAAGGCGAGTCCGACCGGGACACAGTGAGCGTGCAAGTCAAACCCGACCCAATAGAGATGAGTCTGATGGAAATGACCTTGAATACCCCCGTCTCAACCTTCACGCAGGGGCAACTCGACTCGCTACTACAGAAAATGACGCTACTACTGAAGGGGGCACAAGTGAACGTGACGGAGGTCAGGGGAGAGGTGGATTCGGGGAATACTCAGCTGATTTTCTTCTTGACTGAAAATGTAAGTTGTAATAAAAAATTATAATGGTTTTAGGCGAGGTAAGTCGGAAAAAGTAAGTTCGTATAAGTGAAAATGACTCTGTACTAATAATGTTTTCTGGTGCAGTCATCATCATCATGACAGCCTTCAAATGTTCCCACTGTTGGGACACTAGTCTACTCTCGATAGTGGGCGATAGTGATTGGGTCTTAATCCACCACGCGGACCCAATGCGAATTGGTGGATGGCACATCTCATTCGAATTTTTAGTTCTTGGACATGGAACCAAAGTTCGCTCGACGGAGCAACACGTCTGCTGGATGTGGAGCACAAGTCGATGGTCCTGATACTAAGCCTTATGGCCCATTTACACCATGCTATAATTGCATGCAAGAATTACCAATTCCATTTCAAAACATTTTTGTTCTAAAATCAATTTGACAAGGCAATTCTTGCATGCAATTATTGTATGGTGTAAATGGGCCATTAGCCTGAGGTTAAGTGGAGTAGTATTAGAGATTTTTGATCTGTTTTTAATATTCCAGAACAAGGTGATAGAAGGTATAAGCGCGCTGCAGCTAGGGCGCGCGGCGGGGCGCGTGGAGGCGCGCGCGCGCGTGCGCTCCGTGCGCTGCCTGTCCGCGTGCAGCGGCCGCGGGACCTGCGAGCGCGCCTCGCGCCAGTGCCGCTGCGACGCCTTCTGGATGCAGAGCCTGCTCACGCAGCTCGACCCCGACGCGATACCCGACTGCGGTACGTACTCACAACGCTACAGTACCGTCTGACGTACTCAACACATAGCTACAGTACCGTCTGACGTACTCAACACATCGCTATAGTACCGTCTGACTGAGTTTAGTATGAGCTATGTGCGGAGACTGTTTTGCAAGCATTTTGCCAGCTCGCGGTTTTTGTCGAATCATAAATCATAACAACACCGACGTAGATGACTTCAGGTCCGGGATATTCATTCAAGGTCATTATGCGTCAGAACCATAAATTCTTGTATGATCTGCAATTATTTGTTCCTGATTTGTTGGGTGTTTTCTATGTATTTACAAATCAGTTATCTTGTTCCCATAGTAAAAGCTTTGCTTATTTTTGGGCCATCTAGCCGTCTGCCATTATTTATACTGATAGAATTAGAATTCAAATTTCAAAGTCAACTGTTTACAACACGACCTTACCGTTAACCTTAGACCGTGTACTAAAGTCGTATTGGTTTCCGTATGTATGTTGATAGTTGTGTTGTGTTGTGCGTTGGTGCGGTGCAGACTGGTCGGTGGTGTACGCGGGCCTGGGCGGCGTGGCGGCGCTGTGCGCGGCGGGCGGGTGCGCGTGCGGCGCGGCGCGCGGCGTGCGGCGGGCGTGTGCGCCGCGCAAGCCGCGCCCGCGCCCCGCCTATCGCCTGCTGCCGCTCGCGGACGCCGAGGACAAACCATGTAAGAGCTTCTACACATATGCTGTCTTCTCACGGCGCGAGATATCACGATACGCGACGCGACGCGCTAACTCGCGCCTACGCGCCGTGTGAAGGGATTGGCTCACGACGGCGCGGGAGCCAAGCCGCAATTTTTTTTTTTTTTTTTTTTTTATGTATGAGAGCAGAATATTATAATGAATGCCTTCGGGTATCAAAAAATAATCATTGAATTTTATCTCTTCACTATTACTGAGGGTAAACTAATGATTAAAGCATAATATTTTTCAGTCACAAGTAAGGATTTGCTATCGGATTCCGAGACGGATTCGGACGTGCTGTTCGAGTCCAAAAGCAAGACGTCGTCGTTCGGGCCGCGCGCCGCGAACGGCGACTTGCAAGCCAACGGCTGGAAGAAAAACGGACATCACAAAGTCGGCCGGAAGATCAAAACGTAGCTCACAGCCTATCTGGTCAGCTGCTGCCGTTCAAAACTATACTTAGCGAGGCCTCGTGTCCACCAAAGCGACATGGAGCGGTTAGTCTCGTGAATATAATACGATTTAATTCGTGATCGGTTTGGAAGGGTCGCTTTCCTCGCAACTGTGTAGGCGTAGCTTGAGTTTCGGCAACCACGTTTTGTTCTAGTTTGTTAGCAGTGTACGTTTACGACACAGAGAAAAGAGACAAATTGCCGAAAGTCTTATAGAGGCGCTGTTTAGATTTACATACCAAAATCTCTTCACGTTTACAAAAGTGTTTTAATGTATGCATTAGATGGGTACCGCTAGTAGCTGTTCATGACAGTGGCAAGCGGGCGGTAACGCCTCACTACTGAATACTTAGTACGGCGCCACCGCTCCGCTCGCCGCTGTCTTCAAGACACAGCACAAATCAGCGTTTCTGTGCTTAGAGTGCACGTTAATTTATAGATTCCAGTTACCAATAGTCGCGACGTTTGAGCGGCTTTACCTGATATGATATTCTGTTTATCTGATTATCTATTGTTTTTGGGGGCGACGTTTATAACCCCTTAAACGATATAGTGATGAATGTACAAATACGGTGTGAAGCCAAATAACGATGATATACGCTTATTCGAGATGTTGTCACGAACGCACACTTTATTTTATTGTAGGTAGCTTTTTATATCATCGAATGAATTCAGTGCGTTGAATCGGCATTTTATAAGTGTAAATAGAAATTGGTTTTCTTCAGTAACATTGTTAAATATTAGATGCGATTGTATTAAAAGGTTATTGAGAGAGTATGAAAGAGAAATAGAAGCAAAAGAAAACAATAAAATCAAGCTTAAGTTTAGTTATGAATTACTGATTCATATACCATTCCATAGAATAAAATTAGTGTGTCACTGTCCCCATTGAAGATAAAGCGTAATGGGGACGACGGGAAGTTATTTTTTGACTTCCTACTGTACCCATAAATGGGGATTAATCATAGGGACATCGAGAATACACCAGCAAGATGATAGTAATAGAGATATAGTCTAGCTAGTGAAACAAAATGCCTTACAATAAACAAACTGATTTGTTAACTAATGTGGATTCTGCCTATCATTGTTGTATGTAAAGTTGAAGCAAATAGTATGTACTTACTTATTTATAAATTCCAAATAGAGATTATTTGTAGTAGTGAACAAATCTCTATCTATATTAATGTATTCGAAAAAAAATATGGTATTAATAATATTTGTAAAACTCGTGTAATGTAAGTAAAAAAGCTAGTTGTTTAAAAAAAACAGTATCTATAATAGGAGTAATAAGATTATATCACTTTTGTGTTCAATCCATTCATAATCATTGTTACAAACAAAATTGTTGCCATCTTTTTTAATAATGAGCGAATAAATGTATCTAGATCGATCTCGAAAATTACAAAACTGGTTTTTTTTTTTGTTAGAACTAACTTATATTACTTTGTAATTTTCTTTACATACCAATCCGATTTGTGGCAGATTATGAGCTAATTGTGTTCTTCACTGTTGAATATCATGCTTTCTCCTATTTTCAGTGCCTCAGGGCGTTCATACACATAAGCGGAGCGGAGCCATGACACAATCTTGTGAAAATTACGCGAAATGAGGAGTTTTCGTCTCAAGTTATAAAAAAAAAGCTGTCTATTTAGATGGCGGTAGCTCAACTGGCGAGCCCAAGAGAATGTATGCACTACGTTTGGCGAGCTATGGTGAATGTTTAGGGAATTCAACATTGGTTGCTCCTGCTGTCACTGTCTGTCATATCTCTGGCTGGTGTCAAAGTCATAGTACGTACTACGTAGTACATTAACAAATTAAAAGAAGAAGTAGTACATTAACTTTGGTCGTACTGGAGTTAAATTATTTTGCCTCAAGCAGGACATGAACCCACAACTTTCCGCTTGACACGAGACGAAACAAAAACGGAGTTACCAACTTTTTTCTTGTTTTGATAACCTTTCCCAGTGTGGCAGTAGGGCAGATAGCGCCAAACTATTTTTTTAATTTCAAATCGAAAACTCCTCATTGACGTGGTGCAGTTTTGATAAGGTTCTATTGGTCGATTTCGACCCGCTTCGGTGGATGTTCGCCCTTACACTAGCCAATTTTTTTGGTAATTTATTTTCTATAGATCATAGTCATTATAATGCATTCCTTTATGTGATAACTACTGAAAGTACTAACTTATTGTACCTATAACAAGTGATTTGGTTTACATGCTCCGTTTCGTTTTCGTTGAAGAATTCTAGTCCTAGGTATATAATATGTATTGTACTGTCATAGATTTTAGTGAAATATAGAAAAGTACTCTTTTGTTTTCTAATAATTGATATAGAAACGTTCTTTAGATACCTTTGTACTTATTATTATGTACATAATAAAGCTTTTTGAGAATTCTATGATTTTCAATACAATTTATAAAAAAATTATTAGGAAATGAACCGCTTCTTATGAAGATAAGGAAGGTACCTAACCAATGCAGCAGGATAGGTTTATAAATCAAAAATCAAATTGTTTCTAACAATTTATTATAAACATTGCTAAAATCAGTATCTAATCAAATTTACGTAGATTAGCAAATATTTGAACACTTTATTGACATCATGTTTTGACAAAACAGGCACTCGCATTTAAGTAGGCACGTAGGCACCCGTGTGAATATTATAACAAGAAATTACTCAGCAATTTGATCCACTTAGGTACTTTGCCTCTACCCTACCTTATAGCATCTGTATCTGTGGAATATCAGAGGAACTACTATTGAAAGCAACAAACGATAATCGTGGCAAATATCGTAGTTCAACTTATGTCGGCAACAAGTTCAGAGCATTTATTTGCGGACATTGAACCAAGAAAACTGTCACTACAAGTCGCTTTTGTCAGGAAGTAGGTCCTCAGGAGATGTCAAGCCTACGCGCGTTTCACTCGGTTTTGACGCATAATAATGACCAATAATTCAGAATTCTCATATTGACCAAACACATTAACGCGAATGTCTAATTCTCAGAATGACCAATACGCATAATTACATTAACCTAAATGCCAATACGCAGAATGACGCCAAACGACCAAAACGCATATTTAGCAATGTAATACGCATTTAGACCCTCAGTTTTGACCTTAGACATTTTTTGGCATTTTCTGTCAAATTGCTTATCTAATAAGCAAATATTCGTCTTATAAAACGAAGGTTTTTTTTTAAATTATTGGTCATTATGTTCAGAATCTTTCCCTCGTGGGTACTTGATCTTGTGTAACTCCTCCAAAATGGCAGAAGTAGCGCTTGACACCTCCGAATATAAATGCTTTAAAGCTTGTAAAAATACAGAGGAAACTTAAATAGTCAATTAAAAATCAAATAAATATAATAATAACGCTGTTATATCTTAATTTTGCTATTTAGTAAATAATAACTTGTTATTATTATTTTTTTAATTATAAGTAGGTAATCAAAGTAGATAAAAAAAAAATTTTTTTTGATAAGCCAATCTGTAAAACATATTTTATATTGTTACTAGCGCGGTTTCACTCGCGTTATTTCTTTCGTAATTTTCCATATTTTCTCACCGTTTAAACCTTCGGGACTCGTACAAACATTTCAAGACCAAAATTAGCTAAATCGGTTCACCCGTCGAGACTACCGCACAGATTAAATAAAATTCATTTTTATATAAAAGAAGACTAATGCAAAAGACCGTTAGGTAAGTATAGGTCTCACAACGGATCTCGGCCGTAGTGAAATTAGCCGTTTCGATGCGCAATGGAGCTTTTTCAAACTAAATTGTTTTTGCGCATCACAAACGGCTAACTTCACGGAAGCCTAGATCCGCTGTGCGAACTATACCAAAGATTTCTGTACATAGTCAAAGGTATAGTATATATACCTATAGTATTTATAATATAAGCAGCCTTTGTACAGGAATGTATAAGCAAAATGAATATTATCTTTTATGATACCTTGGGCATGGCTTACAAAATTAGATAAAAAGATTAGGTAATAAAATTAACATAAATTAATAATTAGATTAAACTAAACAATTGGATACAAGAACTAGATATCTAAGTTATTTTACATATTCAGTGATAGTGTTACAAAGAAATATTTAAAGTAGAATCCTATTGGTTCTAATCCACGATTTTTGAGTAAGTTATTAGGTTATTTTTTAGTTAGTTCGTATGAATCAGTGGCTAACTCTGGTGACAGTTTTTAGGCCGCTCGAAAGCCTCTGTCATTGCCTAACAACTTTGAAAAAGCCGGGACCAGCTGCTTAACGTGCCCTCCGAAGCACAGAAGTAGGTAGGTATTAACACGTAGGTACCTACTTCCGTAAGTTAAATGCTGGGTAGCGAGCAATATCTGTCACGCGAATGGTGGACTGACAAACGACTAACCGGCAATAAGCTTGTTTATCATTTACTTAATGATCGTGAAATAGGCCCTTTCTACTACAGGATAACACTGCTGGCAAAGTTTTGCCAATTTGTTCAAGTAGCGGCGCATTGGAGCTGATTAGCTAGCAGTGTTGACTTGTAGGTAAGTATATTGATTAGAAACAGTGTTTCAGTAATTACAAAGATATCTACTATCAGCAAGCTAACGATTTACAATTGGCTATTTTTTACCGTTATTAATAAGAAATCTCCTAATCGAGAATAAGTTATCTAAGTACCCAGCTAGGAAACAGATAACTTCTCTGAATTTTCGGGCACGTATGTTTGTTAGGAAAATTCATCACAACCAATTTCGTAATTACGTATTTATGTTGTTATGTAGGTTAGTTACCTATGTTTTAGCCATCCAATATTAAATAACTGGCAGTTTTGTTTTACTTATTATCAGTAGAACTAAAATATTTTTGTTGCCTATTAGGTATCTTGGGGTCAAGACATGATGGGCCTTATAATATAGTTCTAGCTTATCCACTGGCTGATTATTATTTCATAACTTTAATAAATTACGTTTTTAAATCTAATCTAAAAATTAAGTTTTCAATCACCAATAAAATTAGCTATTTTTTACCGTTATTAATAAGAAATTTCCTAAACGAGAATAAGTTATTTAAGTACCTAGCTAGGAAACAGATAACTTCTCTGAATTTTCGGACACGTATGTATGTTAGGAAAATTCATCACAACCAATTTCGTAATTACGCATTTATGTTGTTATGTAGGTTAGTTACCTATGTTTTAGCCATCTAATATTATTTTTATATTACCTACCAAGATCAACATGTTTTAAATACAACAATACAATTATATGCAACTTTACTCAAAAATAAAATAAGATTAACAATAGTATTTTTTTTTTATGTAGGTAATGTCACAAAATGTGGCACTTGGTTTTGGCATTTTTTTTACCACAATAAAAATGTAAATATTTACTAAAACAAGAAAAAAAAAATTAACACCATAGTATTGAGTATACCTTGTAATAAATAATTATCAACAGATAAATGAAAAATACCAAGTGCAAACTAACATTACCTACATACTTTACACAAGTTGCAAAATAGGTATTGTTAGCCTTGATTGAGGCTCACTCGATTTAATTGCTGCATTGTTTTGTTTGCACATAATTAAATAGGCGGGTACGGTTGAATTACCAATGTTTTACGTTTGAGCACAATGTATAAAATTAATTAAAATAACTGGCAGTTTTGTTTTACTTATTATCAGTAGAACCAAAATATTTTTGTCGCCTATTATCTTGGGGTCAAGACATGATGGGCCGTATAATATAGTTCTAGCTTATCCACTGGCTGATTATTATTTCATAACTTTAATAAATTACGTTTTTAAATCTAATCTAAAAATTAAGTTTCCAATCACCAATAAAATTCTTAGGCAACTTTAACAAGCTAAATTACTAACTTCTATGCTTTCTAAGCAGATTCAAAAAATTTAGAATAGCTCATTGTGCCTTCTTTTTTCCAGACTTTACAGTTTTCTCAACCTCTTTAGACCAAATAGCGGAGTTCAATCGTTCACCTAATGTGTAAAAAGATGACACAAAAACTAAATTAAGCAAATAAAATGTAATTCTCAAAGGCCAGTTCAAAACATTGAGAACTGGATACACCCACAGTCCAGTTTTAAACCAGATAATATGTACCCACACTACATAGGTAAGCATGAATGTGTATAGGATTGTTAGGCCAAACCTTTTTGATGGGTACATCCTAAATGAAGTAGCAAGCTCTATTATGATGAATATGACAACATTTGTGTGCATAACATGGTTCAACCATGTTGGGAAGTAGGCATCCAAGCTTCTTGGCAAAATAAGTTCTCTATCAACAGCATAGAGTGCCCAAAATGTTACACCTACAAATACAGCTACTGGAAATGCAAGAGCACTAAACACTGAATCTTTTAAGCGTCTAAACAGTGGTTTCTCTGTTGGCGATAGTTCATTGCTTCCTGTTAGATCATTGAGAACTGCTAATGTAAAATATGCAGTTTGAATCATCTGTAAATAATTTTTTTTATTATAAAATAAGTCTGTCTGTCCAAGTAGACTTAAAAAAAATGTGATTATCAATCACTAACTTTTGTCGATATAAAATAAAGCCAGCTTAAGAATCTCATACTTCTAATCAACAAACCTACATTATTTCATTCATTTTGGAGGGTTCATTTTCCCTGGTAAGGTCATTATATTTTTATCACATTTAAATACATCAAATATTTCAACTTTTGCCTAAAATTAGGCACTACTCTCAATGTACTTGGTATATTAACATAAGTGCACATCATTTCATTCATTTTGGATGGTTCATCTTTCATAGTAAGTTCAATGTATTCTTACCGCATTTAGGTAGGTCAAGTATTTCAACTTTCCTCCAAAATTGGGCACCACTCTTGATGTACTTGGTACATTAACATAAGTGTAGTCGTAATAACATCCATAGCCGAATTGAAGCGCTCCAAGGAGATGAAATAATAATTTTAACATTTTGAGATCTGCAATAATAATACACAGTTAATTATGTCAAGCAAGATAAATAATCGGTTTATTCTACTAACATAATTGGTTGATGATATTTATAACTGTTTTTTGTTGAGCGAAACGTATTAGTGTAGAGATAATTAATGTCATCATCATCAAATACTTACTGCTCCTTGGAAGTTTGGAATGGCAAGAAAGAAAATAAATAATGCGAATCCAGCAGGATACCAGTACGTAAGGATAGGTTTCTTGACCAGAACCAATCAATCAAAAATGATTTTATATTCAAAGTTAAAAAGCACGCAGTCCAGTCACCACCGCGCGTTTTTTATTATTATTGATAAAAACACTGCCTATCTCTGTCTCTGCCTGCACTGCGGATCACAGCCGTCCGTCAGTCAGACACAGACAGACGAGACGAGACGAGACGAGACCAGAGAGAATATAAGCACTACGTTTATACGAGACGACAGATTAAATTGAGCAACAGTGTTGCCGGCAGTCAAACTGGGAAATGTCCGAACCGAACGAACCTAAATTACAGCGTAAATGGTACGTCCGAAATCAGTTAAAAAAAGTCAATTTTGTAAAAAAAAATTAAAATAAAACACGGTAGGTGGCTTGATGGCGATACTAGTACTTAAATAGATTATATTGTTATGCTATATTAATAAAAAAAATCCAACCGTAGCTGGTGTCTTACTTTTGAATCTATTTACTGCTGTCAAATTTTTGTACTCTTGAAAACAATGGCGCTTGGTTTGCTGTCAAGTACGAAATGTCATATTCATCGCGTTCAAGAGCAAGGCCCCTGACTGGAGCTCGCAGACGCAACAAATTAAAAGAAGAAGGAGCTCGCAGCTCAGTACACAGAATCGTGATGCCTGGAGAGCATTAGCAGAAGACATTGTCCAGCCGCGGGATTAAGGTTGCCAGTAAAACAAAAAGACAGTAACACATTAACACAAAAACAGTTTACACGGTAGTTTTTTTTTTCTAAAATAGATGATGATGTAAGGATGATGTTACAAACAAGTCCTTTCTTCTTTGGGTACCTACCTCTACTACGGGTAGGTAGGTATTGTTCTCACAACGGATCTCGGCTGTCGTGAAATTAGCCGTTTCGATGCGCAATGGAGCTTTTTCAAACTAAATTGTCTTTGCGCATCACAAACGGCTAATTTCACGACAGCCGAGATCCGTTGTGAGAACTATACCTACCTACCCGTAGTAGAGGTAGGTACCCAAAGAAGAAAGGACTTATTTGTAACATCATCCTTACATCATCATCTATTTTAGAAAAAAAAAACTACCGTGTAAACTGTTTTTATGTGTTAAAATATAAAACACGAAGTATAATTCTTAAAATCATAATTTAATTTCTACAAGAATATTGACAAAACGAAACAGTTTCAAACATGACTATCGAAAATAAAACTAATAGTTTCTCATTCCTACTGGACCGACCTCCGGGCCCAGATTAAATACCTACATGATTATATTACAGATTAGTGTAGTAAGGGCGGGTCGCTAGTAGGTAAGTTAAAAGCACATTAAATAGGTGGTAGTTTAGCGAATGCTTCTGCCGCGTCGTCCGGGAAAGGAGCGGTGAAGGCGGCGGGGTAGGGGCGCGCGTACTTGGGCGCGGCGGGCGGCAGCTCGGGCAGCGCGCCGCGCACCAGCCGCCGCAGCGCCGCGTTCCGTCGCCGGAGGTGCATCACCTCCTCATGTAGCCTCTCCCGTTCTGATCAAAAGAAATGACACTAGTAATAAAAACCAGTGGAGTGCAAACAAACTTCTTCCCGCTGCGATCTCAAATTCTATTGTCAATGCACCCACCCCTACACAGCGCCAACCCCAGGATCTGTGCTCTGTGCCTGGGAACCGTCGGCACCGCCCTATTTACGGCACTGATGCGCCCGCCCTTCTTCTTTAACTGCGCCCTTGATAGAATCTGCCTCGCTGCGGATTTGTCCAGTTGCTCCAGTCCAGAGTAAATAATATTAAACCGACATGTTTATAGTCAAAGATTATACCTACTAACATTTTGTATGCCGAAATTGATATTTTTTGATTGATATTCACTAATGTAAATGTTAATTAAATATTGTTTTGAGCTTATTGAAGGGACCCAGGGCACGCCCAGGGTCTCTAGGACCTACCGTTTTAGCTGTGCGTTGTCATCAGTCAGTTAGTAACGCACGCAACGATTTTTCACCTTCAAATTTATTTATTCATTCTGATTTATTGGTAAGTATTCATTTTTCAGATGCAAAATATTAGCTGCACATGTTTATTACTCAACGTAACTCGCGGTTGACCTTCTAAGATGTCTTTACCTTGTAAAATCGGAAGATAGTTGTTTAATCCAGTCAATAATCCATCCCAAAATCTGTCCTTTTCAGGAGGAAATACATTTTTCCATTGCGCCCAATATTGTTCGATTTCCTCAGTGGAAAGCTTCCGGGAGGGTGTTGAAAAATTAGGAGGCTTCACACTGTCTCTGTAAATAAGAAAAGTTAAATGAAAACAAATCAATAGTAATAGTTCGAGTATGGAGAGTGAGTGGCCACTCACAAATGGTGCGGGTTCCATGTTGATCCTTTTAGTACATTCTTCATTCTTGGTCACCTTGCTCTACCTACCTTTTTTTATACCATTAAACTAGCATCCAAGCGTACAGCCTATATGATGGCAAGCGATCATCGTAGCCTATGAAAGCTCACAATATCAGAGATATTACTTGCGTGTAGCCACCCTCAGACATAAATAGAAGTAAAGTCATGTGCCTGTAATTTCAACGGAAACCATATCTACACTTCGAATCGGAAAACAGCAATGCGATCAACTACCTATGTTAATGCCATCATCACCTCACTCCTTACTCTTGAACGCGATCGGTATTGGACAATTATTGGAATGACATTTCGTACTTTTGACAGCAAACCAAGCGCCAAATTCAACCTTGTCTTTAAGAGTACAATAATTTGACAGCAGAAAATAGAAATTGGGATTGGATCGGAATTGTCATGGGATTCAAGAGTAAGGCACCTGTTCGGTATATCTGCTGGGACTTGGGTTTCCTTTCGTTTCTGCCAGCCTTCTGTGACATGACAGAACAGATATTCCTATGTTTTGTGCGTCTCTTATTCTCTGGGACCAGTCTAGGTATTTACGACATCGGTTAATGACAAGGTAGGATTTAAATATAAGGTTACATTAACTTACAGAATATCGTAGAGCTTCCGCTTATCCGGAGGTATGAAGACAGATATAAATTCACCTAACGCTGTCAGAACCTGCATTGGTTCTATTTCTAGATTATGTCCCACTGCAAAATGAAATATCCGGACCATTAGTTTAACAGAATTAATTGTAAGCATCTTAGGTACCTACTAAGCATTGAATACAACGATGATGGAGGCCTTCGGACGGCCTATAACATTTGTCAGCAGAATTGGCTGTTGACTCATGCGAACTTACTACTTTTAATAAAACGATTTCTCGTCACATTTTTCTGATGCTCATGGCAAGTTGGTCAGACCGTGTCGTATTAATATCTGTTCTGTGCCATGGCCTGTGACAGAGCTACACTCGGTATTCGAAAGCCTTGCTTGGCGTCACTGAAAATTAATTGCGCAAACCCGTTCAGCCGTGCAATTGCGCACACGTGTTTTTGTTAGTACCCGCTCAACTCTGTTTATGAGTTAACTACAAAAAAATTATGTGCACAATGCCAGTGCTTTCATACGGTGAAGGAAAACATCGTGAAGAAACCGGCATGTCCAAAAACTAAAAATTCGAAAGACATGTGCTATCCACCAATCCGCATTGGGTTCGCTTGGTGGATTAATACCCAATCACTCTGACTCGAGAGTAGGCCAGGATGGATTAATACCCAATCACTCTCACTCGAGAGTAGGCCAGTGTCCCAGCAGTGGGAACATTAGAAGGCTGTTATGGCTGTTTATGAAACATGATTTATGTATATTTCAAGTTAGGGACATAGGCTCCCTTGTATCCCGGAAAAAAGACTGTTCCTGTGCGCTAGCATAAAAATGATGAGGACCGCGGGGTTCTAGTTGATAATAGAATAATTAATTTTTAGGAAAATTAAAAAAATAAAACTTCAACCTGAAAAAATGATTCGACAGATTGTAATTGTACGTGACAATGTAGCTATTGACACGTATTATATGATTTATTAATAAAGTACTAAACCGATTTCGATAAAATTTTTATGGGAAAATTTATATTAA
This sequence comes from Colostygia pectinataria, assembly GCA_951394395.1. Lineage (NCBI taxonomy): Eukaryota > Metazoa > Arthropoda > Insecta > Lepidoptera > Geometridae > Colostygia > Colostygia pectinataria. The sequence goes on from OX596363.1 coordinate 5,573,524, forward strand.
AATCAATTTTTTTTTTTTTTTTAATCTTTATTTATTTAAGAGGGTTTAATCACACTGATTATGCCACCCTCGAAATGGCGCTTAAATTAAAATATCCTATCTAATTCTACGTCTAATTCCTACTTTTACCAGCTTTGATAATGCCTTGGCCTGTTCCGACAAGGGAAAAGCCAACACATTATTACAACTGCCAATCAAAAACAAATTTTCATTATAATTAATACAGAAATCAGTTCTTTCAGTTAAATTCCGGACACATTCCACAACAATATGATACGCGTCTTCTTTCACGTCACACTCGGAACAGTTAGGTGAACTAGTCTTACCCATGAGATAACCAAAGCTGTTCAATGGAATGTGTCCCGATCGTAACCTCATTAAGGTAACTATGTCAGATCTGCCCATATCAGCCCCATCAAACCACGGCGATCTAGTTAAACTTGGTTGAATTGTCCTATACCAAATTCCCTTGCTCAATGATCTCTCGTCAAAATGTTCTTTCCAGATTTGTCTGCATTTTATTTTTACCGAAAATAGAAGATCACTGTGATAGGGTAGGAAAGCCATAGGAATACCGTCCACAAGCGCTTCTGTGGCAAGCCGATCGGCGTCCTCATTGCCGAATAGGCCAATGTGAGACGGTATCCACTGCAATGTGACATGTTTATTTTCAACAAGTTTATCTAGTGACTCCAAAATGCTGTATGCTATTGGTGCACAACGAAAATTCGTGGTGCATCGAGCGAGGTGATGTAATGCGCTTTTGGAGTCCGTCAAAATAACATAGCGGCCAGCATCACATGATTCTATGTAAGATACCGCTTCTGCAATTGCAATTAGTTCTGTGCACATAATAGATAATTTAGAATTTATTTTAATTTTAATTTTACCGTTTGTTTGTGGATCAAATACAGCCACACCCGACATATCATTCACCTTAGACCCATCGGTATAAATTCTATAGCAATTTCGATATTCGCTATCTAAGAAAACATTACATATATTTTTTAAACACTCCGCATTATAGCTACGCTTAGAATCAGTAACAGCTTCAATATTAGGTTTTATGTTGGAAACATCCACACTGCTCACCCATTTATCTAGTGAAAACATTTCATTTTTATTACTTGTGTACATAGGTAGGTTCTTATAGTGATCATGAATCGTAACTAATAACGGTTTAACCTTACGTCTCCATAATATATTTTGACTAAGAGTACTAAATTCATTTAATAGATTAATAATTTCGCTATCGGAGCGTGATTTTTTTCGTAACCAATATTTACCGGCAAGATAATACCTACGCACACTCAGAGGTTGGAGACAAAGCTCGCATTCCATGACATGTATAGCTGTGCTACGTATAAACCCACCTACTACGCGCATGCATTGATTTTGCGTTCTATCTAATTTGCATAAGTGTGTCTGACAGCTATTCCCATAAATAAAGCTCGCGTAGTCTAACCTGCTTCTTATGCTAGCTATATATAGACGCCTCAAATGACGGGGATGCATTCCCCAGCCTGACCCTGCTAGTATTTTAAAAATATTAAGAAATTTAGTAGCTTTTTCTTTAATCTCATTTATATGTTTTGCCCAGCGTAAAGACCTGTCGAGCCAAAGTCCTAAATACTTAAAATGCTCAACCACCTGTAACGGGGAATTGTGAATATTTAGACTTACAGACTGTCTTAAATAAGAGTTATGAAAAATACAAACTTTACTTTTTGATGGTGAAATATTTAGTCCTATTTTTGTAAGAATGCCACTTAATTTATTTAGAGCCACTTGCAAGCTCTGGGTCCCTTCACTCGTATTATTACAGCTGACATACAGGACAAAATCGTCCGCGTATTGGGATATGTAAACGTTATCTATTTCCTTGCATACGTAGACAGTTACAATATTAAAGAGAAGTGGAGAAAATGGATCGCCCTGGGCTAAACCACGATATGTACTTCGGCAAAGGGATGATTTTTCAGTTTGAATTTTTAGATTTCGCTCTTTCAAAAAGTTCCAAATATAACGGCACATTTGTGTACCTACTCCAATACTATCCATTATCTCCAACAAACCTACTACGTCAACATTATTATATGCATTGTCGATATCTATAAAACAAGCTATTGTGCATTTTCTTTGTAGAAATCCTAACTGTATGCGTGTTACTAGGCTAGTTATATTATCTAAGGTCGACTGTCCTTTTCTGAAACCAATTGTGTTAGGAGACAGAACATTATTTTTCTCAACAAACCACTCTAATCTATTGATTAGTATACTGTGAAAGATTTTACAGAGACAGGATATCATAGATATAGGACGCAGGGCTGAGAGCGATTGAAGGTCACGACCTGGCTTAGGTATCGGGACAATGTTGATATCGCGCCACTGCCGGGGCACGAAACCGGTTTTATAGAATTCATTACATAGCGTTGTTAAGATTAATTTACCATTGTCAGGAATATTTGCTATCATCGAGTATGATATATTGTCACATCCCGGGGAAGTATCTTTATGTCGCATACACTGATCTAACTCCTGTCTCAGTATTGGGGTTTCCAGTTTATAGTTACAAGACGAGAAATTAGGATCCTGAGGGCGGACGTAATCGGGGGTCAAAGTCCGCAGCAAGCGGTCAGCCTTATCTTCATCAACATAATTTCGCGGTGTGTTAAGTCCTTTAAACCACTTTAATTTACGCCATAACTCGCTTTGATTAGTTGTAGAATCTATTGACGAACAGTACTCATGCCAGGCTTTATCTTTTTCTCTCCGTATTAGTTTTTGTGCGTTACTTACCTTACTCTGCAAAATAGCTAAATTGTTTGGGGTGGGATTTCGCCGGAATATAGAAAGTGCAAGACGGCGTTCTGCGACTGACTTAGATATGGAAGCATTCCAATACGGCTTAGGGGTAAACTTACTACATGGGCTCGAATTAAATTTAATAAAAGGGATATGGCAATTAGCAGCAGTGTTGATGCACTCTATGAATTGATTATAAGATAATTGAAGATCATCTGAAATTATGAAAGAATTAAAAATTGTTTTTAAATGTTCTTTGTAAGCAGTCCAATCAGCTTTTTTCAAATTTCTTTTGTATGTTATATTATTATTAGAATTAAAACATGATAGCGAGATTTTTATCAAAAGGTGATCACTACCTAAAGTTTCACTTAAGGTGGCCCAATTCAATCTTAACGCGATATCTGATGGCGCGAGAGATACATCGGGGGAAGACTGCTGCAAAATATTATTAACTAATTTAATTCGTGTGTGTTGACAATTATTATTTAACGTTATGAACGAGTTATCAATGAGTGTGTCAAAAATTTGTGTACCTCTTTGATCGGTTTTGTATGACCAATTTGTGTGATGCCCATTAAAATCACCTAGAATTAACGTTTTAGAATCAAAAGATGCAAATATATGGTCCCAATCGCGTTGATTTGTTCGAAGTGGTAATGGGGCACAATACAATGAAATTAAATTTTGAATGTGGTCACAGTTAAAAATTCTAATAGCTAAAATTTCAATACCAGGGTTAGTACTATCTAAATTGAGTTGTACAGATTTAATAGATTTATGGACAAAAATAGCAACCCCACCCCATCCGCTATCTCTATCCTTTCGATAAATATTGTATCCGTTTACCTTAATACGATTGTCAGGTACCAGCCACGTTTCACTTAAGGCAGCAATGTGGATTTTTTCCTGAGATAGAAACTGCTCAAATGCAATTAATTTTGGCTTTAAACTTTGGGCGTTCCATTGGATGATATTTAACGTAATAACTTTTGACCGTGTATTAGCCATCCTGACAGAAGTAGTCATAAATGGTCTGCAATATTGGCCAGTCTGGAATAAAGTCAACTAACATAAACACTAAACACTCTGCACAGCACTTGAATCCCATCTTTAATTTAGATTGTATTGATGCACCTCTTAGAAATAAAATCTCTTTAAGTCTCTTCAGTAAGTCCTTAATGTTGTTGGATCTATGAGATTTATCTGACTTGTCTTCGTCACGCGTAGGTTTATTTTCCTCTTTTGGATCAAAATGTATCTCCTCAGTATCTTCTGTCCAATTCCACGAAGAAGGCATGCGCTGTGGTTTTGAAGTAGGACGATGTGGTGTTTTCTTTTCGTTTCCTTCATGGACGGTAGCTTTTGTCTTCAGTACTTCTGCAAACTTCGGCGTGGCAGACGGAGTCGGGGCAGTGGGTTGGCAATATTCTGGAAATAAGTTTCTTAAGTATTCCGAGCTTGGTTCTGTCTCTTTATATTTTTGATTACTGTGAGGTTGTGGCTCAGGTTGTAGTGGTGACACATACATGGTTAATGCTCTTCTATACGTGCAGTTATACTCTGCCATTATCTCCCTGAGTTTTTTCTCTTTTACAAAAGCCGGGCACAATTTTGACATGGCCATATGCCTGCCGTCGCAATTTACACATTTAAAGTATTTTGTCTCACAATTATCATGGTCACCGGCGCATTTAGGACAAACTGTTTTGTTTGACGGACATCTTTTCGTCACATGACCCAGCTTCCAGCATCTCGCGCATTGTGAGACCGGGAATACATAAGGGTCGACCCTGATGCGCAATCCATCCACATGTACATACGATGGGAGATATGATCCTTTGAAACAGAGACGTACTGATTCACTCGCCTTCCATCCATCTTCTTCTTTACTCCGTCGTTTGAGTCGGTAGATTGATATTAGATCCGCATTATCAGGGCTAGTGATGCATTTCAAAATTTCTTCATCCTCCATATCGATATCAACGTTTTTTATAACACCAAAGGATAGGTTTTTTTCCATGGCACGGTGAATTCTCCACCCTTTTTCTAACAACTCCTTGCAAGTTTCTAATTTTGATGCGCATTCTTCGCTACTGACGTCGACTCGAACTTTGAATGGATTAACGAATTTAACTTTTATTATGTCATTTAGACCATGTATTTTAAAAGTTTTTGCCAAAGCAAACAATTTAGGCATTTTTTCACTGCATGATATATATATCTCTATGTCATCATTGTTAGGCTTTTTTTCCTTTGGCTTAACTTGTGTCCATTCATTATCATCTTCTTCAATTCCTCTTTTTGCTACTATTCTTCTTTTCATAGTTGGTCTATCTACTCTTATTTCTCTTTTTTCGGCTTCAATTTTATTGTCTTCATTGTGCTGTTGCTCCATCTCCACTTCTAACATTTCATTTTCACTTAACGAACTCTCACTATCCAGTACGGCGAACCTATTTTTAAGTTCAATCTCGGTATTCTCTTCCATTGTAGTTTAGTTAATCCAAGCGCATCGTTATCAGTGACCCGGCCGCCAGCGGCGCACACAGGTGCACTGGACAACAATAGCAGACGGAGCGCACAATAATTATACCTAAACGTGCGCGGCCACCTTGTACGAATGCCGTAACAAGACTGAGAATCAATTAATAATAGGCGGAGAAATCTCGTAACAAACATACAGTCGAATTAATAACCTCCTTCTTTGAAGTTGAAAAGGTAAATAGAGATACGCACGCGGACACATGAAGGGGTTAGCGGTCCTCTGCAGCGCGGGCGAGACATCGTGCTGCGAAGTGAGGGTGACGCCGCGAGCGCCCGCGCGCCTGCCCGCGCCCGCGCCCGCCCCGCCACCGCCCTCCGGGGTGCTCGCCGTCACTAGCGTGCTAGCTGGACACATTTTATTTTTTATTGGTTATAGACAAGCGTTTGACAACCACCTCACCTGATGGTAAGTGATGGTGTGGTCGATGATGGAGCACGCTTGCCTAGAAAGAACTTGTTCACTCTAGCCTCTTAAAGACTCCTAAATTGTATTGTTCCGGAAAAACAGACCCCGGCAACGAGTTCCATTTTTTACGTGCTAATGAGAAAAGAAGAATAAAATAAAATAAAATTAAATATATAGATATATAGTTAAGTCATTTACTTGCAACTTCAAGCACACACATACAAAATTAATACATTAGAAAGAGTGTTATTTATCAAATAATACATTTATTTGACACACATAAATACAGAAACACACCCGTATTCAAGATCCATACTTGAGTGTGAATCGTGACTCAAGCATCGATTCGACATCATTTTTCTATGAAGAACTATAAGTATGGTTCTCAAATTCGGACCTAAGTCAAAAGAGTTTTATTTAATAAAATAACTATGATCACTTTGAAATGTCCTACAAACTATGTGAAATTGCGCCAATTCCAACGCGCCCATGCCATATAAGACGAGGCAACACCGGCTGGGTTCCTATCGCTATACTTTACTACCTTGGCCTTGATTGACCATTGATTGTGAGTAAGTGTAAGTATGGTATAAAACAAAGTCGCTTCCCGCATAAGCACCCGTGCGAAGCCGAAGCGGGTCGCTAGTAAGATATAATTTAAATAGGTAACAAAAATGATATACCTTGGGGATCTCCACATTTCTGAATGATTTCATCAGCTTCCGCTATAAGCTGCTGGTCAGCCGGCGATAATTCATGGCTTCTGGAACAATAAATGAAAAGATTTTTAGGTACAAAACAGACGAAAAATCTCTAGTACTATTCCGCTTAAACTTTTAACCAATGAGGTCACACAGTTAATACAGTTAACCTCAAAAGAAAAATATCGACACGTGTTTCATCCCTCCACGGGACATCATCAGGACCATCGACTCGTTCTCTTGAGGATTGCTATAATTCCCAGAGTTATGACCAACATTACTATTTTGCATAAGGATTTAGGAACTGAGTGGATATTTCCATGGTTTTAATACCAAAATAACATATACCTGAAGCCAATGTGTGCAGATCGCGACGTACTCGCCGAGACGCTCCTAGCGATGCTGGGCCGGCCTCGGATGGAGGATCTATCTCCTCGCACAGACTTGGCACACACGCTGGCATGCCGCGACTCCTCGGGCGAGCCGGAGGAGTGTGCGTCCATAGTGTCCGAGCCCGCTTCGATACCCACGCAGATTGGACAAAACGCGTAGTTCAGAAACGTCTTGCAAAGCAGCTCTACGTCTTCTTCAGCTTGGATTTCTAGAGCCTGTAGTGAAGAACCTTATGGTAAGGATCGTCACCACCCCATCAAAGAAGCCAAGTCAAAGTTAAAATCATTTTATTCATTGATACCACGAGGACCATTTTGAAGCTAGGTGAGGTTTAAAACTAACATAAACTACTCATAGGTACTTACTCATATTTACCTAGTTTTTTAAATTATGTATAATAAGTTCCCACTAGCCTAACCAGGATGCGTCCTACCAATATCTTAACTCTACTAGATGCATAGTTACCATAAAAATTGCATCTAAAGTGCACAAGTTCCGCGAAGTCATTTGATATTTCTCGATCAACTTCAGAAGTCGATCTTCGACGAGGAATCCTGTGTTATCTGCTACAAGTTGAAGAATATGGCGAACCTAGAATGTAAGAGTGTGTATTATTACTACTAACCCCTCAAACAGCATATAAAGGGGAAAGTTTGGATGTTTAGTACCTATGTTTGTGGGAGAATCACGGAAATTTGGCACAAGCATAGATTAAGGTCTGGAATAGCATTTATAGACTACTTTTTATCCCGGGTCCCCAACATAATAATATTTGTTTACATACCTATTTAATTTAACTTACAAAATAATAAAATGATTAATTGGTTTACCAGTTTGTCTTTAGCGTCTTTTGCCACTTGGTTTTTTGGGTCCACAGATTCTTTCGGTAACAACGGATTCGATGGAAGCGATGCATCTTCCTCGTGCTCTGTAACATTAACTTAACCATCGAGTATTTACCCAAAGGGTAATTCCTCGATGAACATAACTTTGTAGGTAAGTACTTTACGGCAATATTTATTTTGTAATAATATTTTGTCTTGCTTTTAACAAACAGCGGGTAATTTAAAATACAGCCGGAGTATCACGGCCATCGTGTAGTTAGCCGTTTCGATGCGCAATAGAGCTTTTTCGAACTAAGTTGCTTGCGCATCACAACCGGCTAACTTCACGATGGCCGAGATCTGTCGGCTGTATTAAATACTGACTAATGTGAAGATAACCTAACCATATTTAGACAAAGGGCTTTTCGGCGGCGGCGGAGGCGGCGGCGGCGGCGGCTCCGACAGGATGTGCGCGTGCAGAGCCACCTCGCCGGAACGCAAGTCGCGACCTAGCTCCAAGCTTCTCGCCGCCGCCATACGCCACACCTGAGGAACACCAAAACTATCCTGAAACCATTCGGGGATTTTCACATACCGTTGTACCAACACAATGTCAGTGTAGGCACTAACAATGTTTTGACTCAATATTGAGTCTCAGGCAGAATAATAAAGCGAACGCTCACTCCCTTCCGCGTCGCGTTTTGCACGTCAGTGCGCTGACGAACACTATAAAATCTAGACGGAGATGGAAGGATAATTAGTATGTAATTATATTATTTAACGGGAAGGTGGGGAACTGGCAAATTCACAACGGTTAAAGTTTGATAGTAAGATGTATAATGAAGTAACTAGGAAACACGAAAAAAATTCACAATTGACAAGAAACACGGTAGAGGCGGTACAAATACAAGAGTTACATGAAGATATAAACTAACACGGAAACAGTCTTCTTTCACTTTATGGATATGGCATGGGTTGAACCATCACATGAACGCGGTTAGCGCATGCTCTGTGTCTGTCGCGTTACAATTACTATGCGCCACCTTCAACTTGAATCCAGCTGGTCCGGACAAAGATAAGCGTCCTCAAATCCGCATCGGTATGCATCAAAACAAACCTAGCACTAAGCGTTTAAAACTACCTACGTTTTAGACAAGCCATTTTTTTAATAGAATCAAATCATATAACTACCATTTCAAAAGAAGGTAGGTACCTACGTAAATCAAACGGCTACCGAGTTACCGAGCTTTATCTAGTTGTCACATCCCACCTGACTAAACTTGTAGTGATTCACATGCGAGAACTGATCAGACTTCTTCTCCAGGTCGTCCATGGTCTGCATCAGTTTGACTATTTCCGCGTCTGCCTTTAACTCCTCAATGGCGCCGTCTTCCGCTGCTTTCCGTATTTTCGCGCGCAGGGAGTTCGCTACGTCAGACATCTTGTTCAGTTTGCGCTTCTGTTGGGAGCGCACGAAGACGTTTTCTTCTTCGCGCTTCTTCAAAATCTAAAATAAAGCAAAAGTAACCGTAACCGTTACGTTAGGAGTGACACGAAATAAAAGAAGACTATTGAAATAGACATTTTTTGAGGTCCTTTTGGAGTCTATTAGGGTCTATTGGGGTACTAACTAGCATTCGTGAATTCATAAAGAATTTTAAATAGAAATTATTTGAGGTCCTTTTGGAGTCTATTAGGGTCTATTGGGGTACTAATTAGCATTCGTGAATTCATAGAGAATTTTAAAATTACCTATCACTTTTTTCATCAAGATTTTGGTCCGGAGAATTTTTTTTACAGTTGTTGATTAAATTTTTTTTATTTAGTTTATTTTACAGAACGGCACGTATTTCACTTACGTGCCGTAACAACAACCTTCAACACAAATTAAGAAGCTTGTGGCGCCCATACGGTCATCACAGGCGCGCTTTTTTAATTTAATCTACGTAAGTAGACGGTATGCGAAGTATCTTCTATCATGGTCGATATTCGTATTTGGATAGGAAACGGACGCTTACTTGGTAGTTGTAGCCAATCTTCTCAGTATTGATAATACAAGTTGCCTTCAATTTTTCCAGCTCTTTTTGCAGCTCTTGAATCAGTGTTTCCAGCTCAATCTTTGCCTCGCGATACTTCTCATGGTGGTCCCACATTATAGCTTCAATTTCTTGCTTGTGTTCTTCTAACTGCAATCGCACAAATGGTGAGGTAAGGAAAGTTATCTACTAAACTACCAATAGCACCAGTTGCACGTAAACAAAACTACCCGTAGCTTTTTCTATAAAATACACTGGCGCAGCCATCTATCGTTCATTTTCGTACAAGAAACCGATAGCTGTATCTAAACGTGGAGCATAGGAGCTTTATTCATAAACGTATTTTAAACCTCTATTAGCTTAGCGTCTTTCAAATGTATCATCATCATCTTTGTTCATTGACATAAGAATTGATATAGAAGCACAAGAGGAAAGGAAGATAACAGAGGTTCAGAGTACGTTTATGATTAAGGGGAAACTTATGGTAAGTATTTAAAATACTTGCCTGTTCGAATCGATACTCCATATGGGCAACTTCTTCCTTATCCCTCTGCCTGTAAAGAGCCTCCCATCTTTTGTTGTTATGGTCCACCATAGCGTCGCGTTCTATATTAATAGCCTGCTCAATTAGCGTCAGCTGCTTTTCGTACGCTCTTTGCATAATGGTGACTTGCTTTTCCACTCTGTCTGATAATTCTTTGATATCTTTGTCCTGAAAAACCAGTGGGTATCTTTAGAAATATTTGCATTAAACTACATTAATTTCAAAGTCTGCTGTGGTACAAAGGTACTTTGTCGTTTCTGATGCTAAGGATTATTAATTCACCTGTTTATCCAAGTCTTCGTAATAAGCGATGTCCATTCCCCGTAAGTCGTCTTTGAGTTCACCAATAAGTTGATTTTTTTGTTCCAAAAGCTCATCGCAAATTCTCTTTTGCTCTTTCATTTCAGCGTCGATATCAAGCGGGTCTTTTATTAGTAGCATAGAGTCCCAATTTGAAGTTATAGCTTCATATTGTATTTGGGCTTCTGTTGCTTCGTCTTCTATTTTCTGGACGGAATCTACGAAAAGTCATTGATTATATATTATTACCTACCTATTTAATTTCTTAATTCGAAGCATAATTAGTCCCTGACGAAATCCTCGAACGCTAGCTTTAAATCTAGTAGGTACCTAGGTAGGTTGAATTATTATGTTACACTGTGCCATTTTGCTACATTCTAGGTCTAAGCAAGTATACCTAATAGTTTAAGCAAAAGACAAAACAGTCACCTGCTCTTCTAATACCCTCTACCTACCTACCGCCTTACTTAGCAACATACGGTAGGCAAGGAACTTTTAAACCAATTTGATTTTTTTGAAGGTTTGAACCTTTTCAAATTAACTCTGTAACAAACGTCATAGGTAGATCTTCCTATAGCCTACACAACGACCATCCATCCAAAACATTGCGTACATAAGTAAAAACTCTTTAGTGATTGAAGTTTCATGTTTCTAAGCCGGCCGGCCATGGCCACTAGTAAATAAAATTATACAGAGTAAAATTAGCGTACGTTTCATTTTGTCTGTAAAAAGCGCCCGTCGGATGACCTCTCTCTCGTCTGTGGTGACCTTGACGTTGGTGACCTTGGCAGCGCCATCGAGAGCCAGCCGCTGCAGCTCCTCGGCGGCCGTCGCGGTGGCTTGCTCGATGGGGCCCGGCTCTTCGTCGCCTGACGCTTCTTCCGACGGCGCTTCCGCTCTATTACCCGGGTAAATAAATAATAGGGAAGAAAATTAGTAAAAGAATACAGAAAAAAAATAATCACGCGTTGACTTGAGAACCGTCTCCGATCTAATTCTACTCACCGATAGATAGCGTTATGAAACAGCAGCCAGCGGTCGCAACGCGTCGAATAAAAACACATCACCCCAATAATACTACCAGATAATAAAACCAGAGATAATATACTCGGTAAGTAGGTATCTACCTACCTGAAATCTTTTACCTACACGTACCTACTAATATTTATTCTGTACCTACACGTACGGGGGTAGTCAGCACACGTGCAGTTATCCAATTTGAACTAGGTGCCTATTGTATTTCCCCTTGCTAATATGTAGTAACTAGCAAAGATTTCTACTACAGTCAAAGGTACTATATAACTATATAGTACTACGTACCACTGTAATGCTAATGTAAAGTTTATCGATTTTACCTTTTGAGTGCATCCTGCCTCCGTTTGATTCGCAGCGCTCTTGCAGACTTCCTTTCATCAGGGTCCTGGGAAGTCACCTGCGGTTCTTTAGGAGCCAGCACATTATCTTCGTCGTCATCGTATCCTCCAAAATTACCAGCCATTTCTAAAGTTATTTTAGTTTGCCTGCCATTCAGTCCAGATTCAATCGCTAGTTTTCGAAATAAAATGTGAAATTGTCAGCAATTGTCACTAATATACTTCAGAATCTCCCTAGCAACCTTAGTAGCCATAGAAACGGACATTGTTTGGGATAATATTGCTAAAGGTGTTCTGCATGGACGGTTTTGTTTAATACGTCCATGGTTGTTTGTTAAGTGTTGCCAGCTCCAGTAACCAAAATATCTTGAGATTACTAATAGAAAGAAAGCATATGGAAATTATTTCTTTCTTTGTTAACCTAATCCAGGCTTGGCAAAGGTATACTTTATCAAAACCAGCACCAGGTAATACAGCATCCATTACCTACATAATCCAGCTAGTGTGTGCAAAAAAGAGAGTAAACAACTTGCCACAAGATGTACCTGTCTCCAAAAGGCCTAATTTTTTGCTGTGTGTACCTACGGGTTTGCAGCCTAGACTTAGAAGTCTTCTAGGATTACAGAAATAAAACTCACAAGATTTAAGGATTTTGTTTACTTAAAATTACTTTGCTTTGCTGTTCAGGATGATACCATCGTATTTCTGTTGGAACCACTTCATTGCATCTTCCTTTGTCAGGCGATGAGGGAAGCCAACTTTGCCAGTCTTACGTCTTCTGTGAGCAACGTTGAAACCTGTAATAATAATAATACAGTGTAAATAATAATAAAGGTGGTGGTTAAATCATATGATTTTCCATACCCAATAAAAAAATAATACAAAAATGATAGAAAAACGCCCAATAGATGAAGGCTGTCTAGGATATTTTCAGTTTACTTGTTTGGCATGTGTAAAGTGGTAATAACTACGCCTTCCGATCCCAAGGTTTGAATATGGTTGTGCTCCAAAGGTTTTTTTTATTCGAAAAATGTATGAGAGCAAAGCAAGTGCTTTCATATGATGAAGGAAAACATCGTGAGGAAACTGGCATCATTCCCCAATCCGCATTGGGTCTGCGTGGTAGATAAAGACCCAATCACTCTCGCTTGAGAGTAGACCAGTGTCCCAAGCAGTGGGAACATTAGAAGGCTGTCATGATTGATAAGAAATGTTATGTTGAACTTGTTTAGAAAATACTAGATTTAAATATAATCTACATGTTCAACATGAATGATTTAGCACATTTTTTACACAGTGAAAACATTGTTTTCTCCACTCCTGAACAAATGTGCATTTTTACCACGTAACACCTATCAACTAACTACTGTGTGTTCGAATAAAATTCATCTCTAAATATAAGCAGGGAGCAACTTTTATATTCTGTGTGTATCCCAAATAGCTTAGATCTTTTAAGCTATGCAACAGATTTTAACGCTGTTTATTATCAATAATGATTCAAGAGAAAGGTTTATACATAATATATAGTATAAACATCCATGCAAAGCTGGACAGAGTCGCTAGTATCTAATATACTTAGAATAAAAAAAACAATGCAATTCTCACCAGGGCGGCCGAGTACAACGTAGAAGTCAAGACCGTAGATACCAATGGAGGGATCGTATTTGATACCCAAGTCAATGTGTTCTTGGATACCAAAACCAAAGTTTCCTGTGGCTGAGAAATTGTCACGCCTCAACTCATATTCTCTGACCTGAAACAATAACACATATTTTAATCATAACATGGAGCTGGTACAACTTAGATTGTATTGATGCTTACTAAATTTTAATTTGTATAATGGCGGAATAAGTCGTACATAATGTTGTATAATATCACATTTAAAGTCATTAGAAAGTCTTGATAGTCTCACCACAGATAAATTACAGTGATTTGCTTCCAAAACTTTAAAGGAGATATGGAATGTGTTATTTCCTTTAGTATTCTGAGCAGTAAGTTGTAAAGTACCCAGAAGTTGCAAATAAGAAATATTAATCTTGCATGAATTTACAAAGAAAAACACAATTTAATGTATGTCTTGAACATATTCATGCTATTTTTGTAACAAAATTCCTACTGATCTTTTCATAACACGGTGACAAACAAATACAAAATCCACTTACTGGTAAAGGGTACAATAACCTATGGATGCTTTCAATACTCAAGTTATAAGTTGTGTGTAGCCATAGCCATCTTGAGACCTAAATTAAAGAGTACCATGTGCCTACAATTTCAGTGTTTCATTCAACACAACTGAAAATCATAAACAAAATTTTTTAAACATATGTACATGATTAGCTGTTGCCTGCAACTTTGCTCGCATATAAATTTTGATGCATACACAGATACTATAATTTTTTCTGGATCTAACCCTTTGCATTAATAATAGTAAGATTAGTTTTGTATTATCATAATACCTGGAGATCAAAACTCTAATTACTGACCTTTAATCCCCTCTCGAGGATCTCCTCAGCCTTGGCACCACGTACTGTGCAATGGACAGCAATCTTTTCATTACGACGAATACCGAAGGATCGCACAGTATACCTGGCCTTTGAGAATACGGGCTGTTGGCCAGTAAGCTGTTCTAACACCTATAAACCAAAATTAAAACACTTATTATAGGTTCATAGTTGCAAAATGAAATAAGTAATATACACTTCAATTTGTAATGTTATTTCCGTAAGTATTCTGAGCAGTAATATTTGTAGTACTCAAAAGTTGCAAATTGGAAATAATAATCTTGCATGAACTTACAAAGAATAACACACTATGTGTAATTCTTGAAGAGTAACAGCCACATGCTATATAACCATGAAACTGATACATAAGCCTGTACTCAAGAACCATACACTCAGTGTGAATTATGACTAAGCTTAGATTTGATATAAATATCATAAGAATATCTGCAATAATCTATGCTTGAATTTCGTTCTTGAATATGGACCCAGATTGTACTTTTCATTAAAACTATTGTAAGCCTAATAAAGATCTAGAGATGAGTTTTACCTAGTTTCAGTGTGCAAACACTGTTTTAATACGACAATATTTATAATCTTATAAAAAAATACTATAAGAAAATAAGGCAAATTTCACTCCTGAGTTAAAATGAAATAGAAATGACTTAATTTGACAAGCAGCATGTAGAGAAAATAAAATAATAAGTACCTAATACATTAGGGACAGTTCAGCCTACTCAGTTGTTCCTTGGCCTACTCATTAATTATT
This sequence comes from Colostygia pectinataria, assembly GCA_951394395.1. Lineage (NCBI taxonomy): Eukaryota > Metazoa > Arthropoda > Insecta > Lepidoptera > Geometridae > Colostygia > Colostygia pectinataria. The sequence goes on from OX596363.1 coordinate 5,588,720, forward strand.
CTCACCTTCGCAGCACGAGTCAGTCTGTCTCCAGACTCTCCTACACAGATGTTCAGGCAGAGTTTCCTGATGTGCAGATTCCTCATAACATTTTTAGAGTTATCTTTAGGAGCCTTCTTCTCCTTTCTGTCCTTCTTCAACGCGGGCGGTGGTACTCGCTGCAACATACATTTTCAAGTTATTTACACTAATTGCTTCCACCAACTTCGTTCAAGATAAAAACTAGTGCACAAACACTGGATGAGGTTATGCCGAACACAGTTTGAAAAGTATATGTATTAAATCAAAAATATGGTATCTAGGACTTGAAATGTAGAAAACTGTAATCCAATTTATTTTTTTTATAAAACAACGCTATGAATTTACACTGATTATTTCAGATATAAATAAATTCGTAAAGCAAAAACACCCACCGCCATGATTACAACTCTCAAAAAGAACCAACCAAAGAATTCTTGCAAGTGTCAATGTCAGGCAGATGTCAAATTGACATTGTTATATATGTTTCATAGATAAAAAATAAGGCTAAAACAGGCTATTCGTATCATACACGCAATATTATTGTTAACCCACTAACTAGGCTCTGCACACTGTATAATATTATATATATCAGTATCAATATTAATTATTATATAATAAAATTAGTATCAAACATATTTTTCAACACACTTGCTTATAAAGTGGCTTTATGGTCATCGCAATTAGGCACAGAATGACACCCTTATTCAAACTATGACTTTTTCATTGCTCTAACTCACTAGTGAGTTATAGTGGCTCTATGGTCATCGCAATTAGGCACAGAATGACACCCATAATCAAACTATGACTTTTTCATTGCTATAACTCACTAGCTCAGACAAATTAGAATTAGTTCTAAGCTATCTGAGCTCACTAGTGAGTTATAGATTTTTTTTTGTTATTCTATTATGAGTTTTTTTTGTTATTTTATTCACAAGTGTGTTGAAAAACGTCTTATGATACACGTGTGTATTGATGATTACCGTCCTCGGCTATCATAAGACCCGAGCCGCGCCTCAGCGGTAATCACCAATGTTACACACTAGTACCATAATGTACTATTGTTTGATTGTTTTTTATTTTTATTCATCAGAAACGAGTGCAAGTACAAATAATAAAACTTATTGTAATAAACTAAAATGGAAAACAAATATATAGCCAGACATTCACTTACTACGTCCTCGAGGTTCTATTTGCCAAAAATAACTTAGTCACCTATTCAACATACCACGAAGTCCTTTAGATCTTCTAAGAGGTACTCCTCTAATAAATAGGACACACATAATATTGACTACCAAATAATTTCCTAATAACTACATACTAAGTCACAAATTAAAAAATAAAACAATAAAGGGTGGATCTCCTCAAAATATTCTCCTCCATACATTTATTTTTATGTTTAAGAACCTGGTGCCAGAGCTCCTAATTTAAGTTAGAAATATAATTATGTAAAAATTAAACTATTTTATACGAAAGGCACTTCAAATAACAATTAATTCATGTTTTATTGAAGATAATGATGACGGTAGTGTTGCTGACAATGACCATTTCATACAATTATATTCGAATTTCATACAATACGATTATGAATTTCATACAATTTTGATACGATGCTCATTATCTATATAATTATATATCAATAGATCTACACGTAAGTTTGTTTAGATTATACTTAATAAACAGCTCTTTCATATTGGTATGGTAAAAAAAAACGAAAAAAGAACTTTTAATGAGTTTTATTTAAAAAAAAATGATAACTACTAACTAGTTTTCTTTTCTAACTTTTTTAATTTTTATGTATCTCAACTATTTTAGACCCATTTAACCCTATAACGTTGCTAAGAATGACGTTGCCAATAATGACAAATTCTAAAATTTTTTAATTTACAAACACGTTTAATGAGTTTTAACGGAAATAAGCGGAGTGCAATATTACTTTCACAAACACTTACTCATGGGAATTTAATAACAACTCAACATGCATTACTTATTCAGACTTAGTTAAAGAGGTCAATGACGAATGTGATGACAAAGTTAGAAGAATCATGATAAATACTTACCTGTGCGAGATGCGTGTGCGTCCATTCACTTCAAAGTGCGCCAGCAAACTGAGCGACGTAAGGAGTGTCCAGTGTAGCAAAACGACGATTCAAATGCGTTCAGTTTTTTTTATAGTGTTAAAAACAAAAAGTGTTGCTCACAATGACGATCATTTTTTGAACATTGTTTGACACCGATTTTAAAAAACTTCCAGTGAAACAATTTAAACTTTTATTGATTAAATACATTGCTTAAAGATTAAGCTATAATATTTGCAAACAGAATTCAACAAGGTCTTAGTATTATTTTTTTTATAAAAGGATTTAGCACAAAATGTACCGTGGCGACATGTGAAATAAGAGATTTTCAGTAGAAATTTCTAAATAACTTATTTTTATTTTACTCTAACTTAAAACGGCCTCGATTGCTTTTCAGTTATTAATTAAGGATCATAAAACTAGAACTTTGTTTACAAAATACTTTACTGTCGAGAAGTATCATGACGAGACATAAATTTTGTGTCTAAAAAATATTCACCCTAAAACATACAGTCGAATTAATAACCTCATCCTTTTTGAAGTCTGTACCTTTTGAGCGAAGTAGGTACTTATAATAAGTACCTAAGATAGCAGAAGTTATACTAGATTTAAACCTCGATGTTACCTACCTACTTACTATGTAGGATTTAGTTATATTAAAGAGCCCTACTTATTATGTGTTATTGGTTGTTGGTATATAAGTAGGCAGGAACTAGGAAGCCGAAAACGTAATTCCTTTTAAATATATAACCATATGGGTAAGGTAGGTACAATCACGTTCATAAGTGGAGTCATACTTATATAAAACGGTCTCGTCTAGCTAATAATAATCCTTTTAGCTTTAAATTTTTTTTAATAAATTATTAGGGTAGGTAAATCCAGATTTAAAAATTTAACCACTTTGAGCTAATATTCGTAATCGTAAGTGAATGTCAACGACTGTCGCTGCTCTGCTATTATTATCATACACAACACGCCTCAGTCAAAGTACCAGAAGGTACACCTACCATATTAGAATTAAAAAAATAGTTATATCTTTCTTTCTACACTTGGCAGGAAGGTTTTACAAAATCTAGAAATAAAAATAAACTTGACATGGAGGAATTACGTAGAAGTAAAGAACCAGCATCTAAAAAGCATTCAAGATACTATTGCACCTTGTGTGACATATTCACTAATTCGGATAACCAATTAAACCAACATTTAGAAGGAGCACGTCATCTACAGCAAACGAAGATCTGTCTTACACCAAGGGCCGGTTTCTGTGAAGAGTATAAATGTGATCCTCACGTGTACCTTCCAGTATTTCTGGTTGTTTTCATTACAACATACATTTTTTGTTATATGATCGTGAACGTCTTCATGTAAATTATAGTTATGTCTATGATTAGCATAAAAACAACATTACATTATTGTTATACGATGCCTTAAATTTCGCGCCATAATTTTAATTGGTGGAGGAGTAGTCCCCAAGCGTTCACGGCTTCTATGCGCACGAACGATCGCGCAGAACAATGAGGTAGCAGCCATTTTATGTCGGTGTCTAAAGAAAAACATAATCCGAATGGCCAATCTTAACAAAATTGTGTAATTAGTGATATAATTTATGTGATTCCGTATATACAACTATATTTAGCCGTTTCTTTGCACATGTGAGTAGAATCCAACCTTGACTTATATGTTACGTACAATAAATTTATCATAAGCACGATAAAACTTATAAGATTTTGCATAAAAAAGGAATAATAATAAATTTATATCTCATTCATACAGTACATTATTAGAATCTGTTGTATTTCCAATAGGAAAACAGGCTCTTTGTTTACTAAAAGCCATGTTTAACTCTAAAGATAGCAATGATAATACGATTTAACACAACGTTAATCATTATTGCAATTTAGCATTAGTTTAATAATGACATAACTTTCACTAACATCTTAATTTGTGTTAGAAAAGAGGTATTGTTTACATTAGAGGCATAGTTGTTAATAAATTACTTGTCGAGTGACAACCGGCGACGCGCAGCCTCGACTTGAAAGTTAGGGACAAAATTCAATAACGAATTGGCCATTTTATTGATGGCCTGGGGGAGGCTGGGTGGAGACTTGCTCGGTGAGCTTCCGCCATTTAATAAATTTCTTAAAGTCCTAACAACTGTTTTTGTGATGATTTCTTGTTTACATTGTGTTTGTGCTTATCCAGTAGCTAAATAAATTAGTTTGCCTGCATTCTATGATTGTATGTAAGTGATACTAGCCGTGCTTGTAGTTTTTCTTTATCATTTGTTTATGCCGACTTTTTTACATCTTTCTTCACGTTAAATGTAACCTATTTATAATATTGTTAGGTCCTATGTTAGCACCAAACGTATCGTATCTTAAAAGTGTGCTTAAAAATTTTATATATATTTTTATAATAACAAATTGCTATAATTTATTATTTAAGTAAGTACTTACCTAATTGCTAATAGGTAGGTTTACACATACCTTGTACTTTAAGTACCTAGTATAAAAATATAAAAATAATAAACAGTGAACAATATTTTTACTTTAATAAGCAGATAAAATTATTAAATAAGTAAGTAGTTATACAATACATAATAAGAACAATATAATAATAAATAGTTTAGGTGGGTTAGTTGGTATTTTTTGTATCTGATTGATAACATAAATATGCATTGTTATTTAGTTTATTTGCTTTGCTTTTCAAATTTTATTTTTTGCATGCAACACTGCCAAACCAGATTATAATTAGTTAGATAGGTAGTTATATACCTACATATTTTTAAGCAATGGTTTTTTTAAATTATACTATTGTATTACTACTGCACAAAGCTAGTTTTGATAATTATAATTGAAAGGTAAACAAAGACTTTCGACAGGTAAGCTAATAAGTTAGTAATATGGCATAAATTAACACAGTAGGTAGGTACCTAACTATTGTAGGTATATATTGTATAATATTTTCTAGAGCATCTCTCTTGATAATTTGATAAACTATGTCATAGTTAATATTCTAAAAGTAGGTAAAAAAAAAAGTTAAATTAATCCAATTAGCGGAAATAAGTTCTACGCCTATCATTTGATGAATGGTCAACTATGTTGGACGATGTTTCAATGGCCTGACTTCTTTGCATGTCACTCTAATTCGGGCAAAGAACAGATAGTATTATTAGTTCAGGTTACTAAACCATTCCTAAAGGATATTTTCCAAGGTACGAGAGCGGGTGCATTTCCTGCCACTTGCAGACTTGAGATTAGTCTTAGTCTTCATTTACCAAGATGACTCCTACAAGTAGGTAGTTATACCTACGACGCCGGAATAGATATAGCGAGTATACTTGTCTTGTTACCTATACCTATAAGCATATAAACAAATTACGTTTTAATTCAACGTTTCTATTTTTTGTATGTTTGTTACGCAATTTCTCAATAAGTCAATTAAGAATAATTGATTTTGATGGTTTTTTGTTAGTTAAGTAATACTTACGAGGTCCCATATAAATTTTAGCGAAATTTACTAATCAGTAGGTACTCTTTGAATAAATCATAAAAAACGTGTCAGTAGATACATCCCCTCGTCAATCTATCGATATATTTTTTTTAGTTTGAGGTTTGTCTTTGTTTTTTTTTTCTAAAAAATAATGATTTTCTAATAAGCCAAGCAAATAAGAATTTTTCGAAGAATTACCTACCTACTTATTGACCCTCTAGAATATATTTTCCGTCCGACCGACGACGTACCGTTTTTATGCTACGTACATGAAAAAAACTGGAAAAAGCGCAAAAAAATCTGGGTTATTTGGCTGCCAAAAGTTATGCACACCTCATATATTATATTGGGCAAACTCGGATTACACGCATTTAGAATCAAATGATGGTTTTAAAACTATTTCTAGCATACTGGGAATTAATTCCTTAAAACGCTTTTTTTGGATCTAATTTGAATGGTCTATAAGTAAACTACCTAGTTATTGGCACTTTAACACGCGCTCTATGTGGTCTAATCTTTAGCGCAAAAATAGGTTTTAGCAGCCATATGCGGGCTAAACACCCAAGCCCTAGATAGTAAAAAAAAGCTAAGTCCCTGTAGCCGAAACCGGCTAGGATGATTATTATTATTATAAACTACCTGACTCTTATAACAATACAATTCAGTTTATCTAATAAGGTTTGTTCTTAGCAGTTTATGTTTGGAAATATTTGTGTTATGTACGTTTGAGTAAACTGAAAAAAACTGGACTGGAGTTTTTATTTTTTTAGTTTATTATATATAATTTAATATAACATAAGTATATTTACTATACATAAGTATAAATATATTTATATATTTATATTATAGTATAGCTTTTTCTTATGCAGGAGGAGGAGATTCAGGATGGGGAAGCATCAAAACCGCCATTAGTTTTCCAGCACACTGGGGCGTGGGCGTCGGGGGTATGGCTCGGGGTGTGGGAGTCCCCGTGCCACCCCCCGGCGACCTACTCGCCACTATATCTATGTTTGAACAGCAAATTAAAGCTGAACCTATGAGGTATGTGTAATATAATTATTTTAAATACTTTTAGATGACTAATTAATAAAAAAAAACAATAATGCAACGCTAAGGGTACAGTCGTTAAACACAATATTATGTTTTATTGACCGTTTCTTAAAAAGTTATTATACCTACTTAACTACAATAAAAAATTACTTCAAACTGTGAATGTATTTTTTTTTAGGAGTATTTTTTGTAAGTGAAGTGTGGAAAGACCTTATTTTTTCAAAATTAAATTAAGAATAAAGTAAGTGGCCAAAAGACTATAGACTAAATTATAAAAAAGGTAAAGTACGAAATTAAGAAAAATGAAAAAAACAAAACACAGCTGTATTTTTTTGTTCTGACTCTTTCTTTTCTTTTGTTTTACTTTAAAAAATATATAAATATAACGAAAAGATTAGCTCGCTAGGCTACTTGCAAAGCCTTTAATTTAAGCTATTCCAGTTCCAGAACTCTATTAGTTGTGTTATGGTTGTTACTATTTCAAGAGACGGCCTTTAGATGCTACTTATCCTGCCCCTACGGCCGATTATGATGTCCTTCTAAAGTTCTCCACCGACCTATCTATACCTACAGATTAATTGCTCATGAGTGATTTATTTTTCAGTTTCTACCACCCTCACGTTACCCATGTGCACCCCGGTCCTCCAACGATAGGACGTTCTGAGTCAAATCACCACCTCATGAACCCCCATCACCATCAAGAAGACTCAAAAGACAGCCTGATAGTACAACATCAAGTACAACACCAGCAAGATCTCATGGAACAACATCAGCAACAGGAAATGCAACAAGATGATGAAGTAAGTACCTACTATAATATTTGTTTACAAGTAACCAAAATAAGTGTGTAGTACCTACATAGGTACCTACATATTAAAGTAGCTAAGCCATTATGATTTAGCTTTTTAGGTATAACATTTTGATACTAGGTAGTAGGTACCTACTTAACTATTTTTGGTCATTGTCATAATTATCATCATAACCTTCTAATATTGCTAATGTAAAGACACTGACCTGATATACCCTCATGTGAAATTAATTGGGTAAGTAAGCAAGTAAGTTCGTATTAGTCAGTGGCTAACTCTAGTGGCAGAGTTTGGAGGCTACCCGAAGAACTCTGGCATGGCCTAACAGCTTTGAAAAAGCTGGGACCGACTGCTTAACATGCCCTCCGAAGCATGGGAGCGCTCAGTTGAAATTGCAACTGAATTGGGTCATAATCCACCAAGAAAACCCATTGTGGATAGGTAGATGTCACATGTTTTTGTAATGATTAGTTTTTGGATACGGCGGTTTTTCTCAACATTTTCCATTACTGTTTATGAGCACTGGTATTGTGCATTATAGGAAACAAAATTTATAGGTGTACTGGTTTTTTTTTTTTTTATACTACTAAAGTGGTAACATACGGCCCACTTGATGGTCAGCGGTTACCGTAGCCTAACGCATACAACATCATAGATATCACTTGCGTGTTACCACCCTGAGATTTTAGATGGTAAGTCTCGTGCCTGTAATTTCACCGGAAACCATACACTTCGAACCGGAACACAGCAATGCGAGCATTACTGCTTGGCGGCAGAACTAGGTATCAAATCAAATCAAATCAAATATCTTAATTTGGAATATATAACAAGTGATACATTAACAATTAAAAACGATGGTATGGTGGTAGTCCTTTCCCGGACAAGCTCTATCACCAAGAACTCTACTACTCTTAACATCAGTATTAGAAGAGTCACTAACCCTAGACTGCCAGTGCTCTCATTAGATGCTTAGATAAAGTGAATTTGTTTTTGTTTCCAGCTGAGCTTCAAAGGAATGGAAGATGAAGGTGTTGACATGGATATGGATGGCAGACAGTGTTCACAGGTAAGTAAATATATAGGTTCAATGGGTGTAAGCCACATGGGAACTGACAAATCAGTGTAGATTCTCAAGTTCTCTGGGATTTCTTGGGAGCAGTCAGTCAACATAGAGGCAAGTCCAAACTTTCATGAACACAAGCCTTTCTTTTTTAATATCAGCTAATAATGAGCCAGTCAAGTTATTTGCCTGATGTTAAGTGCCATGCTTATTAAGTCTTCACTCAGTAATTTCACTTGCTACAGTGCCCTTCAAACCTTAATAAAGTAATGCTTGCATACTACTGCTTTGTGGCAGGATATCTGGCACTGTGGTGGTATCTTGTAACTAGGTACTAAACTAAGCAACTTAAACATTTCATGCTTGTCTGAAGCTTAGATTTATGTCTTCCAATGTTTTAAGATTCACATTTCTTAGGGCATGGGGGTGGACATGGGTTCAATACAAACCAAAATGGAGGTAAACGGCGGCCAATCTACACCTAGATCTAAACCACAAGCTTGTAAGGTAAGTTATCGACCAGTTACTTAAAAACAATAAATCAATATCTTGCATATTTAAAGCTCATAATTGATCATCAGTAACCAACCATTTAATTTTTTTCATTGGGGTCATTCTAACTTTGATACATTTTTTGCTATTAAGACTCTAGTTCACCAGCATATAAACGGGCGATTACTGTGACCGTTGAATGTGTATGAAATAATCCTGTGTTATTTCTTTAAATGTGTGCTTAGAACACAGTAATTATTGATATATACTCAAAAATATAATTACATAAGTAGGTGCTCATATATTTAAACAGCAGAGAGCAGCCTGGTGATATGTTGGTGAAGTAGTGGCTAGCCAGAAGTTAAGTTCCGACAAAACGATTTTGTTGACAACTGCTTTCTCCTGATGTCACTGTAGACTTGTAGTTAGTAGAATCACAAGATTATTGACTCGTCGACAATTTTGCAGGTTTGCGGCAAAGTCCTTTCGTCCGCTTCATCATATTACGTCCACATGAAGCTTCATTCCGGAAACAAGCCTTTCCAATGCACAGTTAGTAAACATTTTATTATTTCAGATTCATGCTATGCCAGTTGTTACAAATTATTTTTTATCCTCTTGATTAGATTTAAAAAAATTTAACTCAGTTTCTTTTTTATCGGTTTTTTAATAGCTTACACTGATTATAAAAATATATTAACTCCTCTTCATTTAAATAAGCATCATAAAAGGCTGATGAAATGAAGTTAACATCTGTTTCCATATCTTTTGATGGGTATTAGATTGATAAGGCCAAACTATACTTTACGATGAGTGATTATGAATAACTACATGACGCCCGCGTCTTTGTTCGCAGGATTAAAGTAATGTACGTGTTAATCCATGTCACATAGGTACTATTTCTGTACCAATTTTTACGAGTTGTTGAGTGAGGAAAGAAAGGATTACTTATAATATATCGCATTATAAAATATTTCATTTTGTACGCTTTAAGTTAGAACATGAAATATATCGCAAATAAAGTTAACAGATTGCCACCAAATTTTTTTTTAAATGAGTTATGAGACTTACAGAATAAGGTTTGACTTCGTTTGAACAGGTATGCGATGCAGCTTTCTGCCGGAAGCCATATTTGGAGGTACACATGCGTACTCACACAGGCGAACGGCCATTTCAGTGCGACCTGTGCCTGAAACGATTCACGCAGAAGTCCAGTCTCAATACGCACAAGCGGGTGCACACAGGTAAGTCTGTTTGACGCTTACCGCACAGAGGCTTTTTCAATCCTTCATTGGATTGTAAAGCCTCTCTGTTGATTATTATAATGCATTTATCAGATGGAAAGCCAGAGAGAGGTGAAAATTTTGAATTACCATTTAAAGTTAAAATCAGCTAGATAGTTGCATCTATTATGATTTTATATATGAGAACTCTCTCTAGTTTTATTTTAGAATAACTAGATATAGTAAATTCAGTGAAATTCACTTAGAATTAAATAACTTAAGAGTTAAATATTTAATTAAGTGTTCCAATCAATTGGCAATAATAATCTAGGTGTTGAATATTAGAAAAAAAATCATAATAAGTCTAAACAAATACATTTTTAGAATGTAATTTCCATATCAATGAAACTGGGATTATGTAACAGCATAGAAATAGTTATTTCGCCATACAAAATGATTTTGTTTCTTGGTAACATAACTAAGTTCATAGATAGTTTTGTCTCGTTTCATCATCGTTATGGCAAAAGGGGGGGTAAGGAGTTTCGATATGGAAGTCACATTAATAAACAAAAAATAAATAAACTCCCATGTCCTTGGTACCATGAGGGGATTGATGAAATATCTATTAGATTATTGTATTTTTGCTCTTATGGCGACCTCCTCCTGTTTCCACAAAACAAAAAAGTTAATTTTTTTTATTGTTATTTTTTGCGTCACATTTTTTATTTAACACGCTTGTTATCTCCTATTTTGACGCCCTGATACGTAACTTGAGTTGTTTATTTTATTAATTTTATAGATAAATCCGTTTAGTTGGCAATCCCTACTTTTAGTTTTGTTTTAACATTTGTTATAGTTGAGTTGCATTTTATTTAAATATTTTTAGTGAACCTACACAGGGTGTTATGTTTAGTATTTTTTTTAAAGACTACTTTTATATAAAAAAAGCTATATTCTTGTTACCCATAATGGCTACTAGGATTTGTATACCTTTTTACTTAAGTGCTTATGCATCTCAAGCACGCTACTGCCGAATGGAGCTTTATAAAATTACACGTACCTACCATAAAGTTTGTCGTACCGAATATAAGTTTACACTAATTTATATAGTTAAACAAAACACTGGTGCAACACAGTCCGCAAATAAACTCCGATAAAGTATATTACACTATGCTTTCCTTAACATAAATGTGAATAGTTTTTGAGTTGTGTCCAAATAAATTGAAAGATCAGGGCGTAAGAAAGGCTTCGTTGATGTAAGGCAAACAGGGGGAGGTAAAGGACTCACAATTGACTTAAACAGATGAATCGGTTGTGTGTTCTTACGGTTAGAAGATGGCAGAAGTGGAGCGTGTGTTGTTGGAATATGGCGTGGGTTCTAGATGAGCACTTGCACGCGTTGGTGGCGAAGGACCGGCCCTACAAGTGTGAGCTCTGTCAGATGCGGTTCACGCAGAGTTCCAGCCTCAACAGACACAAGAAAATACACACGGGTGGGTTTACATCTTTACACCGCCCTGAGCCGATTCTATATCCACACATTCAAGAACTCAATATCGGCCGTAGAGCCTCTCGATCTCTCCCTCCGTAGTCATTCATTCCCTCGATCATAAATTGACTTGTACGATTTCGTTCAGAGGAACACAGACGCGCACTGCTGGTCAAGGAACGGCCCTACCAATGCGGGATCTGCTTTGTGAGATTCACCCAGAAATCGAGTTTGGGCCGGCACGGAAAAATACACACCGGTGGGTCCCTATTCTCATACTGCCGACTTATGCGTGACGTTCATTCTTGAGGCAGAACGGCACTAACGTATTTTATGTTGTAGTCACGTAGCCAACCTCCCCCTGAATGTGTGTGAATGGTATAATTATTTGAAATTATAGGCATTTTTTTTTTAATTAAATTATGTTTGAGAGAATGCAGTGTTGCTATATCGAAAATCGTATAAATTATAGAGGAGCACAGACGAGCCCTGTTAGAGAAAGTGCGGCCGTACCAGTGCCACATCTGTTTTATGCGCTTCACTCAGAAGTCCAGCCTCGGACGTCATGGGAAAATACACACTGGTAGGCATTTTCCCCTAAAATCCTTAGTAGATATTATTCTTTTTGTTTATTTTATTTTACGTTAGCTCACGTTACTAGGCATTGGCTGTGCGTCCAACTGGACGGATGCTGTAGCTGAATTTTGTTGGTATTTCTAGAGGAGCACATCCAATCGCTGATCAACAAAGTTCGTCCCTATCAATGCGACATCTGTGACAAGCGGTTCACGCAGAAGTCCAGCCTTGGCACTCATAAGCGTATACACACCGGTGGGTCCCTTGATATTTCATTTTTATTTTTCTAACCGGTTTCCAAGCCACAATTAACATGTTACGCTTTACAGCTTACATAATTTGCTATTGTGGCTTTGATACCCTTGTTTTGTGAATAGTTTTAAGGGCTCCCTAACCTAACCTCGTACCCGTCTTCGCTAAGCATACCTTTACAAAAACTGATATACTTACCTACTTATTTACTCAATCAAAACTTAACTAATTTTTAGTGTAGGTTACACACGCTCAAAAACTATTCACAAACAGTTGAAAAGCATGTGTACGTTGTGAGGATTTTGTTAAGTTAAAAAGTAGGAATGAGAATGTTTGATGGACAAATAATAAATATAAAAATTCCCTCATGGTAGCGAACACAGTAGAACTAGAATCTATTGAATTGGTATGCGGTTGGCGAGGTGTAGTGTGAATTTATTTGTCCATCGTGGTTTTGTTTTGTTTCTCTGTCCCCCCGTGTCCGTGTGTGGCGGCGCAGGGGAGCGGCCGTTCCAGTGCACCGTCTGCCTCAAGTCCTTCACGCAGAAGTGCGCGCTCAATTTGCACGAAAAGATACATACGGGTTAGTAGCCCACATTATTATAATCCGCAGTACTCCTCTCGATACGATTAGCGGCAACCGAGACTCGAACGCATTCACGCATCTCACATAGCGTCATATGCTTTCCTCCCTCTGTTTCCGATGCCCGCCCGCCTAACCCGACTCGCTCCCACTGATAGCTTCCATCTCGTTGCTTCCGACCTTATCTCTTAACTCATACTAACCGTACGCGTCACGTACTAGCACATGTTGATCACATTAATACGTCATCACTAACCCGGCGGGCACTCGCTCTATCATCCTCCATTCTGCAACCGATTCGGTGATTTTAGCAATATCATTAATTTTTACCATTCATGTATATTAATTCTTTCACAAAAGCGGTAATGCAATCGCCGCAATGACGCATCGTACTGGCGCGCGATACCTTTCGACGGTATCGTACAAAATTGGGGTTTTTTCAAAATTGTGGGTTGAGTCGCAACGAAAGCGACACGATGCGGCTATAGATCGGCTGGGGCGGGCGGCCATGGCTCACGCCAATGCGTCGGCGACGTGCGTTACTCGCTTTTGTGTGTGCACTGGGCGCAGTGCAAGGGCGTCCATTCGCGTGCGGGCAATGCCCGGCGGCGTTCGCCCGCCGCCCCTACCTGGACATTCACTTGCGCACGCACACAGGCGAGCGGCCCTATCAGTGCGACGCGTGTCTCAAGCGCTTCACGCAGAAGTCGAGCCTCAATATACATAAGAGGACGCATTCAGGTGGGTGTCAGCCGCAGCCGGACTGGCCGCCCCGCCCCGCCCCGCGCCCGCGTCGCGTCGGTTCCGTTCCGTTCCGTTCCGCTCAGTACAGTACAGTAGTGCGACCCGGCGGCGAGCGGCGACCGGTCCGCGCCCTTCTAGCACGGGCGTGTAGCGTGTAGCGTCCCGCCGCCCGCCGCCGCTATAATGTATCTGTGTTGGGCACCAGTCCAGGGCAGACCGTTCCAGTGCCTGTCGTGCCCCGCCGCCTTCACCTGCAAGCAATACCTGGAGATTCACACGCGCACGCACACCGGCGAGCGGCCGTATCAGTGCGACATCTGCCTGAAGCGCTTCACGCAGAAGTCCAGTCTCAACATCCACAAGCGGACGCACTCAGGTACGTGGGGGCGCTCTCCCTCTCGCTCTGCCGATAGCCGCGTCAACGCTCCTTTTCCTGCGTGATTACCAGTAGAGTACAGCAGCTGCCCATACTGCGCTCCGCCACACAGAGTTAGTAACGGCTCGGCCATCCGGTCGCGGCTACTCGCTTGGAGTATGGACAAGCGTGTGCGCGAGGCGTGTACATACGCGCGCATTGACCGGTCTCTCCGTCCACAGTGCAAGGCCGGCCGTTTCAATGCCTGCAGTGTCCGGCCGCCTTCACTTGCAAGCAGTATCTCGAGATCCACAACCGTACGCACACCGGGGAGCGGCCCTATCAATGCGATGTGTGCCTCAAACGATTCGCGCAAAAGTCCACACTCAACATTCACAAACGAACGCACACAGGTCAGTTCCTTTTCAGGTTTGTTTCAAATTTGATGCATTTGAACCGTTATTGCTGTTGAGTTCTAAGTTGTCGGTGCCACATGCCGATCTATCACGGAACTTTGTATGTTAGCGTGTATTTTTAAACTGAGTTTTTCGTGGGTATCGTGGTGTCAGTGCAAGGGCGGCCGTACCAGTGCATGGAGTGTCCGGCTGCGTTCACTTGCAAGCCGTATCTGGAGATTCACATGCGTACGCATACTGGGGAACGGCCCTTCGAGTGCGATGTCTGTTACAAACGCTTCACGCAGAAATCCACGCTCAACATCCACAAGCGAATACACACCGGTATGATTTGGGATCGTAGTCGCGCTAGTCTTTCAAACGCACTGAGCAAACAACGAATAGCATTTTATACTCGGCTATGATATCTCGTCTCCTTGCAAAAAATGTTCTTCGTCTGTTTGCAAAATGGGAGGGGATCACATGAAGTTTGTAATGTTTTTCCATCGTGTTTGAAACGGCATGAAGAAAGTTAAGAAGACGGCAAATTGCTAAACGGAACAAGATATTCTGAACTTAATGATGTGGCACCGACGACTGAACTGGCATAAGCTATCCTCATCCGCATCACAACTTCAGTTTCAGTGTTTTAATTATTATTTCTTGGCTTAAACTCATTAATTTCAGATTGCATCATTCTAATTGCGTCTTGCCGTCTTTCTAACATTACATTTCGCTTTCATTCTTGCTTTTATTTGTGTTTTGCAATGCTTTCTATGTATAGTTCTCTCGGCGGATCTAGGCTTCCGTGAAGTTAGCCGTTTGTGATGCGCAAAAACAATTTAGTTAGAAAAAGCTCCATTGCGCATCGAAACGGCTAACTTCACGGAGCCTAGATCCCCCGAGAGAACTATACCAATTGTTTCAAGTTTTGTTGTCACATACTCATAATGTAATTACAGGTGAACGCCCTTACGCTTGTGATATCTGCCAGAAACGTTTTGCTGTAAAGAGCTACGTAACAGCTCATAGGTAAGCCATTCTTCTTTTTTACTTTATCTACATTATTTTCAGGTTATATTTAGTTTTTTTTCCCAGCTGTGGGATATATAGGTTAGTAAAAAAAAATTAATTTGTTTGTATTGACGCGCCAGCAGGACAACCGATGTAGCGCGGCGGACGAAGGTCCGCCTGCGAACGCAGGAGGTTGCGGGTTCTATTCCCGCCTTGGAACAAATGTTTGTACGATTTGCAAATATTTGTTCCGGGTGTTCTGCGTGTTTTCTATGTATTATAAAAAAAATATCTATTTATACATTGTATTAAGTAAACAGTCATCTAGTTCGCACGGCGGATCTAGGCTTCCGTGACGTTAGCTGTTTGTGATGCGCAAAGACAATTTAGTTTAAAAAAGCTCCATTGCGCATCGAAACGGCTTCACGACGGCCGAGATCCGCCGTGAGTACTATACCCCAGGGCGTCATAATCGCATCAGCGATTATGACGCCCTGGAGCCCTTTATTTAATTGATTAAAAAAAAAACTGACCCATAACACAAGCTCTGCTTAGCTTGGGGCTAGATGGTGCTGTGTGGATTGTCTAGCATAATTTATTTATTTATTTATTTATTTATTTATTAACAGGTGGTCGCACGTTGCCGATAAGCCGCTGAACTGCGATCGGTGCTCGATGACGTTTACTTCCAAGTCCCAGTTCGCGCTGCACATTCGCACTCACTCGGCCGGGCCGTGCTACGAGTGTAGCGTGTGCGGGCGCACTTTCGTCCGGGACAGTTATCTTATACGGTAAGATCTTTATTCATTAGCGTACTTTAAACCTCTGGTATGTGTCTTTCAAATCTATCATAATTTTTGTTTATTGACATAAGAATGACAAAGAAAGACTTGGCGAGCCGCTGAAATGACAGGTTTTTATGAATTTATTTTAATTACATCCATTTCTAATACTTTTTTTTTATTTAATCTCCTTTTTTTCTTGCAATCTGCCTTTCTGGGCATTGAGCTAGAGTTTTGTCTCCTCTTGCATTTTGACATGGATGGAGTAGGCCCAGTGGCGTATCCATATTATGAGTTCGTCTATATTATAAGGTCTTGAGGGGCTCTCCTCTTTATCCTTTTAAAGGTTGTCGTTTTTGTCATGAGGACATTAGCAAGCTCATTCGGATGCATTTCTAATACTAAAATGAAAAAGGCCGCGATAATTTAAGTGCTGTGAATTTTAACTAAACAGACTTAGTTGCCTACATCTTAAAATAAGTAAAGTGTGTCACGTTACGAGCCCTCTGAAATTCCATTCAAGTGTAAGCGGGAGTTAATTGCCTGGAAACGAGATGATCTTTTGATCAGTTCGTCCCTCATTTACTATGACATTTACATTTGAATATTGACACGTCATTTAAAACCCTTAATTAAATTCGTGAAAATAATTACGTCCCAAATACATAATTATTTGTTGCAGTATATCTGGTATTTATTGTATACTGTATTTCCATAATACAAGCTTTGCTTAGTTAGGGCTAAATGGCATTGTGTAATGTCCACCAATATTTATAGTAATTTATTTATTCGCCAGTCACCACAACCGCGTGCACCGGGAGAACCACAGTAACGTGTCGGCGAACAGTATCGCAAATATAAATAGCGTCGCCACGAACACAAACAACTCCAACAACGGCGGCTTCGACTCGCCCGGCGTCTGCGATCTGAGGTAACACACTATACTAGTACCACCGTTTATATTATTTTGATTTTATGTTTGGTATGCGGTGGAAATAGACAGGACACTTAGAAGGGAAGATGGGCGATGGACTAAGGCAGTAACAGAGTGGTGGTCAAGGGATGCGAAAGAAAAGGCATGAAAAGGGACGACAAAGAGGCAGAAGGTCTACTCATGCTGACAAAAGCAATGCATCTTGACAATTTTCGTAGTTCAGCGTATGTCCATGAATGCTGTGAAATTAGTGATCACCAACTTATGTTGAGCTACGATATTTGCCACGATTAACGTTTGTCGCTTTCAAGAGTTGACCCTCAGACCACCAGCCTGATGGTCGGACGACATCGTCAACGTGGTGAAGATATACCTTAGCCTATTGGCTGATAATTAGGAATTATTAATTTGGGAATTAGGTGACGTTGACTTTCCAATCAAAAAAAATTGTGAAAAGCTTACCTCGTCTTGAAAAAGTCTCATGCAATTCTTGTTTTCACTCATACATTGTGTAATTTTATTAACTCTTCGTAACTATTCTCAGTAAAAACTTCGTATCTGAAATATTTCACATTAGAATGGTTAGATTTTTAATTAACTGACTCTTGATTGATAATTTTGATGAGTAATTAGATATCGTGTTTTAGTGCCCGGTTAAAAAGCGAGGGTTAAATTCCTGCTGCCTGCGGGACAAATATTTGCATGATCTGCAAATATTTGAATTGGATATTTCTATGTACTTATAAGTATGTATGTGCTTATTGCTTATTATTGTGCGTACTTATAATTCTACATGTATTTACAAAAATAGAAATTCTATCAGTTACCTGGCTTTGCTTAGTTTGGGGCTAGATAGCGATGTTTTAAAATGCCCCCATATACGAGTATATTATTATTTATTACTAGCTGACCCGCGCAGTTTCACTGGCGTTATTTCCTCACCCTTTAAACATGCTCTGGACACAAATACTTTATGAACAAAATTAGCAATATCGGTCCAGCCGTTGTCGAGTTTCAGCGAGACTGACGAACAACAATTCATTTTTTGCAGCTTCGTACCAATGGTGAACCGTTACATGACATCGCAAGGCACGCAGGTATCCATGCAAGACGCCCAGAAGATGTCAGCCATGTCGCCCCAATCGATTGCGTCTATTTGTAAGTATCAATCCCAATCGATTGCGTCTATTGGTAATACCACCCTTCCTTAAAGCAACAGTATTGTTAGTCACAATTCACCAATCCGTTTTGGGGGATCCAATCATTCTCGCTCGAGAGTAGGCCAGTGTCCCAGCAGTAGGGACATGAGAAGACTGTCATGATGATGATGATGCATCGCATTTGCATTGATGAAAATTATGAAAGTAACTCTGTCACGTTTTTACAGCAAAACCGCTGAACTTTTTCAATTAATTTTTTATAGCTGTAAAGATTGAACCCCGGGAAAGGACATTGGTTACTTGTGACAGCATTAGTTTATGGGCCTGTAGTAGCCCAAGAGCACGCTTAGATACGAACTTCGATTTGAGTTGTTGCCAGGCATCCAACCCCAGGGGCGGAAATCAATGACTTCTTCGACCTAACCGACAAGGTAGTTTTAGAGTGTTATCTGTCCGAGCTGGATATAGAAGTGTTAAACAGGACAGTACATCAAATTATAGAAACGCGTTTTTATTCCAGCGTCACCCCCTCCCCCGCACACGCCGACGCCCCAGCCACAGATGTCGGGTCCGCTGCACATGGCAGACTGAGGAATGGTAAGTACACTCTTTTTCACAGTAAATAAGGCACAAATTGATTTGTGTAATGTAAATGTTAGTACCGAGTACGGGTGTACGATGAGCTGGTTCGGGGAATATTTTCTACCGCCAAGCAGTTCGAGGCAGCGCGCGAGTGATACATCAAACATATCTACGGTGACCAACCATCAGATGGTATAGATATAGATGCTTAGTTGCGACCTTAGTGGTATAAAAAAATGTGTGCTCACACCAGATGGATGGAACGTCGAGTCACAACGCTATGCCTTATATAGGGTTAGTTAAATGAAGTATAAAAAATATCCTGGTACAAAAAACATGAAATGTATTGTTACAGCTATTTAATGAAATGCGCGCAAATAGCTAAGTTGGCAGCCTACAAGAGCAGCTCACGGATTGTACCGAGGGAGGAGGCAGAGGCTCCCGCTAGATCAGCATGGACTCATGCACAGATTTATTGTTTATTTTATTACGAGTTATTTATTTATATCCTGTTGAGTTCGTCGGGGGAGGTAGCTGTGACGGAAGGTGGGAGGAGAGAGGTGGCAAGCATTGGACGGTGTGTACGAGTGCGCTTGTGGAATCCTACGCCAGGTGACAACACATGAGGCCCTAGCGAGTAGTCATGTAGCGGTACCGCCTATGTTATTGTGCATTGTGATTTATATCCGCAACTGTGATTTATCTATACTATACCATCACATAAGTATATCGGTTCCTGTAGTGGCGGTCATAAATCAATACTTAAGTCTCATCGTTGTAGGTTGTAGGCCTAAATTTTTGATCTCATATTCTAATTTGCTTAGTGATAAATATTTGGAAACGTGAATGGTTAATCTCCAACTAAAATTCTAAATTTTAACGTGCGTCGTTCGCTTGTTTTCATTGTCCCATCTTCATTAGATTAGACGTAGTGAAATGTAACAATATCTTATTGCGATGCTTTAACTTAGAATGTGTCGGTGTATCTGGACGTTCAGTCATTTTATACGACTGTTACGGAATTGTAAAGATATTTTGAACTCGATAAATTAAAGATTTACTCCATATTATTACTGTCGTAGAAAATCATTCAATAATCTAGTTTCATATTGAAGCAACTGGTAAAATAATAATAATGCTAAGTACAAATAAAATAATACACCACAAGCTACAGATGCCCTGAGGCAATATTTCTTTCAAATAATATCTTTATATACGATACGATGTTTATTGGAGAAATCCAGAGAAGTGCCTGTTGCAACATAATATTGGCAATATAATATTTTAAAAGTTGAAATAAAATTATGTTCAGTGTTCAGTGTGTGTGGTCATCGTTCCAAGTCCACTGCGGGTGGTATATGGCAATAATTGTGAACCTACCACGGGCAATGGTAGTTTATGGACGTAGTAAACAGAGCGTATGTTTTGAGATGCTTCTTACTAAAACTTTGTGTGCCTTCTAGCGGATAGCGATACTAGGCAATATCAATCGTAACACCATTGACACAACATTATTTTTCCAATATTCACATTAGTCATTACATCATTAGATAAATCCAATAAGGATATTGCCGATTCTATTTTTTCACCAATAACTGTGTTTCGAATAATGATAATGTATGAATAGTGTTAGAGCAGTAGTCTTCCAATACCTTGAGACAGTTCTTATGCACGAGAGTGCAGTTGGTGTCCGCGGCAGGGATTCCTTATGGTTTGCCATTAATGATATCAAAGATAGATTGGTGCCATTTCTGTATAAATGACGCGGTAGCGTAAGTTAGTTAAGTCTGCAGGTCAGGGTAGCTGGATAGAATATGCAAAAACTTTATATTCTCGTAATATATTATTATACCGACGTTTTTATATTATTGTTTACTCTTCGCTCCTTGTTGTTATTTTTGAATCTTTATTTTATTATGTTTCTATTTCTATTATGTATGTGTCCATGTGCTGGGTCAGGACTTGTAAATAACATAATTGCTAGTGTTTATTTATCTGACTGTATAATTAAAGAGAATACAATCAAATCTAAGAGTAAGTACTTATGGTTTGTAGATTGTTTATTCTACGATCATACTTGTATATCGAACTGAAAATACTAGGATTGAAATTAAATTTAGAGTTAGCGCAGAACTATACTTTGGGTACTGTAAAATCAAAAAAATCTTGTAGATATACATAAGTATACATAAAATAATAAAAAATTATATACATATTATAGATGTTGTTTGATAGTCATCAATATTTTTTTATATTTTGATAGTTCTGTATTTGAAAGAAACATGAAAAATAGGCCAATATCTCATTATCGTTTTAAATAAAATATATACACGTAATAAGTTAAGTTAATAAAATAAATATAACGCATGCATTTAGTTGCCCAGAAAAAAAAAGTAGTTTCTGTATTGACTTCTTAAAAACTTAAGTTTCTTACCAAGCCATTGATAACAGTATTATTTAGACAAACTAGAACTTGAGTTTAAAAAGTAGATTTAAACATTCAGATACCAATAACAAGATCAGAATTGAAATTTAAAAAAAACATAGTTATCAATAGTTTGTATGTAGCTGTGTTGGTAAGCACCCCACCATATGTGCTTGCCGATATCTATACCTTATCTAATTATTATCCATACCTAGATATACTATATAAATGGAATTAGAAACACCAACATAGCAAACTAGTTTCATAAAATATGTTATAGTTTATAGAATATTATCCAGCGTTCCAATACCTTGGCGAGGGTGATTGTTTCTTTATTAATTCTAGAATTAGTTAATATATTTTTTGTTATACATAATGTTCGCTTTCTTTATTATTGTTTTCTTATATTAATATTAATTAATCTATCGTTACTTGACCCTCGCTGAGAATATGGGAAAATTGGATGCGCAATGTCCTATTCACTTACGAAATATACATTTATAAACACAGTGAGTCTTTTATCACTTTGAATATACACTATGTATTTCATAATGAATAGGACTATAGAATAAAACAGCGAAGGATCACATTTTGTTGCATTGCACTAATCCATCAGATGGGCAATTTGTGACATTTCACTGTTTAAATATTTTTTTCATACCGATGTTAGTATACTGTAAATCTAGAAAGTAAAATTATGTACTATTTCTATTATTTTGGTTATCGTGGAAGTGGTATTAGTTATCCTTATCTTTTTCGGCCGTAGAAAAGACTGAGGAATTCATAATGTTTGAAAAAAAGAATACTCAAATGATTTTATATTGGCAGTTACGAATGTATTTGTTGGATTTGTTATAATGTCTAAGGTGAAGGGATCTCTCAAAATGTAAAAGAAACTGTAGTGAACTATTTGATAAGTTCTTAAAAAATAACCAGGAAATCTTACTTTACCTGTTATATGGCTCCATACACTCACCTCTTTATACAATCGAAGTTGATGAGTTCTTTAAAAATTACAATATCGATCATATGGAGAGCCGAAGCCAGTGAAAGAGGAATTAACCTTCTTAAAATTAATAAAAACTAATTTGGATGGCCAGTTAAGTTGCGTTGAGTCCTCATTGAGTACAAAAGAAATGATGTTTGACTTCGATGACTGTCTGTTTTTTTATAAAGCTGAAGTCATCAATTATTAATCGTTGCTTTGACAGTACCTATCACCTTAGCATAATATCTGTTGTTGAGATGCACCAACCAGTTTAGTTTTGTTGTTAGCCGCGTTTGACATTTGGTTAAAGAAATCGTACATATCCTTTACCCATGTATGTAAAATGTATACTTACTTCCCTTGTCGAAGCGGACTAGTCTAAGGGGCAGCGGGCCACCGACCAGCTCTTACTTGATTGTGTAGTTTACAGTGAGCCTTGTGTAATCATTATGTCTAAGATACATACCTATTTAGTTTTATTGTATCGTTAGATTTACGCGTACTTCCGCTTTGCCAACATTATTGCGTTGCTTACATTATAATCATACAAGAGTACAGCCTAAGGATTTTAACCTTTTTTTTATTAACTGAGAGCTATTTCTAAGTCACTGATTTTTTTACTATTTGTAAGAATTTATCGCTAAATTACTCGGCTGTAAGCCATAGTTAACCAAGTTTTGGAGTAATTTACAACTCTCGATTGCAATTTTTTATTAAAACCCTATAATCATCATGGCATGATTTGTCTATGCGGTCATTTAGTCATAGCTCTGCAGAGTTTTTTTTGAGACCAATATTTTTAACGACAGCTGTTTTTCTTTATTGTTAAAATTTTTAGGCTAGTTTACACTTTTAAAAATAAGTTAGATTTGTTAATTGTGGTGTATTCATTGCACGTGAATAGAGCTCTCACAGCCTCCTTTACAAGTTAAATTACTTAAAGTATTGTTTTATAGTCTGAAGTGATTGTGATAAAAATATTCTTACTATTGGTTGGTAAAAAATTAAACTATAAGAACTTCTTATTTGTTTACTGTTGCTATGTTGAGTATACTATTTCAGAGGTGAATAGAAGAGAGGAAGGTAGGGTGGGGCTGTAAGAGCATTTATGTAGTCAGCATTATGTATATGCTTTAATGTGATTTTTTAAATGTACTCTTTATATTAGTCTCATCAATCAATATAATTAGAGAATTAACAAATATAACATTTTCAGTTGATAGTGTTTTATATTGAAAAGATCAAAATAAAAACAGAGTTTATATTTTAATTTTATGAGAATATACATTTTGAAATTAATTAATCGCTCGTTTGCCGAGCTCTAATGAAAAATTATAAATGCAAAATAACAAGTCACGATTCTTTTAGAAGCCATGTAGAGGAGAAAAATAAACGTGCCATGATATTTGTGGCTACTTGATTTGTTTTATTTCACATTTCCATAATAATTAATTTGCGAATGTTGTAAAACATGTTTCAACCGAAATAATAGGTACATAATTTTTTTATAAAACTTTATTACTTACGAATGCTAGCAATCTACCACAATTTCTTCCTTCACAACGTTCGCGTCTCCCGCGGGCGCGAGCGTGTTATCAACAATCGGCGCTGGACTCTTGTAATACTTATTACTCGCGTGATGTTCCTTCAGAAACTCTCCTCCCAT
This sequence comes from Colostygia pectinataria, assembly GCA_951394395.1. Lineage (NCBI taxonomy): Eukaryota > Metazoa > Arthropoda > Insecta > Lepidoptera > Geometridae > Colostygia > Colostygia pectinataria. The sequence continues at coordinate 5,612,884 of OX596363.1, forward strand.
TTCGTAGTACTCCTCTTTAGTTATACAACAACTCTCGAAGTCATTACTCCCTGCGAAGTCCCTCGCGCCGTACCACGCATCGAGACTCGCGTTATTCGCCATAACAACTCTATGGGATGACTGGAACGGTCTCATTTCTAGTAGTTCTCTTTCTAGCCGCTCTTTTAGACCTAAAATGAGTTTACATGAGTTTTTTTAACGAGTCCCAAAGTCTAAACTGTTAGTTATACTAGCCTAAATTCTATTTTTAAGTTAACACTACGGAACGGATTTGGACGTGGTTTGCTCCGATGACTAATTTCAATTTATTTATTTATTAACCATAAGTACAGAAGACGTCCAATGCGTTATACAAGAACTTTTAAAAATATTTACATTTCTTAACTAATGAGTACTTACCTATATTACAATGAATAAGTATAAATTTTAACAAGAAAACAAAACACTTAACTTAATATTTAAAAAAAAATAAAAATTTAAAAATTGTAAGTGTGGTTTAATAAATAAACATGGCGCTTATTTCAGAACGAAACTACGACTGGTAGGATACAGAAAGGTACTACCTAAAAAGGAGTAGTAGTTACCAGGAAATTTCTAAGTGCCTAAATATATTTTTCGGGTCAGGGTAATGCTACGGAACGGTTTCGAGACGTGGTTCGCTTAGGTAATTAGGTGTGGTTAAATTATAAAACTGTTAAGAACGAAGCCAGGACAGGAAAGGAGACCTTAAAATACTTTAAAAAGGAGTATAGTACTTACCAGGAAATTTTGAAGTGCCTCCAGTTATAAACACGTTATTAGCCAGCTGTAACTGATCTTCAGGGCTGAAGTGTTTGAACACGTATTCTAATGTCTCCGCTAAGCCTGCCTCCAGGTTACCGGTCATTGACGGCTGAAACATCAACTCTGCGGCTCTGAAATATATAAAAAAATACTTACATATTTTAATGTAGTAGTAGAAAATCAATGGAACTTAAACTAAATGATATTTAAAACTCATGTATTTCCTTTGAAAATATGACAAAATAACGCGAGTGTAACCGCGCGAGTCAGCTAGTTATTTTAAAAGAACATACCTGAACGGTTCAATAGCGAGATGCAACTGGTGGAATTGATCAGCGGCGGCCGGGGGCGGCTCGAATTCGCGCAGAGATTCTTCCAGTTCCAGTAATCTTTCACCGTCCGCTTCGGAATCGCTGTCTGCGTCGCGACTTATGCTGTAACCATGCGAAGGCAATAAGGGCCTAATTTATAAATGTACTTTAAACCTCTGTTAGCTAATGTGTCTCATAAATGTATTATCGTCGTTTATTGACTTATGACAAGGAAATAAAATTCTTAGCTCTGAAGTGAGTTATTTTTATGAATAAGGGCATAAATCCCAACAAATCAAAGATCACGTGCAGTTTGTTCGTCTATAACTCGATAACCACTGAACTGATTTGGCTGAAATTTAAAACATAGACAGGTACTTTTACCTATGCTTATGTCCTATTCTCGGTCATCAATTTCAGCCAAATCGGTATAGTGGTTGTCGAGTTATAGCAGAACAAACATACATTCAAACATCCTTTCGCATTTATAATATCAGTGTGATGTCTTGACAAATACCTTTTATAAGCGTCCCAGTCAGAGTCCTGGTTGCCGAACTCGTCGCCGGCGGCCGCGAGGTGCGAGATGACGCGCATGCGCTCCGCCGCGGCGGCCGTGCGCCGCTTCACCATGGCCGCGCGGCGCGAGCGGCGCGCCTCCCGCCGGGACAACAGCGACCGGTACTGGAAGGACAGACAACCTTCAACTACATCTCTAATTAAATAGACAGAGAAATAATACCCGGTTTACGTTATCATCAAAAAAAAAGCTAGGAACCCAGCCGAGTTTGTTGCCAGATTCTTCTAGGCTGGGGCGCGTGGATCTGGCGTAAATTCACCTAGCTATAAGACGTTTCAAAATGATCCTTGTGATATGATTGAATAAATATATTTTTTACTTTACTTTACTTACCAGTAGTCGGTAGTATTCCAGTCCAGCGATCGAATCCAGCATGAAATGCCACTGGTATAATGTAACCAGCATTGGAATGTGTTAAAATTAGTCCATTCAGATCAGTGTTGGACTGAATTTAATTGTTTACATTGTTCCAATCTTTCAAAAGTTTTTGAGTTAGTCACTGGACTGTATCGCTTACAAGAATGGGTAAACCAGTGCCGGTTTACATTACTACAATGTTAGTACCTTAGCGGTTGTCTCAGTGAGATACAGTTGGAAGGCCATACTGAGGGCAGGTGTCTGTCGGACGTAGGTCTTGATGGTGCCGCGTGCTCCTCAGGGTTCACAGCCGCTATACGCTGCTTGTTTGTAAATGTTGGTACCTTAGCGCGTGTCTCAGTGAGCCACACTTGGAAGGCCACAGGGTCTGTGGGCGGGTGTCTGTCGGAAGTAGGTCTCGATGGTGCCGCGTGCTCCTCAGGGTTCGCAGCAGCCGCTATGCGCTGCTTATTTTTATCGATCCGCGTTTGTACTATTGTCAATTGTTTCTGAAATTCCAATAAGAATTAAATAGAATAGATCATGTTTGAAATACCACCATAATTTTTTAACCAATCATGTTCAAGGTTTTTCTTTTATTTTTAAACTCATCCTGGTTTTTAGTACCTAGTACTAACTTAGCTGAAAGTTTTCGTAACATTTAGTATAGTATCCCACCGCACTACATGATACTCTGTGTGGTGGCAAAACGCACCAAATTGTTGTTTTCCCAAAAGATAACACACACAACCCAGCTATGTCACTTTACTGTTTGGAAATTAAAAAGTGACTCAAAAATCTATTATATGAGAATTGTACAGTTTTTGTTACCTGAAGATCTTCATAGCTTTTAATCTCAAATCCTCTGATTGCTTCATCAAATTCATCTGCGTCACCATCTTCAATCATGTCCTGATAACATAATAAATAGATAGTGATATAAAAAAAAAGTAATTCACCAATCAGCATTGAGTCCGCGTGATTGATTATAACCCAATCATTCTGGCTTAAGAGTAGGCTGGTGTCGCAATAGTGGGAACATCTAAGGCTGACACAGTTAACAATAGTATCAGAAGTATAGAAATAGCTAAGAGGTTGCATTAAAGTACCAAAAGAGAGTATGCAAACGAAATATTTCCTATAAAATTGATCACCTGTATTGTAAGAAGCTGGCTCAATTGCTCTTCATCTTCAGCTAGTTTCTCCTCTCGCTTTCTCGCGTTTATTTCCAGCAGGCGCCGCGCCATTTCTCTCTTTCTTTCTTTTTGTTGTTCAGCTGCAAGTTATAAGGCCATTTAGTAAAAATATCCTGATTTATGAAACGCAATAGCGCTTTGCCCTTCTCATACTCATTGCTTTTCATGCTATCCTTATTAGAATATTTATTTAAAAATACAATAAAGAAGCACCAAACCTTATTAATTATGCAGTGTGTACTACAATATACTTATATCAATTGTTTGTATAAAATCTTACCAGTCAATGTAGAAGAACTGGTTGGCTGAACAAAAGGCAACTGCACAATCTTCACATTGTTTTCATAAAACTCTATGTTAGCCCACTTTCTGATCTCCTCCTAGTAAATATAAATAACTTTTGATTATTTAATTTAAATAACTTTTAAAGCACTTTGTGGCGTAGCTGGCTACTTAACAAATCAAACGAAGTTAAGCACTGTTCCACATAGTCACCATTTCGATGGGAAAAAGAACAAACATCTTTTTTCAATTATAATAAACTTCAAGAGTAGTAGAGTTCTTTGTGATAGAAATTGTCCGGGGAAGTATTACCACCATACCTATTTCTTTTTTATTTTGCTGGCCACTGACTCATACGAACTTACTTTTTTATACCTTTTTCCGCCGCAAAGCAGTAATGCTCGCATTGCTGTGTTCCGGTGTGTAGGGTATTGTTTCCGGTGAAATTACTGGCACACGAGGCTTTTGATCTATGCCTTAAGCTGGCAACCCGCGTGTGATATCTCTGGTATTGCAAGCGTCCATAGGCTGCGGTAACCGCTTACCTTTTTGGGGGCCGTACGCTTGGTTGCCACTTCAGTTGTATGTAAAAAAAACTATTGCCCGCGACTTCGTTTGCGTGGAACTCGGGGAACCGTACTTTTTTCCAGGTCATTATCTATTTATGTTTTAAATTTCAGCCAAATAGGTTCAGTGGTTGTCGGGTTATAGAAAAACAAACATTCATCCACATATCCAAACTTTGACATTGATATTAATTAGTGTGATGTAAGTAAGATGAAATCGGTGTGGCACTTACTGTACTAATACATTAGTACCTGATAATCCAGTGCTATTGAACTGTGCTCTTGTAGTATTTCCTCAGCCCGGGATAGGGTGATAGCATTCACATGTACTGGGTATTTTAGCTGGAGCAGTTTATGTAGATAGGCTGTTACTTCACTACCCCCTGAAATGTGGATGCTGTGTTTAGAGAAGAATTAATTTTGTTGTTCAAGATCATCAATTCATCAATGAGTGCATATTGTACATAAGCTACCTTAGAACTAAGTGTTAGCAATAAATTGCTAGTTACATGTGTTATAGTTACCTAAATTTATCCTTCTAGCATATTCCTCATGCACCCTGCCTCTCACAACAGGTATGATGTGTATAGTATGGTATCCACAATTGACAATCAGTGCTGTGTTTCCAATGTTGTTTCTGTATAAACTAAACAGTGAGTCCACTCCGTAGCTTACTCCCGGTACTCCATATCCCTCAAAGAGCAGTTCTGACATCACTATAAACATATTTGAGACCATTAAGTATTGATATTTAAATTAAGTTCAAGAAATTAAAATAGACTGGCCACATAATATAAAAGATGAGACAGAAAAGATCTAAAGTCTAGAATCTAGATAAATGTGGGCAGACAGAGGATGAGGTGGACCAATAACTTGGTTAAAATAGAAGCCAGAAACTGGATGCAAAAGGCTCTCATTTCAGAAAGTTGCATGTCTCAGCATTGGTTGAAGAAGAAATAATACATACTATAAGAGGTAGAATAATTTTAAATATTTTTTCTTGATTCATAAAATTTATCACTTACACTGTCTGCAATAGTTGGGTGCTACAAATGCTTCAGTCATGACGATTGGATGTGGCACACACCCATCGCTATCAATACTCAAATGTGAGAATATGTAGTCACATACTAGCTCCTGCACTTCAAAATGTGTTACTATATTCTTGTCGAACTGGGTCTTTAGTTGAAACCTGAAATAATCAGTAATTATTACAAGCATACAACTGTTTATCTATACAACTAAAAATAATACAAATGAATCTTTTTTTTTTATACAACTGAAGTGACAAGTAGAAGCAACCAAGGGTACGGCCCACAAGATGGTAAGCGGTTACCGCAGACTATGGACACTTGCAATACCAGAGGTATCACTCGCGAGTTGCCACCTTGAGGCTAAGATTGAAAGTCTCATGTGCCAGTAATTTCACCTGAAACTATACCCTTCACACCGGAACACAGCAATGCGAGCATTACTGCTTGGCGGCAGAAATAGGTATGGTGGTAGTCTTTCCACGGACGAGCTCTATCACAGAGCTATCTACTACCCATAAATCTGTCTGTATGTATAATTCTAAAAATAAACTACTGAACTATATATTACTTTATAATATTTCAGTAGGTAGGTATAGCATGAACATACCTAACTGCCTCTATGTTTAAAATATCATTGCCTATCTGAATAGGCGGTGTAACAGGGGGTTCGGCATCCTTCTTCACTCTGTCTTTTCTAGGCCTTGCTATCAAGTTCTTGAAAATCAAATGTGGCTCATCGTAAATAGACCAGCCAACTCTGCACTGATACGAACCTTAAATTAAAACCAAAACAATACATGTGAAAGTTTCACATGAAACGAAGTTAAAAGAACATTAAAAACTTCGTGATAATAATTTACCGTTGTCAATTACCAAAGGTATATGGCCAAATTTTACACTTGGGTCGTATTCGTGTATAATATCTGGAACAGACTTGCAGTCTTTCAATACTACAATATCATCCATTGCGAAATAAACTTATTTTCACAAATTAGACCTAAAAACAACAAACAAAATCCCGCGGCTGCCAAGAATTTACTTCTTTTATTGTTTGATGACGTCTGTCAGTTTATTTAGACAAAAAATTATGCTAATGTCAGTCAGTACAGTAATCTTCGCGTTTGCGTAGCAACGAGCAATGTCTGCTGTAATCTTCATTTGTAGTCAAGCAAAAGAAAGTCGGTTTTTCTTCGGCCATCTTGCCAAAACGTTTTTCTAGTGTTATTTATTTTAGGTTGTATTGTTTATAAATGTAGCCACTGTTAGATAGGCGCCAAAGAAGTTTGATACCGGATCAAGGTAGAAACTAAAATATTTAGTAAAATCTCTGAAATAAAAACAGCTGAGAGATTTTATCGGAATAGGAATCCAAGAGATTAAAGACACTCTCAGAATCATCAGAATAATGAAGACAAATTCTTTAGAAAAGAAACGCATTTCTTTTTTTTGATCGATACCGAACGAGTCGGTTCAACCCTGTTCAACCGACCAATCATGTACCTACCTATTGTCATACCATCATGGAACATACCTATAACAGATACTTACACTACAATACAACACGACACGCCATGCACGGGTCGACCGACACACTTTATGTAAAAGCCAAAAATTATAGAATAGTGGGCACCATATTAAATTATGAATAAAAAAATAACTAATAATTGAAACGTATCACACACAACACAACTATTTAAAGCACCTAGTCATTTGGATGGGTGACCGCACGTGGCTGAGCGCTCCCGTACTTCGGAGTGCACGTTAAGTAGTCGGTCCCGGCCTTTTTAAAGTTGTTAGGGCATGACAGAGGCCTTCGGGCGGCCTAGAAACTCTGTCACCAGAGTTGGCCACTGACTCATACGAACTTACTTTACCTAGTCGAGAAGAAAACTCAAGCCGCGCGGTCCGAACGCGCTCCACATATCAGGTGTGATATAATTTAAATAAGTAAATAAAACAAATTAAACTATTTATGAACTTTAATTATTCACAATACTGCTGTAGATAATCATCACATCACATCTATTATTAAATACTACAATTTTTAAACAACTTATTGTTTGTATAACAATAGACTTTGGAGGAATGTAAATACCAAACTTTATAACTGTAAGTAGCATCAAATATGTTTATGCAGCTTGATTCTAATAACACTTTAAACATAAACTCTGGTTATAATATTTACAAATATTCATTTTACATAATATAGGGCAAAGAAGTATATTACAATACCTACTTCGGATAAGTTGTATCACGGACAATGATAAATATATACACAACTTTATAGAATTGTAACACTTAGCCGCGTTAAAGAGAACAACAAATAAATAAACACATTTCATTTTATGCCTTGGCGCCGACGACAGTGCCAGCCTGCTTGTCAATTTGTTCCTTTTCCAGTTGCTTGCCGAGGTACTCCCTGAAAAAGTTTTATTTAGATAAATAAATAGTTTTTTTATTTCACGATTGGTCTTTGAGCTAGTGTCAAGGAGGCTAACTTTGCCGGTCAGCCAACACTGATAATAACTGTCTGTTAGGCAGTCATAATTACTGTCTAAGTGTATCATACCTAAAGTTATCATCACTACTTAAAGTTCGTTAAAATAGGTTTTTACACAAATATCGTAAAAGGGATTCTTACCAGTTGTGGACCATAAGTTTCTGAACAGCAAGGAGGGCCTCGTATCGGACGTTGGGGTCTTCGTGACTGAGCAGGTACATAACGCGTTGCTTGCCGCCCAGCTGCTCGATAATGCTGCAAGTTATAAAATCAGTTAAATAAATTTTATTGACAGTAACTAGCGACCCGGCCCGGTTACACACAGGTCCTGTGAAAATTAATTGCGTAATTAAGCGTACATAAACGAGGGACAGACGGCGAGAAGCGACTTTTGGTTTTTTTTTTTTATATGGTTAAACACCATAAGCGGATGGTTCAATAGGTCAAAAATTTATTGCCGCTTAAGGAAGAATATTTTGGGATATAAACTTGGGAAACATTGTTTTATACTACATAGCAGTTCGTAGCTTGTTATGGTAGAATACATGTGCCCTTATTCATAAAAAACCGTCATTTTAGCGCCTTGCTAAGTATTGTCATTCTTGTCAATGAACAAAGACCATGATAGATTTGAAAGATTATAGCTAACAGAGGTCATAAGTACGTTTATGAACAAAGCCCATAGTATTTCTAGCCACACTAAAACGTAGTACGTCTATTTGACACCAGATGGTGTTGTGTTTTTGTTAGTGCAGTTACGCGGCAACAAACGGCGCTTGCTATGGCGTGAAAATACTTACTGTTTCCCGCGCGGGTAGTGACGCACATACTCTCCGATGTCGTAGCAAGCCACGGCTAACACGACGGGGTCGCGACTCTTCTCCAGCAAGTGGACTAGCGTGCGCAGAAGCTCTTGGCCGCGCTCGTTCAGACGCACCGCGTTCTCGCGCCAAAACTTCGCGGACTTGTGGACAGGCGACCATTCGAGGCTGCGAAGTTAATGTGAATTTTAGCTAAATCAATGACTTTTTTACATTGAGCATCAATGTTTTTTTATATTAGTTGCAGTCTTATTCCGTTCTGAGTGAGATATTATATAGATGAAAATCACTTTTGTTCCAACGCGCAACACTCGACGTAGCAACATGTCGGCCGAAAAACAAGTTGATGTGTCCCGTGATGGGATGTGTCGATATTATTTCTTTTGAGGGTAACTGGTTCGAACTGTGTGCCCACATTTGTTAGAAAGTTTAGCGAAATTTTTCATTTTTTTTTAATTTCTCACTCAGATTAGTATTTATAATTTACATTCTCCTGATTTTTGTAATTACTTCCAATTCTGCAGCAAATCTGTAACCAAAATGGCAATGGTAATCACCTGTGTTATACTATACTGTGTTTAGATTATAATACTTGTATTTTTAATGACAAATAAAGTACTTTTAAAAACAAAACAATGGTAATCACCATTGCCAACGTGACTTAGATATAACCAGTAAACCTACCGTCCACTCTTGACCTCTGTCGCGTACTGGTCGAAAGAGCTCAAGTCCTGCACAGAAGCCTGCAGACGTTCATTAAGGAACTCCACGTCGTTCATGATATCCTCGTCGTCGGAGCGCTTCTGCTCCAAGATCGACAGCTGTTTCAGCACCTTGCATTGCACCATGGCGATGCAATGCTCTTTTGCTACCTGCAAGAATGTATTTTTAATAAGTATCGGTATAATTACCGATATTATGGGCGTAAAAGTATCGGTATCAACAATCCAATTTTGTGCAAGCGAGAGAGAAAGCTCTGCAAATGTTTCGCGCACGAAATATGCACAAGTTGGCAGGCACGCGCGCCCTCCTTGGTCGGATAGAATAAATCGGTAAGATCGGAGAGCTGGCAAAAAGAAAATATCGTTATTACCGCTATCCGCTATATAATTGTAGGTATTATTAGTACCGGTATCGAGCCGTAGTTGGATGGAACTACAATAGTTTATTTGTTACTTCTTGTTTGTTATAGTTTCTACATCTAAGACCCATAACGTTTTTACGAATATACAACAGCGTCGAATTTTCCAAGACCAACAAAATCCACCACGAATTCCTCATAACAATCACCTGTTGGTCCTCCGGCTTCTCGATAAGGTTTCTGAAGACAGCGAGCACAATACGGGTGACCTTCTCCTTCACAGAGTCGCTGAGGATATCCGCCAGTATCGGGATAGCGTTGAACTTGTTCATCTTCTCCGCGAGAAGAGGGTTGAATGTCAGAACCCACAGGCAGAACACCAGCTGGTATTGAACCTACACACACGCATTCAATAAGTATTTACAAAAATTATGTCATACCGGTCATGCCATTCTTACTGTGATGTCAGATTACTAACAGTAAATAAAAATGCTGAAGTGTATATTTATAGCAAGGCATATTCATGCTCTGAGGTAGAGCCACTAGAGAGTCCGATAAAAATTACAAAAGTCAGTCAATCAAATTCAAAGAACTTTAAACAAGTTTTGTTATTGGCTAATATTTTGTCAGTTTTACCAGACTCGCTAGCACCAGTAGTAAGTCATGGTGGACCCCCTATTCTTGAAGATAGATACACATAAATATTATTACTACTTTAGGATGGAGCACTGGTAAAACCCGTAGAGTAGTCGTGACCCACCTTCCGATCCTAATTCGTGGGTTCGAACATTTTTTTTTTAAATGTATACACGCGATGTCTGTACTTTCTTAATGGGAAGGAAAACATCGTGAGGAATCCGGCATATCCAAGAACTAAAGATTCGAAAGACATGTGCTATCCACTTATCTGTATTGGGTCGGCATGGTGGATTAAGACCCAATCACTATTGTTCGAGTATAGACTAGTGTCCCAGTAGTGAGAAGAGAACTTAAAATACAGTCATGATGATACCTGGAAGTTGACCCTGGAAGCCAGGATGGACAGCAGAGTGGAGATGCCGTCTACGGAGAGGAACGCGAAACGATACTCGTCGACACGCAGCATCATCTGCAGGCAGCGCGCCACCGACTGGATGTAATCGTTGTTCTGTCGGTAGGTAATTATATATAAGTTTACTAGCGACATTCCCCGGCTTCGAGTACAAAATCTTCATCCGTCATCTTGAATCAGTCTATCTATCGATGAAAACAGCATTTAAATTCGTTGCGTAGTTTAAAAGATCTAAGGGTACATACAGAGGGACAGACGGAAGGTAGCGATTGTTTTATACTATTGTCAGTGACTATGTAAAGATAATTTCAGCTGCTATGTAAAAAAATTTTTGTTCATTGTTCTAGCTAGTTAATCAGAAAAGGACGCGATAAAAGCAAGAACGGCCTCCTGTTAACAAAAACGTTTTGGTTTAGTTTTATTACGCCAAGCCGTTATAGTGCTACAGCGAAACGCATTAAAATTTCAACTTTAATTTTAACGTTATTATATTCAAAATTAAAAAGCAAGTGTATTATTCATAACGTACGAACTTTAGAAGATACGTTCGACGGTAATAATAAGATTGGTAAAGCTGCTGTTAAGTATTTCGCAGGTTTGTGACTAACGTAAAATACCAACGTTGACGACCTGTTTTGTCGAAACATCGTGGCCAAGGCCTAACACATTAGTTAGACACACAAGAAAACAAACATACTTACCCTGGTACCTTAAGATATATAAATACCTTAGACAAGTAGAGTAGATAAACATATCAGTGTATATTATTTATATTCCAAAATAATAACTAAATTCTAAGTTGGTGCCTGGTTTTAATTTGTCCATAATTATTTTACTAGTAGTGTGTTTTAGTTATTTTCTAGCACTCGTGTGTTGTTGTAATATAAGCGCCTACCTTCGAAATTCCAACCACACTTGTAATTTTTAAATCATAGTACTACAAGCTTTGCTTAGTTTGGGGCTAGATGCCGCTGTGTCAATATGTCCTTATAATGCATTACATGCATTTACACAATTCTTTACACTAACTGCAAAGTTTAGGCTATCAACAAGGACTTAGTAGATAACCCTTGGTTGACAACTAAAAAAAAAAAAAGAGTTTAAATTAAATCAACTTAGTTGACCCTTTATACTGTTTATTATATAAAAATGTAATAAAAATACTTACGAAAGTGAAACAACAATACAATAAAACTCATTTAAAGCATGCATGCACATAAAAATTCAAAAGTGAATGAATTACATAATTAGGCTATTAATGTCCACACGTTAGTAAGATACTTACGGCGCATTAGTCATGATTGTTAATGTACAGTATTTAACACTCTTGTGGCAACATATCTTAGAGTACCTTGTGTAGGCTTGGGGGTAGTTCCTCAAGCGGTTTGAGGTCGTTGAAGTCGGTGCGCAAAGCGCTGTATTTCTCCATTTCAACCTCTGCCGGTTTGTCCTTGTGGTGCCTGTTCCTAGCAGGCTTATCGGCGAAATGCTCTTTCTCATGCTCCAACATAACCTGCTCTGCATGCTCTAACTCGACGGACATTATCTCCGCCTTCACAAAACAAACCTCTCAGTTCATTGTCCATGCTCAAAGCCCCATCGATGATGCTTGCAGATGCTTCACATTGTTATGGTTTGGTTTAGATACATGTTATTGGTTGGCACTAAGCTTGCACATAGAAACTACTGTTGAGCAAGTAATGTTGATTGTGATGTGCCAGAGAAAAAACAGTTATAGTCAAGGATTGAAAATAATTTTGCATGACTTGGCCAGTACAGTGTAGGATCCCAAACACATCAGATTTTCTATTGAATCAGTCTGACTAAGTATTAAGTTGGACATACTTTATCCAAGGGGGGGATACTAATTTTTTTGAACAACAACATTAAAAAAAAATCTTTTTTACAGTCATTACTTTGTATAGATTTGGTTGCAAAGAGTTAATAATTAAGCATTGTTAAAAAAAGTTATTTTTCACAAAAATAGGTGTTTAAGTAATAATAATAAGTTAATTTGTAGCCTATTTTTAAGTGTTATTTTATGATGGTCAAATGATCATGAATGGCTATGAATAAAAATGTTATGAAAATAATAAACTACTAGCAAAGCAAAGATGACTATGAAAATTACCAATCAAAATATCAAATCAAATAATAAATAAATCCTAAAATCACAGATAATAATATTTTTGTTTAAAGTATCATCATGCATTTAATTCATGCAGAGTAGCTTGTTGGTACAGTCAGCTGCAAATTAATGGCATTTTAAATTGATAAAACCAAAAATGTAGGTAAACTAAAAGTAGGTTGCATTAACAATAGGACTTCTTTCATCTGCTGCTGACCATACTTGAATCAACACACCAGTACACTTACATTGGTCTTTAGCTGGTCCTTCAGCCAGGAGAGATAGAAGTGCAGATCACTCTTGTCCATAAGCTGCTGGTGCCAGCAAGCAAGCTTGGCAATGATCCGAGCTGTCATGTGCTGGACGAACTCATCTTGACGGTTCAGCAGATTGAGAAATGGCTGCCAGACATTTACAGCTCTTGTCTCACGGAATATCTTCACCCTGGATTTATCCTCCTGGAAATGTGATAATTAGTTACTGATTAACTGAAAAATAGAAGCAAGTTAAGTAAGTACAGTGCTCGGTTAGGATTCTGATCATACTGTTTTTTTTATAGAATAAAAATAAACAAGAGATAGGATAAGTTGCATGAGAAATAAACAAAATGATAAGCAAGAACTTACAGATAAGATGTCATCAATGAGAACCAAAATATACTGAATGGTGTGATCCTTGCTGATGTGGGTTAGGAGGTTTAGGAGGACATCAGCACAATTCTCAGGGCTCTTGTCAGGCAAGTCCTTCTGTCCGCGTTGGTCCAAGTTCACGATGAAGTCATGATCGCGTTGCGTGATCATCTGAGACCTAGTAAGACATCCAATTAGCAAGGCGTAGTCAAAAGTAGTAGTAATTTTTAGTCAATCGATACGTACTGCAAGTAAGATTGCCAGTTGATCTGAGTTTGGCGGATTTCACTTGCACGTATCTGTAGCACGCTGGTTGCGGCAATCATATCTGTAATACATTTTATTAAACTAAAATAGGTTCCCAAAAATTTACTTGTATGAGCTAGTTGTGCGAAAGTGATTTATACTTACCGATTTTATCGTCACCCAGCGTGGGAATTAACTGTCTTACGTTTTCAGTATGAACGTGAGCCATTTTGGCTACGATTTGTAATAATTACGTATATTACAAACAGTAAAATCTAAGAAAGTTTTATTTTTTACCAAAAACAGAACTTATGGACGGCCTCAGCTGAGAGGTCTTGTGACTATGCAAAATGAAGTTAGTCAGGGTTTGCTAAATTAAATGCTTTCTCACCTTCTCTAATGTAGACTTTTCGCGCTGCAACAAAACGAGATAGCACGATTGATGACTGATGTTGTCTACACTGAACTAAAACATTCTAAAACCAATTTAATCTGTCAATAAGTTTTTTTTACATAGTAATTGGTAAATGGCAAATAGGTTCTATGATGGTTCTATGGATTTTATTGTTCAGTCAGACAGATACCCTAGAGGGTAGAATAAAAAACAATAATTATTTTGTGAGCAAGCAAAAAGCACTCTTTTCAGATCATTCATTGTTCTCAGAAATAATGTTACTATAAGTATTATTTTATTTTACTTAGCCACCTTGCTTGATCCTATAAAACTATTATGACTGTTTGCTTGCTTGCTAGATTTGTTTCGATTGATTGATTGAATAAAAAAAAAAGTAAACAAAAGTTAATAAAACCAAAAGAAAAGCAAAGTGTTTCCCGATAATGTTATTTATTATTTAATTTACTCTTTGGCAAAGTGAGAGGAGAGCAGCAAAAGCAAGAAAGGTAAATATAAATAACTTACACTTTTACGAGGTAGGTAGGCGCCGGCATCGAGTAAGATCATGACTGTATACATGATTTTACCCACGAACGGCACGAACCAACATAAAAAAGCTATGTAATATTATTTTAAAATTAGTTGCAGCTGTGTTGTATTTATCTTACTGTGCTGGTGACACCCACCACCCACCGCTCCAGCTTCTTTTCGTTACCATTTCATGCGTTATCCTCCTAGTAGTCTGTACCCATATCCTTCTAAACGTCAGAAATGGCCTAGGACCGTGAGTCCTACGTCATTTCTGATATTGCTTCATAACGTTATTGTAAGGAGCTCCACATACCTAATAAATACGATGTGGTGCGCAGCGCGGTTAGAGGTCGCCCATCAAAGCTTGATTTGTTGTGTGGAACTCCTTAAAACTAACTAAACAATTAAAAATAAAACAGTAAAAACAAACTAACGATTGAATTTAACACTTGGACTTGCTCTTAGAAACAGCTGAGACCTTGATTGATCCATTTCGTGTTATTTTGTTACATAAATTTGCTTAAATTACAATTTTCTTTGCAGATAAGGAGCAATTTTTATTGAGCTGTTCTGTCACTCAATGCCAATAGACATTTGGCTTCAAATAAATTGAAATAAAGTGGCCAGTTCCTTTGTCATGTCGCAATCAAAAAGTTGCCAAAATAATGTCCCCAATGACTCATTTCCATCATTGAATGAACCTTATGATCATGATCAGTTATATAACTTAACCTTGACATTTACTGGATATTTTAATGGATATAATGTTGAGCTAAGGACTCCAGAAGATATGGCACTCCACAAAATGGGATGGTTTGGAAAAGGGTCTGCATCACGATCTAGGCCTATGGCACACAGAGACTGTCCAATAATGAGAAAGAGACAATTTCAGAAAAGAAATGAATGGTACAAAAAGTTCAGTGTACCAAGAGTTAAATGCAAGCCAGACTTATTTCTTCAAGCAGTAGACAAACTTACAGCAAAGATTATAAATGAAGGAGAAAAACGTAAAAACAATGATTCAGTAAACTTGGTATCAAGTGATGGAAGCTTTTCCAGTTGTGATGATGAAGATCATAATAACTTAGAAGATCTGAGAATTTCTTCAGAAATTACTGATACAGATAATATTGCTGTTGTTGTGCCCAATAGTGACTCGGAGCTTGAAGATAATAGTAATAATTATTTTGAGAATATGAAGGCAGAATGCTGTGTCAACCAAACAAAATTGCAAGAAAAGCTTATACTCACATTACAAGAGGCATTTTTTCTTATGTATGGGTTTGGATGTATTCAAATAGTTGATATGGAAAATAGTAAACTGAATATTGAAAAAGCCTGGAAGCTATTCAAAAAAACTGATAAAAAATTTGTTCAAAAATATGTTGTGTACCACTATTTTAGATCAAAGGGATATATTGTAAAACCTGGAATCAAATTTGGTGGAGACTATTGTAAGGATTGCAAGCTTCTATACTAATGGTTTTTTTGACTTCTCAGTTTTTTTAGGAGCACTTGTCTCTAACATTGACGCTGATCCTAAGGTTGTGTTAAAACCAGTTGTGCACCAATTGATATTTCGTATTCTAAACTATACATATATGTCATTGCTCTAAAATGGTGAAGGCAAACATTATGAAGAAACTGGGATGTCCGAGAACTTTAAAAAGACAAGTCATCCACCAATATGCGTTGTGCCTGCTTGGTGGATTATGACCCAATCACTTTTGCTTTAGAATAGATAAGTGTCTCAACTTTAGGATCATTTTAAGGCAATTAAAAAAACCTAAGAAATAGTTATGATTGAGATTTGCATGCTGTTATGTAATTGTTGAATTGTTTCAGTGCTTTATAAATGCGCACCTGAACTTGCCCATTCAGACTATGTGGTTGTAATCAAGTATGAGAATGATATAACAGACTGGATTTCAATTTTAGGACATGTTAGAATGGCAAACACAACTGTCAAGGTAGATTACCTTTAATTTAATTTTATAAAATTAACACTAATGGTGTCGATTCTGGTGTAACATTTTCTAAACTAAACCACAGATAACATAATACTAGTAACTAAACTAACTAAAATTGTTGCCATCCTTTTCTAATCAAACAAAATACAAAGGACCGCACTAAACTAACTAAAATTGTTGCCGTCCATAACTAATGAATTAGAATACAAAGGACCGCAATAATTTTAGTCAGATAAGTTTAGAAAATGCTACAACAGAATCGACACCATGTCCTTGTCTATTTTAGTAGCTATTTAAACTTGATTGTATAATATTTCAGGAAATATTAATTGCTGAAGTTGTGCATCCAAAAGTAGAAGGATGTATGCCAGAATGTTTGAAAAACTACAGTGTAAGAACGACAGTACTATCCAGAAATATTGGTACAATAAATGAAGATGACTAACAGCAAAAACTTTTTATTTACACTAATAACGAAACTACAAACATTGTACACTTAGGCTCTTCTAGTTGGTTTCTTGATTCCAGTTTTTCGGTATTCGCTTCTATCTTTCAAATATTCTTCTGTACACAATTGTTTGAACTCATTGTTTCTGTACCAGTTGCCCAGACACTCTTTCAAAGCAGAATTTTGATCTCTACATTTCACAACCATAAGTAGAGATGAGTCTTTGCAGCATTGCTCAAATTCAGACACTTCTTTAACACATTTCTGTGTTTTAGCTTTATCTCTAATAATTTTTGGGATCAGCACCTCAACTTCGACTTTTCTCAAAGACTTATCATTAGGGTCGCCTGAAAAAATATTTCTCGTTAGTTCTTCAGAGAAGCCAAGATATTATAGGTTCTAAGATTATGTCAAAGTTTTAACCCACCTAGTCCATGAGGGCCTTCTGAATATTTTGGTGGCAAAACAGATTTATTGGAACTCATTTTTTACAAAATAATATATTTGCAATCTCGTCAATGTTTGTTTTTGTTGTATTTTCTTCTTCTTTTATTTTTGGCATCTGTCAATCCTCAGCAGGACTCCTGATTCCAAGTATAAAAAGCAACTCGTTAGGCGCTAGCCAATAAGTCTCGACTCAGACACTCACTAGCTAGTAGCTAGGCATCAACAACCAGTAAATTGAAAATTGGAATTGGTGATAAGTAAGTAAGTAACGTTTTTATAATTTATGTCTTTGGTTTGACAGCTTACTTAAATAGATATCCTTTATTAAGTAATCATGCAGATTATAGTTTATTGTTCTCATACAAATCTGATACAATCTGAAAACACTGGTTGCTAGCTCGCGTCCACTCACTCACGTCACGGTCTCTACAAGCTAATATCTGTTTCTGTGCTAGGGTGAATGTGAATGACACCGGCTAAAGCGACGCTAAAAAAACTTGAATCGGGCTTTCTAAGATATTTTCATATCACTAGAATCTAGTTAGTGAATCAAAATAATCCTAAGTTAAGAAAAATAATGAACAGTATCCATGGAACTAATAGGACTGTAATAGCGTAGAACAGCTTATAAATTCCTTGGCAGTCTATCTTTCTTTGCGCTGTGCTAAGTATAAAGTGTACATAGACCCTTATACCTTTTAAAAAAGTTAAATGAAACGAATTAATATTATTGTTTAGGGAGTTGACTTTTGTCTTGGCGTATTAGTGGCTTTGAAAACCAAATGTAAAAGGTGGTATGGTCTGAATGAAGACTCTAGACGGCCTTGTGGGCGAAAAAAAAAGCATTGACTTCATGAGGTTGCATTTTCGACGTGTGTGTGCTGTCAGAAAGCTGTCAAATTGCAAAACCGAAATCATCCTTGTCATGTCAACTCGCTTGCATTTTGCAGAAAATAAATTGTTTCTCAAAATAAAACATCTAGTAAAATTACTACCTAGCTTTGGCTAAATTATCTAGAAGACTTAAAAATAGATGACCAGTTGTAATTTCGTGTAAGTGGATATCGTGATGTTTTAGTGAAACAATCGAAGTCAGACAACGGTACCGCTGATGCTTCTGCTTGTTTCCAGAGGTTAGAAGCTTGTAAGTAAAGAATGGATCGTCTATTGCGTCTCGGCGGAGGTATGGCGGGGTTGTCGCAAGCGCCACCACCGTCCGACGCCCCAGCAGTCGACACCGCTGAACAGGTGTACATTTCATCACTGGCACTCCTGAAAATGTTGAAACACGGACGCGCTGGTGTCCCTATGGAAGTCATGGGTCTCATGTTAGGTGAGTCATTAAGACTTTGAAGCTACTTTGTAATAAAATGCTGACTAATCCCACAGACCAGCCAGCAGTAACCAATGGATTTGTCTATTGGTTTCTGGTCTGTTTGAACAGATTTTTATATACCTAGTACTATTCTCGTCAAATCTTATAAAACAAATCTTATAATCACCTTTTCCCAAAATGACTGATTTTCTAAATGCCTAAGTTCATGAATGTCTTTTTTTTTTATGTCCTTTGCTACTTAGGCAATTAGCCAAATTCAAGTCAATGACAAGTCACAACATTTTAATATTGTAAACTTTCGATTTTTTAATGTCAAAAGATTTCACACAAAATCTCGAAAACTATACAAGGTAAAATTCATGAATGTCATAAATAAAACTGTCAAATGTACAGTCAGTTGCATAAAATTGTTTCGTATTCAAAGCAATACAGTTATATTGTTTGTGACAAGTCATTGCAAATGGCTAATAAGAAGGCTGTATACCTACCTCCACACACCTAAAGGTTGAATGTTTAATAAAATGTATTATCACTAGTAGGGTAGGAGCATGGATGGTTGTATCTTGGTATACCTCATTTGTAGTAAGACTATATTGCGTTATGACTAAACATCATTTTCATTAAGCATTGAGACTAATTAGCCGTTAGTCAAATAAGTGTTAAGACTAATTAGCTAGTCGTTAGTCTAGTTAGCTTTAGACCGAGTTCTTAATAAGTCTAAATAGCGTTTTGCCTAAAATTATTTATCTGTATCGTTTTCTTAATGATAGGTTCGAACCTAATCTACTCAATAAGAGTTCTTTAAATGTACCATTTAAGATTACAAGATTTAATGCCCCAATCTTTAATCCCGTAGTTGGAACTAATTTTAGGCAAAGTTCGTTTGGATTTAAGCGCATGGATTTAGATCTATTCTGCACGAGTGTAAACTCCGCCAGACTGCGATTAGGCAGAGAGTTTTTTGCTGGTGATGATGATTAGGTAATTTACTTTTTATGTTTTTCATTTTATTATTTCAATTGTTAAATTTATAAGCTGTCTTCCACAAAACATTACGATTGTTTAAGCGAGTAGCTCTTTCTTTGTTCTTCCGCTATAAGTATTCTAAACGTGAAAACCTATTATTGGCTTCCTGTTTTGTCATAAGAAAGTATATAAAGTTTTAGCCGCTGTTGGTTTTCCTAAGAAAAAAATAAAAAAAAATTGTGAGGGAGCCAGAAGCTCAGAGAGATCCTGAGAGTGCTGCACTACGGAGGTCGCCGGCTCACTTCGCTCTCCACCTTCCCCCTCGTTCCGCTTCAGACTCGTGTGAACAAACCACTCTTAAGGGCGACCGTCTAGACCTTCTGGCGGGAGCCCACACGGAGTCCAAAACAGAGTACAAAGTTTTTTCTGTGCACGACTGTACATTGATGTTCATTTTCTTAATCAGTCTTATAAACATATTAGTATAGATATGTCTACCTCTATATAGGTCTAGCTCTCTGACAGTCTACCTCTCGAAATGTCTACCTCGCAAAAGGCCTATCTCTCAAAAGGTCTTAATCGCGTTTTGATTAGGCGTAACGCGATATAGTCTTACTACGAATTAGGTATACCAAGATAAAGCGGCGCGGACGTAGCTGGCTAAGTTGTTCTTAACAGATCTATGAAGTTAAGCACTGTACCACATAGTCACAATTTGGTCCCAGCTTTTTCAAAGTTGTTAGGCTATGGCAGGACTAATATTTATTTAACAAATATTGTACATCATTTTATTTTCATTATTTAATTTCAAGAAAACTTACTTGAAGAACACACATAATAATAAAGAGAGATGAACATAACCTCAGATACCGCAACCTAACACTGTTTTTACTAAGCATGTGGTAAATTAAGTTGAGCAAGCTTAGCTTAAGTTTTATTCTGCCACCTTAGGAAGTAACAGAAGAAGCCAAAAATAATATTGCCTGCTTCCCACAGCTACAGCTGTACAATTTTTTACACCATCACTAACATTGCATTATGGAAAATCAAGTTAAATGTTGCTAGAAGTCAACCAAGAAACATTAAAACTAATCCTTTAAACTTAAGATAAAAACAATTTATCCACTGTTGCAGGTGAGTTTGTAGATGACTACACAGTTCGTGTGATTGATGTGTTTGCCATGCCGCAGACTGGTACAGGTGTGTCGGTAGAGGCTGTTGATCCTGTCTTCCAGGCTAAGATGTTGGATATGCTGAAACAGACTGGAAGGCCAGAAATGGTGGTTGGATGGTAAGTGTTCTTCATTAAACACTTATGATGTATAAGATTATAAGAGGTGTTGAAAAACTGACCTACTTGCAGGAGCTAAAAACAATGTATTGTAAATAAAAAACAATTTTATGATTAAGTAGCTGTGGCCCGCGACTTCGTTCTCGTGGAACTCAGAAACCGTAATTTTTTCTGGAATAAAAAGTAGCATATAACCTATTTCCAATCATAATCTGTCTTGTTTTAAATTACAGCCAATTTGGTTCAGTGATTGTTGAGTTATAAAGGAACACACATCCATCCAATCAAAACTTTTGCATTTATAATATTGGTGTGATTATGTGTGCAGTCACTTTTTAACAGACAGACAGAGCTAATAAATTAGTCTGGTCATCCCTCACTTTTTTTTATGTATACTTACTGTTTGACAAAAGTCTCCTCCCCTATCTCATTCCAAGCGAATAAAAACTTTTTCTTATTATACATTCCAGGTACCATTCACATCCTGGATTTGGCTGCTGGCTGTCTGGTGTGGACATAAACACTCAACAGTCTTTCGAAGCTCTATCAGAGAGAGCTGTTGCTGTTGTTGTTGACCCTATCCAGTCAGTAAAGGGTAAGGTAGTCATTGATGCATTCCGCCTAATTAATCCAAACATGATGGTCCTAGGCCAGGAGCCTAGACAAACCACCTCGAACTTGGGACATCTACAAAAGCCCTCGGTACAAGCTCTTATTCACGGCCTAAATCGCCATTACTACTCAATTAGTATAAACTACAGAAAGAATGAACTTGAGCAAAAAATGCTCTTGAACTTACACAAAAAGTCCTGGATGGATGGACTCACACTATCAGACTACAAGGAGCACTGCACTATCAACGGTACTACAGTCACAGATATGCTTGAGCTTGCTAAGAATTACAACAAAGCACTAGAAGACGAGGAAAAGATGACGCCAGAACAGCTAGCTATCAAGAATGTAGGCAAACAGGATCCCAAGAGGCATTTAGAAGAGAAAGTAGATGTCTTGATGTCCAACAACATTGTCCAAAATCTAGGTGCAATGCTAGACACAATGGTGTTCAAGTGATTTTGTGTTTTCTGATTATACTTAAGACTATTATAGTAAATAATGAATCCGGTACTGTCTATCTCCATTTATGTCTGTATGATACTGTATTAATTTACCTAACACAATAAAACACATTTTATATTATTTATTGTGTTTAATAGAATAACCTTTGTGGAGCTACTTGCTTGCAAATATCTGAAAGTCGCTTCTCGACAGTAGGGTAGTGTTCCAGATTTACAAAATCAATATCAAGCATGGGTTTGAAAATTTTCTGTGTATTGACAATGCTTCGAATTATGTTTTTCATTTTGATAAATGCTTCATCAGGGTTGTCCATTGTTACCTGTAGATAAAATAATTTACAGCGTTACATAGAAATGCCGATTTAGTAAGGGAGTCTGGTTATTTATTTATTTTTTGCATGGTCAATGTTCAAACCTCTGTCTCTAAGTTTTGATAGGTTTGATCATCTAGGTACCAAACAAAAAACAAAAACTCCGGTAGAGAAATCGATAGAAGACAGAACAACAAAAAAAAACGTTTATTTGTAGGACGAAGTTACGATGGTTTCAATAATTTTCAACTTTGCCTCTGCCTCTATAGGAAGAAGCAAAGTTGAATGGGAGACTATTCACCCATGAACAATGAGGTTTATCCAGTTTATCATCAGCTCAAGTTAGTCCATCCACTGCCAGCCACATGCACCTTAATGTACCTACGCCACCGATCCCGGTGTTCGGCTTCTTTAGCCACTTTCTGTCCGCATTCTAAAGTGGTTTTTATTGAGCAGAGTAGGTACTATGGCATCATAGCCAATATAAAAAAAACGAGATAGTTGCAAAACCCATTTTAAAAACCTAAAAATGTTAACATTACCATCTATCTATATCCTAGAAATAAGCAAATTTGTTAAAAAACATCCACATTTGTACGTAAATTTAGACGACCTTCCACGAAGATATGTACTCAGACCAGGTAGAAATAAAATAGTAAAACCCAAATCTAATCTAAAGCTACATAGTGATGGTCCTTACATAATGTCAATAACAATATATAACAAACTTCCTACAAATATAAAAGAATTAAAAAAATATTCACTCTTTGTAAAAACTGACATTAGCTACTATTATTAAATGATTTTATTGACCAATGACTATTATTGTTCATATTTTCTGACATGACATGACAATTATTATTATTTAGATACATATTAACATTAACCAAATCAAAATACATATATATATATATATATAAATGATCAGTTTTGCATGAATACTAATTTTATAAGCTATCATTATGAATCGTCACTAACAATTTTATTTATTATTAGGTACCAACATTATTATTCAATTCAATTCATGACATACTTACCTATCTATCTACTTTTTTAATATATATATTTAATATATTTATTCTGTAACAACTACATAATGTACCATATGACAGCAATAAATGTATTTGATTTGATTTGATTTGATACTATGGTAGGTACTAACGGTGTCTCTGAAAAGTCCTGGTAGTTTCCGGTGTATTCCCTCGTAGTCATCTCTCACGTTGGTCGTGAATGTTTCGCAAGGAGACTGAAAGAATGTGAGTTATAATCGTTTCTAAAATTTGATAATAAAACGAATGCTTTGAATAGACATAACGAGCACCAAAGGCGACGCAGTGCTTTATTCGGATTATTATTCGTGCCGAGTACTCGACCGTGAAATCGACTTAGTCTTAGTACGATAAAAAATACGTTCAAACTTGTTTGAAATCCCTATTGCTGGACATAAACCTCCTCAAAGAGCGCCATGGCGACTGATCACCATCTACGGATTTCTTGCGACCGCTTTAATGTCATCTGTCCATTGAGTGAGGGCTGAGGGGCCGTCTTGTATAGTTCGCACAGCGGATCTAGGCTTCCGTGAAGTTAGCCGTCTGTGATGCGCGAAGACAATTTAGTTTGAAAAAGCTCCATTGCGCATCGAAACGGCTAATTTCACGACGGCCGAGATCCGTTGTGAGAACTATACCTCCTTCGTTTTCCAGTTCGCGGTCGCCATTCGGGAACATTTATTCCCCAGTGGTTATCGGTTTTGCGAGCTACATTGTATGTACAGCATATCATTTTAACTTCTTATTCTAATTCTTACAAACATTGTAGCGAAAATAGAGATTTGTTCGCTTAATTGATACCTATAGTACCTAGGTACATGCAACGATATCTAGAGTACCTGCATATTTTTTTGTCCAACTCACACTTGTTATCTTGTCGTAATAATTCATTTGACGCAGCATAGAGTCTGGGTCGTCCACCCTAGTATCCTGGCGCGAAGCAGGATCCGCTGAGAAAGTAGCAAATAAAACCTTGTAATGTTGATAAAAATATAGGTAATTTAAAACAGATACTAGTTGAACGTGCGTGACTCTTTAATTAGGTACCTATATAAAGTGTTAAGAAAGGCGGCGAAGCTGAAAGTTGAAAACACACCTCTTACGGGTTAAATTTTGTGGGTTTTATTAATAAGTAAGCATTTTCATCTCAGATCTCCAGAGGAAAATATCATCAACTCGCTCAATTTTAAAACATTTGCGTTTCTTTGTCCGACGATGACTTGCAATTCGTTGATGTTTGCCGGTATTTGTCGGATAGTGTAAAAGCGTTTTAAAATAATATTTGTATTGTCGAAAACGGGAACTATCCGGGCGAACAATAATAAATAATATATTTATTATAATAAATTACGCGATTCTATTGTTACATACGCACGTAGCCATGCACGTAACGCAGGTGCACACGTTTACACTAAGATACATTTTCATACAAAAATTACAAGAAGCTATCAACGTAATGGCTGAGAGAATCGTGTACTACCTATGTACTGTGTAGGGTCTAGCGTGCACACTAATGGAAGCCTAACTCACACCGGGATGTGATATTGCTAGATTGCATGATGCCGGTCTCGGTGAGAAACGCGAGCCACAAGTCCAAGTCGTCGACAGAATCGCAGCCGATGCGCGATTGCCCACGCGTGGGCCATGGCAGTCGTGTGCTTATGGAGCGCATCATTTTAGCCTTTTCTTCTAAAAAAAGAATAAAATTAAATTGGCTAGGATGGGTGGGGGATGGGTACGTTATGAGTACCTATAGTAGTAGTTTAAGTAGAGGTCTTAATGAGAGTAATAGGTACTATCCCCATAACTAGCAACTATATCTGCCGCCAAGCAGTAATAATACCCGCATTGCTGTTTCGGTGAAAATACAGGCACATTGAGACTTGCCTCAAAGGACTTGCGCCTCTACTTAGTAAGTAATTGAGGCTCAAGTAGTAGGTAAGCAGGAACCTTAATTGGGACCTCACATAGGATGCGTTACACAAGCATCCCCCCGCTACGCTACCAGCCTTAAAAATGTCATGCCTTGTTCATGGTCCGCTGGTGGCTGTGGTTCAATCAGCATGCCAATCGGATCTATCTCCTGATTATCAGCGTCTGCGGACGTGAATGTCACCGACTTCGATGACTTCGAGCTGTCCGGCACCATTGATAACCCTGGAAACATACGCAATCGCTGATTTTATACTTACCGACTGAGACTGGTGGAATTATTAATTCGCGCGTAATTTTAAAAAATCCTTTCATAGTTACCCAGTTTACCTGGTGGTATGACTGAGCAAGAGTTTGTCTTGATGAGTATCTACCATGTCTAAGCGCATCAGAATGTGACACCCTAAGCAATACGTAGCACTTGCTACGTTGCGAATAGCGTGACCGTTACAATCGTGCCAGACAATTTGCTAATCCACGGCGCGTAGGCCCCTACGCGTCGTAGCACGCTGCGAGTACCAATCAATGGTAGTTTTTTTGGCAGGTTATTGTTACAGACTTCCTAAAGGTACCTAGCTTGTGCAAACACTACAAGCAAATCTAAGAGAGTTGCTGAGCCTATTTAAGGCTCGAAATTACGCAATTTAAGAATAATAAGTGTTGTTTGTTTCCCTACTTTGTTTGTTGACCTAGAAAACAAAAACTTTGTACACAGACTACTTTTCGGTTGACATAATGGTATTGAATTGACACAGTTCCCGACTGTTTGTTGTCCTTGTACCTACACGTATATTTCATAAACACAAGCCTGTTTAATATTTGAAAGATTCTCCAATAGGGACGAAAAATTCTGCCCATGTTTGTTTTCATGTATTTTATGAAAAGCGAGATTTTTTGACACTTCCTGTTAGGTAGGTATTTTGTTATTCTGATAAAAGGAGTCAAAGGCTACTCGGAGAGTGAAACGGATGATTAGACGCGGGTTCCAATTCTATCTGATCAAAATATAATTTTGACTCGTATATTAAGACTTACCTTTCCAAGTAGAAGATGCGTATCTGCTGAAATCTACGCTTTTCGGTCGAGTTATGCTCGGGAATCTGTTATCTTTGGTTTTCTGCTGAGCACCGTCGGACCTGTACATTAGTAAAAATAATATAAGCAGGTAAGTAAAGTAAACAGTTATTTGTGCCGCTTTAGAAGCCACACCAACTTATTTTTATAATAAATCCACTGGATCTAGCACTAGAGTAGGTATAGTATAAAGGAGAAGCCAATAAAAACATTTAATAACGAGTCAAGAAACCTTTTCACTCCTCAACTGTAAGTCCACCATCTAGCAACAGATATAAAAATAAAACAGACAAGTGCTAGCAAGACTAGCCCAGAGTGCCGTAATGAATAAAGACAGATAGTTCCTTGACTGGAAATGCTAACAACTTGAAATTTATTTGCTGATTTTAATCACTTTTTTTAACCCAATTTTAGAGGTAAACATTTAGTAGGGGGTCTTTTGTACATATTTGTAGTTTTCTATTGATGAAAATCGCATTAAAATCCGTTGCGTAGTTTAAAAGATCTAAGCGTAGGTACTTAACTTAAATACATAGGTTAGAGGGACAGACTAGATAGGTTAAGTATGTCTCTAAATATTTGGTACCTTTAGCCCTTCTTGCTATATAAATAATTTACAGACGGACTAACAATAAAGTGATGTGCACCTACATAATGTATCATCGGTACCCTTAGGTAAACTGGTATATAATGCTATCAGGCATTTAGTTCGCCTATGTAAGCTTATTTCTACGTTGTGCAATAAAGTAGGTATATTCTATATATTCATATTCTATCTTTAAGGGTACCGTTTTTCTTGTTGAGGTCAGTATCCATAAAATTAAGGTTAAGTGGTAGATAAGTCTTACTTCTTTATTGGCTTCTTGTCTTGATAAGAGCTCTGGCCGTTATTGACGTAGCTGGTAAACTCCCCGGTGGCAGACTCTTTGTAGAGAGAGTACAGACTGGGCTCTAACTGGCTCGATTTGTTCTGCGCACGTTTACATGCCTCCTCGAGTGAGGTGGCGCTCTGCTAATCCAAGAAACACTACAAAATACTACAATACCTAATCGTAAAACCGAAGTGTTTTTTTTAGTTTAATATGTTACCAATAAAATTCCTACTCACACCTCATGTTTTTATAGTGGTTCTTTCACGGTGCAGAATGTAAAACTTTGGAACGCACTTCCCATCTCTATCAGGTTCGCTAAATCTCTACCGATATTTAAAAACCTTGTATTTCAACATTATTTATCATTGTTAGCAAGGTCACAGGAATATTAGTTCTCCTTTAGCTTGTTTTATGTATTTATGTAAGTGTATTATATTATTTCAGTTTTTATTTAATATGTAGGATATAATATATTTATTTATTAACAACTGTAGTAGGTATTTGTAAGTAGGTGTATTTGTTTATAACTTATAATATTTTGTAGTCTAATGTTAATTTAATTGATTGAATTTTCTGCCTTCTATCGCTGTTATTTATTAGTTTATTGTATGCCACCGTCCATATAATGTTCTAACCTATCCAGTCCATCCAAAGGTTGCCTGGAAGAGATCGCTTTTTAGCGATAAGGCCGCCCATTGAACACTTTTTTGTTGTTTTTTTTCTTTGTTTATTTTTCTTTTAGTATCATAAGGTGTGCAATAAAGATATAATCTATCTATCTATCTATCAATAAATAAGATAAATATTTATATAGGCTATATTCACCAGGCATTAAACAGAGCACTGATGGTCTAGTGGTGACCCCAGTTTCTGATCCTAAGATCAGACCCCAATTACCGCAATTTTTTCGATCCTAATTCCTAAGAATTAGGATCGAAAAAATTGCGGTAATTGGGGTCGTGGGTTCGAACCAATGATTTATTTTTACTTGAAAAATGTATGCCAATGATATCGTCTACCTACAAAATTTGCACAATAAAATACTTAAAATACTAAAACACAGCCTCAGCTGAGACCTAGTGTAGGAAATAGAGCTCTAATTGGTACAAAAATTATAACCCTAATAATAAAATTAGTACTTTACCGCCAAATATTGTAAAGCTTAATAAAGATTTTTCATTAATTCATGTTCATTTTCAAAATAGTTTAGTAACGCTCACCGAAGCTAAAAGTGTAAGAAGATTTACTCCCTTAGCGTAATCCTTTACCGCCTGACGCGCTTCGCTGTCCATCATCAGCGAACACTCGGAATCGACAACAAACTCGCTCTGCTCCTTCTCTTCGGGCAAATACTAAAAAAAAGATTAACTACTTTACATTTCTGACTAAAAAAAAACAGCAGACAAACCTAATATCTGCTAACTAGTGTCATAACTCGGAAAGTTATTAATATAAAATTGCATTACTTTTTTTGATTGTTTATTACGAACTCCCTAGATTCTAGTCACGTTGGATCTAGGGCCTAGATTATTATACACAGTAGATAATCATTCAATTAATCGATCGATTATATACCTAGTGCTACCTTTCTTATGTTATTAATGTAAGGCCTGGTTTTCAATGAAGCGGAGCTGAGTTTTGTAAATTCATGTTGAAACTAGCGGGTGAAATTTATAAATGCAATTTGGCACGATTTATTGATACTTACATTACACAGATCTCTACTCCGGCCCATATTAGGCATATAACATGAACTAAGTAGGTACATAATATTATAGTATAGCCAACGGATCTCGGCCGTCTCGTGAAGTTAGCCGTTAAAATGAGCAATGGAGCTTTTTCAAACTAAACCGTCTTTGCGCATCTGAAACGGCTAACTTCTCGATGGCCGAGATTTGTTGGCGGTACTAACTCACGTACCAAGAGGATCTCATTGATAATGCCGGTGATTATGATGCGTCCGGAGAGCAGGACCTGTAGGGTTGATCTCTCCATCGGCGCCTCCATGGACATACGCTGTTCATTACTCAAGTTGCGTAACCTAAGAAATCAGAATCACTTTCATTGAAATTAATTTTTTTTAAATGTATTACCTACATTTAAAACTGTTGGTTTAGGCTTACTAGGTAGGTACTTTTAGGTAAAGCATGCCTACATATTAAACTACATATTACTTAAAGAGGGACAGTCGGCGGAAAGCGTTTTTTTATACTATGTAAAGTAGAGATACCGTTGTTTATAAAAACAGTACCTAAGTTAAGTGAGAGAAGATTTTATAGTACCTAACTACTTACCTACGCAATTAGTCGGTTATAAAATTTTTAGATTCTATTCTTTTTGATTTGATCAGAATCAAGAATAATCCAGAAATTTAACGATCGATTCTATCGATCAAAAATAATAGAATCTAAAATTTAAAGCATAAAATGTTTATAACCAGCCATTTGAGTAGGTAAGTAGGTGCTATAAAATCTTTTACGAGTTTCAAAAGCTCGACGTGGAAGTACTAAATCAGCAAAGAAACAGAAACAAAAGTTAAATTGAAGCATTACTTTTTTCGGAACTGCTGTCTTTTTAGCAAAGCCAGTTTGTCCTCACAGGATGCCAAAATCAAATATGGCTGTCGGCCGCGCAATTTCAACATCAGAGCTCCTGGTAAGTCCATACACGCGATCCTTACTTTCCCAGCTCTAATAAAGGCTTCTTCTCTACCTGCGAAGAACGTTACTGTAAAAATCGTACCTTATTAGATGGGCACATTTTCAATTATGTAAGTGGGGTAAGTCGCTGCAGGTTCATAATGAAAGGATGTATTTTACTTAGGGTTTTTGTCAATAAAAGTAAGTAGGAGACCTTTCTTCAACAAATTTTGCAGAGTAGATCTTCAATTTGGAAAGATTTTGTAAAGAAAAGTTTTTATATTTTCGCCAATATTGCTTTGGTGTTTATTAAATTTATTAGGGTATTTTCGTTACCACCAAGAAGGTGGCAAACAAGCATAAATACCTACCCACCTGAGACGTGACGGTAAGTGGTCACCCTAGCTTATTAAATTTAAATTAATTTTAATTTAACTTAATAAATTTTGATTTTACAGCCAAGAAACAACAAGGGAAATAGAGAAGCAACCATATCACTAAAGAAACTGGCTAATGCTAAACTCAGTCCATACGACTCCCCGTCCATCTCTGTATAAGTGAGGAACTCTCCAGCCAGCAGCATCTCATCGAACTTTCTCCTGGAGATATTGTTGTAGTGGTCGGGGGAGTGGTAAGATGCAGTCGTGTGCGAAATGCCGAGCTCCACGTTCGCACTGCATTCTGACGCAAGACGCCGAGCTAGAGTGCCTGAAAGTAAAATATCATGAATATGCCATGGCTATCAATTCTACAGTCTCTACAGTCTAATTCAATAAAGCATTATTCAGTTAAAGTCATAAAAAACTTAAGAGACTTAAATTCCACGCAAGCCATTGGAGTTATTCAGAACTTATACCTACAATGCTAGGCAGGTTGGTAATCTACCTGAGATATCTACAATACAAACACATAATATAGACAAAAGCACACGCCATGTTACTTTTATTTTACATTACACTTTTGACAAAGAGGTGGCTGTAATATTTTATCTGCAAGAACATTGAGAAGCATTCGTTAGATTTCTACAATGACACTGACAACAGCTTTACGTGTAACGTATTTGTATCATAGTATAAACCTCAGACCAAAACGAGAAAAAGTTATCTTCGATAATAGCTCAGCCTCAATAATGAATCGACAGTCGCAGTTGCAAACTTATTTTGCCTCGGGTAGGAAGCTGATAGAGCTAAAAATAAAAAAATAACTTCTGTAAGGAGTTTCTTCAAAGAAAAGCAATTCTAAAGAACTTTGTAAGTGACTTTTAATTTGGTGTTCGTATAATATTAAAACAAAAATAATAGCGGTAGGTATTTATAATTTGTACGTAGATTTAGCTATATCTTGATGAAAAACTGGTGTAACATAATTTGTAAACACAAAGAAGTAGGTACGGTACCTATACCTTTTAAGTTGAATTTTAATCGAATTGAGCAATAATTAAGTAGAATCTACTAAGCTGTAGATACGTAAATTACTATTCAAAGGCGTTTCGTAGCACGTAGCAAGTTCGTAGCACTAAGGTACCGGCTAAAGAAAACGAGACACTTTACATTTTTTTGAGGCTAATTATCTTATAGTAAACGATCAGTATTTAAATAAACTTGAAACAAAGAAAGAAATATTTTCGTTTTTCGAAGACGGCTTTAAAAGATTTCGTCGAAATTGGGTTTGCGAAGGATTTAGTGGGTGATAAATTGATCAAGATACGTGCCATTACGGAGTAGGTATATTAGTTTTGGGTTTTCATGGTCACGTTCCAGGGTCTTTTTTGTGGGCACATGTGTGAATTGGTTTGATACTATTTAATTGTGAACCAACAAGTGAACCAGTTTAGTAGAGTTTTTTGTAATAAAGCTCGTCCGGGGAAGTACTACCTATACCTATTTCTGCCGGTAAGCAGTAGTGCTTGTATTGTTGTTTTCCGGTCCGAAGGATATGGTTTCCGTTGAAATTACAGGCACACGAGGTTTTCGATCTACGTCTTAGGGTGGCAACCTGCGAGTGATATTTTTAGTATTGCAAGCGTCTATAGGCTGCGGTAACCGGTTACTATCAAGTGAGTTGCACACTTTGTTGCCATTTATGTTATATAAAAAAAAAGATTGTTATTGTGCTGCTGTGTACGGGTTTCTTTAAATTCCTGATTAAAACTGCGACGAGCTATTACAAAAGCAATTTGTGCTAGAGGTGTAAGAGCTAAGGCATCCCGTAAAATGAACTATCTGGAGCGTAAAATGAACCGAGAATACGTAGTACTAATATCTGTTCTGTGCCGAGAATCTCATACAAAATAACAAATTGACAGCTAACGATACGATTACGTTACGGTAGAAGATTCGGCTTAGACCTGTGAATTTTACGTGATAATGGGTACGAGTACACTTGCCTTTTCCAACGGCCTCGTAGCCGACCAAAACAACAAGTGGTACTTCA
Source organism: Colostygia pectinataria (assembly GCA_951394395.1). Classification (NCBI taxonomy): domain Eukaryota; kingdom Metazoa; phylum Arthropoda; class Insecta; order Lepidoptera; family Geometridae; genus Colostygia; species Colostygia pectinataria. Next base: position 5,645,215 of record OX596363.1, read on the forward strand.
GTGGTGTCAGCGGGTGGCACGTGCGCAGACACGCGCGCGCGCGACAGCTGCTCCACGTACATCAGCCGGAGCAGGCGGCGTGTCGCGAACGTCACCGTGTCAGGCGTCATGTCCATTTTGGCGGTCCGCTGCGGAAATAAGTGTCCTTTGTGACATGGGCACAGAGCAGATATTAGTTGCCACAGATATTAGTTGCCATGGCAACTATTATCTGCTCTGTGCCCAGTAATTGCAGCTACTTAATAATAATTAATAATTGTTTTATTTAATAAACAGTATTTTTGTGATCTGTTGTTGTGAAACCTGATGGGATAGAATGTCATTTGGTTGTCTAAAATGTACCTATTTTATCGGGAGAAGTATTGAATGAGGAGGAATGAATTGGGAGAATTTAAAATGCAATGCGAAATTTTCGGATGAGCTGGATTTAGACTCGCGTTTTTTGTCTTGGCCTGGCAAAGCCCATAACTGTTAGGTGACCGCCCGAATACCAGCATGCTCGAGATCTTGGAGAATATTTATTATAGGACATATTTAAATTCAAACTTTTTAGACTGTCTTTGATTTGTTGATCATGATCTAATATTCTAATATTCTTTACTCTTGTGTGAATGAGCTCGAGCATGTAAGAGGATAGCACATACTTTGTGAATGTTTTTATCTTCTATTTGTTTGAACTGCTAATCACAATCCTTGTTTAATTTAGCAAAATTATTTATCAAAAATAATACAAGCCACTTTTCCTACGTATTATGCTCTGCGCGCTCATCCGATCCACCCGCTCTGGAGTTAGTTATCCGGTTTGTGCCTCTTGTTGACCACATTTCGCAATTTGCAGTTTCCACTTGAGAAACACTTTCCGTTCCAAGCGCTAAAAGTTTTTCGCGTGAAATGAACAGTTCTTTAGCTTGTTATTACCAGTATTGCAAACCACCGCGTGTATTTCCCGCTAGCGCAAATTCTTTTCAATTGTTTGATTTTAGAATTGCACTTAAATTTACTGTTAGATTTATTTTTATTCAATGGTATCGCTGTTAAATTGCAAGATACTACACAGGGTGCTGGCAGTGTGCCACTGGTAATCTCTTACCGTTTAGCGTTAAAAAACATGTCCAAGTCCAATGTTGAAACAACTTTATGTAGTTACCTGTTCCACTGGATCGAGTTCTTCAGCATCAAGGCTTAAAAGTAAGGGAAACGTGTTTATGACCACGTCCTTGTAGCCCGCCGTGGAGCAAATGGGATTAGCTCGGAGGTCTATGATGATAATTCTTCGCATTTGTCGCATGTAGACAGCCAGCTCTAGCAGCATGCTTAGACGATTGTTTCGGGCATGGAGTTCCTGAAGCCTGTACAATGAACTTGTCGTCAAAGGGTTTTTTTTCTGAGTTGGGCTTATCCTACTCTGAAAAAACCTGTTATACTTATATCCGATACGTATAAACATTCGTTTCATGACTGTAAATATTTCATTTCATGACTGCTTGTACGGTGAGATTTATGACAGTAAGTTAGTAATTATTTACGCGCATTCGTAAATGGCAAGTACTCTAATATATCATACAAGCAAAGGTAAAACGGTAAAGGTAAAATTTAGTACCTACTACCTATTTACACATACAATTTTTTGTCTTTCGATAAAAACTATACAAACGAAACTCAAAACGCTAACGACTCCTAAAGCGCACCACAAAAAACAAAAGAGTTTCCGCTCGACTCGTTTCTGAACTGTCCTTTCTTTCATTGTAAATTCAGTTGAAAATCAATTCGGATTAGGCTTTGACATGAGAATCTAGGTCGGAAAAGCAATAACGTTTTTTTAGGTCACATACCTCGTGCACCCAGAGAACATTTTCATTGAAGTGAGGTTGTTTTCATTTAAGTTTAAATATTCAAGGTGCAATAGAGTCCAAAGTCCCGCATTTTGTCCGAACTCAAAACTTGAAATATTGTTGTACGAGAGGTCCAACCAGAGAAGTCTGAGATGGTTCAAGTTCTCCAAGCGTTGGATATGATTAAAGGATAAGTCCAAACGACGAAGATATCTGGGTAAACAAAGACAAAGCTGCTTAGTGTCGGTGAATAATCTAATCCTACTGAAAAAATTAATGCGCAAAGGCGTAAATGTTTCTTTGGTCCACTTAATTATGCCATACCGGCCAAACAGATTTGGATGAAACTTAAAATATATATTCAATAAACATTACAAGTACAAAAGTTAAAAGTGAATTTCCGAATTTTACGACAAATGCTGTTTAATAAAACCTACAAATATGTCAAAAATCTACAAGCATATTTCTTACAATGATTGTAATTCTCAAAAATTCGTTCATTAGAGATTACATATTGTAAAAAACGCCTGTAGTTTTTGCTGACAATATTGTATTTAAAATAATGTAGCGGTAAGATATAATTTACATAAAATGTACCATTTCTTTTTCGACACAGGGTGAGCCGCCTATCATAATTGTACTACAATTTTACAAATATGTAAACTTGTACGTAAAGAAAGGCATATTCAAATAATAACTTTAAAGTTTCCAGTCCGCTGATACTCTTGATATTGTTATGGGACAAATCCATAATAGTAATAGACCAGAACATGCTTAGATCTCTTATTCTTTTAACTGAATTGAACTTATAGTGTACTTCGGTTAGAAACCATTGTGCTGTAAACAATCTTAATATAATAAAAGGGAAAAGTTTGAATGTTTGTATGTTTGTGGGAACATCACGCACAAACCACTGAATAGTGAACGGATCTATGTGAAATTTGGCACACGCATAGATTCTGTCTTCTTGAGTGTTATATTTGAGTCTGGAATGCTATTCCATATATATAGGATACTATCTTTCCCGGGTTCCCGTGGGATAAAAAACTGTTTAATCGTGGGTAACACAGCGGGGAGCAGCTAGTACTTACATCATGTTTTACATTAAGCGAGAATCAATAAAAATTGTTGAAATAAGTGATAACATACGAGTTTCGTATTCCAAAACCGTGTTTAATCTGTTGAAGGCTACTGATAGAAACTGCAAATAAAGTAAGTAAGAAAGAACGTCTAGCTCCGTCAAGAAGTTTGATGACAAATCCAAATATACCAAGTATTTATAGTGCTGCAACACTTGGATATTTATCAGGAACTGAAAAAATCAATTATTTAACATTTATACATTAAACTACGTAATATTATTACGAGTCCTAAGATGATTTAACTGCTAAGCTTCTACTGTAAAGCTTATAAGCTTTGGGTTCTACATAATCGTGTTAGCCTGGAAAATAATTTGTAAGTAAGTTTCGAAAGCTGGCTAACCTTTGATGAGAGATCCAGTTTAATATAAACAAAATCACGCAAAATTGGCGTGCGTTTCAAGTACGACAAACAAGCTGTGACCATGTCTCTCGTGAGTACTCCACCCACCAGCTCGGGCACGTCTTCAACTTTACGGATGTGTATTACGGGTGAGTACACATCGGCGTACAGTTCGGGAAACGTGTAGAAACAGCCCCAGAGCTGATCCTCATTTAGTAGTGCAGTAACTTTTATGGGGAACTAAAATTTAAGTATCCATGAGAAATATACTTAAAAAGTTTAAAGTCCCGAAATATGTTCTGACGGAATCGGCAAATGCTTGTCTGAAAATGCTTGAAAAGGCATTTTTGGAATGCACTTATTATATCATTGCTTTTTACGTATCAGCAGCGTACGATTCCGTACAGAAATATGAGGGATGACTTTAATAGTAATTTTAAGTTATTTATTTACCTATTTAAACACTGACTAAGTAGGTAATTAGTGAATTCCTTTAATAAATAACATCAAAGTGCTAAAAAAGTAAGTAAGCTAAAAAAGTAAGCTTACATATATTTTCATCAACCATAAAATAAAACAGGTCGGCTTGGTAATAACGCACTAATTTATCCAGATAAAGACAAATTGCCTCTAGCACCACCCACGATGCGGTGTAGTGTGGCGGCCATGAAATGTGACCCTTCTCAAGAGGGCATACATCAGATTGGTCAGCCAGAATGACCCTGTATACTAACTTAAATTTTAACCTCTTTCTATGCCATCGTAAAGTTAGGTATTAACATGCCAGCTATGCCACTCAAGTTCGTTAGGGTTGTTGTAGCAAAATATTTTCATATTAAGTTTACAACACGCATATTTTCATCTTAAATTAGCGACGACTTTCGACATACGCTCCGGAGAATTTAATAATATTTATGTACTTACTGTCTCATAAAGAAGACTTTCCGCGGTAATTGCAAAATATAATTTAGGATTACGCAAATATGCATAATTTATGGTATAGACGCTGTTATTATTTCAGGCGATTTTGTTTTGTCGTGGAAATTACGCAGTGTAAGGAGAGAACGAGAATAAGACTTCAGTATTTTTACTAGATGACTTTCTGACAAAGACACAGCCTAGCTAGACTGTAGGCACATTTCTTGTATCTAAAATATACTATGCTCGCATTGTTCCGGTTCGAAGGGTATGGTTTACGGTGAAATTACACGCACAGGACATGAGACTTTAGATCTACATGTTAGCATGGGAACGCGCAAGTAAAATATCTCATGCTTCCCGTGCATAGGCTACAGTAGCTGCTTACCATCAATTGGGCCGTTCGTAATCTTGGTTGCCTTTTTGGTGTAAAAGAAAAATACAAATTAAAAAACACGAAAAAATTCAACGGAGGAACAAAACATTAAGCAAATAAAACCGCAGGGAATTCATATAATATCTCACGCACTGTAGAAAATGGACTCACTTGTTCCGCAAATAAATCCTCAATACTTTGGTTGCGCAATTCGGAAGGAACGAAACATTCTATCGAACATTCTTTCGCCGGCAAGCCGATGCTTCGACGTCTTATGCTCTGACCTGAAATATTAAAAATTCTACTGATATTTGGTTTCTGCGGAATACATATGTATTGATGGAATTCTGCAATATTCGTGAGTTTTGTATTCGTGTTTTTGGTGAATTTAGGTCAAGAAATGTTTGATAGGAGTCTAGAATTTCAGCAGCTGTTTCTAGGAAATCAAACTTTACACCGAGCTAGCTTTGGTTTATACTATTTTCCCTTTTTTATATTTATTTATTATATACCAACCAAATAACTATTTAGAAAAAGTGTTGAAGGTTTTTAATATGAAATCTCGGTTTACTTTTACTTACCTGTCCGCAGTGACGCTCCCGTTGTTTCTGTTTCAGTTTACAGAGGAAAGATTTGTATTTTTGTTTGTTACGAATAAACTCAAAAACTAATGGTCCAATTTAAAAAAAAATATTTCACCATTATAATGCTACATTATCCCTGAGTAACATAGGCTAATTTATTACTAGCAACCCGCCCCGGCTTTGCACGGGTGTGGTTATATTGCACCCGCGCGAAGCTTGGACGGGCTGCTAGTATAAAATAAACACTTCACCCATAATTTTACCATTTGATTGTACAGACACCAACCTACAGTAATGACATCCAGCGGCTGTGAGGAGAGGTAGTTGATCCTGGACACCTCAGCCCAAGCCCTGAAGAGGCTGCCTACACGCAATCCACTCGCTTTTCCCGACTTTATCGCTATATCATCAGAATGCTCCTTTTCAATATCCTCATCTTGTTTAGATGCCCCTGGAATGGTTATACTTGTAGATTTTTGTCTACGTTTTGTAGTATCACCACTCATTTTTTACTCCTTCTAGTCTGAAAATAAAACTTAATTATTTTCACGATTACATTACATTATTCAAATAGCAAAATAATCCGTAAAATTCGCAAATACATACTTATAAAATAGTGACAAGTGACACTTGGTTGACAAATAAAAAAATATTTACTTCAAGTGCAAATGCTGGCTGGTAAGACTATCGAAAATATGCATGGAACTAATAAGTAACGTACGTTGTTAACATATAAATTACTTGAAAATATGTAGGGTACCTTTATTCATTTTGGCGATCCGAAAATAGCATCAGCAGGTTTTTAACTATACATTTAAAATGTTATTATGGCAAAATTTCTACAGTGAAATTAATGTACATCGCAGACTTGAAGTGAAAACATTTCAGGCACTTTAGTGGTCTCAGCAGGAAAGAGATAACGAACTCAAGCTTTGTTTTGCCATCTCCTTTGACTGCACGAAAAGCACTTCATGATTTTTCAGTTCTTTGTGAGCAACTAAAATTTTCTGTCTAAAACCCTGACTGAAATTATTAAAAAAATATTTTCGTTTTATTAGAAGACACGACGCGTAACCCGTTTTATTTAATTTATTTTTTTGTCAGCAAGTGACTAGACATTCAATGCGCCCACCTGATGGTAATCACCACACGTGACTATTACAGTTTGCGTGGCACTGCACTGCGCTTATCACCCCGAGACATTGTTGTTAAGTCTCTTTCGCCCAGTAATTTGACTTGCTACAGTGCCCTTCAAACCTAAACAGTAATGCTTGCACACTAATGCTTGGAGGTAGAATATCTGACACTGCGTTGGTACCCATCAAGACGGACTCTTGCTGTCCTACCACCAGGTACCAAATATGGTTCAGGTCTAGCTCAACGCATTAGCTATTCAACGTGGTAATACCGCCAGGAAAGGCTTCCGCCTGGTAGTGATCTGAATCAGTTGGAGTGATTGAGTCATCATGGTGAATTGTTTCTTATACCGTACCTACCTAATTTGTTTACCTTAGAATAGAAAAATAATAATATGCTAACTATTAAAAAAGCAAAACAAAAAAACGTTCTGATCTTGAGTGCATAAAGTAGTTAAGTTCGTGGAGTGGGTAAAATCTTAGCGGGTTGAGTTGTAGGGCACCATATAGCTGTAGTTAGTTTCGAATCAAAGTTCGAAAGATTTGTCTTGGGACCTACGCTCAAGAGTTTACTTTTAGCACTGCTGTTTACTGTAGATATTTTTATTAGGTTAGCAGAAGAGTTCTAGCTGTAAAATGAGCACTGAATTCTGTATTTGTATATATTATATTTCAGCGAAAAAGATTTTTTTTTATAAGTATTATTTTTGGGACATTGACTTTTGTTTATAAGTATTATTTTTGGGACGCTACCAAAGACAATTAAATCTGCTTTCAAACTCAAGTTTAAGTGAAAATGTTATGTGAAAACGTCAAAGAAAAACAAAGTGTAATAAATTCAAAGTTATCTGGGACTTGGTGAGTATAAGGTGTGGTCTCTCTGCTTGAAACAGGCGTGCTCGCTTTATACGATCATCCAGCAGTTGGTCGAAGAGACTTTGGTGCATCATATAAAATGAAAAGTTTAGGCGCATTTTCGAAACAATAAGCAGTTAAATTAATCTTTTCCTGCGAAACTTACAGCCGTCACCGGCCGGCGCGCCTGAGCATCTGACAAAGGTCCCGTCAAAGCACAGAATAAAATACATCTGGTATTTATTTCGATTTTTATTCACTGTAAAGAGTTTTTGAGGAACCATAGCAACGAATCTTAGGCGACTATATTTCAATCTTTAGGTAGTATATTCAGAGTTTCGAAAATTTGGTGACTGCTACAGAATAGGTACAGTGTGGAAGATAGGTAAATAAACGTACTAGCGACACAAACTAGAACACGAAAGTAGGTACCTATAGTAAATAGGTACTTTATTTCAATGTTCGTAGGATACAAAATCGCTAAATAACAAGTTAATGTGAAGTGGAGTGGAGGGCACCGCAGAGTTAGTGAATTGCCAACTGAGTGTGGCTTGCTAAGCGAGTCTATTCAAAGCATCGTATGACCATCTAAAGCTGGTATAGCAATAGTTTTGTAAACATGCAGAGAAAATTACGATCTCAAAACAAGAGCCAACAGCTACTCGGTGCCAAAAGTAAATGACATAGGTACAATAACGCTACCATATAATTAGTTCTCCGAACAGAAAACTCACAAACACAAACTTTTATAAGTTTTACACCTTTCAAGTGTTGGATAGCGTAAAGAAGTGAAGTGTGCAAAACAAAGATGTTAGAAATGAAAAGTGTCATGCTTTTTTGTACAAAAGGTTGGGCCGGGCGGCATTATGTACCTATGCAGTTTGTGAGAGTGACTAAAAGCTGCAATTAAGTACCTTTTTAATATTCTAGTGTTCAGAACCTTTCTACTTGCTTCACAACGATTTATAAGAGCAAAGTATGAAACAGGTTTTTTTTTAAACTATCAAATTAGTATTCCCTGCATAATTAGGCGATTGTAAACTGCAGCTATTAAACTGTCTCGGCTCACATTTAATTGAGTTCCTTACTTACAAATCTAGGACGTTTGCAGTGCAGCCTACTGCGACTTTATAAGTTATTTACTCAAATATATATTCTGATAATGTGTTTAAAATAACACAGTAAGCATTATGCATGTAAGTTGACCCAGAAGCCTCGTAGAGCGCGCATTAAGATTGAGGACTATACATCGGGTTTTTTTTACTAATTTAAATAATTCATTGATGTTTATTATGTAAATATATATTGCGTGCGTTTACATAAATTATACATAACATAAATTTTTATCAATGTATCACTCACCTAAAGTCGTGTAAGACCTCTTAGGTGAGTGTTGTACTCTTGTTGAGCTTGCACACGTTCAAAAGTCACTTAATTACGACGGGTCACAGTTAAATCTCCGAAACTTGGGTACGGTTGCTGTTTTAACTTGAAAGTTGTAGGTAATGGAGGTCAGACGAAGTACCTGAAGTATATGTTCGGGTTTCGTGCTCAAGACGACTAACTAATACGTGTTTTGATAAAGTTTAACGATAATGGGTTTCTTTAAAGTCACAAAACGAACGTAGTTTCAAAACGCTGGCTGTGTAACCATAATTACAATTCAGTTCGTTCGTTCGTTAATTCAGTAAAGGGTAGTAATGTACAATGTAGATGTAATTTGGCAAAGATTACAGTGTACCATCAGGCGAGCTTTCTCATCATTCGATATTTTGCTCGTCTTATCAAAGAATGCTTAGGTACCTTTGGGCTAAAAAGAAGTGAACGACTAGTAAATGTCTTGCTGAAACTTTTCTATAAAGCGTACTAGAAGGCGCGATCTACAAGACAAGTTACATCGATGTTCTGTGGTTGATGCTTCTATTATAACTGGAATAAACATAGAGCTATAGCACCCTCACAAATATTAATATTATTGTACACACATGAATATTATACTAATGTACATACATTATATAAAATCACGCCTGTATCCCGTAGGGGTAGGCAGAGACCACGGATTTCCATTTAATATTATTGTTATTATAATTAATAAACCAAGCTGCCACCGCATCTTTGTTTGCGTGAAAATTTGGTAAACAGTAGGTAATTTTATAATTAACGTTACATTACTGTGATTCAGTGATGATCACTGATAGAGCACTGATGGTCTAGAGTACTGATGGTCTAGTGGTAGTGACCCCGCCTTCCGATCCTAAGGTCGTGGGTTCAAACCCGGTCGTGCACCAATGGATTTTTCTGTTCGAAAAAATTATGTGCGCAATGCCAGTGCTCACATACGGTGAAGGAAAACATCGTGAGGAAACCGGCATGTCCAAGAACTAAAAATTCGAAAGACATGTGCCATCCACCAATCTGCATTGGGTCCGCGTGGTGGATTAAGACCCAATCACTCTCGCCGTCTCGAGTAGGCCAGTGTCCCAGCAGTGGGAACATTAGAAGGCTGTCATGATGACGACTGTGATTCAATGCAATTATTTGGACAAGCTGATTCAGCGCGTATATTTATACTTTGTATATATTGGAGCTTTTTATGCTTTACCAGGTCACAGACTATTTGTATTCCTTTCATGCAAACCCAGATCAACCCCGGGAAGGCGTGTTTAAATAACAAAGAAGCATCTAACTAAACATCTTTATAAACAATCACAAAGCGATTTATTCTTACCACCTTACTTACGCCTTACTCTTGAATGCGATCGGTATTGGACAAGTATTGGAATAACCTAGCGCCAAATTCAACCTTGTTTTTAAGAGTACAAAAATTTGACAGCAGTAAATAGAAATTGGTATTGGATTGGGATTGTCATTAGATTAAGTAAGGCAACTGTTCTCTTACTTCTACTCTACTGTCTACTTACACTACGCTACGCGACTCTATGCGCAGTGTCTTTTTTCATACAAACATCTTTTCCCACTTTTCTTAGTGCACCGTTACATACTCGTATTAAAAAAAGACATTTTGCACACGTTTAGCAGTAGTCACGGGCTGTAAAGTTCTCACAACGGATCTCGGCCGTCGTGAAATTAGCCGTTTCGATGCGCAATGGAGCTTTTTCAAACTAAATTGTCTTTTCGCATCACAAACGGCTAACTTCACGGAAGCCTAGATCCGCTGTGCGAACTATACTAACTACTACTACTTTTTTATTTATACTTACCTGTGTTTATTTTTTTATATTTTTATGGACATATTATAAACTAGCTGTTGCCCGCGACTTTGTTAGCGTGGAACTTGGGATAAATAGCCTATGTCCTATTTCCGGTCATTATGTTTTCAATTTCAGCTTATTCGATTCAGTGGTTATCGAGTTATAGAGAAAAAATATCCATCCAACATCCAAACATCAGAACATCTAAACATCCAAACTTTCGCATTTATAATATTAGTGTGATTAGTGTAAAGTGTGATTGTAAATACTTCCATAGCTAGATTAACGATTTGGATTTCTGTAATGTTAATTCTAAGTTTACATAATTATTATTATAGTATTTATATGTTTTGTAATGTTATTATGTAGTTCGTTCGTTCGTTCGTTCGTATGAGTCAGTGGCCAACTCTGGTGACAGAGTAGTATATTTTATTTAATAAATATAATATGACAGTTTACATAATTATATAACTAAACTAAATAACTACTAGTCTTTAACTAACTCATAAATATACATGTAGATGTACTATTTATTGCAATAGATTTTTTTGGGAATTATTGTGCAACTTCTATAGTTTCGTTCGAAATTAATGATCAGAAAATGCGTTTGGTATATTTTCAACAAAAATAACTTCACAAATTTTCCCAAACTACTTTCCGGTATGAATTATTGTAGTTGTTTTTAGAATCTATTAACACTATTTATTCGTTATTTAACAATACCTAAGCGTTATTCTATGAAATATTTTGCTCCTCCAATTCATAAGCAGAATCAGTTGAAAATATTTTTCTCGAAGGGTTTTCTCTTAATTTGTGGCGTCTGTCGAAGGGTTTTGCCTATACATATTGAATGGTCATTAATCAAACTTGAGCGGTGACACTTTGACATTGTCCTGACTTGAATCTGATGTGCTTTATTTATGACGCTGGCGTGTACTGAGGGATCCGTGATTAATCATAGTGGAATCAGCTCAGCAAGTTTGAGCATTGACGATATTGTTTAACATTTCAATATTTCGATAGCAAAAGACAGACGATATGGTTCGCATACCACCAAGTGACTGCCGATAGTACAGACACCCACACAGCATTCCTATAAATATATAGGCTCTTTTAGTCATTTATTTAATGTCCGAATATGTTTACATTTAGCATGTCTGTAAAACTAAATCAAACAGAAGAAAAACCCTGTAGTTACAACACAGTTATTACAACAATGTTGAAGATTTTCCTAAAGATTATTCCCCTACATTTTACATTTCCTTAGTAGGTACCTACTGTCTGTTCTAATATGAATCTTCATCTGAAATATCAATATCCTTTTATTGACTCTCGCAAACTAACGCAAACAAATACAAAGTTTAGAGTAGAGCTTCCCGAGGCTTCTCTCTAGAGTCAAAATTTGTTGATTGAAAGGCGTGTGATGCCGTATCGTATTTCTGTTTGCAGAAATATATTTATCTTGGACGAAGCGACTTGTTGTGTGTTCGTACGAAGGAAGGGTAACTTCATAACGTACTGTAAATATTATATTGTCTCCAATAGAAATGTGGCTGACTGTAAAGTTCTGTAAAAAAACGAATAATAAGCATGGTTAGTCGGAGCCAAACTAAAACTTAATTCAAAACAAGAGTGAATAGGTATATACTAGCCAAGCGTGCTTCATCTTAGGCCGCATCGACATTTAACATCAGGTGGGATAGCGGTCAAACGCTTGACTATCATTTAAAAAAAAAACCAATTGTTATGAATCACGCGTGATTTTATTTGACTGTTCGGACATGACAAATAATTTGGACGTTTCACACAGCACAATATACCATGATGTAACGGATGTAAGCGCTTTTTTCCCGATTGGTTTGGTGGTGATAGTGGTACACGTGTCACTTAACTTCCATGTGAGCCAAATAGATTAGGGATTAGTTTGCTCCGCTTTATTACGATAGAAATATATGATTGTCGCTGTATTTTAACAAACCAAGACTTAATTGGGATTAACCCGGTAAATGCTCATCTATAAAATTGTTTCCCAACCACAAACACTCATGGGATAACGAAAATAATTGGGTTAAAATATACGAACACCAATTTAATAGGTATCTTCAAAGATTTCCGGTAATTTTATTTATTAATCTGATTAAACATAAGTGAAACTCATGTTATATTCACGATAGAAACGAGAATCAAGCACTCATTGCTTGAAACAATAGATGATATCACAAGAATCACAGTAAAATGAGCAATGCGGCTGGCGGCCGTCAGTGTTCACAAACATTGACAAGGGACAATGATCTGACGATCATTATTATTTTCTAGTTAATAGTATACAGGGTGAGACCAACCGGCCGCCCTCTGAGAGTAAAATCTAAACGGCTATAGTTATGAAACAATGTTGTGAGAGTTGTGAGGAGGCTCGATTTTGATAAAAATATGAACTAAAAATGAAAAAATCACATGATACAAATCTAAAAAACCGTTATCGAGAAAGATTTTTTTTTTTATAATTTTTTATTTAGCATATTTTGATTCTCTATAACAAACTATTTATTTATTTTATTCAAGTAGGTACTACCAAACAGAAAGATGATATTCTTTAAAATTGAATATCGAACAAAATGGTTTGTTTTGATTTAATATTATAAACCCATAGTTATTTTAAAGCAATTGTTTGTTATAAGGTAGAGAATCGGAATATGCACAATAATATATCAAAATCAATTTACTTGAAAAAATAAACGACTTTTAAGATAAACTTTTTGAAAAACTGGCTAGATTTTTTGTGTAATGTAGAAATAATGTGTTGTTGTAAATAATTTCTGAAGGCAGTTTTGGTGGCTTTAAAATCACATGGTACGAATCAACTCAAAATGCTGTATTTTTTATGAATGTTATTCAAACAATTCCGTAGCTCTCGACGTGAAACAAATTTTCAGTCAGCTGTTCGGAAAATGCGCGTCGAAAGCAGCTGTGAGCGCGTACACCTTTCTAATCTCCTACACTATCCACTTTTACGGGTTAACCTTACTTCGAATTCGAAGAGCTCGTAGCTTTAAAAAAAAAGCTTATAGTAATGAGCTTTGAAGAAAACTTATCGAAGTAATTTTTAAGTTAAAGCGGAATTCGTTGGTAGTGATTTTTGATTGGAGAGAACTTTACTAACGCTATAATTTTCAATTCTTGCTTGTTCTTTTCATAACATAGCAACATTAAAAAAAAACTTAAATTCTTTGCTCTAGGTAGAAGGTAATTTGTATTCATTAGTTTGGAGTTTGGATATGTATTCATGTTTTGCATATTGCGGAATACACTGGCTTATCTGCAACACGCGCAGCAAAGTTCTCTCCCGTTTAATTAAAAACTATGCTAACCTGTGCAACTTTACTGGTGGTGAAGTGGTAGCACCCTTGTCTTTCAGAACATTCAAGCGAGTAATTATGTGCACAATTAATAGAGATTTTTTATAGTTTTTCTGATATAATTTTTGGTAAATTTTTTACTAAGTACGCAGTATTTTTATAAATAATAACTTTATATTTACCTATTACGCAGTCGTAGTTGCAATATTATTTTTGCTCAGAATGATGATGGTGCTGTGAGAACTCTACTACTCTTATTTCTCTTTATTACTCAATCTACTCTACTTCTCTTCAATCTCGGAGCTTATAAATACTAAATGCATATAAACTGCTATGCAACCACTAACTGTAAAGCTTGTGTACGAGCGCTAAATTGTTTGTCTTACAGCACGTTTAAAAATTGTGAATAAGTAGTCCAATATGTAGCAGCTGTATGAAAGTAATAGTATCTAAAAGATAATATTGGCTATTTTCTTGCTCTTTTATTACATAAAGCGGCATCATAATAAGTTTATGTCACAACACCCGTCCGGCTCCGAGACAAACAAAGGTTTTTACTTTTATTTTTTACCGCTTTTTATAACTTTTAGCGGTAAATTTGAAGTGGAACACAAAGCGTATACTGCGACAGGATACGCTTTTAATTTAAGTACCTACCTATATTATAAAAGCAAACAGTACAACGTTTATTTGCAGTTAAAATAGCAGATTACAACACGCTAGCTTATGATTTATTTTTTATTAAGGTACTAGATACTCCTGTAACATAAAGCTTTTTTGCGAAGCTTTGTTATAATACGTACCCTCATACCACTGGCGGACTATACTGACTGGCCGGAAATTGCTATCTGCAGGGCACAGAATAAAACATAAAAACCTCGTAAGTCGAGCAAACCGAGATCTATGGCGTTTTTATATATCACCGCTCATGATTATGTAATTTTACTACGATTCAGATGAAGGCCAATATAGTCAAAGGCCAGGGTTACTTAGGTCCCTATAACTACTATATATCTTTCATGATTCCCCCTTTTGTGATACTTACTTAGTTAATATTATAAAAACTTGATTGTATCGTACCAATTCTTACACCTTTTAAAGATAAAAAAAATAATAAAATAAAAATTATTTATTTCAGAACAAGTATCCATATTTTTCACAACTTAACTAGGTAATATAAAAGTAATTGTATTGGTTAAGAATAAAAAACAAATAAGGTAAGGTAAAGATAAGGTTTCCCCGAAATTTTCATTCATTTTCGAAACTGTATGTTCAATTCATGTTCAGTTCAACCGGTCGTGCACCTATGGATTTTTCTGTTTCGAAAAATGTATGTGCGCAATGCCAGTGCTCTCATACGGTGAAGGAAAACATCGTGAGGAAACCGGCATGTCCAAGAACTAAAAATTCGAAAGACATGTGCCATCCACCAATCCGCATTGGGTCCGCGTGGTGGATTAAGACCTAATCACTCTCGCCTGAGAGTAGGCCAGTGTCCCAACAGTGGGAACATTAGAAGGCTGTCATGATGATGATGATGTTCAATTAGAATGAAATAATAATGGTCAGATGGGGTATAGGGTAAGTACCGATTGAGTGATTTGATTATTTAAAAAATCTAAAAATCAATAATGTGCTTTCGTAAAAATAATAACGCTACCTGACAAATAATTGGAAAATCTTTTTGACAATTTGAAATGTCAAAACACAAAATAGTATTGGAGCATTCACTCCGTCATTATTATGTTTGTTGAATCCAGCCTAAATGATTCAGATGTAAAATTCGAAATATCTTTATAGAGCCTCGATGTGATCAAAGTGGCAATCTAATGCTTATGAATATTAATACACTATCTTTCTCTGGAGCCCTCATCTTGCAATGGCCAAGATTTAATCTCAGTTAATAGCGTTTTAATAAGAATGAAAAAGAAATTGTTGCGAGAAGGCTAAAAGAGTATATCGTTCGACAATTCAACTTTTTTATCCTCAATCGTTTGACGCCGGATGTGTGTTATACCCTCATGCATTTAATCAGATTCAAGGCAAAAATAAAAAAATGTCTAACATTTTATTTTTGTCTGTAAAACACACATTTGCAAAAGCAAACAGGAAGAATAATAGCATCATTCAAAATGTGAAATGGTTGCCTCTGAGACGAATTTTACACTATTTATAACTGCTAAGAACGCTATGTGCTAAATGCATAAATGAAATAAATGTCACCTAACTGTATAATCAGCTTAGAAGCTTCTAAGCTTTTACTTAGCTAGCTAGCTTTAGAATCTTCGAAAACGGAATTTAACCTAATTTTATTTATTTTGATTTAACATAGCATTTAGAGATATAATATAAGGTTCGGCTTATTTAGGTGGTGCAACTCGACAGCCACCACATAAATATCTACTGAAAACCGATAGACGTTAGATCTACTTTCATTTATCGAATAATTTGCGAGCGTGTAGTTAAAACGTAAGTGTTCGATAAATAAAATTAGAATGCCTGCCGATTTCATGTATAAAATAAATTATTTTGTCGGTTGACACGTCTCTTTAGTGAACCGCCTATATACCTAGTTGTGTATGTTCTCATTGACTAATTAATTTACTGAACACATGTCATGTCAGGCTCGATTCATCTAATCAATTAACGTAATGACTTACAGCGAATAGAAATAATACTATATTGTAATCATCCGCATCGACCCCATTAAGAAATGAAATGTTCTGGGTGTTTCCTCAAACGTCATTAGTTTGTGCCAGTAGCGGAAGCATGATGTCGTCTCCCTCGGTGCGTGTGAACACATTCGTGCAGGAAAATGATAAAATATACATAGATCCGATATCCAAGATATTTATTATATCCGAAGCTGCGTTCGGTTTCTTCAGATTACCCTTGATACGAAATAAGAAGTGGTTTTATTATTTGCTGGCTGTGTTCTACGTCATGTTTTTAAATGGGGCATTTTTTTTTTACAGTTTTTTTTTGCCTGAAGTATTAGGTGTTCACGTGACCTGTAATATGTTTCAGTATATGTTATGCTCGCTAATTAATTTTTTTTGCATTACGAGGCTGCAGTTGTACTACATCACGCTAAACAAATTCGACATGGTCGTCGGATGTCGACCAAAAGTATCTCGCCACAGCTTACAGAATCTGGCGCAGACGATCGTGACTGTTGTACTGTTTTTCATTGTTTACTTGGCACCGAAACGGTTTGGTATAAACCAAAGAACAATTTTACACTTTTTGGTAATACATGTCGCTAACACTCTTGAAATGGATTATTATGGGCATCTTCTTAACATTCTTGTGCCGCGGCTTCGGCTAATCAATTACTACATGGAGTCCTCTTTATTGAGTTTTAAATCGGAATCGAGTTCGCTTATGAAGGAGTTCGTGTCTCTGAAACGGAACGCTAATACTGAGCTAGTGCGTCAATATCGCATGGAGAAACTTATGGACCTCTATCACATAATGGTCGAAGCTTATGATTACTTAATTGATGCGATTAAATGGCAGGTAATTCCGTTTTTTTGAGGATTTAGCATCACTTACGCAAAATCAATAATTGAACAAAAGTATTCATAATGGCAAATGAATTATTGTATCGCTAAAATTACATTTGTTTCTAGATTTGTACAAAATTGGTGGTAAGTTCCTATGTATATATACCTAAACTTTTTCGTTTCAGTTGCTGATTTCCATAATTACATCGTTCATAGCAATTTTAGGATTTTTATTTACGATTTCACTCAGCTTTATAAAAGGTGGAGAGGTAATTTTACTTATTAACTTTATAACCCTAAAACTGTCTTTAAACTCTAAAAAAACTATGCGTGTAATCTATTCGGTGTCTGCTGCTGATATATCATCATCATCATCATCCACAGCCCGATTTCACCCACTGCTGGGTATAGGGTTCCCTTTGTATGTGCCACACCTCTCGGTCCTGTGCTACTGATATATCAGTGTGCACCTATTACATTTATATGAAAATAAAAATTATGATTTTTACGTGTTCCAACAACATTAGACTCATTTTTATTTTCTAGTATTGTTTGTTGACAGTTAAATAATCTTGGGTTTTTTAAATGTTTATAATTATATACCAATTTGTTTTTTGTTAAGTTAAATAAATAAATAAAAAAAAAAAATACGCCTTGATTTTGTATCTCAATGCAAGTGTTATACTTATAATATACATATAGAAACACACACACCCAAAACTAATATTTGCAGATCATGAAAAATGTTGTGCCGCAAGTAACTTGTTAGGTGTGAATGAGCATTTACTATATTGATAAATTACCCTTATTTTATATTATAGAGTATCATAGATGAAGTGCTTATGAATTTGCCCCTGCCAGTGTTGATAATGGCTCCCCTATTCGCACCCTGCACCTTTGGTGATAAGGTCCACTATGAAGTCAAGCGTCTGCGTGAACTGCTGGCCTCCAGGCTCTACGAAAATAAACTAGGTACTTTTTTAAACCACTATGATGCCCAACCCAACCATTGAATGAAACAGGACTACATCATATTAAATAGCATACGGCCCACCTGATGTATTTTTTTTTATTGAACTAAACAGCGTTGCCCTCTGACATAACCAGAGTCTTTTCTTACATAATATCGTTAATCTAATCTTTACTTACTAATGATCCACCTTTTTTTTTTTTTTTTATACCACTAAAGTGGCAACCAAGCGTACGGCCCACTTGATGGTCAGCGGTTACCGTAGCCTATGTACGCATGCAACATCATAGATATCACTTGCGTGTTACCACCCTGAGACGTTAGATGGAAATTCTCATGTGCCTGTAATTTCACCGGAAACCATACCCTTCAAACCGGAACACAGCAATGCGAGCATTACTGCTTGGCGGCAGAAATAGGTATGGTGGTAGTCCTTCCCCGGACGAGCTCGATCACAAAGAACTCTACTACTACCTGATGGTTAGCAGTTACCGGAGTCTATGGACACTTGCAATACAAGTAATATCACTCGCGCGATGCCACCCTGTGACATAGACCATCCGGAAACTGTAACCTCTGGACCGGAACACAGCTATGCAAGCATTACTGCTTGGCGGCAGACATAGGTATATAGTTCACCAGAAGAGTTTTATCACTAACAAAACTACTTATATTATTTTATTTACTATTTTATATCTATGGTGGGTGGTGGATGAAGCATGCTTTTTCGGTCTAGGTCATAGTCGTTATATGGCATCCTTCACGGTATCTAAACTCTCGCGACCAGCCTTCAGGTGTGCAATTAACGCCGTCACCATTATTGGCCACTGACTCATATACAAACATACCATTTTACTAAGCAAGGTCTGTTCTGATGTGTCCAGTATTTTGCGTACTTGTGCGATAATATGTATACCAGTACAGTATTTTGTTCCAAAAACAAGGCCAACAAAGCAAATATAATACTAGCTTGAACGCGATAGATCTGAATGAAGCTTATATTCGTTTGTCCGCAGATAAATCAGGTCGGAGTATCGCACGGGCTCTTCACGCGTTTACAGAGACGCGAGATCTTTCCTTCAGGCTGCTCCGCATGATGAACATAGACATCTCTTTGCCGTTTAAGTTCATAGGCTTGTTGGTCACGTACCTTATAATATTACTGCAGTTTGAGAAAGTCATCAACCCAGATACAAAATAAATAGGTTTTTAGTACTGTGTGTATTAAATTAATAAACAAGTTATTATTCCTAATATTTTACCTAAGGTTTACTTTCAATAGCCCTCAAATTCACACATACTACTCACACACACTCATTCACTCACACATAACACATACACTTATCATGCAACACATTCAGTCACTGACGGTTATCTTGTGAAACCTTGGCTCTTAAGAGCCTTGAGTTATTAGGAGAACCGACCCACGCTCACACAACATCACTCACACCCTACCTTACATACCCACAATTTCTATTACACATACTCACACCCTTAACACACACGAAACATAACACATTCTTTCACAACACACAGAACGCAACGTTTTACACGCACAGACAACACACAAACATTTTATCACTCTAATTTAATTGAACTCACATTTGCGCGCGCTTTTTCATTTTCATTTTTACTTCAAAATAATGTTTATTTTAAATATCTACGTACCTATAGTTCGATCTTGTAAACATTATAATATAAGAAAACCGCACTCCGCACTGCAAAGAGTTCATTTGGCAAGGGATTTAGGTGTAAAGCTTGACTCAAAAATGTCGTTTGCAGCACGCATTGATATGGTTGTTGATAAGGCGTATAAGCAACTTGGTTTCATAAAACGAGTTTGCAGTCCTTTTAAAAGCATAGAGTGTATCAAGGTTCTTTACTATGCGTATGTTCGGAGTGTCTTAGAGTATGCCTGTGCTATTTGGTCCCCATGTTATGCTGTACACATACAAAGATTAGAGTCAATTCAAAACAAATTTTTGAAGTACCTGGGGTTCAAAGACCACATTATATTTGAATCGCATGGTGAAGCATGTAAGCATTTTAGAATGGAACCGTTGGAACATAGACGAAGACAATATGATATTGTGCTCTTGCATGATATCCTAAATGGTAATATAGATAGTAGTGAACTCCTAGCCAGCATATCGTTACAGGTCCCATCTTATCGTACAAGGCATACTCCATTGCTAAAGGTTGCTCTAACATCCACTAATTATGGCCAAAACGCAATACTGTGCCGTGCCTCTAGATCCTATAATAAAACATATTCATCCCTGGATTTATTCCATGTCAGCAAGCATACATTGAAGAGTCAAATCAAATCTTTGCATTCAGATATCTTTTAGACACACTTTTTCACTTGTAACATACACATACCCACACACACACCCACACACCCACCCACACACTACACTTACACGTACACACACACACGCTGTGGATTTCCCTCTGTGATAACCAGACTCTTATCAGACTGGGAGGAACAAGGAAATCCACATGCACACACCACATACACTTACCACATACACCTGCATACCCAATACACTTACACACCTACACTATGCTAATATTAATCCGCACACACCCGTAGAATATATATTTACCGCCACTGAATCTTATAGTTAGCATTAAGTTTAACAGTGTTATTCTAGTTTTCTTTTTATTATTATTAATATTGTTCTAATTGTGTTTTCCTCATTTGGCCTTACTTATTTTTAATATTTTTTGGTGTATATTCTGGTGTACCGCTGTTGGAAAATCTTAATAAAGAAAATAAAATAAAATAAATAAGTATCTCCTAATACAAGCAAATTCTTTTTTTTGCTTAAAAGGAGACTCCAATCCAAGAGTGTAAAACTGTACTTCTTGTTATTGAAATAAACATTTTTCTTTTTTTCATTTTCAATTGGCCCTACGCCAATGGCAGGGTACGAAAAGGTATTTCGACTAAAGGTCTAAACCTAAAAAAAACCTGAAGGTGTTTTATCTGAATAAAATACCCAAAAATTTACCCTTATAATTTTGATATTTGATTTCTCTGATTTTTATTTCTGTTTTTATTTCTATTTAAAAAAAACATTAGAATAATATTTTTTTTATTTAATAAAATAAAGTTTTATAATAAACATTCCAGAGGATTCCTATATTTTTATCAAAAACAAAAAGGCGTATAAAATATATACCGCAGGTAAGCTGAACACTGCCTGTCGAATTCAAATTCAAAGTATTTTTATTCTATAAAATCACAAGGATCATTTTAAAGCTAGGTAAATTTACACCAGTTCAACGTACCCCAGCCTAGAAGAATGTGGCAGCAAACTTGGCCGGATTATACAATTTTTTAAATGATCTCTCTTTATTATAAAGCTACAGCGAGGTGCCAATCGAATTAGGTGAAGCTTAAGTTAATCAATTAACCTAATGACTTACTGCGAGTAGAAATAATACTATATTGTAATCATTAACACACACGAAACATAACACATTCTTTCACAACACACAGAACGCAACGTTTTACACGCACAGACAACACACAAACATTTTATCACTCTAATTTAATTGAACTCACATTTGTGCGCGCTTTTTCATTTTCATTTTTACTTCAAAATAATGTTTATTTTAAATATCTACGTACCTATAGTTCGATCTTGTAAACATTATAATATAAGAAAACCGCACTCCGCACTGCAAAGAGTTCATTTGGTAAGGGATTTAGGTGTAAAGCTTGACTCAAAAATGTCGTTTGCAGCACGCATTGATATGGTTGTTGATAAGGCGTATAAGCAACTTGGTTTCATAAAACGAGTTTGCAGTCCTTTTAAAAGCATAGAGTGTATCAAGGTTCTTTACTATGCGTATGTTCGGAGTGTCTTAGAGTATGCCTGTGCTATTTGGTCCCCATGTTATGCTGTACACATACAAAGATTAGAGTCAATTCAAAACAAATTTTTGAAGTACCTGGGGTTCAAAGACCACATTATATTTGAATCGCATGGTGAAGCATGTAAGCATTTTAGAATGGAACCGTTGGAACATAGACGAAGACAATATGATATTGTGCTCTTGCATGATATCCTAAATGGTAATATAGATAGTAGTGAACTCCTAGCCAGCATATCGTTACAGGTCCCATCTTATCGTACAAGGCATACTCCATTGCTAAAGGTTGCTCTAACATCCACTAATTATGGCCAAAACGCAATACTGTGCCGTGCCTCTAGATCCTATAATAAAACATATTCATCCCTGGATTTATTCCATGTCAGCAAGCATACATTGAAGAGTCAAATCAAATCTTTGCATTCAGATATCTTTTAGACACACTTTTTCACTTGTAACATACACATACCCACACACACACCCACACACCCACCCACACACTACACTTACACGTACACACACACACGCTGTGGATTTCCCTCTGTGATAACCAGACTCTTATCAGACTAGGAGGAACAAGGAAATCCACATGCACACACCACATACACTTACCACATACACCTGCATACCCAATACACTTACACACCTACACTATGCTAATATTAATCCGCACACACCCGTAGAATATATATTTACCGCCACTGAATCTTATAGTTAGCATTAAGTTTAACAGTGTTATTCTAGTTTTCTTTTTATTATTATTAATATTGTTCTAATTGTGTTTTCCTCATTTGGCCTTACTTATTTTTAATATTTTTTGGTGTATATTCTGGTGTACCGCTGTTGGAAAATCTTAATAAAGAAAATAAAATAAAATAAATAAGTATCTCCTAATACAAGCAAATTCTTTTTTTTGCTTAAAAGGAGACTCCAATCCAAGAGTGTAAAACTGTACTTCTTGTTATTGAAATAAACATTTTTCTTTTTTTCATTTTCAATTGGCCCTACGCCAATGGCAGGGTACGAAAAGGTATTTCGACTAAAGGTCTAAACCTAAAAAAAACCTGAAGGTGTTTTATCTGAATAAAATACCCAAAGATTTACCCTTATAATTTTGATATTTGATTTCTCTGATTTTTATTTCTGTTTTTATTTCTATTTAAAAAAAACATTAGAATAATATTTTTTTTATTTAATAAAATAAAGTTTTATAATAAACATTCCAGAGGATTCCTATATTTTTATCAAAAACAAAAAGGCGTATAAAATATATACCGCAGGTAAGCTGAACACTGCCTGTCGAATTCAAATTCAAAGTATTTTTATTCTATAAAATCACAAGGATCATTTTAAAGCTAGGTAAATTTACACCAGTTCAACGTACCCCAGCCTAGAAGAATGTGGCAGCAAACTTGGCCGGATTATACAATTTTTTAAATGATCTCTCTTTATTATAAAGCTACAGCGAGGTGCCAATCGAATTAGGTGAAGCTTAAGTTAATCAATTAACCTAATGACTTACTGCGAGTAGAAATAATACTATATTGTAATCATTGCCATCGTACTCAAAATGATATGAAATGTTCTGAGTGTTTCTTCAAACGTCATAGTAAGTTTGTGCCAGTGGAAGCATGATGTCGTCTCCCTCGGTGCGTGTGAACACATTCGTGCAGGAAAATGATAAAATATACATAGATCCGATATCCAAGATATTTATTATATCCGAAGCTGTGTTGGGTTTCTTCAGATTACCTTTAATACGAAATAAGAAGTTGGTCTATTATTTGCTGGCTGTGTTTTACATCATATTTTTAAATGGGGCGCTTTTTTTGTATTCTTTCATTTTTCCTGAATTATTTGGAGGTCTAGTGAGCGTTAATATGTTTCAGTATATGTTATGCTCGCTAATTAATTTATTTTGCATTAAGAGGCTGCAGTCGTACTACATCACGCTGAACAAATTTGATATGACAGTCGGATGTCGACCAAAAGTAACTCGCCACAGCTTACAAAATCTGGCGCAGACGATCGTGACTGTTGTACTGTTTTTCATTCTTTACCTAGTACCGAGACAATTTGGTATAAACCAAAGAACAATTTTACACTTTTTGGTAATACATGTCGTTATCACTCTTGAAATGGATTATTATGGGCATCTTCTTAACATTCTCGTGCCGCGGCTACAGTTGATCAATTACTACATGGAGTCCTCTTTATTGAATGTTAAAACGGAATCGAGTTCGCTTATGAAGGAGTTCGTGTCTCTGAAACGAAGCGCTAATACTGAGCTAGTGCGTCAATATCGCATGGAAAAACTTATGGACCTCTATCACATAATAGTTGAAGCTTATGATTACTTAATTGATGCGATCAAATGGCAGGTAAAGAGAATTTCCATTTTGTTTGGCACCATTTATTCCAGTAATTACATAAAACATTATGTAATTACTGGAATATCGCATCGCAAGCATCACATTTGTTTCAATCTTAGAGAAGGTTCCTACCTAATCCATCGCATTTATAGATATGGTAAGAGTGTTTACCTATCTTAAAATAAACCTTTTCTCATTTCAGTTGCTGATCTCCATCATTGCATCGTTTTTAGTAATATTAGGATTTTTATTTACGATTTCCCTGAGCTTTATTAGAGGTGGAGAGGTAATTTTTCTCATAGTTTAATGATCACTTAATTATATTTATTGTTTTAATTGTGGGCTTGCCTAAAGCTGGCGAAAGATATTAATTATACTCACCAATCAAATGTAATTTTAAGATAAGTATTGTAAGTATTCTAATTCCTACTAAACTCATATTATAACCCAGCAACCGTAAATAAGAATTTACCGTTTGTTATGAATTATCCTTATTTTATATTCTAGGGTTTTATAGATGGAGTGCTTTTGGATTTGTCCCTACCAGTGTTGATGTTGGTTCCCCTATTCGCGCCCTGCATCTTTGGTGATAAGGTCCACTATGAAGTCAAGCGTTTGCGTGAACTGCTGGCCTCCAGGCTCTACGAAAATAAACTAGGTACTTTTTATACCACTATGATGCCAAATCAGCCATCGAATTACCAGCTTATCCAGTATACGGGTCCTTACCATCAGATGGGCCGTACCGTTACCGAAGTCTATGAACACTTGTAATACAAGAGGTTATCATTCGTGCGTTAAGTAAAGTAAGTTCGTATGAGTCAGTGGGCAACTCTGGTGACAGAGTTTTTAGACCGCCCGAAGGTCTCTGTCATGGCCTAACAACTTTGAAAAAGCCGGGACCGACTGCTTAACGTGTCCCCCGAAGCACGGGAGCGCTCAGTTGAAATTGCCACCGGCGGTCACCCATCCAAATGATGATTACGCGGAACAGTGCTTAACTTCGTTGATCTGTTATGAAGAACTTAGACAGCTACGTCACGAGCGCTCCATTCCGAGATTCGTGCGTTGCCACCCTGAGATGTAGACCATTCGGTAACCGTAACCTCCGGACCGGAACACAGCAATATGCGAGCATTACTGCTTGACGACAGACATAGGTATGCTCTATCACTAATAAATCTAGGTATGCTTATTTTATATCTATGGTCATGAAAGAAGCATGCTTTTTCGGTGTAGGTCATTACATTAGTCTATAGGCCATGACGGATGCCTATGGAAGTTGAAAGAATGTGTGAGTTGACGAACGACTCTAGTAGTATCCTTTGGGTGGCATCTAAACTTCGTCGCTAAGTCTGGGTCTTTCTTAATATACTCGTATTACGTGGCAGTGTCAAAATGTTCCTGCAATACCTAAGTATCTGAAACGTTAAATACCTTATAAGCTTTTGAAAAACGAGTTGTGTTTAATTCTTAATATTTTATAATTTAATAGTATTTTTATTATTGATTTTAATGTTGACGATGCTTTTGCAGATACCTACCTTCTTAGACAGAACTGTTGGCAAACCTATTAAATAAAAAAATAAAAAAATAGATTTTTAGATTTTAGATTTAAGAGATTTCTATTTATGTTCTATTTATGTTTCTAATGTTGTATTAGATAATTTTATTGCTGTTTTATATTGACATTTAATTAATATTTTAAGTGTAATATTGTATTTTTGACATATCCAAGTACTTGTAATTTGTCAAAGGATGAAAATAAATGAAATGAAATGAAATGTTCACTACTTTCAATGTTCGATGTAAGGAAATGATTACTCGTCAACGCCATTATCGACTTTGAATAGGGTTCTGGGTGCTTAGTAAGGTCTGAAGCGCGTGTTACGTAGCTCGCTAAGTTCTTAACAGATCATCTAAGTTAAGCACTGTTTCGCGGGGTCACTATTTTGGATGGGTAACCAGTAGTAGCAAATACAACCTACGTTGTAAGTTGACGTGATTCGGAGGGCACATAGCTGTCGGTCCCAGCTTTTTTAATGACGGAGGCCTTCAGGAATGCAATTAACACATGTTACCAGATTTTGCCACTGACTTACACAAACTAACCTTCCCGCTAAGCAAGGTCTGGTATTTTGCGTACTAGTGCGGTAATTCGCGTGCCAGTGTAGTATTTCATTCCAAAAATATGGTCAACAAAACAATTATAACACGAGTTTTGGCTAGAACGCGGTTTTCGCATAGAATTAAGCTTATATTCGTTTGTCCGCAGATAAATCAGGTCGGAGCATCGCACGGGCTCTTCACGCGTTCACGGAGATGCGAGATCTTTCCTTCAGGCTGCTCCGCATGATGAACATAGACATCTCTTTGCCGTTTAAGTTCATAGGCTTGACTGTCACGTACCTTATTATATTACTGCAGTTTGAGAAGGTCATCAACCCCGACACTAAATAAATAAAAATACGATTTATTAGGTGAAGTATGAAGCACTTATAAAACACATGCACTTATTCACTTCAAATGCAAAGACGTGCGCACGAACTACAATAGTAAAAATATAAATTACATAAATAGTGGATATTATTATTACCCGTAGCCTTAGCGTTACTAGGCAAAAGTATGAAACTTTGTACTTTCGTTTGCGCGCGTATTGGCAGGGTACGAAAAGGGTTCCTTTTTAATTTTTCGACAAAGGTACAATTCAGTTCAGACGACCGATGTGTCGCAGCGGGTGCAGGTCCGCCTGCGACGCGGAGGTTGCGGGTTCGATTCCCGCCTCGGGTCAAATGTTTGTACGATCTGCAAATATTTGTTCCGGATGTTCTGGGTATTTTCTATATATAATAAAAAATATCTATCTATGTATTGAATTGTATTAAGTATATATCAGTCATCTAGTAGCCATAATACAGCTCTGTTTAACAGCAGCTTACCTTGGGGCTAAATGATGCTGTGTGGATTGTCCAGTATTATTATTATTATTATTAGTAAAACAAGTGTAAACAAAAGATTTACACTTAGGGTCAGACTTTGATGTTTTGTTTTTCTGATAGCATTATCAGACCATTAAAAAACCACTGGCAAAACATGGTACGTTGTTTAATGAACATTTCAGAGATTTGCCATCTTCTTATCAGGACAAACAGGCCTATAAAATATAGTCCGCAATTGAAAAAGATATATTATTGAGACTGAAAACATAAAATATCAATACGCATTTTTAATGTTAATTTCGGATCCCCTGTCAGATGTATTATATTTTTATAATTGACCGAGCGAGCGAAGCGAGCGAAGCACTCAGTTTCGAGATTGGCCAAAAATACTTTTGGATGTCAGTTTGTCCGGTCTTTTTGTGTTCTCGCCTACAGGTCGCATTTTTCAACCAATCTGGTTGAAACTTGGTATACAGGTTTTATGACTTTATAACAGTTGATTGTCGTCGGGGATTTTTGATAGGGGGCGTACTTTCTCTAAACAAAAGGTAAAAAGGGGGTTGCTGAATATCTCCGCCTAATGTGATTTGATTTCAATGATTTTTGTTTTATTTGAAAGGTTTGTTTTTTAAAACTTTAAGTATGTCTGATATTTGGTGAAGATCTGATTAAGATCTTCAGCATGATTAGCAAAATAGTTTCTCAAAATGCAGTATGTTGCTCACTTTCAAAGCTCACTACAAATTTGTGCTTGCGAGGTCTACTGTTCAGAGAACTGCTAGTAATATGGAAGTTTTGATTGTGGTCTAAAAATCCTAGGAATTCGGTTGAGCTGGAAAATGCTTGTCAAATTCATAATTTAAAATATTTTTATTCAATAAATCACAAGGATAAAAGTAAAACGCCAGTTTCACGAGCCTTAGCCTAAAATAATCTGGCAACAAACGGCTGGGTTTCTAGATTTTTTTTGATGATCCCTCTTCATCATAAAGTTCCGGCTTGGTGTAATCAATTAACCTAATGATTTACTGTGAGTAGAAATAAAACAACATGGTACCTAATCATCCGCGTTGTACCCATTACGAAATGAAATATTCTGAGTGTTTCTTCAAACGTCATAAGTTTGTGCCAGCGGAAGCATGATGTCGACTCCCTCGGTGCGTGTGAACACATTCGTGCAGGAAAATGATAAAATATACATAGATCCGATATCCAAGATATTTATTATATCCGAAGCTGTGTTGGGTTTCTTCAGATTACCCTTGATACGAAATAAGATGTGGTTCTATTATTTGCTGGCTGTGTTCTACGTCATGTTTTTAAATGGGGTGCTTTTTTTTTACAGTTTTATTTTTCCTGAATTATTTGGTCTAGTAAGCGTTAATATATTTCAATATATGTTATGCTCGCTAATTAATTTATTTTGCATTAAGAGGCTGCAGTTGTACTACATCACACTGAATAAATACGACATGGTCGTCGGATATCGACCGAAAGTATCTCGCCATAGCTTACAGAATCTGGCGCAGACGATCGTGACTGTTGTACTGTTTTTAATTTTTTACCTAGCACCGAGCAAGTTTGATAAAAATCAAATAACAATTTTTTACTTTTTGCTAATACATGTCGCTAACACTCTTGAAGTGGATTATTATGGGCATCTTCTTAACATTCTCGTGCCGCGGCTTCAGCTGATCAATTACTACATGGAGTCCTCTTTATTGAATGCTAAACCGGAATCAAGTTCGCTTATGAAGGAGTTCGTGTCTCTGAAACGAAGCGTTAATACTGAGCTAGTGTGTCAATATCGCATGGAGAAACTTATGGACCTCTATCACATAATGGTTGAAGCTTATGATTACTTAATTGATGCGATCAAATGGCAGGTACATGCATTTCCGATTTTGTTTAGCACATGTGGATCACCCCCTTATGTGTTTATATACCTAGTTTACTAAATAAAACTTTTTCGTTTCAGTTGCTGATCTCCATCGTCACATCGTTCTCAGTAATTTTAGGATTTTTATTTACGATTTCACTTAACTTTATAAAAGGTGGAAAGGTAATTTTACACATAGTTTTACAATCACTAAACTATCTTTATTTTTTAATCCCTCAGCTCGCGCAGAGTTATCTAAAGTATATAGGGGAGAGTGGGGCTGGAAGTGCCGGAGGTAAGTTGTGCCGATGAGCATAACTCAAAGACGAAAAGAGATAACTACATTTCGATAATGCATTTTAGTGCGTACGTACAATTGATCGCCACCAATTTAATAGCGGTTGCGACGTGGACCGAGTGGTGATATGCGGTGATTTGAAAATAGTCGTTTGCCGGCCAACATTGGTCGCCAACATTGGTCGCCAGCTACCAACACGCCAATGTAGCCACCAACATAGTCTCTATACGCTGGCCCTGTATGACCCAGCTCTTTGGCCAACCCTAGGTCACGCACGTGTGTACTGCCGACTTAAGGTTAGAATAGGCATTAACAGTAGTAATGAATTATCCTTATTTTATATTCTAGGGTATCATAGATGGAGTGCTTTTGAATTTGCCCCTACCAGTGTTGATAATGGCTCCCCTATTCGCACCCTGCACCTTTGGTGATAAGGTCCACTATGAAGTCAAGCGTCTGCGTGAACTGCTGGCCTCCAGGCTCTACGAAAATAAACTAGGTACTTTTTTAGAGCACTGATGACAAACTAACTGTCGAAAAAACAAGACTACATAAATAGTAAAGTTATTTGTGGTAGAGCACGTCCTGGAAAGAACTTTCACCATACCTATTTCTGCCGAAACAAAGCAAATATAACACCAGTTTTGGTTTGAACGCGGTGTCCGCATAGATCTGAATGAAGCTTATATTCGTTTGTCCGCAGATAAATCAGGTCGGAGCGTCGCACGGGCTCTTCACGCGTTTACGGAGACGCGAGATCTTTCCTTCAGGCTGCTCCGCATGTTGAACATAGACATCTCTTTGCCGTTCAAGTTCATAGGCTTGATTGTCACGTACCTTATTATATTACTGCAGTTTGAGAAGGTCATCAACCCGAACACAAATAAATAATAAATAGGGGTATTTATGGCATACTTAAACCGAATTTTTTAATGATTAGTGCTTAGTATTAATTTTTTGTTCGAACTATCGAACAAAAAAAAAAACATGTAACGTTATCGTTTTTGAAAATAGAAAGAGCAGCGCGCAGCGCATGTCAACGAATCGTACGTCAATGACCTGCGCGTGTTAATGACCCCCCGTAGCCACTACGGGGCGCGCGCGTTCGAATATTTTATTATTATTGCCCATCGCGGTCTGTTATCTTATTTAGTTTATCTGGTAATAATTGACCACATAAACTTAATCGATTTACTCGAGATTTTTAAGACAAAATATAAAAAAAAGGCATGTATGGTATTTTTTGTGTGTGGAACCTATTCTTGAATATTATGCACTATTGATGTAAGATCCTGTTTTAATTGACTTTGAGAAGGTTGCCTGATGGTATGCACTCCTTCGCCAAAGATCTACGAACGATCCGAGCGACAATTTAATGTCATAAAAACTTAATTACGTGTTTTGGTCGGCCGTAACATCAAAACTTCAAAAAAGATATTTGTGTTCGGGCGGAAAATTTGTTGTAGCTATGTACTTACTACATAGAAAAGACTAATAAAACTTTGAGACAGGACAAAATTTAATTAAATACTACTTACGATTTAACACGATTTATTAAGTAAAGTATAAGTAAACAAAGGCACATTATAATCACTTCATATGCAAAGACATGCACGAACTAACAATTGAAAAATAAAAAAATATTAGTATTACCCGTAGCCCGTTATTGCGTTACTAGACAAAAGTATGTCACTTTGTACTTTCGTTTTGTGTGTAGGTGTGGGTGTGCGTGTGTGTGTCAAATAAACAAATAATAATTATCCTAAATATATATGTTTTATGTATGGTTAACCTACAGTAGGCCCTGCGCGCGTCGTACTGATGGCTGAGTAAAAAGGGTTATTTTTTTAATTTTTCGACAAAAGTACAAATCAGATAAAACACCCAAAGAGTTAGCGGTGAGTAATGTTTTGTTTCTCTAATAACATTAATTTTTAATTAGAAAATTTAAAAAAACACATTGTATGGAAAGTTTTTTAATAAACATTTTAGAGGATTACAATCTCCTTATCAGAAACAAACAGGCAAATGTTCCTATAAAATATAGTCCGCAATTGAAAAAAAGACCATTATTGAGATTGAAAACATAAAATATCAATAAAAGCAGCATTTTTAATGCTGATTTCGGATCCCCTGTAGGAATTTTAACGACGTAATATATTTTTAAGGGGAAGTTTCTATTGTGGTCTAAAAAATCCTAGAACGGCGGGTGAGCCCTTTGTATTTCTTTGGGAAATATTTCGGGAATTCTCAAGGTAGGTTTGAAGGGGTGCTGTCGAACGATGAAAAGTATTTAGGGTATAAAATTTATTGCTACACAATTCGAACGTTAACCACTAAGTTCACTCTACCAATTTTTGGACCGTTAGTTGTCCCTGTTTTTACATAGTTATTGTTAGTTAGTTTTATACACTCAATAACTTCGTCTCAGTGTGACAATCGCAGTGCAGTGCCACACCAAACTATAAAACGCAATTTTTTTTTAGGTACGGAAATAGTACCTACATCAGTACCTACAAACAATTATTATTTTAGTTTCATTTTCAAAACAAAAATATGTAAGTATAATCATCTCATTTAACTTCAAAGACTTGGAGCTAATTATTGTCCTACACAAAACAAGTCTTTTGGGTAATTGTATATTTATTATGATAATAACAGTCATTTGCTTTCAGCGTTTGCTAATTTCTTCGGGAGGTTTAAGAAAAATGTTTGAAATTATGAAGCTCGATATGGTAGAGTAAGTCACGCCAATTACAATTTAATTCAGTTCAGTTTATATATTACATTTAGATTTAGTATAACAAAGCAAAAGTGTTTAGAATCCAACTTATACATAACTGCTTAGTCTAATAACTTGTACAATTTATTTAGAGATACATAAAACTTGTATGTAGTTACAAGAAGGTACTAAATAATGATTTCCCAAATAAATAAAAAAATGCTGCAGTAACAATAGAACACATAGGAGACACATTGGCGCGAGTCTCATGCACTTGTCCATGGTTTTCTTATCATATGGCATTGCGTACTAATAAAAATTCAAAGAAGTGTATTGATTGCTGCGTTGAGCACAAAATTATTTTAAGATAAAAAAAGCAAGGCTATCTTTTTTTAAAAAAAAAAGAAAACTACGTTTGGTTAAACTTTATTGTACACTATAAAATTAGTTACGTATATGATTAACTGTAAATTCATCGATTTGCACGAGCTTAAAAATTCGGCCTATTCCCAGTAGCCTAACCAAGTCTGACCAGTTAAACTACTAGGAATTTTCTTCCCAACAGACTTACTCAAAACTTTAATATACCGACTTCAATTTATCAAAATAATATTCGTTTAGTTCATATCATATCAAGCAGTTACAATAACTGTGAACAAAACTAACATAATATCGTATTCCCAATACCTATTTGTTATCACAAAATTAAAGCCGTCATGACGATTGTTATATAAAATGAAGGTTTTATTATCCATATCTGCAATTTTGCGCATTAAATAATAGAGGTCTAAGGCTTGACAGTTCGGCCGAGAGGGTGAGACCACTGGTACACATCGCTAATCCAATTATAACCCTTGAGATTTGCACTAATCCACGAGAAAATTGCTCCAACTTAATTTGGTCAGTATCGGCGAAGTTGTAAATAAGGATGATGTGTATTGGAATACAAAGTTCAGGACTAGAAAATATTATCTAGTTATTAGTTAGTAGTTATTTTCTCAAAAATACAGCATGGCTAGTAATAATAATTTTGAAACAAACACTATAGAAACTGATTAAGGACTTTATTTATAGCTTTATCGAAACAATTCTGACTATACTTTGTGGGCGTAACCACACCAGGTGCAAGAAAAATCAATGATTGGCCGATTTATTAAAGTACAAAAGACTTACGGCATACTCTTTTCTTTTTTAAGTAACGAGCATGCACTTATCCTTATTGATAATTTCTACTTTTCGACAATTATCGTTTTTTAAGAATATTTTACATGACCTACTCGAGATTGATCAGTCTAATTAATATAATGCTCGCAGCTTTGTGCCTTGTATCTATAGCTCATAGCTGTCAAAAAGGTAAATAAAATATTTTGCGATAACTTCCGTTTTCTATTATAATTTGAAATTACTAAACTTCACGATTAAACACTACTTTGTTCCTTGACAATGCCATTTCCGCGATGTCAAATCAATGACAATATTTTTGCTGGTTTAATTTTTCAAAGGGGCCTGTAGCGAAATTAAGGAAGCGAGTTTACTCCATTTTTCATAGTACAGGTGTACATCTATTAGATAAAAAGTTGATGGATGTCGGCAGTTTGCTAGAACGCGAACGTCTCTTTCTTAACGAAGACGAATCACTTCTCTCACTGACCGATGTGCAGGTGCGGGAATAACAAGATAAGATCAAACAAAAGGTACCTTTTCGGCGTTAGCGTCTCAGAATGTTTTACTTTTAATTTTGGTTGATGGTACAAAATTTTTCAATCACATTTCATAAAAATGTAAATTTATCAGAGCATTAAAGATAAGAGGTGTAATCTTGTTCATTATTTGCTGCTAGGCCGGCTCTATTACTTTACTTCGTTTTTATTTCGTAGGCTGCTACGACGTAGAGGAGGACTCGTAGCCCGTTACGTAGCGCTTAGTGATTTATAAACACTCACACTGGCAGGTTGTATATCCGAACCTAAAAACTGGCATAGATCCTCCGTGGAGCGTGTGGCACCTGTCAGACCTACAACATGGTACAGAGAAAATAAAACCATAAACACTTGGAAAAAGAAACATTTTGCTGACGTATTTGTCAGGAGTTTTCTTTTGTTAAAACTACGCCGGCTATACTATATGTACCTAATTTCTGTATCACGACTGTGGTGGATTTATTTCTCTATAACACGCACCTCTTAGACAACTTTCTGGATTTATTTGGTGTAATTATCCTTAAAATAGGCAGAGTGAAGGTAACATAAATCTAGTTTAACTCTAAATAAAAATAAAATAAATAAATAAAATAATAAACTGTTTTTTTGCTACTCGTTTATAAAAGACATAGATTTAGATAAAACTTCTAAAAACTAGTTTACGATGCCTATAATAGTGAGTAAAATAGAACCTGCTGGGCTTAGAGATCGAACTATCCGCATTCCGAATTCAGATCGTGCGTCTGACATTCAATTACGTGTCGTACACCATTTGTGGAGTATTGTTTGCAGTGCCCTTTATTGTGTCACCTCACCGGCACTGTTCTATGTTAAAAATACAGCATCTATCTGTTGGTACATTCAAATGCAAAACTTGTTCTATGGAACGTCGTACTAATATCTGTTCTGTGCTATGGGAACCAGGTGACTGATAGAATACACTATATTTTTTTTTGTAATGTCATTCTTATTATAATACATAGAAATACCCAGACCGGGAATAAATATTTGCTGATCATCATCATCATCACATTTGCCTTGCAGCGGAGATCGTACCCGCATCTTCTCACTTCTGAACCGGATACTCGCCCACAGCGCCACCTAGGTCAAATAGCAATTATAATTATTTTAATGGTAGCTTTAATACTATGGCGAAAATCCGAATGGAACCATGAAGATAAGAAGTCAAGCATTAGAAATGAAATTTTAATTATAACTGCAGACTGCAGCGGCAATTACAGACAGCAGACATTTGTGTGAAAAGTATTTTTAACTTACTAGCGTTTCGGAAATTTCATTCAATAAGACAATCGGCATCACTACTGCGGTTTACATACTTATATTTGTATGTATTTCAAAAAATCTTTAGTACTACACATACGCAAATAAAAAACATCCGCAATTTTTCATCAAAAATGCTTCAGCGATAAAATATTCCGGAAATTTTCCGGATCATAAAGTTTAATCAGAATGAAACGTAACTGTACTTATAACTATATAAATAGAATTCAAGTTGAAGTGAATATTTTCAAGCATCTATACTCGTCTCAATGTGCGTGTACTATCTATATCTATCTATAGTGTGTTTTTTTTTATGTATTAGGTATGTTTCTTTAAGTATGATCTTGGGGGTCAATAAAATGTTTTCTTTCTTTCTTTCTTTCTTTCTTTCATCGGTCATCGTTTTTTTTGTTTCTTACTAAAAAGGAAATAAATACTGTCGCCTCACGTTTCTATAACGACTTAGATGGCAAACCACCATACGACTCACATATTGATAAGCGGTTATCGTAGCCTATGGACGCTTGCATGAGCGTTGTTGTGAGACGTAGATGTAATTTTACCATTTCCCTTCGAACCGAAACACAGCAATGCAAGCATTACTGCTTGGCGGTAGAAATTCTTTATTACCAACAGTGCCGGTTGGGGGACCTAGGCAAATAGTAGTACGTACCTAATAGTAAATACTCTTGAATCTGATTACTATGCGTTTGAATTCAGATGCCGTTGCTGACAAAAGCTTGTATAAATATATAGTATAAATATATATACTGCAATACAGAATATTAAGCCTCATTGATGTGCAATGTCCTATCAAAGGGAATCAAATGCAACATGACCATATTTACCATAATTCCTATGTGTTATGCTTGCTGCGAGTACATGATGACCCAGGTGACATTATGTATACATATGAAGATTTACTGCTAATGAATATCCTATAAGTTATCATTATCATAATCAGCTTTCTAATGTTACCGTGTAGTCCCACTATATAAATGTTCCCTTCATTAGCCTTCTTTCAAACAATTGGGCGCTGACTATAAATTTTCAATGATTTGATCCTACTAATACCATAAATCTGAAAGTTTGGGCATTTGTAGATTATGTTTGTGTTTCCTAACCGATTTGAACAAAGCTTGGAATAGTAATAGTTTTGGACCTGAAATAACATTTTTATTTAGGTTACACAGGAACGAAGCCGCGGGCAAGAGCTAGTGTTAGTTACATAAATTACTAACAATGAGTTTTAGACATCCAGTAGAATTTTATGTGCTGTAATAATGTATGGAACTTCATCATTATAAAATAAATACTGATTCAGAGTAGCGCTATATGTATTCAAATATCAAGGTGAAAATTCGATTCTGATCCAATCATTCATGGTTGACTTCTATTCACACCACGCACACATTCACACATCATACACACATTCTTGCGTGTTTGCGACGCGATTCTACCAGGATAATCTCCATTCATTGCCAATTAAATGGACGCATTCGACTGAATTCAGTATACCCTGGCTGTTTCATTCCAGATTATTCAACTCCGGTAATCGAGAACTCTTAAGGGATATAGGATGCTGTAACTAGCGAAGAAGTTGGTCAGTTTTTGGACCGAATCGTAATCCGAACTTTTGTTATTGTATTTCTTTAATGACCGTGTAATATGATTTGACGTAGCTGATAACGAATATTGGTTACGTACGCGCACTAAAGGGATTAGTTTTTAAAAATATACACTATGTTACATAATATATAACATTTTTTGGGATAACCTTACATCCACAGTGCAAACGTTAGCAAGAGAAAGTGCAACACTAAACCATGTTACAATTTTTTTTTTATTAAATGAATACGAATTCTCCTGTTAGTTTTTGAGGTGCAAGCATAGACCAATTTACAATTTTATACCACATAGATAGAATAGAAAATCTTTATTAAACAAAATAAAATATATTATGTACATAATTACATTACATTACAAAATATACAAAATACATATGAAACAGTTGAGCCATCTAAAGACCGTTACAAACGACCTATAGATAGCTCAACTGATCCAAATCACTACCAGTCGGAAGCGTTCCCAACATGCTGGCTGCATTGCCACGTTGAATGGCAATGCTGATACGTTGAGCTAGATATGAACCAGCCTTTGGATCACGCGTTGCTTCGACCAGACGCCCGGAAAGAATTTTGAAAACGCGGTGAGCCCCGGTAACCCACGGACCCAGGATCTCCACTCCAAAAGGCTCAAATATGTAGGCTTTATCTAGACCGGCATATTTAGAATAGAATATACATATATACAACAATCTATCAAAGATTAAACACATCTAAAACGTTAGTTCTTCTTACTGTCTACTAAGAGCACCGGTGGTCTAGCGGTCAGAGCACCGGTGGTCTAGTGGTAGTGACCCCGCCTTCCGATCCTAAGGTCGTGGGTTCAAACCCGGTCGTGCACCAATGGATTTTTCTGTTCGAAAAATTTATGTGCGCAATGCCAGTGCTCTCATACGGTGAAGGAAAACATCGTGAGGAAACCGGCATGTCCAAGAACTAAAAACTCGAAAGACATGTGCCATCCACCAATCCGCATTGGGTCCGCGTGGTGGATTAAGACCCAATCACTCTCGCCAGAGAGTAGGCCAGTGTCCCAGCAGTGGGAACATTAGAAGGCTGTCATGATGATGATGATGACTGTCTACTTATTGTGTTACTATCATGATAATGATATGAAATTGACCATTGACCAATTATTGAACGAATATCATGAAAATGACCGAAGCCGAAAGAAGCCAAACCGCAAGCTCACCTCAACACTAATGTAACAACGCAGCGGTTTACGACTGCGGGTAATACGCACAGTCCAAATGTGCGCGACCTGAGCCTTCGAGAGACTCTCACATTTTACGATCACGAGGTAATGCCAGCGACGGGGCACTTCAAATGGTTCTTTAATATAAAATAATCCTTGTGGCGATGACTTGAGATTCAATATGGCTTGGGTGCGAGCAATTAAGAACGGAAAAAAACCCAGAAACCTGCTTGTGTTGTTTGTTTAGTTTGATTAGATTAAATAATGCTCTATCAAGGGTTTTTTACTAGTTTCAAAATAGTTTACCAGTGTGCAGATGATTTCACTTATTTTTGGATTTGCGTGTTGAAGTGAATTTTCAGTACGTTAGTTGTATTATTTACTCTGTGGTAATGCCGCTTTCAAGCTTTGTTTCCCTCTATTATCTGTGAAAACAGACAGTAAATCTCGGCGTAAATGCTTACCTTATCACGTGCTAGAAGCACACTTTTTATAGCGTATTCAAAACCCTATTATACGCTATAGCATACTGTTCCTACTGAATCTATCACGATTTTCTCCACGTGTCCACTGTATTTTGCAATAAGTAACTCAAACGAAATAATCTTTGAAATTCTGATCTTGGAAATTTGTTTATAACGAAAGAGCGCTCGTGACGTAGCTGGCTAAGTTGATCTTC
The DNA here is from genome assembly GCA_951394395.1 of Colostygia pectinataria. NCBI lineage: Eukaryota > Metazoa > Arthropoda > Insecta > Lepidoptera > Geometridae > Colostygia > Colostygia pectinataria. The sequence continues at coordinate 5,684,017 of OX596363.1, forward strand.
AGATCAACGAAGTTAAGCAGTGTTCCGCGTAGTCAATCATTTGGATGGGTGACCGCCAGTGGCAATTTCAACTGAGCGCTCCCGTGCTTCGGAGGGCACGTTAAGCAGTCGGTCCCGGCTTTTTCAAAGTGGTTAGGCCATGACAGAGGCCTTCGGGCGGCCTAGAAACTATGTTACCAGAGTTGGCCACTGACTCATACGAACTTACTTACTTTTAACGAAAGAGATGTGAAAATGTTTCTGGTTCGATCGATTGGAGAATTTATTGCTCCTATTCGATACGTAATGCCTTCGATTGTAATCAACCGCATTCGATTGCCGCTTAGGCAGGCTAAATTGTTAATTTAGTTAACGGTCACAATTTCAAGACGATTTTCGTCTTAGAGAAGACAGATTTTGGTGCTTTATGCATTAACAAGTAAACACTTAATATGTAAGTTTTTTTACTTACATAAAGCACTTGTTGCAATGCATTATGTTTAGGTATTTTATATGAAACTACTATATTTCGTACGATCATTTACGAAGTTTATGTTTCTGTCTAAAATACTGTTTGAATAGGACTTCTGCCGATACGACCAGTATTTTTTACTTAATTTGTACTTGTAGCTTTTGAATAAATACAAAATCGTTAATCTACAACCAGTGTTGAAGTATTTTAATTATCTCATACCGAAAGCAAACCGAAAGACAGAGGACCAAGTAATAATCTTATTCATAGTGGAAGGGTAAGTCATCTGTTATAGATGGGGCTTCCGATCCGCCTTTGTGATCCTCTTACAAGAGATGGACTGTATTTTATGGGTTAAATTAATTGCATTTCGTTCAACGATTTATTTCATGGCATTGTTCCAAATAATTAAAGAATAAAAGACTGTGACGTCCAAGGTTTTATTTGGTGTAATCATAGTCACCTATCTAAATTACACGTCTGATTTGGGTTTTTCTTGTTCAGCAAACACGGAAGCTGCAGAACAAACCGTATTCAAAAACAACGTGACTTTTTCGTGGTTTTTCAGAAATTCCTGTTGTTTACGATGTTACTTTAAAATTTCCTTCATTACACGCGCAAAAGGCCTCCAATGATAAGTAAACAATTTAGGTAGATCGAGATCAAAGTACAAGTCCTTAGAGTACATAGGTACGTAATTGTTAGGGTCGGGATAAAAGTTTCCGCGGTTTGACCACACGGAGGCGGGTCATGGTTAGTTAAAGTTGGCCAAGCTTGGCTAGTTTGACCAGCAGCGTCGACTGTGAATTTGGTCGACAAGTTGATTACCCTCTCGGCAATCGTGACAACACCCTAGGGTTCTTTGCCTGAAGTGTAGCAAAGTTATCGCAGCATAGGGAACAAATTGTCTAGCAAATGCTGTTGGCAAACTGCCAAGTAAACGTTAAATTTGCATATTGAATTGATGTTGATATACCTAGTTCCTAATTTTTTGCAAATAAACCATTAAACCATGTTTTGCAAAACAACTTGTTCATGATGGATTAATTATTTCGTCTTTGGTAATAACTGAGATTACGGAGTTTGGAATTGGAATTCTAAATTCAAAGAGAAACAAAAGAGACAAGAACAGTATTAAGTTATTTTATATGAATGATTACTGTTACTTGCAGTTATGGTGACAAACCCTATATAAAGGAAAGTTAGGAAATTTTAATAATAAATTTATGGTAATTTGTGACGAGGCAAAGGCCTGGATAAAAGCTCTTTCACAAAGGCAAATATTGACTGAGCAAAATTACCTAGCAAGGTTAGCAAAATATTGGTAGAGATTTAATGCAGATTACTTGCTAACGTAAACAATCATTTTCACAAATTCATGAAGAAAAAAAACAAAAAAATCGAATGAGTCTACTGAATAGTAGCCGTTTGCTTGTCGACCTATACTGTGACTGGTTTAGTTCTGACTTATTTACAGTCAAGTTATGGCAAAAAGCAAATGAACCCATTTGAATAGGACCTCCAAAATGTTTAAAGAAAATGTAAGATTTTATTCGTAACAACGGCGACTTCATCATGAAAGCTAATGTTCCCACTGTTGGGACACTAAAGTGAACACTGAAGCGAAAGCTCTCGGGCGAGAGTGATTGGGTCTTACCTACCACGCGGACCCAATGCGGATTGGTTTACCAGTGTACTGGCCGGCGTGTGTGTAACGACGACCGACATTATGGTATATGATTTTAGCATATTTATGTCTTAAAAATCCAATTCTATTACTTCAATTCCCGAAAGACGTTTTAAAGCCCTCTCATAAACCTTAATACGGAAATAAAAAAAAAATGTCGCTTTAGCTCATTCGGCACAGCATTTGTATTCTAACCCAAATTGTCTTCATATTGCTCTTATTTTCATTTGAATAATGTGGTATTTAGGAGACGCATTCGTGGGGATGCTCGGGGGAGTAATCTGTTTAATTTGGGTAATGAACAGATGTAGGAGAAAAGCTGTAACAGTCCACACACGTAGAAAAAAAGAGAACAACTTACTCTAAAATATGCTGGTAAAACTATTGCAAGCCAATTATTACTTTTTGTCGATTATTATTTAGTTTTTATATACGAGCTGACCCGCGCGGCTACATCCGCGTTTTTTGCAGTTTTTAAGCTAGTACATTTTCCCAGAATAAAAAGTAACCTATGTGTTATTCCAAGACTTAAGCCATCCAAATTTCAACACAATCGGTTAAGTCGTCACGGAGATACGTGGTAACAAACATACACACACACACTTTCGCATTTATAATATTATTAGGATTTTAGGGGTATGTTAAATTACTTATGTCTAACTACGATTATTATATCACTAACTAATATGTCGGAACGGCCTAAAAATGCCTGCTATCCAATGTATTGTGCTAAGTGCCAGCTAGCTTTCTTTAGAAACAGAGCAGCATAGCGAGTGTGTCAGCTGCTTTATGTAGTTCCAAGGTTGGGGGTTCCTGTATGCCCATATCCTCCTCACCCTCCATATTGAGGAGCCGTACCGTACTTCATCTGTGGAGATTAAGGAGTTCTGCGTTTGATGCGTGACAAGCACGCTCGGATTTATAATGGATACAATACAATAATGTTAATAACTGTTGTTGTTTAGTGACTTTGTTTCTATTTATATGGCAAATCAATAACATTTATACATTTGCGTACCAAAGTTTTATTTTAAAATTCTAATTGTTAGTCAGTTTCTTACGCTCTTACTAAATATATTATGTACTGTTACATACACAGGTACTACTGACTACACTAACGTGATAAGCCTCAATTTTACGTCACAAATGCATAGCATAATTATGTTACACCGCAGGCAAGTCTCATCCGCTTTTATTGTAAGTGCTTTGTGTCATTTCCGTCTGATCTTTTATTCACTATCATTGATTATTTAAGAAGCTTCTGTTCTCCACAGGTAGGCAAATTGTCACTATTCCTGACACCCCTCGAGGGACAGATTCAAGCTATGATACCTTGTAGATTGAAAATTGCCGTACTGGCAATTTTTAAAGCATGTAAGTGTTGCCAAGCAACTGTTCACAAATCATATTTTTTTTTAATGTCAGCACGTGACAGGACAATCAAGGCGCCCATCTGATGTTAAGCACCACGCCTGATTATTAGTAATAGTCAAAAACAAAAAACTGCACTGCGTGCGCTTATCACCCCGAGACATTGTTTTTAAGTCTCTTTCGCCCAGTAATTTCACTTACTACAGTGCCCTTCAAACCTAAACACAGTGCAGTTTGCATACTACTGCTTGGAGGTAGAATATCTGACACTGCGGTGGTACCCACCAAGACGGACTCTTGCTGAAGAGTCCTACCACCAGGTAAAATATACATATCTTTCATCATTAAGGTAATCTAGAGCCAAGACCAAAACCTTTGATTTTAGTTGCATGACTAAAACCAAGTTGTCTAGGGAGGATTTCATCACGATGGTATAATACTCATAATAAAAATAGTCGCCGACTCGCCGTGTTTATTTAAAAACATGCGATGCGCTAGTATCACATACTATTGCTCAATTTTAATTGCCTGTCCGGAAGTACCTACTCGACATCGAAAAGTTAAGGAATGGATACTTTCCCCTTGCTCGACAAAACTTCAACGGAATACTGATGCGCTGCATTAGCTGGTAGGATATAAAGAAAAAAAGCCTTTTTGTTTGCAAAGGAACCCCGCTAATTAAATTGACCGAGTTTTATAGATTCTCTTGTGTTTGAGGGTTTTTATAGTTTGAACATCAATATCTTTTACAAAATGCGCTACTATTTTTGTTTAAATTTATCCTACTACGTTATATATTATAAATCACTATTATGACAATAAATAATAATTACAATCTATGGATAAGACACAAATTTCAGTTTCACTAGTACCTACCAAGTAACTTCATCAACACTCAATTGCACCTGCATGCAATTAGCGACACGTGCAAAAGTAAATCAAACGTGACACTTGCGTAAAGCTTGCGTGAAGCTCGCTGCGTCATAGAATTACTGGAATTGCCTTGATCCAGCTGTAGTTTGAGCCTTGATCCGCCATGTTTGACGTTATTCAATTTTTTGGTCAATGTTGTATTGAAACAAACTCGCTACTCGTTAGCAATCAAATCTTCAGAAAGCACTAAAAGCCCGTCACTGTGAACCCTTCTCATAACTTCGCCAATAGTAAAGTTGTGTGTTACTTCACCTGGATCATGTCAGGAACAGCTCTTCAAGTAAGAAGTTATAAGATTAATGCATAAGCCAAAGTACACTATTACGGAGCAAATAGGTTTAGCAATAACGTGTTACCTTACCCCCTTATTCATAAAATAAACTGTAATTTTAACGGCTTGCTAAGTTCATTTCTTGTCATTCATATGTCAATGAATGAATAAAAAAGATAGATAGATATAATACATTAGAAGCTAACACAAATTACAAAGATAACAAAGGTGTAAAGTAAGATTATGATATGAAATAAATTAGAAAGTCGTCCTCCTAGTCGAAGGAAAATTCATTTACAAAAGTGAAATAAAACTAGCGTTTTACGTGATGATTTATTCAAAAAGTAGTAAACAAATTCAATAAAATGACTTGCTGTCGATTCGGACAAAACACAGTGTCCCAACTTTTGATTTTAATATTATTTTACTGATTCGGACACCATCAAATTATTGAAGCTGTAGAGTGCATTTAGAAGGGCATTTCCCGAAATGTAAAATAGTCATAATCAAGTTCCAATCTTATCTCGATGTCGTATTATTATGACACAAATGTAGTCTCGTAATCACAAGGTAATTTATGACAATATTGTAATGTCATCGAAAGGTGAAGGCTAAGGATCTGCCTATACCACTGTCAAATCTTTGAAAACGTCAAATTTTGTTTGAAGGTTGACCGTAGACTGTCGCGAGATGGTCACGAGATTATACAAAAAATTAAAGCAGATAAGAATACCAATTTTTAGTCTATTTATGAAATTTCGTTATTTTTTCACCTGAATTCAGTTAAAGCAAAATATAATATAATGTGATAGTGTGTGCTAATCAGATTGCTTTGCGAGCGTGTGGTACTCACCAGAGCCTAGCCGCACCCAACTTTTATATCGGGCCACTTCTGAAGTATTGTTTCTCTATAAAAAAAAGGGTTATCAAAATCAATTCATAATTAATTGGCGGACAAATCGCTAATAAACACACAAAAAAAACTTACAATCAAAATGATAACCTCTTTTTTTGATGTCGGTAAAAGGAACTCTGACTGACCTTGAAACCTAAGATACAATTTAGAAAAACATAAGAAAATGAGACAATAATAGAATTTTACCGGAGCGCCATCAGCAAAATGCGAAACCAACTAGGTCATTAAGGATGCATTTGCGCCTTATCGCTTTCATAAAGAAGATGCATCCATACCACAATTTTATGTTACCACTCGTTACCACTATACAATTTTATTTTATGCACTCGTATTATAGTTTCAAAAGAGATAACTTGCGTAGATATTAAAAAAAAAATCATAAACCGATGAATTCACATTTTTAAGATTTTTAAATACGAGATTTGCTTTCTCAATTCTTGTTTATTATTTCATACAGTAATAATAGCAAACCAAACCCAAATCGTTGACGTTGGTCAAAAAAGGCCGCCAGCCTAAAGTAGAACTGGGCCGGACACGTTTGCCGCATGCCTGACGACTTATGGGCAAAAAGAACCACAGAATGGATCCCTGATAGTGCAAGGCGGCGACGTGGAAGACCCAGGATGAGATGGCGGGACGAACTTGACTCGCATATAAGCTCATGGCCTGTCACGGCGTTAGATCGCGAAGAGTGGAAGAAAGGGAGGGAGGCCTTTGCCCTGCAGTGGGACAGTGATGGCTAAATAATAATAATAAAAAAACAATACTCACTCTCTCTTCCCACGAGTCTTGAGTCTCCCGCCAACCACTCGTTTATTACTCGCGTTTTATACCCCGCACCCCGGTCAATTCGTAGGCGGAGGCCTGAGTGTTTTGGTTTGCCTTAAAATTCCTATGTAATAAAGAAAAGTTCTAAATTTAAAAATCATCTTTGATGCTGATTGTACTTGGTAAATGGGTCGCTGGGGTATACATACGTGAACCGAAACTCTGCCCAAATTAGATGAAGCAGATTGTCAATCAATTGTTATCTATTTAGTTACTGAACAGTTCATTGCATATTGCCCAATGGAATATAAATGCTACGGGTTTCATGAAAATCGTTGAGAGATAAAATTCAAAGTAAGTCGATCCAGTACCATTATAAATACTTTCCTATAACTGATTAATAAATTAACGATTATATTTTTTTTACCACACGCAAATAAGTATATACTATCTTGGAGTGTTATAAAATAAAACAAATGTTAAAATACATAATTACATTATCTACATAATATACAAAATAAATACATAATAAAAGAAAACTAGATTTTTATCACAGAAAAAATTTAGTAAATTTCTCAAACAAATTGCTTTTTTGCACAAATATATGGTCTTGCATCGCTAGGCAATACATAATTATTTCTCACGTCAAGTTCTGCTGGTAAAATAATAGCTATGTAAAGGCTCATTGAACTCCTTGATATTGTTAATGTCAATATAGATTTGGCGGTGGGCCAGCATTTCGCACGCTATAAAAAAAACATTAATCATGACCCCACAGCGAAAGGCGTAGGTACCATAATTGATTTTATATCAAACACGCATTTTATTACCGCTTGATTTATTTAGGATCTGGGTTAAAAGATAATAATAAACGGCGTGATTGATGAATCTGGTGTGGAAAAACATTATAAGTACCTAATACGTCTGCGTTTGTGTACAATATTAGCGTAAAATATACCATGCACTAGATTCCTGGCCTCGGATCTGATAATAGATTTGATAATAAGATAACATCAGTGTTTAGTGCTGTGAGTGCTGTTGAAATTTAGAACAAGTATATTGTACGATATTTATTATAATCGCACCTTAGTAAATTTAACTTGGTAACATTCACATTGGAAGGCATTTTCCGCAATCCAATGATGCGTAGGTGCAATTGACGCGCGCACTGTAAATAAACACGTGTGAGTTTAGTAGAATTCGAAAAGCAGTCTTTCTATTTTGCGTAGGTATTCGTTTAGAATTAGCAAAATTTCCGCCCTGTAATATATATAATTATTATATCAGCCATTCGTGTCCCACTGCTGGGCAAAGGCCTCCCCCCATTCTCTCCAGACTACTCGATCCTGGGCTACATTGCGCAAAATAATGAATTTATAATGAAATTATAATATAACACAATACAATTATAATGCATAATAAAAATTAGATATCCCGCGAACTATACAGTTTTTAGTGCACACTTTTTATTCCCATTACTGCACAGAAAATAATATTTTTGTATTCCACGCTAAGTTAAAAAGTAGTAAGTGTAAAGATTACGGAACCTTATTTTTTCATAACATGCTAACTCAAATCTTGGCTAAGATTATCTGGAAAGTCATGAAGAAATCGTTCTTAGTAAAATACACCAAACGTACTCCTACAATTAGTAAATTTATAATTGTTCTAAATTTAATTTTTTATTGAGTAAGGTGGCACACCACACTCAATGAAATAAATAAAAAATAAATATAATAAAAAACAATAAAAAAATTGTAATAACTATCTGTCTATATTATTTTATTGTAATATACAACACACTTAAGAACATTTAACAGAGAACGCACGTATAATTAATTGTAATTACTACCTAAAAGTTCTTAAGTCGTGAAATATCGAGGTTCTTAACAATTTGAATCAAACTTCAAAGCAAATTCAAGTAGACACAGTGAGCAAGTGCTTTCTCGCAGGGAACAAGTGCTTGTCGCGAGGAATGTGACTTTTATTTAATGAACATCTGAAACAGATTTAAGCATCTCTAGGTATGTAGTACATCCTTCTTTGTCTCAGAGCAGTAAGAAATATTCGAGTTTGATAAAAAGGTGTGATGATGTTATAATTAACAAAAAACAGAGTATTGATGTGTCTGCAGAAAATATATTTTTTTCAACACACTTCTTATAAAGTGGCTCTATGGTCATCGCAATTAGGCACAGAATGACACCCTTATTCAAACTATGACTTTTTCATTGCTCTAACTCACTAGTGAGTTATAGTGGCTCTATGGTCATCGCAATTAGGCACAGAATGACACCCATAATCAAACTATGACTTTTTCATTGCTATAACTCACTAGCTCAGACAAATTAGAATTAGTTCTAAGCTATCTGAGCTCACTAGTGAGTTATAGATTTTTTTTTGTTATTTTATTATGAGTTTTTTTTGTTATTTTATTCACAAGTGTGTTGAAAAACGTCTTATGATACACGTGTGTATTGATGATTACCGTCCTCGGCTATCTTAAGACCCTCGCCTACGGCTCAGGTCTCAATGGCGCCTCAGCGGTAATCACCAATGTTATACACTAGTACCATAATGTACTATTATATAACTATTTTGTGTAAAATATAATACGAGATTACTCATTTTTTAAAACTGTTCTACACTGGCCTGCAAAACTAAGTATCACACTTTTAACAGTGCCCGAGAAGACCGTTATATTGCTTCCACTGTGTTGAGAAATCGCCACCTAAATGCAGTTTAAGTCCAGCAACAGCTTCTTCAGATCCGAAGGGACTGCATTAGTGACAGTTCAGTGCGAAGAAGATTTGCTGAAGCAAACCTGCCACCCCGAAAACCAGCGAGTGGCCCCAAACTTGGCAACAAAATCGAGAAAGCGCATCGGGTAGTGAGAATGCGATACTCCCATGGTCAAGAATTTTGTTCACAGATGAATCTCTGTTTCTCTGTCTTTATTGTTTTTACTTTTTTTTTATTTAAAAAAGTTACTGATGTATAGTTTACAATGGTATCAAAGAAAGCTGATAAAATTTGCTATGTAACGTTTTTTATTTTACGTTTTTCGTTTTTAAATCTCTAACTTAAACTTAAACTTCTATAGTTTAGAAAAAAAAATATAATTGAAAAGCGTAGGTACTAAGTTTTGCAGGCCAGTGTATTTGTGTTCAGAAATATCGACTAAACTTATTATTGCAGAAAATTTTGGTTTAGTAGTAAAATCATATGAGATTTTAATTTGAATCATATTTCAGTTTTCAATGTCATCAAAAATAAAATGACAGCCTTCTAATGTTCCCACTGCTGGGACACTGGCCTACTCTCAAGCAAGAGTGATTGGATCTTGATCCACCACGCGGACCCAATGCGGATCGGTGGATGGCACATGTCTTTCGAATTTTTAGTTCTTGGACATGCCGGTTTCCTCACGATGTTTTCCTTCACCGTATGAGAGCACTGGCATTGTGCACATAAATTTTTCATAGCGAAAAATCCATTGGTGCACGACCGGATTCAAACCCACGGCCTTAGGATCGGAAGGCGGGATCACTACGTAAATTTTCATTGATGCCACTAAACAGATAAGCAAGACGTTTTCTTTTGCTCTGATTGGTGTTCAATCTATCTTGGCAGATTGCTGTATTTTGTAGTTTTATTTTAATAAAGTCATTAACAATCTCGCAATAACTTAAAAATATCTAAATGGTTTATATATTCCATGAATCCTTTTTGCTAAAAGATGAACACATTAATTTTAGTGATTCTTGGTTACTGTCATCATGCCCATCAGGACACTATTTATATTAAGTAAAGCTTCTGATAAAATATTATTGGCAGGAAACATTTCATTACAAGAAATATTTAGATCACTGAACCGTTCAGATCCCTTTGAGAGATTTGTTTAAAATAGGTTATTCCTTTGAACGGTCATTAGGGAAATCGAAGGAATTTTTAGGTCAATTGAATTTCTGTCTTGAGTTTTGTTGACTTGAATTTAAATCAAAATTGGTGTAGAGTTCATTGTTATGATCCTATTGTGAGGTTAAATTATTGTAATAACTTTATTTTGTCGGTATACTACTTTTCGCCGAATATTTTTATCAAATGGCTACCCATTTTTTTTACGTATTTTGCGAGTGTTAGTTTAATTCGTAGAAAATGTAATAATCGGGTCAATAAACTGTCAGCTTGGGCATCGTGTGAAGGCCGCACTCTAGATGTTATTTGATTCTCGAAGTGAAGGGCCAGTAGAGTGGTCGCCACTGTGAAGAGTCGCTCGGGGCCAGCGTCGCGTCAGCGCTCGCTCCACTCGACTCACATATAACCTAACGACTTCACAATCTGCATAATCAATCTGAACTTTCCGACCCACGCTGAAACACCGATATCTACAGCAAATAAGAAAACTTAAACGATCAGAACGAAATCGAACTTTGTTCGGTTACGCATTTGTAGAGTTCAATATAGTTAAGTTGACCGAAATCCGCAATTCTAATATTTACCAACTGTTACCCTAACTTGGGTCAAGTTTTTAAAGTAAATCCAGTGAGTACTATTCTTACAAGAGTGAAATGCTGTAATACTTACAGCATCACTGTCTCATACCTAACTCTAAATATTTTTTGAAATAGGTATATACATAAACTGATTCGACTATTTTAACTAACTAGTTCTCAAATTAGAGTATCAATCATGTTATGTAACTAATAAAATTGTAGGATATATTTTTCTTGAAATAGCTAGCAAGTAAGTAATTTAATGAGTTTCGTGGAATTGGCACTTTTACTATTTTCTTCTATTCAGTAAGGCTTTCTTCTTATTTTTCCAGCGCACCTCATCAAAGGAAGTGCGCAACAGGAAGTGAGGCATCATTGCATTAGAATAATAAACGATTTTTTATCGGGTCCATCTAAAGAGGTATCGATTCCGATAGACTGAACCCTATCGTGCGATCACTCTCCGAGGGTCGTGCCTAAAGAAATCACGTAAACAATTACTTTAAAAGTGACGACAGGGACTGTCCCAATTTCAATCTTTTTTAAATTAGTGTTGTGACGTTAACGACACCACCATGATTTGCAAAAAAACACCTGAAGGCAGACCTCTTAAAAAGACTATACAAATATAAAAGAAATGGCGGCAACACTGCATATATTTATAATAACAAAAGTTATGAGCAAATTAACAGCGGAATAAAACAACATCTAATAAGATTTAAAAAAGCATAGTAAAACAACTTTAATAATGGACCCAGTTCACAGAATGTGAATCATTTCTTCGAAAGAAAGTTAAATACGTTTTTCCGTTCCTACCCTCAAGTCCAACTAGAACGCGAAGACAATGAGCGATGAGAGAAAAACTACGACAGCGCAATTTAGTAAACATGAGCTGAGGTCTTTTCTCGCGAGCTCACAGTATTTTGCATGCGTGATAACTCTCAAGTAACATAGTTATGCGATCTTTCTCGAGTCGCAATAAGACCCTGGAAAAATATCTAAGTTAATCCAGTCGAAATAATTTAAACAAAGAAATTAATTCTTAGTAAAACTTATGAGCATTGCACATCCCCCTCGAATTGAAGATTAGACGCTAGATTTGTAATAAAGTTTGGGTATTATTTATTTATTATTATGAATGGTGCTTCAAAAGTGACTTAATTAACTTTAAGAGCGAATTTAGAGACCTCAAAACTAAAGTATTTTCTCTATGTTTAATTAATAATATTTCAGAAATTAGGACTTGATGAATAGCGCTGGGTCATAGGATATCTTAAAATATTGTCACGTAACGCTCTATACGATGCTTGTAACAGCTTGTGTTGGTAGCAAACAAATTTTCAAAATTCTCTACACGTAATATGAACTTAGAGCAATATGCTACGTGGTTTGTCTCAAAATATAATTAGGAGTAGCGTTGGGCCAGGCGAGGCAAATTTGTTGGTTGTTATTTCATTCGATAACCAGTGATCGCAGTCAAATGTTCAACAAGATTGCGAATAAATAATAATTGTATACTACCTTACCAGCGCTGGCAAATCTATAGGAAATGTTGAAAGGAACTTGTAATCAATAGATGTTGGACTTTCATCATGTCGTAAGTAAATAAATAAATAATGCTGAACAATTCACACAGCATCATCTAGCCCCAAGCTAAGCAGAGTTTGTATTATGGGTACTGGATGACTGATATAATTAATACAATACAATACATAGATAGATATTTTTTATTATACATAGAAAATACCCAGAACACCCGGAACAAATATTTGCAGATCGTACACACATTTGTTCCGAGGCGGGAATCGAACCCGCAACCTCCGCGTCGCAAGCGGGCCTTCACCCGCCGCGCCACATCGGTCGTCTGTGTGTTCAGTGTGTCAAAGTTAGTTCACGAATGTGACTACGGATACCAGTAATAAAAAGAGCAATTTTGTTAAGGTATGTCTTTTTTTTTGTAGTATAAACTTCTGTTGAAATGGTCTGCGGTAATGTCCAACTAGTTGGACCAAAGAATGTTTCATTCCCGGAGAACAAGAGAGATGGCGGTAACTTTGGGGAGATTTTGAGTTTAGAATTATCATTATCACACACGACCACGAACAAGAACTGATGCAGTACCTAAATAAAACAAACTCACTTATGCTTAGGTTTATAAATATAAGAAAGCCCGTTTAATTTACTTTAGAGTTCTGCCGGGGACATGATTTAAATTAGAAATTGCAGTTGTTTGCTACGGGCTTTACTTTTAAAAAGATAAAACCTTGCAAGGCTTTATATTCTAACATCGGATAAAGGAGCAGCGTCAACAATGATGCCAATCTATGAGCATGGTAAAATGTCTAGTCATTCTCTCCATTAAAGAGCAGATAATAAGGAAAATGAAGCCAAACAACACATAAATAACTACTAAAGTGTTACTCTTGTCAAATTATATCAATTCAAGCGTCATTCACCGCATTCTATAGCAAGGGGAAGTAAATTATCTATTATGTGGCAAGAGTGTGAGTGTAATGTATGTAACCTCGTAGCACTCCTATTTCGGAATGGGAATGCAATTGTTAAAATGCATTCAAACCAAATTTCCAATTCTCCGTCTGTCCGCTACAAGCTCTTCAACACGAGAAAGCAGACTCCGTTTTTAAAAACATTTTAACGCTACGACTAAGACTGTAACAATTTTTCCTTCTCAATTTTTTCCCTTCAAGCGGTGATTAATAATCACAATGGTCTTTTTAAATTGTCCCAATTTTCTGCGGAGCATTCAGCGGGTATAAATTGAGATAAAATCATTTATTCCGAATTTCAGTACTATTTTCTTGTCACTTGCTTCGATCGGTACCTACCGACATGTATGCATGCACAATACTGTACACTATACCTGTACAGTAGACGTACCTATAGACTTTGAATTTCTAGCTGGTAATTGCTGTGGTGTGCTTGTAATCAATTTACTGTTAATTGGCTAAATCCAACCAAAATCTAGGCTACGTTGGATCTGACGACTAGGAGCGTGGAATTGAATTGTGAATTTTGATATGCTGTAGGCAAAGCCTGAAATTTAGACATTTCTGGTTTACCTACCTGGTTGTTCGAATGTCGTTTATGTTGATTTTTGATTAATCCTAATCATTGTTCATCTTGATCCTGGAAAGTATGCAATATGCATGTTGCTAAATACCTTGGTTTGTTTTGTTGAGAGCACCGGTGGTCAAGTGATAGTGACTCCGCCTTCCGATCCTAAGGTCGTGGGTTCAAACCCGGTCGTGCACCAATGGATTTTTCTGTTCGAAAAATTTATGTGCGCAATGCCAGTGCTCTCATACGGTAAAGGAAAACATCGTGAGGAAACCGGCATGTCCAAGAACTAAAAATTCGAAAGACATGTGCCATCCACCAATCCGCATTGGGTCCGCGTGGTGGATTAAGACCCAATCACTCTCGCCTGAGAGTAGGCCAGTGTCCCAGCAGTGGGAACATTAGAAGCCTGTCACGATGTTGCTAAACATAATTATCCTAATATAGGCACAGAACAGATATTAGTTCTACGTATAGAATGATAAAAAGTGTGCTATCTCGCTCATGCTATAAGTGGGTGGGGCCAACCATGACACTCGCACATACAACGTCACAAACCATGCATGTAGTGATTGCAACGCGTTTGCTTCATACATTATATTGAGGGAGTCCGAAGTTGATTAAGTGTTCCTTTTTCAGAACGGTGCGGAACTTAAAACAATTTTAATCGTAAAGTAAATCTAATTTGCCCTCAAGCTAGAGTTTTAATTAATAAAGCGAGTGAAGCGAGAGCAGTTGTTAAAGTCATTAATTGGAGTTTCGGAACGCCATGACTGTATGGAAAATAAAACTAGTTAAACGCTTTGTTGCGGTGAACGGAGCGACAGGGATTATTTGTTATTTGCAATATTTTAACACAAATGTACGCTCAAACTCATGTACGTACATATGTTATAAACCCGCAAAAGAAGTAAAACATTTTAAGGCAGTTTTTTAATCAATAATTTGTCACCAAAGCAAAATTTCGTAAAAGAAAAGAGATCATAAAAACTTATTTGCAATCCCATTCCAAAAGCTATAAATCAGTTTACTGTCACAAGAGGCGGTGTCAATACAAAAGTAAGATAATATTATGCTGAAAGGCTTCGATTAGAGCACCGCTAGGAGATCTTTGTCACTTTAAGTTCCGTCAAATCAGCTGGCATTGTAAATCGAGCTCTATTTGCACTGGCTGTAAATTAAAATGCCAGAAAATATTGACATAAGTTTCATTCCATATTATTTGCAATGAAGTCGACAAACGGTTCAAAATTATTCTAACATTATTGAGAGACATATACCTTGGTATACGAGTTTATTGAATATGTGGGTTGGGAATGGAAATGTTCGACAAATGAGATTTGGACAAAATGAATTGAATTGTCTAATCTACTGGTAAACAAGTAACAAGCAAAACTAAATTATTATCGCTTTAGATGTGGAAGTAGATCCACAAACAGAGAACAGAAAAGTAGTAAGTGGAAGTAGTTTGATGGCAGAATAACAAATTTGGTTGTAGAACAGCTTATTTTATCACCCTATTCGAACATATCTTACAAATGCTTTTGATTGAAATGACACATGCTCTGCTAGTTTCAGAATTGTATTTAGCTATAAGTTAGCGCACTGCTCAGCCTTTGGAGTCTCTGTAATTCGAGTTTCCGCTAAGTGCGATTTACATTGGGCCAGCGACTGGCTCCAAATGATGTCAGTGATGACTTTAAGAACTGACTTTCTCTGCTTTACAAAGGGTCAGTACGCGAGAATATTGAAGTCGGTACTGACCCGACAACGTCTTACTGACTCCAAATCTATTTACATAATTGCTATTGACTCAATGTAAATCATACTTTTAGATAACGTTTAGCATAAAAGCTCCCTGATCCCTGATAGTTTTTATATTATTTTTAGTGTCAATGCGTCGAAATAAGAGTGAGATTTCGGTGTGTTTCTACTATTGTCTGTACTGTGACGGGATAAGAGCTCATTCACCTGGCACAACTCGTTTATTGAGCTATAGACTCACTCCCCCGGCACCTATTCGCACTTTCCGCGCTTTGATGCGAATCGTTCGTGTTGTTGGGCCAATTTCGATTTTCTTTGAATCATATTTCTCTGTTTGTCTATATCATTTACTTGTTCTAGTCTCGATGCTCGCAGACATTATGGTATCTAGTATAGAAAGGTGTTAAAACGATCCATCATCATAATATTGGCAAAAACCTAGTAGATTTGTCATATCCGTAAATTCTGATTCTTAGTATTACGCGTAGCAAAACCGTATATTTGTTGTATCAACGAAGGATGATTAAAAGCTTTTTTGATGAAAAGTGCAAGGAACCAAAGTTTGCTAATATAGTAAAAAACTTCAACCTGTCGTGTAGAGTGCTATCCAGGCGACGAACAAGGTCCACATTGTTTAAACCAAACCAGCGCGTAATTACATCTGACTTTGAAATTACACTGAAAATGGCGTACTCACTGGGAATAATAAAAACTTTACACACCTTTGTGCGTAAATTGAAAAGAATCTGATAAGGTTCGGCATTTTTTTATATTATTTTTAGAATTTTATGTGGTAGTATCTATCGATAGCTTTGTGTTTTACGACAGCGCTTATCGTCAATTTTACGCTAATGTTGTGCAAACAAGAAATAAAATTATAAGGTTTGCTTGATGCCCTAATTTCTACGGAATTATTGATGTTTATAGACAGCATATCAATGAGCAGTGTTAAAAAACACCAGATGATTTTACTGAACATTTTTAAATTTAGCAAAAATATTCAATGCTCTATATTGAGATAAAAATAAAATGGAAGGTGGTCAACCCCAGATAGTTGAAAAAAAGGCAGTTTACGAGCAACGTAGCGAGCGCGGCTCGTGTTCACCGGAAGTTTGAGCTCGCTGCAAAAACTGCACACGTGCTCATTGTGCACTTTTAATAACACATTTTGCTCCGGCGACACTAACGTGTCGTAACTTGTGCTACGTTTTCATACTATAATATGGCTCATTATGTTTTTTTGTAAACTCAGAAATGTTAATATTATATAATTTTGTGTTTTCAATATGGGGCTCTCAAAAAGCAAAAACAGCATGTTAAAATCAGCTTTTAGATCAAAGATATGAAGACTGAATAGCTGATGACATGATAAAACTATATTTTAGTTATTTGGCCTTGGTCTTGTAAAAATAAAGTAATTCGTAAGAGTCAGTGACCAATTATGGTGACGGATTTAATGGGCCGCCTGAAGGCCTCTGTCATGGACTTTGAAAAACGAGTAAGCATAAAACAACCTGTAAAAACGATCAGGTAAGTAAATTGCTACTAACAAAAGTTAAGAAACCAATTAAGAAAATATAACTAACTTTTAGAAACGATTACGATGATAAAGTACAAAACTCATGTTCCAGAAAATTGGTTAGCTAACAACTACTGCGTAGTAAAAATGTAGACGTTCACGTAACATTGTTGTGGATTCGTAAACACTTAACCTGATTTACCAGACCCATTACCGTCTAGACATTGATAATTTTGCGAAGTTATTCCAGTCCAGTTGTAGACGTCATTTTAGTATCCACTATTTATAAAGAAAGGGATTTGTAGGTAAAACCTATTACTTTATTTTTAGTCTAGATCGGTGTTGTGCCCATCGGACAGTGATATTTTTGTTTTTTTTTTATGATCGACATTCAATATTTCATATTGAGGCAGAAATATGTACATGTCCGAAAGCGGGCTATATATGTAGTTTGAATATTGGGAAATTTGTGAGTGATATTAATTTCAATGCAGTCAAAACGAGAGCAGGCTGCGAAAAGCAGACGTCATCTAGTTGCCGATGAAAGCAAATTAAACAAGTCTTGCTATTTTTTGCTTTATTATAATATGTTATAAACCAAAAACTTGGGTCGCACGTTATACTAATAAAAATAAAAAGCTTCAACTATAAATGGTTTTTCTCCATTTACGTAAATCATAGTAATTTCCCGGAGCGACGTTGTTGCTGTCGCACGGTTATCGACAGCGCCGACATTATCTTGAAATTCCATAGCAACAGTTTGTTACTTTTCTCATGTGAAGGTACATTATCTAAATATATAAAATCGTTGCGCTACTGACTATCTGATTGACTAATAATCAACGCATGACAATACATACAGGTTAAGTGTTTTTTTTTAATTTGTACACTTAGAAAGTAATTTCCGCAGTTCAATTCCTAGAAGACGCAGCGAGAAGAAAGCATGAAAAAGCCAGCGCGGAAAAAGTTGCGGGCGTTTTAATAGTTTCACATCATTTACGTAAAGAATAATATCGTGTCTCATTATAAATGTACAGAATGTACATCTTTGAACATCTGAAAGCTTCTTGTGAAAGGATTTTTTGCCGTTGGCATGCAGACTTTACGCAAGCCTCGCCTGAAAATGTGGTGGTTAAAATAGCTCAGCCGAGTATGATAAATGACAGGCAGCACACATGGGACTAGCAGTTCTCAACGTAAATTGTAAGTTATGTGCGTTGCCTATGATTTTAAATGCAACTATAAATATTTCAGTTTAACTGCTAGGTGACCTGTGATATTAATCATATGCAGATCCCGTAAACAAGTTATTTTGTACTGATAGAATTTTCATGTGCCCGGTAAGTAATAAGCACTACCGGTACGCATTAAAATGTGTCATTTGAAAATGTGTTTCTGAAATAGACAAATAGGTTTCCATTTGAATTTGCCACGAAGAATAGATTCGATCAAACTCGTGCATATCTATAAACAGAAATTGGTTTACCAACAAGAAATAACCAAATATGTAGGTAGTCTGTGAAAATAGAAACACACACTGACAAAGAGCTCGCACAAATAGAGCTTACAATTAGATCAAGCATACAGTTTGAATCACAGACCGTGTGAAATGCCTGAATCAGTAAATGCTACTCGGGTACTTGCCACATTTGCTACTGAGTAAATAGACAAAAACATGTTCCTCATTATTGGAAACAAAAGAGATTTATCTATTCCCTAGAGTCGAAATACACGGTGCGGTGCGACCAAATAACCAACTGTGGGTGACGTAGAAATGTCGTAGCGCATCTACGAAGTATGCTACGAAGAATAATTTTCTTTCAACTCTATAAATACGATATAAGCAAAAATATTTTTCAATCGTCTCACTTGGTGGTTAAAAATAAAAAACTATTTTTATCTACGCTTGCGCTTGCATGCTTCCGCGGCGTGGGTTGCCTATGATTCAGAATACGATTCTTGGCCACATTCATGTGACTGTCAGTAGATATCTGAAACAACTCGCGTAAAAAATATACCAAATGCTATCGTAACGTTGTATGCCGTCAGTTTGTACAAGATTTCGTAGTTAGGTACGCAGCTTAGAGTGCTGTACAAAAACTCATGTGAAGCAAGAGATATTTATAAATATACTAGTAAACCCGGCGCGGCAATTTTTTTTTACCCTGTATATTTTCTCACCTTCCCTGAACTTTTACAAACATTTCAAGACCAAAATTAGCCAAATCGGTACAGCCGTTCTCGAGTTTTAGCGATATTAACGCACAGCGATTCATTTTTATACATTAGAAGATTAAGATAACATTCGTGATTGAGTCTCAGAATTTTACCGCACACGCAAGAAGTCTACACGCATCCTACATTGTCAGTGATCCACGAGAACAATCAACTGTCACATAAAAGGAACGTTCATACTAAATTCTCGTCAAATAAATACGGTATTTCGACATCCTCGCTTAATTGAATAGCGCTTTAATTACGACCAAGTGAATTACGTTGTTCGCAAAGTATGCACTCTGAACAATTCGCGGTGCTACAGAGAAACATAATGTAACAGTGGTTTATTATAATTCCGGACTTATTTACATAAATACTTGAAAGTATGTAAATAAGTCTGGAAATGGATGAAAATACTGTTGGTGTTAAGGTGTGGAATAAGGATACCTTTTAAATAAACATGCTTCTTTAGATCTCGTTGACTGCACTAAAGTGGCGATATCAACCAATGCATAATAAAACTGTAGGTTATCGGAGCTTTACTGGCTTTATTCATTCTACAAATAGCACAATTGCACGATGTAAAGCAAGAAAGTATCGTTTAGATCTTAAACAGCTTCTGTTCTTATGATTCTGATCATCATGACCAGCTTTTCAATGTTTCCACTGCTGGGAACACCTACTCGCAACATAGACTGAATGGATCATACATAATCTAAAACACGCAAATTTTGAGTGCTCGAACACGCTGGTTTCTTCATGTTTTTCTTCACCATATAAGAACGCTGGCATTACGCACTATACATTTTTTGAACTGGAAAATTCATTGGTGTACGACTAGTTTCAAATCCACGATCTTAGGATCAGAAGAGGGGCTCAATACCATCAGACCACAAAGTGCCCACCAATTTATTTTTACCTATAAAACCTTTGCTCTTTAGTGTAAATCTATTTAAGTACGGAAATTTACTCTCATGTAGGCACACTTTACCAACTCCACCTTATTAACTCAACCAGTGTTATTCGATGCTCCGCGGTAGCAAAATGGTAAAAGTTGGGGCATCTTGATGAATTAGTTCAGTGAACGAGAGCAAAGGCTAAGGTTACTGTGTGCATCGATCTGCTTAATCAAGATGGATGTACATACATCTATGTACATTTACCCGGATGAATCTGTCAGAGTGATATTTTTTGTTCACAATAAATCTCTTGGTTATTCGATTTTTTTCGTCGCTCGACCCTAGTTTTTATTTAACTCAAGTACAGTAGTAGGTACTCAGATTTAGCAAGATAATTATTAAGAGTACCTGTACACTGTGCTGATGACACTTAAATATAAAAATATGCGTCGGTATTCACATAATGTTGTTCTCAGACACGTTTTATTTTAAGCAGTCAGTCCCAGGCGACCTATTAACTCCTTACTGGGGTTGACCACTGACTCACACAACCTTACAATGCAACGCATTTTACATCATACAACACTGCGTCCTAGTGCCGGCCGGATGCCAGCCAAACCTACATGGCTCGTGTGACCCGAGGTGACTTCAAACTAAAGAAATTGAACCACTATTCTCGCATTGTGCTAATATTCCGCACAATGCGAGAATTGCAAGATCGAGAGTGACAAGCGCGCTTCGGACTTTATTATTCCAAAACTCTGAATGCAGTTAGTAGCTTAGAATAACAACACGAAAAAACGAAGTACGCGCACGCAAATTGTGATCATTTTTAGACTAGTTAGGCTCACTTGGTCAAGTGGCTCGCCTTTCATCAATGTGAAGTCATCGTGCGCACGTCTCTCACAATTATAATTGAAAATGGTTTATTGTGTGGTTAAAGGCTGCTGTTACACCACGTATATTCATTTCACGCATAATACATAACCCGCTCACGCAAACATCAATTGTTTTGTGAACACACTTCACACTTTTGAAAATAATTTTGAATGAAACTATGATTCTACGTGTTATTATTCTAAGGTTAGTAGATTGAAAAGATTAAGCCTATATGTTTTCGCCGCACTATGAATACATTTTTGGTATGAACATTTTCTGTAGAAAGTGACGCCCTGAAAGTCCAAAAAACAAACCTTTGTCTTCAATTTTCTTGTTCCGAGTTTCTGATTAGTAGTTTTTAGCATTCATCCATTCAATTCGGACCTAGCGGTCATTGCATTGCCAGCTAAAGACAAAGACGCTGGTTTTAATCCTGCTCGATCTAAAATTGTATTCCTTTTTTACATTTAACAAGGCTTCTCCTTACCCTAACACAGTAACACGGTCGCTTAAATGTGAAAATTGTTTTACCAGCGGTTGCAAATTTAACTTTGGCAATAAGCCCTCATGTAAATTAAGGCAACATTATCGTCGTGTCGAAGCTAAATAAGTACATACAAGTACTTTAACTGAAACAGTTACGCCATATACGCGTAACTTTAAACATTATGTTTGTGAAAATACGCAGCGTTCGCACTTGCAAACATGACACGTGTTCTAGTCATGTTTGAGAAATTAATAAAAAGATAAATAATTGACGGACATTTTAACACAGTCATCTATCATTGAAATCCGCTTTTTATGTTCTGACTCTTCTACTAGAAATTGGAATAAAAAGAAGCGTTATTATATTAATACTTGACACATTTTACAGTCATTTCTATGATGTGGTCTACGAAGGTTCAAAAGCTACTGAGTATTACAAGATGCGCCACGTTCACGGGTCAGTCACATTACCATAATCTTTGATCCTCTAAATATTCGGTGCACGAGTCCGGCAGGACGGCGTTTGTAATAATTATGACCAACCCCTATGATGGATGACTACCCCCGGTGAATACCAAATCGTAGACATTAAATAAAATTCACGCAAAGGGGGTTGGGTAATAATTGTTCATGTTTTATCATAAGTACTTGCTGATAATAACTCGATTCAAACACGAGTTACAAACCTGCAGGGGTATTTTAAAACCATCGGCCCGACCCGACGACGTACCGAAACTTCATTACGTTTACAAATCTGTCATTACAAATAAGTCCTTACACCATTGCTCGCTTCGCACTCTGGCGTTTTAACTGTGTTCGATAGTCAAGCAGCTATGTATAATTTTAATAACTATAAGTTCCAATCTTTCTTCATTTCGTGGCTGGTTTTAAAATACCCCTACTGAGTAGGAATTTAAAAAGTTATCATGATCTCGATCCCCGTTTCAATTTTCGGGAGAAGTCTTATTACACTTGGTATTGCAGGTATACGTTTGTACTTAAATAGACATTTATCATTTACAATGGTCAGCGCGCCTCGCCGGCCGTTTATAGCGTTACATTTTGCAGATTTGTTAATGGTTCGGAGTTTGAAAAGGAAATAGAAAAATATATCATTATTGAGCTTTTGTGCAAAACAAATATGCCAATTTATAAAGAACATGACGTTATCTATTTTTGTATATCAACATTTACATGCAATTTATAAACACGAGCCTATCGGTGACGCTTGGAATGAGATTACTATACACCAACTTTATGCGAAAATTCTGCGAAATTACTGAATAAAGTCGAGTTGATTTTCGTGTTCATTTTTATTCCAAATGGAAATCGGTTCCAATTGGATTCTGATGAGGTTTTTAGGTTCTGAGGTCAGCAGAATTTTTAACGTAGATAGTATTCGAATTATCTATAGTAGATTAGACTGTTATCATGTATTATTTGATACAACAATCGAAGATTTCTATGAGTCAAAGATAAAAACACTGCTGTTCAGAACAAACTTTGTTGTCAAAATGTACTCCTTTTGGTTTCTTACGTACCTAAGCAAAAAGTATTCTTTTTTTGTGAGCAATTAACTTTAACTTTAAAAAAGAGAAACACAAAACAAGTTTTAGGAGAAAAATTAAAGCCGAAATGTTTTCTTAATTACTTTTAATCATCACCAATCTGTAAAACCACACTTTGGCACAAAAACATGATAGACTTTGCAACATCAAAATATAATGGTAAACAATTATATACTTAACAGTAAAATATCTTCTACACAGTAGGTAACAAAATCGTTTTGAACATGCAAAGCAAATTTGCTGAAATTGACTCGTTTTTTAACACAGATGAAGTTATTATAAAATAAACATTCTGATAAATTATGCTATCCTATGAATCCTATATTACGTAATTTACAGTCCTATGTATTATCCTATATAACAATATTTAGTATTCTATGATTTCTGAAAGACTAATAGTTAAAGTACCTACACACGGAAACTTGATGATGTATGATACCGATAGGCTCACCTATAGATAAAAAGATCTACCAGTTATAAAATATTAATTTCAACTACAAGGTCCCACGAGTATTTCAAAATTTAGGAAAGGATATCTAAATGTCTATTTTATTAATCAGTTTGAAATAAGTTTATCTCAAAGAGTGTAAATATGCAAATGCAAACAAATAATACTAGAGCGATTTATGCGCAGCTTAGGTAAAGATGTTATTTAATTTTTGCGGCATTGACAACACTGCATGTATCCAAAATCCAGCAAACTAAGTTGAAAGCTAAATTTAGTTAGACAAGTACATGTTTTATTGCTTTATCATCTAATCTATTAAAACCTACAGAAACAGGTAAGTATTTACATTTAAAATTGTTCATGCACTGTATTAAAATCACTTTAACTTTGTCCATTAGAGGTAGTCCAGTATATCATACACAGTACTGTCTTTTGTACCTTTTACAGGTAGCTAGCTAATATCATACAGAAGTAGTGATCTGTTCTATCAAGTGATGTTCTCGACGTTTGCAAGTAGACCGACAGGAGCCTCCACGACTCCACGTAGACCCTCTATTTGCGAGTCCTTCGGGAACACTTCTAGAAGGTCTCAAAGGAACCGGCCGTCGACAGCAATCGGGGTAATGAGCCGCTGTACAGCAAGTACGGTTGAGAGGAGCCGCGTAGGAGTAAGATTTCGGAAGTCTAGTCCCGCAGCTCGGTCCTGGCCAGCCGCAGTAGGCTGTAGCACCGCCAGCGCTACAGGCGCACCAGGCCGGTTCGAACCTCGGCGGAGGAGTGATGCACCTACAGGCCTCTGAGATCGCCAACGCAGGAGCCGGAGGGGGAGGTTCTGGTTCTCGTTTGGAGAATCCCACAAAAAACAGTAACAATGCTCCAGCGAGGGTGGATGCGGTTGAGAAGTAGAACCCTGCTCGAGGTGCCTGCTGATTGATGTAGCCGGTCATGGGCACACCAACTATCACTGGAATGGCTTCCGCTCCTTGCACAAAACCTGCGGACAAATTATGAGTCATGAGCATGTATACAATGGCTGCATTCAGCCATCTAATTTTTAGCAGCAAATAAAGGTCTCTGAAAATGTCAAAAAGACTTTATATTACCTTTACTTTCGTGCAATATAGTTATTATGAATGGTGCGTACAAGTGGAACATTATATTATAAAGCACTTGCAAAAAAACCAACATAACTTCGAACTGTCAGCATAAAAACGGCCATTATCGGAACAAGGTTGTCTTTTATCATTACTGAAACCGAAAGGCAGTTCCACTCACCCCAAACTTTTGTGAAGTGCCGGCCCCTTACGCGCTCCATTGTCAGCATTTTCATTGAATATAGAAACCCGCCCAAACAGAGGCCGTACATCCACGTAAAGAGCACGTAGCCGTGGTAACCTTCCACGCTGCTCAGCGCGAGCATCGATATACCTGAGGGAAGGATATGACATATATTTTTTAGTTTGCCACTTTACTACTTAGGATAGTGGACCAGACGGATAAAAATAGGGATCCTAGGTAAGCTATATAAAATTGACACAAATGTCACGCAATAAAATGTGCTAAAATGTTTGAGATAAGTTTAATACTAATAAATGCGTTCAATTCAATTATATAGTGTTCCAATTGTGGTAAGCAGATGTTACCACTCATGGCAGTCTGCCAACTCGTCATTAAGTTAACAATAACATTGAACCTACCTATACCCAATAAGGCTGTTTGGCACAGATACTGCTTAGAGACGAGGCACTGTGCTGACGGCCTCACCAGCACCAGCCCGAAGCCAGCGCAGCCCAACACCGTAGCAAATCCAAGGAAAGTTTGCAACAAAACTAACGCGCTCTCCTCCAAACCCTCTTCAGACCCTTGCAAAGCCTGCAAAAAGTTGATTTTTCAATCACAGCGGAATCACAAACCAATCGCAACTTTGGCAATTAGACTTACCAGAAAAAACACTGGAGTGTAAAGTCCGAAAGCCGCTAATCCAGAGGCCAACAACAAAACTTTGGCGGGTCGCGATCTGAGTGGGCTTAGATCGATGAGAGGAGGTCGTTTTAGCCCTTTCTTTTCTTTCAGCTGTCAAAGAGAAATTAAAGTAACAAATTGTTTTCATAACAAAGTTAGATGGCAATTTGTTTTTGGGACAAAGGGATGAATTACCTTTACTTTACGGCGTTGATTTTTGAGATGTAATATGGCGCGTCGTTGTGGATGGTATAACGAGGCACTCCGGTAAACTGCGCTGAGAAAGAAGGCCAGGACTAGGATACCGGTTATAGCCTGCAAGCCTAGACGCCAGCCGAGTTTCCTGGTAGACAAAATTAACTTATTAAAACTTGTAAGAAAGTAATTTGAATATAAGTAGACATTACTTAGACTGTTTGTTCATATGAATTTTAAATGAGCTGAGTTATTACTTTTCAGGTTATTTAATTTTCGCTCTTCAGTACCTACTCTTAAGATATTTGATACTCAAAGATATTTGACGATAATCTACTTAGTGAAAGATAAATGTTTGAGCTAAGAGTAATAAAAATGTATTTCCAAGAGTTTAGATGGAGTGACTTTACGTGCGACTCGAGCGCATTCTAAAACGCGCATTTATAAGTAGGTAGGTTCTACTAGAGGTTCAGAAATTCCGTCCACATGTACTCAAACGTTTTATTGAGAATTATTTTAACTAAGGCATTTTATGCGCGTGAATTTAATCTAAAGAGACTATATAGGCTTTGATAGCATACCCAACAGCTTCTTTGTAGGCAACGCTAAAAAGTGCAATACCGACGCCTCCTCCAGCGTGGGCCACTAGTTCTACGAACTGTCTTCGTCTTCTGAAGTAAGCACCGAGCACCAGACCCGCGGCTTCTCGCACCAGTCCACAGCCGATGCCGAGAACTACACCTACAACAAATCCACAAGAAGTTAAAAAATAATCAACCTCTTCATCTTTATTTATATTTGTGATTCTATTAAATAAAACTTTGTTAAAAAAGAATGTTTTAAAATAATTAACAAAAAGCAAAAAGAGCAATAACTCGATTTTAACATAACTTTATAAGAAGTTTACAATTTCTCACCATAACTCAGTAAGGTCTGATGCAACTGCGTCGCGAACGATGTGAAGAGACAAGCCAGTGGAAGCAGGAGACCGCCTAGGAGCGCAATGAGTCTCGGCGACCGTCGCCGGCCGGCCACCAGCGCTCCCGCCGCCCTCGACACTCCGACGCATAATGCTCCAGCCCAAACTGTGATAAAAAAAACTTGATAAAAGAAATCCTATACTTTTCCTATAGATCAACAGTGATGTAGTTCACTGTTGATTTATATTATGTTGGTATTAGTTTCTTCCAGGATGAGCTTGTTACCATGACTATGTTCCGGATGACCGAAGCCAGGCATTTATATTAGAGCACTTCTGATCTTAGAACGTAGCTAACAATCGGGATAAAAACTTTATTATTCAGAGTTGGCCACTATTGATTTACTGAACATATTCAACGAAAAATAGCTTGGTTGCTGTGTAACGAATGGGCAGGCATTGCTGTATTCATTCCAACCTGCAATCAGATGAGATGACTCTCGTTATCCAGAAACGTTCAAACTAATTTGACTTACCTGAATGCAAATGAAATTCAATAGTAGGTTTATGAATTTATGCCTCCTCTGCGAGAAAACAAGCAAATCAAATTCCGCTCTAGGATAGGATTCAATAAAAAATAGATCGCAGCTATCTTCTTGTTTTCCTTTTGCCGTAATTTGTTAAGATGTAATAAATAAGATGTAATAAATGCTACCAAAAAATTAATGTATTTTTTGTTAAAATTATCGTGAATTTCAGGTGAGGAAGAAAATGATTGATCGCATTTGGAAGCCAAGTGAGATTATTGTAATAGAAATTTTCATTTTGGAGTGCTATTTTGATCGACACATGGAGGTCATTTTTTATAAGAAAGGCTTTCAAAAGGATGAAGAATACTGAGCGGAGAAGAGAGTGTCATATCAACTATCGTTCCAAAATTTAACAATTTTGTCTAATCTTGTGTTTCTTGCATCTCAATCATTTGGCGAGAAAGAAAATTACTGAACAATGAACGTTGCCCTAAGGCGACACTAGTAAATTATGCGATAGAGCCTGCCAAAAAGGTTTTACCATTACGGTGTATTGCTACAAGTTAATAAGTAGCACAGTTAAGCCAAATTTGGTTTAACGAGTCTGTAGTTCACACGTTCTAATACTGGTGAAAAAAACCCTATTGATATAGATTGTATGGATTATATTATATTATATGCATTGAAACATAGGATATTTTTATCTTGGTAACAAGCAAGCAAAGCCTCAAGTGACAGCTATTTTCTAATAGGTATATCTTTAACTAAAGCCACAGAGTTATTTTCCGCTCCGCCTCGCCGAACCCTGCTCATAACCAAAATGACTTCTGCCTTAATATTCAGCCCGAGATGTGAATTTTGGAAAATTAATTCAATAAATCACGTCTGTTCGCAAATACCGGACACTGAAAAACTTTATCGAATCTATTAGCTGTCGAAACACGCACAAGGGGCTTGTTAACTAATTACTTCATTGTCGAGCATTCAGAAATGTGATAATACGCGCCTCGAAAACACAAACAAACGTTGGTTATTAAATTGGAATTGAAGAAATGACAGCAATTAAAAGTTGCCGAGGTGAGCTCGTTTGTAAGACGTAATGTCGTTATGCTTTCATTTTGTGTTTTTGAAAAAAAGTTGCGCTGTGTTTATTTAAGTATTTCTGGAGGGTCGGTGTTGATAGATTACTTTCCTGTTCGGCTCCCTGGAAACCTGACGGCGACGATTCAAAATTGTTTCTTTCTTTAAATTCAGTCGCAACGCAAGATGAATTTTGTTCTTTTATTCCCATCTAGCAGTTTGTCATTTTTCAATGCCAATTGTTTGTAAATTGCTTCATGTGAAAATGACAAGAAGATTATTTACTCCCTACTTTACAAATAAACGGCATATTATGAACGTTTTCCGTGAGTAATGATCGCCTTCACTGAAATCAACGTTTACAATCTGTTATGATTATGACACATAAATCGTTTTTATTGCATCTTCATTCTTGGATCATTGCGTTTTCAATATTAAATGTTTAAAGAAAGGCTGTTCATCGTTAAAACTGCTTTAAACTTGCAGACATTATAACTTACCAGCGTGATCAGCAGAAGGTCCAAGATGTCGTAAGGCATATACGTGAAGGGCTCCGTAAGCAAGTTGAAGTCCTGTAGATAGCAAATGTGCAAGAAAGGCAGCTCCGCATACAATCCACCTGAAAACAACCACTTTGTGTGAACACCATTCACAGCCTTCGTATGTTCCTACTGCCCAAGTAGTGTCAGCGTGTCCAAACACGGCGTGCTTTCGAGTGAGAATTTAATGATTGAAAAAACCCGGTACACGACCGGTTTCCAACCCTTAGATAAACCTTATAACCTTAGGATAAAGCGTGATCATCGTAACTAAAACTCCAGTACTCTAGATTACGTGCACGCACACTGTTGATGGCTTATACTATGTAATGCACTACGAGAAATATAAAAGCCGATCCTATAAACACTATTTGTTTTGAAAGCCAAGGAAGTAAATTATATTCAAATCCTTTATAAGTTGGTGACACTAGAGAGGTTCATGAATAACTAAATATCTAGAGAGTCTAGAAACTCGAGGGACATGGACCACCACCTCTGGTCGAATTTTGCAGCTTATGTAAATAGGATATTCAGCTACTATAATCCCTGAGGTTAACTGAGAAAAGATGAAGGCACCTACGAGATTACTGTACTCGGTTGTTTTTTTAGTTAATGCTCGTATATTAAATCGTCTAGTATTGAGCCCAATCAATTGATTGATAGTTGTGGTCAAAGCTGGTCTACAAACAAAAAAGTGCTGTCACACTTCTGTACGAATCGAGACGTTTCATTCCATAAGATAATATTATTGCGGACAATAACATAAAATATAACATTATTGTGGAATAATTCCAGATAATGTGAACGATACAAGTATTTATAGCAGCGTAATAGTACTATATTTATGTGTGAGCCCATGTTATTTAGGCCACGGCACGCAGTCAATATCCGCGATATAAAAAATCGTTTATCGCCTGATGAGATCTGATTTATAATTCCCTTGCTGAAACGACGGTACCTTTTGCTTTCTGAATTCCGTTTTTATTTTGTTGGAATAAAGTTGCCGGTGCGACTGATGGGGATATAATACGTCTTCATTTTGCGTCACATCACGTTTACCGCCAGGGAAATTCGAGATTCCCTCGCTCGCGTCTTGTTGCTTGTCGCGACATTTATCTATGGCCAAAGGCGGGCTATGATGTGCTCGTAAAGCGCAAGCCACACTGTGAGCTAAGCTAACCTAGCTATAGGTAGGTAAACTAAATAACTCAGACCATTTCCTGCGAGTTACAGTGGAGGGTGTAATGCGCGATTTGATAGAAGTAGATACCTATGTGGTAAAACTATCTTAGATTTTGAAGGACACGCGTCTGATACCTTAACTTTACCATGTCTGCCGTAGGTGGTGTGAACCAAAGTATGAAAAGATACCGCAGCTATGTGTGCTAAACCTAGTTAGCTTAGCTTGTGGTGTGGCTAGTGTATAATAATGTGTGAGCCAGTCTGCTGGAAATTTGACACAGTGTGCTATGAAACATTCTCACGTGCGAGTCTATTTAGTTTGAGTCTGATCCAATTTAATACTTCGGTGGTTTCTAAACATCATGGGAAAATTGGGTAGGGTTATCAATTACCCACGAACCAGAAATAGAAAAGAAATTGTATTTTATTTAAGAATTGACGTGGGTGAGATATCCTACAACATCATTCAGATAAGAAGTCTTTCATAATAAATATAACCAGCGGTACGGAAGCAGTAAAAATGGCATGTGGTTAAAGTTATCTTTTTGACTGCGTAATAAGAAATAATATAGTTATTAACAAATAAATTATTTAAGGTCATTCATTATCAACCTGACAAAGTTAAGGGGTAGGTTCCACACATAAAAAAAAAATACTTGTACTTTTTTTTTTCTGAACGCTTTTTTTTAAATAAAAAAAAAAATTACGTAATTCTGCTTAATAATTAGTTATCCTTATCCATTGGTAAACCAACAAACAGTTTAAGTGGCCGTAATTTTTAAGCTTTGGGTGGCACTGCATCTGTTATGGTCAGGCTGCGGTGGTATCCACCAAGATGGACTCTTGCTAAAAAGTCCTATTACCAGGTAATTAAGTATTATGGATTTTAAGAAAAATCTGTAACAGCTTAAACTTTATTTCCGATCCGTCACCATAGGTGGACAGAGCTGGGTGACAGATGAGAATAATTCAAAATCAAAAAAATCTAAATCAAAAATTATTTATTCAGTAGAATCACAAGGATCACTTTGAAACGTCTTACAAGCTAGGAAAATTTACACCAGTTCCAACGCGCCCATGCCGTAAAAGAACTGGCAACAACACCGGCTGGGTTCCTATCGCTTTTTTGGCATGACCCTTGCTATTGTTATGGATTCATTTTCATTCATTCATTCACATTCGTCCCAAGCTTTTTTATCATCTAGGTAATCGGTTGTTTTATAGTAAGCTTTTTGAGACAGATTTTGTTTAATTAAGTTTTTAAATTTGACAATTGATAAATTTTGTATGTCGCTTGGGACTTTGTTAAAGAAGCGTACACATTGCCCTTTAAAAGATTTACTGACCTTAGTGAGCCTAACTGTGGGAACAGCGGGTTTATTTTTATTTCTAGTATTAACATTATGATTATCACAATTTTGTTTAAACAGATTAATATTTTTGCGAACATACATAAGATTTTCATAAATATATTGACAGGGTACTGTCATAATATTAATTTCTTTGAACTTATCTCTAAGTTATTCTCTAGGACCCATGTTATAAATTGCGCGAACAGCCCTCTTCTGCAACACGAATATGGTGATAATATCTGCAGCACTCCCCCACAACAAAATACCGTAAGACATAATGCTGTGAAAGTAGCTGAAATAAACTAGTCTGGCTGTATCGACGTCGGTGAAATGACGGATCTTTTTGACTGCGTATGCTGCAGAACTAAGTCTCTTCGACAATTTATCTATGTGTGGGCCCCATAGCAGTTTATTATCTAAGGTTATGCCTAGAAAAACTGTGGTGTCCACAAGGCCTAGCTTTTCATCTTTTATTTTTATATTAGTTTGGTTTTGTTTTACATTAGGTAGTATGAAACGAACGCATTTCGTTTTAGTTTCGTTTTAATCTTTGAATACATAAGAGACGGCAAGGGGCGCGTCGTAGTTGGCCGAGAAAACGTTGACAAGACGATCATTCTAGTATTCGAAAAGAAATGCGAGACACTTCTAAAGACAAGAATAAGTCAAGAAACTTTGCAGAAATCTTTGCCTAGATGTGGGAAAATATTTGTTAAAAAATTTTTGTTAAACAAGACAGTATTGTTATTCTTGTTATTCTTACCCCCAGCCGCCTTCAGGGTAGAAGTGGTGCTTTATAGCTCGTGTGTCGAGTTCCCTACGGCGAAGCGCAGGCACGGTGCGGTGCAGCGAGCGCAGCTCTCGCTCGCGCAGTGCTCCACCTGAAGACTCTTCTTCACCTTCAGGCCAACCATCTATGTCAACGAATACCAAGTTAAAGACGTAGCAAGCTAATGCAATTTTCTTAGTGTGGGCAGTGGGTTGACCAACATCTGGTACCGTAATATACTATATTATTATTCTTGAAGTTGAATATACCTACTTGATGAATTCTTTATTAAATTAAGTAGGTATATAAACACAGCACCATTTAGCACAAAACTAGCCAAAACTTGTACCATGGAAACCGTAAGCTTAAGAGTAGTAGATTTCTTTGTGATAGAGCTGGTCCGGGGAAGGACTACCACCATACCTATTTCTGCCGCCAAGCTAATGCTTGCATTGCTGTGTTCCGGTGTGAAGGGTATGGTTTCCGGTGAAATTACTGGCACATGAGGCTTTCTATCTTAGCCTCAAGGTGGCAACCCGCGAGTGATACTTCTGGTATTGCAAGCGTCCATATAGGCTGCGGTAACCGCTTACCATCTTGTGGGCCGTACGCTTGGTTGCCACTTTAGTTGTATAAAAAAAACGATAGCTGATAGAATACCTAAGTACTTATTAAAATACACTAATGGAGAAGTTCTTAGCTATTAAAAAATCTGCGAAGCCGTTTGAAAATCATCACCTCTTTTCAAGTTTATGTAAAGATATAAACTTTGGATTTAGGAGTGTGAGGGGTAATTTCTGGCTATAAGTTTTATGATATAACTCAACTTATGTAAGCATAAGATTCTAATTCATTGCATAGGATTTACTGTTATATGATAAATGTGAGAAATAATTCCTTGGGTGCAAGACGTATCGGTCTCAGCGTAAACACAGTACAGAGCACAGCATTAGATATCACAGATTTTTCCTCTTTAGGTTTTGGCAAGAGAAAAAACAAAGGACGAACTGTATACTGTAATCCTGTAAACTTATTTGCATGCAGCAAGCATTGTTTTTACAGCTCCAAGCTCCGATTTAATGTTGCATAAAATTTGTGATTCTTCCAAAAAAAAGTAATACTTACGAGTTAGAGCGAAACATCGCAACCACAAGCGGTATCTTTTAGCTTTCTGTTCGAAAACATACGGTTAATAAAACAAATGCAACACGAGTTTCGCTCGGCAACGCGGTATTTGCGTTAGTCTGAATTAACCTTTAAAGCTTAAGCGATTCAGTATTATTGCTTACTTTCTCCGACCGTGATTTCGCAAAATTTTTATAAATTCATACAATACCAGCGGAACGCCCTGCAACTTTGTCCTTATATTTATGCAAACTTTTTCCTTCTGCGGAAACTCTAGGAGTTGATTTTGAGGATAATTTTGTGCAACCAACACATTCAGAAAATAGACCAACACTTCATGTCTTCAGGGTCAGGGACTTAATACACTATAGGCTTTGCGTTGATTGTCAGATTGTCAGTTAGTCAGTAAAGTAACGATTAAAAATATTCTGTAAATTCAAAATGCAAAAATACCTAAATCTGTCTGTCTGTCTGTCTGTCTGTCTGTCTGTCTGTCCGGCTGAGCTGATTTAGACTGAAATGTGGCACGGAATTAGGTTGAAATCCTGGGGAAGAACATAAGCTGGTTTGTATGTACGCGGACAAAACAGAAGACGGCTGCTAGTACAGAATAATGTGAGCGAAACAAAACAACAGTAAATGTGAGGGTTGAAGAGATCTAGGGCGAACAGTTAAGTGCTTCATATCCGCAGAGGATCAAAAGAAAATGATCCTGTACATTTATAAAGACATTCACATTATTTGTCAACCTGGAGACACTGACAAATAATGTGTATGTCCTTAGGAATTTGAATGTGTAGCGTAGATGTTTTGACGATCTCATTATTTACTACGATGATAAATTAAATATTCAAGAAGGTTAACTCAATCTGCGACGACTACGAATAGAAACGTACCTGCTTCTATAGTGTAACTGCTTATTATTTTTGTGCGAATGATCCAAATGTTCATATTATTTAAGATCTTAACATCTTACACAACATTAAAAAAAAATTAACGGGTAGGTATTTACTACTTTTTGGCATAGAGAAGAGCTAAATAGCTTTGAAGTGAAAAATGTAAACGATTTTTTTGTCATCTAAAATGCCTAAATAAAATTAGTATGTTTTTCTAAATACATATAGCCATTCATATTTAAAATTTAAAATTATTTCTAATCATTATAGTTTTAATTCCAAAACACACATATCATAATGATTATGATTTCAATCTGAATTATTAAAATAAGAGGCACATTACACAACACCTGGTATAGTTTAAGCACAAACACACCAAATTAATGATACAAGCAATATTAGCAACGGATCTCACGATACAACAAGCACGGGTACTTGATATGTTAGCATCCGCCATAAGGGCACACAGATTCCGACAGGAAGGAAGCAAGCACGAAGGTTGGTTGTGTTAGTCGGTAATGTGGTAAACAAGTGTGTCTGTCTCAGAAATACAACACCAACAAATGTTGAATTACATTACACGTATAGGTCTAAATAAAGCTAACGAATTAGGTGGCAGCGTACCGGGTTATATATCGCTTATCACGTGCTTTCAATTGTAGTAGGTATATTTTATAACAAGGTTTGCTATTACAAAAAACCAAAACTTTTCAAGCATAGCATAGCTATTATCCAAAGGCTAGTCCTTGCCTAAAGTTGTAAAGGAGCCACAAATTTGGACAGAAAGTCGCTCGCGGTAAATCTACCTCGTTTTGTTTTATTTTCGTATAATTCCGTAGATAGTGTATGTTTTGTTTTCAATTCAAGCAAAACGTCTGCGCGTGTGTTTACGCTCCCAACTTTTCGATCAGATTTGTACTACTACCAACTCTATATCTAGTGTCAACCCTAAAGTGTCTATTTAGCAGAAGTATCCTTACCGTAGTGTGGTAAACAGGTGTAGCTGCTGGAGTAGGGTTGTCGACAGCGGCAGCGCGGCGGCGGGGCGCGGGGCGGCGGCGGCGGCGAGGCCGACGGCGATGGCGACCACCAGCCCGGCTCCATCAGCCGGCCATGGCTGCACCCGCAACCGCACGCGCCGCACCCGCACCCGCACCCGCGCCCGCGCTACCTGTCGGGTCAAAATCATTCTGTTAAAAAATATCGGCAATGCACCAAGTTCGACGGACGAGATAAACATCTCGTCATCATCATCTCATGCTTTGATTGGGGCGATTATGTAATTCGGATGCAATCAATTTCACTTGGTTTTAATCAAAAACTGACGTATTTTGTTTAGAAATGACAGCTGCAACTGTCAATACTGTTCGATAATTGAAATTGCAGATCTCAACTGAAAACCGGTTGAGCATAATATTTTTCATGGTTTGATTTTGATTTGATCATTTGATTTTGAATCATTTTTTTTTATTATACTTTTTATTTTGTATCCTATCCTAACCTAGTACTTCTGGATTGCTTTAAGGGCTATATCTTAACCGTTCTCTAACTACTAACTAACTAACATAAAAAAAATGAGGTTCCGCCTACAGCGCAGACTATAGTTATTTAGTAACTCCGGATTCTTACTAAATGACTACAATTAAACTATACAGAAACTAAGAATCTAACACATCAACCGGACCGGGAAAATATATTTGCTGAATACGGAAACTTGTTCAGGAATCAAACCTGCAATTTTTTCGAGACATTTTCTGAATAGCTACTTCTTTATATCTATATGATAAAAAAAATTGCTATTGTGTTTTCTACAGAAATCGTCAAACAAAAAAAACCCACACGTAAGCACAACAGATATTAGTCAAAGGTCTAAAAATAACTATTGAGGAACCTATACTCGTATTATATCAGAATTGAATTCTGTGGGTAATCTGACCCTTTGTTCCGATAAGTGACGTGTGAAAACCATCTCAACATTATTTACGCTCAGACGGAAAGTACGCTTTGAAGTTTTCCAAAATGGAAAACGCTGCAACTTACTCACAAAGATTTCCATAAAAGCCTATTGTGAAGAGAGGGAAATAGGAAATGGAATTGTACAAAAAAAAAAACAATTATAAGAAATGTCTGGTCTTACAAACATTAAATTTCTGCTTTTACGAGCCTTACAGCCTTACATTAAAATTCCATTCAGAGTTGAAGAAAACAGCAAAGTGCGTGGAAGCACTCGCAATGAAGGGTACTGTAGGTACTTATACAATCATTATTACCAACATAAACAGCCGTGGTGTTGGTCGGAAATTTTTATTTTATTGACAAACTCAGTGCCGCGACTATGGGCGGCGCACTGAGTTTGTCAGACAAATGTCTGTAGAATCTGCAAATATTTGTCCCGGGTGTTCTGGGTGTTTTCTATGTATATTATAATAAAAAATAGCTATGTATGTATTGTATTGTATTAAATATATATATCAGTCATCTAGTACCCATAATACAGCTCTGTTTAGCAGCAGTTTACCTTGGGCTAGATGATGCTGTGTGGATTGTCCAAAAAAAAAAAGAAAAAAAAGTATATAATCGTATATTTAGTAAAACGGTAACTACTCTTATTTTTCAGAATTTTATAGCCAAAACAGGAAATCTTAGGATGGGGTGAGGACTATTGTCTGACTATAATTGGCTGTTTATTTATTTTTCTTAGTGGTTCCTTATTCAAGGAACCTTGGAAATATGGCTAAAGGGGAATGTAGAGTCGCTCCAGAAAAGCCTTATTCATCTTCATAGAATGTTACGATTAGGGTAACTCGTATATATTTTAGCTTACGACGACGCTGTCATAAAGCATGACTAATTTATTCATTTTTTTTAATTCGAAAATGATAATAAGTTCTTGCGAGTATAAATAAGGCCAACAACAATTCTCTGATAGTTTTTTTTACGTTTACGATTGTCAAACGGCTTTTTTGTGATTTGCTCTCTGTTCGTTAAAAGTCTGACGTTCCGAGAATCGATATATCTCGGGCACAGAGGTAAATGTAAACTGTAGCACAGAATAAATAAGTAACCGTAGTGTAGGTACGATATCCGATGAACTTGTTAATCTGCAGTTGGCCCGCATGGAGGATTATTGTCTGCGATTGAACTAGGCTTATCTCGGTCTGGCACTGCCCACCAATTCATCAGTAATAAGCAAATCACTTTGAAATTAACTATTTTAATAATGTAAAAACACGAACGCCGTACCATCCTTTTCTCGAAACAATTCAGTCCATTTTCGACCCCCTATATTATATTAATATCATGACAATGATTATGTTAGTATTTCTACTATAATAATACCACATAACTCTATTAGTAAATAAAAGTGTATTAACTCGTAAAAACCGTTTTTATCCTATAAAAATAATGCATTTTTAATACCAAATCCAATGGAATATCCGAGTAGGTACAAGACTTACATTAAATTTGATTTGTTTCATAATCTCTCTGATCGCTTAGTATAGATTACGAGATTCGGTGGCAGTATACTTTCCCGGACGATCTCTCTAGATAAAAAGTTTTTTTATCAAAATCTCAACACATGAAACAATCCTTGAGATTCTAATATTCTCAAAACTGAAACTCAGCTCGAAAACGATAGAATATATTCAGATGGAAGAATTAAAATGACGTAGCAAATCATTTTGGCTATAATCTAACCGCTTGAAGCTAAAAAATGGAATTGCCTCGTTTCTCTAACCCTCAGTTCGTAATAAAAACTTCACAGTTACAAAGTTTAAGTTTAAAGTACCCCGAACTATGTTCACGACAACACGGAAAACCCGATTTAGGATGCTAATGATTTTGTCCCTTATGGTATTAATCGGGATCGGTGTACTGCATTTTATTCGGGATAATGTGAGTTTGATACGATTACAAAATTTATCATACTCAACTCATCATATAACTGACTTGACGTGAAAGTTAAATTATTTGGAAAGCTTTTTCTCTGTAAGATGTAAACATGTCTTCTGCTTGGCAACTGACGATTTTAAATGTGAAGTTTTGCCAGTGATAGATTGTATATATACTTACTAATAATTAACAATTCTTTAAAGTTAAATGTTTCGAGCACTCTTTTAAATGAAACAATCCCAGAAAATCTGGTTCTTGTAAACAAATAAAAGTAAACAAGCAAATAACATTTCACTCCGTAACTGGTTAATTAAGATACGGTCTGTAGAAAGAGAGCATTCGAATTAAAAGTTACATACTAAAAGCTTAAACGTGTTTTCACACGGCTGCGCAGAGTGGGCATTAAGCTTATCTTATGTAATGGAGCACGAGCTGTTTGCCTATTGATTAGAACTGACATGGATGAAATGAGTACTGTTTATTACATACCTAGGTACTTACCTATTCGTTTCCAATATCTCCTATACTTCCTTTATCCGGAATATAATTATTTCTACATTTTACAACGTATAATAAAATGACTTGCTGCACATGCCAACACTCGCATTGGTTCATAGAGCGTTCACGTTACTGCGCCAATGTGACAGTGTTGAGGTTATTATAGATGATGATGATGAGGATAATCTAGGAATTTAGGATAAAGCTGATCTCATCTCTCACTCTCCTGGAGTTGAAAAAAAGTTGTCAAACGGGCCTCATCGATACTCTGGAAATGGTACCCTGTTGTACCCATAAGGAGTACCGACATGACTGATTAAGACGTGAAACATTTAAAATTTAAATCCCGTACAACGATACCTGTTTCGGGCACCGCGTTAATTGGGATGTTTTTTTGCGTAGAATGGTTATTGGATACGGCGAACATAAAACCTTACTCGTATACTCGTTTGTGAATGATTGCGCTCGTAAAATACCTGTGGTTATATATATTTGTTTTTAATTTTCTATTTGTCTAAATCTGAACGCATATTACTCTATAGACACCTCAGTCTGTTGGATACTGGATAAAATGCACGCTGAATCAATAACATTTCAAGGAATATATTATTTTCGCTCCACGAGCTCTTATCGATTTAACCATCATCATCTGTTGTTACTAAAATAAAATGTTATGCTTTTAATAATAAAATATGCACCATTTGATTACTGGTGGACTGAATAAATGAATTCCATTTGGTTTGTAAATTTCTAACGATAAATCAAATTAAGTTAAATGTTATGAAAACGATTTCCCAGAACCTTCTGAACCGACTAGCTGAACGAAAATGAATTAGTGGGTACCTTACCTACCAATTCAGCTATAACTTCTGAATGTTTATTTTTAAAGTAGAGTTTCTAGACTTATCTTAAAGCGGAACTTGAATCTCGGAGACGAAATTCGGTTAACAATCTCACGGTTTGACAGATATTTTAAGAGTGTGTTGCACCATCTATCGTTAACGTCAAATTGTTCGACGTCAAATTGAGATGGTGCAACTCACCCTTAGACTTTTAGACTTTGCGTGCTGGTTAATAATTTTCTAGTTTGATGTCTTTATAAACAAAGAGAGGCCTATACCCAGCAATAGGTAGGTGAAGTCAGGCTGTTGATAATGATGCTGATGATAGTTGTCTTTTAGCTATATTTTTTTTTTTTTTTTTTATACTACTAAAGTGGTAACCAAGCGTACGGCCCACTTGATGGTCAGCAGTTACCATAGCCTATGTACGCATGCAACATCATAGATATCACTTGCATGTTACCACCCTGAGACGTTAGATGGTTAGTCTCATGTGCCTGTAATTTCACCGGAAACCATACCCTTCGAACCGGAACACAGCAATGCGAGCATTACTGCTTGGCGGCAGAAATAGGTATGGTGGTAGTCCTTCCCCGGACGAGCTCTATCACAAAGAACTCTACTACTCTTCACACATAGCATTTACAAATACCCATTTTTTCATATCGAGATCAAAGCACATACATATTTGATGTCCTTTGTGGCGCGGCGAGAAACGCGGGTGCGATTTTCGCA
Organism: Colostygia pectinataria; assembly: GCA_951394395.1. NCBI lineage: Eukaryota > Metazoa > Arthropoda > Insecta > Lepidoptera > Geometridae > Colostygia > Colostygia pectinataria. The sequence goes on from OX596363.1 coordinate 5,724,286, forward strand.
GACAACTGTTTGCACTGATCTGTAAATATTTGTTTCAGATCTGTGGCATTTTACGACTGACGAGCAACTCGACCGACTCTATGGGTATAGATAATCATAGAACAGATATTATCTAATCACAGTAGAGTCTAGGAAAATACCGATTTCACGGTTCATTTCCATGTATGGATGGACTCAAGCAACAATTTGTGACAAGGAGGATAAATGGAGAAAATTAGCATACCTAATACAGGCGCACCGCTCCACGCCTTCGCTCACGCTGTAGACACTGCCGCGCCGCATCCGGCACTCAGTGGTCGCGCGACGTCGCACGCCTCATCTCCGCATTTCCTGACACTGTCACACCTCACTACCTGCACATCTCTCACAAGTCACTCTTATCCGAGATCCGTTTGAAGAGAACAAGTCAAGGGAGACATCGTCCGGTTTTGACACTCCACTTTCTAATTCTTTTTCAGCATTGTTGAAGTACCTGTAAAGAAAATGATTTTATTAGACGAGAACCATCAAATGGAAATATAGTGGAAATACAGTAAGAACTAAGTTTATATAATCAGTGGCCATCAGTGTTGGAGCTTATATCATATTTCGCCCGAAGGCCTTCGTCATAGGCTAATCACTGTTAAAGCCTATAATTTAATATGCACTTCCTATAATTACACTACCTATAATTACACAACCTATAATTTAATATGCACTTCAGAGGGCTCATAGTCTTAGCTTAAAGTCAGCACGGCATTATTGCAGGGAACCATTAATGCCTGACAAACTACAAAAAATCCATCTAGTTAGGTAATTGAAGTCTGGCTCCTCAGTTGAAGTTGCCTCTTTTTTTCCCAGACCAATCTTGGCTTTGTTCTGATTGCGAAAGAAATGGATAAAGTTTTTAATGAGGCAGTTCTTCATTTGATGGAAAAGTCCGTGACTGATAAACTGAATGCCGTTCTATCTTAACCACCAAAAGGAGCAAAATTTCACATGGTTGGCGAAATACAGTGATAAATGGCCCAGTTTGGTTTAGCCTTTTAAATTAAAACGAAAAACGTGGAAACTGCTGCTCATTTAGCTTTTATGAAGCGTAAAAGGGTGCTTACTTTGTAAATGTAAGCTTTTCGTGAAAGCTTTTTATGTCAGTATGTGGTATATAGTTCTAAAAAACCGAAACGAATATAAAACTTCAAGTCCAACCACAACATTGTTTATAAAGTACGAGTGATGTCAAAATTATATTGCAGCGACAAGTATAAAACGCAACTACTGATTGGGCTCATATGCGCGCTAAAATAAATTAACATTAAGTACCTACTAACAAATCTTTTAAAATCTGAAGATATCAAAAGTTGTTCACATAAACTTGCGCAACCGGGTAATTGTAAAGCAGACAATGTTTTAAAATAGGTATGTTAGAAACAAATGAGATCAAAATGCATAAGTGAGTAAGTAGTTATTGTAGCCAGATGTTAATTGTTTATAATGAATTCATTGGCGACATGCCACGAATGCATGCAACTCGCCGGTATGATGACCGTTTATTAAATAAACTGTTTTGGTGTTGTGCAATAGGTATTCAGTTATATTTCTCAAAGAATTCATAAATTGTACAAATTGTGGACTTGCTTAGTGCTAAAAACAATTTCTAACTGCCATCCAAGTAATTTTATTATCTGCGCGTGAAAGTATTCTTTAGTATTCAACAAAATGTGGAGCAGCTGCAAAATTTCCGGCCATTACGCCGAACGATCATGTCAATGTATTGTATTACAATATGTTACCGTTCGAATGCAACAACGGGAGATAATAATCCAATTCCAGTGGGAGATATCGTCGTTGTGAAGTTATGAGGTACAGTCAACATCAGAAATCGATACCTTTTTTATAATTCAGATAATACACTGATATTATAATTGTAATGTATGTTTATAAAGTGTGACAATAATAATAAAATTGAAAAAGATTGTATGGTGCATGTTTGCTTCGTTTCTGTCATAACCACTGATTTGGATGAACTAGGAATACTTTGAAACCTAGTATAGCTTAAATATTATTTTTATACTGGCACAATAAAAAAGTGTCATTGAATGGGACGGATATTTGAATGTAAGACGATCCATGTTTTTCTTTTTAAAAGATTATTACATATAAATGTTTCCTAATAAATAATCATTCAGTAAGCACTAGGTCATACCATAGCTCCACACGACCCCATGCGGGTTGGTAAAATTTTAATTCATAAGACTTTTTAACTTTGTTCAGCATGAGTTACTTTTGATGTTGACTGTACCTACATGGATTGGATGGCGTGGATAATTTTGTACCGTATTAAGCGTCGTTAAGGAACGTGGATATCACCAGTAATAAACAATTAGTGCCTACGTGTCTTCCATCCAACTCGTTCCTACTCCGAACTTGACCGTATTGTCACTAACTGACATAAAAAAAGCTCTGTTCAAGCCTGAGAGGCAATTGCGAGTTTTTTAACACGTCTGTCGACGTGTATTGTATGCCCGCTCGCTTGGTCAAATAAATCAGGTGTCAAATTAAACAAATCAATCAATCAAAAAGATGTCAAACAAGGATGTCCCATTTTACAATGATGTCGCTTTCTCGAATATAGAGTTCAAATTTCCAAGGTCGTGTTAGTTTCTAAATCTTGAAATTTCAGGTCTATAGGTCTTACCGATATGGATGCGAGTTGTTTGTCAGTCACAGTCAGTAAGTATCACAACGATTTTATATACCTATTATATTCGACACCACACTCGTGCTGTCTTACAAGTACACTAAACGGCGTATTAAAAACTTGCAATTGTCTTTTTGATATAATTATTGCCTAAATAACCAAGCAGAGAGAGCACCGGTGGTCTAGTGGTAGTGACCCCGTCTTCCGATCCTAAGGTCGTGGGTTCAAACCCGGTCGTGCACCAATGGATTTTTCTGTTCGAAAAATGTATGTGTGCAATGCCAGTGCTCTCATCATCATCATGACAGCCTTCTAATTTTCCCACTGCTGGGACACTGGCCTTCTCTCAGGCGAGAGTGATTGGGTCTTAATCCACCACGCGGACCCAATGCGGATTTGTGGATGGCACATGTCTTGCGAATGTTTAGTTCTTGGACATGCCAGTTTCCTCACGATGTTTTCCTTCACCGTATGAGAGCACTGGCATTGCGCACATACATTTTTGAACAGAAAAATCCATTGGTGCACGACCGGGTTTGAACCCACCGGTAGTCTAGTGCTCTCATACGGTGAAGGAAAACATCGTAAAGGAAATCTTGGACATGCAAAGAACTAAAAATTCGAAAGACATGTGCCATCCACCAATCCGCATTGGGTCCGCCTGGTGGATTAAGACCCAATCACTCTCGCCTGAGAGTAGGCCAGTGTCCCAGCAGTGGGAACATTAGAAGGCTGTTATGATGATGATGATGATGATAAATACCCAAGCAAAAATCATTTTTATTTTGTCTTTATTTTATATTCAGCGTTTTACCTTTTAAAGGGAAACCCTATGTTAGGTCATAAACATGATTTTATCTCCTTTAGTTACATCATATCCCATGACATTACCCCATAAGTAATTGACCTCAAATAAACATATCGCCGTGATTAATTTCGTTTATGTTTACCTTGATCATTGATGGTCTAGTGGTAGTGACCCCGCCTTCCAATCTTGGGGTCGTGGGTTTGTAACCGACCGTGTACTAGTATATTTTTCTATTAGATAAAAAATGTCCGCAGTGGTAGTGCTCTTAAACGATGAAGGAAAACATCGTAAGGAGAACCATCAATTCGAAAAGACATGCCCCATCCACCAATCCGCATCTAGGAACACTCGAAGGCTGTCATGATGATTCACCTTTTTAGCTTCAATTGGTATAACTTGTGCTACTCGCTACTGGAACTAATTCCGTAGTTCTAAAAATCGATTAACCGTTAGGGATGTAAGTCTCTCTCTCAATGTAAACTGTCTCTCAGATTTATACGTGAGATTACGTAATCTCAATCTTACTAGCATCTGTCTCCGTAAGAACATAGTTTTTGTTACCCGCATATCTACGAGTATCTTGATAAAAAGTTTTTCTAGTGCCCGTGTCGAAAAAAGTAACATAAGAGGGCTGGGTCGAGGTTATGTTGTACTTAAATACGTCAACATTTATTTTCTCTTATCTTTACTTTAATACTAAAGCGCTAAAACAAAGTTCGCGGATGAAAGTGGATCCGTCTTGATAACTGATTATTTTATACTAGGTTTATGTTAACGTAACTTACTACTATTGTAAATGCGAAAGTTTGGATAGATGGATGGATGGATGGATGGATGTATGTTTGTAAGTAAATAACGCCTGAACGGCTGAACGGATCTGGATAAATTTGACACAGAGATCTGGAATATACTTTATTTTGGCTATATGTTCTATTTTTTATCCCGAAAAAATGTACGGTTCTCGTGGGCTGGATTTGTCACACGCAGTGATACGGTGTCGCCGCGTCGCTTGAAGCCTGCAGTCGGCTACGAACTTGTACCTTTAGTAGATTCCGTCCCAGAGTAAATAAATAAAATAAAATAAATAAATAATGCTGGACAATCCACACAGCATCATCTAGCCCCAGGTAAGCTGCTGTTAAACAGAGCTGTGTTATGGGTAACTAGATGACTGATATATATTTAATACAATTACAATACATAGATAGATATTTTTTTTATTATATATAGAAATACCCAGAACACCCGGAACAAATATTTGTAGATCGTACAAACATTTGTCCCGAGGCGGGAATCGAACCCGCAACCTCTGCGTCGCAGGCGGACCTGCGCCCGCTGCGCCACATCGGTCGTCAAGAGTTGGCCTCACTTGTCATTTTAAAAATACGCTGTTGAATTTAACAATGTGACTAGCATCTACAAAAAACTGCAAATATACTAAGCACCAACTATCGTAGAAAACAATAAAAGAGTCCTTCCTTTCGTGGATTTAACACGTAATTTTTGTGTAACTAAGTAAAAAGGATCTTTTGCCGACTTCCGGCTTTTAGATTTAAGACCACTTTGGTCCCGTCGAAATCCCATATCTAATAAAAGTAGAGCTACCAAAAATAAATTAAGTTTGCGATTTGTGGCACTCTCGCTCGTATAACAAACTCAATAGAAACAGCTTCCGGCTGTTTATTTCGAAACCATTTTGACACAATTAACTTTGTCTAGTTTTTTTTATCTAGAAAGATCATCTAGTATACAATTTAAAATTGCACGCCCTTTCTCCGCTTTTTTTTAAGTGGGGCGTGCAGTTTTAGACTAGATAGTCTCTATGTATAAAACTATTTACTATAAATTAACGTATAAAAAATTAAAATTGACTTGTATAAAATAACATTGATATTTCGAACATGCTCTGGATCAGACGCTTCACTTTCTATTCATTAATGTCTTTCATTTTTCTTTTTTCCAAACTCTAAACACAAAATGAAACAGTAGTAAGTCAAAATGAGACACTCCAATGAACATTTTGCTTCTACTCTACCAGTATATCTAGTACTAGCACAATTTGATATGTTTTTAACGATGGTTCGAATGATAAAGAATGAAAGGCCAAAAATATTGCCCATGGATCGAACTCCGAGATCAGCACGGGCAATAAACGTTCTTAAGAGTGACTTATCCGATATCCCCATAACTAATGAACATACGTACAAGTACCTCCACTACTGTTTAATATAATATCAGTTTATTACTTATATTTACGAGGTATTAAAATGTGGATGTTGAGCAATGAGGATGTCGGGCGTCATAAATGGATTTGGGTCTTGGAGGTCAGGTTGTAAAGTGATACAATGTTATTTATTCTAATTACCAATCAAGGCTCACTATACTCTAAAGCACCTAGGTGCGTGATGTTCTGCCACATCGACCTCAGTTTTTTCAATGACGACTAAGGGAATATTTTATATTTTCCGAAGACTTTATTAAACAAGATTTTATTAACTGTTTGGTTCATAATTTTAAGGTTTATTAACCAATGGATCCGCGTGGTGATTCACGAGGACACTCTCGGTTTAAAGGTCTACTTTGTATGACTACTTACTATGGTGTTCCAACAGTTAAAAGGCTGACCTATTAACTAATTTTTTTAGAGCCAAAATAACGCGGCTAAGCAATTGACTAAGGTTAGGTACCTTTGCTTACTTTTTGGTGCCTACTTCAAAAATATAATTATATTTCTAGCCATTTGTTAAATGTGATTGCGCTTATATAAAAAACTTATACAATAGTGTTCCTACAATAGCGGGTGTGGTCAGCCCCGCCTTCTACGATCGCTATCTGAGACTAACTCCTACGTACTGTCAGAATGTCTAATGTACTGTCAGATAACCTGTCACATGCAATCCACACATTAGTTGTAGCGTTGATGCACTTTGCATAATAATGCTTAAATAATCTTGGCAAGTCATTGTAGAACATTCTACTTAGGACCGGTTTCAATAAGACTGTATCTTGATTGACCTTGACTATGAATTATTATTCGAAAAAGTTAAGGACTTTTTGAAAAAAATTTGCTATTAAATGTTTTAATTATTTGATTCGTTATCCATTAGTGAAAGACTTCAACGTAAGTATGTATTAAAAACATTTTATATATATTCATCAGCGTGATCAAAATAATTGGACGTAAAATCGTGCTGAGCGCTAATAAAGAGATCATTATTGAAATCTTGGAATGCATTAATTACATAATGGTTATTAAATAAGTTATTGAGAAAGTTTTGCACTGTTTTTAATGCTAAGTGGTCGATTTAATGATAAAAAACAATACTCTTTGAAAAGAGAAGGGGAAATGAGCAGAAGTATGAGCTTTATAACTCATTATAGATTTACTTTAAAGGACTGTAAAGACGTTTCATTTTTTCACAAAATAATGATGTTATCTACTGCTCAGCAAACGTAAAATAAGCTTTATTTTGCATCATCAGTACATAAACTTATAGGTACATAAATATTAATTTTGTGATCTTAGTTCGGTTTGAGGTCGGCTTGCACAATAAAATTTAATTGTGACTCGCCTTAGTTTGGTGAGCTTGTGAGTTTTCAAAGCATAAGTAGATACGTCAGAATACTTACTAGGTACTCACAATAAAATTAAAAGACGCATTAGAAGTTTATGACAGCGTTTAAAATACCATTATATTTAGCTAATACTTGTATTTAGGTACATAATAATAAATCTTGCAGCACCGTGGCCTAAAAATTAATCTCCCTTTACATTATATAATACTAATTACCACAAAATCCAATATAAGCAAAAAGCTAAAAAGCCCCCGCTAATGTTCTTCGTAAGTTCGCTATCTTATTATCCTCCGCTCCATCAAAAGAGTTAAAACGGTTAATAAGATAGAACTTTAAGGGTTTTGATACACTTCGTTATTTCATTAAAACTAGATAACGTTATTGCGCTAACTTGTAAATTAACTTTGTTCTGGAATTTCGATCTGTTCCTTGGATCCAGCCCTATAAAGTAGTAACCCCAGTCATTTATTAATCAACTAGTGGCACGCCCCATGACTTTGCACGCACTGACTTTTTTATACAAAGCATCAAGCTGTAGTGTTGAATTTCGGTAACACTTGTCATAATGTACCCCCACAAAATAAATCCTGAACAGTAAAGTAAGTCATTTCCATATTGTGAGCCAGTCGTTCAGTCAATGAGTCATTAGCGCAAGGTTTTATTGTTAGTGAAGTTTTATTTACTAGTGCTGGTGGACAGTTCACAATTTTCAGCTAACAGTCATAAAAAAACGACGCAATAGTTATTCTTCAGCCAAACTTCTCTAAATAAAAAATCAGTTGTAGCAAACGATGTGAAATGTTTCAACCATTCAAAATGATTGGAAGCAAAGGCCACAAATACACAGACGGGCAGTACAAAGGCAAAGCTTTGCCAGTCTCTCTGGGACGTTCTTTTGAACCCTGCAATCACAAGCTGCGTTTTATTCTACTGTCAGATTTGCCTTCAATTAGTTTATATAGAAATATAGTCATTTTCCTACTGTGACCTAAGCTGTGTTTAATTTAAAATGAAAACTAGATGTTTTTGACTGGTATATTTTCATAATTAATTTAGCTGCTGTTTTAAAGCTTTGATATACCAATTATGCTCATTTAGTGATTTGAAATACATGAATTTACGCAAAATTTTAGTGTTTTGAAATGAGAAATAATTGTAGTCTTTTTTTACAAATTCTGTTTCAGCCGGTAGATGAATATAAATATGTTGAACATAATTATTTATATACCTGAGAAACATACAAATCTTTACAAATAAAGCCTTTCCGCATATTATCAAGATAAATAATCTGTTGAGTTGTAATTAAACGAAAGACACGTAGATAATATTTTTAGGTTGCGAAATTAATAAGCTCTGCGTAATAACGCCCAATAAGGCAGACGAAAATAACTTACTTTTATTTACCTCAATAACCAACTTTCAGAAAAAGATATCAATGAGCCAGAAATACTGATGGTATAACTTTCTCCAACCAGAAGTTAGAATTCTGAAGTTGATTGGTTTATAATAAACTTAACGCCCATCTTAATAAATTATTAGAGGTCCGTCCAAGAAAATTTACACTTCAGAACCTCTCAACTTATTTTAAATTTTGAATGTGAAAATATTTAATATTACAAAGTTTCCTTTTCAGTCTATGGCACAAGCTTATATGTATATCGCTAGGTACAGTCAGCAAAGAAAGTGGTCTACCAGTTTTGACATAACTTTCTGAAAAATCGAACTATCGTTATGGTTTACTTTTCGACATGCACAATTTACGACGATTGTCTTTTACCTGAGATGCCTGACGTTAAAATTTAAAGTCATTGGATAACTATGTTATTTTCACCTTTAATATCAGCACTGGTGGCACACTAGACTTAGTGGTAGTAACACCGCCTTCCGATCCTTAGGTTGTGGGTTCAAACCCAGTCGTGCACCAATGGATTTTCTATTCGAAAAACGATGTGCGCAATGCCAGTGCTCTCACACGGTGGAAGGAAAACATCGTGAGGAAACCAGCATGTCCAAGAACTAAAAATTCGAAAGACATGTGCCATCCACCAATCAGCATTGGGTCCGCGTGGTGGATTTACTCGAGCGAGAGTCAGAGAGAGCTAGGCCAGTGTCCCATCAGAGAGAACATTAGAAAGCTGTCTTTATGACTTTTATTATCAATGCAATCACGCTATTACATATTAAGTTGCAATAACAAAATATTTCCTTAACTTAGGTAACCCTAGTTTGATCTTTTTTGATAATACCTTTTTGCAACTGAAAAAAAAAAAAATTCTGACAAGTGTATTGATGCAAGATAAACTGTCATACAATAGTATTCAAAGAAAAATCAACCTTGACGTTCAAATGAACCCCAACCGTAGGGTGGTAGACCACATTTTTTGCTGACTGTACCTAGGTACACAATGATTAGTAGGTACCAACTCCTGTAAGTTACTTACAACGTTGATTTAAGTTTAGGTTCCTTGGAGCAAGCGAAAGTTACCCGAGTTAGTAGTTAGTTGTAAGCACATTTAATCCCGAATGCAACGAACAGAAATGGGAATTTGCTGGAACTTAGCGGAAACTTGAACAAGTACCTATCTCAATGCATATTAGTGTTATACATATTCGACTGAAGAATCAGGACTATTAGAACTAGTCAAATCCATATCCATTCATCATAATATCATCATCAGCCGATAGACGTCCAATGCTGGAACGCCCCAAAGAGCGCCATGACGACCGATTTTGAGCTTTCACCATCCACCGACTTCCTGCGACCGCTTTAATGTCATCGATCCATCGAGTGGGGGACCGTTCTACACTTCGTTTTCCAGTTCGTGATCATATCTATATCCATTATCCATTATAAAATGCTTGATAAATGACCTACAACACAGAGCCTAAATAGCTGGACCTAAAAACTTGTAACTTGGAGAGTATTTACTTATAGTGTAGAGAAAAGGAATTTCCAAAATTCGTATCTTAGAGCAGCGGGATGAAAGTTGGTATAATAAACTGAACGCGGACAAAGTCGCAGGGCGTTCCACTAACTTGTAATAATTATTTAGCTGACAATCCTCGTAATTCTACATCGTCGTGGGGGTCATGGTTTACACAGTGGAATTATAAACGTAATTATCAAAATAATTTAATATAAAAGGCCTTTATAATTAAATTTATTGCGGGTCTAATTAATTCCCGCTGGGTCTAGCTTTATTATAACCACATTATATGGTAAAATACAATTTAACCATCGTTATTTGATTATCAGGACGTGGAAACCAAAATAATTACTTTATTATCTAAAATGGTGTAAAATTAAGATAATATAATGTTATTATACATCAACTACTCAAATCAGTCCACAATAAAAACACAAACTTTATTGATTTTTGTGATCATTATACTATAACTAACTTTTTAAGTACCTAGGTTGGGGTAATTTTTTTTATAATTTTGGCCCTTTAGCTCTACTGACTGGTATGACCTATCTAAACTTTTTCTTCTGTGCAGCAGGTTGTGGGTTCCATAATTATCCTGAAAAAACATTTGCGTATTAAACGTAAATATTTTTTCTGTGTTTGAATGTTATATATTTTTGTTTATATATTTATATAACTTATTAGCTGTTCCGCGCGGTTTCACACGCGTTATTTTTTTTACAATTTTTCCATAATTTTTCACCGTTTTAACTTTCCCTGGACTCCTACGAACGTTTCAAGACCAAAATTAGGTAAATCGGTCTAGCCGTTGTCGAGTTTTAGCGAGCCTAACGCACAGCAATTCATTATTATTTTTAGGAAGATTTACAAACCAAAAGTACATCCAATCCGCTATCTGGTTCCGATACAGTTTCGTAGCTTGGTATATCTAATTCAATGATTTACTGATCTTTCGTTTAGATCAAATACTTACTGTTTTAATTTTGCGTAGCGGTGATTTTATCTTCAAGTTTTATATTTAATATTAATCTCAAAGATTTCTATATTTTCAAAGATTAATCTATTATTATGTACATACGTGCTTGTGTTTAGTTCTTAGTTTATCGGCACATCTTCTACCATGTTCATGGATTGCACGAATCATGTTAAAAGTTGGTATAGATCTAGTATCTATCTGGGCTGGGCATAAAGCAGAAAACCTTGAAACATATCTATGGATCTCATATGGAACATTTGCAGCGGTTTCGAAACGGGTTTCCTTCTGTTTTGTGGGTTTCCTTCAATGGATATTTAGACCCATCACATTGTACTTCCCTTGTGTAAATAAGGGCGTGCGAGTACCCTTTCTTTACGTAAGCAATCACCGACTTTTTTTTATGGCAGTCTGTCTGTTAGACAATATTACCTGTTTAGACAATATTACCAGTGTCAAGTAATGTCGACGTACCTATTTTACAAAATTATACAAATCAAGTTCGAATTTTAAATTTGGCGAACTAAATTTTAAAAGAAATTATGGCGATCTTTCTAAATTTTTCTAGGAGAATTATAACCATCATCATCCTTCCATTTCAATCACTTACACACTTGTGCCAAGACTACGAGTCGTATTGGTTAACGCGCAACACACACAGAGGGCGGGTGCGGGTCGGGTCAGATCCGCCGCGGGTGTTTTTTGTTTTAATTTGTATGGACGACAAGGATGACATCACACTGAACGCGGGAGCGGCTACCGCGTTTCAACCGACCCGCGTCCGCGTCAGTGTTTTGTCATCCTAGACGTCTCAGTACAAATACAACAAAAAACACCCGCGGCAGATCTGCCGCGCCCGCGTTCTGTCTGTATTTACACAATAACACGAGAAAAACAATTAAAATGGGAAGACCATGTCGTACCGGCAAAATGACTGAAGAAAACTCAATCACCGACTTGCTTTTTTGATTTGACGACGACTGACGTTTCTCTTGGACTTCGGAGTAATCATTATCCTTGGAGAAGTGAGACTAAAGAGTACGAGCAGTTCAAAAAGTATTCCAAATCTCATTTCCTAACAAAAATTTTTAAAAAAGTTCCAAAAACTAAAAAAAACCTGCAACCTGCCAGTTAGTTTCTATATAACATTTTCAGCACCTGACACGAAGGTTTTTCACCGAAGTCCAGCCCATTTGTTCTCATTTACAATACAAATGTTTATATTTTAGCTTATATTCTCCGATCTGTATCAATCAAACGCGTGGGGTCGGGTCGCGTGACACATTGCGGATGTAGGTACAAATCACCCACGCTCTTGTGTGGAGGATGTGAGATGTGCTGGCCTGTTTAGGTAGGTACCTATATATTTGTAGTTTCCGCTTGTCCCTGAACCCGATTCATATTTGCATGGTTGCTATGGTATTGGATTTTCTTATCCTAATCTTATTTTTTGCTTAAACCCAGCAGTGGGTGCCAACGGGCTTTTTAAATAGATAGATAGTTAGATTCTTATTTTTAATAACCAATTTTTGACAAACTAATTTAAAATACCTATTGTTTAGTAAACAGATGCAAAGCACAATCAAATATTATTTAGGTTCACATTAGGTATTTTTTCTAGAACTCAAATACTAATCATTGAATAATATTGTAGCCCTTAGAAGAATCAAGGTTACACAAGACTTGAAATCGGTCTATAAATTAATAACACTATACTGCTTTCATTATAAATCATACAGTAAGTAAAGGGTGTCTCAATAAGAGTGATTTTTTTTATTTTTTTATTATTGTATTAAATATTTATATATTGCTTTCTATAGAAGACACTGCATATTTTATTCCATTCACTATCGAAATAGTGAATGGAATAAAATATGCAACAAATGGCGCCACGGCGCTGGCCATTACTCTTTTCATTTATTTATTTTTTTATGTCAGTAAGTGACAAGACAATCAAGACGCCTGCCTGATGTTAAGCAACACGCCTGACTATGACAGATGCAGTGTCACCCAAAGCAAAAAGTTTTTAAGTTTTTGCGTGGCACTGCACTGCGCTTATCACCCCGAGACATTGTTGTTAAGTCTCTTTCGCCCAGTTGTTTCACTTGCTACAGTGCCCTTCAAACTTAAGCACTTAGGCACCCTATAGAATAATCCTCTAGATTCATATGAAAATCTTGCTGTTAAACGTGAATAAACAATTCCCGCGAAGCCTCTATGCGAACATTATGAGCTGCAACTCCCGCAACTCCGCATAACTAATTAACTAGCGTAAAATTATTGAAGGCACCTATATACTGTAGGAGTATGTAATCAGCCTGGTTTGTTCAGCTCTCTTGGGAATTCATTTAATGAGCATAAACTGGGAAACAAATATTAGGGTTGACACCCAACAAAGCGGTGAGACACGTTGCGACGCACAAAAATCGACAACTGTACTTTGACGAAGCTTCTGATATTGGTTTTTTTTTCGAGTTGAGATGTGTCAGGCCATATTAGCGCAACTCAAAACCGAGCAGATCTCAAAAGCAAAGCACTGCAAGGTTGTGCAGCAGCATAAATCAAGACATTTTTTTGAAAGCAATAGTTTATAGGTACAGGTTGTTAATACTACGTTCCTATTCCTAACTTCATTCTTATCATTATTTCTGATTTGACTTCGGTTGTGCTTTAGTACACTACGCCTAGGCAATGTGGGAAGTTATATTAGTATTGCTAAGTAATTGTTGTCATTTTTTATATTGATAGAGAGCTCAATGTAGATTACGCTTCTATTTATAGATAGTTGAATAATTTATTGTGATTTCTTTGTGTATTTTAATTGAGTCATTTATTTGTTAGAAATAGTTAGGTCAAATATTTGAAATGCACGGTGCGTTGTAATAAATGGCGCTCCGAAGTTTAGTTTAATTTCGAAAGTTGCTTCTTGACAGTGACAAGTGTATTGTGTCGCTTCGCTATGGTGATTGCTTGTGGTCATAAATTATATGTTTGCTGTTTGACGCAACAACGTTTGGTGATTGGTGGCTAGGTATTATCATCACATACTTGTTGTGTAGTAGGTACTTTAGCATTGTAATTTATATTAACTACTCGTACAAATAGTGTGTTAAGCAGGTACAACAATAGATTTACATTCTCTGAGATAAGATACGAATAATAAATAGAACAAGTAGGTACAACATAAATGATTTTATTAAAATCCACACTCAAGTGTGTAAATAAACTTAGGGTTAGTAGGTTACTTGCAAAAACTACAGTAATAAACATGCTACCATAATAAAATAAAAATAACAATTTATGTAAACTATTTTTCTTATAATAACAGATCTTATTATTATCTTAGTTAAGCATAATAATTGATACAACAGCAAGTACCATTGAGAGAGGGCAACGCACCACAAAACCGAGGTAAAATGAAATTGTTCAACGTAAAAACAAACCTAAATTAGTGCTCCGAGCACGTTAGGCGCACTACGTTACCCGCAGTTGGACGATAAAATCGAAATTAAACAGCCATAGAGATTGAAACTTTGCCCGTGACACATAACACAACACTCATAATGATAATATCTATAAAGATTTATCTAAAGATAGGTTGAAGTTCAAAAGTTCATGAGTCGCTTGAATGCTTTCGTTATGGTTTTTAGGGACGTGAAGACGTGCTCCCCGAAAGTTCGAGCCTAAGAATTGTCTCTGACACTGTCTAACAACCTGTAGAATGCAAGAGTACGAGAGTGACAGAAACAGTGCTAAGTCAGAAATTTATTTTTCAGTTTGTTCTAAAACTGAAAATATGTCAATAACAGAAATAAGTGATATATTATGCTGATAGAACTACCTAATCATGATTAATACAATAAACAATAATCAAATGTACTTATACTTACGAGTTTATTATCGCGTACAGTCGTTAGCTAAGATCACTCATTTTCATCTGCCAGTAGAGCTAGTGATAATACCAAATATGAGTTACTACTGGATAGTGATAATACTGAATAATGCCTATGTGTGACGCCGAAGCACATCTTTTATTATTTCTATAACACATCTGTGTACTGTAAATTCGGTGTGAAATATTGCAGGTTTAGTGAACTTGATGTTGTAAAGCCATTTTTCACAGTGGTTGTACTAAAATATAAATGTGGCAGCTTTCCCAAAACCACATTCTTAATTTAATGCCAACAGAAAAGCAGATAAGAATTGTTCGAAACTTTCAAGTCGGAGCTCTTGAGTTGTTTACTTACCTCAAAAGCGGAAACAAACAGCAACTACGATTTTATCTCGCGTCTGAACAAAGAACTTCGATATATATGAAAGATTTATCGCTATTTTGGCTTCTGGGGAAAACTATAACGCTGTAACCGTTATCATTATATCACGCACTACTACGAAATATAGAACCAATTAATGATGAGCCCAACAGATATCCACCGTCACGTAGAAACAGACGTAACTTTAAATTAAGTTGCAGGGCAAAACAATCTTTATCGCACACAAACTTGTATAAAAAAATTGGTAGGGATTGCTGTTTCCTCCTGTAATCATGAACGTTGCTACTGGCATAATATGTTTAAGATAGCTGATAGAATCTCTGATTCCGTCGGCTTGCCTTCGGCTGGACGCACATCGAGCTTTCCACTTAATAAAATCCAAATGAACCGAACACAATGTTTATTACGCCAGAACGAAAATCTATATAGGGAGTCAGTTTTAGCTCCTTTCAGCGTTATCTATTATCAATATTGGTTTATTTACAAACCGTTTTTGGGTTTTACGTGTTTTGTTTTAAATTTCCAGATCCTGCAAGTATTTTTATAGAAAGTTTTTCTCCTGTAGAGCCATAACTTGCAGCAGAAAAAATACCTATAAAATAAATATAAATAACGAAAACTGACTATATCATTATAGAGTAATCCTAGTGTTGAACCTCTGTATGGGTTTAGCGTTTTTATTATGGTCGTATAGAATAGAATAGTAAGTACCTATAATAACATAATGTTTTATAACAAAATTCTAAAATAATGTTCAATACCTACCACATTACTATAATTTAAAAATTACTGTTAACCCATTATAGCGAATAACTAGCAAATATTCATGAACGCTTGACTGCTCAGAGCTCTACAAAATAAAAATATAAAATTAATTATGAACTCTGGATATTTGCACGTAATATTCTGGCGAAGCTTCGGCGTTGTGGCATCCACTGGGAGCTGGGTGGGTAATGCTTACGTCTGTGGCCACGGAACCGTCGCAGTCAAGTAGTACTTACATATTAGTTCCATGGTCACAGTATATCGGGAGCAATAATAAATTCTCATAGAAACAATAACTCGGGTTATTCACACGTAGTTTTGCATATACTTAAGTAGGAACGTAACGGTAGTTATATTACGTCTAATGCATGAGCACACTTAATTAAAACAGCAAATCAGCTATTGGTTCTTATTACAGTAAATATTTGATAGACCAACATGACCGCCACCATTATTTTATGTTATTGCAAATACAGAGATGGTTTGCTCATCTGGAACGCCAACTCCAGTTAGATAATAGTTATGTATTTACTAAGGTGCCAGCTTTGAGAACATAAAAGAGTCATGCCCAAAGCAAGTTGAGCTTTTAAAGAGTTACCTATGGCAAGATATGTATAATAAAGTGTCGCTATTATGCACAAGACTGCCGATAACGCTAACGATTTACCAATATATAACAAAATAATATATTTATATCATATAAATATATTATTTATATAGGTACTATCCATACGAGTGAGTATAAATACCCTTTCTGTGTTTGTATATAGTTTTGTACACAAAGTAGCCAGAGGTATATTGCTGCATATATGTAAAGGAACTGCTCTATTCCAGACAGTAACAAGAATATCTAAAGTGCAAGAACCGAGAATATCATAACATAAAAGTGCAGAGTGCAAGAATGTTTATGTTATGATATCCTATTGCGAAGAGAAACGCTCGAAGCACTTTTGGTAATAACATTCGTGCCTATTGTATGGTTGTTTTATTTACCCTTGAGGTGTGTTTGTTGCACAGTAGAAATTTAATTTTTAACTAGCATAATATTATAAACTCACGGAATGGACATAAAAAAAGTATAAATAATTATATTTTGTACTTGGCGATCAAAAAAACAGTAATTTATTGGTAAAATAAGTATTTTCATTTAAAAACCTAAGACTAAAAGATATGCAGCTTACCAAGACTGTAAAGTGGTTTCTGATCGAATACTCTTTATTCTTTACACAAAAAAAATATACAAAAAATAAAAATAGAGTTTAATTATGGCTAATAATAGTCTAATGTTTTATTAATAAAATCTAAAATGTTTTATTAAGTAAATTATTTTAGCTAAAGATTTTAGCATTTTCAAAACCATACATCCGTTTTTTTTTTCATGTAATATTTTGGTTAGTCTACTTTGTTAACTTTTTTATCATTTTTAATTAGAGCAAAGTAAAAATTTGCTTTGTTTTATCAATTTTGATTTGTCATTGTTTCAGTGATGAAAGAATTGAATAACATAAAACAATTAAACAATAGCATCAATAATGTTTTAAAAAGTCGTAAAAAAAAAAGTTATGCTAAGTAATTGGGTTTCGGCTACTCCCAAAGTAATAAACCACTTCACGTCTGACATTTATGTCATAGAATATTAATCTATCAACAAAAGAGAGTCTCTTAATCATTTTGGCCTTCACACACTATTATGATAATGACACAGCTAAAGTGTTAACCTAATCTGCTGCTAAAGTGACTACCCGTAGATTATTCATAAGGGAAGGCTTAGGGCACAGTCCCACGGGTATGATGGATCATTGTGCCTTTAGCCAGTTAAGATAATGCAAAGATCCCTTGATGACGCGCGGGAATACGGAGGTAAATGAAGCATTTGACGCGTTAATCTTGATGACTTGCAGAAAATACACAAGGATCACAGGCGGCTAACTTACAGCGCCCGTACCATCTCCGATATTAAACTTTTCATGATAAGCGACAGTAGCACTGTTTAAGATAACTGAATAATTTAATTTACAGGTAACTATGGAAACCACAGTAACATGAAACCCATTTGCAAATTGTTTCTCCTTAGTAAGGCTCGGCTTTTAGATATACCGCTAGTCATCACAACCAATAGTTAAAGTTGACAGCGAGCGCCCAATTACCAGTCAAACGTGATCAAGTAGGTAACAACTTGTCGAAATTGTTTACTGTCACTCAAGTTCAAGGGAATAAAGAAACCGGCCCCCTTATTATGTAAGTCTATGGCTGTCGAATCGCTGTCGATTGCTAGTCTATTCCTTACACGCTTATTGTACCCGTAGGAGTGAAAGAGACGGTCAAGCGATCGACAGCGATTTGACAGCTATAGACTTATATAAATAAGGGTGCGGGCCTAAGTGCGTCGACCGATTAGTTTGAAAGTTAGGGCAATATAATTGAATTTGATACAAATAAAAACGTGTCAGATAATAATCTGAAACCATCTGTATCCCCAATTACTACAGTTCTAACACACAGAGACAGAGTGGATAAATATATTAGGAACCTGACAACCTTTCGGACGTAACTCAGGATGATAATAAAACATATTTATAACATCTGTAACACGGGCCGTTATTGCGTCGTATACGAAGCAGGATGAAGGCTTTGATGGAAACGTTTTTAGAGCTTTTATTATTTATGGCCATAATACTCTACCTGTGACTGTTATATGTATTGTAGCATATTTTTATACTTTAGGTGATTCCTTTTACTAGTGTAAGCTCGGTCATTTGATCTTTAACTCTGATATTCAGAAAAAAACACTAATTGTAGTTATTCGCGAGTAAACTGACAGTTTACTTGTATTTAACATTTCTTATTCAGCGGAATAGTTATTCTAGAAGTTGGTCGAATCCAGACTCACCTCAAGACTCAGGTGTCAGATGATGACTGAAAGATTTTATTTTAGCTTTTTACAGTAGACTTAAAAAAAATGCGAGGAGAAAAATACAAACCAAACCAACTGTTGCGTATACCTTCACTGCAAACCAACCGCTAACTGAATGAGTCGGCAGGCAAAACGACAGAATCCAAGAACTTGGATGAAATGGTAGCCAAAGTAGCGTTTTGGCGTGTTTCGACTACACGAAAAATCACTTTTATGGACATCAAAACAAGAAAATTTTACATTATTTTAATTGATAATTATAATTGCAAATACAAGTTATAGTTATAGACGGATTACGGCCCACGATTGCCTTAATTTGGTCCGATAAAAAAATTACAAATGCCGCAAAATCTATATTTTTTTACAGGTTTGGGGTGCTAACTGAAGGTCAACCGTCCCCGCCCTTATGAACTGCACATAAAGCTACTGTGCGGTGTAACTTAAACATAATGCATAAGGACTCATGAAAAGATATGAGCACCGAACAGTATCCATATGCAGTCTCCAGACTCACAATACCAGAGCTATTTTACCTATATACATTTCGTTTTGCCGCCTGCTTTGCTCCCGTCATATCGTGAGTGGATTTCCGCATCCGTCGGGAACATTGTGAACATTGTGCTCGAAATGGCTTCTGTACGGCCACCGTGAATAGGACATAATGTAACAAGCTACGGGTATTCCATAAACCCTCTGTCGAACATTGAAAGCTTGTACGGCAAATTAGCTTTTTGTTGTGCACTCGCCGTAATGAATTAGCTCGCTGTGGTCACTACACCTAGGTAGTAGTAGTAGGTATTTGATGTTGGTTCTACTTCATTAGTATTATTGTTGAACAAATTGAACAATGCATTCAATACAAAAGCAGCTAATATTTTCGTCATTATCGTTAACAGGTGTTATGTGATTGTCACTTTGTGTTAGTTTATCCATTCTATCGTGGGACGAGATTCGACTTCTATCCACGCACATACACTCCAAGTTCGGAACTTTGTGAGTGAAAGTTAGCGTAGGTCTTCATTATGTTTGTGTAGAATTTTGTTTCCATCTTTGTTCCGGGTTTTCCCAGCAGGAAATTGTCGAAACATTCGTCGGCAAACTTAGTCGCCCGGCTTAAAACGCTATTCGTGTTACGAACCGTATTTGATAAGGAAAAGTGTTTTTTATGAATAAAATATAATTATGTGTTCATTGTAAAACGAATTCTTGAGAATTTGTATAGCAATCAATAAAGAAACCCATCCATTGAGTTTTTATTGGTCAAAACAAAGCAGACCGTGTTTTTGGAATATTTTTCCGCCCGGAAGGAGCGTTCGAAACATTTCAATTTGTTACAAGGGCAAGGAAATTCCAAGCGTTGACGTTCCACGTCAGATTTGTCGCTAGTCTAAGTTTATTCAATTCAAAGATCTATGCAGAAACCGCGTTCCCGACCGAAACTCGCGATGCATTTTTTTGGTAGGTGTATGTTTTTGCAATCAAATAAAAGGGGCCTTGAACGCGATTAGTATTGGACAAGTAATGGAATATAACATTTCGTACTTTTGAGTGCAAACCTAGCGCCAAATTCAACCTTGTTTTCAAGAGTACAAAAATTTTACAGCTACAATATTATATTGTCTATAATATTGTAGCTGTCTTATATTGTCTGTGACACAGTTTTACACTTCCACAGTCGTCATCGGTTCTCACACTACTGTTATCGTGCTAATTAAGTATTCTGTTCCAAAATAAAGATATTTTATTTATTATTATTATTATTGAAATTAGGATTCGATCGGAATTGTCATTGGATTCAAGAGTAAGTTATCTACGTAAAATACCGAACAGATCTTAACAGACCTAGTCAAACATTAGGTACCTAGGCATATGTAGATGAAAAAAAACACTAGTATTTATATACGACAGCAGCTAAAACCAGCGAAGCGCTCTTGTACAATAGCGAATCTAGAAGAAACATTGTGCTACAGTGTGAGTTATGTAATATTTTAATATCCAATGTTTTCTCAATGTTTGTACTTACCGCTGAACGTGATCGACCATAATTAACAATAATGCTGAACAATCCACACAGCATTATCTAGCGCTTGTATTGTGGGTCTAGTACCCACTGACTGACACTGACATGACTGATATACACGATACATAGATAGATATTTTTTATTGAACATAGAAAACACCCAGAACACCCGGAACAAATATTAGCGGATCGTACAAACATTTGTCCCAAGGCGGGAATCAAACCCGCAAAGGTCTGCAACGTCGCAGGCATACCTTCGCCCGCCGCGTAACATTGGTAGTCGAAATAAAACATAATGATTAATACGTTTCTTTGTTAACGTTTTTAGACCCACTTATTTTGTTTGAGGCAACGTCTGCCTACTACTAATCTCGGAAATTAAAGAAATAGAAACGGTTGGTACTTGAGGAATTTAATTTATAAAGGTTTTGAAACTTCCGTCGTAACGTCGTAGGAGGCATTATAATGTATTCCCATCAATTATTCGTGATTGCTATTAGGTACTTTCTCCCCTTTTCGTCGTAAATGTGGGCTGTAGAGTCTCTTATATCTTTGTAAAACAGTCTTATAAATGGTTTTAGTTATGCATAAAATAATTTGGCCTATTTTTGGATAAAAAAGAAGCATTTTGGTTTCTTACTGGTTCTATGTAATTTGTTTTATTACCCCTACATAATATAAATATACCTAAATACTATTATTGTTCTGTGCATACAGGTGAGTTTATTTTTCAGGGCCACTGAGGGAAAATCTGAAAACGTGACAGTTACGTGCTCCATTAAAAAAAAGTAAGTTAAAAAATTACTTAAAGTTCTTGTGAAAAAGTGAGTTAGTGAGTTTTTTTTTTGTTTACGTTTACAAAATATGTGTATTTTTATATGATTTGTGATCTCTTTGCTGTATAAATCGTTCTGTGGTATAGGTTCACCAATCTAGACAAACGAATAAAATAGATAAAATCTACCTACTGTTCCTTAGCCGATCAAGCGCTGTAGCATGATGGAGCAAATTTTTATTACTATTTTTTATGATTTTTAGTTTTTATGTTAGCAAGTTGATGCGGTTAAGTCGTCACCACAAGCTTCTGCGTAGCACTGCACTGCGCACTGCACTATACGACATCTAGTCACCTTAGCCAAGTGGTTCTTCAGATCAAACTAAGTTTAGCATTGTTCAGGCAATTCAGCTAAGCGCAGTTTGCTTCAGCTAGAGTTATTAGGCCAACACTAACTTAATTACTTTTACACTAAGACATTTCATCAAGATATTCAATCTCAGACAGTTAAGAAATATAAAAAACTTTAGTAGTTACCTACTACCTAAACATTTATTTTATGTTTGCCTTCGAGACATCGAAGTCGGTTCGAAACTTGATGCTTCCTATATCTCATTTGTAAAGCCCAACGGAAACCCGAGAAGTGAAAAAAGTATCATAAAGATGTCGTTTGTGATTTTTTCGCAAATTTACTACAGCAGCGTCAGTACCTACTTATCATTTATTATTTACTGCCTAAGAACTGAAAGCGACAAATTATATCCATAGTTCATGAGCTCAGCTTTGCTTAGAATATTTGCGCTATTTTTGTCTTTCTTGAATTGGCAATGCACTTGTAGTTTGTTGCAATGCTGAGAGTTTGAATAAAACAAACGTAGTTGAATAGAATATTGTTCTAAACCCTGTCTTAGCAATACAACACAAATTTTGACGTGCGACCGACCAACGAATTCAGACACGCATTTTGCTATCATAGGTATTCCAATCGCATGATTAACCGCTTAGTCAACAACAGATAATGAGGAATGCAATGCAATTTCATAGATAGTAATTTTTTTTAACAATAATGAATTATTCCAAAGTAATTACCGGGGCGATTACGTTAGCCGCTCGCAATGAACGCATTGTTGCAATTGTTTTGTTTTCAGAGTTTTTTCGGTATAATTATTGTCAAAATTAATATTTAATTGAGAGAATACGTTCAACGTGAGTTAATCCACTCAATTAGTAGAATACGCGTAGGCTATAGCAAAGTTTTCCAAAACGTACACAATAAAATATCTAATAGTCATCTATTATGTAAGTAGGTGTCTACGTGCATTGCCTTATCTCTCTATTTCCAGTTGAGTAGGTACGTAAAGTAAATTCGCTTGCCGAATGAATTTGTTAAACGCCTTAGCCCATTTATTTTACTGGCTGAGTTTAGATGTGTTTTATTTACGTACCTACAACATTCGAGGACAAAGAGTCCCCAAAGTGTTATTATTTTTACAAAGAAAAAAGTTGCTGTAAATACAAAAAAAAAAAACAGAAATGGACAACGGTCTTTTCTTTTCTGAAAAGTTAAGAAACTTACGATTTAGTTGTTTCCATTAAGGTTTCAAATCGTAACTATTTTTATTGTATCTAAATAAAGACCTTTTTAAATAAACTTATAACCAGGGAAAGTGAAAAAAAGCACTTCAGCGGTATAGTTCGTGAAGTTAGCCGTTTGTGATGCGCAAACACATTCTCTCGGGGCGCCCCGCCGGATCTCGGCCATCGTGAAGTTAGCCGTTTGTGATGCGCAAAGACAATTTCGTTGGAAAAAGCTCATCGTGATGTTAGCCGTTTCGATCCGTCGAGAGAACGAGGATGACCGAGATCCGCCGAGAGAACTATACCTGAATTAAAAGTAGTCTTATTACTCGTCGTAGTATTAGTCGTAGTACTCCAAGTAACGAACTATAATCCATTTAGAACATTCAAATCCTTTCAGCCGTTGTAACATAATTGAGTGACAAACATAATACCTTACTCATAAACTTTTCCATTATACGAGTAGTAATTAAAACATATACGTTCTTACTTGATTCTTCCGTAGCATTCACTAACGTGATATCAGAATTAATTTCAGACAAAAACTATACCTACTTATTCCAAGTTTAATCAAAAACGGGTCAAACATTACAGTATGATTGAGTAGCATAAAACCTCCAAACATCAAATTTAAGTATGTTTGTTATTTGCGTTATGTACTTTTTTAGTTTTTTTGAGACCTTAATTTTTGAAGACAGCCGTAAACCTCAAATGGCCCATATCTCGGTAACTTCTCACCCCAGACTAGGCGCACCTAACTCAAATGAAAGGTATTTATCGAGCTTTAGTTTTTGATGACAGCTGTCAAACTTCAAATGGCCATATCTGGGAAACTACCCGGCCCAGACACGTATTGCTTACATTATCTTGGCCCCAGACTAGTCACACACTCGTAGTGAAATTATAGCCGGACGATATGTCAAAAGCATTATTCCGGATACGGCCTCAGGCTAGCCTCAGGTCTGCGCAGTGAGAATTAGAAGTTACCGTTTGGAGCCAAAAATCCTGATATTAAAATTTAAAAAAAAAATAGATAGAGAATTTTAAAAATGTTAGTGCCGGAGCCAAACACTTTTGCGATACCAGCCAACTGTCTTGAAGTCCCCGTTTAAAATTTCAATTGTCATTTTCATAGTAAAATTAATGATCCGTCTACAAGTTAAAACAGATGCCTTCGTGCGGCCTAATAACTTCGTCACTAAGGGACCAACGGTTGTTATGAGTATTAGACTTAAATTATATTTCTTCACTGATGTTTCTTTACACATAATATTATATCTTTTTCGAACCTATCACAACAGACTTAGACTAAACTAGATGTAGATAGGCTTCGCGATATAACCCTCATTTTACTCTCAAACACTGCATACATTGTATTAGCATTTTTATGTTTTCGTACGGCCGTCGCATCGTCGTTATCTCAAGATGCCTAACCTTCGGTTAGATAGGGTTGCTTGCTATTTATGAAAATAACCACGATATTATACAAACTATTATTTTTTTCAAATTATTTTCTGATTCACTGTAAAGCTTGCGACAAATCTGCGTACGTTTTTTTTCCCACACTCATTAAAAAGAAAACAGATAAAAATGTTCCGTCGTACAAAAAAGTAATTGTCGGGGTTGCCTTGGATTTTCTAAGAAAAAGTAAAAAAATAGGCCTAATAATATATTTCTACATATGGCAACGACGATGTGGGGAATTAATATTGTGACCATTTCATTTATGTGATGGTCGATATTATGCCTGTCTTTGAGGCCATAATATCCAAATCATTTATTTTGAAGTAATGTTTGCTGAAATGTTGATTGATGAGCAGTTTTTTTTAAATTCTTATGCGTGCGAGATTTGTTTTTTTATTAGGTACTTACTCATTTTCATTACTCGGTCGTGGTTTTTTATTAAACGTTATCCTAATAAAATGCGATTAAACTGTTATCACCAACTAGTACCAATTGTAGATACTTTTAGGACTTTTACGACACTTTTTCTCGAGTTCGAACGAACAAGCGTGGTCGCGTTCTATTATACAACCACCCACACCTTTGATAATATACAGCATTTGCAAGTACCTATTTTAGTATTATACATTTCTTAATTTTTGTGAACCGAATAAAATAATACAAACAAGGTTATCAGAGTTGCCTCGTTTGAATTTAGTCCCATATTCGAGGCACGTCAGTACGTTTTTACAAAACTCCAAGCTAAGAAAATACTGATTCACTGTTCTACTTCAAAGTAATTAATACTCTTTGCTAGAGAAATCTCGATTATAGAGTTTATTGGTGATTCAGAACGTAGGTATCAGAATTCGACATAATATACTGAAACCGAGCAACAAGACCTCTTGGGAAATCTCGATGTCCGCATTGTATCAATAAGTAGTTTGCTTGATATCTTTCGTAAATGTAAACTTTATTAGAGAACCTACTTATTTGTTACTAAATGCTACTTTATAACTACTTCACTAATAAAGATTACGGAACTAAAACACATTGACATCAGTGACGTCACAAATTAGTAAGTAAGTAAGCTCGTATGAGTCAGTGGCCAACTCAGTAAAAATAATTAATTTTCAACACATTGAACACACGTTTTTTACTTTTATTGCTCGCTCGACTGGGCGCACTTGCTCGCGCGGCAGTCTCTCGAGCCAAATGCTCGGTCTGAGTGAACGTGCCTTGAGGCCGGCCGGCTCGGCCTGCCCAGCGAGGCTCGTCTCTGAGTTTCCGGGCAAACTGTTGAGACCCCGCTCGCTCGCAAGCCCCACTTGCCCGCACATCCAGGCTTCTGCGCGAGGCTATTAAAAATGCAACATATACTTTCTTGAGCTAAGTAACTGAAAGACGAATATAATGACTACTTAAAATCAGAACATGATACTTTGGGCATTTTTGTTATGGAATAGTTTATTTGTCTTCTAAATATACCTACAATGATTACATAACATTCAGAATACAGCACTTTATACACGATCCATATATTTTTTTATACATTCAAATATAATACGATTATAATATATTTCCAATTCGGTACACGTATGTATATAGCGGGGAATACACAATCGAATCGAATCGGAAGTTAGTAGGAAACTTAGTTATAAGCATAGGTTGGAACAAACTCATGCTAGAATCTACTGTTATAAAATAAAAGCCTTTATTACTAGAAACTTTAATAAAGAAAACTTTTTTCAAGTGTTTGTTTCATAATAAATACTTTATCATTTGTCTTCCAACAGCAAGGACATTTTACCAAAGAAAACTTTGAAGCTGATACTTTCGACAACCTTAAATCACTATTGATAAAAAGGATCGACCTGCTCGATTATTGTAATGATTCTGTCGGGTTAAACGTGATATTTGTCACGATTAACGTTAGCCACTTTCAAGAGTACCTTCCGGTATACTCTTGAAAGGTCTATTCTGTGGCAGTAGTAATAAATCAAAAGCGAACGTTTAGTTCATTCGATAACACTTTTCTATTACTCATAGCAAACAGGCGATGTTGTTTTGTTCGTAGACAGTTTGAGCTAACAACCAAGTTCGCTTCCTAGGAAGCCAAGGAAGTAAAATGCCTAAAATGTAAAATGACTATTTTGCAGAAAACCTACTTAAACAGGAAAATGACTGAAGTCTTACTGTGCCTAACATACAAAAGGTAACATACATGTGTGATGCCTTATCAATCAAAGGTCTAAAAGGAGTGAATCTAAAAAAAATTTCATGTTCATCACAAAAATATTTGCCCTGGGTGGAAATCGAACCCACAACCTACAACGCAGATGGCAGAGCTACCTGAGCTGAACTATGAGGCCAATAAAAACGAGGGAAATTCTGCAAACAATTCTGCTACTTTCACACATGGGGCAAATTTTAGCATAAATAAAACATCCCCTGCATGCCATTAATTAGCAGTTTCACAGGGTTTCAGAGTTTACAGAATAAATAATGGAATTTAATATGATACCACAGAGTTAAATTTTGTTTAGGACAATCGATTTCTTAATTTCATGGATTTTAAGGAGTCCCATAATGGCTGTGTGGGATGTAGCCTTTTCATCATCAACTGTTTCAAAATCGGTTGTGTATCAATGGATTTTCTCTCGAAAACTGTACTGCGCACAGTTTTCGAGTAAACTGTCAAATGCAAACGGTGAAGGAAACATTGAAAATAACTGGCATAATAATATCCTGAGAACTACGAATTCGAAAGATATGTGGCATTCGCCAATCCGCATTGCGTCTGCGTGGTGGATTATCTTAGTAGTGGTTGTCATGATGATGGTGGATTTAAAACTACTTTATTACAGTGGTTTTGCTAGCGCTGCAACATTTACACTTTCTTGCTATTTGTTGTGGTGACGCATGGTGACACAGCAATAACCATTATTTATTGTCGGCATTCTATCAAGATGAGTGCTCGGCAGTAGCTAGATATATTCTGAGATTTCTTATTTATTTATTTTCGTTTCTTAGGGACAAACAGCACTACTTAAAAACTAATATATAACTATTCTATATATTTTTTTTTATGTCAGCAAGTGATAAGACAATCAAGGCGTCCACCTGATGTTAAGCACCACGCCTGACTATACAGATGCAGTGCCACCCAAAGCTTAAAGTTTTCAAGTGTTTGCGTGGCACTGCACTGCGCTTATCACCCCGAGACATTGTTATTAAGTCTCTTGCGCCCAGTAATTTCACTTGCTACAGTGCCCTTCAAACCTAAACAAAGTAATGCTTGCACACTACTTCTTGGAAGCAGAATATCTGACACTGCGGTACAAACCAAGACGGACTCTTGCTGAAGAATCCTACCACCAGGTAAATATACTAAGTTCCTACTGACTTACCTACATGTTTCTGAACTGACTTGTTGACGAATTGTTGAAAATGTTAGAAAAAAAAGAACAAATCGAGGCCAATCACTTCAAATCTAGGCATGCAATGCTAGCTAGATCTATTACCTCAAGAGGAAAACAAATAATCTCCTTAGTCTGAGTTCACAATGGGGTTAAACCAAAGTTTCATAAAAAAAGTTAAAATTCAAGATAAATAATTAATGTGTGGTATCCCAAAGCGGTCATTCTGTACTTAGTAGAGAATTACATTATTTAGTTCTACAGCTTTTGGAAATTTAGTTTATTATAAAAAAAAATTGTAACAACTTATTAGTAGTGCTATTTTAAATAAATAAATAATGCTGGACAATCCACACAGCATCATCTAGCCCCAAGGTTAAACAGAGCTGTATTATGGGTACTAGATGACTGATATAATATACTTAATACAATACAATACATAGATATATATTTTTTTATTACATATAGAAAATACCCAGAACACCCGGAACATTTGACCCGAGGCGGGAATCAAACCCGCAACCTCCGCGTCGCAGGCGGACCTGCGCCCGCTGCGCTACATCAGTCGTCAAAATTTTAAATATTTTTATGCAGAAAAAAAAAGATTTAAGTTTCCTTGCTCGCTTATAATAATGAAGTTTGTACCACAAAGAATCCTCGAGATCGTCTTATCTGAGTACTAAAAAGACCCTGATTCTGAATTTAAATTACCCAACATTTTGTTAACCACCGAAGAGCAAAGGTACCACAAAACACTGGACAAACGAACTTTCTGCCGTTGAATTTAGAAAGGGAATTCCCATTCACTCCGATTGGGCGACCCAAAGACTAATCACACATTCGGTGGCTAATAGAACCAACCCTCTAGGGCCAAATTTAGGAGCGGGGGCCACTGGGGTTGAACTATCAAAGTTTCTATATTTCGAGAAGCCTCAGTATGGAGTATGTTCTCTATGGAGTTCGTACTCAATACTAAGCCTACTTGAAATTTAATATAGAATAGAATGGAATAAAATATAATAGTTAACTTATTTTGCGCCACACAATATACATAAAAAAAATATTCATGGTGCTCATCTGTAGCGCTGGTTTTCAGTGCTAAATAATGTTTTTAAACTATAGGTATTTATGTACTCATAGAAACAATGTTTTCGATGTCTTATAGACAAAGTCTCCCTAATTGGTTGATGGGAGGCAGCAAGTGGATTGCAACATTAATTTCGTTTCTCAACTCGCACTAAAATTACGTACTATAAAAAAAACAATCAACTCAAAATAAATAATAATATTATTATTTTCTTGTTAATTGATAGATTCAGGCGTTACTTTGCGGAAATCCATTACAAGATAAAAAACAGACGAAAAATCTCTAGTACTATTCCGCTTAACCTTTTAACTGATGAGGTCACACAGTTACCACAGTTAACCTCAAAAGAAAAATATCGACACGTGTTTCATCCCTCCACGGGACATCCTCAGGACCATCGACTTGTTCTCCGGCAGACGTGTTGCTCCGTCGAGCGCTGGAGCCAAAGTATGATGGAAGATGGAAGGAGAGATGAAACACGTGTCGATATTTTTCTTTTGAGGTTAACTGTGGTAACTGTGTGACCTCATCAGTTAAAAGGTTAAGCGGAATAGTACTAGAGATTTTTCGTCTGTTTTTTATCTTATTTTCTTGTTGTCAAATCCACAAACATAAACCCACCCCTGCAAACCCAGCAGGGAAAATAGTTAATTCATGTTAAACAGCTAGCTAATGTAAGAGCCCTTTGTGCTTACTCCTAACTTATAGCCACTTTAGTACGAATAACCCGAAGTTCTGCTTTAAATGATCCTTTACGAGTGTTTGTTATACTTACCTGTAATTTGGATGTCGGAAAGCGAACAGAAAATTACACCATGACTAGTGGAACGTTCCGTGACTTTGCCTTCACTGACATTTTTATACATTGTCTACCCGCTGCGTCCTCCAGAAGTATAATTTCAGGAATACATTGATAACTACACGCTATATGAACAAACACTACCCTACCTTACTACCCTGTAAATTCTGTTGATTTTCAGTCAGTAATCAAAAATATTAATAAGTGTATGTATTTAAGACTATATAATTGAATCGCTTTACAAAAAAAGCTTGGAGCTGAGCTTTGTAGTCTAAAATTGAGCTTATTTTTTGTCAATCAATATAAGATTCTCTTAAAAAATTAATCCAACCTCTTTCTTTTTGAAAGTTAGATTGATTTTGTTACTGCAATTCTCCAGTTCGGCTTAATATACATACATAGTTAGAGAAAACTACTTTATCTCTATATCTAGGTACCTTATAATACTACTGCAATTAACCGTATCTTATTCTAACACTACAATATCACTGTCGCTTCTTACAGTCTGTATAAAACAACGAGGTAGTCCCGTATATATAAATTGTTTCCGTGCCTGTTGCCCAATGGAGGAAAGTAGAAAAAAGTCATTCCTACGACTTTTTTCCGGTCGAGAAAGCTCAATTCATTACTCTGCGGGCGAATTGTGATAATTTAAACATTCGGCCGCTAAGAATAATTACAAACTAACTATAGGCGTCATTATAATATATCTATGTACAATATCACCACGTTTTGTTTTGTTTCACACAAGGTGTAATCACGCTTCAAATCATGCAAACAAAAGATAGTATGAAAAATTTTTTTTTTGCACTTTAACCACTCGAATGGATTTAAAATATTTGACCGTTATCTTCATCATTCTAACAGCCGACGAATTCAACTCGGATGGGCAGCGTTTGGGTAGTTACAGCATTATTTTCTCATCACAGATACCACAGAACTTCAAGACAAAAGTCTGTAATTAATGCGCGTTGCCAGTGATGACTTAAGGCGCTGAGACTTATCGCTAACTATTGGTCTTATTCACTAACTTACAGTCGCTTAACGAGCTATAAAAAAAGCTATGCTAGAAGTTCACGATCGAATCCGTAACGAGGAAATCCGTAGAAGAACTAAGGTCATCGACATAACTCTTAGAATAAGTAAGTTGAAGTAGCAGTGGGCAGGCCATATAGCTCGCAGAACCGATAACTGCTGTGGAATAGAGGTTCTTGAATGACGACCACGAACTGGAAAACGAAGTGTAGGAAGTCGGTGGATGGTGAAAGTTCAAAATCTGTCGTCATGGCGCTCTTTGGGGGATGCCTTTATCCAGCAGTGGACGTCTATCGACTGATATAATGATAGGGCTGAAATAGAGCACGACTACCGATCTTGAATCTTCAATATCTATCTATTTGTCATCGGTCCATCAAGTTTTTATTTATTATAGATAATTAGAAAGTGCGCTATAGTCAGATGATTATTACTCAATCTACAAAGGAAAAAATAATTGTATATTGGATGCGAAATAACCAATAAATAAGGGAAAAGGTTTATGTTACGTAAATTACACATTTATCTCGCGCTATATAAAATTGCTTTGATTTATACGGGATAAATAAGCCCTACATTTTTATTTTAATACTTTTCTTAATTCATATTGCTGGTATTTTCGATGTTTTTATTAACTGCTGCAGCGTATTTCGAGATACGTTTGGTTATGGTTTAATAACATCATAAAATATAACCTTAAAGTTTCTGAAGATACAAATTATGCCATAGCTTCGTGGTTAAAATGAACATGATTAAAATCATGATTTGAAGACTTTTTAGCCATGTTCAAATAAGTTTACGAAAAAAGACTAGTTTATAGCTAGACAACCGAAACCTTTTGGTTTGCCCGAATGTAAAGAGAAAGAAAGTGACCTTAGGAAATACCGACAGCCCTTTTAACAAAATTGTAAAAGCGTTAACGTTGCTAAAGTTACGCAAGCGCCCTATTCAATTAAAAGGGTTGCCCATAGGACTATTTGATAATTGTCCCTAAAGGTAAGAGGAGTATTTACAAAAGTATCGAATGCCAAATTAAACGAACGTCTAGTAAACTGTGGTAAAGGGAAAATGCCAAATTACTAGGACTAACTAACGAAACTAATCAAAGAAAAAACGGAAACCAGTACCTATATTTTAATGTAGCTACTTATTTAAAACATTGATAAATTTCTTTTTAGATTAATTCATTTTAGTGTTTCAGATGCTCATAACTTACAATTTGGCTGAGCGTTGATTGTTTATCAGTCAGTAACTCAGTCAGTCAGTCAGTCACGTAACGTTTAATATTTTCAGAAGAGTTTATTCATTGTCTACATTTCTTAAACTCCTAGGTAAGTATTTAAGTTAACAAGTCCTACGTAGTTAATTTACCATTGTACCCAGCTACATGTGCAAATAAGTTTATCTTAACGTCTGCATATAATACATTCCTAACAATTATACTGGCTCAGAATTGTGCATTCTACTTACGGCTTTCACAGCTTATATTTCAATGTAATATTAATTAACTAAGTTTGTACTTATTAGAACAACTATATTAGCAGGAATACCAAGTATTTAAATTAAGAACGACTTGCACAAATATCGTTAGAATAAATAACTTGTCAAGGCATACAAATACCTACTTCAGATTAGGGGTGGATCAGACTAAACTTGTACCTATACTTCAATTCGCAGAATTAATAGTGATTGAAATAAATAGTGATCGCTCTTTTTTTTAACCTTTGAAGGTTTGATGCGACCAAACTCGTAGTACTATTCTCCGCATAATACGTAGTTATTCGCGAGTAAACTAACAGTTTACTTTTATTTGATATCTCTTATTCCACAGAATAGTTATGCCAGATGTTGGTCGAATCCACCCTATATGACAGTAACTGTTTTTTCAAATGGATAATAGTAAAAAAGTAATTTTAGCCTGGTGTTGTTCGGGCCTAAAACCTAAACCGCCAATTGCCCAGCTAGCATGCGCAGCGTAGATAACGAAACTGTAATTCTTTTATACATTTGTAGAGAAAGCCGGTCGGAGTCGGTTGCTCATGCTAGTCGGGCTGAGACGCGATAATACCAAACAAAGGTTAGGCTGGCCTGAGAAAAGAATATGATGGCGATATATTTCTTTTCTCATAGAAGGGCTGCCAGAATAATAGCTACCGTTCTGACAGTCCAATTTAAAAAAAAAAAGGATGTAGGATTATGAATAAGGCAATACACCTCTGTTACCTAATTTGTCTTACAAATCTGACATAGTCTTCGTTCATTGACAAGAATGACAAAAAAAGACATTACTTAGCGAGCTGCTAAAATAAATGTATGAGTAAGGTGAAAAGCTTGAAAGTACCTAGAACCTAGATAGTTATAATATTCTGGACAATTTGTTTTCATAATAAACACAATACCCAAACAGGCAGTTTTACTCATTAAAAAAAACGCCTAGTAGGGTACATAATATGTTTATTTTTGATGTAAATCTGGAATGGTTGACTGAATAGAAAAAAGAAATAAAAGCTCACGACTGTAATCCCCCAGGCAGATATAGTAGACGAACCCTTAAAGGTTTTGGTTGAATTCTGTGCAGAGATACCTACATTAAATTCTGGATTTTATATCCATATTGTACCTACACAAAATATACGTTTTTATCCCAGTAAATAACCCTTAAAAACCTCTAACGAGTTATATTTCTAGGACGCCCAGATCTTTTTCCCACAGCTTCTTTGCGTGTAGGTAGGTATCATCTTTTTTTATGATATGAAATAAAAAAAACTCAATTAATTTCGAAGTTGAAAACGAAAAACGTGCCTGTGAAAAATGAACACACCATTCATAACATAAATCACACAAATAGATAAAATGCACTGTGAATAGAACATATTAAATCATTCAATTAAATTATAGAAATGGATTCGTACACACATTTAGCTTGCACTTGAATATTCCAATACCATCTGTTCGAATGAATCTCTGTTTATTGTGAATATAGAAAACAAGGGAAACACCGTCCAATGAAAATTATATTTACTGTTACGTTTTGTTCTGGTTCTAAATGTTCGTGCATGCTTAAAAATACTGCCTAAGATTAGCACAGTACGGCGATAACAATTCATGTTAAAACACGCTGAAAATTTCAGGGCATAAGGGCTGTTACCGACAGTGACGAACACCTAACTCTGTAGGGGTGCCTTTTTTATATTTTTTTTATGTCAGCAAGTGACAAGACAATCAAGACGCCCGCCTGATATTAAGCACCACGCCTGACTATAACAGATGCAGCGCCACCCAAAGCTTAAAGTTTTTAAGTGTTTGCGTGGCACTGCACTGCGCTTATGACCCCGATACATTGTTGTTAAGTCTCTTTCGCCCAGTAATTTCACTTGCTACAGTGCCCTTCAAACCTAAACACAGTAATGCTTGCACACTACTGCTTGGAGGTAGAATTTCTGACACTGCGGTGGTACCCACCAAGACGGACTCTTGCTGAAGAGTCCTACCACCAGGTAAAACCTACTATGTATTGTATTTTATTGGTATTTTAGCGGACATTTCACACAACGCCATGTACCAAGTTTGTACTTATGTGAACCAGATAACTGATATAATACTAGTATGCATTTCTTTTTTAGAACTACACACTTTAAATACCTACAAAAAAACACCCAGACACGAGAAAATAAAAAAAATGCGCACGAGTATCATAATATCTGTCTAGCAGCAGGGATGAAACCGCAACTTCTCGCTCTTCCACCGGGCACTTGTACACTGCGACCAAAGCCCCATTGCATAAAAATGCAAGTTCATAGTGTTAGTGATTTTGATGGAAAAACGCTCATATTATTTAGCTTTTACTTTATTATGCAATCGACTCCTGTTTTTAGAAGAGTCAAACTTGAAAAAAAAACACTTTTTGAATTTCCGTGCTAGCAACAATATCAACAGCAATGTTGATATGGTAAGGATTTTCGTTTCGTTCTATGTGAGCTTTTGTACAGCGCCTTGAAATGCAATGCAAGCATTTTTTTTTGTCAACACTACTGCTTGTTGCCAGAAATAGGTATAATGGTAATTGGTCCATGACAAGCTATATCACAATGAACTCTACTACTCTTCATGTGATGAGCTGAAAAGAATAAACCATATGACTCAATGCGTGCACTTGAAGGACCGATCTGTAAAATCAGTATTTTTTCTATTAAAACCGTAAATTTTTCTATTTATATAATATAGGGCTGCTAGCGATTGTTTTGAAGAAATAAAATTTTATTTGTATTTCGACCCTTTGGTTTTTTGAACGGACGAAGGTCCTTACCAAAAATCCCTGTCATGTCCGGCTTAAACCTGATGCTAGATTAGACAACCCTATTTCCGTCGGATTTACTATGGACGCTCGAAATTCTTTCACGGTCCTCTTTCGAGATGAGGTTTTTAATGCGAAATTACACGTGCGTACGGTATTTAATTGAAAACGCTGATCGTTCGAGCTTCATTGCGGTGCTGCAACCTTAGAAAATAAACCTGTACGAAAACTTACAACTCGTTCTCTGTCTGCACGTGATTCTAACTTTTAGCTTTGTGTCTTTATATTACACGCATACGAACGCACGCTTGGTGGTCAAAATAATTATGTTTTTACTTCTTCTTCTGACGATTTCTGTCAGAAAAAACCTCTACTAAGCTTTTATAAATTGAAATGGGGGTCCGAGAACCATCAAATAAAAAAAATATAAAAATACAAGATACAACTACAACCCTGTAGCCAAAAACACAACCAGTAACAACCGAGTATTTTAAAAAGAGCTTCATGTCGTATATGATCTGCGAGCTAAAGCTCTCTTCCACTGCTTGAAGCCCCCTAGTTGGTCCGTAAGTAATGCCTACAGAGCTCGAGCGCCAATTGAGTGTTGACAGAGTGGTTTCATTATCTCAAAATTATTCCCGTAGCTGTCATACGGTCATGCAAATTAGATTAATTCGTATTGTATTTCGCCCGGGTTATAAAATTTTTAATAAGTACTATTATTTATAATTAAGATCAAAATGCCGAGTTTTAAAGGCTCTTATAAAACAGAGTTTTTGTTTTGAAACCGCTCTACTGAAAATAATATGCCTAGAAAATATGGTTAAATTTTTCAAAAAACAAAAATTGTCCATAGCCTGGAAATTATAATTGAAAATGTAATCGCATAATAAATCGCAATCCAAAATGTAGTAAATATATAAACATTTACTTCGAAAATTTAAACCGTATATAAAAATATTACATATAATCATACTTACAAGTGCCTAAAATTAGATAACAGTAATAATTAACGATAATATTTTATAAACATAATATTTTAGATGGCTTCTTCATTTTTAATTTAATTCAATCTAAAACTCACCTGTTCAAAAACTTTTATTCATCAACACCCAACAAAATTAATTCACAGAACCCACTCACTCGCCCACGAGAGCGGTAACTTGTCAGCGCGTCAACACGTAGCAGAGACGGGAGCGTGCGAACGCGTAGCCGACGCGACAGGAGGAGAAAAGTGCGGGAAAGTTGCGCGCACTGCGGAGAAGGAAGGAAGGTGTTCGCGGTGCGGCGTCTGGCGCGAACTAGCCGCAGCCCGGCCAGTGTTTCCAGGGGAGGACGCGCTCGATGCCGGCTCTTATGGAAAATCTGTCGGATATTTTTGGAATTAAATTGAGATATTTTGTATGCACGAACAAAATAACTCGATTCATCTAATATTTCTTACACAGAAAGTATTGATCACAAAGACTTATTTCATGAAAATATTTTTTAGAAACTATGGATAATATTTTTATATATTTCCAAAAACCGAAGTCAGCAAGTAGATATTTTCAAAGTTTTAACAAAGTATCAATAATTAGTTATAAAGTAAAATTACATTTAGTTTGTGGTCAGCTTATAATTACATAGAAATTACGATTTTCTTTGTACTCTGATATTTCAAACACTTTTGCGATCACGAGATCCCAGATTCAAAACAAGGAGCCACAACAGTGTTGCACAATCTAAAGTAAGGTGCAGTACGCTAAGCTGTGGCAACACTGTGGCATTCACCGTCCCGGGCACAGCCGCGAGCGGCTCCCCAGCTTTCAGGCAAACCGCTCTGTAGCGACGCTCACCCACAACCAAATCTAATATTTCACACAGCGCAACTTAAGTGGTTGTAGTATGTACGAGCACTTTTTAATGTTACCGCGAAAAGCTAGGTATAAATAAATGACTGAATAATAGATAAAATATTGTAAAGATGTATCAGTAAATCTGTAAACATAAATATGGATAAATTTAAACATCTACTTTTACAAAAAAACAATGTTAGGTATAATGCTGAAAGAATAATTCAACTAACTATCCTACTGATATCTAATCTACTTCTATTAGTGCTCTCGTAATTTATCTACTGTCGGATGGTAAGAACTTCACCTAATTCAGATCAGAATCAGTCAGAACTCAAAATGCTGCAGCACGGTCAGCATTATGGTCATCCTTCTAATGTTCCTGCTGTTAGAAAATTGACCATCTGCGTGGATCACCCAAACACTCTCGAGCGTGAGTGATTGGGTCATTGTTGTATTAGATTTTTGCGGCTATCATCACATCATCAATGCGGACATACAGGCACAGAACAGATATTAGTACTATACAGGTCTATATTGATCGTGATTGGGACACAATCCATTGCCAAGATTAATGTTACCGCTGATAACATGATGATCATGTGAGTTTTTAAGCAATTCTTTACGCAGCGGGTATAATGTTAGCTAAGACCTAATTATGAAAAAAGTTTTGTAAGAAAAATATCGTAAAAGTTGATTTTAATCCATACTTCAGATTACCGAGCTGATGAAGTTCTTCGGATAAAACTCTCTTTAAAGGCTTAATTTTAGTTCGAAACTCGCTAATACCGGTTCTCTTTTTGATGAAAATAGAGAGATGGGATATTCTTTTCACGTCAAAATAAAGTAGGACAGTGCCACAGAAAACCTATCTAGAGAGTAGTTTATCTTCGTATATCGCTTTTCTGACTCTACCGTTGATTTTAAAATAAGTAAGTACCTATATATATAGTAGACAATTAGATGGTACCGGTAACAAAAACAATTCATGTTAATTAGCTGTAATTAAATTGAACCTGCTTTAGTTTACCTTATTATGTCGGCAATTTAATCAAGGAAATTACACTTGGTTCCACTCTTGTGCTTGTGTTGTGTTTTTCAGAAGATATATAATATTATGACTGGGTAACGAACACTGGTAAATCTTATTTTTTAAAGAGTAGGTAATTGATTTACCTGTTACAGTTAACTATGGCATCGTGAAAACTAAAACAAAGCCCGTAATCCGTGCCTTTACCGCACTTTTATGAAAACACGTGCCTACAGAGGCTTCAGAAATTGATAATCTTGCCGCAAAACAGAACATAATAATCTTCAATATTTAGTAGTATCTATCTAATCTCATATCAACGTCTATTCGTACGGTACTTATTATAGGCATGCTATTGACAGAGCGATCAGCCACCCAAACCGAGCGGATTTGAGTGATCTAATAAAATCATGTTAAAATTGTGCGAAATCGTATTGTAATATCGCACTTGTATCACAATAATATTAGGACAGTTTTTTTATGATTCTATAATAGGTTTTTTTATTAAGACGTTGAACTTATTATTAGTTGAGGTTTCACCGAAAGCACAAGGTTCTGACTTCTGCGTAAAACTGCAATGCGGTCATCACCCAGTAATTTAACTTGCTTCAGTGCCCTTCAAACCCAAACAGTAATTTTACACATTGCTGCTTGGAAGCAAAATAGATGGAACTGCGGTGTGGTATGCATTAAATAAATAAATAAATAATAC
The DNA here is from genome assembly GCA_951394395.1 of Colostygia pectinataria. Classification (NCBI taxonomy): domain Eukaryota; kingdom Metazoa; phylum Arthropoda; class Insecta; order Lepidoptera; family Geometridae; genus Colostygia; species Colostygia pectinataria. Next base: position 5,763,230 of record OX596363.1, read on the forward strand.
TGGACAATCCACACAGCATCGACTAGCTCCAAGCTAAGCAGAGCTTGTGTTATGGGTGGTACTAGATGACTGATATATTTAATACAATACGACACATAGGTATTTTTTTATTATACATAGAAAAATCCAGAACACCCGTAACAAATATTTGCATATCGTACAAACATTTGTCCCAAGGCGGGAATCGAACCTCAACCTCCTGCGTCGCAGGCGAACCTTTTAACCGCCGCGCCACATCGGTCGTCAAGCCAAGCATTGCCCCCAGGTTGACGCCGTTCGGCTCCGCTTCAATGAATGGTTGCCCTCAGGTACAGGATATTAACAATATTACGGCGGAATAATATTATAGAACTACGCAATCTCGGCTGGTCGGCAATAGCAAAGGATTAGGAAACTGATTTCCGTTTTGAAATTGCTTTGAATATTCCTCAATATTTTCTTTTTGTGAAATGTAACGAAGGTCACTTCAAAACAAGCTTTAATCTTTGTTAAATAAGTATAAAATCACAATAATAATTTATAAATCATCCTTCTAACATTACCCACCCAAAAACGGTGGTCCAATAATAACAATTTCTAGATAATCATAATTAGTTGTTCCGGGTATACAGACGAACGATCTCCGGGGTCAGTGCTTGAATGGCTGGCCAGTGGGATTTAATCATATCACTTCCGTGCTTTGGAGAGCACGCTGTCGGTTCCGGTTTTAAAAAAGTCGGTAGGCCAAAGTCAAGCAAAGACTATGTAAATAAGTAATTAGTCAGCGGCTTTATCCAACTTACTTCTAATAAAACTAAATAAAGACGTGCGAAAGTTTGTACTTATGTTTGTGAAGTTGTATAATTGTATTATTGCGGACGTTACTTTGTAAGTGCAATAACTATATAACTGAAATAAACAACATTCTTGTTGCGTGTTCGTTGATAATTCCAACGATTCAGTACAGTCTATGAGAAACAGTGAGCGACGCCGACCGACGGACGTGAGCGGGGTTTATGCCACTACGTCATTTCACAATAATATTGCAATGCTAGATAGCAATAATCAGTACAGATCTATTCAACAAAGTTGAAAAACAACGTATTAAAATAACAATACTCTTTTAACCAATCAATGCGGTTTATTATTATAAATTGTACATAATTATAGTTTACAAATTATCTTATAAAATTATTGGTGAAAGTTGATTATCAAATTATTCGTGCCTAGTTAAGAAGCGAGAGGTTGCTGGTTCGATTCCCGCTGCGGGACAAATGCTTGCATGGTATTTGTTTCTGGCCAGTACAGTAAATTCTGGGCTAGATGGCAAAAGTGTAAAGTGTCCAATATTCATTAATAATATCCAATATTTATTAACAGAAAAAAAATCTGTCTTACCTAGAGCTTTACTAGCACAAATTCAATTGCAAAAAAAATATGGCAAAAAAGCCCTATCGCTTTTTTGCTATAATGAGAACGTGCACAATGACTATATATCTGATTCCAGAAAGTATTCATCATACAGAGTATAAAAGGTATTTTTATTTGTTTGTTCTAAAAGGTATTCCAGCCAAACTAAATAATGAATATACTCCGGTTTTTGCGCTCACATTGTTGGTTTCATGTTTATTCATGGCAGTAGTATACTACAATCAGTAGGTACTTTTTTCTATCTATTTATGTGTAACCATGATGTTATATTGTGACAAACTAACTGGCAGAGATTACCGCGGGTTACGTTTTCGTGAGCTAACCCATGTCACTGCTAGACACATGCCGCGCTTACAGGGAAATGTTACGCTTTTTTGGATCAACAACGTATCTTATCGGACTTGGACCTTCAGAACAGGAAGACGTCAGGGCCAGTTTCAGTTACAGCGGTAAAAGTATGACTACATGACTGTAGGTACTGTTGTTTATTCCTAAAAAAAAAAAAATGTTGATTCACTTATTTATAGCCCTAAATATGAGAAGTGAAATACTTGACTAATACAGTTCAAGCATTCCACGAAGACGCGCTACTCCTAAAAACTTAAGTATCACTCTTGTGAATCAGGCTGGTTAATAAACTGAGTTTAGATGCTGTGCTATAGGATAGGCTAGTTTACCTACTTCATATCAAAAACATGTCGCAGGTATTAAGCGTCTTCACAAAGAGTGTAACTAACTTGGAACTCAAATGTTATATTAGAACATTCCCGTAGATGTTTCTATTGTTAACACTACACATCATAAAATGAACGCTCTAATGTCTTTTACTACCAAAGCTCTCCCAAAATGACGATCATATTTTTCATTTCTGTTAGACACAAATTGAATTATTTTTATAGCTTACCTTATGTGTTTTTTAAAGGAGTAAATGTGAAATTCCTAACTTTGATCATTTAATAAAATTATTAAAATACTCTACTAAGGTCGTTTTCAAGAACGAAACTCAAAATCAATTGAGGATCAAGCATAAGCTTTAGATCAGTTTTTATTACAATACTTTCTCAAAATTAATACTCAGTCTAGATTCTCAGAGTAGGTATTCTATACTTAGCTCTTATTTTATGGCTTCAGGGTTTTTCTACAATTTTGAGAAGAGAGTTCATCCAGGAAAGTACATTTCTACCCTCATATCATACTTTTTTCGCACAAACTGAAGGGTATAATTGTCGTTGAAATTTCTGACACATGAGACTTGATACTGGACTTGGCAACGCGCGACTGATATCTCTGATGATATTGCAAGCGTGTATATATGGCTACGCTTGGGCTACGACTTTATATTCTATTTAAGTTCAGTTTTGCGTACGAGTAAAGTGGTTTAGTAAAGTCACTTGCGAGTTTTAAGCTACTGTAAGGTCGAGAAGGGCATATTATGCCCATTTTTCAACAATGAAGCCTTCGTCAAACATCGTTCGAGCTATAAAAATATCTAAAAGCTAACCAAGCTTTTTATAACATAAATATAAGCACTGACAACGGCACTCTGGTAGAGGTAAGCTGATTCTTTAGTAAAGATACCTACTGTGAAATTGTGAGGAACTGCTTACCAAGTCAAACTGTTTTTATTCAATTTTGACGTAGATAAATACTTTAGCTTGTTTGCTAGGGGTCGTTGTCCACATCCGTCACCGATCCGTCACTGGAACAACAGACGGTGCTGAAGTAGCGATACATACATCTATGGCTGCGTGTCCGCCGCCGCCGTCATCTCGGCGCCAAACTTGTTCAGAAATAATTTCGTTCTCCGTGACAGATCGGAAACGGATGTGGTAGACAAAAGCTCAATGTGATTTAGAAATATTCGCTAAAATCATTCTCATCATACCTTCGTTCGAACTAGTTTGTGACAAAGCAAAACCTTTATTATAAATGTTATTTCTACAAAGTGCACTTGTAGATAAGTAGTAATATATTATTACCTTGCCTTTTTAAGACCTTAGATTCAAATCTGCTCGTGCAGCAAAAGATTTTTCTATGAGATTTTTTTTATATATAAAAGTGCTCTTAAACGATAGCAAAGACAGCGGGGCTAAACTGGCATCTCCAAGAACCCAAGCCAGTGCCAATTCAAATTCAAATTCTAAAAAGTTTTATACAATAATATCACGCCACGATTCCACGCCCTCAGCCTATAAAAAAATGATATAAACTTTATTTAATTCGGGTGAGAACGGACCGGGTGAAAACGGGACTGTAGGAGAACGAAACTAACCCGAAGCATTTGGCAACAAACTCGGGTGTCCTTATGTTCATTACACAAATGTTTGTCCTAGGTGCGAATCGAACCCACAACCTGCAGCGCAAAAGAAGCAAATAAAGGAGCAGTGAAGCCAATCTCCTTATTTTAAGCCAATCTTTGAAGCTTTATTTGAATATTAGTCTTACACGGGTTTTGGAAGCAAACCCGCGCATATAAATATAATTTTATGTAAAAGTTGTTTCAAGTTGTTTGTTGATTTGTTTATTGTTTCACAACCAATCAGCTCCAGGCATAAACATTGTTTGTTTCCATACAAATGGATATCACAAACACAGGCATTGGTTTAATTTCAGTAGAAGGGTTTTAAGCCAATTTTGGTTTAGCTCAAAAGCATAATAAAAATGTAAATTGCCAATCATATTGTGAACGGTCGTCATTTTGAATTCGTGTGGTCTCTTAAGTACCGTTAAAGCGGACTTTATTTCACGCGTTTGAATTCAGTGCCACGTGCTACAAGTAAGCTGGATTGCAGGTGAAATTGTTATTTGATCTCTTTATCCTAACAATAATCACTCGTGGCGTAACTGGCTAAGTTGTTCTTAGCAGATCAAGTTCCGCGTGCATGGTCGCTATTTGCATGGGTGTCCACCAGTGGATTTTACAACTGAGCTCTTCCGTGCTTCGGAGGGTTCCAACTTTTTAAAAACTGTTAGGCCATGACGTTGTTTAGGCGGTCTACTAACTCCGTCACCAGAGTTAGCCACACACCAACATAGTCTTTACACGCTGACCCAATATGTTGGTCCAGCACCTTGGCACAATGTATAAATAACAAAACAATGGCGAATTAACCGAACTTATGTTACTACTTTAAAACTTTGATTATTATTAGAACCTTTTTTCGTTTGGTTTGGTATTAGTATGTTTTTCTTAAACTATTAAAAACAAAGATTTAATATTAAATACATTTAATTTAATTTATTGCCAAATTCAGAATTTTTTAGAAGTAGGTATCATTAAATAGGTTAAATAATTTTATAATTTTATTATTGTAAAGATGTGACGACACATTTAATAAATTTATAAATAATTTTACCTCTTACATGACTTTGGCAACATTAAGTAAAATTATCCGTGGTCCAACCGGTTGGACAAGAGGGCAGCAAGCATACTTAAATAAAAAAAATATATTAAATAAAAGGGAACATTTTATTCAAACAAATTTATCTGTAGTCATAGTCTAGATAATATTATGCTGTAGTCCAACACTAGAAAGTATGTTTACCCGTGTTGTGTTGGTCCGATATCTGTGCCTGGTAAAGAGCAACTCGCCCATATAAACTTTAAAATACGTATTTTTATTATTCGCTGGCACCCAATAAATAAATACTCAAATTTTAATTACTGTGCTTAAAATTTTAAGCCACCATAAATTGGTAATTTATTTACAAGCAAATTTTATTTGAGTGCTGAAGACAAAATATTTGGTCAGCCTTATTTGTGAATTGAAATACTTAATATATAAATTAGCAATCATATTTGTGTGAGCCAGGAGATTATTATTTTAATGCAGGGAAACTGCCATTATTAATCGGGCATGATCATCATCATCAGCCTTCTAATGTTCCCACTTTAAGGACTTTAGTCTGCTCTTGAGCGATAGTGATATCCCAAACTTTAACAAAACTGTTCTAACAACAGTGATGGTTATGCTCGAAACTAGACCAGTGTCCCAACAGTGTGAACATTGAAAGGCTGACCATGATGAATGGGCTTGTTTGATTTAAATCCGTAACCAAAACAACATAGATCAAGAAACTTAGATTTTTATTATTTTTCCAGATGTTTACATCGAAAGACCAAACGTTAAGGAATTAAGTAGCTACTTATTCATTAGACCCCCCCGTAAATCTTCAAAACAACTAGATTTAGTACCGAAACAACGTTATTAATGTTTCCTTTTATACTCCATTAGAATAATGACTCAAAGGAGAAAGAAATATGAAGCTGATTATTTTAAAAATAGACCAATCGGACTACGCTTTATCTTCGGCCTAGGTAGGACAGTGTAGTGTAGCTTAAATACAGACAGCTCGGTAAGTCTAAATGCTGAGACTTTTTTACCATTGTTGATAGTGTCTTTCAACCTAACATTGGAGCGCTCGTGACGTAGCTGGCTAAGTTGTTCTTAACAAATCAACAAGTTAAGCACTGTTCCAGGTAGTCATCGTTTGGATGGGGGACCGCCAGTAGCAATTTCAACTGAGCGCTCCCGTGCTTCGGAGGGCTGACATATTCTCCCGTTTTGAAGCCAGCTTCCAATCTGGCTACGAGGTGGGATAAGAATTCCCGTTTGGTAGCCAGATTTGAATCGTGATTATTTCTCCTATTTTAAAGCTAGCTACTAAATCTGACTACGAGTTGGGACTAAAGGAAAAAAAACCTGCAAAATATACATTCACCGCTGTGTATCTAGTGATATAGTTTGCAGGTTTTTTTTATGCTATATTTATATATAAGCTACATGGCATGGTTTAACAACCATTAGATGGTAGTTAGAAAGGATATATCTATCCATTAATCTAAGTGTCCGTGCCCTATCACGTTCACGTCCGATAGCTGCCGGACTTTTATTTTCATCGAAACTACGAGTGAACAGATCCATCCATTTCCTTCAGCGACAATAAATCTAGTAGTTCTGCGAACAGTAGACCTCGCGACAATGAACTTATAAAAGTGAGCAATTTACTGCATTTTGAAGAAGCTAGTCTGCTCATCACGCCGAAGATCATCAACATTTTTTTAATCAAATCTTCAAAATTTTTTTATGACATCAATTTATAAGGTATAGAAAAATAGGGAAATTACTGGATATCAGCAGGTAGGTAGGTACCTAGTTCATTTTTTTACTTTTTTCCCGATTAAGTAAGCACTAAACAATTATAAAAAGTCGTTAAACCTATGTACCAAGTTTTGTCAAGATCGGTTGTAAAATACGACTTGTAGAGCAGTACCAACAAACTGATAGACGAGAGCGATTTCTGCAAAACTTAAAGAGGCGCTTCGTTTGCTCGGTCAACTGCTTTTCTGGAATCAACGTTTGTAGCTAACTTTTGGCTAGCAACAAATCTGACTCGAAACGTCCAGGCGAGGAACTTTTTCACCATTGTAATAAATAAATGTCTCGAAGGTGCCATATCCTGAGCAGTCCCTGCGGTTGTTTTGAACGGAATCGTTTTGCTTCTAGTCTAGTTTGTTGTAAAATAGTGATGTCTCGTTCGGTCCGGAGAACCAAGAACAGATGCCGGCCGTAACATAAATAACGCTAAGTGCCCAAGTTACACGGATTGGGCAATATCATCGTAGATGCAGAATACATTAAACTACTAGGTAACACCAAATTGACGACCGATGTGGCGCAGCGGGCGCAGGTCCGCCTGCGACGCGGAGGTTGCGGGTTCGATTCCCGCCTCGGGTCAAATGTTTGTACGATCTACAAATATTTGTTCCGGGTGTTCTGGGTATTCTCTATATATAATAAAAAATATCTATGTATGTATTGTATTGTATTAAGTATATATCAGTCATCTAGTACCATAACACAGCTCTGTTTAACAGTAGCTTATCTTGGGGCTAGATGATGCTGTGTGGATTGTCCAGCATTATTTATTTATTTATTTATTTAAATGGATCTCTATCAAAATTATGTGGTCTTGACATTGTCTGGTCTAGCAATAAATGGGCAAATAATTTAGATGTGGATGCATGAATGCCATCACTATAGTTATAGTGATGGATGATATAGTAGTTAACGATTTGTTAATCCAATTTTTTGGAATGTACTAAGGCAGACTGTTGATACAACAAACGTCTAATAATTTTAATTGAATACTTTTTAAATGAAACACATACAGCATGGTATATGTAATGTCCCAGGGACCACATAAATGCGGACTTAATGCAGTAAATTTGTGGCGTAGAATATTCATGGTAGATGCGCACTAAACCTAACCACATTTTGGTTTCCATCTGCGGCCGGATTTTGAGGCAAGCCACGCAGTAATTATTGGCATACAGACTTGGTGCTTAGACGATTCACCTTCTGGACGAATGATCTCAGTAGCTGGTGCGAAAATCTCTTTAATATCAGTTTCCGTCAAGAAAAGCAAATTAAATGTGTGTACTAAGGCAATGCTAAAACACAATGCTCAACTAAATAGTAACACCATATTTATACATCATATAGGCATAGAAGTAGATCAAGAAGTATTTTTTATACCTCTTGATCTACTTCTGTGCTTATACCTAAGCTGCTTGTATTTTTTGTCACCCATTAAATTACGAAAAAATATCGCAAGTAACACATTTACAAAAACTTTGATATAATTAACCCCGAAAAGCCTGTCTACAAGTAATAGCAAATATGAAAAGTCTGTGGCTTCGAATCTCGATGTTGGAAAGCCATAGGCATACCCAAAAGACTGCGGGCGCATTTCACGATTTACAGACCCCCATCTCGTTCCAAGACCACACTCCGGGGGAAAGTTTCTGAGGTTTTTAACACCTACTAAAGCTTAGAACTGAGTTATAGCGCGGACAGGTAGTGAATGCACCCCGAAAAAATTAGGCACGTAACGACCAAAGTGAAAAGCTGCTGGGGAATTAGAACCTTTCGTTTTCAGTCTTGGCAAAGTTGCCACAATCGTAAAGAAGACGCTAGGAATTTTTAGACATTCTATGTCGTCATCTGGAAAGATCTTGAAGACTTTTCCCGATAGAACTAAAAGAAGGTTGTGAATTTGGAATAAGTACTTAAATATTTTTAGAGCAGTAGATACTTATGAGATTTCTAATAGTTTTATGTAATTTACAACTCAGTTTGAAAACTTTAAATGCAAAATAAACGGATAAATGTTTCTGAGTTTTAAATACAAGCCTCAAAGGGGGTAAATGGGGTGTCAAAGTGTTTGTTTGCTAACTACACGCGTATGAAGTCGCGGGTTAAATATTTAATTTAGCTAGTTGTTAAATATTTTAGTAGATAATGGAAAAATAATGCGTATAAATAACTGCTTAGTAGCTGCGAAGGAGGTTAGTAAGGTATCCACAAGTCCGCATTTAGTCACGTGGTGGAATTAAGGCAATCACTCTCACTCGAGAGTAGGTCATTATTCCAGTAGTATGAACAGAAACTGATAATGTTGATACTGCGTGCTATCTCCAATCTCCCGTCTAACATTACCACGCTGGCGCCGGCCAGCTGAGATAGTATAATTAATTCACGCTCAGCGGCACGGCTATTTCAATCGAACCGGATTATCGTGTCGGATATCGTATAGCTGGTATAGCTATGGAAACTATCGAAACTAACACTATACTCTCCGGCTGTTAGCCTGGCGATTGTTCGTTGAGTCACTGGATCTTTTTTGGCTTTCTTCAATAAACCATGCGCTTTATAAATGATAACGCCGTCTTCGCACAATGATCCATTTGTGTGTTAGACATTTTTACTTAGGTATATGCTCTAGGATGGCAACGAGATAAATAGTTTTGGGAGTTGCAATCGTCCATGATATAGTAGGCTACTGTTCTCATTCACCGCTAAAAAGTACTCGTCAATAGCAAATAGGTACAAAAAATTACAAATAACGATGTCTCTGGCAATTTTACAAAAGAGGTGTGTGCATGGAAAAAAAAATCTTTTTATAGTTCGCACAGCGGATCAAGGCTTCCGTGAAGTTAGCCGTTTGTGATGCGCATCGAAACGGCTAATTTCACTACGGCCGAGATCCGTTGTGAGACCTATACATTAACCAGAATATCGCACGCTCAACTAGAATGTCTTGCTATATATGTGACGACAATCTATTTTGTAACAACTACAAAACTGTTCTAGTTAAAAAAATATTGTAGTTGCAAATAGTTATGTGGTTTGAATTACTAGGAATTACTAGATTACAATACGTATTGAATATTACTCATAAAACTATCGTGAACTATATCATACATTTATACAAATATTTATTAATAATTTTGCTAGAGCCGCAGCCCGCAGTGCATATCGCGACGCGGAGGAGGACGCTCGCCGTGTTACTCAACCCTGATGAAGACTCTCGAAATTGAGTCGAAACAGTGTCGGTACCTCTTCACCGATATACCGGTACGTGAAAACACCCGAAAAATGTACGTATTGAATTAATGATGAATAAATGATGTGCTGTACTGTAGTAACTAACTAGACCTTTAATACAGATTACCGATTAGAATACTTGGGGTGCCTTTGTTGATGTATTATTTATATGTAACTTTAGTATAAAAATATGTTACTTTAGTAAGTATAGGTAAGCGAACCAGTGGTATGGCACAAATGCACACACAAGGCTATGGAATCACATACACAATATACTATTAGATATAGGTATATAGACTTTTTAAATTTCATTGATCACGAAATGGGTTATGTAATTAGGCAGAAAGTTTTCGTCAGCGCGATCTAGAAACGCGACGTTTTACACTACGACATCTAGTGAACATTTTCGAATTAATTCCTGCTTAACTAGAATGAAACCGTTTGCATTACAATATGATGAGTTTTTTATATTCCTTAACACATTTAATTTTAACTCAGCGTTCTGAAATGAATGAAATGAAATTAAATGAAATGAAATGAAATGAAATGAAATGAAAAACATTTATTTGATACACACAAACACAGAACGATTGAAACACAATACTCATACAAATAATAAACTTAATCTTAGGTACTGTTAGGGTAGAATTTAGAGAAGAAACAAGAACCACAATTACCACAAAAGTTATTTAGTCCTATATTTTTCAAAAGTACAATCATTCATTTTTCAACGACAACCATAGATCATCCTCCATCTCCCTTTTGCCTAGTGATGCGCGTTGACAGTAGGGAGGGGACCATCGATTCATCATGTCCTGGTTATTAGTTCGGCCTTCCTGATTCTCCAGCGACCCCGCAGGAGTTCTGGGTGAGCCAGTGGCATGACTCAATTTTGATGTAGTAGTTGACTTCTGGTATCAGCTTGTATATCAAAGTCATTCAAGGAAATGATAACTTGAATTGAAGTGTAAAAACATGCCCCGGAGGCTTAAAAAAAATGGAATTGTGTATTCACTTGATTTGGCCCCATAGGCATCAAATGATCAAAATTTATCTGACCTAAGCCCCACAGGCATCAGACTAAGTTAGATTCTAAATTTACCTGATCTAAGCCCCACAGGCGTCAGGACCATTTTCATTCTGGTATATGCTGGAATCTTTCGGTAGCCCATGAGGCGTGTTCATAGAATCCAATAGCCCCTTGGGCGTTTATTAATTTTTCTCCATTGTGAGCCCCTGAGGCTTATACATATTATATTCAACAGCCCTTGAAGGCGTTCGTTCTGATTAATCAGCAGAAATCGTTAGCAAAATTTAAATATTTACAGCTTCATAGGCAAAATTTAAAACCCATAGCCAGACTTTATATAGCCCCGAAGGCAAAAGTAAATGTCGCCCCAAAGGCAGAGTAGCTGTCGCCCCGAAGGCAAAGTAAATATCGCCCCGAAGGCATAGTCGGTGTCGCCCCGAAGGCAAAGTAAATATCGCCCCGAAGGCATAGTAGGTGTTGCCCCGAAGGCATAATAAATGTCGCCCCGAAGGCATAGTAGGTTTCGCCCCGAAGGCATAGGAGGTTTCGCCCCGAAGGCATAATCAATGTCGTGCTTAAAATTGTGCTACAGTCAGTTATTCAGTTCACTCGTCATCAGAGGAAGTCATCTTCCTTGAGTGCCACTTCTTCATTTTATCACGAGCTATGATATTTGTATAGCCTCTTTTACCCTTAATTGCTGAAGTGACCTCGTATCGGTCATTGCTTAGCACAGCTGAAACTCTGTATGGTCCCGCATAACGTGGTACGAGTTTACCACTAGACAGCCCTGGTCTAAGTATTTTTCGCTCCACCATGACCAAGGATCCCAGCGCGATTGGCTTAGCAATACGTCGACCCTTATCAAAGCGTGATTTCATACGTAAAGCGTTTTCTTTAATTTTGTTAGCTGCCTCTTGTCTCAACATCGATATATTATCTATTGGTGTGCATAACGGCCCCTGAATATCACCGGGTAGACGAGGATGTAGCCCGCATAAAAGTTCCAACGGTGTCTTTCCTGTACCTTGACTGATAGTAGAGTTGATGCCTAATTGAACTTTAGGAAGGTAGGCATCCCAACCTTTTTGCTGATCACCCATAGAAGCCGTTAATGACGCAAGGATAGTCCTATTCAGCCGTTCAACTTGGCCGTTTGCTCTTGGAGATGCCACGGCATTCTGTACATGTTTAATGCCTAGTCCATTACAGTATTCTTTAAACTCTCGACCAGTGAAGGCGCTACCCCTGTCACTTATTATCCTCACTGGATATCCAAAAACTTGTGCTAGTTTATTAAGTGCCGTAATCGCACCTTTAGCGTTGGTACTAGCAACAGCTTCGAGCCATACAAATTTTGTGAACCCATCAATAACAGCAAATATATATGTTTTGCCTGAACTTTTGCAAAAGGGCCCCAAATGGTCGATATGAAGTGTGTGGAAAGGAGCAGTTACTCGTTCTATAGGATGCAATAACCCTGGTTGTTTTCCTGTTGGCTTCTTAGTGAATTGACAACCAACACAGCTCCTAACATATTTTTCAATAAATTTTCTCATCTTAGGGAACCAATATTTAGCCCTTATGGCTTCCAAACATTTGTCTCCTCCTAGATGCCCATTTTTATCATGGTAAATTTGCATTATGTGCCATCTAGCACTTTTTGGTAAAACAGGTCTAATACCTTCTTCAACAACACGGTGTAGACGTTCATGTACAATTTTGTATTCTTTACTCAGACCATTTTTTTTTTGCTTATCAGCCTTTAGCTCCATCTTTAAATTTAATATTAAAGATTGTATCTCTTCGTCAACTTCCTGCAAGGAGTCTATAAGGTCCTTTTCTTCAATATGCTTAACGTCCACAGGGTTCCGACTAAGAGCGTCCACATGTTGCATTGATGTACCTGGTCTATGTTCCACATCAAAGTCATACTCCTGTAAGTCAAGCCACCATCTTGTTATGCGAGGGGACAGATCTCTCTTTGACCAAGCTAACCGAAGTGCAGAACAGTCTGTGACCACAGTGAATTTGATTCCTGTCACATATATTTTGAACTTTTGAATGCTAAATACCACAGCTAAGGCTTCTAGTTCAAAACTATGATACTTCTCTTCAGTGACACTAGTTTGTCTGCTAGCGTATGCCACAACTTTAAAGTCACCATCTGGCTGACGTTGGAACAGTACTGCACCTAATCCAACTTTTGCTGCGTCAGTGTGAATTTGAGTGTCTCGATTTGGACTATATATGGCTAGTACTGGATCAGATGTCAATATTGTTTTTAAAGTTGTTACTGCATCGGTTTGTTCTTGTTTCCATTCCCATTTTACTGTTTTCTTTGTCAACTGAGTAAGTGGACGTGCTATTATGGCGAATCCTCTTATGAATTTTCTGAAGTAGCTTGCTAAACCCAAAAATTGTCTAAGTTCGTGAACATTGCTGGGCGTTTTAAACTCTTTCACCGCCACTAATTTGTGAGAGGACGGTCGAAGTTTTCCAGCAGAAATCTCGTGTCCTAAATATTCGATGGTGTCTGTAAGAAAAACGCATTTGCTCATTTTAAGTTTAACACCAGCGTCCGCAATAAGCTTGAGGACTTTCTCAAGATTGTCTAAACACTTCTGAACATTTTCACCCCACAAAATTACGTCATCAATATAAACTTCTGCGGTTTTGTGAAGAACTGGAGTCAGAATCTCACACATAGCTCGCTGGAATACAGCTGGTGCATTGCAAAGTCCAAAACTCATCATACGATACTGGAAATGCCCATCAGGCGTAACAAATGCAGTATACGCTTTAGAATCTTCTGCTATTTTTATTTGGTGATAACCGTTAGCTAAATCCAAACAGCAGAACACAGTCTTGTCCCCCAATTGGTCCAGTAAATCTTGAATTACTGGAAGTGGATATCGCTCCTTCTCTGTTATTTTGTTCAAGGCTCTGTAGTCGATACACATACGATATCCGCCATCTTTTTTTTTTACCAATAATACGGGACTGGCATAAGAAGACTTAGATTTTTCTACTATACCAACAGCCATCAACTCATCCACCCTTTTTCTGACAATTTCCCTTTCATGGTATGACATCCTGTAGGGCCTATAATTAATGACTTTATCCTCTGTCAGCTTGATAGTCATCTCAATGTTACAATTCCCTAGCTCCATTCCCTCTCCAGAAAAACAATGTTTAAATTGTTCAAGCATCTTATTCAAAGAGCTTATTTCGTCTGTGGTCAGTGTTTTACCAATCTTTGGTTTTGAAAGGTTACTCTCTAGGTCTAGCAGTTCAGCCCGTGCAACACAATCCTCACTCTTTATAGTGATGGTTTCATTAGTCATATTAATCACTTTAACTACTGATGTTCCATTTTGGATCTCTACTTCTTCACCAACTATATTCTTTTCACATCTAGGCTTACAGTGTTCATTGTGTTTTATCTTAAGAACACCTGACACAATGGGATCAGTGTTTACCAGAATTTTGTTGGGCCCTGGATTAAGATTAACGTTTGTCTGTGGGTATAGACGAATCCTTTCAAATTCAGCACAGAGATTAGGTAGTTCCATATTTACTTCACTATCATAAATGTTGAGTTGAGAAGATGTTTTCACAACTATTACATTTGGAGCCTCTGTAAATGGTTGTCCTATCAAAACATCAAACTCTTGAATCTTGTCAGGTACTACGTAGAAATCGGTATTCTTTTCCACTCCATCAACCGTCAGGTGTGCATTGGCAATACCTAAAGGTAAGATCAAGGCATCACCATAGCCTTTAATAACTAATGTATCATCACTTGTGGTGATAAGGTTTACTTGTTTACAAAAGCCCTCTGTCATTGTATTACATGAGCTTCCAAAATCTATGAAAGCAGTTGCATGTGTGCCGTTGATTATGACTGACTTATAGTACTTTTTGTCTGAAGAGGCAGAGCAAACGGTATGAACTCTTTTAACTGTTTTATTTTCTTTCTTTCTACATTCCTCTGTTGAATGACCTTTCATGTTACAGAAGGTACAGTGTTTACTCTGATTTTTCTTTTTGTAGCAATCTGCTTCCTCGTGGCCTGAACGTTCACAGAATGTACAAATTTTGCTTTTATTTATCTTAAGTGGTCTCTGGCGGCACACTCTTGACTTGTGTCCATTCTTTCCGCATGTGAAACATTTTATCATCCCTGATTTATGTTCTCTTTTGTGTTCTATATTTTGTAAGGGTTGCAGTATTGCAGAAGATGACTTTACACCCGCCAAATATTTTAATAAGGAAGTAGAGTCGCGACATCCAGCTGATACTGCACCTACTTCTAAAATCTTGTCGCCTAATGTACCAATTATGGCTTCAGTTGTCAACTCATCAGACATTCCACATGACATCCCAATACCCAACTTCTCATAAAAAAATTTGATTGGGTCCTCCTTTTGTGGTTTAACATTATTTACCAGTTCTCTAATTTGGTCTAGTTTGTTTCTTGTAAAAGGGAATGCTTTGATAATACGTTGTTTCCAAACTTCCCAGCCTACATCATAAGAGACCTGTCTTTCATACCATCCTTTTGCATAACCCCGCAGCTTGGATGTACAATTGCAGATAAGAGTTCTTTCATCCCATCCATACATATTGGCAATGCTTTCTGCATTTCGAATCCAGTGTTCAACTGATACTGAAGATGTCTGGGGGTCAAACTCCGGTAAGACATCATTCCTTCCCACATAACGGATAGTGGTTGCATTGGCACTTTTATCATCAACTGGTGGTATCAATAAAGGGACTTCAGCTGTCTCAGATGGCGCTGGTACTAATGTAACCAACGAAGGCTCATTATTAGCATAAGTCTGAGTCCGTCTTAACTCCCGTACCAACCCTTCTAGGGCTTCTATTCTACTATCCTTTCTTTCTATTCTCTTCCTGTATTTCTTTCTCTTCGATGTCCTCTCTTCATTAGAATCTATTGAGGAATCCCTGCTTGAATTATATCTTTTAGCATGACGACCCATGATGATATAAAGTAAGTATACAATACACTTTGCACTATGAAATAAACATTTAAATAAATCACTGCGGCAACTTTAATATAGCACAAAATTAATTAGTTATCTTCTACACAAACATTCTTAAATTGTCCAATGCAGTAACTACTTTAGTTCAGCTATAACTAATTAAGGTAGGTAATTTATTTTATTTCTTTTGACCAAAAGTTCTGAGTAGTAATTAAAGTTTTAAAATTGTCCAACCGATAAGTACTTTACTAAATCTGTTAGCAGAGTCTATAATATCTAGGTCTAAAAGTCTCAGCTAATCAGTAGGTAATGCAAATTATGTACACAGTTTATAATGTACCTAGGTATAAGTGTGTAGTCAGAAGGTAGGTACACACAATTTATGATCAGAGATCATGATCACACAAAGAAAAGTTATAAGCATTTACAAGCATGTACAGTTTGAACACAAAGTCACATTCAGATGTTCTTAGTCATCTAGAAGGTCCAAGTTCTAGAAGGTCCAAGGTCTAGAATGTTCTAGAATAGTGTTCTGTGTTTCTAGAAAAAGTAAACGGAACAAGCTCACCAAATCAAAGTGATTAAGGACACCACACTTCAATGAACTAAAACTTTAGTCTTTTCGCACTAAACACTAAAAACAAAAGACAATCAAAGCGTCTTTTCGCAATTCAAAAGTTTTTCTTTAACACACAAATTAAGCAAATTTTGAAAATTAGACACAGAACAGTTCGCCGGCGCGTGTGACGTGGTTTTCGACATCAGATCACGCTTCTGAAATCTGTTAGGGTAGAATTTAGAGAAGAAACAAGAACCACAATTACCACAAAAGTTATTTAGTCCTATATTTTTCAAAAGTACAATCATTCATTTTTCAACGACAACCATAGATCATCCTCCATCTCCCTTTTGCCTAGTGATGCGCGTTGACAGTAGGGAGGGGACCATCGATTCATCATGTCCTGGTTATTAGTACATAGACATAGACACTGATACTGTTCTGGTTGTATTGTAGAAATATTTTTTTTCCGTGTGAGTTGCTTATTATGTAGCAATATTGGAAAAACTCTAAGGCTTTTTATTTTACTATCTATAGTATTGTAGAGAGGAAAGATTTACTATCTATAATATTGTAGAGAGATATTTTTGTATGTTTGTATGAATAAACTCAAAAAATACTGGTCCGATTTAAAAAAATAATTTACCATTAGAATGTCCCTGAGTAACATAGGCTATGTTTTATGTCCACCCGTGTAAAGCCGGGACAAGCTGCTAATTAGTAATAAACTCGTAGTATGCCGCTAAGCGTTAAGTTAACTAAGTTAGTCGTGGACAGAACAATGACCATTTCCAGTAGATAATCTTCTGAGAAATAACTATTAATTTACATCAGCAGCAGTGATAAGGCATTTGAAGGAGTCATTCAAGCTCACACACCCCGCTGTCACTGTTGAAGAGTGAAGATAAAAATGATTATTGGCTATGTTCTGCATAATCTATCTAGCTAGACCTAGAGCATCTACAAAACCAAACAGAAAGGAAAACAGGGACCCGATGTTTGTCCGTGTCATGAGACTATATGACGTGTATGTAATACTCGAAACGTGAATTGATGGACCATTCGTCCTAAAAAGTTAGAGCAATGTCATCCGTAAACAACGCTAATAAATCATAATTACCGTGCGTACAACAGTCAACCAACTTGAGGACATAAATTAACTGCCAACCCGGTGCTTAAATATTAAACGGCTAGAATCCGGGCTATATTCATAATTTTGCTTGGAGCATCCTTAATGAATGCCTCTTGTCTCTTTGTTGTTCCGGCGTGGTAAATAAGTGAACATAAACATTGGATAGTTTGACACCTTCATACGTACATTTTTTGGACAGCTTCTCAGCCAGTAACGAATAATTATGTCTACCTTTCTGTAGTTCATGCTAGAGAGGTCATCCATTTCGAGTCTTCATATATAGGGTTTGATACCAACGACAGATTCAAAATCAAAAGTTACCTACTTACTAAAGTGATTGTGCGCTATTTATACAAGAATGTTTTTGAATGCTATCTAAACCTACGGAGCAACATAATAAGCCATCCCTTTACCGGAAGGGACAAGAAGACGTAGCGTATACAGATAAGACTCAAATGTGTAATGTGTTACAAAATATGATTTTGAGCTATTTTTAATCTACTAAGGTTAAAAGTAAGTTCGTTGAGTCTGTGGCCAACTTTAATGACGAAGTTGGAAGAATGGCCTGTAGCTTAACGTCTTGACCAAACTACGGTTATAGACGAAAGTATATATATGTATTACAAAAATAACATAACTTATTCAATCGTATATCGTTATGTATCGATTTATCGAAGCAATAAACCAAATTAGTATTAATATTATGGTAACCACAGGCACGGGACGGATACTCGTAGTAGAGTTGTTAACTACTTGGTACTTGGCACTTATATACCTACAATACAGTGAAATAGGGTAATAAGGTTTCCGCTGCTTATAATTGAGGTAACCTATTATGCATAATCATATTACAAGACTCCTAAAGCCAATATGGCGTTATGTTGCCATCTTGGTTCATTGAATGACAAGAACAGACTTCTTATCTATTAGGACAGACTTCTTATCTTCTTATCTTTTAGGCTTAGAGTCTGCAGGATACGCCAAAAATAGCTGCATACTTAGGGCCGCTTTCACGAACATCATGTCATAATCTCATTACCCCATAAAAAATATAAATAACTGTCCCTGTATACCGTTCGCATCAATAATTTTGTTTTATTGGCTAACCGGCAATAGCCTACTTGACACTTACGAAGGTGGTGAAAAAGTCCTCAGAATAATAGGGTGTATAAACATGGCATTAATTGCTTGTTATGAGAGTATGGCGTGTTCTTGATTCACTTAATTTCATTAGCATAATAAATTGCTGCCGATGTTTGGATTCCTGTGGGAGTATTAAGCTACTTGTTTGCTAATGCACGCTAATAATAATAGAGGCAGGCATATGATCAAGACTGGCTATATAGAATGAGCATTATGCGATGGTTTCTTAAGTGAATATGGGTTAAATGTTCGGAGCGCGCTGCTAAGCTTGGCGTCTTATATCGCTAGAGGCGAAAAATAAAGGCGTCAAATATTTGCCCAATCATTTCTCTCTCGCTCAGTCAATATCCTGATGTGTAAGCGACGCAACAACTCATTAGCGCAACTCGTTAGCAACTAATTTACTACAGGTACTAAAGCCAAAGGGTTTTTTAATGGGTTAGTGTCAAAATCCCCTTTGAAAATCTTGTTTGACGGGATTTTGGGAATCCTAGTGTCAAAATCCCCTTTGGAGCTTGTCACGAGTAAAAATTCTTTGAAATAGAGCTAGTTCACGGAAGCACTACCACAGTACATATTTCTGCCACTAAGCAGTATCTATTGATTGCTACATATAGTTCAAAGTATGTTGTATATGTTCGAAGGGTACCTATGGTTGCAGGTGAAATTACAGGCACATTTTTTTTATAGAATATTAATAATAATACTATTGACTTAAATATATGACATGTATATCGAATAAAACTGTAACTACGTTATTATTACTTACCTACATAGCTATTTGGACTAGAAATATTACCTTACAGCTCCCTTACAGGGTCCATGTACTCACCTGCAGCAATACGAGTAGGTATGGTTCTCACAACGGATCTCGGCCGTCGTGAAATTAGCCGTTTCAATGCGCAATGGAGCTTTTTCAAACTAAATTGTCTTTGCGCATCACAAACGGCATCGCATCAAAACTTCACGGAAGCCTAAATCCGCTGTGCGAACTATACTATGTTACCCCTAAGCTGAATGTACACTGAGCATGAATAAATGAATATGTATTATATATTTTTTATGTCAGCAAGTGACAAGACAATCAAGACGCCCGCCTGATGTTAAGCACCATGCCTGACTATAACAGAAACAGTGCCACCCAAAGCCTAAAGTTTTTAAGTGTTAGCGTGGCACTGCACCAAAGGTTGTCTGAAAGAGATCGCTTTTAGTGATAAGACCGCCCATTGTTACACTGTAGCACTGCGCTTATCACCCCGAGACATTGCTGTTAAGTGTCTTTCGCCGAGTAATTTCACTTGCTACAGTGCCCTTCAAACCTAAACACAGTGCAGCTTGCACACTACTGCTTGGAGGTAGAATATATTCTGACACTGCGGTGGTACCCACCAAGACGGACTGTTGCTGAAGAGTCCTACCACCAGGTAAATTTGTTACTTGAGTCCCTCTTGCTCTTTATGCATCAGAATGCGCCATAAAGTAATATCTAGTAGCTCACACACGAACAAACTCCCATAGCGCAAGTCTGGACTACCACCTCCCTAGTTAAACTATTCTGATAAACGTGCAAATGTGCTTAGTCCCTGAGAGAGTTCGGATGAGTTGGTTTGTTTGATTGCATTCAAATAAATCATAACTAACTTTATGAATTGTAGTTTCAACACTAACACCAGTCTGTACATTGGTTCCATTTGGTTCCATAAACAATAAATATCTTATTAATCGATTTTACTCGTTCTCTATGTCCTTACATCCATATTATTACGACCTTAAGACCGGTTACCACTAGACTACCAGTGCTTTAATGCAAACAAACTTTTTCTGAAATTAAGTAATAGAAATTATGTAGAGTCTGCATTTGAGGTACGGACATTCTACCTTAAAATTTCGTGCCTAGTCATGTAGAATGAAAGTACACATCAAGCCATTGCAAGTTGTAATCCAAAGAGAGTGCATACTTGTCAACAGTATTCACGAGCGAACCAAGGACTGGACTTGACGGCTATACTTGTGGGACGCTTCGCAAAGCAGGATTGAGTTATTTTGTTCATTTAAATAATAAATATATATACAAAAAATTCAAACTGTGTCCGATGGATAAAATTTTGCTCCATTTCGAGCACCTTCGTGATCAGACCATGATCAACAATCCTTTGCTTTAGGCCAAATACTGCGTACCTAATGTATGAGTGAGTTCAAGTGATTGGTTATTGAATTTTTGAGATTATGTAGTCCAGTGTTTTTAGTCACAGAACCTGTTCTTCCGTAGTAGGTAGCGAACTAAGCCACAAGCTCCATCTTACCCCATCTCTGTTTTAGCTTTATTTGCATTAACTAAAGTGTTCTGATGACCGACTGGAGTCTGCATTGGATTAGTCTGGCCGTCTAGCAATTTAGTTAATTGACTATTGCCTACTTACTTACTGGTTATACGCTGCTCTGTGCAACATTAAAGTTAGTTAGTTTTGCTTGCAGTGTCCAAAGATATTACCAAGTAAAATGAGAAACATTTAACTACAGGATCTAGAGCCCCTTGCGCCAGATAGAATGATATTCTAGATCGAAATTATGAAAATTAGAATTGCTAGGAAGGACCACCGGAAACTGCTCTGAATTTACACCTAAATATACTTGCATAATCTTTACGTTACTGGCTAACTGACAACGAACGTACTGCCTAAACCATAAGCTCTATAGACCTGAATCTGACCTAAATTTGGAGGGTCTATCAATGTGGTATGGACGTACGAGTACTAAAAAAAGAAATTCATAAAATTCAATTTTTAGAGGACCCAGCGGAAACGTCATCATGGAATAAATAACCATTGACTGTACGCATTCTTAAAACAGCTTTTTGACTAAATAATAAGAGAGGAGGGTAAATTAAATGTCAAACACATGCGTGTTACATTATGTCTTTGACACTTAATTATGAGTTGAGCTGCTTTGTCTGTTTATTGTAAGGTAGGTAGTAGAATTATTTGTGATAGAGCTCGTCCGGAAAAGTACCAACTATTTCTGCCGCCAAGCAGTAAATTACTGCTTGCCTTACCCTTTAAACCATCAAAGGGTAAGGTTACCGATAAAGTTTTACTGCCACAAGAAAATTGATCTACGTCCTCCTAGGTCCTAGGTCCAAACATAGAGTGTTACCATAAAACCAATGAGTCAAAATAAAATTATCAAGTTACCTATCATAGGAAAAAGCTTTCTTAGCTTTCTTTAGTTTGAATTCGTAGCATTATTTTATACATTATTGATGTTAATGCAAAACATTCATCAGCTTTTGCATTGGGTAAAACTTTGATGCTCGGCTATAATAGCGACTTTCAACCTTACGTCGAGGAATTAACTTTTGTCATTTTGATACCAACTAACCTACGAGTAACCTCCTCACATTACGGAGACGCCGCGCCGTCGTCGCCGCCACCACTTGTTAAGAAACGGGTTCTAGGGAAACCTAATTGGCTTGGAACTTGTGTTCCTGAAACCGAACACCCAATTTGTTTTCAAAGCAACGGCACAGGTTGCTCTACACGTGCCACTACACCGGCATGAAATAGAGAAACGAAACTCCGGCACCTCTGGGTAACTCTATAAAAACGCTTGTTGTACCTCTGAAAATCGGGATAGTTTTATATGAGTTTTGAGATATTTATCATAAATATCTGGCTTATTTATGTTTGGCTGATACACTTATCCCTACGGTTTTATCATATACAAATTATTCATTCTATCCCTAAAAAAATAGCCCAAGGGCCACACACGTTAGCTACGTTAAAAAGCAATTTAATTGGTGCGGCTAATATAGCACTGCGGTCATGCAGGCCTATTGTAATCCTCTAGTTGTATTATAAAGCAATACCAGAAACGATCCATTAAGCCAATCATAACTATCTCTGATGGGCAGATAGAATCTAAAGATTATTCCTACTGATGCAGAAAACAACTTTCGTATGTGACGCCTTCAAAAACCACATCAAGATAAATCAATTTAGGGTGCTTTTTACATTACACATAAATTGTGAAAAAAAATGTCTGTAACATTATAATACACTCGAGTTACGACGCTAGTAACTAGTAGACGTCACTGTTTATTATATATTAATAGTACCTAATGGAACAGTAAACACTATTAATTATTCATGATCGTTGTAATAAAGTGATGCAGGTCCACTCCCGTCCGTACACAAATGGTTTTAAATCCGTGATAATATAGCTCAGTTGTTTGGTTATGACCCCATATTTATGAGTTGATAGTTTTGTTATTAATTCTTGATTATCACCAAAGGGTTATACTCAATGTAGGCAAATATTTAGTAGGGTAGAAAAAGGTAAAGGTACCTACTATTAGTTGTGAAAAAAAGTAAAAACCAACGCCATTGTATTTATTAGAAACAGCAAAAGAAACTGTTTATGACAGTTAAGGTACAAACGTATATTTCATTAATTTTAAAATTCGATGGCCCCGACACCAGTCTATGTGGAAGCACACACAATGTCTAAATATATTTTTTTATGGATAATGAGTGAGTTTGTGTCGATTCAGCCCTAAGAAATATCCACGACAGCCTATACAAAACAATGTGGCTCGTAAAGTCGTATTTCCTTGAGTCAAGTGGCCCTGTCCCGATACACGGCAAGTGCTCATTCCGTAGCCCATTAGATGGGGAAAGCCATCATTGCATCCATTTCCCGCTCAAGATCAACACAATAGCGTATCTTGTGTTGCGGCTTGTTCAGACTACGTGAGTTGTGGCTATAAGTTTATTGTTCAAAAATATAAGAGCTCAATCTAGTAGCTATAAATTGTATTTCGTTTTAGTACCATAAGCAAGAATATCTACAGTTATATTATTATGTCCCCACAGTTCTAAGCGTATCGAAAAGTTGTCAACTTGTATAGGTTTTTTCAGGGATTTGCAGTGCGTAAATTGAACTACAAATCCAACAAAAATTGACAGCTTGTCGACTCCCTAACAATCAACTAATAAAGCTTGCGGTTTGTAAGGCTACCAGACAAAAATAAAGAGTTAAGTAGATAAATTAGTTTTTACTCGCTAACATCATCGTAGGCTTTTTGTATCACTAAAAATGATTAAAACACAATTCTTTGTAAAATATAGACAGTATTATCACAAAAAAAGAGTATAGTTTAATGATAAACAATATATAACAAGATACTTACTTCAAAATGCCTTTCAACTGAAAAAATATGGTGTTGAAGTTACGTTTAACAGCTCCTGCCACTTGGTTGTGTTTGAAGATACATGAGCAGTATCAGCAGGCACATCTTCGATTTCGGAATCTGTGATGTCATCAGGGTCCTGGATGTATCTGGTGAATAGTAACTTCTTGACTGGGGCGTAACCAAGCTTCTTCAAGATTTTATCTAAATAGCCTGTTTCTCTAAGGACGAAGAAAAGGATGATGATAAACACTGTGGACATAACGAATCCGCAGTGTCCACTATTGTCTACACAATCTCCGCTTCCACATATTAAGCATTTCAGCTTTGACGCCAACAGGAAGACCAGACATATCGGCAAGAGGGATATCATTTGAAATACAACGGATAAGAAGTTGTAGACGGCCTCCAGAATCATTCGGATGAGGTTCTCGATCATAAGGAGGATGGTCAAGAAGATCCGAACCAGCATCTGGATGGTACATAGTACGGACTGGATAAGAGTCTGTAATATTCCACACATAGTTGCCGGGATTCCTGAAATTAATAGTTCAATATTAATATATTTTTTTTATTTTTCTGCTATTTGAATAATGATGGCCTAGCGTTATGACCTGCTCAAGGTAAAGACGCGGGTCTGAATCCATACCTACCCTAGATTCTAGATATTTATAAAAATAGATAGGTACTTACGTGATACTTATTTTTATGGAAATCTTATTTCTATGTTATTTATTTATAAAATAAAATAAAATGAAACTATCTCGGGTCTAATAGTCGAATACATGATAAATTACTTCTTCTTCTTTAATTTAAGCTTATCGTCAGAATGTGACAGACAAGTGACAGAAGAAACCACTGGCAGCAAAAAGATATTTTATGTCAAAAACAAGTAATTTCAAATTAAAAACTCAGTTTTTGATGCTGAGTTTCAATCAAATAGGTCGGTTATGCTTTCCGGCGCGTTATGGTAGCATTTTTTTTTTTTGTGCGCAGTTATGTATCCGTGTTCTAATAATCCTCGGTAAATAGTACGTTATTAGTGTTCTCGATAGCAACAATCGTTAGGTCATGGGTCTTCGGGTGGCCTTTAAACTCCGCAAGGAATTTTTATACTAAATTCCTTGAAACTCCGTCATCACAGATAACATAAACTGACACAAACTTGCTTGCTCAAATTATTATAATATGCAGTAAAATTTCCTAAACCACTAACTCTACTTAGTGTATGCTCAATATGCTCATACAATTTACCCTAAGATCTAAAGATGGTTTTAAGCTTATTTCCACGTAATGTGCACGAGCATCATTCAGTATTATCCCATATAATATTATATTGAATTTCGGGAGAACGTGATAACGACAAAATGTTATGGCTTTTGAATATCTATCATAAAATACTGTTCTATTAAGTTTATAGCAATCACGTTTCAGACGCACCGATGCGACACTGCTACGAATAAAATAGGGTTTTTTTTTCCTATTTGAGCTTATTTTACCATTTTCGAGTAAATTTTAAGTAGGTTAATTGCCGGTTTGCTAATACAACAGTTAGTATGACTACTTGGCACTAAGGTACTAGAAGATAGCCCTTAGTTTGTTTTATATAGAACACTTTTATTGTTGTGTATCAAACGCTTGGCAAGTCTAATAATTAATGGCTATCGATTTATAGTAGGTATTTCTGTGTCAGTTAACGAGGTATATCAATTAGTGCTTTAGAGAAAACTACTACTAACATTATTCACATTAACATATTTCACGTATAATAAAAATAGCCAAGTAAACTCGTTATATGCAGCTGATAGCCCTTTTTACGACTTACCGTTATTTCAGCAAGGTTCAAATAATTTTGATTGAGGGTAAAAGCTGTTTTTGACGTGAAAGGGTCGGCAAAAATGGATGCTTATCCTGAAAAATACCTGCAGGTTATGTTTAACATTTTTGTTTTCTGACTGTCAGTGGCTTTCACACCTGCCTAGTATGAAAATGTCTGTGAAAACATGTTTATGTGTAACGTGCGTAGCTTGGACGTAACGTGCTTAACTATGAATTAAAAAAGAATTCGGGTATCAAGTAAAAATCCAGTTTAGATTGACTCTACATAGTTTATTACAGTAATTCTCTTTGTCTTTAGCCAGCTTATTTAGTGTATTTATTTAATTATTACCTTACTACCTGGTGGTAGAAATCTTGAGCGAGTCCGTCCGCAGTGCGCATTGATTTTTACGCCAAATATAAATATATCAATACGTATTGCAGGTATTAACAAAGATTATCCTAGTTTATCTCCTAAATACAAAAAGTAACTCGAAAACAATTTGGCGTGCGCTAAGTCCTGATCAACAATTAAGACAAGAAAACAAACAATTACACAAATACGTTTAATTGAAGCGAATTTACAGTGGTAGTTAGGTAGTGGGCTTATGGAACCCGGTCACAGGATGAAGTCTTATCTCTGAATATCCCATTATGGTAATCTAGCGTAATTGTTTATAGGTCTAGCTAGCTTACCCTCGCACGCAACACATCGAGGCGGGCAAAGAGTAAATACAATACGGCTGACTAACATTTTTAGGTAACGGCCAATATAAAATTTATTTTTATACGGAGAAAAATTGTTATTCTTAATAAGTAAATAAAGAAAATAAATAAATCTGCCGATCAAAATGTACCTAAGCTGGTTTTTTTGTAATAGTATTTGTTTTATTCATAGTTTAATTAAGTAACTACATGAGTTTTAAAAACATACAGTATGTTACTACCTACAAAGAAATAAATATTTACTTTTGCTAGACAGTTATTTTCTACTTGAACTAGATCCTTTAAGTTTTGCCTTCCATGTAGAATAAATAAATACATTTATACAGTACGTCACGTGTCTACTTACATGCTTCTGCGGGTCTCTCGACAGACTTGTTACCTCGAACACTTTTACAGAAGTTTAGAACTCAATTTGTACAAGTTTGCATAGTGCACGTTGTGAATATACGAATAAGCGAATTAAAACTTTGGATTGCATTGAATATCTCTAGATATTAATAATATAACTGTAGAGTTATCTGATAACGAGTAGAAGTATTAAAATAGTAAAATATTTACGAAATTGTAATTTATAGACGTAGGATCCGCGTAGCCCCTACGCTACGCCGCGTAGCAAAGCGTAGCAAAAAGAAGTTTAGTATAACCTATATCACATCTGTATTTTACATGGTTTTTATTAAAATAGCTGCGTGATTATTTCAAAAGTAGCTAAAACATCCCATTAATATATAAAATTAAAATATGTCTCATCTGTTTTCTTAGGAACGTTTCTCTATACTGGAGTCCCCACTCCATAATAAATCACACTTAAAAAGCCTCATTGTTGGACTGACAAAGGCTCCGTGCCTAGCGGTAATGGTATGTGCGTGAAGAATTAAAATGCGTCCACCGCATTTCTCCCCTAATGCATATTATGCAGAGAACAAAATGAAATGTAGATCGAGAAAATGCGAAACATTCACACTTCGAAAAAATAATTTTAATTTGAATTTAAATACGCAATAGTCACTTTCATAATCCTAATCCCACACTAGGGTTCTTAATGCCATCAGTATCAGAACGACAAGTACCTAGGTATTCGACCCGTCCCGTAGCGGGAATAGAGTCCGCAATGTGGTGCGGTTCTGACCGATATTTTCGATTTTAACTATTTTAGATAAATTGCCTGACTATACTCGTAGCTTTCAGCCTTTCATTAACTAATTAATATAAGTTGATTCTACTGCAGCATTCTCTAAAGATTGTGACCATCCTTGCCAAATTAACTACAATACCAAGGACCACTATAATTTTAGTACAGATTTTAGTAAGTAATAAAAAATGCTTCCACACACCAATCTATACTAATAATACTATGAAGAGAGAAGATTTGTGTTTTTGTATTTTTGTTTGTTACGAATAAACTCAAAAACTACTAGTCCGATTTAAAAAAAATATTTCACTATTACAATGCTACATTATCCCTGAGTAGAGTCCAGGGAAGGTTTAAACGATAAGTAAATATAGAAAAATAAAGCAAGTGAAGCCGCGCGGATCAGCTAATAAAACCATAATAGATTTTTAACTTTTAACCTATCGTCGCCTTAGGTCGCCGTTTTATAAAAAATCAATCTGGTAAATACTATTTCCCTTTTATTTTGCCTCTAAAAACGGTACGAACGAAAGCTTAGTCGCTATGAATAGGTCGGGCTTATATTGTCACATGTTCTATCAACGATACATGGATGAGCCTACGCCACGGTTCGACTAGGTATTAAATGAAGGCAAGATTCAAGATTGTCACATTGAATTATAAAAATCGGCTATAAAATAATTATGTTACTGGAGAGTATCTATCCAAGGTAATTTTTATTGAACTGTTATGTTAAAAAGCATAATAACATTTTCATCATTATATTGATTTAAATACAACCGAAGAGATTGGCGTTATTAGCAGCAGTAAGTCTCAACGGGCCAATTGGATAGAGATGATAAAAAACTTTTTTTTTAAATATTTTTTAATGATTTGTAAAAGTAGTTTGTAGACAAAGATTTTATAGCCAAAGCTTGTAGAATTAGCGTAAGTAAACATAACGTCGAAGTCCATACCTACATCAAAAATTGAAAATGTCAAAAGCATGTTCGAAACCTTTCGAAACTTCGTCTGCATGTACGGGATCTTTGACAAAATATGTAGTTTACTGAGTTTAGACGGAGAGAAAAGTAAAATGCTATGATTATGTACGAATGTGTGTAGCTGTGTAGTGGTTGCAGGTTCGTTAGTCCGCTATTTTGAACAGCATTCAGTTGAATAACAACCATCAGTAAAGCCCAAAATTTGCAAACATGGAATTTATTCAGTCATTAAAAACTATGTCCGTTAGGCAGTATTGTTTTTTAACTCATACGAACTACTTACAGTATTGTTAGATTTTAGGTAGATGTTTTCAATTTTAGGTAATGGTACTCATGTAGTTTCGCTTTTTGCTTTTTGTGGCTTATTTTTGACAATTATAGTACAACAGAAATCGTAATAATTTTTCTAGTTCACGCTATGTTTTTAAAATAAAATATAACCTTTTACAGTCGCACCGATACTATCCAATTTCTTAAAACTCGAAGAAAAAACTTATTAACATTGCAAAAAACAATACAGCACAACAGCGACCGAACCCCATTATAAACAATGACTACTCAAAACAAAATTTAAAACAAAGCATGCAACCCTGAGTAAACCCTTTTTTCTGTTTTTAGAAATGAAGCCACCCCTCTTTTAAGTTTTCAGTGTACCTACCTATTCTAGTCAAGTACATAAACGTAAAGTTTGTGTTTATGTCATGCTGAAATGCTTGAAAGAATGTCGGTGACATTTTAGGATAATTCTGTTATCGTAAATATTTATGCCTTTATTTATAAAAAACATTAACTTTCCTTGTAATTTTTGTGTCAATAAACAAAAATAGTGACAGATTTTAAGGCCCAGTTTAAATATAATTTTACATGAATAGGGTCTACTTATCAAGCATTGGTTAATGCAGGTCTAACGCTAAGTTATAATAACTTTCTTTCGACAGAAACCTTGCTCCTAGGAACCGGATACAGATACTACTTGGAAGATCTTGATATTTGTTCCAAATATAAATAATATTTACAGTTGCCTTGAATGTTTAAAAGTTTGAAAACTGCTGTATTAAAATATAGGGTATACTTGCGGCTTTGAAAGATAACTTCTTGTCCCACGTCTGTAATCCGAGCTGAAAGTTTGAACAAAATAATCGTAGAATTTGACATTTTATTACTAAAATGCAAAGTGTCGGGAAACCTCAATACAAAACGTTTGCACTTATAGAAACCATAAAGAAAGGGTTCTTTCATAAATATGTAACTTTAGGATATTGCTTTAGTTATACGGTCCCTGTAAAACGAGCCTAGTATCATACAGATATAAAATTTAGATTCGTTTTTACAGTCGGGTGTCATTTTATGTGCAATGTATAGTTTTTATTAAAGCGCTATCAAGTTATTTTATTTTATTTTTTATTTTCTTTATTAAGATTTACCAACAGCGGTACAAAGAATATACACCAAAAAATATTAAAAATAAGTAAGGCCAAATGAGGAAAACACAATTAGAACAATATTAATAATAATAAAAAGAAAACTAGAATAACACTGTTAAACTTAATGCTAACTATAAGATTCAGTGGCGGTAAATATATATTCTACGGGTGTGTGCGGATTAATATTAGCTAGTGTAGGTGTGTAAGTGTATTGGGTATGCAGGTGTATGTGGTAAGTGTATGTGGTGTGTGCATGTGGATTTCCTTGTTCCTCCCAGTCTCATAAGAGTCTCATAAGTTTTCTCAAATAATATATCCCATTTCCATCTCAGCTTACTTTCTTCGAAACCTGCATTTTATTAGATTGCTTTATTACGCGGCTTCATAAAATAATGTTTAACCTCGCAAAATAGTTGTACAGTTGAAGTAGTTCAAACAGTTTAAATATTTAACTTGGGTTCGAACACGTTCGATTACCACCGTTGAACTTCATCAAAGTTGAGATTTGCCACTGAGTACAAGCAGCAATCAACGCATAGAAACTTTGCTCTCACACCGCTAAACGCTCCTGATAAACTCCTCGACAGTTTGCGGAATCTTTACAGAGTACCTATTACCTTTAAATTGCAACTTTTGCAATTCCCTCAAAGAACGCGTTCGTTCCCGGGAAACAGAAAAACAAAAAAGATTGGAGAACATAACTTTGCTGATAAAGTTCTCGGTCGTTTTAAATAACTGTGAATACAAGCCGACACCTGCGGGATTACTTGTTCAACTTTGGCCTTAAAATTAAAGCACTCTGAGGCTTAATTTGTAAAACTAAATGTTAATACAGGCTAAACGACAAACATTACTTCTCGGTGCGATGTGGCGTGTAGGATATACGACATCGTGATGTTCCATTCGTAGAACAGGCTTCATTTATTTGCCTCAAAATTGTAGTTAGGCGCTGTCACAAAAAGCGAGATCTGGGGCTTTACTCTTGAACGCGATCGGCATTGGACAAGTATTGGAATATGACATTACGTACTTTTGACAGCAAACCAAGCGCCAAATTCAACCTTGTTTTCAAGAGTACAAAAATTTGACAGCAAATAAATAAAATAGAAATTGAGATTGGATCAGAATCGTCATTGGATTCAAGAGTAAGGTACCTGACGTCGCGAATGGTTTTTTTTTTTATACAACTGAAGTGGCAACCACGTACGGCCTACAAGATGATAAGCGGTTACCGCAGCCTATGGACGCTTGCAATACCAGAGGTATCACTCGCGGGTTGCCACCTTGAGGTAATGTGCCAGTAATTTCACCGGAAACCACACCCTTCACACCGGAACACAGCAATGCGAGCATTACTGCTTTGCGGCAGAAATAGGTTTGGTGATAGGTAGTACTTCCCCGGACGTGTTCCATCACTCACAAAGAACTCTACTACTCTTGCATATGTATGCTCTAACTACGTTCTTTTTTTGTTTTACTGAGCCTTCTTACGAGTTATCTACTCTATATCTATTTACTTTATACTTACTTACTCCGGTATCTACTGTGTTGATCAATAATTTTCTAAAAGATGAGTGTGGACCATAGAATAAAATCAAGACGTAAGACGTTTCCCTCAGAAAAAAATTATTAGTAATTATTTTTTAATTATTAGTAATTACAAATAAGCAGCGAGTGAACTTAGTAAATTAAAAATAAGTACTTACTTCTTGATATTCAAAACGAATTTGACGACCGATGTGGCGCAGCGGGCGCAGGTCCGCCTGCGACGCAGCGGTTGCGGGTTCGATTCCCGCCTCGGGACAAATGTTTGTACGATCTACATATATTTGTTCCGGGGGTTCTGGGTATTTTCTATACATAATAAAAAATATCTATCTATGTATTGTATTGTATTAAATATATATCAGTCATCTAGTACCCATAATACAGCTCTGTTTAACAGCAGCTTACCTTGGGGCTAGATGATGATGTGTGGATTGTCGAGCATTATAAAAAAAGAATACTCTACCGTTCAGTTAATGTATTCAAACCAACTCAGTTACTGCTGAAAAAAAATCTTAAGCAATCAAGTTGATCACCTAATTGGTCGGACTGAACCGAAAACCTAATACTAAGATGTTAAGTATAGTTATATTTTATAACAACCTCTTTAAAATATAATGATGAACATGATGCGAAATTTGTGGACCCACAACAAAGAGTAATTTAAAATAGGTTTCCTACCAAAAAGGCATCTTCAGTTAAATACATTTTTAAATAACCAATTTCTCGGTGCCTAAAGTTATTTTGGAGACTCCCAAGTGCTGGTTTTATAAATAACTTGGAGGCTTTTCCAAAGCTCCACTGTAGCAGGCGAGGTACATACTTACCATAAAAGATGCTTATAAACCGGTTGTTGTATAATATAGCATTTAGGCTTTTTTTTATCAAATAGAAGGCACTTCAATAATAAAACAGCGAAATAAACTGCTTCTGTTTATTTGTATGTTTTTTAAATAGATGTTCATAGTTTAATCACCTCATTAAGGGCAGATATCCAATAAAGCTGGGCAGAGAGGAGAGTAAACTCATGGAATCGTAATAGTAAATAGGCAACTTTTATTTAAGCAAGCAATTTTACATTAATTTCTTTCAGTTTTACACCATGCCATTTTGTCCGTGAAATAAATATTAATTTAATGTAATCAATTTCATGAAGCTCAAGCCCAAATTGTTAATATTCTCGAAAAGGACAAGTAAATCTTGGTTCGTTGATTTAGGTAATAAATAATACATTTTCAAGGATGGAGAAAAAAGTGTTGTTAATGTATAAACCAATTAACACAGACCTATAAAACAGGTGACGGGTAAATGACGCGAAAGATCAATTTTTTTCTTAACGAATTGCGTCTTTAATAAATATTGACAGTTACTGTTATAATATAAAAAGTGTGATAGAGCTTACCCGGGGAAGAACTACCACCATACCTATTTCTGCCGCCAAGCAGTATCGTATGCTTACATTGCTGTGTTCCGGTTTGAAGGGTATGGTTTCCAGTGAAATTACAGGCACATGAGACATTAGAACTACGTCTCAGGTGGCAACGCGCAAGTGATATCTCTGATATTGTAAGTGTACATAGGCTACGGTACCCGCTTACCATCTAGTGGGCCGTTTATTATTTTGCCATTTTAGCAGTATAAAAAAAACTATTGCTGTTGTGTAGACGTCTACGCCGCGTCGTAGCAATCATCTACGAAAGTGGGTTTACACTGAGATTTTTACCTTGGAATTCATAGTCGTGATGATAATGGGTAGAAATGTGGTATTGACTGCTGTAAATTATTCATGTAAAATGTAAATTTTCTTTGATTTTCTTTCTCCCATACACTTTAAAAATATAATGTAAAATTGTAGGTCATTTGTTTTATTTTTATCTAGTAGCGGGCGGTCGACGCTTGCTGTTTGACGATTTAACCCGAGCGAACAGGATGACGCTCGTCCGCGTTATTTTTATTTATAATAAACCTTCTTAATTTTATCTTAGATTTTCATAAACTATTTGTATATACGTATGATATATTTTTATACATATATATCTATTGTTATTTAGTAATACTTCTGTTGCATAATTACTGTCTGACTGAATACGTTTATTTAAGTATTTTATTTTATTAGGTACTATATTTACTAGGCTGACATCTGTGCTTCTTTCCTCTAAGTAGGCCCCAACGGAAGACCAGCGCTGGGTAGCTATGCGACCCAGCAAATGCTGAGTTGGAGCCTTTTTGTGGCGACCGCATTTTTGTGTAGGTACAACTATTTTAACCTACTTAGTTTTTAATTTTAGTTTTAGTTTTTTTTTAATTGTTATTTTATTAGAATTGTATGTACCTACTCTGTATATTGTATCTACTTATGCTCGTCACAAAAAAAACTATTTTTTTTCTTTCTTTCTTTCTTTAAATACTTTGTTCCGTGTATCATATACTCACAAAATACAGCCTTATTATGGGATATATTTTTTCTTATCATCCAACATCTTTCAAGATTGGACATGCCATGGATCACTTGCCTGCAATAAAAACCATTTTCATAGACTATCCTTTGTTTTCAAGAATAGGTATCTTTCCACTAAGTGCACTTTCACAATGAGTATATATTTATTTACAGCATTAACAATAATTATGGTTCATACAGACTTATGCAAAACTAAAGAATAAAACATTTTAACCGTCATAACTTTGCAAAAATACTCACATAATTTGAAAAAAAATAGAGTCGTTCACAAGCGCGAATTTCATCGGAATTTTATCATTTACGCGCGCGCGTCTTGTCGCGTATGTTGAAATCGTCTCATATGAACGCGCGCTGACGCTGCTATACTTGTGACTAGTGTATTTATGCAAACACTCGCCATGAGGCTGCAGGCACCTTAACAATGAAATTCAAGCTCTGCCGTTCTGCCTTCAACGTGCCAACATAAGCAGTGTAATTTTCTAGAGCTCTTAGTTAGTTTCCCAACTCCAACTAAATAGGTTGTCGTTTTAAATTCCAAAATGATAAAACTAGCTGTTTTGGTTTTTGTGTGCATTAAAATCTCAACTGGTTAGTTTTGTGGGATTTTATTTATTACTGTAAAATCTAATGTGAACTGATCCAAGTAACGTTTTTCAGGATATCTAGAAGAGTTGGCCGGATACAACAGTTTTCCAAGTATTGACAAATCGAAGAGTGCAGGATGGCCACTACAAGTTTACTATGAAGAGCCACAGAAACTCAGAAGAAAGCCATGTCCTAATCGTCGAAACGATGCCCAAGATGGTGAGCAATGGGTCCGATCTTTTAGAACAATGGTTACGAAACCACTGAATAATAATGTTCTAGAACCACAAGCTTTAAAAAATGAATATTTCGACAGTTCTCTCAAACCTGCCTCAAATACTACTCCCGATGAGGCTAGCAATATCTCAGATGGCTCAAACCGAAAGTTGTACGGTGAAAACTTACCGAGCATTCAAAACATGAACGAAGACTATGATTGTGATATCGGTTTAGGTACAGACGATTACCTTGATTCATATGGAAAGCAATTTTCGGGAGGAGATTTAGAGTCATCTACTGCTAAAACCGCAGATGGGATTGAACAGAAAGTTATTGAAATGCTAAAAGATTGTATCAATAAGAAACAAAAATATATAGATAATAAATTAACTCAACCAGAAGAAATACAATTCCGTGGTACTAGGAGATCTATGGGTGATTCTAATATTGGTCAAGAAAATATTGATTCGAAATATGCTGATAATGTTAGTGCTACACAAGCAACGACTAATACAAATGAAATAACAACACAGGTTCTTCTCCCTAGCAAGTTATACAACGAATTGCAAAATCCAGATAAAGCGACAGGAATAGCAGATGTCCCTGTTGCGAGAAGGATGTCAGCTGTTGGCTCTAAAGTGTGTTACGCTTGCAGTACTGCTACAAATCCTTCATGTTGGCAACCCGATAGCAAGACGACGGTCAAGTATTGTCTTGAAGATCAGAATTGCGTTACTAAAAGTTTCGGTGTAAAAAGTGAGTACTTTAAGGAACGTTTCGTAGTTTTTCTAGTAAAGTACATCACTGTCCAATGTCTAATTTTCTAATATTCTTTCTATAAAATACTTACTCGCCAAACACTTGCTGCGCTAAAACTCACCCAATGTTTGTCCAAATTAGCTTTGTAAACAGATCTCGTTCTCCTGAGATCCAAGATTAAGGCTTCCTCGCCTAGTTTGGGCCTCGCTAATCGCTAATCGTTTAAAGATCTAAGAAACTCTTGTCTATTTTTAACTATTATCTGATAACTTGTGTACCTTTTTGGTAATACATTATATTCTATTCTATTACTTTTCAGACTCTCTAACCGTTATCCGGGACTGTGCGGTATCCTGCGATTCCTCCAGTGTTGCTGGCATCGAACCAAAGTACAAGTCATGTTCTCTCTGCTACAAGGACCTTTGCAACAGTGCCGCTATCAACAGCTACAATTTGGTCATTATTTTATTAATAACCGCTATTAAATGCACTTTCTAGAATTCTAACTAATATTTACGGTTACATGTCCGGAACTTTTAATTTGACGTCACAAGTTGAACTTCAGTGTCTCACTATTATCTATGTAAATCTGTTTCTTCAATTTCAGATTCTCAGCAAAAGTTTTTTTTTCACATTTGTGTAGTTACTAATTTTAAACACAATTTCATTCATATAAATTAAACTTACAAAAAAAAATTCGAGACAACCGGGAATTTTCTAGTAGTTACTTTGTATGTATCGGCAAAAGCATTTTTCGTATAAATTGTGACTCACTATGTAACCTGAGTATTTATTATAAAAAAATGTTATTATTACACTAACATGCGTTTTATTTCATAATATATGCTGTCAATTTACATTGATTATTTCATTATTTGATCAGTCGCCGTGTTTTTCGATCACGAACACAAAAAGCTTATCAACCATGTGTTCATTTTAGCACAAATTATAAAAATACCTCATGAAAGTTCTTGACCTTATGACAAGACGGGTACTATAATAACTCGTGTAATAGAATAGCCACAGTATTCTATTACACGATTTCGGAACTAAGTTAACGATATGCAAATATTACTTACCAACATTTACATATCTCTTGTTCTTGTAATAGCCAATCATAAAGGGACTGGGTTTGTATGACCTACTAACTAACAACATAGTTTCTTGCCACGGTTTCTTTCGTGACTAAAATTATAACGGCTGAACGGCTCTCCATTCCGCTCAGCCGTTGATCAAGAAAAAACCTTTTGCACTCTCCCATTTATAATTTTAGTAGACAGGATAATTAGTGCTACAAATGTGCTACGCCGTCGCGGAACAGCTACAATTTAAACGAGCTAGTTTTTACATTCCACAGAATCCAACTCTAAAGAACAAATAGTTACGCATTTTTGTTTGGATAAAAATATAGTTATTTAATACATGAGGCATGGCCCCAATTAAATTTTTGTATCTTTGAATCACACACAACTGCAGAACTTTATATTGGTTTGATACTCTTAAAGTGATTTCAATATAAACAAACAAATCTGAACAAAAAACATTAACCTATAGGTTAATGCTTGTTCACTAAAGTTACTTACAGGTGATTTGCAAAGTTCCTAGAAAGTCTAACAAAATAAGTTTAGCTACGCGCGAAGCCCCCCCGGGCGGGCGTTCTTTATTCATGAGCCCGAGGAACGAACAGCTCACATCAGAGCCGCGATTGATCGTACCTACCTGTAGCTAGATGCTAATATTTAATCTTAGAAACAGGGAATGTAAAATCCACTACCCAGAATCCACAAATTTTTACAGTATAAAACATAGTCGCTTCCCGCTATGTCTGTCTTTGTACGCTTATATCTTTGAATGCGGTTTTCATAAATAGATAGAGTAATTCGAGAGGAAGGTCTTACGTGTATTGCAAACGAACTCGGGGGCAACAACCTACTGGTTGTTGTCCGCCAATATTTATTTATTTTTTACTAAAAATAAATAAATATTGGCGGACATAGAGATAATTTACATAGCATCGTCTTGCACCACATTAAGCAAAGCAATTCGGAACTACGTACACGTATACGTACATATTACACATACTTATAATATAATACATAGAAACACCCAGACCAGGAACAATAATTATTTCCAAACATTTGGCCCGCAGCGGGGATCGAATTATAATTATTTAATTAATTTCTTATTGTAGATTCCTTCAACTTTCTAAATAATTATCATGAACATATCAATGATCTTACACACAGCTGTGAAACTGGCCTACACTCAAAGACGGGAGTGAATGCAGACTAGCGGATAGATGGCATCTTTAGAATACTTAGATGCTGGATGTTCTCTTTGACCGTACGTATTCAAAACACTGGATAAAGACGTTTTTGGACGACCGGATTCAAACCATATAACCTTAGGATATAAAGGTGGGGTCTCTACCACTAGACCACAGTGCACTTTTTAATTTTTATATATTTTTTTTACTGTATATTATAATACAATATTTGCTTAGCCAATTTCACATTCAACACAAACCTAGCTTTAGCTAAAATAATTCTTGAATTGAATGTTATGGTGCGAGCTGTGTTTCTGAAAGATTAGCTCGGAATTAGGAATACCGTGGATTAAAGAGATAGGGGAATTAAATTTACTACCGGACATTATCACGCGATTCCGATCGTAAACCCAAAATTACGACTTTAGACTTTATGAGCAAACTATAGGACCTTTTATTAAAGTACAGGCGAACAAAGAAACTAAGTAGGTATTTTGGTTGTAACGTTCGGAAGTATAATGTACTTCTTATGGTTAGAGAAAAAAAAACTGAGCATTTATCAATATTTTTTGCTTCTGGCCACGTGGTTCGACCGCATGGTTTGATCAATCGGACTACGTGATTTTTTTTTCCAGTTGGTTCGATATTAGAATCTTATCAGGCGAACTGCTAAACCTTAGAACCGCGTAGTTCGACTCCATAGTCGAACCACAATGACCAGTTCACCGGGTTCGATTCATCGATTCATAATGCTTAGTAAAATGATATCGAAGAAAGATTATTTTTTGGCATAAGTGTAGCATAGGTAGGTACAAAACTGTTTACTTGTTTCCTGAAGGTTCAATCAAACGCTAAATATTCTGATACTTGGTTACGGGCTCAGAATATGCTTACGCTTACGTTCGGTACTTTTATCTTGGTCTATATTACCC
This sequence comes from Colostygia pectinataria, assembly GCA_951394395.1. NCBI lineage: Eukaryota > Metazoa > Arthropoda > Insecta > Lepidoptera > Geometridae > Colostygia > Colostygia pectinataria. The sequence goes on from OX596363.1 coordinate 5,801,938, forward strand.
TGATGTAAAACCTCTTACAGCTGCGTTGGCAACATTTTATTCAAATTCCTGCTTTTTCCTCGAGAAATAACAGAAATGTTTTTGGTTGTAATTGGTATTTTCTATTTATTTATTTACTTTTTTAACGCACTCTAGATCTGTATGTGTTATGTGTACCTATATGCGGATCCAATATCTACCTATCTTTATTATTTATTTCCTCGTTTATTCTTTTACCTACATATGAAGTAGTATTATTCAATTGCATAGGTAAAAACTTTTTACAGACTAAAAAGATTATTCCCCGAGGACCACATGTACAAGTATAGGTATATACCTAGGCATGAAATAAGGGTAGGTATACCTACTAGGTTATTTAGAGTAGAAGATCCCTACTCTGCTAAAATATAACCAAGGTATACCTATGACCTACTAAGGTTGGATTCGACCAAACTCTAATAAGCTCTTCGCAGGGAAAATTGTAGTTATTCGCAAGAAAACTGACAGTTACTTGTATTTGACATTTCTTATTCCGCGGAATAGTTATTCCAAAAGTGATATTACTTAATGATATTAGTCATCATGAATGAAGTCAACTAGCCAGACGCAACGACATCTAATAGTATTGAATTTAGGCGGTAAAAAGTTGTATTTGGTATACTCATATTATATTAAACTGTCTGGTCCCCTCTACGGCGTAGACTCGTAGAGCTAACGCACTCAACTAAACACAAAGTTTGTTTTTAAGCTCTCTAAAAAGTTTTATAAGCTGATTCAAAACGAAATCCAAACAAAGCTGGCCCTTGATTTGAACGTTTTTCGTAGATTTATTTCTAAGGCCTATTTAAAAGTCATTGTTTTTCCCCACTAATAAATAAATCATTAGCGACGCGACGGTTTATTCAAATTAAAGAACAAGGATGATGACGACAGAGACGAAGTTAAGAAACTGTTACGTTTATTTTCAATCAATTTGTGATTCTTAAAGAATAGAGAGTAGGTAAGTATTAAGTAGTAGGTAGTACATAATTTGTCCTTAGGTACACAATAACGGGATACTGTCAAAAAATACATGACTAACGAATTGATAGAGGAAAAATTTTTAAAAGGACTATTTTTCAAGTTAAGAGGTATCTTCAAAATAAGCTGAAGTGGCATCCCTCGGGAAATCAAAACGGCTAAGAAGCCTCGGGCCACCTTGCCCTCAACACCTCGTATTTGGAGATAGGTATTACCTATATTTATTTCACTACATCGGAAATAATATTTGTTCATAGCGGTATGTCTATTAAAATTATGCCTCTATTTTAGTAGGTTTATAAGTAGGTATAAGTATAGGTAGGACAGGTAGGTACTCGTACTATTAATAAATAATAATTATAACTGTAGGTATTGTGTTTTTTTTGTATTCTATTGTTTTATTCCTTATAGATACAATTTGTAGGTACACTTGGAAAAGTCAAAATAAATGGGTTAGGTACCTAAACAAAAAACGACAGCGGGATTTTGATCATCGAAAAAACATTTAAAAAATCATACAACATTATTTTCGGATACCTGAATCTGAGGAATCTATTCCTTTCTTATTGACGTCTATGATTGGACCACCCTGTATAACACAAGCGGCCAGTTTTGCACGGGTGGACGTAAAATATAGCCTATGTTACTCAGTAATAATGTTCTAATAGTTAAAGAATCTTTAAAATCGGACCAGTAGTTTTTGAGTTTATTTGTTACAAACATACAAATATTTCCGCTTTATATAATATTAGTACCTAGCTACTTATACCTACCTAGATGGTAAAAACCTTTTAGAAACTTAATAATCTGCCATCTATCATTTAAATAGAACAAGCACAGCCCTAAAAATGTTTTTCACCTCTGCTTCCAGCTGATTCACCTGTCAATTCAATCTATATCTATACTTCTATACTAATATTATAAAGAGAGAAGATTTTTATTTTTGTATTTTTGTTTGATACGAATAAACTCAAAAACTACTGGTTCGATTTCAAAAATTATTTCACCATTAGAATGCTACATTATCCCTGAGTAACATAGGCTATATTTATTACTAGCGATCCGCCCTGGCTTCGCACGGGTGTGGTTTCATTGCACCCGCGCGAAGCTGGGACGGACTGCTACGAGTAGTGTTATTATATAATTATTGCATTGCATCTTGAGTTTGACTAGAGTTATAAAGGAGTATCATCATCATCATGACAGCCTTCTAATGTTCCCACTGCTGGGACACTGGCCTACTCTCAGGCGAGAGTGATTGGGTCTTAATCCACCACGCGGACCCAATGCGGATTGGTGGATGGCACATGTCTTTCGAATTTTTAGTTCTTGGACATGCCGGTTTCCTCACGATGTTTTCCTTCACCGTATGAGAGCACTGGCATTGCGCACATACATTTTTCGAATAGAAAAATCCATTGGTGCACGACCGGGTTTGAACCCACGACCTTAGGATCGGAAGGCGGGGTCATTACCACTAGACCACCGGTGCTCTCATATAAAGGAGTTTATAGGTGATTAATAGCATAATTTAAACTTAGGAGTAGGTTCCTTTTTAGGTTTCATTTGTTTTATGGAACATGACATCAACCGAACGAATCCATTTTCGAAAACGTGAAAATGTGTAGGTACTTGAAATAGTTAAGTAACCTATTATGTTGGTTGGTAGTATGGTAGCAGTCCGGAAAGTTTTAAACGATGAGAAAATAATGAAAAATAACGAGAGTGAAACCGCGTGGGCCAGCTAGTAGCTCTATAAAAATTTTGCGTAGGTACCTACCTACGCAGTTTATGTACAGTCTGTCTGTCTCATGGAACTATGCAGGGTCATTCATTATCAACCTGTCAAACTTAAGGGATAGGTTCCATACATAAACATATATAAAAAAAAATACACGTACCTACCTACTTGTTTTTCTTTTGTGTAATTTTTTAAATTAGGTAGGTACACAAAACTCAGGGAAACATAAAAATAAAAGGAACCGCGAACTAAGGATAAGGATTCCATATCCCTAATTCGCAGGAGAGGTTCAGGTATAAGAAAGTTAAAAAATGTTTGATATTATTTAAAAAAATAGGTAGGTACCTATAATCTAAGTAGGTAAAGTAACAAAGTAAATAAATAAAGAGAAGTTAAATTATTTACGTACCTACCTACATAGAATTGAAATAAATCAATAGATTATTCATACAAGTAAACGAAGCTAAAGAATTATAAACATCGGAATCTAGCGAGGCGAGAATAACAACAATATGTATTAAGAGGAACATGGTAAAAAATAAGATGGGAACGGTCATGGTTATAGCAGGCAAAAATTAAATGATTTAAATCACCTAAGTCGTATCCACAAGTGCTGAATGCGTCAGATACAGCCAAATGGGCTGGTGTTTAGTTTATGTACCTACCTATAATTCTCACAACGGATCTCGGCCGTCGTGAAATTAGCCGTTTCGATGCGCAATGGAGCTTTTTCAAACTAAATTGTCTTTGCGCATCACAAACGGCTAACTTCACGGAAGCCTAGATCCGCTGTGCGAACTATACCTACCTACCTACCATGGATGAACGTATTTCTATTCTAAGTCTGTCAGTCTATAGTGCTGCCACCTAATAACAATCCCTAAGCAGCTTTCTCAAAATGAACCTACCTACATTGAACAAAGGTTGTACATGCTTCGTTAGATGACGTTACAAAAAGGTTTAATTAGCGGTCCACCTCGTTTATTAGTTTACTAATCGGCTAATCGTGAACAACAAATACACCAACCTGTTTTATTGTGCATGTTATCGAAAACAAAAATTGTCATAATTTTCGACAATGTCAGTCAACCTTTAAAAAGCCATGTCAAAAATTTTGTGTTTGTAAAAACGACTTCTACATTAATAAAAAGCAGTTATTGAGTTCCTTAAATAATAAATGCAATGGAAAACCCTTTTCTCTGTGCACACTAATATATGTTTTGTGTTGTGTGAAACTAATTTGTTACTTATCTTAGTGTGATACCCTTTTGTAAAATATTTGAATAAGTGAAATAAGGACTCATAAACTGGATGGTAACAGTAATTTTTAACTGCGAGTAGGTTGTTCAGTTCATGTAGTAGGTAACTATGTATTTTCATTATATATGCATGCATTGCATAATTTGTGTTCATTTCATGTAATTATCTTGCACGGCAGAATAATCGTATCGTAGTAGGTATAAATATTTTTGAAATAGCCGCGCTTGTATGAATTCCGATTGAAAGCAGGTAAAACTTATTGAATGAGTGCATGAACGAATGAAAAATCCCAAGAAAAATCCTTGAGATTAGCTGCTGTTGCTACTAGACAGCACGGACACGGAGCACCGCCACTGGCGCACACAGTAAACAATCATAGAGAATAAAATCGATCGATTGCTAAACGCATGCGTGCGTTGAGCTTCGGCTTCGCGCTCTTTAACAAACTACTTCTTCTTCTTTTAATTTGTGGCGTCTGTTTAACAAACTACATCTATGTTCTGTTTTCGCGCGTCACTATGAATGTCACTTTTGTACTACTTACTTCGTTCGTTCGCGTTCGGCATGGTATCAATAGGGTTGCCAAATGTATAATTTTAAATCATGTTTTTACCAGTTTACTTTTGTACGACCAACTCACCGCTGAATAAATAGACGATATGTATAATAATTAGATTTTGATTTTATTTTTATTGGTTTATATTTAAATATTTTAGTATCACAAAAAATATTTCGCTTCAAGCGGGATTTGTTTACATTTTAGTAAATAATCTTTGAAGTTAATAAAAACATTCATTAGGCAGGTGACCGAGACTTGTGAATCCTTTGCAAAATTATAAAGGTAAAGGCTATCGTGGCGTATACAGTGACATAAAGTAGTACTTAACCTTATCTATTATTCATCTACTTCCTAGAAAATTAGATACGATTTTTCGAAGTAAGTTTTTTTTCATTATTAGCGTACGATCGCATATAAAAATCAGCTGGTTTGCAACCTTTGCATAGCGAATGACTACGGACAAGCAAGTAAAGCTAAGCCAAAGCAAATAAGCAAGCAAGGCAAGACAAACACAGCGAGCGAGCGAGCGAGTATCATTGAAAAAAAAAACTGATTTTCATTCAGTCAGTGAACTGAAGCGAATTGAATGATTGACCGTTAGTCAGTCAGTCTCGCTCGTCTCGTCCTGCTTGTCTGTGCCGTGCCGTCGTCTGTTCGGTGTTGAGGTCGAAGTTTTCAATCGAATTATAAAAAAAGTGAGTATTATCAGACAAAATTGCATTTATTGTATTAATTGTGACGTGCATGATGTAAGACCATTATCTTTTAAGTTACAACCAACATTCATCAAATAACCTAAAACATGGATATTTAAAGTTTCTCCTGGAAAATCTTATAAAATAGTTATCTGATACTTTGCAAATGATTTACGTAGAGGTTTTAAATGCTATCGATCGTGTTTGACCTAAGATTTACATGATCATTGATATTGCTGCTTACGTAACAAATGCTGTCATAACACCTGCCTTGAAATTCCCAGATGACATTGATCCTGACCTAGTTTCGAAGTCTAAATTCTAAAATAAATCAATAAGACAGACAATGCATTTTAATAGTATGTAGTCTCATACTTCTATCAAGGACAGATCACGCCCATCCATTTCACAAGGACCAGCTGATTATCATCATGCTTCCTCGTGCTGCCGCGTGCGTCACACTTTCCGTCAGAAGAATCTACAGATTACATTCATAGAAGAACGATAATTTATTGGCATTGTCGTCTAAGTATAGAATTTCAAGGACATTTAATTTTAATTTATTAAAAAAATATATATTTGATTCAAATTTATTACATAAGAGTAGTAGAGTTCTTTGTGATAGAGCTCGTCCGGGGAAGGACTACCACCATACCTATTTCTGCCGCCAAGCAGTAATGCTCGCATTGCTGTGTTCCGGTGTGAAGGGTATGGTTTCCGGTGAAATTACTGGCACATGAGGCTTTCGATCTTGGCCTCAAGGTGGCAACCCGCAAGTGATACCTCTGGTATTGCAAGCGTCCATAGGCTGCGGTAACCGCTTACCATCTTGTGGGCCGTATGCTTGGTTGCCACTTCAATTGTATAAAAAAAAAAAAAAACATTACATTGAATCTAAGAAGTACCTAGGTAGGTACTTTGTAGCTTTACATACAATTTTTTTTTATATCTAATGTCTATAGGATCATTTTATTGTTATTATTATTATTTATTGCACCTACTTGATCAATTGCCAACATACTAGTTGTTGATCTTATTATTTTGTTATATATTGTTCTAGAAACACAATGGGTATACCTGCTGGTAATGCTGAAAATGGCAAGAAACTCTTTGTTCAGCGATGTGCCCAATGCCACACTGTAAGTAAAACACATAATTTTATTATTATAATGTAGAAGAATAAATAAATTTACCTTTGTATTAGTCATTTATATCAGTACTTACCTAGCTTTCCACTGTAATAATTTTGAAAATGCTATTTTATATAGGTTGAAGCTGGTGGTAAACACAAAGTAGGACCCAACCTAAATGGATTCTTCGGCCGCAAGACTGGCCAAGCGGCTGGCTTCTCATACTCAGATGCCAACAAGGCTAAAGGTATGTTACATTTCAGTAAACTTTTATTAAAGTCCAAAATTAGAATATAAAATTCCTTGAACTTACAAAAATGAAACTTTGCATAAATATTCCAGAATGTATGTGATTGAAGACATAGTGCCAATTTAAATGTGTTCATTTATTTTAATGTCAGAAAAGATGGCAATAGATTAAAAAAATGACCTATCTATGTGTTTATGTAATGATTTACCTAACATTTCTATTGGAGTTGAACATTATCTCACATTATTATCTAATTACTAGTTAACTCCACAGATATAAAATGATAAATGATTAAATACTTATAGTTACATAACCAGTGTAGACTATCTAACAAATCATAATATAAATGTACCTATATATTTTTTTCAGGTATCACATGGAATGATGATACCCTTTTTGAGTATCTGGAAAACCCCAAGAAGTACATCCCTGGTACAAAAATGGTGTTTGCTGGTCTAAAGAAGGCTAATGAGCGTGCTGACCTCATTGCCTACCTTAAGGAATCCACTAAGTAATTCACAAATTAATAGGATAAATTCAATGTGAAGCATATTCCATAGTTTTTCTGGAATTTCCTTCTCATTGCTAGCCCAATCAGTATCTTCATTAAGTTAATGAAAGTTTTAATGTTGCACATTACTATTAGATGTTGTTACGAGTACTTAGTTCATTACAAGGAAGTATGCGGCGAATATTGTATTGATGCTCTCCTAACAATGCTGTAAGTGGTTTAATATTAATAAATTATTGTAGAATGTAGTAACCATTGTGATTGTTCTATATTATGGTCATTGTATGTTTATGGCAAACATAAATTTCAGTTTTTATTAAGATTGTGTCACCCTTGTTACCAAATTAGATTTATGAACTATTAACAAATTAATTAAAGGCTTTAAGTTCTTTAATTTTATTTTATTCAATAAGGATAATAGCAGGCAGGCTCTGAAGTTGTAAAGTACTTACCTAACCTAAAATTCTCAAAAAGTCCAACCAAGAAGAGAATAGGTTAAATACTAATGGTGCCTGCCTACTTGCTCATTTAAAATCAAAGGGAATGGTAGGTAGAGGTAGCTAGCTTAGCCAATATTTTCTCATTATATAAGTTTTTTATTACTTGAATTAGCGCTCGCCCCGTGCTTCGGAGAGCAGGTTAAGCAGTCGGTCTCGGCTTTTTCAAAGTTGTTAGGCCATGACAGAGGCCTTCGAGCGGCCTAGAAACTCTGTCACCAGAGTTGGCCACTGACTGACTCATACGAACTTACTTTTACTTCTTGAATAAAAAAATTTCCAACATTTTCCAAAAGTTGACCAAAAAACAAAAAAAACGGGAAATATTAAGTAAGTATTTTTTTATCTGTTATTCTAGTTGACTATGACAGTGACAAATGACAAAGTTTGACATGGTACAATAATTTATTTGATCATAATTTTAGACAGAAAAATGGATTGTCTTTGGCTATCTTGTCAGAATAACATGGGTCCTCCCAAAGAGTAAAATATGATCCTCCCAATTAGAAGTTTTCGTCTCAAGTTATTAAAAAAAAAGCTGTCTATTTAGATGGCGGTAGCTCAACTGGCGAGCCCAAGAGAATGTAAGCACTACGTTTGGCGAGCTATGGTGAATGTGTAGGGAATTCAACATTGGTTGCTCCTGCTGTCACTGTCTGTCATACCTCTGGCTGGTGTCAAAGTCATAGAACGTACTACGTAGAACATTAACTTTGGTCGTACTGGAGTTAAATTATTTTGCCTCAAGCAGGACATGAACCCATAACTTTCTGCTTGACACGAGACGAAACAAAAACAGAGTTATCAACTTTTTTCTTGTTTTAATAACCTTTCCCAGTATGGCAGTAGGGCAGATAGCGCCAACTGCTAAAGCAATCGGAACTACTTTTTTTTAAACTCGAATTTATTCTTTTAGTTTTTTTTTAAATTAAACATTGATTCACAAGTTTTAATATTGTCTGGTAGGTTGTTATAAAATTGTGCTCCTTCATACATAATATTACGCTAAATGTTGGCTTGTAATTTAGTCAAAGGCTTTCATAGGGAATTTTGAAAGAAACGCCGCACAGTGGATCGAAAATGCCCTTTCCATAGACATAGAACTTTTTTTTTGTAAACTTGCTTTTTTTTATTGGAAACCAACACAGAACCTTATTAGAAGCCCTAACTTTATCATATTTATGCACTTCTCGCGTATATGATGCAGTAAAGATTTTTCGAACTAAATAATGTATGGAGAAAAACATGAAAATCGTTATTTTTCGGCTCTCGTGCGAGTGCCCGTTATTTCGTCTGGTATGAATAATGTCCATATTTTTTACTATTTTTTGACATATAGTACATACAGCGCACTCGATGGACTTCAGGTGAAAAAAATTTTTTTTTAATTATTTTGCATTTTACTCATTATCCAAATTACATTGCGACCTAAATATAATATTTCAACTCGCCTCATCATTGTTACAGTTTTAATGCAATATTTCACCTACTTTACTTTATAAATTGCCTGTTAACCCCTTATTTTATGGTAGTGTATTCTTTTTTTAAATGTACAAGGGGTCATTAAGTTAGGTAATAGGTACTCGACTTCATCATTGTTATAAATTTTACTGCGGAGGATTACCTACTTATCTTTATCTACCTGCTAACCCGTCACTAAATGTAATGATAGTTATCTATTCTAAGAATCCTTTATAAATGCTTTAAGCATAAGTGCTTACTTTTGGTAAATTTGTTGTTGTCATTTTCTTAAAACAAAAAAATCTATGATAAGTAATAAAAAATTAAAAAAGTTAAAAAATAATTAAAAATTTGGAATAAACGTATTACAAATTTTTAATTACAAGTTACAAATTACTAAACAAATCATTGTTTTTAAAAGAAACACGTAATAAGTACAAACTACAAAGTCAACAAAACAATTTACACATAATATATATTAATTTATTCTTAAGACTAAACACATATTTTTCTTATAATAATTATGTACCTACAAGTATAAAGTTCAAACAATTACACCGTATTAAAAAGACACATCCATATCAGAATCTGTGTCTGAACCCGTGTCTTCTGGATCAATGTTACTTACATCTATGAATTCTGTCTCAAAGTGTTCTGTATTAATAGATATAAGACCTAAAGCTTCGGAACTTAACTCTTTCCTCCGTGCTGCATTGAGTACAGGTCTTGTGGACGAAATATAGGGGTCTGATGAAAGAAGCAGCATATTTAAAATATCCTGATTATTATCAATTCTGCTAGTCTTCCGAGCATGATACTCCCTGTATTTGCGAAAGTCTTTATTTCTAGCCTCTGAGGCTTCTTCGGATAGTTTACCGATGGGCACAATCGATACATTGGCTATGTCAGCACCATGTATAAGAACCTTATGAACGGTTGCTGACATATAGTACCAATTGTACAGTTCGGTGTACTTCTCCGCAGTCTTTCGGGCGTATTCCTTGAATTTTTCCGTGTTTATATTTTCACCCGATGATATGACTTGCAGTATGACTGCAAATCTGCGTATAAGCTCTTCATCAAGCCCAGTTATAGCTGCGGTTTTTTCAGGGAACTCGAAAAACTTTCTCGCCGTGTTCCCATCATTGGTTGTTCCCGATCCTTGCTTAACTACATCAATTAATAAACCTGTTTCTTTTCTGAACTTTGCTTGAATTTCTTTTTTCTTTTCTTCCAGTATTCGCTTATTTTCTTCTCCTCTTACGGACCACGTCTTTAAATCTTGTCTGTAGGCTATGTGCAATAGGCATTCCATGCAGTTTATGCGAGCGTGCAGTGAAGATATTCCGAACTTATATAGATCAGTGGCAACTTCTCTTCTTATAACTGATTCCAAATTATTCATTTGAGAAGGTTTTGCCAAGCACAAATAGCACGTTGCAGGTGAGGTCGCTTCTGAAAGATAGGTGCATACCTTCCCATCTATCATGGTCATTATTAGATTGTGAGTAATTTGGTTTGTATCGCATTGAGTGTTACTCAGGGATCGTATTTCTTCTTCCATTGCGGACAGCTGTTCTTGTACAACCAATTTAGACTCTTTTATGAAGAGAAACTGTACAGGACGACAATATAACGCCGAATTAGGTTTCTTATTTTCCCATATTACTTCATTTCCAGCAGTAAGTTTTAGCGGGACCAAAGTGGTCATGAAAATTGATTCGTCACTTATTCCATCTCTTTCGAAACTTTGTTTGTATGTGCTCTGACTTGAGGCACCATCGAATCCCCATTTCGATATTAAATTCATTGATTTGTTTGTTATCTCTTCAGGTAAACTTTTTATTATTCTTGTAACTGTTATATCAAGTAGTGCTTGAAGAGCTACTTTGGCCATCGTATCAGTAACAGTGATTGCGTCTTTCGGAGGCAAGCAATCCATCTTAGCTTGCTGGACTTTGTAATATGATGGATACAAATTTTGAATGCCTTCTTGAATGGCAGATTCTCTCAACGTAATATACTGCCACTTTGATAATTTAAGTGACAGCAATAGGCCAAGTGCTTTGGTAGGGGTGAAAGCACACTTATTTTTATCTTTTGCTTGTTTAACGATTTTTTCCGCCTCTTCTGGGTTCTTTATAATATGATCTATGGCTGCTGCCAAAACATCTTTGCCCTCATGTTTCATGTTAGCTATTAAAGCAAAGGCCAATTCCGAACTGTCTCGGCCTTTATAATTGAAATCGTCAATCCTTCGTATTTTTTGTTTTGTTCCAAGGTCTGTGAAAGTTGGAGTTGTTCTCGTTGATGTTCCAACAGTTGATGTACTTGTAGAGGGTAAAAACAATTCGCCAGCTTCACTTGTCTCTTCAGTTGCAGTAAATAACACTTGCGGTCGTATATTTTCACGTACACAAGTTGGCCACTCGATGTTCTGTTTCAACCAATCTGTATAGTGTTTTTTGAATGTTTCTGTGTTACATTTCGCAGATTTCCATCTTTTTATCACAGACTGACTAAATCTTCGACAGAATTCTTGGAGAATGTCTTCATCTTCATCAGACAAACTCAAATTCAACTGAAGTTTAACGCTTTCTAACAGTTTTAAATAGTTTCCAAGCTTGCCAGACTTCTTTAGAATCACAAATAGATCCAGATTGGTTATCGCACTTTGTTTCTCCATTTTTAACTCGAAAGTTCGCAATGCTTTACTTAGGGAAGTTTTAATATAACTAAAAATATTCAGTACCTACCCTCCTTATTTATACTAACTTCATACCGGCTAACGACTTCTAGATAAAGCTAGACAATGACAATTGTTAATTAAGTGCCTACCTAATTTACATCATTGTTTTAAGAAAATGACAATAAATTAACCAAAAGTAAGCACTTGTGCTTAAAGCATTTATAAAGGATTCTTAGAATAGATAACTACCATTACATTAGTGACGGGTTAGCAGGTAGATAGAGATAAGTAGGTAATCCTGCGCAGTAAATTTGTAACAATGATAAAGTCCTATTACCTATTACCTAACTTAATGACCCCTTGTACATTTAATCCCTTATTTTATGGTGGTTTTATGATATTTAGCCGTTAAAGCCTATACCTATTGTGTATTCTTTTTTTTACAGTTTATTTATAAAGTATGATAGGTGAAATATTGCATTAAAACTGTAACAATGATGAGGCGAGTTGAAATATTATATTTAGGTCGCAATGTAATTTGGATAATGAGTAAAATGCAAAATAATTAAAAAAATTTTTTTTCACCTGAAGTCCATCGAGTGCGCTGTATGTACTATATGTCAAAAAATAGTAAAAAATATGGACATTATTCGTACCAGACGAAATAACGGGCACTCGCACGAGAGCCGAAAAATATCGATTTTCATGTTTTTCTCCATACATATTTTAGTTCAAAAAGACTTTACTGCATCATAATCGCGAGAGGTGCATAAATATGATAAAGTTTGGGCTTCTAATAAGGTTCTGTGTTGGTTTTCAATAAGAAAACGCATGTTTACAAAAAAAAAGTTCTATGTCTATGGAAAGGGCATTTTCGATCCACTGTGCGCCGCCGCCATTTCTTTCATAATTTTGTTTGTCATTGCCATGGGTTGTTGCGTTGCTATTCGTGGCAAATATGCCACAGAGTCCTTATATGAAGATAAAGAAATAAATAAATAAATAACTGTAAAGAAATAAATAAATAATAATAATAAATGGTCATTCCTAGGCGTGATGAAACTGTCCTAAGTATTTTAGCGTACTATCCTTAGGTATGGGTAGTACGTAGTACGACTACGAAGCATGAAATTGTAGTACAAATACTACTACTGTAGTACGAATTCTAACACCAAGCGGGGCGGGGCGCGGCGACCGGTTGGTAAATCACAACACAACCGCACGGCGCGGCGGCGCACACCACCGCGCTGCACCGATTCAGGACTTTCGGGCCGTTCAAGTTCAAGTTTATTCAAATAGAAAGTAAGGAACACTAAAGACAATTTCCTATTTTAAAAGACAAACCAATCAAACAATCTTTAACAATAGGTAGGTATCTTAACTTGTCTCAACTCAACACAAATAAACATAAAACACACTAACAATACTCATGTAGCCGTAACCGTAATACGCTGTAGTCACTGGGTATAATAGGTACTACGTAGCCGCCGCCGTAGTACCTTTGAGCTTCGGCTGTGTCGCTACACTAAATCACAGAGAATGCTAGTTAACCACTAACGCATTTCATAGTCTTCAAATAAAAATAATCTCAAAGTAACAAATACGTGAAGGATTTTTTTGCACGTTACGTAGTAGGTACCTATAATACCTACGTAAGGACTACCGCGCGTCCAGCTCGTGTAGTCGTGTCGTGCATGATTGTGTATCAGTTTAAGGCGGGCTTATCAAGATGTTAATCATTTTTCACGAGAGCAATACCTAATTCTATCTGTCAAAATTATATTATTGTTATGTCAATGTCAGCAATAAGCAGTCATTTCAAATAACGTCAAAAAATACAGAAAAGATTCCCGATGTGTTTGGTTTGGTTGGCGATGGCGATTTACAATAATTTATTTATTTAAATCAGGACAATATACTAAAATGACTTTTGTAATAGAATACAAAATGATAATGTTCTTCGTAAAAAAAATCAGTGAAATTTAAACTAAAATAGTGCGCAGATAACCTTGAATGAAGGTGCATTCTTATTATTTCTAGAGTTGGTAAGTTGCTACTGTGTTTTTTAATACTTGTAAGATTAATTTAAATATTTCGTTGTCTTAGCTAGGTATCCATTTAGTTTTATATGTTTTATTTTAGACATTATGTTCGGTTGAAGTTAAACTATTTTAAAACCGTTCTTTACCCAGATAAACCAAAAGGAAGGATTCAAGAATCCTATACCTACAATTCATACTTTTTAGAATGGCCAAGGCATCCGTGGTATTGAGCTTCCATGACATTTTACTTCATAGATCTGATGTAGAGCTCTTGGATGGACCACACTGGCTAAATGACACTGTTATATCATTTTACTTTGAATATCTTGAGAAAGTTGTATTCAGTAAGACAAGTGACCTGCTGTTTATTTCACCCGAAGTGACACAGTGCGTAAAAATGGTGCGAACTGAGGAAATCAAAACATTTTTAGAGCCACTTGGGGTTAATACGAAGAAGATAGTTTTCTTTGCACTGAACGACAATGACACTCCAGATATGGCAGGTGGTTCACATTGGAGCCTCCTTGTATATTCAAAGCCAGAGAATTGTTTTTACCACCTTGACTCTTCGAGTGGCAGCAATCATAATGTGGCTTGGGAATTTGCCAGTCATCTCATACCATATTTGTCCGCAGAAGGTAAGATGTTGTTATCCACTTTATTATGAAATAACAGTTCTGTCCAATTAATACTTAAACTAGGTAAGTATTTTAACCCTTTTTTTTTATTGAGAGTAGGTACTAATTCCTTTTATTCTAGACTATGTAGTTTGTATGGTGTAAGACTGAGATATTTGAATTTTTCAGGTTCCATAAATTTTGTGGACAAAGAGTGCCTGCAGCAAAGCAATGGGTATGACTGTGGAGTTCATGTCTTGTGCAATGCAGAGAGACTTTCTGAATGTGCATATGCCCATAAAGAAGTCGGCTCATGTGATATGCTAGTCAAAATCAATCCCTTTAATAAGAGAAAAGAAATCATCAAAATTATTCATCATTTGTCAAAATCAAATTAATGTACAAATTAGTGTTATTTATTTATTTTTTGTGTTTAGTTGATGTATGTACCTATTAAAAATTCGATTTAAATAATTGGTTTCTCTACTTACTAAATCTGATAAAAACTCTAAAAAGTGTTAAAATTATTTTAGCTTGTATTTATTATTTTTGTACCAACTTAAAAACTAAAAATTTCTGAAGGCAAATAATAATACACTGGTAATCTCTTTTATAACAGGTGTTATAGATCATTCTATAGAATATTATTTACATCTAACTTATGAATAGATAAGAGGTACAAAGATATGTTTCTGTTGGTTAAGTTGCTTTAGAAAAAATTGTTAGATCAACCTGTCACATACACCAAGGTCTTGATAAATATAAAATTAGCTCTGTCCCTGTCACTCTCTTGCTCTTGCATACTGCAGGTTGACACAGGGACAGTAAGGCTGACCGCCGGCGCCGGCACCGCGGCGGCGCGCCGGTCGGTAATCTCGTGCTTAAGGAGCTGGTTGTTCGTGCTACCAATAAATTCAGTTACCAAGACGGCTTGCCATTGCAAACATGAGTATTCTGTTTCCAGGAAAGTAATGTATGACATGATTATTATTGAAACCAAAGAATAATAGGGCAGATCTGACACAGTTACGCATAATTTTAGAAGCTCGCGCTTGTGTGCGAAGACAATAATATCGCGTAAAGCATCTTAGCTGCTCAAGCGATAGTTGCAAGTAGGCGGTCAGCCTAAAGCTGGCAATATGCTGAGTCACTAGGTAATTTTGTCTGGTTCTAAGATTTCTGAGGTTCCACCCATCCTCCGAATGCGCGGTCTATCTCTTCAGCTACTGCCAGGCAGAGCCTATCTTGATCGAAGTTTGCGATCACTTGAATACCGATAGGTAGGCCTTCACTGCCTAACCCTAAAGGCACGGATGTTGCGGGCATTCCTAATAAGTTAGCGAGTGCAGTGTAACAAAAGTTGAAAGGCCTAGCCAAAGGCTCGTTGTGGTAAAGCGCTGGCGTTGGGTGCGCCGGGAAAAGGAAAACCCCATTGTCTCCTAACATATCAGTAAACATATCCACTAAATCCTTGTGATATTTCTCGAAGTATTTCATTTTCTCTTCGCCAATATCCCCTGCGCCGTATAATGCGGTCAAAATACCGATTAAAGTGTTACCGGACAGTCCAAAAATATTCTTTAGGAGTTCTTTCAGACAGTTACCTTTCGTGTAATTCTCCATTATCAATTCACCAAACTTATCTTCAGCGTTCATAAGCGCCATCCAAGTGCTCAAGGATTTTTGCAACGGTAAACTTTTCTCGGTGGCATCTATTTTATGCTGAATATTTAAAAATTCTACAACTTTCTTCATAGCTGCGATGATGTCAGGGTCAACTGGATCAGTCAGTGGAACTTCATTACTGAATTGGTAGAAGAATTTAACTTTCTTGATGTCTACCGGCTCATCTAACCGGAGCTTAGGCGCGTTTTCTCCGGAAATGATTTTCAGTATGGGTTTCAAATCAGCTGCGTGTTTGGTCATAGGTCCAATAGCTGAAGAGTAAACAGAAATTCATTTGAACTGCTGGGAATAACAAACTCACTTATGTATTTCATTTAATAACTCTTTAAATTCATATTGTTTTTTATGTTTAACCTTTCGGAGATGGAAAACCTTACCTAGAAATGAACGCTGAATTTCTGATGAAGGCTCGGGATACTGGCCTTTGTTAGAAACTATGTATTTCGAGGGCTTGTGGCCAAAGATTCCGTTGAAGTAACATGGCATTCTGATCGAGCCACCAATGTCAGAACCTGGAAAGTATAAAAGAATAGGTATTTCATCTGCTCATTGTCATTACGGTGTTATAGGAAGTAAAAGTGAATTTGCTACAGGTCGTAGCAGTCTACGAAATCGGGTGCAAATCTATGCAAAGAAATACTTACTAGATACCTAGTCACGAGGATGCAGGCCTTAGTAATAGATAATATAATATTATGCATTACCCAAAATACCCATGTCGAGGTTTTACCCGTATTTGCAAATTCCATTTTATTTTGAGCGGGACTACGGTAAAAAAATATTACTAAAATACCACGGGTAATACCTGCCCATGCCCTTCCAGACCAACCATGCCATTTGTCGATTTTGAAAATGACTTTAGTTGCACAGATAACATAATAGTAGTCTACTAGTGGTAACGCAATTGAATATGATGTGCGAATATTTTTACCTATTCCAAAGATAGTACCAGCAGCTGCCTGAATGCTGCCTTCTCCTCCAGACGACCCACCTACTATCCTCGTGGTATTGTAAGGGTTGCTGGCCCTGCCATGGATGTGGTTGTGAGATTCCCACCTGCCATTCAGACAGACATCATTAGTATATTAGCGCTCGTAGCTGTTTTTATATGATCAATGAAGTTAAGCACTGTTCAACTAGCACATGGGTGACCGCCAATGTCAATTTTCAACGGAACGCTTCCGTGCTTCGGAGAGCACGTTAAGCTGTCAGTAAACAAATCAAGCCTTACATAATAGGTACCTAATACAAAAGTCTCAAACTAAAACCTTGTGCATGTTTATAATAATATAGGTACAACTGCCAAAACCTGCTCTGTGATGGTGGGTATTACACAAATTTGGAATAACTTAGACAAAAGAACATAAACAGAATACGTATGGATTTACGTTTTGTTACCGTACGTAGCCCTTCGTGCTGCCATTAGCGTGAGTAGACTACCTCTATCTATTCCAAAATAGCTCTTACATTAAATTATAAGTAGGTAGTAAGAATGTTATCCTCTTTACGTATAGGTAATGGATAAATACTTTCCGGTGAACTTTGCCTACGTTTTATCAGATTAGCTGGAAATTCATTGATTCTGATAAAATAGTTAATCATACCACATGCAAAGTTCGGGTACGTTGGTAAGGCCCATGATGATGGCTCCCTTTTCTCTAAGCAGCCTAATGGCGTCGGCGTCTGCGTCCGCTATAACATCCTTACGTAGTACCACGCCTGATGTGTGATGGAGACCTGAAAATAAGATCAAGTAAATAGTTATTATCACAGGGTCGTGGTCGTCTACGTCTACTACCTAAGCTGTATACGTATATATCAGGTCCTGAAATCTTATATATTAGGTAATGCGTACGCAAAACCCTATAAACACTAGATTCTAAAAGTTCTTACTTATGTACCTTTGGAATTTACTCTTTGCGATTGTAATATCCAAGCTTTGTATCCGTAAAGTAAGTATAACACCCATCTTTGAGGAAATTTAAATTTCATAGAAACCCTTTAATCTTTATAATTTATTACGTGACAAACTGCTTTTCATAAAATGTTAAAATTTTCCTGTAAGTACCTAGTACCTACCTACTTTTGCCCGGTTGTAAGGGTTAGGAAAGTACTCCAAAAAACTGGCGTAAAATATATATTATTAATGTTATTCGTAATATGCTAAAACCATAGACTAAAACAATGCAACTAGCAAAGCAACTGCGTCTTGCGGGGAATAATTAAGTTCCAGAAATATTCCATCTCATAGTTGAAGACTTTAGTAGGTACCTACACAAGCACACATCATCTCTATATAAACTGAGTTTCAAAGGTAACTGTTGTTGAAGTTGTTTACCTTTTACAGCAAGACAATCCTTAGTACTAAATGGTACTCCCAAAAAAAGTTGTTCCTTTTCCAACTGATCTGCAGTCTTGGATCCGCTTTGAATAAGGTCATCGGCCTCCTTTGCTTCTTTCAATGCTTGCTCGAACCTGTCTTCCACAAAGCAGTTGAGCGCTGAGTTCACATCTTTGATTCGCCTTATACATGTCTCCACGACCTCTACACTTGTGATCTGGAATGATAATAGTTATATTCTATTATCTGTCTACTATATTATGCATCTACTCTACTATAAAATACTTTAAGACTGCCTGCCTGGTCATGCAAGAATATCATGAAAACAAAGTGGTTAAAAAATGCTTGTATCTAATTAGGTTTATTTTTCTGCTTCTATTTAATTTATCTACTTAAATCTAAATTCAACAACGAAGTTACCACCAGTAGTGATACCACGACCGCATCCGTTATTTAGATACATTCAAGCATTCAAAGACATTGATATACTCGAAGGATACATTGCAATAAATCTCTCTCTCACGCGAATGCAAATAATACCTATTATCTTCTACCTCCATCTGTATCTAGGTACACAAATACATAACAAAGCCACAGCACAAACTAAGTGTCTTCTATTGTAAATAAATTAACAGAATTGATGAGAAGCAGCAGGGTCAATATTCCAATATTGGAGGGCAGGATCCTTGTAACGTCACATAGTAACATTATTATCTCAATATTTGGCATCGCATATTTCCGCTCATTCGGTTTTAAATTTGTACTTAGGACTTAAAATTTACTGTGTTCGATGATTGAAGATTTTATATTATGTAGAATTTCTTCGATAAATTTTATTTTTTATTCCCGTCTCAGAGATCCAGCGTGGTTTGAAAGATTAACAGCTGTATAAAGCTGTATTCTTATTACATGTAATATTATAAAATTGTAAATACAGGAACAGGCATAAATTCGCCTAGTTTGTAAAATGATTCAAAGCTATCTTTGTGGTTTAATTGCTAGCTAGGAGTTAGGATTGACCTTGTAGGCAACAATCCTTTACACTGCCGGATGGAGCATTGGACTTGGATGAGTTTTATTGTTGGTGTTATCTGTCAAATGATAATAATCACCAATCGTCCGTTGTAATCAGACAATGGTGTCGATTGTGTTGTATCATTTTCTAAGCTTAGCTAACTAAAATTATCGCGGTCCTTTGTTTTATAATTCATTGGAAAAGGACGGCAACAATTTTAGTTAGTTTAGCTTATAAAGCGTTACAACAGAATCGACACCTAGCTGCTTATCTACTCAAGCTATTGTTCTTGCTTAACGTAACTTCCATATAAATTGTATTATTTTAGCCCGTACCCTTTAGGAGGTGAACTTAATTACTTAATGAAATTTGTTAGATCTAAAAAGAATACCTACTTAATACTTTTCACAGTCTCTGGGCTGAAAGTTGAGTATCAATCAGTAACGTCGTCGCTTCTATCAAACTTAAAACTAAAAAAAAACTATTAAACTAAAAAAAAAAAAAAAACTTTGTACCTTATGAAAGAGGTAATAAATTACACGACGATAAAAACGATCAAATCCATTAAGATGTCGAGAAAACAAGAACATGTTATTATTGGTCTGCCATTGTCTGAGTACCGCTATCGTCCAGTTGTCGTCGACACTTGATCTCAAGTTGTTTATATTCGCCGTCGTCGTAATCGTTTCCATCGTTCCATCCAACATCCAATGTTGTGTGATTGGGGTTCCTTTTACTCGCATGATGTTCTTTGTACGTTCGTTTACTGCTACTTTACATTCAATTTATTGACGCTTATGCTATACTTGTATAGCTATGCTTGTATAGTCGTACTTTAAAAATCAACATAGTAAAGCAAAGGTTAAATGCTATTAGTATTTGGAACGTTAGAGCCCTTTACGCTTCGGAGGGCAAGTTTAGTATTCGGCTCTGTCTTGGCCATGAAGAAGTGTTTAGGGTGGCTAAACCTTAACTAAATATCGTTCGTTTAATAAAATATAAATTTAAAAATCGTTGCCTAAATAACTAACCAGACTGACTTGACTTGAAGTCCTATATTGAAATCTGTCTGAAACTAAGAAAAAAATTCTTGAAATCCAACTCCTACGATGAAGTTATAGTTTGTATGAAAAATAACTTACGCGGAAAAAATTGCGAGGCCTTAATGAAGTATAGGTAGTGGTGTCGATTCTGTTGTGGCATTTTCTAAATTTAGCTAACTAAAATTATCGCGGTCCTTTGTATTGTAATCCATTAGAAGAGGACGGCAACATTTTTTTCGTAAAATTAGCTAATTTTCGTTAAGTTTGTGTCAACCGAATCGACACTTTACCTACCTAAGTATCGGTATCAAATACACTTCATGTCACCAAACATGTCACCAAAGTTGGCCTAGCTCATGGTACAATAATAGGTATTTTTATTTGATCATGGCCTAGCTAACAATAACTTTAAACGTTTAGATAAGATAGAATAAAAAGTATGCAATGACCTAACAAAAGTCATAGAGGGACATCGACTGGTGATCTAGTAATAATGAATGAATGATCTTAATCTGTCCTGAAGTCGTGGATCGTGGGAAACTGGTCTTGCAACAAAAATAGATGTTTCTAATTAAAAAAAAATATATATCCGCAATCACAGAAGTATATCAAGATTCACAAATGGAAAACGACGTGGAAGAAAGACGTTCATAACTGAGAACTTGAAAAGACATGTAACATCCACCAATTCGCATTGGATTATTTGGATTTAGTCACCACCACTCAACCACTCTCGTTTGAGAGTAGGATGATGATATGGACCGTGATTTGCACGATAGCAGCGAGTTTGGTCTCTTATCATTATTTTACCGTAGGTAAAGAAATAGATTGTAACAAACATTGAAAATACACAAAATAATTTTAATTATTACCACGTAAATGCATAACAGTGGGTAGGGTAGTTATCTACTCGTAGATAGACTCACAGTAGCATCAACTCAAACCTTAGTGGTTTTTAGTTGTTATTATTCTAACTTTAAATAGTATTCATATTTTGTTAAATTGGTAATAATAAAATAAAAAATTTTGCTATCTGTTATTTAAATTACTTAATTTAGTAAAGCCTTACCTACATGGCAGTACCGCAGTGGCATATGATAGCAATGGCCGTAAAAGGGCTTTAACAACACGAAAAAATAAAATTTGGTCAAAACTCTGACACATATCACACTACTCATGGTACCACTAGTACTTTACGGCTTGGTTACGATACGGTACGGTATCATTTTATCAGCTTTCGAATAGAACCAGTTAAAAGGTCCTCTTTTAACTGGTTTTACCTAAACGTGACTGAGAAAAAAAACAGTAGGTATCATTATGTGCCTAAATATTAAGGAACCAATATTATACTTAATGTATCCACTAACCTCCTTATTCCTAATTTTCTTCGCCACTTCAATAGCTGGCAGTTTCAGGATATCATCAGTAATAGACGGAATTTTCTCTCCTTCACTTCCATAATATAGCCGGCAAAAGAATCTCACTATACTCGCTATTACTAATCTTGTAACATGTAGCACTTTAAGTTTTAGTGGCATTGGTTTTTTTCTTATTTCCATCGTACTCATGTTGAAGATTTTACACTAATATGTTGGTCTATTTCGCGGCACGATTATATTAGGCACAAATTCTGTAAATACACGGTACTTTCGGTCGGTATATGTTACAGGCTTCACAATATTGCCAGTACTAAACTACTCAGTTGAGTCAGCCGACTACTCAATGAATGAATAACACAAGCCAAGGACGCTGTGCTGTAACTAGGTATATCATGCTCATTTCTGAACATGCTACTTTCAATTCTATACTCTCGTATATTGGAACGATAATAGTTTGCTATATTGTGGTGTTTAGAGCTATAGCACAATTGACTGTACCCTCGTTTTATCGCTATCTCGCTCATTGCTGTCGATGCGCGCTGGTTTTAAGGCTGGCCGCGCATGGGCTACTATCGCCTGTGACTATCGCCTTAGACGATAAGCCTTGGAGAGACGATTTTATAATAAAAGCAAATAAGTATAGCATAGCATAGCACAAATTAGCATGAGCTCGTGCGTCTTAATAAAAGGATGCCCGAAACTAGCACTAGCTTGTGCAACCGCACCTAGTTGCTTTATCAGTTAATATACATAGCGTGTGCGGCCAGCCTAAAAGTCGAACTGGTTATCTGAGTATGAAAACTCCAGCACCATCTATTCTGTTGAATGTATAGAGTTTGTTATAGAGAGGCCCCGATGTCCAATGACATAACGCTCACATTTTCCACTCTACTGGATGTTACATGTTTGCGGCAGCCTGATGTGTGACGGTTTGATATCACTTCCTCCAGCCAGCAAAAACCTGGAAAAGTTACATCGACTTGTATTGTAATTTGTTTATTTACATGATAGTCTTTTTTTTTATTTTCTGTAATAGCGTCTGTCAGTTTAGGTGGTAGGTAATCAACGTAATGGCAACGTAATAAATAACAATATGAAGGTTTTATTGTCTCTGTCATTACTTTTCGAGAACGTTTTTTGTAGGGCGATTACGCAACTCAGTGCAATCCGATTTCGTATAATTCCAATTTCAATTAGCGAACTGTCAATAGCTGTCATATTCACAGAAAATACGTCAGTTTCTGATAGAAACCAAGTGCAACCGTTTGCAACCGAATTACATATCGCCCCGCTGGAATAATATGTCTTCAAAATAATTAGTTATGATTTTAGTTTTGGTAAAGTCCTACCTATATTATATCTTTTCAGAAAATGGCTGATTCTACAGATGCAGAGCGTGAGACACCATCGAGAAATTCATATCCTATCTCCTTACCCACGGTTCTTTGTACTCCCGAGCCTTCAACAGACACTTCCGAGCCAATAACAAATTCCTTTATCAATAATTCAGATTCGAAAATGTCTCTGCCTTCAAGCTTAGGCACTCCTACGTCACCGCTCCAGTTGTCGTCTCCGATGTCTTTACCTACGTCACCGTTTAAAAAGACAGTTCCTGAATCGGTTTCTTTAAACTCTCTAAAAACTTCGACCCTGTCCTCTCCAACTCAACAGAAGCCTTCGCAACCTCTGAACACGGGATCTGCCACTGGTGAGTGTTTTTTAATTTACATATTGTATCGATAAATTATGTAGGTACTTATCTTATTACCTACTGTTAGACAAGTAGTTTATATGCAAAGTTTTAGTGCCGTGTACCGTTATATATTATTTGCGTTCCATGTCATATTTTACGAGCAATATCAACCAGTTGTACATTTTGCTATGCATCTTTATATTCATGGATGTCATGGATGGAGTCATCAATGTGTAAAAGAATCACTGTGTACTACTCATGTATCATAAGACCAAAACGTGACAATTTAGGGTCTATTAGTAAAGACCTTTTGAGCGTGATGGCTGATGGTGATGAGTATTAAGGCTCCAGTACACAATGGCCCATGCGGGCCCACTACAGGCCATCGCCATTGTGTACAGGGGGTAATGGTATATGATGGCGGACAATTGTTAATCGTGGCGCGCAATCGGGGAGTTGTCGGTTTTTTGGGCACACTTCAAAGAAATCGTGGCGTAGCGTGGCCTGTGGTGTTTACACAATCACCGGCCGCTGGCCGGGATAGTACACTTTTGTGTTGCGTGCTAGAACTAGAATTTTCAGTATACAAATAAATAGCCGCAGCCGTAATTACTTCGACGTCCATCGCAAGTGGTTTGCCAGGCAGCAATGAGCCATGCGCCATTGTGTGAACACCAAGTGATCGTGGCCTAAAATTGTGTATTGCAAAGCGTGGCCCATCACAGGCCATTGTGTACTGGGGGCTTTATGATTTTTAACTAAAATAGTAAGTGTAAGTGCACAAACACCTACATAAGTAATATTTTATTGTGTAAACAGTGATATTCAAACAGAGCCCATCGTAAACTGTAATATTGAGACTAGGGATCTACGAATTTGTGGTGAAACACTGGCATTTATTCAAATGATTGGCAAAGCTAAACGAATGAATAAGTAAACAATACGACGAAATTAACAGTAGACCGAGATGTCGGATACTATGAAACCTACGATTTATTATTTGATCTACGTTTGAAACGAAGCTCACCAAAACAAAGTTAACATTGCCTAGTAATAATAAAATTTTAAGGCTTTGATGACAAAGCTAACCCTCATTTAGAAACAATTAACGAACTCGAGTATCAGGCTCCAAATTACACCACCCTATTTTTAGATCTGTGGGCGTCTCAAAATTATATGGAAAAGCAACATCATTTGCTTCACAGAAGTTTTTTTGCTCAAAAAAATGTATTAGGCTCCTAACGTAAAAATGACTTTGATTCCACCAGCGCAGCTGTTTGTTGTCTTTGGTTTGCGTTGTCTTGATGACAGAGCACGTTGCGCGGTATATAGGTACATAATATATCCTCATTCTTCACGTATTATATCTGTGCCGACTAAACTGTTAAATTGTAACTTATTTTCTACATTGTTGACGATGCTATTGCAGATACTACTTCTGAATTTGTTTGTTTGTTTATGTTAGTGACATTTTAATTTGTATTTTACATATTGTATTTTTAAGACAATTTGAATTAAACCGAATGTGGTGAAATTTAGAATGCAGACGGTTTAATTTCCCGCAATAATACATACCTACTTACTACCTACTCAGGCTACTTTTTACCCCTGAAAATGTTCTGTTCATGTAGGATTTCAAAAATTTCTATAGGCTATATTTATTATTAGAATATGTAGGGATTCCTACTAAAACTTCAATAATGTAACCCAAGGTCACAGAACACATTTTGTAAAGTGTAAAAAAAATGATATAAAATATCTTTCATCGCATGTGCTGCGGAAACTATTGATGAATTGAAAATTTGTACAATATTAAAGAACACTCAATATCTACAAAAAACATCGCGGCACCATCAGAATATTAAGTCCAACTATTGTAGTTTTGTAACTATAACTTCTTTTTTAGTTGTCCTAGCCATTATGGTAGAGCACTGGTGGTCTAGTGGTAGTGACCCCGCCTTCCGATCCTTAAGTCGTGGGTTCGGAGTTCGGACCAGGGGCCTTACTTCTTCTTTTAATTTGTGGCGTCTGTGGCAGGGGCCTTACTCTTGAACGCGATCGGTATTGGACAATTATTGGAATATGACATTTCGTACTTTTGACAGCAAACCAAGCGCCCAATTCAACCTTGTTTTCAGGAGTACAAAAATTCGACAGCGAGAATATATATACAATAAATGTATATATAAAATATATATACAATAAATGTATATATAAAATATATACAAACATTTCAAGACCAAAATTAGCCAAATCGGTCGAGCCGTTGTCGAGTTTTAGCGAGACTAACGCACAGCGATTCATTTTTTTTATAAGAAGATGATGTTGGTTCTGATTAAATCGGGGTGAATCTCCCCATCTGACACCCATATTATCACGAAATCACGAAGAATCCATTGTAAAATGTATAACAATAGCATAGTGTTTTAATTCAATCTCAAAGCTTATCTTTTGTAACTAAAAGTTACGAACTGAACTTTGTATTAAACACGCTTTGTTTGTGAAACAAAAGGACCCGGTGGAAAAACGTATCTACATAAAACATTACGAACGTACACTAATAAGGAAGCTTCTAACGAATAAAACCTATCATCACACTGCCATTAACATAGATCTGAATAAAATATATGTAATTGGTGTTAATGACAGCTCATTGATTCGACTACGGTCGGTAAGTCCTTGTGTTTGCTCAGCACCAACTTTATTAATATACGAAATATTATTAAATTTAATTTAAGATAAAACACACGGCATCCTATATTTAACTAAACGCGTTAACTTAGCTAGCTTAAGTAACTTAGCACTTTTTCATGATGTACAGGCAAGAGTAGGAAACCCTCATCGACTTCATTCATTCACCCGCAGTCAAGCGCAGACCGCGGACAGGGGAGGACGCGTTTCCTTTCTACCACTCCCTGAAAACAACACCTCTGTCGCGCACTATTCCCGAAACGTATTCTAAGTATTCTTACTCTACGTGAAATAGTACCCCGCCCGTAGACTTGAAGTATTAGGATGAAAATAAGAAAACCATTGCGTTTCTTTTAAATTAATTTCTCAACTTCAGCAGAAAAGTTTTACCGGGAAAATGTAGCCATACGCGATTACCGCAAACGAACAAGCGTAGACTTTGTTAGATATATTAGTATGGAAAAGGAAAAATTGTTGTGAAGTGATTGGGAGATGCCTTGCTGCTGCTGCTGGTGGAACGGCAGACAGAGGCATCGACCTCCCGACCCTGACACTACAGGTTATTTTGTAAAATTTTCATAAAATAGCTTCAATTTTCTTTTTGCTGCTATAAACTAGGAAGAAGGTACCTAAAAGATTAATTTTGGTACCATATTTACCACTTACCTAATGCATGAAATGAAAATAAGACGCCCAAATTAAATGCAAAAACATTAAGTAATTAATAAAAACTAAAAAAAAAAAATAAGTACTACCTACCTATTGGAAAACGAAAACAAGAGTTTTCTTTAAGTTTTATTTTCTCTGAGAAATTGAAAACGTAGGTACACGGAAAAATAAATCTTGTTACATTAACCAGAATATCGCACGCTCAACTAGAATGTCTTGCTATATATGTGACGACAATCTATTTTGTAACAACTACAAGACGTTCTAGTTAAAAAATATTGTAGTTGCAAATTGTTATGTGGTTTGAATTACTAGGTATTGAATTAATGATGAATAAATGATGTGCTATACTGAAGTAAGGTAGTAACTAGGCCTTTTATACAGATTACCGATTAGAATACTTGGGGTGCCTTTGTTGATGTATTATTTAAAAAATATGTTACTTTAGTAAGTAAGCGAATCAGTGGTATGTAATGTATGGCACAAATGCACACATATGGCTATGGAATCATATATACTCAATATACCATTAGTTATAGGTATATCGACCTTTGCTTGACTCTAATTTCATCAATAACGAAATGGGTTTTGTAATTAGGGAGAAAGTTTTCGTCAGCGCGATCTAAAAACGCGACGTTTTACACTACGACATCTAGTGAACATTTTCGAACTAATTCCTGCATAACTAGAATGAAATCGTTTGCATTACAATATGATGACTTTTTTATAGAATAATTTTAGTTCCTTCAAACAGATTCTGGCTTTCTTAACACAGTTAATTTTAACTCAGCGTTCTGGTTGTATTGTAGAAAATTATTTTTTTCCGTGTATTATTCATAACCAAAGACTTTAGAATAACGTAGTAAGAATAAAAGAGGATTTTGTAATACATTTATGTCCTTTCAATAGTTAGAAAAAGAAACAACTGGCGAATACGAGTCCTGAATGTTTTCTATTTGATTGGGTAAACCAATAAACCCAAATAGAATGAAGAGCGCCGCCGTTCTTTTATCTTCAGCTAAGCGGAAAGATAGTGAACATTCATGAAATAAAAAAACACACCTTATATCTTTAATGAGCTGTTATCTAATGTTAATTATGTATTTTTAGCGGCTTGCACAAAAAAATATATTATGCGTATTTATATACTTCGACAACTATACATCTACTTGTATGCTTTGCTTTGACAACTCACTCTAATTAGAGAGATTAATCACAATTTAAAAAAAATTACAAGCTTTTAAAAACTCATAGTTCGGTTTGAGTTTTTTTGAGCCATATTTTTATTTACATTTTTGCCTTTTTATTATTATTCTTCTGCTCTTGGTCAATTCTTTGTTATTTATTTTATACAAATAAAAATCAGACTAGTATCTACCTAATGAATGACAATTGTTTGAACTATTTTTGAATGAAAAATTAATATTTATGAAAGATAAATGTTTCGCAGCCGCCTCTGAAACCCAATTTCCTTCGAATTAGTGAGTTTTATTGAAAGTTTTATGAATGTTCGTCCGCTCGGTCGAACGGCAAACTTCGGGTTCTTGATTGAAATATTAGTAATCCATTAAGCCTTAGGACAATATAGGGCACTCCATCAGAAATAATTTCGGTTTGAAGAGTTTTTATTTCTGATCAAATTACTGTTTACTTAAAATTATACTAATTATACTTTTTCGCATCTTGGAAATTTACCTGTAGAAGCATCACTTTCTTCTGGGCTTGAAATATGCACGAATTTTTGAACATAAAATTTTGGTTCAAAAAGCCCGTGACTCGATCGTACGAGTATAACTCTTTGTAGTGAGCAAATGCGTTATATACGGGAAATCCGTTTAGGTGGGTGCGCTTTACCCAGCCAGCATTAGCTTTGGCTTTCGGCATGTAGGTACTTTTACGTTCAAGAATTTATTTGTGTCTTACAAAATTTTACCATAATATACTAATATTTTAGAGAGAAAAGATTTGTTTTATGTATTTTTGTATTTTTGTGTGTTACGAATAAACTCAAAAACTACTGGTCCGATTTCAAAAATTCTTTTACCATTAGAATGCTACATTATCCCTGAGTAACATAGGCTATATATATTACTAGCGTTTTGCCCAGGCTTCGCACGAGTGCTTAAGTTTGCACCCGTGCGAAGCTGGGGCAGATCGGCTATCATCACACTATAATCACACTAATATTATAAATGTGAATGTTTGGATGTTTAGATGTTTGGATGTTTGGATGGATGTTTGTTCCTCTATAACTCGATAACCACTGAACCGATTTGGCTGAAATTTAGAACATAGATAGATAATGACCGGGAATAAGACATAGGCTAACTTTTTATCCCAGAAAGAGAACGGTTCCCGAGTTCCATGCGAACAAAGTCGCGGGCGACAGCTGTTGTGATATAAAAATGCCTTTGTTTTGTTCACGTTCGTTGCTTTTGTGACTGTAGCAATATAAATTCTCCCCTAAACCTATGACTTAACACGACACGAAGTAAATTCTGCTTCTCTAGGTACGTATGTTTGTAGAGGTTTGAGAATCTGTGTGCTTATTGTGTTATGTAGGTATCAGTTTGGAACCAATGCTTATTAAACTACGAGCTGACCAGCGCGGCTTCACCCGCGTTTTTGCAGTTTTTATGCTATCCTACAATCCAAACGGATATACGTGGTAGCAAACACACACACACACACACATACGGACACAGACTTTCGCATTTATAATATTAGTATGATCTAACTATCTAAGCCGCCATACCATACCGCAGTCTCGTTGATCAATCTACAAAAGCAGGATCAGGAAACCAATAATACGGTACCACCAACGATTATGTAGGTACCTATTGTATTTGTTGGATTTAATTTATATAATCGTTCTTTGACCATCAACACACAGCCTGATGAGTGAGCCACGCAGGCTGATTATTCGTGGTTCGTAGGCTTGCACACAGTCAAATCGGTATATCCTCCCCCAGGCAGCGGGATAAAAGTTGGCATTAAAAAAGCCGACGCGGCAAAGTCGCGAGGCATTCCACTAGTAATTCATAATTTTTAAACAGATTGTGGAAATCCAATTTTTATTTTAATTCGCGTGATATTGTTTATCGTACAAACTATTGACCTAAATAAGCGCAGTGACAGTGGAGCACAACCTCCGTACAGCGTGTGTTTGTTTATTATTTTTCTGAGGGTATACAACATAAAATGTTCATAACAAAGTCTCTTTTCTGGTTTTTTTCTTTCTTTCTTATTTCTTTATTATTACATCTGTCAATTTATTTGACAGTTTGGTCATTGTCAAGTAATAGTCAACGTAGACAAATACAATTTTGAAAGAAATGGCGGCGTTCTTTATATAAATGTCTAGGAGAGTCTTCGAACGAAAATTACAAACCAACATCACCCTTCCATTTCTATCACTAACACTTGTGCCAAGACAACAAGTAATATTGGATAAAGTTATTTTGAGTTTTGCTGTGTGGGAGGACCATGGACATCGTATTCAAGTCAAGATAGCCGAAGAAACTGGTAGCAAAGTCAGCATACCCTCTATTCTAATAAATGAAACATTGATGGTGTCACTGTGACGTCTGACTTAACAAGTACAGCATTACAATGATGCTGCAGCCAAAATTGGAACAGCTGGTGCCTTTCATACAACTGTCTAGTGTAGTGAACACCTGTGTGTTCACACACACAACTTCAAGAATGCTCTGTAGCTTTCTTGAAGTGTACTGACATAAATTGCCAGTTTCTGTCAATTTATGTCAGTCAACTGGTAACGTTGCTTTAATAAAATTGTAACTACACAAATATTCTATGAAAAACAGAAACTCAACTTTCACTAACGTAAAACTTATTTTTTACCCAAAAATGAAAGTCAAATAAACACAAACTCGTTCGTGTATGTTTGTGTTTTTTAACTAAATAATTGTAAAAACAAAACAGCAAATACCCATAAATATGGTCATAAAATGGCTACAATAGAAATCCATAGCATCCATAGTGATACACTCTAATCTAGTCACGTAGACGGCTACGCAGTTTTCGTAGACGGCTACGCAGGTTTCGTAGACACAATGGACTTTGTAGAGTTTGTAGACACACCGTAGATAAAGTGAACTAGCTGAACTGTTGACAAGCTGCGATGAATTGGGTGTTCTGTCTTGCATTTTGATTGCTTACTAGTGGAACACGCGACCTGGTTCGCTTTGAGTTTTTCATACAAACTTCATCTTTTCGCAGAGTACTCTAGGTCGGGAGTCGGTTTGTCAGTTAGTAACTGTATTGTAAATTGTAGGTATATATTTTAAATTGATTGTTTGTTAATTAACCTACTTCCATACGTCACATTTGTCAATGTGTTCTCTCTCTGCCCGCCCGCTCTTATATCTCAGTGCAAAATAAAGCGGTTGAAATGTTTTGTTGTGTCTTTGCAAGAAAAAGTTCGTTATGCAACGAGAATTCGAGTTCCAATTCAATTGAGTTTTGTAAGTTTGTATTGATTTTAGTTTATACGAGAATTTTAATTGTGGCAAATCAACCACTAATACTACAACAAAATACTCGTGTTCAAATATGCAACATAATTTCAAACAGAATAGTGTACCGAATGAAGTTAAATTGCAACGTCGTTTTGTGACTGAGACAGTTTATTTTCGTTTATTCTCTTTTAAAACGCTTCTGGTGATCTAGATCAGTTGAGCTATCTATAAACCGTTCGTATGGTCTTAAGATATTTTTATTGATAAATAATTATCATTCATAATTATAATAAAAACTAGTACTTAGTAGAAAATGTCTGCTTACACAAATACCTATCAACATTATGTTTAGCCGTTTAGATATTTCATTCCTCATTTCTACCCAATCACTTAGCAGATGCCCTCAATATCTTGTTCGTATTTTTTATTCCACCACTCAGATAATTTTAAAAATACCTAGAGATTGTGTCGTTTTTGTGGCTCAAAATCAGCTTTGTTCGTATTTTATTCCCACTTTTAATTTACTTCTACCTTTCCTTTAAAGTTGCCTGACTTTAAAGTTGTAGAAAATACCTTGACTTTGCTCGTTAGGTAGTTTTCACGAACTCTCGAACTTGAAATATTTAACGAAGTCGCTTTCAGCTTTCAGTACTTTTGCTCGCGCGACAGTTGTATAAATCTACCTAAGTCCTGCTAGATCTATGAATATGTAGGTAGACTAAGGTAAGTTTATATACTAAGTTAGTCTAATTAAAATAAAACATTTTGTACAATTTACAATCTATACTTAGTTAAATATAAAAATCGGAGCTTTTAGCACACGCTATCGGAAAGTTTTTGTAGACTTTGTAATAGGATGCCGATAAAGTTACATTTTGTTCCTTTAAACTTTTACGTCTTGGTAACTTTCGGGAAATGTTAAGAGCAAAACATGGCCAGATGGTTAAATTTTGAGACAAAGCTTTTAAAAATTATTATTAGCTACAAATAAACTGGATTTCTTTGAGCTGTACAAAACTATGCAAAGTAAGATAAAGGTTTTTTCATAAAAATAAATTGGCGTAATACATGCACCAATGTAACATGCACACCTGTTATATATAATAGATACTTTGTAGCCAGGTTCAAAGCAAAGCTCTGTATTTTACAGTTCGTATATATCTATAGATCTCTTTCAGTACCACTTGTAGATACGAATGCCTACTAATTGTATGTAGGAATATCTATAAAACAGTTGCGGCTGAACTCGCTCGGCAAAATTGCTCGTTAGTTCCGTTTCTGGCTATACTTGAAGGGCTATGCCTGTAAGAAATAAATGTTTTTTCTTTCCTTTTATTTATCGTCCTGAATCGTTGAAACAAAGCGGTTCTAGAGTTTTCGCAGAAGATTTACAAACGAGTCTCGACCTTTTGATGGTTTCTATGCCACTTTAGATACTTACCCAGTTGTAAGTAAAAGCCGCAATCACTCTGTAAGGTAGTCGCCTGCGTATTTAATACACCTAGGTGAATTAGCTCAGGTGAATTAAGTTTACGAAGCCGTGGCTTTGACATAAGTAACACTTCATAAAATGTAAATAAAAAATGTATGAATAATAATTTATGTAATTTAAGTATTTATGTGCGTGGTACTACCCAGCAGAGCCACCACGTTAGAATCCGATCATTTATATCTTATTATAGTTTAAATCAGTTATAAAAATAAAACCACTGCATAATAATGATATTTTTCAACACGTACATACTAAACACAATACGTACAATAGTTTTTGCTTAAGCACAGTAGCGTTTATCTTTCCTAAATACATAATCCAAGGTGGCTCTGCTGGGAAGCATCCTTCCTGGCAGAGCCACTAGCGAAGTCGATTTTCTCAGTACCTGACGAACGTACAGCAATAAACGGCATACGTACACTATGTACGTCTAACGTACATTCTTTTAAGATATAAATAATCGGATTCTAACGTGGTGGCTCTGCTGGGTAGTACCACGCATTTATGTTTACCTACCGCACGCCTTGAAGTTAGTTGTTCGACATCGAAAACAACAGTTGTAGTAACGATAAAACTAAATCCATTAAATTGTCTTTGCTTGATAGAAATAAATGGGACAGGTAAAAAACTAGGTCATCCCTGCGTAAACAAACTTCACTGATGAACGGCCTCGGGCGCCGTGCATCCTGGAACCAAGATAAACACTTACTCTACCTAGATACAAGTTGTAGAGCTAGAGCTTGATCTAGAGTGTTTGCCCTTAATGGTCTTGCACTAGAATAGCCAGTCTGTCTTTACAGAGTATAGCAATCACGGTACTTTCTGTAATCAGCTATTTAGCGTTGCTGTGTCACGTTTTGGCTTCTTGCTTTTTACCGGTAGTAAGACTTCTTTTCAACAGATCCGTCTTAGTGAATACCACTCTTTGCCAAGCTTTCCTGCCCACAACCAAACGTTAGTAATCTTTTTTTTTTAAGAGTAGTAGAGTTCTCTGTGATAGAGCTCGTCCGGGGAAGGACTACCACCATACCTATTTCTGCCGCCAAGCAGTAATGCTCGCATTGCTGTGTTCCGGTGTGAAGGGTATGGTTTCCGGTGAAATTACTGGCACATGAGGCTTTTGATCTTAGCCTCAAGGCGACCCGCGAGTGATACCTTTGGTATTGCAAGCGTCCATAGGCTGCGGTAACGGCTTACCATCTTGTGGGCCGTACACTTGGTTGCCACTTTGTTGTATTAAAAAAAAAAAACTTTACTAGGTTTAGCCATAAAGAAAAAAGTGAAATAGCTGTGTTACTTTTTCAGGAATAAAATCGTAAATAATGTTAAACATGTGTCTTTAGACACGTTCTTCAATCAATAGTAGGTACTTAAATAAAACTCCATTGGCCACAATAATTCCCTTCCACTGCAAAGCCAACGTGTAAAGCTCTATCACTCACGAATGTTGTATCCCCCGTGGTCATCATTCTATCATGCTAATATCATATCACAGAACAGATATTTGCTAATATTATAAATGCGAATGGGTGTGAATGTTTGCTACCACGTATAGATATCCGTATTGTAATGAAATTTGGAATGTATATAGAACACATAGACTACTTCTTATTCCGGAAAAAATACTGTTCCTGTGGGATTGCACAAAAACTAAAAAGCCTCGGGCACAACTAGTAGAATATAAAGGAGGCAAACAACAAGTACGTATACTATTCTAATACGTGCTACTTGTATATACGTTCTTATAAAAAAAGTAAAAACACATACGCACAGTGGACTCGATGTAATCGTTAATCCAAAACAAACCCCACCCCACTTTTATAACATGGAGGTATAGAGTCTATGTTTACCAGTCTTTTAAGGCCAGGGTGCGGCAGTAAAACCTAACGGTCTTCCATCGGGGATGCGAATTTCCATTAGCCCCGGAATAAGCTCGTTATGTTCATAAGCGTGATATTACGAGTACGTCCCGTGTATACTGCCGTATCATAATCCCTGTTTGGCCCTACTTTTATCTGGTGTGACATATATAAATTTTGACTAGCCTGCTTTTTGCTACTTCTGAGAATAGAGCCTAATCGAGTTAGGTCGAATCAACCTTAGAGAAAAAGCAATTTATTTTCTATGGACTAACCAAATAACTCATACATCTTCCCTAGTAATATATAATAATATAGTACATTATATCACTATCAATACGTTGAGTTGAAACGCTAAGTTTCGTATAAGTCCTTCAGTTCCTGAGAAACAGAATATACTTGATGGATGAGTCCTTGGTGTATTGCGTGTAGGTTAGGTTAGATACATTCAATTTCTGAAACATGATATTCACGCTGACGAAAGCTCTTTTACACAGTGATGGGAGAGGTTCACACGCTGAAAAAACATGTTCTAAAGTAAATACAAAATATTATGCAAAATGCGGGTATTATAGTGTGTTTGTACGTGCCTCTGATAAACTCTGATATACTTACCCTCTTACACATTCACAAGTACTTGAATAGGTCTACTGGGCATAATACGGTGGCCGTGTATTTTTCTTATCATGCTAGAAATTCAGCTGTAGAACACGAAACAGTAAATCATATTTTTCGGATAGGTACTATATCTAGCATTTTCTAAACTAATCATCATCATCATCCACAGGCCGATTCATCACCCACTGCTGGGTATAGGCCTCCCTTTGTATGTACCACACCTCACGGTCCTGTGTCTAAACTAAACTAACTAAAACTGTTGCCGTCCTTTTCTGATGAATTAAAATACAAAGGACCACGATATTTTAGTTAGCTAAGTCTAGAAAAATCTAAGCTGTTTTAAAAAAGGTAGGTTACCAGTTAGTTAAGTTCCACGTGTATTATAAAACTTTAGTATTTCTTAGTTTTATGGTTGTATTGTTGTAACCAATAACCATAGATAGTACAGCCCGCGCGCAGAGCTACAGTGTTTGCAACTTTTCTTCATTGCCTTTTGACATTATGTTGTACCATAAAATCAATTATCAGACATTATCAATAATAACATCACGACTATATACGACTACCACGCTCACAATAAGTTTACTCAACCTGTGTTTTTTTTATTCTAGTAAGCCTATTTCTGAACTATTCAACAAGTTGCTTTTGGCCACTATTCTCAGCTACATTTCTAATTCTCAATAAATAATCCTGTTATGTTATATAGCTCCAATATTTGTCGTATTAGCCAATATGATGTTAGGGAGAGCTCTCTGCTCGTTATTATATCCGATCGATTTTTATTACATTAATAAACGATCCAAGCCTTGATAACACAATAATAAAAGAGGTCGGGGATATTATGAGACGAAATCTTGTTTCAATAACAGGCGGGTTTTAAAATAGATTCATACAATATTTGTCTATGTCTTAAGATATTTCTAGAATTTAACGCTTGGGCACTCAATTGGCTAAACAAAGAGAATTAGAAAATTTGAATTCGGAATAAAATATTTTGCCATATTTTGTTAGTCTTTCCTTAGTGCTTCATTCACTTTTACAAGTAATTGTCCATACATATTCACTTTTACTTGAACTGAATAAAGTAAATACACTTTTAGGTTACTACCCTAGGTTTTATTTCTCACAGACCAGTCTTCGAAAGTAGGTATAAGTATTTCTTCAAACCTCCTTTCATTTTATCCCTCGTCCCATAACACCGGATTGGGCGTAATGAATTGGAAAATGATCACACACAGACACACCTATTGATATCAAGTTCATTCTCTCCACACCTTAGATCGTGCGCAAAGAGGTTTGTGTATTGTATTGTTTTGTGGAAGTACGTTTGTGGAAGGTTCTAGAATGTACTGAATAGAAAGATGGAAACGACAAAATAGAGAGCTGAAATTTTAAAATTAGTAGTATACCAATGCACACCTGCTTGTTTGAGTTTCACAAAGTTTACACATGAAAAAAATTAAAAAGCTAACTTGCAAACTAAACCAAAAAAAAAGTTCTGTAATGTAGTAACCAATAAAAATATAGGTTGTTTAAGTCTACCTATTTATTCTATATGAAAATACATAAATAATATTACTAATATTACTATATGAACCCACGGGTAGGGTGGGTTCATAGTCTCTTTGTTATATTTATGCAACCGAGCTTTAAAAATACTTTGCGGTAGGTAGGTATATAGGTAATACGATCTTTGATGATTTGCATATTTATAAACAAAAATACCGGTCTCTACATATATTACTTGATTTGGCTTGACTTGATGTTTTCTGCTACTTTCAAAACGTGGTTTGCCTTTGTGTTTTGTTCGCATTGCTCGGCAACTTTGAATAAATAAAGTCTAAAGATTAGTTGCTAGCACGATAACGTCAAACCAAATTGGATAGGTATACGTGCACAGAACTAGTATTTAAGGGTACGTGCGTCTTTGTTGGCAAACTATAGGTACCTACTAACTAGTATAATAATCTAGATATCACACACACAATACAAGCCATAAAAGTAATGAAGTCACGGCCATAACGAAACACAACCTAAAGTAGAATAGATTATGGTTTAACAATAATGAACCACACATATTGATTGCAGTTAAGCACTATGAAATAGGCCACTAATCTATTTGAGTTGACTAAAGTAGACGTTATTTATATTTAAAAACTATTTGTATGTCTATATTCCGGTGAATAAATTATTATGATTACGATTACGATAAACATTTTTGTGAGGCGTGAATCCCAGTGGCACAAAACATTCTCATTATAAAAATTTATAAGTAGGTCTTACTGAACAAAAACATCAAGGTAAACCAAATAAGAACAAACATGTCGAATCAATTTGTATACTTACAGTTACACAAGTAATATTGGTTTTTAGTACAATCAAATGTTTTCCATCATATAAATTCTTTATAGCTTGTTTTTTCTTTGGATAACACAAAGAAATAAGTACCTATGTAGTTAGTTAAAAACTGTTATTTACTTGGCTTCAGCTCATTTGTTTTCACGAAATTTCGTACAAAACGAATGACCTATATTTGATTGGTCACATAAAGCATTGAATTTTATCAGCGCAATCTCAATTAAATACACGTACACAAACTTACATACAAAATCAGGATAAAAAATGAATAAAAAAAGAAGACACGGATTATTTATAATTAAATTTCTATTAGTCTTGATAATCTAGCCTGTACATTTTTGAACTGTTTCCTAATATACATTGTCCAATAAGGTAAGGTTTGCATATTATCTATGTACCTATATATAGCTCGACTAATCCTACTAGAATCTACATTGTTAATCTTTCTTTGCTTATGCTCTTGTTTTAACATGCAAGGTTTAATAATGCTGATCTTGTTTAAATTTCGCCATTTTCACTCCGGTAAAGCTCGGATAGTACAAAAAAAATATTTAAACCTACATAGTCATACATTAGTATACCTTTATATTCTAAGTATGGCTTCACAATGTGACAGGTAGGTAAGGTAATCATCATTAACTAACTCTAAATACATAGTATAAACTCTAAATGGCTAAAAATCAAAGCACAGCCTAACGGTAAATTCTAGAGACAAAAAGGCAGAAGTCGTGGGCCGTTGGTTATGGCATTTTCAGGCCTTAGTTAGGTATTTTCTCGATGTTTTGCTGGAGCTAGATTGTTCAAGAGTTTATTACCGAGCAGCGAGCTTAGCATCTTTGTTACTCATGCAAGTAATGATAAAAAACTGAAACATATTTTATCATGAATTATTTTGTATTATACATACTCAAATAAGTTTGTATTCTTAATAACAATTATCGATTGTGTAATTTAAAAAACAGTAGGGGCTAGCAAAAGTACTATAACTTTCGACCAGCAATTCAAATATTGACTAATGAATAGAGGTCTGTCATCTGACATCATTCTAATTTTATCAATATTTACAATATTTAAGACCCAATTCACGACGTGGAACTTTCGACAGGAATGTTAAATAGAAACGCCCTGCCCTTGCTAGAACAGTGTAGAACAAATCGAGATGTCGCTCATGAATTCGTAATCGGACAAATCCGCGTCGAGATTTCCAAGTTTTAAGGCATGCAAATCGTGACAGAACCCTAGAAGCACAATATATAGGTAGGTACACTACGCTAGAAAAATTGGAAATGTTCGAGTTGTACAATAAAAAGTCAGAGATTATTCTGGCATTGCATAAAATATTGACTTGCTGTTATCATTGACGTACGATTAGGCAAGAAGAATGATACCTACCAATTCACATTGGGTCCGCGTGGTAGAGTCACTCTGGCCAGTGTCCCAGCAGTGGAAAAATTAAAAGATCAAGTCAAGAATGTCAAGACAAAGAATGACATGGATAAATAAAAACTTCGAGGGCGCGTGTGTAATGTTTAAGTTTAGAAAAACTCTTACAGACAAAAGCGATATATCGTGACAGTTTTCGTAGCTCAGTTTACATTCGAGAATGCTCTGACATTAGTTGTAACCGGCATAAGTTGAACTGCGATAATAGCCACGATTATCGTTTGTCGTTTTCAAGAGTTTAAACCCCAGACAGTACGGTCTGATCGTAGCGATTTATCGTAGCGTGTGAGGCATCCATAATAGAGGAAAGAATATCATATATCATGCAAGTGAACACATACTTAGAGATACAGCTCGTAAACTTTGACTTCGTAGTTTAGAACAAATTAAAAAATCAGGACGTAAAATAGCTACGGTAATTGAAACGCTTCAAGCTTCGCAAGCTCTGTAATTGTATGCAAGTCGCAATAGAGGCACTAGAAACACTGCAATTTGCAGTGCAAGCATTTCCGAGAGTCAAGGGTCCTCCTTTGTGCTTTCGGAAGCTCACTCATTGAACGTAGAGACGCCCTTAGCTTCGGCCAACTCGACCAAAAAGACACGCGACGAATAATTAAATTAAAATAGATAGTTAACTCTTTATTGTTACACCAAAGAAATAAAACAATTTATAGTTTTATTTCTAAGAGGCCTTTCCAAGATTTAGCGATATAATTCATGAAGTTCGCGTTAATGTATCTTTATATAGTAAAAGTAATAGCGCGCGCGACGAGGAGCGATACGTCCTCCCTCCATAAGCGCTCAGCGCGGTTTGAGAGTCGCTGCTTCGATCGATATGATTATAAGTGCGCTAAGATGGGATTTTAAAAAATTCGTATTAAAAAAAGTCAATGCTATTAGACTATTTTCTTCGTTGTATTTATTTAATAAAAACTTAAACTTTAATTAAGTAGGTGTATTTTTATTGTAAACTCCTTACTTTAGCAGAAATAACAAGCGTAAAATTGGGAAAAGTACACGTTTTTTAGACCGTCTTTTTTCTAAAATATTGAACTAACATGCTGTATTTTTCTGTATTCACTTAAATTTTAAAACTGTGATTATTATAATTGCATTTTTGGAAATATGTTAGACTTTGTTATTTCATAGAAAAAATGATCGAAAGTTGACTGGAATTGCTCATTTTACGAAACGTGCGTTACTAATTATTTTTTTAATCAGTTATGTATTGAGTTAATTAATATTTGCTCTGTTGGCTTAAATTTTAAGGGATAAAGCTTTTACTTGTTTTTATTTTCGTTAAAATATCTTTAACAAAACGCATTTAATATAAAGAACTTACAACAAAAAAAAACATCGGCAACGAAATCTTGGCTGTAGGTCCATGGTTTTATTTTGTTTATCGTTCGTGTTTTTCTCGTACATTAAAATTTTGGTACATTTTCTCTGAAATAGTCATTGTTTTGATGCTTTGACACTTTCGATCAATCGAATGCCGGACCTCGTCTAAAGCATAAATCCAATTGATTTGTTGAAATGTACGATTTCAGATCCGCTTTTCAGCGGATCCGGTAGAGCTGCCTGTCCACTGAACCTCAGAAAAGATAAAGACATTTATTTTAAAAACTGTAGGTACCTACAATTTCTTTGTAACTTAACCTAACTACATATTAGATCTTAGATGTACTTAATACTTAAAACTACGACATTGAAAAATATTTCTCGCGAAGTTCATATAGCATCTGGAACAGAAAAAAAAAACATTACAATACAAAATAGTAGGTATTCAAGTCGTAATACGTTCAACTTTAATCATTCTATTAAAGCGGGCCTCAAACTCACGTCCTTGTAGAGCTGGTAACGCTACCATCATATATTTTTGGCTTAAGTTATTGAAGTTTACCAGGATTTCATGTTTTGACGAACTCCATCCTGCACATTGTCTGTCTTGCTTGACACAATTCAAACACATCACAAGGAAAATGTGTGAAAAATTTCATCCCAAATTCCCGACCCACGGATATCGTATATCGTGTCGTGTAAAAGGCGGGCTTATTTTATTCACATTTTACTTGCCACAACCTGCATCATGAAAACACTTAATTGTAAAAGCGTCAACACATCCATCGCGTAAAGCGTTTCAGCGTTCTTATTTTTGGTTTTACTTAATTAAAAGTGACGCTTTAGTGGGCTTGGTGGACTGCAATCGGACGAAAAACAAAATTGATTGCTATTGTATACGAGCTTTTCGGCCTTTGAAATGGATTACCTTGATTTCAGTCGGTATCTAACAATTTTATTGGCACAAGGCAACACAATTAGTGCGTTCGTTATTTAATAAATATTTTGCGATGATGACTCAATATTTTTTTTCAGTACCTAGCTTACGTTACTTGGTGCTAAAAAACTGATGGTACGGTACATATTAGTTCCATGACATGTAAGTCAGTTGTTTTTACTAATCATCAAGCACACGTCTTGTCAAAGTATTGATGTTGGTCTTTACCAAGCACTCCAATGTCGGTCAACGTACAATAATATAAAACGTTTCACTGGAACGGTGAGTCTTTGAGAATCAGTCAACCAAATTATCTTTCTTGCTCGTCGGTTTTATCAACGGTTCTGTACAACCGATTCAGTTTTACTGTTTATTGACCTATAAATTTGGATAAATGAAGTCATGTCTTTCTATACCAATCAATGCCTTTCTATCGCTATGCATTAATAATTTTAAACCTAAAGTTAAAGTAGGCACCAATGTCCCAGTAACATCGTTGAATCTTTAGCTATTCCGATGTCGACATACAGCTACCGTGTTCAATATTTAAAGTTCACTCGCTAAATTATATACCTATTTTCTTTAGAAAATAACAACAAAAGTTTGTTTTGTTCTTATCACAAGATAAATAATAAGTACTACATACCTACCATACCACGGAACCAGTAGAAGTTTCATAAATTATATACCCACACGTGAGTATTATATCTTTCTTTACTCGTATACCTCCACAATATTGGTAAGTTATTGCCTACTCCTAAAACAATATATTATTGTTGAATCCCTACATAAGTATATTGCGTTAGAATTACTGAACAAAGACGAAGTATCAAAGAAGCGCGTCGTTTGTTCTAAGTACATAACAGCACATACACGTAAATAGCTAGTTCGCATACCTACGTATAGTAGTAATTTCGAAGCCCAAAACAATTTATTCTGTCAATCTGTGTGATATTATATTAGAAACTCGATATCGCTAACAGGGCTTCCATTTGAGTCCTTAGATGTGGACAATATAGCAATTAATTAGGAGAGTGGTAGCCGTTGGAGTACCCAACTTGACCAACTTCAAAAGGTTGTGGGTTCAAGATACGTTGGAAAACGTAGGTACGTACGTGGAAAAGTAAAGATGATCTTTATGGATTATAACAGACAGCACCAGTTTTTTGTATAAAATAAACTTCTATTTAGCGTTCGATTCGTTGATCCTAACCTCAAAATACTAATGATAACTGAGCGTAGCCCAGCTTAGCTACTTACTAGCCTAACCTACCACGTTTTGAACCATCAAAAAAACAATGGGTGAAAAATAAATTATCAAACATCTCTTCTCACTTATTTCTCTCTACGGGTAGTCGCATCCGTCGCGTCGGGTTCACGTCGCTCGGTCATCACCATTCGACAGTATTAATCCACACACACATACACTAGGTCACTAGCTCTTTACTGACCAATCGAAGCGCACCTAAACGGGTGCGCTATGTGGAGTACTTTGGTACGCTTCAGCTAGGTGCGCTACGAGGAATGCCCCGAAATTTTGTGTTCTCTAAGTACCTAAACAGTGTTTCAGTTCCTGCGTTGCTTAAAGTTCTTCGGATTTATGATCTCGAATTCAATTAGCTCGTTCAACTTGAAATCTAACGAAGATTCAAATAAAAAAATGAAAAAAAGATGTCATTTACTAGGTACTAACTTTTCATGAATCACTCAGAAATACTTAGTAACATTTTCAAGATCTTTTTTTGTGTGGGATACTCGAAAGCAAACATATCCATCGTAGGAACCTACAGGCTCCCTTTAAGGGCTGGATAAAATGGTTTATACGTTTCATAAAACGGTTTATTCATTTCATAAACCCTTCTTGGCACTTTGTGGGCCGTAAAGATGCTATAAATCCTGTTAGTAATTTTGCATAAAAGAATTGATAGGGATATCAATCTTTACGGAATGTTACTCCGGCCGGCCGACAATAAACTCATATAGACCATCGTATACTTCGACTAATATATGTATCGATTAAGTTTTTCTGCTCAATTATTATTTATTATTGTTGGGAATCGAGTTAAGCGGCGTAATAATGAAATATTCGAGTGTGCGCGCCCCGTAGCGTGTCAGTGACACGCGCAGGTCAAGGACGCGCGGGTTATTGACCCGCGGTTCATTGACGCTCGGGTCACTGACATGTGCCGAGCGTTGCCTTTTCGATTTCTAACAAGGATAACTAATTATTAAGTTTTGGAAAAAAAAAAGTTTGTCAGGTTGATAATGAATGACCTTATACACACACATCGTATATTATGTGTAACTAAACTAGATATATCTAAAAGTAAAACAAATATCTAAGTTGGTACGAGTATGTTCTGTGTGGTCGAATGTTCCCTGACTCAGTTCTTTTAATGAATGTTATGTATTCTTGGTATTTGCAATAAAATGTTAGTGTGTATTCTATCAGTTGTCTGGTTCCCATAGCTTTGCTTAGTTTGAGGCTAGATGGCGCTGAGTAAAATGTCCGCCGTTATTTATCAAGAGGCAGACCACTAGTCTGATAGGTGGATGACATGGTGAGGGCAGTAAAAGTAAGTAAGTTCGTATGAGTCAGTGGCCAACTCTGGTGACAGAGTTTTTAGGCCGCCCGAAGGCCTCTGTCATAGCCTAACAACTTTGAAAAAGCCGGGACCGACTGCTTAACGTTCTCTCCGAAGCACGGGAGCGCTCAGTTGATTGCCACTGGCGGTCATCCATCTAAGTGGTGACAACGCGGAACAGTGCTTAACTTCGTTGATCTGGGACAACTTAGCCAGCTACAGCGAGAGCTCCGAGTAGTGAGGGTAGTGGGAGAACGAAAGATCCGGCTGACACAAGATCGCCAGGAGAGGCGTGATAGAGGAGAGGAGGCCTTTACTCAGTAGTGGGTGTTAACGGCTGATTAGATAGATATAGATAGATAGAAAACATTTACTTGGAATACAACTTTGCTTGACAGCA
This sequence comes from Colostygia pectinataria, assembly GCA_951394395.1. NCBI lineage: Eukaryota > Metazoa > Arthropoda > Insecta > Lepidoptera > Geometridae > Colostygia > Colostygia pectinataria. Next base: position 5,846,420 of record OX596363.1, read on the forward strand.
TTTTAGTTGTTCGTTTCGGCTAGATAGGTTTTTATGTGTTTTGTTCCAAAAACGTTTTAAATGAAAGCCAATAACAATTTACATAATAAATTACATTTCGTGACAGGAAGTAATCTATACTATAGGGTTTTGGAAAGTTTTGAAGTAGGTAATCAAGAAGTTGCTACTGCTAGTTTCACCGCCTTGACAGAATTTCAATTTAGATGCTAATAAACGTCTTAGAAACTTGTTTGGTATTCTTTGGTTTAGATTTGGGAATAACTCTAGATTACAGTAATTTTCAATTGATGATGCCCTTGTTTCAATAAACATAAACCTATTCTGGATTTTAGGTTCTAAAGTTACTTACGAAATTCAAAATTTTGTGTGCGATTGTGTTGTAAATGTATTCACACAGTATGTGTTAACATATCTACTCCTGTCACAGAGCTCTTACGCGGAAATGCATAATTTAACGACCCTAGTAAGATGAAAGAACATTACTTATAATGTTAGGTACTTAAGAAATAGTTTACTTACATAGTAAGTACATAACTAGTATAGAAAGGAATTTATTTCGCAGAACCAGTAAATATTGTAAAAACTACTAGGTATTCAGATCCCGTCAAGTCCAGCGGATAGGATGAATTTTTCTTATTTTTTATCCGTTCTTTTTAGAACTGACACAATGAAAGTAATTTGCAACGTCAATCACTTTCGTATATCCTGCCTCCACACTGGTGAGTCTGACGGCGGGATGCGGTAGTTCATATTGATTGATTGGCGTGATTGAACCAATAGGTACCTACTTAAAAACAAAATCTTTACAAAACATTTTTATCTTGCACAATCTCTGATATGAAGAGAGATGTACAAACATAATTATTATATGGATATATACATTAATAAAGAGCCTAAGCCGCTGGACCTAGAATCTTACAATATTGAGAGTATTGTAGAGGTGGACTAGAAAAGAAATTTCCGAAATTCAAGTCCTAGAGAACTCTTATAACAATAGCAAGGGTCATGCCAAAAAAGCGATAGGAACCCAGCCGGTGTTGTTGCCAGTTCTTTTACGGCATGGGCGCGTTGGAACTGGTGTAAATTTTCCTAGCTTGTAAGACGTTTCAAAGTGATCCTTGTGATTCTATTGAAATAAATAATTTTTGATTTTTGTTTTTTTTTTAAGGAATGACTTAGCCAGCTGTGTCACAAGGGCTTCGAAAAAACTACTAACCTAATAAATAATAAAGTTTCTTATAGCCCTTAAATTATTTGTAAAAAAAAAAAATTTTTAATGAGCGTTCCCTTTTAAAAAATATTTTGTTTTGAAAGAGTGTAAAGCCTAAGATAAATTTTGGAAAACCTTTCATTACCATCTGAAATACACTTTCCATAATTCACTTTCCTTTACCTATCTTGTAGATTCTTTCAAAGTAATCTTCGTGATTTTTTTTTAAATATTTTTAGACCAAAACATTTGCGCACGACAGAGATCGAATCCAGTGCTAGATCGAATGACAGAACCATTGCACCACGAGCCTATTACCTTCGTACTTCATCTTTCGCACAAAGGTTTTCTAACAGAATCAAGTTCCAAGTAAACCGAAAAAAGAAAAATGCACGCTCCTCGACTTGATAAATGGATTATCCAGCAAAATCTTTATTGAGTACGAATTTCGACGAGTTATGAAACATAAAATGTTCCAAGACGTAGCTTCGGGTAAAAGCATTTTTATGGTTATTAGTCGAAGTATAAGTCAGATTTTACTAAAAAGATTTTTCATGCGTGAAATTTTCGGGTGGTCTGAAAACATCGATCACTTAAATTGTAAAGGCGCCTTTGTTTATAAAATTGGACAACTAACACAGTTTCACACTAATTATTGAATAAATAAATTTTAAAGTATTAAGCTCAGCCAAATCGTCATGGTCCTCTCAGCTCATCAGTGTTTTTGCACAAATTTGTCAGTTTGAAAATGACCTATAAACTGACTAGTACATTATTAACTAAATAATAATACAGCAATAAATCACATCTAAAGATCTACATAAAAGATGGCACAATTACAGTTTATTAGTAAGTAGGTATTATTAATTATTATTAATAATAACCTACTAATATTTCCTTCGAAATCTATGAAATATTTCTTCCCTCTTGGTATTAATATGCTCGTATGCTCGATGCTTGAAAACGTACAGGGCAAGTTATTTTCCGCACGTTTCCACTAAGTTTGAGGAAAAACATAGAATATTAGGCTGACACGGTTTCGAATTATAAATTTCTCAGTTCTGTGGGTAATAATCATAACCTTAAATAACTTGCAAAGTTAGACATAACATATTAAAAACAGTAGATTAATATTATTTATTTCGCAAGTTGAAGCGAATGGAGAGAAACATAGTAATTGTCACAAAACAAAAGTTTGTTATAAACTAAAATTCTACTTCGGCGTTTCCAGCTTGTTTTGGGTTTGGAAATTTGGTTTTTTGGACTGCTGCCAATCACATTTTAGCAAGTAAATTAATGTAAAATATAAATAACATTATATTTAAATTTATTTTATATTTATTTAAAACAATATTGCGAAAGCAACAACAGACAGGGAAACTAAACGTTGCGAATATTAGTCTAACCGCTAATAATAGTAGGTCTGTTTCTGTTTATTCAGACGTCTGAGTTATCTGGTTTGCCTATAAAGTATTCTTACCTTTAATTTGAAGCGGAAATTATCTGAACTGAACATTGCGATGATATTGAATCCATGAATGTCTTCTAATGGTCGTTAGCAAAGATCAGCATTCGCATAATGATTTTTCTAGAGAAATGTTATAATCCCAATTCATTATGAAATATTACTATTCCCAGTCGCAAGTTACACAATAGTCCCCCGTTCCCTTAATTGGAATGTACGAATGTTTCGCTATATATCTCGCTGTATAACCTCAAAATACTTAAATGGGTTAACTCGGTCCCGTAATCTAATAGGAGCACTCGGAGCTAGCCAATTTGGGTGGTTTGTGACCGAACCGAGGTCAGAGGTAAAACAAACAGCAGTCTAATATTAGTCGGAATCATATAGTATGAACACATGACAGTGAACTTATCGGTATGATCAGTACGACTAAAACACCTTCCTTATTATGCCTTTGAGGGAACGGTTACGAGTACCTTTTGCACTCCAATAACAACAACGGACCTAAAGAGGTAAGGTTTTAGTGTGCCCTTAACTAAATAGTTAGGAAAAATGTTTCAGTACCCTGCTCAATAAAACCTGCCGTAGAGACATTTATGTATCGAAGTGGAGCGGAGGTGTGTGAAAATAGGGCTAGTAGACTATTAGAATTTGATCGAAGGTAGCGCATTCGTATTGATGATACCTTTTTATCCATGACCTACTGCCAGTTCTGCCTCAGGGCTGCGTTATATCTCCTCGTAGCATTGCTTCGAGATTATTCTTTAATAATTCTATCTCTAAAACTCTTTCTAGTTTTTTTCTACTTTTTCATGATTTTTTTCATGAAAATACTTTTGGATCACTTATTAATAAATAAATAAATAATGCTAGACAATCCACACAGCATCATCTAGCCCAAGGTAAGCTGCTGTTAAACAGAGCTGTATTATGGGTACTAGATGACTGATATATATTTAATACAATACAATACATAGATAGATATTTTTTTATTATACATAGAAAACACCCAGAACACCCGGAACAAATATTTGCAGATCCTACAAACATTTGTCCCAAGGCGTTTTATTGTACCGCCAACGTTGATTCTGGCCATCCTAAAGTTGTCTAGCTGCGATCGATAAGACTATTATTATCTTCGCCATTTGTAGTTTTTAACTTTTTTTTTATTTACTTGTTTTTTTTTATGTGGTGTACAATAAATAAACGGTTTAAATCTATCTATAAAGTACTTGTTTCAATATTTAACTACATGTTTACAAAATTTTCACCCAGTTTCAATAAATTACGGAGTTTGAATAAACTACTAAAAGCTTTAGATACGTAAAACAGTTTACAGTGAGTTGGTCGTCTCACCATCCGCTCGTCCTAAACCATAACAGGAAATAGCACTGGATAAACAGATTAATTCATGAGCTGATTTTTAAAAGAATGATCTATTTTTGCAAGCGCCAGATAAAAATATGATAGAAAAGTCTATTTTTATAATATTACATTTTATTATTAATAGGCCTGAATATTATTCTAGAACGATCTTATAAAATACAGATATAGAGTACGGCTATCACTTTGGCGCAATGTGAGTCGAGCGTTTCATAAACGTTGGTACTACGAGTAGGTTCTATTAGCTTTTGTACACGTACCTACTACAAAAAATCTCTACGCATCCGTCAATGTAGTAAAGTGCAAATGTGTACGCTAAAATAACTTATTGATGGTACAAACCACTTGCTAATATTAAATATTTGCAACTTTATTTTGGGTGAAAGCTTTAGGACCGTATGCATCAGAAGCACACAAACTGTACATGGAACTAGAAGAGAGATTAATGAAGACCACGCGTGACCGGAATGCTGACTTCTATTTCGGCTAGTGAATAAGCGTTAGGTTAGCAGGCAATGGACATTACACCCCCAACGCGAAACCTCAGTCCATGGCTGGGCTGTCAACTCAGTTGCAATTCTATTTTAATCAGTAACCTGCAATCATGTTCATACAAAATATCTACGTCAGTTTTTGATTGAAACCCAGAGAAATCGATTGCATGCAGCCGAATTACATAGCCCCGCTGATCTCAGACCACATAGAATTAAAATTAGAAGCATTTTAACAACGTGGCGATGTCGCCTTGTTGAAATTTAAACACTGAAATATTTCAGTTGATCCATATTTCAGTTTATAATTTTGGGTTTTTGTAAATTGCATTTATAAAATAAATAAACTGTTATTTCATTATTAAATATATAAATTAACTAACGTTTATCAATACATATTATAAGAACCTTTGTCCTGATTGACTGACGACAACGCACGCCTAAACCGCTGGTCGTAGAGACTTGAAATTGTTATGGTATCCGTCTTGGTGCGCACGTATTGCGTAGGGTACTACTAAGAATATATTTTACGAAATTGAACCTCTAAGGGGGTAAAAGGGGGTAAAAACGGTTGTATGAAAAATCGTATTCCTGGTACTTACAAACTTGATACTTGGCATTATCATTCTATAATAAATTTGATAAGAGATGGTATTAAAATATTTTCAAACCTACCCCTAAAACGGGGTGTAGAGGATGTCCAAGTTTGTATGGAAACTACATAAATTATAGTTTTTATACAATTGCAGAGCATAATATACATGTAAGTATCTACAGTTCTCTGGTCCTACCGTGGCACTTTGGTTACTTTAACACTTTTGCTCATGTATGCCACAGTAGAACTAGGGAACTGTACTCATTTAAGCTTTGCAATTTCGAGACAATACATAAACTGTATCTACTTTGATAACTGTTAGTCATAAGAAACTTAGCCCATTCGGCTTAAACTACGTTACTTGTGATAAATGGCGAACATAAAAAGGCACAAAAGTTTTTATGACCAAATTAAGGTCATTTAGGAAACCATTTAAAACGGGAAACACAAGGTATAAACATTAAATGCTACAAGAGTATATTTGAAACTGTCGGATTTATATTTCTCACTTCAAACTGTTGAGATAGATTTAAGAAATCATTTACGGTTGAACAGTCACATTCGAATTTGTGCATTAAGAAAACCTAAGCACTTTTTTTTAAACATTAGTAGGCAGTCATGATGATGCAAACAAATACATCCAGTAGCGGGAATCGAACCCACACCTATGCATTCATCGCGTAACGGAGGTCGCGTTCGCGTTCATAGGCTAAATAGGTATTTAAGGTCGGTACTCAATTTAATCCTACATTTTGTTATAAGAAGATCCGACAGAAACATTTGCATTCATCTTTTATTCACAGACACAGATCAATAAGGTCTGGCAGATGTATAAATAGGTTATTATATAAAATCTAGGCTCATGCTTCAAAGGAAATTCCGGGTATTATTGTTTGTTCAGACGAAATTTCAGAAGTTTTTCCTCCTCTAGTTACCTTATAGAGCTTTCGCATGGCCGCATTGGGTGTAAAAGCGTTAATACTTTTTTCCTATGTTGTCAAGTGCGAGGCAAATCTCTTTCGTTAGATTTCGTACGTTTAATAAAAAACAATTTAGTTTTATTCAATAAAATCAAAAGGATCATTTTGAAACGTCTTGCAAGCTAGATGTATTACGCTAATCCCGCCTTGAAGAATGACAACAAACACGGGTACCTAGCTTCGAGGACGCATCATAATGATGAGTGTTATTTGCCTCACGACCTTCTTTGTGCCAATAGACTCAATAGTTCTTACAAAGTTCTTTGTTCGAGAAAAGCAACTGAGCATTTTTCCATTCTGACATTCTTCTACACCGTGTCGTTAGCGTTAGTGAGCCGTTGTCGGCAAGTTTCAAGGTCTCATTAAATAAACTAGAGATTTTTCTCTAAATAAATTTCTCTAGAAATTTTTAGTAAAACATTTTTTCTTTTAAAATCTCTAGACTACGCATATAAGGATAATGTAGACGGAGTTTATTTTTGGCATGACAATGTGTTCACAATATTTTAATAAAGTCATCTAATTAGATAAATAACTAAATTACAAGAAAGACTGTTAGTGGAGATTACGCATTGCGCTAGTGTCGGTATAGCGTTTGTTTAAAATATTTGCATGATCTAAAGTATTGTCTGGTTTAGATTTTGTGGTAAGCACTATATAATCTGGTTATCTAACTTTGATTTTCGTGACACAGGGACTCCTAGTTGTGTATTGTGACTATTGTGTAATTGTTATTTACTACGAGCTGACCCGGTGAAAAACACGGGTCAAGCCGCGCGCTTCATCCGCGTTTTTGCAGTTTTTATGCTATCCTACAGGAACAGTCAAGATTTCCGGGATAAAAAATTAGCATATGTGTCTTATTCTAGGACCTAAGCCATCTACATTCCAAATTTCATCACAATCGTTTATGTCGTCACGGAGATAGTGGTAACAAACATACACACACACACAGACTTTCGCATTTATAATATTAGTAAGATTTTATTTTTGAAAGTTAATTAATCACGGTTTAAAGATAAGTTACAACAACGGTAATTCACTTTTATAAGAAGCCATATAAAATAAAATTTAAAAAAAAACTTATTTATACATATAAAACTTTTATAAACATGTTGGCTATCAGCCATAAAAAGAGACTATTTTTTGTAGGCATAACACCTATACCCTACTGCTTAGATTTTCTGTTTAGAAAGTTGAAATAAGTTAATCTAATATTGCCTCGCAGCCGCCTCGCATTCAAAACACCTTCAAACAGATACAATAAGAAAATAATATGATAAAACCTGCAAACTGTGGCTTCAAAAGCAGGTGTAGATATAAGCACAGATATACATCTGGTTTAAGCTTTTCTTTTAGCTTAGCCCCCCGAGGATCCTAAGTATATTAACATACGTTTATTATTGTTAATCCTGTTCAAACATTACGCATAATGTCCCCCGTGAGGTACTATTAAAGCTACCTCGCGGCTTTCTGTTTTATACCCCGACCACATTTACCTTTTCACTACTAAAGATAAGTAGATCTTCTCTGAAAAACGTTCACACGTCACACAAAAAACAAAAAAGATAAAGACACCGTTTTCCTTTCTATTGAGAAAACCATTCGTACAATAGCTTAATAAAACTCACCGAAAAATCGACAGTAAAACTTTTATTCAGGTTGAGCGACCCAACGTGAATGTGTTGCTGTATTTTTGCACTAAAAACATGTCTCTATTCCGTTTCAGAAGCCAAGTTGGCTCGAAGCCATCATTAAGACTGACTTAAACAAGAAAGCAGTAGCTTAGTTAAGTCGAGGTAAACATAGAAGGAAACTCTTTTGCTATTGAATGGGGTGCAAACATCTTAGCGAGCTAGCCAAAGTGATGTGGCTTTACACGGAATGATTTAAAACAATTGAAATAGATTGAGCGTGTCACTTGATGCTTCTCAAAACATTTTTTAATTAGGTGGGTACCTAGTAAGTTCGTTGAGTGAGTTTTAAATATTTTCTTTTTATAAGTTAAGTTATACCTACACATATCACAAAAATAATTCGTAAAAAAATAATAAGTAACCAAATAACACCATAAAACATAATCTGGAAACATTGAATTGTCTAACTAACAAAGAAAAATACGCGATTTAAATAAAATATCGTCACCCGCAAGAAAATTAACGAAGCCTTGAGCCTCCAAGATTAAGTAATCAAAGAGAAAATGTTCTTCCTTCCCTAAATAGACTGTTTGTAAACAGTACGAATTGAATTAACCTTTGAAAATAGCCTTGGTTTCTTAGTTCGTTCGTGGTGCAGTCATTCCATTCCTATGAATTATTTATAAACCTTCATCAAAAATTCAAATGCATTGTCCATTTTATAGAACCGCAGATTGTCTGTCTTCCGTGCACTGCGCCATATGCGCCAGCCGCAGTCTAACATATTTAACTTTTGGATTTATATCAGTTCAACATGTTTTCACTAGAGTGCGAAATATGACGCGATACCATGCCCCGATAAGTCACACAAATTATGCACAACATGACTGACTGACCACAGCACGACTGAATTTTTACATATTGTAATTGAAAAATGTTGCAAGATATAAGTCATACAAATTGTGCACAACATGACTGACTGACCACAGCGCGGCTGAATTTTTACATATCGTAATTAAAAAATGTTGCAAGATTTATGAAAATATAGCTCGATGCTCTGAGCTGAGACACGTATTCCGGGATATCTCGCTGGATACAAAGCTTTTAGTTTATCAATTTCCCGAAATAGTGAACAAATATAGCGCCTCATAAAAGACTACCTACCTACTTTAATATCCTTGCCGAAAGGTAATAAAGTACCTAGTACTTATCCTTTCTCTAGGAAATTCAACACCAACTAAACGGCAAATCCTCAAGAAAGCTGGTGGATCTTGTTTGTAGAGTTTGAACAAAAAAGGGAAGTATAAAGTATTTGGGAGTAATCTCGCTAAAACTATTTTAATTATACTTCGTGATGAAGGTTACCTGTGAGGAATTTTTAATAATTACACAGAACGATAGGTAGTATACAAACCCAAAAGTGTCTAATAGCGTGAAGTTGTTTCAACACATCACATGTTGTAGGTACATCGTAGGCAGGAACTAAACGCAACTGAAAAATTTTAATGAACTCTGTGGCTGACAATGACATTTCATAATGCATGTAGAGCAAAAACATTTCTTGAGAGCAACTTAGCTATATTGAACGCTGCCAAGCTGCATTGTGCATTCATTCTACTCTTGAAAGCGATGATCGATAAATTGTGTCAATTATTAATAGTGGTTCAGCATAAGTCGTTGGTAAGTTAGTCCGAAGCTAGCTCGCTTGTCGATTCCGTTTTGTCGACTTCCTAATTGTTTTAGCAGATTTCATATTTGTCCCCACAAATCTTATAATTACGAAGTTCCGTAATAGCGTGTCTGGTTGGGAGTCTAAATTATTTTTAAGGAAAATCGTTAGATTAAAACTAGTACTTTCTGTCAGACGCACAGTCACGTACTGTACGTCACGACTATTTTAAACCCAAGTTAGGTCTTTGGCACAACAGTCGCCAAATTAGAAATTATTCCTAAGTACCGTGTCGGACGTGCGTAAAATCTCTAAAGGCGGACCCCAAATTAAGCCTATACTAACGTGAGAATTTCCGTTCTTTCATCAACGATCACTGGCTTTTTTTGGGGTCACCATACTTCAACCAGATCTCTGATCTAACGCAGAATGGTCAAGAAAAAACTAGTGACACGATAAGCAAACGTGTTTTTGAAACGGCTTTCATCACGATTCTGTTGTTTAATTTTGTAAATCTCTGCTTAGGTGGATACCGGCCTTAAAGCGAGCCCAAATTGCGAAGCTCACGGTATACGGTTCCAGGGTTGTAAGTCAACATAACCGGCGTCGGATTAATTGAGTCAATATTGATTTACACGTGGATTCCCCAGGCACTCTTCTCCTACACGTTCCAATAATGGAGCAATTCTACACTGTCAACCGTCGCGTCGTCGCGCGTCGGTCGTCGGGAGCGACATTTCCTTTCCTATGCGGAGGCACAATTTACGTTTGAACATCGTCGTATAGTACTTACATATAAAATAGTAAGGACCTTAATCATAGTATAAATAATAATAGCAATAAAATGTAATTATTTTTAAAAAGAGATTATTAAAATTTTATAAAACTAATTTAAATAGTAGGTAAACAATACTATAAACTCTGTTAGATAATGTGTCTTTCAAATCTGTCATCGTATTTGTTCATAGACATAAGAATGACAAGGAAAGACAATACTTAGCAAGCCGCTAAAGTACAGTTATTTTATGAATAAGGGTGTAAGAGTCCACTACTTTACTGAGTGCGACGAGGCCATTTAGAATACTAGCGGCCCGTCCTGGCTTCGCACGTGGCCATAAATTATAGCCTATGTTACTCAAGAATAATGTAGCATTGTAATGGTGAAAGAACTTTTGAAATCGCACCACTAGTTTTTAGTTTATTTATTAAAAACTTACAAAAATACAAATCGTTTAATGTATAAAAAATAATATGTAATAAATCTTTGGTCGCGGCATTTGCTTAACCTACACGATAACAAAGTTGTGTTGTGGATTTAACTTTGTTCAATGTTGTACTTTGTGACTGTAAGTCGCTGTAACTTCGTCGTATAACTAGATTCGTGAATTATTCGTGAATTTTTCTATGGATTAATAATTTACGTCTGATAATTAAGTTTAGAAAATAAAATTCCAAAATAAGTACATGGCATCATGGCGCTACCGATACCGCTTTAACTTATGTATGAATTAATATTGGGTAAAATTCTAATTTAAAATAAAAGGCAAACGTGGAATGTGTTATTAGAAAATACCTTTTCAAATTCAGAAATAAGAGCGGGATGGATATCGCTGGGTGGCATTACCATTTTGCAATCGCTTCCACTTGGTATTATTATAATTTCTTGGTAGATGACACAACCACATTGATAGCTAGGATTTATACCGTATAATGATTATAAACAGTACAAATTTGCATAAAACGGGAGTAGTTTCAGAAGCCGTTAGCAAACTAAGGTAAATGGAAGACACTTTGCCGACGAACAAAACCAATGCTTTCAATTAATAATGTAGAAGTTTGTAAAGCGGAAGATACACATAATAGTTAGTAGATGTTGTTTACCCTGAGCACTTAAACCTAGGTACATTCGTATTATGTCGGCTACTGACGAGGCCATCATGTAGATCGCAGTGTACTAAACCTAGTTAATACCCATACTGCTACATAATAATGAATACCGTCTCCTATTGTTGTTTTGAGCCTATATATTTGTTTTATCCTAGTCAGGTAGTCGTTTTACTTCTGCCATAAACTTCCATAAAATATTTACCATGATTTGGTTTGTTTGTAATTTTAATTGAATTGTAACTGTCACTAAAAATATAAGTGGTAGAAATTTCCCGACGTTCCTTATAACTGTCCACCCTCCGCTTTATTTTTTAGCACGGCAGAATTACATAGAAAATTGCCATGGATTACTTGGCAATAACTTGGAACTGGCATACATTCGTCTGCATTGTGAAACGTTTTAAAGTGATCTTTAATATATTAATAGAACATCACATCAGAACAGATACATCGTGACAGTTTTCGTAGTTCAGCTATCCGTAAATGATCTGAACTTCGACGTCACCGACATAAGTTGAACTGCGATATTTGCCACGATCATTGCATTTCGCTTTAAGAGTCGACACTCTTGACTGCACTCTGATGGAAAAATACATAACTTAAATGAGCTTGGCAGCGTTCCATTAATATTTTAACTATAGGTAAGTCGCTCTATGCTCTATGAAATTTCATTGTCAGCCACGGAATAATTGGATCTCATTTTGTTCAGTTGCGTAAGTTCTGAACGTTTTCACTACGCTTTCGTAATTGAAGAAAACTGGCCGTCTGTGAAGAATAGACAAAAATGAAAACTGGTCGATTTTCTCTACAATTTCGTAACAGAAGATAACCGTTGACTGCGGTGCTCTTACTAGCCCGGCAGGAATATAGGTACGAGTATTATAGAGTACTCTCATTTCAACCCATTTGATAGAGTACAGACAACAGGTTTATTTATGGTTTTCAATCACGATATTATCGAAAGTTATTGGTGCCGGCAATTTATTTGATCACCATCACGCTAAAATATTGATTGGTGCTCAATTGGTAATATCTTTTGTGCTCAATGCATAGGTGCCCCAGAAAATAGATGCTCAAACGGGAATACTCCATTTTATATCAGCAATTTATATCGTAGTAAGTGCAGAAACCAATAGAATTAATGTTGACGTTGTTCTAGTGAAACACACTGTAAATTACCGTTTTTATTGTTACACCATGAACGGATTATTTACTTACCATGATTGTTTTGCTTCTGAGTTGTTTTTAAAGATGCTAATGGTAAAAGTGAATTTCTTTACATTTTATCTGTAACTGCTGCAAGGCTCGAAAGGATATTTATCAATGACAAATCATGACATAGTTATCGTTATAATAACAGATGGATAAATTATCAATTAGAGATTTTCGATTCGAGACTTTAAAAAAACTAGAAGTTCCGATTGCTTTGACAGATGGCGCTATCTGCCCTACTGCCATACTGGGAAAGGTTATCAAACGAGAAAAAAGTTGGTAACTCCGTTTTTGTTTCGTCTCGTGTCAAGCGGAAAGTTGTAGGTTCATGTCCTGCTTGAGGCAAAATAATTTAACTCCAGTACGACCAAAGTTAATGTACTACGTAGTACGTACTATGACTTTGACACCAGCCAGAGGTATGACAGACAGTGACAGCAGGAGCAACCAATGTTGAATTCACTACACATTCACCATAGCTCGCCAAACGTAGTGCTTACATTCTCTTGGGCTCGCCAGTTGAGCTACCGCCATCTAAATAGACAGCTTTTTGTTTTATAATTTGTGACGAAAATCCTCATTGACAATAACAAAAAATAGCGCTCGTGAATGTGAATAGAATCTGAACGTATATTTCCGCACTGACGTGCATCCAACACGAAGTGTCGGAAGCCCATGGTTGGCTTCGCTTTCGTTTCCTGTCATCAGGCTGATGACAGGTGTTACGCAGTACAAATGTGAAAATTATGTTTTCCCTACGAAATAGTCCTGCAGATCATGCAAAGTAGAGTGTCATTCGGTTTGTTATTGTTTATTTAGTCGAATTTAAAAAGTTAGAATTGTCTGAATTGTTATGCATTTGATTATGAAAAAATTTAACTAATTAATATCTTACACAGGTGATAAATTATCCGATAGACAATTATCATGATAATTTGATATAATTATTAACAAGTTAAGGTATCTTATCTCTTATCTTGATCATTTCGAACCCAGATCTGCTGTATCTTTTTATCTAAGTAAAATTACATAGAATTAGGTCTCTCTATTTTTAGTACATATATATAGAAAGGTATCGTGCCTACGTAAGTAGGTACTAAATATTATTAATATATTGAGCCTCACTCTGTTGGGAAATATACAATTTGGCGGTGGATGATTTTGCAAATTGAAGCGAAATTGAGAGTTAGGCCACGCAGGCGGAAAATCGCGATCCTCGTTTTTGGATCGTAATGACTATAAAATCGCTATCACTGCAACTTGTTTTCAAGTTTTTGTTAGCTAAACTCTAAATTCATGACGGCAGGCTTACATAACTACATTATAGAATAGAATAGAATAGAAAAATATTTATTTAACGCCACAAAATTAACATTATGGTCTTCAATAAAGATCTGAGTCTACTTAAATTCGACTCATACATTCTGGTGTACAAAAACTGTTCCAGAAAGCTAAAGACACATTTCACAGCTACTTGGATTAAGTATATAGATAGGGCAAAATAATTTTATCTCGGATGATGTTCGGTTTATGACTGTTCTAGTAGGTAGGCGTCGAGTTGTAAGAAATACCGTTTTACAATAGAGTCCTAGCAATATTGCGTTTTACGAAGAAGTCAATTAAGTTACATAATTATTATAACCTCCAAAACACTTATGCAAGTCATCATCATCACAAATTGACGTCAATAAATTACATTTTTGGGGGTGTCTATATCGGGTATAATAAAATAAATTCAACAAAAGATGATATAATTTAAGTTAAAATATAGGAAACAGGTTCTTCAAACTTTAAATTGTTCAATTTACGTGGCAAACTTTTAAATTGGCTTTCTTCACCCTTAGAACGTTTGTTTAGCTAAACACCCTCAAGTTATCTAATCAGAAACGGGCAAACAATACTGTAAACATAAGACAACAATCATGAAACATAACCTGCTGGGTTGGGATAATTTCCTTGCGATGTACTGTATGAAGGTTATACCTACATAAATACAGAACGTGCCTTTATCTTCATTGCGAGTCACTAGAGGCAGAGCGCCCAGCTCGCTATCGAGCATCGATTGGCTGTTTTTTTTTGTCGAAACACAAATTCGTAACATAGGTACCTTCTGCAACCGTTATGGTCAGGCGTGGCGTTTAACATTAGGCGAGCGACTTGATCCACTCGCCTCTAGCTAAAAAAAATAAATTGCAACGACTCGCTATAAACTCGCAATACGGCCTCTGATAGAAGTACACACGCCTCCCTTAAAAAAACAACTGGATAGTTAAAATAAAACAATGGATCGGGCAATTCCACTAACAAAGATTGCATCGTAGCTGTTTTCGCTGCTTTTCATTTGTTTTTTTTGGTGTTTTCGTATTCAATTAAAGAACAACGATCCAACTGCGGTTACGTTTAACTAAAGCCAACGATCGATCAAGTGTTTTGTTGAAACTCGATAGGAACTAAACTACAGTTGGAACTGAATAAAACGTCAAACGTTGTAAATTAGTAGAATCGAGCTCCAGCTACGATTGGGGTCAAACATCGAATAATTTACGAGGATACCCTGGCCTCGTATACAATTTTAAAACAGCTATTGTATAACGAAACCAAACAAAAGCTCTGAACATATTCTAGTCATTAGACACAGTCATAGCGTGAAATGTTAGAAGCTTTCTTATTTTATATTTCACATTCAAACGATGAAGGTAAACATTGTGCGGAATGTCCAAGAACTAATAATTCTAAACATCTTCCACATCCACAATGGTATTGAAATGTTGACCTTATTGAAATGTTATAATTGGTTAATATCTCAAAGACTCACTTTTTTGTACTACACGTCCTCTTTTTTGGGTGTCCTAATAAATAATAAATTCCTACACAATTTTCAATTTCAAAATCAAATTCAAACAGAAACAGATCCCAAAACTTATAGGCCAAAACTTAGTAGGGTTTTGATAAAACTTACTTCATTCCAAAACAGGTAGGTTTTATTAAATCATTGTAAAAATATTAAAATCAGCATGGAATCTGCGTGCAAAATTTCTAGTAGGTAGGTAGTGCCTCTTCGTTTTGCCGGCTCGTAGAATGGTAGCTTTCGTAGCACGTAACACTATAACCGAGGTTTTTTTAACCTTGTTGCAAAGCAAAGGTCTTTAATAAATATAACGGCATATTGATAAATTTGCTAATCATCATCATCATCATTATATCAGCCGATAGACGTCCATTCCTAGACAGGCCTCCCCCAAAGAGCGCCATGCCGACCGATTTTGAGCCCTCGCTGCTCTTTGCTAATAGGCAACTTTAATTTCCAGGCAATCCACGCAACAAATGTGCGCTACAGCCCGGCCACAGTTTGATGGACTGGATCCGGCTGGGTAACTCCGGGAAGGACCTCACCGGAGTCGGCGGACGCATGCGACCCGTCTCTCCCCGGGAGCTTTCCACACACAATAAAGAAAGTAAGACTTTCTCTATCTCATTGTGTCACTTTTCCCATAATTTTTTAAATCACCAACAACAAGACTTTCGATTTAATTTGCGTGTGCTGAACATTTAATGATGGCATTTCTTGTGTGGCATTTAACGTTCTGTATATTTTTAATAATTATTTAATATTGAGTATGTTTTCATTTATTTCAACCACACTACATATGTATTATGTTTTTTGTCAATGTCAAAATTAAGTAGTTACATAAACCTACATAAAATGTAAAAACATAACTTTAAAATTACACCAAATTACACTTCTAAACGTTGGGTAAGAAAAGTCACTCACTGGTTGCCAAATGCTGGACAATGACACCGCGGGAGAAAGAGGTGGTGGAGACGACCTGGATGCATTCGAATTGGTCAGAAATTGCAATAGATCGCTGTGATTGTTACATGGAAGGAAAAAGAGGAGAACTTTGCCCAGCAGTGGGACGATACCTATGGGTTAAATAAAAAAAACCGATCGCTTAGTGATGGGCGAATTAAACAAAACATCGGATCGATTTACCAATGCAACGTAAACATATTGTTATTGTTACAGACGATGCGTGGCTTGCTATCCGCGGGCGAGTCTACAACATCACACACTATTTACCCTATCATCCCGGTGGTAAGCCCTAGATTTATATTCAGATATTCAGTGCTCAGAAATGAATCTGAAAAGTATAAACGGCTCTAAGCTGATCGACGGATGATAAAACCTAGATGTCTCCTTGACAGTGCCTATTGGGGAAGTTGTTTTAGGATTCACACATCTATTACCACCTGTACGTATACACCTTTTGGGTTGTGGTACCTTACCGTTTTTTAAGATATGAAACATATATTTTAAATACAAACTAGAATCAAAAAGGATAACATTTATCTTGATTGATTCTAAATGTATAAATTCTCCAATTCAACAAAAAGCATGATGATGATTGATGACCTTTTGTTTGTCAGGTCCAGAAGAACTTATGCGCGGTTCCGGAACGGACGCGACACAGCTCTTCGACAAAGTCCATCCATGGGTCAACTACGACTCCCTCCTAGCCAAATGCCTCGTCGGACCCCTCAGGACAGAGGTTCCCGACGCAGAAGAACTTTTCGAATCCTCCAGTACCATATCCTCCAAATCGGACAGACTAAAAGAACCGTCAAAAGCTCAAGAACTAGTCAGAAAGTCAATGGAAAACTTAGCGAATTGTATAACACCCGTGAGAAAGAAAATGAGTAAAGAAGAAACTCATAAAGGAAGTCCACCCAGCAAAATTATGCAGAGTTTGATACAGTCCAGCGATCTGCCGGTTTCGATAAGTAGGCGCGCGGCGGCTAGTCCTGTCAAAACTAAAGTAGACAAGAACCCGGATTCTCCACAACCGCTGCGGTACGATTGGATACAGACGTCCACTAAACTGGCGATATACGTATACACAGGACATCTAGCGAATCCGGGAGGTTGCGCACGAATGACAGACGGTTGTTTACTTATCGAGGTGGCGACGAACGAATGGTTGAAAACTCTCAAAATCGTACCAGAGGCCAAACTCCATGAGACGTTACAGCTGAGGGTTTTCGCTGAAAGCGGTAAAATTGAGGTGAGGATACATACATACAATTCAATTCAATTTTTGAATTGAATTAAATTGAACTCGTGTTCTTAGGATAGGATATTGACACTCGGTAGATATACCTTATCCTAAGGACAAGAGTTCCTTTATTGCTCTAGAGATACCTGTGATTTTGAAACGACTTCAAACCGTGTCGTTTCGTCGAGAAAGTTTTATTGAGGTGACTGACCTAAAGGTCGCACATGAGGGGTTAGTTGAACCCGAATAATGCGTCCTGTCCTGACATCTTGATACGAGTGAGAAACTAAATGTAATTTTAGTTGAAGTGGTTATTAAATTTACATATGTTCAATATCAATTAAATTAGTCCCTACTAGGGAGTCTAAAATAACCTATTGTACGGTTTGTGTAAGATTTTTTTTTACTTTGATGATGCTAAAAAAGCGCTGTGTAATAAATATTATATAACTAACTCTGATTCATATTGTTGTTCAAATTCGTAAAACTTATGACAAACGTTACAATAAAACATCTATGGTGTAATACAGATACTCTTATATGCCCAAGAACCAAAAATTTCGTCAACTACAGAATCCAACTAGCAAGTAGGTCTGTCTTTTAACTAACAGTAGGGGAACATACGAAAATTCGCCACAAAACGCTAGTCTTCGATTAGAAGGACTGATACATAAATTACAGGTGACAGCACTAAAATCAGAGCCTGCTGTGTGGAAAGGCTTCGGCGAGGCGACCCACGGCGTGCCCACTCTCGTCTCCTCACCGCGAAACGTGCCGTGTCGGGTCACGTGCACGACACGACTCAGTCACGACACCGTGCTGTTGTCGATAGTACCGCGAACGGGGCCGGTTGTGGTGCCTATAGGACACCATGTGAGGGTGCATCGAAGGGTCGAAGGTCAGTAAAGGTCTATTCTTAGGCTAGGGTATTAGGTAAAGCTTTGTCAAAAATACGTGAATCGTGTCCACGCTCATGTTCTCATCGTTGAGCGTGACGTGTCCGATCATAGACACGACACGACACCGCGCTATTGTCATTGTCTGGGCACAAAAGAGGCGGTCACTTTACCGAAATTATAACTAGATGTCGCTGCTAAAACAAGTCTGTTTCTAGAACGCGCTATCGATGCGTCTTGGTGAGCAGCTTCTACAATAGAAGTTTACTGCCATATTATAATCCACCATAAACGCGACCCAATGTTTATTGGTTAAATTGGTTTTTGGAAGCTCTCTCAAGTATCTTACTAGAGTTCGAGTTTTATATCATCTTTATAACAGCCGATCTATTGACTGCTGGACATAGGCCTCCGGGCCTCCCCCCAATACGAAGTTTCATAGAATTTATTAAACTTTCACGTACCGATTTCGGAACCAATGTGAATTATAGCTGTGATCATAGTTCGAATTGCACGAAATTTCGGTCAGATGCGTATTGATGGAAGGCACATGTCTTTCGAAATTTTAGTTCTTAAGGACATGCCGGTTTAATCACTATGTTTTCCCTCACCGTATGAAAGCACTGGCATGCGCTCATATTTTTTTCTAATAGAAAAATAACTATTGTGCACGACCGGGTTCGGATCGAACCCTTACGATTTTAGGATTGGAAGGCTACCACTAGACCACCAGTGCTTATTCAGAGTGCATTTCCGAATAATGTTGCATGGTATACTGCTGGTTTCAGGTTCGGAATGCGTTCGGTCGTACACTCCAGTGGGCGACGGCTGGGCTCCGGACGGAGAGAGCCCCGCTCTGCGGCTGGCAATAAAGAGATACGACAAGGGCACGCTCTCGCCACTCCTCACCACCCTCAGGGTAGGCGATACGGTGACGCTGTCGGGGCCCTATGGAAACTTTCACTTGCAAACGGTATTTACTTAATCTTTTCAAACTTTTATAACTGTAAAGAACAGTGACAAATGGAAACACATCCCTTGGCAAAATATAAGTTTAAAAAAAAAGCGCTTTATCGGTGTTTGAACTACGTTTTAATTCTAACAGAGGTTTTAATATACGCCTTATAGCTCTAAAACACGCGGTATGCATTGAGCTTATAAAGTTTTAAACAAAACTGATTTATACGTAACTTTGCTAAAATTAATTCGCTAAAAGAAAATGCTAAGTACTAAAGATTAGTTTTAATAATATGTCTTGTTTTATTTACGCAACGCATCAAAATATTAAATTTTTATTCGTTTTACAGCTAAAACAAGTGAAAAGAATCTACCTATTGGCGGCCGGTACGGGAATCACGCCTATGCTTGGACTCATCAAATTCATGCTCTCAAGATCAAACCCCAGATGGTAAGAATTCTTAAGGCATCCACCTCTGTGGCGAGGCTTGAGATGCGAGAGATTTAAGTTCGATTCCCGCGATGGTTTATAATATTTGGATAAATAAAACCCTGCGGTGTTAATTTCCAAATAAATAAAAATTAAAATGTTAGGGGACATTTATAAACAGCTCCACCAGATAACTGATATTAATTAATTATTTTTTTTATATTTACATACTATACTTAAATACATAAAAACACCCAGACTGGGAACAAATTTCAGATCATGCAAGCGTATAAAATGTCCCTCATCGGGAATCGAACTTGCAACCTCTCGCTTCTCAGCCGGGCACTCGCCCACCACGCCACCGAACATAAAATATTTTTTAATTGGTTTATTAAATCATTTATAATAATAATCATTATTAATAACTTATAACTCCTATAGGTACTATAAGTAACTATTATTTTAATTATATTTCAGTGAACGAGTGCATCTATTATTCTTCAACAAAACAGAAAGGGATATTTTATTCAATAAAAACTTTGAAGAAACGGAGTCAGAAGATGAAAGGTAAGAGTGTACACTCCAATGAAATGTTATGAAATCATTTCACACACAACTCGGCTAACTATAATCTAAATATTATTTTAATCTAAACTTAGGTATAACTAAAAACTGTATGTGAAAGACGCCACTCTAAACTAAAATATTGAACTTTAATTCCTAAATTGCTGTGATTGCCATAAACGACAAAACTTTTAGCAAAAATAATGCTGGACAATCCACCCACACATCATCTAGCCCCAAGCTAAGCAGAGCTTGTGTTACGGGTACTAGTTGAATATACTTAATACAATACACTACCTAATAGATAGATATTTTTTTATATTATTATATATATATGTTGAAAATACCCACCTGGAACAAATATTTGCAGATCGTACAAACATTTGTCCCAAGGCGGGAAATCGAACCCGCAACCTCCTGCGTCGTTAATACTTAGTTGAGTTTCGAGAATTCCTTACGTAATTCACACACATTAAAGGAATACCCAAAAAAATCCAAGTCTCTAATAACGCAAAAATTGTATAATACCATAATATACATATAATAACATATTTACATATTTTTTTTTAGGTTAACAGTCACAAACGTACTCTCAGAGCCGAGTTCATCGTGGAAAGGTCACAAAGGCAGGGTCGACGGCCGCCTTCTCAAAGAAGTGTTTGGGGACGACTCCTTGAAATGCAGCAGTCAATGTGTGCATTTCGCGTGTATTTGCGGGCCTATTGAGTTCACACACACATCCTTAGACCTGCTTAGCAAGCAAGGCATGAAAGATTGTGTGCACGCGTTTATGGGTTAGAATAAACACGGGTCAAACGTGGAAAAAATTATCAAATGCAAGCAAACTTGCTCTTTATGTTGGTACGTGTAATGGCTAAATTGCTGAATGAAATCAAAGACAGATAGATTGATTGATGTTCCCGAGTTGATTTGTGGGCTGCGTATACCAGCGGCGAGCGACAACGGTACAAAAGCGGTGACGTTTTGTAGTTCTAGCGACGATAACCAAAATATCACATTATTCTATCGTGGAGTGTCGTGACGCGATTAGTATATCGTTTCCATACATTTACAGAATGCGTCACAACACACTGCGCTTTAGTAATATAATTCTAACGATACAAAATGTATGGATACGATATGCTTATGACGCGTCACGACACGCCACGACACGCCACGACAGAATAATGTAAACGCGGCTTAAGTGACACATAATGACACGACTTTAAATGACACATGTAGGTATTTCCTAAGACACAAGAGATACAGCGTGTGAAAAAAACATGTAAAAAGACATTTACAAAACTTTTGGTGAAGGTTTATAGTTTTATGAACTTAGTGATATTATGAAGACACCCATAAACTGAGTGAAAATAGAAAAAACTAATAAATGAATATAAAATTACGCTCACTTCGGTCAGTGAAACGTATTGAGTTACGTATTAAGTTTATCGATTGTGATATTTCGAAGAGTTGCCATAGGTAGGTATGTATTTTAAATAAATGACAACACTTTTAAATTTTTAAATCTACTCATTTGTACATGTTCGATTCCATAATAATACGTAAGACACTTAGCTAATAACTACAAAAATGACAAACACCAAAATTGCGTTGTGAAAAACTTAGATAAAATTGTAGATTTTCAAGTATACCTACTGGGTACCGAGCCAGAATATCAATAAAAAGGTCGATATATAAAATTATTTGATATAACTCCTCGATAAAACTTCAGTTTTGATATTAGGTACTTCTCAATAAAATAAGTTTTATCGAAGTCTACTAGCAAGCAGGCTAGTAGACTAGGCTAATGCCTTGATCACACGTACCGAGCAAACCGGCGAGACAGTGAAATGTTTCTCGGCCGAGACAGTGTAGTAAGCGAGTAGCTGTTCACACACGTTTTGAAATAAGCACAGTCAGTTCAGTTCTATTGAGACTACAATTCGGATATGATGGATCGTAAAAAGATAATTAGAAAATATACAAAGTTACTTATTCCACTATTAGTAGAAGAACTTGTTTTAAACAACTGCACTCAAAAAAACCACGTGCGGCGACGCGACAATCATGTAGCCGAGTGGCGAGCGGCGAGACAGTGCACGTTCAAACCTGCCGAGTGAGTGAGCGAGACAGTGCGGGGAAGCGGGAGGGTGGTAACTCGGTCTAGTAGGTAGAACGGCAGCCGAGCTGTTGTCTCGCCACTTTGTTCGGCTGAGCGCTCGGCCGTGCACTCGGCGCTATGTTTATACGTACCGAGTACTCGACCGAGAGCACTGTCTCGCCGGTTTGCTCGGTACGTGTGATCAAGGCATAAGCTCGGTACCTTAGCCTGGTTCTAAACTATAACTTTGAAAAAAAATTACCAAAACTTGTTAGATTTAGGTACTTCACAGAGTAGAACTAGATGCCACAACTAGTCAAATAGCACGCGCTATATTCTACTTACAGGTAAATGGATCATTACATTAATAACATAGTAGAAACAATTGATTAATCTATTTAAAAGGTCACTAATAAAATCTTTTCTTACTAAATATGTCATATCATCATTTGAATTGTGGCAAGATTGCGTGGTAGATTTAGTATGATAAGATTTTACAGTATTAGGTACTGCTGCAATCTCACGACGCGCCCATAAGATTTTCAAGTTTTATCCACCATTACGCGTTTGCGTGCGGTGAAAATGTAAATGAATGAGACCCGACAATGTACCCCACGGGAAACACCTATTAGTCTAAAAGTACATAATGTTTGGCGGCATATAAACCGACACGCGCCGTGGGATCGTGGTATAAGATATATTAAAAATTATATTTTTTTTATTTAAGCACATTTTTAAAATTCGCTTAGAATTAAATACTCTTTGTGATTGATAGTGATTAGTTGAATGTACAGAAAACAAATTATAAAGGTACTTATGCATCGTGTTATATTTATTTTTTTAATGTGACCAATCCACAAAAAAAATAATATTCGACCAGTTGCGTTTTTAAGTATATGTAATTTATTAAATTGAAGGATTATGACTATGGAAATTTAATCATTGTAAATAAAATGGAATGTGATTGGTAGTCTTCAGGAATTGTTTTTGTGTAAATACAATCTATTTATGTAAAATAAAGTGCCTACATTCCAGGTGAATTGTTTTAAATTTTATTTGAGTTGTTTTGGAGATAAATACAAAAATAAGTTATGCAATTCTTGTTTTATTTGCGTTTGTTTTAATAGATTGGTGTGGCTGAAATATAACTGGCCTATTGTTCTCACCATTTCAGTGTTAGAAATCAGAAGAATCGGGGGTTGTTAATGAAAATACACATATTCAGAAAGAGATATAATTAGGTACTATTTTGCAAAACAAAACATAATTTTAGAATTACCGAGCTCATGTTCAATTAAATGCATATCAATGAATATATTCATTGATATTATAATACATTCATAAATGTATTCATTTCGCAAGGTAAGGTACATTCAATTATTTTTTAATTTTCTTTGATATTTTTGCCCTTCATCGTCAAAAGGATTAACCGATTTCTACTAATAAATGCTTCCTGGCAAAAATGAATGTACTCTTGTCGAAGGAGTTCAGTTTTAACATACATAACATAAAAAATACTTAACTGTATCATGTAACCTCTGCCTCAGAAGAAAAGTGAAGTTATGTTAATAACTTCGTCAGCCTAATATATATAATAATTTCAGGGGATGGATGATGAATTCATGAAGAAAAAAGGCACTGGAATTTAAAGTTAAAGTAATATTAACAATTTAAAGTATAGGTACACACAATATCGTCGAATATTATGTAAAGTTTTGCGTGGTACTACCCAGCAGAGCCACCACGTTAGAAAACTCAGTTATAAAAATAAAACCACTGCATAATAATGATATTTTTCAACACGTACATACTAAACAAAATACGTACAACAGTTATCTTTCCTAAATACATAATCCAAGGTGGCTCTGCTGGGAAGCATTCTTCCTGGCAGAGCCACTAGCGAAGTCGATTTTCTCAGTACCTGACGAACGTACAGCAATAAACGGCATACGTACACTATGTACGTCTAACGTACATTCTTTTAAGATATAAATGATCGGTTTCTAACGTGGTGGCTCTGCTGGGTAGTACGACGCAAAGTTTTATGTCTTCACTTTGCCAACTGTTTCTTAGATTATTAGCTATGTAAATGTAAGGAATCTAGCCCATCTAAGAAGCACCGAGTGACGTGGGTGACTCGGCATGACGTCAGGACCGACACGGTAATAGTTGGGTTAGTTCATAGTGCATAGCGGCACGAGTTCCGAAAAGCTCTGATGTTCTTCTATTTTCATTTATCGAACTTTGCATTAACTAACAAATCGCCACTACGATTTTTATCGTGGTATCGTGTCATGTCACTAGATGAGCTAGCTCACTTAAATTAAAAAAACAATATCAACCGTAGTTTCAATCACATTTGCATTCGCATGTCGAACGCATAATATAACGACTTAACAAAACAACTAAACAATGTAACAGCGACAAATTCAACTTAAACTATAAAGCAACAGCAACTTTAAACAATATTGTATTCCGTAGTAAACGTAGCTTACAGTAGGTATCTAATCACACATAACTTAAGATAATCATCATCTTTGCAGCCTACATTTACCCATTGCTGGGTCTTCTATTAAGAAAATAATTATCTAGTTACACTTGCAGATAACTTAACAGACGTAATTCTCTTTCGAAAACGATGCTAATGTGAGCATCAATTACTTTACATTTGTCCAAGGAGAGCATAATACACTCCATCCTTAGGAAGTTGATAAACAAATGTTTGCAGTGATAGTGCAGATATAATAAAAAATTGTGAAATAACTTCAACAAGCACTTACTAATGTACCCAACACCATACATTTCATTCATCAAAGGTAGAATATTTTATTGTGAGTAGTACAGTTATTTGTGATAAGATAAAGCTTGTCCGGGGAATTACTACTAAACCTATTTCTGCCGCCAGGTAGCAAGTAGTATCTAATGCTCGCATTGACAGCAATGCAGCAAATTACTACAACTCAACAAGTTGTCAGTGTTGAGTGATCTCTTATTTACTTTATATCTAAACTTACTACTAAATATATAAAAGCACTATAATTGAGTTGAATAACATGTCACCATCATTATCATCACATCACATAGGTAAAAAAAATTCTACCAAACGAACATTATATTTTTGTGAAACACTTTCAACGCACTGATAATTTTGAATAGATTAAAACCGGAACTAATAAGTAACATCAAAATTAAGTACACTACATATGCATACTTTTTAGTTCCATACACATTTGACTTACTTCTCACTTTATTTACCCTATATAAATATCTTTATCTATACTACTAGTATAAAATATATATTTATAGAGAGAAGATTTGTATTTTTGTTTGTTACGAATAAACTTAAAAACTCCTAGTCAGATTTCAAAAATTCTTTCACCATTAGAATGCTACATTTTCCCTGAGTAATATACTACTACTAGCGACCCACCCCGGCTTCGTACGGGTGCGGTTTTATTGCACCCGCGCGAACTGCTAGTTATAATAAAAGTGGCTTCTCGCCATCTGTCCCTCTGTATGTACGCTTTAGATCTTTTAAACTACGCAACGGATTTTAAGGCGGTTTTCATCAATAGATAGTGATTCAAAAGGAAGGTTTATACGTATAGTTTAAGCACCAGTGCAAAGCCGGGAAGCTAGTAAGGTATTTACCGTAAAATTTAAATTTTATTGGCTATTAAATATTTACTATTCATCCTCATGCGAATCAAGTACTCCTGCTTTAGTTAGTTTGATAGATACATAGTAAGACTTAGAACAACAATATTTCAGTATTTACACACACCGAGAACATTTTTTATGGTCCACATGTACCTACTTCGAATAATGTACGCTATACGATATTTATTCTGTAATGTTGCATTTTTTTTAATAAACTTAAAACTTGAAACGTAGATCGTTTCAGTAAACTGATCGAATGAAGTCTACACACAATAGGTGCATTACATATTACCTATGACAAATTTACAAAATCTTAATCAACCTTTGTTTACGCATCGATTATAGGATTGGCGGTTTTTTATTAGTTTGAAATACGGGTAGTGGAATTCTTGTTATTTTCACACAAATCGGTAAAACAACATCAATTGTCAATCGTTCGTAACGTATCGTCCACCTATCGATTTGTAAGGTGTTTTAGTAGTTTATTTTACGCACTAGAGGCACTGTAAAAAACCGTTTACAATACGAAATAGGTGTTTTTGTGACAAGTCTAGGTAAGACTTATTCAGATCTACGTATGTTAGTTGTACTAGTTTCAGAGTGCTTAGCATGAAAAACTCGTTTGACTATCGTAAATGTAAACGTATCGTCTAGCTGACATTTTAATTTGCTTTTTCGTCTAGCTAACAGCGCCTCTTTAGTGCGTTATATGAGTTACCTAAATTCCATACAAATTGATCGCTGGACGATGCGTTTACGATTGTCAAACGAGTTTTTCATGTTATGCACTCAGAACTAAACCCAAACGACACCGTACCGATACGCGTATGACACAACAGATAATAGTAAGTCCTGATTTGAACGTGTTGTGTCTGGTAGAACATAACTGTTATCAGCTCAAAGCAATACTCAAGGCGATTTTAGTTTCACAATAGTTAATGGCTTTTTGTTGACTAAAATGACATTTTTGTGTTATCTTCCATAGACAAAACAGTCTGATGCATTATACCATGATTATACCCACATTATATCTATCGGAAACTGGTACTGGTTGTAAAAGCTTTGTATAATTGCAAAATAATGTATTGGTTATTATCGCTCAAAGTATTTTACAAACCTGAGCAGCAGCTATGTGAATCGTTTTACTTTTTTTTAAGTTTAAAATTTTAAATGGGGCTACATTGCCATTTTGCTTACAAATGTGGGCGTGATCGATCACACATTTTCAAACATACCTAAATAAATGATTATGTATTCAAGCAAACATAGTTTTGCGTGGGATTCTATAACCACTTCTACCTAGGAACATCTACCCTCTACCCTAGTAGCATTTTTGTTGGCATCCTTTTGCCAACGGTTGGCAATGTATTGGCAGAACCATCTGCCAATACATTGGCTATTAAATATTTACCAATTGCTAGCTAGCAGTTAGACCACCAACTTCGATCCAAGATGCCCAACTTTTATCTTTTTTTTAAACCTGTATTATCCCACTGCTGGGCAATGTCCCAACCAAAAAAAAAAGATCGTATGACTCAGTAGCCCACACTGGTGGAGGAGTTGATAAACCGCCTGTTGGCCGTCATAGCCTAACAACTTTGAAAAAGCCGGGATCGACTGCTTAATGTGCCCTCTGAAGCATGGAAGCGCTGCAGAAACTGTCACTGGCGGTCACCCATCTAAATGTTGACTACGCAGAACTTCGTTGATCTGTTATTACGAACGACCAAATACTGAAACTATGACGTTTTTGAAGTTTCTTTAAACGATTTTGAAAATTAACGATGCTGATTAAACTTAATGCCAACAAAAAATGCTACTAGAGCCAAGCCCTTATTAAAATGTCACATCTATTCGCAATAATGTTTATTGAGTTTATCGGTTTATGCATTCACATAATTGGTTTATGCGTTAACGTCATTGACGAATAGCACGTCGCGGTCCTTAAGGCCCGCGTCCTGTATGCTGGCGGAGCCGCGGGACAGCACCCGCTTCGGGAAGTTCGTGGTGATCTCGAACTCTTCGGGCGATTGCGGGTGACTGAACACAAAGTCGTATAGATCCTGTAATACAAAAGGTACTTTCATCATTATGGTGCTCATCATTGGGCTTTTTTTTTATACAACCAAGTGTACGGCCCACAAGATGGTAAGCGGTACCTATTTTGAGCCTTCACCACCTATCGACTTCTGCAACCTATTAATTAATATCATCGGTCCATCTAGTAGGGGCCGTTTTCACACTACGTTTTCCAGTTCATGGACGTTATTCGAGAACCTTTATTCTTCAGCGGTTATCGCTTCTGCGAGGTATAAGGCTTGCCCGCAGCCACTTATTATTTATTTATTGAGCACAAGACAATGTACACAACTAAAACTATATAGGAAACATTTCAAGTAAAACTAACCAAGTGCCATTATAATTACTTCAACTTACTTATCCTAAGGCTGATATCACACTGGCGATTTGCGAGCGAGTTCAATGCGAGGCGAGTCCGCAACGAGTTCGCAACGAGTTCGCAACGAGTTCGCATCGAAGGCACAGCGAGTTCGCGGTGGCGTGCTGTCTGAGTTTAATGAAGTGGGGCGGGCTGTTGAACGTGTGTGTACAAAATGGCGTCGAGGCGCTATTCGCGGCAAGCTCACTGCGGTATCGCCTCGCTTGGCTCTTAATTATTTTTTTCCTTTATTTTACATACCTACTTATATTCTTGGCATGAGCCTCACCTAGTTCGATTGGTACCACACTGAAGCTTTATGATGAAGAGGGATCATCAAAAAAAAGCTAGGAACCCAGCCGAGTTTTTGCCAGATTTTTGTAGGCTGGGGCGCGTGAAATTGGCGTAAATTAACCTTTATGACGTTTCAAAATGATTGTTGTGATACAAAGACATTAAGAATAATCTTTGTTTATATTTTCGAATTTGTGATATGATTGAATAAATATATTTTTTACTTACTTTACTTGCAAAACGCCAGTATGATAAGGCAGTAAGTTAGTTGCATAATAAAGTGTTTACCCTCGTGGTGTGCGTGATGGTGAACCGGCGCGTGAGCCGCTCCCCGCACGGCAGGCGGATGAGCAGCGCCAGCGTGCCGCGCCCCGCCGCCGGCTCGGCCGGCAGCCGCGCCGCCGTCGCCGCCCGCGCCTCTACTATCTGCAACCAATGTACTGGATTACAATTGCTGCCCTACTATCAAAATGTTATAAACTTCGGGAGGTGAACGGATTACGAACCTCTTAGCTACCATCAAGTTTCACCGGATTTGTTCCGTCGTCACGTGCCGTTTTAGGGATCGATTCTGGATGTGATTTATGGTACGAGGCGGTCCTTCTATGGGTTGTTTGTGTTAACTTACGTCTTGTTTGTGTCTCTCCTCCTCTTGCTTGAGTTGTTTGACGGCGTCGTCTCGCTGCTGCTGGAGGGAGCGCTCGGCGGCGCGGCGGCGCTCCTTCTCCTGGTCGGCGGCGAGGGACTCCGCGTACGCCTCGTCCTGCGCCGCCCGCAGTCGCTGGTTCACTTCCCGCTCCATTCTGAAGTTAATAAATTAAATAAATAACACGATCCTAAGGTGGTAGGTTCGAAACCGGTCGTGCATCAATGCATTTTTCTATTCGAAAAATCTATTTACAGTATTTACAGTACAATCTATTTTATGCCAGTGCTCTCAAAAGCTGAAGCAAAACATTGTGAGAACACTGATGAAACAAAAACTTCAAAAATCATCTGCCATCCTCCAATCCGCATTGGGTCTGTGTGGTTATGATAACCCAATTTTATTTTTGATTATTTGCTAAGGCAACACCAACAAAAAATAAATATTACAAACTTATTTATAAACTTATACCATGTGTCCCAGCCGCAGGAATATTAGAAGGCTTTATAACATGTCAAAAGCAAGATTAAGAGTGTCTTACCTATCAGCCCTCGCAACAGCCAGATGCTGTTCATTATCAGTCACAACTCGCCGCAGACGGGCCAGTAGCTGCGTCGCGGAACACGAGCCCTCACTCCTCGCGACCACCGTCATCCGGTGGTCCCTCACACACACCAAGCATATAAGCGGGTACCTCCGCCCGCCGACTGACTGGGCGACGCGCCAGCCCTCGGCTGTGTCTACTGAACAGCCCCAGAATAATGCATGGGTGTTTATGTATGTGATCACTTCATTGTCTGATAGCGCTGTCCTGGAAACAAAAATAGAAGATATTGAGATATTTATTTATTCATACATGTAGGTACAAAGTTCGTATAGATCTTAATTAATACATTGCCAGTAGGTACATGAACCCTGTCAGAGCGCTGCAATATTGAGTTTGATCAACTAAAATAGTATGTAAATAGGTAGATATGATGCAGGTACAAAAACATTAATCAAAATCAATCACATGTCAAATTAACAAAATATAAATAGTACAAAAATATAGGCTAGTTTAAATTACATATTGAATGAAAAAATGAATCTAAATATAAAATATCATTGAACATTTAAACTGGAATGGGTCTAGTAAGGAGAATAGACTATTTTCTGTTTTTTGGGAGCTCAATTAATTGGTTCTTTTTGATGATGGCAGCTCAATTTTAGAATAGGCTTTGAACTGAAACTAACCTGCAGAAATTTTGGGTTTCAGTTGCTGACTCTGAGTGCAGGTATACAACTAAAAACCTCAACTCATTTTTAGCGTCATTGAGCGCCTGTGCATAGGTACCCTGGTAGAATACTGGGTGAGGGTTGTACTTAGCTGAATAGCTGTTGATGAAACCCATGACATCACCCAGTGGGTCAGTGACCACTGAAAACAAATGATTATTAAATAAATATTGATATACATTTATTACACAGTGCCATCTAGCTCCAAACTAAGCAAAGCTTGTAATATAAACATAATAAACATTTATCTTATCTTATCTTTTAAAAAAAATATATAGAAACCAGATAACTGATAGATTCATATAAATTGTTCTTTATACTCTCCAACAGTATCCTTTTCAAGGATTGTCCAATTAAATTGTTTTAACAAAAATTGGACAGCAATCACTTTTATTAAAATGCAATAATTACTCATTTTATAGAACATGTAAAACTATATTTGTCTTTATATTAAATATTTAAAAAAACAGACTGAAACTATCTATAATACTTACACCTTCTGTCATCATTCCGGAGAAAACTTATGAGTAAATTGAAGACTGATGAGAATGTGTTATAGCAGACTGATACAACCAGGTTTACTACATAACTTAGAAGGCCCCGCATCCCCCCAGGGCCTTCTGGAGGTTCATCTGTGAACACGTGTTGTGCTATGTGGTCATGTACAACTGGGGGTGCCCGGGCTTCTGTAGCGAACACAGATGGCCGACCTTCTCTAATATTCAATTGCTCCTGTATGGCTACCTGAGAGTTGAAAGTATAGATAACTAATTTAATCTTGAAATTGGATGGCCGGAAATTGTAGAAAGCCTTGCTTATGGGCACTATTATAAAAAAATGGTTTATTAAACATTGATTTAGGGAAATTACATTGTAGTTGTAGTTTAGATCATTGTAATCCAGTCAGTCAGCCAACCAACTAGACTAAAAAATACGTGGAAGGACTGTAGTGAAGGTCAGCAAAACAGTGAATGAGGATTACCTCTAAATCCCATTGGTGTCTTTGTAATACGTCTCGACATATTGACATGTCCTCAATACCAGTAAGATCTTGGAATTGTAGTATTTTATCCGTTTGTTCTTGGGTGAGACCCATTGCATTGTCTTCGAGATCCATGCTGTTCTATTTATTTTGTTATTGCTCTCAACCTGACACGATTATAAGTATCCGTAGGTAATTTAAAAATATACTTATACTATAAATACATGGTACACAAAATAAAACAGAAAATTAATGCGATTTTTTGGAATATTTTCCTGAAAGAAAACAGCGAAATGTCGAAATGTCAGTCCGTCTCTTGTTGCTTGTCATGTCATCCATTTGTCAAAATAGTCATGGTCATGGGTACTTCGCGAACGAATACAGGAAAATGAAGTACTTCATCGATAAGATTGTGTGGTTCACCCAATGGGTTCACCACTCATTAAAATGTCTCTAGTTCATTTAGTTCACTTATTTCATTTGTTTAATTGTGTCTTTTGCCTTGCTGCAAACGAAAACGTATCATGTTGTCGTTGCCATAAGCCTGATAATACTTGTTATAGTACCTAATTGTTTGCTTCAATGCTTCGTTTAGCATCACACTCGACGAAGACGACACGGATAGAAAAAACGGTAAGAAAATGAAGTACTTCATCGGTAACATTGCGTTGTCATTTTGCTTCACCACTTAGTCCAAATTTTGAAATGCTTAAGAACTATTAAGTTCTAAGACCTAAATGTACTAAACGATATACTGAAGTAAATGAACAACTCAAATAAATGAATGAAGCACTCAGAATAGTTCTTTATTAGGAAATAATTATGTACTAGACGATAATACCGAGTAAATGAACTACTGTACTAAATGAATGAAGTACTTCACTGAGCCAAATGAAGTACTTAATTTTTTTCTTTTTACTGACACATTTTGCGCATAGCTATTTATCAACCATAGACAATACTAGACCATAGATTAGATTTTGTTTGTTCTTTATTTTTATTCATAGACGACAAGTTGACATGCGATCACAGACTATTATGATGCTAACGCATCATGCGATGCGATCCGCGGCAAGCAAACGTGCCGCGGGTTTTGTTCATGTTCAGTTTACATTGACATGGAACGTCGTAGTTAAAATGGGTAGGGATCTTGATGTTAAACCCTAAACAACTTTACATAAAAATTAATGTAACTTTTCAAATACATTCAATGCTGCCTCATGCATGCCGGTTCAGTAGGTAGGTATAAATTATTATTTAAAAATCTTGCGCATTGGATTTGGAATTACAGAACGAATAATGTGTTTTTTTTTTTTTTTTTTAAAGGCAATGGCAACCGATTCCTCTTTGGGTTATGAGGAATATTACTGCCAGCTTCACGTACTTAATTCATTGTGTGGTTTTTATAAACCAAAAAAGACCGAAATGATTAATAAATAAGATGAACATTCAGAATCTGCTATATATCTATAAAATAATTATAAATACATATACATATAATATACTTTATTATTTATATATATTATTAATCGAATATTATTATAGTTTATATCATAGTAAGTTAAAAAATTTATAAGGGCACATGTAGAGTATTTATTTGTTAAGGAAAGAAGAGAGCTTAAGTTGGAAGGAAGAGGAGCTTTATAGTTAATTAAGAAATCATATATAGAGGGGGAGGAGTATCTTGAGCAGTAGTAAACTATGTGTGTGATGGATCCATCGTCGAGGCCACACTCACATAAAGATGTATCTCTCACTCTTAATTTTCGGAGGTGAACCGGTGAAGAGCAGTGGCCGATTCGCATTCTAGATATAGTTGAAGTAATTTCTTTACTGAGTTTAATTTTTGCAAACCAAGGTCTGAAGGTAACAAACGGTTGGATTTGGTAAAGATGATTACCCTTATGTGAGCTAGAAGAAGACCAGTGTGCACTCCAGGCTGTTTCTAGTCTTTGTTTTGCAACAGCTATAATATCATTGGGGTATGTTGAAAAATTATCTTTATTTCCATGTACAATAGCATTCTTAGCCAGAAGGTCCACCCGTTCATTACCCTCAATTCCCCTGTGGCCAGGTATCCATGCCAGTGTAATTTTTAGTTCATCATCATGACACAATCTTAAAATGTGTTTGATGGTTAGTGCTATAGGACAGGTAGAAGTAGATTTTCCAAATGGGTTAGTCATCAATAACTGTAGGCTACTTTTAGAATCAGAGAAAATTACAGAATCAGGAATATTATTGTTATTAGGGTCAGAGGAGGATCTGAGCTTTCAACTTGCAAGGCATTTATAGGGGATGATTTCATAGCTCCTATAACTATTCTTAACGCCTTTGAGTGGCTTATGTCCAGTTTCTTGATAATGGTCTTATTACCGGGTATCAGTAGATAAGACCCAAAATCCAAATGACTCCTAACAATTGCATTATATAAAATTTTTAAAGAAAATGGGTGTGCACCCCACCATATTCCTGCCAAGCACTTCATTATATTAATATTGCGTTCACTTTTGCCAATCATTTTTTTAACATGGGCCACCCCATTTAACTTTGAATCAAAAATCTTTCCAAGAAATTTAACTTCTTTGACGATTGGTATACTAACCCCATTAGAGTTAACAGTTATATTCGGGATTTGCCTTTTTCTTGTAAAAACACATACAGAGCTTTTGTTTGCTGAAAGGGAGAGAGAATTGGCGTTTAACCAGTTATTAAGAATGTCGATACCCTCCTCTACTTTATGTGCCGCTTCAATCAGTGATGAGTGAACGGAGTAAATAAGCAGGTCATCAGCATATTGTAGTACTCTGTTCACTGCTGTTAAAGATCTTTCAATATCAATAGTATATACGTCATATAGAAGGGGGCTTAATACAGATCCTTGGGGGAGACCTTTCCATATGGTTCTATCAGTGTCCTTTACTCCTTTCATTCTCAATGAGATTTGTCTACCAGATAATATATTAAATATGAAAGAGGTCATCTTAGTCGGAATTCTTAGCTCATGCAGTTTATGCCTAAGGATCCGAAGATCAACATTATCATATGCAGCTGAAATGTCTAAGAAACCAGCCACAACTGATTCATTTCGGGACCAAGCTAAATGGATATCTGTTGTAAATATGGCTTGGCTATCGGAAATGCTTTTACCCTTTCTAAATCCATACTGGGAGCTTGATAAAAGAGAGTGATGTTCCAAAAACCACTCCATGCGGTTCTTAATTAGATGTTCTACAATTTTAGGTATTGTCGATGAAAGAGCTATTGGGCGATACGATGAAGAATCCGATGGGTCTTTACCAGGCTTACATATAGGAATTACAATTTGATGGTTCCAATATTTGGGAATCAGTCCTGAATCAATGACAAGATTAATTATTTTTAAAAAATATTCAATTGTGTTTTTATTTGATTTTGCTATAAATGAATATGGAATCCCATCTGGACCAGGGGCAGAGTCTTTAACTCGTTCTAGAACGAGTTTTAATTCTTGATAGGTAAATGGGGCATCAAGAGAGGAATTAGGGTGTGAAAACTGGGGAAATGGATCATTTAATAAGTAGTAGGGCCTAGGTAGTTGAGTTTCATTAGGAGCTAATGGGGGAGCCAATTTGTTCATGAAATCATCTGTCCAAGTAGTAGAGTATGATTCAATGCTATTTTGTCTATGAGATGACCTAAATCGTCTTATTTTCTCCCAAACAATATTAGAAGGGGTTTGAGGGGAGATAGAGGAACAAAAGTTACGCCAACCTTTAAATTTTTTTTTCTTTAAAAGTCTTTTGGTAGCTGCGTTTATATTTTTGTATTGAAGAAAATTTTCTAGTGTTACAACTTGATCACAGTTCCCTTCAGCCGTCTTGCGTTGCTTAATAGCATCAGTGCAGTCAGCATCCCACCAAGGGGGAGAGGGAATTTTACCGCTAGAAGAGTTTTTTTTTTTAAAATAGAATTCGCAGCGTCTATAATAGAACTTTTGAAAAGGTCACAGCAGTTTATTATATTGGAGGTGGTGGGTGGAGGAAGAATTTAAATTTTTTCGTCTAATAATTGGGAGTATGAATTAAAATATTTTTTATTAATTATGTAAGGGAGTAGAGGAGGTAACTCAGGGGATGACATATTTTGACCAGGAAAGGAGATAAGTATGGGATAATGGTCTGACCCGTGGGTAGTTGGAATACGAGACCATGAGAGGAGACTAGCTAGTGAAGAAGAACAACATGATAAATCAACGAAACTAAGGTTTGCCCCAGGAGGTGTTCTGCGCGTAGGGGCACCATTATTTAGAACACACATATCCAAATTATCCAAAATGTCTATAACCTGTTGCGCAAATGTATGGTCATTAGGAGCCCCCCATAATTGATGGTGGCAGTTGAAATCCCCCAGAAGAATAATAGGAGAAGGAACTGCAGAGAGATAAGAGCGCAAAATCGGAATAACAGCATTATTACGTTTCGGGATGTATACAGAAACGTAGGAAATATTATTGTATCTCAGGGCAATAAAGTTTAATAAGTTACTGGAATTTATTATGGGGATCTTATTAAATGTTAAATTATTTCTAATAAAGAGGGCGGAACCGCCCCAACCGTCATCCCTGTCGTCCCGGAGAATGGTGAAACCTGGGGTTCTAAAAATTGAATCAGGACCCAGCCATGTCTCCGAGACGGCAGCAATGAACGGTTTATAGTTATTTAATAGGTGGTGTAGTTCAGACTTATTCTGAACCACACTCCTACAATTCCATTGGAGGACATCCATGCTTAACAGCATTAATTAGTGTGATTGATATAGTGTTTATCATGTGAATTGCAACGTTATTCGGTAAATCAGCATGGAGAATTATGCTGGTTAGAGAAGAGATCAAGTTATTAATTGTTTCATATGACAAATTGTCATTTTTACTGGTATTGGACTCTTTATTCAAGTTTATGGCACATCCATTAGGAGGGGCTGGAATGTCATAGGATTGGATAAGATTTCTATGGGCTTTTTGATCATAACCTTGTACTAGTACTGGTGGGGGTCGGGGGGGAAGGACTACAGTTTTGCGGTAGGATTGAGTTGTTTGTTGGGTAGGCATAGTTACCTGAGGGGTATCAGAGAAAGATATTTTTTGAGAGGGGGTAATAGTAGGTGAGGATGTTAGGACTTCTGCAAAAGATTTTTTTACTTGGGGTACCTTTTGTATGGCCTCCTGGTATGAGACATTATGATTTGCCATATGGTGTTTTATACTAATTTGTCTGGAATATTCCTGGCATTTTTTGTTAGTGGCCAAATGATTTCCAGAGCAATGGAAACAAACAGCCTCTGCCTCGTCGACCAAGCATGAGTCTCCAGAGTGTTCTCCTGAGCACTTAAAACATTTTGGTTTGGACCTACATATACCTTTGGTGTGGCCAAATCGGCAGCAATTATAGCATTGGATTGTGGGGAAGATGTACTGTTCTACTTGTAGGATGGTATAGCAACATGCTATTTCCTTTGGTAGAACTTGTCCGTCAAAGGTGAAAACAACAGTTTGTGTTGGGGTCCAGGCACTGCCATCCATAGTTATAGTTTTTTTGCTAAGACGTCGAGTTTTTATTATTTTGCCTGTACCAGGAGGGCATTGAACTGATTCAATGATTTCTTCATGGGTCCAGTCTGATGGGATGCCTTTAACTAAACCCATACGGGATATATTGTGTGAGGGAATATAAACTTTGTATTTATTTTGTTCCAAAATGTCATTCTTCAAGAATTGGTTTGCTTCTCCTGGTGATCTAAAGCTGACTGATAGACGATTTCTGCCGATTTTTTTGATGCCGTCATTCAAAATGGCCGTGAATTTATGTTTATATAAGAAAGAACCAAACTTCAACGGGTGTAGTGTTGTTCCCGTTCCATTCAATTCTAAGAGTTCTACGTATACGATGAAGGGACCAGAGTCATGAACTTGATAGTGATCCCTAGTTATGGGGGTTGGTGGAGTGTCTTGTGTCATTGGGGTTGGGAAGGTGTTTTGGGTCAAGGGGGTTATTGGTGTATTTTGGGTCATATGGGTTATTGGCGCATTTTGGGTTGCTGGGTTTGAGGGATTTTTGACTTGTTTGTTTGTTTTATTAGGGTTTGGAGTGATTTTGTTATTTATAAGGGGGGCAATTGCTACTAAATCGTTTTTAATGTTAGTGTTGTTTATGGCTTTAGTCACTGTATTTGATTCAGATATGGTTTTTTTGGTTTTGCATATTGCCTTTAACTTCTCCAGCTTTTTAGTTTTTTTCTCTTTTTTTTTGGATACGATAGAAAATGTCGGCTCACTGCTTTTCAAGAACTCTGAAATTCTATTAGTTGTCTGAGGTGGTGAGCTCAGAGAAGCATCTTCATTGTTATACGGTAACTCGATAAATATTTCTGGAGAACCCAGTATGTACCCGGGTGTGGTCTCGGTATCAATCTCCAGATCACTAGGACCCGGGTCCTGGACATCGGCCTCCATCTTTATTACCCATAGGTTTGACCGACCTGTGTGTGTAATATAACCAAAAAGAAAAACTTACCAGTAGGAACAATAAATACACAAATGATAGTAAATATAGAGGATAAACTAATAATATAATAATCTACACTATTCAAAATAACAGATTCTGATGAACTTAGCAAGTGGGGAAAATAAAAATTTAGAAAAAACAGAAAACACGTGAGGTTCGTACGCTCCACCGGCACCGAAAAAACGAATAATGTGTTTAGGTATGTTTGTTAACTGCTAGCTTCAATATAATAATTTTGATTAACTATGCAATAATACGATTCATTTTTTCCCCTTTTCTTTCTTTGCAGGCGGGGGTGGAGGTGGCGTTGGCGGGGCTGGCGGTGGTGGAGGTTCTTCTTCGATAACTGGTTCTGGAGGTACTGAAGGATCTTCATCTGGGTTCTCAAACAAATATTCTGCCTGTAGGTCAGCGTAGATAAAAGATAAAAGTTGTGGGTAGGTAAGTAGGTATCTTTAGGGTCATTCCTTAAAATAATAATTTAGTAAGTAAGTAGGTACTAATAGACTTTTGTAAATACCTACCTTTATCTCATAAAGCTCAGGTGCCAAGCTAAAGAGGCTTTCCACAAAATTTTCATAGAATACATTGCCATCACCACGAACATTCGCATCGCGCAACATTTCTATAGTCTCTGCTTCATCAAATACATCAGCATACGTGGTAACGATGGTTTTGATTTCTTCTATTTCTAAAAAGTCTCGCTTTTCTGTATCGAACACCTGTACAATGGCCATACAATGAATTAACTAGCATGTATGAAGGTCTTGTAGGTAATATGTGATGTGTAGTATGTTTTTTTTTATATTCGAATTATTTACTCAACTTTTATAATAAATTATTTTAAAATAAAATGACTTAAAATTTTTGTAAAAAATAATTTGTACCCAGCTGTACGTACATACCTACCTGCTTAGTATATGTAATTATGTATAGTTCTCTCGGCGGATCTAGGTATACCTACGTGAAGTCCGTTTTGATGCGCAACGCAATAGAGCTTTTTCTAACTAAAATATCTTTGCACAACACAAACGGCTAACTTCACAGATGCCTAGATCCGTCGTGAGAACTATACATGTATAGTTTGCACAGCGGATCTAGGCTTCCGTGAAGTTAGCCGTTTGTGATGCGCAAAGACAATTTAGTTTGAAAAAGCTCCATTGCGCATCGAAACGGCTAATTTCACTACGGCCGAGATCCGTTGTGAGACCTATACCTACCTTAACAGACCACTGTTTTATTAGGTAGGTACCTACCAACAAACTTTATTTTATTTTTATTTTAGTAAGGCAAGTACAGCTGGGAATGATTGGCTCGTTACCTTAAACGCCAGTGCAAGTTCATGTTTGATATCTGGTTCTAAAACCCATTTATTGAGCATATAAATAAACTGCTCCCAAGTCAGAATTCTTAATGCTCCTGCTTTTAAAACTTCTGCCTCTGTCATAATTTCTGCATAACTTGGATAGTGGAAACTTCTTCTATGAACTCTTTAAATGAAAAGAACTGGTTATTTTGAGGAAATGAAAAATGAAACGATCATCCTGCTACCTACTTTCTGCTAAGGTGTAGGTGTAGGCGGGCCCTACACCTACAATAAGTTTGCACAATATTTTTATTGCGCAATATGATTGAATTGGCCTTCTCACTCAAACGATCAATTATTATTTTGACGCAATCATTGACGACTCATATGCGTCAATTTTTTCGCGTGAGCAGGAGCAAACGGAACTGTTCCGTGAACAAGATGTCAGACCAAGATTTGGCTACAGCTATAATGTTACTACTTGTGGCTAAAAATAAAAATAAAATATGTCGCTAGTCGAAAAACTGGTACATGAAAAGGCAAAAATATACCACGAGCACGGTCAGATCCTCGTCAAGGCGACGCACAGACTAAAAAATATTGCTTAATACATCCTACACGGTGCAATGATAATTAAGGTGCAATAAAAATTAAACTCGCTCAAACTTTCGTTTAGTCATTGCGCAAACTTCAATATCTCTTATTTATACCAACCCTAGACGATCAATTGTATTGCACAATTCGTGATATTGCGCAATGTTATTGTAGGTGTAAGGCACGCCTTAATCGAGCATGTGACGCACGCCATAACCGGCTGAGGAAACTTCTAAGCTAAGCTACTAAAAGTGCCTAGCAACCACTAGCAAAGCTGCAGGCAGAAACTAGGCAAGCCTGATGATGAAACGAATACTCTAAGCACCTACTTTTTCAATTTCAGAAAGTCCAATAGATTTTCAATCGTTATTACGCTAATTGGTTCTCCTTCATTTATTGTGAGCAAAGGTTTCGAAATATCTTGAAACCAATCACTAAATTCTTGAATTTGTTCTTCTGTGAAACGTGGAGTTACATTTGCTAGAGGATTGAAAACATCGAAAACTGCAGCCATAACGTGAATTTACCAAATCAAAAACTAATTATTAGGAAAAATATTATAATATTACCTACCAACCCATCATAGTACAATAATAACCCAAGAGAATGTAAGCACTACGTTTAATAATAACGTAGTGTTTACATTCTCTTGGCTTGCCAACCGACCCTCCGACAAAGTCACTTCTGAACCCCGTTTCCAACTTATTAGTCGCTAGCGAGTGACGAACTAGACGCAAACCTGATGACTGTGTGTATGTGTGTGTGGAACACGACACCACAGAACAGATATTAGTACTACACGACACGACAACGAGTTGCTATAAAACCTAGAATCAGGGTTCTGCAGGGTTGTCGTCGCGACGACGCGTCGTCGACGCAACGTCATTATTCTGAGTAGTCGACCGTGCGTCTCGGCATACTATTTAATCTATGGTTTGTGTTGCGTCAGGTTGCGTCAGTGTCAGTATCATACGTCATGTCATGCATCATTGCATGTTTGTCTGTCACTGTCAGTCAGCACAGCAGTATCTTGGCCACAGACGCCACAAATTAAAAGAAGAAGGTCAGTCAGGGTTTTTTTTCTAATCTAGTTTTGTTTGTTTGATCGAAGTTTTGTAAATTAAAATTAATAATTCCAATATTGCATTGCATTGCACGATAATCAGCGATTCAGCGAGCGAGCGAATGTGTGTTCAATAATGATTAAATATTGATTTGTTAACTAAAACCACGTAACCTTCAAATAATAAAGTAATAATTTATCAAGACTTGGTAAATATAAGCATTTTGTTTTCTGATTAAAAACAGCTGTATGTAATGATTTGGTCTATTCTACATTCGGTCTTACAGAATGAAGGTGCCTACATCGAACGTCTGCAAACAAAGTAACTATATTAATCTTAACACTGCTACAATCAGTACCTAAGTACATACTTATGTAGGTACATAAACCCCTGAGAGACTAACATAAAAGCACCAAGTACGTTTACTTACTCAGACCTACAAGCTATGTTCGAATCGGACGACTTTGATCAGGTATTTTACAAAGTTTTTCTTTATGTAAACTGATTCTGTAATAAACCATACCTACATTCATTTTATTGTAAAATATATTTTTAATGTTTGTTTTTTAGGTTTTGTCACAATTTGATTTCCCTGAAGTGGATAATGTAAAGCCACAAGATTTATTAACACATACAGAATTGGAGAGCCAGGATTTTATTCCATGTACAAATGAATCAAAAATAGTTGCTGAGAAAATATACCAAGATCCAAGAGCTAACGAGGCTCATTTACCAAAAAGTCCCATCAATGATACCCAGGGTTTAGCTAAGAAACCCAGTGATATCTGTCAGCCTTTACATGATAGTTTCGTCTTGAGAGTTTGTAATGATGCCAGGCATTCTACAACAGAAAATCAAGTTCTACCTCCTGTTGACAATTTTGTATCACCAAAACACTTGAAAAGAAAAATTATAAATTCTCATTTTGGGCAACAGAACAAAAGAAAGTTTCCTGGCCCTGCAGGACTTCTCACAGGTATTTTAGAGGAAGCTAAGGATGAAAGTATTTGTCAAATTGAATTCTTATCTCAGGTAAATAGCACTTATTAGTAGGTATTACTGTTAAACTTAGTTTCATTTCATATATTTTTTCAACGACCGATGTGGCGCAGCGGGCGCAGGTCCGCCTGCGACGCAGAGGTTGCGGGTTCGATTCCCGCCTCGGAACAAATGTTTGTACGATCTACAAATATTTGTTCCGGGTGTTCTGGGTATTTTATATATATATAATATATATATATTCTATATATAATAAAAAATATCTATCTATGTATTGTACTGTATTAAATATATATCAATCATCTAGTACCCATAATACAGCTCTGTTTAACAGCAGCTTACTTTGGGGCTAGATGATGCTGTGTGGATTGTCCAGCAATATTATTATTATTATTATTTTTTCAACTTAATATCCAATAAACTTGTAACAATTCAGCAAACTATTGTCACAGAACAGATATTAGTACTACATACTATTATTTATAGAATGTATAGTCTCTTAATCTTAACATTAATAAAGCATTTTTTAGTCCTTAAATAAAAAATGTAGACTATTGTTTGCCAAGTGCAACACACACACACACACGACACGTGGGTATCTCGCACAACGGGCTTTACGAGAACTTTTCTTCCCAATACGTGCAAGTTGTGGAATGAGCTTCCTTCCGCGGTCTTTCCGTTGAGCTACAATATGGGCCACTTTAAGGGAAATATAAAAAGAGTCATCCAGGGCAGGCAACGCATCAACTG
Organism: Colostygia pectinataria; assembly: GCA_951394395.1. NCBI lineage: Eukaryota > Metazoa > Arthropoda > Insecta > Lepidoptera > Geometridae > Colostygia > Colostygia pectinataria. Next base: position 5,889,503 of record OX596363.1, read on the forward strand.
TACTTCTGGTGTTGTTGATGTCAATAGGCGAGGGTAACCGCTTACCATCAGGGGGGCCGTAAGCCTGTTTGCCTCCAAATGATAAAAAAAAAAAAAAAATGTGCAGTTTATAATGTTGAAATTTTCAAATGGCAGGATATGGACTTCACTGAAAGTAATCTAAGAAGAGACTTATTTGAATCACCACTCTGGAAACGTCTGTTGAGTGACACACAACACTGGAAAGTACTCAATGTAGATAGTATAAAGACTATCAAGCAGCAAGCTTTGGAAGGAAACCTTCGAAAAAGAAAGGCACAAACTGTGACTGCTTTTATTGAATCTGTAGATAGATCTGTAACAGATCCATTAATAATTTTGAGAGATGAAACTGGTAAGGAGAACCCAATTATAGCTATGATTTAAGTAAGACTATATTTTGCACTGGTAGTCTTAGTGGTAGTAACTCCGCCTTCTTATCCTAAGGTAGTGGGTTTGAATCCGGTTGTGTACCAATAGATTTTTCTACTCGAAAAACTTATGTGCGCAATGCCAGTGCTCACATACGGCGAAAGACAACATAGTAAGGAAACCGGCATGTCCAAGATTCAAAATACATGTGTCATCCACCAATCTGCATTGGGTCCACTTGGTGGATTAAGACCCAATCACTCTCCCTTAGGAGTAGGCCAGTGTCTCAGCAGTGGGAACATTAGAAGGCTGTCATGATGATGATATTTTAAGACTTGCAACAAATTATTTTATTATTGGAGTCTTAAGTTATCTTTTGATCAACATTGATGTAAACTGGCTTGATACGGGTATTTTCCAGTGCTTGCTAGCTGATCGAACATAAGACGCGGCGTCTTATGTTCGATCGATAGCATGCTCTACCAGTCCCTAAAATAGGCTGGTAAAAGAAATACCAAGCTACATGAATGAGAAAGAATGAAGGTGACATAATCAAAACTGGAAGCATATATCCTTAAATAAATTATAAAAGAAAAATATGGTTTTAATGCCATCATCATCATGATGACATTGAGTCAGGCATCAAATTTTTCAGGTTCTATCAAATGCACTCTCCATAGGGATGCCTGGTCTACATTCGCACCATATATTGTCTCAGAATACTGTGCAATAGTGCTACATAAACCTACAGTTCTCACAACAGGTGGTGCATTCAAGAAGCACTATTTGAATATAACACTGAGCAATATACTTGCTTTATTCAGCTCAGCAGTATTGGATGAGAAAATTTTGCCAGATGGGTATAGAATTGAGTATGAAGATGATTTCACTGTGATAAAGTCCGAGCCTTCTTTGGATAATAAAGGTATCTATCATTGTCATTGTAATACATTTTTTTGTCTGAAGATATTATAGTACACAGTAGAGCCACTATCACTAAGACCAGCTATGCCAATAGAATCGTGTTACAATTGCATCATAATCTTTATTACATAGTTGCATTGGATAATTAGACATCACTGGGGCCCAATTCCACTAACACAATGAGATCAAAATTTGTATTTGCATTGTAGTTTTTGACTTTTTCCGTCATACTGAAAGTGTCAAAATTTTATCATACAACTTAATGTTGTCATTGTATTAGTAGCATTGTCCCTGCTCTTTATGTAATGAAAAAAATATATTTTCAGAATTACCTTTGGATTCAAGTAATGGTGCTGAAGACATATTTGATGGTTTAGATATCTTCTTCTCTGATGAGATATTTTAATTCAATTATCCTAGCTTTAATTAGCAAACTTTGATTCTTCTAAGATAGCAATCACACCAGGCGTAACTTGCCGTTGCAAATCGCAAAACATTGTTATGACAATCTTTAATAGGTACTTTTCCAGTAAATGAGCTGATTTGACTCATTTTCTTTCTAACGCTTGACGAAGCAACATGTCTTGCAAAGATGTTTCATAAAAGTAACAAGCATATTGAGAGGGAAAAGACACGTCAAATTTCGCGAAAGCGGAAAGTTAGGTACTAAAGATTTGTAAAAATATCTTATTCTTCTATTGTTTAAATAGAACATAGGTACTTATAGACTTTATTGTGATACTATGAAAACAGTGTTTTATTTGTATAATAAAGTGTTGATTATTATGTAATAATATGTTCAGATTGGAATAAAACGATTTGTATAGTATTTTTATAGTTTTTTATTTTTATGGACCTGTATGTGTCTTTTGACAATATGTTTTGATAAACTTGAGGCATGGAAATATCTGCTCGAACACATTTTGCATTTATACTCTTTGATTTCGGGGTTTGACGCATCATTATTGTCTGTATTTGTATTGGTCGGCTTTGAATGTGATTTTATATGTTTTTTGCAGTTGGAAAGCTTTAAAAATTTTTCCTGAAAAAAAAAAACATGTAATTTTAGTGAAATAATTTTTAAAGGACTTTGTAAACTTGGTAAGTTATAAAAAAAAATATCACTGTTAAATTTCTAACTGTTAGTCTCCATAACTGTCGTGGTAACTTCTCTCGACGTTTTCTGCAACAGGAATCGAACCTGCTACCACTTACATAACAAGGCACTCTCTCACTCACTGGGCCACCAGGGTTGTTAAGGTCAAGGAGGGGCGTCGTTAACTTAGTTGATTTATTAGAAATGACTTAGCTATCCCACCAGCACTATAGGAGCCTTAAAAGGATTGAGCCTTATAAGGATTCATTGAATTGAAGCATGAAGTTTCAAACTTTACCTCACATTGCATACAAGAATACCACTTCTCTTTGCCAGTGTCCAACATGTAGTATGTTTCAGTTTGCTCATTCAGTTGGTCCGTGTCGATGGTGAGAGCATCATCAGCTGGGTCTTCGTTTCCCGGACAGCGATTCTGAAAAATAAATACGATTTTGTGGACTAGTTGTTTGGTTGTCTTATGCCGGAATGTAGCAGACAACTAATTTTCTAAATTATGTTTCATCACTATAGTCTATTAGTGAACACTAGCGACCCGCCCCTGCACTGGTGCTTATAGTATGTATAAACCTTACTCTTGAATCACTTTACCTCCAAGTGATCTGTCAGCATGGTTTCAGATTTGAAAAAGGCCGCGCATGCGCCACACGCGTAAAACGGCTTCGCATATCGCGTCCTCACGTTTCGTATTACGTCCAAGGATACCTCTGGAATTATAACAAAACATTATACATTTGTTTTATTCATTAATAGTGTCTTCCGATCCAAAGATCGTGGATTTGAAATCGTGTTATGGGCAGGCGCCAAAGTCAACTTTATTGTCAGATCAAACTGTCGACGCACTAGCGTTCGTAGCAATGAAACCGCACACTCATCACAATCTGGCACTGTACAGTACAATCTACTATGTAATATAGTGTATAATAGTATTCTATAGGCTTTTTCAAAGTTGTTAGACCATGACCGCGGCCTTCGGGCGGTAAATTCTGTCACCAGAGTTGGCCACTGACTCATACGAGATTACTTTGTCTGTGTATATAAGTCAGCCAGATTCATTTTGTGCCATTCAATGGCTATTTTCTAAACATCTATACTATTCACAAACAACATCAGTTCGTAATCACACTAATATTATAAATTAGAAAGTTTTTTTTTCTCAATAACTCGACAACCACTGAACCAATTAGGCTGAAATTTAAAACATGGATAGATAATGGCTGAGAACTTTAGCTACTTTTTATTCCAGAAAAAAGTACAGTTGCCGAGATCCACGCGAACGAAGTCGCGGGCAACAGCTAGTTCCTTATAAAAAAAGCGCTACTGCCTTGCTATTATGACAGAAGGTCAGTTATGTTGATAAAAACTTAATAAAATACTACTAACTTCGGTTGCACACACTTATGCTTTGAGTCGAAGGCTTGTCCGGAACAATAGTTTCTGTTACGTGAACATGAACGAATTCCACGAACTCTTGTGTTATTTTATCTGATGTCTCTGTTTCTGGTTTATTTGATGCTCCTAAAATAAGAATAAAATAATTCTTAAATCGATAAAATTAATAAAATACTCACAACACTTTTTGGTTATGGTCAGCATTATAATGTTCCTACTGTTGGGAGACTCTTAAGACTCTCGCTCAAAAGCTTGTAGGCGAGTGTGATTGGTTATGATTATGACTCACCACGCGTACCTAATGCGGATTGGTAGATATCATGTCTTACGCATTTTCAGTTAAAAACAGCGTTGAGGACAGTACGATTATAGTACGAAAACTAATATTTTATAGAGGAAAGATTTGTATTTTTGTTTGTTATGAATAAATTCAAAAACTAATGGTTCGATTTCAAAAATTCTTTCACCATTATAATAATACAATAATACTGAGAAACAAAGCCTATATTTATTACTAGCGAGCCGCTCCGGCTTCAGACGGTATTATTGCACTCGCGCGGTCGGACTGCTAGATTATTTTAATATAAAATACATAGGTATCGCGCACCTTGACTAGCCATATTATGAAGCACGTAGGGTGTATGCACGAATGTACCATGAGTGTCGTCTTTACGTTTTACTTCACCGATTATTGTAGTTGGTTTGCGTCTGGTTTTCTCTTTGCCGTCTGCCGTTACCAACATTACAGCCTGAAATTTAATATAGAATTTAAATGATATAGTGGAAATTTCATCGACTTCGTCCGCGCAACGGTGATAAGACAATCAAGGCGCCCACCTGATGTTAAGCACCACGCCTGACTATAACAGATGCAGTGACACCCAAAGCTTAAAGTTTATAAGTGTTTGCGTGGCACTGCACTGCGCTTATCATCCGAGACATTGTTGTTAATTCTCTTTCGCCCAGTAATTTCACTTGCTACAGTGACCTTCAAACCTAAACACAGTAATGCTTGCACACTACTGCTTGGAGGTAGAATATCTGACACTGCGGTGGTACCCACCAAGACGGACTCTTGCTGAAGAGTCCTATACCACCAGGTATTATAATCATCCTTTAAACCTTTGTTCTTGTATGTATCTTTCAAGTCTGTCATCATCTTTGTTCATTGACATAGGAATGACAAGGAAAGACGTTTTAGGAAGCCGGCCAACGTAATTCAAACAATATTAAAGCACGCTTTATTATTGGCTAGTATTTAATCTGACGACCTCGAATGCGCAATGGGTGAGTGCCCGGTTGAGAAGCGAGAGGTTGCGGGTTCGATTTTCGCTTTAGGACAAATGTTTGCATGATCTGCAAGTATTATAATTAATTATGTATGAAAAATTATCATGCAAATTGTGTCCTCAATCTTTATTGACGACACAATTTGCATGTAACTTATTATGATTTATTTATGTATTTGTCCTGGGTTTGTATTTAAAAAAAATTACCTATGTATTCCATCAGGTTATGGTTCCCATAGCTTTCATAGTTTGGGGCAAGATGACGCTGTATTAAAAATGTCCGACAATATTTTTTTGTTTTACTACTGTCACAGAACAGATATTAGTACTTGCTACTGTACTACCACTTACTGTGTAAGAGCACCGGTGGTCTAGTGGTAGTGACCCCGCCTTCCGATCCTAAGGTCGTGGGTTCAAACCTGGCCGTGCACCAATGGATTTTTCTGTTCGAAAAATTTATGTGCGCAGTACCAGTCTCATACGGTGAAGGAAAACATCGTGAGGAAACCGGCATGTCCAAGAACTAAAAATTCGAAAGACATGTGCCATCCACCAATCCGCGTGGTGGATTAAGACCCAATCACTCTCGCCCGAGAGTAGGCCAGTGTCCCAGCAGTGGGAACATTAGAAGGCTGTCATGATGACTGTACTACAGACTTACTACAGTTACTACTGTTACTATAGTAGTTAAATATAGTAAGACTGTAACTTATGGTAGATCCTCTGCTATATTACCTTTGTCACAGCAACGTAGTTTCCCATAAAGGTGTTTCTAATGTTCGTCATTTCCATGAGCTGAGTTACCACGGAGTCTGCCGCGATCACACTACTGATTTTGACCTTCGACGGGTGCTCGCGAATGTAGTCCTGGATCATGTTTATAAACTGAATATCCGCAACGGCATCTATCGAGATAATAATAATTATAGCAGTGATTTAGTACAAATGCAAAGGACGGTACTACTACTAAAAATCCGTAGATGAAACAAGATTACCGACAGCTCCTAGAATAAGTAAATTCTACGGTTGAAGTGGCAGTGGCGAGGTCATATAGCTCGCAGAACCGATACTACCAACTAGAGAATAACAGGCTCTCGAATGGAGACCGCGAACTGAAAAACAAGGTATAGGTCCCCCAACTCTATGGACCGAATAGTCAAATAGTCAAATAGTCATTTATTGGTATGGGAAAAGATACACGTCAAATTAAAAAATTAAAATACATTGTTGTATTTACATGAGTAAAAAAATCAAAATACAATTAGTTATAAATAAAAAAGAATTAAGTATATAATATTATGTCAGGTCAGAAAACGTACACAGCTCGTGTACTTGATGTGCGTCTACGACGCCGGCGGTTTTAAGGCTGAGGAACTCATTAAAAGTGTAGAAAGTCTGCTCGACGAGCCAGCGTTTTAACTTTGACTTAAAGATGCTTGGAGTGGAGGCCTTTTTGACGTGCGTAGGTATTCGGTTGTATACCGGTGGTCCCATAACGTGCGTAAGTTTATTTGATTTCGCCATTGTGCGTGCAACCTCTGACAGCTGACCCGCGCGACGCGTGTCATACCTGTGCGAGTCCCCTAGCCTTCTGAAGGATTTGTAATTAGTCCTCACATGCACAGCTACTTGAAATATTACTGATGACATTAAAGCTCAGTAAATCGGTGGCCGATAGGCTCAAGATCGGTCATCACGGCGATCTTACTCAAATATCGTGTCAGGCCTATCAAGAGACATCAAATAACAATAAAAAAAACAAACCGTTTTTATCTTTTTCAAAAGTCTTTTTGGACATTGTCATTTTCATAACTCCTTTGTGTTTGTTAGACTTCGTAACCTTCGCGTACAACTTTTTTCCTTTTATTGTTTTTCCTAGATATATTTTATCTGGAATGTCTGAAACAAATTAAAATATACCTAACTAGCTACCGATGTTCTAATTATTTTATTTCACTCATCATCATCATAATAATTCAGCCAATAGATATCTGCAGCTAGACTTAGGCTAATATTATATTACGCGCGCGGGTTCAAAACCGGCAGTCATATATAAATAGTTTTGAAAAACACACTTACCATTAAAGGTATATTTCGTTTTTATTTTAATTGATTCACATTTCTTATTAATTTCGTCGTTCTGTTGCAGATCTAAAGAGATCTTTGTTTTTGCTTCATGGTCTATAGTTAAAACATGTTCTTTGGGTTCTTTTCCTAAAATAATAAAAGGACAATAAATTAGCAACATTTAAATAATAATTATGTAAACTATAATATTTGAACTTCATAATTACAATCTCCGTTGATTAATTTGGAACGAGGCATACCTACTCATCCACGAGAGTATAGAGCAATGGGTACTTTTATTGAGTTGTATAATCATCATCATAACAGCCTTCTAATTTTGTCACTGCTGAGACACTTGCCTACTCTCAAACGAGAGTGATTGGGTCATAAACCACCACATAGACACAATGCGGAGTTGAATAATCGTCGTAATGGCACTCAGTAGTTGATGATGATGATAATAACACACCCAACAGTCACACTCATTGTTGACCCCAGATCGGTAACAAGTATTAGGTACCACAACATCCAAGCTTAGAACATAAGTATTTGCTAAGTAATTTTGTATGGGGGCCAGCTCTGGTGACAGAGTTTTTAGGCTGCCTGAAGGTAACAACTTAAGTATTTGCTGAACACAGCATTTGTTCTCAGCAGTATGTAATCGAACCCCCAACCTCTAGCTTTTCAACCAACCAACGCGCCACCAAGTTCCTCAATCATTATGTATATTAAATAAATAAAATAAATAAATAATTAATGCTGGACAGCCCACACAGCATACACGTATTAATTGTACTGTACCTGAATTTTCATTAGCAATTGGAACATTATTCAATACTGTTCTAGGCACAGTGTGTTCAGACTCTTCCATAAGTGCTGGTATTTCTACTTCGATCGCCTCATTTTTAACGTTTTCAGCAAGGCTTGGAACTTTTACTGTTTTCTCTTGCCTGTTAAAAATTGTATAATAAAAAAGTTGAAATAAAAATAAAATAAGTACTTACTACTTTATAAATGCGAAAGTCTCTTAAAAGAGTTTTATCAATAATATCACAAGGAATACTTTGAAACGTCTTACAAGCTAGGCGAATTTACGCCAGTTCCAACGCGCCCAAGCCGTAAAATAACTGGCAATAACACCAACTGCTGCTATTGCTTTTATTACCTACTTAATCACGCCAAATGAAATTTGACACAGAGATAGATTTTAGTCTGGAATAGCATAGACTGCTTTTTATTATTTTTTTCCACGCGAACAAAATTGCGGGTAGACATTGAGAAAAATCTAATTTCTATCTAATATAATTTGTTTATATATACAGAGTGATTTTTTTAAATGGGACAGTATGGGGAAAGCCGAATCTAAAGGAGATAGAGGAAAAGTGTCTAAGGAGACATTAGGTGTTTTTTTATGTAAACAAATTTGGCTCGTTCAAATTTGTGGTCAAGCGTGAGTTGTTCTTAAAAAATTATAAAGTTGGTCAATTTTTTTTTTGACGCGGATCGACTCTGTTTCATGCAAGGATTATTTCATTGTTTGGAAAGAAAAAAATCTGAACAGCAGAAGTTGGTCAAATTTAATGAAAACTAATCTTCATACAGTTGGTTTATTACTTGAGTAAATGTTCGATGTGGCCGCCGTCTTGTCTTATGCAGGTACGAGCACGCTTCAAGACACTTCTAGTTGCATTTAACAGAGACTTATGGTGAATTGTGTTTAAAGTGTTGTAAACAGCATCTTTTAATTCTTGTACGGAGTTGTATCGGGATACATAAATTCGACCCTTAAGGTAACCCCATAAGAAAAAATCTAATGGCGTTAAGTCGGGCGATCGTGGGGGCCACTTTATCGGCCCATATGTACCCATCCAACGGTTTGGAAACTGCTCGTCCAAACATAGTTTACTTGCCCTACTGTTGTGGGCTGGTGCACCATCTTGTTGGTAGATTATCTTACCAAAGTTCCTTAAGCTAATAGTCTCATCCACTAAATCTGCAGCCATGTTAAATATTTCCTGATATTTTTCACTATTTAGCGTTCCTTGGTAAATTTTGATAGCAAAAATTCTGTTATGTAATATCGCACACCAACAATTAAAAGAAAATCGGATTTGGTTGTGGGTTTCTGTAGTTCTTAGCGGATTTATTTTTGACCAGTAATGGTTATTTCTCCTGTTGTACATGCCATTGTTCGAAAAGTTGCATTCATCAGTCCAAATAATAAAATTAGGAAAACATCTATTTCTAATAGTCTGAGCCACATACCAATTACAGAAATGTAACCTGCGGTCTTTATCTCCAGGTAGTAACGCTTGTACAAGTCGACCTTCTATGTAACACTTGTATTTATGAGCCTTCAATATCTTCTTTACAGTTGATTTATGAATACCGATAGTTTCAGCTGCTTCCCGTAACGAAGCTTTTGGGTATGCTTCAAAATATCCCAATACGGCAATAGTTATAAACTCACTATTGACTATTGTCGGCCTTTTACGCTTAGGCTTGAAAAAGCCTTCCTGTCTTAGGTTCTTTATTAAACTATCAAATATCTTGCGATTCGGTACTACACGGTCAGGATAGCGTTCTTGATACCACTTAAGTGCATTATCTCTACTGCGATAATTAAGAAAATACGCCTCAATCAAATCAACTTTATGTGAATTAGTTAACGCCATGATGAATAAAATTACAAGCATGAACTGATTGGAAACAAAATCACAGCTGCAGAAATAACTTACGTTCCAAATTTGAATTCTTTTTTTTATAATTTCAAGACTATCGGTTGCCATGATGTTTACGAAGATTAAAAAAAATGTTCTTCTCTTGAATCATCTGGAGCTCTTATCGATTATCAAAATTTAAAAATGGAATAATTTTAAATATTTTTTTACACGCCTAGGCACTTGTAACAATATTAAAAGGCGAATACTGCAACTGTATGAAAATTAGTTTTCAGTAAATTTGACCAACTTCTGCTGTTCAGATTTTTTTCTTTCCAAACAATGAAATAATCCTTACATGAAACAGAGTCGATCCGCGTCAAAAAAAAAATTGACCAACTTTATAATTTTTTAAGAACAACTCATTCTTGACCACAAATTTGAACGAGCTAAATTTGTTTACATAAAAAAACACCTAATGTCTCCTTAGACACTTTTCCTCTATCTCCTTTAGATTCGGATTTCCCCATACTGTCCCATTTAAAAAAATCACTCTGTATATGCAATATACAGCTAAGTATATAATAAAAAATGTTACCGAGGTTCTGTTAGTTGACTGGTGTCTTCAAGCTCGCTTTTAAGTTTATGTATTAATTCTGTAAAACGTTAGAAAATATTTAATAATTATGATAAAAATATGAATTATGAATTATTTACTCTCGCTCAAGAGTAGGCCAATGTCACAAAAATGGGAGTATCAAAAGGCTGACCATGATGATGATGATTCATCTACTTGATAAACAAATTAATAAGAACATACTTTCATCGGTTGTGATATCATGCAGTCCAAGTGTATCAAGTACAAATACTCTTTCACTGAATTCCAATAACACCCATCCTTTTTGTTCTAGAAGATGGTATTGTGCGTCAGTTAGTGTTATCTGAAATAAAATTGAAAAATAAAAATGTTAAAGTTCAGTAACTACTAGGGTAATTTGATAAATCGATTTGACAAAGAATAAATTTAATATAGGAAGGTACACATAGCCCTATTCATACTAAGGTTGTTTGGTAAAGAGCGCTACTTAGCGATAAGACCACCCTTTGTTATACCGATAAGCTTGAAACTAAATAGTCTGTCAATTTTACATTTTTCAATTTATCTGTCACCAGAGTTGGCCACTGACTCAGACGAACTTACTTACTTTTTACTTAATATTCTTTTTTTATCCTATTCTAATTTCGCAAGCATTAAACGCATTGCTCAATCGCATTGGTTTAAGTGTTTTATTTGATATAACTATCAAAAAGCCAGATGACATCAAAACTCAAACCCTAATTTTCATACTAATCTGTTCAGTATCTATTCAGTTCAGTCAGTCTACATAGTTCATGAAAGCCTAGCTTAACTAGTTTAAAAAAAATTATTGGATTTTACCTCAGTAAAGCTATTGGCTGGCTTTGTTGCTTCTGATTCACTTTTATGTGTAGGTGTTGTTTGAACATTTGTTTCTGTTTCCATCTGAAATATTCAACATCTAGAAATCAACACTTAAATTATACGATTGAAAGTGATTCTGTCTTACTGTCAGAAATGTTTTCACAGCTGAACTAATTTGGATTATATATGGGTCAGAGATAGTTCAAAGCCTGGGGAAAAACAAAGGTTACATTTTAAGAGTGGACCGCACAAGGGAATCTTCATGCTACTTTATAATGATCTGAAGGTCTGTTAAAGCTGGTATGCTATTCAAATTGTTCTATCGCCATCACTGTTCAATGAAGTTGGAATAACAAGGGCAGGCTACTTAATCAAGTGCTTTGAAGTGCCAGCTAATTTTAACTATGGGGCCGTGAAATAATAATAAAAATAAAGTCACCTACTGGTTCTGCAGTAGCTGCACTATTTTCGGGTTGTATCAGAAAACTGTTTCCATAAATATTGCCTTCTGGATGGTGTATTGCAAATTGATCTGAAATGTATTTTTTTTTATACAACTGAAATGGCAACCAAGCATACGGCCCACAAGATGGTAAGCGGTTACCGCAGCCTATGGACGCTTGCAATACCAGGTATCAGTCGCGAGTTGCCACCTTGAGGCTAAGATCGAAAGCCTCGGTGAAGCCAGTAATTTCACCGGAAACCATACCCTTCACACCGGAACACAGCAATGCAAGCTAACGCTTATACCTATTTCTGCTGCCAAGCAGGTTGTATGGTGGTAGCCATTCCCCGGATGAGCTCTATCACAAAGAACTCTATTACTCTTACTACTCTACTACATTATTTATGTAAGTATAGTATGTTTTAAAAATGTTTTAGATCATAAGGGTTAACTTGAGCAATGTTTCTAGCTTTAGCTAAACTGGCTTGAATTTGTCTTATAAAAAACAATATAAATGCACTTGCACAATGAAATGAGACTTTAGCGTAAAAGTCTGTGTAAATAATTTTTGATGCCTATTAGTCACAGGAAGAAGTCAGTCAGCTACATTATCACAATTTCAGACTTATCCTACCCGGAATTATAAGATTAGAAGCACCCTCAACATCCACATAAAACTGCTGTGAGGAGACATCAAACACAGCACATGTTTCCACATCTATCCCCTCCTTGACATCATGCACTTGTGTTATATACTGGATATCTCTATTTACACCTGGAACACAAACACAAAGATTTTACAGGTGATTTCTATTAGTACATTAACATATTTTGAACTCTCTCAGCCTTAGTTGGAGTTATTCTGATATTTATTACAATATTCATTACAGAAAATTGAAGGTGTTTTACATAGTGGGCAATTTCCCACTAGGACAGAGACCTTCAGGTGGCCAGTTGCCCTTTTGGTTAGGTACACAAGAGTTGATTACTGACTTATACAAACTTACTTATTAACTGGTGAGTCAAAGTTTGTAGGTATTTTAGAAATCAAGTAACATTTTGTATTGTAACAAACAACTTACTAAGAAGAGTGCCATCCTCTTGCAATACAAGTAGCTGGTTCATGTCAGGGTTGGCGTCACTGGTGTCTATAAACTGGAACGTTTCGTAGGGCACATTTTTATCCATTTCACTGAAAACAATTTATGGAATGACTGCAATGAGAAGAATGTACATGTTGGTTTTGGTATCTAGCGTTACGGAATTTTTAACAGTAGTTACGTACCTGTGTGTGATTATTATTATAGATAGCAGTAAGATAAAATGTCTTTCAGTCTCGTTTTCATTCGAAAGATTCAGTAGAAAGAAACAGTGCACAAGTTGCACACACAGCACAATTTGTTTGAAAAATATTCTTCTTTAGTTTGATTCTGAAATCAGCTGATCGATTTTAAATGATGGCTGACAGATGACAGTGACATTTTGACAATGTTTCGATGCGTTCAAAAATCGGTATTTTACAAATAATTTGGATAAAACTTATTTGTTTCGCTTTACGAGGGGCTAAGGTAATGTGAAGTCGAAAACATAATTTGTTGTACAAAATGCTTCACAATGAGTAGTATTTCGAAATGCATGAACATAATTTTTCAGCTCGATTGGTACATAGATAGGTGCTATGAATTTTCCGATAACCATGAGCTGCACAATCTCATTGAACATCACATCCTTTTCTACGCAAGTGGCACTAGCATCCCAGTCACATAGATGGAATCTACAGAATGTCGCATCACTGCGTAAGAACTGTTTAGCCATGGGTAAATCAAAAGCGCATCCATAGTAAATGATGCTGCCATTGCGTTCTAGGAGCTTTAGCATTACATCTTCAAACCTTCCACCTAAGCAGTTCAATGCTAGCACAGGTCTAGTCAGAGATGTAGTAAATTCACACAGTTCTTCAGCCTCATCTAGGGTATGCACTGCAGTTGCTCCAATACTCAGAAGATGCTCTTTAACAGCATCATATCCACAATGGTTTGCTACAATGTTCAAGGTATTGATGCCCCAGGCTTTGCAGAGTTGTATGACACATTGACCACAGGGGCTGTTTGCCGCATTTTGCACGATAGTTTCGCCGGGGTAGACATTACGGAAGTCCTTTATCATTCTGTATGCCATACATGGAGCTATGGTCAGCATAGAGGCCTCTGGCAGTGATAGATTTGGGGACACAATGTGCACATCCCTTTCACTGTAGATGCCATAGTAACGCCAGGTGCCGAGAAGTCGTGATGATATGACCACCCGGTCTCCTGGGTGCACTCTGCAAACTTGGCTCCCAATTTCCACTATCTCTCCAACTCCCTCATCTCCTGGCACCGTGGGAAGACAAGGTAAGCAGTAGTTTTTCCCTAAAATAAAAAAGTAATGTCAGTAGTATCCTTCGATAGATACACTGAATAGGTAAACATTTATAAGTTCAAAAAAGAAGATTTTTTTGCATCTTTGAGTTAGCCACTTTAAGATTTACCATCAATATCATTAATTATGGACTCAGATTAGGGAAAATTAAAAAAAAAATACAAAAAAACATTTCGAATATTTATTGCTTTAAGCTATAGTTAAAAAAAAGTTATAAATATAAACAATAAGCTAAACAAAATATACAGGCAAATAAAATTATTTGAATTTTTTTCAATCTGTAAAATCTATAATGTATTTGCATCCTGTGAATCCTTTTGTATCCAATGCATTCCCTATGGCTTGTTCATATTGAGAGAATTTTACCATTTTATGTACTGGAGCCTTCAATTTGCCATCTATCATTAAACCAACAAGTTCTGACAACATCTTGTCTCTTGTAAAGTCATCAGCATTCTCATTCCAAGCTGTCATCCAAAATCCATAAAAGGATAAGTTCTTGAAAATGAATGAACTTGTGGGAATCATCACTGGTTCTCTTGACATGCCACCATAAGTGACCATGCTCCCTGAATGCTGCAAATGCCTTAACATTTCCAATGAATTCTTTCCTCCAATACAGTTGAGTGCTAGTGAAGGTTTCTCAATGTATCCATCTTTGAAAATACTTGTTTTACGCAACTCCTCTTCTGTTAACACAATAGTAGCACCTAATGATTCTAAGTATTTCTTCAAATCTGGGAGATCTGGTCTATTTCTGACGATATTAATGTTCTTAATATGCCAAGCCTTACAGATTTGTATTACATTCTGCCCACAGGCACTGTTAGCTCCATTTTGTATAACAACTAACTCCTTTCGTTTGACTGGCTTGAAATCTGTTAGCATTCTGAAAGCTGTGCATGGATTGACAGTAAGTGTAGCAGCTTCAGCAACTCCTAACTCATTTGGCACTGCTTTCAATACACATTGGTGGAAAATACCAAAATCTCTCCAAGTTCCCTGTAGAGGTTTTGTAATAATAACTTTATTTCCTGGACATAATCCTGTAACTTCACTGCCTGTACCTTCAACAATCCCCACTCCTTCATTACCTGGTATGGAAGGAAGACAAACATCAACTGGATATTTCCCTGTAACAAAACAAAATGCTGTTTAGTAAAGACATTAATTTTGCTAACATATCACAAAACAATGGAATAAAATGTACCTGCTAATTCTTGTAAGTTTCAGTCAGGAATATAGTCTTTTCACAATAGCATTCGAAACTTTACTAAACCCTGATTCTGTAAAGGAATAGTATCAAAACATGTTTGTACCTTGGATGGTGTTTATGTCGGCTGGATTGACCGGAGCAGCTAGCATGCGCACTAGGACCTCTTGGGTATTAAGCGGTGGGACCTCACATTCTCTGAACTTTACCACATGAAGAGGATCTCCAAATTCACAATATACAAGCTGTTTCGACATCAAGTTTCGCACAGTCGCGGTCAAATTTGTACTTCTCGCATTTCCTTTTGTGAAGCGTTTTACAACTGAAAATAAACTCCTGGTGTATGGAAAAAGAGCCATCGTCTTGCGGTATTGAATGCGGCTAATGAAAATATATATTTTAGAGAAAAACTCAATAAAGTTTACGAGTGCGCTTAAAAAATGCTGATTGCAGAAAATTACAAAAATAGGCAAAAAACAAATCCGAAAAACCCAATGGTTCTGTCTGATTGACATTGACATTTGACACTGACTCAGACTGTTTTTTTTTTTCGCCCAATGGGCAGTCACTGACTGATACTGACAGCCATTTGACAGTCAATAGACAAGAACATTGACAGTGCGGGTTTAACTTCGATCACGGCCTTGTTTATGGTACTGGTAGTTTACAGTATCTTTCACTTCCGACTTCCGCGTCTTTCCATTTTTCTAATTCATTTAGGAATTCCAAGAGAATGTAAGCACTACGTTCTGCATGAATTCATTATCGTGATGACAGTTCTAATTTGTCTGAGTGACAGCCCTCCACGTTCCCACGGTGGGGGTGACTGGCCTATGGTTTTGTTTTTTTAAAAAAAGTTTGAGTTGAATTAAAAAATATTTTTTGTTGAAGTAAATCTCTTTATTTCTCATCAGCGAGAAACTTGCTAACTCGAATGTCTAGATCTTTTCTTGCCATTGGGGCAGCAGCACTGGGGGGTGCGGTGGCTTCGGGCGGAGGCAGCTGAGGTTTGGGAGCTCGGAAACGCCTTGCTCGGGTCAGCTGCCAGGTAGAACTCGGGTTGCGCATTATACCGATACCCGCGATGTCCTCGTCAACCACTGCCAGTGCTGGCCGCGGAACACTGAAAAAGCTTAAAAGTAGATAACACTTCAAGAAGGAACATAGGTTAGGTAGAAGCATAGGCTTATGCATAGGTTCCTTCTTGAAGTGTTATATATTTCTTCTTGTAGGTTTATACTTACATTACCTAAAAGGTAACATGAAGATAGGTAAGAATTATAAAAAAACCAGAACTATGTACTTATTACGCTTAAATTCATATGTAGTGGCCGATTAGCCGGTAGGTAGGCCTAGCGTTTTAGAAACGTGAGAGAGGATAGGTAAAATGCGTCTATCATTACACTGTTGGCACAGAATAAGTTCTTGGTACCTAGGTACCTACTGCTGGTACTGGGTGTGCTAAGAGGAATGCCTCCTATCTTTGTAGCCAACAACGAGAGCCAATGTGGAAAATATTTTAACTCGAACGTTGCCGCTGTCTTACCGTGCAGCTTATTGGCGGTTGAAAAATTGCTATAATTATAGGTTTTTCCGTCCGTCTTAGCGTTATCTACATACACTGAACTTGAAGGTGTTGTAATGTAACTTGAAATATAAATTTTAAGCACTTACTAGGCCATGGTTATTGCAGCTCGCAAACGTGCCGGGGCTATTATTGAGGGCAGTTCAGATGAAGAGTTTCTTTTTAAACCTGAAAATAAAAAAAAGGAGATTTTTACATATTCTACTTATGTAGGGTACCTATACCTTACCTGTGGGTATCAGAAACTACGAATATCGTGGTAGGTAGGTCTCACATTCACATGAACAAAATGTTTGCAGACCATGAAAAACTTTGGTCTCGCAGATAAAATTGAACACGCAACCACACGCAACTGACGCAACTTGTCGCTTTTCAATCGTGCACTATTTAACTAATAATCGTGTACTATCAAGATCGTAATCTACAGTAAGATGGATGCAACTTAGGTGCTAACCTTATTGTAGCATCCGGCATCCTTCACTGTTTTTGATATAAGTAGGTACACCTACACTGTTTCCTTAGGCACGTAGGCACAATACCCTACCAGAATATTTGACGTTGCGCACTGTGCTTCGATCCTTCCACTTCTGTGAGCACACAGGACAGACAGACCTGCGGATGGACCAACGAGGTATCTCATCTTGTTGCGGCGTGTTCACTTTTTGAAAGGCAGGAATTTCCAGTTGCGTCTGTCATCATAATATGACTTGTTTTAGAGTAAGAGTGATAGTAAGGCATCACCAGATAAGTACTTTCAATAGTGGTTCTATTTATGTAGAGTTCGCAATCTATCCGATTGCATTTCTGTTTTCCCTAACAGATGCTACGTTGTAACCACGTATAACTAACTAGGTACCGTGCAAGTACCACAGTACCTACCTATCTACCAGAGGAATGTCAGGAATAGTCATTTTTTCAGATCATGCAAACATTTTGTGCCGTGAATCGAATCCGCAATCTCTAACCGCCATAGCCGCTACCCTACCGAGTATAATGTTATAAGTAGGTAGGTACTCGTAACTAGAAAAGTTAATAATATTTAAATGTCACTAACAGGTGCCGTGGTCGTAGTAGTAAACGCCAATATCGAGGGTATATCCATGTCGCGACGCGTTGATATGCGAGAGAAGCGTGACCTTGACACGCTGCGCTCCGTGGTCGCGCGCATACTCAGCCCGTGCACGCACGCTTCGCTCGACTGACTGTCCAGGGAACAACAACGTATGTCAGATAAGTCACACACAAGTACAACACACAATAGGTTTACGTTATTGCATTACACATTGTCTTAGGTGAACGACAGCGACGCAACGCGACGCGATACTATGCTACACGCAATGTGTGTTATACCTACTGATGATGAAGCGATCCTAGTTCATTTTATACTATAGCAATTTAACTACCGCGTTGTTGGCAACCAACATAAACGCGTATTACAACGATCTTTTTACTTGACCACTTCGGCCACATAATAGTAAAGCCGTCTTCTGTAACCTGTAACCTTAGAACTGTAACCATATTTGAAATTTCTTACAGCTACCTGTGCTGTGTTGCCGCGTTTATCGCTTGCCTAGGACAATCGGATAAGCTACATTCGTTAAAACAGTAATTAGCAAACCGCGAAAGGCCGTAAAGGGTTCATTCATTAAGAAAATTGTTAGAAAGTTGTTAATAGGCATGTTGACAGTAACCAATAATCATCAAAATCACGTCTTCGCTTTATGAAAAAGGATTCAAGGAATTCAAAAACTATATTTCTTTTTACATTAGATGCGAGATTGATAATATTTTTAATATAATAAAACTACAAAATACAGCAATCCGCCATAAAAGGTTAAACAATGATAGGGAGCATCTAGGTTCTCTGATTGGTGGCATCAAAAATATTGCAGAATTTTGAACCCTAGGGCTCAAAATATTGAAAACTGACATAATGACGTCACCGCTGTCACTCCGCGACTCAGCGCGTTTCAGCGTGAATTTTAAAATTCGAATTTCAATTCCCGAAAAACGGGCACTTGTGCTTTGTCATAGTCATTACCTGCGTGCGACAGAGCGAAGGTGTAAATTACATAAGTAATCATTATTATTAGGACATGCCATGTGTTATAATAATAATAATAAATAATTCTGGACAATCCACACAGCTTCGTCTAGCCCCAAGCTAAGCAGAATTTGTGGTATGGGTACTAGATGACTGTTATACTTATATTCAAGGTGCAGAATAAAATTCAAAACACTTACTCATCAGAGACATCATCTCGTTGTAGATCAAGAGTTTGGTCTTGCGCTTCTTCCAGCTCTTTACTCTGCGCACGCACCATGTCTAGTAGCATTGTGTCATGGCCTCCTAAATTGTCGGACCTAGGAAAGAGAAATCTACGGATTGAGAAAATTCGTATTATAGTAACATCGTGTGGAAAACAGCATGTAAATGG
The DNA here is from genome assembly GCA_951394395.1 of Colostygia pectinataria. NCBI lineage: Eukaryota > Metazoa > Arthropoda > Insecta > Lepidoptera > Geometridae > Colostygia > Colostygia pectinataria. Next base: position 5,908,882 of record OX596363.1, read on the forward strand.
CACATCAATTTCGAAAAACATTCGAAATTGATGTGCCGTGCCATTTACTAATCCGCATTTGATACGGGTGGTGGGTGGGTTACGAATAGATATCATATTACTTAGGTAGGTAAATATTTATAAAAACTTATATTTTTACGCTAGATCTAACTCAATCACTCTCGCGAGTAAAGTATCTTAATCTTATCTAGAATTCTAAATATTAGAGTTGGTCATGACTATAAAATTATGTGGCTAGTCTTCTTCTTCCTCGTGTCGATGATGAATCAATACTGATTCATAAGTGTTTTGTTCTGCCAGAATCTAGAAACGCTTGTTAGCAGGGGCAGTATACCCTCAAGGTGAAGCAAGGCTATTTGGGCAAAGGCAGTAGGTGCGCAATTGTTTGAGGGTTGGATGTGTTTATTGAACTTACTGAAGACTAGCGGTGCCCCAGCTGCCATACATCTCGCTTCGTTGCGATAGAATAGAAGTTAGCATCTGAGGGGAATGGACGCCAGAGCCGATGCTGTCTCGACGGTTTGAATGCGCTCTCACCAGTAATGAGGTGTACGGAGTCGAATCATTGCTCATGAAAGATATCCGACGGGGTTCTTCCTGTGGTGGCCTGAAAAAATATTATGACGAGAAATCAGTTACACACAACTTATTTTTTCTAAAAACTACTTACAAGTTACGACTTACATACATTAGGACTATCCCAATGTATTTAGAAAAGTTTTTATCTATTTGCAAGAGTTACAAACCATTGATTTAAAAGTAGCTACCTTTTTAAATCAATAAGAGCCACGCAACCTTTCTACGCAAAATATTTTGACAAAACATTTTAATTCTGTGGCAGAACTCAAAACGTACGGTAGGTACTGGCCTACCTTATCCTCTCTACTTAGTAGAAATAAACTCTATAAAACGACTTACGACAATAGCAAACTATAAACCCAAATTAGTCGCAAGTAAAATAAATACGAACACAATAGCTTCGAGCAAATGGAAAGGCGTAAACAAATTGATGACTGCGATTTGCAAGACAGCTCTGATGGACCAAAAAGACTTTGGAAGTGACTCAGACGCAAGATGACTTATGACTCATAGTGGTTCTACGCAGCAACTTGATTCCTCGTAGACCTTGAAGCCTATCACGACGACAAATACAGTGTAATTACAATTTATATTTAAATATTCGTAGAGTTTTGCAATTTGAGCCACTGTTTTCTGGTTAGACCGACACAAATACTTATCGGAAAGGCATTAAAATCATTAATATATTTATTATAATAAAATTATTAATATATTTAATATATCTATCACTAATATTTTATCCATATTTTGCTAGTACAACTAAAGTTGTTAGGTTGTTAGTAAGGCTGCGTTAGATATTTTTTTTGTATGAAGACTTTTAATCCAAATTGAGGTGCTCTTGCGGTACTAAATCCTAATGTATTATATTTTAAACTAGCGACCCGCCCGGCTTTGCAGGGGTGCGATGCCGGGCGCTACATATAAACCTTTCTCTCGAATCACTCTATCTATTAAACAAAACCGCATCAAAATCCGTTGCGTAGTTTTAAAGATCTAAGCATACACAGGGAAAGACAGCAGGAAGCGACTTTGTTTTATACTATTAATTACTCTTACAACTTGGAATCTTATCGTTAGCTTGTAGGTCTAGGTAGGTACTGTGCTTGTACTTTATGCAATCACCTTCTGCTTGTCTAATAAAATAAGATATCAGTATAAAATATTGTAAATAGTACCTACAGTTACTACGTAATTCTGAGTTCAAGTTGTGGAAATATTACTATCTATTGAGAAAAATATGTACCAATCTAATGTAATGAGTTAGCTTACATTGATAGTCGCCTTGAAGAGTATAGTTTTGAATATCTCGATTTCCAGTCTCCATTCTTCCTCCAAGTTGTTTCTACTTTTCTGAAATCAATTAAAAAACATCACATTTCATTTTGTGGAAAAACTCAATATAAAATCTGATCATTATCATTAGTCATAGGCACATTAACATAACCACTAGATGTAGAGCAACTACTATGTTGTTTATGTATGTACCTACACATAGGAATTGCATTTATCATCTTTTGTGTAGAGGTAATAACATTTCTGTGGTATTAGGTTATCTCGATGGAAGTCTGGAAACTGCAATATATTTTTTTTTATTTATTTCTAATATTTATTTCTACATCTAAATCTTAGTGAGTAAATTTTTTATGTTCTAACAATTTTTCAAAAAAAAAGTAGTATCTTCCATAGATTATTTCTAGGTTGTGAGTTCACGACTATTTATACTAAGGGTTACTTAGTACTTTTATCTGCACAGGAAATATGCTTGTAGTATACTAAACTTATTAATCGTAATTTTTGTTGAGACGCATTTTATGAAAAGAGCTGCGGATAGGTGAATTTTTACCTGACGAAATCGGCGTCGCAAATAGCCACCTTATATCATACGCGTGTAGCTACATCATTATTATAACATTAATACACATTCATAACATAACACAAATCTCTAGACTCTGTAAAGGCCTGCCTAAGCTGGCACAAACGAAACCTTAGACATTCTTCCCAGCAAAGGACGAAGTTGTTTCAAAGGATCTTTGACGAGTAAGAAATTGTTGTTCAAACATTCTCACTAAAGCCGTTTAATCTACCTTTAATTTTGCTTGAGCAAAGATTATTTACAGGATTTTTTTTCTCCTTATTACTATTAATATTTATCGGTGCCCTTACTTATTGCCTCTTTTAAATGTGAGGTTACACCTATGTAAATAATACAAAATCCTGGTTATTTGAAAGAAGAGTTAACTCGCTAACCACTGTTTATTTGCTATTGGTTGGTAAAAACTATAGCTTCAATCAGTCTGAAATCGCCCTGTTAGCACAAGCCATAAAAGTAATCTACAAACTTGAAAAAACACTGACAAACGAAGACCCAAGAAAAACGACAACAAGTACCTACCTACATATTTTACGAAAAAGAAACACCTAAAAAATATTGTAAAAAGTACTTGCTCTGTTAAAAGCAAGTAACTACTTTCGAGGTCATTTTAATGTAAAGTAGTAAGTTTTATGCGGTAAGTAAGTGTGAACCGCAACATAAATTAACCATGAAGCAAACTGTGATGAATGTGCAGTCAATATTTACGAGTGGGTGCTGGTAATCATTAGTTTTTGCTACATCAATAAACTTAAATTGGAAGGTGTTGCATAGTTAAACTTGTGGCGTTTTATGAACGCAACCATATAAAGTTATAATTAAACCGTGTATTTAGAACGCAGCGTATCATGTATTGACATTAGTTTAAGTATGTTGGCAGAATGTAAGAGCCACTACCTAGCTAGAAAATGAGAATTGTCTCTCTCTCTGGTTTTGGCGCTCGACGGAGTGAGACGATTCTCAAAAGCACATGTCACGGTAGCAAGATTATGATGTAACTCTATGTATGTATCTGGTCTTTTATTTTGAAAATTATAAACATACTTTGATAAAAGGAAGAAGTGTTTGGTGTCTTTCCCGAGATCTCCATCAAACTTCCAAAAACTCATTAATTAAAGTGTTTACAAAAAATATAGCGCGATAGCGAGTAGTTTCTCAAAAGTCATAGGGAGTTTTGTGTTTAGAGGTTTTGGGGAAACCAAAGTCATTCAGATTTTTAAAATAAGAAGCTGTATGGCCTGTATGGAATAAAAAAGAAAAAACAAGCGATATAAGTACTGTAAGTATGTTGTTAAGTTGTGTTTTTTTACCAAATTCCCATGCGGCAAAATCTCATCTCTTGTAAGTTATAATTTACTTACTGCATCTTCAGTTCGTCAATAAAATGTTAAAGTTGATAATGGTCGCGTATCATGTATATTTTTGTATAAAATGTATAGGGATTTCAGTAAAAATAAGATAATTTTCCGGTAGCACGAACTCGATTTGACTCCATGTTGACATCGGTGACACTTTTCCGTGTTATGACATTATTGACACCAAAATAAGCGACATGAGGAAAAAAGAAATGCTGAAGTTTTTATTTGTTTTTCCTTTTTCAGTAATAAGTTTAATTTATGTTACATACAAAAAAATCACTGCTGCAGCGTAAAGTAGGCTAGTAGGTACTTTATTATATATTTATTTAACTACTTATTTAAATTAAATTTAAAACAATCAAATAAGAATATGAATATTATCTGACTGACTGACTGACCGGCTGTCAATCAACGCAAAGCCTAAACCCTAGGGTAAATTATGGAAGATTGTTAGCGCGCTCCCACAGCCTAGGTACAGAGCGTTATTTTAGAACCCCGATAGTTTTTTAGTCGGTATGCCGTCATTCTGGTGAGTCCGACATATCCCCCCGGTTCCCCCGAGCCGAGGGGAATGCGTAAAGCATTTTCCTATCGTTAAAAAAAAAAAAAAAAAAGGGTAAGTCTTAAAGATATATATTTTTTTTGTACAACTGAAGTGGCAACCAAGCATACGGCCCTCAAGATGGTAAGCGGTTACCGCAGCCTATGGACGCTTGCAATACCAGAGGTATCACTCGCGGGTTGCCACCTTGAGGCTAAGATCGAAAGCCTCATGTGCCAGTAATTTCACCGGAAACCCTTCGCACCGGAACACAGCAATGCGAGCATTACTGCTTGGCGGCAGAAATAGGAATATATTTAATTTTCAGGGCATACAAATAAAGGGATTCCCGTAAATTCAAGGGCGTAGCGGTAAGATTTAGATTCTATAAAAAAGTCAGCGTGCACAATGTCGTTCGTTCACTGAGTCGCTGAGCGTTCTATTTTATTTATTTTTTTAGACCCCTTTGTGAACCAAAAAGGTGCTAAAATGATCTCTTTTCGTTTTTGCTAATTTAACTAAAGTTGATAAAGCATACATTCATCATGACAGCCTTCTAATGTTCCCACAGCTGGGACACTGGCCTACTCTTAGACTAGAGTGATTGGGTCTTAATCCACCACGCGGACCCAATGCGGATTGGAGGATGGCACATGTCTTTAGAATTTTTAGTTTTTGGACATGCCGGTTTCCTCACGATGTTTTCCTTCACCGTATGAGTGCACTGGCATTGGGCACATACATTTTCGAACAGAAAAATCTATTGGTGCACGACCGGGGTGAACCCACGACCTTAGGATCGGCGGGAAGGCGGGGTCACTACCACTAGACCACCGGTGCTCCACATACATTATGTCCAGCTAATCCAGACACAGTGTTCTATCCTTTGGTATGAATTACATTAAACAAGCTACAATCAAGGCATATCGCCACAATGAGCCGTGCAAACTTGATTACCTTGAAATCTATTGACCTGAGACGAATACCTCTCGGTAATATTACACAAGTTTAAATCGGTCTATCTTCTAGCATCGAAGTATTAGGTAAGTAAATTATATGCACTATGAATAAGTCTATCTTATATCACCGGTGCTAAGATCGAGTTAATTAAATTATATTTTTTTAAATATAAAAATGAAGTGGTCGGCTAATATTTTAATTTAGAGGTACATCTATGAACATTGTAAATAATTTTGGAAAACGCTCCTAACCTGAGCTGGTATCCATATACGAGTACAATTCTAAAAATTAGAGTCAAAATTAAAACAACAATTCAGAGCAGTGTTACCGACGTAAAAATTGAGGATACTTAAACAGTAACTGTAACAAAACCTGTTCCGTTATGAACTGAAAGGAACATAAAAGCCTGTAGCTGTAACCTCTTCTATGGCTAACGTTCTGATTCGGAGTCAAGCATCTCGTGGGAGCGCTCCTTGCTCATTGTCATGGGGCATTTGTTTTGTTAGTGGCACAATGCGCTTCGATAAGTTATTTGATTTGTTGTGGCAGGCGGGGGCGGCGCGGCGCGCCTGTCTCTTCGTCTGGCAGGGCCGGCCGCTGCCGCCGGCTTTAGGTGCCGAACTACCGACAGTGCTACCAACTAACTACTTTAATGCTAAATTTAGAAGCTTTTTGAGTAATGCAACAATTTTAAAATTGATTTTAACTAGCTCTATATTTTAGCTAGGTACTTAATCATCTTTTGTCTTTGCCTTTTGTATCTTGCAGCTACCTACTGATTAGTATTTACACTTCTAGGCTAACTATATTCTTTTTTCTTATTATTTCCACTGGATGCTGTATTGTATTTTATTTTATTTTATAAATCATCTTCCCTATATCGTAAAGGCCAACCTACCGATTTGGCTAATTTTGGTCTTGAAATAATTGTGCGAGTCTAGGTGAAAAAAATAACGCGAGTGAATCCGCGTTTAAAATACTTATCTAAGTATACTTACCTACTTATATAAAATAGATTCAAGTAAATATTTAGGTCATTATTATATTCTTTATTTGTGGAGTATAAGTAGGAGCCTACGTTTGTGAATCATGCAACTTAGTGATACCTACTACTTTGTCTGGATGGAGTTGGCAGTACTGGCCAGTGCGACGGCGCGTTCGCTGCAGGTCGAGCGGAGCAAAGCAGACAAGCAAGCAAACTAGTCGCTCCGACCGCGAAGACTCGAGCACGCGTCGCGCGCAGAGCTCCTCGCACACCACACGCTCGCGATAACGCGCTCCATTTAAACGCAACAATCACAACAATCGAACCTATTCAAACACATCGATTTCGCAACAAACGGTTAGTTTATTTTTCAAATAACTACGTCCAGTCAAACAGGCTTCTGGACCATTGACGACCGGCCCTAATTCCAAGAGTCACGATGTTGATCTTCGAATAGTGCATCTTTGTGACTAGTTCTGTGATGACTCAGTGACAGAAGACTTTCTGGTGAAAGTGTCTGATGATGAAGTGTTGACGTTATAGTGTTGGATAGTGCGATGGCTGGTGCTAGTGAGGAGGCTGGTGGAGTCGGTGGTAATGAGGAATCTCCACCGGCGCCGGGTGCGGTGGTGGCACGTGTTAAGAGTGGTCTTGGGGGATCGATGTCACTTCGGACTCGCAAGCTGGGACGTCGGCTGTCCCGCAGCATGTCTATTGTTGCTCTGAAGCTGCCTGAAAAGGCCCAGAGTATCACTCGGTCCTCTACGAAACTGATACGCTCGAGTCGAGAAAAGAAGAATAGATCGTTTGAACTATCGATCATTCTTCCAGATAAAACACAAAAACAGGTATGGGACACTTAGATTATGAAAAGTACTTACTGATGAGGAATGTTAAAACCATAATTTGGGATTGTATCTCTCTATTAAATATCTTTCTAAATCTATTGCTTATATATATATATATATATAGCTTTGTATATAAAGTAAAAAAATATTTTTAAGCACGTTATCTACAGCTAATTACTTATCTTTAAACGATAATAGAAATAATATATGATTGTGGCTAGGAAATAACTGATAGATGATGATAGGTCTTATGTAAATTATTAAAAAGAAACGTGTTTAAAAGACAAACAATACAAGATAGGAGCAAAAATTAACTTTGCTCGTTTAAAAATCGCCGAGGACCTAAATGGCCCTACATTAGACATCAACGCGCTCGCATTCGCTACATCCAAAGCTATTTCAGCATTTTAGATTATTTGAGTTTACGATATTCAAAATCAGACATCCAACACTTGTAATTTGGTCAACGCTCCAGGTAGTAAGGCCTGTGCGCTATGCATTCGAATGTGTCCTGACTCATTGCAATGCTTGTGTTGAGTTTCGCCACAAGTCGCCCACACCAGATTTCTCCATTGATACGAGTTGCAATTGCCTCCGCATTTGGCTCAGGGCATTGTTTGCCATTTGCCATTGTCATTGAACCAGGCAATTGGCCTGGGCGGCTACCTACCGATCTCGGAAACTCCGAATCAAACAAAGCCATGTCGGTTCCGGATTTGTCACATATTTGTTCCACCTAAGTATTTTGGTACAGAACGGTTATGCTATACCTTTATCTCTCTGAGCAGATACTGTACGTAATGTGTTTTCAGTCCACCGATAAACAGTAATGTTCACATTTTTAACATGACCCAAATTCTAAACATAATGTAAACCGAACCGCGCTTTAGCTGTAGGTAGAGTAGGTAGGTAGGTACATACAACTGCTTTTATTAGCATTTCAGTAATTGATAGTGTCGGTCGCGGCCTGCGGTCGTTCTGTTTATAAGATCATGGTTAACTAATAAACTCTTTAGTTTCCCATTTCCTTATAATAATGAAGGACTTTGGTTCCGTTCGTTCCGGCAGTCGAATAAGTAACATAATTAAAAAGCCAATTAATTAAAAATCTACCGGTAGGTGCGGTAGGTATACCTATATACCTAATGGTGTAAAATAGCATATTGTTTTTCACTAGGTACGTTATTTTTATCTATTTGTATAATTTCGTTTATAATGACTACGCTGCTATGTGTGACCAATGCCATTGTGTGACATTTCAAAGTTATTCTCAAGTTTTCAGGTTGCTTGGTAGGTAGGTAGGTATCTGTTTGCATAAATATTTATATTGTTTGCAATTCAATGAGGCATTCAACTCGTCGGAGGTAATGCTTGTAAGTAGGTTTACCAGCTGAAAATTTAAATTGGCTTATTATTTTCAATTTAAAATCTCATATTTTATATTTGCATTATGTGAACTTTAACCTCCGTCTGCTAAATTATATTGTTTTCAAACTGAGTTAAAGCGAATGTGGGTAGTAATTTTTGTCTTGAAAACAGACAATGGAAAGGACACCTCTGACAGGCTCTTTGTTAGAAACATAGATCCTATAACATAGTGTCAACAAGGTATGATAAGATGGCCGTATACGTATACGGCATACTATTAAATACCCCACATTTTTTTTATCTGGGCCAAACTTCCGCAGGACGAATATGGCAAAAAAGTTAAAACGGAATATCCTATTATGCTTTCTTGCATGAAATCATAATAGGATATTAAGCTAACTACAATAATTTGTGAATACCTACGTGAAGCACTCGTCAGTAGTTATGCAAACTAATCATTGGATAGTGACCGATGATTACTTAAATTTTTAAACAAAAAAGATATTGGCTCACGGCAAGCGCGATAGACAAAATCTTTTAATTTTAATTTTTGGTTTAACGTTTGGATTATCTTACTATTTTATTTATTCGGGATAACAAATTGTTATACATTTATGGTTGAGTAAATGGTAGATATGAAACAGGCTTAATTAATATATAACTAACAGCGTTATCCACAACTTACTATAAAATCTAGGTAGAAATATAAATATAGAATATAGAATAATAATTAATATATAGAATCTATACTTATCACACCATAATATTTTAACTAAATGTGAAAGTTTGCTTGTGTATAATAAATGTTCCTCTATAACTCGATAACCACTGGCTGAAATTTAAAATATAGATAGAAAATGACCGAGAATAGTAGTAGGCGAGGCTTTTTATCCCGGAGAGTACGTACGGTTTCGTTCTACGCGAACAAAGTCGCGGGCAACAGCTAGTAAATAATAACTCTCGGCTGCCATGCTTCAGATTAATTCAATCATTATTGTGCATCACAATTAGCTAGGTAATTAACTACGGGTATAGGAATTTTATAACTTTTACATATTTATTTGCAGGGTTAATTTTTTATGCTAGGTAGATATCGGTTTTTAATTGATCTCTCAGCTTATACTGCTATATTGAGGTATTTTTATGTTCTTATGTATTGTATTAATCCTGAGTCTAAAATATTGAAAGAGAAAGACTCATTATACCTTATATGACCCAGTGATAGTTTCAGATCAAGCTAATAATATAAATAATATAATTTAAATTGTTAGTTAAGACCATAAAACGATAGAAACTTCTGTAATAAATAATAAATAGCTGTAGATACGCTAATATGGTGGTAGCTGAAAATAGAAATAGTTGTTAGAACGAATTACGAAAGTTTTTGACAAAAGATGGTTAAAGATGAATAAAGCGCGTAGGCTGGTTGATTTACCTTCTAGAAGCTTTTAATATGATGAAAGTAACAGGGAAATGACAAGTTATGATACAAGCATTTAATGAAGCATTAGAGTCGAGTTGCTAAAGATATAGAGATTATTCAATAAATATTTACATGGGTATCCAGATGTGTAAAAGTGACTCTGTTATGCGAGTTTTTATCTGTTTGCTAGAGTATTGTTTTGAGTATTTAGAGCGATTTTTTTTAATTAAAAGCTCACTTACTAAAATCACATTACGACTGGTTTTTTTTCCTTTAGCATTTTTTTTACAAATGGTTAATAACACTGTTGCTGACTTGCTGTATTGGTGAGGATTTATAAAAATAGTACTTAATGTTCAGTAACGTGACTTTTAAAGTACATTATGAAGGTTTACCTACACTATCCGGCACGATCAGTGTCGTCGACTGTCGTCTACGACCATCGAGCACATGACAAAAAAAAAAGTTGAAACTCCTGTACAAGTGAAAGCCACATTTCAACCGTTGAACATTTTGTTACGTTGACTACCCAGTCCCTGAATCGTATTTTGAAGTATTTTCCTGAGTCACAGCAACTGTATTAATATGAAACACGAGAGGTTGACACTATTACTTGTTTATATATCTTCATTTGTTTTTCCATGGGATTGACCCGATTCTTGATTTTTGTCATTTATTTATAACAGAAGTAATATTGTTTGCGCAACTGTAACGCCACCTTTGAAGCATCATGTTGTGAATGAAATGACTGAGTCACTATAACATTGAGTTGACAGAACATTGCGATTCGGCATGGCATCTCTCGAGGTTATTGTGCTCAATCAATGATCGTGGACGACACTCGGCTGTCGTGTCAGATAGTGTGAAAGCGCCTCTACGCTGTTAAAGTTCGGTGAGGTACTTCTATAAATCAGTGGCCAACTCTAGTGACGGAGTATATATAAGCCTCTCCCGAAGGTCTTTTTTATGGCCTAACAACTTAAAAAAAATGCCAAGACCAACTGTTTAACGTGCTTTCCAAAACACGGAAGCGCTCAGTTGATATTGCCACTAACATTCATCTCGATTGTATAGTTTTGTCTATTATTATTCAGAGGTTTGGCGGTTGTAGGTTGTACTGATTAAAAAAAACTTTCAAAACAACGCGATTGATAGAACATTGCGATTAATACGAGTGGCTTACGTGATCGCTCTGCAGATAAAAGAGTAATTTTAGTTATATTCGGAAATCTGATACGCGTCCTGCTAAATGGTAAAGCGAAGCATTTACGTGGATCCAGACGATATCTCGGTTAGCTCAATGAGGAAGAACGCCCACCAGTCATCTGACTCTAATCATCTAATGGTAGGTAGTGTTATGTTCCCTTTATGCTGTACCAAGATGGGTATTTGTAGTACAAGAATGTTACTCCCGGAACTTTTTCCACTTCTCTCTAACTTGTGCTGTACAGTTTTATTATAGACAGTTTGAGATGGAGATCAATAGAGATTGTATAACTATGTATAATCACAATATCTTTATTAATGCCTAATCTAAAAGCATTTTGCCATTTTCTTTCGTCTCTTCTCTCCGTGTCGTGCCCGTCCCGCTGTTGTTTGAATTGACCTCTGCAGCGGAAATGCAACTCTACATCAATTTACGAACATAGCTTTATTTTCTTCAGTTTTAGCTCAAGTCTAGACCAGGCTGTTTATTTTCTAAACCGCTGTTACTTCACACACTGTTATATCAGCTTATTTCTCGAGACAGTCGGCTTAGAGCCAATAAGTTGTTTTGATTTAGTAAAATGGATTCATATTTGTCTAAGTACTAGTACTAGCTAATAATAGAAGTCTAAAATATCAATGACCGCACAAACATTTACCGACTTCGTCTTAGATTATCCAGGTCCTAATATACTTCTATCTTATCTGCTTGCATTTCTTTTATAAATTAAGAGTAGTAGAGTAATAACTCTACTACTCTTAATTTATAAAAGATATGCAAGCAAGCAAGTAATCCTCCCCCGGACGAGCTCTATCACATCTTTGTGATAGAGCTCGTCTTATTACCACCATACCTATTTCTGCCGCCAAGCAGTAATGTTTGCATTGCTGTGTTCCGGTCCGAAGGGTATGGTTTCCGGTGAAATTACAGGCACATGAGACTTCCGATCTACGTCTTAGAGTGGCAACCCGTGAGTGATACTTCTGGTATTGCAAGCGTCCATAGGCTGCGGTAACCGGTTACCATCTTGTGGGCCGTACGCTTAGTTGCCACTTTAGTTGAATAGAAAAAAAAGTATTGATAAAGCCCATTTTGGGATAGACTAATCTATTAATTGCTAACAGAGGAAACATTGAAAGGCTGACCATGGGTAACTTTGACACAGTTAAGAGGTAGGTATCCAGATATCAATGTTGGCCAAACTGCAAATTTGAAATTGATGCTTAATTTACCATACCTTCCGAGCAATTCATTCAACTTGGAAATCGCAAGTTAGACTAATAAATTATCTAAAGCACTAGCTGGCTCGCGTGGTTTCACTCGCCTTATTTTTCTCACCGTTTAAACCTTCCCTGGACTGGACTCACAAGAGATTTCAAGACTTTCTCGGGTTTTAGCAAGACTAGCGAACAGCATTCATTTTTAAAAGTTTAGAAGAAGATAACCAAGCAAAATGACCAAGCCACATATTTTGACCAAAATGTAGAGTTTGAATAGTTAGGGCAGAGCTAGGGCGAGAAGCTTAGCGCTAATACAAGAGATAACTGCGAGTCATAATAAAATGATGGTCCCGTCTTGGCATCATGAAATTGTTTTTGGTGGGAACATCTAATTTAGAGAACACCCTGAGAAAGGGAGACTGAGCTTGCGTTCCAGACGCGGTCTTACTCATTCGGATCGCAATTTTTACAGCTTTCATGATAGCTAGGTTTAACAAATTATTTAGTAGAAAGCTGGTACTTAGACACACCGGTAGTTACAATAGATTGTTATCAACCACCAAACCACGAACTGTATTTAGCTTTTTATGCAAAACACACTGTATCGGTGACATAAGTGGTAAATGATAGACAGCTGAACAACTGGCAAATTGAAGAGAAAGTGATGTCGCAACAAATCAGTTATAGGTACAGTCTACGAACAATCAGCTGGTTCAAGAAACCTTACTTTATGGTACAGGTATTATGAGACTACACTATAAACAATATTCTTTTTTCATTATCAGTAAACATTTACAAATATAAACATCATAGTAAACAACTCTGAATATTACAAACGAGATAATGTTTGTGGTATTTGGAACCCTATGCCACAGAACAGATATTAGTAGCCTATGCTAATATTTATTGGGTAGAAAAATTTTGGGTTATAAACGGGTAAGCACTCATTTGAGATGATGATGTTCCGCTAGCAATTATTGTCCAATTTGAAATAAATCAACATTTTCTTGAAGAAGTTTCTTGTTATTAATGGGCTGATATGAAATTCTAATAATAATATGTTTATCTACCTAACCTACTATATTTATTATTACCCATAGCAAACCAAGGGTCGAACGAATAAGCACTCAAGTAAATACAACACTTACAACAAAGAGATGTTTATTACAACACCACAGGTTCAAGCCAAAAATGAATTTCTCTTTACTGCAATGATAGTGTTGATTAATTATCTGCAATGATAGTGTTGACAGCTCAATCTTCTTCAAATGATGCGTATCTACCTACTTTATATAATATCGATCGAACTTCATTCTGAGATAGTTTGATCAATATTATCGTGTGTGGTGGAATGATCCAGCTATTTGACTAATAACTGTAAGCGATACTTTGTTTGTACCTGCTTAGTAAATTGGTGAGTAGCGTGCATCATGCGGATCTACTCATTAGACTAATTAGGGTTCGATTCAATAGCCACTGTAGAGGAAGCTATACGCTATACTATTTCGCATTGTTGATTTAATTTTACATTGGCACGTGCTAAGGTCGAATTGCTTTTCCTCAAGCAGCCTTACAATTGATTACTTACCATTGAGACCATTTACTTAACAAAATCGTTATGCTCTTTTGGTACCACTTTTCTTGGTACCTACACAGTTTCTTTTGAGGCAGTGTACACCAATACGATGATTAGTTTAGTGCTTAAAGTTCCATGGAACAGATGGTTTTTTTTCCCAGTAGTAGTTCCAACACGGAACTGGGCAATAGAACTACGTAGTTCTATTGCCCAGTATATACCAAGCGGTTTATTTTTGTACTTTCCTTGGTTTGATGGTGTGTGGATCAAAGTTGTTACCTTTACAATCTAATTACTCCACTGAGTGGATGCTCTGCCGCCATACTGCCTTGAAATAAAGACTATAATTAAAAATATGTAGGTATAGGTTGTACATACATGTATACTACCTACACTACCTACACTGGTGTCGATTCTTCTGTAACTAATAAATTAAATAAAACAGTTCCCGTCCTTTTCTAATGAACCAAAATACAAGCGAATGCAATAACTTTTGTGAGTATAGTCAGATAATGCTATAGCAGAATCGACTCCGCTGTTTATTATTTTACTTCCAGCGTACATGTTCGTAAATTCCTTACGTGATGGATGTTTTTAATCTACCCGTCATTTATGTTTTCGATACTCGGTTCCGATGTTTGTAAATAAATCTGGTATAAGGTGCTGGGACGGTGCCATTTTATTGATCAGTGGTTAACAGTGTGGAATATTAGGTATAAGAAATCGCACTGCAGGTACTTGATAAAAAGTAGGCTATATGCTATTCCAGGTCCAGAACTAATACTAAGTACCAAGTATCATTATAATCGGTCCAGACGTTACAGCGGAATTGAACAACAAAATACAAATCAACAACTACAATAAAAAAAAAACTACTAACCGAGAGGGGTTTAGACGTCTTTTTAAATAAATGTTTAAAGGTGAGTTGCACCATCTAACGTCTAAAACTAAAAATCTAACTAAAACTGCCAAAACTATGCAATCTAGGTAATGCATTCAATGCGGCTTACGTAATTAATTACTGCACTGAATCTCGTCGTCGTCCAGAGCTGGAATCTCTGCCCATTTACCGGTGGCTTGCAATTTTGCAATGATGACTCGAACAGGACGTCGAGTTATGCAATACCGCTACGACGTACAACTCGCTAGAATTTTCCAAGTAGGTACTTACCTAGAGAATTTTCTAACTATAATAGTAAGTTCAAGTTTCAAGTACCAAGCATGTAAAGACGAAGAAAAAGTAAGAATGTTCTGACGCATTATGACCAATTCGTGAATTCACTAACACAAAACGTTCAGTATGCGAAACGACCAAAAAGCATAATGACCAATAATGTTTCAAACGCATAATTATTGCCAAATTCACGCTAAAATATTATATGCGTAACGTTGAATTCGCAGGATAACCAATAAGCCTATTGACCAATGGTTCTATTCTAACGCATAATGATGAATAATTCTATAATTAACTTTTACAATTCATTAGTAACAGTGTGCTAGCTATGTAACTCTGAGCATTACCCTGCCAATAAATCGTTAATTTAACAACAAACCATATTTTATATAGAAACCGAACGAAATAGATTGCTGCCGCACTGGGTCTAGGTTAAAAATAGTCCCTTTAATTATGGAAATACTAGCAAAAGTTGCTCCAAGTTACTAATAGGGTACTAGGCAAACATGAAAATGAAAGAGTAGATTGAAAAGCTGCATTAGAAGAATCCCAGATTTGTGATTCCGGTTTGAAAGTAAAGAAACTGAATCATTTGCTTATTTATGAACGAAACTTTTTAACGAATTATCGAAACAGATAGATTAGACGGGCCTTCCTCTTTTACCCACCGCTCTGATCTGCTCTGGTCTAGCTGAATTTTTATTCCTCTTGAACCAAGGATTTTCTTAAGCTCACCAAAGGGTCGACTAGCAATAGCTTTTTCTCAGAATCACTATTGCATTCAATTTTTGACTTTTTTGGTTTGCTTTAGTTAGTGTGACCAATGACTGCTATTCAAATGGTAGGCGGGTTCGAAGCCGGTCGTGCACCAAATGTTTTTTGCTCGAAAAAGTCAGTAATTCCAAACGATGAAGGACAACATCGTGAGGAAACCGGAGCCAAACATTAAAATACATGTGCCATCTAGTCTGAATTGAATCACTCTCGTTCGATAATAGGCCAGTGCCCCAGCAGTAGGAGCTTTGGAAGGCTGTCGTGATAATGTGATGAGTGAGATATGTATATAATTTGAAATTTAATTTCGGGCATTGATTAAATCGTGCTAGAAATTAGAAAACGATATCTTCCAGCCAATAAACAAATAAACATTCTATGAAGTAATATTGCTAAAGGTAAAGCTAATGTCAGACATTAAGCTTCAAATTGCTTTACAGGAATGCACCCCTTATAAAGTGATCTTCCGATTGATCTCAAGGAAGGTCTGGCGAGGTCTCGAACCTACGACTATCGCACGTACTAGACCCCTTATTCTAAAACATTCGATTCGACTATGTCGACTGACGCATGCACGACGCTATCATCCGCAATTCACATAATATCCAACGCTTTATGGTATTCTGTGGGGTAATTACGTAAGCCGCTTGCGTTGAACGCATTCTTTCGATTGCATAGTTTTAACACTTGTACCGAATAAAACACTTTCAAACCAATACAATTGACAGAATGCATTCGTTATGAGCTGCTTACGTAATCACCCGTCACCCCACTAGATCCTTACTATCAAATTAAAATAAAAAGTCACGCCTATTTATACAAAATCGTATTTAACGCAGGTTACGTAGTACTAATACCGGTTCTGTGCCTAGTTTTTCTACAAGAGAATAAAATAATAAATAAATTGAAACATTCGTTCAGTCAATAATTTTTTTAGTCATTTAAACGAATCATTTTGTCACACACAATGTTACAGCTGTAACTAACTAGGTCACGAGTCAACATTTTATCACAATGATATAGCTTTATGAGTTGGATACTCATACGAACTTACTTACAATGTTGTTTGTGTGTAGTAGTAAACCGAATCGTATGGTCTAGAGTCAGGAGATAGCAATGTGGAACCGGTCGCGAGTCCACGCATGCGATGCATCGGTCATTGCGATCCGGACCATTTATATACCTAGTATTATCTGGCCAGCTAAATCTACTTACGAAGAGGTAGGTAAAGTACCTATCATTCTACGGTTATCTGGTAGAGATAGCTAATTAGTGATAAGACCGTGATTTTTATGTGAAAGTGTAGCCCACAGACATGGATCGCGTAGCCTTTGTTTTAAATGCTAGTTTATCCATAGTGTTTCGTCTTTATCTTCAACTCATTCTCAGTATTAAACCGTTGCGTTTTCCTTTGTGTAATATAAGTTTACATCATCATCGTCATACAACATAAGTATCTATAATTGAAAGATATGCAATATGATGGCAAGCAGCTAAAATTATAGATTACCACTATACATAGAAACCCCCCTTATTCATCTTATTCATAAAGTAAACGGTAATTTTAGCGGCTTGTTAAGAAGTAGTTGACATATTTGAAAGACATAAGTTAACAGAGATTTACAGTATTATTATACGATTAAGGTCCCTGAGTTGTTATCTTCGAATGAAATAAAGCTGTCTCTTCTATCTACCTACTAAGCAAGCAGCATATACTTATAATTATATGTTTTTTAATTCAATTAATTTTATCTCGCAAAGTTGGTGGCGTGAGATGCCAGTAACCAAGTAAGACATGTTGAACATATATCGTTAATCGGATATTTTCTACTTTCGATAAGGCTGTAGACAGGAATGCTAATCTTTGCAAGTAACATAAAAACGACTAAGGTAGTGACGCTCACAAACTTGTGGTATTTACATAAGTTAGCTCTGGCTATGCTAAAGCACAGATAACATAATACTAGTAGCTAAAGTAAGTTCAAGAGTGGCGATTTGGCAAACTTTGGTGACTGAGTTCGTCCGAAAGCCTCGGTTAGGGCCTTATAACTTTGAAAAAACCGAGACGTGCCTTCCGTACCGTCTTACGGTAGCGCTTAGTTTAAAATGCCTCTGACGGTCACCCATCCAAATGGTGACCACACGGAACAGTAGCCAGCTTCACTACGAGCACTTCTCTACTGAAATTTTGGATCGCGAAAAAACGGTAGCGCTATATTAGTTGTAAGACAAGATTAGTTACTAATATAACGACAATTATTTTATTATCATCATTCTTATCATCACCTCCTTTGGCTATACTCGCCGCTTTGGCTATTACCCGCCTCTCTCGATTTTAAATTTAACGTAAAAAAAACAATAGAATATTATAACGATCTATTATAAGTTATTATGTTCATTAAGTATAGTGTACAAAAGGCTTTTTAGGAAACCCGGTTTTAACTATGTATAGGAAGAGCTTCATTTTGGAGTGTCGTTATGATAAATAAGAGAAAGGATGCGACTTGCATATTCGAAATGCGGTATTGATAGTATGGGAGTGTCTTAGGCGCCCCTTAGACGGTCATGCAGATCGTCAAATCTCACGCATTGCTTAAATTTTTAAAATTAATCTAAATAAAACTAAAACTACTTCACTTTATCTCAGATAGCATAACACTTTTTATTCATTAATATTAAAAAGGAGCCATCCACCAACCCGCATTGGGTCCGCGTGGTAGATTAAGACCCAATCACTCGCTCGAGAGTTGGCCAGTGTCCCAGGTCCCAGCAGTGGGAACATTAGAAAGCTGCATGATGATGATTAAAAAGGAGTTTTAAACAACATGTTTAGTCCGCCCTGTAAATAGAAATTACGATATTTCGTCACACGGTAAGTTGGTCGTCAGTCTACAAATTATTGAGCGTCAACGAGCTGCCCATTGACATACTGTTTAGATTATTAGTAGAATAGCAATTTCCAGTTTGTCTAAAAAATAAATTACCACGAGAATTCGGAGCTGTTCGGAGCGCTATGACACGATTATTCAAGGTCCTTTCTAAGAAAGAGTCAATTATAATTAACTCGACCATCCATTTGACATAACCAAGCATAATAATAAATATAATATTCAGATAAGTACATGATGTTCATACAGTCCTTGTTCTTAAATATATTTGTACTATTCCGTTATATATAGGATCTTCATTAATTCGCTTTAAAATTATAGGGAAAATGGCATTTTTTGTAAAACCTGCGCATATCGATAAAAGTATATTTTTATACTAACATCGTTACTATTCGAACAACGGCCACCGTGTGACCAATGAACCGTACCAAGCAGTATTAGAGCCTTTTGTCATCACTACGTGATGGATGGACCTGGGATTTGCAAAACATGGCATATTAGGTACGGGTGAAAATATTACGTACTATAGGTATGTATAAGAAGATACGATGCCACAACCCATAAATGGAAAACAGTGTATTTCCATCCAGGTTCAGATTCCTAGTTCATAAAATTACTTATAAAGATTAGAATAAATCAAAAACATTGTTTCATATTGTTTAACCTATTAAATAAGCAGAATGAAACATAATATTGGCATTCTAAAAGTGTTAATATTTTGTTAACCGACCGACCATTCTTATTTTCTACTAATTATATCACAATTATACTGTTCAAAATGACAGCGAACGCACAAATTTCAAACAATTCCTTTGAAAACAGTAAACTCGGTAAACTTGATCACGGTTGAAAAATTCTAGATTTCTTTTATAGATTTTACATAAATAATGAGTTTCTGATACGACCTTCTTACATAAGTCATATCATAGCATAGGTGTATAATTAAAGCTCTTACAAGTACCTACGTTAAAAAATAAAAAACAGTGAGAGAGTTTTCACGAACACTGTTGAAAATATTCGAAGTGAATAATCGATTACAGAACCAATTGAGAGGAAACTTTGATGTTCAACAAAGCAGAAAGTAGCTGTCGTCGACGACCCATTGGGTTTCAAGGACACTAAAGTCAACTATTTAGTCTAGCTAACACAAATTATCTCCTACCTAGGCAAAAAATCATAATTATAATTGATATTGAAAATTGAAATTTAATCTGTAAATTCAGGTACTCTGTGAGTACTCTAATTACATGTATTCTAAGTAATTATAAAATTAAATATACAAATGTAATTTTGTGATGACGCAAACATTAGTGTAGACATGATTCTATAAACAACAATCTTTTATAACATCCCAAAATTGATCGACTCATGCAGGACTTGAACCCGCCACCTTGGCACCCCGTAACGTTGTTTCTGTAGATGAAGCTTATCGGGGCGCTAGCCAAAGACAATACTGAGGATTGTTTTGAGCTGGCGAGACTTGACTTGGTGGCTCAACTGGTAGGGTAGAGTAGAGCATCCGCGGAATATTGCGTGTTTTAAAACTTTAGCATTTCCGTAGTGTGGTGGTTATCCCTATAAAAATCAATACCTAAACTATGTTTATCTACTTAGAAGAGGTAATGAGAAAAAAGTTTTGTATAATGAACCTAATTGCTGTCTGTCTGGCTGCATGGCTGTCTGCCAATCACTGTGTCAGTTTTTACATTAGTGAAAAAACGCTAAAGGAAGTCGACACAGAAACCTCGAAAACACATGCACCTCTTGAAAGACGTAAAATTAAACAATCATTTTTATAGTCTTAGAACCAATAAAGAGAATATTGAACCGTAATAACAATCATTTAGAAGCAGTTACGCAACGGTGCAACCGAAATTAACACGTCTACCAAATGACATCTTCAAATGTGTCTCCGGACGATTCGTTACTTCATGAATCATGACGTGTTCAAGGAAAGTTTTTAAGAAAATATTTGCATGAAACGTTTAACAAAATTGTGCGTTAAATGGCAATGTCTACTAGAGCGCTTAGTACTACTTCTGTGGTACTATGCTCTGTAGAGTCAATCTATACTATTATTATAAAGAGAGAAGATTTGTATGTTTGTATTTTTGTATTTTTGTTTGTTACGAATAAAATCAAAAACTACTGGTTCGATTTCAAAAATTCTTTCACCATTAGAATGCTACATTATCCCTGAGTAACATAGGCATTTATATATATCATATATCATATATTTTATCTTAGAAAATAATAGGGATCCCTACTAAAACTTGAATAATGTAACCCAAGGTGTAAAAAAATTGCCATAAAATGTCTTTCATCGCATGCGCTGCGGTAAATATTGATGATAGAACAAAAGAATGTTCTACAATATTAAAGAACATATTACAGCTCTGTTTAACAGCAGCTTACCTTGGGCTAGATGATGCTGTGTGGATTGTCAAGCATTATTATTATTATATTATTATTATATATATTGATATCTACAAAAAAGTCAGCAATACTATATGTCCAACTATTGTAGTTATGTAACTATAACTTTTTTTTTACATTTTAAAAGTTGATAGAAATGCCGACCAAAATCAGACCATATTATATTCCATACCTTTATATTTATCCTTATCCAAATAAATCATTTTATATTCAAGAATGTTCCAATACCTGCAGATAACTGTTTGAATTATTGAAATCAGACATTCCATTCAAAAATTATTTTTTAGAAGAATTATAAAAATGACAATCTAAACAAAATACTAAAAAAGCCCGCTAAGGGGCGTGCACATGAACTATGAAATAGGTAGCCGCGTGGCTAAAACGTGCGGTCGGCTCCTACCTTATGAATGACTAGCGACCCGCCCCGGCTTCGCACGGGTGCTTAAGTTTTTATTGCACCCGTGCGAAGCCGGGACGAGCCGCTTGTCTTTTAAATAAATAAGTACTTACTTACCTGTATTTGTCTATATTGCATTTTTTTTTTTCAATTTTCATGAAAACCGACTGAGGAGAATCCCTATATCGTTTTTCTGTCTGTCTTTAGCAATTATAACACAGATAGACGAGGTGAAATTCACGTAAGTCGTCATTGACTTTAAAAAAGCTAATATTTAAATATAAGTAATAATAGCTTTTCCAATAGATTTCGAGATGAGATGACATTACACGTAGACGCTTCAGTGGACAGCGGTTCCAAATATTTGCATGAAACGTAATTTATTGTTGGTGTTCGGGACTATGCGTGTGACCCAAAACTGCCCGAGTGTTTTCATCATGTCAGGGCGAGAGTTAGCGAGCGTGTGTCAACTTTCTCCGAGCCATTCTATTTTTGTGCGCCGTGGCATATTTTTTTAAGAATATTTCCAAAGGTTCCCAAAGTCCTGTTATTCAAAGACTTATATCATAAATGTGCTTGTGTTCCACTCATTATTCTCAAATAAAATATATCATAAAACAGTTACTGTTTGCAGTGTAGTAAATTCTTGCAGGATTGTCAGGTGTTCTGTAGCCCTACCATTAGCTCAATTGCAGCAATGGAATTTAAATGGTTTTAATACAAATTTTAAAAAACAAGTATAGCATTAAGACCTCATAGTAGGCCTTCAGGTCAACATAACATAATGCATAACGCACCCGTACTAGTCCTGTGTAAGGACTGTTGGGTGTGTTATGTGTGTTATCATGACTCCTGACCCAACACATGGATAGTACATACGACACTCAGACACAGAACAAGTATTAGAGATCATCTAACATTTGTCTTGTAGCGGAATTTAATCTCCCTCTTTCTTCTCAACCTAGCTACACCACGCTGCCACTAAGATCGTCTGTCAAACCATTACCTTGCATAGTAGTTAATAGGTGCATTAAATTAAAGGACGTAGACCGCTGCCATTATTGATCATAAGTAAAGGTACCGCGACTAAATACCCTAAATAATATGGGTTAGTCCCAGCAATGCGAAAACTATTGTTCTATGAATTTAAAACTTTATACATTGATTCCAATTATCTGTTTTGTGCCCTAAATATATTTTGGAGCGCTTGGGATGATGCCATTTCTAATCACCGGTTGACGGTTGCAGCTGGAAAAATCCATTGTCTCAAATTTACTGTCGGGCAGTACGTAACATGTTCGTTGATTTTACTGAAGTAGAGCCAAGACCAAGTGACGTCACATTCACATATCGTTTATTGAGCGTTTGACTTGATAGCGGATTTTATGATGCGGTTTCTCGTTCCTGTGCGAGATCAAGATAGATTGTTTCTGGTTTAAGCTTATTGGTAGCGCGTTTCGGCTCTAGCGCGTTTCGGCTCTATAGACAAGAGTTAAAAGGGTTACTGCTCGTCTAAAAATGCAAGACGGATAAAATAACAAGTATCGGTGCAAAAATATGGCATGGTCAGATCAGTTTTGTGGGTTAAAACGGTTGTTAAAGTTACCGGCTTCCGCATGTTGCTGACTTTCAATACTTTTTAATTTTTATTTATTTTAATAAGTTTCCTTTCATAATGAAAGCAATTTGGCAGTGTATTTATGTAATCATGATTAACCACAATCGCCTTTGTTTTACTTTCTCAATGGATTAATATTGGCAAACAATAAATAATTTTTTGGTGATAGTAGGTAGGTACCCAAAAAGTCCCAAAACAGTACAGCACTGCAGCTGAACGTTTAAAAATTTCTCAAATTCAATTTAAATTTCAAAGGTTAGTGTTTAGGAGGGTCTAGTTTACTTTTATAGCGACAAATTAAAAAGTAATTGTGGCAAATATCGTAGTCCAACTTATTTCGATGACAATCACATAATTCTGTGCTGAACCACGAATACCTGTCACGCGATATTATATTCCTAATTATCGCTTGTGTCTCCAAGAGACCCTCGGATCGGTTAATCTATCTATAGATCGTTTTAACATTCTAAGGTTTTAACACTCTCTAGAAGGCAAAACGGGTTTTGTTCTGTATATAAATTATTTATGTAAAGTGAAAGAAAAACTTAAATAAGAAAAAACAAATTATACAATTTGATTCTACTTCCGATTTTTAGTCCAAATAACAGTAACCTGTTCGTATCATTAAAGTCAGATCTGGCTGAACTTTATCGATTGTGGTGAAGTTATGCAATTGCCAAAGAGAACGGCGCGTAATGTCCTTCTCGGTCAACTGGACTACTTATTTACACTTGTGTCAGCAACTGGTTAGCATACGACCACAGGTTAAACAACAGTCGAAGCGGTACATGTATCTCAAAATTGTAGAATACATTTGGTCGTACTGAGGTTCTGCCTACTTTGTTCAAAATTACCCTGGTGACTTTGGTTTGGAATTTGTATACTCAAATCTAATGATAGACTTGAAGTTGGTAAAATAATTAAAAAGTTTGCCAAATGTGTACCTGAAGACACGGAGCAGATATTAGTTAGTATTAGTACCACATAGAACATAAAAAGTTACCCATGCGCAACTCTTGAATTTATTTAAAATGTGCTTAGCGAAAATGTACTTACCTATTTATGGTACCTTCCTACTTGTTTCTATTGTAGGAATGATCTTGGAAATGCATTACAGGTAGCTTCTTTCAAAGGTAAGCTAATGCCGTAAGGACAAGTCAAAAGTCGCAAAGTCTTAAATCCACTGTCAAAAGGGGATCATTTTTGGTTTCTAAATAAAAAGGGGGATTTATATTTATTGGTGTCTGTCATTCTAGGTACCCAAGTTAGCAATTACTTTATTTATACAATAAATAATAAAGTAAAAACTTCACTAATTCGAGGAATGGAATACGGATTTATGAACCTGACTCGCTCATGAATATAAAATATGCTACGCTACGGCCTGTCTTTGTTTTCAAGAGCGCCAGTGTCAACGTAATATGGTGTGAGATGTGAATGATACAGTAACAAAATGATTGTTATGTAAAGCACGAGACGCTGACAAGGTTGTGATCTTGTAAATCCGGCCAGGGATAATTTTCATCACATCCTACTAAAATATCAGTTTATTACTCGCTGATATCTTCCTATTATATAATTAATATATAAAAATGAATTGCTGTGCTTTAGTCTCGCTAAAACTCGACAACGGCTGGACCGATTTGGCTGATTTTGTTCTTGAAACATTTGTTTAAACCTTCTCTGGACTGGACACATGTCCAGGGTAGTTTAAACGGTGAGAAAATATATAAGGTGTAAAAATTTGCTAAAAAAAAATAAAGCGAGTGAAACCGCGCCGGGTCTACAAGTACTTAAGATATTTTTTTATTATACATAGAAAATACCCAGAACACCCGGAACAAATATTTTCAGATTCCACAAATATTTGTTTCAAGGCGGGAATCGAACCCGCAACCTCTTGCGTCGCAGGCGAACCGTCGGTCATCCGCCGCGCAAAATCTGTCGTCTAGTAGGTATATAGTATAGTATATAGGTATCTAGATAGAATGAAGGCATGATGGCAAGGTGAGCCAGCAATGCCACTAATGAGCAAAACACTAATTGCAGGAAAGTGAAACGCGAGCGCCCAAGACCCAGAGAGATCCGATACCTTAGGCTTTGTAAGTAATGATTCTAATGATGATAGCTGATGGGATGAGATTATAGTATCTTATCACACCAGCCATTTAGGATCTAATTAACATTTTTGTATTTATTAGTAGCTCAGATAAAATAATAAAATGTTCTTATTAAGTAAGTATAGTAAATTACCTACCTAGATACCATAGTTTTTTAGCGTTTTGGGTTCGACATAAAAGAAAGTAAAATTACCTAAGTAATTAACGACATGGACAAAAACATGTTAATTTTGGACATTGAAATATGAAAAGAGTTTCATACAAATTCATAAAAAAGGGGAAAGATGTTTGGAATACAAATAATCATATACTTAATACAATAATTTACCTAAAAAGAACATTTTATTTATGCTGAAATCGGCTTTCACAGGTACTAAGGTGAAGATTCCCAAAGTTAGCAACTTGATAGAATAGAATAGAATAGAAAAATATTTATTTAGTGCCACACAATAAACAAATTAAAACTAAACTATTGTGAGGAAAAAAAGGCAGCCACTAAATCTAAGTAAATGATTGATGATTTTTTTTATTTTAAGAGTAGGTAGTAGAGTTCTCTGTGATAGAGCTCGTCCGGGGAAGGACTACCACCATACCTATTTCTGCCGCCAAGCATCGCTCGCATTGCTGTGTTTCGGTGTGAAGGGTATGGTTTGGTTTCCGGTGAAATTACTGGCACATGAGGCTTTCGATCTTAGCCTCAAGGTGGCAACCCGCGAGTGATACCTCTGGTATTGCAAGCGTCCATAGGCTGCGGTAACCGCTTACCATCTTGTGGGCCGTACGCTTGGTTGCCACTTCAGTTGTATAAAAAAATAAAATATATATATTGCATTACGATTGATACATCTTATGACGTATCGTACAACTTACGTACTGCATGCACACTTGGTCCCTGTAGTTTTAATTCAGTACTTAGACTTAGAGCATTATAACATACTGTACTGTTTGTATTGCAGTACAAATATACTATGAAGTAGACAAGCTTGGCTTACTCACTACTTGTACGCAGAGGCTGAGGTCAGTGCATTCTCTGATATGCTGGATGGAATCTATAATTATGTCCTTTATCTCAAAAGTACCATCTGGTAAACCAAGTATTGTAGGTATTTTTGTTTATTTAGCTCTCAAACATGAGACATGTTCATTAATTTGGTAAACATTAATAAACTATTTTTATAAAAAAAACTTGCAAACCTAATTTTTAAAACAGTTCGTTTCGAATGTCATTTCGAAATATTTTGTTTGTTATTAAAATATAGTTTTTATTAGATCTTTTGTATGCTTGTTTGTAAAAGGTAAACTCAAATCTATACAAAATATTTTCCTTTTATAATAATCTGTGCTATTAGTAAAGTATAATCTATTGAGTATACTAAGTATATAATATTACAAACTATTCTCTTTTATAAGTTATTTCACTGATTGTAGCTTCTTCTATCAGCAAGTTACATGGGCTGTGATTCATTTAAATAAATTAGACACCTTTTTAAAAATTGCAACAAGGATTTTGTGCTCAGGATATCAAATCTGTAAGCCGCGGACTTGACTATTTGTTCATGATAAAGTTACAATTCTAAATTGCACTTTTGCGAATACGGAGCAGGCCTCTAGTAATTGCCAAAAGCATTTATGTACCTCCATATTTTAGTTTGTTAATTTTAGCAATATTCTTCCTTCTAGGACCGGTCACATAGATTGTTTGGTTTCAAGTATTTTTTGCTTGTATCTTTACCACAAACGGATCTGTGGTCACAAGGCACGTGCTCACAAACTGTAAATCACATAAATTATCTGTTGACAACGGAAATGGCTTGATAAAAATGTTTAGTTAGTACTTTAGTTTTATTTTAGACATATTCGACGGAAATTATTATTTAGGTTTTGTTTTATCATGTGATGTTTTCTTCTTCATGGGTATTATTCTATCTAAATAATAACTACACGGTTGTAAACAAGACTTCGACATTTTATGTGTTCCAAGCATGGGTGGGTTGACCACCAAAGCGGTTTGCTGTAAATTTTCTTTGCAAACATACTCGTACCCTTGTACAATTTTAGATCATTTGCTGCATTTCATTGCTCTGTTGGTTTGGTGTAAGGTGTAAGGTTCGCTTAGAAAACCGATAATAAAATAAATGTTTACTATCAGGTGGGCGCCTTGATTGTCATGTTACTTGCTGACATAAAAAAAAAACTCAGCTTTAAGTAAACGAGATTTTTTTCTAGGAGCTTTTCACCTATGGAATGTTTGAGTTTTTGAGTGTACCTAAACACTAATATCAATATCCAAGAATAATTGAAGCTTGAATCACCATTACCACCGAATGGGTGACCACTAGTGGCATTTACATGTGATCGCTTCCGCGTTATGCTGTTGGTCCTGGCAAAAACAGTCATAAGTATAGGAGTCATGAGTCAAACTTATAGATCGTAAGCAGATTCAGAATTTGAAATAAAAGTATTACCTTTACCAATTTTTATTTTTATTTTTGGTTTATGAAAGTTATGCTTAGATTAGTTATCTTATAGGAACGCGTGAATAATTTCTTTTGTTTACATAATTTTTAATATAGGTACCCGGTTCTCCCACGGTTCGACGAAAGTGGAAGTCACCATGAATGAGAACTATTCAGTGCTGACGCCTTTGTTATGTTAAGGTAATAGTAACACAGCGAGACAATGAGTTATAACAATTCTACTATTACGACAGTAGTTTTCAATCTAGTGATAGCTGGGATTTTACGTTCATTAGCGTACAGTAAGGTACCTACCGTTTATACTAAGCTGATTTCACTCAAACTGACCGTGTCGTTGGCGCTCGGAAACACTAGGTAAACTAAATAATATCATCATCATCATCATCATCCACAGTCTGACTTCACCCACTGCTGGGTATAGGCCTCCCTTAGTTTGTGCCATCTATCACGATCCTGTGCTAATCTAATCCACTTACGGCCCGCGACTTTCACTATGACGTCTACCCATCTCGCCAACGGACGACCGACGTTTCTGTAGCCACTTCTCGGCCACCACTCAGTTGTCGCCTTACTCCACCTGTCATCACCACGTCTTGCCATGTGTCCTGCCCAGCTCCATTTGAGTTCCATTATCCGATTCCCGACATCTTCGACCTTGGTAAATAATATAGGTAGGTATAGTTCTCACAACGGATCTCGGCCGTCGCGTCGTGAAATTAGCCGTTTCGATGCGCAATGGAGCTTTTTCAAACTAAATTGTCTTTGCGCATCACAAACGGTTAACTTCACGGAAGCCTAGATCCGCTGTACGAACGTTTTCACAACGGATCTCGGCCGTCGTGAAATTAGCCGTTTCGATGCGCAATGGAGCTTTTTCAAACTAAATTGTCTTTGCGCATCACAAACGGCTAACTTCACGGAAGCCTAGATCCGCTGTGCGAACTATACTATTATATAAACTATGAATTGCTCTACAATGCAAGCAAAGGCAAATGAGATTGAAAAGTATTAAGTTTAGACAATGAGTCTGTTCTTGTTATGTCAGCATTGACGAGAGGGTAGTGTTGTAGTGAAAGGCTTTAAAAAAAAAAAAAAAAGTAAAGTTAGTAAAACTGGATTCCTAAAACACAGTTTTAATAGTTTGGGGACCTATGAATTCATAAAAAAATCATTTACCTAATATTCTTGTGTCATATAAATAAATACTTACTTACTTACTTACTTAGTAAAGTAAGTTTAAAATTTTAAAAGTTTGCGTGGCAGTCAGAGGTAATAAAAGAATGTTCATTCGCCCAGTAATTTCACTTACTGCTGTTGTATGTAACTAACTTTTCTAACTTTATTTTGTTTGGTTTCAGTTATAGATGACGCCCTAAATATAGAAAAATGTTCGCCAGTATTTATTTATTTATTTCTAAACAGTGGACACGTCTTCGAGGTAGTCAATATTACATATAAAAAACATAAATTTACAAAAAACTAAATAGGTCCCTACTCAATTAAATTGAATAAAATACTAAAGCACTTTAGTTTTCGCCGGTACTTTTTTTTTATAACTACTGAAGTGGCAACTAAGCGTACGGCCCACAAGATGGTAAGCGGTTACCGCAGCCTATGGACGCTTGCAATACCAGAGGTATCACTCGCCACCTTGAGGCTAAGATCGTAAGCCTCATGTGCCAGTAATTTCACCGGAAACCATACCCTTCACACCGGAACACAGCAATGCGACTAATGCGAGCATTACTGCTTGGCGGCAGAAATAGGTATGGTGGTAGTCCTTCCCCGGACGAGCCCTATCACAGAGAACTTTACTACTCTTACTTCATGTAAATCAACGCAAAAGCGATAAAAAATATTGATATAAATATTATGAATACGGGACTGGGGTACGAAACGAATAACGAAACTAACCCGTATATTCGGCACTGCAGATTTCAAGTGTTGACCATTGGTTTAATGTGTGAGTCATGCACTAATGTAATGTACCAACCGATTAAATATAGGTAAGTACCTATTAGCCATCATTACTTAAACAAACGTTGAGATGTTATGAAAGT
Source organism: Colostygia pectinataria (assembly GCA_951394395.1). Taxonomy (NCBI): domain Eukaryota; kingdom Metazoa; phylum Arthropoda; class Insecta; order Lepidoptera; family Geometridae; genus Colostygia; species Colostygia pectinataria. The sequence goes on from OX596363.1 coordinate 5,938,761, forward strand.
CGTTAAAAACCAATTCATTATTTAGGAGCCTATGCACATGGAAGCTCATCAAACATTTAGCACGAATAAATCATTATTATGAACGAAATAAAATACGAAATGTGGTGACTGACGGAGACGTGATGAATGGTGGATTTTATTTATAGCGCGGTCACGGTAATATACGGTCTGCGCATAGGTATTTAGGTAGGTACTTGATGCACACACAGACATTATTTATATTGATGATTGTTATATTGATGATACTAATGAAACTAGAATTTTGTTGTCATTGTATTCGCCGCATTGAGCCCCCCCCCGACCCCCTGTGCTTTTATTGCACGTGCGAAGCCGGGGCAGGTCGTTAGTATTGCAATAAAGGTTTACTCTTGGTTGACCTCGCTTACAGAAATTTGACAGATTTGTGTTAGTGCCTGTAATCATCTGCTCTTCACGTATGCCTAAATCCACCGATAAACTGTTTAGAGTTGAACGAGATTTGCAAACATGCACCACAATATCATTAACACAACTTAAACTAACTATTGAAACAGGTAATATAATATACCGTGGGCGCGCATGACTGTCAGATAATGGACCAATAGTTATCTGTGACCTCGTACCACGTCACAGCGACCTAGGTCCGCTGCAACAATGGATTGCATAATGTGATTTACCTGTTTCATTTTATATTACCTTTCAAACCATTTCAAATTTTATCAAATCACTTAACTAATAAGCAGAGGTCTCTTCCTTGAATGAATCTAAAGCTAATTATATTGTATTCAAATGCGTTCCAAAATGTTTTGGTCTACCTAAAGTAATTCAATAATCTACTAATGCTGTAATTTACAAGTTAAGTGTAATTAAAACATAGGTATGGGCCCCAGGGACGAGGATGACTCTATTTAAAAGAGTTTTAGAGTTTTACCGTCGCGTCGTCTCATATATATATGACGGTAGTAGGAAGTAGGTATATATGACGTCCTCCACTCGATCCGTGGATGGTGAAGTCTCAAAACCGGTCGTCGTGGCGCTGTTTGGGGGAGGCCTATATACACAGATATATATGTAGATACAATATAATATCTGTGCTCTAGACTACTTTGTTCAACTAGATCTAGTCTAGAGAGTGTTGATTGGTCCAACTCAGTTGGTCAACCATTATAAGGTGTTATTCTGTACCAAGCGTATCTAGTATTTAATATTATCTATTTATAGCTTAAAGATTGTTAGAGCTCTTTAAGCGCTGTTTAAAAACATAATGTATGTTTGAAAACAGTTTAACACGTACAACTCTTTAGAACTTGAGATACGTAGGTGCTACTTTGTAGCATAGTTTTGACAGTTGTACCGAATAAAAATCTGTTAAAACAATACAGTCGAGCAATGCGATAAATACACAGGAGTTAATAAATGTATAGTCCGTGTGTGATTTGTAGAATTTGCTGTCATCATAATAACTGATGATTACCGTAAACGTAAAAAAATGATCAACACTAGATATAAAAATGCTAAGCTTGAAGATAGAGCACTGAAAAACACATCTGAACTATTCAAACAAAATTAAAGATGGTCGAAAATCTTAAATTTTCAGATCTTAAAATTCTGAGATGTCCACCAAACTTAGTTGCTTGCTAGATAATAATATTTCATAATTAAATGAATTTTTACAAAGCAAATTTTTTTATCAATTTAAACACATTGAAATAACTTTTTATACATTGTCATTTGTCCGCTATTGTCCAAGCTCTTTACAATTATCGGAATTTTAGGTACAGTCGTCCTTTTTATTAATCATAAGATTCTAAAACAAAATGGCGCTAAATTTGGATTTGTTGCCAGAGAGCTAATCGAAAAAAAATTGACAATCATAAATAAATTATCACAAACTTAATATTAATGGTTTTTTTATAGTGTTAACTATCACACTGAGGAGGAAGTTAGAGTTAAATCCCAAAAATGTTGGCCCAACCAGCAGGGCATTAGCGCATTCAAGCGGAAGGTTGCGGGTTCAGGTACTGCGTAGAGCTAAATATTTTTGACATATTCTAATTTTCGTATTCGTATCATCCAGCTGTCAATTCGTATTTTTAGTGGAATTCGTGGGATCAAAGTTGATAGTTACCCAAAAATTAACTACCGAACCTCATAATTTGACAGCTGAGGCCGTATCCGGAATAATGCTTTGACAATCGTATAGTCTCAGGGCGATACGATTACGTTTATGATTGGCAAACAAGTTTTATGTATCTAAACGACAACAATCAATACCTTTCGAATCGGAAGGCAAAGCGAGCATACTCTGCTTGACGGGAGAAAAAGCTGTAAGTTGGTATTTGGCTGACTGTATATACCCAGCAAATGCATTGTAAGGTTTTTTCAATAATTTTGTAGGTGGGTACTGACACAAGTCGTGTGTGAAACAATAATGCCAGCCTACAGACTTACCATAAGCGGCCAGCGTGGCAATGATTCTACTTATAAGATTGAATAACCATTAGGCCTTTTTCGGCATTCCCAACTTTCAAAGTCCGTGAAAAGATGCATTGAGTTGAGACACGGGCACTCTCTTTTTGTTATCATTTTTGCAGTCGCTCCTAGAAACAGTATCTAACGTGACCATTTTCGATCAAAATGTCCTAAAAGGAGTAATCAAATGCTGATGGATGGTGTATTCACTTGAGTATCTTATGCACGCGCCCAGATTTAGTCTACCTGTCGTGAAAAAGACTATTATCGTAATAATACTGTTTACTGGTCTCTTTAAATTACCATCAAAACGCATACAAAGTTTTTACAGTAGGTAATTATAAAATTGTATGATTCTTAATTTTACTTCGTGACAATTTATTTTATGTCCCAATGCCCAATGCCAAGGCATTTCATTGCTATATAAGTCTATAGACAAATCTACATTAAAAAATTTGAAAATTTAGGTAGACTAAATCGCTGACCCTGGCCGACTTTACTTGATTCGACACTGAGGTTTTGGGCAACGAATAGTAATACTTTATTATTAAATATACCAATATCGACAGCCTGCCCGGGCTACAGAATAAGATAGAAAGTGAATCTGCTTTTTATTGTTTAGATTCATGTCAGCATAAACATAATTTCCATAATATTAAATAAACATGATTCGAAAGTCATGTCTGTATATAATATCAAGCATAAGGATCCAACCCCGTTGGCGGACTGCTACTAAGCTGCATATTAATTGAACTTGAAACTTAAACAAATAGACATGCTAATTAGATTCGGTGTTGAAAGTGAGACTGGTCTAGTCCGTCCGGGCCAGGTGAAAGTACTTATTAATCTAATTCGGCTGATATGAATAATGCTTTCTCGTCTGCTATAGCGAATACTGGTTAAGGATGTATAAAAAAATTACCGTAACCATAACACAAAACAAACATCCACACTTTTTGCAATAAGAGTATGCGTTAGTTCAGAACAGTTATTTACCTAGAATTAGTGTAGACTAGACCTGTTTAGATAATAGCCATAGTTTTAAAAAACGGTCGTTATTTTTGGTTTAACAGTAAATACTTTGCAACACTTACTTCTTTTATTTGCTCTGAATTTAACAGGTTTAACAATTATATTATACAGTTTCGTGTCCATTGTTTTATTTTGGTTGTGCTAACGATATTTGAAAATCTGGTTATACCAGACAGACCTATTGTATGTCTCCAGAAACTTTGGTTTTGGATGATATTCATATATCATTATGTATGACAGCCTACTAATGTTTTTACTCTTGGGACACTGGTCTACTCGCGAGAGTGATTGGATCATAATCCACCACGCAGACCCACATAACCACGGATTGGGGACTGGCAATTTCAATTTTTTGGTTCTTGGACATGCCGGTTTCCTTACGATGTTTTTCTTCACCGTTTGAGAGCACCGGCATGATCATGTAGTGGCTAACCTGTTGCTGACAATTACCCTTGAGAAAAAACTGCAATTTGTCGGGACAACTAAACCCGACTCTGTATTAGTACCAAATGTGATGCAAAGCAAGTTTGGCTGTTCATTGCTGTATTTTTATATTTGTTGCAAAAACGCTGTGATTTGGAATTATCTAGCAAGGTCGTGGTCATTGTCGGAACAACGCAGAATAATAGCCGCTGGTCAGTATTGTGCTTGTTATTTAGCTGCGATAATCGTAGATCAAGCACCGGTGGTCTAGTGGTAGTGACCCCGCCTTCCGATCCGAAGGTCGTGGGTTCAAACCCGGTCGTGCACCAATGGATTTTTCTGTTCGAAAAATTTATGTGCGCAATGCCAGTGCTCTCATACGGTGAAGGAAAACATCGTGAGGAAACCGGCATGTCCAAGAACTAAAAATTCGAAAGACATGTGCCATCCGCCAATCCGCATTGGGTCCGCGTGGTGGATTAAGACCTAATCACTCTCGCCTGAGAGTAGGCCAGTGTCCCAGCAGTGGAAACATTAGAAGGCTGTCATGATGATGATGATGATGAATCGTAGATCAAGCCTGGGGGAACTAATAATAGAGTTATGTAATTCGTTATTGCTGTATGGCGAATGTGGCGATGAGAATCAGTAGGTTTATGCTTTAGCTTATGGACTATAATAGTGCAACCGCAAATCGAAACTATACCTACCTAAGACTAGAAAATTCCAAATAAGTATGGAACTAAATTTTTATTTTAGGAACTACAAGTATTATAGCTGTCTTGTCGAGCGTTTGCAGCTTGATCAGCTTGTATTTAGGTTCCAGTTTTCCCATACTTACTTCTACCGCTTTTAGATTTTTTTTCAGAGGTGTACCTCAGTTGCTATCTAGAAAAATAAGCCATCATAAGTCCCTGAGTGCTTCATTCGTTTTTGCATTAGGTTTAAATGACCAGAGAGACAGAAATACTAAAATTTTAAATTCGTGTTCTGCTAATGTTTGTCCTTTTTATGAAAATATATTCATCTGACTTTTTAACCTCTACATAGGTAGTAGAAAGTGGTGGTTTGATAAAAAAAATATCTGTCAAATTAAACTTGTTCAGAATATTAAATTAGCTTTATTTATCTGTAAGTATGTAATTAAAACATTTTTTATGTTGTGTTGATGAACTTATAACATTACTTTTATTTTCACTGCGCCGATTACGTTCTCAAACGTTGTTGATACAGTAATGTTTTCTTCACAACATGTGTTACCGCTAACTGCTCATTTGACCTACTGCTTATAATAACTTAGTGCCGGATTCTATTGTGAATTTGTGAGCATAGACTATTACTCACTATTACATACCTTGAGTTTGTTTTTCATTGGTGTTACCGACCTTTTGTACTATTGCGCGTTTGTTTTCTTAGAATTCCTACGCGACAGTTATTTAATATAACTACTGCCCGGGGACTTTGGTGTCATTGTCAGATGATTCAAATAACAATGAGTCACGTGATTTTTGTGATTACAAGAGCTATAAATTATTCACTTATTATATTATTCATTATATTAAAACTTGTCAAAAGAAGTCCACCGAGGACATTGGTTTCACCCAGAGTGCCAGAACGACTGATCTTGATTCTTCACCAGCTACCGACTTTCTGCATTGTATCATCATCGAGTAGATAGTATGTTGAGCATTTATATTAATGCGCAATAAAAATTTTGGTTTCTTATTGAAAGTTTAATCACTAGTGGCAAGTGGGAATAACAAATTTTAACTTGTCACCAGGGACCACGTAGTGTTTATTGAGTGGTTTTCATATCTTGTCTTGTAAGGTAAAGATTTTTAGTATTTCAAGCATCCACTCGTTTTGCATTCTGCATTCATATTTTATGAAACATATATTTTGTACCAACTAAGGGCCTTATACATAATCATAAATTTGAATTGTGTTCTTCAAATCCATCATCGTCTTTGTTCATTGACTTAATAACGACAAGGAAAGAAAAATACTTAGCTGGTCGCTAAAGTAACAGTTTTTTTAAATGAATAAAGCAAAGACATTAAGAAAAATCAATAATAAATAAAAAAAAATTATATGTTTTAAGGAATAAAGACGACCAATGTGGCGCGGTGGGCGAAGGTCCGCCTGCGACGCAGAGGTTGCGGGTTCGATTCCCGCCTTGGGACAAATGTTTGTAGGATCTGCAAATATTTGTTCCGGGTGTTCTGGGTGTTATCTATGTATAATAAAAAATATCTATCTATGTATTGTATTAAATATATATCAGTCATCTAGTACCCATAATACAGCTCTGTTTAACAGCAGCTTACCTTGGGCTAGATGATGCTGTGTGGATTGTCCAGCATTATTTATATTTATTTATTTTAATAAAGACAAAAATAGTTTCGTTTCATTATTATTTTTTTGTTTCAGGTACCTATGTGACTGCCTTTCACGAAGTCTCTCTGTAGCAAGCAAGTGACAAGTAAAGTTTACGCCCAGTTTTATCATTTTGCAAATATTTGCTCAACCTACAAGAAGGTTCTGTAGTAATCTGCAGCGATAAATATATAATATTACCTATGGTTATGCGCTTCGGCATTTTCATGTTTCCAAATAAGTACCCTCCGTAACTACTATTAGTCTATTTTTAAAACTATCATGGTTATTAACATAAATTATACTAAATTATAAATTATACTATTGTTGGACGACCGATGTGGCGCAGCGGGCGCAGGTCTTCCTGCGACGCGGAGGTTCGATTCCCGCCTCGGGTCAAATGTTTGTACGATCTTCAAATATTTGTCCCGGGTGCTCTGGGTATTTTCTATTTATAATAAAAAAATATCTATCTATGTATTGTATTGTATTAAGTATAATATCAGTCATCTAGCAATAAACACGGCTCTGTTTAACAGCAGCTTACCTTGGGGCTAGATGATGCTGTTTGGATTGTCCAGCATTATTTATTTATTTATTTATTTATTAGTCTATTTCACATAGGTAGGGTGCTGCTGACACATTACTGCTATACCTTTTTTGCATAATTTATTCGGCAATGTCTACATAAGATTACAAACAATTAACCACAATTTATAAATTTACCAAGAGTTTGTTTCAATTTGCAATTTAAACTCAATAGTTTTTGGTATTTTATGGATTTAGTAAATACTGAATCTATAAAATACCAAATCTGTCAGCACCCTTCTTATCTGAAATAAACTTTATACAAAAAAGCAACCAATACCCCACACTCCTCATCATACACAAGCTAGTTACTGACGTGCTCGATGCCCGATTGTGCAAAATATTTTACGAAACGAATGCAATTCATTATTTGAGCGTCTCAATACTTCGTACTAAATATTACGCTGAAAAGGCTAGTCAAGGATAGGCACTTTCCCATTTACATAGCCGGATGTACGTAAGTTTTGTAGAGTCAGTGGCCAACTCTGGTGACGGAGTTTATTATACCACTTGAACGCCTCCTCATGACCTAGGAACTTTGAACAAGCCGGGGACTGACACTTCACGTGTCCTCCGAAACGCGGAAGCTCTGCAGGTCACCCATCTAAATGGTGACCACGCGGCACAGTGCTTAACTTTGGATAGTATGGTTATAGTTTTACTTTGGGTTAGTTGTTGATTTCAAATAATATTTATTTTAGCATAGTTTGATTTTTGAATTTGATTTTGAAAATTTCTGTTTTCTTTTTTGTTGTCCAAAGACATTGAGAATAATCATGCTCTAAGTTGTTGTCTTACTTGTTCATGGTTTTTATAATGATTTGTGTAGGAGGCACATTAACCAACCAGTAAGTCAAAAGGTGTCCTATTTTGCAACGACAGTTGCAAAATTTCTTCGAATTTAATTAGGTACTCGCACACATTACTTCTAAAGATTGTTACTTCAAATGCTACTTCAATTATACAGATTTTATTTTATTTTTAAAACAGATGAAGCAATATTGCTAGTGCTGGTAATATTGCTAGTGAACCATAAACACTAGGGCAGTGCGCTAAACGATCAGATGTGCCGTCATGCTCTACATTTCCCAATCGGGGTCAATACCGACCGGCATAGCTTTTATTGAATTGAGGATACTTCGTTTACTTACATTCTGTTGGGTTTAGTACCAAGTCCGTAGAAAGTGCGTAATTGTAAGTACTCGAATTTACATATACTACAGTTTTCCGAACAGTAGACCTCGCGAGCACAAACTTTTAAAGTGAGCAATTTACTGCATTTTGAGGAGCTGTTCTGCTCATCACGGTGAAGATCTTTATCAGATCTTGCAAATAAAATAAAAACCATTGAAATCAAATTTCATGAGTCTGAGATATCCAGTAGCCTCCTTCTTGGAGAAGGTACGCTCAAAAATCCCCGACGACAATCAAGTTCTATAAGGTCATAGAACTTGTACACCAAGTTTCAACCAGATTGGTTGAAAAATGCGACCTGTAAGTGAGAACAGCCGGAGAGACAGACTGACGGACATTTCTGGCCAATGTCGAAACTAAGACGCTTCGCCGTTTCGCTTGCTCGGTCAATTACTAGGTATTTAATAAATTAATAAAAATTCGACAATGTATATTTGCAGTTTGCACATTCCTGGTATGGTATTATGTACTTATCTAGTAAATAGTAAACATTTTTTTTTAGAATGGAAATGATTTTTTAAAAAAAAAACTAAAATTGAGTACCATATTTCATAAATAAATCAAAAGTAATACGGTAAAAACAAAACATTATAAAAACATTACGCGAAGCAGACGCTACATTGAGCAAATCAAACAATAACAGCCAAAAGGAAATGAGCTTGTAAATAAACATAGCAGCGTTTCAGAATATAAACGTTAAAGACAAATTATATATGTAGTATACACATTATCCAAAATTTTAACGAACCCTTATAAAAATAAATAAAGCAGTGTACCTAAGGCTTTGTCCTGAACATCTAACTTTTCATCATAATCGTAGTACGTCTAATACCATTGCCAAAAAATATGTTTTTAAATTATTTTGTAAAATTAAAATACGCTACATGATACGATATACCTAAGTCATCTGATTATAGGTATTAGGTTTAGGTTTAGGTTATAATACCAGACTAGTCAAAGACATTATTTGTTTATATTATATGTTCGAAGACTATAATGTACATACTTATGTCTAGCTAGAGTAAAAGTTATCCCTGTTGGCTGATAATGAATAAAGTTATGCTTTCAGGTCAAGAATACCAATAATATTGAGAACATAACGCGATTCGTACGAATATTTCATAACCTTTTGAATAATTAGTCATTTACGGTGTCTAATTTTTGTTAATAACTTTATACCTATAAACAACCACTGAAGTAGTACTAAGTCTGTTCCTGTTTTTCTTACCAAATTAACATTTTGTCTGTTCCTATTTTTCCTACCAAGTTAACAATGGTATGTTTATAAATTTAACGAAAAATGACTCGATAAAATAAAATCGTAATATGTACACCTGTATTTTCATAGGAAAGGAAACGTAAGCTACGCTTCCTTTACAAAAATAAATTTTATAATTTTACGGAAACAAGTACCCCTAAATTATTTGTTATAGCAGCATCAGCATTTCCACACAGTAAGTTAGTTGGTTATAAAGTCAGTCAAACCTAGACAAAACGTTCATTTTTGCCTACTTTTCCTTGGATGAAATCATTGTCTTTGGTGCTTATTCCAAAACATTAGTTGACCATAAAACATTACAACCTTACGAACGCATTGGGGCATTTATTGCGTGGATGCATCATACATCATCATCCACCCAGTCATTCGTTTGCTTCATGCAAACTGTTTGTATCTCGTGGAGTGGAGACTGCTATTTTACTTATATTGTTTGAATGATTTATTTACTTAGATTTAATATTTACCTCTTGGCTAGGTGTTATGTAATATAGAGAACGTTATTACGTTACAAGAATTTCCATGACTCCATACAATTTTAAGGAGGTGTGGTACACAGTACTCGAAAATTCGGAAGGGTAATCCTAGTGTAATAGTGGACCTTTATCTATGGTCTGGTAGGTACCTACCTACCAGGCACATAAACCAGGAATTAGTAAATAATGTTCCCGTACTAGGTACAGGATTATTGTGTAATAATTCGTCTTTGATCTAAATATTGCAAAAGAATGAGTATTTTTGTAAAATCACTCAAAGTACCAAACCGCAGATTATACAACGACCACTAACCGTATTAACTTAAAAACATAACTTGCATACCTTACTTACACAGTATTATGCAAAGTAACAGGTTTACCAGTTTTGATTCTTTTTTTATAAATACATACTAACCAAAATACCTTCACTTTCTGCAAATTGCTATTAAAAATACCACTCTGAATGACAAACCACGACTTGTTGCCGCGTTGTTTATTATTGTACATTTTCAATAGCGTGCCTGATGATGATTTGCGTTTCTATTTTATCAGAACGTAGACATCTGGCAATTGTTAATATTAGCGATTGTCAAAACTATTAATTTTATGTAAAAGTCTATAAGATGCAATATTTACAAACATTGGAAATCAGCTGATTTTCTCTTTTTATGGCATTTCTGGATTGTAAACGTTAGGTTACTTTTAAAACTATGATTTTGGAATTAAGAATAGCACTACAAACTATACATACACCATCCATACAAAGAGCAAAATATTAATTTAGCAGCATTATAGAACTGGGCGTAACGTCATATCACGCTGAATGTTAGCTGTGGCTTTTTCTAAATTACACTAGAGGCCAGTCCCGTCTTTGCACGAGTAGACATAAAATATAGCTTAAGTTACTTAGGGATAATGACCTAATGGTGAAAGAATCTTTGAAATCCGACCAATAGTTTTTGAGTTTATTCGTTACAAACATACAAATCTTTTCTCTTTTTAACATTAGTCCTAATGGTGAAAACTAATAATGATGATGTTCAATTAGTTAAACACCTGATAATCTGTCACCTAATACTACATTTAAATAGAACTAGCACAGCCCTAAAAATGTATTTCACCCCCGCTACCAACTGATTTACCTGTCAGTTCAATGTTAGTACTCGTAAATATTGCATCTTGAGTTTGACTAGAGTATAGTTCGCATTTTAAAGAAGTAGGGTTTTTAGAGTAACCCCAGAGACTTTTTCTTATTATTAAAAGAAATCATTACATTCAGAACTTTATTATATTTAAATGGAGCATATTTTTATTAGTTTTAAAAACAAAATCCATATTTTGAATATTTTATGCAACAGCTTCTTGTTTCCTGTAAATAGTACTTTTTTAACTCATAAACTATTACTGTTATGTATATCTTGTTGGCATTTTGTCTAGAGGCAGATGCGGTTCATCGTACAACGGATTATGTAATGCGGAACCATTCTCTCATTGATAGGCGTCGCGATATTAAATAATTCGGTTTCATGCTACATGATTGACTTAATTAGAAGTTCAACTTTATGTCAGGATGATAAGATTTAAATTGACTTATTTGAATCCAAATTTCTAAAGGAAGGTGGGGCACGACGGGATGAATACTGAACGATGGTTCGTGGTAACTAGGTATTGGTGGTGGTAATGAAGTAATTGATACCTAAATTTACTTCTCTTTTAAAATTTAAAAGTAAGTAAGTATGTTCTTTCATAACGTTCGATCTCATAACGTGGCCAGTCCAGTTCCATTTAAGCTTTTTTATTTTTTGAAGGACATCACTTACTTTTGTTCTTTTTCTTATTTTGGAAGTTGTCCATCTGTCCCGTAGCCTTATGTTAAGCATGCTTCGCTCCATATTGCGTTGGCAAACCATAAGTTTTTGGTTATTTTTGCTCGAAGCTGGCCAAGTTTGACACCCGTAAGTAAGACATGGAAGAATGCACGTGTTGTACAGTTTGCTTTTTACAGACATTGGTATTGTTTCATTTTTAACTACTTCTTTTAGCGACCAGTAACGTTTCCAAGTATTGCTTATTCTTCTATCAATTTCCTTTGAATATTGGTCTTTTACTGATATTAATTGTCCTAAATATATATATTCTTCAACATATTCTATAACTTCTTGCCCTATTTCTATGTTTTCTTTTATTGTATTCGTCATTATTTTTGTCTTCGCTGGATTCATTGATAAACCTGCTTTTCTACTTTCTTTATCTAATTGGTTTAACATAGTTTGGAGTATGTCTGGTCTTTCTGCAAATATCACAATATCATCAGCGAATCTTAGGTGATTTAGGTTTGTTCCATTTACATTTATTCCAAAGTCTTCCCAGTCTATATTTCTGAATATATTTTCTAACACCGCCGTGAAAAGTTTCGGTGAGAGTGGATCACCTTGCCTGACGCCCTTTTGTATATTAAATTTTTCTCCTTGCCGTTCAAGCTGGATTGTAGCTGTGGAGTTCATGTATATATTTTTTATGATTTTTATGTATTTGCTTTCTATGCCCTGGTTATCTAGCGTTCTCCAGATATAGTTATGACTCAGAGAATCGAAAGCTTTATTGTAGTCGACGAATGCTATGCTATAGTGTTGCCCATATTCATTAAGCTTTTCAATTATCTGTTTCACCACGTGAATATGATCAATAGTAGAATAATCGGCTCGAAACCCAGCTTGTTCTCTTGGTTGGTTTTCTTCCAGGTGTTTAGTTAGTCGGCCAAGTATTATTTTGGAAAACACTTTGTATAAATTGGACATCAGGCTTATAGGTCTGTAGTTATTTATTTCATTTTTATCTCCCTTTTTGTGTAACAGGAATATAGTAGACTTCGTCCATTGTGATGGTACTTATTCTGTATCTAATATTTCGTTAAATAAATGCGTCAAAGGTTTGGAAATTACGGGTAAAGTGTCTTTTAGTATTTCGTTAGAAATTTTATCATCACCAGGTGCTTTGCCGCTCTTCTGTGTGTTTATAGCTCTTATGACTTCCGTTTCAATTATACAAGGGACTTCTTCTTCATGAGTGTACTTCTCTGTTTCTGTACATATTATTTTGTCTGTCTCAGTGTATAGTTTCGTATAAAATTCTGTAGCTACCTTAGCTATTGATGATCTTTTTGTTGTCAATTTTGCATTTCCTTTTTTGATTTTCATGTTAGGTATCCATTGCGTGTATTCTTTCAGTTGCTTAAGACCTTTTTTGATTCCGCCTGTTTTCACTATTTGTTCTCCTAGTACTTCCAGTCTTTTCGCTTTTCTGTGTTGTCGTATTGATGTTTGAATTTTTTTACTGATATCTGAGATATTTCGACGGTTATCTTTTCGTTTATCTAACATAATTTTTCTTTCGTTCATTAATTTTAAGGTTTCTTCTCCTAATTTAGGCTTTTTTTCTGTTTTAGTGCGCATTTTATTTACGTTCATCAGTGCTTGCTCAAGGTAATCGTACTTTTCTTGTAAAGTTTTGTGTTTTTCGATTTCTTCTAATGAATTTTTTAGTTCGTTTAGGGCATTTTGTTGTATAGGTGCTGTTTTCATCATATTCTCTGTTGACGCGATAGTATGTCTTCTTGATTTACTGTTTCCATATTGTATGACTCCTCTTACCATTCTATGATCTGTATTGAAATTTAGCTTATTAACTACATCGACATCGCTAAATATCCTTTTTTCTCCAGTTATAATGAAATCTATTTCGTTTTTATCTCTGCCGTTTGGAGACAACCATGTCCATTTTCTCATTTTTCCTTTTTTGAAGAAGCTATTCATTATTTTAAGATTATTTGCAAAAGAAAAATCTATGAGCCGCTGTCCGTTATCATTTCTGTGTCCGCTGCTGTATTCTCCTAAGATAAATTCATCTTTATTTGATTTGCTGCCTACTTTGGCATTGAAGTCACCCATCAGGATAATATTTTTATATGTTTTTTGTATTGATTCTGTCAGATCTTTGTAGAATTTATCTTTTGCTATCTTTGTATCTTGTTCTCTGGGTGCATGGACTTGAATAATCGACGATGGTTGTTTAAATTCAGGCAATTGTATATTAAGCATTGCAATTCTATCTGATATTCCTTGAAAATTTATTATTTTGTCCTTTAGGTATTTTTTTATTAAGAAACGCGTTCCATATATACCTTGTTTAGTACCATAGAAGTAAAATATGTGTTCCTTGTATTCTCGTATCTCTTCTCCTATTCTTCTTACTTCACAAAGCCCAATGACATCCCATTTTATTAATCTTATAGCTTCTTCTAATTCTTCTAATCTGGTATCTGTCATAAGCGTTCTGACGTTTAATGTTGCGAGGTATATTTTATTATTCTTTTTTTTTATTAAAGGAAGTGATTCTAGGGGGTGGTGGTCTGACAACCCCACGGGGACCAGCCGGATTGGGGTCGTTCCGCTTCTGGTTGCCAATATTTAGTTGCTACTTAGTTTGGTTTGGTTTTGTATTAGAAAACGAGTTTGATTTAGGTCTCATCATATCAAATGCATTCTTTCTATTTTCCTTTATTATTGAAATGCTGCTCCCTGACTTTTTAGCGTGATTTTGATTTTCTGGCGAAGTTGATAATTCTCTTTTTTTTTTTTCTTTAATTGAATTTCCCTCTTTTACAATCAATTGATCATAGTTTATGTAGGCGAAATTTCCTTTCGCTCGTTCTTCCAAGAGCTTAGGTTTTAATTCTCTTCGTCTTTCTAGTACTTCTTTAGGAAAATCTTCAGTAACGTATACTTCTTTCAAACTCTTTTTCATCTTTAGTATCTCAATTCTCTTCCAGTTATTTGCAAAAACAATAAGGACTGGTCTTATTTTATTTTCTTTAATTATACCGATACGGTGAATTTTTGATACATCGTTTTGTTCTAAGGTTATTTTTAAGCTTCCTTTAAAGATTTCTTGAACTTTTTGAAACAACTCCAAATTAGATTTTTCTTTTTCTTCCAAACCAAATAACAGGACGTTATTCTTTTTCTTTTCCTTCTCTAAATATTCAATCTTCTTTTCCAATATTTCTATTTTGTTTTTCATAATTTTGTTATCCTCGATTAGTGGTTCTAACTTTTCATTCATTTTTTCAAATATAATATTTGTTTGTTTTTCCATTTCAATTTTCATATTTTCAAAAAGTACTTGAAATTGTCCCTCCATTTCGTAGCTTTTATCTTCATACAGTGGCAACACTGATGTGACGTGTTTGATTGCGATGTTTGATCAAATGTCTGTCACTCACTGTTTCAGATAACCTCAAAATATCGGTCTGCAAAATGATGATTTGGTTGTTGTTTTAATGAATATCTTCACTATTTTTAATCACTAAAGCGTTCTAAGTCACAAAATGTTTTCGTTTACAATGGCGGTTGTTTCGATAGTGTTGATAAACCTGTGTTTCACAATTATTTTCGACGGACGAGTTGTAAGGTAATGTTTACTATTTGGCAACCGGAACCGGAAAAACACGTTATGAGATCGAACAAAGAAAAATGGACGAAAGACGTAATGGAATGGTATCCTAGAAACGGAAAAAGACAAAAGGGACGCCAAATTAAGAGATGGGAAGATGATTTACCAAAAGGATGGAGAAGACTAACTCGTGACAGAGATGAGTGGAAGAAACTAGGGGAGGCCTATGTCGAAGGACAACCTGACCAACAAACTGGTTGCTAAACATTTAGTTTATTTTTATTTTATAGTATTCATGTAGATTTAAAATCATAAGTAGGTACTTAGAAACTAAAAATTGTAGATATTGGTCAGCGAATAAAGGCTTTTATTATTATTATTATTAAGTATGTTCTTTATTAAATAGGTACGAGCAATTATAATCTTGAACCAATGATTGAGTGAGAAATAAAATGCCACTGAACGTGCAGTAGTGAAGGGAAATATTATGTATAGTGTACCTACTCACAGTTACACCTAAAATCTCTAGTAGTGTACTACAATGTTTGACTTCCTTGTACAATGTATAATGAATGATAAGCACTTGCGGTCAACCGGACTGCTACTAATTATTGATTAGATTGAACTATTTTTTTGCTCGATTGAATAACAATAATGTGTAAATATGATCCTACCTCCCCGATACTCCCCTGCAGACTTATTTCGTTCACGCAACACAATTACCGTAATACCTAACTGTGGCATGTGCTTGCTTGGTACCTAGTCATCGGGAGCGATGCTACACGGAATAGTTTTTACGAGAAGAATTTGCTGATTGGGTTTGCATGCATTTATTATGCAGGTTTGTACTGACTGTAATTAATGTATTTAAAGCACATTCAACCATGTTGTTTAGTCTTGTTAACTCAAAAACAACTGGTCCTGTTTTTTAAAATTCTTTCACCATTAGAATGCTACATTATCCCTGAGTAACATATATTTATTTGTAGCGACCAGCTCCGGCTCGGGTACTTAAGTTTTCATTGCACCCTTGTGAAGCTGGGGTATATCGGCTAGTATAAAAATAAAGTCAATATTTATTCCCGCAACTTCATTCGAGTGGATCTTGGGAATCGTACTTTTTTCCGGAACAATAAGTAGCCGATGTTCTATTGCCGGTCAATCTATCTATGTTCTAAAGGAGATGTTTCACACAGTATGGAGCTGGGTCTTGGTTTTTTGTAGGGTCTAGATAATTAGATAATCATTAAAGAAACCATTTAACACTGTTTATTTATTTTATTTTGGCTTCTTTCATAATCTAAAGTAAGTTTATCTCTGTGAAGGAGTGCAACACAATGCAAACTAGGTTAATAGGTACTGTCAAAGTCAAGATGCGTCACGATCATTGGCTAATAGCTGTCATGGTGGTGTGTTCCCGTTTTAGGAAACTCAACACAATAAACAATTTTCCTTTATAACTTTGTTTGTCTACTCAAAAATAAAATTGTTTGTTACTGTTAGTCTTAGATTTTTATCAAATTTTTCTATAGTGTTACAAAGACCTAGGCCACTATGAAATTGGTCCTTTCAGCCAAATAGGTCCCAGCAGGTATAAGTTTCGGTGCCTATTCGGTACGAACAAACAAACAGCAAAAATATTTCTTTTTAAAATATGCCTTTATTAACCGCTATACAGTATATTATATTAGCCGCTTAAAAACGAATATAATGCTACTTAGGGATAATGTGGCATTCTATGATGAAACATTGTTTTAAATCGGACCAGTAGTTTTTTTTTATGGCCTTTGCTACATAGGCAATTTGCCAAATTCAAGTTAATGACAAGTCACAACATTTTAATATCGTAAACTTTCGATTTTTAATGCCAAACGATTTCACACAAAATCTCGAAAACTATACAACAGTAGGTAAATACAATAAAATACACTACAAACAACTAAAAATAAACAAATAAAAACAAACTAAACTTTAACATGATTACATTCTATAAAATGATCTAATGCAAAAATAGTAGATGGGAACGAAAATGATAATAGGTAACTCATGCAAAGAGGGAAATGATGATCTTTATGTAACAAATCATAAAGCGGAGGGCATTTATTATTTATACACTTAAAGAAAATGTGATCTACCGAACCAGTAGTTTTAAGTGTATCCTTTACAAAAATACAATATATGTACAAATCTTTCCTCTCTACAATGTTAGTATTGAAGTAGATATGGATAAATAATAAATAATAATAATAATGCTGGACAATCCACACAGCATCATCTAGCCCAAGGTAAGCTGCTGTTAAACAGAGCTGTATTATGGGTACTAGGTGACTGATATATATTTAATACAATACAATACATAGATAGATATTTTTTATTATATATAGAAAATACCCAGAACACCCGGAACAAATATTTGTAGATCGTACAAACATTTGTCCCGAGGCGGGAATCGAACCCGCAACCTCTGCGTCGCAGGCGGACCTGCGCCCGCTGCCCCACATCGGTCGTCGGATAATATAAAATGTGTAATGATTTATGTAGTAAGTATTTATTTATTTAGGAACACCTTTTGAAATAACTTACCTCCCAATTCATGAAATCAGTGGATTAATTACATTTGCTCTAAATACACATTCATGGATTAAGTGATCCGGAAATTCATACATAATGTGCTGTGCAAGTACAATAGTGAAAAACTTGTGAGAAACTTTGCAATACATAACTACATGCATTTCCTAACTTGCTGGTTTTAGCAATAGAGTGAAAGGTGGTTTGTACACTAATCATAAAGTGAATCAATAAAAATAAATCTTGTATACATAGACGTTAAATTTACCTTTCTTACCCTATTATTAATTACTAAATGCTAATTAACTTTAACTTTTATTCTAACTTTATTCATTATAAAAAAGAAAAACGTGCCCTTCATCATTTTGAAATTAGTACTAATATTTAATATCGTCTTACTCTTGAATCCAATGACAATTCCGATCCAATCCCAATTTCTATTTACTGCTGTCAAATTTTTGTATTCTTGAAAACAAAGTTGAATTTGGCGTTAAGTTTGCTGTCAAAAGTACGAAATGTCATATTCCAATACTTGTACAATATTGTTAATTATAACACAAGATCAAGGTTACTTTAATGGTATATTACATGAGAAAACCTTGAACGTCCATTTGCTATACTACAATCTTTATTTAATCCACTGTTTGTAAGAAAGAGGCTTAACCAGGTCAGCTTTGCAGGGAAGCCTGCTAAGAACCAATAATCTAATCAAGATTACAAGCATAATCTTCATATTATCCGAACTTTTCTTTTAAAAATCAATTTCGTAGAAGAATAATATGATGAGACGTGAAACGGTGAAAGTCTTAGTTGAATACATAAATATTAAGTACTTTCCTACCTAGTACTTAAATACTACTTAGGTACTTAAATTTTCTACGACATTCCAATAAATTTCGTCTGCACGAAATGACAAATCAATGATTGCGACAATTACACCGATTTATTCGGGCGGCCTAAAAACTCTGTCACTACACTGAGTTGGCCACTGACTCAAACGAACTTACGACATAACGATTTTTTTTTATTATATTTTATTATTTTTTAGTCTTGAGTTGAGTTGAATTACCAAATTTAAATAATCTAACAAGAAAGTACAGTTAAACAAATTGCCAATAAAATATCCTTGTTTACTTATGTAAAATATCTCAAGCCATGATGGGCCATTGATCTTTTTTTAAAAATCCCATAACTTGTAGGTATCTTGTAACCAGAATAGTATCCTGATCTACTATTATTACCCATTTAGAAAATACATTCGCAAAAACCGGTCAGCCAGTTCTCAATCTGCGGTTGGTCGTACGCAGGCGCAGGGTATCATCCCATCGAGCACAGCTTGTGTCAAACAGGTAGCATCGTCAGCTATAACCTTAGATCTACTTCTGTGGCTATAACGTCAGCTATTAATAGTCAAATAATAAATTACGATTATTTTATGGACCGTGTACGTGTACGGCATACAAATGTAAGACGAAAGCTGATTTTTTCACCCGGGTCGAGCTTTTGCGGGACGAATATGGCATAAATCTTACAAATAGTTTTTTTATTTTTTATTAAAAAGCTGGAGACTCGCCCCGGTTTCGCACAGATGCGTAAACTATACGCATAAATTTTCCTTGTAAATCACTCTATCTATTGGTAAAAACCGCATTAAAATCCGTTGCGTAATTTAAAAGATCTATTAACGTACACATACGAGTACCACCTACCTACATACAGAGGGTCAGACGGTGGGAAGCAACTTTGTTTTATTACTATATTATGTCACAGAACAGATATTTACTACGACCTACTACTACTATATATACGCAATCCAAATGGAAGAGCTTATTACAACGATTAAGAATAAAACCGATGGTTTATTATGGTTTTTTATCTATTATCATGGTTAAAATGGGTCAAAATAGTTTTTTTTATATGAAATGCAATTTTTGGTTTACTCCGAAATGCACACTTATTTCATTCGGTACCTCACATTCACAAACGTAATTCATTCATAGCTCCAAAAAGGGTTCTCTGTATTATTCAAACAGCTAAAAGCTAAGTGAAGCTCTGGTAGGTTTATTTAAGCCTACCTTACCTTTTGATGAGATGAGGCTGTAACAGTCAAGATAAATAGGACATTTTCGGTTTTTGTTGCTAATGAGATTTTTTCAATTCGAGATTAAATAAAAAAAAGGTTCCGATGGCTTTGACAGATGGCGCTATCTGCCCTACTGCCATACTGGGAAAGGTTATCAAAACAAAAAAAAGTGTGTAACTCCGTTTTTGTTTCGTCTCGTGTCAAGCGGAAAGTTGTGGGTTCATGTTCTGCTTGAGGCAAAATAATTTAAATCCAGTACGACCAAAGTTAATGTACTTCTTAGTACGTACTATGACTTTGACACCAGCCAGAGGTATGACCGACAGTGACAGCAGGAGCAACGAATGTTGAATTCCCTACACATTCACCATAGCTCGCCAAACGTAGTGCTTACATTCTCTTGGGCTCGCCAGTTGAGCTATCGCCATCTAAATAGACAGTTTTTTTTAATAACTTGAGACGAAAACCCTCATTACGAGTAGCTTTCTCAAACAGAACAATCCAAAATGTAAATTTAAGTATATGTGTAACCGTGTGTGGTTAAACAGTTCTTTCATCACACGGGAACCTGGGATGAAAAATAGCTTAAATGCCATTTCAGACCATCTATGCCTGTGCCAAATTGTATAAGATCCGGTAACAAACATAAAACAACCAAACTTTTCCATTTTTTATATTATTATAATAAGATATTATGATTGCCAACCTGGTATTACTATCTGTTTTTGGCGTCTCTAAAGACTTGTTTAAGTTGTACCTACTACTTACTTACCTACTACGAGTATATTTTTTCCCAAACTCGAAATTATAGAGATTTACCAAAACCGGTGTATCGTACCGTGCAACCAGCTCTACAATTTCATCGTTTTTGCGGTGTTGTACATTATCAAGATACTGGATTTGGAAGATTTAATACAGGCAAAATTATCACGTGTACCGAGCTTTTGCGTGTACCTATGACCGTCAATTTAATATTTATAATGCTTGGGATCTCTACCTCTACCATCTACTTTACCGACGACGACTAAATTTTAGTGTACGATATTTTTTGTATGCTACTTCAAGATTTCAATGTTTTCTCTGGAAAAGTAGTAGAGTTCTCTGTGATAGAGCTCGAAGGACTACCACCATACCTATTTCTGCCGCAAAGCAAAGCTGTGTTCCGGTGTGAAGGGTATGGTTACCGGTGAAATTACTGGCACATGAGGCTTTCGATCTTAGCCACAAGGTGACAACCCGCGAGTGATACCTCTGGTATTGCAAGCGTCCATTGGCTGCGGTAACCGCTTACCATCTAGTAGGCCGTACGCTTGGTTGCCACTTCAGTTGTATAAAAAAAAAAACTACCTAGAGTCCGTAATTTCAAGGAGTTGGGCGGCTAGGGTCAGATTAGCAGGGGGACAATGCGCAATACACCCCAATGTGAGACGTCAGTGCAGATCTTATTCCCCCACTTAAAATTAGAATTACAATTATTGTAGAAACAGTGCTCTACATAGGTAGGTAAATGTAGCTACATTCAATATAATAAAAAAAAACCTTATTTAAGTATTATGCTTATTATTATTTTCTAAATTTATCAAAGTTTTTTTTTTAAAGTTACATAGATAGACAGAAGGAATCGGAAGATACCTTTGCTCAGCAGTGGGAAACTATATAGGTTGACAAAAAAAGTTTTAAAAAAGTTAAAATTTGAAAAAAAGATGGATCAGCGCATACTAACGCGGGACATTCCACAATTCCATATACGTTAAAAAATTTAAATGGTTAATTTCCAATTCTACAGATTTCCATTACAGAGTATTTTAATATTTCGCCAAGTTTGTATAAATGAACTATTCTATTGCTTTGTTTTGTGTTACAATAGAACATTAAATTGATTGCCTAGAGAAGCATTGCCACCTGCAACCTACCTCTTTTATGAATTCTACTGATTGATTTATGAGTTCTTAGTTTTTGGCCAGCTTCTTTGTTATTATAGATATTAACAGCATCGGTCTGGAAAAAAAGATACAAACAGTGTTGCATCATTGTTATCCCTGCAAAAAGATTTCTTAATATCAATAATAAAAAACTTATAGAATCTTTTAGAATTCGTCTAACTGAACGAGGACAATGATTATGGTTGTTTTATTTTCTTATATTAGGTACCTACCTGACTGGTTCCTAATACATAATACTTACTTAATAATACTCTAAAAATAATACATTTAATATACCTACCTACCTAGGTGCATGTTATTGTATCATGATTTTCTTGCTAGGTTGGGGGCCCACGTAACTTATATAAATACTATCTACATATATAGGTAAAATGTTTGCACAAACACGTTCCCTAAGATTTTTGATTTTGAAAAGAATAATTTATCTTACAAGGTTTTTTCACTCTGTGGGTGATGAACTGAACTAGATACCTACTCTACAATTAGCTAATGTAGATACTATTTCCATAATGAATAATGTAAATAAAGGCTTGCTCGTAGTCGATATTATAATAATGTTGTTGAGGCATTCAAGCTTATAGCGGTTTCGTTCCAGTACACAAGACTATGTTAAATCCCATATTGTTCTTGTTTCCGTATAAATAGTAACTGTACCCGTCTACCTATTGATATTTTAATATCTCATATACAATGCAAATATATATGTCATATACAATGGGTATTACAATGCCAGCTAAAAGAAAAATGTCTCCAGTCTAGATACTTGGCTTTTTTTTTCTATCTTACCAGAATTTTACCCAATTCGTCCTAGATCTAACGCTAGTCTATTTCACTTACGAAGTTTGCTGAAACATTTCTGTTTTTCCTTTTTTGCATCATTTATTCGGCAATGCAAACAAAGGTATAGAATACAAATAATTTATCACAATTTATAAAATTTACAAAAAGTTTGTTTCAATTTGCAATTTAACTTTAAGATGTTATTAAAACTTATTATTATATTGATTAAAACCATAAATCTACTAAATGTGTCAGCACCCTTTCTATGTGAAACAGGCCATAAGTACCTACATTACAAATTAATTTGAACAATTGTTTTTTCTTTTAACCGGAACCTACGATCTTAGCGGAAGTTTTATTTTTTGTATGATTTCGAAGTTGTGTGAAAATGAAACAAATTTAATGAAGTGTGTAACTGCATTATACGTAAAACGAGCATTACGTAAAATCCAGTACTTAGGCACAGAACAGATATTAGTACTACTTAGATATACGTACGATAAACGAATAACGTATAACAATCTTAAGCCTGCGTCAGTGTTTTTGCAGCATTCTTAAAATTTAGCGAGGAGGTACAACTTCATAAGAAGATT
Organism: Colostygia pectinataria; assembly: GCA_951394395.1. NCBI lineage: Eukaryota > Metazoa > Arthropoda > Insecta > Lepidoptera > Geometridae > Colostygia > Colostygia pectinataria. The sequence goes on from OX596363.1 coordinate 5,961,995, forward strand.
AGCCCAAACAAACTCGAGAAAATAAATATAAATTGAGAGAGGTTAATCAGTAAGCATAGTATACATTACCAAGAGATGCTCTACTTTTAATCACCACTAGAACTGTTTGTTTTAAAAATTAAAATAGAACAGTAGGTACCTAGCCATGTAAACCATGTAGTCTCCAAAACAAAATTATATATGGCAATGAGAGCGAAACGTGCCAAACTTTCAACGGGTGGTAGGTGGTAGGTAGAAAGTGACCCGTTGACAAAGGTCGGAAGTGATTTTCTAATCGTCAACTACGTAACGACCCTTGACGACTCTTGAATCGAATAATTTTCCTCAAAACTTGCATAACTTTACTTTTCGTCCTCATTCTTCTTATATTTTACTTCTGCATTTTCTCTTCCAGTGTCAATGCGATTGACAACCCCCTCAAACCTTTTTCTAATAAAATTAATAGCATTTTTTTTATCGATTGTCTATTTTACCGTTTTGATATCATTCTATTAGCATTCAAGTTATCTTAAAAAGCAAAACGATGTGCGTGATTTATGAAAGTTTGTCAACAATGAAAGTGAAAATGTTCATATCAAAGGTAGTATTGACGATAGATGTGGAGCGGCAGGCGAAGGTCCGCCTGCGACGCAGGAGGGTTGCGGGTTCTATTTCCGGCTTAGATAAATGTTTGTACGGTCTGCAAATATTTGTTACCCATAACATAAGCTTGGGGCTAGATGATGCTCTAGATTGTCCAGCGTTATTTATTTACTTACAATAATTTGAGACCGGATGGATAGGATCTACATGAAACCTTAGACGATATTAACTAAAAAAATTAATGATGCTACCCTACTCGAAACTAGAAAACCTCCCTTAAGAACTAGGTCTTTACAATTTGAGTATCTAGCTAGGCTATTCTTCGAGGTCATTCTTTATCTACTCAGGTAGGTACTAGTATTATGTTTACTGTGACTCAGGTTTCTAAAATTGTAGAAAAGCTTTGTGACGAATTTACGACTATATAGGTACTTTCTGGACTAAGATATTTTATTTCTTTGTTGCCTTGTGAGTATTGTAACTTAAGTATATTTTTTCATTTATTAGCTATGCAGGTAGCTTTTTAATAAACCTTTTTTCTGTTTTATTTTAAAAGTTTGGAAGCGCCATCTCTGTTTTATGTATTCTACTACAACCGTTCCAACAAACTCGCTAGCAAACTGTCCTAACGGTTTAGCGGTTTTAAAAGAGATGGCGTTGAGTCAACCAACATTTCTTCCACTATATTTAGATAGATGGCAGCACACATTTTCATTTTTTAAGTTCCAATAGCTAAACATAATATAGGATAATTCTAGTTCACCGACAGTAGACTTCGCAAGCACTAACATTAAAAAGTGAGCAATTTACTGCATTTTCAAAATTACCAATAGGTACCTACTAGTAGGTAGGTACTACTTACCGAATATTAAAAACCCTAGGCAATTACCAATTCTTTTTAGCAAGCTAAATGCAAACATCAAATGCATGCAAAACCCTTCGAGTGGCCAAATCGTGCTCAAATCTCATTAATATGTAGATATTTTATCATGACATGTAAATGTTGGAGAGGCCTTGACTGGGCGGGTTCATGGCGTTTTTACCGGGCCCATGTGACGTCACGGCCGAGTTATGTGCACGCGCACAGGCCCGGTCCCGCTCGCCCGCCGCAGAGCTTTTTGTCCAGGGCTGTCAAAACACACTGACTGAATCTTCTTTTTTATATATAAAAATAAATTGCTGTTCATTTCGCTAAAACTCGACAACGGCTGGACCGATTTGGCTAATATTGGTCTTGAAATGTTTGTTAGGAGTCCAGGGAAGGTTCAAACAAACGGTAAGAAAAAATGAAAAAATTGCGAGAAACATAGGTACTCATAACATACTTAAAGTTGTTGAATATTAGTTAAGTAATACTTACATATTTTAATCAAGGAGCTAATTCTACACATAATTTTTTTTTTACTTATATTATACCATTTTTGTATAGGTAGGTACATAGGTTAGGTAAAAAAAAAATTAATAGAACAAAAGCTCCTAGTTATTAGAAATATCACGGCGCCGTTGATAATATTGACGAGCAATTTTCACTGAAGATAAAAGCCATCCCATTAAACCAATGAAAGGCACTCTAAAAAAACTACTAGTTAATAATAATTACATTCGGGGTAGCTGTCAACCCTAGTCCCATCACGCCCAATACGATCCAGGATAATGCGTCTGATGCATCTCAACGAGGAAAAAAACTGAAACGAGATCCAGTGAGCAACGGCCAGTCAATTTTACACGGACTGCGCGTTTTGGACATCGTAGGTAACTAACCTGAGGGTCTACTCTTGAAAGCGACAAATGATAATCGTTGATATTATCGTAGTTCAACTTATATTGGTTGCAACTAAGTTCAGAGGATACACGGACGAAGTTGAACCACGAAAACCGTCATACACGATAAATCGCTTTTGTCCGCAAGAGTAGACTCCCTGGTTATAATTTGTCGAGTGATGGCACGACGCATAAACCTGATGCCTTGATGCATCCTTGATTATAGTTTTTGTGATGAATTTTTGTTGTCATCAACACTTTATCGACACCGTACTTATTTGTAAGTATGAGATAATTATTGAGTTTGTTTCTTAAAAATTTCGCATTGCTCGCCATTAGTGACAAATGACAATCAATGAAAAGAATAATAAGGAAGGGGGTGGGTGTTGGTCGAATTTAGCAAGTGGTTCTATTGAGTGGGTCTATTTAAACTTAAATGTGCCAGTTTCCTTGGCTCTGATGGATTAGCAAGAGAAACAGAGGTTTATTCTGAAAAATAAAATGAGAGGATAACAATAACATAAAAGCCAGTCGAGTCATACGAAATTAAGACAATTTGAAACGTGATGAAATGTAAAAGTTCAACAGACTAATTTCAATTTGAGGTCGGCGACATTAATTGGTGCAGTTATATGCGTAGGATGCTCTTCATATTGTAAGTGCAGACAAGAACAAAGGTAGTAGGCTTAAAAGACAGTTACAAGAAGTTGTAACGACTATTAGTTTAAGACTACGGCCGCATCCAGAGTTCCAAAAACACGATTCAAAATAAATTGTTTCCCACAATTATAAACATACTTAATGCAAAAATTATCTATTTATGTCTTGGTCCGTATTTATTCCAAAATCGTAGCACGAAGCTATCTGAATTCGATATGCCTGTGTCTAGATTAATGCTTAAGTAATACACTGGAATTACGAAACATGCACTTTTTTATCTATAAATGCTTTTAAAATTTGAGGATGGGTCTCTTGAATGTTAACCTCTTCTAAAACCCCCATCACCTGTTTGAGGGTTTATATTAGTGTGTGAAGACTCTGAATACGGACGTTAGCTGAGGCGATTCATAAGAAAACCTCTGTTCTCATCGTCATTAGGTACTACGACAAACGTGCGCATCATAACGGTAGATGGTGTTAGATTGCAGACAAAGTTAAAGTGGATTTGCGTTCTTGGAATCACGTTCTGGAACTATGCTTAGCATAAACATCAATACCCACTGACTTCCATGGGATGATAGTAAAAAAATCTTCTAGCAAAGAGGTTTTCATATAATAAATAACCCCTTAGGTACAAAAGTGTTAGGATTAAGACATTGGTTTTCCAGCGTTAGGAATAACCAGTGTAATTACGAAAGTCGCAGACCTATAGCATTGTTCAACAGTTATAATTTATTCTGTTCAAAACTGCCAAAACTATGCATTCGAGAGGAAAAAATCAAAAAAACCCTCCAAGTAACCATGTACTCGTAAGTAGTAATTACCAAACTCAGATTAATTTTCAGTGTTTTTCAATCCTGTTATTATTTCAACTTGCCCAACTCTGCCCAAGGCATAATCTAATTGGACTAACCTATTCTTTTTCAAAGTAGATGGATTGGCTGATGGTGAAATAAGGAAAAAAATAAATAAAAAAATAAAAAAATTGTGTAGGTATATAACTTTAAGAGAAGGAAGATTCATATCTATAGCACAGAGAGGTCGAGTTTGAGTCGGGTAGCAGGCGTGTAGTGCAATAATGTGTTTGTGATTTATATACTTTACATTGAACTAACTAGACTTTGCGTAATTATTTTTTGGCACTCGTGCTGCGAATGTCAGAATTCATGTCATGAGTACATGCCGTGCTCATAGTCAGCCAATCAGTAACACACCTTTTATTAGACGGTTTTATGGTATATAAGTATGTTTCGTTTTTTACCTGGTGGTAGGACTCTTCACCAAGAGTCCGTCTTGGTGGGTACCACCGCAGTGTCAGATATTCTATCTCCAAGCAGCAGTGTGCAAGCATTACTGCGTGTTTGAAGGGCACTGTAGCAAGTGAATTTACAGGGCGAAAGATACTTATCAACAATGTCTCGGGGTGATAAGCGCAATGCAGTGCCACGCAAACACTTAAAAACTTTAAGCTTTGGGTGGCACTGCATTTATAATAGTCAGGCGTGGTGCTTAACATTAGGTGGGCGCCTTGATTGTCTTGAAACTTGCTGACATTAAAAAAATTTTTTTTGTTAAATTACCAAAATGACTATAGTAGATGTCCTAGAACCAAAATTTCATAATATAATAGTCCATCTACGAGTAGAGTTTATCAATAACCCACAATGTTTAAAACAGTGGGTCAGCGTTTGAGTAATTTTGCTTCACCATAAAATACCATCTTTTCTTTTAAGTTTATCTATACTAACGGAATATTTCTCTTTAATTCCAGGTGACAGTATGGGGCAACAGCACGGTCGCAGAAGTGATGTGCGAACCCCTCCAAGAAGCAGGAGCCGTGGTCGCTGGCCTACCAACTGGCCCTCTCTCAGCTCCTCAAGCAGTTCCCCTAGGAACCCTTCTTCCCTCCCTTACCACTTACTCTTCAGCACCGCCTGCTGGTCTTCTATTCCTGGGAGGCTGTAAAGCGCCGGTGGAACCGAGGGCTACTGCATCGGCCTTAGAGGGAGAGGTCTTGGTTGTGGAGTATGAACCACCGCAATGGGACGGCTGTGATTTGGAAACGTTTATCGCTTGGGAAAAGATTTATGGTAAGTTTACTACAACCCGCGCTTGCATTTATTTATTTATTTTTATCTAGTATCATGCCACTGCAGGGCAAAGGCCTCCCATGCTCCTTCCATTTGCATACCCAGGTTATTTTATGTTTATTGAATCTTTGCTATAAAATGCAGATAAGTTCTAAACTGGCTACTCTATACTTTTGACTAATGTAAAAAGTCTAATTTACCTAGCTACTTAAAAGAAGACCCATGATTTTTGAACACAAATCTACTTCAATGGAGAACTTGAAAGGATATTAGCACTAAGGTTCATGTTTTATTTAAATCGATTGCCTTAGCCGTGTGAATATGAACGTTTCTTCAAAGAACTAAATACAGTCACGAGCATGTCTTTCAACTTGATCGTGGTCCATTGAACATGTGAACTGAAACACTTTTCTGTACGCAAATATGCTAATACGTTTTCAAACCCTGTTAAAAAAATACCATAAAAGTGCAAATCGTGAGCCGAACAATGTTGCAACAAAAGCGTACTTTCTTCAGGGATTGTGCAAGAGGTATAATATCATAGAGCGCATCTATTTGTTGGTTTTTAAGTATAGAATCGAAATAGGCTATAAATTAATAATACTCATAATAAAAGATTTCATAACTCAGGCAAAGCTCTTGTGAAAAAGGGTACCATTGAGTCTGTTAAGCTCACAGAACATGGGGAGCGAGTCTACGTGAGGCCAAAATTGTCATCCCTCACTACGCATCTCTCTCCGCACATCCTTTACAACAAAATAGCCTTTTATCTTAGAAAGCTTCATGCGAAGCAAGAAACAGATAGATAAAGTTGGATAACCCCTGACGAAGAAGAGGGGTATTATAAGTTTGTCGTATGTTGTACCGTGTGTCTGACTGGCCAGAGTTCTTTAAAGGGGATTTTGTCACTAACTCCTCCTGAATGATGATTTTTTTTTGTTTGAAAGGTGTCTTGATAATATAGAATGTAAAAAAAAATTTGGTACTTATGTTTATAATCTGCTCAGCCGTTTGAAAATTATTACCTTTTTTCTACTTGATGACGAGATATAGGTATATTTCAGACAGGTAGGGGGTTACTTTAATGGTTATTCAATACCTTGATCATATTTGATACCTTTTGATAGCCTTTGTTATAAAAAAAAACTAGAGTAACGCAAGTTCAATAGTATTTTCCCTCCTCGTGCTGGTCATCAATAACCTACGGTGGTTCGCCGTCCGTTCAGTATTCAGCAGACATCTGTTTGTAGAAAGCGCTTTGGCAATAAGACATACGCACGCATACCTTTGTCCGGTAATCTTTCCTAGAACTTGCTTGTATGCATTAGGTGCCGTGACTATAATATTTTATTGTCTAATAAAATATTCCCTAACGGCTATGGAAATGAAGGAAATAAGCTTTAGATTTGTTAAATGACGAAGTAAACTACCTTATAGAAATAATGTTTGGAGCATTTATAAATAAGTAATTTACGACGCGCTAGAACTATTTGATTAGGTTTCAAACCTATGCTCATTGAGTTATCTAACGAATTTCCAACTTTAGACTGTATCTATTCGAGATAGGCTTGAAAATCAGTTGGATACTTAAAAAGATGACTGTAACTTTCGGATAACTAAATTATTATACACCCTTGAACCTTCTCTAGAAAGGTCATTGTAATTCTATAGATGAACTTTACAGCAAGGTGAATTAATTGACGTGTCTGTTTGACCTTTCTTACGCCCACAAACATTTTAGTAACTGAGTACCGATTATGAGAGCGTTATCTGTTACTTAATCAAATCGCATAGTTACGTGACGTTACAAATGACTAATGTTTTTTTTTTGCAGCTTCAACTCTGTTCTCAGCGGTGGAACTGTATGGAAAGCCCCTTCTCCGAGCAGCCGTGATAACAAAAGAAGAGTACCACTTACTTTTCTATTACCTCGAGTCAGTATCAGAAGCCAGTGAAGCTCTCACAGAACGTATGAGGAAATACATTGACTCAGGGTTGATAAATAATGACACCCAGATGAAGAAAGATGACGAGCAAAATAACTCATCGGATAAATCCGTTATAGACAACGAGCCAAAAAGCTTACTCACGGAACTGATTCAAGAAGGCGTACTATCTCAGCAGGACGTCGATGCTTCTTCGGTAGTCACGGGTTCGGAGGTCAACGAAAATATACCAGTTAACCAAAAAACTGACGATGACAGCGTTTCGTCCAACAGCCCTTCACTCCGTAAAGTAATTGTAGACATTCCAATAGATTGCAATGAGTCAGTTGCCGACAGCAATAACGACTCTAGTGATAACATAACTACAATTATGATAAGAAATGGCAGACAATGTTGTGCTGATCACAGAATATCCGCAGACGTTGAAGAAAACGTATGGGCAAATGTGAGGTGGGACTTCCTCAACCCGAGTGATTTCGGATATGATCAAGTTCGTTGTGTTAACAGAAGTAAGTCAGAATCAGCTATCACTCCCGTAGCTTCTCGAAAAAACGACGATCTTTATGAAAGACTGCAGTTGCACGATACTGAAGGTGAATCTTGTGGAAGTATAACACCTTATGAATCAATAGAAGACCTATATGACTGCATCAAAAACGCTCAGTACACAAGCCCAGCAGTTGAAGAGTCAACACCATCGACGGAGAGTCAATCAGAACCACAATTTCCTGACTACTTTGAAAAGACCTGCACTACAAGACAGAGCTCTGCATGTAGTGAGAAAAGCGGAGCGTCATCGGCATTTCCGTTCTCAAAGTGTGGTTCTGCCAGCGATTCTACAGATGCATTTACGTCTTGTGAATCAACGAGTGGCATCAGTAGTTTTGTGCCTAAAAGTATTGCGCAGATAAAATGTAGAGAACTACCGCCTCCGCCTGTAATAGATGGGGCAAGTGAGAGTGCGATTCTTCTAAAGCAGCTATTTTCTGGTGAGCTGATGGACGCGTATGGAGAGTTCCTGGCAGCTTACCCCTATGCACGAGCTCTTCTTCGCCGCAAGGCCCGCCGCGACGAGCATTTCACCGCGCTGGCCGACATCCGCCGTGGAGCCGCAAAACACACTATCGCGGACTACCTGGAGCTACCGGTAAGTACTTAAAAGTTTAGAACTTTTCTCAAATGTTGTTAACATTAATCTCTTGTCAGTCAAAGGTGAACGCAACAAAAAAGGTGAGCAATACAAATGCTTCTCCATTGCACTTGACCTCAGTCTCGAGCGATACATACTGGCACATAACATCAAGCGAGTGTAATGAACGTGTCAAATGTGGTCATTACACTTGATCGGCGATGGAAACGAGAACAATGTGGCGGAGCGCGCTCGGTAAAGTCTGAGCACGGAATAAGATCTTAAGAGAACGATTATAATACGAATCATTTTGACTCAGACAGGGTTTGAACCCGCATTTAAGGAGTGAAAGAGGTTATGAGATGTGTGGAGAGCTAGAGAGGTATAAACTATAGAAATAACCCACTGATTGTTACTAAATAAAACTTTGTAAATTATGAAAGCAAATGTTCCTTCTGACCGTTTGTATAATTAGACTGGTCAGTAAGACCGACGACGTGGTTATGTATATGTGCATTTTTCTTGCAGTAGAGATCCTATCTGTTTAGTCATTTGTAACGGAGGCCATCGGGCGGCCTATTAACTCCGTCACTAGAGTTGATTCATACGAACTTGGTTATATTGTGAGTACTTTGAGTAGGGGTTTTGATGCGTCTCCGTTGAATGGTGGCATGATCTGCGGGCACACGCGCCGTCATTCAATGTTAATGGGCCGGAAGAGTGCACGAACTCTCTCTCGATTGCACCATGCATTGTTTCCTTGGTGCAGCGGCAGTTTTGGGTTTCAATCAGCACCGCTCAGCGCTGGAACTGGTAACTCAACCTATCCGAGTATGGTGCTTACCAGCATATTTTACCAGTTTTTATTATATACTTTAGATTTGAGGATGCTGACCATTTTGAGATTGTTTTTTTAGGCCTGAGACGTGGTATTTTTTTTTGAGTGATCATCCTTTTAGTTTTGTACCTAGTCTTCTTACATGAAAAACGGAGGATTTGTGTTTTTAGTATAATTAGGTCCTTGAATCGAAATGTAGAAAACAAATATTAATAAATACCGGAACTAACCCATTTAAAAGTATGTTATTAAAAAACTTTAATCACGTTAACTTTATTTTACAAACCCATACAGAGATAGAGAGAGAATTTGAGTATACAGAATACCATCTTCTACGGTTTTTATTTGTCACTACAATGAGTTTAACACCTCTACGGCAAGCTTGTATTTTTACTTTAGTAGTATAGTAGTACGTTTATACTGATACAGTCGTGAACGTGTTTTCGTGATTTAGATTCTATCAAAGCCTCACATTCCACGATAGTAAACTTATATATAACCTTAGGTTAAAATGATAATGTGTATATGATGTTACGACGAAGATGGCCAAAGCTTGTCATCTAATAATATTTGGAGATATTTTATTACCGGCGTTTCAAACAACTGTTAGTCGACATGCATTTCGTTTTGTAAATAAATGAAGGTGAACTATAAAATCAGAGTAGGTACAGATGAAGACTTTGAATAAAGCTGTTTAGCATTGAGAATTTGTCACTGTGTTACAGACGAACCGTCTGTCTAACATCTGTATCCAAGTATTTTATTTATTCATCTAACTAAATAGAGATAACTTTTTTATTGACATTTTGTGGTTATGCTATCAATCACTGCGGCCAAGCCAGGCCTACTGTGATCGTCATTTCTTAGAATAAGTGAACACATTTAGTTTTGTATTATCATAAATATTTAGGTAGAAATATTTCAGTTGGTGACAAACGGAAAAAAAACCAAAATGCACTTTGAGTAAAAATATAGCAGATTCCAGAAGAACCGTATGCTGGTTCGAACTCGTAGGTAGAATTAGATTAGGTCAGTCTCACGGGTCAACAGCTAGATGAACTCATGAAGATATTTTTATCTCCAGATTATTATCATTATTCGAATAAAAATATAAATATTTAAAAAGCATTTGAGAGCTCTAATGAAATAAATAATATTTATAGAGACGCTTAGTGCGTTGATGATGTAAACAGATCTCTGCCCACACTTCGCACGCTCGCAGCACATACAAATTGCTGCACTTGACTCCACATATCTTAATCCTATTGAATTCAATACTCTATCTTAGGCGTCTTAGGCTACCTAGCAAATTACATGAAATAAATTAATATTATTATAAACGTATGAAAGTTCGCCGGTATATTTTGTGCTACAGCAAACACTAATAAATGATCTTCTTTTAAATAAAACGAATATACTATTAGCTTCCTTAAATCCGCACGAGGGATTATATTATAAAGTTAGTTAGTTTTATTTTATGAGCGCTTGCTCATAGTGCTTGCTTGATAAATTATGCCGGTAGCTGCGCGTCAGACTAAGGAGACAATTGTGAAAAAAAGAGATAAGTTAATATATTCGTCGTATATTCTACTACTGGGTTCTATGCTTAATAATGTTTTCGTTTTTTTTTAATTAAAAAAATTGTAAAGACGTTTTATGTTTGTTTGAAAACCATTTAGGCCACTTTTTACTCTGGTACCATACGATCGAAGTTGCGGTCAAAAGCTAGACTGGCAAAAAAGCGGCATATTTGTAAAGATTATTTGACGTAGTTACTATAAAAAAAAGCTACGCGCGCAGATAACCTACATTGTATAATAATTTCTAAGCACGGCTTCTTAGAAGCATAAAAATAAAAAAGTGCTACCTAAACGGTACAAAAATAGGAATCTTGATATGTTTGCTTAGTTTTTAAACGTCTGCACATCTTAACAGACAAATAACTTGCCTTAATGTGTCGCAAAAACACAAAAATGCTACCTAATGCTGGACTTAGAATTACAATCTGAGCATTTGTATCTATAAAGTGTGAACACGTTGCAGAGGCCGAAGCGCCTCCGCAGCCGGAATGCTAAGCGTCTACCGAGTAAGTTCTAGGGCTTTACATACTTTCCGATCGCCGAACTTGTATCAGTTAGGCGACCGAATACTCAACCAACCAAATCGTCAACAACTCTTCATTATTTATTGAATTCAATTGGGCTAATGGTTGCATTAGCCCAATAAAAATTCAAAAAATATGCCTGAATAAAATCGCGGGCAACATAAACTTGGTAGTTTTTGACGTTTCTCTATACAATTCAGTTAGAAGGATAATGATGTTTCATTGTTTGAGAGGTAGGTAAATCCATGTGAGTTCATGTATTCGGTAATAGGTGCTTATGTAAGTAAAACTGAAAAGTATATAACATCGCAAGAATCAGTAGCTCTGGTGGCAGAGTTCATACAGACTGCTCGCGTCATACTCATGTCAACCACAGATGTCAACCTACTATTACGCCATATTGATTAACAAGATATGAAAAAACCACTCCACACAACGAAAAGTTACATTGTTCGTACTGCTGGTGAAATGTTCTGGAGGAAAAATACTTTTAAAACTTAATTACCTATTTAATTACTATTCAAATAATGAGAAAATAAAACAATGATTAAAAAGTTTAAATATAATTAGGTACCTAACTTAGCTTTATTAGGTACCTAATTTAGCTTTGTCAGGATCGTAGCAAGTGGAAATCCGTGGTCTCTGCCTACCCCTACGGGATACAGGCGTGATTTTATGTATGTATGTACCTAACTTAGCTAATTAAAACTATAACAAAATACATAGTTTTATTTTGTAAAAATAACCTCTTAAAATTAACCTCTTACGAGGATAAGAGTTTTTTTTTATCTTAAACACTGATTGGATTGTACCAAAAATTGTAGCCAAAATCGGTAGGTCCGTAAAGGCTAGACCCTAGAATCTAGATGTTCAGATAGTACACCGACATTCCTCGTGCACTATACCTACCTATACTCCACATCATTTATCCAGTTTTAGTTTGGTTTGCGATATTTTTTTTATAATAACTCGGATACGATAAGATAGCGAAGAGACAATAATTAGAAATATAAAAATGCGTATAGTGCACAGATTAAAACCTAATTTCTTACTGCTAGTATTTACCTTTGAACCATTCTGATTCTGGTGTTTCATGGGTTTATTTTTCATTTTGAATGATTTTGATGGGTAATAATAAGATCCATTTAAGTATATACCTACTAGATTGAAAAATACCTGATTGAAGCTAGCTCATGGGTGTATTAAATAAATTAAAAATGTCGGTATTATTATAATCACACTCATTTTCATTTAATAACGAATGTATACTATATATTTAAAATATATACAAGTTTACATTACAATACAAAAACACAATATCAATCAAATGGCCAACAAAAAAGCCAATAAAGAAACAAAGAGGATATTTTTTTTTATTTTGTTGAGAAACCAACGGCGATTTACAATGTATGTACTTAAATAGATTATTAATCCTAGGTATAAGCTAAACGTAAGGCTAATAATAGGTTTCTACATTTGTCTGAAGTAAGCAAAGTTGTTGGGAACAAAATATTTGCAAGTTATTATCTATCTTCATTTTTGATTACGATCAGTGAGGGACAATACAAAGATCTTGAATAAAAATTATCCCTAAGTACAGGTAGTAAGGTAAGTATCATGGATTCATGGACATGATGCTTATTGTACTTATATTGAGTGTTATTTATAATACTTTTGAAATTTGAACCAGCTGTTGCAAATTACCTACTCGTTTAAAACAAAAATATCTTTGAAAGATTTTCTAGCTACGCTGGTTCTCCTCTCACTACTTCCGGAGCGGGCATTCTTTACATAGTCAAATAAACTACTTAGGCACTGTTAGAACATTAGAGCTCACAGCAATACTTTCTATATCCACAGCTGTGCTATATCTTACGAAGATATATTATAGCTTCTGACCTAATTTATTCTTTGCTCAAACTTCTAACATAGTACTTACCTAATTTATAAACATACGAGATTGTAAACATCCTAAATGTAAATTTAAAACTACGTTATTTTTATCCAATCTATCATTTATTTTAGTGTTATGCTTATGTAAACAATATTCAAGATGTATTGTTGGAATATTCAAATCTTTTATATTGTTATAAATATTTTATATGGCTGACAATCAACGCACAGTCAAAACAGTAAGTTCTTGAGACCCCTTGTCACCCTCTCACTCACCATTACACACCCTCTCACCCACCCACATACCCTCACCCTTACAAAGATACACCCTACACACACACGCTGTGGATTTCCCGCTGTGATAACCAGACTCTTATGAGACTGGGAGGAACAAGGAAATCCACATGCACCCCACACACACACATTCTCACTTTCACACATACACACACACTCTTTTTGCACCTATCAACACATCCACCAAATCACCCTTTTAACACTGTTATTAAAAGTCTAGTTCTTAGTTATAGAATAGTTTCATAAGTATACCTACTATAGTAGGTACCTAGTAATCCTTAACATAAGCCTAGATCTGCTGTTCTTGCGGAGTGGGGGCCTGGTGACCTGCAATACGGGTTCATAACGAACCTAATTCTGGCACCAGTCTTTCACAAAGTAATCATTATCAGACTGGCACTACTGTATTGTAAACTGCACTAAGATTATCTTGTGAAAGAGAATAAATGTTTTTTTTTTTTATGTTGATAACGATATTAAAATTTATAGCTTGCACAGTTTTGATAGCAAAAAAAATTGCTACTTACAATATATATTACCGACACATCATGCCAAAGGTAAACCACGCAATAACTACTAATTAATCCCTTGACTCGCCTTTCACGTTTACATGTAAATGCTCGATCGTAAAGTTACGTTTCTATCAGTCGTATCGACAAGACCACTTATCTCACAGCCAGCGTCAAGACCTTTCCTTTTGCGGCTCGATTTGCGATGTGACGTGCTCAGACTAAAAATATGCTAATCTCCGCAACTTGATATACCTACAAGTTCTATTTCACAATAGAGCATTACGAAAAGCTTTTCGACCGCACCTAGTTTCATTTCGTTAAGTATTCAACAGATAAGTACAATTGTAATAGGTTTATTCATACTTGATGACATTGAAACATCTTGAATATGCTAGCAGCCGTTCACCTATGCTGTTCTATATTTTTAACAAGACGAGCTTCGTAGGCCTGTCGCGTTTTTGTAGCGATGACATACTGATATGTGGCTGGTATTTTAACGAAAAAATAACTTGTATTTTAGTATCTCTATCTTTTGAAAGCGACATAGCTCTTAGAATAAGTAAGTTGAAGTGGCAGTGGACAAGCTAAGTAGCTCGCAGAACCGATATCCACTTGGGAATGCGACCGTGAACAGGAACTGGAAAACAAAGTATTAAAGGACGGCCCCGTCGATGAACCGATGACATTAAAGCAGCGACTAATTTGCTCAAAATCGGTTCTTCATGGCGCTCATGAAGAATCGCATGGGAGGCATGTCCAGCAATGGACGTCGATTAGCTGATATGATGACGACGATCTTTTGGAAAAAGGAGACGCAGAAGCAAAAACAAACCATTAAATAGTTTTGACGGTGTGTGAGCTAATCCAGAATGCAAAAAAAAATACACGTCTTATTAATTAACTTTTAGAGGTTGGCTTTTAGAAGTTGATCCGTGTCAGTAAGACGAGAGATACCTACCTACAACTACTACGTACCTACACACCTTTCATACATTCTTGTTTTATTATACCTTTTACAATCCTTTGGACATGTTTTTTTTACTTTCTCTAACATAAATAGATTCAGCATCACTTTAAAAATCAATCTGCATTTGAAAACTATCTCGTCGAGTTTAACTAGAATTTTTATTGTGACATGAAAAGGCCATAAACCAGACAGACAGGAATCCTTTATCAAGCGAATAGGAGGGTTTGTACAGTGAGATGCAAAAGTGCGCACTTACAACCAACAACAAGATTTGAATAAGATTTTAATCGTTCCTTCTCTTCTTTGTATTGAAATCAAATGACAAAGGCAACGGTTTTCAAGTAAAACAATTAAAACCATGAAACGCCTTCTAATTTCAACTTTAGTTCAACATTGATACGCTTGAAAGCAATAAGTCCAAGCGTTGAGGCACAGAGTAAGTTGGGGTGCTAATCTAAAGGAGCAAACGTAATTTAATTTGTTAAACATGCTGGTCTGCTTGACCCTCGATCAATATAACTTCTCCAGAGTGTGCACTTTTGCAGCTCACAGTACATTATGTTTTATAGACTGGGATGTACTGCCTTTGAATATATCTAGTTACGAGTATGTAAATTGAGAAGGTGTAGGCTTTATGCACAATCGAAGCAACGACCTGCTCATATTTCTTCATTTGAGACTAATATGAGTAGGATGTTTATAAATTGTTTTGCTATTCTGCAAAACTGTTAAATGTTTCAAAAAATGTTATCACACTAATTATCATAAAATGCGAAAGATTGGATGGATAGATGTATTAGTGTAACTCAATCACGCCAGAACGACTGAGCGAATCTAAATAAAATTTGACACAGAGGTAGATTACTGTCTAGAATAGCACATAAAGATACTTTATATCTCGGGAAAACGTACGGTCTCCGTGTACACAACCAAATTTTCATGCGTACGAAGTCGCGGGCAACAGCGAGTTGATATTTAATGAGACAAATGTAAGAAGATAATTGAAGAAGCAGAATGGAGTCGAAAGTTTGCCTCAAGCTCAAGTTTGACATAAAAATTAACGGTTATAGAGATAATTAACGAAAAAGCCCATCTTGTGGTTTTATTACAGCATTGATGTTGTCAGAATATTACCTCAGAGGAATAATAGGATAGAAAGCGAACAAGATCTTTTACATCAATAGCTTAAAGTCGTAAAGTCCTAAACAAGTTAATGTAATTTTATATTATTGTAATTTTATTCACTTTAAAATAGTTATGTATATTTACGTTCTTGTTTGCATAGTATTTATATCATTTAGATGACACACAAAACAAGGCCAGTTTTATTCATTATTCGGCTTATAATCCAGCTTCGTTTTATGGTACCTAAGGTGAATTTTTAGTTTTTGAATAGTATTTTAAAACATGATACTGGCTAGTTTGTAACATAATATGCATGTCAATTAATTAATTTTAAGAATGTTTTAATGCTGTTTTTTTAAATATTTCGTTTTAAAGTCAGCTCTAGGATAAATATGAATAATAATAAAATAAATAATAAATAATGCTGGACAACCCACACAGCATCATCTAGCCCCAAGCTATGCAGAGCTATCATACATAGAAAATACCCAGAACACTGGAACAAATATTTGCAGATCGTACAAACATTTGTTCAAAGGCGGGATTGAACCCGCAACCTCCTGTGTCGCAGACAGACCTTCGCCCGCCGCGCCACATCAGTCGTCAGCCATATCAGTGTTAGGCTATAATAAAGTTGGCCATTTCCAACATGCTATCTCGTTTCTGCACTCTCTTGTTAATTATTACTCTTAAGAGTGAATGCTTGGAGTGTGTTCCATCCAAGTTTATGTAATTTTTCGTCAGTACACGACTCTGAAGTGTGATTTCAGTGTTGAAATGCTACAATGTTGCCCAAATTTTCCTTTGCAAGGAGGTTCACCTATATAAGAAACATCAAGTCATGTGACTTGACTACCGACTTAGAAATACATACGTTAAATCGTTAGCCGTTAGTTCTATTTTTGATTTGCAGTCCAATGTGTTATTCTATTTTTATCTTTCAAAATTCAGCTGGTAGTAAATATTTTTTAGTTATTATTGTTGAGTGACATCAATTGGTGATTTTTAAATGAGCAAACTACTGTCATCAACATTGTAGTCAAATTGATGAAAAGTTATTGGCTCTGTCGAAAAACAATGAAAATTATATGTAGGTATAGTTCGCACAGCGGATCTAGGCTTCCGCGAAGTTAGCCGTTTGTGATGCGCAAAGACAATTTAGTTTGAAAAAGCTCCATTGCTTATCGAAACGGCTAATTTCACGACGGCCGAGATCCGTTGTGAGAACTATAGATATAATGGATATAATGTGTTATGTATAAACAACTTAATAATTATATAATATAAAATTTCTTTCAAATTTTTGAAATTTCAGCCTTACTTTGTAATAATTCTGAGCAAAAGCTATGTAGTATAGGTAATTCAGTTTATCTAAGCAACCCATTAGTTTTGAAACCAAGTGAAGATACTTCATATTTTATTATACGAGTATGAATATGTAAATGCTGTTATAGGGAAAGTTTACTAAAGGGCTTAGGAGATCCATTGCCGGTTTAGGTGCTAAAATGGCGAGTATTCGTTAAAATAGCGTGCAGTACAAAAAGCGGGCTTGGTCCGCGGGCACCGGCATGGCAGCGCCAGTGAAATCGCGCGTGTAGAAAGCAGAACTGGGAGGGGCAGTTGCACACGCACCACTGCAACAGTGGCAGTTGTAGTATAAAGGTACAAGTCCGAGACGGACCGCAAACTGCAAACTGCAACCGCAAACTAAAAGCGACACTGCTGGTTCCTTTCCAGAAATCTCTATGGGGATGGAGTTGATTCCGAGCGCGGTAACACTGCGGTTAGAGCCTTGCCTTCAGCATAGGTACATGTAAGTATACATGTTACTATTTTTGTTTTATAATATATATCTATGTTAGCTGTTAAGTTTTTCTCAAATTCTAAAAATAAAAATAAAATGTAATAAAAATAGAGCAGGCGCGGTGCAATCGCTAGCCGTAAACAGCCGCTAGCAGCACCGGTGTGTGTCGCTTGCGGTCTCAGTCTGCAGCCCATCTCGGACTTGTACCTTTACAGAGTTGCTACAGGTATTTAAATAATATCTGAGTTTATAAAAATACGTCCTATGAAACTGTTGAGCCAGTTATGGACCAGAAAATATCTGTTATATCTTCAAATTGTCAAACGATCACAAAACACAATTTTCACTTCACTTCTTCTTTCAAGTTTTGCACAAATACCATCTGCATCAAGTTTTCTGTCAATGAGTTGGTTTTTCGACGCCAACACAATACAAACTCAGTGTCAAATTATCAGAGAATAAATAACAAAGAAACACCTTTTAGTTTTATATTTATTGGCACGGGGTTTGTATCTAAAAGAGATTCCAATTATCATAGACTCGTAGACGTACACAAATACTTGCGTTTATCTCCCATACCATTACTTGTATCAGTGTTGCGATAAGGCTATAAATTGTGCGGCTGGTACAATAGGATTCCTTGGGTATTTGTTGCGCGCCACCACCGTAGCCATAGCCACTATCACGTATAAAGCAGGTAACTGCCGATTTCGGCTGGTGCTTGTGCTCTGCACTGCAATTAAAGCTTACCCAATATTAGTGGTAAAATTTGGGAACCTTAAAAAATATTAAAATTACTTAACAAAAGCTTTCATTTATTTGGTATCATATCATATGATATTATGCTGATTAGTCTAGACTGTTTTCCATTCCAACACATGAATGAGTATTACTGTATGTACTGATGACAGCAAAATGTACGAGAACTGTTATCAACAAAGTATCATTGGTGTGAATTCTGTGGTAAGAACAGTGCTCTTGGGTAAAAATTTGCAGAAATCTGTTTTAGTGTAAATCCGGCCTATCTGCCTTTCTTTGCCGCTGCGTGACTCATACCTGACTCAGAATTCAGATCATCTGACTAATACTTTGCATGTAGCCTTTGAAGAAATCCTGGATTTCTAATAGCAGTGCATTGAGGCAGCTTGAGCTTTAAGATTTCAGGATATTGTAAAACGTGATACGCTAAATTATAAGTACCTCGGATCACAAGTTTCTTCATAAATATAACAAAAAATAGAATACAGAATACTCATGCAAAAACATTTACATGTGTGTGACACTTATGAAGAGTGTGAGATCAATTGAGGCCGGTAGGACACAATGTTTCATTAGAGAGTCGAAGCTTACCAGCTCTGAACAAACAGGTTACAAAGCCTATGAGTCATTCGGAGTGGCTGTCGAATAACTTCTTAGTAATAACGTAATAACAACGTAAGGCTGGGCTGACACTGAAGTCTGACAGTAAAGTAATTATTGCGTTAGCAGATACACGGGCACTCATCTACTCACGATTTATGTAAAATAATGCTGGGCCAACGGAAGTGCTCTTCTTCAGAGCTCGATCTGTCCGCACAACATCCGCTGTATTGTGCCACTTCTATACATTGCACAAAACCTCTACTGCATCTATATAGCAGAACCAGGCTTTTGATAGAGACATGGAAAATGATAAATGAGAACTTAAAGTCACATCGGAGAAATGAGGGTGACACAGAAACTTAATGAGCGATCAATATATCATTTCAGAGATTTCCAAGAATGTCCGTCTAAATCACACATTTGGCACTCAAGAAGATTTATGAAATACTTAAAAAGATTTCCTTTGCCACATGTTGGGCATACAGAGCGGGGTCTTCAAAGTAAACCAAACATTATGAATACATATGAAATTAAGGACGACCGCCATTGCCACACGTGTCCGCAAACATTTTTGGGCATGTTTACCTATACAAAACTGGACTCTCAGCGCTATTGTTTGTTTGTTTGTCTTTTGTTTGAACTGGATTTGAAGGTTACCTTATTTAGCAAACCTTTGAAAATTTGAGTTTTGAAGGTAATTTTTTGACCAGTGGTTGAGTGTGGGCGGTTGATGCGTCAATGACCCGCAAAACTTGCGGATCCGCATTCAGCAGGTATCACAGCAGCTCTGCTTCGATTTAACATTCAAATCGGCCCATTGTTTGAAAACACTCCATTTAAATTGTAATAAAGTTGTTTAGAAAATAGAGCTATTCAAGATACATTGGAAGAAAGAAAGACGCTATATAAAAGTTAATGATGTATCAATTGATGGAATCGATAGGGAAAAAATGTTTCTGGTTCAAATGACTTAACTCTGTATTATTCGAGAAAAACTGTTTTCTTTGCTGAAAGGCTTGTCATTTTACAACTAGTTCCGTGACCTCGCTCACGCATTCCCGCGCCTGCACCTAACTGTACTTTCCCGTTGACTTAATGCCGACTTTGGACAAAACCTGATCTTAGGCAAGTGTAATGTAAGGTATAGGGCCAAGATGGGGATCGGCTATTGCAATTTAATTACATTTAGTGTGTGCGGCGCGAGAAAGGTCGGGCGCTGGCTGCGTAGATCCCGACAAGACGCAGCACGCAGCCTGCGTTTGTGGCAGGCAGGCCGCGTGCCGCGCATTCCTCACGGGAGCCGGCGAGGCACGAAGGCACGGACTCGGAGGCAGGCAACGGCAGGGCGCTGCGACCGGCCGCGTACCGACCGACCGCTGCCGACTTCACACCGGAGTATGCGCGAGCGCGGCGAGAACGTCTCGTCGCTCTGCACACGCTATCTGTCAACAAACTTCTCCGTCGAAAATAGCTGCTCTTTCAAGTGATCCATTCCAATATTGACTGATTTATTGTGTGAAGTGATATTCCCGAACAGAACTTGAATTAACAGTTCGGACTTAACTCAGTGAAGGAACCGTGTTATTTTTTCTTTTGGATCGCGTGCGACGCTCTCTGAGCTGGTAATCGTGGACGTGTGTGAGTGACTGTTCCGTCTACCTACATGGAAAGTAGCCCTTGATGAAGTCTGTGCTTCGTTTTTAATAGGCGGATTTTGTGATGCCTAATGATTCATGGTAAATATTACAGCATTATCTGAGTGTTCTATGTCGTACGCCTCAGCAGGTGGTGATTCTATGGCCTCAATACGTTCATCTCGATTGTGTTCCGTTAAGTTTGGATTGTTGTATTAATTTTAGCAAATAGCTATTGGAATTTACATTTGGAAAGTAAAATGCAATCGTGTGTTATAAAGTATCACAGTGGACTAGCATGCGATCACAGAGTAGGCCATGGCAACAAACAGGTGCGTTGTCTAACATTTCGGAGAAACGAGAGCAAAGGATTAGACAGATTAGTGAGAGAGCCGTTGTTCGCTAAATAGGTACGAACTTGATCCTTAAAAAACTATTAAATAGGTTATCAATTCAAACATAAGTTACTTACTTACCTAGCTGTAGACGCAAACAGTTAGGTAAGTACTTAAAATTTAAGCAATGAGTTTTAATTGACCCAAAGGCTTATATTTAAGTTATTATGCATAATAATAAATTTTGAAGCCGTGCAAATATTAGTACGTAGCTAAACCAAAAAATATTGCAATGCTTACTCTGACATCAAATGCGTAAACACTATCTTTTGACTAAAAATAATCATAGAAAAATAACGTGAATATGGTATAGAGTAATTTATTCAGCATCAGCATCATCAGACAGGTTTCAACGCGCCAACCATCCGAACAAAAAACATCTCCAACGGAATTATTCAACAGTCTCGTTGGCTCAGTCGAGAGAAACCGGTAAGGTAAAAGGTTATTAGCAAACACTAATATTTCGAAATTGCCACAAAGCACCTTTTTTATATAGTACTTGGAATTTAATAATATAGGTACTAGTCCTTTTTAAAACAACATTTCACCGTTGATATAACAGTTTCAATAGTACCATACAAGTATAAGTAGGTAAGTAAACATCATTATATTCTGCATTATAAACCTTAGTCGATGCTTTATTCAAAAATAACTTTCGTGTAGGTAATATTAAAAAATATAAAATATGACTCGCCCCGTTTTCCTTTCTACCTAGTTTTTCTTCAAAACAAGCTGTTTAGCTGTAAGTACATAAATATATACAAAACTAGCAATGCAGCACGTAAAAAGTAGACTTAAAGATCAAGAAAAATATGCTTGAATGCAAACGTTTTTCTCCAGCATATCATTGACTAACATAACTTACATACAGTCAAAGTAAAATCTCTTTCAAGAAATAACGTAACCAATAATTTTAGCAACCTGAACACGAGCCGTGTTTCTACCCATATTAGCTTTAACGATGGTATTGGATTTCAACTAGTCGTCTAATTACGTCTTCCTCTCGGGATTTGTATCGGATGAGAGATGATCGTTAGTGTTAATGGTCGCTTGTTTGTAACCAGTTGTCTGTAGGAGTCGTTCAAAGAACGACGGCTTTTCATTGGGAATCATCGTGCAGTTTTACAAACATTTTGTTTTATGACCAGTCAACAGACTCAATCTAAGTAGTCTGGTTTTTGGCATGCTTTTATATCTTTGTGTTTGTGTTTGTACGCGCGAGTTGGAAACAAAATATTTATTTATTCAGACGCTAAATTGAAGACTGAATAAATGAAATCTTTCTTTAAAAAAGGCCCAAGTTGTCTCTGATTTCTATCCTTGGCGTAAGACATCCGCGATGGCTTGCAGGGCTCGTTTGGCGGCTAGAGCTTTCTATTCCAGACCGCCGGACCACGCCGGAAGATCTGATTATAACCTCATTACTTCAACATGTTCTTGACTTTCCGTTTCTCTTTCGATAAGCCTGATTCTGTTTCCTCCCTTATTATTGTCGAATTTAAACTCGTCATTATTGATTAGGATTTGTATGTTAGTAACCTTTAATTTTTCTATACACGTTAACACATTCGGTTATAAAGTAGATTCAAATACGGATACTATTACTTTCCTACCGATCTGCAGTCTATATTATGAAACCTTATAGAGCTTTCGAACTAAGCTTCGAGATTTGTTGAATGGGTTTACTTAAATGGGTCGTCTAGTACTGTCAGCATAGTAAATAGGGTTAACATATAAGGCTTCGCTGCACGTGATACCTCGAATGACGTCTTATTCTTTTACACGCTATTACCTTGCAGTTACTAGATTAAACAAAACTAATATCAATCTGAGCCGTGACACGTGTCATCTCTACGTGTTTCCTAGTATATTGTCTTATATCAATTAAGTGTACGATAATAATAAAGCTGTAATATAAGTACTTACCTAATAAACATACAATGCAAACAACTTATTTGATTTTAATGTCAAATTGCTGATGGATTGCAATTTAATACTAACATTATATGTAGCGACGTATGTTACATCAAGTCAGTCATTAAATACAATTGACCAATTAAAATCACATCATTGCATTATAAAGTAATGAATTGTACTTTGTAATTCACTTTCTCTACTAATGTCAATCAACATTTATGAATTTAGATGAGTAGGAGAAATCTAATTTAGCTAACAATTGTCCTGGCCGTTAGTTGATCATGGCTCGGTTAATCAGACCAGCAGAGTTTTTGTGCTATTGATCTCAGTCAAGACCGAATTGAGTTTAGGGTTTTTGCGCTTCGGTTATCGTTTACATTGACCTACTGGGTTTTCTCTAATTAAGACTGAGTCTGTTTCAGTGTCAAATTTACTGTAAATGTAATTGTTGTGTTGTTCAACAAATAGCACAAAATAAATTAACTATAATTGATAGTCAAAAAAGATATCCTCAATTTTTTTACCTGAGTTTTTGAATCAAAATCTAAAATGAATTACTGACAAAATATAGTTATTAACAAAGGAATAGGAAAGAAAATGAGCTGTAAATGTTGATCATTGGTTGAATACCACCAATGATCAACATTTACAGCTTTTTTTTATTCAATAGATCATCAATGATAAGACGTAATACAGACCTATGTTTTAAGCTCATTTCCTCAAGATTTTTTTCAAAAATTGTGATTTGATAAGCTATATGCAGACAGTTGTTTTAAAAACCAAAATGTTCTTAAACGTTTTAGACATTCAGTTAGAAAATGGTTAAAAGAATTTTGAAAGGCGTCATGTTTGAGCTTGGCACTAAGCCAGTAGGTAACAAACGTTGGTAAACAAAACAAGCTTGCTATCGATGTAGCAAATCTTTTGAAAAATTCTCATTTTTGCCAAAACTCTTTCAAAACATGCTATTCAAGACAAACATAAATGAAAATAGTTTATAACTCTAACGCCCGGTAACGCTAGGTATTCATAAAAGAATGAAGTATCAGGGAATAAAACGATTCACATACCTACTGCAAGCAGGGCATGAAACTTAGATGAATGATGAAAAGGTGCTTGCCTTGCCGCCGCCCGTGAACACGCAACAACCGCGTCATCTTCTTTTCACCCCACACTCCTGTAAAACTCGCAGGCATTCGTCGTAGGGTATTTGAACGTATTTGGTTTGTCTATATTCTATCTATACAGTACTATAGTAACAACTTAACAAGCAATCAAATCAGTATGTAGGCAGCAAATTGTTAACATACTCGTAATGTGTTTTTAACTGCTTTAAAAATTGGCTCAAATTTTGTGACCGCAAGTAGGCGGAGTCAATGATGTAAGATAAGATTTGTTATCGGTAATTATCAAACTTCACGTGTGTAACTAATTTATCTGGAAGTAAATATTGTTAGCCTAGTTTTGTAGTTTACGACATACGTTTCATAACTAAGTACTACTTGCTTATTGGTTAAAAATTAGAGTGTGAACGAGGTAGCCAAACAATTAGGCACAGGCACCTCTACAGCGTCTTCTTCTTCTTCTTCTTCTTCTTTTATGGACTCTGTGGCTTATTTGCCACAATTTTGCCAGTGTCAAGTGTATTAGGGTGAATTTCAACAAGAGATTTTTTTGTGTCATTTCGGTGGATTTTTTTTATTTCAATGCTATCTACATATTTTTAATGACAAATAAAACTTTAGCCTATTTTATAACATTGTGCGTGAGTGGACATCAAATATCATCAAAAGTTACATATATATTTAAGGATGAATTTTTAAGAGTCCACTGAAATGAAAAGTGTCTACCGAAATGATAAAAATTACCACCGAAATGATATACTGTGCACCGGAATGAAATAAATCCACCGAAATGATACAGCTAAGAACAACCGTGCTGGGCAGCCAGGGTTCCGTACTTTCTTAGTTTTGATTTCCACAAATTTAAGATAAACACTGAGACGGGACAGTACACAGTTATTTTAATATCATCATTAATATACAGATATTACAGTTAGTATTACATATATCATTCTTTGAGGTTAATTTATTATGATATGAATGAATTGTTTCTTTACTTTTATAACCTTTCGTAATTTTTCTGGTTTTTGTTGTGCTAAAATGTTCGAAAACTTTATCATAATTGCTGGTATATAAATAAATATTTTTGTTTGTTTATGAACTAATACATTTTCAAAAGAGTGAACGAAGCGTGATTAGAAAGCTTAAAGTTTCTGATTAATATGATGGCTGCATTTGTAAGTTATGCCATTAATAGTAAATACATAATGTCTACCTATTGCACTAAGAGAAAAATGCTAGGTATAATTTAGTTAAATTGGTAACGAGACGGGAATAGTGTTTCTACAGGTATATAAGTAAAACTTCTAAAATCAAATCAACTCTTATATTTTTAAAACACAATAAATGAATAAGAAACATTATAAAAATATCTTAGTAGTAATAGCTTAGTACTTTTAATCCTTTTACATTATAAACGTATGAAACATAACAGAAACCTGAAATTGAGATCACGTTATTCTTAAATTACTACAACATTAGAGAAACGTACATTACATATCTAAATAGAAAAAAAACCAACAGAGTATTGTTTTACCTAAGTACTTATACATAATTGCGAATTATAATTATATTATATTCCAATAAAACAGTATTTCTGGGTACGTATTTACGAGTAGGTTCAAGTATGTAGCTTAAAAAGATTAATTTTTCATTATGTTACTTTAAATCACACAATTATTTCTCAAATTCACTAATTAGCCTCTTTTTATGACTATAAATATAGGTTTTTAATTTAGATATGTACCTACTAAACAAGTCTTCTTTAATTATCACACTACAGCACGTCTTTACTATAATTATTTTAGTCATCAGTCTTCTTTAATAAGTTTAACTTACTACCTAAAAAAAGTCATGCCATTAAACGACAGCAAATATTTAAAAAACTAAATAAACAATAACGAAAATCAAAAAATATCCAAATCAAAAGAGGACGAAGACGAAGATAATCTTCTTACTTTTCTCTTATTGGCTGTAATCATTATTTCTTCTTCGCTGTCAATATTTCTTGTCTGTTCATAGTTTTCAATAAATTCGGTATCGTGGTTTTCAAAAAATGAACACGATGGAGTGCTGAATTCAGTAAAGTTTTCATATTTTTCGAGCAATGATTTGGGTATTATTGATGATTCCTGTTCATTCTCTCCTTTTTGATTATTCATTCCATCAAAGGAGTGGGATGTTGAGGGCTTAATATTTGATATTTCAATGTTTGTGATGGAGTGTGTGTGTGGTTCATGTATGACACCTTTCCCTTGTAATTTTTTGGAAAGATCCTTTTCATTGGATGACTTGGGACGTAGTACTAGTTTTTCTGATAGTTGAATTGGACGCAGATGTGCTTTATTTGTATTATTTGCAAAATTCGTTGATTCAATCCCAGTGAAGTCATGAAAACCTAAATGCTTGCCGTGAGGGCACCTAATAGTTTCATTTAGGCATTCTCTTTCAATACAGGACAGATGTCGAAGTGCCAAACGGTTTCCTGACTCTTTAGACCAAACAACTTGGTGAACTTTCATAGTTCCAGGAAAAGTCTTTAAGTTCTTGGGCAAAAGCCAATCTTTTTCTGTCACCTGATAATCTTCAACTGTTTCAATTTTGACACCTTTAACATAACACTGTAGGTTTTGTACCAGTGATTCAATATTGGTAATGTCATGTTGATATGAGACTTGTTTATCTAGCGTTCTTTTTATTACTCCGCCCACTCCATCTGCTGCGCTTTTTCCATGACCACACTCACAATAGTTCCAAATTATGTGGGTCAGCATCGGACAATAGGAGGATAACTGAGTCATTATATATAATATATTTTTATTCCTGTATTGCGCAGATGGTGAGTCAGAAATAATGTAAAGATTACGAACCAGAGGAGCAGTTATCTCAATATCTCGCAAAACAGGAATGAGGTGTGCCCATACTGCAGCAGCATCATGCCTCAAAGAGGTACTTACAGTACAAAATGACTGAGTTTTGCAAGTTTCGTTGTCGAGTTTGAAATATATTACGACAGTATGCAAAGTGAACTGTTGTCTGCTACCACCAAAATGAAGGGATTGAATTTCGGATCCATATTTGGCATTATAATTTTCACTGAAATCAATATGTATAATACAGTCTTCCTTAGTCATATTTTGTTTAAACATTTTGAAAGCTTGATTTTGATTTTTATTATTGACGCAATGTTTAAGGAATGGTTTCAGGCTATCTTCAAATTTTTTTATTAAATCTAGTGGTTTCACCCAACTCCTTATCTTTTCAACTTTTCAACAATAGCAGATTTTTCCACATTATTTTTGACGTATATGCTTTTATTCTTCTCCCAACCCCAATACGCTATGTTCACTTCATTATTAAACTCTTGGTAATCAATGTGTCTATTTTTACAGCTTGAGCATATTCTTTGCAAACAATCGATGTTATCTTTACATAGGCAACTTAAAACGTCGGATATTGTATTTTCTTTGATGAGGCGGTTTCTCTTCATAGACTCAATCAAAAGTTTCATATTTTCGTGCTTTTCACATAGGCATGTATTTCGTGCATTCACATTTGGTTGAGTGACCCAGAGAGGCTTCATTCTTGAAAATGTTGAATAGCTTATCGGTGGTTCTCCTGATTCCAAATATTTCAAGTGTAAATTTTTAAGTGTGTCTGTCAATAGTCTCTTTTGTTTTTTTAATCCATGTCTAGATATAGTGTCATTTTTTCCAGGACACAGTGTTGAATTTTCATCGTCTTCTAAAAATTTCACAACCCTCCCGAGAGTTCGATTTTTTTCCTTATCAGGTTTTATGACTTTTACTGTTGGTTTTTCTCCTTTTTGGGTACTTTTCTTCAAAATCATATAATTGCTTTGTAGTCTGTTACATCTTTTTATGAACATTTCTTTTTCCTTAGAGACCTGTAATAATTTGTTTTGTAATTCTGTTATTAACTTAGTTTTAGTTCTTTGATATTTTCGAAATTTGTCTTTAAGTCCTCGCTTGAATTCTACAGATGTAATTGACGAGTCTGAAACAGGGCTGTTGGGGCATAATGTTGACTCAATACTACTTAGATTTGGTGGACATGTTATTTGTTGTACGCCACTTGGTTGTACACAATGAGTGCCAGTTACTACATTGTCATCAATATGATGTTGAATATTGGAACCGATTGTACTATCGCTATTCATCGGCAAGCAGCGCCGACACGAAGCTGGATTGCCTTGACGAGAAGTGCTTGGACCAGGATTGCTATAGTCAATATCTACAAAATTTTGATACGTTGATAGCGGGGTTTGTCGTGGACTGCTTGTGTATACCCGATGAAAGCTTCTTGCTTCTGTAGTACTAGAACGTTTAATTTGGATGTTCGTACTAATACTATTGCTATTCAATCGTAAGCTGCGCCGTAAAGAAGGCAAGAAGGAACTGTGACAGGAAGTGCTTAGTCCAGGACTATTATTATCACTTTGATTTGGTAAAGATTTATCGGACTCATCTTCAACGAGATCCCCAATTATCTCATCCAGAGGGTTAGCACGAGCCGCTACAGGAGCTGGAGCTGCTCTATTTTTTTTTCTTTCGTAATAAGCAGCAGCACTGATTTTGTTTTTTCTTCTTAGGATTTTTAATTTTTTAGGGGTCATTTCATGCCTTGAAACAATTAATCCCGCTGCTTTTCTTTTGGCATACCTTTCTCTGTCTTTTCTCAAAAACTCTTCGCGTGAAACTTCATTGCTCTTAATTCTCTCTTTTCTTCTTCTTTCATACAACCTCCTTTTTCCAACCTTTCTTCTCTAGTCTGTTGCTTAGGCCGCGGCATCCTAAAATCAACATACACGCTTTTCAATTTTCTTCTTTCTCATATCCACAGACATACACACTGTACTAAGTTTCTATAAAATACTATACCTTCAGACACACCACGCGCACACACACTAGCTGGACTCTTTCGCTTGCATCGACTCAGACACACACTCTCACAGGCAATTTCTCATCACATATCTCTCATGTTATATCTTTTAAAATTTAGAAATTTTGTTTTACTCATAATAAATGATAAAAACATAAGGGTAAGTGACCTATAGTGAAGGTAAACCCTCGAAATAATTATTTTGTTGAAAATAAAATTAGTAGGTAAAATAATCTACTCTGTGGTGACTCACACACTCATCACATTATCGTTGAGCCGAAAAAATGTGTATCTAAAGTATATACATGTACTAAAACTACATAGACGTATATATTATATATCTTAAACAGAAATATTACACAGCAAATACTTCCGAATAATCTTATCTACACTCTAGGTAAAAGTCAATTACATAACCATGACTTTGTATTTGACACAAGGATCTCTAAAACTTTATGGTTTTATCATTTCGGAGATACATTTCATTCCGGTGGACTGTAATTAGTATAACAGTCCACCGAATCCACTGAAATGATAACACTGAGATGATAAAATAGAGGTTATTTCTACATTTAACTCCGAAATAAAATTATTAAAAAAATATGAACACTACTCAAACAAAACAGCACTTACGGCAAATTTAATACACAATTTTGAAACAAATTAAACTAATCTAACACGAGTTATAACAGCCACCGAAATGAAATTATTTTTGTCCTCATATCACTGAAATGATAAACTTACTTTTTTGGCGGGAAACCGCAAGACGTTGGGACCGGTGCGTTCGCGCCGAGAGCTTGAGCCGGACTGATCCGAAGTGAGGAAAGGTGAGGGGGGCGTAACAACGCAATGTTGACATGGCTATTCTACTAAAACTTACTATCCTCTGAAATGATAACTTTTTTCCAGACAAAAGTGAACTGCCTGTCAAATCCATGAGAAAGAAGATAAACAAACAAAAATAGTTTTATTTGATCGAATGTATTATAATTTAATGATTACAAAATCGATTTAAATCCATATTACGAATGTATTTGCAGGGGAAGGTATTTTATGAGCGGAATTGGGTTCAGGACAGGCCACTGTGATGATAGAATAACACTTTGTAATTTTTTTTTTCGTATATTAATGGGTAGAAATCAATTATTTTTTTTGTCACGGTAGAGAAGTACTTACGCTGTTGAGAAAAAATATATAAAATTAAAAATTAGCACATTGCACTACCGTTCTCAGGTTTGCCGTGTATTTTTTTTGCTTGGGCAATTCACCCATTAGTATGATTGTCGCTTAGCAACGTAAACAAACGAAATTTGGAAAGAAATGGTGACTTTTCTTTCAAAATTCCCTTGGAAAGCCTTTGACTAAATTACCAACCAACATTACCCCTTCCATTTTTTTCCAATTTCTCTATGGTGTTACTAAGACCTAGGCCACTATGAAATTGGTTCTTTACGCAATAAGAGAAAAATAATTAAAATAGGAGGGCTCATGTCGTTTTGACAAGATAGCCAATCCACTTCTACAGCTTGTATAGTTCTCACGGCGGATCTCGGCCGTCGTGAATTTAGCCGTTTCGATGCGCAATGGAGCTTTTTCAAACTAAATTGTCTTTGCGCTACACAAACGGCTAACTTCACGGAAGCCTAGATCCGCTGTGCGAACTATACATCTTACCGACTTTATAAATGTAGACAAGCTATGGATGTCACAATGTCGCTTTGACATCACATAAAACACCAAACTGCATTAGGATGCAGTTAAAAATATATGGAAAGAATTTTTATTACCTTTCAAAGGGAACATAAAACTTCTTTTGAAAAGACAACATAATTAACTACCATCGCGGACACCAGACTTTTGTTGAAAATATATTTTACTGTTTTCGTTTAAGAAAATAAAACTGTTTAAAAACACAACCCTTTGGCGAGCTCCTTAAAAAGTTTGAAATAATAAAGCTCTAAGAAGATATTTCAGATAATCAAAAGAATATAGTAAGTATAATATTTAATCGACCTAAACTTTGTTTACCTACCGGTACTTATCGCATACTGACCCAGAGAAAGTACATTGTGGCTTGCTTGAGTCTATTTAGATACGACAGAAATGTTTATTCATTCCAATTTTATTACCAATATTCTTCCTTGGACCTACCAATTAACACTGCATTACCAAAAGTCATGGCATCTACTTAACACATTTTATTGACTTGTTATTGGTCTATTTCTTGGATGGTAAGGACTGTTACAGAAGTATAACGAATGTAGATAATTGATAAAAGAAATGTAACCCACGGGTTTAATCTTGGTTATAATAATTCAATGTAAGTGGCGAGGTGGTCGAGTGCGGAGAGCAAACGACCGGGTTATAGCGCTCCCATCGAGCGAGGCAACAGTTAGAAACATTTAAATAACTCTGTCACGCTGCAGCTAATGTATACGCAGCACTACATAACGGGCCTTCGCCCTTCATAACATCTCGAAGTACGAACCGAACCAGTGAACCACCACTACACCTACAGCGCACCGATCCAATCGAAGCGTTTGACACTCCATAAACAGAACGAACTAATGTTTACATAGCTGAAGAGCACTAACATATATATTCCCAAGTCTAGAGACATAACCGTGGGACAGTAACTAACAAAAAACTTTACGAAAATAGAGCGATTATACAAAACAAAAACTATGAACGCCTCTGAAGCTCACGCATTATGAGATAGATGAATCAAAATAAAATAAATTTGTTTTACACTCGTTAATCTTCAAAGGTTACTCTCAAATAGCCGCTACAATTTTTAGAGTGGGCGTTGTAGTACCACGAGTTGAATTAGACATTAAAGTTATCCACGGTAAATAAATAAAAAAAGCTTGAATAAGCTTAGTTAGAAGTTCGCGGCTTTCACTCACGTCTCGTCATTAGGGAAAATAATTCCGCAGCAGTTCGGTTACCTAGATAAATGTTGCAATCAAGCAGAACTACCATCACCAACTTAAAAATTCTTAAATTTTTAATATGCTTACTTAAACATGAAAACCTTAACGCATTTAGAAGTAGTAGATAGCATTGTGTCTTGCAGTGCAGTACCTAGCACGAAATCTGACACAAAGTTGCTAATGCATATTTGATGCACGCTTGCATTATCCAATGCAAGATCAGATTGTGCTTTATCCTTTTTACGATTGGACGATGTCTCGTAGCGGGAGGCTTTGTTGAAGGTAATCTCGTATTTACCAACCAGTAGTTTATCATTTAAATCAGAATGTATCCTACAGTCGAAGTAGGTACGTAATCGCACCGAGCCAGGTAAGTACAAATAGGGAAGGGATAAGTGCCGTCGGGTCAGGAGACTAGACGAGCGGGCAGCGTGGTGGGCCCGAGCGTGACGTCTGCCACCTGATAGCCCATCTCACGACCGACCTACTTGCAGCCAAGGTCACCGCCTGACCTCCTAAACCAACTATTTCCGTAACCCATACCTGAAACAGCCCATTGTGTTACATAAGAGACAATACCAAAGCTATTTTACAGTGCGTTCACCTTTTTCTCCTGAGCCTAAAAAAATAACTGCAGACGTCAAACAACTTCAATCTTTGAAGCTCAATAAATACTAGAATGTATTATTTCGAATACCCCATCGATCATGTAAACCAGCCACCAACCAACCAACCAGCCAACCAGATTTTTTTTTGGCTGACCAAGCCATTACAATACTTTTTAAACATGAGAAATGAGCGCATTCATATTCTTTCTATTTATTTATCTCCATTATTTTTATTTTTTTTATAACATTTTACTTTGCTTGGTTTGTTTTTCTCTGGACATTCTTGAACAATCGTTAAAAGAATCAACAGTTTTCTGTCTTTTTTGTAGGGACGGCTTCTTTTGAAAGTTAACTAAAAATGTAATGGTTGTCGAATTGTTGAAGGAGTGTTAGCGGGCACGGTCGTGAGGCGGCTGCGCGACAGATTCGTAGATAGGGCGGCAATCAGAGCGTGTGCGCACTCCGTATCACGGCCCCTGATACACAACACACTTTCTAATCTACGCCTTTGTCACTACGCTCACTATTGGCTAACTTGTCGTTATACCACACTTTCGCCAATTGTTTTCACGCTACATCAGACTGATATCTTCATGGTTTTCTCGTAAAATTATCGATATGTTGTTTTGACAGTTGCATCATGATAACTTGCGCAGTCTTCTGCGACGGCACCGAACTGGAACGACAAGAACACGACGGTGGTTTTGTTGCTCTTGGGTGTTTACGTTAATCTAAACTGCGGTTACGCAGGCCGTATAATATTGCTGGTTTCGAGTTCGTTCCCAGCTATGAACTCGATACGCGTCCTGCTCATAGGCTGTGAAATAGGAGTGCGTGGATCGACAGTAGGCGAGTCGCAGTGGTTTTCTTGACAAGATGACGTGTATGCGTGTATTTCAGAAGCATGCAGGGTGAGGGCGCGCGCGGGCGGGGAATGCCAGGACCGGTCCGCGTACCGGTTTTCGTTGACGTCGTAGGCTTAGGACTAACCGTTTTATTAGCTGAGCTATGCTCCACAAACGATGACTACCGATCTGCAGCTAATAAATCTCAGGCACCCCATCCTGACACTACTTATATTAGCACCTTATTAGATCAAATACTGTTTAGATGATGAATTTATTTATCCTAAAACTTTTATGAACTTGATAATTCTGATTGTGCTTGCTTATACATCTAAGTAGGAGCTCCGTAGTTCCATTGCACACACGCTTGTTACAAAACGATGTGAGTAAACAATGTTCTTGACTCAGGTGGAAAAGTGAGAATGTTACCGCATTTAATTTACGACTTTGTTGATCGAAACCATGTCTAAGTATTCGTATGTTTTGTATTAAAAATTGCTGAAAATTTGCAGTATTCACGGAATTAAAGAAAACGTATATGAAAAAAAAATACAATTCCTAAACGTAACCCTAATTAAAACATTTCGTTGTTGTTTACATCAGTAGATTCTTAGTATTCTACTTCATTTTATTTTGTATATATGTTTATTCCTTGTAACAAGTTAATGTCATTCTGTTATTTACCTAATACCAACACCCTATAATTTAGTGTGTTTTCTCTCTGAGATATTTTATGGCTTTGGTGTAGAAAACGTTTAGCGCCGACCCACAACTCACGTGACAGGTAATATCTCCGGGATGATTTCTATTTTCGCTTTCAGTTATTGGCCTTGTGTGTTTCTATTTCGAAGACTAGATGGCAAGATGCCACGGTTATCTTTTGGACTCGCAACATAGACGGCACACTTTCAACAGCTCGAAATCGCGCTCACAACGTGAGATCAGACCCGTCTTCTCTTCATTACAATATTAAAGCGGTAACTGGGTTAACAAAACTAAAAGCTATACGCAAACCGTGAGAAAACACTGGACTTTTTTCAACACATTTACATCCATTGTTACACACTTACATCAGTATGAATTTATAATTTCGTTCCAAACGCTTTAATTTTTGGGCAGCGTTGATGCAAATGTGGACGCGCTTTGCTATTTCCGTCCGTCACGGTACGCACGCTGCGTGAATGAATCACAAACAAAGGTATTTCGAGAGTGGCATCGGTGACAATAGCAGCGCGATCGGTCAACGATCCAAATTGCCTACACCTGAGCGCGTCTGTGATCGCATGTTAAAACGAGAGGCTACAGAGTCGCCCCAGCGATTGCTGCGGGAGTAGTCGTCACAGAATAATGTTTGGTTGTAGGCGTTCGACGTTGCGGAATAGTCGGGAAATATGGATTTGGTATTAAGGCCGGAGCGGCAGAGCGGATAGTGGGATACAATGTTCGAGTCTCTGGTGTCGCGGCTGACGTCGCCGCCGGTGTCACGGCGCCGGCACACGGTGCACGCGGCACGCGAGGTGTGCAGTGAGCCTGAGGAAGAGGCGCCGGCGCCGCGCCGCTCCCGCGCCAAGCACCTGCTCGACAAGCGGCGCAAGGCAAGACTCTCCTGCGCCGACCTCACGGCCGCTACCAATGCTGAACCGGAACGCTCCTCGCGCATGGACGCACTCAAAGCCTTCCTGCCACTACGACAATCCAAGTCTCTTGGACGTCTTGATGGTCTTAAAGAGGTAAGTTTTAATAATAGGAACTTTTTTACTAAGCAACTACTTACACAACCTTAGGGTGCTTTTATGACTGCTTGCGACATTTAAAAACGCCAAGATCAGTGCTGGCCTTCACGCCGCTCCTATAAGCGCGTGCGGCGACCTCGTACACCTGTTACGGCCCCTTGCCCCGCGTTTCCACCGCTGAACCTCCGACCCGGTTGCACAATCACCAACACCCAGCATATGACTTGGCCATTTTGTAAATAGTCACGAAATTACCTGCAACATGTCGGGCGCACCAAACTCTTCGGCTTGCCCATAACATCTTGCAAAATTGAGTGACGGTCGAAGGCGTTCCTATGAACTATGACATCACACTGGGTTCGCTAAGACAATACAAACAATGCAAGGGAATAAACATTTGACGGTATGATCGTGACTCGTCGATTTTTTGACATGAATCATAATGAAACATGAGATTCAAGGTGCATGGTTCCGAGACTTTGTAATTGTTAACTGAGATACCGTCGACATCATCTGATGTAATGTTCAAGAATTTACATGTTCAAAGTATCAGATAAAGTGGACCGCAAAAGCTCTTGATTTTTAATATGATGGGTAATGGTGGTTGAAAAGAAACCCGTGAAATCTTTAATTGCTTGCTAGGTATAGACTTATATATTATGATATCACGACCGCTAGTGAGTGGTAATGATTGCCCACTTGGAGTTTGTAAAATTAAATAACCGTAGCAGCAACAACCATCAATATTTAAGTATATATTTTTTTCAGATTGACTATAGAAAAATTTAGTACAAGAAATTAGAAAACTGATTCGTTTTGCAATGTTAATTTCGGCTAGCCTGATCTGCATTTCCTTCTAAAAATTTCGAGGTCAGCGTTACACAAATATTTAAATTAGGAACAGCATTTTTAAATCATAATTCACACGATCGCGAAGAAGATGCTGATTCCATCAATCAACTTTTTAAATCATTCACGAGTGTATGTTGAATTCAACATCGCAGAGTTATTCTTGTATTTTACGATCGCAGATCTAAAATATCAGTTGTTGAATTTGTCTGAGGATCGGTTTTATGATCTTGCTTTTCTCATATTGTATCTGATACAAAAACAAACTGGTCTGCATCTTTGTTTACAACGCAGTCGTGATTTGAATAGATGTTTTCATACAGCGGTATTAACTGAATAACGAATGACTAGTTAAATGCTAATATGGTTCTGTTTTTTTACAACACGGTATTACTAGCTGTTGGTTTACACCGACAAAAACATTAATAGATTAAAAATTGCGGCATGAAGGTTTCGAGTGCTCTGCATTTATAATTACGTTGTCAATCAATCGTAAGATCTGTCAAAGATTGAAATTGATTTGCCGAAGACAGGTCTGCGAGTAAAGTTCAGCCAGACGCAAGCACGCAAGAACGCAAGCACCGTTACGACACGATTCTCGCACAGATAGTTTGCAGCTAGACCTGCATACCGAGATGCTCATCTCATCGTCTTTAGATAATTAGCTATTGAAAACTATCGTTATTTTGTATGTTTCATTTTCATTCGTGTACATATTATAATAAGTAAAATATAACTGATGACATTAAAAGAAGGCCCCTCAGGCCCCTCCTTGTTTCTTGCAGAATAAAATCTTCTTAATATAGAGCTATATTGCTTCCAAACTGCTTCTATAATGCAGCAGGCATTATTGAAGATTTCAGATACATCAATAATACTAGAATCTTGAGTATTATTTAGCCCAAATAATTACACACACCACACATTATATTCCTTCTCGTACACTGTACAGCAACTAAGTTCTCACGCACACACAGATCTTATTGAATAGGTGATTACCGATAGCTTTGCATGCCTTCTGATTTTATTGAATGCTATCTGCGATTTAAAGGCAAAACATAGAACAAGGTTGCGAATAATTTATTCTACAGCTTTTGAACCGGTTACTTGTTCATTGGGAAAGAACTATTTGAGGTTGTGACCAGGAAGGATAGCGCGAGAAGCTTTCCATCCTGTCTTCATACACGAACGTAAAACCACTTATATGTTATTACAAATCACTTCCTAGAATATCCGACTAATCATCGCTTATGCATTTGCTTTTTAAAGAAGCTATTGCCGCTATATTTTACGTTCGTAATATAGCGGAGGAGCTGCAAATACAATATAGTTTTGACTAGTGGAACACAGGGTGTTCAAGAGAAGAGTTGAAGTAAGAGAAGGGTCTCTTTGTCTACGTTAAGTTTTTGTCATACAAACTTTATTTTCATGCTGATATTTAATTAATTTATTAGATTTTGGCAATTTGTATAACACATTAAAATGAACGCACTCTTCAATTTTTAACACTGCGTTCGTTGATTGTTAATCAGTCAACATGTCAGTCAGTCAGTAATGAGACTACAATTTATATGTAAACAATACTTAGATTAGTTCCATGCGTGACTATTATTTATATGTCATATCAGTGATGTATAGAAGTTCAGAGGGGATATTATGCAATTCGGTTGCAATCAATCGGTATTTTGTATAAATGACTGCTTTTTGACAGGTTGCTGATTAAAACTGGATTGCAACTAAGTTTCATAATAGCCCAATAAAATGGATTATTACAATCTGTCACCTGGTTTTTTCCCTTTAGGGTGACAGTTTCGCACAAAAAAGTGCGAGTAACTAAAGAAAATAGATAATATTTGAGACTCACCAGTTTTTTGACATTCGCAAAGCCCTTTAGAGGCACATCTAAACCAGGTCACTGGCCTAACGCTGTGTGACCAAGAAAGAATCAGTAGGACAAACTGCATCCAATTCACGGCCAGCCACAATGCGCAGGTTGCAAGCCGTTTAACTGCACTGTGTGAATTGATAGTAGGTATGAATTCTAACCGTAGATCAAATGAAATAGTTAGATCACTACATTCAGAACGACAAAATCACGAAAATAATGGTAATCTTCAGGAAGATATAATCATCATGGTTTCAATAAAAAAACAGGGTCACGGTGACGACTGTTATCCCTTGGCTAGATTGTTATCTTTTCAGATCATATCACTAGTTAGGTACTTACCTACTCAGATCTTTGAAGCTCGAAGATCGTATCAAAGGCACGAACCATAATACAAAGTTCCAAAAAGTTTATTTTTTGCACATTCTACGTGTATTATATTTTATTATATTATTATACCAAAAAGTCAATCCACATCGAAAATTTTGAGAAATAAATTATTAACTACCTATCACTATCATTTTAGGTCACATTTAAATTGAATTACATTAGTGACCTACTTCTCCACAACATTTGTATCGATGCAAATTAAACTTTATTTCTGTCTCCGGCGCGTTACATGGAGTGACCTAGATGTACCTCTCAAAACTGTTCAGGCTGTGTGTTCAGCCTTGGCGTTTGGCAGGTACCCACCACACCCACATTATAACACCTACTATTCAATCTGTGGTTCTTAAAACACCTAACCTGTTAGTATAGCACCAGTTTTTAATCAAAAAATAGACCGGGCATCGTTGATGTAATGGTCAATATTTGTTACTGACTTTCTGACAGAATACATGGACTTGTGCTAAGGATCTTGTGCCTCACGCGCTGTTTGTTCAAGTCATTCACAAGCAAATGCCACCACGCGATGCGCATCTGTTCATTCTGTGGCAGCTATTGTGGTATTGAGAACATCTGCGCCGGTAAAAAATGTATTAATTTCTATCGCAATGATGGATGGTAAACTGTAATTGCAGTACCTACAGATGCCACTGTATCATCTCGTCTATTCATTATGTTAGGCGTTATTGATGTTCTAAAGCATGTCACCGAACCTGTTGTGAAATTAATATCTTTGAACATCGTGCGACATCGCACAGAAACATGTTGCGCAAGCTACAAAAAAACGTTCAAAAGATCAGTTATACTTCTAGGTACACAATGTAAAGTTAGCAGTATTAGCTAGCACTCGCGGCTTCGCTCACGTGAATTAAAAATATCTATTTGCGGAGTCGAAAAACACAAAAAAATGTCCTAAGAATATTTATATCATGCACATCTTACCTATATTTAAACCTAATTACCTACGTAGAATTTCCAAAAGTCGTAAATGAGAAATGTTATTTTCTATTTCTACAGACCACTTTTTGGGTTACCATACCATACACAAACATAAGACACCTTGTTTAAAAGTTCAGCGTTAAAGTTATACTAATATCTGTTCAGTGGTTAGAGTTAAACAATTTCGCAACAGTATAAGTACTATCGCAGCATATTTTTTTGGTGTCTAAGCACTGCCTTTTAATGCTAACAATGTTTTTGCAACGTTGATGTAGATTCACGTCAGATTCTCAGTACCGATTGGCGATCTTCAGATAGGTGCTCTCTTTGTCAATCTGTCGATGGTGAGTGGTAACGGGACGTAAATGCTCGTCACCGACTTACGGAAGATCAATTAACAGATCAAAGATAGGCGGATTGATTGCTAGCAAACATTCACTTGTACTCATGACGGGAGTCTTGCGTCAACATTTAGCGAAAAAAGCTTAGCAAAAGCAATGATCACGCTTTACACTCTTTATTAGTCTCGACAAAGAACTTTGTTAGGTTTGGTTTTCAAAGATATATGAATGTTCAGAACGCTCGTTATGCTTTATATTACTTTGGTTGTGCATAATGCACGCAAAAAGTTGTGAGTACGTAGTACATTAATAGATTCACTTGTAGCTCTTTTGTTTCTGATTAGTTTATAGTCCCAATTAGTTCGACTGTCTCGTAGAAAGTAAAAACTACAATAAATACTGCGTTCCATATTCCTAGTTACCTTAAAAATTTATTTGAGCATGGTTGTTTAAATATTTTCTACCAACAATCGGTTTAGGAACTAGTTTTGGCGAGTATTTTTCTTTTTTACTTAGACTTATGCTTGTATTATTCTCACAACTTGTATGCAGAACAATGAAGTGACTCTAGTGAGATCGTTTTTCTCTGTAACCAAATTTGTTTTTATTCTAAACTATCTGGTGACAGTACCAAAGTCACCTTACGAATAGAATTAGACCAAACCTTCAGTTATTGATTTTATTAAACCAAATTTAAAAAATTATAACCAATACCAATACTAAGTTTAAATATATTTTTTATTTATGTATGAATAACCTCTCTGTACGCGAGGGAATAATGAAATTCGTACATTTCACTAATATACAGTGACTGAAATAGGCAGTGCTTTAGGACCGTTAAAACTGTTTTAAATGTACAAAATATCTTGTTGTGTTTTTTATTTAACTGTGTAAATAGTAGGTACCTAAGTTTATTTTCTAGAAAGTAATATGTTAACAAACAACAACCTTTAAACAATTTAGATATATTTTTTTATGGTTTTGTATGATTTATACCTATACAAAAGTATTAATGCCATGTTTATTTTAATGATGCATTTTACAATTTAGATAACGAGGTTACTAAGTATAAATATTAATAATAAAAACTTTATTATTGTGTTATGTGCAAAATGAGCATAACTTTAAATGCTAATGGAACAATTTTTTATTATAAGTTTGACTTTATTATGTAGGATTATATATATTTATGTCAATTTGTATAATTATTTTGAATCTTTAATTAGTGCAGGTAATTGGTGCATGTGCGCCTCCAATATTCGTATCCTTAGTAGGCAGGTAAAAATTATGAACTCGAAGCACCTACCACTACATGCTTTGAGTTGATTAGGGACTACGCAATTACACACGCGCGGCTCAACTTTTTACAATTCTCTCTCTAATGAGCAATAATTACGAAAACCACAGACAATCAGGACCTAATTAGGTTTCATCCCATGATTTCTAGCTTCATTATACGTACTATAGGACATTCCCGTGACTTTTTTCGCAAAGTCATCTATTTTATTTAATATATCATCGATCACAAACGAAACGCATGTTCGTGCCTAAAACAGTCAGTAACAAACTAAACTGTAAGCAAACTTTAACTTCCTACTGCACTTTATTACGGATTATGGGGAATACTTTTCCGTCATCGAGCGTGTCTTCCAAAGTTCGTACTTTATGTAGTTACATACAGCTTTTGTAATTCTAAACATAAAAGAGGTGAAATAAACTCAAATTTTATTAGAATACGTCGTCCTTGCAGTCTATGCAAGCTTAAATTAAGACAGTTAGACTTCAGCTGACTGTTTTAATAGTCAGTCAGTCACTAACGTGATGATTTTAAGTTTAGTTGAGAAGGTAGGTATATATTGCACGTGCATCGCACCACGGGCGGTCGCGGGGGGAGGCTGCGGGTGCGAATTCCTTAACTGCCTCCAAGGAGGACGGGTGGCGCGCCGACAGACCAATATACCCACAGTAACTCAGGTCCAACACGGCACGACTCACGCACACATTGAAACAACACAACACTACAGCAGTAACATGAACAAGGCTTATAAAATAACGACATTGCGCGTTGGGCGAATGCCCGGATGAGTGAGAAGGAAGGTGCTGGTTCTATTTTCACTGAAGGACAATTTTTGTGTCGTTTATTGTCATTTGCATGATCTTAATTTATTTTTTCTTGTCTGTGTTTTGTAGTACTCGTAGTTTCTGATCCAAACAGGGCATCTTAGGGTAAAGTAAAATTTTGGTATATCAGTAAGGTCGCTGATGGAAGAGATAATGGCAGAAAAGGATGAAGTTGATGATAATTTACACAGGTACTCGTGGTTTAAACTAAAAATAACCGATATAACAATTATGACCAATGTTGACTCTCCTGCCAACAAAATCGAATCAACGTGTCTTTATGAGCCAAACGAGACAAAGTCATAGACAATGATAGTAAATGCAAGTGCTATTTATTTTTTAGGGATATTTTATTTTCCATGTAACGTCTGGGTGGTAGCACGCAAGTGATATCTATGATGTTGCAAGCGTACATAGGCTACGATAACCGCTTACCATCAAGTGGGCCATACGCTTGGTTGCCACTTTAGTGGTATAAAAAAAACCCTGGTCATGATGATTAGTTGTTACTAGTATGCAGTTGCGATACTGGTTCTCTCCTAACTGCTGCGGCTTACCAAGGAGGACGAGTGTCGCACCGACACGGACACGTCCCGCAGCATTATTTAAATACTCCATAGTACAAATAGCTGGCAAGTCCTTATGGGTATTTGCGCATTTTATAAATTGCGCGGTCGTGGGCTTTGTTACTTACAAACGTGGATGGTTTAGCGCAAATAAAAAAGAATTGCGTTTAAATGTAGATACTTTAGAGTTACATTTTTGCTTGCGTAGTGCGTACTTTTAATTGTGGGTTATTCCTCGCGTCCACGTCTCGTCCCCTTTGGACCAACTGGAAAAAAATGCGCTGAAAACGCTATGATAAGTAGATATGTATCTTAGTATGCTCATATAAAAAGGTTTATAAAAGACTGTTGCTGTAATGAAAATAACAGACTCAAATGGTCAGCCAAAAAACATTCCTAAATCTAATCAACTAATACCAAGAAGCTTTACCTTTAGCGCACTTTATATCAATGCCTTCAAATTATAATACCGGCAACTGTTTTAAGAACCAAAACATTTAAAGGCAGGGGTTCACTAGAGCATGGTTTCTGGTTGGTTACTGTGTTTATGGATATATCTACGAGTATGTTGCAAATACATATAAAAGTGACAATGATGATTGGTCTGGTAAAGTATTTTACCAGACCAATCATCATAAAAAACTTATTAGCTGTAAGTTTTCCGAAAATGTTTAAAATAAAATAAAATAAGTCCTTATTAAATAATTTACATTTAAGTACGTAAAGC
Source organism: Colostygia pectinataria (assembly GCA_951394395.1). Classification (NCBI taxonomy): domain Eukaryota; kingdom Metazoa; phylum Arthropoda; class Insecta; order Lepidoptera; family Geometridae; genus Colostygia; species Colostygia pectinataria. The sequence continues at coordinate 6,004,965 of OX596363.1, forward strand.
AGTATCATACTGCGTTTCCGACCGAAACTCGTGTTACATTTGTTTTTCAGAACAAAGCCAGACGATACCGCATTTGTACGCGTTATTTCGATTTTCTTATAGATATATTTAGATAAAGCAAGTCGCGAGCCAATTTAGACTCTGTCACGAGTCTTAACTAGGGCCTTATTTTAAACGTACTTTAAACCTATGTTAGCTAATTTCTTTCAAATTTACAATCGATCAAAAGGATTATTCCCATCTGTCACCTAGTTTTGTCCCCTTAAGGTGACAGATCGCATTAGATTTTTAGCGAGACTAACGAAAAGCAATACATTTAGATGATAAGAGCACTAGTTTTTCATTAAAAACACTTGTATTTGGATACGCTGACCCGTACTGCTTAGTACTAACAGTCGCTTTAGTCCGGTCCTTCCTTTACGAATAAAAATGAGCAAGTAAAAACAAAACGTGCTGGCGGATGGGGTAATTCTTCGAACGATGTTTCGTCGGGCTAACAAATGATCATGGTGCCTGAGAAACCTAGCCAACTAGCTTACAAAGTAACTTAAACCTATAAGACACTTATAGGTTTATTTATTTTGTAGATTTATTTTATAGACAGATGGGAATTTGCTAATAATAGGCAACGTTTATGTTTTGTTATTTTGATTGTGATCAATAATATAAGTATTCTTGCTAAGCTGACCCTCACGGTTTGCTTTTTTATGTTTTTTTAATAGTCTAAACCTTCTCTGGACAAATATTTCAATACTAAAACCGATTTATTTTTATACCACTAAAGTGGCAACCAAGCGTATTTTTTATTTGGCTAAGACCAGGGTCCAGACGTTTGCAAGTTTTAGCTAAACTACTTACTTACTTACTTTACTTACTTTAGCTAAACTAACGAGCAGCAATTCATTTTTATATAAAAGATATAAACGACCCGTCCCAGTAAGCATTTATCTTGTATCACCTAATGCTGAAAACCACATAAAAATCCGTTGCGTAGATTTAAAGATCTAAGTACATACATACATACACTACTATATACAAAGGAATTATAGACACGGCGGGGAGTGGGAGCGACTTTGTGGTTATGAAAAAGATAAACTGGTATTAAAAAAATTACAAAACCAGTTTTAAATATTCATTCTTAGATTAAATATTTTTCAAGCAAAATACTTCAACGCGCTCCTCATTGTTTTTATGTTTTCTTACAGTTTGATCAGAAAGGCAGTATTTTTTTCTATTCTACTACAGAATAGGAAAACCAACAAACAACATAAAAACAAAAAGTACAATAATTTGTTGTATTTAAAAAAACTAAAAAAAAATACATCCATATAAAACCTATTTTACCAATAATTTATTAATTAAAATACGTTTTACTTCTTCTACTATTAAAATACGTGTTCTTGATAAAATGATTTAGTAAGTGTTTTAGTGGTAAATAAATGTGTGTCTTTGAAATAAAGTCCCTTCGGCCGCATACGAAACGTAGCCAGTTACGATAAAAGCTAAAAGCATCCTTTGTACGGCTCTTTAGTCAACTCATCCCGCTGTCAACTCATCCTACGGGATGAGTTAACCAAACCATTATTTTATATTATTTTGATTGGTTAACTCATCCCGCTCCTAAAAAACAGATGAAAATTAGTGTCCTATACGATGGTGTAGTTCGATTTGAAATAATTTGCGAGGTTAGGTAATAAAAAAGCTTTTAACATTCTTTTGTTTAGCTGGCAATTGAATAATTGTGCCCATGGGAAAAGAAAGATATCGAGTATTGTCGGCCACTCGTAATTAAATAATGACTTGTAATAATCGACGATACCGGCACTTAGATGATGTAACAATGGGTATCGGAATAAGATCACAAAACAAAAATTGTGCCTACTACGGATAATCGAAAATGATGGAACGGGCATGAAAGTCAAAAAGAACATACTAATACGAGTAACTAAATTTTTTAGTCCGTTATTCCTATATTTAGTCTTATATAAAGTCGAATGTAACTCAAATTTTTTACCTACTCAAAAACAGTGACTTTGACATTATTTTGTAGGTAAATCTAAAGTACTCTTTAAAAAAAATTATAATATATTAGTTATAAAACCAAAATAATGTTTTCAGAATACACACGATTTACATTTTCCGTGATTACATAATCCGAAATGCATTACGATAATAACCGCTTGAATGCATGCTGCATAGAAAGTTCTAATAATCATTGAGTCTACATCTTTACGACCATTATAGCCGACTATTGTTACATTTGGTAGTGACAGGTGCATGGTGTTGGCACAGTATCGATATGAGTACTAAGTGTTGGTCCATAATCTTACAGCCATAGAAAATGGCTAGTTCACTTTGTCGAAAGCTTTTGTAACAGATTTTACGGTGTAAGTTTACTTTAGTATATGAAAAGTCGTAGGTACTTTTCCTGTTTCTTTATTCGGCGAAAAGTTAACGTAACGAAAAACGTTTTGGTTGGCGCAAACTGTGTAGATTGCGTAGTGCATAAAGCTGTCAAAAGTGCTAACAAAACACATTCTAGTTTTTATAAAAGTGAGTGAACTTTTGAAGATACGGCGCGTCGATGAGAGTCCAGTAAATCAAAACATTTATTTTATAATTAACATTGCATTAGACACAGTGACCAGAGATTTTTGAGTTATCTGTTAGCAAATATTTTAGTTTGATTTTTTCCAGAAATGTTCTACTCAGCGTATATTTTGTAAACTTGTATTTGATTTTTTTATACAACTTGAATAGCGTACGGTCCACCTGATGGTAAGCGGTTACTGCAGCCTATGGACGCTTAGGTTTGGTTTTATGGCGGTTCTGTTTAAGCTGTATCATAGAAGAAACGTAATCATAATTTACGATCACCGCTCGTAGTGTGGGGCTTTACGTAAAAGCTTACAATATACAATTAAGTAAAGGTAATAAAAATGACACACTATTGCTACTTAAAACCTGAATTATGGTCATTCTTGGACAATTTTATTCTCTAAGAAGTAAATCAAGATTACATCGCGCGTTCAAGTTGTTGATTGCGCAAAGTGAGCCTTATCTTCTTGTAAATTTAAGGATCTTAACGCGTAAGGTGTTAAATGTCACTCTACAAGGTTATGGTAGGGTCACACTTGTCACTCTCTTCACACCTTGATGTAATTTATATGAAACAGGGAGTATGGACGTGAGAAGACACGTCAAGTGCGTTTAGGAGTGTCGTATTTTTTTTTCAGTACTATTTATTTGGAACAACTAACACAAGTTTCTTTCTACAGTTTCTTTCTAACATTCACACTACTAATATTATTAATAACCATTCGTCATTTTATCATAATGCGTGGTGTACGTTCCAGAAAGACAAATGACATGGTAAATATTGTTGAAGCAGTCTGTATTCTTTATACTAGGTATAAATTGACTGAGGAATGGGTTTAAAAGATTGAGTTTCTTATTAGTTTTGGATTTTATATAACATAAACTATGAGGTAGACGCCTCTTTGGCGAAGACCACAGCAATACATGAATTATGTTAGATTTAAGAAACTTTCGTGTCTTTAATTATAAGAAAACTCAATGATCATGAGCAAAAATGCAGTAGAAATAAAGGCTCGTTTTGTTTATTTTCGTTTTTTTTTATTTAAACTATGCGGTAATGTTTGTAGTTTGAGTAAGGTCTTCTCGTATTAGTCATGATTCTTTATTATAATCGATGGAACTTATTATACCAACGTACTAGGTAATACTTATTTATAAGCTTGGTTAATTATTTGTTCTTTTGTTTTTATATAATTTTGCAACAGCCACTGCAAAAGTGTTTATTTACTCGTAAGTTCAACTGCTTATGCCCGAGGTATTTTTATTGTCTCATACAAGTTCAATGGTCAAGTTTCTGGTATTTCTGACCGTTACATCGTACTCGGGTGGTATAAAATGTACGTACCTAAAGGTTAAACAGACCTTCTGTTATTGTAATGTGTAAGTTATAGGTACCTACCTAGTTTGAATAAGTGGTGTGTTTTTTCCGATTTCAACACAGATAGGTCACAAATCTATTACATTTTAATTTAATAAAACAAGTCGACTGCTGATCTCGCCACTGTGCTTTTCTTTCCAAACATTTCATATCCTAAGGGAGTAGAGGCAATGCTAGACATAGGTCTAACCAAAGGCTTCGCTTTAAAGTTCGTGTTCGAAATTTGAAAACTTTTTACCGGTGCTTTTGCCCAAACATGTTACATCTAAAGCTTGGAGCAAGACGCTCGTCGAAACTAACAGCTAAACCTTCGATCCGAGACAATTCGAGACATTGACATAACGGGAAAGTGTTTATTCTGTTTTTGCGCCTATGTAATGTTCAAACAACAGGCAGAGGCATAAAAACTTGTGTACTAGTGTTTAGTGCTTTTAGATTGTACTTGTCGAGTACGAATGGACAGTAATTTACAAGTATCGGCACTGGATCTAAACAGCCTGTAATACAGGTTTCTTTTGCATGTAGTTATTACTTGTATACCTACGTCGGTTTCTCCCGCGGTGTCTCTGACTCACATCGTTTTTTCCGTCACATATTTTATTAAAAACGACCTTAGCTTTATTAAAAAGTTCTGAGAAGCGAGGAACTTTCCTGTATGGTTTGAAGCTTATGCATTATTTATACAGTAGTTGCACAATTTTTCCGTTACGTAATGATGGAAAACGTAAGTACGTAGGTTTATTTTCTGTTATGTACTCGTACTATCTAGCAATTCACGTAAGTGGACATGTGACTCTTACGACTGCCGCCCATCTAGCACAGTCCCTAATTAAAGACTAGAAATATCAGTTATTTTATTTTACTTAGTTATTTACAGAAGTGATAGCTATAACGAACTAAATTCACATAGTATTATAGTTGAGCTAGTAGAGACTATTACAAACGATCAAGTTTATTGGTTATTTTTGTTTTTATAGTGTTAACCATCACACTAAGGGAATACTAAAGATTATAATATCCCATATAATATCCAAATCCTGCTTAAGGCGAAATAGTTTTTGGGATATTATAATTTTTAGATCAAGTTTATATTGCTCAACCGATCCAGATCAATTTTTTAGACGGAATGTGATCCCAAGACGCTGTGTTTCCAAAGAAAAAAGGGTAGCTCAAAAATATTTATAGCACGCAAAATATTTTCGACGCCTAAAGAGTGATATGATGACGATAACTCATAACAGTAGGTTTTTTTTTAACTAGACTTTACTGGAGGCATATTCTGATAACATAAGTAATGCAATTGTATTCCTTATTTATAAATTTAACCGTGTATGGGGTACAATACAACCGGATGCTGTTTCTAATCATGAAAGTATTAATAATATTGATGCTGGCTATTTCAAATCATAATATTTATAATGCCGCGCTATTTATTGTAATCTGCACATTGCACAGTACAGGGTGCGTATTCTCACCTGATTCTACTGTAAACCACAGAGTAACAGGATATATAAATTTCACTTCAACAAGACGTAAATGAACGTTATCCTTTGAATCTATAGTGAAGCACAAATTTAGAACTTAAAGTAACCGTGCGACAGTTCATGTTAGTCTGTCAAACGGGCAACCTCTGCATAGAATTTTACAACGTCGTCGGCACGCCACTATTTTTCTCTGTTTTATAACAGTTCAAAATCACTGTTATAAACTTCCTTTTACGTACAAACTAATTCGAAATGACGCATGCTTGGTATAGCCATGAATGGCCAGATTATCAAGTGATCAAATCGTATGGGCACCGTGTGCAGATAAGTGGACGCTGGATTATTCCATAGCATAGAACAAGTATTCAAGATTTTCGATCAGTGTAATATAGATTTAATACAAAGCTATGAATCTGTAATCTGAAAAAATTATAATTCTTCCGCCTCATTCTGAAATAACATTAAGGCGTTTCTGCTCAAATTAAGATTCAGCTTTCATTATCATCATATCAGCAGATAGATGTCCACTGTTGAACATAGGCCTCTCCCATAAAGTGTCGTAACTGATTAGGTGCCTCGACCATTCACCTACTTCCTGCGACCTTTACTTAGTGTAGATTCAGCTGTACCTATAGTATTTTTTTTAGTAAACGAAAAATGTGTAAGAAAGGAAAGAAGGCCTTTGTCCTGCAGAAGGACGATACCGATTGAAATAAAATACAATGTGATTCTTAGGGAAACAAAATTCTTAAAATATAACAATTATTTTTTTACATATTTCCGCATGACAAAGTTTACTAATTATTAATTATTATTACTAAGGTCGTGGGTTCAAACCCGGTCGTGCACTAATGGATTTTTCCGTTCGAAAAGTTTATGTGCGCAATGCCAGTGTTCTCATACGGTGAAGGAAAACATCGTGAGGAAACCGGCATGTCCAAGAACTAAATATTCGAAAGACATGTGCCATCCACCAATCCGCATTGGGTCCGCGTGGTGGATTAAGACCCAATCACTCTCGCCCGAGAGTAGGCCAGTGTCCCAGCAGTGGGAACATTAGAAGGCTGTCATGATGATGATGACTGACACTTTCGATACAGTCTATGAATTTTCTACTCGCAAATTATGACAATTTATTGTCGTGGCTTCTTTATTATATGGCATCCTGTGAATTATATTATGTCCAAATCTTTGATTATGGCATTGCTCTGCATTCAAGATACTGTTTTTAACATTGACGTTCGAATTATAGCCCCACAGCATCCATGCTCACTTGTACCTTTGTGCTTGTACGCTGCTATCACGTGCTGGTGAACCGTTCACGTGGAAACGGCACGTGTCATTGCGCCATTAGTAAGGCACCTACTTGAGTACTTGTACTGGCTACACCTACGTTACGCAGTTTTTTCTTGGACTACTTTCTTACAGTAAAACAACTAAGAAATATGTTTTGAATTCTCAGTATTACATCACTATAACGTAAGTTATCTACTTCTGAACATATTATACCTCCCTTATAATACGTCCAGCAAGCAGGGCTCAAGCTAGGAAGTAAGGTATCATATTTTTTTACAAATTCCAAGAGCTGGGACCTTGCTGAAACTTATCTTAGATCATGACATTATAAATACTTTTGTATTTTATTACAAAACAAAACAAAAAAAAACTTTTAAATCAAAGAAAACATAACTGAGAACGTCTCTTGAATCGACATTAAAATTTCGGTCTTTTTTTTAACACTATATTTCTTCTAAAAATTACAGTTGGTTTAGTGTTGCACTTCTTCCTGCTTTAGTTTGCACTGTGTTATAGGAGGTAAGTAACATAGTTATAATGTCTCTTCTGAGAAAAAAGCTTCCCTCATTTGCCTCGCTTAGCTACTCGTATTTCTCACATAAAGTCTGAGGCAGGTTGCTTAAATTTAAGTTACAATATTGTACTTACAAAGTATATATTTAATCGATTCAGCCGTTTTAGATGAAAAAGAAACAATCTTTTCAATATTTTTAGTAAAATTTTTTCTCTTTTAGTTTCATTTGTTATATATTTCTAGTTCGAAGACATTTTTATATGGACACGCGCCTACGCTTTATGCCAATTCCGACACTAATAATTATCATCGTCACTTACATCATAGTTCACAGTATGGTATTAATAATAGAAATCATAAAACAATATTTACTTGTTAGTTTCTTGCGTAACAGCTTTCTATCGGTTCCTTTTAATTTGCGTGTCAATAGAATATGCCGGTATGAGTGAGTTGCTCTATTGTGTGTTTGATTTTGCTAACGAGTAGTAAGCGCACTCAACAACTGATTTACAACTGGTTACGTGATGTACTCGTTGAACAATTTAATCGTTTGCTTTCTTTGATCTTCAAAACCTACTTAGAAAACCAGCTTAGCAGTTAGTGTATCTACGTAGGTAGGTATAGGTAGGTATAACATATTTTAGTACGTATACCTCCTTTGTAAAAGAAAGAGTTCTTGTAACAAGGAGGTAGTTTGTTGGCAAAAGCCGTATACTTACCTCAAAAGCTACAGTTAGCAGTAGCAGAAACAGTACAAAATCAGCAGTGCCAATTGGTGATTGCGCGTGTGATTGGTTTCCCACGAGCACCGTGCCACTTACTCCCTCGGGTTGCATCCAGGTCAATGCGATGCGATTGTTTATTATATTGAGTACCACTTGATTCAATTCGAATTTCTTTCCTTATACAGCATCACGTTTTGTCTTGTGAAGTTGTAACATAATCACTGTTTTTTTTATGTTCCATTGAATTTGGAATAGAAAAAGTAACTCTTAATCGGTCTGGTCCGTTAAAGGTGTTTGTTCTGTGGTCTGAGCTAGTGTTGGATTGAAATTAATTTTATGTACTTATTGCTAATTTGCATTCCAGAATGTTTGAAACTAGTCATTAGTATTTCAGTAATTTTGTAACCTTGTCAATATGTGATTTGGACCATTAGACGTGTTGGGCGGGTGGGATCAAGCGTTTCCGAAAACTAACGGACTCGCAAGTGTTAAAAATGGTTAAACCTTTTGGTTTCGTCATGTTTTTATTTTCTTGTCTAGATCCAATATTGTTTCTATAGTAGACAGTTGGTACTTACTTATTGTTTTGTTATCCCAGTTGGATTGTTTTTATTTGAACGTAAGACAATCTGAGCTGTCCTTGTTTTTAAAATAGTCTATGCACAACGGAAAACATTAAATACACATTGAACAGCCTTGAGCGACATGATATCGTCCGTTAAAATGAGAACAAAGTGTAGCTCTCGCTATTATCTGTCTGCACGCCAACACCGATAATTACTGATGAATATTGTCAGTCATACAACTCACGCATGAACAATGGGGCTGAATAAGTTGAATAACGTATAGAGACATCAGTAAATACTAGTCAAACGCCTATAGGCGAGGCGTATAGTGCGTCTAGACATGCGTTAGCGCACTTCAATCGCGGCAAGTCAAGATGATCGTAAGTGTACATTACGTACGATCGACGTAAATGTACTTTTGCAGCATTTTAAATTGCAACCCAAACGCAGCTCTTGAGTAGGTATAAAATAGTTTGTCAAATTGGAATGTACGTAAGCGTTAGGCAACTTGAAGTTTGAGAGATGCAATCGATATAAAAATACTTAGATATAATTATGTAACATAAAATCAATACCACTCATCAGAGGACTTAAAAAAGCTACCGTCAAATCTCTCATCTCATTAAGAGTTGAGAAAAAACAGCCTCGACGCACGAAAACTTTCGGTTATCAGTGAAATTCAGAAAACTCCATTGTAAAAACAAAACAAAATACGAGTATTCGGTATTTAGGTATTACTTTATATTGTATTTCCAAACGGATAACTTTATGTTTGCTGAAATTCTTCGATGGTTACTTTACTTACTTGTAGCGGTTGATAAACTCTGATTTATAAGCATCTGTGATACTATATAAAACGGTTTCGCATCACTCGCTCACTCGCTCTGGATTGGACGTTTGTCTTAGGAGCCAGTTTGTCTCGTGGAAAGAGATTCCCAATTCCCAATCGACCACTTTTCCTACACCTCTGTTAACTGTGCAAGTTTTTACCACAAACTGTGGCTTACTTTCTAACCAAGCCGAGCCCTACGGCCACAGAAGAAATAACAACTACAGAAGGCTCACTTCACTATTAGTGGGGATACCTCAATTCAGTTTGTCGAGAGTAGGCCTGTTGGTCTTATGCAACAGCATGTATGTATTGCAATATGGAGTCACTGGCATCGGCGTAAAGGTTATTTTACACTGTAAGCCAATTCAAAGTGATGCTTGCAATAGCCGACGTCGGCGGCACGTCTCGGTCCGTCTTTGTCGCCTTATTAGTGTTTACCGGCACCAATTATGCAGTGAAAGTGTTTTTAAAAAGCTTATCTCACGTCCATCTGTATTACGACGTCGGTTTCAAATGTAAACGCAATAATACTTTACTCTTAACTGTCTAGATTAAATCCAATATTATTTTTCATATTATTTCTTCATAAGTTATTTGCACACATATTGAAATAATTGCAAGCAAAGACAATATAATTCTCCATTACTGAGTTAACTGGCGCCAGAGGGCATAAGCGGGAATTTCCCTTCTAGAATGCATTCAATTTGCTATTAAACATTTAATAGTACCATGTCTAAGCATTCCTGGTTTAAGTGCGCCGTAATAATAAGGTAACAGTTAATACTGAGCTAATCCAAATTAGTTATCCAATATCGCGAGACTGCCGCACGGGCATAGCAACTGTTTATTATTCTATAGCGTGTTTATAGTAACTCACAGTTGTTCTGTGGTTCGGTTTGGAATCGCTGATTGAGCAGGAAATGGGGAGATGCGATGGGATGGGACTACAAGTTACAACAACGGGATTCGCATTCCTTTATGCACCGCCTTAGATTTGTTCCTCGTTTATGGTACCAGTACATTACGCTTTAGTAGGTAGGTACTAGACCTACCTATGTATGCTAATTTAGCGTTGGTCGCTGCTAGCTAACTGTACTTTAAGTGCACAGAATCAGATCAGTTTAATGGTAAATACCAAAATTATATCATCCAAACCAAGCTCTACTGAAATTGGAAGCAGTTCAAATCTAACAGCCTTCCAAAATAAACGTGGTAATCCAAATTATAGTTATAGGTAATAAGTTATTCCTTGGAATAAACTAAGAATTCCTTTAAATGTAAGACTGTTAAGCTTTTGAACCGAAAGAGTTTGTAAAAGGGGACCTCCTTTACTTAGGCTACCTAAACTGTAATATCGCGCTGAAAAATAGTAATAATAAATAATAAATAAATAAATAATGCTGGACAATCCACACACAGCATCATCTAGCCCCAAGGAAAGCTGCTGTTAAACAGAGCTGTATTATGGGTACTAGATGACTGATATATATAAATAAACAATTATAATTGTATTGTATTAATTCATGGATAGATATTTTTTATTATATATAGAAAATACTCAGAACACCCGGAACAAATATTTGTAGATCGTACTAACATTTGTCCCGAGGCGGGAATCGAACCCGCAACCTCTGCGTCGCAGGCCACATCGGTCGTCAAATAAGAATAAGATTGAAGCTCATGGTTCCGATTTTTTTTTTTAAAATACAAGTTAAACTAAGATTAAATTTTGCAGGTGTGAATTAATTGATGAAGTTATCGATGTTTTATGTTCTCTGACATATATCTCAAACCTATAACAGCAACTACAAAATAACTATTAATTGACAAACCAACGATTGGGTAACTTTATAAATAATTTATATTTATTTGAGTACTATAGATGCAATGGCAGCGGTACTATTACATTTTATAGACACTTAATAAACGACTCTATACGACAGTCAAATTCACTCAATCAACATTCTACTGCATAATAGTATTTATGACCTTTGGTACACCGTCACAGATTTAAATATTCAAGTGACTATTAACTATTGCACTAGGTAATAACATAAATACCGTACTAAATGTTATTATGCAAATAATTACTAACATTTTATCTGTTTGTACATAATTTTGATTTTACAGATGAATATATAGAAAATATTACGCGTTCACTTCTGCTTTTCAATTTGGATGAAGCAACCAAATTGATCCATGTACTCGGTTTTTTTTTTTTTTTTTTTGTTCATTTTAAAATCGAACTGATATAATATGTGGGTTACGGTCGATTGCCCTCGAACTTGTTCACCCCCCCTGATATTGCTTACCAAATAGTTTGCTAAAAATAAAAAAAAGAACTATTTATTACAAACTAAAACTTCGTTAGTTTGACTGACGGACGACCTGTAGCTGAAAAACAACTGTAAAAAATAAGTAAAAGCTATATAATTACTTAAGCATATTTTTTAAAAATTAATAATAGTCATAAACTACTGTTACAGTAACTCTTTTAATAAGTAGATTTTTCGCTGCTTGCTATTTACATCACGATAAGCAAAGGGTTAGGGTTGTGTGCATAGAGTATTATCATGAACTTGAACTTGGCATAAATTATGAATTTGGTTTACGATTCGCCCAGTATGTGGTCCGATGCGTTTTGTCCGGAGAAACGGTGATGTTTGACAGTTAGCAAAAGAGTTCAGTCGCAGCTCATATGGAATAGCAAGATTACTTCCTAATCAGAGAAGAAGTGGCGTGGCGCTTTGCGTGTTATCATACCAATTAGCATTTTTAAAACGCTTTTATATTTACGTTAAAATTTAAACACCCAGAAAGTTTTTTGTGAAATAAAACCGGAATCTTGTGACTATATTTATTTGTACCTCATTAAACCTTTGTTTTTATTAACTATTTTGGTTTATAATATATTTTTATTTCTTTATATACCTATGACTATACTATGATAGTGCAGATACAGAGTTGCAATTTTGACACTTTTCAATCTTGCGAAACTAGGTTTTTTTGCTGTCATTATCGCATTGCCTCACTGTTGACACACAGGGTAGGTAAAACCACTTTTTTCGGTTCTGTGCTAGCCTTATTTATTGTCGTCTGGCCATGCCAATAATATAATTGTGGTATAAACTTACATAAGGATTTTATGTCTAGTTATATGATGTGATAAACCAAGCTATTCATATATTACCTGTAGGCTCAGCTTATGCTCATGCTGATTCTCTCGTACTTTAGCATTGATTTATCCGTCCTGCTAAACACTGAGTTATCTTCTGATCTGTAAAAATACTTGAAACATAATGCCTGGTGTGCTTTATGGCGGATGGCGTAGCGGGTGTAGCATGTCGCTTAGCCAGTAGCAAGACAAAGATAGCATAAGAAATGGTTTTTATTCTTATTAGAAACAGAACTTCAGAGACTTCAAAGACAACATTTTTATTGCACTTTTAGCCCCAAAATATAGATTCATCCCAAACTCTAGCCAAGCCAGCATGAGCACATACCTACAATGGTTTTCTCTACGGAGATAATACATAGATACAATTACAGTTTTAAACAAATAACATTTTTTTGTCCCCGCTTGCGTAAAAAAACGTTGGCTATGGTGCTCGACACACAAATTTAGTGTTTAACGGATCAAGGCAAAGGTGCGGGTTTGAGAACAGTTCTTCTTAAATTTTTGATCACATCTTGTGTGTGGTTTGTCTCTCAGTCACAAACGTATATTTGGATTTGTGATGAACTTGCTAGCGATGCAAAAGCTTTAACTCGTGCTAAGAGCCAGGTCGCAGGTCAGTTACGTCAGCTGCACTTTCGATGCGCAGTGAAAGGCGCGTCCTCGCAGGTGCATAGACCTGCAATAGACTCGTTACATCGGTCACGTCTCTAACTACCTTTTTACCTTTAAGCTGAAATAACTTGGGTTCACTATCGCGATTTTGCTAATAAATAACCTTCTTATTCATAAAACAAACTATAATTATAGCGCCTTGCTAGGCGTTGTCTTTCCATGTCATTCTTGTCAGAGTAAACAAAGACGATGACAGATTTGAAGAACACATTAGGTCACAGAAATCTATAGTGTGTTTATGAAAAAGGCCCTAAATATTTATACCATTGCGATAGACACGGCCTGTAAGATGTTTCAAGTGATCCTTGTATTTTATTGATTAAAACTTTGTTGACATTGGCTTTGAATACAGAGCGCTTTGATTTATATAGCAGGCAATCGAATCAATTTGATGTGTTATTTGCAAACTACAAATACATAAACTGACGACGCCGACGTTTCGAAATAACCTTCTATAATTATGACTGGTTGTCTGCGACAATTTTATATTTTGATTTATCTCCAAAAAGTGAATATTTTAAATAACAATAAAATATTTAAAGATGCCGCAGTCGAGTTATTGCCCTGACAAACTATTCGTTAGCCACAGTACACGGAATGCCACTGAGCATACAGTGGACACTGATTGTACTTTATAGCCGCTGTTTGTACGGACGATGTGTACGGATAGCAAAAATACGCGTAAATAAACATCACACGCAATATTAAAGTAAGGATGGCAAAAATAGAAATATGGGGAGTACAATGTGTTGTAATTATAGTTTAAATAAATAAAAGTAATTAAGTTAAAGTCACAATCACTTAATATTTAATAATACACACTTATCTTAGAACATTATTTTTCTATTTGAAACTAAAAAGAGTAATCTCCGATTTCTCTTCTTTTTTTACTCGCCTTGTATAAAATTACCAATCCGGACCATTAACCTAACACACGAGTTTCGAGTATGTGACAGGTAGGCTAATTAGATAATTTTATTGTCACGCCGAACACTGACAGGCACAATAAATAATAAAATAGACTGATAAATATTTACTTATCTTATGTATATTTCTCTTAGAAGACGATATGAATAACGGAGTACCTTATATCTCTCGAAGCACAGTTAAGGTGATATTAGACGGGTCACTCGAATGAATGTTCATTTTTCTTTCATTCCATGTTCATATGGCTTAGCTGGAATGACTTATAAAATAACATTTACCTCTTTTTTTCATTCAAGATGTCGTAAAATAAAGTCGTGTTCGTCTGCTAACAGGACTCAAGACAAAATAGCGAGTGAACATTCGATCTGTGTTTAAATTGTTCATTTTTCGTTCATTCGGAGTGAAAGATGCGAATGAATGCGTTGGATCGGTTCAAATGAATTCATTCAGCACTATTGTTTCATTTCGAGTGAAAAACAAAAGAAGAAAATGAACAAAAAATGACGGACGGGTGTCTGATCAAAAAAAAAACAAAAACCAAATTTGTAACCGTCAACTAGTCTGCTTCACACTTACTCTCCATTGTAAATGTAAAAAAGCTTATATTAATGGATAGTATTATGGTACAGTTATATTATAATACCTAATAGAGAATATGACTTAAATATTTTTGCTTATTAACCTTAACCACAGAACAGATATTAGTACTACGTACCTTAACTTAACAAATCAGAGTCAAGTAATTTTAAAGTCCTTGTCCTTTTCTTGTAGTACTTAAATAAACTGCTGCATACTAGTATGTGAATAGTGTAATTACTGAATCTGTTCATGTGAAGGGACATATATCTACCAATGCCATAACTGTATAATTCTTCCTTATATGGACAGGTCAAACTACTTCTATTTAGCCATTAAGAAAATGTAGGTTATAGTTACATCACATAAAAACTTTAATATCCATTAAAGTACCGTTTGAAGGATTTTTCTGACTCGTCGAAGGAACCTAGTTTAGTTTTGCACGAAGTGAAACAGTTATTTTGGTGTTAATGTTCGTAATGTCATTACCATCATCATCGTCGTGTGACACAATTACGCCAAAGTCACACTACACTTGATTGTTCTATATAAAGATCGGTCGGTAACATCAAATGCAGAAAAAGTTTACGTTGTAGCTGTAAAAACTTTTATGTAGCTGCATATTACTTGTGCCCTTATTCATAAATAAACTTTCATTTTAGCAGCTTGCTAAGTATTGTCTTCTCTTTTCAATCATAAGTCAATGAATTGTTTATTCTTATGTCATAAACAATTCATTGACATAAGAATTAAATGATAAGATGAATATGAAAGATGATAGATTTAAAAGACAGATTTAGCTAACAGATTTTTAAAGTACATTTAAGAATACGGCCATATTTATCACTTGACATGTTAAATTGTTTGATAAAATATTCGTCCTTGTCATTCTAAAGTCAACGAAAACAGACATATTTAAATGTTATTTTAGCTAAAAGTTATAAAAAATTATGAAACATTTTATCTCTTCGTTGATGTTTATAGCCAGAAACAGAATATCAAACCCAAATACACACTGAAGAAAACACTTCAAATCAAAAAATTTAATGATGTCAAAGGAAGTAGGGTACTATTAACACAGGTTTATTTAATTTGCCTACACACCCTACTCGCTAAGCTCAAGGAACCGATTGAAAGATTCATTTATTTACTCCAGTAAATCTATCGATCGAGTTGCGAAGCGTCTCGGTAATTCTATATGTACTACCTTTTGAATTACCTAAGTAGAGTTTTTTTTTTTATTACAGATAGAGATAAGGTATCGTTGACCTATTATGTCCAGCGTCTTTTAATATTTCAGTGATACACCTACTAACGGCTTGTTTATTGTTCATTTTAATGTGGTAGTTTTCAATGATAATTGTAATTATACCCAGCACAATCATCTTTATTTTAGAACGGTGGGCTATGAGTATCTCTTACTGGACTAGTATAAACTAGTTGGCTAGTGGTCTTTTATAAACTGAGTTAGTGGCCTAATTTGGTTTTGGTTGTACATTCAATGACGTTCAAATCACAGTACTTGCATCAGCACCTTTCAAAAGATCCGTCGCGTTGGCGCCGGCTCCGGCGTTGTCGACGAGGTTAAGAGAAAAGGCTTTAATCTGACCAACTTTGGCGACGTGTAAATTAATTATGTAAATTGGGTATTGAATAATTCCATGAATTAGGATCTCAGATTTCTCGCAAAAACAAATAACCTTTTTAAAAACTTTAACATAACCGTATAGATAAACATCTTTTACATAAACATCATCTTTCTAATCCATGCTTATATTTTCTAGTTCCTGCAAACGCTTACACTTCCTGTTATTATTTTGCGACTTATTTTACACACATACTTTATTAATTCAAAATGCTTGTTAAGACGCGATCACAGATCAAGTAATAAGCTTTGAAGAATTTACAAGAATGGTTGCACTTGCATAAAGCATGAATAGATTAGTTCATTCACACCACCACTAAGGCTGCTTGCTTATTATCTTAGAGCAGTGTTTATACTACCTATATACTACCGCTGAGGCTTCTTCCTGGTAAACAGTATTCAGAGTTCGTGCTCGGTATCTCTCATTACAGGGAAGCGATTGCCTATCGCTGTTCTTTCATTTGCTAAACTGTGATTATGAGGTACCAAAGAGTGATTGAGATAGTACCACAGAGATAAACCAAGTAAGCGGTATTCTGTGACTCTAGGGTTGCCAGGCACTCTCTTACTTAGTCAGAAATGGTAAAGAAACATTTGCACAACACTGCTTATCATAATTGCCACGACAGATATTTAAATTTTAATTTATTTATAAAATATGCGATGATAATACTATTAAGATTAGACATCCAAGAACCAAGTGTGAAGCTTTTTTTTAACGATTTTATAATAGGTTTCTCTTAAAAAAAGAAACTATTTAGGAGGGACATGAACCCGTGATAATATCAGCCCCGATGCAGCTTTTAATCATTTTAATTCTTAGTTCCACTTACAAATATTTATTCTGGTAACCTTCCTCTGAAGAACCGACCTTTCATCTGCTAAACTGTGATTACTAGGTACTAAGGCGTAAGATACACAGCTACTCCTCCTACAGATGTTGCGGTGGATTGTTGTCGCGAAGGATTGCGGTGTCCTAACGGGAAGCGTAGGAAATTATAGCGTCCGTGATTCCCCCTTTTTGCACTTCTAACAATGGCGCTTGGCGCTTGAAGCTTTTTTTGTACAGATTATAAATTAGATGTTTGAATGCAAATAGGTATGAGGAACTCAATCATTGGCCGCGTTAGCAATTGTTTTATTACGAAAGGTCAACTACTACATTTTGATCAAGGTAAAAATTAATGTAAAAGAATTCAAAATCTTTTGCATTAATAAAAGTTGTGTACTAATTTCAGGTTTAAAAATGAAAAGTGGCAAGTGGAAGTAGGGAAATGAGTAAAAAAGGGTTAGCTATAGGTAAGTTATATTATCATACATAATCATTAAATAATTAGCAAGTACCGCCTCTTCGTATTCACAGCAGCAGAGGCCTTGTTTCCGCTCACTTCTATACTATAAAACATATTTCCGGGGACAGCCTGTGTAATACAAATGGTTTACTCAAATATGCAAAACGGTTATGTTCTAATAATAGTGGAAACCAGTGTTTATGTTGTTATGGTTCTATCGGCATAACTATTACACAAGAACTTTTACTTCCTTTTGTTACACACGTTTAAACACAAAATACTCGCATTTCTGGCTTATGATAGTGATCGAGATAATATTAAATTACGTCTAGTTTCTTTGTTTATCAACAATCTTATTGTACGTTTTGTGTTTCACAAAATTATAAGTTATCTAAACTCTAATAGAGGAATTATATTTTAAGTTGATACTTCATAGTAATATTTTGGTTGGGTAACTAATTAATTGTCATTTACTTTTGTTAAAACTTAGAGTAGGTAGCTTGTTACGTTTATAAAATAATGAGCAGCTAACTTCAACCTTTATTGTATTGGATAAAACATGCGGGTTCCTAATTAAGTGTCGAATTCAAGGTCTCAAAATTCCTGTTCATAACATAGACATAATCATAATAATTGTAGGCGCCCCATTAAATTATTCTACAAAATTGTTCACATAAAAGCTGATACAAGATCGTATGCTTCCATGATACCCGCCGTGTATCGCGTTATCGCGACACGATCCATAATTTTATTGTGATTATGGGAACACTAACAAAGCAGGAAGTAGTGCCGTGTCAAGCACAATGCCGCTACTGTGCAAGTCCATTGTGAGTTCAACACGATGTAGAGTTTACTAGATAGGTACAAATTTTAATTAAAAAAGAGAATAATTATCAAATGTTTCTATAGGCTTATTATTTGAGAAGTAGACTTTGTGAGACAAAAACGAGTCACCCGTTTTCTATTATCTAATAATACATTCACATAAGTCAGTAGGCAGCCCCTGGCTATAATATGAAGTTGGAATAAGTTTTAACAAAAGTTATCGCTGGAACGGATGATTTACCGTAACATCTAATAAAACATCAAATTATTCAGATGTAAATTGCACTAATTTGTTGTCTATCCAAACTATCACCATGCTAAACATTGCTAAATCTATAGTTATGAGATGAGATGAGTATAAGAAAAGTTACAAAGCTGATGGAAATGAAGCCTGTATTTTCTGCACAAAGCAGCGCTTCGTACTTAGACCATAAAATACAGTTACTTCACGCCTCTATCTGATAAACTGAGTAGGCATAGATACTGAGTGGTGGCGTTGAGATGCTAACAAAATTAGCAGGCTAGCGATAATTCACAACGTTATCATCTTTTTGCAAGTGTTTGTATGGAAGCGATTTTATTTTTAGTTCGGTAGTGTTTTCCTACTTACTACTCTTATCTCACTTTTGCATAGCATACTACCTATTGCATAAGAAAACGTTTAATGATTATTTCGAGTATCTGTAAATTTCTATTATGCTCAAAGAAATAAGAAACAAAGACGATAAAACTATATAGGAAAAGTAATAAGTTTAAAAGTGGATTATTGAATTTAACATGATTAAATTCAAATATTTTTAATTTGATAGTTACTTTGAAATCACCTAACGAGTTAAAATTCCCATTTCGCAACATCCTTTGCAAAATAATGAGTTATTATGATGAAATATAACTGGTACCGCTTTGATAATAAAATAGATTGCTCCTGATAATCTGTCTAAAGTTTGCAATTTTATAGGCAACGGTTGAAATTCTCTTTGTCCAAATACATAAACCTGTTCGAGTAAAGTTATTATTTCTGCGCAAACGCGGTGGAAAGCGATCGGGTTACTATTGAAAATGCCGACAGAGCTCTTACAGTCAGGGACAAAATTATGTCTTAGTTTTCTACCCGAAAGCTTTATTTTTATATAAAAAACCTTACTTAGTACAAATACACGTGATACGTATAATATTTTCAAACAGTTTTCTAAGGGGAAATAATTAAAGACAACTATTCGGACTACTTTTCGTTCAAGTTGCTGACATCATTTCTAACGAAATCACAAGAGTTGGCCACTGACTCATACGACTTACTTACTTAACAAAGTGAACTGAATTTACTCCCGTTTCTCTTCTTTTCCTTGGCGGCACAAATGAATCGCAGTAGTACTCCTCCACCAGAGTTGGCCACTGACTCATACGAACTTACTTACCTAATTACTTACTCCTCCAGCAGAGCAAAGACTTGCACTCGAAATGGTTTGTAGAAGTCTCTCGATTATAGCATTTTAATCAAATGACGTTACGGATGATGTAGCCGTATTTCAGCGCAGGGCAGTAATTAGCTGTAATCGATCTCGCAGTTTACGCCTGCTCGTATATGGTATGGGCAAGGCGCAGACGCCATCAACTCCTTTGCCAACGCATCAGAACGCCTACATAAATCCATAATATTTACAAAAAAACCCCACATGCTGGTATAGTAAACTAAGATGCAAAAATAAATTGCAGGTATGGTACCTTAATATGTTTTCTTGAAGTAAAGTTTTTTTTAAACAGATATTAGTTCCTACATATTTTGTCGATTCAGTTCATAAAATATAAATAACTTCTATTTATATTCTAATCTCTGTTACTTTAATAGTCTTCAAAACAAAATGTTTGCTTAAAGTTTAGGGTTTTTTTAAGATATACTTTGGGGAGTATAAGTTTTATGTATTCTGATTCATTGTCACTGCTATAGAGAGCGTTCACTTGCTTTGAGAGGAGCGCTCGACTAATTTCTCTATTTTTAGCTCTCGGTTACTGACCGGCGCTCAAAGAGAAAACTGCATTAGATGCGTCCGGTTTATACGCATGCGCCAAATTGCAAACGCAGGAAGCGATGAAGTGAGAGATCTTCTGATCATGTTATGTAAATGATGCCTATGCGAAATGTTTTAAAGTACAAGTAGACAGGCCTAAACAGCCTGGTTGAGCTTATCCACTGTAAGAAAAAGTAACAATAGATTAATTGAAAACCACACGGTGTTGTCGTAAAAGCCTGACTGTCGGGGATGTGGAATTATGAGTTTCCGCAGCCGTGTGGTTTTAGCCGGTAAGAGTTCGGCATAACGTAACGTAAAATAGACGCAAGAGAATCCCACACTTAAAAAAAATAATTGATAACTTTCTGTAGAGTGCAGTGTTATTTATAAATTTTCATAAAAAAATTCAAAAAATTTTCATAAAGCGAAAAGAGATAAGATTATAACCGTGTAGGTAGGTATACGAACGGTTAGTACGCAAAAAAGGGTTCTGTTGTACATCACAGTACATTGCAGTTTCCAATATCAAAACACTTGTATGTGAAAAAAGCGATGTAATTAATGTTTTCATCTAAACAGAGCAAGATCCCGTCTTTGCCCGAGATCGAAAGTAGCATTACCTGCTATTATCTCGGTAATGCCGACGACAATTTCCTTCAAAACAAGTCGCTGCAATTTAGCTGCATATGTAGCTTCCAGACGTGCTGGCAATCAGTTTTATACTTTTATGTACGCACACAGTTGAAGGCTGTCACAAGCGTCAAACGTAACCACGAAAGGCCACCGATCAGCACGTGTGGATGGTTCTTTAGCTGCATAACTGTTCCTGGAAAACAGAGCTCTTAACTCGGCTAATTTACTTGCATTGCTCGAAATAGTTTACTTGAGTCTTGAGTTTAAAACGTATGAGCTGGCTGTAAGTATTAGTTTAATTTCCGCGGCGTGTTTTGCACTGAACAGTCCTATCCGGTTACGTGCTTTTATATAAAAAATTCTAAAACGGTACAGCTCTCATTGCAGCTATTAACTATTTTACCAGAAAGGTCGCCGGTTTGCACTTATTTTCATAATATTTTGAGATGCTTTTGTCAAGTTGGTAAGTAGGTACCTTTTTAATTTTTAATATGGGTACCAAGTAACCAAGATCTAGAAACATTGTTAAAAAGTAATTGAATTCCTATTGACACGTATTAATAATTCCTATATTTAAACACACAAAACACGGTACTAGCTATTTAATAGCTGTTCCGTTCTACATTTTGCGAGGGTTTAAAACGGCCGCAACAGCTGTACCACAGCTATAAAATACACCACTGGCTGTCTTACAAAAACTCATTAAACATCTCAACCTATCGAAACATGACTTATATTACTCAAACAGCGAATATTCACACAACTTATTGACTTTCGTTTTAGTGAGAGTAGACTACCATAACTTGTAGGCATAACAAGAAATTCGTTTAATAGACCTTATGTATACACGTTAAGAGCTACTGAAAAACATACATTATTAACCAGTTTCAATCACATCTTTTTATGGCTAGCTAGAAAACTGATTTACCCGAGCAAAAGTGAACATATAAGTCTATACAAGTTTCTTTTTGCCTTATTTGGTGTCGCTGATGTAATTTTATTTATGAGTAGAGAAAAACCAAGTTTTTAACATGAAACATGTTCGCAAACCTTAATTTGGATTACGTAACCTCGTTACTGTGCACAAAATTAGCATAATTTTATGTCAATGCCAAAAATATATTTTACATAATGAATCTTTCCTAGTGCATGTAACAAAATAATAGTTATCTCATAACTATCTGATTCCAAACTATTCCTAATTTATATTATTGATATATTTGTGCTTCGTCTTTTTCTGCAAAAAAGAAGTCTTAGATTTTTGCAAAAAAACTTAGTTTTGTAATGGTAAGTGTATAGGTTTAGGGCACTGTAGCAAGTAAAAATCGAGTGACACTGCAATCGTTATGGCGTAGTGCTTGATATCAAAACGATTGGAGCATTATTTTTTTATGACAGCATACAAAATATTCCAGGTAAGTATTCCAATTTTCATCATTCCTATGATGCACGAGTTTTACCGCTTGCCAGAACCTCTTAGTCTTAGTGAACATTGGTCTAACTTTTTCTTTTCGTAATTTCTATCTGTATTGTAACAGCATAAAATGCACGCGATCTATCAATAAATTGTTATGTCATCAAATAGTTATGGAGTAGACCGCAATGTTGTCGCTCGTTCAGCTAATTAATCAAATCTATCTTGACACGCCACGATCTAGATTGCGAGATCGTGAAACGAAAAGTAGGTAAGCATTTTGTGCGTGACTTGGGTGATTGTGTTCGCGTGAATTGCAGTCAATGTGGTTTCAATTATTGTATCTATCGCTTTTGAGTTCATCTAAACATTTTGGTACTTTAAAGTTCTAGCTAAAGTTTAATTATTTTTTAGGCTTCAGAAGATGGTTGCTAACAAATTATTTTAGAAGTTCTCGATGTTATTATAACACATTATATTGTGTATGAGTAAAACCTGTACAAGAGTAGTAGAGTTCATTGTGATAGAGCTCGTCCGGGGAAAGACTACCACCATACCTATTTCTGCCGCCAAGCAGTAATGCTCGCATTGCTGTGTTCCGGTTCGAAGGGTGAAATTACAGGCACATGAGACTTTCCATCTAACGTCTCAGGGTGGTAACACGCAAGTGATATCTATGATGTTGCATGCGTACATAGGCTACGGTAACCGCTGACCATCAAGTGGGCCGTACGCTTGGTTACCACTTTAGTAGTATAAAAAAAAAAAACCTGTCCACCTACCTATATGAAAATTTACAAAAATGTAGCATGTTTGTTATATTATTAATGAAACGATATGTTGAAGTTTAACACTCATGTTCTCTGGAATAACATAGACAAATTTTGTCCTACATGTTTGGCATCATTGAGTTATGATTGAGTGGAAGGGGTGTCAAGTTTAGTGAAAAAACTACCTATTATAATTGCATTTTTGGAAATATGTAAGACTTTGTTATTTCATAGAAAACATGATCGAAAGTTGACTGGAATTGCTCATTTTACAAAACGTGCGTTACTAATTATTTTTTAATCAGTTGTGTCTAGAATAAATTAATATTTGTTCTGTTGGCTTAAATTTTAAGGGCTTTTATTTGTTTTTATTTTCGTTAAAATATCTTCAACACACGAGCCACAATAGTGTCCGAAACTTCACGGGCTCCAAGAAAATTCAAGGATTGTCAAGGATAGGGCTCTTAAACAAATATACCTACGATACCTACCTATACCTACGATAATTAGTTGTAAACCTAGCTTTTATTTTTATTTCACGAAGCCTTATGGACATTAATTATGCACGTATCTCATCATCATGTATAAAACTCATTCCAAGAAACGCGGCTTGCGGTTACCAACGACGGCCGTAAGCCGCCTATACATTACTCCGAATGGGTCCACATTTATACAGTTAATTGATTTGTACAAGTACTTATACTACCTATAATAACAATTTACAATGTCAATTATGAATTATTTATTATTAAGAAGATTTAGAATGTAATTATTTTATTTTATTATTATTTTTCTATGATTTTTGTTGACTACTCTATTGTATTGGGTATTACCTGTAATAATAGATGTAATGTTTTAAATAAATACAAATAAATACAAAAAAAAAAAAAAAAAAAAAGATATTTTTCATCAAAATCAGTACGTCTGAATCTGTTGACCATTACAGTTGTCCACCGTTACCTAGTCTTGTAATAACAGGCTACAAGACGTGTGCAGTGCATTTGATCTTCTGTGGTGGTGTGTCGAGTACCGTGCGCAACGTGCAGATCGGATGTTGTGCTGCAAAATGCTCACTTGTGAAACTGCATGTTTTGATTGGAAATGGACCATGTGACATTTACTGAGCGGGTTTGTTATTGTAGCGAACAATAGCTCTACCTACTGAGCTTGCTTTGGTGTTTTATTACAGTTTTTATACATGATTGTTATAATAAAGATAGGTTATCATAAAGAGGGAGGATAAGAAATAAAATTGCAATTTTTACGCAGATAAACTTTCACTAGTTAGGCTGTTAGGCTATATAATACCTGCTTAGCACTATAAATAAACAGTACCTAGTTATATAAATAAGTGTTGCCTATGGGGTTGGTATGTGGCTTAGATACTACAATACAGGGAATCCTAGTGTGGGGTCGTATATGCCTGCCGCATGGACACTACATTTTACCCCTTAGCTAAACTAACCTACAGTAACAAACTTGTGCTAACAAACCTACTTATATTATATCAGTGTAGGACATTGCTTTTTGTGAAAATAAATAAACTTATTACTAAACTTTTTATTACTAAACTAGTACCTACCTACCAACTCGCAGTACATACTTAGTAGTAGACATATATCTACTAATATTGACAAACATAGACTAATATTTTTTTTTGTTTTCAGGTAAGCAAAATGGAACATTAAATTGATGGTGCATTTGGTAAGGTTATCATCTGTTACGCGGTCGTTAAGCACATGGCGATCTATCTTGGTTATCTCTTGTTTACACTTGCAGCTACTATGAACCTTGCCACAGTTCAGTTCTACAATGTCGGTTCCCAACACCACTCCGTCAAAATCAGTCACTTAGACAATAAATTTCGTTCAAATTCATTATGATTAACACTGTGCTTTTAACCAGAGATGTGCCAGGCTGGCTATAAAACCCACCAATCGCAAATGTTTTGGTTCTAGTTTTGTTTTCGTTGCTAACTAACATTTGCTTGTCTAATTTCAAAGTTCAAATCAGAATATGTTCCTCTCTGTAGCAATGACAACTCTGCGCACTGCGCAGTCCACGAAGTCTGAACCTAAACGAAAACGCTTCGTTATCGAACACCCTTTTCAAGGCCAGCACTTCATTGACCTCTGTGACCGAAAAACCAATCACAAGATGAGATGCAAGTGGGTCGAAACAAATTCCCCTATTACGTCATCAGGTTTATCGTAATGACCGCACTCACCCATCCATCGTATCTTCTCATTACCGATCCTATTACACGTCGATGCCTATTTATCTACGTTAGAAAGTCTAGGATGTTATTAATATGGGAAGAGGTTGATGCAGACGAATAGTAATTTTCCACTACTTATCAGAGAAAGTTGAAGGTATTGTTGATAAGAGTTTTCGAGGCTCTGTCGGCTGATGCTGTATTAGAGTTTAGGGTTCTTGAGAACACGGAGCTGTCGTAAGACGACCGTAATGGTGCTTCTTATAAGCAATACAGATATATATATGCCAATAACTTTTAGCAAAGTGAATAAATTTATAATTTTGATTATAAATTCATTTTTAATCTGTGATTTTCTTGAACAAGGACAACCCTAACATAATAAAAGCAATTGGAATGATGTAAGATAAAATATGTAAAAACTGCGTTCAGTTTTCAGAAATTATGCTACTATTAGATTAATATTAGGTCGAAACGTCAGCTTTTGTTAGCGAGAATAGAACCATTTTAATAAAACTGTCTGTGTTTTCTGTGGAACGCAATAGAAACGCGCCCCTAATAAAATTTAAAAGTAAAATTTAAACCTGTCGTATTTTGTCAATTCGTATTATCTCGCCGGTCAACATTTATAAGGAGACAAAAGCTTCTCAAAGTGGTAATAAATGAAAGAGCTTGGTTGATGTCCTTTTTGACTGACTTTATGGCTGTATAACAGTATATATCCTCTTAGTTAATTAAATCCGGGGTTTTAATGTCTTGGAAACTGTTTGAAAAGCTTACTTGTAAGTCATAAACTGTTAATAATAAGGTATTTTAACATGCCTCTGCGTATAATGCACCTACCTTAGTGAAATAGTTTAATATACCTATTTATAGCTTAATTACGTTATGTGGCTTCAAATAAGTCCTGTTTTTTTGCCAATGCAGTCTAGATTATGTTGAGATTAACTTTACTGTTATGGTTAGATATATATGACAAAAAGCTTATAAGACTCATACAAAATTAATTGCCTAATTTAGTAATAAATAAGTGCTCTTAGGCGGTTCGCCCACCAAAAAAAACATCACAAGATATGACCCTGACAACTGACAAGAGAATATCTAGTTTTTATTACATCTCGTCGTCACTATACTTGCACAGTATTTTTTGAAAAATTTAAAAAGAAAATGAAAAAGACGACCGATGGATGTGGCGCGGCTAGCGAAGGTCCGCCTGCGACGCAGGAGGTTGCGGGTTCGAAACCCGCCTTGGGACAAATGTTTGTACGATCTTTAAATATTTGTTCGGGATGTTCTGGGTATTTTCTAAATAAAAAGAAACCATCTATGCATATATACAATACATGTATATCAGTCAGCTTTGCTTAGCTTGAGACTAGATGGTGCTGTGGGGATTGTCCAGCATTAGTTATTATTTATTTTTTTGATAAAAATTAACTAACGGCTATCGAATTACAGTAGCTTTACCTATGTTTGTGATTCTTAAATGGGCAAACCACCTTAATAAAGGAAGTACAGTAATACAAAAAAGGCTTTTAATTACAAGGAGAATTAGTTTACCAGTTTCGATGAAATGAATAAAATATTACGCAACGCGTTTTTTGTACTCGCTCTCTTTTTGTTTACTTTAAAAATACTTTACTTGTATTTTAACAACACTTGACGGGTTTAGAACCTGTTTCTTTAGTCACTTAATCTGAAATAATGAATAAATTATCTTAATATATCCTCTATTGTGTCGCACGCATTACTATAGAGTTCCCAAAATTTTACCGCTAGAGAACGCAGCGTAATTAAGAAGATTTAATGTAGGAATAAAAATAAACTCAACCCGGTAGAAGCCGTAATATTTATGTTAAAGACGTTGCAACGTTGAGCTCTTCAAGAAATATATTATATGACACATAATTCATTCATCATAATTTTATGAATCATATCTCAGAATCCAACGAGTAACGTTAAAGAAGGAAAAAATAAAGCCCTAAAAATGAAAGTCCGATGTAACGATCATTAATGCTCTTATCTAATTTGCCTCACTCAATCATGTAGAAGTGGTAGACAAAACGAGCCGTGACACTAAGTACCTAATATATTTTAAATATCACTTGTCATTAGTATTATGCATTATCTATTACAGTCATTATGTAATACTCGTGAGGTTGAGTATACCCTCGAGCAGTTGCATCGATGTGTTTACGTAGTAAGCACGTAAAGTACAGTCACGTACATAATTGCAGTCATACCTCGTGCGAGTTTAAATTGCTTGCTGACGAGCAATTGCATTGCACATAACGTCAACAATAAAAGCTCACTTTAGCTCAGATGAGTCAAACTGGACACGCATCGTTTTTGAAGAGATTGTAGCTAATGGTAATAAATTATCATGTAATTTAAAAAAAATCATGCGCACAAAGTTGCGGTGCGTTCCACTTTTTATGTTCCACAAAATATCGTAAAAGTAAAAGCAACGTAAAGTTCACACGGAATAATCTTTCATAGCTATTGCTTTATATGAACGCGACTGTACATCGATGCAACTACTAAAGCTTTTGAACAATGCATCAAGTTTTTGGAACTCTTAGTGAAGCTTAAGTTATTACAAATACCACATTAATAAATTAGATTTCAATAGATATCTGCCTAGATAGATGACATTTAGATAGCATCTTCAAAGCTTGCAATCTTACATAATTTTAATAAGGCTTTCGATAAACCTAGATAAATAATATTTTGTCCATTAGAAATTCTAAGTATTTCGGTGATTTAATCAGATTACGTCATTGCGATTTACGTTTAGCAAAGTGCTTAAACGTAAAGTGCCGATTTTATTATTATTAAAAAATATATTTCTTAGTTGAAAAATAAACAATGAGAAAGCTTTATTTCAATGCAAACCTTTTTATTAAAGTCAATAATGTTGTACCTTATCAATTTTGGTAAGTATTAATACTACTACAATGACTACCAAGTTTCTCGATTTCTCGATGTATCGAGCCGTTTCATATCTCATCACTGACATCGTACGCCTCCGTTTGCTTATTAATTTCCAGATATTATTTCACGAATGTCGTTCTCGTTATTAAAGTGAAAGTGATCCCTTTGGATCGAGATTAATGGGTCTCGTTACAGCGATCATTCATTTTGAGAGATGGGTCGGAACGAATGACGTCACATCTGACCAAGAAAATATTTCTGGAGAGCAACTGACGCAACTCTATTAGAATAATTTGTATTATAAATAATGGTATTGGTGGGATTTCGATATAAAAGAATTATTATTGTGATTTGATGTTAACGTCTGGTAAATTACCGAATCTCACGATGCTTCGAAACTCAGCTCGATTGCTTATTGGGCTTATTTGTGTATGATGCCTGTTTATCAAAATAAGATTGTACAACCAACATCAAAATAAGTGACTACACCATATTTTTAGAGGCTCTTCAAATAAAAGTACCACATTTATTTAATGCAATTTTTTCTACAAAATCAATCAAATTAAGTAAAATTACCTTTTAGTAAAGTGTGCATTATACACATTTTGTTTCTTAGAGTTATTTTTTAAACTTATGTAAAAAAACAAAACTATGTTCTATTTGAGGTTAAAAAACTAAAAAGAAAATTTTCTTGATAAATTAAAAAGCGTTTGGGAAAACTTTATTTTTTCATCTTGTCTTTGGTTTTGCCATGTCATTGCGAAAAGGTAGTACTGCTAGCGGTTCTTTTTCCGGATGTTACGACGCCGCAGGGGGTTGACATAAATGTCTTTGAACTACTATTTTTTGTCACCGTCACTATGTCACCTGGATTGGAATGATTTTTAAATTTAAATATCATCATACCGCGTTATCCACCAATCCGCATTATTCACCAATCCGCATTGGGTCCGCGTGGTGGATTATGACCCAATCACTCTCGCTTGAGAGTAGGCTAGTGTCTCAGCAATTGTAACATTAGAAGGCTGTCATAATGATATTTTAAAAGCTTGTAATAATGCAATAGTAATAATCAACCTTCAATAAAACTGATAAATTACTATATAATTTACAAAACAATAGCCTGTTTATTAATATTTCCCAGTGTCCTCTAAAACCCCAGTTTATTCATAAGCTAATCACTCTATTCAAAGTTATTCTAACGTCATAACCATCCGTCACAGTCGATATCCCTTCTAACCCTGCGCGCTAGTGCCTAAAATCGTGACAAAACTCCTGAAATGGGCATTCTGAATCCGTGTGGCCAGGAACGGTAAGGCACGCCACTAATTTCCTTAAAGCGTATGTAATAGGGAATAAATTCCGATGAATATGGAGGTTGACTAGTTGTACAAATGCGTGTATCAGTAAACAATCGATAGTGCCGACCGGCCTCGTCGTGGACGACGCGGCCCATCGCGCATGCGTAATGCGCAAGCGCAGCCACGCTGCATATCGATGAGGGTGGACGCAGTCTTAGGTCTACTAACACACACACTTACACACACTTACAATAATAATAAACTCCATAATAACTTAACTTAACCTGAAATGTACGATTTTGTGCTCTCCCTCTACGATCGTCTACGAAGGGCTACGAGTAATTTTGTCTTGCGTAAAATAATCTTGAAATACGCTTTAAATAAGCTTATATAGCTATGTAACTTTATTACCTCATTTGTATTCGGTGCGTATTTACTAAAACACCAAAATCTTTTGAGACGATACTTAACCTTCTTGAATCAGTCGAATAACAACATCGAATTATTGTGAAATCATGGCGGAACATAATAAACTCTAGGTTTATTTTCTAGGTGTAATTGGGACTAATCCACGTCCGTAATTACGAGTCGTCACAGTAGTTAATCTCACAATATCTTGTATTTAGTACCATTTAATTCATATTTATTGGAGAAAGTTTGTTCGAAAGCGAACGTAAAGTAAAATTAAGTAAGTTGTATTATGATTGGTTAATACAGAATTACTTAATACCTACGAATGTATTTTAGTAAACATTATCTAGAATTTTTTTAGGTTATATTGAGTTCAGTGAGCTGCAACTTACATGTGTACTCCGAAGTCTCAATCATTTAATCATCTTTACTTTTATCTACCACCATACCTAAGAGTAGTAGAGTTCTTTGTGATATAGCTCGTCCGGGGAAGGACTACCACCATACCTATTTCTGCCGCCAAGCAGTATTGCTCGCATTGCTGTGTTCCGGTTCGAAGGGTATGGTTTCCGGTGAAATTACAGGCACATGAGACTTTCCATCTAGCGCCTCAGGGTGGTAACACGTAAGTGATATCTATGATGTTGCATGTGTACATAGGCTACGGTAACTGCTGACCATCAAGTGGGCCGTACGCTTGGTTACCACTTTAGTAGTACAAAAAAAAAAAGGTGGCACTCATATACGAGTACTTGACAGGCAACTGTACTTAAATAACACGGTTTTAAATAAAGCAAAAAAAACTCCTTACAAATCATTTTTTTACTAGTTATAATACATGTAGAGTGATTTAAAAAAGTGCTACGCCCACAACTTTGTCTATTGTTTCATACAAAATTACCAATTCAATAACAGTGTAGACAAGAGTGCCCTACATTCAATCGTTACAAGATCTGCAAACCTAAATTGATACAAAGTTCAAACGGTACATTTCTATTGACAAAAGAACAATAGTTAAATCTATAGAGTGATTGCTTAGCCTGGAGGCTTATATACTAGTACATAAGTACATATCTTTATTCAACATTTTTTTTTCTAATGCGAAACCTTGACGGCTGACAGTATCTTTTATGAGAAAACGTTTTGTTACAAAAACTATCGGCAAAAATATCAATAAAAATATAGATGAGTAGCACAAAATTATTCAGATATTAACACTAATATTATAAGTGTCAAATTTTACATATTATGTGTTAATTTGTACCTTCTTCACGCTAAAACAACTCGATGAATTTGCATGTTTGACAAAGATAGCTTGATTTTTTCCCGAAAAAAACCGTCCTTTTGAAGAGCATAAAATCGGCATAGCGCGGGAGAAACCTCAGGGCAAAGCTAGTTTTAAATAAACGAACATACATTCATACTTAGATTAGGATGATTCATAACATTGCTTTGTAGAAATGTAACAAACTGACTTGATTAACCACCCATGCGGTTAAGAGATCATCGCAGACATAAGAATAGTCTTGTTTGTCTGGACTGTTTCTGTTTAATCTAAGTCGTACTAATAAAGAGAAGCTTTAGAAATGGCGGTCGTTGTTCTAAATGAAGGCAATGCATCGGTCGAATGTCTCATTAAATAACATTCATCGAATCGCTACATTTATTTATATCTGGCGGTCTGCCCATCTAAGGGATGCCAGCCAACTAAAACGAACTACAGGGAATATACTCGTAAATCAAGCAGTTTGTGGTTTTATTTTAATTTGCCGAATAAGCATGTTGAACGGCTTGTCAGTGCAAAAAAATTGAACAAATGGCTTAAAATGAATATTTCTGTGTATGTTGTCATACCGTGTCTGTTAGTGCCACGGAGATGGGTATGACTTCTTAAAACTATTAAAAAATATAACTTTAAACTTAATTTTTTTGTTGTCATCGCAAAAAAAATGGCGTTGCAGTTTGCCACTGCATGATCTCTCATCATCATGTCAATGACTGCAATGCCAATGCAAGACTGCAATACAAAAAATGTTACTGGTATACTCATTACAATATGTACTTGTATTTTACTACCATATGCTGCTGCAATACAGTATTATATTACTGTAACCTTTGCAATTAACTTAATATTGGCTGTTGATAACTTTAGTTGCAAACCGACTGTTTAGAGTGGTCCAAGCAAATTCACGGCAAGTTGCTCGTAGAGATAAAAAAAAATGGAGGATGAAACAGATCGCGTGCGCCGGCGCACCTAACACGCACGAAGCAGGAGCATTAGGATGGAAGAATAGAAAATTGGATAATCATTCGCAAATAGCTTAGTAAAATAACTATAATAACGGGTTGACCCATCTCAGAAACTAACCATTTAGACCTGAACTAATAATGTTCATTTCCGTATTGTAATAGTAGAGCTATACATACAATATATATGCCTTCTACTGCCATACTAAAATTATCTGCATTCTGTTAATGATAACTACCAAGTTTGAAAGAGTTATCAATGTCATGTTTAATTCTATCGTTAGAGAACAAAAAAAGTGCTGATGAGCATCCCCGATCAAGCGGTAGGTTGCAAGTCCAGCCTAAGTTAAAAAAAACAATACACATATTTGTATGTAAATATCCTACTAAGTCCTACTTTACCTAAAAAATATCCCAGGCACCGCAGCGTCTGCGCACTTCAGATATCTAATCGGGGCAAAAAATGTAAACAACATGCTACTAGGTAGATGCTGTATAAATCATCTTTATTAAAAAACTTAATACCTATCAAGTAGGTATACTTGATAAAGCTGCATCATTTTTCGTGAGACCATTTCATAAGTTTCGTGATAGCTGTTTCGCAAAATCCATTTATTTGCGGTCGGTTTGTGTTGAAACTAGAAATGCGTAAAATATCTTGCGTTTCTTGGGTGCAACTCACTTACAATGAAACGTGAAAATATATTACGGTTTCATGCAACATAAACTAGTTGGAACTATAATTTGTTCTTTTCCATCCAGCTATATTTTTACTATCAATAAAATATGCGAAACTGCTAAATGTGGTAGGAACGAATTGAAACAAGTAGCACTATATGATTATGAGACACCCTGTATAGTTGTTTAGATTAAAGTATAATGATACGTGCATTTCAATAGTATCATCGGTACGACACGTGCTAAATTACTTATACAGCATTAAGTGTCGCGACCCAAATCAGCAAAACCTATGATGTGCTAGCGTGTTCTTTACCAACTATCCACGTAGCAGATCCGAAAGAAACATTCACGTACGAAAGCCTATATCAAGATTCAACCTACCGATGGATCGCATAAGTCAGTAATTACCGAGAAAAAGTTGAAATTTACCCTTATGTAGGTATGCCTAAAAGCATTATGTATATTTTATTATATTGGTTTTTCATTTTAGTAGACTTTTCTTTGCTTTGCCAATTATCAAGCCATAATTAATATCTGTTCTGTGCTATTAGCTACCAAAAAACCAGGATCTAATGTCAACACAAATAACGTGGTTTTTTGGTAGCTAGTCAACGCAACCAATGGTTAAAATTAACAGTTAGCGGAGCGCTGAATGTTCACTTTTCTTTCGTAGATATTTTGATACAAATAGTTACTTACCTAGTAATCACAACCTAAATCTAAGCGGAAAACTGAAAAAACGCCGCCACCCCAGTAGCGCAGCGCGCCGTAATCTGTTTTCTACTAAAATGCGCCTCAATGCTTGAACCACAAATTTACATAAAAAGCCAATAGTTTATTCAGCGTTTTAGCCATAGACGTTCTCCTTGTCACCAACTTGGATATGACACATGTTTGTGGACTTATGTGAGTGAACACAGTCGCGGCCGGAATAGTAATGCGGGAAAAATATGCGGACAATCAACATTCAGCTCGATAATGTCTCTGTGTTATTTTGCTGTAGATTATAAAAAGTTAAGTCTAACCACATTTAATTATAGTTACAGCTTATACCGAGTGTAAAAACACTACCCTCGAAAACTAAAACGGATTTTTTTTTTCGGTTATGTAAGTAAAGTAATCAATCATAGTTTGATGCTTCTTAATAACCACCGAAAGAACGACAAAAAAGTTAGTTAAAATATAAAATTTTGACGCGTTGTCAATGTTGTCATGTCAGACTCTAGAGCTCATGTGGTATACTTTGTACCACAGTACCACATTTTTGGAGATAAAACTGTTCTGCTTTTTAAAATCCAATCCTAATTAATTACGTTTTTGACGTTTTGCCATGCGATTTTAATGGGTCTTTCGCCTCAAACAGTACACAATTGGTGGTTCAGTATTTAATTTTGTAAGTAAGAGAATCTGTGCAATAAGTGCATGCCTGTGGTGCCTGTAGATGTAAGTACAATTGCAAAATAAATATATCTACTACAAGTAGATAATTCGATTAGTAGAACGAAAGACTTGTTTAGAATCAAAATGAAATGGAGTATTAAAATAAAAATGTCTATAAAAGGAAATGGGCGTCATCCGAGCGTCCCGTGCGGAGTTCGGACATTAATCGAATTAACAGCCGACGGACGGTCAATGATACAATTTAACTGGCTAATTCAATCGGACACAGTCGGGGTCAACGAATTTAGGTTACTTTAAAACAATTCTTTGTAAATTTGGGCCAATTGAAAATTGTCTTTGCTATCGTTTAGTTCTTGACTGTGAATTCTCAATTTAAGGATTCTGTTTATGATCGCTTTCTGTCTGTCAAGACTCTTTTTTCTCAATAACGGATTCAGGTATCACTTAAAATTTTTATCAACTAATAATAGTCTAAGCTTATAATGTCGTAAAAAACAAGCTTCCATTTAAGTACACTAAAATTATATTACAATGATTAAGAAATTTTCGTATGAAATGGCAAAAATCAAAATCCTCGGAGAATTTCAACTTTTTTACCCCTAAAATAGGTTCTTTCTATCTAGTAATGTATCTAGCAAAGTCTATCAGAAACTGCAGAACGCTTGTATAAAAAAAACTGATATTACCAATCTTCCCACATTGCAACACTTTCACAATTAGCTAACCACAATAAAACTTTGCGACAAAACACCGCAAATGTTTTAAACATTTAATTAATTAAATAAACTAATTGCCTAATTCGTTATTCAACTAGGTAAGTTGACAAGCGAGTAGCAATCGATAGTGCTAGCCGCTGTCAGATGTTTCGAGACTGTTACAGTACCTAAATGGATTATAAATAAATATACGAAGCTAAAGCGTTATGGTTATAATTTAGTTGATTAGCCGGTTTTGTGCAGATCATTTCCTGTCTGACCTGACCATTGTAAGATGTAGGTCAAATATTTAGTAATCTAGTAACAAATCAATGTTGTAAAGTTTTAAGTATTACATTGCGGTCAAATTTCAATATTACGTGATTAACGGTTTATTCCTATCTGTCACCCAGCTCTGCCCGCCTATGGTGACAGATCTTGATGATTAGGGCTGGATACCTACGAGCAAAGGTTACTGTTGCCTTAGAAAAGTTGCTCCTACCACATTGTTTTTTTTCACAAGTTTAAGTTTATTTATTTCCACAATGTGTCCTGGCAATAGCTGTTGCTCTTGGTAGTTCCACTTTACTGAGGCCACCTCCATGTAATTTTAAAACACTTACCTACATGTGACGTTAAAATTACAGTTTCTTTTATAAATAAGGGAGTAAAACTTTGTCCCTTCAAAGTAGTAGAAGATTCCCGCTATCTCGTAGTGCGTAAAGTCTATTATGTTACGTTTCTCTAGTGCTTATTAATAAAGAGCGACATACTCTACTTCCCATCGCCTAAGGCCGCGTATCGGCGCGTGCACGCCGCCATCACAAAACTCTTTAAGATAAACCACTCACATTACTATTACATTGATATGTTATATGGATGATTTATACACTATCTGACACAGGTAAGTAACTTTGACCTACTGGCTATTGTATACAGTTTTTAACATCGCGATACGAGCCTATTTTCGCAACGACCGGTTTTTGGAACTGTTGTTCTGCTATTTGTGATTTGTGATGTGTTCAAACACAACTTATGGGTTTATAAATTAGGCAGTGCTGAGTTTAAATATTTAATTGTTACTCATGCTCTGGTTCATAAGGCCTATTTTTATAACCCTTTGACGAGATCAATTTGTTTATTTGTTTTTATAGTAGTAGTGCGGCTTCACCAGCGTTTTTACAGTTTTTATGTTATTGCCACAGGAACAGTTCATTTTCCAGGATAAGCTATCTACATTCCGAATTTCATGCTAATCGGTTAAGTCGTTACGAAGATACCGTAACAAACATATACACACACACACACACACACACACCCAGACTTTCGCATTTATAATATTAGCAGGATAGGAAGGTATAGTTTTTTTTAATATTGCAACAAATCTATGTCGAATCTAAGTCATTTTTCTTTGTTTTTAATATTTTCTTGTAACACCTAGTCATACGATTAAACAAATAAATAATACAGTTACAGAATTAGATTATGTACTAAAGTTTATAAAATCCCAAAAATATTTAAGATCAATTTGACCCATAGAGTAAAATCTGAATAAGTAGAGAATGGCTTGACGTTTTTAATTTTAAGTTAGTATCTACAGTGAGCAATAAAAACCCAGCCTACACTTGTGTAGTATCATTGTAGGTTGTATAACGAACTGTAGTTATTGATTATAGTAGTAGCACAATCCGTAGGGCGTCCGATGCGCGTCACGGTTCGACTGCGTCGTCGCTGCGCAAGCGCAGTCTTCCTCGCGCACCGCGCCTAGCCGCACGACTCGCAACACTACTAGCCGGTAGTAAACAAGGATCGCGCTTGCACTACCTTATTTCTTGTGAACCTGTACGGATTGTCCTGAACAGAACCAGTGATGTGCTCGTATTAGTGAACACTGCTGCAGCAGCTTATTAGAACTTTTAAATGATGCATGTGAGTGCGCCATATTACTTTTATTTTGTAAGGATTGCCCTCAGGAACTTCTGTTTTACTAATGCAATAGGATGTTTGGTTGGATGACCGCAATGGCTCGAACCATTTTCATAAAGAAGTGTTCATATAAACTAGAGCTCTATTTAATTACCGTTTATATTATTTCGTATATTGTTTCCAGTTTTACGTATGGAATTCCAGTTTTACGTATGGAAATGTCAAATTTGATCAGTTTTTTTATATACTGCTTATTTTGCTATAAATTGTCAATTAACAATACGGCTTGAATCGGACACTGTAATTCAAAGTCTTTATATAAACGTTGAATTGTTTGTATCAACGGACTTTATTAACCTGACCAGTGATCATCTCAACATCCGGCCGTATTTATAAAAACGACCCTAATGGTCCTTTAATAATAGCAATAATAATTATAAAATGTATCATGGTGTTTTGAACTAGTCACTTAATAGGTACTTATACGAATACAATTTATATGTAGGTATATATTTAATGTTGTTCGCCTTATCTAAATCTCACCTTATTATTTTTTACTTTTACATTACAAATTAACACTGCAGAGGTGTTGAATGGTAGACATTAGTTTAACTTTATCGCCCATCCTGTCACAATATAAAACATCTCTGCATTTGCATGAGTAAAATTGCTACACCTTACCATGATCCACGCCGACATCACGACTGTATTCCAATTGCAAATACAATGCCTGTTTATAAAACATCCAACGCACCGAGTAATGGGTTTGCACGCTCAATGTAATGCTAGTTTAAAAATCATGTCGCGATTATGTCTACCCGATGATTATCGTGCCATGCATTGTCCACAACAATACCGCTGTAACTCACATGGAACCTCGAGTATTATTAAAGATCAATCAGATTAAAAAAACTTGTTAAAAATGAATGCCATGGAATTTGCATGTGTAGGTTAAGATGCCTCGCTTGCTGCGTTGAGCCTTGGTTTTTGATCGTTAAGTAGTCAACGCAACCTAAAACTGACAAATGAATTTTTTTTAGTACTCTTACTATTATATAACTTAAAGTTTGTATAATAGTAGCGTCATAATATGTTTTATCTGGGGGGGAAAAATAATAAAAATAAAAATGTAAAATAAAATAAAAACATGTATACCGGCAAACAAAAATACCCCCAAGACAAAAAATCTCTTCTTCAAGTCTCAAAGTGCTTAAAATAGAACCTCATAGAATAAGCTTACTGTTACCTGAGGGAGAAAAATATCATAATTACCAAGGAAGTTAATTACCTAATGAATAAGCCCAAGATCTGCCCGGGGCCAAATAGCCCAATTTAAAGTAGCTTATGCGTGTTGTTTACGAGAACGAAACAACAGAAACCGCTATCCGGCAAATTATGAGTTTTATTATAGTTATTTTAAAAATAAAATACAACAGTATTATTGTTATCAATATTTACCTACATCATCGTGCATTCAGGCATTTTAAGAAAATCTGTATAAAGTAACTACAAAAAATAAAAATATACATATATATATTGACACCTTGGCTCTAATTGGTGTATTGATGTGTTCCCGCCATTTTAACTTTTTAAATTTAAACAATTCAAGATCTAAATGCTGTAATTACATCAACATTACATAAGGTAATGGAAAGCTTCGATGCGATAGATTGAATCGTATTTCATAATGATCATTAATTATCCGTCTGAACACTGGACCACATTTTACGAACGGGTAACTCAAAACTCTATTTAAAAGCTCTATTACATAGCTTATAAAATATAGCTTGTTCAAAGCCTTAGTTTGCAATAGCAGAGTTGCCACGAAACTACCGAGAACTTGTGGCGGCGACACTATTACCACAATGTATTATTCTTGTATATTATGTAGGTTTGTAAAATAACATAGAATATTCATCCCCCACAACCCTCTCGACACGAGTTCAACTCGCACTTGTTTGCTTTTTTTATGTTTGGTATGTATTCTCTAAGCTAGCCTATTAGGATGTTCACCGTGCTCTAAAAGTAAGTTAGCTATCTTCTCTTTAACCTATGTCTCAAATCTCAGTAGCAATTACGTGATTGATTGATCGAATTAATTCAACACAGTTTTTAATCCGTTATCACTCTTACCTTTGATTACAATCGTGTCAATACAAATTGGAGCATAAAATTTATGATCACATATTATTCATCCTACCTCTGAATATGTAGGTTTTCCATTCAATGAAAATAAGTCTGATTTAAATAATTTAAGCACATTTTTGAGTGTCACTAAGTCAGATCAGATGAAGATGATAAGTAAAAGTTGTATCTTGGGATAAATCAATGAATATTTTATTATTATTAGTGCATAATTATTCAAGGAAAAGGTTCCACACACAAAAAAAACAACATGACATATATTTTGTCATAAATATCTCGAGTAAATCGATTAAGTTTATCTGGTCAATTGTTAATTATCATTGTTGGAAATTGAGACGCGATGCAATAATAAAATCAGCATACAATATAGATAATTAGATAC
Source organism: Colostygia pectinataria (assembly GCA_951394395.1). Classification (NCBI taxonomy): domain Eukaryota; kingdom Metazoa; phylum Arthropoda; class Insecta; order Lepidoptera; family Geometridae; genus Colostygia; species Colostygia pectinataria. The sequence goes on from OX596363.1 coordinate 6,044,637, forward strand.
ATAGAGACTTATCTTGTAAAAACATAACTTAAAATGTAACATTCAGAGTTTCAAAAATGATAGAGCCAAAAGTTCATACAATTTATGTTCATTGATTTATGTAAATATTTATATATAATTTAAACTTTATACTTTAGAGAATTGTAAGTTTTTAATGTTTATGTTTATTTTAGCTGACAAATCAGGTTTCAGAACCACCGTACCGGTATTCCTACACAAGAGTGATCAAAACAAAACATGCGATGCCAGAAACTGTTCACTGTTCAGTTTGTATTATGTGGGTATAATAAGTACTATGAACGGATCTAAGCCGTTTTGATGTGCGATGGCGGTTTTTCGAACTAAATTGTCTTTGCGCATTACAAACGGCTAACTTCTCGATCGCTTAGATCCGTTGAGCGTAAGTACTATAACTACAGTACACAATATCGTTGTAAGTCCATCAACTAACGAGCAGGCTATAAGTTTATGGCATCCCATCACACTGCGCTTGTTACATTTTCTAATCCCAAGATGAAAGCGTATCTAATCAAGATCTACCTCACAAAATTAAGGACTGCATTTAAATTATGTTTATGGCTTACACAGATTATTCAACACTCACTAAAGCAATATCACAGTTTAATAAATACTCGCTATGGTAATTTCAGTACTTTCTAAGGCTGGGTCCACATAACGATATTTGTAGGATATAGTAACCGTATCTTCGCATGGCATGATCGCTAAGTATGGACGGGTGATGATACCCTATCATGATACTCTCTTTCGATACGCCGCCAGCCGTCCACACACAAGCGATAATCGGACGCGTCTGTGATACGGATACGGTGATCGGATTGATAAAATCATGCATGTGGACTCAGCTTAAGGTAAAACCATATAATGTTAAGCAGGTAGTAAGATTGAGACTCCGGGGTATGGTTTTAATAGATCCTTTGATTAATTTTAATAGTTCTTTTAAGTTAACCATTTGAATGTAAAGTTAAATTGAATGCAGTGTGTTTATTTAACTATTAAAAAAGAATCTAATATATTTATATTGATTGATGATGTCGGTGGAGTTAATTGTATAAATTATTTGTGTCTAGGTAGTACTCTAATGTAAAGTAATTACTGTTTATATAAGATCATTGTATATTGGTACTCGTAACTTGGGTATTTTTATCGACCTCGACTCGCTCATTTTTAAATATCATTAATTTATTTATACTCCGTTTGCACACAATCGTTAACAAAAAGCTTGATCCACATCCATCCATCTTGCTGTGCAAAAACTAGCTTCTATATTTGAGAGGCATCTTGTTACTCTTCATCAGCAACCTGCGCCCGTACAGCTGGTTCCTTTTAATTGTTTTAAAAATAACCAGAAACCTTGAGACTAATTCCAAGATGCGCAAACTGCAATGTGTACGAGTTTTTCGGCAAAAACTACGCACGGTGCGACTCGCGCGCACGCTTCGCGGTAAAAACAGCAATTCGATGATTGCAATTAACGGACTGTATAAGGATCGTGCATCTGCTGTTCAATAATGTCAGGAGGTTGTTGGCAGCTTTGAATTTCCAAGGTCGGCAATAACAACTAGTCTTACTAGCCCTTCTAGACAAGTTGCTGTAGTAATACAAGTAATAAACACAAGACATTGTGTTGAAGGTGCATAGTTCGAATAATTATTTTGTGGATAACTCAACTTGCAACAATCTGCTGTAGATTATCTTAAACAAAAACAACATTTCATACACAAACAAATTCCGTATTTATTTACTAATGCAAACACCGTACAGAAATAAATTTTTAAATAACCAATAACATCGTATGAATACTAACCATAGGCATGGTATATAAGAGTAGTTGCGCCATGCATGGTAATAAGAAGACATTACAAAATTATCCGCTATTGTTCTGTGTTCGCGGAACGGTGTACCGATCGGCTAATAGGCCTCACATCATTGTACTTGCACGTATTGTACGAGAACATCTCTAGTTCCCATCGCACACAAAATGTAAGGAAGCGCTGTAACTGGGTGAAATTCTTTGAAGCCGCTCCATATACCAACTATGCCTTATTACCGAAGAAGTCACGTAATTCAAGAGTGTGAACGTAATAGTTGGGTGACGCGGCACAAAGGCGTTGGTTAATCCTGTGGGATAGACGAAAATAGTTCTTGCAATCTGATTCAAAATAACATGTGTTGGGGTGACTGACCGACGGAGTCAGGATCGGGAGTATTATGGGCGACCTGCTGAGATATTCTGTGTTCCGCTACGAACAAAATGTGGTATTGTTTCTCACAACAAGGCGCCTTTGGAATATTTACTATACAATAAACAATACAGAGGAGTAAAAAGCAGCAATCTGTTTTCTCATTATACACAAAGAGTTGAACACGGCGTAATGGTACAAATAAATCATCAAGTTTCGCGCTAAAGAGTCTACCGAATTTGGACTTGCAAATTACAGTTTCCTTTAGAAGATGGACGTGACTAAATGAAAGATTCCTGACGTTGGTAGAGTGACCAACCAAAAAGTCAGTTTTTCATTAGCAAGAAACTTCCTCTCGTGCCATTATTCAAAGTACTGAGATACGTGACTATGGACAGGCAAAATAGTTATTTAGTTTTTACACATACTCTAAGATTTCATTGTTATCATCCTAAACTCCTAACTAAATATTTACTGCACGTTATGATAATGTTACTGAGAAAACAAAATCAGTGCAAGTGTCAAAAAAGGTGTGAAAAATTGGGGGATCTGAGAATGCGTAGTGTTTATAAACAAATCATCAATCAGTTTGTATACTTTCAACTCTGTTTCTGTGGAGAAGGTCTTAGTATGCTTTTCTATTTTTAAAAATATTTTCAACTTGAATAATCTATCAGTTAAGAATAGGGTTTCGTGTGGTTTCGTTCTGCTGTCTTCCCTGTAATTTGTATAGCCTCAAGACATTTTTGTCGTATTCCTGGTATGTTAAAGTAAATGTCGTATTTTCTGTGGGTAATTGAAGCAAAAAAGGGGGAAATGCATAAAAAGTTGTAGCACGTCCTCACTTTAATTGTCGAGGTTGATGTCCATTGCGTGTATAACATTCCGGAAAGCGCGGAATGGATCGCTTCGCTCGAACGCACCCTCTGGCGTCCTCTTCGAGCAAGCTACTTTGGCATTAAAAATTGTGGACCGTGTTTGATTTTACTTGTCATTAAGGAAACTAAATAAATCAGAGGAAAGATATAGGAGCTATCAACGTTTTGAGCCTTAGACTACCCAAGGATTGTTTCGAGCATGCACGCAAGGCTCGGTAGAGCACCTGCGTTGCGAGACGAAAAACATTATTTTGGGATACTAGTAAAACATCAGAGGAATAGTTTCATTGTTAGTACTTTGACTAATGGAATCACGTACTCAAGTTTACGGCCCACTACTATTCAATAAACAAACTGACCTACTCTGCCTTTTAATAAGCAAGCAAGTACTTATTCAATTCAATGCATACTATTTGTAGATACCTAATTGTTTTTTTATGTAATTGAGCATAGTAATTGGTGTTACAAGCTCAAGGTGACCGCGTCATTTGCAAATAATGATAGAGTCGTGTGTAGTTTGTATTTTACGTTATGACGATTTTATTGTACCTACAGTTGCTACAAAAGTACACAGTATCTTTTAAAAATACTTTAGCAAGCCGTAACACTTAACAACACCCTATCTATACATTTTTTTATGCAGGCATAGATTTTCCTCAATGTTAGAACGCAGATTACTGTTTTTAAAGTGAAGATCTTTACACCACGAAGTGTAAAGATGGCTACTAGGTAATCATAACATCACAGTTAAAAGCACTCAATAAAGATCCAGACAACCGGTACTATTTAAAAGTTCTGCAAGCTTAATTATTTATGCAAATTATTTCACGACTTGCCAATAAAATACTGTGTAGGTATAAATCATTAAACGGTTACATGCTTTACGTAATCTTACTTGTGGTTTTGCGAAGTAGGACGCCTCCTCCTAAAGTCTTGGTTTCTCAAAAAGCGGTTGCTTGTGTACATGTAAAAAGAGCTGTTTTAATTAATTCTTCAGCTGAAATGTATCATTTTTAAGGTGAAGTAAGTGCGCCGTGCAACCTACATAATGAGTGCAAACACTCGATCTACTAGTTCAGTCAATTGAGGTATCAAGAATCGTGAATCAATCGAGTACACGTTGATGCGGACTCGATGATGTAAATTGATAAACAATGCCGCAGCTTACGCAATGTGAAAGTTACCAGCGAGCCAGTTATCGATACTTTTCCGAGCTACTGCCCACTCGCTCTATTGTCTAATATCAACGGATTATACACTGTATCTTGAAAGATGGTCAAGCACAAGCAGATATAGTTTCAAGGGCCATTTATCTTGCTTCTATGTTTGTTTTTCAAAGTTGTGGGTAATTTAAATCGTGGTCAGGTAAAGGCGTAAGGCGGTTTGTCCATCTACATTTAGACGTGACCAACAACCTACAAACTTTAAATCGGTAGTCAATTGTTTCACTTTTATTTAGCAAACACTTTGCACTGACATGTCGTCACTCAATACGCTGGCAAGTTGTTCGATAAATGTAAATAGAATTACTAACTGCTATAGATTTGGGTACAGTTGTTGCTATGTTGGTTTATGAAGTTGCGTCACTTGATGCTTTTTAGATGGTCGAACAACTTAAATCGTCTATAAAAAAAGTCATTTGTCATTTGTAGACTTTGTAGTACATAAAATTATTAATTTTACTGTATAATAAGGAAGTAAAAATCAAATGCATCATGTTGATATCTGAATAGGTAACTCCTTAGCTACCTGAGAGTCTCATCCATCTCATATTATATTCGGTTGACGCAAATCCGATCAAACATTTAACGGTCGGATTTAATTTCCTCGCTTCGGATTTCGGAGATAAAAATTCGAGATGGTCGCCTAAGATAATTACGTAAACCAATATTTTTCTGCCGCTTGTGTATTTAATAATAAAATATATTTTTGTAGAGAAGCTTTCGTAGTTATTAGACCTAGAATTTTGAAAGGTTCGCACTTTATCTCGGTTTATTTACTATGCGAAAAATAGATTAAATATTTTTCTGTTTCGAATACAATAGAATTGATTGCACTCACTGTCATTCAATCGCATCGTGTGCCGTCGAACCAGAGGATCAGCCTAGCTTGTGAAACGACAGGCCAACGACTTTTTCATCTGCACTGCGTAACTGCGTAAATGTCACATATCAATCCAATCAGGGTTTTGTAACTTGGGTTGTGCCTGTGGCGCGTTTGGAGAGCTCGTTCAAAGGTCAGCCAGTTGACCGCGGGGGTGTTCGCTCGCCTCAATTAACCGGCCTAAAGATACATGTGCAAGATTTTTATAATACCATATGACAGACACATTTTCATACATGTAGCTAAAGAGCTAAAGAAACTTTCAGTTTTTTTATATATTTTGCCTAAGCTATGCACATATTTTTTTATGGCAGCAAAATGTGGAAATGGTCATGCCCAAAGCTTTATGTTTTAAAGTTTCGCGTAGCAGTGCACGTATTAACAGTTATATTGACAGGTATTATTAGTTCTATAGAAAATTGGACAGGTTTTGTATTAGCAGTTCTACCATAGAACTAATGGGACATTAAAGTTTGAACAGTCCTATGACGTCACAGTCCTATAGAACAGATGGCAATTACCCGCACCAGCGCTCGCCATATCTTTCGCCTAGTAATTTGATAGTGATTTGACAATGATTTCACCTAAACATAGTACCTAATGTTTGCATAGTACTACTTGGTGGCAGAATATCTGGCATGGCATTGAAACTTGAAGCCTATCACAACGGACTGTCCAGCTACTGAACATTCCGTTGTTATGGGCTCGCTGTAGTATTGCTGAACATCAGCAAGACTAACTGACAAGAAAATAATTATAAATACCATAGTATCTCTATAAGCTTATTGTAAAATGAAGTTTCACACACACACTTACACAAGTTATAGTTTCAAAATATGATCGAAAGTCGCGGTGTTATTCCCACACCCGTTCGTATGAATATGGGTTCGAAGTACAACTACAAGGCGGAGTGCATACCGCCGCGTTACGTGCCCGCCCCGGGCGAAGTACTTTCTCCCATGAACTTATTTAAAAACGTCTCCAATGCGTGATCGACGCTCCATCTATTGTTGAATAAAACTTACGCAAGCCAATTTGATGTGCCGTCACTCAAACATACTGAAGAGTAGGTTTTGTCAATGTGTAATGATGCGTATTCTTTGTTGCCATTTAATTGTGAAGCAATATATATATGTCTGTTTAACCTATGGATTGCTCAAGATGCCTATTTATACGCCTCATCGATAAACTATCACTCATTGATTGAAAAGAAGAGGTTTTAGAAGATTAGCCAATCAAAACAATCATGACCTTATATTTTTGCGATTTGAGTTTAATATAGAGATACGAAAGTCGAACAGACATTACAAGATTTTTTTGTCCTTGTTTCAAAAGTTAAGGAGCGAGCACAAGCGGGCCATTGACCGTGATCCTGCGCATGATTCGGCCCAGAATGCATTATAGTGCTTTTAGACGGGCAATTTAAATTGAGCAATAACCAACGTTTCTTGCTGCTCCCATGATCCAAGTAAACGGCTTAGATACAGGCGCCGGTATTCATAAAATTTCAGCATTTTTTATTTAACTTGATATTTGGTTAACACCTATTAGATCTTTTTAGAATGGGCTTTGATTGGAACACCTTTGAAATTGAAACTTGGATTGCTCTACTTGCGACCCGCTCCTTTTAACTATACGTATCAACCATCCTGTTGAATCACTATCTGTTATTGGTGAAAGCCACAATAAAATCCATTGCTTAGTTTAAAGATCTAAGCGTACATACGTACAGAGGGACAGACGGCGAGAAGCAGAAGCTTCAGTTGTCCACAAATCGCTTTGCATTTCTGTATCGGGAAATAATCACTGGAAAATGGCTTTAAAAATTGCCCGTTTACCATAATTCAAAAATACTGCAGCAGCCCTACATCATTCTTGATCAAGAATTCCACGATGATGTCTTCTTTGCTTTCTTTATGATTTACGACTTACGAGGAGCGTCTACAATTACAAGCATTATTTCGTGTCAGCGTTCCGTGTAATTGATTTGGTACCAAAGGTACTGCAGCCTGCAGCATTTTAAAGTTATGCTGCGATTATGCGGTCACTGTTGTGTAGAGTACATTTGTACAAGTTTGGTCTATTCTGTTGTAGACCAAACTCGTACACCCGTAGACCCGCCTTAACCCCCGTGCTTAGGTATTCATTGCACCAGTGCGAAGCCGGGGCAGGTCGCTAGTTACTTATAATTTGTTCAAGAAACGTGTAGTAGTATAAAGTTAGTAGATCAAGCCACGTAGCTTCTCGTTGATGATTCAATAAAGGTTGGTAATTAACACAATTACCAAACAAAGAAACCTGACGTTCTGAGTGCTTACTTCATTGGTGTTGTGTTGTGGCGTAAAAACTACAAATTGAGATAATTTGCCTTTATTTAGGTCGTACGGATACTCTATTTCTGTTTACTTATTAGCTCACTACCTCTAATAAAATAAAACCATTACATTTAATAGTGTACGCGTTCATGAAAGTGCTAAAGTTTTTTTTGTGAAAACGGAAATACCTCTAGTACTGATTGCAGAAGGCTATTACTTACTACGAGTGCTATGATTGCCTGTTGTTATAGCGTAGTACTCTTTCTAAGTTTTTTGCGCTTAACAATTTGAGCACGAGCACAGAATAGATAGCACGAGCATAATGTTGTCTGTCAAACTGTTACTGCGGCTTTATCGCTGTCGTCGAACGTATCTTCCCAGTTTCATACGTTATGGCATCTACTTTTCTAATTTCGATCATTAGAATGCGTGTCTGTTACAATAAATATGACAGCTCAACGCTCAGCGAACAAGACTAAATAAAACTTTACCTTTACGTTAACATTTAGCGCAATAAGCCCGCTGGCCTTGCTGACTGTATATTAAATGGCAAGTCAGCAAATCGTGTTCGAACTAAAGATAGAATTCGTCTCAGTTTCTATCCGTGACCTTTGGTAATTTGGTCCATATCACTTTTACTAAACGGTATTCTGCCTAAAAGTGAAATGAATTTTATCATTAGTCGGAGATCTCTGGATTGTTTTCACCAACAATGAGTCGACAGTTCAGGCAACAATGCCTCGGAATAGAGTTCAAAGTCATACAATAAGTAATAGGTATCAATGGAACGGAACAACAGTTCACTGATTTAGAAAATTTGCGAGACTATACAAATGTACAGTAGTAGAGACACATGAAATGATAGTAATTTCAAATATAATGATAAATTTTGCAAATTTTTTTTAAAAGTCTTCCTCGTCATCTTTCGTCTTATCAGATCTTATCTTTACCAACTCTGCATCTTATCGAGATGTCACTGCAATAAAGCCAAATATTTTCACCTAGCAGTAATACTTCTTTCTCATTGTTCCAGTCCGGTACAAATTGTACAGAAACAAGCTTTTGTTCGAGTATTTTTTTTATGTTATCTCTTTTGTTATTGTTAAAGTAAGTTATTTGTTTGTGCATAATTCAGCTGATAAACGGTTTGACTCATGAATTCCTTGTAAGAAGATTCCTTTCTGGCATGTTGAATGTCTCAGGTGTCCTCCTAACGTGTTTTCTTGGCATACGAGCCTTTTGTGTAGGGTATCATAACGTACGTCTTCTCAGATACTAACTACCGAATAGCGAGAATGAAATTCAATCTTTGAAATTACCCCGTGCATGCCTTACCTACGTTTGTTTGTTTGCACAGCTAAAAATGAACCTTAGGTAGAGTCTACACGCAGTCAATTACTTTGGCAAAATGCCACAGTTGTTTAAACAAATAAGCCTTCTGTACCGTGGAGGTTTAGTACCGGTAGTAATAATTAATGTATAAACTATGGTTGACCGTTGTAACAGCTCCAAGACACAGAACAAATAATACTACTCAAAGTGTAGAGTTACGGTTGAAGTTAGCAGAGTTAAAGCTCACGATTGTATTGAAGCCAATTTCTCAAGTGTTTATTGGATTGATTTAATACTGTTTGTATAGGTAGGTACTTATTACAATGGTTATATCTACTTCTATAAGGCTATAACAAATGGTCAATCTTTAATGAAATATTCCATAGTTATGAACTTACTATAGATTAGTTGTTTTTCTAATTCGATAATACATAATACAAAACTTTTACTAGAAAAAAAAAATGAATAGAAAAACTGGCTTTGATTTTACGAGTGTGGATACCAGTGTAAGTATTCACTATACATGGTCTTTCATTATCAATTTTCTCTAGATTTTAAACACAAAATATAATTTAAAAAAAAGGTTACACGTATATTTTTTTGTGTGTGGAACCTATTCCTTGAATATTATGCGCATCATAATTATTATTTTAAGATGATGCTTTATTTTACGTCATTTTAAAAACACCGTGTACGCTTTATTGTGCAATAAAACTAATATTACAATACAAAAAACCCTTTACCTATCAGCAGTAATTTTGTTACCAAATTGACTTTAATTTCATTAATTTCGGTATTACCAGGAATTGCTTAGCTTAACGACTTCACATTATAATTTGATGAGTTCGCAAAAAAAATAATGACTAAGGAAAACTTGATGTTTTTTGAGTACGTAAGGACTATTACTTACTAACCTACAAGGTAAGTAGATACTTTAGGGGTCTACCTAACAATTGAAATATACTTCAATATATTAATTTCTGTACCTTCTGTCTGACTGAGCGAGCAAAGCGTATCATACATTGCATCATTATAAAGTCGTGAGAACACCATGACAGAGGCCTTCGAGCGGCCCATAAACTCCGTCACCAGAGTTAGCCACTGACTTATAAAAAATTAAGCTTTATAATAAAACTGTTAAATCCTGAAAAGGTGGCTGATCAAAGCGCTTCCAAAAGCTTTATATCCGTACAATATCTACGTCGTGTATTATTAGGTTGGATTTAACCAAACTCGAATAAGCACTATTCTGCGAATAAACCGTAGTCAATAGAGAGTAAACTGTCAGTTTACTTGTATTTGAAATTTTCTTATTCCTCAGAATAGTTACTTTAGAAGTTGGTCGAATCCAGGCTTAGAGGTATAAGTCATCTTTGTAGTAAGTTACTGTTGGTGCTGCTGAGTGGCTGACATCCTCCTTTCAATCTCTCAGGGGTCCAATCGCATGACTCAGCCGTGATTGCATTCTGAGAACCATACCACATACCGTTAATAACCTTTAGCGCTGTAAATTTGTCTTTATACCAATGTCAAGCAATAATTTGTGGTAATTATGGCGCCAAGAATTACGAGAGAAAAGGGCTCATTTGTTAAGTGGGTCTTGACTGAGATTAGTGATTAACGTTGGATGGTTGGAATTTCAGACTCTTAAAGCTGCCAATGATTTTACGAAAAACTGTTCCTATAACTAAAAATTTACTAATTACCTTACTATCGACTGCCAAACGAAGAAAACACTCGAGCACGGTTTATATGAAACTTAAAACTTTCGGATTTATAATAATTGTAGGATTTTGATGGCCTCGTTGTAATGTAATCATTTACAAAGCATCAGAAATTTGTCGACTAGGTGTGTCGTGTCCACTTAGGAAAGTAAAGAAAAGATAAAGATTATTTTGTAAAGCGCAGGCGGGCCGTAGCTCACTAAGCACGTGCAACGGTCCTATCAAGTTTAGGACAGTTTACCTTATCTCACCCACTTAGGCAGGCAGGTACTCCAGAGTAAATATTTAAAGTAGAAAGTGCAGTTCCGTGTACGCACAAACGTTTACCTATTTGATGCTCCAAATTCTAGGTGAGGCAAACAAGTGCGCAAACAATAACAATCTGAGCTTTTGAAATCCGTTTTTTACCTTTCGTATCTGGACATTTTGTTGTCACGTTTTAATAATTTAAAAGTTTATATTCTGAGCTGGAATGTACAAAAAAGTAATGGTTCTGATTAGAGACGCGACGACGCGTCGTCCGCCGCGTCTGATCTATTGTTGTTATTTTTGATGTTTCATTGCAAAGATATCTACAAAATACTAATGTTTGAATTAATAAAGTGTACGCGTTTTTGGCGATTAGATACGAATTATTGTGAATTGATACATTATCCATTCGTAACATAATGACTTCAGTGTGAAACATGATGTGGTCATATTTACCACTTTGATCGAGTAACGGTGCCAGTGTCGGACTGTCCGTCCATTCAAATTAAAATCACAATAACGCGTCGCGGTTGTGCGCATTTTAACATGTAATTATTTACAGTACAATAACTTCACATTATCAGAGTACAACTAATAATCGCTAAATAATATTAACATTTTTTTGTGTAAGCATCCGTCACAACCGTCAATCTGCATGAGCGTAAAAAATATCCTATTTGAAACCAAAGTCGTTGCAATGTCAGATCGGGCACTTTGGGATATAAATAAGTACTACATAAACATTATAATAACGTTCTCGATACGGAACCCGGCCAGCAGCCACTGATGTATGAAACACAGGATATTGCACAGATATACCGTGTTTGCTATGATTTCTTAGAATGTAGAGTAGATTGCGATTTGCCCGTAACACCTTGAGTTAAGTCGGTCGAGCTGTGAGTCAAACGTATAATTTTATGCCTCGTTGATATCAGAATCTCTAAAGTTGATGTCAAAAGGTAGCCCTTATATGCAATTTTATGCTTTCCTACTCATTCTTAACTTTGTAATACGAATTTCATACGTAACTTCTACATGACAATATTTCCGGAAAGCAGCGGATCGAGATAACTAATTAGTTAATTATAATATTTCAGAAACCTTTTCTAAAAAAAGTCTTGCATGTTGAGATAACTATGCTCCCGTTTTTGTTGGCATTTAGGTAGATATCATTTTTATTCTTGTTAATCAACAAGTTTTTATCGTTAAATAATGTTAGTTGTCTCAATCGACACGGGGAACTTGCAGCAAAACAGTTTCTAGGTGTGTTGATTGAACAAGAACTTACGATTAGAGACAATGTCTTGTGAGGCTCTCACGGTCCTTTGTCCTTATAATAAGGTATCATTGTCGTGGACACGGTCGAGTGGCCGTGTGCTGGGAGTCACCCCCGGGAGCACGTAGCTGCATGATGAGAATTCAGATTATAAGTTAACTTTCAATAGCTGATTCTAATCGACTTAATCATGCCCTCGTAATAGTCTCGATAACTCGTGTCTCGATAATAGTTTCCTGTTTGTAAACGATATTTGAATTAAATAGACGCAGGGTATAGTTTTATGGTAAGGATCTTTGTGGAGACTCTGCCTGAGGAGGTATTTCAAGTACCTGAGTATTTTGCCGCCATTTTACTTTATTATAATAAGGCTTGTTAAACTGGATGCGCTGGTTGTATGTACTATCCTTATAATTTTTGAAGACAGCATCGACTAAAAGTAGTTTTGCTTCTAGGGATGGAATACTACAGTGAAACTTAGTTGTTAAATTACCCTCGATTGTAAAACCGATTTGATTCCATTGTCGTTGCATTAATTTTAATGTTTTGTCTTTTCAGATCGAGCGTCTTGCCCAGTATGAGCGGCTGGTCGGTAGTGGCTGCGGTAGGAGACGAGCGACGCGTCTTTCGGACCTCGAGAGGGTTCAGGACCTGTTCCCTCACGACTACCTTGCACTGCATGACGCCGACGCACCTTCTGCACTTCTTTCGCACCATGCTCAGGTTAATTTCTTTGTTATACTTATTCATGAATGCTGTTTCTCACATCGTGGAAAAAATAGCCAGCATATAGATTTAGTTTTACAAAAACATAAAAAACCACAAGGAGGCAAAATAAATTTATGCCTTATCTCACTTACTCTACAATTTTGAAACAAAACTAATAGTTAGTGTTTTCCTTTTACAGAAGCAAAAAAGCCTTCGCAAGCGACCAAGCTTGGACATCGGTGCAACAATCAGCTCCAGCACTAACAACCTATCTCCAAGAACTTTTATCATGGAAGCCCCAGTGCAGCTGTCTCCTCTTGGAACCACCTCCCCACCTCTAGACCGCCATTTATTCCTCTTCTCTGACTTAATGCTCGTCGGGAAGTCCCGAGGGTCGAACTGCTTCAAGCTAAAGGAGAGTGTGAGACTCGCCGAACTGTGGCTCTCAATGCAAGAGGGAGAGGATACGGGCTTCCTCATTGGATGGCCGACGATGACTGGTGTGGTGAACTACCTCGCGACGTACCCTACCCAAGCTGCCAGAGACACTTGGTACAGGTAAGCCCATCGTTGACTAATTATACAGTTTACACAAAGATGCGTGACGCAAGTTGAGGGTTACACTGAAAGTTAAAATTAATTCCCAATTACTAAAGCACGATTTTGTTCAAGATTACTGATCTTGAACAAAATCGTGCTTTAGTTTATTATCATTATTGGTTTTTTTAGTAATCCACTCGGAAAAAATATTTTTTATTTGCAACGCTCTACTCAAATTCAAATTACAAAGTACATCAAAACAATAGAATAATTTTATTAATGAAATAAAAAACAACCAAAACATTAAAAATAACAATAAGTATTATATTGTTTCAGGAAAATCCAGAACGCCCTTACGTCTCAATTAGCAACGGAACCAAAATCTACCAATATCCAAATCTTTTACAAAGATGCGACAAGTTCTATTGAAATCGTAAGTACAACCATAAACTATAAAGACTCTTTTTCTATTTCCTTTCGAATTTCATGGCACTGATATCTTATAAATTTTAACTGTCCCATAATAAGGCATTATGTATGACCAAAACATTGTCTGACGTCACTATCATGTTTTCAAAGGTCAAAATACCGCCCACCAGACCAAAACACATTAGTCACTTATGCGCATAACTACATGCGGCCTTTTTAAGAGTCATATAATTTTTTTTTTTATTTATGATGCGCCTATAAATCGTAATATCTCGCCTTTCCAGTGCAAGACAGTATTTGTAAACCCTGAAATGAGTTCCCGCTGCGTCATACAACACGCGCTAAGGGTACTCCAGAATAACCACGATGGAGACAGGAACGATGGAGAAACCGAAAACGAAGGAGACGGAAGATGGGGACCTATTAGCGAATTCACTCTTTGCGTTAGGACAGGAAGAGATTCACCACCATTACCTCTACGGGGAATTGAGAGGCCGCATGCAATACAGGTAGACAAACTAAATTAAAAACCAGATTATAAGACAACAAAACAGCGTTTTCACGATTAAGCGTGCAATAAATATTTTTTCTTTCTTTCTTTCTTTCAATAAAAATTCATAGCAGCTCATTTGAGTTTTTATTTAGAATAAATGTACCTAGTCTGAAAGCTAATGTGGTATTTATTTCAGATGTCAAGGATACGGCAAACGCTTTCAAGCGAAGATGGATTTGACTTGGAACATGTAAATGCAAAAAATAATCCTTGTGGCTTACTTTTTGAGCTGCGCAAAAAGAACCAGAATTTGAAAAAGTGAGTACACAATCATCACGTCCCACGGTTTCTTTGGAGTAGTTTACAAGCAAACTGCATTTTTTGCTTCTAAGAAAGGTTTAAAGAGATTTTTTTTTTTCAGTGGAAACACAACCCCAGGGAGAGGTCTTCGGTTACTCCGCCGCGGAGGTCGTCTTTTTGGCGTGTCATTGACAAGACTCTGCAACGGAGCTCCTCCCCCGGCATTATTACAAGCACTGAGAAGGCTACGATCAGTTGCACCTCTAACGCATGGAGTATTTCGACGCAGCGCTAATGCTAAAGCGCTAAGACTTCTGAGAGATAAGGTGAAATTTTCTTTCTTTAATATTCCAGTTTTTTTCTTTCTTCTTTAATAAAGGTATCAGGCAAAAATGATCAGAAACATTTTATAATGCCGCTCTTAACTCACTGACCTAGCGCAGGATTAAACTATATATTATAATTTGCCATAATCACTTTACAGTAGTTACATATCTTACTTCTAATCATATTAACCAACTGATACTTATTTGTATTTTTACAGTTGGATTCCTTAGGACCTTGGGCAGAATGTGCAGAACTAGATCGTGCGCCGGTTTTACTACTGGCGGCACTTGTTAAGGAGTTCTGCCGTGCCCTACCACAGCCTCTACTCTCTGCTGATCTTTACCCTTCTTGGCTGCAAGTACTAGGTACGTACTAAAATAGTCCATAACCTGATTCTAAGACAGTTTGGCTTTATGATGCGAGATAAGTTTTTAGACCTATTTTTTTTTAATTTACAACAATATTGTTTTTATTCGCAGGTTTACCTCAAACTGAGAAAGTTGCAGCAGTACGTTCTCTTCTACTCCAACTACCCAAGGCTCACTACGTTCTGCTGACGTACTTCGTTTGCCTCTTACAAGCCATCGCCAAGAAGTCCAACATAAATCTCATGTGCCCTATGAATCTCGGAGTCTGCGTTGGCCCGAGCCTTTTGTGGCCCCACACACCCTGTGAAAAGTCTCCCAAAGCAGTGCCAATGGTAGTTGAACTTCTGATACTAAAAGCTGAAGCCTTATTCGGACCGCAAATCACAGGTCTTTTAGGCAACGGCAGTCCTGAATCTTCTAATGCCTTATTAGATTCTGGAGCCGAGGAAAGCGATAGTCTACATTCAGTAGGAATATCTCTAGACTCTATGGAATTAGTGACACCGAGAAAAGAGAAGTTATCACTTAGTCGTGATTCTGGATTAACTCTATCAGAGGACGATTCTAATAGTAACGGAGGAAACAGCCCAGCACCACGGAATATTCCTCACAGCCTATCTACTCCCACCTGCAATATACAACAAGTTCAAAGGTACGCTGATAATCACAACGTCAATGGTCTCCCAAAAGCACCTCAAAGACAAAACATTTATTCAAATAAAAGTGAAATCTACAGCAACGCTAACGAAGAAGTCTACAATACTCCATACATAGGGGAAAGGTATGTTCACAACACAATTAATATAGGAATCTCAAACGGTATTGATGAAAGGAACTACGTATCCAAACAAGCTCTGCAGCGTTCCACAGCAGACATTTACGCAAAAAGCCCCTCAATATACATCACAGGGTTTGAACCTCAAAAACCACCGAGAAGTCTTGTCTCTAAAGCAGCCAGAACTTCTAAAGTTTACAGCATGTTTGCAGAAACTCAAAATAATGACAAAAACGTAACCCCAAAAAGTTTCAACAGAGCAAAGAGTTCTGACAATCTCTTAGAAGCAAAACAGAAAGCAGAAGCATTAGAAAATAAGCATGACCTAGTATCTAGTCAAGAAAACATAGTATACAGTAACATACACGACCTAGCAATGTTTACTGAAAACATTCAACGACAGAATCAATACCAGACTCGTTCAGAAGCTTTATCAAACGCTAACTACTCCCGCGTTTACACTGGATGGGAAAAAAAAAGCGCTAACTACAACAGCAAAACCACGGAAAACATTTACGGGCAAATGAGACAGCCGCAAGTGGAACCTTTAAAGAACAAAGAAGGAATTGGATCACCGGCAGCCACCATTTTTACAAGAAATGACTGGTCTCGTCAAGCAGCGAGAACGAAAAGCTTAGAAGTTAACGAAGGACACTCCACCAACACCGATAAAATGCGCAATGGCAACTACGAAATGTTGAACGGCTCAAACTGTTGCAAAAGACAATACGACCCTTCGCATATGTGCACCAAAAGCTGTAACGGAAGCCCGATGACAAGTAACAGAGAACAGGACAAACGCAACATGGTTCCGCTACAAAATTCCTACTCCTACGTCAACCACGTTCATGACGATTCAGAAGAGGCAAAAAAATCTCGACTGCGAAACTACAATAACAACAAATTGAATCAATCAAAATCATTAGCAAACATTATCACGCATAGTGACTCAAGCAGCAGCGACACGTTGTACCAACCTCAGAACTCCGCTAAAAGCAGGTCCAGCGAGTCGCCGGCGAGCGAGAACTCATATGAAAACTGCTACGTGACACAATACATGGATCCCATGTACACATCGGTGTATCGCAATCTCATGGACAAATCTTGGAAAATTTCGAAGACGTCGGATATGTACTCCGATATCTACAAGGCAACTCCAACCACAGTTCAGCCAGAGTATCAGAGTTCAGAAGGTGAGCAGAATAGCAAGAAGCCTCCGCACATTCCACCACCGGTCCCACCAAGGAAGATGGTTTACCAGAGGGTGTTAAAAAAATTCCAACCGGTGCATGTGAATAAGGACGAAAAGAACTCTCGCTCCAAATCTGTGCCGCGGCTCTACCGAGACGCAAACGGGGTTGACAATAAGCCACAGAATGGTTTGGCTTTGGACTGCTCAGAGTCCGACACTGAGTCGGAATCATATGTTTAAGCACAACTCTACAACAGTGGATCGCTAAAATCGAATTTGTCTTGAATCTTGGTATTCTATTTCTAAGAGTATAATCTCTAAATTATAGATGTTTTCGACTTTTAGACGTTAATAATTACGTGTAAGGTACACACTTCGGGTACTATTATTAAATTATGCCATCGTAGTTATGACATTTTTATAAATCCCGCCTGAAATTTTATATTGTGACCATAACATCAGCTGTTTTGGTGATGTGATTCCAAAGACGTAAAGATAATTTCAATCTTATTTGTATAATTGAAAACAAATGTTCTACTTAAATATTCAATAACTATAAAATAATTATATTCTCAGAAAAAATATTGACATGAAATTAGTTATGTATGTAGATGTTAAGGGTACATAACCTACATTTTGAATATTTTATGTATGCGTATGGGTAGTATCTTGTTAGAATACTAAACTTATAAGTTGTGAACTCATCAAAAATATTTTTATTAAAAGTCAATATTAAACAGTTTTTTTGATAATGATACTACGATATAATATTACTTAATCTACCTATGTATGACTTATTTGTCTATCGTGCGATAAATTATTAGATGTACCTAGGTATTATAAATAGATTTTATCTTTACCTGTCTGTACATAGAATATTGTATATTAACTGTACCTAAAATGAATTAAATGATGACTTGTAATTTATACTCTACTTTTTAATTTATTTAACCCTTTTAGTTTACCACCAAAAGAGATCGGGTTAGTTAGTTAGTTGTAGGTAGGTACTAGAAAACAGACTTTTAGACCACACTTAGCAGACACACATTATCCTATTGCAGGAATACAAAAGAAATATTATAGTAGGTATCTAGATTTTATACTTTCTAGTATTTTCTTAATTAAGTGTAACTGGTTCCTGAATGAGGTTTTTGGCTTCTTAAAAACATTTTTTAAAAGTCTTAACAGTATTTTTTTAAACAACTGGACACTATCATAATTTTATAATTGTGGCTGTTTTTCATAATGTCTGAATTTTTCAATCAATATAAAGTTATGCCAATCAAGACAATTTTCTAGCATTATGATATCGTTAACTTCATTTACCCGTCAGAAACGCAGAACTAAGATAAATCTAAACTAACAAAGGCGAACTTAAGTTGACTGAGATAAACTTTTTCACGACTTTGTACAAAAAATTACAGAAATTGTCAAGAAACCATTCAAAGTTTCCTGAAAACTAGAGCAAAAAATGTAGTTTCTTTGGTCATTTTGCCGGTACGATATGGTCCTTCCATTTCAATCGTTTTTTTCGTGTTACTTTGAGTTTTATTGTGTAAATTTGGTGGCAGTTTAACCAATACGACTTGTAGCCTTGGCACAAGTGTAAGTGATTGAAATGGAAGGGTGATGTATTGGTTTGTAATTTGGTCAAAGATACTCCGACTTTTAACTTATTTCGTGTTCTTTTGCTATTCTAGTTTTCTCATGTTTTTCTTGTATACATTCCTCCCACGGCTGTAGCTCAGTTGATCCAAACAACAAGAACTGCAGTCCAGTGACCATATATATTAGCCCACCGGTATAAAACACAGGGCGCCAAAGCTCGTCGTTTGTCTGAAAAATAAATTATAAGTTCATAAAACTATAAAAACATTTATTTAAATTTGAATTTAAAAAAAACTTTGCGTCTATGAAGCGATCTGAATGAAACTAATAACCCAAAAACCACCAATAATATCAGCTGGGTAGGTACCTCATCATCTTCGGTAAAAAATGCCGTTACAAATGGTGACACAGTTCCAGCCAGAGTAGTAAACGACCCAGTAAGTCCTGCCAGTGTTCCAATATATTTCTTAGTCAAGTCGTGTAAATTAGCTATACTGGACACCGTCACAAAGCCGTTCAGACCCATAGCTACCATCATCAGTGCAACGTAAAACAACGGTGGGTGACCAGAAATTGCCATGCAAATTACTATGCAACCAGGTATTATATGAGATAGAACGCATGCTGTTTTTCTCAAAATATTTAGAGATATTAGTTTTCGTTCCAATATTAGATCGCCTAGATAACCGAAGCCTAAAGCGCACGATGACCTGATTAAATAGATCACCCCGGACAATATCCCAGTTGAAGACGTATCATATCCCAAAGCACTTGCTAAATAATTTGGAACTGCAGTAATAACAAAGTATATGCCCCACCCAGTACCAAAATTAAGTAACGCTAGTGACCAGCATGGCATTGATAGCAATATTTTTGTGTATGGTGGTATTTTCTGAAACAGAAAACAAATAAATTTTTCTACAACTAATAGAACATCCTCCAACATAGAAGATACTGAGTTATAAGCAAACCAAATAACTCCAGACGTCTCTCTGCAATTTTTTTTATATTATTTCTACATATCTAAAAAAAAGTTTTTACTTATACCTGATGAGACAATAGTTATTTAGTTCGCATTATAGAATGAGGCTATACCTTACCTTTACTACCACAACTTCTGTGGCACATGATAATCCGTTTTGAATATAGTGCAATTCCTTTGTAGAAATCCTTGGATGTTGTTCAGGACTATCATATACAAGATACCAGAATATCAACAACCACAATAGACATATTATAGCAAACACATAGAATCCCCATTCCCATCCCAAAGGTTCAATAATAAGTCCACATATTGTCCATGCGAAGAATGTACCAATAGCTCCACCAATAAGCATGCCCA
Source organism: Colostygia pectinataria (assembly GCA_951394395.1). NCBI lineage: Eukaryota > Metazoa > Arthropoda > Insecta > Lepidoptera > Geometridae > Colostygia > Colostygia pectinataria. The sequence goes on from OX596363.1 coordinate 6,064,797, forward strand.
AGAAGCGGCCTTTTTCTGTAGCAACTGCCCATTTTGATATTAAGGTTTGTAAAGCAGGAAACGTAGTGCCCTGTTAAACAAATTGCCTAAATTTTGATATCATGTATAGAAGGTAAGATACACTTTAACATCAGGAAAGACATATTGTATACTTACACTGACTAAGCCTATAGTGAATCGCAAAACCACCATACCAATGTAACTATGCTTAGCTGTGACTGGACTAAGAAAAGTCAAGGCACTGCTGATCAGATTTGCCAGTAACAGCATGAATTTTGGTCCCAAGAGCTGTATAAAAGGTCCACTGATTCCAGATCCAACGAGGTAACCCCAGAAGAAGCTGCCTAACACTTGAGCCCTTTCATAGGCTGTCCAGTTTAAACTAGCTTGTGAGTCCTGAAATTACGCAATACCTTGATTTCAGTTCAGTTGTTATATCGATTACCATTATTAGATATGGCTGTAAAAAAACTAGTCCCAAAAATTTTAGTTATAGTAATCCATTTGGACCGTAATTATTATTCTCGATAGATTGCAATATTGCGATCTCGACTCTCGATTTGCAACTTACCGAACTCGTGTGATTCGTCAAAGGTACCATGAGCACCAGATTTATGCTCAAGTTGACCCGCATCATGTAATTCACACACGAAGCGCTAAATATCATCAGAGCTATCACTAGGCGACATGGCACTCTGTCTGAACATTTTAGAATTAAACTTCTCATCATGAGAGATCACTTTAGTTGCTTTCGAGATTACACATTTTGGTTCATTCAACTGTAAGTGAAAATTTGCGAGGGGCAGGACACCTCATGCGATGCTGTGAGCTTCAAGATAACAGAGTGAAGACCTAGATCAGGAAACCGCAAACCAGGCAAACCGAAAAAGCGATGGTTCAATGATTTATAAACCGTAGCAGCAATTTAATAAAATTCAAATGTAACTACTACTACTAGATCATTCTTGCGATAGTGGAGGTTATGTACAAACTGCAACTGCTTTTATCTACGATTCGCTTTTATAAAATATCATTTAGATAGCATAGTCAAGATGTATATTAACCAATAGATCTGTTTTATCTAATCTAAAGTCCTGGTTTACTGAGATCTAGCGACCGCAGACCTACGTGTGATTTGACGCACCCAAGAGTTACACAGTTTATGTCTGACACCACATCCATCCATCGCCACTGCTAGGGTTACTGGCTAACACTCGATCAATCAATCGATTAGTGAAAGGTCGTGGGTTTAATTTCTGCTGCAAATATCTGTTTAGTCTGGGTGTTGTGTACCATGGCAATGCGATTTGTATTTTCTGAATTTCTGACGACACAGTATCCTAGTGGTCAGAACGGCAATTCCACTGACAAACATTGCTAATGAATCGTAGCTGAACGGTTGCATTTCATTAATTTGAGATGTTTTCGTATTCCACTATTGAAAAACGTTCCAGCTGCATTTCAGCCAAAGCCAACGATCGATAGAGTGTTTTGTTTAATTAGCGCCCAATAGCGCATTTTGGGTAAAACCGAAACCGAAAAAATTAAACTACATTTGGAACTGAATAAAACGTCAATCATTGTTTATATTTATTATGTATGTAGAATCAAGCTCCAGGCCTAGGTATGTACTTATGTGATTATCGTGGATTATTCCCATGTGTCACCTAGTTTTGTCCGCCTAGGTTGACAGATCTTACATAAAATTGCGATCTGTCACCTTTTTGGGTGTGTCATCAACACCCAGACCTACTTGCTAGGGCATAGATAGATAGATAGATAACTCTTTATTGTTACACCAAAGAAACAGTTTAAACTGTAAATGCATGCACCTTGTTTACTGTTGGATGTTATCTGTGCTGTAGGTACGCGTCGTTGTTAATACGATCGTTTTAGAACGTTAATTAATTCTCAAAGTCTGTGTTGTCTGTGATTACACGTTGTGTTTATATAAGATTTCATTATTGTATCTAAGTAAACGTTTTCTCTGTTGCATTGTATTATTTAGGTATACTAGAGATGATACTTAGATAATATAAAACCTTACCTTTTCTTTATTAAGATAAGCACGCAATTTTTTCTACTTGCCTCTATGAGGGTTTATATGGGTTTTAGTAAATAAGTACTGTACGTGTTTTATAAAACTAATAAAGGTAGATATTAAAATAAGTACCTAAGTAAAATATAGCTGTAGCACATCAAAAAACATTATGATTTTAAAATAATTTAATTACGTTGCAAATATCATAAACATTATTTATTATTACCATCATCACAGTCACAATATTTTAAGTACATAATAATCTAATACTAATTAGGTAATCATAATTAAAAATAATATAATAGGCTTTATAAACCAACCCTTTCATTATTTTGCAGTATATATTGTTATAAGTTACTGTGGATTACACTTAAAAACCTGGCTCGTGTAACCCAAGGGTATACACCACATAGATAAGCTTTTTCAAACCACTACATGGTATGCTTATAAATGAACTTCTTTTTTAACATGGCCTTCTCTTGAAAGCGACGAATGATAATTTTATTGTCAGTAGAGCATTCACGAACATTATATTTGTACCACAAAAACTGCAAACGATACAGTGGCTTTTATTCGCAAGAGTTCCCTCAGGCTCAGTTTTTAACCTGAGCGAAGCGGAGAGGAATAAAATCAACCACTATAGGTGTACCTACTGCGATTTTACACATTTCTCTGATCGACGCCATCCTCAGTAGGTTCTGTGCGATGGTTCTGCATGCAGAACCGAGTGTACTCGTATTTAGTGAAAAAATGGTTTAGCCATTATGTTACGGAGAATATAAAAAAAAAACATTTTAGGAACTAAACTGTAATTAAATTTTTTTATTCCTCGACTAAACTAAAAGGTTTTTTATTACCTTCTTTCACTCATTATACATGAGATGAGACTTGTAGTAATACTCTTATTAGACTAAGATAGTTTTATGTTTATTGTAATGAGTTTTTCTGCATTTTAATTGAATTCCAGTTGCGTGTGTTGATTTTATTCGACGTTTGTGCATCAAAAGGCAGAACCATTGAGCTAAACCTAGAGTGGATGGCGCGCATTAGTTGGACACTCGCTCTAGACTGGTACAAAACATGGCTGACAGTCGAGGTTAAGTACATACAATCGATATAAATATAGATTTAAGAATAATGTGACACCGCTCTTCAGAAAACCCGAGTTTTACCAACAAAGTTGCACAAGTCGTTAAGCTTAAGATAAGAATTGAATGACAAAGTGCATCTTGAATTGGAAAAGATAACCGACAATGGGATGAAATGATAAATAACTAAAGTTTAAATAGATATATATGTTAATAACATTTACCTACTATTCTACGATTCTAGTCACAAAAAAATAAACGATACAAAACTTAAATGGAATGTTACAGCGTGATCGAACAAAAACATTAAAACTTAAGGTTGATGCAGATGAACAGGATCCGCACCAAATCGGTTTCACCTCGCCCCAACACGAGTCACCATCAACCAGCAGACGACGACTGGTTAACGTCTTTTCTGTATTCGAGTTCACTTTGTCAGACGTTAATTTGTGACGCTTGACGCTAGCTAAGCTTTGCTGATACGATCCTGATATGTGTGCATTGGGGTATCAATAGTGTTATCGATACGTTCGCGACAACATTTATTAACTATATTTTATCCATCTTTGATCCCAAATTGAATCAGTGAATTTAACAAAATCTAAGCAAACTGTGATTCCACAATATTCTATATCAAAGATGGATATTTTTATAAAATATACTCGCTTTACAAATATCTAATTTCAAATATATTACCTACTGTCTTAATACTAAGTATATTTTATTTTATAGTAAGTATTTAAGTCAATCTAACTAGGTTAGGTAATCTTAGCTTTTTTCATTAGGTTTATTTGATGAAAATTTAATTTTGTAAAAATAACAACTAAAAGTTAAATAAGATTTATTTTTAATTACTGCTTCTGGAAATCCAATTGTATTACCGGAAGTAACTTGTTCATCTCGTGACGTAAACACATTATATCTACGTACTTCTAAGAGATAAATTATAAGTAAAGTGGTCAAGCCCTCGAGTAGACAGTCTTGTCAGAGGGCTTAGCGCTAGTTTTGAACCACCAATCGGTGTCGCGTGTTACACTAACTTGTGCACTCGTTTTTGTTTTTATAAACTTGATTTTATTTAAAAACGTTTTGTCATCAAGTCCCCAAATTTAACTTCTATCCTGAGTCCTGTCTATATTCCCATAATCATACGTATTAACCTCTGCTAGCGAACATGGCATTAAAATCTGTCGTCATCTTAGTTCATTGACATAAGAGTGACAAGTAGTACTTTAGCGAGGCGCTAAAGTGGCAGTCTTTTTATAAATAAGGGCTATAAAAACAAACTCTCTTTTATCGAGCATTTATAAACTGGGTCGAACGGTCTACATATACTATTTTAAATGCAAATACTATCTAACTTCCCCTCTACTCGCGGGCTCGAGTATTTTCTAGATTGCATTGATATCTAAGCCCTAAGGTTCCTATATTCATAATCGTACTACAAACCTCTGTTAGCTAATGTGTCTTTCAAATATATCATCGTGTTTGTTCATTAACATAAGAATGACTTATAAAGACAACAACTAGCCACTAAAATGACAGTTTCATTTACAAATAAGGCCCTATATCTATACCTTAGCTGGGATGGTAAGCGTAGTGTCTGTAGAGTTCGAACTGGAAGGTCTACTGGTTGGTTCTACTGGTGGTCTCTTGTCTTCTTCGTCTTCTAGCACGGGGACGTAGTTCCAGGATTGCGTCTCCGCTGTGCCGAAGAGGATGAAGTAGCCGGCTGATGCTATATACAGCGACGCTCCGGTTATGAAGACTGGCCGCCATTCTGCGAAACCGTTCTGGAAAAGAAATACAATCTTATTTAAAGGTAAATTCGTTAAACGTAAATCGTAAATTTTCCTAGCTTGTAAGACGTTTCAAAGTGATCCTTGTGATTTTATTTAAATAAAACATTTTTTATTTATTTGAATTTTGAAACGAATAGAGGTGTTGTTGTTGGTTTGAGTGAATAGAGGCTTAATCAGACCCCCAAAATTAATTTAAAAATGAAGATTAGTAATTTAATAAGTTATAAGCCAATTTTGTACAGTTTAAAAACACATTAAATTAGCTGTGACGTAACTTAAGTAATTATCAACAAGCAGAACAAAATGACAGTGTACTCGTATTAGTTTTCAAAATTCAGGTTTGATCCAAAAAAGTGAGAAAATCCGTTAAATAAAATGTGATGAGATAACTTTACTGATTTCCACATAAAGTATCTACCTAGCAAATATTAACACATCCTCATATAAAGCTAGGTACAAATTTGTGGATTGTCTGCGAATCTGATCCGGAGAAGAACTACCACCATACCTATTTCTGCCGTCAAGCAGTAATGTTTTGCATTGCTGTGTTCCGGTTCGAAGGGTGTGGTTTCCGGTGAAATTACAGGCACATGAGACTTTCAAACTACGTCTCAGGGTGGCAACCCGTGCGTGATACCTCTGGTATTGCAAGCGTCCATAGGCTGCGGTTACCGCTTACCATCTTGTGGGCCGTACGCTTAGTTGCCACTTTAGTTGTATAAAAAAAAAAAGAATCGCGGAACATTGTAGGTGTAGTATTTTGTATTTTTCTATATATTATTAAATAAGCTTCATTCGGAACATTTGTGTTACAATCGTTCCATCGCAGATTTGTTTGCTAGCTTTAAAACACGCAACTTACCCCGTTCTTAGTAAAGTGCGCAGTCACCAGAGGCGTGAAGAAACCGGCTGTGTTTCCGATCCCATTGGCGATTCCGTACAACGTGCCCGCGAAGTTCGGTGCCAAGTCCTGATGGTTCACCAGATTCGTCAACGTAGCTGACCCGTTGCATCCCATGGACAATGTTATCAGGATGATGGAGAGTATCGGAGCGCAGCCGGTGTACCCCAGCGCGATGAGGAGTAGACCTGGCACCACGTGCGAGAACAGACAGAAGAACTTCCTCATGAAGGTTGTTGAAACTTTGTTCTGCTTGATGATTCTGTAAAAAAAAACAGAAAAATATATATATAAAGAATATTACTTGCAATGCCGACTCAGGCAAAGTCGATTGAATTAAACTTGATGAACACAGAAAGGGTTAACAGACAATTTCTAAAGCAGTCTAATTTTTAAATATAGGTTGGCCTATATCTTTCAAAAATTTTGAAAAATCCTAAAAATCATCATTCATCTCATTAATGATAAAGTTTCTTCATTTGTTTGCCATTGCAGAAGTATTAAAACTCATGCAATCTAAGCATTTTTTATACTCATACTAAAATATAAGGTTAGTTCTAATTGACCGCGACAAAACCGGCTGCAGCAAGATAAACCTGGATAGAACCTGGATTGGTCTTCTGGTCTTCGACTGTACTAAAACATTCTTGTACAAATGGTACCAGTTGTTGAACGGAAATAATATAATTTTTGGGTTTCAACTCGCACCATTCGGTACCAGTTCTTTTGGTACCAGATGTAGGATAAATCGATTTTTAGACAGTCGTGTCTATTAACGCAGCACAGACCTAGAGTAGATGGTCCAGTAACGGCTTTTGACATTGTTGCTTGATTATTAGGCCTTCTTGATCTTAATTCTTCACGCTGTGACTTTTGCCTGAAGCTCACTGCATGTCAACCAGAATTATAGGCAGGGGCCTACTACTAGCATTATTAGTGCCCAGGAAAGACCCTTTTTTGAGCCCTCAAGGTCGCTTTGTCGCGTTGGTGTAAACGTAGCTTAAATGATCGTGCTTATTTCTAACAATGAAATCCATTATTTACGTTTATTATTTCCACAATTAACTTCAAAGACGGTCAAGTGCGGTTGTTATAAAGGTCATTACAGAGTAACTATTATTGTTATTATCATTGTTTTGTTTTTAAACTTCAACCGGTGAAAAATTACGAAAGATAGTGAAATTTCGTTTTCTCAAGGGGCCAAGTCTCGCTTTGATTCGTTGCGCCAAAGATTGGAATATACAAGTGACAGTACTAAGTAAGAAACTTATTCACAATCATAGAGTACTATAAGCCTCTGCTAACTAACGCATCTCTCAAATCAGTCAGTCAGTCTTTGTACATTGCATGGACGTGCAATACTGCATACGTGCAGTTATGACAATACTTATCAATCCGCAAAAATACAGTTTATTCTATGAATAAAAGGGCAAGTCTGTATGAGTTACGCTAGTATTCATAGTGAACTCACTATCGTGAACCTGATTTTCTATTTGAAATTCATTAGAATAGAAAAAATAACTCACAAAATGAATTTACGACTGTAGATACCAAGGTTAGTGTTGATTGCTGAATTAATTTAAGAACTGGTTTTAATAATTGCTAACTTAACGGAGAACTGAAAACTTTAAAGACATTATTGCTAATCTGGTTTGGGTCCGTGGCTTGTGAATAAGCCAGTGTCCCAACAATGGGAACATTAAATCAAATCAAAATCAAAACGGTATTTATTTTGGGAAAAAAAATGAAGAACGTTTAAATCCGCGAAAGCTTAGAGAACTGATGTGTCGCCCACTACCTACCTCCGAATAATACAAGTCTCTGACCCCGCTAACCCTAATGAAATATATAAAATAAACTCGTCACTAGCAGTTATAGCATATTATTAAAGTAGCTATTAGCCAGCAAAAATAAAAGTAATAGCCCTTAGCTTTAGCGCTTCCGAAAGTGCTCGTGATCGGGGTGAGGTAAGTTAAACCCATGGGAGGTAGAGAGTGGCCTTTCTGTACTGTGGCTATTTTCTCTCCCCGAGACATTGTTGTTGCCCAGTAATTTCACTAGCTACAGTGCCCTTCAAACCTAAGCACAGTAATGCTTGCACACTACTGCTTGGAGGTAGAATATCTGACACTGCGGTGGCACCCACCAAGACTTGCTGAAGAGTTCTACCGCCAGGTAATTTTTTGTAATATTTTGGTATATCTCACCTATCGCCCACAGCTCCAAATATAACGGAGAATATCATTCTCGCCAGGTACGGCAAGGACGCCAACGTGCCAGTAGACGTGAGGTCGAACCCGAGGGCGCTGGACACGAACTTAGGGGCCGCGGTCATCACGAAGTACAGGCCCCAGTTACTGCCGAAGTGGAGTACTACCATAGCCAGGAAGGGGAAAGAGGTGAAGATCTTTTGGAAAGGCGGGACCACCTGGAATTAAATATTAGATAAATAAATATTGGCGGACATTTTTACACAGCATTAATTTATTTTATTTATCTGGGGTCACGGCAGTGCCAACAAGTCGAGCAAAAAGCGGCACGGCCGAACCATCTTTTTCCCGAAACAATTCGGGCCATTTTTGACCCTATATTTCACTAAACAAAATAAATAAATTAAAAAAACTCAAAGCTTGTACTATGAGAATCAGGTAAAATATAAAATACCAAGATAGGTACCTTTTTTTTGGAAAAGAAACACCCAGACCAAGAACAAATTATGTTAGCAGATCATGAAATAATTTTGTCCCCCAGCGAGGATCGAACCCTTAACCTCTAGCTTCTTAACCGGGCACACGACCACCCTGCCACCGTGGTTGCCAAAAAATAACCATATCTAAAATAACATGTCTGCCCCTGGAACATTTACTTATACTCGGATTTTACAAAAAATCCGTAACATTACCGATGTCGCCGCGTCGCCATTCTGTCTAACGTATAAACTATGTCATCATTTTTGGTCACGACTTATAAATAAAGGTTCCTAGATCGTGAAATCGTTAAACTTGAATTTAATCTGGTAAAACAGCGCGTTGGTGGATTAGACCCTAAAGCCGCGTTTACATTATTCTGTCGTGGCGTGTCGTGACGTGTCATAAGTAAATCGTATCCATACATTTTGTATGGTTAAAATCATATTACTAAAGCGCAGTGTGTCGTGACGCGTTCTGTAAATGTGTAAATGGATACGATATACTTGTGACTCGTCACGACACTCCACGACAGAAAAATGTAACCGCGGCTTAATTTAAATCTATAGATAACAAGACAGAAAAACTTTTTAGAGTCTGTTCATTATGTGAACCGTCGTAAATTAATCCATTTCGAGTCTTATGGCAACGACATAAAAGTCACCTGACGACGGTTTTCTTGATGAACAGACTTTACGACCTTTTTTTATTACCTTATTTTCTTTAGAGCTCTGTTGGACTTTATCACCAATAGCTTCCAGGATGTGCTGTTTCTCCTCCTCGGTGATGCGTGGGTGCTGCACCGGCGAGTCGTACACCAGGTACCACCAGATTGCGCACCACACCACCGCGATCACACCTGGTGAGTAACCCCTATTATTAATCACCGGAAAAATATTTGTACCTTCATCTAATTACTGCATGAACATGTTGCATGAACTCCAAATAAATGAGTGAACTACTAACACAGAACTATATTTTAAGACTACTAAATTATTAATTGTACTACAAACATACGACGACCAATGTGGCGCGGTGGGCGAAGGTCCGCCTGCGACGCGGAGGTTGCGGGTTCGATTCCCGCCTTGGGACAAATGTTTGTAGGATCTGCAAATATTTGTTCCGGGTGTTCTGGGTGTTTTCTATGTATAAAAAATATCTATCTATGTATTGTATTGTATTAAATAGATATCAGTCATCTAGTACCCATAATACAGCTCTGTTTAACAGCCCAAGGTAAGCACCTTGGGCTAGATGATGCTGTGTGGATTGTCCAGCATTATTTATTTATTTATTATTTATTTATTTATAATGCCAAATACAAATAGCATATAGGGGTAGAGAGTATCGAAGCGTTTTTTTTTTTTTTTTTTCGGAATGGAATGCTGTTAGGTCGACTGACAACCTATGACAGCTTTACCCGGACTTTCGGCGAGCGCAGATGGCACTCCGCCTGCAAATATTTGAATTTTAGGCAACTATCGCAAGGGCACGACTTAGGTACGGGTCCACGGCTTGCGTAGTCGCTATCGGGGGGGGGGGGGGGGGGGTAGCGTAGCGACCAGCATGGATAAAAACGCACGAGCCGAGCGAGCATGCCGGCGAGTGCCAGGACAAAATTTTATTTAAGGAAATTTGATGGATTAATAGTATTTTTAATAATAATCTTTCTTTATTGTACTTTACACGTACATAACATAATAATTAAAACTTATGACTATAAGATAAATCAAAATGTATATAATAATAATAAATATTTGTATTTATATTTAAGTAAGTAGGTAAGTAATAATTAGCTATGCTTTTAATAATGGTGCGCTAAGAAACGGACTAGATAGTCTGTATCTCGGTTCTCAGCACTATATTTTTAATGTACTTATGTTTAGTAATTCTGTTGGGAAAAATTAGTATTTTTGTGAGTTACCCTAATTAATCATGCAAAAATATATTGCCAACTCAATAAAAAGAGTTATATAACTTTTTGAATTGTATTGAATTCAGGTTCTATAACGAGTGAATATAAGCTTAGAGCGTAACTAAAGTTATTGATACATTCTACATTATCTACATTGTGTAACTGTTAGACCGAGCTACGCATGATGTATTTCGAGGACAGACCTTGCAAAAACCGGAACATAATAATAAAAGCCTATTAACTCTGGTCTAACTTAGGAAAACAAAAGGAGTTTCCTCGTCATAGCTTATCTTGATAGATTAACTTGACAACCAGAATAAAAACAATTCGCTACAATATCCCCTACATTTTTCGATATTTTAACTGTTACATACAAAATACGTGGTTGCAGGCAATCTCTCAAAAGCAAGAAATCAATTTCTCAATTCTCAATTTATTCGAGTCAAGTTGTGAACGAGTCAACGATGGCGAGTCGAGTCGAGAGCCATACAAACACGAGTTGGCTCGAGCTAGAACAAATTCAACTTCTTCTTCTTCATCTTCTTTCGTGTCGCTGTTACAACTATTTTTGCTTTGTTAAAGCCATTTTGACCAGTAGTTGGCTACGCTAAAAATAAACTTGTCACATCGCTTACCTACAGTACAACTTACCAGGAACATAAAACGCATAATCCCATCCAAAGTTCTCAATAAGCGGTCCAGTGAGTGACCACGTGACTACAGTCCCGATAGCTCCCCCGAGCAGAGCACTGACGAATTTGCCCTTCTCGTCAGGGGGCGCCCAGTGTGCCACTAACGCATGTAAGGCCGGGAATAGAAAACCCTGAAAAAAAGACAAAGATTTTGTAACCACTTACATGTGTATGGTGCATAATAATAATCAGAATAAAGAGTCTTTCTTTGTGTAGTTTTAGGCATTTAAAGGCTACATTTATAAGTATTATACTGCCGTCTACAATTTTATAATTGGAGTTTGTAGCCAATGCTACAAATTACGAGAACAATTTCTTCCGAGTGTTATTCGCCGATTGACGTACTATGTCTATTCAATCTTAGATTAGCACCCTTTTTTTATCAAACGTTTATCTAATCTGACCACTGCACTGAGTCAAATGTGATGGTCAATCATACCCTCTCCATTAGACTAACGTTATCTTAGGGTGCTTAAAATTATGACGTCTTTCACGTTGTTACCTTGTAAAAAAAACATGAATAATGCACATATATTACCATTGTAGATAGAAGTTATTTAATAAATATTTTATAATTTGCGAGAAAAATCTCTGGAAAATTTTATGCCATATTGTTCCACGTCATTTAACGCTCTAACATCAGCAAAAAGCTCCAATCATTTTAAATTCTGATGAGAATTCTTTGCAACGGATAAAACTGGAAAATAATTCTATATAAATGATCGGAATATAATCAAAATCGAATTCTCCTACTTGATCCCGTTTATGTCTTTTATGGGACGGAATTGTTCGTAGCACTTTCGTAGCATGGGATGCGTGCGACTCATAAATTTATCCAACCGGTTGAAGAATTTAAATTACCTACCTTGTTCGACCTTTTGCAAGTATTAAACCAAGCTAAAAATGTACAGATACTTAGGCTAGATTCAGAGTGAAGCTGACAACGGTCGCGTACAAATATACGTTCTATTTATGTCATATTAAGTTTGGATTTCTCTTTCATTCATTTCAAGCTGACTGCGCACCTGGTGTGATGAGAAATACTATGACACTTTATAGAACCTACAGAACCTTATTTGTGGTTTAGATGAAAGTTCCATTACATTCATAATTAGCTGTTGTCCGCGACTTCGTTCGCGCAATATAAACCTTTCTCTTGAATCACTTTATCTGTTGATGAAAACCGCAATAAAATCCGTTACGTATAGTTTAAAATATCTATATAGTAGGTACAAACATACATAATATACATTACAATAAATATAGGACGGTCCCCAACTCGATGGACCGATAAAAAGCGATCGCAGAATGTCGGTGGATGGTGAAGGCTCAAAATCGGTTGTTAATGGCGCTCTTTGGGGGAGACCTATGTCCGGCAGTGGAAATCAATCGGCTGATATGATAATGATGATGATGTAATAATTTAATAAAGTTGCTAAGTTGTCATGTCTCTTACGCATTACATTTATAGGGCGGGTTGGTGTAGGAATCGTTTTAAAAACGTTTTATTTATTTAATTTTAGTTTAAACGCTGTAAAAACCAGTTACTTATGTGCTCATCAAGCAGTCATTCGGTACCTTACGTCATTGTATGGATAAAAAATCTTACCATTACAGAGAATCACTTATACAATCTTGACAGGACAACAATAGGGACGCGCTTTGAATTCGACTCGTTCAAATGTCATCAGACAAAAATCGGTGTAAGTATACAGTTTTGTTGTTGCTGCCCTGCCCGTATTTTTGCAGTACGAATAAATTCGTTCCACTCAACGCAACATCTTAGCAAAAAACAGACTCATAAGTAGCAATATCAAAAGGTTGTTATTGCCTTCTAGAACATTGAATTTTTGAATTTACTAGCTGCCGACCGCGGATTCCTTCGAACCATATTTTTACAAATCAACTTGTCTGCTAGTTTCTATCTATTTTCTTCTTCTTTTTACTTTACCCGTACAACTATTACAACAAAATTCATATTTTTATTTTATTTTTGTTTTAGTTAGTGATCGTTTTTACTTATTTACATTACAATCGTGTTTTTCAAGGTTTTACGGATGCCTTCCTTATCGAGCTCCGGATTCCACGCGTGTGAATACTTCTTTATTGAATAGGTGACTATCAACGAATGTCTAAATAAAATTATGTTCATATTTTAGAAATAGCAATCCGTCCCAGCTTCGCGCGGATGCAATGAAACTTCACCCGTGCGAAGTCGAGGTGGCGCTAGTTATATATATAGCCTATGCTACTCAGCGATAATGTAGCATTCAAATGGTGAAAGAACATTTGAAAACGGACCAGTAGTTTTTGAGTTTATTCGTAACAAACAAAATATATACAAAGATCTTTCTAATATTAGTATAGATTTAGATAAAGGAATGCCCTGTGACTTAGTCCATGCTGACTTGATTTCATGCAAATCTCTTCCTTGTCCAGAAGTAAAATTTCAGGACTTTATATTTTATTAATAAGTGCACCCGTACACATATAAAGAAACACACCTAGATAATAAGAATTTCAAGTCTCTTGCTTTGCGTTGTCAGTCATTCAGTTTTTATTTGTACAAACTTTACACAAGCTAATTACCATTTGAACTGAACATTTCCATGAAAATAACTAAACAAATTTACACAAAGAACGTTAACATCGACCTCTAAAGTAAAACTGTTATTAAGTACTCATCATTATGCCTTTTGAATCTATAGAAAAATACTTAATGGTCTGGGCACTTACACAAACAGCAAAAGTAAACTAAACAACTCAGTCGTCTCCCTGTGTGTTTTACAGGGGCTGGTAAACTAAATCACTGAGGTCTTCTTGCACGTTTTACAGAGGAGGCATGGGGGGTGAAACAGAGATGACAGGATGAGAGTATTCCCCGCGTTACGCCCGCCGTATATGCAACCGATGCAAACACTCGCATTATTTTATTACGCCGATGTGACACTATATGATGTCGACTGCATGTTTGACATAATGATTGTGTCCCTGTTGGGCAATCACGGAACTCGGTTGCTTCTTCTTCTTTTTTTTATGGCCTCTGTGGCTAGTTTGCCACAATTTTGCCAGTGTCACGTGTAATATTTTGATTGTCGCTTAGCAACGTAAACAAACGAAATTTGGAAAGAAACGATGACTTTTCTTTCAAAATTCTCTTGGAAAGTCTTTGACTAAATTACCAACCAACATCACCCCTCCATTTCAATTACTTACACTTGTGCTAAGTAAACCAATTAAATTGGATAAACTGCCACCAAATTTATGCAATAAAACTTAAAATAACACGAGAAAAATAATTAAAATGGGAAGACCCATGTTGTTTTGACAAGATAGCCAAAGACCTACTCGAACTTGGTTGCAATCCGATTTCAATCAGTGAACTGTCATTAAGCTTTCATATTCATACAAAATACGTCCGTTTTTGATTGAAACCAATCGATTGCAATGCAACTGAATTATACATTCGCCCGGCTGCATGCTGGTGAAGTGAGACTTCACCGACTAGATTCTAGTCTGTCAAGCTTCTTGAGCTACGTCATCATCTTCTAAACTTCTACATGCGCTGTCATCGTAGCAATCTTAGCATTTCAGACATCTCGTTCTTTCTCTTCGGGCGGCCTAAAAACTCTGTCATCAGAGTTGGTCACTGACTCATACGAACTTACTTACTTAGACATCTTGTGGAGGTATACAAACCTACATTATTACAATTTCATTTATTTATTCTATGATATATAATAAACATAGGTATAAGTAATAGATCTACGTAATCATTGTTTATTCGAGCCAGTCAAAATGTGTTCTATCTACTTTAACTAATAGTACTTAGGTACATAAATTGAGTCATAATAAGCGATAAAGAAACACTCACACACAATTCCTTAACATACTTTACCATATTTACGACTGTAACAAATCATTTTGTGGTAAACTGTAGGAATTAAATAGATGTTACTTGCATTGCTTGTGTATAACTTTGCGGGTGGGAATTGTATTGTGCTAAAGTAGGCAGAGAATACACTATTTTACGAGTACTATTTCTAACGACGTAGCAACGTTTAGCAGTAATAGGTAACAATAGCAGAGGTATTAACTGCTGCAAACATTCAATTAAGTTATCCAATAACGTCTGACAATACGTTCTTATTTTGAAAATATATTTATCAATTCGCCACCACGAATCAAATGTTTCTTTTTAAATTCCCATTGATAAGTGCAGTAAATGTCATTAGAAACAACATAAAAACCACAAAAAATAACTAAACTAATGTAAACTAAGGTACCTTCTTTTATAAGAATGAAAAACTACTTTTTCTATTTAAAATAAACTCCCTATTACGGCCAGTATTTAAATTTTCCTTACATATAAAAATGAATTGCTGTGCGTTAGTCTCGCTAAAACTCAAGAACGACTGGAGCGATTTGGCTAATTATGGTCTTAAAATGTTTGTAGAAGTCCAGAGAAGGTTTAAACGGAAGAGAGAAAATATACAGGTTGTAAAAATTTGCTAATAAAAATAACCCGAGTGAAACCGCGCTGGGTCAGCTTTATTATATTTATTATATTTATTATAAGAAAAAGTAAAACCAAAGCAAATAGGCCGTAAAGAAAAAAATAGAGCCAAATAGTAGATTGTATCTTATGGGAGCAAAATAATATTTTTATGGCGAGGGCGCTTGTTTTACTCCAGAGCGAAGTGAGGGATTCTAGAGTAGAACCCCGAGCGCAGCGAAGGAAGTACGTCACCCGAGCCAAAAATATATTTTGCGCCCAGAGTGATACACTCTACTTTTCATCACCCTCATAAGGGAAAATAAAAGGCGCCAATCCGTGAAAATTGACGAAAACGTGGGCTGTTCTTTTTTTGATTTAGCCGTAGCCGAGGCGGCGCCCCGGTGGGGCGACTAGTTCGTCGCGTTATACCAGCCAGTCTTAATTCAAACAATATTTGCGTTCGATTCTTTGGCGCTGAATACTAAGATGTTCCAAATTCAAAAAGTGCGCGGCATAGAATTGCGGCGCACTTTTAAAGAGAATTAAAAACTCTTTACGGCCTGCTAAAAGTTTCATAGAGAAAACACCACCTTTGGGTGCACTAAAGGCAAACCAAGTCGTTTTTTTTGAATAGATGGGATGAATAAATAACAAACTCACCGAAGCTAGTCCAATAACAAATCGCAGTGCCACCAGCACCAGATAATGCCACTTGGCGGCTTGAGGGCTCAGGATGGTGAGGAGTGCGCATATCATCATCGTAACGAAGACCAGCTTGCGCGGACCCCAGAACTCCGCCGCGGTGCCGCCCACGAGGCAAGTGATCGCATAGCCCCAGAAGTAGCCGGATAGAACGTACGCCTGCTCTTGTGCCGTCCACGTGAACGTGGTAACTCCATCTGGCTATGAAAAATAACAATTTAGTATTTCCACTAAACACACTATCAGAGTAATTAAAGAAACATAAACAAAGTAATGCTCACAGAACTATGAGTAATTTTTGCAAACTACCGCTGCTAAGCAAAATATCTGGCATCTTTTCTTGGAATCATATTGTCCTATGTTTGAACATTAGCTTAATAAGAATTTTAGCTGGTTGCTGCATCTTTGCTTGCGTGGTAAGTACTAGATAAAAATACATTATTATTTCTAACTAGAAGATCTCTTAGATCTTTACCAAATTTTTATGAGACGAATTTAAAGTTATTTTACCTTGCAAATAAAATAAAATAAAAACCATCGAAATCAAATCTCATGAGGCGGAGATACCCATCAGTAGCCCCCTTTTTGCTCCTTTTTGGAGAAAGTAGGCTCCCTATCAAAAATCCCCGAAGACAATCAAGTTCTATAAGGTCATTGAACCTGTATACCAAGTTTCAACCAGATTGGTTGAAAAATGCGACCTGCCCCCCTACCATGAACTCTTAGAGCGATTCAAATTAGAACCTAAACTGAATTGTCAAAAAATTTTGTACCATAACTTCAATAATTATTAATTTCATGGTACAACATTTTTTGACAATTCAGTTTAGGTCCTAATTTGAATCGCTCTAAGAGGTCATGGTATGGAGGCTGTAGGTGGGAACAGCCGGACAGACTGACTGCCTGACTGACTGACGGACAAAAACATTTTTGGCCAATGTCGAAACTTAGACGCTTCGCTTCGCTCGCTCGGTCAATTACAAGTTTCATCAAAATCGGTACAGTTAATGAGGTGCGGTTACAGTTAATAATTGAAACACAAACATGTAAAATATCTTTACAAATATTCAAGCTTTCGAATTTATAATAACTTTTATTTTAAGAGTTAAAGTTTTGAAAATGGCATTATGTTAAGTAAATAAACGCAACATGATAGTTACTTAGTAAAATGGAACACTTGTTCTACGTAGCAAACGAGTATAAATATAATTTATATTATTTAGGTGTACACACTGAAACAGCTGAGTAAAAAATATTGTTTAAACAATATCTTTTTTTAGCTTAGATCCTGCACGACAATGAGATGTCCTAGATTTCGAAAATTATTGTTTTTGAAGGTAAAGCAATGGTAAATTAAAATTAAATCTGATGTGTTTTTATATGCTTTGTTGCACCCATCACACGAACACGATAGACAACGCTCTTTACTGCGCCAGGAGGGCAATTCTACTAATTTACAACATCAGTATTTAGTGTATTTATTGCACGTTATTGTATAAAATCATGTAGGTCATAGTCACGTTTAACGTTATATTCATTACCAACAATTGTTAAAATACCGATCACGTTTCTATTTATACCTTACCGATTGCGAGTTCGTGTGTATTTTTCTAGGTGAAGCTAAGGGCCATTATGTACGCGTTTATTTAGCTTTTGTGTACATGCAGTGCAGTGCACTGTTTCCTCAGCGAGCACATGATATGCGCGAGCAAAACTCGTGCTATCTCGCTCTTGCGATAATTGGTGCCAACCTCTGTCAACCATAACAATCACACATACAACGGCAGCGTTTAAGTACACAAACTATGCATGTGGTTATTGCGACGCGTTTGTTACATACATTTTATAGTGTCCCGGTGTGCCTATAGATAAACTGGGTAAAGTTTGGCGGTACTAAGGCTTTAGAATGCTTACCTGCCGTAGTTCTCGCTTAGTGACCGTTGCATTTAAAAAAGCGCTGTCGTTGGCAATAATGGCCCTGCATTCGCTTCTCACCCTGTGGACAACATACGTTTTACTTTCAATTACCTGAATTGCTTTGAAAATAAACGCAACTGTAATTGGCGACCTTGATGGCGCGATAGAACTTGCGGTTGAGAAGCGAGAGGATTCTCGCTAAGGGACAATGTTGCCGATTCTGCTGGAACATTTTTCTAAATTAAACTAACTAAAATTGCTGCCGTCCTTTTCTTATGAATTAAAAAACAAAGGAATGGAAAAATAACAAAATAATGTCTCATAAAATTTATCGAAATTGGTCTCTAAAGATCGGGTCCCTGCGGGATTGGGGCCCTCAGGGACTAACCCGTTTATAATACAACAGAATCGACACCAATGTTTGCATTCTCTGCCCTGTGTCATGGCTCTGTGGTCATGGGTATCAGTAATACTCGTAGTTTCTGATACTCACGACACAGGAAATTCTAGTGTCCGGACTATATTCTGTGATTGTTGGGTATGTGATGTTAGAAGCATACAACCACGCTTTTACTACTGGCTGGACACGCCTAAATATACGCAATTATTGTAAGTAGATGATTATTGTCTTGTGTTCTTTACTTAAGAATTCGCAGGGAGACTTCTGAGTTATTTAGTTTGGTTTTAAAACCAAAACATGTGTGATTCGCGTTTCATAAGGTCAAGCGATCACGTTTTCTGCCATAATCTAAATACCCACCAAACACGATTTTAAGTAGACAGTTTGCTAAAATAAAAGAATATAATTATCGAGTGGAATGCCCTGCGACTTTGTCCGCGTTGAGTTATTGACAAGCTTGCAACAAACTTCCAACGAAAAAACTTTGGACGAAATAGTTTAATGAAAAAAAAAGTTAATACTAACGTAGTGGCACCGTTTTCATCGGGTACCATAGCAATGATGTTGACGCTCATGTTGACCCGCATCATGTAGTTGACCCAGCAGGCGAAGAACATCATCACCGCCACGTTCATCCGCGCTGGGATCGCATCTTGCAACAACACATTCAATATTAAAACCAGGTGGTAGGACTCTCAGCAAGAGTTTGTCTTGGTATAGTTCTCTCGGCGGGTCTAGGCTTCCGTGAAGATAGCCGTTTGTGAATGAATGAATTAATGAATGAATGAAAAATATTTATTGTACACCATAACAGTAATATAAACATAAAAACAAAAGATGATGAAGCTCCATTGCGCATTGAAACGGCTAACTTCACGGAAGCCTAGATCCGCCGAGAGAACTATACCTATACTACAGTGTCAGATCAGATATCCTGCCTCCAAACAGTGTGCAAGCTGTGTAAGGATTGACACTGCGGTGCAGCTGTCAGGCGATCGTCATTTTGTTAACATTAAAAAAACACGCACACAAAAGTTAGTTGATTGATTCAAGTGTTTTGCGAAAACCATCTAAAGGGACGAAACACTTGTTGATTTTGTTTCTTTTGAGGGAACGGTACCTATTGCACTTTGCAAGGTCTTTGCAGATTATGCTTTACAGGCCAGCAAGTTGGTGCGTTGTTCTTTGGTTTGTTGTCCACTTCAGTTAGAAAATTCTGCAAAATATAGACATATTGCTCGTCTGTTTAATATTCCAAAAGTTACTAAAACACAGGGAAACCAAACGTTTGTTTCGCGTTCACACAATGTCAACGATTTATACTAATAATGCTATACTGCATGTTTGACCTAGGCATCTAAAGCTTTTACGTATCAATGGAGAACACTACCCTTGAAACAGGTTCAATGGTAAATGTCGCAACCATTAGCATATTTTAGACTAATATACCTACTCACTTTATATCAAACTGTGTTTTCCTTATTGATTCTCTACAAATGGATTTCTCAATACTTTATCAAGGGTATGTTTTAGTGTGCTATGACGTAATTGTAGTTTGACCGTAAACAAAACTATATAGTATGATATCGTAAATATCTAATAAATATCCATAATATTTGCAAGACCGTGAGGTCATGAGTACCAAAATGCTCTGTTATCTCCCATCTCTCATCTCGTCAACATTATACATGATAATTTTCACTAAAAACGGGGTATTTACCATGATTTGTGAGTTTTATGTAAATAACCATGATAGTTTTAAAAACTATATCATATATGATGTTGACGCTCATAAATGCTGACTCACATTATTGGTCCCGGCTTTTTCAAAGTTGTTAGGCCATAGCGGAGGCCTTCCGGCGGCCTATTAACTCCGTCACAAGAGTTGACCACTGACTCATACGAACTTACGTACTTGATATGAATTATTATAATTTCTTGCTTTTCCAGCAAGCTATGATTTTCCAGCTTTGTCCCTAAGTGAATTTAAACAACGCTGCAGGGCCGTTACAGTTCTAAAATTTAACGGAAATATTTCGATTCTCGTTTGTTTTTCACTTGCACTTGCTTTTCCAATTTCGAACATAAAAATAAATAAACAACCTCTGAACGTTCTTCTCGCGTCTATTGAAATAAGCTCCCAGTTTTTGTTAGTTCTAAAGTTCTAGCTATGCCTCCGATTAACTTTCAATACCGAGCTGACCACGGACAAACAGCATCGTCTAGTTCAATGGACTGTTTAACTCTCGTCTAACTTGTAATCTATACCTATTATACAGTGAAATCTCTGCGACTTCGTGTGTCAGAGGTTTTTTTACATACATCAATTTCAACCATTTCCATCATCGATCTGCGACATAAGTAAATAATAAATAAATAAATAATGCAGGACAATCCACATAGCATCATCCAACCCACTAATTAAGCAGAGCTTGTGTTATGGGAATCATAATAATATGACTGATAGATGTACCTATATTTTTTTTTATACATAAAAAATATCCAGAACACCTGAAACAAATATTTGCAGATCGTAGAAACAACTTTCAAACACAAATCATGGATACATCATGAAGAGAGATTTCGCTAAAATTACCGATAAAAAAATATGCTCAATCTAAATTTTTTTTATTACAATCTTGCACCACACAAAACGAAATACTCTGGTTTCTAGAACTACGTTATACAGATTGACTCAGTATACCTACAAACTAACTAAGTAGAAGAAGTAAGTAAAGACAAAATAAGTAGCAAATTTTTAAACTAATAGTTTAAAATGCAATAACAAGATCGAGGTGAGGCAAAAGCGAAAGCGCTTGACAGATTGAGAACGGAATAGTTTTTGACACTAGTTATACGAGTGAAATCAATAAGAGCCAAAACTCACTTCCCAAACAAAAAGGAATGCCAGATATTCTTCGTTATCACCTTTAATATAAAATCAAAACGCGATCTACGAATCCAACCTCAGACAAATAATCCAACACTTATTACTGATCATGTTCTGGCTCCTGTTAGTTGTCCGTCAAAAAGTGCGATCTTTCACCCTATTGCAAATAGGTTGTAACCTTAGGCGGACAAAGCTGGGTGATAGATGGGAATAATCCAACATTATACGACGCTTAGCTTCCCCGCTTCAGACGTGCCGTCAAACTGTCCGTCTTCATTGTTTCACATTTGTTTTTAATCATGTTTTGAAATTAAGTAATTATATTAGGAATCATACAAATAATAAATATACATGGAAATGACAATAATTTTCTATAGCCATGGCCTCAAATCAGAGAACTCAGTCTTCTTCATAGTCACGAGATAAAATTATAAGGCATGAAATAACTAAGTTGTTTTTACAATTGAACGACCTCGTCTATCTTAGAGAGGTCAACAATGACATGACTAAGAATTATTTCAGCAATAAACCAAACAAGTACCAAAATCGTAGTTAATGAATACGGGTAATTATTTAATGTACCTAATCTATTTACCTATTCTAGCAAAGAAGTCGAACTATCTGCGACGGAATCGTTTGCGACTGCGGCACAGAACAGATAACAATATGCCCAAAGTAAAAACGATTTTGTGGTGGTCTACGCAGTGTGCAAATAATGTCTTACTTATTCGAATTCTGCCAGATACATCTACAATAATGTTCAAAAGACCTAAATGAATGTACCTGTTTATGTAGGTCATAGTTGAGATTTTTAATATATCAATTCAATTGATAATATAATTTTTTAGATAGGTACCTGCTTATTAAGATATATTGCCAAAAACTGGGATAAATTAAAAACTTTGGGGAAGACCGCTTATCAAAAAAAAGTTGTAAAGAAACAGATATCCAGGGCTTGGTCATAGGATCGCCTTAAGTAATATAATGAATAGTGCCTAGGTGGCACATATGGGTAGATGTAAACTACCTACCCACTATCTATTATTAGCAGCACAAAATGACCGAGCCGGTACGACTATCATTGTATTGTTGCATTGTTGTCCACAACGTGCCATCATTGAATCGCCACCCAGTAGGTAAGTATTTAACTAATGAATGTGTTTGAAATACAATCCGTTAAAGTACCACCGTGTACCAGGCAAGTGAGACCTCTTAGCAAAAACTGGAATTGAAACTCATTAGCTGTTAAATATCAAAATACTTGTTTATGACTAACTAGGTGTTGAAACGAGTAGAAAGAATACATTAATATTATATTATGTATTTTGAGTATAACCAGCTAAGTAACCTTGTGTAAGTCAGTGGCCACCCTTGCACTTGCCGTGCCGAATGCATTTTCCTAATAGAAAAATGCATTGGAGCATGCATGACCTGTTTCAAACCCAGGACTATTGCTACCGTTCCACCACCATATTAAAATAAGGAAAATGGAACGTGCAGAAATTGCACAGAGAATCCAGGGTGGGTAAAGTTAAAACTCCGACCAAGATAAAATAACTCGGTATAGTAGCCGGCCTTTGGGTAGTATTTTGCAAATATTGAGGTAAGTAATTTACCTATTATTCATAAACCTTATCTATTTGCATACCTTCCCGTACAGTACGGGAAGGTATGCAAAAAGACGTACAAACACCCAACTATCTGCAGCAAATCGTGGTTTTCCATCTAACTCATTACAATAATCATACGCAGGTTTCCCTTTCACAATTTGACATGAATTCCTAGTTGATAAACAGAATAACAACATGAGTCATCCATTGGGGCATTTGGAATTATAAAGCATAGCTAACATTAGTGTAGAGCCTTACAAATACTACCAGTGCTCTCGAATGGTGGAGAAAAACATACATACATACATATAGCAAGAAAACCGGCATGTTGTGCAAAAACTACAATTCTGTTAGGTTGATAAAATCGTTGGGTTATCGACTGACTGACAATCACCGCACATTAAATACCTACTCTTCATATTCTATGGCATTGCCATAGCTGTAACTCATAGAGACCTAAAATTTTCAGGGTGTTTTTCTTTTGTTTTTTTTTGTAAGGAATTCCAAAAATTCAACTATTGGAGCACGTTTTACTAACATATATTCTTTGTAATAAAAGAGAAGTGATCACCTGATGAGATAGAAAGATCACGATAGTGTCAAATTGGAGAGGTAATAGGAAGATAACTTGTGCTATTTATGGGTTGAAGCTTTATCTATTTACTTGATGATTTATACAAATAATACCACTCAATCAACAGACTACCTGCTGACATTATTTGGATGTCTTTTCGGCACAAGCCAACCAGACATAGCCGGTCAAAGCTAGACAGAGCCAGACACAATGCTATCATGTATCCATAACCTGCTAACGTATTTGTAGACGTATTACCGTTTAGCAAAAGTACTAGATTATTTCTGTTCTTTGGTAAGACCCTGTGAGATTTTTACGTAAAGTATGGTCCCCAAAAGTGGGAAAATTGGAAAAGTGGACACTGACAGACAGACTGGGTCTAGTGTAAGTACCTAGGCTCTCGTTCGTTCGTTCGTATGAGTCAGTGGCCAACTCTGGTGACAGAGTTTCTAGGCCGCCCGAAGGCCTCTGTCATGGCCTAACAACTTAACCTAGGCTCTAATATAGATACACACGTTTCACTATTGATATTCAATTAAAGAATGCAGCAATACTTGCAGGGGTCAGTCCCACGTGTCTAGTTACTCCATAAAAACTATAACTTGTGAACCAGTTCACTTTATAGCCAGTTTCCGCAATGTCAGGTACAAACCACATGATAGTACCTAACTAGTAGGTGTTCAGGGTTACATTCTATCTATTAGTGCTCGTAAAAATTAGGTTAGGTACAGGTACCGACATAACAAAACAACTTCAAATATTTCAATGTTTTCTTTTATAGACAGTCATGCACGCATTTCTCACCATTGTCATGTTTGAGAAAATTTCCAAGGATAGTTTTGTTCTATTTTTTCCTAGAACTTTTCAACTTATTTATATAATAATTATTTTTTTTATTTTATAAAAAAATACCTCCCACTTGTAGAAGAGACTCTAAGAGAGTGTTCTGTGATTATTCGTCTAGCTTTGACTTTTGTTATGTTATAAGTACTTTTGAATTTGAAATAGGTAGGTTACTCTAATACTTATCTAAAATCCTGCGACAACTTTTTATGAATAAGGAGAAATGTTAGTTCACCGGTCAACTTCCATCGTCAACGTAAACAACCCTTACCCATGCACCCCTACTTTCTCATTTAAAAAATAAATTTGTATTAGTTACCTTTTTGCATAGGTAGGTACTTCACAGTCAGTATCCATGGAAATGTGCAATTGAATTGGCCACTTACTTAACGTCGCTAAAGTTTATAATGAGCCGAGACGTGTCGCGATCATTTGCGTAACGGTGTGGTCGTGTCAACTTCGAAAAACTAATGGTTACTGGGAAGATAGATGGTAAACGACCTAGAGGACGGATCCCAATATGATGGTCCGACCAAATTCGCACTACCCTAGACACAAAATTTCACGACGCGCTGCACGCTGCGAGAGATCGTAATGGTTGGCGAAATATTGTTGCCATGAGGAGTACAACGCGAGGAGGAGTGGTCGTGTTTGTGACGGGTGGCTGATGGTAGAGAATGGTGCAATTGGTGCAGTATCGAGGTAGGTGTTAAGTACTTATACCCAGCAGTAGTAGGTGCAATCAGGCTGTGGTTTTTGTGGTTACCGTACCTAACCTTTTAGACGCTTGCAATACCTAAATGTACCTGGGTACAGAGGTGAGAAGAGTTCTCCTCTCCCCTGGAAAGACTGTACGTGAGTACGCGTTGCCACTTGCCACACTGTGGTCTGTAGTTTTACCGGTTAACCACAAAACACACTCTGCAGGCCTATAGGTAATGACGAAAGTGGCTGGTTGGTAACGATGGAATGTAAGGAAAATGGTATTGATGGCAGGTGACAAGATGGTCAAATCGCTCGCCTTGAGTGTCCCCATTGCACATAGCCGAAACATGCTCCGTAATTTCACTTGCTCCAGTTCTTGAAACCTCGACACAGTAATGCTCACATTTTTAAATATTTTTTTTTACTACTGTTGATATATTTTTTTAATTTAGTTATTAGTTTACAATAAAAAACAAAGGAAAATTAAATCTAAGTGTTCCCCTAATTATAGAATGGATGTGATGCGGTGACCCACTGATGGAATCTTGTCACGGTTCTTCGATTGCTACGCTAGTCAACGCAACCAATGTATCTAAACCTTAACTATTTTGACAAATGTTTACCTCCATCACCAGCGGAATCTCCATTGTACTAAACCGCGAAAAATGGAAGAAATCTTCACTCGTCCTGCAGTCCAAATTATAAAGAAAAAATAAAGGCCACTGCTCAGATCGCCCAGCAATGTCTGTAATGTGCGATCTAAGTATAAGAACTCATACGTCTTGGTGAAAGTGCGAGAATGCTGGTCCAGGCGCCACCCTCGCCGCCGGCGCCGGCGCCAATGATAATTACCCCAGACCCGTGCACTTTAATGTCGCTTCAGAGACACGTGAACACGTCTGCTTGAAAATGACATAGAAATTTAAAAGTAACGGTAGGTACTACTGGGTTTGTGTTTGAGTGGTTTTGGGCACTAGACTTGCTTGAGTGTGTAGAGTAGAGATCACAAACCAGTCTTCATATTCGTGTAGATATGCATACAACGTATTCGCTTCAAAATGTAGAAGTGGCGCATGGCGGTCAGCTAAAAGGCTTATATAGTTTTATCATTTACTAGCTGTCGCCCGCGGCTTCGTTCGCGTGGAACTCGGGAACCGTACTTTTTTCCGGTATAAAAAGTAGCATAATATATTCTATTCCCGATCATTATCAATTCATGTTTTAAATTTCAGCCAAATCGGTTCAGTGGTTGTGAAGTTATAGAGAAACAAACATCCAACCTTTCGCATTTATAATATTAGTGTGACAGTGTGATATGATTTTTGTCGCCACCTTTTTAAGTCATCCAATAACAAGGACCAAAGTAAGAAAAGCAAGCAACCGTACAAAATAAGAAAACCTACTAAGATATTCAGAGACATAATTAAACCCTTACGAAAGACGACATTGAGAAATTTCCTGTGAGGCCCTTAATATTTTACTTACTAAGTAGGTAGAGAGGTAATTGTAATTACTTTTAAATCTGTGTTAATTTAATGTTGAAGGTAGCTAAAACGAGCCTTGAATTACAGAATATTGAGTCGTAATCTTGCTATAACTGCTTTCATCGAGTTGCTTTGCTATTTTTAGCTTCGTACTTTTACTGTATAGGTACCTAACCGATTACAAACTCAGTTTTTTTCGTTGCTTGTAGCTTTGTAGCTATACAAAGAACCTAAGCAAAAAGTGATTATGTTGTTGTATGTTGTATGTATCATTATTCCCATCTGTCACCTAGTTTTGTCCCCCCTAAGGTGACAGGATCGCACAAAAAAGTGCGATCTGTCACCCTTTTTTCAATAAGGTGGCAGATCGAAAAGTGGTCAATTGGAGCCTTTAGCTTTTATTTGTGAAAGCAACACAGAGAAATTATAAGTTTTCAAAGCATGTCAAGTTTATGTACCTAGGTATTAGAAGTTGTGTGAACTAGTAGCCAACTCTTTATTGATGCACGGTTTATAATGGTGTTTATATACCCACCTATCAATGAGTTTACTTTGTCTCTTGTTTACAAACGGGTAACGGTGCAGCCTACTTGCTAAACTGCCTTAAGAATTTAATGATTCATTACATTTCGAATGCCCCAGTCGAATGCAAAAATGTATCATTTTAAACCTGTTCTAAAGTTCGTTCACCAAGGGTCGATGCAACCGTAATTCTTATAAAAGCGATGGTATAATAAATAATAAACAAATAATGCGTTTTCCTTAAGCTTTCTTTAGTAAGTTATTGCTGGAATCGCTGGCACTGGGTATACATTTAGCACCAGGCTCTCTAACGAGTCAATTATAGCCACACTATAAAAAATATAAAAAAACGAGTCAATCGCAAATAGGTATGTAATTAGCGCACTGCACACAGAGCACTTTGATTGTTCTGTGCCACAACACAGAGCACATAGAGAACACTGCTGCCGTCCGCTAGCTAAAACGCCGTTAAGTGACATGTGGTCAAATTTCACTTTTAAATGCCATGTTATAATGCTCAAAATTCTCTATCGACCTGTCTTGGAACTGTGTTCCTATCGTTTATAGTTTTCGAGTTACAGAAAGTAAGAAAGCGGCAAACTGACACTTTTATTTCTAATTACAATTCTAAACAGTCGTTAAGTAGCATTACTTGGCTTAATCGCAGTTACAGTTGCTTAACGTTGCCGTAATATGAAAACTTACCTAAGTGATGCATAGCTAAAACATCGTTAATCAATTTTACTAATCTTAAACGTGGTTATAGTACCTTTATATAGATTAAGCCTAGTTTTATTTACCAAAATTTTACACAATCCAATGCTAAAGAACCGTTATATGTAAATACTAAGGTTAAACGTAGTTAAAGTCACTTAACTACGTTTAAGCTATATATTCTTGTTCATATTTACTTAATAAAACAACTCTTTCACGGCGTCAATTAAATAGTGTAAATGAAATTAAAATATATTTTTATTGAGTTGCTACACTAAACCGTGGCTAAGTAGCATTCCACAGCTAAAGAGTAGTTATCTGCTCTCGCGTCGCGGCCTTCGCGTCTTACCGGGTAAGGAAAGTAACGTGTCCTAAGAGCGGAGTAGGATGCGGGACAAGCTAATACAGGTGTGGTATTCAACGTAATTGTTTTACCTCAATAATCAACAGGTTAAAAAGGTTAAATTAAGGTAAATTTAAGTAAACTGTTGCTTCAATATCATGTCATTTTCGATCGCAAAAAAGTAGCCTCTGTTTTATTTCCGGTCATTATCTATCTGTCTTAAATTTCAACCAAATTGGTAGTGATTTTTGAACATTGAGTTTTAGAGAAACCAACATCCAAACATCCAAAGTTTCGCATTTATAATATTAGTGTGAAAGTGTGATGTGATTATTTTTTCTTTATCGGGTGCTCACTCACGCAGATTGGCTGTACACCGTTTGAAGATTCCCAAGATGTCTCAGTAAATCATTTATTTATTTATTTATTTAATTTAGAACATCCAACGAAAAAATCACAATAAATGTTTAAAATAACATTTTCAGACATATATCTATGTGTTTCTCCAACTATAGGATGCCATAGCGTGCATTTATTATGTAGTAGGTAGCTACTCAACTAACAAATTATCAAATTATTATCAAGTACCTAGGTACATGTTATATAAATATTATAAAACCTAACATAAGAAATTAACTTAAAAGCTTTATAATATAATGCTTACTGACTCGGTATGCAGCATACGTTATCGTACCTAAGTTTATCCTACTAAATTATTTCTAATCATCTTCTTACTAAGATACCCCGGATGTGATTGATTGTGAACTTGAGTCACAATGAAGCTCATGGCCTGTCACGGCGTTAGATCACGAAGAGTAAAAGAAGGGAAGGGCGGCTTTTGCCTTGCAGTGGGACAGTCACAGATAAACAATAATGATAATTATAATAATCTTCTTACTAGCATCACCATTAGCACATTGTGCTGCTTTTAATTTTCCAAACTTGTAAAAATTAAAAGAAATTGACTAAATATCCATATAGGCCAAACAAATTTGACTGAAAATTGGAATACACATAGCTTATAACCTGGAATAACAAGTTATTTTATTTATATTATTTTTATGCAAGTTTTCAATTAAGTACATTTTTATGAGTTTTTGTTAAGGTAAAAGGTAACCTAACCCACTAATATTGGAACCTAGCTATGTAATTAATCTTGCAATTGAATTTTAAGCTAGTTCTCGCTAAGCAATTGGGTTGTTTAGCAGACTTTTGTAGCTTTTATTTGAAAGTTTTAATGGTGACATTGAGTTGATCTGATGATGGAAACAGGAGCTGTTTCAAGGAACTGCTTCTTGCTTTACTCTAAGATAACTAGTAATTCTCTGAACACAAGACTTTGCAAGCACAAATTTTCAGAAGTGAGCAATTTACTGCATTTTTAGGAGTTATTCTGCTCATCACACTGAAATCCCTCATCAGAGCTTCATCATATTTTTATATGATCAAGTTAAAGCTACCTTTCAAATAAAAAATAAAACATTTCATAAGGCGAAAACAATTATCTAGAAGTCCTCCTTTTTCTCCCTTTTTATGTATGTTTCCAATCAAAATCCTTGACAAATAAAAGATATTAAGCCATAGAACTAAGTTTTAACTATATCGGTTTAAAATGCAACCCGTAGGCGAGAACAGACAGTTTGACAAAAGCATTTTAGGCCAATCTTAAAACTGAGCCGCTCGCTCATTCAATAAACAATTTATTTTAGTTTTAAATCCAGTTTTATTTTAGTAAATAACGTCTTATTGTAGGACAACCTGAAAGTTTAATAACTAATACTTGACAAAAAAGCGGTTACAGGGAAATGTTTTTGATTTAGATGCAATTTAGTGATGTTTGATAAGATCATAATAGACGCAAAAACAATTTTCAGACCAATACTAGTCTTAAACGTGGCTAAAGTACATTAACAGCTTTTTAACTAAGTAAAGCAAATTCATTTATTGCAAGTATGCTAACCTAAAACACAATGACTGCATTTTAGTTATGTATTGTTAAATAATTTAGTTTTCCAAAACACGATGCGGTAGTTA
This sequence comes from Colostygia pectinataria, assembly GCA_951394395.1. NCBI lineage: Eukaryota > Metazoa > Arthropoda > Insecta > Lepidoptera > Geometridae > Colostygia > Colostygia pectinataria. The sequence continues at coordinate 6,095,159 of OX596363.1, forward strand.
TGAACAAATCCACGACTATAGAGCCGTTAAGGTATACCTAACGGCGTTGTAGTGGTGTAAACAAGACTTTTACACTGTATAAATGCTATGCTATAACGCCAAAACACGTTTAAAACAATATTTTTCTATAAACATGGTTAAATAAAGTAAAGCTATTAGATAGTACTCAATTAGAGCTATCTTCCAAAAAAAGAAAATCTGTCATACGTCAAACGGTTATGAAGTGGCATCGATTTTTAATTTTCGCCGCGTTTTTTAGCGATATCTCAAAAAGTGGTTTTGTCACATAGCTGCGTTTTAGTTAGCGGACGGCAGACTGGTGGTCTAGTGGTAGCGACCCCGCCTTTCGATCCTAAGGTTGTGGGTTTGTATTTTTCTATTAGAATAATTTATGTGCGCAATGCCAGTGCTCGGTCATACAGTGAAGGAAAAAATCGTCTGAAGAAAGGAGAAAACAGGCATGTCCAAGAACTGAAAAAAACGAGAGTAGGCCAGTGTCCCAGCTGTGGGAACATTAGAAGGCTGTCATGCGGTTGTGTTGTTCGTTCTTTTATTTTATTATGTTTGTGAAATTCTGAGTGCTAACCGAAAAGTGACTATAAAACGTCGGTCGTCCATTGGCGAGATGAGTAGACAACATAGTCAAAGTCGCGGACCGTAAATGGATCAGATAGATCGCGGTAGACGGCTCAAACTAACGAAGTCCTAAACCCAGTGGGTGAAGTCAGGCTGTGGATGATGATTATGATAATGTAAAGCAGATACTAAAAAGATAATTTTCAAAATTACCTATACGTAGATAACTACCGAACGAGGCTGCAACACATGCACAACACGGATAAAACTTCAAGACTAACGGGAGACCAGTTTTCCTGTATTAGACCCTATAGGAAATAATTAAGATTTCTAGGAGAAGGCAGGCAGGGTTATGTATGTAACACCTGAAGTCTAGGCGTTTCACAAACATCAACTCTTGCATAGTGTGATCAATGCGTTAATCGTGAAACGCAGGAAACATGGTATTTTCAATGTTTACGCAAGGACGGTATAAAATAGCAGCTGCGTCGCGTCACGCTTCAACCACGTCATTGAACTTTGCTAAAACAGATATCTAGCTTAGGTAAAAAAGTAAGTCTTATTTTAAAAACTGATATTTTATGTTTTACTTAGACCTTCATTATTTGTTTTGATTCGAAAAATCGGCGGGCGGGCGGTGACACTGGCCGTGGTCGGAAGACTGTGTTATAATACATACCTACTTTATGTGAACCTACATTATATTCAAAACAACATTTATTTATCCAACTACCAAATTGGATATTCTACCGTTTTCTTAAATATTTTTTGACATTATGTCGTAGATATAGTAGGTACCTATACATAGATATGGGAACTACTTATGTTATTTCCTAGTAATTGTGTGCTAACGCAGTAATTTTTTAAAATCATTTTTGCTTACGGTCTGCGGAGGATGAATTGGCCATACAAACGTAATACCAAAATCATTCGTAAATTGTGTACATTTCCACTATATTATGCTTTACGTTCGACACAAATACCTAGTCCTTACTTATATATTTATGTTCCTGGATATTTATGGTTTACAAATTCCTATCGCAACGATATGTAAGTGAAAAAAACTTACTTCATTAGAAATTAAGGCTATATTAGAGTCAAAATATCAGCAGGTACACAACAATGACTCAATGTTATGATCGAAGGTAACTCATCAATAAATCATTAGAGCATCGCAGGCAATTTAGCCATCAAACCCATAAAAGCAATCAATCAAGAAACTAAAAGATTGTAATGGTTATAGCTAGGTAGGTTATAGTCATACAGTATAGGTAGTTACACATCTTGGCGGTCACTCCTCTCACTTTAAAATGCTGCGATTAATATCTATAGATTTACGCATAACATAATGAAATTAAAAATACTTTACTACGGTTCCTTTTATAATAATCTGTGACTACGGTAGGTATAACTTGCATAAATAACATTTTTTTTTGTAAATCTAAATTGTAAAAAAAAAATATTTTCCCAATTAATTATTTTATAAGTTTATTTTGTAATAATATCTTTGCTAATTGAAGCAATAATAATTATCCCAGTTAATAATTAACGCTTCTTGTTTCCAAGTAGGTAGCTGACTAAAGACATTATCATCAACAGTTTTCTATTTTGTTCACCTTCAACTCATTAAAAGCTCGCTTTATTGACTTATAAAATAGTGTTAAAAAACTTACCGAATATTTTGAAGTGGAGCTTCATGTTGTCACGTTAACACAAGCACGAGTCTGCATAGACGTAAACGCACGCAGCGCGCGATTCGTATCGTAACCGCGTAGCGTTATGCGCGCGCGCCTGTTTTTCCGCGACTGTCTGAGATCCGCACATTGCGCCGCATCGCCTGCTTCGCCTCGCGTGCCACTTCTAAACATCCGATTGTCAATGGGCATTTAGCGATGGTAAGGTGACTGCCAGAGTAAAGCGGAATTCAGTACTGTAACTGAACTCAACAACACTTTTGTATCTAAAATCACAAATTCAGTCTACGGTTAGTGTTTTACTGGAAGTTTTAGGGTTACCAACTACCCGACATAATGTTTTTTAAAAATACCTTACAAAAAGTTAAGTCGGAAAGCTTGCTACGCAGGCGTAGCACTCTGGCTACGTCGCAATTCGGCTCACGTAGTACCGGTTTTGCAAATTTTATGCTATCCCACACTAACTAAAGTCAATTTTTTCGAGATTAAAACTAGCATAAGTGTTATTCCAGAAATTAAACTATCCACACTCTAAATTTCATCACAATCGGTAAAGACGTCACGTGGTAACAAAAATTCACACACACAGATTTTCAAATTTTTTATATTATTATTAATATTTATTATTATTAAAGAGCGTTTGCAGCACTGCAAGGTACAATGTACAGCGGCTATAAAGTAACTCATCTACAACACTAGATACTGATATACTCGTATCTACATAATGCTGTTTGACGCCACTGCCGATTTCTAAGTATTTTGCATGGCCAATGACACGTTTTAATATTTTAAGAATTCGAGGCACACCTTTGGTCTTGTGTAATAAATACCTAAGCTAAATGGATTGAATGGATGTGTAGAGATGTAATAAAGACGGACCATACTTTTACAAGTTTTAAAATAATACCAAATAAAGTTACATACTTACAATTTACTTGGCTTGATTAATTATTTTACCCCTAAATTCCGTTGATGGATTTCATAAAAGGCGATTAAGGGATTAGGTACACAAGCAACATTTACATAAAGATCCGATACTGCGATCACTAAATTTTTTTTGGGAAGGCCCAAGACCAGCTTTAGAAAGTCTATTGGCTGATATTATGATTATGATGATAATGATTCTGATGATGTATTTACAAATCCCAGAGACACTAGTAGAGTCACGCCCCGCGGGTTTGTCCGCATTGAGTTTTCTTGCGCAAACTTCTTCAAAACACCCAACGTGATTTTCAAGCTCTCGGGAGTTAAATTTCTGGGATTCTTCTAAAAGGTCATCTCTACACATTAAAAGCTAACACAACACAAGTTCATGTCTTCAGTCAGTCGGTATAGTTTAAGTAGATACCTACCTACCTCATTATATTTAGATTTAAAAATTACCATGACTGAGATTTTTAGGACTCCGCTAATTTTTAAATGTCAACCTTAAGTCTTTATACTAGACCAAATTCTAGAATCTAAACAATGAACAAGTCGATAAAATACAGAAATAGGTACAGAGCCTCTCAGATTCGCGTCGATAGCAACCAACTTTTTTGCTTTTATTTGTATATCGTGAGAATGGCAGAGCTCATTTATTTTTAGCTTTGTATTTATAAAGCGAATACCTGTTCTGAACACGGGACCTCGCTGTAACCTGATGTATTATGTTACGAAAATATATTGCTTGGTAACAGAGGTTCTCAACTCAACAGGATGATGCAATGTACTTACCTACAGAAATAGGACGTTTAGATGCAGATTGTCCAATTCGCAAAATGATCCAACTGTCCGAAAATACAAAAATCTCAAAATGACAAATTTGCTGTAAATCCAATTCTTTTGGATCTACCGCGAAAAAACACCGACATTTTCAGGAATTTTTCGAACCTTGAAACTTTAGCAGGTATCAAATGTGAGTTACTTTTATGAGTAGACATCGACGACCTTGTCTGATTGCCCAGCGTTAGCCTTTACTATTCATAAGACTTGATTTTAGATATGCTTAGATTTTTCTAAGTTGATAAGTATATCACATTTTGATTTCCAATGTTTTGTTTTTTTATTTTGGTGCCGTTGAACATTGCGTAGGTATTTTAAACATTATGTTGCACATTCATAGGATGTGTGAAATTAAAAGCTAATATTTTCAAACAACAGAATGTTTTATTGAAAAGTAGGACACGTTTCTCGGAAGCTTAATGTAAAGGTAAACCCTACGTAAACATGACTAGTTATCAACAATCAAACATTGAAACAAATATCATAAAATCTATATTACGTTGAGAGATTCAACACGTAATATCAATTAGGTTCTAATACATAACATTTTAAATATTCTATTTATTTATAACCTTACAAAAATATAATTATTTACAGAGAACATTTTAAAAAACCATCATTATTGAATTTTGTACAGTATATAATATATCGTTGAGGCGCATTAAACATCTCATATCTCATTTTAACAGACGAAAAACGGTGCAGCTTTTCAAGTCGACGCGTATACACAATATTTTTTAAATAGAAATCTTGAATCTCGTGAAACTGAAGCCTGAACAATCTTAGAATAAGTAGAAAGTATTTGAATGTATAAAGTTGTTAAGGGCCGGCGCCTACTAAACTGGGCGCCCCACCCTATCAACTAAATGATTAATTTATTATCATAACCATCCATCCATTAACCTGATGGTAGGACTTGTGGTAGGACTCATCAGCAAGAGTCCGTCTCGGTGGGTACTGGGTAGCAAGATATACTGCCTCCAAGCAGTAGTATGCAAACATTACTATTCCACTTACCACTTCGTTCGTTCGTATGAGTCAGTGGCCAACTCTGGTGACAGAGTTTCTAGGCCGCCCAAAGGCCTCTGTCATGACCTAACAACTTTGAAAAAGCCGGGACCGACTGCTTAACGTGCCCTCCGAAGCACGGGAGCGCTCAGTTGAAATTGCCACTGGCGGTCACCCATCCAAATGATGACCACGCGGAACAGTGCTTAACTTCGTTGATCGGTAAGAACAACTTAGCCAGCTACGTCACGAGCGCTCCACTAAAAACTATGATTCCATTGAGCTATGTAGATGCATTAAGTAGAATGTCCTTTTAAGTTTTAAGGGACGGATATTCAGATAAATAGTAGGTATAATATAATATGATGATAGCTAACTTTATCATTATGATCAGCCTTCTAATGTTTCTACTGTTGGGATAGTGGCCTACTCTCGAGTTAGTGTCATAATCCACTCGCGGACCCAATGCAGGTTGGTGGATGGCACTTGTCTTCCTAATTCCTAGATCTTCCTAGATCCTAGATTTTCTTCACCGTTTGGGATCAAAATAAATAACAAAGAAATGTAGTTCGTACAACAAAAATCGTTGGTACAGGACCGGTTTCGAACCTACGCGACCTTACAAGACGGTGGTCACTACCACTAGATCTCCAGTGTTCCAACTATAAATAAAAATAAAGCCTATTTCACCTTTGGTCTAACCAAAATTATATTTTTAATAGCTTTAGCGCCAGCCAGCTGAGCATATTGCAATACCTCATCATCATTCCCTTTTTTACCTATTTTCCTTTTGTACAGTTTATACGGCATCACAGTTCCTTTTACCCAGCAGGGTATAAAATTTACATCGACATCTTTAGGGTAATTTTCGTCTACACTATCTATATTATCATCTAATCGTGAATAAGGTGCTGTTTGTAGCGTAGGTATACATTCCTTTAGTGGAAACCATTTGTATGTTTCTGGGCAGGCCAGGTCTGAGGGTGCGAAGTTGCCTTTGTAGCGCATTTTGCGGCAGGAGTGGATATAGTAACCCATGTAGTAGTACTGTAGGGTTGGACACAGCTTGTGCAGTTGTCTCGTAAACTCTATCTCTCTGGAAGATAAATAATAATCAGCATGAAATGTGGCGTAGCTGGCTAAGTCGTCATAAAGGTATGTAGCATGTGAAATTACTGGGCGAAATAGTTTTTTTATTGTTATTGTGTTTGTAGCCCATCAAGTTCAGTTCAGAATAAGTGCTTTACTGTTTCTATCTTGTCGAATCACTGCCAAATGTTGTGGTAAATTAAGAAAAGTTGAACAAACTTATTTCATTTAACTTATCAGTTTCGTCATCTTTATTGGCTCATCCGTTTCATTAGATTAGATTAGATAGGCCATAAATGCTTTTGTCTGTCTGTCCCACAATACTGTGTTCTCGCCTACAGATCGCATTTTCAACCGATCTGGTTGAAAAGCAGAATAGCTCCTCGAAATGCATGTATGTAAGTTCGTATGAGTCAGTGGCCAACTCTGGTGGCAGAGTTTCTAGGCCAACCGAAGGCCTCTGTCAAGGCCTAACAACTTTGAAAAAGCCGGGACCGACTGCTTAACGTGCCCTCCGAAGCACGGGAGCGCTCTGTTGAAATTGCCACTGGCGCTCACCCATCTAAATGATGACTACGCGAAACAGTGCTTAACTTCGCTAATCTGATAAGAACAACTTAGCCAGCTAACGTCACGAGCTGTTCAGAGAACTGCTAGTATGTATTTTATACTAATGTAATTAAATTAAGTACCACATATTTTTATTTTTATTAACTTACCTCAACGCGCCATACGTGCCCAGAGTCAAGTTCATATACTGTGGGTCGTAGAAGAAGTAGACGGAGGAGACACATTTGGGCAATATATCAATAACGCCAACGGCCATTAGCTTCCCGCTGAGCCAGTACTGCTGGTGGAAGGAGCCGTAGCCCAACGGTGGACTATCAGCAGTGTGCTCCTCCTGAAATCAGAATATCACTAAATAGTATAAAACAAAGTCGCTTCCTGCTGTCTGTCTGTCCCTATGTAGGCTTAGATATTTAAAACTACGCAATGGATTTTGATGCGGTTTTTTTTATAGATAGTGAAGATGACTGTTTTTAAGTATAATTTATTATTGTTATGTGCTAGTTTGGTGAAATATGACAATAATTGTTCAAGATGACGAAAAAAATCAAGCCGACTGAGAGCTTTTTTCTAAAACGCTACTTTATCCCTTTGAAATACAACAAAATAACGTATGACGGAATTGTTCCTCTTTATTAGGACTACAAAAAAGTCAGCAATGGCATATGTCTATAAAGTACGGATAGCTTTCTACAAGCATTTTAATGTTTAAAAAACTTTATAAAACGGGACGCGGGGTGGCCGGCGGGACATAGCAGAGGCATTACATTGCATCTATATATATTGCACCCACATCAACGACCTCAGTGGCGCGGTCGGCGAGTGCCTGGTTAAGTAGCGAGAGGTTGCGGGTTCTATCCCCGCTGCGGACAAATTTTTACATGATCTGCAAATATTAATTGGCTGGCAAGTGTTAACATGGCTAAGATCTAAAAGTGCAAAATACTTGTGCAATCCACATAAGGTACAAAACTTACCAACAATGGACTAGCAACGAGAAAGTCCTGAAACTTTGGTTCAGAGCATTTGTCAAGTGTATCGTTATGTATTGTAGTTTGGTACTTCACATACACATTGTGAGTTTCACTCGCGGTGGCTAAGTACTCTGCACTCGGTGGGTTAGTACGGACTAGTTTTATCTGAAACATTTCAAATTAATCAATAACTTGTCTTCTTATAAATAAAAATGAATTACTGTGCGTTAGTCTCGCTAAAACTCGACAACGACTCGACCGATTCTGCTAATTTTGGTCTTGAAATATTTGTAAGAGTCCAGTAACCCATACACTAGTTAACCTTTTTGAAAGTTATCTGATAGCTGGTTCCAAGTCTGGCTGTTGTGGTGTACTGGTACTCATTTAACATAGGTTTTAAGGCATTATTAACCAGCATTGTACCAAGTTTTTTGATGAAATAAATTAACTATCTATTAATCTATCTCCTAGTATAGGGTGTATTTACGTGATTATTGGGTGTGTAAGTGGCAATAGTGCTTACATTCATTGCCCATAGAATAACGAATTATATAGAAAACATAAAATAAAATATACTAACTTCTAACTTATATTTATAAAGATCCGGCAACTCATTTAAATAGTCTTCAATTTGTTTTTCTGTGTTTTGTTTGATGGGCAATGTGTCGATTTCTATTCCTCTTAGTTTCAGTTTCTCAAGGGTTCTCTCGCGCCTTAGTTGCTTGGCTTTCTTACAAGGAGCTTTGTTAGGATCTGGGCCAGAGTCTGTAACCAACCAGAACTAAGTGATAGCCAATAGGATAAGATAACATGCATTATCAGAGTCTGCTCTAGTAGGCAAAAGCGATATATCGTGACGGTTTTCAACACACCAACAACTTTCAACCTTACCTTTTCTTGTAAATTTCAATTCAGTTTCAATATCATTGTCAGCTGATGACCTTAATACTATTGATGTGTCTGAAACAATTTTCTCATAAAATACAAGTCTTACTCCACATAAAATAAATCCTATTTGAAACAATCAGCAGGGCAGTTATGTAAATTGGTTGCCATTACATAATACTGTTTCAATAAAAAATTGACATACTATTTGTATGAGTATGATGGCTCATTGACAGTTGCTGATAGAAATTTGATCTCAATACAGTTGCATAATAGCCATGATTGTCTTTAAACACTTAACTTTTCTTACCTTCAGAATCTTTCTTTAATCCCTCTTGTGTTACCTCAGTATTTATAACATCATTGACATCAATATCCTGAGGCTTAATAGTTGACTCTACAAACAGCTCTACTCCTTGTTCCCCCATATCATCAGAAGCACTGCTGCCGGTGGACATCTTCCTATCACTAGTATTGGACACCACCTCATCAGATAGGAACTTGTTGAACCGCTTTAATATTTTTTTTTGGGACTTAGACACCTTGAACTCTAACACTCGGCATCTAAAATTATCAATCAAGTAGCTTGTTAATGTTTACTTTACTGAGTAATGTAACAATAGATAAATAAAGATGACTAACATTCAAGTGCTACACTCAGTCTGCCTGGTCAGGGATGAGGTATTTAGTTATTAAATATTTATTTCGTTTTTAAAATTCAATAATTATTATCTAGTAAAATTCTTTACTGATCTAAGAATCAAAGAAAACATACCTTATGGTATACATCGGGCAGCAAGTCACATCCATTGTAGGTTTGTAGCAATACCTGCCTGACCTACGCCATCCTCTATCAATCAAGTCCTGATAGTCTGCTACAGTCAAGGAATGCGCCCACAATCCTGCAATATTACAAGTGAGACCAAAGACATTGAGAATAATCGCTCGAAGAGTGAGGCATGGACATCCAGTAAAATTCATGCTGTTTACAAAAAGAGGAAAACTTACCGTGACTGAAATTAGTATTAGGGCTGCCGCAGTATCCACATTTGTAACCTTCATGTTCAGCATAGTATTCTACGATACTGCGTAACATTTCTTACAAAATATTTGCTATTTTTATTGTGAAAACGCTGAAAAACCAGGAAAAACCCAACAACACTAGCTACAGCTAGCCTAGCTATAACTTACCTTAGTACTAGTATTATGTTATCTGTGGTTTAGCCTAGCGTATTTTTTTTTTTTTTAAATGGCAGTCTGACTGTTCATATAATATTGCCAGTGTCAAGTAGTGTCGACCTAGACAACAAAGACGAATTATCAGTCTGACGTTTATACAATATTGCCAGTGTCAAGTAGTGTCGACCTAGACATCAAAGACGAATTATATAATTAATGTTAGCTTTCTTCTTCTTTTTTTATTTATGTTTGGCATTGGCATCTAGCCAAGCCAGCCAGCCATGTGACATGTGTCACTTCATCTGTCAATGTGTTTATTTTGCCAGTGTCAGGTCAAGTTATTTGTCAAAGTGGACAAACAAATGATAGACTTGTGCTAAGTCTAGAGCACAAGGTCTAGCACTAGCTAGCATCATACGTCGATTTTCGTAGGTTCGTATTGGTGGCTAAAATATTTAATGGGTTTACACTATGGTATGTAAGTAAGGTTGGTAATTAAGATTGGTAGGTAATTAAGATTAGTGAATGTCGATAGCAACTTGTAATGTAGGTGTAGGTAATCAAAGACATTAATTTGCTCTTTTTCTTTGAGCCTCTATGGCTCTGAGGGTTTAGTTAGTAGAGAAATTATCGTAACATCGACGGTTTATCTTGTGAAGTTCGAATAGTTCCACCATCTTCTTCCACTTCAGTGATATTCGACATGATAGAAGCTTTTGGAAGAACAAGCTGCTTCCGTCTAGATCTGAAAATAAATAGAACAAGAACAACCTAATATGTACCTACCTACTTGGCTATTTCCTATACCTACTGTGCTTAAACTTATGTAGGTAAGTACATAATAAACTAATTTCTTAAAGGCAAACCATTGATTGGTCCATTATGACCAATCAATGGTATAAACAAATTAAAAGATACCTAGGCTATAATCTTTTATACAAATTAAAAGATTATAGGTAAGTAGTTATCCATTAGGCTTTATTCTTTTAATTTGTTTAGCCAGCTACGTAGGTACCTACCTAATTCTTCTAAAATTCCAAGGCTGTACTTCGGTCTCTCCCCATATTAGAAACACCGATCCACATAAAAAAAGAATTGTAGCATGAAAACACCAAATGTGTTTCCAAATAGATGGAGAATTCTGAAAAATGAGTTCGTTTAAGATTATGACTGAGGGACTTATTTCTACTTTATTGTCAAGACGGTTTACATAAAACCACTGATCCACACCGATTTACATTAAGTCAGTAGCTAAGTCAGTGCTGACTCCAAATTCGAGCAAAGTCAGTGCTGACCTGCTAATGACCTAGTGTAAACGCTGTCGTAGTGTTTCGAAAACGAGTTTCGGTCAATGCGCAACGCGGGAGCACAGACAAAGCGCACACACGCCAGGGTGCGCTGCGCAAGTGGGACTGGCACAGGCTAGGTACTAGCACAGTACTAGGTAGGATGTTAACGAGGCCTACGGGATAGGAATGCACCCGGCGGAGAGGCCTACGGGATAGGAATGCACCCGGCGGAATCGTCATTACGCGAGTGACCAAAAGCTCATAACAAAACCTACCTCAAACCGTTGTGTTACTTGTCCAACACCCAAAGATACGATTATTCCAGACGTGTTTCCAATAATTTTGATGACAGTGTTCACAGAATTCACAAAATTGGGCGTAAGTTCCTGAAAAAAGCATGTAGGTACCTAGGTACACTAGTAGATAGATACTAAGTAGGTAGGTCAGAAAAAAAACACACAAAGACAAAATAATGCGTAGGTATTATAAAGGAAAGTAAGCAGTAATATCACTACTCTGCCAGTACTAAGGCAAAGGCAATTCTAAGTTTTTAAACTCTTTTTTTATGTACGAGTTACCTACTTAGACTGTTAGGGATAACATAATATTATGGTCTTTATTTTTCCACCAGCATCTAATGCAGTATGTAAGGTACTCTTGCGGATAAAAGCGATCTAACTGCGGAATATTTTAATTGGCCTTCCTTTAAGTGTAGCTCTAGTTACATTTATCTATATAATTTATCTATTGTTATCTATTTAGCTGTTACTTTTCCTAAAATTTATAAAATAAAATATTGTGACAGTTTTCGTGGTTTAGCTTCTAACCAAGAATGCTCTGACATATATCTGTTAATATAAGTTGAGATATAAGTTGTTATAGTTGCCACAATTATCGTTCGTCGTTTTTAAGAGTAGACCTCCTGGCAGCCAGCAATAGAAATGCTGGTTCCTACAACATGGACAAGCTCGACCAAGCTACGCTGACCCAATACGGATTGTTATATTTATTTACTTACGTAGCATAAATCCAAAGTGAGATCCATGCCTGCAGCTGTCAAAGCGACAGCTATAGAAAGCAAGATCGGCCCAGGAATAACCGGAAACAGCCATGAGACAGCCACCAAAAGTCCTGGGATTACATGCGCTGTAAAAAATCTCGTGATCATTTTCCGGTAACAAAGTGTAACAAAAAGAAGTGAGGGTAAGCCATCCACCGAGCTCTTACTGCAAAATTCTCCTACTGATCAAAACACGAATTATGTAAATATGGTTTTATTCCTATAATGCACTTAGAACAATGCGGAATGAATTTATGTTAGCTTAGGAAAGGACTGGAAATACCTACTACTTAGGTACTGGCAGCCGAAATCCACCGGCACTAGGTACTATATGCACTATAAACTTACATACAACGATAAAGTATTTTCTTATGTGCTTTATCCTCTTTAATCTTGTATTGTGCTTGTACCAATGAAAGGTCTGTATGACGATGGTTCCCAAAACTAGTCGTAGAAAAAACGGTAATGCCGTCAATAGAGACGCCTGTCAAAAATGAATAATATTTTAATATTTGTAGAGTAGATACCTTACCTACTTTATGAACCAAACCATTGTTAAAATGAGCCACAATGATGCAAAAATTAGTAAAAAAATATGAGCCCCGTCAACAACCGAGAACTACGGCCTAATGTGGAATAATACTACAAAAACAACCGACAATAAGACTTACATCGTAAATATTGTATTCTGCAATTCTTGAGTAATATAACGGTCCATGAATACAAAGAGATATAATCATCCAAGCGTATCCAAAATTTAAAATGCAGAGAGCCCAAAATGGAACTGATTTGAGAATAGTTTTCCACGGAGCTTGAGAATTTGTGAGCTGAAACAAAGCGTATAGGTATGTACCTAAGTTAGATGAGATGGAAATTAATGGGAATAACATAGGTATAGTTCGCACAGCGGATCTAGGCTTCCGTGAAGTTAGCCGTTTGTGATGCGCAAAGACAATTTAGTTTGAAAAAGCTCCATTGCGCATCGAAACGGCTAATTTCACTACGGCCGAGATCCGTTGTTAGACCTATACCTACCTATTAGTTCTTATTAAAAATATTCCACTTAAATCTCTAAGTTAAATATTTTATGCTAAATATACTTAATGTTACTGGCGACCCGCCCCGGCTAGACCTTCAACTTGAATCACTCTACTCTCTAACTATTACTAGTAACTATACCTAGTTTAAAAGATCTAAGCGAAGACAACATACATGCAAAGGGACAGACAGAGTTACTTTATTATAAACTAGCTGTCCGTCCCAGCTTCGCGCGAGTGCAATGAAACCACACCCGTGCAAAGCCGGGGCGGGTAGCTAGTAATAAATATAGCCTATGTTACTCATGATAGTGTAGCATTCTAATGGTGAAAGAATTTTTTAAATCGGACCAGTAGTTTTAGTTTATTCGTAACAAACAAAAATGCAAAAATATAAATCTTTCCTCTTTAAAATATTAGTATAGAATAAGCAGAGATATCAATTTCGACAAAGGTAGGTACGTGAATATGGACTGGATGGATCATAATAATAGTTGGAAGACATCATACGGAAATCATTATTTATTATCAATACATTATTTATCATAAACTAAAAGACCTCTTCAGACTTTAGTCTATGCAAAATAGCAGATGTGCTGTGATTGCTGTGAATAACGAATCACGGCCTCAAGAACCTCGGTTTCCCATTTTTATTGTGGATGTTAATTATAGTCATTATCATTAATGTCTATAAGGTGCTCTAAGTCAGAGGTCAATAATAACTAGATTTCTAGAAAGGCACATTACGGCATACGGCCCATCCGTAAAGTACCTACAACCACAGAACAGATATTAGTACTACGTACTACAACATTACTACTGACATAATGAGGACAAAATCCATTCGTCCGTTGCGAAGCTCGAATTGATATAGAGTGATATTTTTTTCTTTTCCCTTAGGAAATCGAAAATACCTATTACGTACCTTAATTGGAAATATATTGCCAATAGTATTGATAAGATATTCTAGCTCCTCCCTAGAGATGAATGAGTGTGCCTTAGGAAAGTCAGTGACTAGCAGAACCCATAAGATAGACCAAGCCATTTGCAAGCCTCCAGAAATGTAGAAACCGATTGGCCATCGGGAACAGAAGTGGACTGCAGCGCAAATTAGAAAAGTGCAGCATGTGCCCATCGTTATACCTGACGATAAGAGAAATCGCTCTATCAATTGGCTGTACCCACGTTAAAGGGAATCTTATTGCGAGATAAGACTGTTTAGTTTGTTATATCATGCTAGGTTATAAGTTTAGGTAAGTACCTCGTATTCACTCTAAGGTATATAATAAGTCAGAATAATACTACCATGTGTCATCTAGGAACATAAGATGTAGATTTATAAGTGTTTGCCTCAGTCTATGTAAAATGTAAAATTTGTTTTTCTCACCACAATAAGCCCACATAAAATGATTCCTTTCCATCGGAGGAACCCAGTGCCTCAAAACTTGAACCATGCTTGGTTGCATAGCACCCTGTCAAGGAAGCTGATAGTAAATTAAAGGATCGCCTTGACCAAATTAAATTTAGTAAGTTGTAGGACAAAACTAACAGCGCAGAAACCTGTAAATATCCTCAAAATGAACAAAGCCCAAAAGTTAAAATACGCAGAAGCTGGCGTAAGGCAACTGAGGACACCTGAAATCAATCCTGTGATTCCCACCACCCAAGTTGGGCCAATTCTGAGAACAGGAAATAGTTAGTGAATGCGAATCGAAAATATTTTAAATCAAAATGAATCAAGATATTTTACCTGTCACCAAAACTATGGAATATAGGAAAGCATACGCAAAAGCCTATATGGTATGCAGAGAACAGCCTTCCGATTCTAATATCATCCCAGCTAATAATATCAACAGCCTGAAAGTGATTATGAATAAGTATTTATGAATTATTCTAAACGTGGAGCCCTGTAATTTTACCTTGTTAAAGCTACAGAATTTTAATTCAAAGCAATCCTAAAGTAAGATCAGTAAAAAAGTTAAATGTTTGTTTAGGTACCCCAGACCGTATCCTTGTTATAGATGAGCCATTACCATGTTTCGAACTTATAATATTAGAATCTTCTCTGTGTGATATCTGGGCCATCCCCACAATATGGACACTGACATTATATCGAACAAGGTATAACAAGAAATATCCAAAGAATATCATGACTCCTATCTGCGAAACAAACACAATTAAAGGGAAATCTGCTATTTTGCTCACAAATCCGGAAGAAATTAGCTTACGATTGCTCGCACCCTAATTTTGAACATCACCAATGCCAAAATATTGAAAACAATAAAATAATTATAAACAAGTCGTGGCCAAGGTGAATAAATCTTTAAGCGGTTTATCAATTCACATTAGTACCTATCTAGATGATAATATTATGCAGTTAGGTAGGTAGGTAGGTGCTTAGAGAAGAGTTTAGTTTGTAAAAACAATCAATTTTATTATTAAACCAATCAACAAATATCTAAAAAACTACATAATATACATCTGCCATATCCAGAATCTGCCCTAACAAACGATCAAAGTAGGGTAAGGTCCTTTGTTGTTATTGATTAGGTATTATGATGGTCAATATTTCAGAAGCAAAGCGAAAGCTTCTGATATATTGACCATCCTAATAATCCTAATAATATCACGATTATATTATAGATGGTTTAAGTTCAAATAACACATAGGATACTTTTTTTCCCAAAAAAATACTGTCCCTGTTAGGTATTGTAGGTAAGAATATAATTTGTCATAGTTTTTTCCAAAGTACAAAATCATGTGATAATCATAAAACATTTATTTCATAGTTAAATTGTATCAATATAAGTAATAATAAATAATTATGTAAGTAAGAACGGATAAACTAACATCACACTTAATAATTTTATTCTAATTTAAAATTGAACCAAATTCGGTATTTTCTTTACGCCATTTCAATGCCATAATTTGTATAATAAGTGCCTAGTACTCCCTAATAAATAACCTAATACCTACCAGCTTATTAAAATTTTGTAAAGAATAATTGCCTTGCTATAAAATGCGGTAAATAACTTTGTTGCACTTCATTAAATTACCTGTCAAGGCTCAAGAACAAGAAGTCGGTAATATTCCAACATTTGTCTCCTACTCTACCACAACATGCGTAACAAATAAATTATTTAATTATCACTTGAACAGGTAAAGACTACAAAATTACAGAAACATTAATCTGGCAAGGCAAGTCAAAGTCAAAGTCAAAAATGATTTATTTCAATAAAATCACAAGGATCATTTTGAAACGGCTTTAAAATCTATAAGTAGGATCGTCAAAACAACTTTTATAGAAACGATTCACAGAACATGCAGCAGTTATTATTATGTAGACACCTAGGTACATTTGGCAAAATATTATCATAAAATCTTGTAGGTATTGCCAAGTATTTCCATCAACGGGAATCTATAATGGACCCTAACTTATGCTAAGTAAGTAGGTATATTTTCTAAATGAAGTAGGTATACCGAGAGTGCAATGTGCTTTTCAAATAGATACAGTAATAATCTTAAATTCATATTAATAAAAATTAAATGCTTTATTTAAGGATAACTTGTGCGGTTGATTGAACAGATTTTATTGATAATATTTGCAACAAAGTATGCCTAAAAAATATGATCATTAAAATAGTTCTTAAAAAATATTATAAAAAGTTGATAGTTACTGCAAGTACGTGGCACGTACTACATACAAATAAGACAGCTAATAATATTTCATTCAAATAATATTGTCAAACAGTAACAAAAATCAATCAAAACAATCTAATATAATTTACATAATACAATTAATAATAATACAAATATCATCTAGCTGCCGTAAGTGAAGATGCGGTCAAAAGCTGGTTGTTATATTTCCTAAACAGTATTTTTAGATGCCTGTACGCATTTTCTAGAACTAGTAGAACTGGAAGTCAAACTAGTATTTCTATGTTATTTGTCGAATTCGTTAATTAAATACCTACCTACCTCAATCTAACAATAATACTTTAATAAAAATTAATACAATCTCCTACGTGTTACCTAATCTACTAGGATAAAATCTTGCTACATTTTTATGTGGCAACTCTAACTTTACCTACAATAATTAAAATTATATTTTACTAAAGTCACTAGTCACTCATGTCATGATACGAGTACATTACCTAATAGAACATTGAGATTTCCATAATAAATTACACATTTTCTTCCTGTTACGTTTTTACTTCAAGTGACCACACTGAGAGGTGTTTCTTTAACATCTTTGACATCACCATTCTTAACATGTATTCCGTTCATTTCCTTTGAATCACTTTCTTTCTCTTTTTTTTCCATGTCTTCTGGATAGTTCCAACGTTGAGTGTCCCCAGTTCCGAAGAATAAGAAGAATACAGCTGATATTATGTAGACCGAAGCTCCAACGAAGAAAACTGGCCGCCACTGCTCGAAAGTATTCTGGAAATAAATAAAGGAAAATTTATCAAACTCAAAAGAAATGCATCTGGTACCTATTATGAAAGATCTGATGAAATGTAAAGTAGGGACCCTTATGTCTTACTAAGACAGACTGCTATTAAAGAACGTTATTTAAATAAAAAAATTAACTCAGGTCACGGTGAGACTTGAACCCGTAACCTTTCGCTTGATACGCGGTCGCTCTACCAGTTGAGCCACCAAATCCTCACACAATAATCTTTATTGTAACACTATTATAAAAAGGGAAATCTTACTTTTGCATTGTACGATAGTTTGTAAGCACATGGGTTTAGTCTACCATGTAGTGTACCTACATAATTCACCTAAGTATCACCTGAGTGAATAAAGTCTACTAAATGCACCCGGATGAATAACCCAGGAACAAATGAATTAAGTATACCGCCCCACTTTTTAACCTCTTGATAAGTAATGAGTGCTTAAATCTTACCCCGTTCCTAGTGAAATATGCAGTTATCATCGGTGTGAAGAATCCTGCAGTGCTTCCGATACAGTTGGCGATCCCATACAAAGTCCCTGCGTAATTTGGAGCCAGATCTTGGTGGTTTTGTAAATTCGTCAACGTTGCAGCTCCATTGAATCCCATAGACATTGTGATCAATGCAACTGACAAAACAGTTGAACATCCAGCGTAAACCAATAACACAAGCAAAACTCCTGGAATTATGTGTGAAAATATCGTAAAGAACTTTCTTATAACTGTTGTCGTCATAGCTTTTTTAGCCAAAATAAAGTCCCCGATAATTCCAAACACCGTAGCTAGAGATAATCTGGCAAGGTATGGTAATGCTGATATTGCTCCAGCACTAGATAATTCGAAGCCGAGAACGCTGGATACAAATTTGGGTCCAACCGTCATAATGAAGTACAGGCCCCACATGTTGCCGAAGTGAAGAATAACCATGGCCAGGAATGGTATAGACAAACTAATGCTCTTGAATGGCGGCAGACTCTGAAAATAGAAAAGCTACACTTTAGTATGCACGCATATTGGCATAATCGATTAGTTTAGAGGAGGATTATCTTAAAATAAAATGAATATTGTATGACACCTTTCCTGAGTCGTTTCATCATTGCAATAATAGCCTTCTAATATTTTCACTGCCGTGACACTGTCATTCAACAATCTGCATAGGATTCTCATTCTACTACACTCACACAGTAGTACTAATATTTGTTCTGTACTTACACTAGGTATGCAGATTGTTGAATCATGTCTTCAGTTTTTAGTTTTTGGACATGCCTAAAAGTAGTTCTCTGTGATAGAACTCGTCCGGGGAAGGACTACCACCATACCTATTTCTACCGCCAAGCAGTAATGCTCGCATTGCTGTGTTCCGGTGCGAAGGGTATTCCGGTGAAATTACTGGCACATGAGGCTTTCGATGTTAGCCTCAAGGTGGCAACCCGCGAGTGATACCTCTGGTATTGCAAGCGTCCATAGGCTGCGGTAACCGCTTACCATCTTGTGGGCCGTACGCTTGGTTGCCACTTCAGTTGTATAAAAAAAAAAAAAAATGCCTGTTTATTAATGAATATTCTCTTATGCTGCGTTTGGTTGGATGCACCAGCATTTTTTTCACGCACATTTTTCGAGTCGAAAAACCGTTGTGCGCGACCAATTTTGAATCCACGACTTTAGGATTTAAAGCCGGGATCACTACCACTAGACCACAAGTACTCTATGTCTATGCTAATGTCGTTTAGTTCAAACAAATAGACGACCCAACTTTATGTGTACTTATATAACTTGTTCTGTTTAAACTGGTCAGTATAACAAATATGACGATCGATTAGCGACTCGCTGATGATGTAAATCGTGGGCTCAATAGGACATTAAATAATAGCATCCCATATTCTCGGAATGCGATCAAACAAGTTAACATAACACGATATTGCAAAAACCGTCCAGTAGGTATTTCATATTGGGCGAAGGTTAACTCACCTTAGTTTTAGCGACCTTGCCTCCTAAAGTATCTGTAATGTACTTCCTCTCCGCTTCTGTGATCCTTGGATGTTCAGACGGCGAATCATGAACCAGATACCACCAAAATCCACACCATATCAGAGTTCCGACAGCTGGTACGTAAAATGCTGATTCCCATCCAAATCTCTCCATAAGTGGGCCGGTTAGGGACCAAGTTACAACTGTGCCCAGAGTTCCTCCCATCATAGCGCTTATGAATTTTCCTTTCTCATCGGGTGGTGCCCATTTCGCGACTAAGGAATGAAGAGCTGGGTATATGAAGCCCTGAAATTATAGTAGGTACTCGTAACTAAGTATTCAAGCTTTTAAAGTTTCAGTTAGATAATGACCGCTAGAGCGCTTCCGAACTTTGAGCAGTTTTAAAATCCCAAATGTACCAGAATTACTTACAATTTGTAAGTAATTTTGGTACACTTGTAAGTTACAAGTAACTCATCAGAAATGTAAGCATAAAAACATACCCCTGCAAATCCAAGTAATAGCCGTACGATAACTAATGCAATGTAGTTCCAAGTGGCTGCTACAGGACTGAGTGCCGTCAGAAGTGCACTGGCTAACGAGCAATAGAACACCACATATCGTGGACCCCATCGCTCGGCCGCCATGCCTCCTAGTAGTGACGTCAGCGGATACAACCAGAAATAAGCGCCGAGCACTAATGCTTGCTTTGACGCAGACCAATCGAATTGGGCACTAGTGTCCTGTAAAATTGGTTAATTTAAAAGCTATTACATACAAACATCAGTCATGCTTCTA
Organism: Colostygia pectinataria; assembly: GCA_951394395.1. Classification (NCBI taxonomy): domain Eukaryota; kingdom Metazoa; phylum Arthropoda; class Insecta; order Lepidoptera; family Geometridae; genus Colostygia; species Colostygia pectinataria. The sequence goes on from OX596363.1 coordinate 6,115,506, forward strand.
CACAATGGGCAAAAAAGGAAATTACTCTGCTAAATAACTACAGATAGGTAGGCACAGAATTTGCGGTAGAGGCGTTTAATAAAAACCACTTAGTAGGTGACTTTGTAATGGTATAGTTCTCACAACGGATCTCGCCCGTCGTGAAATTAGACGTTTCGATGCGCAATGGAGCTTTTTCAAACTAAATTATCTTTGCGCATCACAAACGGCTAACTTCACGGAAGCCTAGATCCGCTGTGCGAACTATACCTAACTTACCACACCAACCAATAAAGGAAGTACCTAGTTTCCGAAAATCAATACATGGGCTGTGGCATATGCTCTTAGCCTACGCAATATCAGTACTATTTTGTATCAAGTTCTTTCGGTGATTTTTGACGTAGTTTAGGTTTTAGCTTCCATAGGAAGCTGTAGATTCGATATCTAAGCAAACATTTAAAATTTTCGGTGGTTTTGTAAAACACTTAAGTTTGGTTCCAAGATCGACTTCCTTGTTTGATTTTTTTAAGTTGGTGGGTAGATATCTTTTTTTTATTTGAAAAAAAATGCATGTTCATGTACCTGTGGACGCCTAGGCGCTTGTCTAACGTCAGTAATGTCCACATGCTGCAAGGTGGCATTTCTGACTACATCATGTTTCGAGTCGCATTGAGATTGCAATCTGGTAAAAAGGGTGAATTAGTTACGCTAGCTATTCGCACGCAATATGAGTTTCTTACAATATAAGGTAGTATTAAAGCTATGGAAGATGTCATGTAATGACTTTGATATAATAAGTGTAATTGTTTATGGAATCATGGTACAATACTATGTCAGTGTCGATTAGAGGCAAAGAGTTGGAAAAATAAAGGACAAGTCAATCAGACGGAAAGCATGGTTACGGTTTAGTCAAATGACGTGAATAGTTAACCATAATAACTATCACAATTACATTTATACCTACCTCATAACAAGTTAAAATCACCAAGTGTAAAAAAGACGAATAGCATGGCACATAAGCTTGGAGGTTTAATAGCAAACATACCTAATATAAAGTAGATTATGTTTCCACCCATAACTTACTTCAGTTTTCTTAACTCATTGTGACTCTTGGTAGAATTTGATTTTATGGCACAACTTGCATTTTTTGTTAGGTTTTTTTTTTATCTCAAGATTGTACGATTCATAATTTTTTATTTTACTCATTACACTTATACCTACGTTATATCACAATAATATTCGTTGGGTGTGTTTACTCACGTGCCGTTTTTCTCCAAATGTGGTACCATAGCTATGAGGTTGAGGCTCATGTTCACCCTTAGCATGTAGGCCACCCAGCAGCTCGTCAAAATCATCACCCACAGGTTGAATCTTACCGGGATCGACTCTGGAAATAAATTTAATAAAACTTTTTAATCCAAACTCAGATTATCCTAATTAAACGAAAATCATTTCATCATTAGGTTTAGTCAAGTCCTATACAAAAAAAATGTTTCTCGTTTTTCATGATGATGATATTAAATTTTAAAAAATTAAACAAAAAAAAAAGGGAGTATCCTCTAATAACTGGTCCCATACAAAAGACTTTTCTTCTCTTACGTATATTATAAAAATGAATTGCTGTGCGTTAGGCTCGCTAAAACTCGACAACGGCTAGACCGATTTGGCTGATTTTGGTCTTGAAATGTTTGCATGAGTCCAGGGAAGATTTAAACGGTGGGAAATTATGAAAAAAGTTAAAAAAAAAAAAATGAATTTTTGAATTCTTTCGAGTAGGTAGTTAATGCTTTAAAAAAAGTAAGTAAAAGGAGATGAATTGGTTAAAAAAAGGGAAAATAAAAATTCATTTATTACCTACAAACGTTATCAACATGCTTGTAAATATAAATTATGTTTGATCTACTAGTTTGTTAACGTCATCATCTCTATCACAAAGTTATTTTTTGCACTTTGTTATTTTTGCGTTTTATTAACAAGCCCGGTTTTTTGATCACCATTCAAGGCAACCAATAAAATTATTAAAATTAACAGCGGGCGATCAGTATTCATCTTTATTTCCTTATAGAAATCTATAACTTTTGACAAATAGTTAGCGAGTTATCTACGGGTCAAAAACCCAGCCAATTTTAATGATACTTTAGCACAGAACTACGAAAAAAAAAAAAAAAATAGATTATGCACCTACTAGTTCATTTACTCTAAAAAGTATCTTGCTTGGGTTTCAATCCTGATTAAAGTGTTGTATAGTAGAGTTAGTTCTTACTAACTACTCTTGTAGTAGAGTTTTTATGTGATAGAGCCTTGCTAGAGCTCATCCGGAGAAGAACTACCACTACCTATTTCTACCACCAAGCAGTTAAGCTCGCATTGCTGTGTCCCGGTTCGAAGGGTATGGTTTCCGGTGAAATTACAGGCATTACGTCTCAAGGTGGCAACGCGCAAGTGTTATCTCTGAGGTTGTGCAGCGTAGGCTACGGTAACCGCTCTCCATCAAGTGGGCCGTACGCTTGATTGCCACTTTATTGGTGTAAAAAAAAAGTCCACGGTGGCGGTGGGTCGACTGACACTGTTCGTTCACATGAACCAGAAAATGTAAAACCGAAATGACTGAAGATATCAAGGCCTTCTCCCAACTGTGGGATACAATGATACAACTGACATAATAGGTAGTATGTAATCGGAATTAACCACGTTGTTATTCTTCTAATATGTTTATTTAAATTGTTCAATTACTAACTTGCTTTATTTTCCTCGCACCTTCCAACGTTTTTCTCGTCATCATCCATCATGTTAACTGATGATCAATTTGTTTCGCTATATTGGCAACTTACGTAGGTATACGTGTCATCTATATTTATTATTTATAGCTATTATCATTTTCATTGTTTGAATGACTGAGATAAATGGATAAATGTTCTAATTTTATAAGTATAAAATATTTTCAATATTTGGAGGTTTGGCAATCTTTTGTCTTCTTCTTTTAATTTATGGCGTCAAATTCTATAGAGGGTTTTTTATTAGTACCTAGTGCATAATATTCGAGGAATATGTTCCACACACAAAAAATAAATAAAATAATAATAATACATGTAAGTACCTACCTTTTTTTAATTTTTTTCTGAAAAATCTCTAGTAAATCGATTACGTTTTTTTGGTCAATTATTATTTATCATTTTTGGAAATCGCGTAATATTTAAATATTCGGGCACGATCGACTTTTTTTGTGTGTTTCTTCTTATTCCTTGAATTAAAATACCCTATAAATCAATTTACTCTGTGGCCAAATTTAGTTCGTACTCTGTGAGTTTGACATTGAGCATACCTACATAGAAGTATTAAAAACAAAAATAAGTATCTATGTAGACCAAGGGAAGAAAAGATGTGCAATAAAGTCCGCGTGGGGTATTCTTAATCGAGAGTAGGACCGTGATATTGTGTGCCTAGAAGCTGCTGATTAGATAGGTACCTAACCTACATTGTTTGCACATAATTATCTTTTTAGTTTTCTGTAGTCTAGAAGATTATGCAGTTCTATTAATACCAGAAAAGTCACAGACCTTAACCAGTTTCAAGACTCATTAGGATAAAAATAGCTTGTTCTAGGCTAGGACATATTTTGCCTAGGTAAACAAGATCTACATAATTATGTAGGTACCTACCTACTCATAAGGTATGTTAACATACCATAAAATCGTATCCTGTTGTTATGCATAAAGAAAGTCGTCACTATACCTACCTACTAGGTATATCCTACTGTTATGTAGGTATGATTAATAGAGAACTTAACCTATGGTTACATTACATTATAATACATTTATCACTTTATTACACGTTAGTACCTGACTTGTATATTTTTTATTATTTTACTGGTCGGTATTTTGAATATTTTATCGTAGTTATTATGTAATTTATTTTCTCTGACATAATATTATATCGGTCGTACGTCGTGTATCGTTATAACAGTGTAGGTTTAGGTATACCTAATAGCACCTAATACCTATATGTATAGTTATTTTTTCTTGGTTACTAAACAATGACTAGGACAAATACAGGTGTTTACTGTAATATTTATATAAAAAGATTTTTATGTATTATTATCTTATTGATGACCATCACTTATTGTTTTTCAGGAAATAGCCGTGATAACCGAAAGTAATGTGCATGTAAAATAATGCGACTGAAGTTCAATGTCATGGCGATTCACAGAGCGAGCGACCTCGATTACCACTCATGCTGCTTTGAAACGATTATCTACGTATAAAGCCCACAATGTACATTGTTAAAGCCAGTACATATTATTATTAAATATAAAGTACATATTCTTGATTTCCTACTTGTCTTTTTTGTCAGCAGATGACGAGACGGTCAAGACATTCATATGACAAATTACGAGTAAAAGACGCGGTTTTGAGTCCCGCAAATTGTGCAATTGGCGTTGGATTTTTTGTAAAGGCATTGGAAACAACTTTTAGATTTGCATATTTTTATCCAAACTAATGTTTGATAGAAGAAGCTTCTCGAGACTTCTCGTCAGTGAATGGAGCCGGCTCAAGCAAGCCATTTCTAAACCTCGAAGAGTTTTAGAAACCAGCCAGCTTTTCCTAAATAAAATGCATAACTAATCTGATTGCACCCCGCTGGGCAAAGCTCGTACTTACAATTTAGTAAAACCATTCATGACGAGTCACGAAAGCCATCTAATGTTCCTACTGTTGAAATGGGACACTGGCCTACTCTCGGGCGAGAATGATTGGGTTTCTAATCCACTACGCGGACCCAATGCGTATGTGGATGGCACATGTTTGTTTCCTCACGATGATTTTCTTCGCCGTATGAGAGCACTGGCATTGTGCACACAAATTTTTCGAACAGAAAAATCCATTGGTGCACGACCGGGTTTGAACACCTGACCTTAGGATCGAAAGGCGGGGTCACTACCACTAGACCACCAGTGCTCTGCTAAGACGCAAATTCGTCATGCTTCATAAATAAAATTATTTTTAAATAAAAAATAAACTCTGTTAAAACCACATGTGTAACTTACACCTACTAATTTAAATATTAATTATGTGCTAGTAAGTAGGTAAGTAGTTCACATAAAAGTCTCTTACATCCGTAGCATTCAAGTAATTTTATTATACCTAAGTACTATATTTGGCTTGCTGTAACTGTAAGCTATATCTATTGAGCAGTTATTCGTAACAATCGATTTAGAATAAACTAACTTCTAACGAACTACCTAGGTATAATTTTACAATTCAAACATTGGTAAGGCATGTGTTTCATTAAATTTCAATGGTACCTAGGTACCTCGCGTCTCGAGATAAAAGTCCAATAAAAATTGCAATATCGATTGAACGCATGCATAATGCGTGTAAAGAATGTTGTTTTTTTCTGTACCTAGTGCCTAAGTAGGTAGGAGGTAAGTAAGTACCTACCGAATAGCTGAAAACTTCGCTCATCAAATCAATCAAGTTTTTTTTATAAATAAACTGGTATTCTTACATGATACCTACAATTAAAATTACAATAAATAATAGACCTACTTACATTATTAGGTAAAGTCATCAACTTTGAAATTAATTTTGTCGTAGCGTCTAATATCTGTTTTGTGGTAGCGTAGTAAAATTACGTGGGTAAAAAGAAAAAGTTTAAATTCTTTTATCGTTCTTGGTGTCAACAATGCGAATATTTGATAACACTGGTCGCACGGTTCCTAATAATTCCAAATGTTGACATAACTTACGATCGGCTGACCGCTTGGGTACAAAAGAAGTGGTCGTATTTCACTAGCAATCGTACCAAGTCGGGCCGTTGTTATTGTTGACGATTACCGACTGACTATTAGATCGTTAGGAATTAGGTGGGAATTAGGGCCTTATTAGGACACTGACCATGGTAGCGCTACCCTGGATCACGCCACCAACAAAATATACTACATCAGCAAGAATTTCCTCTAGAAGTATTGATATCGATCAAACTATTACTCACATGGACAAAGCCCCAAAAAAACATATTTAATAAGCTCTAGCTGTAAATAATGCACTTGGTCAAAATTTGTGCTAGATCATTGGAACAGCTTAGTAGACTCCTTTTGCAACTAAAGACCAAACGTGAATATTCAATTTACTTACCTAAGTATACGAACAGTAACTGGTTTAGATGACCCGACAGACGTCCAGGTAAATAAGATTGGTGCCTTGCCTACTCCTAGCTAGGCTATACTCGTTCGTTCGTATGAGTCAGTGGCCAACTCTGGTGACAGAGTTTCTAGGCCGCCCGAAGGCCTCTGTCATGGCCTCACAATTTTGAAAAAGCCGGGACCGACTGCTTAACGTCCCCTCCGAAGCACGGGAGCGCTCAGTTGAAATTGCCACTGGCGGTCACCCTTGCAAATGATGACCCCGCAGAACAGTGCTTAACTTCGTTGATCTGTTAAGAACAGCTTAGCCAGCTACGTCACGACACGAGCGCTCCTATACTAATATCTCTTCTGTGGCTAGGCACCAAAATGCTCGAACAAAACGCTATGCGCTCTCATGAAATAAGAAAATAACGAAATTAATAAACAGTCAAGGATGTATGACTAGAAAGGTATTTTTCTAAATCCTTTTCACATCCAAATTAGAATGTAGTTTGACTCGTTGCACGGCAAAAAAAGTACCTAAGTATTATAACTTACATATTTTATCTCATTTAATTTCTGGAAAATTTTGCTGGTCGAAGTGAAAGCTGAGAAAGCCATTGCGGTCGTACCATTACTGTACAGTACCTACCTACTGGAATATTTAAATGTTTCTAGAACTTTATATATGGGGGCTGTTATGATGTTATACTATACATTGTGTTGCATTACAGTGATGTGTTATGTAAGTGTAGAGATGCCGATACAATGGTGTTTTTATATAATTTACTAATTAATTGCCTTGATGATTAATTGCCATAAAGTATTGGAATTTTCTCTGTATAACTAGGTAGATACTAGGTACTTAGGTACAATTTTACATAGCAAGCAAACTTTATTATAATTTAGGTTCTCTAAATTATTGGCACCTAATATTTGAATATGACTCTAGCTAGTGTTACGTTGTTATTGTTACGTGTGTTACGTTGTTCTAATAGTGCATTATAAATAAAATATCTATAAATTATTGCTATGCTCTCTTCTCACTTACCTACTATATCATCATCATCATCATATCAGCCGATACACGTCCACTGCTGCACATAGGCTTCCCCCATAGAGCGCCATGGCGACCGAATTTGAGCCTTCATCATCCACCGACTTCCTGCGATCGTTTTAATGTCATTGGTCCATCGAGTGGGGGGGCCGTCTTACACTTTGTTTTCCAGATCGTGGTCGCCACTAGAAAACTTTTTTTTTTTATTCCTCAGCGGTTTTCGGTTCTGCGAGCTATATGGCCTGCCCATTGCCGTTTCAACTTACATATTCTAAGAGTTATGTCGGTGACCTTGGTTCTTCTACGGATTTCCTCATTGCGGATTCGATCGCGTAGTGAAACTCCCAGCATAGCTCTTTCCATAGCTCGTTGGGCGACTTTGAGCTTTTGAACAAGACCTATAGTTAGCGACCACGTCTATCTACTATAGCTGTGCTAATATTAGTAAGAAATTCGTCCAGCAATGGGGACATAACATGTCATCTACATATCCAATAGTATGACGAGGTTGTCCTCGTGGAATCAATCGAAATCACAAAGGCGTGTTTTGTTTGCCAATACCCTCTAATGTGGGTATATAGCAATCTGTGACACGTTTAGTAAGTGCATTTTTATCAGTAAAAACAACTATAAGTACTTTGGTAGGCTGTATTACTCTGTAGCTGTAATACCTACTTAACCTTAACCTACCTAAAAACTATCGGCTTCACTGAAGCGTGCGTTCTCTCCTACTAATAAATTAAGTAATTTCATTTGCAGTTTGTTTTACATAGGTACTTACCTACCTACTTAATTAATATTGGAGCATAAGTAAAGTAGGGTAGGGACTCATCAACTTCCAAAACTAACATCTATAAGAACTCATGTTACACTCTTTCGTCCAAACATTTAATGATTCATACGGAAATCTTATACACACCAACTCGACCCTTCCCGGTTACCTCAGGGCGTTGTATCATTTTATTTTATCAGTCATTAATGTAACTCGTTTCAGCAAAGCTTTATTACTTGGCTCCTTTTTGCATACCTATCTACCACTGCCATATTATTTTTCTTCACATTAAGTTTTACCGTTAGGTACGGGATTCTAAATCAATGGTTACGGGCAGTCTTTGCGTCGTCTCTGTCGTCCGACGTGCCTCTTTACAAAAGCCTACGAACTAATACAATACCTCTATTAAATGTTGTAGTACCAGTAAAACAGTACACTTAATACCATAGACACATTAGTGATGCTGTTAACTTTTGTCTTTTTTGAATAGCAATCAGTAATAGTCTGATGTGTTTCTCTTTGGTTTCTCTTTGAAGAGTCTTTAGCCTCTTATTTTTAGTCCACAGCTAATTATTAAAAAAACCGTATATGTATTAGCTCACTGTTCTCTGTATTTTCTACATTGTCTAAAAAAGATCGTAGGTACCTAAATGAAAATATTATTTAAAGTCTAAAAAAAGTTAAGAGTAGTAGAGTTCTTTGTGATAGAGCTCGTCCGGGGAAGGACTACCACCATACCGATTTCTGCCGCCAAGCAGTAATGCTCGCACTGCTGTATTCCGGTTTGTAGGATATGGTTTCCGGTGAAATTACAGGCACATGAGACTTTCCATCTAACGTCTCAGGGTGGTAACACGCAAGTGATATCTATGATGTTGCAAGCGTACATAGGCTACGGTAACCGCTGACCATCAAGTGGGCCGTACGCTTGGTTGCCACTTTAGTGGTATAAAAAAAAAAGTCTCTAGATTAGGAAGTAAAAAAATATACTAAGTAGGTAGGTACTTTTTATATTTATTGACACTGGGTTAGTGTCAAAATCCCCTTTGCCCTTTACTAAGGTAGAGAGGTACTTGCCCAGATTTTATTTAAAATGTTCCTTTATGGAACTTTTAGCTTTGAATTTAGAAAATCTATAATACTACTACCCAAGGGTTTGGATGTTTAGTATGTTTGTGGTAGCATCACGTCCAAACGTCTGAACGGATCTTTATAAAATCAACACTGTGACATAGACACATCAGCGAAAGCAGCTCGTCTACTATTAAAATAAATAAATAAATAAAATTTGGCACAGGCATAGATTACGGTCTGGAATAGCATATAGGCTACTTTTCCCGGGTTCCCGTGGGATAAAAAACTACTTCACCGCGGGGGTACCGCGGGGCGCAGCTAGTAGCATAATGCATTCAACGATGAACGAAAAGAAGCATTCATCGCCAATCCGTGATTTTTATCGTTATGTATGAATACTACCTAGTATAACCTCTACATTGGTGTTTTTAAATTACCAAAAGATGAAGTCGGCTCCTACTTGAGACCGACCGAAAGTAGCATATTGCAAGAAATCGATACCTAAATGATAGCGGCTCAAAACTGTTCGTCATTGCATTATTTAGAAGTGAGGCCCATAAAAGAGCCCGAGTCCACTAATAGACGTCTACTAGTTAATGATTGTGATTATGTAGGTACAAACAGACCTACTAAAAAGTTGTAAGTATACAAATAATGAAGTTAGATAGAATGCTAGTAAGATATTAAGTAAGACATAAATTAGTATTAGTCACCACTTACTTTATTTAATGGTAGAGCACCAGTCATTAGACTTAGTTCAATAAATATTTGAAACTAACTGCCATTGTCTGGATTGTTGTCGTATAGCGACATGCATAAATACCGTGTCGGCAGCACAATGATAGTCAGAACCGAAGCCTTTTATTACTCCTCATTTTATTTACTTTTTGGTTAAATAAAACTTCTGTTCTGAGGTTAAAACTGAATAACACCGATGCATTAATACGCATATCTTGCGCTGATTCAAATATACAGAGTTTTTCATTAGTAGCCCATAATATTCAAGGAATAGGTTTGACACACAACAAAAAAATAAGTAGGTATTAAGCATGTACTTTTTTTATTTTTTTTGTCTTTTAATTTCGAGTAAATCGATAAAGTTTATTTTGGCCAATTATTAGGTATCCTTGTTGAAATCGAAAGAGCAGCGCGCTCTGTGTGTCAATGAACCGTGCGTCAATGACCTGCTCGTGTCAATGACCCTCGTAACCGCTACGCTATGGGGCGCGCACGCTCGAATATTTTTATTGGCACACTTGTAGTTTTTGAGTATAATCGTAACAAACAAATATACAAATCTTCTGTCTTTATAATATTAACTTAGATTATGATTGATCAGTTAAACTTAAGAAGGTAATAACTTATTACCTTTTTGTAGTAATTAACTAAAATATAAGTAATAACGAATAGAACTTATATAAATTAAATATTTTAAAATTAGTTAGGTAAGTATACAATTATTTATTATAAAAAATATTTTAAAATAGAGTAAGTAGGTACTTAAGTTATTTAATTCCCAAAACTTTTGTCAAAATAAAATATATTAGGTATTCCAAGGATAGGTATTAGAACCTAGGTACCTAAACCATACCATACCTAGGTTAGCTAAGTATATTTAAAAATTCATGAAATTTCTAGTAGCTGAAATAAATAATTTACGTTTCAAGTGCAAACCTACATGTAAAACTAGCAATTTATTTAAATTGGTTGGTTTTAGATAATAAAGGGACATAGGCAATACAATAGTATTTTGATGAACAAAATGCGGGTAGGTAAAAAGGTAAAAGCTACCTACGTACTTGAAGATATTCCATAGAAGAATTTTTGAAGTTAGATAAATAGGGATCAATTTTAATTTTAGGGTAACTAGGTATTATTATATTATAATTAGTTTGACTTTTGAATCATAATCACTTGATGTATTTTATTATTGTTACTATTTTTATGACCATTGTTTTTATGTGGCTTGTAATTTTGAATTTTGACAGTTAATTTCACTATAGGTATTTTTTATTAGTTTGTTTTTGTTTATTAGTTTTAATTGTATTAGCTAGGTAAAATTTCGATTTGCATGCTTGTTTAAGCAAAGTATAAGGACATCTTAGTTCATAAGACCATAACTGTATTATTTAACTATACCTACTTGGGCAAATAAATTATTCTGATTCTGATTCTTGATTACCAAAAATTATTGGTCTGATAACAGTACAGTACATAATTATAATAATTTTACTCACCAAAAATTTTAATCGCAATCACTGCCATTATAACTTTTAAAAACGTATTTATATAATTTCAGTCAAAAATCACGTAAAATCATTGGTCACTAACAAGCATTTTGCAAATAGATGATGGCGAAGTGAGATGGGTCCTCACACTAACTTGGTATGCTATAGAATGACTAGTGCGCTGTTTAGACCGGTTACAGTACCCACCGCCTAACGAAGTTTGCTTGCACTGTGCAAATGTTTCGAAGAGAACTTCCGTTCCGCGCCCGGCCCGTGACAAATTAACATTTTTCACACCGATAGGTAAACTACCATAACTTTTTATAATAATCTGTGCCTCTAAGCACTTACAGCTCGTACATTATGTATAAAATTAAATATTGTTTTCATTTTCTGCCTATGTTCGTGGCGCATTAGATGGTAGGTAAGTAGGTTAAAAAGCAAATCACTAACATTTTCTCATGCCTGCTCAACACAGGACGTGCTTTTTGTCAAAAATCAATCAAGTAGGTAGGTACTCGCTACTCTATGTAAGTAGTAGTTAGTATAGTTCTCTCGGCGGATCTAGGCTTCCGTGAAGTTAGCCATTTCGATGCGCAATGGAGCTTTTTCTAACTAAATTGTCCTTGCGAATCACAAACGGCTAACTTCACGGGAGCCTAGATCCGCCGAGAGAACTATAAGTTCTATTGGTAGCGTGTACCTACATGTATTAATTCAAAATAATAGGTATTCAGCTGAGGTTATCTCTGAGTTTACCGGATTGGCGGCGATAAAACGCCTACCTAAATCCTGGCTGCTTAAAAAGTGCCCGTCTTTCTTGATAATTTTATACTGTGATTTTAAAACTTCCGCCAAAACGATTTCCATGGTAGTACCACCACCATTCATTCGGCGGCGCGGCGGCGCAGCAGCACAGAACAGATAATAATATTATAGTACGTACGTATTATAGTACGCACTGTACTAATAATAATCTACTGACACACATGCTTCTAGTATGCTTTCAGGAAGTGACGAGACAATCAAGGCACCTGGCCCACCTGATGTTAAGTATCACACCTGACTATTACAGATGCAGTGCCACCCAAAGCTTAAAGTTTTTAAGTGTGGCACTGCACTGCGCTTATCACCCCGAGACATTGTTGTTAGGTCTCTTTTTACTTGCTACAGTGCCCTTCAAATCTAAACACAGTAGGAAATGCTTGCAGCACACTACTGCTTGGAGGTAGATTAACTGACAATGGTGGTACCCACCAAGACGGACTCTTGCTGAAGAGTCCTACCACCAGGTGAAGTAAGTTAAAATGGCAACTAATCTGATGGCAGCATCTGGCAGCATGCCCGATTTTTTTTATTAGGTAGATAGTTCTCACGGCGGATCTCGGCCGTCGTAAAATTAGCCGTTTCGATGCGCAATGGAGTTTTTTCAAACTAAATTGTCTTTGCGCATCACAATCGGCTAACTTCACGGAAGTCTAGATCCGCTGTGCGAACTATACATAAAAAATGCGAAAGTCTCTGTGTGGGTGTGTGGGAATGTTTATTAAACCGGTTATACCACGTATTGACGTACCGTGACGCCATAATAACCGATTGTGATATTTGGAATGTTGGATACTTACTTGAGATGGTTATGTTCTGGAATCACACATAATATGCTACTTTTTATCTCGGAAAAATGGACTGTCTGTGGGATAGCATAAAAACAGAGAAACCGCGTGTGAAACCGTGCGGGTCTGCTCGTAAAATACTTGTTCAACGCATTGGATATTATCTGTAATGTACTAGGTACATGTAGTTTATATATATGTATGTATTAGTAAGAAAAAATTACTGCTATTGAATTTTTCAGCATGCCAATAATGTAGCTGCTTTCGTGCTATTATTAAGCATGTGGGTCAGTACCAACCCAGTTTTTACTTTGACTATAGATTAATTTTCTTCTAATTTGACAATTAAACACAAACTGCCAAGTGTCATGTCATGGCCAGCCAGTTGACCATGACATAACTGACAGTTGACATTGACAATTGACATTGCAACTGATTAAACTCTGCTCGCTCAGCTGTTTTAACTTGACAGTCTGTTTTTGCTTCAGTTTTGTTTGCTGTTTTGGTTTGCTTTTTGCCCTGAAAGAAATCAACGAAACAAAATCGAAGATAGCGAAGAAAAATAACTAGAGCAATGTATTTTGTCGTCAATTTCAATTTAAGTGTTGAGCAGAGATAAGCTCACGACATTCAAGTGTGTACCTTATTAATTAATACCTACAATAGTAAAATTCAACATTTTTATTTGGATGATACCACGGTTGTAAATAAAGACAACGCTGTCGCAGTAAGTTTTCTGAAATTTAGTATCAAAGTTTCGTTTTTACTTGTATATCGATGAGATAACATCTCATTTCATTCTGGTCTAGCTAGACTATCTCGTTTTTTTAAATTCACTACAATATCACCATCATCTGATCCCAAAGTAATCTCATTAAAATGTTGCTAGGGCGACTAGGTCAACTAGTTTTTAGAAGGTCTATACACGTATCGCAAAAACTAAGCCAAGGGATGAGTACCGACGGGAATACAATTTTGGCGGAGAGTTTGAAGAAACAGGTGAGTGCCTTAGATGTATCAAAATATATTGCTGCCTGCAAGTGTGTTTAAATATTTTAAGCACATAGTGCCACAAGTTCCTATGGGCATTTCATAAATACGAGTTAACCGGCGCGGCTTCACTCGCGTGTTTGCCGTTTTAAGCTATACCACAGGAAGAGTCGATTTTTCCCGATTAAAAAGTAGCTTATTAGGTATGTGTTATTTTATTCCAAGACTTAAGCCATTCCTCTCATATAAAATAACTTGAACATGATGATATAATTATCTAGATTTCCTTCATGGATTTAATGGCTATATGTGACCTTTTAATTACCTACTTACCTATTCATTATATTTCTATGTTGTAATTTGTGTCTTAAAAACATGGTTGTTTATTAAATAAGTATAAAATAAACAATAAAAGTTAAATCTGTAGCCTGAGATGGAACCTGATATGTAACCTACTTCGATTTATACCGTACACACGATTAAACTTGTTAATGTCGTACTGAACTAGGATTTATCGCAACGGTAATTAATTACCTTTCTTACAGTACAGTCCTTGGACCTTTTAATTTTATACTGTCTTAAAAGTATTTGACTAGTTAAGTGTCTCAGTGCTAAAAAAAACAAAAAATATATATAATTATTTTGTACTAGTAGGCACATGAATTTGAAAAAAAGCCATAACCATGTTACTCACCTACATTTGGTTTATAACCTATTGCTAAGTATTATTTTGCAAGGTCATTATCTGAAACAGTTTTAACGTAAATTTACAATTATTTTCAGGGTGTTGAATATGTATTTGGCATTGTTGGTATTCCTGTTATTGAAACGGCATTGGCCTTTCAAATGGCCGGTCTCAAGTATGTGGGCATGCGCAATGAGCAGGCGGCCTGCTATGCAGCACAGGCTGTGGGATATTTGACAGGTAATATTCCATGAGTCACAAAAACTTTGACAGTTTATAAACATAAGTTGACTCATCAATTTGTATAAGATTTTAAACAGCTTCTGTTTGGTGCAAATTACTAAAACCTTATCCTAGATAATAAGTAAGGTAGTTTGTATGAGTAAAGTTTAGTAAAGTAAAGTAAAGTTTATTAATTTCATTGAGTCAGTGACTAACTCACTGACTCAATGAAATTAATAAACTTTACTTGTGACAGAGTTTCTAGGCCGCTCTAAGGCCATGGTCATAGGTCATGGTCTAACAACTATATCTTAGCTAGAATATATACATTAATTATGTCAAACAAGTTTTTTGTGATGAACTCTCTGAGAGCACTGGTGGTCTAGTGGTAGTGACCCCGCCTTCCGATCCTAAAGTCGTGGGTTCAAACCCAGTCGTGCACCAATGGATTTTTATGTGCGGCAATGCCAGTGCTCTCATACGGCGAAGGAAAACATCGTGAGGAAACCGGCATGTTTAAGAACTAAAAATTCGAAAGACATGTGCCATCCACTAATCCACATTGGGTCTGCGTGGTGGATTAAGACCCAATCACTCTCGCCTGAGAGTAGGCCAGTGTCCCAGCAGTGGGAACATTAGAAGGCTGTCATGATGATGACTCTCTGAAACCTAGATAGATTGGCGACCCATACATTCAAAGGATAACCATAGAAGTCTAAGGTCAGGGCAGAAGACTTAGGCATTGTAAAAAAAAAATAGCCTTTCATAATGAGATACTGTTATTTTGGTAAGGAAAACACTGGGTCAGTTGTAAGCACTTCTATAATAACCTGTGCTTTCACAAGTCATACTATTACTAAGATTCAAGAATATTATTTTTATCAAAGCTTTACTTTCTCCTAAAGACTACTTTCATACAACTCTTGGCACTCCCATAAAAAATGACAATTTTTTTTTAAACTAGAAGTAGCGCCTCGTGAATGCTCCAAGGTTATCTCAGTAGACTAAAATAAAAATAATTATGTTTGTAGTTGCTAACAGCAAACTATGGACTTTAGAACCCCCAAGAATCACACAAAAATTGAATCGAAATGCTATCGAATGTAATCTGATACGATAAGTACTTGCTGTATAATCTTTTACAACAATTTACTTGTTTTTTTACTATATACTTTTTAATAAGGCTACCTAAGTGGCGCTGCGGGTTGAGTACCCGGATGCAACGCGAGAGGTGCCGGTTCGATTACCGCTGTACGGTCTGAGCGTTGTGGTATAGACAAATATTAGTAGACTTTTTTTACATAGTGCCCAGATTATGGAAATCAGATAACTGCTTGAATAATGTACAGTTTTTCTTGTAAACACATACTAAAGTAATTATAATCACTACATAGTATAAAACAAAGTCGCTTCCCGCGGTCTGTCCCTATGTATGCTTAGATCTTTAAAACTACGCAACGGATTTTTATGCGGTTTTTTTTATAGACAGAGTGATTCAAGAGGAAGGTTTATATGTAGCTTAACACCCATAGAGAGTAGGACAGTGTCCCAGCAGTAGGAACATTAGAAGGTCATGATGATGATAAAGCACCCGTGCGAAGCCGGGGCGGGTCGCTAGTACCATATAAACCTGACATAAATATTTGCAGATCATGCAAACTTTTGTTTCGCTGCGGGAATTGAACCCACAACCTCGAGAGGTGTGTGTGTGTGTGTGTGTGGGTGTGTGTGTGTGTGAATCCTCTTACGCGATCAGAAATTCAGGACTGAAATGTAATTTAGTTATATAAAACCCATTTAGAAAACTTATTATATAATTCTTCAGGCAAACCGGGCGTATGCTTGGCGGTATCTGGCCCAGGCTTGTTGCACTGCATCGGAGGGATGGCCAATGCACAGGTGAACTGCTGGCCTCTGATAGTCATCGCAGGCTCATGTCCTGAGGACCATGAGGGTATCGGCGGCTTCCAAGAGTGGCCACAGGTAAAAATAAATTAGAATACACTCTTATTCCTGGATCCGCTCTCCGTCTGGCGAAACTATCTATCTAATCTAGTATATCAGAAATACTAGAAATGCTGCCTCAATTAAGAATTATTTTCCGTCAGTCTAAAGATTTTTGAATGCACTGACTTGACGTGTATCGGCGGCTTCCAAGAGTGGCCACAGGTAAAACCAACATAGAATACACTCTTATTCCTGTCCGTCTTGCAAAACACCATTAGAAGAAAGAAGAAATGCATAATTTAAATCTCCTGCACAGAATTGGAATTGAATCCTCATACACAATCACTTGTTCAGTCTGTTAAAGTAAAGTAAAAAGATATGATTTTGTCGAATTTTGATCTTGGCATGCATGTCAACGAATAATTGCTGGTGTGTGGTTTATGAAATGATTATGAATAGGGGTTTTAGAGGATCTATTAAAATTAGTGATACATATCATAAACAGTTTTTATTGATAAAATATTATGTTTATCCAATAATATTAAAAATTCAGACTTATTTTATTCAAAGCCAATCTCAGATGCTTCGCTTGGTGGTTTAAGAGGATTTAGATATAATATTATTAATCTATAGACTTTAGTAGATTATACCTCGTTTCGCCTCGTATCGTATCATCGTGTGAACAATATAGATTGCTGGCAAAATTATTTGAATGTAGATACATAATTTTGCATTATATTTTTGTTTACACATTTGTTTCTTACAAAAACTCATATTCTTGACGACCTCATAGGTATATTTTAACTGAAAGTAACTTCGTCTGTTACGTCTTCATGGCTGAACCGCCGAACCGATTTGGATGTATCAGAGGTATTTTAAAGTCTGAGAAAAGACATTTTATGTATGTACCACTCAAGCGAAGCCGCAGGTGGCATCTAGTGTTCTAACGCGAACACTTGATATCGCGCTCGGGAGCAATGAAACCGCACCCGTGCGAAGCCGGGTCGGGTGGCTCGTAATAAATATAGCCTATGTTACTCATGTATAATGTAGCATTCTAATGGTGAATGATTTTTTGAAATCGGCCCAGTAGTTTTTGAGTTTATTCGTAACAAACAATTATACAAAAAACAAATCTTCTCTATAAAATATTAGTTTAGATGTAGATAGTATAGATTGAGAGTGTCCGGGGTTTGCTCTGGTTTTAATCTCATCAGGGGCCTTATTCGCTATGATATAGGAGATTCCTTACCAATAACGTGTAACTTAGTAACGTATTCTATACGTGCCATGGTGTGAAATTGTAAAATGGTTTTCTGTATATGTGTTGTTTAATTAGCGATAGTTTTGCTACCGATAGGTTGGTTTTGAAAAACAGTCAGACAAGCCCTAAAAAGTGGCTCGTCGACAACGATTCCACGCAGACATGATCATAGCGAATAGGCCCTCAGTAACGACATGTGGTTGTAGGTGGAGTCGAGCCGCCTGTACTGCAAGTACGCGGCTCGGCCGCCCTCTCCCCGCCTCATCCCCCTGCACGTGGAGAAGGCAGTCCGCCTAGCCTCAGTCGGCCGCCCGGGCGTCTCATACCTGGATATGCCGGGAACTTTGCTTATGGTTTGTACCCTTATTTTTTTACTAGTTGTCGCCCGCGACCTCGTTCGCTTGGAACTCGGGAACCGTACTTTTTATAGAGGAACAAACATCCATCCAAACATCTAAACATCTAAACTTTCTCATTTATAATATTAGTGTGAGTAGTAGACCCGCCCCGGCTTCGCACGGGTGCTGTAAGCCTTCCTCTTGAACTACTTTATGATGAAAATCGCATTAAAATCCGTTGCGTTATACAAAAAGACAGCCACCGGGAAGCAAACTTATTTTATACTATGTAAAGAAGATACCTAGCACTACATCAGACTAGCATTAGTACCGAAGGCAACCCGGGGAACTGAACCTGGCTGGTGATAGCTCTTCAAGAGTCCGTCTTGGCATACCACCGCGATGCTAGGGGGGTAACCCCGAGCTCTTATAGCAATATTGAAATAATATTACACTTTTTTTGTATGCCGAAATGTCAGTATAACATTATTTCAATATCGCTTTTGAACTTGTGGTTACCCACCTGATATTCTGCCTCCAGTATTCAGTATTTGTTGCATTACAATTTAATTATA
The DNA here is from genome assembly GCA_951394395.1 of Colostygia pectinataria. Lineage (NCBI taxonomy): Eukaryota > Metazoa > Arthropoda > Insecta > Lepidoptera > Geometridae > Colostygia > Colostygia pectinataria. The sequence goes on from OX596363.1 coordinate 6,134,374, forward strand.
TATGTGAAGGTCCGCTTGCGACGCGGAGTTTGCGGGTTCGATTCCCGCCTTGGGCATATGTTTGTACGATCTGCAAATATTTGTTCCGGGTGTTCTGAGTATTTTCTATGGATAACAAAAAATATGTATCTGTGTATTTTATTGTGTATTAAGTATTTAGTCATCAACCCATAACACAAGCTCTGCTTATCTTGGGGCTAGATGATGCTGTGTGGATTGTCCAGCATTATTTATTTTATTTTAAGTCCAAGGAAAGGAGTAGTGTGCAAACATTGCAATATTTCTGATAGGTAAGTGAGGCTCGTAAGTATTTAGAACTAGTGGATATTTGCTACAGACTCAAATTAATATTTATTAAATAGAAAAATATAAGAAATGTATGTTTATTTCATTTCAGGCAGAAGTAGAAGAGTCCAAAGTACCTCTTGACTTCTACAACGCAGAGCCGGTGAGGTTGGCCCACCCGGACCCCGCTTTGGTCGACCAATCAGCCGACTTGCTGGCTAAAGCCGAACGTCCACTGATCATAGTCGGCAAGGGGGCGGCGCACGCGAGGGCTGAGGAGGCTATCACCAAGCTTATTGAAACCACCAAACTACCTTTCCTGCCTACCCCTATGGGTAAGTGTCAACCTACTAATATTATATCGTATCCTTCCTACTTCCTATCTGGTTTCCATAGTACAAGCTTTGCTTAGTTTGGGGCTTGATGGCATTGTGTGAAATGTCCGCCGATATTTCTTTATTTAATTACTTCATTGTTACCTTGCTTTTTTTCCCACTTTATTCGGAGACGGCACAACATGTTCCTTTCTTCCATATTTCTCTATCATCTGTTATCTCAGCAGTGTATCTGGACATGTTTTGAAGTATGGATGACATTAAAACCCAGGTAAAGGCGTAGTACCCGACGAGTCCGCGTACTGCGTGTCGGCAGCGCGCACGCAGGCGCTGCTGAAGGCGGACGTGGTGCTGCTGCTGGGGGCGCGGCTCAACTGGATGCTGCACTTCGGACAGGCGCCGAGATACTCGCCTGGGGTACACTTTATACAGGTTAGCCGTGCCATAGACCATGACCACATATTAGACGAACAACAATTAATATAATGCATGAATAATAGTACATTATAGTACTAGTGTGTAACATTGGTTATTACCGCTAGGCGAGGGTCTTAAAGGCGATTTAGGGAGGCTATCGTGTAGTGTAAACAGAACGTCCGATCTGTTGTCACGGCTCAACGTGCCGACGAATCGTGTAATGTAATAGGCCTTTAAGATAGCCGAGGACGGTAATCATCAATACACACGTGTATCATACGACGTTTTTCAACACACTTGTGATTTTTGTGATACTATTTTATTATGAGTTTTTTTGTTACTTTATACAAAAAACTCATAATAAAATAACAAAAAAAATGAAAAAGTCATAGTTTGATTATGGGTGTCATTCTGTGCCTAATTGCGATGACCATAGAGCCACTTTATAAGCAAGTGTGTTGAATACATTATTATTATTATCATTATACCTATTAGATGTAAAATATTTTAAATTAGATTTATAAAGTGGTGTGTTTTGTTTTAATAATATATTGTTGTTGTTGTTTGTTATAAAGACTTCTAAAGGCGCTGCCTGCTAGTTACGAGTTAGATCTTGAGTTGTAATGTGCTAGACTGTGTTTAGTTATGTTTTTTTTTTTTTTTTTTTGACGGCACCGCGACGTTCCTCTGACATAATCAGAGACCTTTTTTACTCTTCTTTTTACAAAGTTTACTTTTTATCTAACTTGGAATGGGAAGGGGAAGTTTTATTTGGTTTTTATTATATTTTTACATGTTTTTGGGATTTTCTACTTTTTCTTTCTATCTGATTTACAACACACTCTGCTTAAGTTACTAAATTATGTTTAGTTATGTTATATGTACTGTGCTTATGTTAAATAAAGAACTTTTAAAACAAAACAATAAATAAATATTGGCTGACATTTTTGCGCGATGCGGTACAAATGTTGAGTCCTGCAATTTTTTTATTTATACCACCAAAGTGGCAACCAAGCGTACGGCCTACTTGATAGTAAGCGGTTACCGTAGTCTATGTACGCAACATCATAGATTTCACTTGCGTGTTACCACCCAGAGACGTTAGATGTCTCATGTGCGTGTAATTTCACCGGAAACCATAGTTTTTGAACCAGAACACAGCAAAGCGAGCATTACTGCTTGGCGGCAGATATAGGTATGGTGGTAGTCTTTCCCATAACCGCTGGGGAATAAAGATTCTCGAGTGACGAACACGAACTGGAAAACAAAATGTAGGACGGCCCCTACTCGATGGAGTGATGACATTAAAGCGTTCGCAGGAAGTCGGTGGATGGTGACAGCTCAAAATTGTTGGTCATGATGCTCTTTGGGGGAGGCCTATGTCCAGCAGTAGGTGTTTATCGGCTGATATGATGAGACTAGTACCTGGTTGTAGGACTCTTCAGCAAGAGTTCGTCTTGGTGGGTACCACTGCAGTGTCAGATATTCTACCTCCAAGCAGTAGTGTGCGTGCAAGCATTACTGTGTTTAGGTTTGAAGGGCACTGTAGCAAGTGAAATCACTGAGGATAAGAGACTTAACAACAACGTCTCGGGGTGATAAGCGCAGTGCAGTGCCACGCAAACACTTAAAAACTTTAAGCTTTGTGTGGCACTGCATCTGTAATAGTCAGGCGTGGTGCTTAACATCAGGTGGGCGCCTTGATTGTCTTGTCACTTGCTGACATAAAAAATGGTAATGATTTGTCTTGTATAATATCTTGTTAAAAGTCACTCCTGCATCAATAAACTCTAATAATGGTTTTTGTAACAAAATGAAACCTTTAATTATTACTTACAGGTGGACATATCCCCTGAAGAGTTCAACAACAGCATGAAATCTGAAGTGGCGGTGCACTCCGATATCAGACCATTCACGGAAGCCCTCACCAAGAAGCTCGCCGAGAAGAAACTCTCTCTAAAGCCGACCAGCGATTGGTGGACCGCGCTCAAGCAAAAACAAAAGGCTAACACAGAGTTTGTTGCTGTAAGTATTTTTTTATAATCAAATTATTATAAAAATTAACTTATATTCGATATTTAATTTATCTTATATTCAAACTCAAGATATTTTTAAACAAAAATCACAAGAATTACTTTAGAAGCTAGGTAAATTTAAGTCAGTGCAGCCTAGAAGAATCTAGCAAGAAATTCGGCTGGGTTTCCATCTTTTATTGCGTTGATCACTTTGTCATCAAGGCTAGGTTATCAAGTCCTGCAGGGCTATTACGTAATCAGGTTGCAATCGATATCACTAGTTTTGTAGATTTTTAAAACTGAAACAAGATTATTCTTATCTTTCATTGAACCATCACGCTGGAGACTAATGTGTACCACAGACCCTTGTATGAACTGGTCTGTGGTAATACTAACGCCCAAACTGAACCGCTAGGTACTTAACTAATGTAAACTTAAACAGCTAACACGATCAAATATTTAAATAGCGTTTGAGTATTCAGGCATATGAATTACTAAGGTAGCAGGTTCATATCCGCCCGATTTTAAAAATTTTAGGAATATTATAAACTTTATTCTTATTTTCAGGCGCAAGCGAACAATACAGCACAGCCTCTCAACTACTACGCGGTGTTCAAAACAGTGCAAGATAACATTCCGAAAGACTCCATTATAGTGAGTGAAGGAGCCAACACGATGGACATCGGGCGAGGAATGTTGCTGAACAATAAACCTAGGCATAGGCTCGACGCTGGCACTTTCGGGACTATGGGAGTAAGTACTTTACTATCTTTTCCTAAAAATATAAAAATGAATTGCTGTGCGTTAGTCTCGCTAAAACTCGAGAACGGCTGGACGGATTTGGCTGATTTTGGTCTTGAAATATTTGTACGAGTCCAGGGGGGAGAGGGGGTGAGGAAATATAGAAAAACTAGCTGTCGCCCGCGACTTTGTTCGCGTGGAAATCGGGAACCGTCCTTTTTCGGGATAAAAAGTAGCCTATGTCCTATTCCCGGTCATTATCTATATATGTTGCAAATTTCAGCGAAATTGGTTTAGTGGTTGTCGAGTTATAGAGGAACAAACATCCAAACATCTAAATATCCGAGTTGTTCGCCAAACATCCAAACTTTCGCATTTTACAATATTAGTGTCTTAACGCGAGTGAAACCGTGCGTCAGCTAGTAAATAATAAAACAATAATAAAGTCATTTGGTTCCCATAGCTTTGCTTAGTTTGGGGCTAGATAGCGCTGTGTCAAAATGTCCACTAATATTCATTTGTTACTAGCTGACTGGCGCGGTTTCGCTCGCATAGTTTCTTTACAATCCTCCCTGGACTTACACAAATATTTTAAGATCAAAATTACCAGCCATTCTCGAGTTTTAGCGAGAGTAACGAACAGCAACTAATTTATATATTTAATTAAGATTACATAATAATATTCTTATGTTATCATTCCTGTAGGTGGGTCCAGGGTTCGCAGTGGCATCAGCTATGTGGTGCCGCGACTACGCTCCAGGCAAACGCGTCATCTGCGTTGAAGGAGATTCCGCGTTCGGTTTCTCGGGTAAGTTTTTCATTTCATTTATTTATTCCAAAAACAATATAATTGTGTGCGGAAAAACTATGAATAAACATAAAAATACACAAAATTAAAAGTAAATTAAATGTAAAAACGTCAGCTTAAAAATATTAGAGATATTACTAACACACATTTACCAATCCGCATTGGTCACTCTAGTTCGAGAGTAGGCCAGTGTCCAATTATTATTGGATAGCTTGTTATTATGAAAACACCAACGATTCTAAATTGGCGTATATTCCGATGATTTTTTTTTCCTATGAAAATTTTCACGCAAATAACTGTTCGGCAAGCAATTAAAATATCGATAAGTCTGTAAGTATGTAACACACAAAACTAAATTACCTGATAAAATGTTACTAACCCTATTAATTATAATCCGAAAGTTTGTTCGTGGTCAAATCACGCCGTACTGACTTTTTTTTTTTTTTTTTTTATTGGTTATAGACCAACGTTTGACCACTACCTCACCTGATGGGAAGTGTTGGTGTGGTCGATGATGGAGCACGCTGGTCTAGAAAGAACCTGTTCACTCTAGACTTGAAGACCCCCATATTGTAACGTACCGGAAAAACAGAAGCTGGCAACGAGTTCCATTGACTGAACCAATGTGAATGTAACTTGGAATAGTACTAGTCCTGGTCGAAGAATAGCATAATAATACTTTATATACAAGCAGAAGCTAGTTCTCAATAAAAGGAAAATCAATTTATCTGTGCCACTAGCTACAACTCATATTTTGACTGGTTTGACCTCACATTATTGTTAAATTGATTTGTTTTTTAGGTATGGAAATCGAAACAATGATGCGCTACAAACTACCAGTGATAATAGTGATTGTGAACAACAATGGCATTTACAGCGGCTTCGATAAAGAAGTTATGGACGATATACAGTCTGGCGGGGATATTGCGCAATGGTAAGTTTTTTTTATACTAATAAAGCGGCAACCGAGTATACGGTAATGAAGGTAGGCGGCTACTGTAACCGATGTACGCTTGCAACATCAGAGATATCATTTGCGCGCTGCCTCCTTAAGACACAGATCGAGTCTAGTGCTTGTAATTTCACCGGAGACCACGCTCCGAACCAGAAGCGAGCATTACTGCTTGGCACCAAATTGGAATAATAGTAATAATACTTCCTGGATAACTTCTTATCACAAAAAAAAAATATACATAACTTAAAAAGTTAGGTATGCTAAAGTCAGTGTCTAACTCTGGAACGAAGCGAAAGGTTTCGCTATGTTCCGTATATCATCTGTTATGTATGTATGATTTACATTGAGTCAATAGCAAAGTCAGTGCTGACTCCAAATTCGAGCAAAGTCAGTGCTAACTCGCTACTGATCTAATAATAAACGCGGACGGGTCAGTACTAACTTCAAAAACTCGCTTACTGACCTCATTTGGAGTCAGTCACTGACCCAATGTAAATCGCACTTTAAAGCTGAACTGGTCAGTTTAACATCCCTCCCGTACCACGAAAGCACTTAGATGATAATGCCACTGGTGATGAGATTTACATTCACTATTTATATTCTTTCACAGCACTCCACCTACCGCGCTTGGCTGCCAGGTGCGCTACGAGAAGATGATGGAAATGTTTGGTGAGAGCGGTCATCTTTGCCGCACCACGGACGAGATCAAGGCAGCCTTACAGAAAGCGATCGCCGTGACGGACAAGCCGAGTATCATCAACATTCTGATCGACCCGCAGTCGAACAGGAAACCGCAGACTTTCAACTGGCTTACAGAATCCAAATTGTAATAGAAACCTTAAAGTAATCCCAAAATCATTTGGTATCAAACAAAAGACTAGTCTTAAATTGTAAAAACATATTTTTATGGGTAAAGGGACCAATATACAGGAAGATGTTATGTTATATTTTATATTATTATGTTGATTTTGATTTTTGATTTATAAAGTAAATGTGGGCTACATGGATTTAGGGAATGGTGCTAATATTTTAGAGTTGCTAAGTAAAACAATAAGTCTAATATTTCATAAAAATAATAAGTTTAGTTTAACTGCTACCAATTTTATTATGTAAGCTGTATTTTGTCAATAGATAAAGCAATTTTATATTTTTTGTGGGTAATGAAATAGCTTGTTGGGTTTGATATTGTCTGTATTTATGTGGTCACATGTTGTTGTATAATGAACTTAAAAATATATATTAATACATTACAAACTAAATCCCTGTATTTTTATATAATCCTTTGAGGCTAATGAATCTGCAAATGGTTGGCCGAAACATAACAAGTGCTATTTGTGGGAAACATTTACATCTTGTTCAAGCACCCAATCAGAAAGTTTTCTATTGCTGTTTGTGCTGAAACAAAAATTAATATTATTATCATTCACAGCCTGACTTCACCCACTGCTGGGTATAGGCATCTCTTAGTTCAAATCTGATTCATTTACGGCCTGACTGTATATGTACTGTGTACTAAAAAATATTGTTTGTTACGGATTTTTTACTCTTCAGTAGACTTTCAATTATCATCTGTGTATTGTACTGGGATTCATTGACATAATATGCACACTTCTACACACCCTAGTGCTCATTCTATTCACACAGATAGATTGTGTAGAGTATAATAGCGCTACAATCAAGTGTAATTGAGCAATCAAAAATGATTGAACCTTCCTTGGAGTGCACAATTGAGGAGTAGCAGAGGTTAGGTGTAGCTGGTAATAATACTACACACACTTTTGCACCTTGTACAGAATATGATAAAGTTCTGTTTTAATCAGAGCAAAATATATCATACCTAAGCAGTGTTGTTTTGCATTGGTTTTGTCGGACTTATTTTAGGAGCAAATGCTAAAATGGTTTTATTCTTAATCGAACTATAAACCTCTGTTACCTAATTGCTGGGACAGGGTATTTGTGTAGGTTTGAATGAACCTTACAACTGCATAGGTCTATTTCTAAAGTAAGTACCTGCCTAGGTAGTTAGGTAGAGAAAAGATCTTACCTAGTTTGCAGTTATTAGTGGTAGTCAAGGTATAAGCATCCTGGTCGTAGTCATTGGTGAGGGTGAGATCAGCCCCTCGAACAAGGAGCTCATTACAGGTGTACGGAAAATCTGCAGATGCTGCATACATCAAAGCTGTACTGCCAGACTGAAAAAGTTTTAAAAATGTTATAAAACCAGAAATTTATGGGAAATAAATCCTTACAAAAAGATTATTATTACATAAATTAGGTTTTTATCCATTTGTTGAAAAATAATCCTTTTGATAGCTAATGACGAGACGATCAAGTTGTTTACCTGATGTTAAGAGCCACACCTGACCACAACAGTAGCAGTGTCACAAACACCTTAGTTTTAAAGTTCTGCAGTGCACTGCACTGCACCTGTTACCCTAGACATAGTTTACAGTTATTTTGTCCCTTTCAGATCTTATCTCATCATCATCAATATTATACCATACCTATTTCTGCTGCCAAGCAGTAATGCTCGCATTGTTGTGTTCCGGTGTGAAGGGTATGGTTTCCGGTGAAATTACTGGCACATGAGGCTTTCGGTCTTAGTCTCAAGGTGGTAACCCGCGAGTGATACCTCTGGTATTGCAAGCGTCCATAGGCTGCGGTAACCGCTTACCATCTTGTGGGCCTTACGCTTGGTTGCCACTGCAGTTGTATAAAAAAAAAACAATATCCACAGCCTGAATTGACCTATCGCTGGGGATAGGACTTCTTTTGTATGTGCCACTCCTTTCATTTGTGCTAGCCTCATTTTCTGAGATGACAAACATTTCTTTATGCATTTCTTAAACACCATTCACTCTGGATGTTACCTCACACTAATAATTACAGAACTTACATCATCCTGTATATCAGCATCAGCCCCTTCATTCAACAGAAACTTAACAACCTCGTGGTGCCCTCCTGCTGCAGCCAGATGGAGTGCTGTTTCTCCTTCTGGACCTCGCATATTGACATTAGCACCGCACCTATAACATACACCAGATATCTGTATAAAACTCAAAGGAGCTATTCAAGAGTATTAATAACACCTTGAAAGCAATAGGAGAGAACAGAACTTTTCTTTTATTCAATGTAAACTGCTCAGTAACTTGAACCTGTGTGGCACTATTCTTTGTGACAAAGAACAAAGGAACAAGAAAGCTACTAGTAACTCACCACACGAGATCTTGACAGCTCGTCAGTTGGCCATAGCTGGCTGCCCAGTGCAAGGCAGTAAGGCCATGCTCATCAGTGATGTCAACATACTGCTCCAGTTTCACGTCTTCTCGACTTATTTCGCCGCGTCCAGCCTTCGCGTGGAAGCTACTGTCGGGTTGGGGTAGCTCTGGAACTCGCGCCTGCGTATTGCCTGCGAAATCGACCTTGATGTTACCTACTAACGTTCACACAAAGACTCCCCATCCCACCGACCGATCGATATTAGAGTCGCTGTATCTCCGCAGCCTAGAGATATAACTACACTTACCCCGTTGTAGATTAGTAAGCGCAGTGCATTGTACAGATTTATAAGGCGTAAATGCACTCTTTCGTACGCCGTTCAAATTAGGCGCCCAGCGTTGATAGCCACCGCTGCCGCTTTTGCTGCTGTCTTGACTGCCTGAATCGAACTCGTATTTAAAACTTTCAATATTATCTTGCTTCTCCTGTTTTATATCCATGTTTTTGCCTTCGTGTTTTACAGAAAAAGCTTCTTCCATAGTTATTTTCTGTTCTACCTATGTTTTCTAATCCGAGGAAAAAAACACCACAAACAAGCCTGAAAAAAATACAAATCTGAACAAACAACAAACAGCAGCTGATTGATTTTAAATTAAAAACTGTGCTGTCTGTCACGGCCCCCGCGCCCCCCTAATAAAAGGATAGTTCTTTCTTGCTTAATAGTGTACTCTGTGGTCGCGCCTGTCGCTCTATCTAAAAGTCGTCGTGCTGTGACCTGCGAGTGGTGGCTTACGACCCGACCACACATGCGAGATAAAGATGTTTATTTTTTCATTTTCATATCACTTTCATTGCAATGCTTATAACGTACGTAATTCAAAACTTATGCTTATTTCACACGAGCGACAAACAGTGAGGCATACAGAACAGTAGGCAGCACAGTACTGCTATAGTTTGAACGCACAGAACAGTCTGTCTGTCAACTGTCTTGACAGTAACCAAGGCAGAATATCTAATAAGTTATTTCACACGAGGGCACGACAGTGAGGCAGAACAGTGGGTCTATTTTTCGCCCACCACCTTTCTCGCTCGTATGGACTCGTGTGAACGCGAGGGTAAGGCAGTGCGAAAAGCAGTTAAGTGTGCGCGCGTGCGTACTGACTTGTTTTGAATGTGGCGGCGGCGCCGGCATGTGGTTTGTTTTACTTATTTGTTAATTTCGACATTATAATGGACGACACTATAAAACTCATATGAATTTACAACTTCAAGTCAAACTACAAGTTTCGATAGGACTATGGATAATGTGAATAGTTTTTAAGGATACGACTATACAATTATAATTACTAGTTGACCAGAAAAACGTAATCGATTTACTCGAGATTTTTTAGACAAAATGTAAAAAAAAAGAACACATATTTTTATTTGTTTGTGGAACATTATTTCTTGAATATAGCGCACTAATAATCAAAGACCCTATAATTAATCGATCAATACTATGACAGACTAGTAGTAGAACTGTAGGTAGACTTACTGAATGCACAACGTAGTTCTGCATTATCCTGCGTGAACTGCACCTATTGTTTTGACCAACACCTAATCGATAAAAAAATTCAAAGTATCGATATTAAAAGTAATAACGTAAGAAAAGTTTCGAGTTGTACTATTATTTACTCGTATCGGTTACATCCCTAGTGTGAATGAACGTAGTGCATGTTCTCTGTGGCGTAGTGTATGCATGGCATGGACGTTTGCATAGTAGTGTATGGCTAAAGGCCGGTCCAGACTGTTGTAAACAAGCTTCCAACACGGATCACCTTGGTAGAAGGCTTGTGGAGCCCACGCGTGGGCTCAACCGTGGCCACGGTTGGTGTTTGCTGCCACACTGGTTTAACATCAAGGCAATGTGTTGTCGCCTTTGTCTTTGGAAGCACGTGTCAGTAAAAAGAAAAGAATGAAATGTGTCAGTAAAAAGAAAAGAATGAAGTACTTCATTTGGCGCAGTGAAGTACTTCATTCATTTAGTTCAGTAGTTCCTTTACTTCAGTATATCGTTTAGTTCATATAGTCCAGTAGTTCTTTTACTTCAGTAATATCGGTTAGTTCATTTATTCCAGTAGTTCCTTTACTTCAGTATATCTTTTAGTACATTTGGTTCTTAGAGAATCACGAAAAGACGAACGAAATGAAGAAACGAGTTTCATTGTGACTTTTGTGTTAAGCTTATGATTATGAACTATGAAGTCGTTTCGTTTGCAGCAAGACAAAAGATACAAGTAAACTACATTTAGTTAAGGTACTCAAAATCCATATATCTATTTGGAATGAGTTGAGTACTTCATTTCCTTCACTGTTTTTTCTATCCGTGACTTCTTCGTCGAGTGTGATGGTAACGAAGCAATGAAGTAAACGTCTAGGAACAAGTATATGGCAACGATAACAAGATCCATTTTTGTTTGCAGTAAGGCAAAAGACACTTGTATACAAGTGCACTAACGAACTAAGTGAACTAACGAACTAAGTGAACTAAATGAACTAGAGACACATTTGAATGAAGGGTGAACTAAATGAAGTACGTCACGTACTGGTGAAGTACTTCATTTCCTTCATTCATTCGTGAAGTACCCATGACTACCGTGAAGAATCGAACACTATTGTGGCTCGTGTGTTGAAGATATTTTAACGAAAATAAAAACAAATAAAAGCCCTATCCAGCATGGTGGAGTCACTCGTATCACTGTACACAAGTTCAGAACAAAGGTTCTTGGTACGCTACTTTAGACGTTCAGATTGATTCCATTACTTGGTTCTGCAAAAGTAAAGTTTTCTCAAATAAGAAATTTTACTCAACAATATGTCGTATGCGTTTTGGTCATTGTTGCATAAATTATCATCTCCATCGTTTAAAACTAGTTAACTCGTCTGTTTGTCTGATCTTTACCAATCAGGAGAAGTCCAAACATTAAATCACATAATTTTCGATTGTCCATCTTTTAGTATGCCTTGTACTGATAGATGGACTTCTTCAAGTGTACAATTTGGTCCCGCATTGTATTCAGGATCTTCTTTTGAATGCCTCTACTTTTGGTTATTTGTATAAATTTATTTCTAATACGGTTTATGAGATATAGTTTTTAAAACTAGAAAATTTATTATTCACAGGATATTATTTTTTATTAAATAAATTATAAATATGTACATAATAATGTATTAAATAGTAAGTAAGTACTACTAGTATTAAGTACTAAGATGCTTTAAACCTACTTTAACCTAAAATACTAAATAAATAAACAAATAAGATGGACAAAAATAAAGTACTTTATGTACCTACTTAAATATATTTTTTTTCATGGTTATCAAATAACTCATTCAGGATGTATCAATGTACTTTGAAAAACAATAAAAAAAAAACACGAAAGACGTATATTTTTAAACCATAACTTATGAAAAAAACATTAACGTAAGAAAAGGCGGTATGGTCTCAGGACTCTAGCCTGCCCATTAGGCGAAAAAAAAAAAGTATGTTCCAAGAAAATTTAAGCACTACCCAAGAGAATGTAAGCACTACGATAAGTTCCTTGCTTTGCTTCAGTTTCCTTGGATAGCTAGGTTCCTTGCTTCAGTTCCACCATTCATTGTCGTTAGTTTGAATTTATGAATACTCTAACTTCTTACGTGTTTTTCTTGTAATTCCACTAAAGAACTTGATAAGTGAGCGTGTGGAACTGTGGTATTGGAATTATCAAAGATATCTGTTTCGAAATATAATCATGTCATCTGCAACTGGTCAAACTGTGCAACAACTTCGACAGGATATTCAACATGAATTGACCTCTGCTAACCAACTGGCGAGACTAATGTGAGTTATGTACAATACCGTAGGTTTTAACGAGCACCTTAATTAAACATGCTTCAGAGTAGGTAAACAATTTATTTCATTGTTTTCACTAAAATGTTGTTTAGCAGATTTTACCCTTCTCCCCTGACCTATCTCTAAGCTTTGAAAGAAAATATTCCTATTAATATTTTTTTTTTAGATCAAATGAGCTCCAACTAATCAAGAACTTTACAAGCTCTGGTGGAGTGTTTGAGAGTAACCTAAAGCAGGTGAGTTTCAGTTTTGATACTATGTACGTATTTAAGTATGTGCTATACTACTGTTTTTTATTAACTTCACAAGAACTTATTATCTTACAACTTATTTTTCATATTTCAGTAATGTTTAAAGTCAGGTCACATCTAATTGAGAGAGCACCTGACCTGAGTACCTCTGTAATTTGTAAATGTGTATGCCTGTGTATATTTTGTTGGTGATCCATTCAAATAAATAATAAAAATAATAACATTGTTATCTGGTTTGATATTTATGCATAAGAATGATTGAAGTACTTAGATAAGTACCTATCTTATTTAATTAATTATGAAAATCAATATTTATTTTTTCAGAACGAAAGCATCATTAAAACACTAGCAAATATATACCATATAAACATTGAAAACATACCGCCATTGGTAAGAAGAACCATTAATTTGAACACATGTGAAAACCAAAACAAATCTCATGATGAACACAACACTGAATCTGAAATGGATGAAACACAATAACCAATCATTTAATAGGAAATAACAATACCTAAAATACTGACCAAAGAACAGCTAATTAGTTTCCCAAAGTACCAAAATTTACTCACCTTAGAGCCTTTTGCTTGAGTGGAAAGCTTTACCCACTAAAATTAAATGATTGTAATTGTTTGTGAACTTTCACCATTGTTATGCTTATGTTAGGTACCCACCTAACATAAGCAGTTTGGTTTAAAAATACTCACTCATTTAAGAAATAAACAATTTGGTCTTGTACCTATGTATGTATTGTATTGTATTGTAGATGTATTTCCAAATAATTTAAATAACTTGTACTTACTTATTAATTTTTTTACCACACATGGTAGGTACATAACCTAGCTGTTACAAAACTCTGACTAATGTATCATTTGCCATCTTAGAGATCTTGGTCATAATCTAAATTAAATACATACTTACCAATAATATTAATATCTTACAATAGTTGTTACTTACCTATTATTATGTTACCTACTAATATATCAAGTAAACAGCAAATATTTCATAAACTTTTATTTCATTTATTAACTTGTCTTAACCTCCTAAGACCCAGTCACAAACAGAGTAGAATGGGAAATTCACCCTTGTTTGCGATAGAGTATTATTTAGGAAGTTACGATGCACAGTCAGTGACTGCACATCCTGGCCTACAGATGGTAGACCGTGTATAGTTTATCAAAATGTTCAGGGCTGCGTTCTCGTCGCGATCACACTCGTTGCGGCAGTTTGGGCAAACTCCCCAACGTAGTTTGTGATTCATGACGATTTTGTTAAACGTCCCAGTTTTTGCGTTACACTCGGAGCAAGCCTGCGAGGTGTAAGATTCGTCGACCATCTCCACCGCGATGTTTCTCTTTGTGCGCAGACGTTTTATCAGAGAGTCGTGTTTGAATTTTCTTCCCGAGAATGACGTCACGTTCATAAATTTGCTGCCTGCCCCGTACAAGACTAGAACTGTCTCAATTCCTCCACCGCCATCGAATACTTGTTTTATTATTTTTTCTTCACACTTGGCCGCGTGCATATACTTGTCGAAAGAAAGACGCGTGAGTTTAGAGTGTTTTTCGTAAGGTTCTTGTCTCGCGTCGAACCACCGCATGCGAAACTCTGTATATTCTCGAACGCGGCTACTGTTCTTCGACGATATAGGTAAATCTCGATTTTGTTTTTTTTCTCTGTCCAAACGTTCCAAAGTTTCGCTCTCCACAGTTAGTCTTTGCCTCACCCGCTCTCGCTTCCATTCCAGAGTATGAGACCGTATATATTTTTTGGTTATTCTTTTGAAAGACATTATTTTAGAATCGACACACGCCAATGGTACTCGAGAGCCAGGATCAACGGCTATAGTGCGATCGTATATTTTTTTTATTTTTTTTATTTCTGTTTTCTCACAGACAAATCTATTCATCGAAAGACTAACGCTCACTCCGTCCGTTTGAAGGCAGCATCCAAATTTATTTTCGTTTATCTCCAGCCACGGAGACCAGAGTTCTTTCGCGTGATCTTGTATTCCGGTCCAGTTACTCGAAGTAGATGAAGGATCGACGCGACGCAACAGTTCGTGCCATCCTCTCGATGTGTACGTTAGATGTTTCAGTCCGTGCGTGGGTTGAGGAAACAATTTGAAATCTTGCATTTTTTCTTGAATCTCTAGCCACACGGGAATCGTACTCCACCAGCCTTTGTTCTTGACGGTGTTGACGTTTATTACAGAACATACTCGACTCATCTCTTCATGATCCTCCGGTAGTACTTGGTTAAAGAATGCCGCGAACAGTTGAACATTGTTTCTTTTGACTTTGAAGTAACGTGCCAATCTCGAATAAGCGTGTGTAGATATATTCGTGTGAAGCGTAGTCTCGTACTGTTTTGCCATCTCTTGAACGACAAACGAACGTAATTTTCCATCGTATTTTTCATCTCCAAATTGTGCGAGATAACTTTCAGCGTAAGGACCTTTTCCTTTCATGGCATAGATAAAGTCCAAAATTGACAATTTACCTGGCAGTTGGGTAGTAGTCTTTATGTAAAAATTAATCCAAATCCCGAGTTTTATGTAAACTCGAGACAGGTCTCGGACATCTCTTCGAATCTCGTTCAGTAGACGCAGACGTTTCTCTCGCTCGAGGAGAGGACATATGGTGGAGTGAAGTCCCTTCTTCACCGTGTACACTTCGAGTTTTGCAGTTTTCGATAATCGACGTTTTCGGATTGGCGGTAGATGATTCAAACATTTCTTTGAAGAAGTTCTCGAATGATCTGTTCCTCCGCAAGTCTTACAACTACCCGTGGGATGTACGTTCGACGTGAGCATATCGAAAGACTGTGACTGGAGGATGTGAGAGTCGGATTGTTCAATTGTTGATTAAAATCAAATTCCAATACAAACATTCCAAATTCAAACATTTCAATTTTGACGTACGTTACGTTCAAAGATTTTTAAATATTAAGAAGGAGGTTACGTTTCAGGAGGATGGTAATGAAATGAAATGAAATGAAATTTATTCACATTAAATAGAGTTATAAAGTAGGTGTCGATCTTCATTATGAAAAGTTCAATCGTTTCAGCCTAACCAGGCATGCGAATTTTAAATTATAGACTAACGGTACCTAAATATTTCATAAAATATCTATCCTACTACTTACATGATGATTCAAACATTTCTTTGAAGAAGTTCTCGAATGATCTGTTCCTCCGCAAGTTTTACAACTACCCGTGGGATGTACGTTCGACGTGACCATATCGAAAGACTGACTGGAGGATGTGAGAGTCGGACTTTTATATCAAGTCAAGGAGCAAAATCAATGAGTAAAAATGAGCAATTCCAGCCAAGGAGCAAAGTATGCGCATTCTATTTGCTAAGGATCAAATTCGCGTATAGAATATGTACTTAATATGGTACATTGGGTCTTAGGAGGTTAAAATATACTTTACACATTATTAACATCACATACAACTTAATTATTATAAATTCTTAGCAATAACATAATAAAATAAATTCATTGTAAGTTTCATCTTGTAGGGTTTATATGCATCAAAATATAATTTTTAAACTAAATTAATTTTCATTAAAAACAGGTTATTTACATGATACATATGTGGGTTTTATAAATCCCCGCCTAAAAGACTAAATATTTTTTTTGAAAAAAGAAACAAAGGACGAATCATACAATACCTACTGAACCAATTTCGATAAAATGTATATAGGTCACCTCTGAAAAAAATAATAATTATCAAAATCAATCCATAATTAGCAAAGAAATCGCGTAACAAACATACAAAAAAAACACGGTAAATTGATAACCTCTTTTTTTAAGTCGGTTAAAAAGAAGGTGGAACGATTTAATTTTGTCTGCCAATAGGTAGGTAGGTCTAGGTAGGTATAGTTCTCTAGGCGGATCTAGGCTTCCGTGAAGTTTGCCGTTTAAGAAAACAGCTCCATTGCGCATCCAAACGGCTAACTTCACGGAAGCCTAGATCCGCCGAGAGAACTATACAAGACCTACACGCAAAGGATCGTGGTCTGCGCCGAAATATCGGAAATTAATAAAACTCACAAATCATGGTAAATATCCCGCACGTTTTAGTGAAAATTATGCTATTATTACCAAGATAGTTTTGAAAATTTCAACTAGGTACATTGTTGCTTTATGTTTGTGAACAGCTTCTAATTTCTTTTATACAATAATTACTATACTTAATACACATAAAATACACATGATTATATTTTTAGTTTTAGGCCTAGGTATAATGTAGATTATCATAGTAGTTTTGCTTTTAGATTAGCTGGCTTTCATAAAATCGCTATTTTAATGTCTTCTTTCCATTGGTATCAAACAAAGCCAATTTTAAACGATGTGTATATTAGAATAGCGTTTATAAAATGAGGCAATATATTGCAATAACACTGCTTATAGATACCTTAGGCTGACATTTCTTAGAGGTCTTGTTCCTGCTAGCTCACCTAAAAATATTCTGAGTTTTTTAAACGGTGTTACTAAGAAGTGGGCTGAATACCACATAGGTACAATATACCTATGAGATTTTCAAGCATTATTTTAAACGTAGAAACATGTTTTTTAATTCGTGGTAACAGCTTACAATTACTTACATCCAAAATTATTTTATGTTAGTGTTGAAATAAGGCAGCCTTTTCTTTGAACATTTGTCTTCTTTTCGCCTTTTCTTCGTTTTCCCGCCGTTTTTCTTCTTGCTCTTGGATAATTTCGTCGTGGAATTTGTTTGTTTTAGATAGTTCTTCTATCTTAGCTTCAAAGAAGTTCTTAGCTCCGTTGACTCCTACTTCGTCTACGTTGACTTCGGTCAGCCGGGCGAGTGCTTCTAAACCAGAGTCCATTTCGAGTTGTCCAGCGCGAGCTTTTCTGAAATATTAAAAAAAATAGTTTACTTAAGTAAGTACTAAAGACTTTTAGTTCGTTTTGGTGGATTAATACCCTGGAAAGAATACCCTAAAGAAAGTACCTACTGTACTTGATATTTATACATACCTATCCGATTTTAATAAAACAACAATTTAACAAATTAAAATAAACTAACTTGAATTGCTGCTGGTAAGACGACAACATGTGACCTTGTCATAGCTTGCTATTTTAATGAGCGCAATCACGGAATAACCTTATAAGTAGTTAGGTAATTAATTTAATGAGAGTTATTCAGTTATCTTATCAATCAGTGCTACATAAAAAATAAACAATGTTGGAAGGATGAATAAATGGGACCACTGTATAATATACATTCGGTAGGTCGAGGTAGGTATATATTAATGAAGACAATCGCAAAGGTATGCAGGCCTAATCAAGTGCAAAGCCAGTCTATTCACTAATAGACAGTTTCGTACGGTTAAATAACACTTTGTCTAGGAAGGTTCGTACTAATCTACTTTAAAAACTATTGCACTAACTTATCACTATTTCGAACGTAACATTCGGCAACACAGAACAGCAACAGTTGGCATTCAAGCCCCGTATTAATCTGTATTCTGACAGCGCCGGCGCCGGCGTACTACTTCTGTGACAAGACAACTCTGACTACTATACTATGCGCTTATAAGTTTACAGAAGTTGGAATCATATTTACCTGTAAATTAGTAGAAACTCTCTGAAACTAATCTTGTTGTCTCCGTCCTCGTCTACCTCAGAGATCATCGCCTTGAGTCCGAGGTGCGTCTGCGGCGCTCCAAGCCTCTCCATCATGCGCTTCACTTCTGTCAGGTCCAGGAAACCATCACGTCCTTCGTCGAATCTGAAAATATTGGAAATAACTGGTTAGGCGTGTACCTATAAGGGATTTTTGGTAGCAGTCTCTAAATAATGTCGTAGCAGTTAACATACTACCATGTTACACGGAACAAAATCGTTAAATTAGTTCCACTTTTTAACTGAGTTTAACTGAGGAAAGGCTATAGCACTCTAGTGCTATAATATAATATTTTTGTTTATGAAGAACTAAGTAGGTTTTACTTTTACCCCAAATAATAATGGCATAACATAACGTATCCAGGAGTAGGAAAATGCGTAATTAGCTGACATGGACGTCTTTAGATCAGTCAGTCAGGTATTCTTGGCATGAGGCATTAATTTAAGAATATTTAACACTAAGTCAATAGCATGAGAGCTAACAACTGCCTAAGATCAATAAAAGTATTTGTCTGTGGCCTACCTATATAATAAATGCTAATATTTGTTACAATAATATTTTATTTGGACAGTACGGGGCTAACATTAGTTTCTATCATCGACATGTTTTGTCTGGTTTTGTCTGGTCCCTGCGTAACATAATAAGTCCAAAGTTGACATGGATATAAATAGAACCATCCATGATGGAACGAATGACCGTTATGTTATTGTGAGTGTCAATGAGAATGTTAATTCAAAAGCATTTGAATGTGCCTCACTTTCACGCAAAGCCACCTTGTATAGCAAAATGTCTTTCATTATTATTGAATAATCTGAGCCTCTGCTCTGGGAGTAGTTATCCCTAAAATCCAGTCCCACCCGACTACTGCAATGCCAAACGGTTAACTTCGAACAGTAGGTACTGTTTTATACACTATTTTTGTAACAGTTAGGTACTGTTTTAACACACTATTTTTGAAAGTTAAACCCTACGTAAGTTCTTACATACAAAGAGTAGGTAAGAGTAGGTACCTACTTTATGTCAACTAGGTAGGTACCTACTAATGTGTGATAGTGTAGCCGCGTCGCTCGGCGCACCGTGCGCGGTGTCTTTAGACCACAGACATGAAATGTCTGTGCTTTAGACAGCTGCTCGTTCCTTCTCTATTGGGGTATTATTTGAAATAATATTATGTATTTAGACTAATTTTGATTATAAATCAAGTGAAACGCCCCGCGACTTTGTGTGTTTTTTTTTTCTTCATGTTTTCTAATTTCAGAATTAGGAAGAAAGGACAAAATTTTGAGGCTAGGTATAGGTACCTACTAGCTTTATTGTACGAGAACGTAGTGCAAAAAAGCAAGAACTATTTAGAGCACCACTTATTTGGTACAAGGTCCACAACCGGCTTCATTATGAGGAAAGCAACTTGGTGAACTGTACCCATACGCCATACCATACCTAGGCTACCATTCGCATCGCATGCGAATCACGTACGCATTAGTATGTTTCAAACATCAGTCATTCTAAACTGTTTGATAATGATAATCCTACTTCGCGAATGTTATGGTATGACATGAGACATGAAAATTTTCAACATTATATCTCAGGGTGACAGGCGTAGGTACATAAATAAATATACAGTGCAAGCATGTCCCTTTCCGGTAGTGCCCTAAAACCAACTATGGAGTACCACAAAATACCTCTGTAGTGTTATTGATTCTATTTTCAAAAAGAAGGCATGCTCATCCTTTCAATTGAATAGCACTGAAAATTTAACAGGCAGAGTGTGAGATAACCTGGGTATTCTATTTCTTTTTAACAAACAGTAGGAAAGTAAGGTATTGGTGTCGATTCTGT
Organism: Colostygia pectinataria; assembly: GCA_951394395.1. Lineage (NCBI taxonomy): Eukaryota > Metazoa > Arthropoda > Insecta > Lepidoptera > Geometridae > Colostygia > Colostygia pectinataria. The sequence continues at coordinate 6,154,766 of OX596363.1, forward strand.
TGTAGCATTTTCTAAATTTAGGTACTTAACTAAAATTATCGCGGTCCTCTGTATTTTAATTCATTAGAAAAGGACGGCAACAATTTTACTTAAGTAGTTTAGTTTAGAAAATGTTAGAATCGACAACATTTTAGAGTACCTACCTACTCTTTTAACAAGATAATCAGAAACAGTAGAGATAATATTAAAATGAGACAAACACACCTCCATAATAAGAATATTTTAAAATGTCACAAGTGGGAAGTAATGTTCGTAGGCGTAAAGTTAATACTATTCCGTTCTATTACCTTGACCGGTGGGCAGTGGCCATATAAAATTTATTTTGTTAAAAACAAATATATACCTATAGAAAAGTAATTTAATTTAATTTTTGGACATTGATTTTTGGCGTGCAATTTAATGTCTTATCGGAACTGTAAAACTCCAAATTCTGTGATAGAAAACTCCGCAAAACGTGAGAAAGAATTACCTACCTCCTATTTTTGTAACTAGGTATTTACCTACCTGATAGTAAGATAGCTAGGAAGGCTAATAGAAAGACAAGATAAAAACAACATTAGAAAGGAGTCAATGCCACTGACTGATCGCATTATTTAGATTGATGCAGTAAAGATTGCGGCTTGCATAAGTCAACATAACATCGCAAATCGCAACGCCACCAGTCACCACCCACACCAGTGGCTTTAGCTCTAATAATGGTGTGGTCCAATATACGAGTATGCTACCGTATTTGCAAATTCATGTTTTCAAACAGACAATCCTCGCTCTTTAGAATTTCCAATTCAAAACAGATGAAATTCATTGTTTTTATTTCTAAAAGTTGTTGATTCTTCTCTGCTTCTGCAAACAAAATAAACCAACCGCGTCACTGAAAAATAGTCGTTTGGTCGTGAAAAACAAAACATCGCAGTCGTGACTTGTGACGAGGAGCCCTGAAGGTCACCCTGTCCTGCCGCCTATTCTGTCCCCTAGTTTTAGTATCAGTACCACACTGTATGGTAGATAGGTAGGTAGGTACTGTGCAAATGGGCGTCGCGCGTCGGTGACGTTGCAGGAAACGCTAAATTTTATCATTGCATGGCACTTCGTAGGAAGTATGAACATTGAATATAGTAGATAACTAGTGGTCAACGGCAAAACAAAGTGTGCGTTTGATATCCTTTTTAAGATTCCGTACGAACTTGAATAATATGTCCGTTTTTACTTCTTCGTGTTAGGCACGCAGAATCGGCAGAATGTACCTGTACCCGTGTCATTATTACCTTACCTATAGTCTAAGCCTTTACCTATAGTCCCACTACAGGGCAAATGCCTCTCTTCCCTTCCAGTTCTCTATGTCCCTTGATGCAGTGGACCAGCGAGACATTGGATTTCTTTAGTTGGACCTCTTACGCAAGTTTTGCCAGAAAATAAATGTTACCATATCAATGTTAAGGAACCTATGTACAAAGACACAAACACAAAGCGTGTGAAATTAACAAAGCATAAAGAATAGAATAGAATAGAATATTTTATTTGTACCAAACGTCTGTTAACAGGTAGTACTTAGGTATAAATACAAGCATAAATAATAATCCTAATGATTAATTTAATTTAGAGTAGCTAGATGGTAGGTATTCGTACAAATAATGTTAGTTGTTGTGGTTACATAACATTTAACATTGTTGAGGTTGCATCAAAAACCAAGTTAGGCTAAAATACCGGTGTTATGGCCTTTGATACCTTCCTTCGGTGATCTTTTTTACACAATTATTGTGATAAGTTATTATTTAGATGTTTTGACTTAGCGGAAATTAAGAACTAAAACAAGTATAAAATGTAGGTACAAAATATGTCTAACGTAATTTAAGTTTTATTTTTTTTAAGTAATTAAAAGTGAGTTTACAATTGATTTTACTTTCGAGAGTAGGTAAGTAGGGTTTTCCCTAGGTCGTGTTTGATTTGATATTTTTATATTTTTTATTATTTAAATTTGTCTTGTAATAGATAAGTAGGTAGTGCAGTGTACAAACCTATTTAGCACGGAAAACCAGAATTTTACTTAGAAGTTAAAATACATCTTAAAATGTGTAGGCAGGTTTTACTAATTATAATTATGTATAGGCAGGTACCCAAGTAATGATATTTGGTTTTGTTATTGAACTATTATTAAGTTATAGGTAGGTATTTACATCGAAAGAGGGCAAATGATGATCGAATAAGGTAGATTTGATGGATGGGGATCTTTGGTACGTCTAGGTATTATGTGGGTGTCTGTCTCTCTGTCACCAGACTTGGCTCTTAACTCAATGAACTAAGAAACAATGGGTTCCTATTTTATTCACGTAAATACTGTAAGTATCTACTAATCCCCAATTTATAGTATAAGTACTATTGCTAATGTGTTACATAATTTAATTTATTACCTAACGATATTGTGAAGAATTATTGAATTGTGTTAGGTCAGTGAGCAAAGGGGCAGTAGGTATTTTACAGTGGTAGGATATTATTGTAACAGTTCCTAGGAGTACCTAGTATCCTACGTACACACAATTATATGCGGGTAGGATGCTCATCTGGCATGTAGTCCGAGAGTCCGGTAGTTGTTTTAGTTTGTTATTGTAGATAGGGGTTTTAATGTTGTGCTATATTATTGAGTTGTTTTATATTTTATTGTCATTTTTATTTGTGAAGGTAATATTACGTTTTGTACGAGTACAACAAGGTATAGGTATCATTTAATAGATAAAATAAATGATTCAGTGTTATCGTACGTTTGTTGTAAAAGCCATTTGCCAACTATTTTCAGTAACTCATGTCGATTTAGGTTGTAGATTTCAAGGATTTTATTCAATTTGTTGTAAACAAAGGGACCTAAGTAACAAGGATGTCTTCTAGCAAATGAGGTATTAATTTTTTGTGTTTTGCAAATATTGGAGGTTTTTCTCCTTGTGTTTTGCTCTGTAAAAGTTGTAGGAGTCAATAGCTGATGTTGTTTAGCAATAAGTTTTTGTAGAAATAGTTGCCGAATAGAAAGAACTTCACATTCATTATACAAAAGATGTGTTGGGTGTCGGTATGGCTTAAAAGCCATTACTTTTAGTAGTGACCTCTGGGCGCGTTCAAGTTTTATAAGTTTAGTTTTACACGCAGATCCCCATACCAGAATGCAGTAACTTATGATAGATTGTGCAAGAGCAAAATACACTGTTTTCATTAATTTAGGTGTCGCAACATGACGTAATTTCTTAAAGGTAAAAATAAGTTGTCTGGTTCTAGTTGAAAGTATATTGATGTGGGGTCCCCAAGTCAGTTGGCTGTCTAGTGTAACACCCAGATATTTAATAGTTTGCGTATTTTCAATAATGATGCATTTACAGGTAGCAGAAGAAGTATTGTTACAAGTATGAGCGCGGATAGACATGTTAGTTGTGCTTTGTTTTTTAATTGAAAAATTTATATGTTTTGTTTTATCTATATTCAGAGAGAGTTGGTTTTTATGTAACCATAGAATAATGGTCCGTAAACCATTTTCGGCATATTCTTTAACTAGATCCCAAGTATCTCCCCAAAACACAATAGCTGTGTCATCGGCAAAACTAAAGACTTCCCCATGATAAGGTTTATATAGACAGAGTTCATTTAAATAAATTAGAAACAAACTAGGACCAAGTATGCTTCCTTGTGGGACCCCACTGTTTATCAGAAGCTCCTCAGACCATACGTCACCTATTCTAGTTTTTTGGTATCTGTTTGTGAGGTAACTAGTAAAAAGTTTTAAGGGCACATCCCTGATGCCAATGTTTTCCATTTTTTGTAGAAGTATGGGGATAGAGACAGTGTCAAATGCCTTGGCTAAATCTAGGAAGATTCCTATGCATTTAAGTTTATTATCTAATTTACTTGTGACAAACTTAGTCAATGAATAAACCGCATCCTCAGTTGATTTGCCAGCTCTAAATCCATACTGACAGGAAGATAGTATATTTTCGTGTTCTAAATAATATATAAGTCTCTTGTTTATGAGTTTTTCAAGAACTTTTGAAATCGCAGGCAATATTGATATTGGTCTGTAATTGTTGACACTGTCTCTATCTCCACCCTTATGAATCGGATGTACAGTAGATTTTTTTAATGCGTTAGGGAAGATGCCTATCATAAAGCATAAATTAAAAACGTGTGTAAGAGGAACAGTGATAATGTGTTTTATCATTTTTAGGAATTTGGATGAGATATCGTCGTCGGTTGTGGCGGAAACATTTTTTAAGTTTGTTATAGTTGTAAGCACTTCATTGCAATCTGTGTCAAGTAGTACAAATGATCGTATATGAGATTGTTTAGGAATAGTAGTCGCTGCCAAGGAAGCATCAAACATTATACTAGCTCGGTTAGCTAAACTATTTCCCACATTTATAAAATACTGATTGACATTATTTATATCATTCGCGTTTTTGTCTGCTCTTTGTGTTATTAGTTCAAATGGTGGAGTTTTTGATTTTTTCATGTTAGTAATCATTTTAATAGTCTCCCATGTTTTTTTAGGGTTATTAGCACATTCCTCTAATTGTAATCGCTCGTATGTTCTTTTCGTTTTTTTAATGAGGAAGGTGCAATAATTGCGATATCTTTTGTAGGATATTTCAAGAATTTGGTTCTCTGGGTCATTTTTCATCTTCTTTTGAAGCCCGTTCCTATGTCTGATGCATCTTAACAATGCCGGTGTCATCCAAGGTTTTAGAGTGCGGCTTTTACTTGGTATTCGAACTGTTGATGTATGTTGGTTAATTGCCATTGAAATTTTGTTTATGATGAGGTTAGTGCCAACTTCTGGGTCTTCAGTTAGCATTATTTCTTCAAATCCCGCTTCTTCCAGGTGCTTAATAACAGCAGGATAGTCTATTACTTTCTTTGTTGGTTGTGGTTTTTTTATTATATTAATGTTCGAGATATTTAGAAATACTGGGTAATGATCAGTAACATCTGTTTCAATAACAAAAGTCTGGGCATCACTAAATTTTTTTAGGATGACATGATCTAGACAGGTTCGAAGACGTGTAGGCAATGTATGAGACGGCATAAGTCCAAACTCAGCAAGAAGATTTAGGTACTGATCACTTGATCTATCGCTAATTTTATTAAATTTTATTAAATTAAATTAATAAAGTGTGACTGTCTGCAACCATGCCACTGGCAAAAACATGGAAAATGTAACTTTGGCCGTGTTGTGAACTGTCAACACTTTCCAATAGTTGCCGAGAATGGTATCTTCTGTGTCGTCTAAGCCAAACACTTTCATTATGAGCTGACCACAGTAAACGCAGCGTATGCATTATAAACTTTAATGTAAAATAACAAAACAACGCACTAAACAAACAACACGGAACACCGAATTCTTACACAGCTGTTAACAAAAATCGCCATTTTGTTTCGCTATCTACAGGGTTTTAGCCTTCGCTAGAGTTTCCATCGATAGAATCGATAACTAAGCGAATTCGCTTGTCATAAGTGCCACTTGGCTAGGCATTTGTATGGACCTAATCGTTGACGCTATCGATTCGTCTCATGGAATCGAAATCTAGTTACATTGTCTACCAATAATCTATTCGTTGAGAAGAAACCACGTGATCTAGCGAACGCTTATGTCTATTTCATACATTTTTGGACTTTTCTACAAGCGTCTTCGATAATCGAATGTTACATTGTCTAGGCCCTCTGAATGTCTAATGGAAGTGGATTACAAATGTCTTTCGTGTCGTTTCAAGGCACACAAGCTTGTTAGCAGCAGCCTATGTAAATAGGTGTACCGTCAAAAAGATTGTAAACAATTTCCGTAAGATACGCTATTACTGGCCTTACTGGGCAAAACTTAACAATGGTACGTGGGTACTGGGTACCTAGTGTACTACATAATACACTAGAATATTACTTCACATTTTGTATGTATGTCACTGAGGAAATAAACGTAATTTAATAAAACATTCGAAATTCCATTTCTCTAATCTAAGGGTTATAAATAAGTTTACCCGATGAATATATGGAACAAAATTAGACACCAAATCGTATTTTCCTGTTAACATTATATAAAACATGGTTTATAATAACTGGAAATAATAAACCGCTAATCAAGACGATGGACAGATTATCACAAACACCTAAGTCCCTATAATGTTCAAATTGATATTAGGTCTATCTAATCTAATGGAATATCTACGCGACTTCGTTCTTATCACTTTTTTTATTACAGTTTTTATTAGACAATGATCAATCGTATAAAAATATAGGTTATTTTATTATTAGTGCATAAAATTCAAGGAATATTATATATTATACCTATAGGTTCCACATGAAAAAAATACATACTTACTTACCTTTTTTTTAATTAATTTTGTCTTAAAAATCTCGAGTAAATTATTTAAGTTTATTTTATCAGTTTGTTAGTTATCCTAGTTGGAAATCGAAAAGGCAACGCGCGGTGCGTGTCAATTGACCGCTTGTCAATAAACCGCGGTCAATGACCTGCGCGTGTCAATGACTCCCCGTAACCGCTATATTTCGTGTGTGGAATCTATTCCTTGAATATTATGCACTAATAATATAATGTATAAATTATTTATTGTACAGGTAGGTAGGTACGTAAATTACAATAAAATATCTATCTAAAATATCTAAATAATCTTCTAGGAAGCACTGTCTGAACGTCAAGTAAATCATTTAAGTAATGGCATCCAACACCTAATAAATAACTGGGGTTCACGATCCAAAACAAAAATACTGATAATAGTAAGTAAAGTAACTGCATAATACCTACTCTTGGTAAATTCCAAACAAGTTTTAAAATAACTTTAGCTTTTTACAAAAGGATTACCTCTAACGTTGTTTCCTTATAAAAAGGGACAGGCCTCTCAGCGGGAGTCATTGTTTTTACGATTTGCGATGTGCGCCCGCGCTTACAATCGAAGAATCGCCATTCTAATTAATTATAAACAACTATGATGAGGTGATTGATTGTAACGTTAAAATATACAAACTTCTTCAAAATATAATAATAATAATAATAATAATGCTGAACAATCCACACACCATCATCTAGCCCCAAGCTGAGCTTGTGTTATGGCTACTAGATGACTGAACACTTCATACAATACAAAACATATATGGATATATTTTATTATACATAAAAAATACCCAGAACACCCGGAACAAATATTTGCAGATCGTACAAACATTTGTCCTAAGGCGGGAATCGAACTCGTAACCTCCTGCTACGCAGGCGGACTTTCGCCCGCCGCGCTACATCGGTCGTCGTCGGTATAATAAAAAAGAAATATCCTTACATATTTCAATAAAGTAAAGAAAATGCATTCGTGGTTATGGTTTACAGTATAAAGTCAGTGCTTTTGCATTGAAAAATGAGTTGGACATTCGGTTGGCCGCGTTTCCTCCAGAGCTAAGCGAGGATGTGTAGCGTGTTAGAGAGGTGTTTGTTGGAACCAATAGAATAACTTCATTGAAGCTGTTAGAGCGAGACTAGGTAAATGAAGTAATTCTATTGGTTCTTAACAAACACATCCTCGCACATCTCTGGTGGAAACGCAGCCTTAAGCTTTTGCTTTTAATCATACTCGTAGGTAGATAGTCGTTGATCATATCAGATTTTACTAGTTAGATACACACAGCTTTCTACTTAGGTACCTATTTATTACTTTCTGGACAGCGAGTAAATACAAAACTACCCCAACTTTTGTAGATGTCTTTTTATAAATTGATAGATACTAGATACCGAGTTTCTTTGTGAATCTGTTTTGTGTTTTATATAATTTGTTTTTGAAATAATAAAGTGTAAGTGGAGGTGCGATTAGCCCGAGTGTAAAAAAATTGTAAGATAATAATTATTAAGTTATATCTCCTCATGTAACTAAGTCAGTTTTATTATTAAACTGAGCATAATTAATTCTACCTTATAATAACTATTCATGTAATAATTTTGTCTATAAATAGGTATAGTTAGTGTAAGTGAAGATTGCGTTTTTCCCATCCACTGTAGGGTGCAGTGCAGTAAAAAGATACAGGCTATAATTAAATACTTCATTGCAGATAAATACTTACTATACCTCTATACCTGTATCTGTATCTCCATTGCAGTTTACGTACACTACATTTGTTTTTTTATGTTCAGTTAATTGTTTGTGGCATGAGCATGACCTAATAAAAACGTCAATGTCTGCGTGCGAAACTTTATAAGCATCGTTGAAAAAATGAGGTCAATAAAATGATAGTGGAATGACTGCTGAGCTGCGCCCTATTCCATTCCATACAGTAACGCCAAGAGTCCTAGTGGATTTATTAACTTCTAATACTTTCAATTTAATAACTTGATGAAATAAGGCACCGTGAAACTCATGCATGAAACGTTTAGTTTTGTGCTAAGAATACAACCTCCCAAGTATCTTACCTATCTAAATTTGCAAGTTATCGAACAATAACGTTGTGAAATACGAATTTCAAACAGATTTGTAACGTATTGTAGCAGGTATTTTTGGGTCTGCATGTTATTATAGCTTAAATACACGCTTCTATATGCTCGTAATAATTATTTCAAGCTACAAAGTCCATAAGCAATAGAAAATAAGTTGTGTGAAAACCTATTGATGTGATGGAACCATAGCCTAAACATTTTACTCAACATTACGTCTTGCAAAATGCTAAAATCTAATAAGTACATATTACAGTAGTCTTGCCATAATATTATCTTCTTTTGGTCTGCCAACTTGGCGTTTGGTAAAAGCAGATCGTTTTCCTAGAATGCGGCAGTTATTACTGGGTTCCTCTTTTGGCAGCGCCGTTGCTTGGGCTTCCCTTTAGAGTAGCTTCCTAATGAATGCATTTAGTTTCGAGTCATCGAGTATAAGTTTGGTATTGCCGTTCGAGTAAATAAATAGACTTGGTTTAGAGATCTAAAAAGATTTCAGATTTCATTTGATAGGTAGTTAGGTAAGTTTTAAGCGGATTTTGTAAGAAAGAACTTTATCAAACATCATAGTCTGAGGTTTACATCCTAGTCTAAAGATACTCTAGCTGTTTTTACCATTACCTACGTGCCTGTATGTGTGTTGAAACGTCTTATATTGTGCCTACGACGATGAATTTTATTGGCTAAATTAATATAGTTCAACGGTTTTTGTTTACGATCATCTTGTCCACATTTATTAAGTTTATCTCATGAAATAAGTACCCATAACCTCTGCTCTTGTATATCTATTTCTAGTATCGGATTAAATATTTATGTCTTATTTTTAACTAGAGCACTCAATTATTAACTGTATCTGAAAAAATGGATTTACGTCCAAAATAGGAATTATGTTGCGTAACATTTCAGTGTTTTGGCAATATTCCAAATGGAACTCTGAGGCAAGCTGGCTATATCTAGTTGGTATGTTATGAAATTGATGCAGTGGAAATTAATGAAAGCTATGCGCTGTGGAATATGATATTCCAATGTGCAATGTGCAAGTAAAACTTTTTTATAGTTTGGACTTCCTGATAGGCAAAAGGCTCTCTCTTGATTGATAAAATTTAAAATTATTTAGGGTGGTTGAGTCACCTACTTGTATGATAGGTTCTACGACATACATAATGTTTACATTTTCTTTGTATAGGTTCGTACTATGTATTATGTTGTTCTAAAACATAGGTGTATGTGGGTATATCTACATATTGTAAGTAATGTGATAACATGTCATCACACACTACCGGAAACAGGATATTATCGATTGTAATACACAATCTAATATATCACAAAATATACTGTGCGTTCGCGTGTATGACTCAAGGCAAAATTAAATTGTACGAATCAAATACCACTTTTTTACAAAAGGATCCTTGTAAGAATTTAAGCTTTTCACTTTCCACAAATGAGGTAGGTACTTATATACTTAATTGATCTTACTAATAAATACCACATCGACAAATAACATGTTTTACTATTTTGCAGTATAAGTATATTGCACCCCTTCACTATAACAAGGCTAAGGTTTCAAAATTAGAGTTTTAATTCAAAAATATCGAATTTCGTAGGTTAGGTACTAATATACCGAAATTCATTCATGGATGGAAACCAGCGTATCATCTAAATAGACGTTGATAAAGTTCATTCATACCTTTAGATCCTGCCTGCACTGTTGACATTTCATTTAACCTACTCAACGAGTTATACGGTATCAGGTTTCTGATATACAGTTGAGTCACAGCTCCCAACTGAATTGTCTCATCGCAATGCACCCCTTACTACCAAACCAACCAACCAACGCAACGTCGCACTTCCTCTTGAATACGCTGACCGATTTGTAACGTGTTCTTGAACTCGTCTCTCGCATTTTAATCTGGCATTGCGGTGTTTATTTACAAGGCCCAGGAAGTAATCGAAAGGATGAAAGGTAGAGAACCTTTCAATGATTTTGTATGACTGACCGCTAGTTCCGAAATAACTTGACTACAATCCTTATACATAAATTAGTTGATGATCACTGTTAATCTATCTTGTAAGATAACAAAAAAGTAAGAATGGTAAATCTCCAAACGCATCAAACCCGAGTCCTATGAATTATTTTAATTATTGTAGCATTATTACTTCACGAAATCTCCATACCTAGTTACAGTTTGCTAAAGCAGTATCAATCAGTCTCTGCTTTGACCTATAAAAACTCGTGGTTTTCTTAAAATTTACAATGATGACTAAGCTGATGACGTTTAACAACCTACCTACTCGTCGTGAATAATATCCTTTCCAGGTGTTTCCGCACTTCTCAGATTCCGTTCGATTTCATTGAAAACGAAGCTAGTCAACTAACAAATGGCTGATTTCTCAGTCACAGTAATGTTTTGCTTATGATCTATCTTGTTGTTATTTTTTAATACTTACAAACCTGACAAATGATTGTTAGGTGTTTATTTAGATTACAATTGTTTACATTTGTGTTTATCTATGATGTGTGGAACTACTGTATCTAGAATCGAGTTACGTTGATAAACGGTTTAGCTTAGTGGTTTCATGTTCTTATAATCGCCAGTTGTAGTTTTTTGCTATTTTTAAAGCATGTTTAAAACAATCACTTAAGTAATTTGAAAACTTTAGTTTTGGACCATATTATTCAATTCAAGGTCTGAGGCAGATAAAGTTATAAATACAAAAATTTAGTAGCCATGGGAAACGGGATGCGGGTTATCAAGGAGCAGAGTAGTAGAGTTCTCTGTGATAGAGCTCGTCCGGGGAAGGACCAACACCATACCTATTTCTGCCGCCAAGCAGTAAAGCTCGCATTGCTGTGTTCCGGTGCGAAGGGTATGGTTTCCGGTGAAATTACTGGCACATGAGGTCTTTCATCTTAGCCTCAAGGTGGCAACCCGCGAGTGATACCTCTGATATTGCAAGCGTCCATAGGCTGCGGTAACCGCTTACCATCTTGTGGGACGTACGCTTGTCGCTTGGTAGCCACTTCAGTTGTATAAAAAAAAAAAACAGCACAACACTGACCAAAATAATAATTGTTTCTCGTTTTTATGTTCCGATCCGAATTGACTATTATAATATTTTTAAACTAAAATTTTAAACGATAAATATTTTTAGAGCGTTTCAAAAATTATACGGCTAAATAGAAGCATATAGGGTGTTTCATGTTTAGAGAGTTGCTCAATAGCTGTAAGTATCCATTATTATATAATTAGTATCTAATCGTTATAATTACTTGGCCGTAAGAGTTATCATTTACACCGTCTTTCTTAGGTATAAACTCTTTAACTCAATAGTGAGATAAATTGCATTACATTATCTACTAATTAGGTACGTAGTAGATATGCAGGTTGAAATTGAAAGTCGGGATGATGTAAGTAAAATTATAATTTTACTCTCATAAATATAGCGTGACTGCTATTCATATTTGTCTCCCACGACGCCGTAGGTACATTGTCATTCTATGTAATAAATTAAGTTTCTTGTTAATGTGACGTTGTAATTTGAGCCTTTATTTTAATGTGGTAGGTAGGTACTTACATACCTATACTTTCACGAATAAAGTGACTAATTGCTTTATAGTCAATTTAGTTTTATAAATGTAGCTAGGTAAAGATGGATAGTGGATATTATGATGGAGGCCTATACCCAAGAGCTCTGTGCCAGGAGTGAGTAGATACAAAGTGAAAACGATGATGTTAATAGATCAAAATAAATCATGAAACGCCATTTTTCATAAAATAACAACCAATAAAGGACATGAAATAATAAAAGCGCATTTAATTATAAAAAATCTAGTAAAATAAAAATGGGGTAGATTACTACTAGGTACCTACTCGTATTACACTTTAACTAGAATAAGGTTAAATAAAAGTAATTATTTAAAATGCAACTCTTTTGCTGCAAGAGGAAGCCTCTTCAAAACGCACAATACCTCCTACTACTGAGATAATTTATCGTTATCTACCCTAGTTTAATCCAAGGTAGGTAATAAATAACAATAATAAAATTATTATCTGATTTAACAAACTTTCATGGTGTAATTCATACTGTAGGGTTTTGACATGTTTTGAAAATTTTAAAGTAAGTACCTACCTAAAATTAAAAGTTACCTAGCTGCTATTTTCATCGTTTCCCATAGGATTATTAAAAAAGTATAAAAGCAAATTCATAGTTATGCCGTAAGCAATTAGACTAATGTATACACAAGACTTAGGTAGGTAGGTTAGGTACCTACTTACTTAATTGAATCGCGAACAAACTTTGTAGTATTATATTTACCATTTGAATACATTTATATACCTACTTAGTAAACTGTATCTGTGGTTCCAAGGTTACATCACAATATACCTACCTACTAAGCGAAGTGACTACGTTTCCTTAGAGCTAGGTACAATTTAATATTCATTTGAAAGGATCAAATTTACAAACACAATAAATCCACTTACTTGTTAAAGGTCACCTCGTACTGCTTTATTTCCTTTCTGGAGAATTCATGAAACTCTGTATAAACATTCTGGAATTTATATTTAGGCTTTATTTCGGCTCCTTCTTCTAATTTTTCATTGATTTCTTGTCTCCTGGACAGGATTCCGGTGAGTTCTTCTGTGGCCGCCATCGTTTACAATTCTCGCGGCAAAGGAGAGGTTATAAAAATGTTATTTTTGCGAGATCAACAACCGTCTTCGCGAGAGGCTGTCTGCGGCTACGACCTTAGGAATACTGACTGGCGCGCAGTCAGTCAGTGCCTCGCACTCGTTTCCTCGCAGTCAAACCGCGCGGGATGCGGGCGGGACGGATGAATCGACTCGCGTACACTATACTACTTCTGTGACTACTACTATGCCGCACCGCAAACCCATTCCATGATTTGCCTAATCTTGCAGCATGCCGATGCCGAACACAAATGACAAAAGTAAGTAATTAGAAAAACACCGAAAAACACGAACATATTATTACTCAAACATATTTCAATAGATACAAAGAATAAGAAATACACTAATAAAACACTTGCAATAGTAGGTGATAGTAGGTAGTATTTAAGAAAAATGTAGGTAGGTATAAACTGTTGTTAATTGCTCAGTAACATGTAATACGGTGTCAGTCGGTGTCACATTAAATAAAAAAATAGACTTACACAACAAGCGAAATATAACATGTAGCAATAAGTTAGTTAAGAGGAGGATATTCTGTCTGTATTATGCAACTGGAATCATTAGGTAAATATAGGTAGGTAAGTGCCTACATAATTATAAGGCTAACAAAACAGCTTATTAAAAATATCCTCATTAATAATAATAGTACCTACCTACAACTTAATAAATCAACTTATCTACATTTTTAGAGTCCACAAGAAAATTAAAATAGGGAGACAGAACAATAAAATCTGTTAAAAATATTGCAAGTAAACTCTTAAGTAGTTAGTAAAAAGTAATGACTTACCTTCTACTTAACTACCTAGGTACCTAGGTACTTAGATACTTACTTACCTATGTATCATTATATTATTCAATTCACCTTCTAAATAATACACTATCGTGTTACCTACAAAACGAATAAGCATGAACAACAAACGTGTTTTGAGAAATTTAATTTCATAATTTGTCAGGTGTCCCGCGGGATGACTCGCCAGTTATGCTTTTACCAAGCCTAAATTAACAGAACTTTTGAAAGCACAATTTAGTCATTTCTGTGCACTATGCGGCGCCACTCGAGGCAAATATTTTTAGGACTGATATTTTTAATTCCTATCTTATCCCAAATTCTCAACTGCAGGCAAAAGATTCTTCGAATCTTTATTGTCACAATAACAGCGCGGTGAAAATTAATGAAATTTAAAAGTATATTGTTTCAGATCGGAGAGTGCCGGAAAAGTTTCCCAAGTAGACTTGGAGAATGAAAATTTCAAAAATGTTCGAAGAGAGTCCAAATATGAAAGGAGGCGTAATATCGTGAAGGAATATCTGATAGACTACACTTCAAATTCTAATCTTCACGGGCTGAAATACATTGGAGAGAAGGAACGCACTTTTGTGGAAAAGTAAGTTTGCAATGTTTTAATAGCACACAGGTAGAAGTAGACTGAAGTAGTAAAAAAGGGTGCTACCAAATATCTCCGCTCTAAGAGATCCAATTTGGATGGGTTATTTTTCATTTATTTGAAAAATATCGATTCTGTTGTAACATTTTCTAAACTAAACTAGCTAAAATTGTTGCCGTCCTTTTTTATGAATCAAAATACAAAGGACCACGATAGTTTTAGTAAGCTAAGTTTAAAAAATACTACAACAGAATCGACATTAAATTAATAAAACAACACATAAAAATTTGGTGAAGATCTGATGAGGATTTTCAGCGTGATGAGCAGAATAGCTACTAATTTTGAGTAAATCAGTAAATTGCTCATTGGTGCTTGCGTGGTCTTCTGTTCGGATTTTAGGATATTTCAGCTAATTGTTTGCTCAAACTACTATATTTTTATTGTTTTAGGATATTTTGGCTATTTATGTGCATATGCTGCGTTGTCCTATGCGCTGGTTTGATTCGAAAAGTTTGGATAAAATGGCAAGAGAGCCCGGTCATCGTGAGTTTTGCAGAGAACCCCACACCGGTTTGGCAGGTAACTTACATTATCATGCATAGACTTAATTATCTGATTAAAATTGATTTTCATTTTATTTTAATCTTTTTAAATAATTATTTGCGAAAAAGAAAACGTAGCGGGTCGATAATACTTTGGTTACTAATCATCTATTTAAATCTATGTTACATATTAATACAAAATATCTTTAGTTTCTGATCTAATTTAGAGACGTTTTACATACTGTTTACTGTTTTTATATGTATTTTGTATAAATCTTATATCGATCTAAAAATTATTTCAGTTTGTTCCTTATTATAAAGTTTGTTTTAAATTATTAGATAAATTTGCAGATTCCGTATCCTGCTGTGACGGTATGCTTCGAAACCAAGGCAATGCAGAGTAAATTCAACTTTACGGAATACTATCATTTGTACAACAATAACGAAACTTATAACAATCTTACTGACGATGAGTAAGTTAGATATATATTTATTTGTATAACGTATAAGTTTATTTTTTCTTTCTCTATTCACAACGGTGATGTAGGCTATCTGAAGGATACGATGGGTATTTTATTATTTAAAAGTATATAAACGGCTATTTACTACTTGTATATCTATTTCTGTGTCTGTGCTGAGGTTTCGAAGCTTTTGCTTTTTAGAAGCTCTTTATCAAGAGCACGACACACAAAAAAAAAATTACGACTGACGTCGGTTGCTCGGCGTAATACTCCATACTAATAAATATTTCATATTTCAATTTCACTAATAGGTACTTATATTTTTTGAAATTACAACGTTTTAGGCGCCATCTTTTCGAGGATATTTCCATGGTTTGCGACGATCACCTTGCTCCGACTAATGGACGTCAGTTCTCATCAGGATTGGATACTGTTTCAAATATAAAAGAGGTAGGTCTGTGGGTATCATATAATCATCATGACAGCCTTTTAAATGTTTCCACTGCCCGGACACTCGCCTGCCCACTAGCGCGATCTGTTTGGGACCCACGATCTTAGGATCGAAAGGCGGGGTCACTACCAGTTCTATCTCACTGGTGTTCCTCACCAGTGGTCTAGGTATGCTAACTTGATAAAATAAACATAATATGTAGCACTATTCGGCTTAGGTACAGTCAGCATAGAAACTGGTACCTATATTACTTTTGACAAAAGTTTCTATGAAATCCTATGACATTCAAATGAATCTCAATCTTAGGGTGGTAGACCAAATTTTTTGCTGACATAAACAACCACTTAGGTACAAAAACTCATATGTATAATGCACGTAATTTTTCTTTGCCACCATTTCAACGGTCTAAAAAGAGGGGTTAGTGTCAAAATCCCCTTTGAAGGAGATTTTGGGAATTATAGTGTCAAAATCCCCTTTGAAGCGCCAATATCAGTCTAAAGGGGATTTTGAAACAAAAAAAATCCCAAAATCTCCTTTATTACACATGCATCTTGGTCACGCAACGTAGGTTTACCAACCATATTTATAGGTTCGATTTGACTGTTCAAACTAAACAGAGCGTTTAGCTCTAATGAAGTGCTGTCAAATTGTACCTATTAAAACTGTTAGCAGGTAAAGATTTGGAACTAAGTTTGAAACTGAAAGGTTTAGTTCAGTATGGCTCTTGCTCAGGTCTTTTGAATATTTTAAGGTCTCGCCGAATCTGACTGATGTCTTCTTCGGGTGCAAATGGAAAGACATACCCAGTGAGAACTGTTCCGATCTGTTTTCCCCAATATTAACGGAAGAAGGACTTTGCTATACTTTCAATACGTTGGGTGCTGATGAACTATTCAGAGTTGAGAAGTAAGTTAGCAAATGTATAATTTTGTAAATTGTAATGCGCTAAGCTGGCGATACAAAGGATATTCTAGTGTGGTTGGTGGAGGTGGTGTAGGTGTTTGGACTGTTTGGTGTTTTAGTTCCGTAGAATAGGATATAATTTTACGAAGTTGTTATTTGTTTCATAGTCTGCACAGCGATTATCCCTATCTGGAATCGAATAACAAAGTACAGGACTGGAGTTTGGAAGAAGGTTACGCTCCGAAAACTCCCATAGAAACTTATCCACACAGAGGCTCTGTAAGTTTATGTTCCGAAATGTTTTTTGTAGATGAGAACCAACTTAGTTCTTATGAACTTGGAATATTTTTACATGACTTAGGTAGGTACTTATTTAAAATCAGCAACAGAACTATCTTTTCATTGATATTTTATGATTCCTCTTAATAATTGAATCTTTAGGTAGTCTTAACTGGCACCATAAAAAAGTGTGTAATTTATAGCAGACCTTTTTCATGATTGTCTTTTAATTTGAGTTTACGATCAGCAAAGCCGTTATTTTGTTACAGGGCTACGGCGTTAAATCTGGGTTAACATTTTTGTTGAAAGCCTATGAAACGGATTTGGACTATCTGTGCAAAGGGCCGGTTCAAGGATTTAAGGTATCTGCGTTTAAATCCAGAGGTTTTAACAATTTCAATGTGTATAAGTGTATCGCCTGAGACGGTAACCGCTAGAGTGCATGCGATAAGGTGCACTGTAATTAATAAGCACTCGTTTAGTTAGAAGCACTGGCGTCAATAATAAAATATTGTTGCGGTGCTTTTATTATTATAATTAGTTTAATTATACTGCATTTACATAAGAGGCTCGTTCTGCAACCGCAAAAATGTTTTTGTTAGACTCAACTTATTTTACACAAAGAGGTCAGCATTGTTTAATTACGTAAAAAGAAGGCGTTACTTAAACGAGTTCAAATCTTAGCTTAGTAGGTAGTTTTTTTTTTTTGCATCACTGGTCGAGTCTCCTGTTGAAATGCTAGAGGTTGTGGTTTCGATATTCGCTGCAAGATCGATGTTTTAATGATATGCAAATATTTTGTTCCGGCCCGGTGGGTAATTAAGTACCATGGTACCCGTAGTATCTGATACCCATGACATAGGGAATTTTAGTGAGTCAGGTAACTGTGGCCACTAACGACCAAAGACAATATCGTGGCAGAACCAGACTAAGATGGCGGAATGACCTGGGGCTTATTCTGATATATAACCACTCTGCAAGTCAGCACTCCATATTTCAGACCATTTTACAAAAAAATTTGTATGAGACAGCTAAGTGTAGTTGCAGAGTCGTTGTATAAAATAGGCTCCGTACACATTTCACAAGTATTGGTCCTCCAATGCCCGTAATAAATAAGGGCCATTTCTTTGCGGCAATAAATTAATGATAAGTAGATTATATATACACCGCAATGCACTACAAAATGTTTGTAGATCTTACTCCACAATGCAGCGGAGTTGCCCAGGCTTTCTCAACAGTACTTCCGGTCGCCTCTCTCGCAAGAAGTGGTGGTCGCTGTGAAGCCTAAGATGATGACCACCTCTGAAGGTTTGAAGCCGTATGATCCTAACAGGTATTGTTCAGACCAGTATGTCTGAAACGTTTTATCTCTACTAGATAGGTAAGTAGGTAATAAATTAGAAACAAAAGTTTTATTGAGAAGTAACGTCTTAATATTTTTATCGACAGTCTATTCGGTATCCTGTACTTGTTTTGCTTATAAGTAGGTGGTATAGTCTCCGCAGACTTCGACCAAACTGTCGCCAATCAAAAGTCTGCTGTCTGCAAAGGCTTTGAGTGCATTTATTGGCAACCAAGCGTACGGCCCACAAGATGGTAAGCGGCTACCGCAGCCTATGGACGCTTGCAATACCAGAGGTATCACTGGCGGGTTGCCACCTTGAGGCATAGATCGAAAGCCTCATGTGCCAGTAATTTCACCAGAAACCATACCCTTCACACCGTAACACAGCAATGCGAGCATTACTGCTTTGCGGCAGAAATAGGTATTTTGGTAGTACTTCCCCGGACGTGTTCTATCACAAAGAACTCTACTACTCTTAAAATCTTAGTCTGTTGTCTGCAAAAGCGTTTCGTGCATTAATTGCTGTATTTACAGGCGACAATGCTACTTCCCGAGTGAGAGGTACCTGCAGTACTTCAAGGTGTACACGCAAGCTAACTGCGAGATGGAATGTCTGGCCAACTTCACCTATGCGAGATGTGACTGCGTGCATTTCGGAATGCCACGTAAGTCGATTAACTTTAATATTACCAGACATTTTTTTTTCTTTTTTAAAATATACCTAATACACTCATTAAAGTCTTAGACTTCCTTGACTACACTTCTCCTACATAAGAAATAAGGAAAACAAAGTAAATATAGAGTTGGCCACTGACTCATACTAACTTACTTACTTACTTTTTATAGTTAAAAAAATTAAGAATTTGTTATTACTTGCACGGATAATAAAAATAGGTCGCGTGGTGCGCTCGCTGCTTAGCCAACAGTTACATGTATAGTCCTAGGTTCGTACCAAGTAGTACCACTTAGGACTCAGACCAGGGAACAAATGTTTGCACGATCTGCAACCTTGAAATTTTATAAAAATCGCAGAGGACTTTCTTTTTATTTTTCTTGTACCTAGATCGTCTGGTTGTAGGTAGGTACCTACCTACCTATTGTATTTGTAACATTGTTTTTTTTACTGACATCACACATTCGAGACTGGAGAAGCTTATAGGGACTTGCTCTCCACCATCCACAACACCATCGAAGGTACTGGAACAATGCTGTCATCACAGAATATCTGTGTGCCATCAACATCTCCGTTATTTCAAGGAGTTCAACTGGCTGGGGCTACGTTAGCAGAGGGACAATGCACAATACATCCCATCGCAGAACATCAGCATAGAACAAATATTAGTACTACGTATCAGTGCAGATTTACTCTACCAATAAGAATTAAAATGATAAGTTGTGTTCTAAGCTTGTGAACTAACATTAGTATTTTTCGCAGGCGCACCTAACATGACTGTGTGCAATGCTGGCAGTATGGCGTGTATAAAAAAATCTCAAAGTGAGTAATTCACACAAATTTTGAAAACATTATTCTTAGTCATAATAAACATGGCGCGAATAACTGTGAATCATAAGGCTGTTAGGTATTTGAACTTTAAATGAACATGAGAAAAATAATAATATTATATAGGTACTTACCTCATCTGTATGTATTTTTTTATACAAGCAGCGATTTACACTCAGTTTTGCATAGGTAGCATTGCAATCGTCACTCCGAGATATTATCACAGTGTTATGGTTCGGATGGTTTGGAAGGTACTGTACCGTACCTACTCTTCAAAGCTAATTACATATCTACTGTTTATACTGGTACCCACCCACCGAGACTCACTATTGCTATACATGGCTTTTGTTTTGTTTTGACGACGACCAATGTGGCGCGGTGGGCGAAGGCGGACCTGCGACGCAGAGATTGCGGATTCGATTCCCGCCTTGGGACAAATGTTTGTAGGATCTGCAAATATTTGTTCCGGGTGTTCTGGGTGTTTTCTATGTATAATAAAAAATATCTATCTATGTATTCTATTGTATTAAATTTATATCAGTCATCTAGTACCCATAATTACAGCTCTGTTTAACAGCAGCTTACCTTGGGCTAGATGATGCTGTGTGGATTGTCCAGCATTATTTATTTATTTATTTAAATTAAAACAAAACCATTATCGGTTATAATTATTATGTAATATATTATAATAATAAAGCGTCTTTCATTATTACAGCATAATATTCAAGGAATAGGTTCCACACACAAATAAAAAATTGTGTAGTAATACTTACCTAGTTTTTTTTTAAATCTCAAGTAAATCGATCAAGTCTATCTGTTCAATTATTAGAAGTTTTGTTAGAAATCGAAACGGCAGCGCATGTCAATGACCCCCCATAACGCGCGTGCGCTCGTATATTTAATTATTAAGACGCCCGTCACGTATCTTATTCCGTCATTTTATCAATTTAAACAAGATTTATAAGACAAAATGAAAAAAAGCTACATGTATTTTTTTTAGTGTGTGTGTAACCTATTTCTTGAATATTATGCACTAATGATGAAAGACCCTGTACTTATAATATTACTACTAACAAACAAGGTGTACGAAACTTTTTTAAATTTCAGTGGAGCTGGTGACGATAGAGATTCAATCCGGCATGAACAGTCATGCCGGCAACTACAGCGACGAGCTGGACGAGGCAAGGGAAGTGTCCTCCCGCTGCAAGTGCCTGCCCGCTTGCACCTCGATAGAGTACGAGGCGGAGACGTCGCAAGCCGACTACGACTGGCGCGCCATCTACCGAGCTTACAGGCTCAACGTTACTGATGATATGAGAGAGTGAGTGAACTGCAATGAGTAAATTAGAACTGTAATGGGTATTTTAGAACTGTAAAGAGTAAGTTAGATCTGTAAGGCGTAAGTTAGAACTGTAACGGGTAAGTATATTAGATTTGTAACGAGCAAGTTTGAAGTGTAATGAATAGGTAAGTGAGAACTGAAACGAGTAAGGTAACGATGAGTCTAACTAAACATAGTGCGATAAATAATGTTTCTATCAGAAAGCGCCTCAATCGCGTTCAGGCGCTAGTGTTAAGTTAGGTAGGATGCTGTTCTTACGTTCCACATTATTTGGACGTCTTGCCACAGCTCAATAATGGAAACGGAAAGAAATTTGGTTCTACAAAAGCTGCGTGCTTGCCTTACCTTATAATTATAGTTCGAAGGTGCTATAAGTAAAGCCATAGATTTTATACCAAAAATATGACATTCTGTTCTAAATGAACAGCACTTGATAATTTAAATTGCAGCAAAAAACCTGAAAACATGAATGTACTTATAATTAATTTTTCAACGAGTAGGTATATGTACAGTCAATGCGGTAGGTAAATTGATTAAGTAACATTTATGCTTTTTTTTTCAAATAATGCAAAAACAAGAAGAATCAGAATAAAAGTTTAAATATTGTATGTATAATTGCTGTTTTCGAAAATAGTGAGGTTTAAGCTTAGAGGAAATCAATGTCTTTGACTTTTAGAATCTCTAATTGCTACTTAACTTTTATCGCTGACTGCACCTTCCACACACGAGTGAGTTATGGAGTGAACGACCTCACGAAAATAAACCTTCAGGTCAACAAAACTGTTAATGCTGTGAAATTAAATACAGAAGCTGCTAGGCAGTAGGTTAGCGAAGCAACTTACAGAGTCGGGTATCCGAGTATAGCCAGCCAATTACGCCAACGGGTTCTCTACACATCTGATCGAAATCTGATTTACTTCCATTGTTTGGTTAACTTTCTACCGTGATCCCTCTGTGGTCGGTACTTCATGACTGAAGATCGTGATGACAATAAAGACTTTGTTGTGCTAGAATGAACGGCTTGTTTCCAGCGAGTCCGGTTGGCGGCCATTTGCACCACGTCGTAAAACTTGGTTTTGCTCTCTGCAAGCTGATCAGTCCACCTAGTTGGGGATCTACCGCGGGACCGCTTTTCCTCTACATTCCCTTCAATGACCAGCTTTTCCAGGCTTTCATCGCCGCGTCTCGCTATATGGCCGAAGTACGAGAGTATACGACGATGACAGATCGTGGATAGTCTATCTTTTACTTTTAGTTGCGTAAGAATTGACACATAGGTGCGTTTCGCAGTCCACGGTATACGCAACATTCGCCTCCAGCACCACATCTCAAATGCATCAATCTTTTTTCTCTCTCTAGCTAAGATGGTCATTACTCAAAACTCCCATACACACATCTTCTTTCTATGAGAAATCTTTTACTGTACAAGCAATTCGTTTGTGGAATGCACTCCCTGTTGACATAAGGAAAGCTAAATCCCTGCCTATTTTCAAGAAGCTCTTGCTAGAACACTTTTTGTAATATTCTATCAACTTATTTTATATAATTATTATGTTTATTTTGTAAGTATGAAGTATTGTCGGTATATGTAGGTATATTTATTTGAATAATTAAGTACTTAGTATGTAGTATTTTTTGTAGATAGGTTTACTATTATTATTATTATTTTTTATTGTTATTGTATTCAAAATTAACTAACCTACTCAGAAATTGTTGACACCGTCCCATCTCATTCTTGTAAGATTCTGTCCATCCTAAGGTTGCTTGGAAAAAATCGCTCATAGCGATAAAGCCGCCCATTGTACTTTAAGTAATATCTGTGTAACCTTTTAATTATTTCTTGTGTGTTGTGCAATAAAGAGTTATCTATCTATCTATCTATCTATGGTCCATGTCTCCACGCCATATAACAAATATAGGGAAAACCAATGCTCTGACCAGGCGTAATTTCGTCCTCCACGACTCACCTCGGTTTCTCCAGATGTTATTTAAACGAGTCATTGCATCCCTTCTCATAGCTATTCTGCGTTTAATTTCAGGCACACAACTTCCATCGTTGCAGATATAAGAGCCGAGGTAAACAAAACCATCTACAGCATCGATACCCTGGCAGGTGTTCGCCGTGTTTGGACCTGAGAGGAGTCCAACTCGGTCAACTATCATCAACTTTGTCTTGCCTTTATTGATAGATAGTCTCATGGCCTCACTCTCTGTGTCTAGACGATGCAATAGACCCCTCATTTCCTCTACCGATGAAGCCACCAGAGTTGTATCGTTAGGGTAACGAAGATTGGAGATTCTTTTGCCACCCACAGCAAAACCGCCATTCCATCCTTCCATAGTCTTTCTAATGATGATTTCGCCATAGATGTTGAAAAGCAAAGGTATACAACCCTGACGGACACCCTTTTTCGTTTCAAACACATTAGAACAGTCGGTGTCGACGCGAATATAAGAGCGGTTGTTGGTGTACAGGCTGCTGACAAGTCCAACAAGATGTTTTGGTACCCCCATTTCACCCAAAACCTGCCAAAGTCTGTCCCATCGAACGCAATCAAAAGCTTTAGCGTAATCGATAAAACAGAGAACAACTGGGTGTTCATTTCACGACTCTTCTCAATGATCTGTCTTATGTTTAGAATCTGTTCTCGTGTTCCTTTCCCCTTAACAAACCCCGCCTGCTCTTCTGGAATTTGGCAGTCGAGATAGCTCTTGAGCCGGCAATTCACAATATGTAAGAGAATTTTACTTGCATGGGAGATAAGGGCTATGGTGCGATAGTTACCACATTTACTGGTAGAGCTTTTTTTGTGCAATGTTATGAACACTGATTCTGTGAAGTCGTGGGGCCAGTGCCCTGTTTTCCAGACTGCATTGCACAACTTGGTGATAATGCTTATGCCTGCTGGGGGAAGGTTCTTTAGCAGATTTCTACCGTGATACGTGGACGTAAAGTCCTTGCTGACGTGGCACTAAACTTCTGAATAGGTCCTTACAAGATACTCTCAAGATTCAAAAACCTGTCGCTTCTTTATTTTGTACCAAGAACGTGATTTTGTGGGAAAATACAATTTAAAAAAAACCGTGCAAATTATGTTTCAGAGGCCCTACACATCAAGTAATTCCTCGATGCTAGGGACCCCTAGGGCCTAGAGATGATACTTAACTGATTTATATTTTACAGATGTGAGGCTGTTGATAAACTACCTGTGAAGTTAATTAATTAGATGAGAAATTTTACGTTTGTAGAAAACCTATGACACCCTACTTATGGTCTATGATAAGTATGTTAGTATGTAAGTTACTTAGGTTAGGTTAGAACCTACAATTAATTGTGGGCATACCTACCTATAACTACATCCCGTAAACCTTGAGTAGATACGTAGGTGTACTAACTATTTATCCTGTTATTATGGCGAACTACTTACGTACCTACATTGTAATAACTACGCATGACTTGTATCTTCAAACTAGCCCTAGCAAGCTTTATTAATACCTATGGTAACTTATGGCCTTATTCATAAACGAACTATAAAACTCCGTTAACTAATGACAAACTTAGCGTCTTATTCAGTGACCTATGAATTACAATATTTAGCAAGCCGTTGGAGTTTTTATGAATAAGAGCGTACGTTACGTCTTTATAAACAGAGGAGGGTATCTCAAGCCGACGCGTAGAGGTAATAACTTTTTGTTTTTTTTAATTCACAAAATGTTTTTTTTTTTCAGTCTAAGCTATGCACGTGTGATGATATTCTTCAAAGAGGCGCAGTTCATCACTTCTCGCCGCTCCGAGCTGTACGGACAGACCGACTTCCTCGCCAACTGCGGCGGCTTGCTCGGCTTATTCATGGGCTTTTCTATACTCAGCGTCGCAGAGATAATCTACTTCCTCACTTTGAGGTAGGTTACATACGTAACTAAACAATTCTCCGTTAGTGTCCCACTGCTGGGCAAAGACTTCCCCCATTCCTTGCAGACGTCTCTTCTACTCTATACGTGAGAAGATTCTCAATTTCTTTTGCCTAACCTAAACCATACCTAATAAACAAGGATATTCAGAAAAGCACCAGCTTTCTTCGCTCTACGACATAGAGACGCCTGGCTGAGTAGTTTACGGTAAAACTGACCGATCGACATAAAAGCTCGCTATGCTCTAGAGTGAGCATAGCGAGTTTTTATGTCGATCGGTACTAGCATAATAGCATTCTCTGCCTAGGGTCAAAGTGACAGGTTTCACCTAATTCTTTCAGTAAATGGCCATAAAATTATGTTTGTTGTAAGTTATTACATTCTTATGTACTTTTTTTCCACAGGCTTTGCTGCTTGTACTGGCGAAAGCGCGAAAACAAGAAACAAGGAAAGAAAATATTCGCCAAAGAAGAAATTGGAAGCCCTAAAGTAAACAAAGAAAAGGATTGATTGAATTTCTACTTACTTAAAAAATATAAATGCACCTATTCCCCTATTATTATTAAAATTAAATTAAATTAAAAAATATGTTAGGTAATTATAATTTACATTGAGTCAGTAGCAAAGACAGTGCCGACTCCAAGTTCGAGCAGTCAGTGCTGACCCGCTGTTGACCTAATGTAAAAGCTGTCGGGTCAGTAGTGACTTCAAATTCTCGCGTACTGACCCTTTGTAAACAGAGAAAGTCAGTTCTCAAAGTCAGCACTGATTTCATTTCATTTCATTCACTAACCCAATGTAAATCGCACTTTAGTGTGTTTCCTAGTAGGTAACGGCTGAACCGATTTGAGTGATTACCAGGTTCATCCAAACACGCAAGTAAAATCGCAATCAGTAGCTAGATATTTTTTTTATAAGTAATCCTACCATTTTCTGGTTTGTATGATACGTGCATGACTCATGAGTCTGGCCTGTCCTAGCATTTTATTAGCCGTAAGCTTCGAGATTAAAAACAAATTTGCTATGTGATTCATGTCTTTGGCCGTAGGTACCTTATCTCGTTACCTTATCTCGTTTGTAAGTACCTACCTATCTTTAAATAAGTACGTACTTACTAATTACATACTATGTTATTTAGTGACCCAGTTTTAATTAAAAACTCTCTTGCTATAAACGCATTTTATTTCACGACTGAGATGAGAGGGAGATTAAAACCTTAGACGGGGTTGGGTCCACTAGGCTTCTTCTTGGGAGCGTACCCTATTCTGTTATGAATTTCTTCAGTAGACTTAGGTCCTGTGTTTAGGGATTTCGGAGTTTCATCTTGCATTTCGGAAGCTAAACTTGTATTGTTTGCTTGATCTCGTCGGAATGTTTCGTATTCATGTAAATCGTCAAGTTTCAATGTGATCTCCGTCAAAGGTCTTCGAATCATCTTGTCAAATCTGAAACAAAACAGAACGCACCAATAAACTTGAACGCATTTTTATACATTTTTAAGTTGGCCAACCTTACAATCTCAGAATAGTGATGTACACTACTGGTATTGTTGCAGAATAGTGCGATAACATTCATACACACGTATAAGTATTGAGAATATTTAAAAATAAACACGTGGACGTAGACAACTAAACAACATAATATTTTTTAGGTTGTAACTTTTGCCTGGTTAAGTATAATACTCGCGATGGATCTCGGCCATCGTTGAAGTTAGCCGTTTGTGATGCGCAATGACAATTTAGTTTAAAAAAACTCCATTGCACATAGAAACAAATCATGAATGTAAACAAGTCATTTAGTAAATAATTAAACAAGTAGACAATTAAACTATTGTTAATAAAAGTAAATAAATAGTTTTATACTGTTTCACATAGCTACTAGAATTATGTTATCTGTGACATAGCAATCAGCCATAAAAGACGAGACTTGCGATTTTGGCTGACTTGACTTGACAGATCCATCTGACCTGGGACCTTTTATCAATTTAAGTAAATAGAGTAGCAATGCTTTTTTTCTGTTATAACCTGTTTTAATTGAAGATATAATGGTCATTTTTACACTTCGAATAACACGACATCGATAGGTACGAAATATTTCATACTATCATCCATCGTGTGCACAACACTATTTTCCTTTGTCGTGTCTGGGTGTGACGTGATAAATTGCGAAAAATTACACGTCATTGTATTTTAGAGCTAAGTTCTGCGACAATTTGTAGTAAAACTTAAACATCTTGTTATTATTTTGTGATAGTTTATCAAATAAGTTACCAAAACTCACCAAAATGCTGTATCTTGAAGATTATTTGGAAAGTAAGATCCTCCGTTTCTGTAAACGATGACGTAACCCATACGGTTGGCAGCAGTGAGGCGTTAGCAATAAAATCGCGCGTAATTTTAAAAATATTTAAGACTTGTAAGACTTTAATTTGTTAACAAATCAATCATTTATTATTTTAACTTTGCAGTGATTGAGCACCTTCCTCAAGAGCTCAGGGATAGGTTCACAGAAATGCGTGAAATGGATTTATCGGTGCAAAGTGAGTATATATGTTACAAATACAATTTAAAATTGATTTGAACTAAGTACCTACAAATTGTTGAGAGTTTTACGTTTCACTTACAAAGTTTAAATTAAAAAGCAGGTAAGTATTTTAAGATTTTTGAAATCTTTAACGCTTTTCTGTATTGTAATAAATTGAATACGACTAGATATATTTTTTAAACATTAACAGATAACATGGATACATTAGAAAAAAGAGTACGCACCCTGTTTGGTGGATGCCGCAGAGGCGAGATCCAGACTGAGCAAGCTAACACAGAGTTCACTGACATAAAGCGTGGCTACAACAAGACTATTGAAGAGGCAGATGAGAAGATGGCTCTGGCCAACCAAATGTATGAATTGGTTGACCGCTATTTGAGAAGACTGGGTTTGTATATTTATAACATGCTTGGTAACTCTTTTCAAGTTATTAGAATAAATAAGTATTCTATGCAGTTCTAGCTATTGCCCTTTGCCTATCGTTTTAATACCATGCAACTTTTATCACAATGCAAAGATCTATCCCAAAGATGGTAAACATTTTCAAAATATAAAAAATACATTTAATGGTTCTTTATTCTTTATTCTTTATTGTACACAATAAACATATACATTAAAACTTATATAAAAGGCATGTACAAAGGCGAGCTTAACCCTAAATAGAGTTATCTTCCAGCAAACCTTCAGGTTCATTAGTAAAGTCTGACATTCTCTCTTTAATGCAAAATAGTAATTCCAACTATTTTAGCATTCTCATAATAAGGATTTTAATTATTTTTATTTGATATTCAAATACAGTTGATAACTTTATGTTTTATGTCACAGATACCGAGCTTCACAAGTTCAAGTGTGAGCTAGAAGCCGACAACAAGGGTGTCACAGAGGTTTTGGAGAAACGCTCGTTGGAACTCGATGTGAACACAAACCACACTACCACCCCTAACAACAATCATTATAAAGAAAACAGGTGTGTTGCTAACATATTTATTGTGATGAAAATATATAATATAGAGGCAAACAAGCATACAGCCTACATACTTTGTGGAAAGTATTCACCAGCTGTAGATGCTTGCAATTTAGAGGTATGATTGTCATGGCCTGGAAACTCTCTCACCAGAGTTGGCCACTGACTCATACGAACTTACTTACTGTCATGCGTTGCATAAGTATAATCTTTTTTACGTTATAATAGGAGAAACATAGGGAACGTTTCCAAGTATTTACAAGTATGCATTTAAGAAAAATCGATCTACTACTAGCAGTCCGTCCCAGCTTCGCGCGGGTGTGATGAAACCGCACCCGTGCAAAGCCGTGTAATAAATATAACCTATGTTACTCAGGGATAATAGTATAGATATACCTGTTTCCATAGTACAAGCTTTGCTTAGTTTGGGGCTAGAATCTATATTAGGGCTTATTATACATTATATGTTTATTTATATTATGATTATATGGTTTCAGCCGTTACAAGATCCGGACTGACAAGCGTCAGAGAGACAGCAGCTGGGCCGCTCGTGAGTCCCGCGGCCATTCATCCTCCAGCAACATATCCAGGAATGATACCATACAGGTTAATAACCTTTTTTAATAGGCCTTTATACTTTAATAAGCATAGTTTTCGCTAAAAAACGGGATATATACCAGGTTTTATGAAAATTATTGATTCTCGATATTTTGGCGGTAGATAATGCACCATGATCACGGCAGAACTGAATATTTTTTTTCCTAATAGACTTATATTACGATGTTTGACTGTCTGACGGTCCGGGACCAGATTACATTATACTCCCGGACTTTTGGTGAACGCAGAAGGTGCTGGCTGCAAAGATTTAGTTTTTTTTCAACCAGCCAGCGCAAAGACACCACTTGGGTACGAACCTCGGCTTGAGCTGTGGGAGTGGACTAACCCAAGGGGCCATAGAGGAAAGGAGTTTTCGACTTCGCCTGCGAGACCGGTGTATCTGTGGAGTGTTGAGTGTTTTCTCTGTCTGAGCTGGATGAACGGTCACTAAGCACGTGCCTTGTCCTACGGAGAGAACATCACTGAATCATCATCATGACAGCCTTCTAATTGTTTCCACTGCTGGGACACTAACCTACTCTCAAGCGAGAGTGAATAGGTCTTAATCCACCACGCGGACCCAATGCAGATTGGTGGATGGGCACTTTTGATGGGATTTTTAGTTCTTGGACATGCCGGTTTCCTCACGATGTTTTCCTTCACCGTATGAAAACACTGGTATTTCGCACATAAATTCGAATAGAAAAATTCATTGGTGCACGGCTGTATTCAGACTCACTACCTTAGGATCGGAACGCGGGGTCTCTACTCTACCACTAGACCACCAGTGCTCACAATGCTCATCACTATTTACCATTATTTTTTAATAATAAGAGGTCGTGGGTTCAAACCCGGTCGTGCACCAATGGATTTTTCTGTTCGAAAAATTTATGTGCGCAATGCCAGTGCTCATGCGGTGAAGGAAAACATCGTGAGGAAACCGGCATGTCCAAGAACTAAAAATTCGAAAGACATGTGTCATCCACCAATTCGCATTGGGTCCGCGTGGTGGATTACGACCTAATCACTCTCGCCTGAAAGTAGGCCAGTGTCCCAGCAGTAGGAACATTAGAAGGCTGTCGTGATGATTAAAAGTAAACCCGTTTTTTTATAGTAATTAATAATGTTTCAGGCGGCGCTGGGTCGTGAGTCGTCGTACTCCCTCGGGCACGCGGCGGGCAGCGCTATAGCCGCCGCGGCCAGCCAGGCTATCGCCGCCACGCAACAGGTCAGTTCATCTGCACAGGCATACTCTCAAACGAGACTAGTTCTATAACGTCAGCAAAGAGACGAAAATATACATACTATGAATAATGCTGGACAATCCACACAGCATCATCTAGCCCCAAGGTAAGCTGCTGTTAAACAGAGCTGTATTATGGGTACTTGATGAATACAATACATAGATAGATATTTTTTTATTATATATAAAAAATACCCAGAACACCTGGAACAAATATTTGTAGATCGTACAAACATTTGTCCCGAGGCGGGAATCGAACACGCGACCTCCGCGTCGCAGGCGGACCTGCGCCCGCTGCGCCACATCGGTCGTCACTCACTATAGTACTGCCAATGGATTTCGGCCATCGTGAAGTTAGCGGATGCGCAAAGACAATTTAGTTCTAAAAAGCTCCTTGGAGCATCGAAACGGCTGAGTCCTAGATCTGTTGATTGATTGATTGATTTCCAACAGATCTCGGCCGTCGTGATGTTTGCCGTTTCGATGCGCAGTAGACATTTTTCGAGGAAAAGTAAATTTTAGTTATCACTACATAGTATAAAACAGATCTTTAAAACTACAAAACGGATTTTGTTGCGTTTTTTTTAATAGATAGAGTGATTCAAGAGAAAGGTTTATATGTAGCTTAAGCACCCGTGCAAAGCCGGGGTGGGTTGCTAGTTCCATAATAAATAACACACCTATTTCTGCCGCCAAGCAGTAATGCTCGCATTGCTAATAAATTCTAATTCTAATTCTAATTCTAATTGCTGTGTTTCGGTGCGAAGGGTATGGTTTCCGGTGATATTACAGGCACATGAGGCTTTCGATCTTAGCCCCAAGGTGGCAACCCGCGAGTGATACCTCTGGTATTGCAAGCGTCCATAGGCTGCGGTAACCGCTTACCATCTTGTGGGCCGTACGCTTGGTTGCCACTTCAGTTGTATAAAAAAAAACACATGGAATAATTTAGTTTTCTTGTGTTAAAAAATACAGCTAGCTAGTTATTTTGCCCATTGTTATAAAAAAATATAGAATGAATGTGTTTAGATGCAGCACGGGCGTCGCACGGCGTCGCTGAAAGCAACTTACGAGGCGGTCGCGGGCGGGGAGCTGTCTCACCACGCGCTGCAGAACCACCACACCACGCACCACGACCACGGTAACATAACTATACTTATAGTTAGCACAGCGGATCTAGGCTTCCGTGAAGTTAGCCGTTTGTGATGCGCAAAGACAATATAGTTTGAAAAAGCTCTATTGCGCATCGAAACGGCTAACTTCACGACGGCCGAGATCCATCGTAAGAACTATACATACATCGTCATGACAGCCTTCTAATGTTCCCACAGCTATGAGTCTATGACACTGGCCTACTCACCAGCGAGAGAGATTGGGTCTTAATCCAACACGCGAACTCAATGCGGATCGATGGATGGAACATGTCTATCGAATTTTTAGTTCTTGGACATGTCGGTTTGCTCACGATGTTTTACTTCACCGTATGAGAGCACTTGCATTGCGCACATACATTTTTCGAATAGAAAAATTCATTGGTGCCCGACCGGATTCAAACCCACGACCTTAGGATTGGATTGCGGGGTCACTACCACTAGTGCTCTTGCATTACCTAACTGCGCCGAAATATCGAGAATTAATAAATCTCACAAAACATTCCTCCAGGACACGGCAGCATAGCCTCCTCGAGCCACAACCAGACGAGCACAGTGCACGGCCACCACACCACCGCGCATGGCCAGTCCAGTTCCACTTCCAACAAACGGAACAAGCAGAAGTATGTAATACACGAATAAAATATTTGTATTCTTGTATATTTGTTTGTAACTAATAAACTCAATAAGTATTAGACAGATTTCAAAAATAATAAATAAATAAATAATATTGCTCGACAATCCACACAGCATCATCTAGCCCCAAGGTAAGCTGCTGTTAAACAGAGCTGTATTACGGGTAGGTACTAGATGAAAAAAATCTTTCATCATTAGAGTATTAACTACTAGCAACAATGCTATGAAGCCGGGACAGGTCGACAGTAATAAATATAGCCTATGTTACTCAGGAATAATGTAACACTCTAATGGTGAAAGAATTTTTGAAATAGTTTTCGAGTTTATTTGTTACCAACAAAAATACAAGAATACAAATCTCCTCTATAAGATATTAGTATAGATTACCACTCGAAGCGCTATTAAGAACTGGAAAACGAAGTATATGAAGGCTCAAAATCGTTCTTCATGCCGTTCTTTAGACTATGTCTAGCAGTGTATATGTATCGAGTCGAGTCGTCGTCATCATAATTTCAGCCGATAGATATCTACTTAACCAGATCAACGAAGTTAAGCAATATTCTTGGTCACCGACCAGATGCAACCACCAGTGGCATCTTCAACTGAGCGCTTCCGTGCCTCGTAGGGCACGTTAAGCTGTCGGTCCCGGCTTTTTCAAAATATACATACATATTTTTTTCATTTTTATTTTTCCTTTCAGAAAGAACAGCTACAGCGCTGCATCGGGCGTGTCTGCGCACGCGCAGCAAGCTGTGGCCGCCGCAGCCAGTCGCTCGTCCTCGCCCACTGTCGTGTAAGTTATGTTGTTTTATTTCAAACACCCTAATTATTAGAAGATTACTTTAATAATAAGAATATTACCTAAAAAAAATCCTGTGGTATACCAATACCTTGGGTTAGAAACTACAAATTACTATGGTACTACAGCTCCAGGTGCCTTACTCTTGGATTCAATGACAATTCCGATCCAATCCCAATTTCAATTTAACGCGCGTGAAACCGCGCTAGTATAATATCAAATCAAATTAAAAATGTTTTATTCAATAAAATCACAAGGATCACTTTGAAACGTCTCGTACAAGCTAGAATAATTTACGCCAGTTCCTACGCGCCCATGCCGTAAAAGCTGGGTTCCTATAGCTTTTTTGGCATGATCCTTGCTATTGTTATGGATGCCGAGTAGAGTTGGAGCTTGGAGCACATTCGACCCAAGCTTTTTTATCATCTAAGTAATCGGTTATTCTAAAGTAAGCTTTTTGAGACAGTTTGGGAAATTTGCCAATTAATAAATTTTGTACGTTGCTTGGGACTTTGATAGAGAAGCGTACACATTGCATACCTATAAAAGATTTACTGTGAGCCTGACTGTGGGAACAGCGAGTAGTAGTAGAAAGAGTATTAGAGTTCTTTGTGATAGAGCTCGTCCGGGGAAGGACTACCACCATACCTATTTCTGCTGCCACGCAGTAATGCTCGCATTGCTGTGTTCCGGTTCGAAGGGTATGGTTTCCGGTGAAATTACAGGCACATGAGATTTACCATCTAACGTCTCAGGGTGGTAACACGCAAGTGATATCTATGATGTTGCATGCGTACATAGGCTACGGTAACCGCTGACCATCAAGTGGGCCGTACGCTTGGTTACAACTTTAGTAGTATAAAAAAAAAACTATTTCTAGTATTAAAATTATGATTAAGTTTTTTTGACGACCGATGTGGCGCAGCGGGCACAGGTCCGCCTGCGACGCAGAGGTTGCGGGTTCGATTCCCGCCTCGGGTCAAATGTTTGTACGATCTACAAATATTTGTTCTGGGTATTATTTATAATAAAAAATATCTATCTATGTATTGTACTGTATTAAAATATATCAGTCATCTAGTACCCATAATACAGCTCTGTTTAACAGCAGCTTACCTTGGGGCTAGATTATGCTGTGTGGATTGTCCAGCATTATTTATTTATTATGATAAAGTATATAAATCCATTGTTGTATCACAGTGCCATGAACGTGGTGGCGAACGCCGTGGAGCTTGCCGAGCCGATGGAGGAGGAGTGGACATACGACCCGAACGAGCCTCGCTACTGCATCTGCAACCAAGTCTCCTACGGCGACATGGTGGCGTGCGATAACCAAGACGTAAGATCTATTGCTTTATATTACAATAAGTGGCAATAGACAGGCCGCATAGCTTGTAGAACCGATAGAAAGATGGTAGGGAAAAAAAAATCGAATTAGAATAGATAGAATAGACCGATCACATTAAAATGGTGGCAGGAAGACGGTGGATGGTGAAGGCTTATGATCGGTCGGCATGGCGCTCTATGGGAGAGGCCTACATCTAGCAGTGGACGTCTATTGGCTGATATGATGAAACTGGAGTCGAATCGAACTGACCTTCGATTGTTTTTTGGTTATATAATATACAGTTCCTAAGTTGAAGTTGGTATGAGCCAGTTGCCAACTCTGGTGGAGTTAATAGACCGCCCGAAGGCTTCCTTGAAAAAGCCGCGACTGCTTACGTGCCCTACGAAGCACGGCCGCACTCGGTTGAAATTGCCACTGTCGACCACCCATCCAAATGGTGACTACGCGGATCAGTGCTTATCTTCGTTAATCTGTTGTGCACAACATAACCAGCTAGATGCTTAATGATTTTATTATTTGTTGCAGTGTCCCTACGAATGGTTCCACTACCCATGCGTGGGTATCACCGCTCCGCCGAAAGGCAAATGGTATTGCCCACAATGCCAGACCAACATGCGTCGCAACCGCGCTCACAGGAAGAACTGAAATACATTATTCCATTTACTCAATACTAGACCACATGGTGAAAATTGTTATCGCGATAAGATTTCATGCTAATATATTCGTACTCCAGTAACGTACGTAATATATTCGTAAGGCCAGTGTCCCAGCAGTGGGAACATTAGAAGGCTGTCATGATGATGATGATATTCGTACTACGTATTTATTGCGCCAATTTTGAAAAGTAAGTAAGTAATGAGTATGATTCGCTAAGTTACAGATTCACGCGATTATAATTCTTAGTAGTCTTTAGCTTACCCTTTTATTATGTGTAATCTATCATGTATTGTATAACCGGTTGCCATTATTATGTCTCATATTATACATATTTATTGAATGTAATGTATGAACGTTTCTAAACTTTCTATGCATCTATCCAAAGAGTAAAAATTAAATTACTCATTCCATTTTCTTAGCCTGCCTTATGTGAAATTGTTTGCTATTGGCCACATATGCATGAATGTTACAACACGCTCTAAAACTATTGATTGACTGCATAAATGTGCGGTATCGTTTTAATTTGGTTTTAAACATGTATGAAACTGATTTGTTGTTCGACTTGTTGGTTAGTATCTAGCTTGAATTCAAAGAGGTAATTATTGTTTAACTTAGTACGCTTAATATACAAAAAAAAAAAAAACTTGCTTGTGTGAGTTTCGTGCTGTAGTTTCGAGCATATTGCATTACACCATGTTGTGCACAAGTATGCAACTAATACAAGCCACCTTCACACATTGTCGTATTTTGAACGTACTATACTCTTAATTGAATTGTACTACCTAATTATAACTATTACTAGTGCGTACTGTTACAGTACCTACTTGGCAATTAATGTGGCACATCCAATTATCGTAAACTAGTAAAAAAAGGAAGTCATAGCTTTCTGTGTGTCTGTATGTAAAATAAAGTTAATTGTTGTGTAGAATGCCTTCCACATAAACTGTAAACAATTAGGATAACTTTACCTACCTGATTAAATTATTCCAATTCAATGTGTGTTTTAAATCAACCACCCTTTGTCTAGAAATAATCAAAGCCTTCTCTAATTTGTAGGAGTTGATTTATGTTACCTACAGTTTATTCTTAAATAATTATAGTTCAAAATCTTATTTCAGCTATAAAACATCTTTAGTAGCACCCACCCTCAGAATAATAATAAACATCACCCGCCCAACCTACATTTCGTTATAAACAGGGTATTTCGATATGAATGCATAAATTATTCAAGTATTCCACATAATATGATTTATTTTTATTTTGCCTTGAGTAAATTGATTTAGTTTATCTGGTCAATTATTACCAGATAAACTTATCTGATCAAGACAGGTAGCGTAAATACAATAATGCAAGCGCGCCCCATTGCGGTTACGGGTCATTGACACGCGCAGGTCATTTACGCGCGGGTTATTGACCCTCGGTTTATTGACTTGGGAACCGTACTTTTTTTGGGATAAATAGTAACCTATTTCATACTCTATCTCGATCAATATTTTGGATAAAAGCCAAATCGGTCCAGTAGTTTCAGAGCCTGATCGGTACAAAGGTACGTTATGTATAGTTCTCTCGGCGGATCTAGGCTTCTGTGAAGTTAGCCATTTGTAATGCGCAAAGACAATTTAGTTATTCACGGAAGCCTAGATCCGCCTAGTGTTTTAATATAGATTAAATTGAAAAAAAGCGTGCCATCTCGGCCATCCTCCGGCGGGAGATGTTGATTTCGACCAAAAGAACGCCGCCATTCTAAAATTTTTTTTTGGTTATTACGTTGACATTTACTTGACATTGGCAAATTGTCTAAATTGACAGAAGCATTACATAAAATGGCAGTATTGTGACAGTTAGAAATCACAGCAGAAGCCGACGACGAGTCAAGAAGAAGAAGTGAAGAAGACAAAAGCGTGTGTGGTGGGATATTCCGCGTTGTTCATTGTTGAGTTTTTTGTATTATTTCTGGTTTTCTGGGTTGTATTTATATAATTTTTCATTACCATTGATAGTTCATCGCACTCCAGAGCTGGAAAACCACTAAAATGTCTGATACCAAATTGGCAGAGGTGTGTATTATGTTCTTTTTAGACTTACATGTTTCTAGAACCAAAAAAACTACTGGTCCAGGCTCAGTTTCAGGGCTTTTGAGTGGCACAAAGGCTCCGAAACAAACTTAAATAAACATTACCTAGAGCATGTGTAGTGCCTACCTGCAAGGCTTTTTTGTATATTACAGCTTCGCGCAGACGTTGATGAACTTAACCAGCTTCTAAAGCAGGCGAAGCGCAAAAAAGTTCAGGACCTACTGTCCTTAGAGGTTCGCAAAGTAGAGACCGAATTGATTAAAGTGAAAGACAGCTTAGAGGCACAAAAGGCTTCTGTTGAAACTCCTGCCTCTACATCAGCCCCGTCACAAAAACGATACCAGTTGAAACTAAATGGATATGGTAAGAAAGAACTCTTTTATAATTTTATTCCTAGAAATTTTAATAAAGATTTTCCATCTGGAGAACAGTTTATTTGGGTAAGTAGCTAGGTAAGGCACATACCCACCATTTGGGCATTGCTATTACATCCACTGGTGTATATTTTACTTATTGCATTCTAAATAAATAAATTCTAGCATCCTGATATGATAAAGTCCTTTATCTTTTTGAATATTAACCAACATTTTATCAAATAACACTCACAACTTTTCAAATTTCACAGGTTGGGACCAATCCGACAAGTACATAAAGGTATTTGTTACCCTCAAGGATGTACAGAACATACCAAAGGAACAAGTTTACTGCAAGCTAACAGATCGCTCCATGGAGCTCCATGTTGAAAATCTGGACAATAAAGACTACTTGCTGACCATCAATAAGCTTTTGGAGCCTATCAGTGTTGAAGACAGTCATTGGAAACAGAAAACAGGTTAATAATCTATAGTGGTCACTATTAACCAACATTAGACTGTCCTTGGTTGGTTTTGATCTGCCCAAATTAAAAAGTCTACTTTGTCTCTAATCCAGGTCAAGTGCATGTTACTTCATATTCTTATAAACACTGTTAGTCACATACCGGGTCTTTTGAAGATAAAAAGTTTTGTAAAAAGTTTCATAAAAAGAGTTGTATTACATGTGAGTAAGTGGCCAACTCTGGGATATGTTTACATGATCTAACTAGTATACCAAATATACTTTTAAAAGAAATCCAGAGCCACTGGGCCCATATCCTTATGTTACTAACCATCAAGCCAAGTGATCACATTTTTCTTTTCAGACATGGTTGTTATTTTCCTAGCCAAGTCCAACCCTAATGTCAAATGGTCTCACATGACTGAGATTGAGAAGAGGTTTGATGCTCAGAAAGCCAACAGATTCAAGACTGACCAGACAGATATGGAGAAAAAGGATCCTCAAGACTCCATCATGAGCCTTATGAAGAATATGTAAGTTATACAGTATTTTAACTTTTTTTACTTTTAAAATTTTGGACATGATCTTGCAACTATAGAAAAATCACAATAAAAAAACTAATGAGTAACAAACAAACATCTCAATTTTCCCATTTTGATTATTTTTATGGAGATTTCTATGCTTTAGTGAATCATGTTAATTTTGTTATTTTTAGGTATGACACTGGTGATGATGAGATGAAAAGGATGATTTCCAAGGCATGGTATGAAGGCCAACAAAAGAAAAAAACCGATATTGATCTCTAAGCTAAACTATATATAACCTATTATGTAAGTGTACCCTAATTAGCATTAAATAAATTGTATGTCCAGCTAGAACATCTTTTCTTAGAACATGGTTGAAATATGTTCGGAATAATCTACGATTCACGCTCAACTATTACAATGTGCCTTAAGTCAAGTCAGCTTCATCAATAATATGAAGCTGAACATATTTCATTTTTCATATTATGCACATCAAAAATAGATGAGATGAAATAAAATAACATTTTATTAAGTAACACGAATCTAAAGTTTATTTGAGTTTTTAAATTCTACAACATCAATCACAATAAATAGGGCGCTATATTTGTCTACAAGATTACATTTCAGCATAATATTTTCGTTGGCTGCTTAGTCCACCTTGATAAGATTTTTGGGAGAAGACCACCAGTTGAAGGGCCTGTGAAGAAAAAACACAATCAAGATTTACTACTAGCAGTAGCATATATTTTGCGTGGAACAAAACACATCAGTGTGAAGTTGGCTTTTAATAAGAGACATACGATTGTATTAGGTCTTACCTCTTTTTGGATTTGTTCGCATTTTCGGTCATCATTTGCACCAGGAGGCCACATAAGTAAACTCCTTGCAGAGTATAGAAAAGCATCTGCCAGTTAGTAACAACTGTTTCGTCAGAGTCCTGGACCAGTGTGTCTCGGGAGGTCACAGCATCGAGGTTTCTAAAGCGTGTTTCCTCGTGTCCATCGTTTATGAAACGTGGCGATTTCCTGTTTACACGCTCCATGGCATAATCGTTATACGCACGTATGTCGCTCTTCAACTCTCGACGAGCGTCAACAGACCTTAAATTCCTGACGAATAGAGCCTGCCTTTCGTTATTCCTTGTTGCTCTTTCATTTCGTATTCCTGTAACAGGGTCGCGAGACTCTTCACTCAGTCGTTCAGTAACACCGCGGGATTCGCGTTGCAAGAACCTCTCTCTAGAATCCCTGGTGGAGTCGCCTAGTCGAAGACGGGAGTCTGACCGGTCATTCACCTTAATTTCTCTGACATTTCGTGAATCTCTGTTATTTTCTATACGTCTACCAACGATTTTTTCGGTCCTAACTTCACCTCGGACGTTTCGTGTATCTCTAATTGTGTCACCATTTTCTTGCCTACTTTCAGATAGATCCCTTTCGCGTACTTCGCCTCGATTCCTTGTTATTTGAGCATCTTTAGAAGATTCGCGCTTTTGTGATCTGCGTTGTGCGAACATCCTTTCGCTTGATCGTCGGGTCAAAAGAACTGTAGTTCTATCATCATTGCGTTCCTCACTCTGCATTTCCCGTCTTTCATTTTTCCTGATCTCAGCACGTACACTCACAAGTCGTTCGAGTCGGCTGCTTTCGGCTCTTGATGCTCTGCGAGCATCAACTCGATTAGATCCATCTTGGTTGCCGTTTTCTCTGACAACATTACGGTTTCGTACAACTCGATCAACTTGGTTTTCGATCCTGAATCCTCGTTTTTCAAGCAATTCAAGGTTCCCGGTCCGAGTCACTCGTTCAATGCTTCTACCTTGGTTTCTCATATCTTCACGAATCATTGAAGCTTCAACTGACCGAAAACCTTTTGAGCTTTTACGGACATCGTTGTTTCGTTCTGCGCTAATGCTGCGAGTTATACGGGCCCTTTCTATATTTCGCTCAAGCACCTGACGCCGTAAATCTGATTTTTCATTGCCTCTGACATCTTGACGGCTTGTGGAATCTAAATTGCGCAAGTTTATTTCTGTGCGTGAAGAGTGTATAATGCTGCGTGCTCGCTCGGTGTCTTCAACATCACGGTTTTCACGATGGATTATATTATTCAAAAGACGGTTGTTGTCACGTTTTTGCCTAAGCTCTGAAGATTTCCTTTCATCTTTACGTAATCCTAACCCAGCATCGTTTCGTACTTCACGAAGTGAGAATATTCTGTTCCTTGATAGTCGGTTGTTCGCACGTTGTACGTGCCTTCGTTCATCTGAGCTATCCCTGTATGGTTCTTGCGTACGCTCAGGGCTTTGTGTTTCACGAAATTCAGAAACGGGTTTGCCTCGTGAGAGTCTGCTGGCCTCGCGTAGCTGCCTTCGCTCTTCTAAAGATACCCTGGTATCCAAACGACTGGTGGTCCTGCGTGACTCTTGCCTTGAGTCAGCTGCCCTATCTCTTGATATGTGATTGTTTTCACGCTCTTGCCTTTTCTCATCTGAACTTTCGTTCCTGACATCACGAGCCTTGGCTTCCCTTTCATCACGGGATTCACGAAGTCTTGATAGTTGGTCCATTGAGACTGATCGTCGTTCCAGCCTAACTATATTCCTTCTATTCGCTTCTAAGTTTCTTGAAGATCTGGTTTGCCGAGAGTCTAGACGCTGTTCTGCGATATTCCGTGGTGTATCCATTGAACGTCTACTTTCATCCCGTTGCATTCTACGTTCGTTGATTTTTTCGTTATTCCTGGTATCCATTCTATTTGAATCACGACGAACAGCGCTTACTCTGTCTCTTAATTCTGTGTCTCGCTGTTGTTTTCTCAATTCGACTTTCACCTCTCTGGAATCACGTTTTATTTGAACACGTTTTTGGGCTCGCACTGCCCTAGCCTCATTGATTAGTGCAACTGAGAAACGTGATTGCTCGAATTCAGTACCGTCTACTTGAGTGCGGCGATCAAAAACTCTGCGTTCCCTGTTATCTTCAAGCTGGATTCTACTATTAAATCTATTAGAAGCGCTAAGCCTTGAATCGCGCCGAGAATCAGAACGAGTTATGTCTCTCTGCTCTGGTTTGATAATGGTTTTACTATTTGCTGAAATGCGACGCTCTTCGATGCTTCGGCTATTGCGAATTGGTAAACGAGACATTGTTTTCTTTGCCTCTCGGTCGACGGAGCGCGAGTTTTTAGACTCACTTGAAAGCCTGACGGAGCGCGCGGTGTCCAAAGTGTCACGATATCTTGATTCACGGAAATTTCGCTCATTTTCGTCCTGAATATATCTTGACTTATCTCGTTCGCGGGCTTCATCGGCTTCGCTGTTTCGAGCAGAAATGACCCGATGACGACGCTCCTGTTCCCTGACCAATCGGTGTTCGGTGGGCTTGCTCAGTTCGGCAATGCGTCTTTCGCTTCGCTCTGAAGAATCCGAACGGGTTAACATAAGTCCACGAATAGTCTCATAGCGCCGTTCTTCGCGGATTTCGTCAAGAAAGCTCAAGCGACGTTGCTCGTTGTTTGTGGGACGATCTTCACGGTGTCCATCTAATGAGCGATGTTCTTCTGTTTTGCGATATCCATAAATCCTGGCGTCTTCAGAACGTTCGCAACACTCGCGGCCATCAATGAGATTGCTCTCAGTGAAAGACCCGATGGGCTGGACAACCACGACAACCGCAAGTAGCAGCAAACGCCAATTATTCATAGTCACAGTACTTTTTGTATTGTTTGTTCTTCCTTCGCTGTAAGAAGTGAACCTCTGTCGAAGGCTGCTTCCAAACTGAATGTTCCTGTGGAAAGCCAGCCTTTTATACAATGTTATGAAGCTTTCCTGAGGGTGTGATAGAATACGTATTAAGCGCTAGAACGCATTCAATTTTCACATCCTACGCAAGGACTTTTTGAGATTTTAATCGAGCTGTTTTGATACTTTTTATAATTCTGGTTATAACCCAGAACTGTATGTGTGTAAAAAACGCACAAAATGATGCCCCAAGAATTTTTAGCTCATAATTACATAGCCTTGACAAGTCAAAAAAGTGAATAAATTGCAATATGAATGATTGAAATGTGAAGTTTTGAATACTTAAGTATTTACACGTACATCAACTTGCGGCATTTGCAAGTTGATGTACTCAGGCCAAAAACATTTTCCACAAAAGCCTCTGGCGCATAATTATTCATTCGTTCATGACATGAAAGATGTTGTTATACCTACCCATTATAGATACATTTTGTAACTAAAAAGGTAGGTAGATAGTACCTACTACTAATATCAGCCAAAGATCTTGAGCCTTCACCATCCAACTAAGTACTTCCTGCCTTCCTAAATTATTCTGAATCTGAATCTGCGATCGCTTTAATGTGAACGTCCATCGAGTGGGGAGCCGCTGCCGTCCTATACCTACTTCGTTTACCAGTTCGCCCTTGAGAACATTTATTCCCCAGCGGTTATCGGTTCTGCGAGCTATATAAATAAATAAATAATGTTGGACAATCCACACAGCATCATCTAGCCCCAAGGTAACAGAGCTGTATTTTGGGTACCTACTAGATGACTGATAAATATTTAATAAAATATAATACATAGATCGATAGTTTTTATTATATATAGAAAATACCCAGAACACCCGGAACAAATATTTGTAGATCGTACAAACATTTGTTCCGAGGCGGGAATCGAACCCGCAACCTCTGCGTCGCATGCGGACCTGCGCCCGCTGCGCCACATCGGTCGTCATATATGGCCTGCCCTTATTCTTCTTTTGAGCTGTGTCAAACCTTGGTTCGTCTAAATCTAAAGATTTCCTCGCTACGGATTCGATCGCGTAGTCAAACTCTTAGCACAGCTCTTTCAGGAAGGATCATCACTGAGTAACATAGGGTATATTTATTACTAGCGACCCGCCCCAGCTTCGCACGGGTGCTTAGTTTTCATTGCATCCGTGCGAAGCCGGGGCAGGTCACTAGTAAAAATAAAGCAGGTTAAAAGTATTTTACTTAGGTCACTAGTCAAAAATAATGATTCAGATAGGAAACTAATATTATGTAGTTGTTTGTTATTACTTACTAAATAAAATAAAACTAACAAAGTTTCACTGAAAGGATCAAGAATGCTCGCCCATCACTACTTGGAAAGCATTATCGCTGGCCGCAGCTGCACGAGAAGATTTGTCCTCGCGCGTAAAATAATTATCTGATCGAACCCATTGGACTAGGAAATGGGAACCCATAAATTGATTTTGTATGACGTCAATGGAAAATGCTATTGTGGGAGCTTTTGTTCAGGAAAAGGCTAAAATGTATAAAAGTCTACCTAATATTATGTAGGTTGGTGTTCCCGATGCTGGGATTATGGCTTTAGGTAGGTACTTAAAAATAAAAATATTATTTGCAAAGAAAGACAATCGTCCTAATGCATCGATTTCCTCATGATGTTTTCCTTCGCATTTTTACGAGAGCATACAATTCAAAAAAAAAAAATTGGTGCACAACACAACATGGAATTAGAACTTAGAATAAATAATCTTGAGTTCTTTATAATCGGATTGAAGAGTAGCAGAGTTCTTGTGATAGAGCTCGTCCGGGGAAGGACTACCACCATACCTATTTCTGCCGCCAAGCAGTAATGCTCGCATTGCTGTGTATGGTTTCCGGTGAAATTACAGACACATAAGACTTTCGATCTACGTCTCAGGGTGCCAACCCGTGAGTGATATCTCTGGTATTGCAAGCGCCCATAGGCTGCGGTACCGCTTACCATCTTGTGGGCCGTACGCTTGGTTGCCACTTTAGTAGTATAAAAAAAAACCGACCACACCACTGCCAGTACCACCTGAGTAGGTATCATGGTATCATCACTACATAATCTAAAACAAAGTCGCTTCTAATTGTCTGTTTGTCCCTATGTATGCTTAGATCTTTTTAAACTACGGAACGGATTATAATGCAGTTTTTTTTTAATAGATAATGATTCAAGAGGAAGGTTTTAGCTCTCGTGCGAAGCCAGAGCGGGTCCGCTAGTAGAACTTAATAGTCGGTACCTTACATTATTAGCTTTGTTTAGCATTATCAAAAACAGGGTGGTCCAAACATAGACGTCAATAAGAAAAAATTAGATTAACATTTTCTAAACTAAACTAACTAAAATTGTTCCCGTCCTTTTCTAATGAATTAAAATACGGACCGCGATAGTTTTA
This sequence comes from Colostygia pectinataria, assembly GCA_951394395.1. Lineage (NCBI taxonomy): Eukaryota > Metazoa > Arthropoda > Insecta > Lepidoptera > Geometridae > Colostygia > Colostygia pectinataria. Next base: position 6,199,578 of record OX596363.1, read on the forward strand.
GTTAGCTAATTTTAGAAAATGCTACATCACCAATGGTGTTACCTATAATAATATACCTATTGCTAAAATGTTTTGTTCCGGTTAGCCAGGACCGGACGGAAACAAAGCAGCATCGATCGCCTCGGTACATCGTCCTTCAAGCACTCGTGACAGCTGGATAAGTTGTTATTAATGTTTGGCGAGGTCATAGTTTGGATGGGTGACCACCTGTCAATTGTATGGGTGGGATATATTTTACAGTACTTCTTTCTTGCGTAAAAATGAACTACCTACAAAAATCCCATAAGTTATCAGCTCGTTTACGGTTTTCAAAGTTGTTTCTTGATTCATCCTGTCTGAGCGCTTCCGTGCATCGTGCGCTCGACAAAGACGACGATAAACCCTTCGAACATATAATGTCTTTGGATAAACCATTATTTTTTTGGCTCTCTTAGCATTGCTTCTACGCTAGATCCACTTCTGTGGCTTCTACTCTCAACTACTCAAGTAAGTGAAAACAGTCTCAATTTCAATGTATCCATAGTGATATTATAATTCTCGATTAGAATACATTTTGCTTCTATTCAATGGTTCTATAGGTACCTACATCCATTTCGACATAATTCTCGATTGTACCTACACGTTACTTTTTACACATTATCGCGATAAAATAGAAGTTGGTAAGTATTCTTTTTGTAAAGGTATCTGGGAAGATATCAATAAAATCACGTTATGGGTAACCAGAGGTTTATTTTTTATATATATTATCCTAGTTGTATCCATAGGATTGGATGACTGATGTGAAAGGCGCTACCGCCTTCGCCACCTTTTCTCCGGAGTCCTTGGTGATTTTCTGAAACAAATATATTTGATTAAAACCATTGTTAGGTAATATTTTTAATAAATTAGCCTCGGATTGCTAATCAGTTGATAGGTTTTATTTTCATAAACATCAAATAATGTAGGTAAGTTGTTGTATTCATCATTTTAAGGCATATTTTGGCGCCTTTGTTCAAAATTAAATTTAGAAAATGTTTTTTAATTTTGCAAATCAATTTTCGATTGAGATAAAAGCTATGTCTAAAAAAAAGAGCTTGACGATCAATGTGACCCACAACAAAATGTAATGTTTTCTAAACTAAAGTAACTAAAATTGTTGCCGTCCTTTTCTAATGAATTAATATACAAAGGACCGCGACTATTTTAGTTAATTAAGTTCAGGAAATGCTACAACAGAACCGATACTATTGTCAACGTGTATTTTTGTAGTTAATTTTACGCACTCTTTAGCGCGGCTTTAGCTGTGTAAAATCCGGATACAGCAACTGGTCTCATGCATGACTAACCAAAATACTATGCAACTTCCATGTTGATACCTAAAGCACTTGTTATACATTTATCTTTACTTTCTCTATGGAAGTGTCGATAAAAATTGCAGATCTTTGGCCTGTTGATAACTACATTTCAAGTCTTCACTCTATATAACAGAACATTATACAGAAAATTTGAAAATGAAAATGATTTCCTACACCCTACAGTACTCATGGTAGCCCAGCTAAGTGTTAAAATAATATACTAAAGTACAAACCTGGAGTTTACTCTCAAAAGCGACTCTCTTGACGGCCTTGATCTTTCTCTTGTCTTCCAGCTTACGAACTACTTCGCGGTACTTCCATCCCACCTCGTGCGACAGGCGGCCGACGTGACAGTACTGAAATAAACAACTTGTGTTTAACTAATATAGTTTTGTAAATTTTTTAAAGATTATGTTTATGGGAGATCAGAATATTGTAGTAGCAACATGTAAGCATTCAGTCGCAAATTACCCAAGTGTAAACATCATGAAATTTGTTTGTATTAGATCTGATGTAGTTGGGACCCAATAAATCATTATCTTTTTCTTTCATGTCGCTTTGCGCCGTCTGTGCCTGTCTGTATACTTAGAACTTTTAATCAATATACCGGTTTTTTTGATGCAGTAGCTAGAAATTATGTCTTCCATTGAATATAAATTGTTGAAGATGAGGGCTGGAGCTTTAGAAATAATTTGAAGTAATCTTAATAAGCAAGTACATAACTAGATAATAAACAAAAGCGTTATTATTACCTTGCGGCCAGGTTTCAAGCAGAATACCCTGAGAGCAGCAGGAACAACCACGCGACGACGGTTGTCGAAAGGAGGCGGGCATCCGTCATACGCGCGTAGCTTTCTAAGCGCGGCCTTTCCACGCTCAGTCTTGTGTGGGATCATTCCTGATGACAATAAAGTCTTTAGCAAATAAGAAAACAAAATGGATTGATGCAATTTTGGGAGACTATTAAGGCTTCATAGTAATAGTTTTATCATAACACATCAAATAATGTAGGTAAATGGTTGTAAATAATCATGTGCTATTTAATCTGGAACATCTAAAATGATTGAAATCTTTGTGTGTGCCAAATAATGTTTGAGTTACTTCCCATCTACTAACTGGAAATCTGATTAATCATACTGGATATTTTTAACAAATGTCAGTGATTCCTTATATGCAAGTTAATATTTGGTTTAAGTTTTTCTAACATAAAATTAAAATCAATTATTTAAACTTTAATGAGATTACAATATAGTAAAAAAGGGGACCCCACCTCTAAGAGAGATATAGGCATTGTATCAATCTCTACATGAAAATGACATGATTCTCTTTGACAGATAGATAAATCATTTATTTGTATCTTCAAAACATGCATACATTTTAAAGTGCAAAAAGGCAAACCATATAATTTCTTAACACTAACTTACGTTACAGTATTCTATAAAATATCAGGATCAGTAGAATATGTTTGTAGAATTCACGCATAATGACATAGTGGTTTCAATGGTCATGGTACATTTTGGATTTTTTTGTGCCAAAAAAACATTCAGTTAGTAATTTTGTTACTTTAGTAGACTTTGCTTTTAGAAAACTATCTAGTAAATTCCAATACATATTACCTCTGACTGTCTTCCAGAGAATTTTAGAGGGAGCTCTGAAGTGGAAGGGTCCTCGAGCTGGGTTCACATTACATCTCTTGCGGAGGAATGACATGAACTTCAACTTGTTCCTGAAAAATATGCATGTTTAGAACAAGTATTATATTATGTGGCTTTTAATTAAAGTGAATGAAGGGATCAGAATCAAATAAATAGCAACATAGTGAGGTTCAGTCGCAAATTACCCAAATAGATACATCATGAAAATAGTCCTTGGCAACTTCACTAGAGGCACCAAATAATTTAATGTACACCCAAATGCAGCCTAGCTAGCATAATGAAAACAGTAGGCTATGGTGCTCATGCTAGCCTGGAAGAACATGACACAATAATTCCGCTAAAAAATAGAGTACTTATTAATTTACCAATGGGCTCTGGAAATATTATTAACGAATACAAATTAGACCTTACCTGAAGAAGTTGCCAGATATATTCAGCTGTTCACAGCGGACCACTGTTACTTTGTTTCCCTCCAGGAGAACCTTAGCAATGACTGCGGCCAAACGGCCGAGGAGATGGCCACGGCCATCGATAACTATGGCCTGAAACACAGAAAGCACAATGTTACCCACGGAAACTCACTTGCCGCCTAACCTCAAACTGTCTTATTCAAACAAGTAAACACTGGTAAATACAGCACATAAAAGTCGCGTTTAGCACTTTCTCAGCTAGATAATAAACGGTTTTAATTAGACAACGAGCAAACGGCTTCAAATTGAGGACAAACAAGTCTCCCAAACACGAAGCATGCACGTGTGACTAAAAACACCTCGAATATTATTTAACACGTTCTGAAACTGTACCTATCAAATCAAATAAAACTTTGAACACTCAGAGTTGTAAACGAATAGTTCCATTGAAGTATTTATCGTTATTTTCTTATTTTTCGCCTCACCTTATTGCTAAAGCCCGTCATTTTTCACGACAACGAAACGGAAAAGGAAAACTTTTTAAACCAATAACAATTTAATATGGCTACCGGATATTTGAAGATTGTTGCCAGCTTATAAAAACCATTAATAGTTTAGTCGATTATGTCTTTCCAACTTAGTCGATCAAAATAATCGACTATTATGGTAAACAGATGTGTAATGTTTTGTAATGTTTCGTCAGCTGACTGTCAGTAACTACTTCCTGTCATTCTATTCTATGATTTCTGTCTGAAATAATTACGTGTTTTGATTTCGTTCGCGCTCGAGACTGAGTTGCATTGGAACTCTTTCTGTTACTAAAGTTTTGTTTATAATGCTGAATAGTTATTCTTTTTGAGTTGTAAAATAAGAAAATAACTTGCAACATGGAGATTCCATACAGAAAAATATTTATTTACATTCTGACCTTCGCCGCGTATGCGTACACTGGCATTGGGTCGACTATGCTCAAAAATTTAAAAGATGCAGTTCTATCAGCAGAATCAGTGTTTGGAGACTGGTTTCGAAATGCTATAACTGTAGCTGAAAAATTCAAATCATTACACGATGTGTTTGATGCTGCTGTTGAAGAAGACTGCTTATTCAGCTGTCCAGAAGGTACCTACCCAGCTTATTAATTAGTAAGTATATAGACTCAATGATTCACACTTTTAATATAACTCTTATTCATTACAGGGCAAAGACCAGTACGCAATAGAAATCATGTTCCAAAGTCCAATGGCTGTGGATCTCTCGGATTTGATATATCATCAGAATATTTACCTCTAGAACAGATGACAAAATGTTGTGACACACATGACATATGTTATGATACATGTAACAGTGGTAAAGAAGCCTGCGATTTAGACTTTAAAAGATGTTTGTACAACTACTGTGATTCATATAAGTCTGTTAATGTTGCTGGAGATACTATTTCTAAAGGTAATATAATATACCTAAATTAGTTTTATTTTAGTGTGTTATGTCTTCTTTGTAATATAACAGCATACAAATGGTTAACTAAAATTATGTAATGCTTATTGTAGGTTGCAAAGGAGCAGCAAAACTATTATTCACTGGCACACTCACTCTTGGATGCAAGTCTTATTTAGATGCACAGAAAAATGCATGTTATTGTCCACCAGCCAAGAATAAATACAAGAAATATCCAGGAGATGCAGAATTGTAGTATTTATTAAATTTGAATTTTGTAATGCTAAATCTCACCTTTAGTATGTATTAAGTTATTGTGATTTAATTATTATAAAGTTAAGTGTTTGTTTAGTAGTCTAGTACCTGGCTACTGGCTATGCTAGTAGCATTGCCTTGCACATTGCAATGACAGAAAAATCATAATTGCATAATATATTGTTGTCACTTTAATTATGGTAAAAAAAAAAGTGACAAAAATCTACAATGCAACTGTAATTTGGTTGTCATTGCATTAGTAGCATTACCATGTTCTAATGTGTGTGTTTATTATTTTATATATAAAATGCTATCTATCTATAATTATAATGCCAAAGCTTGTTTTATACGGAATGGGAGCTAGACTAATTTTGTTAATAAAAAATATAAACAGATGATTTTTCAAGTTGTTTTATTATTTTTAGCGATAAAATTACATCTTACATGGAATTATACCTTATAATATAAAATAATTTATTTGCTAAATTTAGAGAATGGGGCTTTCACTCTTAAAGCATGAGTGTTCCTAGTCCTATATGAAATAGCCCAGGCCTTGAATACATGCCACTAGTCTAAACTATGGACGCACAATGATGATGAAAATACAAAATCTCATGATTTTATGTATGTTTCACATATAAAAATAATTCATTACAATGTAAATAAATGCATGTAAAAATATTTTTGATGGGAGTTTGGAACTATCCATTTTAAGTGATTTATCTTATAGCATTAGAAAATAAATATGAGCGAATAGAAATGATGACTATGTTGTTATAAAGTAGATACTCTATGTGAGAAGTTCCTTGATCTCTTCCTTCTCAGCAGCCTCGATGTATGGTGTACCATCAGGTGTTTTCCCACTTTTAGCTGCTCCCTGTAAAAGTTATATACGAGTAAAGCATTTTATTTGAGTGGGATGACAATGAATGGTGCTAGAACAGGACCAAATAGAGAGGTATTTTAGAGGAGGCATAGGCATTATGACCAACTGGCCAAGTTTATTGCCGGGTTCTTATAGGCTGGTTTCAAGGCGCATAAGACTAGCTTATAAAATTCTCCTAGCTTTAAGTCATTCCACAGTAAAAATTTAGATTTTATTGAATAATACTATTTTGAATTGGAATATAATATACCCAGCAATTAACAAATTTTATTAATTTATTAATTGATGGGTATAAATTTTATTGAATGAATGAATTTTATTAATTTATTAATTGCTGGGTATATTATGGGTGCCATTATGTGCATGTTTTTACTGAAATAACCTGATTATTTTCAATTGACCATGTTATATTATTAAAAAATTAGAACTCACACTTTTCAATAAAGACTTCACACAGTCAGTATGCCCTTCCCAAATAGCAGCCAGCAAAATTGATATGCCATGCTTGTCAATCATCTGAAATAATAATAGAATTAATAAGTGAGTCTTTGTTTAGTTTTGTATTGGTGCTGTTGTCTTATATAAACAGCTGACATATAAAAAAAGTTGTTCAACTTACATTGGGATCAGCACCTTTGTCCAGTAGATAGTTCAAGACAGCAGTTTGACCATAGTCAGCAGCATAATGGAGAAGCACTCTTCCATCAATAGGTGCATTTACATCAATTTTCTGGAAATTTCAGCAAAACATCACTGATGGTAGACACAATTTTTATGCGACTAGACTAGACAGAGGTAAACGTCCTATTGTTAAGACAATAGGACGTAAGGTAAGCCTTTATCATTATTGGTGTGGGTGGTGCGCAAGAACAAACTTAGATAGTTAGGATCAAAGGGTGTCATTGTTAGTTGGTAATGTTTTTATGATCGATTATACTATTTCTACGTTGAAATGAAAAGGACCGCTTTCTCTCGCTACATAATTAGTGAGAAATCTCCTTAGATAATCACAGACATCCAATGCATTTTTAACCGCTTACAAACAAGTTACCTGTGTTTCTATGATGTCCTTAACCTGGTCGATATCCCCGTTTTTGATTCCCCAAACCAATTCCTTTTCTTCGCTCATCTTTAGATAGATTTTGCTCAGTGATCAAACTTAGTTTTTCGGCAACCGAAACACAATACAGCAAACGAAAATGATTGTAAAATTTGTAAATGGCTAGCTGGCTGGCTGACTGACCTTGTTGTTTGACGTCCTGTGTTATGTCTATGTCACTGTCACGTCACGTGTCACGTCACGTGTCACGTCACGTTTATGACGTAAGATGCGATTCCACCAACAAAGAAGTGAAGTGAAGTGACTTCACATGTATTGTAAAACAAAAAACTTTTGTTCACGTCACGTTGATAAACGACTTGACATGACATGACACTGGCAGTTATGCCATGCCAACAGAAGAGACAGTCATCATAGCCTAAGTCATCTTGGCAAGACACAAACGCCACAAATTAAAAGAAGAAGAAGTCATCTTGGCAAAATTGTGGCAAACTCAGCCATAGACGCCACAAATTAAAAGCAAAAGAAGAAGAAGATAGGCCATCTTAGACCGTACAATAGTGGTAGAAAATCTAAATAGGACTTGGCGCAACCGGCGCAAGGCCAAGCATCCAAGCCAAAACAAATAAAAAAAAAAAAAGAAAACTGTACAAAGAAGAAGAAGAAATAATTATTTGTTTTGTTTCGAAAACAAACCGTAAATTTTTGAATTTTCTTTAGTTTTATTTTAACTTTTTATCTAGGTATTTTAAATTAAAATGGGTGATAGTTATCAGTATTTAATAAAAGTTTGTGACGATCCTCGCGCCGCGTCTAAGCAACTGTTGGTAAGAAAAAATAATTCATCTAAGTGGAATGAAAATAAAATACAAGTAATTAAATTACTTATTTCTAAATTTTATAGAACAAATTATTGACTGAAATACACCCCATTATCAATGGTCTACGTTCTGAAATCCAGGGTTTCATTGGAGATGATCAAGACGCCTCGAAAATTAATGAAGTTTTCTCACTGTGTTTGAGTCAAATATCAAAGTGCCTGTTGAACCTATTTGATATATTTAGACTGGAATACAGCCGCTGCACAATTCTGAGGGTGAGTACCTACCTACAATTTATCTACCAATAGACAGATTTATAACAAGATGGTCTGTTTCCAGGAAAGTCGCCAATGCAATCTTGAAAGACTATCATGGTGTCTCGGCAGACTTAACACAATAGATATATATCTAAAGAACTATCAAAACCCTTCACAACATGAAAATGCCAATGATTCTTTGAATGTGACTACTTTATTCTTTGTCAACTGGATTGACCATGCGTTTGGAAACCTGAACAAGCTGTCTGATATTGTGTATAATACGGATAATAAAAAGACAGAAGAACTGTATGAGCAATGGAAAAATGAGGTGAGTTTTTTTTATTAATTTCCTTTGTATTTCAAAGCAGAGGAGAGAGACAAACAGACAACAAACACATTATGGTCTTGAACTCACAACTAATTTTCTTTGTCATACATCTACTTGTATTGTTTGATTAAAACACAGTACTATCTTCACAGATGGTGGAATGCATCAGTGGTCTCCATATTTCTGTTGATGAGCTGCTGTTGTGTGCCATGACGCTTTGCAGGTACTGCCTACCTGGTGATCAGCATATTGTTAAGGCTAGATGCCAAGTTGTAAGTTACAGTGTCCACATATTTCGGTACCAAATTAATTAGTGGGTAAAAACAAATGTCACGGACGGGCATGGCTTTGGGGTCTTAATCAATGTTTTCCCGTCGCAGTCGCGTCGCGTCCTGCTAATTTAAAAAAATCCTCATCATAATTTCAGGTTCTCAGAGAAACTAAAGCACTACTAAGCGAACTTGTTAATGGAGACGTCAGTTCTACAATCAAAGCCACTGCAGACTCTCTCAAACTTCCAGTCATGCCTTCTAATGTCAACGTATCCATTGACGTGTTAAAAGACGTACTTTACGTACTAGAAACAAACACAAACACAGCATTACTGGGACTGCTTATCCACTGTTTTAGTAATAAAGCCTCTCCGGTGGACATTTTAAAGTCGCATTTCGCATGTGGATGCTCTTGTGTGGAAGCTAATAATGTAGATGTTACGGAAAACTGTGTTTTTGTTAAAGAGTTTGACTTTTACAATGAGAGACTGCTGCAGATTGGATCATTTGCCGTTTCATGTTCTTCTGATCAGAGTAGTGAGTATTTTCTTGTGAAAGTTATTTTATATTAATTTGGAATGACATCCATGCTGCAGGAAGCACATTCAAATGTGGGTCCCAGGTCCCGTGTCGTTAAACCATGACAGAGGCCTATGAGCGACCTCAAAACTCTTTCAATAGTTGGCCACTGACTAATACCCACTTAGCTTCTCAAGTTTTCGAGACTAGCTATTTGTTAGTCATAATTTGTAATACCGAATTTACGCTTGCATTGAGTCAAAAATCGTGGTTTTTGTCAGTCATAACTGAGTTGAAAAAAAAAACAGTCTTTTAATCAACTTGAAAAATATGTTCGTTTATTATAGGAATTCTCTCGCTACGAAGTGGATTAGCCAGCCTAGAAGCACTGGATCCTCACTTGGTGCCTGCGTTGATGACGTCACCAGACAGCTGCCACTCTACACTGCTGATCAAGTCGTGGAGGCAGGAAGTTCAGGAAATCAGAGATAGTGTCTTCCTGATTGTGGATCCCGCCGCTTTTGCTGATGTAATATCTCTGAACAGCTAAAATATTCTAGGAGTGTCTTTGATTACATTAACAAACCAACATTACCCTTCTATTTCATTTACCTACATTTGTACATGGTACATAGTAAAAAATAAAGTCGCTCCCCGCACGTCTGTCCCTTTGTTTATATATATGTATGCTTAGATCAATAGATAGAGTGATTCAAAAAGGTGGACACGTAGTTTAAGCACACGAGCAATATTGGGTGGCGTTTTCAGGTTAGTAAAGTTACTTATTCACTACGACAGTTGGCCTTTCAGCGTCCGTTTGTTTTGTGTAGTCAAAGATAAATTATTTATCCATGATCTACTGCATCCGTTGGAAATATACATATTATATCATCTACATAGTATTGCCTTTACACAATAAAACTTAAAATAACACGAGATAAATAGTTAAGAACCATGAAAACTATGTCATGATTTTTGTTAATTGACAGCGAACCGCTAAATTGCTAGTATTTTTAAATTACAGGATTGGTTTTATTTAATCTAAAGTTCTCTCTCTCTTTCAGAAATCAAAACAGATGATGCATCAAAAGCTTCTAGAAGCGCTCAAACATACCTACAACAATAGCGCAGTCTGTTCCGTGATCAGCGTCGGAGCGGTGGTTTTCGACTTCTTCAATGTGTACATTCAAATAGAACCAGACGCTCTGACGCACAGGGAGGAACTACTGCCTCTGTTGACTGATTTGGAAAAAGGTAACAGCTATGTGGAGTAATATACATAATTAAGTACATGAAAATGTATTTACTACGCAATGCTAGTGCTCTCAAAATCATCGTGAGGAAACCGGTAAAAATTAAGAATCAAGCAACAAAAAAAAAACATAGGAGATCATAGCTGATATAAATATTTTTTTTAATGTAAATACACATTGTTGCCGGCGTAATTAATATTTGCAGATCATGAAAAAAAAACCTTAGCGGGAATCGAACTCGCAGCTTCTCGGTTCTCAAACTCGTCCACCGCGCCAACGAGGTCGTCATGTCATCGCTCATATAATGTTTCGTTTGAGCAAATATTTCTATACACCTAACACGGAGGCAGTTTTCGAAGTCAATATACCTAATTATAATATAGTTCAGGTGGTTCAGGTCACAGTCATCCTCTCTTAAAAATTATAAAAGTAAATTTATAAGTATATTTGAATAGACTTTGTTTATTTCTTTAATTCCAGTTCAATCTGAATGCAAGGTCGTCTGCAATCTCCTCAGTTCCGCGGACGATTTTACCTACGACATCAAAATGCCCACAAACAAAACCGTCTCCCTAGACCAACTACACAAACGGTTGAAACTCCTCTACACGCTAGTCGGCAGAATAAACAATCTTCTACAACCAAGCGATAACGATCAGCTGTTCGATGATGAAGAACCAAAAAACGTTACACATATTATCGCTAAGAACGGAATAACATACGTGAATTCACCAAAGAATAACGTTTCTAGAAGCATGTTCGCACGAACTAACGTGCGTTCTTCAACTCGCAATTTCCCGCTATCAAAACTGACGAAACACCTTCGAGTGAAATGCACCGAGCTAAACTTCTCTGTGCAATTGGATGAAATGTTCAATCTGTCTAAAGAGAGCAATAATGGTACTTTTGTTAACAAAAGGCTGGATAAGGTACGAGAGTCGTCGGTTTTGTATAACTTTTCGCCGATAAAGAATAGATCCTCTTTAAGGAAAGTCGTGTTGAATAGACACCTGCATACAAACAGGGTATTGGATGATACTGGCCACAGAGAAATTTCAGCAAAGGAGAGTCTCTTCAATGAGAATGAAAGCTTGCAACTTACAGGTAAACCGATCTTGCACATTATTAAATAGAATATTACAAAATAGAAAGAATTTAATTGCAACAACAAAAAATATAAAAGATGGGGAAAAAATGCACGGGTACTCAAACTCTTAGCAGAAAATAAGTGTGTATAGTTTTTTATTGTTCTCTTCATTCTCTTTTTTTTTTTTTTTTTTCAATTTTAATTCTGTTTTACTACAGTATTTAAGGCTTTTGTCTTGCTATGGGTTTCTACAGATTGATGAAGACTACCTATTTATAGTACCTATACAAGCGATCCCAAATTTTTTAAAGTTTCGGTTTCGAACTTTCGTATATGTTTAGAGCCGGCTTAGCAGCTATCTTCGTTTATTCACGTAACAGGATCGTTTTCGATGAAACTAGTATTGTGGATAAATATAACTTGGATTTCAACATAGAATACACTACATAGCAGCTAGTTCATAATATTCATATTCTGTTTTCAGAGGTCCTCAACGAAATGAACGATATGACAAGCGTTCTCTCTACTCCGAGATCTCGTAAAGCAATCCACGTGAACCCTCGAGACAAGAATAACATTCTTACAATAAACATTAACAACCAGAATACTGTAACCAAGCAGAAATGGAATATAACAGTTAATGCCAGTTCGGTAGAAATGCCACTAGATACATCTCTACAAAACGCTTCGAACCTCACCCAGCCGTCGAATGTAACGACATTAGAAAGAATCACTGATTTAGATTTTGTAGAGGAGAAACTGAATAGTTTAAAGTTGCAGATAGAAACTAGTTTGTAGTACTTACATTTTGGAATTTGCGTTTGGAAGTTTATTAGAAATGTTAACGACTAATGGCAACTGACTAATAGCCATAATAACCTATAGAACATATAATCTGTAGCTGAATTTGCTTGTTGAAAAATCACAGATTTTTTTTATCATCGAAGCGAATTTTTTAAAAGGGGAAGAAGAATTAGTTTGTAAGATTTTTGCCATTATTTTAGTTTTAAGAAATAACATCCGTCCTTTTTGTAATCTTTGTATGGTTGAATGATTTTTAATTAAGCAAAATTTATTATTATTCTAACTTTATGGTGGATTATATTTTAAGCATAATATTCGATTATTTTAAATTTTATCCACTTGACTTCATAGGTTAATTTATTTAGTTCATCCGTATTGAGGTCATCGGTCCATCGAGTGGGAGCCCGCTAAAACAGCATGTCCCGGTTCATACTTAGTAGGTATTTTATTAAACCGGAAAGCGAAAATTTTCATAGACTACTTGCGTTTTATAAAATAACTGAATATTGCATGTGTTTGATTGAATTATAATTACCTAACACGCAATGTTGATTATAGACAAATTGAAATGTATCTACAGATTACTAACTTCTGCCCCGCGCCTTTGCTTGCTAGTGTGGTACATACATTAAAAATAGCCTCTAACCTATTCTAAGTTCCAATCACATAGGTTCAGTTATTACGACGTGATTGAAACACTGATTAGCAAGAATCTTAATTATTTTTCTAGAAAAAATAATTTTCCGTTGAAAGCGAGTCATAGGATCGCCTTGGAAAGAAACAATTCTGTATTATCTCCAATCCTATCAATAAATCTATGTCGCATAGTATGTAAGTTTTTTGTGATTACTTACTATCGTCTAAATGCTCAGTGAGTGTCGGCGACATTAACATAAACTGAACATTCCGCGATATATAAACGCAGTTCGTTTACCGTTTACCCCAAACTTTCCCAGCTGTAGGAAGAAATAGAGTGTTTCATTATCAATAAAAAGATATTTAGTAATTAGTATAGATGATGGGAACACGTGAATTTATTTGTGCGTTTATATTTGTGGTAAGTAAATTATTTTGGTACCTATTCATACAAAGAGTCTTTTTATGACTTGAGTAAGTTTCAAGTGGGCTACTAAATGCTGGTTATCTAATATAACAGACCTCTCTGGGCAAAGGAAGTAGACCTTCAGGAAGTACCTAAGTAAATAGTACCATAATTACTGCTTTCAGGTAAAATAAACTGAATTGGCGAGTGGCGTATGGAACTAGCAATTTATCTAGCTTGTAGGACGTTTCAAAGTTTCTTTGTGATATAATATATGTATATATTTTTTTTGTTTCTTTTTGTGTGTTAAAATGCATTTTCTCAATCTCAAACTTTTATTTTCAGGCCAGCTTCAATTTAATATTAACTGTTGATGATATTGGTAAGTATTTTAAAACTTGTGGTTTCATAAAAAAATGTTTTTGAAATTTTAAGTAGAGTACCTACCTACCTATCTTCATTTAATTATGTTGGCCATTCCAGATACAGATTACCAGAATGAAAAAGACGTAAGGGTGGTGGGACGAGCATATTCACTGACCGGATGTAGTTACGAAAATCAGGTAAAAAAAAATACATAAAGGATAAGTACCTAATACCTTCTTCTTCGTTTATGGACTCTGTGGCATATTTGCCACAATTTCGCCAGTGTCAAGTAGTGAGTTTGATTGTCGCATGGCAACGTAAACAAACTAAATTTAGAAAGAAATGGTGACTATTCTTTCAAAATTCCATTGGAAAGTCTTTGACTAAATTACCAACTAAAATTACCCCTCCATTTCAATTACTTACACTTATGCTAAGTAAACAAGTTAAATTGTATAAACTGCCACCAAATTTACGCAATCAAACTTAAAATAACACAAGAAAAATAATTAAAATGGGAGGACCCAATTATCATACCAACCTGTATACTCTGTCCCTGTATTGTAGTGTCATTATCATGACAGCCTTCTTATGTTCTAACTACTGCTGGGACACTGGCCTTCTCTCGAGCAAGAATGATGGTGACCCACCACGCGGACCCAATGCAGATTGGTGGATGGCACATCTCTTTCGTATTTTTAGTTCTTGGACATGTCGGTTTTCTCACCATGTTTGCTTTCACCGTATGAGAGCACATAGTTTTTAGAATAGAAAAATCCATTGGTGCACGACTGGGTTTGATCGAACCCACGATCTTGGGATCGGAAGGCGGAGTCACTGGGTACTACAAGACCACCAGTGCTCTGATGATTGTGGTAAAGTTCGTTCAAAATACGAGAAAGCATGAATATGCATACCCACGGAATTAATATACATTTTCATGAACTTTTAGTCCTGGTAGCCAGTCGGTAACTTAGTTCTATTCTATTTTTGGGTGGATTTAGTTAGCACTCATCTCTCCAAACACTATAGAGTGAAATAATACTATGGTGCTTCACAGTTCACACTCTCACCCCGTGCCCATGCATAATCGTAATTGCTACGATTCCATTTCTGAGCACCAAAATGGACTTGTTTTGATTTCATTTCGTAGACTCTCATTTTTTGATGGACGGGCTGGTTTTCAGATGTTTGGAATAAAAACTATTCAGAACTCTATTCAAATCAGTTTGAAAATGGAGCGTTTTGAACTAAGTAGGTAAAACAATTTGATTGTGACTTGCAGTTATTTTATTTGGTAGATTTTACTAAAACACTCCCAAACCGCAAACTTTTATTTACTTATATTTATTTCAAAAGTTAAAACACCCAAACTACACTACAATCGTCTTCGTAACTAGGAACAGGGCCTAACTGCAGAAGCCCTTATAACTACTGCTGATGCATACCTAGAGGAATATCTAAGTAAAATAGCGGCCGGAAAGGTACAAATTTAGACAGTGTCAAAATTACAAAAGCAATTTTTTTTTAAATTGTTGGTGTCTCTAATAAATACTTTTTTATTCAAATAAATAATTTTAAACAGGTCGGATACACTTGTGTATCCTGCCACAGAGCGCTGCATTGCTACATCGGCGGCGTCGCCATCATGGTAGATTGCTACGGACGCTTTCGCCACTGCCGAGACGGTCGCTGCTCCCGGAAGCAAAGTGAAAAGTGTTCCGAAGACAGCAAACTGACCACCGCCGCTGCAACGGAAGTGTTCAACAATGAAACGAGTCCTACCAACGAAAGGAACAATCACCATGCGTCGGACAGTAAATCGTCTAATTTAATTCAACGCCAAAATTAAATGTGCAATAAAATAATCTTGATTTTTTTTTCTTAACAACTGAAACTGAAATGGTTAAAAAGAAAAAAAAATAAGTCAAATACCGAAGTACTTACCTCAACTTCATTTACCCCAAAAATACTGAGTCAAGTAGGTGTACCTACTGTTCCCTCCTTGACTCTACCATATTCTGTGACTCTAAGTACTATAGTAGGTAATACACATGTTTTAGTATTAGCAAAGCAAGTAGGTGAATGTCGCGAACGACGTATGTCATGTCATAAATAACTTAATCCATCTCAAGGAATAAAATTCTCTTTACTAAGATGAAAGTCGACTCTCTCATGAGATTTTGTAGGTCGTTATTATTCTGTTAACGGGTCCCAGCGCGGCCAATCAGTGCTTATTGGTATCTATGACGTGCCATGGGAATCGAAGATACGTTATGCCTATACAGATTTGTAGCAAAAATTCCAGGAAATTTTATAATATTTACGAAATCGTAAAAAAATCTCCTAAGTTACCTACCTACCTGTTATCTCAGTAGGCATTAATAATGAAAAAATACTTAGTGTTAATGTTGTGGTTATAGTACCTGCTTATTTCTAAACATGGTATCATTATCTTCCTACCATAAATTATTGTGCATCTAGTGCGTAACTTTTATATTTCAGTAGTAATGGAAAGGTAGTGTGTAGCTTATGATAATTTCAATGTTAAGGACAGTGGCTCGTTGGTCTAGGGGTATGATTTTCGCTTAGGGTGCGAGAGGTCCCGGGTTCAAATCCCGGACGAGCCCAATTTTTGCGACCAGCATTTTTTCATTTGAGATATTTCCCAAGCGTCTAGATAATTTTTTGATGAATGCTTTTAATGTTTGACTGGATTTTGGTTATTTGCGAAATAGCACAAAAATAACATTGCATAGCAAATTTATTTTTATTTGTATGAGCTGGTCAATTCTACCAATTCAACTAACAATCTTTTTAATCTATTGCAAACATGGGGGGGGGGGGGGGTAATCTAATCTAAAATCTCTGAAATATCAGTATTATATTAAATATGCACCCATCCTCGCAACTTCCTCGCCGCAAAAATCCCGAGATATAAATATCTGCGTCGAGTGCATTTGGCACAAATTAGAGCTTTTCAAACTTACATAATACGGCACCTTTTAACCTTTCCACTTAAATTTAAAGTGCACTGCTAAATAGGTCCCTCCTTAATGGTAAGTTATTTCTGGTGCGCATGCGCGATTTTACGTCTGGTATAAAAGCTCCTGCAAGCATGTTCAACCACCATTCCCGCCGAGACAAAACTAGAGAAAAATCGGGAAACTGGGCTAGCAAAGTTTGTAGTAGGTATCTGTAAAGTTTTATAAAGTGAAAACTAGCTGGAAATCAAACGGATTGTCGTAAGTATAATTTTATTGTAAAGATTATTGTATCTTGTAATTTTATAAACATGTTTCATAAATACTTAGGTAGGTACCTTAACTACCTTGTAATATCACTGTATTTTTAGGTATTTACAAAGTAGGATTACCTATTAATATTAAAATTATTGCTTTTGAAAAATAAAAATAAAATATAAATTTATTTCGGTGGTGGTGGTGCAAAAAGTTGAAAGTTCTTTTCAAAATAAAATAAATACTTATTCTTTGCTTATTGGACATTTTACACAGCGCCCCAAACTAACGAAAAACTGATAGAATTCACTAGGTACTTAGAGAAAATTGAAGCAACCGGAAAATGATACATTATTTCAGGCTTTTTCAAGTAAGTAGGTAGGTCGAAACTGCTTCTGGGTTATCAAAACGGTTTTACATAAGAAGACGTACTTACTTACATTTAACTTTAAAATCTGAAAGACTTTGGTGATGGCTAATTGTTCTATTGAAAAATTATGTAACAGTGAACAGAAACACAATTGATTTAAAAACCAAGATAAAAACATACTAAACATCATGTATTGTGGTAACTCTATGGCATGATTCTGTTTTGTTTTCATGTTTAAGTATTTTTGAAAAAGGTTCAAATAAATTTTAGTAAATAAAAAAAAAAAGTTTGCTTATAACTGGCTGTTTGAGTCAATTTTAGTAGAATGTTTCAAGGTAAGGCAATTCTCACTTCTGAGACGTTATCTCACTCTGGTGAGCGATAAATTCGAATTTCCAAAAAATATAAAAACGCACGTTTGTAAATATTCTCAAATAAAAATGAATTAGGTACTTTAGGCTCGCTAAAACTCGACAAAACGGCTGGACCGATTTGCCTAATTTTGGTCTTGAAATGTTTGTCCAGGAAAGTAAAGTAAAGTAAAAAATGTTTATTTTCATAAAATATTTACATATTTGCGCTTATCTCGAACTTATTGTAGATATGTCTGTCTGTTTACATAGGTATCCAGTTACTTACTTGCATAATTGTTCTATTTTGTATATACCTATTTGGAGTACAGGTAAGATTGGGTTGACAAGTCCGAGAACATCCTACCCTTCAAACTAGTTTGGGACTGTTTCTTGTCGGGTAGTGCCCCTCTCGCTCGATTTACCCCCATCCTGGCAAGCTAATGGTGTTATTAAAGTTTCGTGATGTGCGCCGTCATAGTTATCTGTTAGATTGGTTTAGCTAAAAGGTAACCATGCCTACCGTTTTGATTATGCTTACATTTTTCTGGAGTTCCTGTAGAAGGTTTAAACGGTGAGAAATTATGGAGTATTTCGTTGTTAACTGGTAAACATTTCTGTCGCTCGAAAGTTTTTCAATTGAAAATTATTTCGAACTCTAACTTGAGTCTCCAGCCTTTACTAACACTAACTGGGTGTAGGTTAGTGGTAGTGTGCAGGTGGATGATAGACACTGCTTTTTCAACTAAGCCTTATATACTTAGGTTTGAATCCAACCTTGCGTACCTACTCAAACGTAAGTAGAATATCTGTTCTATGACCTTAGGCTAAAAAACTACCCATTAATGGTTAGAGAAAATGGATCCTACCCAGTGTTACTAGCTTGTTTTATTTTACAAATTATTAGGTTTTGTACTTATTTGTTTATATTTGATGTAAGAATAAAAATTTATTGACATAGAAAAGAACGACTCTATAATGCTCAGGAAAAGCAGAATCTACCTACGTAAGATACATAATCCTGCAAAAATCAATTGCCTACTTCATTTTATGAACATAAATATCAAATGGATTAAAATCTCAAAAGTACTAACCACTAACCACTAATCAGACAAAATTATATTTCAAAAAGCCCGAAAAAATATAGGCAAAGCGTGCTAGCATTTTCATATCCATCTCGCAAACTTTAGAGTAAAAGCCTGCTCTTCACAGGTTTTGTTTTCTTTGTTGTCAACAAAAAAAGTAGCTGTTTGCAGTGAATTTTAAGATTAGGCAAAAGCAAATAGCAGAATTTTTGGTAGTCGCTATTTCCAATAGGTAAATGTTTATATATTCGGTTACACCTACATAACTATTAAAAAAAAAACAATAAGAAATATGTTAGCACTAATGAGATTAAAAACTTAGAAAAACTGTCACCTTCGGCAAACGCTTCAATAAATCAAATTCCATATAAAGCTTATTCAATAACTCTATTAACGTGTAAGAGACATATTCTCCTGTATGAACTCGGTTCCAGGAAGCTCCTATTAATTTAAATCTCAGAGAAGCACGTTCTGCGTAATTGAATCTGCCAAGTTTACCTACGCCCTGACAAGTCTATTATCTGGTCTGGGACACAACGACATGAAATAAACAAAAGTTTCATATGCGGCACCGCAATTTGTGTAACATGAATACTTATGTACTATGTAGGAAACATGACTGTTTTGTTGTACCGGAAATTGAATTTGCTATATGAAGAAATCACATTTTTTCTTCAAGAATGTTTATCACTGGAAACTGATTTAAATATTCTCTTGCAAGTTTTATTGGTTATTTTCATCATGATGTGATTGAGCGACAAACGGAAAATTTAAATGTTATAATTTGGTAGAGAATGTGAAAGTAATTTTTTTTTGTATTTTTCTAGATGAAGGGCATAATTGGAAGACGGTTTCGTGGCCCTTTTTTATTGATTGCTGCTTTAGCAGTCGCGTTTTCAAACTACATTGAAGAGGTATGTATCCGGCTAAAGCTCTACAAAATACTTTTTCCCTCTTAATTAACTACCAACGCGCAAAGTTAATTTATTTTTGTTAATAGCTTTGAACATTTAGTTTCATGCGCTCATGCAGTAATGTGGAGTTATGCCAGCACTAAAGCTCTTGCAAAATGAAATTCCGCAATTTAAAGCCAGCTGCAACTCGTAGGCATTTCTGTAATTAATCTACTGTAACGTAAAGCAAGGGTATTTTTCGGAACTTTGTTAATAATACTTTATTTTATTAGGCTGCGAGCCTGCCCGTCGAGACCATAAATCAATGGCCAACTTTTCCGAGGAGAAACATAGCAGCTCTGGCTAGGGCAGGTTATTTAAAAGGTTCTCCACTTAGCTTCAAAAGGAGCATTTCTACACTAGCGAAAAATGGACAGCTCCCAACTTTTAGATCGCCATACACAGACGGAGGTAAACAGGATAATGAAGAAGAGGAATCTTCTCAAGAGAAAAGAAACATGGCTTCCATAGCCCGGCTTCGAAGCTATGCTGCTATGAAAAGAAACATCCAAGCTCTGGCTCGAGATGGCTACCGTGTAGGCCGCGGACAATACAACCAACAAAACGAGAAACGAAACATTGCAGCTTTAGCTCGTAACGGAATGTTTGGCAAACGAGATGTCGAAGCTAATGGAGACGAATTTTACTATCCATTTTATCAAAATCCGATCCCACCACTTTCAGAAATCGATGGACCATTTGACTACAATGAGTTGTACGACTTTCAGCAATCTGTTAATCCTGATATGTTCCCACCTCTGTCGCAAGTGTACAAGCGAAGCGGGTTCGGCGAATTCCAAGACTCAAACGACAACTGGTCTCTCAAACGAGCGTCTGTAGGCTTGCCGGTCCATGGCTTGTATCGGCCAAACTATGTGGATCCTACAGTTAGGACGAAGCGGTACATTATGTCTATGCCAGATGTGATCGAAGCAAACGACATCGAAAAAACTGAAGAGAATGAAGATAAGCGATCCGTTGGTAAGTCACACGAACTCAGCTTTTGCACCTTTTGGTTTGTCATGGGGTAACATTGTTTGCTTTATTGCGTCTGTTACAGATGAAGAAGCTCGGGCTAATTTTGAGAAGCGCCACATTGGCTCCCTGGCGCGGTTAGGGTTGCTTCCATCTTTTAGATTTTCGGGCGGACGATACAGTAGATCTGGAAGGGCTAGATTATTGTGGCCCAGCCAAGATTTGTACAGGTCTCATAGAATTCATCAAATGTGTGTTATGTAGACAAAATGTCGTGTGCTTTAGTGTTACGGGAGTTGATGGGAGATAGACGCATGATATATGTTAGTGCATCGATGGTAGAATGTGCCGTTCCATGGTTTACATTTTAATGAAGTATTTTAAAAATAAATGTGTAGGATTTATGTGCTTTTATGATGAGGTTTAAAACTAAACTAGCGATGTTTGAATCGCATGTTTTAGCGGTCCGTCCTAGAGTTTGCTAAATATAATTTCCGGTTGTTGCGAATTAATATAATAAATGTGTCGGTGTAGGAATGATATCGTAAACATGTGCTTTTGAATGTGTTGTATGTGGTGTTTGGTCGGTGCTAAAAAGTTTTTAATGTTTATTATTGTGTTTTCAGGAAGTATTCCAATGACCAGGATTTCGGAATTAGGTGAGTTTTTAAAAAAAAATTCGCAAGTTAACAATGTTTGGTTTGTTTTGTTTTTTTATTCTTATTTAGGTAGGTATGTTAATGTTTATTTGATAAAAAGATATAACTATTTTACGGTTTTAAAAGAGGTCCATCTCTTTGGTAAAGTTTGATTCAAGTACTTACCTAGGCGGTACCTGACAAAATACCTGCATTCTGCTACAATATAACATATCCCTGTATTTTCTCAGTGTAACATGTGGGCTACATTCCCGGTACGTAGCATTCTCCGGATACTCGAGTGTGTCCGGAATATACATGAAGTTTGTTTTGTTCGTTCAATTCTGTTACGTAGTCTGAAACTCAGTTTATTTTGTGATTAGTTTTCTCTCGTATTTGTATTCGTAGGTATTATTACCGTATGTAAATGCCCTGATTATTACTGCTTGAGTATATTTTTCTTGTGGAGATAGTTAGATGGATTTCGTACCTTTATTCAATTCTTTGTGTATGTTCACGATCATTTTTAAATAGGTATTAGCGACTTTCATTAATTGAGTGCTTGCCCCCAAAAGTTTCATGACATTCTTAACCTACATTTTCAAGTAATGAATTCCTTCTGGCTTTTCTCGTTTAAATGAATGTGATTCAATTAAAGGGTAGTTATTTCTTATTCCTTCCAATAATTAATAGTAGGTCCTTTACCGTCCCGTTTACGATCTTTGCTAGTGAAACCTTAATTGGCCCATTTATCTTTTATTTAACTACGGGGAGGGGTGGTTTTGAAATCCTACTCGTTACTCTTTGATAGACTATTAGTAGTACTTATATCTGCTCTGTGTTCTGTGCAATAGACTAGGTAGGTACTAGTTTTTGTTTTTTACTTTTATTACGCTGTCCAAATGTTCGTTTGGAAACAACCTCGTGCAAAACATCAAATAAAACATTCATTCCTTGTGTGAAAAAGAACTTATCTTTGTGTCTGATCCAAATCCAATTGTCTCCAGGGAATATATCACTAGTTCCGAAGCTGAGCCAGCCATCGATTCAGACGACTCCGACCTACCGCCGCCGACAGTACTTGCTCACTCGCACCCAACAGGGCGGCTCCTCCACCGACCGCTGAACAACGACATTCCCAACTCAAGCTCACCACCGAACTACGCAGACGCAACCCGACCCCGCTGGCAACAGAACTCAAAAGAATCTCCCAAATTCTACTACTTTAGGTCCCTGAAGGTTCCATACGTGCCGCACCACTCGTCCGGGAAGCGCTACCTGATCCAGCCGGCTGTTGACAATATTCTTCTTAGGAAAGGTTACCGTAATGGGAATCTGCCAAGTCGACTGAAGAACCAATAGCTGTGTAGGTGCTCGCTCGGTGAAGCGAGACCACGTTTCAGTACCGGAATGTAGAGTGCTCGAAACATCAGACCTTTTTTTTAGCTTTTCGCAGGCGTCTAGGCACAACGGACTCCGGCTAGCTAATAGACAATAATCTAACCGATAATAATTAAAGTATATTGATGTTAAATGTTGTGATTTATTAGTTCTAGATAATTGTAAGGAGTCTTATTTATATAAAACGACTTTGGCCGGCTCTTACCAGACAATGGAATGCTGTTTTAGATTTTAAGATGTCAATCGCAAATATGAGAATTTTAGTAGACTGTTCACAGATATTATTGTAGGTAATTCCAATTTTGCTAGATTTATAAGGACTTCATTCTTATGATCTTTATTAATAGCGATGCTATTTAATCTACGTTTTGAATGTTATCTATTAAAACATCTCCTTATCTCTCTTTACCTATCTATTGACTAGAATTAGCTGTGTTTGACAAATAAATTGATCTTGGAGTCTATTTTAACGTTTTACGATTTTTAGCTTTTAAATTAACTTAACTTTAGTGTGGGGCAAGCACCAACTGACCCATAAATAAAATTAATGATGAATTTCGGAAAGTAAAAAATGTAGATGTTCAGTCATCGGTCGATATTCTGACAATAATATAAAACCATGAGACCATTCTTGATAATAATTTTAAAGATTATCTATACTGTAGAACGTATTCTTATTACTCCTTTGTAATCTCTATATTACATAGATACATCAAAATATATCACAAGTAGCGTTACATAGCGTTGACCTATGGTAACATAAATGTAAATAAAGGAACATAAATAAAAAATCTGTGCCATATTGGTGTTTTATTTGTAAGATGGTAATTTTATGCAATTTAAAACAAGTTAGGTAATTTGTAAAATAAATCAAGAGTTTAATAATAATCTAGTCTCTGTTGACCGATATTGAATAAAACGGACATGAATTAAAACAGTGAGAAAGATTTTGTGACCGCCCTTTATAGCCAGGTCTACCAGAGATGAATCGGGTGCTTATGATGAATTAGGTTAACCAACATGTCACAAATCTCAGAATTGATCTAAGTTGCTACATATGTTAGGTGTACCTAATCCGTTAAACATTGAGTAGGGAGGCCATTTTATATTATTTAGGTAAGTACCTAGGTAAGATTAACACAAACTCAACTATATAGTAATATAACCACTTGTATTTTTATTGCGTTATCTATTGATAATCGTATGGAAGGAATATAAACGGTGTTGTTACAGACTGGACTATATGGAATGTTGTTGTGGGTTTTCTGAAAAAAAAAGAGCAGAAGACGATTAGATAATAAATTTGCCTGCAGTAATACCTACTATGATTATAATATATGACAGTTCTAGTGCAGGAACATTGTCATTTGTCAATCATATCAAATGTAACATTAAGAAGAAAGCAGATTGTCTTTGGCTATCTTGTCAAAACGACATGGGTCTTCCCATTTTAATTATTTTTCTCGTGTTATTTTAAGTTTTATTGCGTAAATTTGGTGGCAGTTTATACAATTTAACTTGTTTACTTAGCACAAGTGTAAGTAATTGAAATGGAGGGGTAATGTTGGTTGGTAATTTAGTCAAAGACTTTCCAGGAGAATTTTGAAAGAAAAGTCATCGTTTCTTTCCAAATTTCGTTTGTTTACGTTGCTATGCGACAATCAATCTAATACACTTGACACTGGCAAAATTGTGGCAAACTAGCCACAGAGGCCATAAAACAAAAGAAGAAGAAGAAGAAAGCATTCAACTAGGGATTGTCTTTGGCTATCTTGTCAAAACGACATGGGTCTTCCCATTTTAATTATTTTTCTCGTGTTATTTTAAGTTTTATTGCGTAAATTTGGTGGCAGTTTATCCAATTTAACTTGTTTACTTAGCACAAGTGTTGGTAATTGAAATGGAGGGGTAATGTTGGTTGGTAATTTAGTCAAAGACTTTCCAGGAGAATTTTGAAAGAAAAGTCATCGTTTCTTTCCAAATTTCGTTTGTTTACGTTGCTAAGCGACAATCAAACTAATAATAATAATAATAATAATAATGCTGGACAATCCACACAGCATCATCTAGCCCCAAAGTAAGCTGCTGTTAAACAGAGCTGTATTATGGGTACTAGATGACTGATATATATTTAATACAATACAATACATAGATAGATATTTTTTATTATATATAGAAAATACCCAGAACAGAAGATAGAATAACGGCGGAAGAAAGCTTGGAAATAAATTGATTCGTTGAAGCGGTTGAAACGAATATTTACGACCCATAAAAATAAAGTCAGTTAATAATAAAAAAACCCAGTATTTTTTGTTTTACAGCGTTTTTTAGTATGTAAAATGAATTATTTTCCTAAGGTAAAATTAGTTAGAACTTGCAACGAAATCCCATACAAAAGAGCTAGACGTTGCGTTTACGATAAGAAAATGTTCGCTGTCAGAACAACAAGTTATGATTCTAACAATCACATAAAAAAAGAAGAGGTTACATACACCTTAACCAGTAGCGGGAGTAGTAGTGGTGGTAGTGGTGGTAGTGGTAGTGGTACTAGTCGAGCTGGTGTCAAGACAAGCAGACCCTGGGGTGTGTGAGCAGATTCCGTTGTTGCAGTATGGGAAAAAGCCACGGCAAGTCCGGAGCCTTCCAGAGTTATTAGAGCCACAGTTCAGAGCCTGGACACAGCTGACGCAGCTTAGTCCAGCCTGGGTTCAAAAAAGATTGGTTTTATATGAGTTCTCTGTCGCAACAAGAGGTACCTACCTAAAAAAACCAAGCTTTAAAAAGATTGGCAATGAATGTACTAAATCGGCAAATATACTAAAAAACCTATCACTCTGGGATGGCAGGTAAATGTTATGACACGAAATAAAAAAATGTCTAAAAAATAAAAGAAATTCGATATTTGTGAAGCTTGTTAAAAAATACTGGCTGAAACTGGAACTCCAAACCACGTCCACCATTTACTGTTATATAACTGATATAACATTGACTATGACCAAATACTTTATCTGTCCCCAGTTTCTGAATACTTACTACACTATGTGACCAGCAATAACAGCAATTAGAAATAAAATAAATGAAACTTACAGATGTTGTCGAATTGCAGCTCGTTTGAGTAGTAGAGAAAAGCGAAGATAAAAACGTGAAGAATAAGCGATCTTGATGCTCGTGCGGGTCTTGAGGGTCGTGCACGGTTGCTGGTGACGATGGGCCGTTAATTTCTTCAGGTGCATCAGTACTATCAGCTTGTCGGCGTTGCCTAGATATACCAGGGAAGCTTGGGAAGCCAGGGAAGCCAGGGAAGCTAGGAATACTAGGCATGCCTGGAATGCCTGTGAAGCCAGAACCGAAGCTTGGTATGCCAGGAAAGCTCGGAAAGCCAGGAATACTTGGAAAACCAGGAATGCTAGGTAGGCCAGGAATGCTTGGCATGCTAGGAGTGCTTGGTAGGGTAGGAACGACGGACGGCGTGGTTTGATCTTCTGCAAACACTGCAGAGAGTGAGAGCTGTGGGAGAGAATACTTTTTTGGAAGAGCTTCATTTGTTATTTATTATCTAATACACTAGCTGGTATAAAAGTTTAATTCATACCACAGACTTAGTCTGAGCTTAGTAGAACACCTCGTGACTTAGTCTCTGCGCTGACTTTTTTTTTAACCATATTAGAATAACACACCCGTTTTCGCTGTGCGTAGATTGCCAGTCAGTCAGTCAATGATTTTACATATTTTACAGAACGAACTTTGCTGTTGCATTCCAACTTTGTTGGAATCTGTGCGCAATGACATTAGTAGGTAGAAAAACAAGGTACTTATTCTAAAAAGCTTACCAAAACAGTAAAAGTCCACATGATGTATTTGAAGGCTGCCATTTTTTTTTAGTAAAATCTGCAATCCCCTTGATGCTCGATGATGGATTCGTTGGAGATGACCATTGAGTTTCATATTGTGGGCTTATATATAAGTACTGATATATACTGTATACTGATAAATCAATGTGGTAATTTCTCTAGTTCTTGTAATAGGGGTGCATCAGATGTAATAAGTGTACCTACTTGATTTTATTTCTATGATATTCTGGCACTGCCGACTTATTGCCACTACCTATGGCTTTGAAATGAGATGAGATTCACAATATAATCAATCATCTGTTCAGCATTTTTGACTATGTTACAAAATTTAAAATTATTATGCAGGTAATTTTTTTTTAAATGTTTTAAACACGTACCTAAGTCTGACAAAAAACGTTGCTAGCAATACCTAAATCTTAAATAATGTAAGTATGTAGAAACAGTATATATATTTTATTGTTCAGTTTATTTATGTATTAAATTTGGTAAATAAAGTATTACCTATATTTTTCATAAATAATAAACCAATTAACAAAGGTAATAATTATGACCTCCCTTGTAGGGAGCTTGAACCACTGTGCAGTGGTTCAAGCAATGAACCAATTTCATAGTATTTTATATTCTAGGAATAAAATAATGTCATTCATTTCGGCCAACAATGATAAACGCAGTTTTGTAGAGTCTGACAGTCAGCGAACAAATACAAATCATGAGCCGTGCGTGAGCCGTTTGTATGATACGAGGTAACAACACATTTTTTTTTGGGTTAGTGTCGTTCTCCCCTAGTGGATTTTAATAAAGTTTTAATAGGTTTAGTTATTATATATCAATATATTAACTCAACCTATGCCTATAAAAATATAATGTGCACAAGTCAGCCCTACGCTGGACGTTGTAAGCAAACAATGAAGTACTCAGAACTCCTGTAAACAAAGTGTAGTCTTCGCCGAGGCATGAAAGCCTTCAACTATGGACGTCACTCACTTATACCACACAATAACAATGTAGTACCTCGTACAAAAGGCTAAGATATTGTTCGCCAAATCGTGACTATGCGCGAGGATTTAACTGAAACTATTATTATGTTATGGAAATCTTTACATACATACTTAGTATAAGAAAAAGTCGCTTGTCTGTCTGCCGGGTTTTCACGAACAGATACGAGAGTGATTCAAGACGAAATATTATACGTATAGTGAGTGACGCCGGGATGGATCGTTAGTGACTACTTAGTCAATAAAATACGTTTTGAATCTTACATTCGAGTGCATTTGTTTTCCGTTCGGTGTCGAAGTGACACGGTTTATGTGTAAGTTAGGCAGGTACATAAATCATAACTGTAAGAGATTTTCAAAGGGGATTTTGACACTAACTCTATAATTCTGTAACTCAAATTCGATTAACTCCGGTTTACACAGTCGTAAATTGAAACGAATTTCAGGTAGAAAAAGTGAGCTTGCGCTTAGAGATACTAAGGTACCACTACAACGGACCAATACAATTTAGGAGTCTTCAAGGCCAGAGTGAACAGGTTCTTTCTAAGCAAGCGTGCTCCATCATCGACCACACCATCACTTACCATCAGGTAAGGTGGTTGTCAAACTCTTGCCTATAACCAATAAAAAAAAAGGTAAGTAAATATAACCTTTCTGGCAGGTTTACTTTAGTAGTTTTTATAATCAAGTTTAAAATTCTTTTGAACATAATTTTATGAACGAGCAGGATACGAACCCATGTCTTTTGGTCAAATAATATTCTGTAAATAAAGGTGTTTCTAGTACAAAGTTGTACGAACGGCATGTCGGTATAGACCATGCTCATATTTACAAAAAAAGAACGTGTAGAAACAGTACCTTTATAATTAATGTATGTTTTATAATATCATAGTAGGTACCTACGGAAAAAAGAAGCCAAAATAAAATAAAAACAACATCATTTTAAATCTTATATTATTTTAAACTCTGGGTTCAGCAACAGCACACTCAGCGGTTGGCTCTGATGAACAGATTCCATTATTACAGTAAGGTCTCCGCGAATTATAACAAGGTATGATATATCCACCAGTAAACCAACATCTTAGCCGAGTATAACAGTCATTGCACTCCAACCGTGGGGTTCCTTCATAACTACAAAGCACTGATTCCACTTGCTTCAAAGGTTCCAAGATGTCCAGGTTGGGTTCAACCAGATCATCCCCACTTCCGTCTGTGTTTTCTAGCTCAACTACGTCTCTGAGGATATGAGCTTCTGGTATTGGTAGCTCGTCAGAGCCTGAGAATTCGTCTAAATTTTCAGGTACGATAGCTGGTTGGTCATGTTGGTATCTGTGATCATGACTCTGACCGTGAAGATGTCCTTGCTCTAAAGAAGTCCCGGTGACTGCCACGACTAACTGCCAACAAAATATCTTATTAAAAATTATCGAATTCGGTTTACAAAACAATTTTAGTTTTAATTTTTTTTCTGACTAAGCCTTGATTATGTTGTATGAAACGTGGTGTAAACAGCGAAATGAGTTTGCTCTTGAACAGTTATGGTATATCGTGAGGCATCGGTATGTATAAAAAATCTAAAGACATCCACCAACCCGCATTGGGTCCGCATGGTGAATTAAAGCCGAATCACCCTCCTCGAGACCCTAGCTTGAGATAGATCATAATAATGATGATGTATCAAAGTAAATTCAGCATTGTTTAAAATATAGCGAAAATATTTTCTAAAACATGCAGGTTAAGTGGTATTCAACCACATATTCACTTCACAGCAACTGAGTGTTAGTGTGCTTCGTAGGGCACATTAAAAAGTCCGGTTCCGGCTTTAACAGTCGTAAGGCCTTCTACGATGACGAAGGCTTTCAGGCGGCCTAAAACTCTAGAGTTGGTCACTGACTGACTCATAAAAACTTATTTACACACCTTTTTTATACAAGTTATAGGAAGTGGATGAATAGTCTATCATTACTTTATAAAATACAGAATAAAATGAATATGAAATCTAAACATGTTTTTTCTTTGGTCTTTCTTTGATATCTGCACAAAGGATGTTTCTATTTTAGACTACAATAACACAAATAGATACACTTTATGGATGAAAATATACGTACAAGCGCAGCCAATATTCCTCTTGGAAATGCCATTACTTTATTTTCTCTATTGATACAGTCGACTGCGTTCGAACGTATTTTATATCATTTGTTATCGATCTGATAACATGGAAATCTGCAGATTGATGATAGAGGCCCAATTACAAGTTGTCAACTCATGCCGCATAGTATCGAAGTGAGATGAGAGCGAGCTCTGTCAACGTCGAATCATACATAACATACTAAAATACGGTGACGAATGAGCTCAAATTTAAAAAAAGATTTTTTTCGTGTCAGCATGATGAACGACGAGTCTGAACAACGGGAATTAATGACTTTTCCAGCTGTCAAATAAATCTGACTAATAAAAAAAAATAAGCCTAGTCTGACCATCAATCTGACCACTGCACTGGGAAATACCCAAGTGCCTGATGTTAAGCGCAACGCCTATAATAAAAGCTGCAGTGTTACCCAAACAAGTTTTGTAGTACTTTATTGTGTGGCACTGCACTGCGCTCGTCACTCCAAGCCGTAGTTATCAAGTCGATTTCGCTCGACCGACCTCCGAGATGCACTCTCTCCTCACTTTGATACATGGCGAGAGTAGAAAGCTGCAATAAGGCCGCTCTATCGTAAGTCTACAGTAAACGACTGAAGTTTTATTTTTATCAAGCTGTCAAGCATGATGATGATCTCGATGTTGTAACTACTTTTCAAATCAGTTTATTTTATCAAAGTCGCTAGAGGACACCTATGAGTCATACCTTCGGGTTTATGGTTTTAGGGAAATGTAAGTAATGCCAGTTTATTCTCAACGATTTTAAAATATAAAGTCGCTCGATAAAGCTGAGACTGGACCTGTTTGACCGCACTCACAAGGAGAGACTATGTGACTTTACGCTAGGCTACGAAAGACGCTAGGTCTTTCTTTCTTTTTTGTGTATAAATTTATTTATTTTTGTTTTTGACCTTTTTTTCTTGCCTTTTTACTGTACTGCTCTCCTAATTGTGTATGTCAAATAAACAAATTCTTATTCTTATTCTTATTTTCAATACCTACAGTTCGAAAGCATATTATTTTTTTCATTATAAAAATCCATTTGACTGTCGATCGAAGGGCCTTGCCTTTTTGTTATATCTACGCTACACTACAACGATAACATTATCATTTTTAATATTTATTATAGTTGAACGAAAACACCAGGGGAAATAATGGGGGGATGTTCAGGATTTTTAACCGTATAAAACCTGTAATTGGCTTTCTGCTACATACCTAGATATTTATTGTATTAATATAAGCTGTTGATTTTCCAATAAAATAAATAAATAAGTTAAAGTTTCAAAACAACGAACGACATGTGCCATCCAACAACCCGCGCGGCTTCACCTGCGGTTTTTCAGTTTTTATGCTATACCTACCACAGGAACAGTGGGGACTTTCGCATTAATAATATTATTAAGATATGTATTATATATTTATATTTATATCTTTTTGATAAAATACTGTATGGTGTGGCATGATTAACCTACCACCCACCTCAAGTCTCAAATATTGCAACCAATAAATAGTATTTTTGTAATTTCAGCAGTAGGTAAGGTAACGCAAAAATAAAATTTAAATAAGTACAAGTAGTTATGCAGTCTCTAAATAAAACATCTTACGTGGGTAAGTAAATAGCTGATAAGATATTATCTGATCATGTGATACACAGATTTTAAGCCTGTTCAAACTATCTTGTGTAGATTTTGCAATGGCGAAATGAGTATTTTTCAAAGATAAGCTGACCCGGGGCGGTTTTACTCGCATATTTTTTTTGGTATTTTTTTCATATTTTCTCACCGTTTAAACCTTCCCTGAATTCCTACAAACATTTTAAGACCAAAATTAGTCAAATCGGTCCAGCCGAGTTTTAGCGAGCCTAACGCACAGCAATTCAAAAAAAACAAGAAGAAATGAAAAGATGGACATTGGAATTGGATTCAATTAGGTCGTCACTAGTCATGGATAAAAACGTTTTGGTTATAGTTTGGTTTTCGTTGTGACACTTGCTTATCTAATTTCAAACATAACAACAATGTGTTTCGCAGTAGCACTGAAGGCCAAATTACACCGACTGCAAACGCGTATACGTGCACTCATACAGTTTGCGTTGTAATGTATGGAACTGTATAAGTATATGTAAACTGTAACATACCGATAACGTGACATACACGTATAGACGTAATGCGTGACGTGTTACGCATTGCAGCTTCCAAGTGATAATACGCAGTCTGCGTAATTTATGTAGAGCCGAACGGCAACTTTGCAGTTATGACGTTATAGGCATTAAGAGTGTCAGACAAGTGTCATGTGTCAGCTAAGACACGCCTTTGACACGCAAAATGCACATTTAGACGTCTAACCAAAATGTTCACATACGTATACGCTGTGCGTAACTATACGCGCGTGACTACGTCTACGTCTTGTTTACGGAGGCAGTGTGCTGTGTTCTTTATGACCGCACTGCGCACTACCTAATAAACGAAACATTTTCATGCTTAGATTCTAACTTTAGTCTTAGCCTGAGACTAAAGTTTCTGTTAGGTACATTAAAAATGCCTGACTGCTTGTTTGATAAAAAAAAAGATTCAAAGTAAGATGATATATTCAGGCATGTTTATATATGTTAAGCATAACATTGTTAATATCAATAATTAATTAAGTTATAATTCTCTAGAGTTAACATATATATTTTTTATAATATAACGGTATGATTAGATAGGTAGGTACTCGATATTTAATGCTTCATCTGCTTGTGCTTCAGACTCTTGTTCCAAAGTTTGGTGAAGTGTCAATAACTTCTTGGTCGTAAGATTGTTTTTTCGTTTCAGCTACCTCCTCAGTTACAGGAGTCTCCGGGGATGGGTGTGGGCGATGCAGCGGAAAAAAAGGTTTGAAGAAGAATGGCTTTAAAATCTTTCTGTCATCTCTATAGGCTGGGAAGTTTAGATTGTTCAGAACGTGGTTATACTGTTTGTTGGCAAGATCAGCGGTTATGGCATTTTCGACTTCAAAAAGGTTGGGTTTTCCATGGTAGTCTATGACTTTGTCTAGTGGACGTTTGATTTCTTGATCTACAGCATTGGCTACTGCACACTGAAAATACGTACGAATTAACAAAGACAAAAATAAAGCGGACGCAGTTTAGTTAGAGCTTTTGCTTGTATCAAAACACTGATAGTTAAAAGCGGCACGATGTTGTTGTGTTGTTTCTTTGAAATAAAGTAAATATTATATAAAAATGTTCCTAGAAGCTATTTTAGACTTGTTTTTATTTTACTCGATAAGCAATCTACATTATTGACAATAATAATTGGAAACAAGGATTTACTGGAAATGCTATGGATATATTTTCAATTATTTAGTCCTTACCAGCAGCAGTGCTAGAAAAGTCACAATTCTCCTAGTAGCCATTGTTTACCACTGAATGTCCAATATTGGTACAATCGAATACTAAAGTATTGTTCATCTTATCATTTTCTTATCATGACATAATTTGACTTGAAGAAGATAGAAAATATATGTAGATGACAATATGGTTTTTCCTGTGGAAATTAAATTTTGGTGAATCATACATAATACCAATGTAAAGATAATGATAATGATAAAAATGTCTATTTAAAAAAGCTAGTAGGTAAACAAATAATACTTATGGGCCTTACAATAATATTCAACATTTAAAAATGTAGGTATTCCACATAGTATTTATGAGTTTAATTTGGTTAGGTCTGTTTGTCTCAATATGGTATCGTGCGCGTAAATCTCTGGTTTTACAAGTCTCTATAAGCTACGGCAGTCAGTTACAAGCAGGTGGGCTATTAAGAAAATAATACTGACAAAGTTGTAGGAGTTCTGCTGGCTTCCAGTAACCAACTGTCTAGTAAGAAAATATTTTCTAAGTTGTAGCTTTGGTTTACGAACTCGGACACTGTTAACATAATCTTCGTACGTCCTAATTTTGTAAAAGCGGTAATTGTCGTGGGCATGTACTACAGAGTAGAACGCGATTCTATTATATTTATAAAAAAAAATAGGTGTTGTATTTGTATTAAGTATATCAGTAATCTAGCTAGTACCCATAACACTAGTTCTGCTTAGCTTGTTACATACCCACATGCGAATTGATTACATGCCAGCTACTAGGCATGTGTATTTCTGCCCTTATTACCACAACCTCCAACCATTTTTTTACGGTATAAAATATAAGATTTTCTTACCTACGCGGATAACAAGAGCTCGGAATATCTTAGTTAAGTCTTCGAAATTGTTATTGTGAACGAAGGTCTGACACGGGTCGGGAAGCTATGCTTGTTTCGCAAAGAATTTCATTTGAACTGGGCTATTCTTCATTCTGTTAAAGGTGAAGCTTATTCACGTAAACTTTAGCTTTCTGTAGGTTTCTTAGGTATATGAGATGACCTTCCGACGCGATTTTGAACCTTACTTCCATAAAACTATGAAAAAATAGAGCGTTCGCAGTGAATTAAAACGAATTTCATTTGACGGTGGACGCTATACTTGAAACTTGATAAGCATCGTAGCTAACGTTACAAGAATACCAAGATGTGGCAATTCCAAGAAAAAGTATATTTCAGACAGTTTTATTTGTTCGAAGGTAGAGTTTGAAGGAAAAGGTTACAATAAAATAAAACTTACTTTGCCGACGATAAGCTTGCTGTAAGCTAGTGCTTGTCAAGCTTCAATGTGCTTTTCTTGTTATCAATAAAAATGATCATTATTACGTAGGTATAGACAATTATTAGGTATACACATATATAGGTTCTTAATGAATTATACAGAATATTGAATTCCGAGATAATTTATTAATGCAAACAGAGTTTTATTCTAAAAACAAGAAAATATACATTATCTATATTGTTAATACTTTATATAGCTATATACTTTTATATTTTTTTATTTATCTAAGAGTTGAAGTTTCGATGAAGCTTTGATAACATTTTGACCATGCGATATGTACAGGAAACGTTTCGCTAGATTATCATAGTATAGTCAGATATGATGTAAGCTAGTGGCTCGAGTCATGTCTTCTATAGGCATAATAAATAACTCAAACGTCTGTCCGCGAATAGGCCTCGCGTCATCCAAGTTTCATTCCCCGTCCGTTAATTTGGTTTGCTTATATATATACTACACTATACTTTACAATACAATACATGTCTACAGCTCCAGCTATCGATGTCGCATCACGCTAACTTACGCATAAACTATTTCGTGTGATAAACCAGGTGGCTCCTACGCACACTCAGCGCTAGGAATCGGAGAACAGACTCCGTTAGCGCAGTAAGGCCTGTAAGGGTTGGAACAAGGAATCAGAAGGCCTCCAATCGGTTTGCAGATCAAACGGGTAGTGCAGTCTTGGCACGACAGGATCGGGTCAGCGGTGATGTTGCAAGAGGTCCAATTCGCCTTCCGCTCGACGTCGCCTTGGTCTACAGCTGCGGTTTGGACTTGTTGGACAAATGCCACAGCGACCAAGCCCATCTGGAAATTGAGAAATATTCCATCACCTATGGGGTGTGTGTATGTATCATAATAATTTTCAGAAAAATAAGCCCTTGTTTGTGTAGAGTTTTCCAAGAAAAGCAGGTATATTTATGGAATGTACTCGTAATACCCTTTACAATTGTTATTTATCGTGATTTTCTGAATGTCGCAATTTTCCGAATGTTTTGTTGATGAAGTTTTAGGATTATTTTGTTGACACTAGCTAGCTATTTTGTTTTTAAATAGATGAAATCACAGAACTGTATTATAACATAAGCAAAAACATAAAATTACAAATTTGTGATATTATTTTATTAATTTTTAATTATCTTTATGACTCACCAATGCAACGAAGGCGATATTCTTGAAACTA
This sequence comes from Colostygia pectinataria, assembly GCA_951394395.1. NCBI lineage: Eukaryota > Metazoa > Arthropoda > Insecta > Lepidoptera > Geometridae > Colostygia > Colostygia pectinataria. The sequence continues at coordinate 6,235,226 of OX596363.1, forward strand.
GCCATTTTGTAGCTGATCTGTATTATTGCACTCAAACGCATCGCTTTTATACCATTGCCTATCCTTATCTCAATTTGTTTAGCAATAGAAAATACAAATAGGGAAACAATAGTTTTCCTACAGTTCAAAGTCGATAACATATTGTTTACCGGGAAATTCTAGTGTAGATGCAATTGCAGAGCTAAGGAACGATAGAGCGCTCTCATAATAAAACTAGATGACTTACAAAGCATTGGAATATGCAATTTTAAAACTTCCTAATATTGCCCACCAGTTATAAATAAAAGGGTTATATAAAAAAATATACCTAAATAATTAACAAGACATGCCATACCTAAAAATCTGATTTACCTAAGCGCAGCGTAATCCTAGCCTCAAAAGCCTCATAAAAATGTATGCCCAAATCTTCGAAGCCAAATGAATATTAGCGAATCACGTAGCTCTTGGAAACTATGAAGTTTTATCGGATTTATTTTATCGCAACGTGTCTTTGGGACCGATTTCAGGAATGTAATTCATACAATAGCGCAAAATTTTTGTTCTAAACTTAATATTGTTTCATGGTGAACATGCTAAAGTGCTTTATCTACATTTATAGAGAATAAGTTCTCCGTTGTATTGTATTGTATATAGAGTGCAGTCAGACTCTAAGCCAAAACACGTGCAGGAAAAGCGGCTTACTTACATTCGTTTTACTGAACTTGACCTTTTTTATTAAAAAATAATTATTCCTTTCTAGCCTTTCTAGGTATTACTACATACACAGTATTTATAAAATGTTTCTCTATTTTTGCAATATATCAGGTTTCCTGCGATTGTTGTTTGAAAAGATGCTGGTTTGAGAGCAAATAAACATATTGTTGCGGTTATTGGATACTTTATGTAAAATAAACGGATGCAATAAACATAAAACAGTACATTATTAGTGCACATTTATTGTAAATAGATTAGATAAGATAATTTACCTGGTGGTAGGACTCTTCAGCAAGAGCAAGTCCGTCTTGGTGGGTACCACCGCAGTGTCAGATATTCTACCTCCAAGCAGTAGTGTGCAAGCATTACTGTGTTAAGGTTTGAAGGGCACTGTAGCAAGTGAAATTACTGGGACAAAGAGACTTAACAACAATGTCTCGGGGTGATAAGCGCAGTGTAGTGCCACGCAAACCCTTAAAAACTTTAAGCTTTGGGTGGCACTGCATCTGTAATAGTCAGGCGTGGTGCTTAACGTCAGGTGGACGCCTTGATGTCTTGTCACTTGCTTTCATAAAAAAAAATTATAAATAAATACATCGTAGATGTTCGTTACTCAATTACGCTGTAATCACTAATCATTAAGTTAAACTTATCATGTACCACAGAATTAGAATGAATAAACAGCTCAGATTAGATTCGTGGAAACTTTAAAATGCTGCCTTTATTTTGCTTGTAACAAAGCTATTTTGTATCCAGTTATGCTTGTCATATTCTTAATATTTAAAATGTTTGTACCCCGATTCATATTTCCGAATATTTAATTATTTGATCACTCTCGTCCGAGAGTAGGCCAGTGTCTCAGCAGTGGGAATATTAGAAGGCTCTCATGATGATGATGATATTTATTTATAATAAAAGTTAGTAATTGAATGTATATTATTAACTAAGAAAACAGCATTAACATGAACATACATTTTTATTTTATTTTTATCAGTTATGTAGGTGTTTTGTAGCAGGGTACCCGTAGCTGCTACGAAGTGCTACGGCGTAGCGCTATATGAATAAAATTTATAATTATACGAATACTAACTAGCGCTTGTCGCATAAAATATAAAGGTACCGGAAATATCAATTATTGATACTTATATCAAGAATGCCAGCCGATAGAGCAAAAAATTCCGAATCGAACAATATACGATATTACTCATTTTGGCCAAAATGTGCCTTACTTTAATTGATACTTCCGGTATCGATAATATCATTATTTTGCATAATGTCAAATAATAAATTAATATTTGCGGAGATTTTTTACACAGCGCCATCTTGCCTCTAACTAAACAAAATATGTACTGTGGGATTCAGATAACTGATAAAAACTCATAATTTCTTTTTTGTAAATTCATACTTAAACATAAATAGAAAAACCCAGACCAGGACTATTTGAAGACCATGCAAACATTTGTCCCGCAGCGAGGATCGAACCCGCAACCTTTCTTCTCAACCGAGCACTCGCCCACCTCGTAACTGAGGTCGTCTAATAGAAAGTATACTTTATATCCCACCTGGGTAGTCTCTATATGTTGACGACCGAAGTAGCACTATGGGCCTTCGCCCATAGTTCCTTCTGCGGATGGAACAAATATTTGTACAATCTGCAAATATTTGTTCCGGGTGTTCTTAGTATTTTCTATTATCTATGTATAATAAAAAAATATCAATCTATCAGTCATCTAGTACCCTTAACACAAGCTCTACTTAGTTTGAGGTTAGATGCCGTGTGGATTGTCCAACATTATTTACACCCATGGACAAACCTGTTTTCTATCATTATAGCAAGTTCCTTTGATGTGTTTAGTATCAAAGAGCAACATTCAATTGCCTCAATCTACTGGTATTTATTTAGGGTATCAGCACATAATCTGTAGTGTGTGGCAATTAAAGATAATATTACATTAATTCCCTCATGTTATTAACATTTTATCGATAAGGTTCTGAGAATCATATGAAGGCGGGCCCCACCTATGTCATTTTTGACACATTTAGTCAAGTTACTGTCAAAATAATTATGTTATTATCAGAAATAACGATAATTACTGAGGTAATTACTATGAATATTGTAAAGAGCAATCATTTTGGACTATGTTAGGCCAGTAATATGCAGACTTTTCATAAAAATTTTTACTCATGATAATACTATCGTGAACTATATCATTCATTTTGAAAACCGGTGTTTTCACGTACCAGTATATCGGTGTAGAGGTACAACACTGTTTTAAATAAAAAATCTTCATGACAAAACAAGGTTCTATTAATCTCGCAAGATGGGCAAACAAGAGGCAATGAAATACATTATACATATAGCCACGATTTTATCAATAAGACACAAAAGTAATTTGAAAACAATTTATTCGGTCGAAAAAACATTAAGAATTTCTAGAATACACATACCATTTGTGCAGACATTTCGTGTTTAAATAAAATGATTTAATGATGGGAGTAAACCTAATCACCGTACAATTTATTCCTCTATACATTCAAAAATTTAAAAACGAGCTTTGAAGCTTGATTTTCTTACAATGTCAGAGTTCGAAAAGAATATTCTTCTATCCTAATTATATAAAAATGAGTTTAGATAAAACTCGAAAACAGCTGGACTGATTTTGGTTCGGGGAAGGTTTAAACGATGAGAAAATATGGAAAAATAACGTGAGTGAAACCGCGGGGGTCAGCTAATAAATAAATAAAAGGTTTCACACGCTCCGCTCAGTAGTTTCTTTGCAAATATTAGTACTTGTTGGGCTACGGTAGATTGTATTTAATCTTGGATTAGGCATTGGTAGCGGGAACGGCGCACTCATCAGTCGGAGTAGCGGAGCACTCTCCGAGATTACAGTAAGGAAGAGTAGGGTCAGTGCACGCTCTTTGGAGACTACCGACTTTGGTGCACACGAGCTTCGTATTACAGTCTACGCAAGTACTTCCGATAGTCGTGCAAGGGCCCCACTGGGGGAACCACGGAGCGACGGAGATCCATGGTGGGATCCATGGGTTTACAGCGGCGTTAGGCGCTGCAGCGGCGTAGGGGCCCCAGGCGAACCCGGTATTTGCTCCCCATCCACCACCGTTGGCTCCCCAGCCACCCCAGGCAGAACCAGCCCCACCAGGGACGACGGCTGCTGATACTGCTAGCTGTGAATATAAATAACACCATTAAATATTACTAAAAAAAAGACCTCATTACTAACTTCCTATTTGTAATCACTATTAAATATGTCGCCAGCTTTGATCAATTGATATTAGAATAACAAGGATAGACTACTCTATCGAATGTTTCAAAATCACAAGTGATTATGAAAAGAAGGATTTTAGCAAGTATTTGTGCTCATTTTGTTTATCAGACCCTTCAAAAAGTTCAAGGCCCTCTAAATTCTACTCACCATAGCGCTAAGGGCTAGTACAATTTTGGAAACCATGATTGAAATTGCTGTTAGTTTTGTATTTCGTTCGTAAATTGCTATCGTTTCTGTGAAGATTGTTTGAGTTCAAACGCTTTTATACGAGATGTTGTTTGATTAAAGTATTATGGAGCGCAAACGAGAACAGACTTGGAACACGGTTTTTCCAATGAAATAAACAATTTCAAAAACAGATAACGTAGGTAGAGTCAGCAGTAAAACTGTTTAATATTATTCTAATTAATTTTGTAATTTGTCATTATTTAATTATTATTGCTTATTATTGAAAATCGGGTACTGATGTAACTTAATAAGACTTACAGATGATTAACTATGGATTGTATACGATTCAATTACATAATATACAAGCGTCACCAGATTGAGGTTAGCCAGGTTATTTGTTTTCTCGCGATTGAGAATTACAGAGCTACAGAAACTTTGGTGACTACTTACCTACTACAGACCTTATTTTACGGTGGGAAAATGCATTACGCACCCCCCTCAGTTCGGGGAGAACAGAGGGGGTATGTCGGGCTCTCCGTCCGCTACTAATTAGCAACTGACGGTATACCGACTAAAAACCCACCGAATCTTCTGCGCTCACCTTAGTGCCAACGCATCGTCGAACCACTCATCACCAGATGATGTGTGACTCGACAAAGCCACGGGGTCCGGGTCAGATTCTACCGCGGCAAACCTACCACAGACCTGCGTTATGTTTCTAGAATAATTGTGATTTGTATGTAAAGCAAAGAGTTGGTACTTTATCTTTACCTAAACATTTCAACAATTGGTTACAAAAATTGGGTGGTTTACCCTCAACCGTTCTCCCAATTTTTGTTACCAACCGTACCAATATACATTATTTTACAAAATATCTACGCAACTACCTTGTTTTCATGTGTTTTAATCGTTGGAAAATTTCTTTACACTAGCGAATGATAAATATGGTTATATCAGCATGCTGGGGGTATTACTGTTTGCTTAGAAACTTGATAAAGCAAGTACCTTCGTAGTTGTTTAGGATTAGTTACGGGGTTTTCTATTTTATTATGTTTGCGCTAAGGCTCTACTTTCACTTTTCTATGGATTATATTTGTTGTTCTTTCAAAGTTCTTTTTCGTCCTTCCAAATCCTTTTTTGTTAAACTTTTGTGCTTGGTCTGCTATTATAATGTGTCAATAACCCGCGCGTCAATGATCCCCCGTAACGCTGGGCCCCGATAGCGCTGGAGCCAAAGCTTGAAGCGCTGAGCCAAAGTTTTGGCTCCAGCGCTTGACGGAGCAACACGTCTGCCGGAGAACAAGTCGATGGTCCTGAAGATGTCCCGTGGAGGGATGAAACACGTGTCGATATTTTTCTTTTGAGGTTAACTGTGGTAACTGGGTGACCTCATTAGTTAAAAGGTTAAGCCTATTCCGCTTAACCTTTAGTAAACCTTACTAGAGATTTTTCGTCTGTTTTTTATCTTGTAATGGATTTCCGCAAAGTAACGCCTGAATCTATCAATTATCGTTCGTCAACTCACACCAGTTGGGGCAAGATTTATGATGTGAGTTGACCAACGACTCACTCACTCACCGCGTACGGAGGTCTTCAATTCGTTTTAAGTATCTACATGACTGACGCTAAATTGTATGTAAATAAATAAATAATGCTGGACAATCCACACTACTTTAAGCACAACATCATCTAAGCATAAGCAAGCTAAGCAGAGCTTGTTTATGGGTACCTACTTGATTACTGATATAGTTTACCTACATAATACAATACAATACTTACATACGTTTTTTATATCTGTTTTACAAATATTTACTGTTCATAGTATTTATTCCAAAAAAAAACAAATTACATTATATGCGGAAATTATAAAAATCAGGTAGTACCTACCTCTACCTACACCTAAAGAGAAAAAATAATGTATAATTATAAAAATTAAATAGCAAATTACAAATGAGAAGAGAAAACACATAATCATTAGGTACCTACTTATCACTAATCACACACAGATACAATAAACAAAAATAAATTAAATTTAAAATTCAAAGGTCACAGGATTTAGTCAAAATATAAATCTAAAGAAATCTTAATCTGGATTTAGTAAATTGCAAATAAAAATGTCTGATTGTAAAAACATTTGTCCCAATAGGCGGGAATCGAACCCGCAACCTCCTGCGTCGCAGGCAGAACTTAGCCCGCCGCACCACATCGGTTATTAATATCATTGCTATAAGAAATCAGCCGAGTATGAATTTAACGAGCTGTTATTGAGTTGTGTTGTGTTCGTTTTCGTGTCAACGACGCCTGTTAGAGTAATACGAGCAAAACGTGTTGCTTTGAAAACGGAAGCTTATTACGCAGGGGCTTTATTTGTTACTCACTCAGCTGTAATAAGGCCTATTTAGTTATAGCGGTATGTGCTGTAGCTGTTGGTAGCGATATCAGATAGCGAAATGATACCGCGTGCATAATATTCAAACAATGTTAACCCAAACCTAAATGCGCAAGACAAAGTGACGCTAATATCAATGATGTTACGATCTAAAATATCATTTTTTTTTATACAACTGAAGTGGCAAGCAAGCGTACGGCCCACAAGATGGTAAGCGGTTACCGCAGCCTATGGCCTTGCAATACCAGAGGTATCCCTCGCGGGTTGCCACCTTAGGGCTAAGATCGAAAGCCTCATGTGCCAGTAATTTCACCGGTAATCATACCCTTCACACCGGAACACAGCAATGCGAGCATTACTGCTTGGCGGCAGAAATAGGTATGGTGGTAGTCCTTCCCCGAACGAGCTCTATCACAAAAAACTCTACTACTCTTAATCATTGATCAGATATCGGTCGTGCATGGTGAGTTATCGCAGCGGACGTGACGTAACTGGCTAAGTTGTTCATAATATAGATCAACAAAAGTTATGCACTGTTCCGCGTGGTCACCATTTGGATGGGTGACCGCAAGTGGCAATTTCAATCGAGCATTTCCGTGTTTTGGAGGCCACGCTAAGTCGGTCCCGGCTTTTTCGAAGTTGTTAGGCCATAAGAGAGGCCTTTGGGCGGCATAAAAACATGTCTTCCGATGTTGTGATTTTGGGATATGCCGGTTTCTTCACGATGTTTCGTTGGTCGTTTGAGAGACTGGCATTGAGCACATACCTACATTTTTCGCATTGAAAAATCCATTGGTGCACGACTGGTTTTGAACCTACTACCTTATGATCGGAAAGCGCGGTTACTACCACTAGACCAGAAGTAGTCTAGTGGCCTATTCGTCGAATAAGATCTCATTTCTCTTCAACCTCATTTTCCTACAAAACAATAATTATTATTGCTATACCCACGCCATACCACCGTTCTGTGGCTAAACACGCAAGTGTTGAATTTTTAACTGACTTAAAAAAGGAGGAGGTTATAAATTCGACTGCATGTTTTTTTTGTATGTTTGTTACGCGATTTTTCCGCCAATTATTAATTGATTTTAATGATTCAGTTTTTGTTTAATAAGTTGAATACTGCAGAATAGGTTCCATTTAAATTTCATCGAAATCGGTTCAGTACTTTTTATGAATCATAAAAAACGTGTCAATAATTATATCGTCGCGTATCACCACAGTATGACGAAACATTTTTTTAAGTTGGAGTCGGTTTTTGTTTTTTTCTCAAAATTAATTATACTTAGTAAACATTTTCTTACATAGTTGCATAGAGACTAAAGCACCTAAAGCAAGGGAATCTTGTGCAAGTACATAAATAAGAAATGACTTAATTTCATTCAGAAACAAAAGTTTGTCGGTAACGTTATCGTAACATTCCAAAAATTGTTCACTTTTGCGATTTCCGTTGAACAATATAGACGAAGAATGCAAACAAAGTAATCTTGCAGATAAGTTTGGGACTAAAGCACGTGATACCTAATTGCGTAATTTTTGGGTTGACCCTGACTTTGAGGATCTAGTAGCTTATCAGCACTAACTCATATTTGTTCAAACTGGACGTGTGTAGTGCAAATATCCAAACCAAAAAACCCAAAACGTAAAGATGTGTAAAATTAAATTTATCAATTGAATCGCATGTAAAATTTGCGAGATGTTACTTACGCACAGAAGTATCAGTAGAGTAATCTAGTGGTAGTGAACCAATTTCCAATCCTAAGGTCCTGGTTTGAAACCGGTGGCAATCCAATTGCTTTTTCTATAAAAAAAACAAGTGGCTATTGCACTTATAATACGCTCTCAAACAGTGGAAGGAAAACATAGCACGGCTCAGAAGTTAAAGAGGTCACTGTCTCCTGAACAGACACCTCTTTAACTTATGAGCCACAGACAGCCCACTCTGCAGAAGCTGTCTAGCCGAAGAAGGATCAGCTGCCCAAGTAGTCCTGGAAATGCGTGGGAGTATCTAGTCATTCAACGCACACAAATCCTCGGCACACCGAGCTCACTCCTCGAAGCTTGCGAAGACCCCAGGAAGCTTCTGGGAGGAGATAAGCTGGCTACACGCGCAGCCATCAGTTATATTATAACCCCACGCATAACGGACAAATGCAAATCTAAATTCGGAACAGGGAGTCCACATAAACCTATTAATAAATATGTTCTAATCACTCTCGCAAGCCAGTGTCTCAACAGTGGGAAAATTAAAAGGCTTACCATAAAGAGTAGTATTGGTTGATACCGCTCTGCTGCAGTAGACTGGTGATGGTGATTTATTGCCATTTGGCATTGGCAAGGCATCACCAATATTTCAATGTTTTGCCAATTTACAAAATAAATTTGGGGGTAAAATCATGAACACAAATTCTCAAGACATCAACTTTGAATAAATTTACCAGTGGTCATGTGAAAGCTATCATTAATTAAGCAGTACATACTTACCAAAGTATATTAAGATACTACACTCATTATCAGAGTGAATAAATATCCATTGTTATTTATATTTCTCTTAATGGTTGGTCTATAGAAATTGTACTTACGAAGTACGAAGGCTTATCATTAGCCTAATTAGCTAGGTAAGTACGAGTAACTTAATATTTCGAACATTTATTAATGTTCTATTTTGGTTACAAGCTCAAAACATATTTAGTGATGCTACCAAATGATTGCTTTTTGGCTTGGTGGTACGTACTAGTTATTATTTACATAGTAAGAGTATTGGTGGTCTAGTAGTAGTCCGCTTTCCGATCCTAAGGTCGTGGGTTCGGATCCGGTCATGCACCAATGGATTTTTCTATTCGAAAAAATCATGTGCGCAATGCCAGTGCTCTCATACGGTGAAGGAAAACATCGTAAGGAAAGCGGCATGTCCAAGAACTAAAAATTCGAAAGACATGTGCCATCCACCAATCCGCATTGGGTCCCTGTGGTGGATTAAGATCCAATCACTCTCGCTTGAGAGTAGGCTAGTGTCCCAGCAGTGGGAACATTAGAAGGCTGTCATGATGACATAGTATCAATCTAAATCTATTTATAAGGAATTTTGTTGAAATTAAAATACCAAAATCCCTGAAATACCTATGTCTGGCCTTAGTCCAGCAGTGGACGTCTATTGTCTGATGACGATAATCTTCTTTATCTTATAATATATAAAAATGAATTGCTGTGCGTTAGGCTCACTAAAACTCGACAACGGCTGGACCGATTTCGATTATTTTGGTCTTGAAATATTTATAAGAGTCGAGGGAAAGTTTAAACGGTAAAACTGGGGGTAGGGCTTTGGTGAGGTAATAAACTATGGATGCGACAAAGTTGCGGTAAGACAATACCGATTGTTACTAAAAAGTCTTGCGATAAAAAAAAAAATGTGTATAATTTTTAACCGGTAAAATTACTCTTGATCTAAGGTCTCAGAATGGTAACTTCAACTTCTGACCTCCATAAGCTACGGTAACCACTTATGGATGATGGGCCGTAGCAAAAAACTTCCCGCTGGTCCCCAGGGGCGAGACATGGAGGTCATCGGTAACTCTATGGTTCGCCATCTAAGTGTTAAAAAAAAGTTTTTGTCATGAGCATAATTATGTTTTTATAACGACTGTCTGGTTGTTATCGGTAGCAATCAGTTTGATGAAATCTTATCAAATTCTACAGGATGCGGTAATACCAGTAAACCTATTTGTTTTTTATAAAGATACACAAATAATTGTGACGTCCCATTTCCGTTGCAGTGCTACGCTGTAAATATCCGGTCCTAAGTATCTTCAGTTTACTGTGATAGCGTTATTGCCACCATTACATAGATTTTTGTTTGCATTGAGTCAGGCATGGCGAAAACAGTGTGTTTATCCAAGACTTTACTGCTTTTATCTCGGCAGAAGCCATTATCTAATGTTATCTTCGTTAATTGCTAGAGCAGGTATAAAAACGTTTCGTCCTCTGCATTGAGTATATTACTACGAACGAACTCTAATGAATCGCAAGTGTGCATAGATCATTTGAAGTTTTTACGAACGAATTTCCCTTTCAATGATAACGAATTAAGTTCATGATGAAGATTGTTTATTTACTACTTATTGTAAGTTTTTAACTTCTGTGCTTTGTTTTTGTGTTTGTGTTTTAAACGGTTAAGTGTTAGAATCTAGTCATCATCACAGCCATGTAATGTTCCCACTGCTAGGAGGACACTGGGATACTCTCGTGCGAGAGTTATTAGGTCTTAATCCATCACGCAGAGCTGATGCGGATGGCACATGTTTTTCTAATTTTTATATATTTGACATGCCGGTTTCCTCACGATGTTTTTATTTTTTATATTATAAAAAAATCGAAAAAATATGTTGCACGACCGGTATCGAACCCACGACCTATGGATCGGGAAGCGGGGTCACCTACCACTAGACATACCTTTTACAGTGCTAAAATCTAGTAAAACTAACTTATTTCTGTTCGACGAATAATTTACAAATAATTACTAAGAAGTTTTTCGTGGTTTCTTTAACATGGTTTTAAAAAACATATTTCTACTACTAATGCGCGTTCTAAAAAAGCGACCAGTTAAGTTGTGCTTGTAGCAAAGTTTTTTTAACAAATACATCTTATAACTATGTAGTGTACTTAGTGATTTATAGTCGCCGGCTATGCCAGAAAGATTAAAAGTACCTATTTTAAGTCTAAAATATTGTAGATAGGAAGTTTTATTTTTAAAATAAGTTACTTATTGCTAAAGTAAGTAAGTTTGTATGAGTCAGTGGCCAACTCTGGTGACAGAGTTTCTAGGCCGCCTGAAGGCCTCTGTCATGGCCTAACAAAGCAGCTCAGCGCTCAGTTGACTATTACTTATTGCTGTACCGTACCTATTGCGTTCAAAGTTTTTTTAATGACTACATATTTAAAGTACTTTTTTTACGTACAACAAACTCGTAAGATGGCACTGATCGCTATTTTCTGCTAAATAATATTATTATGTTCATAGAACTCAAGATTTTTGAGCGAGCTGATATTAGGGCGGTTGCCTAGTTGTTATGGCGTTTGCCAGTCCAAAGCAAAACAAGCAGGGTTCCAAAAAGAAATTGAAGCATTTAATTTATGCTTTATTATATAAATGACTGCATGTTTAAGTAGATCACCACCACGTCCGATAGTATATTGAATGCAGTTTGAAAACGTTAGAGTTCAAAGTTTGATTGTTAATTTCTTTTGTTCACAGATTTGCATAGGCCTAACCGCCGCAAAATATTTACCTGATGATGGCGCATTAAAAGCGTTAACTCATGGACATTTAAGACCTGTTCGAGATGTTTCAAATTTCTCGCCTGAAAGTGGAGATGACGATGACGATAGTGATAGTGATAGCGATAGCGATGATAGTAATGATGGCAACTCAGCTGAAAGAAAACAACTAGAGCGAGCTGAGAAGGAAAAAAGAAAACAAGAAGAGCTAGAACGTAAACAAATAGAAAAAAGAGAAAAAGAAGAGCGCAAAAGAATTGAAAAAGAGGAAAAAGAAAAACGCAAACAAGAACAGCAAGATCGTAAGCGTATTGAAAAACTCGAAAAAGAAGAACGAAAACGTCAAGAAAAAATATTAAAAGATGAGCAAAAACGTATTGAAAAAGAACAAAAACGTCTCGAAGAACTAGCACAGGAAGCGTTAGGAAGTAACACCGAGTCAAATGAATCTACTGAATCTACTGAATCAAATGAAAGCAATGAAGTAGACCTCGAAGATCTTTGGAAGAATTACGTCTTCGATAAGTACGGATTAACTGTAAACAGCACAAGCTTAGAGAAAAAAACAGCACTCTTCAAGTTTATCCAAGAAAAATTGTCTCTGAACGTAACAAGCACAAAAAGTGAACGTCGCCAAGCTGTCATAACAATGATCCAAAATAAATTAGCCAATGGAGAAAACGACTCTTTCAAAACTTATCTACAAAATCAAATAACAGCTACAAATATTACCTCAGCACTCGCTGCACTACAAGTAAAGTTGAATAATAAAATTGCCAAGCTAGAAAATGATTCTGCTTTGTTAGAAAACGTCACCCTGCCATGGGCATCGTTAGCACAGCAAAACGTTGAAGAAAAGAAGTCCTTACTTCAGACATTCGGCCAATACTTGTCAAGTTTGCTTCCTACCTGGGTAACCGGAGGGCAATCGGTTCAAAATGGAACAACTTCTGCTGGTACCCCGGCTGCTCCTAGCTCTTCAGCTTCTAGTAACCCTAGTTCCACAGGCGTGGCTGGCGCTGACGGTTCCGCTACTGGTATTCCTGATTCTTCTGCCCCAGAAACCTCTGGTACTCCAGGCGTTATTAACGCTGACGGCTCTACTGCTAATGCTCCTGGCTCTTCTGTATCTGGTTTTTCTGATGCTTCAGGCGCTACTGGTGCTGATGGTTCTGCTACTGTTACTTCTGATTCTTCTACCCCTATTGCAACTGGTACCTCTGGTATCACAGGCATTGCTGCCGCTGACACCTCTGGTACTCCAGGCGTTATTGGCGCTGACGGATCCACTGCTAGTGCCACTGGCTCTTCTGCCTCTGGTGCGTCTAGTGCCCTAGCCACTGGCGAGAAGGACTCTACTGCGAGTGCCCCTGGCGCTGTTATCCCTGGTGCTTCTATCACATCTAGTGCTGATAGTTCTACTGCCCTTCCTAACTCAGTCGCATCCAGTGTTGATGTTTCTGCGGTGTCTAGTGCCCCTGTCACACCTGGTGCTGATAGTTCTGTTGCCTCAAATGCCCCGGTTGCTCCTGGCAAAGATAATTCTGCAGTTTCTACTGCCCCTGTCGTACCAGCTGTTGATAGTTCAATTACCCCCAGCGCCCCTGTTGTTTCTGGTACAGATGGATCTGAAATATCTACTGCCTCTGCTGCACCAGCTACTGATGCTTCTGTTGCTCCGAATTCTCTTGTTGCTCCTAGTACTGACAGTTCTGCTGTTTCAAGTGCTTCTGTCGCTCCAGGTTCTGATGGTTCTGAAGTTCCTACTGCCCCTGTTTCACCTGCTGTTGATGGTTCTGTGGCGCCTGCTGCCTCTAATACTCCTGGTGCAAATGGTTCTGCAGCACCCAGTGCTGAAGGTTCTCTTGTCCCAAGTGCCTCTGTTGCTCCTAGTGCAGATAGTTCTGCAGTCCCTACTGCCCCTGTCGCACCAAATGCTGATGGTTCAATTGCCTCCAGTGCCCCTGTTGCTTCTGGCACAAATAGTTCTGCAGATCCTAATGCCTCTATCGCTCCTGGTACAGATAGATCCGAAGTCTCTACTGCCTATGTTTCACCAGCTGCTGATGATTCTGTTACTACAAGTGCCTCTATTACTCCTGGTGCAGATGGTTCTGTTTCTACTGTTGCACCTGGTGCTGATAGTTCTGCAGTATCTAGTGCTTCCTTTGAACCTAGCGCTGATGGTTCTGTTGCTCCAAGTGCCTCTATCACACCAGCTGTTGATGGTCCTATTGCACCGAGTGCCTCTGTTGTTCCTGGTGCAGATAGTTCTGCAGTCTCTAGTGCCGTTTCCACTCCTGGTACTGATGGTTCTGAAGTCTCTACTGTCTCTGTCGCACCAGCTGCTGATGGTTCTGTTGCACCGAGTGCCTCTGTTGTTCCTGGTGCAGATAGTTCTGCAGTCTCTAGTGCCGTTTCCACTCCTGGTACTGATGGTTCTGAAGTCTCTACTGTCTCTGTCGCACCAGCTGATGATGGTTTGGCTACACCGAGTGCTTCTGATGCTCCTGGTGCAGAAAGTTCTGCAGCCCCTAGTGCCGTTACCAATTCTGGTACTGATGGTTCTGAAGTCTCTACTGCCCTTGTCGCACCAGCTGCTGATGGTTCTGTTGCACCGAGTGCCTCTGTTGCTTCTGGTGCAGATAGTTCTGCAGTCCCTACTGCCCCAGTCGCACCAGCTGCTGATGGTTCTGTTGCACCGAGTGTCACTGTTGCTTCTGGTACAAATAGTTCTGCAGTCTCTACTGCCCCTGTTGCACCAGCCGCTGATGGTTCTGCAGACCCTAGTGCCTCTATCACTCCAGGTACGAATGGATCCGAAGTCCTTACTACTCCTGTTGCTTCTGGTGCTGATAGTTCTGCAGTCTCTACTGCCCCTGTCGAACCAGCTGCTGATGGTTCTGTTGCACCGAGTGCTTCAGTTGCTTCAGGTGCAGATAGTTCGGCAGTACCTAGTGCCGTTTCCACTCCTGGTTCTGATGGTTCTGAAGTCTCTACTGTCTCTGTCGCACCAGCTGCTGATGGTTCTGTTGCACCGAGTGCCACTGTTACTTCTGGTACAGATAGTTCTGCAGTCTCTACTGCCCCTGAAGCACCAGCCACTGATGGTTCTGCAGACTCTAGTGCTTCTATCGCTCCAAGTACGGATGGATCCGAAGTCCTTACTACTCCTGTTGCTCCTGGTGCTGATGGTTCTGCAGTACCTAGTGCTTCTGTTGCACCTAGTGCTGAAAGTTCTATTGCACCTGGTGCTGATGGTTATATTTCCTCTAGTGATCCAGCCACTGCTTCTGCTCAAACAACATCTGCCCCTAGTGCAGAGGTTCCTACTGCGGCTGCTGTTCTTGGTTCCGAGGCTCCTGACGCTGCTGCTGCTCCTAGTTCCAAGGCTCCTACAACTACCGCTGCTTTTACTTCCGAGGTTACTGCAACTACCTCTGCACCTGAAACATCAGCTTCTAGTTCTGAAGCTTCAGTTACCGTCTCTTCTTCTGAGCCACCTGCCACTGGTTCCGAGACTCTAGCCACTGTTCTTATCTCTGAAACCTCTGCCCTTGGTTCCGCGGCTGCTACCACTGCCCCATCAACACCTAGTTTTGAAGCTCCAGCTGTTGTTTCTGTCTCTGAAACGGCCACTTCTATTACCTCAGCACCTGGATCTGAGTTAACTGCCGCTGCTGCTGTCACTGAAGCGACCTTTGTGGCTTCAACTGATGTCAGTCTTGTCAGCACTGTTGCTCCCGTTGTGGCTTCCACTGATCTTAATGTTGTTAGCACTGAGGCATCTATTGTGGCTTCCAGTGACTCTACTACTATTGATGTTGTTACTCCTGTTAACCCTTCCATTGGAACAGAAAAGCCTACAATATCTTCTAACACTCCTTCTGCTGCCACTATGGAAGTCATTGCCACTGATGCTGTTACCACTGTCGCTACTGTCAATGACACTTCTTCCCCAAGCTCAGTTAACGCTGCTAGTACGGAAGGACCTGTTACCTCTCCTGAAGCATCAGTTGTCGGCTTGACTGATAGTGTAGTGGTATCAACTGACAGTGCTTCTACTGTCCAAATTCTTGCGGGCACTACGTCTATTCCTACAAATGTGGTGAACGACCTTTCACAAGCTCAGACTGAAGTGCCTGTTGCTGAAACTGGTCTACCTCTCAATCCAACTGAAGTTCCCGTTGAAGCTTCCACCGATGCGGCTCCCGTAGGGAATGCTGTTGAAATTGTAGCTTCTACTGAAACCGTGGTAGTAAGCACTGAAGCAAGCCCTGCTAGTTCTGTAAGCGTTGTTGCTACTGACTCAACGCCTGTACCCACGGCCACGGAAAATGTTCCTTTAGAATATGTACCGAACCCAGAAAGTGTGCCTGTAGATACAGTTATAGTCACTATAAGTACACCAGTAGCAGTTAGCACTGAAAATGTCATCGTTACGTCTAGTGAACCTAGCGCCACAAACCCCGAATTTATAGTCCTACCCCCTGAGGCCGGCGCAACGGTGGTCGACGTTACTTCACAGTGATTAGAAGATACTAACTAAATAGCTAGTGTATTTAAATATATATTATGTATTTGTAAATTAGACGATGTGATGTACATACTTAGACGAATAAATTGAATATAGTAAAAGTGAATTTGTGTACAAATTATTTTTTATGTTTTCTAGATGTTATAATCATTCAATAACCAAATAATATATTACATGCTAATCTATAATAAACGATCTATTTTGATAGGATTAGGTTTTGAAATTATGAAAACTTTTTTAATAATAATTTATTCTAATGACTGTCTTAGTAACTTTTTACATTTGTTTGGTAAGTTAAATGGAATGCAAAGTAGAGGTAATTTCTCACAATCAACTTCAGTAGTAAGTACATTTATCATTAAGGTAATAAATAAAAATAAAATAAAGACAATAAGACTATGATAATTGTATCTAATAATAATACTAAAATTACATTATATTCCTGTCAAATCCAGTATTTGTTAGATGCATTGGCAGGGTTAGGATAGCTGTGCTGAGTCAAAGGATCGGGTACGTTTGTAAACGCATATGGATCGTTCATATATTTGTATTCACTGGAGATGCCAGCTAGACTCATATTCAATGAGTTATGAGACGGACTCCAGTTAGAAGTCACGGACGGATCAGCCGAAATTTTAGAATAATCAGCAGGAACTTTAGGGTAATCATTATCCGAAACTGGTAACGCTTTAGGATAGTCTTCTGTAGACGGTTTAATGAAAGCATCATCTCTCGGGTCAATAGCCTCATCACTAGCTACTTTATCTTCTCCCTCCGTTTCTTTGGGCAAATAGCTGAGAGGTTTGCTGTAGATATCGTTACTTGGATATCTGTAGTCATTTCTGGGAATGCCGGGATCCATCAGGCTGTGGGTACCGTTTGACCCAGGAACGAGATGCCCGAAAGTGGCTGCAGAGGTGCTGGGAAAGGAGTTTTGGAAGGCTTGGTTCAAGTGTTGAGATTGTGCCATCAGTTGATTATAGTTGGCGTATTTTTGATGATGCCATGCATCAGGGTGCTGCGAATGATGCTGAGGTAATGGTATCTCTGCACCAGGATACGGGCAAGGTATTTGCGGCATCGGTAGTGCGGAATAGCTGGTGAGACCTGGGCTTGGGTTGGAGCCGGTCTGCTTGCGTAAACGTGCCCGCCGGTTAGAGAACCAAACCTGAAATAAACGATAGATTCTTATAAGACTTCTCATACACACTACAAGCTGTTTAGGTACATTTAATTAGGCTTCTTTCTTTCATTTTATTAGAAGCGCGTAAGTTAATTTCAAACTATTCGAAGGTTCTAATTAACCTATGTGGTTGGCCCCTTTAACCAGATTTTATAGGTCCTTTTAACTTTTTACTGCCTTTCCTTATTTTAATAATAACTAGAATAATTAGAATCAAAAATTATAGAAATTTTAGTTCTAATTATTCTAAAAATTTAGATAAAATTCTCTTCCATAATTTTTTTACATTAAAAATATTAACAATGGCATTATGCGAATAGTTCAACCACATCATAAAATATATATATAAAAAATGGTAATTTCACATATTCACTGTCATTAAACTTTATTTGTTTTGCGTTATCTTGTATCAACTAACTTTTAAATTCATATCTCTAAAGTTAAACAATATGACAGACAGAAGTGTTGATGACTTTTCAAATTGAAATAGGAATCTACGCATGTTTGGTTTTAGTTTAATTTAATACTGACGGAATTTGTTTGATTTCGATAAGAAGTGCTATTCAAGATAAAACAAAATTGTGAATAGAAAAAAATATGTACCTACACCATACTTTGTGAAACCAAATAAGCTAAACGTTGACACAAACGTATCGATTCAATATGTCAATTCAAATTCAAAGTAAGCAAAATTGCAATATCATAAAATTATTGATCTAAAACTTTACATTTCCTAATGGTTATTGAATAAAGATTGGTTCAAAATTGTACTCATAACTTAATTATGATCATCACTATTATTTTCTTTATAGAAAAAGAAAACTGGATTAGATTCCGACCCAATGTCTGTAGAAAACCTGGAAAAGAAACCAAAACCATGAAAGAATTAATTACCTGTATCCTAGCTTCAGTAAGGCCTGTTTGTAACGCAAGCTCCTCCCTAGTATACACATCAGGATACTGGGTTCTGTGAAAGGCACGTTCCAGTGCGTCCAGCTGTTCACCAGTGAAGGTAGTTCTGGAGCGACGTTGCTTCCTTTTCAGAGTTAGACCTGGTTCTGACTCGATGTCTGAAGAATCTGAGCCACGACCTGGAGTAAAAAAAGAAGGTTTATGTAAAGAATATTCACACTTTTTTATCATAATCATTATTGTGCATAGACCTCTTTTCGTTTGTGCCATTAAAAATGAATAAAAATACAATTACAAAATCCTTCTCTGTCCTGTACCGATCTGGCTTTTTGCTACTTTGATGCAGCTAAAAACATAAAATTTCTGAGTGTTTTAACATTTTACATATTTTTTGGTAGATTATTTTTTTAAGTTTGAAACTCCGAACACTCCACCAAAATAGAAATTCACAAACAAAATCCGATTGAAAACAATCAGCATACCTAAATTAATGAGACAAAGCAGCTTCAGAATAAAAGGTAAAGAGCATAAACGAAACACATTAATTATAAAAATTCTAATCTCTCAAGGTGGTATCAAAACTGTCTTATTCGATGCTCAGGATTATAATTTATTTGACATTATATTACTGCAATTTGTCTTCATCTCTTTTTTGTAACACGCGTTATTTATTAACCGAGTTTTTTGTGAAAACCCACATCATGTTTTAATTCGGCTGATCGGCTGTAGAACCAAGATCCCGGTCAGATCCCATTTATAAATCGGTAGCGGTATCCTACGGAAACAGATTAAAAAACTGCTCCAACAAAGCCTAACTTGGCCTTATACTGATTTTAAAAAATGTGGCTTATATTAATAGCCTTTTGAAAGAAGTCAAAATTGAATGAGATGAAAAAATAGGGGCTCAGCGCGGAACAGAACAAGAACACCCAGCGCGGCGGTCTCTTTGTCGGTCCCTTTGCTTTTCGGGTGACATTTTGGCACCATTCAATATTTGGTGTCGCGATTTGGATTTATGACATGTAAAACGAAAGCGCGAATCAAATGTGCAAACTGGGGTCCTTTAATTTGTGGCCAACTCGTTACCTGTTTGTTGTGATGTTTGTTTGCAAATGCCGATCACTTTTCTACACTAACCATAGATGGTACTTGTAACTTAAACTAACTTATTAGTTTAATACTAGGTTGTGTTGACTGAACCCTGGACCAGACACAAGTTGCAATTTAAAAAAAATCTCAATCTGGCAATAGTCATGGGGCGCGTGGAACTGGCATAAATTCACCTAGCTTTAAGACTTTTCAAAATGATCCTTGTGATTTTATTGAAATAAATCATTTTTGACTTTAACTTTGACTTTGAGACTATTACCAGATTTCAATGAAAGAAAATCACCTTCCGCTAAAATAAAAATACTGCGGAAATAGTATATCACAGCACTCGGCTTAAGAATCATTAGACCACAACATATCCCACCACAAAGGGAGCGACAAATAAAAAACAAGGTATTGTAATAAAATGATTTACATTGCTCAAATTCCGTTCGAGACAGGGATAGATTTATTTAGTTCTTTTTATCCTGATCATAATGTATGTCCAATATAAAATGTAAAAATAAGCTTTAAAACGTGCTCGTAAAGTTCATTACGGAAAGCGAATTTTATTTTATGTTCAGCGAAGGAGTTTATGGGATGGCTAAGTAGAGTTGCCGAAAGATCGGACTATACTATCCGACTTGTTGAATCTCTATCCGGCCATAATTGAACTTATTAGTTCAATTACAGTACACAGTATTATTGGGTACATAAAGACATAAAACTTCAAAAATTACATTCATTAATGTTGCTGGACTTTCGCCTTTGCAATAACTTCCCTGTTATGAAACCCATTGCCTAGAAAAGTATTTAAAAGTTTCTGGTTTCATAAAATGTCCGGGCTTTTGCAAATGTTTCCGGCATTGTCATGCCAATCCCTAGTATAAGCAAAAGAAAAGGATGCAAGACTTTGGCGATTGCCGAAATGTGACCCCGTGAAGCCTGCGGCGTAATAATTTGGGAGTTGAAAGCGGCGGCGTGGTTTAACACCTTTATAATCTTAGCTCATTAAAACGCCGGGTCGGCCTTTGTTTCAGCGGTTCGTTGCGATGGTAACATATGGTCGGATTAGCACGTCTGGGCGTTCTGAAGCTTGTGTGAGGTTGGCGTTTTTTGCTGTCATAAGGGCTAATGTTTACTACTTGTGGAGAAAGAAAAGAATTAATTGCAAGTAAACTTTCTTGGTTAAAAAAATCCTTTCGCACAAGAAGTACAAATACCTACAATAAAAATTAGGTACACATTATTATCGTGACATTTTATATTGACGTTATTAGTAGTAGTGTCATAAAAAAATCCACGGGAGACTAATTAAGGAGCTCGAAGTTTTATTAGAACCTGAATGCAAAGACCAATTTATCCGTTTCTTGAAATGTATTTTTTAGGTACCTAAATTACGATTTAAAAAGTTGGGTTCTTTAATAACCAATATTGTTTTCAACAAGTGTTATGAAAGCTATTTCGGTACAAAGTAAAACACATTTGTTTTTACTTAGCTTTCATCATCAAGTGAGGGCGTATTGACTTTTCAACTGTGACTCTTTGTCTGTTTAGGCAGTTTGACCTTTCATTCTATTTGCATATACACCCATTCATACAATAAAATCATACATCAGCCTCTATTGATTACGACTTAGCGAGCTCACCCCGTCCCAAAGTGACATATCTCCACACAGGAATAACTATTTTAAACCAATAGCCGTTGGTTCTATTTTCATCAAAAATTGCAAGCGTTTAGAGTGGCGACTAGTCAGTGCAAAGTGTTCAATAAGATAATATTACACAAAGCATCAAGTTTTAAAGTTCTGCGTGATACCTACGACGCTGGTAACCCCATGACATATTATTAAATAATGTCTCCAATAAAACGGTGCCCTTTTCAAACGTAAACATAGTAATGCTTGCACACGCGTGAATGTAGAGTATCTGGCACAGAAGCGGTATCCACCACTACTGACTCTTACTGAAAGTTCTACCAGCAGATGAAATGCCCATCTATATAACTACCTATCTTACTTAACTAAAAACTACCTAAAAGATTAGCAATTAGCATTTGGATGCGCAGATTAAACAGTTTAATCCGGAGGCTTATAGTGGGATTGAAGTATTATGTGAACAGGATTAAAAATTCTCGGAACAGTTATTGTGAGCATGTGAAGCACTCAATAGTGCGAAGTGGTAAAATGCGTAGCGTGTGTTTTTACAGAATTTGATTGGCCATCTCTTTTCATTTATATTAAAAAGACAAGAACAGGGCTTTATCATCATGAGCTCCGTTGCAGCGCTGAATGATACAAAATTTGCAAAACGTGATACAAGTAATGGTTCTAAGCAACAGGATGAAGCTTTAATTTTTTTGGCTTTAGTAGCTTTTGCTAAAGTAATTTGCTTCATGAATTGTATTTAGTGCCGCGTCTTAAAGTACCCCAAGAATTAGTTTTATCAAAATACTATGAGTATACGATATTATAAAATATTTATAAGTACCACTAAGCTGGCAAACAAGTTTATGCTTGGCTATGGACGCGCAATACCAGACTTTGTGCGTTGCCATCCTGAGACGTAAATCAAATGTCTCATGTGCCGGTAATTATTGTTAATTTATTCCGTTGGATTGACTGGGAAACATTTTGGGATGGGCTGGGCCTAACCCATTATTTTACCGGCATCTAACTCATCAAACCGAAGCACAGTATTGCAAATTTGCAATCATGCATTACTGTTTGCCGGCAAAAATAAGTTTTGAATAGAGTAGCACAAATAACTCTATTAGTTTATCAATTTATTTTCTCTACTCTGTTGTTAATCTCTGTTTTGCAGTAATAAATTGGTATAATTCCATTGTGTTTGTGCAGGCGATTTATTTGTGCTCGATTTGTGAGAGCAAAATGCCTATCTAATTGCTATGAAAGCTTTTAGGTTTTAGCGGCTCAGGATTATTCATTAATTATTTCCTAATGAAAAAATAAATTAAACTTAATAAACTTTTTCAAACTCGTATTTTGATAAACAGACTGAAATAATTGTGATTTTGTTTGGGGAATAAAGGTTCTTGAATCGAGACCACGAACTGAAAAACGAAGTATAGAACGGCCCCCACTTGATGGACCGATTACATTAAAGCGATGGCAGAAAGTTGGTAAACACTCATGATGGCGCCAAATTTAGTCGTCATGGCGCTCATGAGCGCTCGCCATGAATGGGGAGGCCTATGTCCCATAGTGAACGTCTTTCGGCTGATATGATGATGATGATGATGATAACTCGATAGTTCTGTTAGAATATTCCTTGTATCATGGGAATATTCTAACAGAACACACTCATATATCATGGATTTTACATTTGATTTGCAGCACAGTCAGTCAGTCAGTCATTGAGTAAATGCGTTCGGAATGTCTTTACTTTAGAACTGAAGTTTGAAATTATTTAAAACGATTACTAAATATTCAACCTAGTTACTGCCTATTCATTCGACACTCCGCCCTCTCTTTGTCGGCTGTTCTGGATAATCAACAACACAAGTCAGAGTAAAAGAGCGTTTTTACAATACCCGGTACAATATTGTCTACTTGAAACAAATGTTTGTACGATCTGCAAATTATGTAGAGGTCCGTCCTCTACACTAGGGATGTGTTTGTTGATGTATTATTAAAAAATATTTTACTTTAGTAAGTATTACCAAGTAAGCGAACCAGTGGTAGGTAAGGCACAAATGCACACACAAGGCTATGGAATCATACATACACAATATACAATTAGATATAGGTATATTGACTCTTGCTTGACTCAAATTTCATCTTTAACGAAATTAGTTTTGTAATTAGACAGAAAGTTTTCGTCAGCGCGATCTAGAACGCGACATTCTACACTACCGCCATCTAGTGAACATTTTCGAACTAATTTCTGCTTAACTAGAATGAAATCGTTTGCATTACAATATGATGAGTTTTTTATACAATAATTTTAGTTCCTTGAAACAGATTCTTTAATTTTAACTCAGCGTTCTGGTAGTATTGTAGAATTTTTTTTTTCGTGTAGTGTAGATATATGTATTAAGTTATGTCATAGAATAGGTACACATATTTGTTTTTCACTTCTTTTGATTCTTTTCGAAACAGTTTTAAATTTAAAGAAACCTTTTAACTAAAATAGGATTATTAATGTTTTGAAGTTCAATGTTCGATTGACTTTTGTAACTGCGTGTACTTCCGGACCTCTTGGGAGGGCTTATTGAATAATGCGATGAGACAAAATTGTCTTCAATGCGACCGTAGTATGGCCACTAAGCACTTTTGTGTGTGGATTTACATAAAGCTACAAATGAACTTGAATTAATAAAGCTGGATGAAAATTAAGTAAGAAGTATATGACGACACACACTCGGTTGACTGATGATGACATTAAAGCGGTCGCAGGAACTCGATGAAAAGCAAAAAGGCTCAAAATCGGTCGTGATGGCGTAGGCCTATGTCCAGCAGTGAACGTCTATTGGCTGATAAAAGTTGTCATTGAGAATATTACAAGTACCTGATAAATAACGTACAAATTCAAATATTCATATTATGCAGCCTTCTAATCTTGTCTTGTTAATTGCTGACCACAACTAGAGTTAGAGTAACTCTAGATAAGCAAGTTCATGTCAGAGAGCTGTTGAAATAGTTATAATTTATATTTATTGCCAAATTACTTTTTATGTCGTCTCGTTTCAGATTCACACGCCTTCCTTCGTCTTCAAAAGCCTATTAATTGTTGTTTTGCGTGTTTTTATTCATTCGAATCACTTAATTCTTTATCTATAATACTCGCTAGATTCTTATGAGTTACGAGAGTTACGAGGTTAAAAGCATCTAGTTTATTGTTTTACTTAGTCAGTTGTTTTACCCAGCTCCATGTAAACCAATTACGACCCCACCAACGATTGCTTGCTACATCTTAGTAGGTACGGTAATCGCCGCGGCCCACCGAGCGACATTAGTTGATTCTAACGACAGATGTTATTATACAAATGTAAGATTTTATCGCCTATGCTTTGTTTTGCTCCACTGCGGAGCATGTGAGAAGTACATTACGTGTAATAGCTTTAGAAGCTTGAGATATTGTCGCATTGTTGCATGGAACCTGCTATTTTAAAACTCAATTGCCGGTAGACTGTCTTCGTAGCACATCGTAGACAACATCGCATTGTCCTTAATGATGTACTTTTTTTTCTATACTAATATTATAAAGAGAGATGATTTGCATTTCTGTACTTTTGTTTGTTAAGAAACTCAAAAATTACTGGACCGATTTCAAAAATTATTTCACCATTTGAATGCTACATAATCCCTGAGTAACATAGGCTATATTTATTCCTAGCGACCAGCCCCGGCTTTGTACGGGTGCGGTTATATTGAACCCTCGCGAAGCTTGTACGGAGTCTGTGTAAGAACATAGGCTACTTTTTATTGATGTACCACGCGAGCTTTAGGCCAACTCGTTTTTATACTATTTATGATGAGTGTTCATGAGCAACACTTGCCTATGCATTAACTGCTCGAGCATTTTTTTAGCTAATGAAATTAAAATATACAGGTTAAAATCAAACGAAAAAGCAAATTAGGTAAAGATTACCTAGACACATGGGTAAGACAATAGATCGTGGGCGCTCAGCCTTAGATGGCAAACAAGCATACGGGGCACTTGATGGTAAACGGTTATCACCACCTACAGACGCTTGCAATACCAGACGTATATCACACACGCGCACTACCATTCTTTTCCCCATTCTCATTAATGCTAGTAAAACTCTACGATAATACTATTTTTACAGGCTATCTTCTCATATCAGACTTTGAAGTACGTTAAGTAATAATAAAAAACAAACTGAGTGGGAAAACCAATGCGTAAGTTTGTACCGACAACTCCAACAATTGCGGAAAGTCGATACCGACAAAGGACAATTAAACTTAGTGACAAAATACATGAAAGCAACAATGAGCACAACCAAAACATGTTTACATCGATTGTGTCAATTTCAGCACTATCTATAAACACCGCGGGTTATCTCGATTTACTTTGTCGGGTACCATTTTGGCACAACTACCTTCAGCCGCCAAAGAGCGCCGCCTCTTTATAAGTCTCCGCAGGTTCTATATTTCAAATGCCAACAATGACTATGAGAATGCTAACAATGACGATGTAAGATTTGTGTGCGGAAATTGATTTTTTGACCCTCGTGAGAAAGCTTTGACAGGTTGCGCTTGCGCATTGCCAAAGCTATGAGTGCTATTGTGCAATGTTTTGGTCGGAAGTGAGGTTTGAACTTTTGATAATTGCCGTGATCGGTAAATGGGATGTTGGATGTTCCTATTTTTATTTGTTTATTATTTTAACGTTCGTAAAGACCGATAATTATCATGACCGCAGTGTGCTAGTAAGTTATTTGTTATTTTTGTAAGGTTAGGCTTTCCGAAGGAAAATTTCACTAGGTAACAAATATTGCTGTTTAGGTTTGTTGGGGGTTTTCGTATTGCACTAATGAACAACGATCCACTGCGGTTACATTTTAGTTAAATACGACCGATCAAGTGTTTTGTTCAATTTGCCCTTCAGTTTATTTGAATAGCTTCTTGGCAAAAATGTAAACTCGATAAGTAATAAATATGATGAAGAAATATAGAGAAATATAGAGATATATGGTGTGTATCTTACCTCCGAGAATCCCATCGATACTGTAATCCTTTTTCCCGTCGAGGTCTCTGGAACCGCCTCGGAGCAGCCGCGAGATGGAGGAGATGCTGGGCGGGTCTGACACACCCTCCTGTAACCATGCGACATTGCATTCAATCAAAGGTGCAATCAGTGCCAATGGCATCAGATTCTGTCATCATAAAGAGGCCTGTAAACGGGCTACAAAAATTGCATCTTACTGGCAATTTTATTGACCAATATAACTCGGAATATTTGCGGCTCATATACTTTTGCTGCAATTTGATTGTGCAATACATTGCAATTTAGCCGGCTAAACATTGAATACTTGCGATTGCTATGAAATAATCTTGGCAATACTTGGCAAGTCTTGGGCTACACACAAGATTGCGGCAATTGTTGCACTGCGTTGAGCGAAATAATAGGCAACTTAAATTGTCGGCTCTAAAGTTGCCGCAAGAAATTATCAAAAAAAGAGCCCGTTCATTAGCACCTTAGCTGATTTACAAGTATAGAGCGCAATGCTATTGCTTTTAAAGGCAGTTTGCCCATCTTAGACTAAATGACGTGGCGCGAAAACCAACAAAGGAATATATTTTTTACGAGTGGCTTTGCACCATTTATAATATAACCGTCCATGCCTTGCATTGACATGACGTCACTGACTTGTCAATGCAAAGCGTTGGATGAATGAAAATAAATTTATGTTTCACCGAAGGCATGATACAGAAGAATCATCGATTGACAAATATGAAGACGTTTATATAAATTAAATTAGGAAAACCACAGTAGTTAAATGCTAAAATTCCTCCTTATATTAAGGTTATTTTTGATGCACACTCTCTATGTGACATTTGGCGTGTTCCCGAGATTTTCTTTTATTAACGTTTTTAATTGAAGTTACAAAAGAGAAGATTCCTTAGATTGTTAGCCAAAAATGTTTAGGTTGCCTATACAAAAAGAACTGAGCACTTGAAATAACCCCATACAATAGATTTAATACAAAAACCGTCGTTAGGTGGCTTTGATTTTTGGTTAATGACTTTTCAATCTAAACAATATCGTTCTGCGTTTTCGTTTGTAGCCCACATACAACACCGGCAAACGCTATCTGTGCTGCCCCTTTAAAAGTATTGTAATTTATTGTTAATCATTCTAAACATTTAATGCACTTAGAATTTTATTAGTTAATCACCTTAGTTAAATATTACATTGAATCTAAAGTCAACTTTATATAACTTGTCGCTATTTGACATACCTTGATGAGTTTCTCCCTGATCTCCCATGAGAAAATGCCAGGGTTTTGCCTCTTTAGCTCTTCGATCCTAGCTTCTACTTCTGGTGTCGCGACCCTGGGCTTCGAACCGCCTATCACTCCAGGTCTGATTGATCCCGTCTCCTAGGCAAAAATAATTTAGATAAGTACAGAAAATCAAGTTAATTATTTAGCCAGTCTCAATTACTTTTCGGATAGAATATGTACAAAACTTCAAGTAAAGTCAGCAAGAAAAGTGTTTATGATTGCTTTAAAACCAAATCAAATATATACTGGAATCGAGCTTTTAGCCCAATTACAAAAATCCAAAATACTATAGGCTACCAGAAATTAGTAAGAAGTGAGTTACACTGAGGTCAAACATAAAATTTGTACGTTTTTCATTCAAAAATCAATCGACATTAACTAACTCACTGTATGTAAAATAAAATTATGCGAAGTAAATGATTTCGGGTTTGCTTGTTGACGCAAAATTAATAAAATTGAACAAATTCTCTGCTCGTTGATATACGTATATTCATTATAATTGTATTAATTTTGCGTAAACAAGTACCCTCGAAATTATGAGCAACGCATAATTTAAACGTATAGAAAAAACAATCCATATCTATCTGAATCACCGATCATGCAAGGGTTGCCTTTCACGCCCCATGCTTTTGTAAATTCGCAGAAAGACGTCTGAATTATTTGGTTTGCTAGAGTTACTTTATTTTTTTTATGACTCCATTTTGGTTTTGAATGTATCTCAATACGATAGGAACGTGAGACGACTTACTGACTGAAAATATTTTATTTTATACTGCCTTGACTGCAACCATGGATCATCATTACAGCCTTCTGATGTTCCCACTGCTGGGACTCAGTATTCAGTATTCAGTATCATTTATTGCATCATAAATATGAGGGTAATACATGTCACAGGTCTTATGTAATATTAAATAATATCAGAGCAGCCAACACATAGCTATGTACCCAGTAAGGGTGTTGCACTATAAAATTGAGTAGGAGCGGACCGATTTTAGTATTAATGGATAGGTACCTAGTTTGTGATAATAATAAAATAATAAAATCATTATTTGGGGTAGCAATAAAACCTATCATTCGTTATTTGAGTCACTGAGAAACTGATCAAGTGTATAATAGCTTTTTTTAATAGCATTTCTTTTAATTTATTTTCAAAAATATTATCTTTTTCTATATTTTTAATACATTCAGGAACTTTGTTATATATTTTAACAGCCATTGTATACGGACTTGAGCTGTGCATTTTTCTCTGGCCTAACTCTGGCCTAATCGAGCTAGAGTTCATGGGTCTTAATCCACCACGCGGACCCAATGCGCATTGATTGATTCATAGGTCATAAGCTCGTTACCACGAGTTAGTACCCTAAGTCATCAGGAAAAACTCACCAAAAATATTTTTTGCTACTTCGCATATTTTCCTCAACATTACAGCAAAACAAAGTAGCTTATAGATGCTTGAAAATTGGCTATTAAATCTTTTTGAAGACAGTTTCCCTAATCCTCTGTTTGTATTGCGTTTATTAAATCTAAATTGAAATAGCTTTCTCAAAGCTTATAAAATTTATTGCTAAAAGACGTAAACATTTCGCAAATTTATTTTATGTTACTTTTGGTGTATGCAGAAAAATATTATACTGCTTTTGAAAGAAACTCCATCGCAGTGAAAATCACAAGGTTGATATTCGAATTTAAAAATAAATGCGAGTATAACCTTTTTTACGTATTTCAAGGAAGAATTAGCATAAGTTAACTTATCTATACTATATACCTACTATAATAATAATATTAAAGAGAGAAAATTTGTATTTTTGTATTTCTGTTTGTTACGAATAAACTCAAAAAATACTGGTCTGATTTCAAAAATTCTTTCACCATTTTAAAGCTACATTATCCCTGAGTGATATAGGTTATATTTATTACTAGCGACCCGCCCCGGCTTCGCACGGGTGCGGTTTCATTGCACCCGCGCGAAGCTGGGACGGACTGCTAGTACTTATATATAAGTTGACGACCGATGTGGCGCAGCGGGCGCAGGTCCGCCTGCGACGCGGAGGTTGCGGGTTCGATTCACGCCTCGGGTCAAATATTTGTACTATCTACAAATATTTGTTCCGGGTATTCTGGGTATTTTCTATAAATAATAAAAAATATCTATCTATGTATTGTATTGTATAAAGTATTTAGCAGTCATCTAGTACCCATAATACAGCTCTGTTTATCTGCAGCTTACCTTGTGGCTAGATGATGCTGTGTGAATTGTCCAGCATTATTTATTTATTATTTTATTTTATGCTAAATGTGAATTTATAAGTTATCTTGTCTATCTATGCTAAGGGTGGATTCGACCAACTTTTGGAATAACTATTCCGCGGAATAAGAAATGTCAAATACAAGGGAACTGTCAATTTCCTCGCGAATAACTACGATTTACTCGGAGAATAACGCCTTTTTTTATACAACTATAGTGGCAATAAAGCGTACGGCCCACAAGATGGTAAGCGGTTACCGTAGCCTATGGGCGCTTGAAATACCAGAAGTATCACTCACGGTTTGCCACCCTGAGATGTAGATCGTAAGTCTCATGTGCATGTAATTTCACCGGAAACCATACCCTTCGGACCGGAACACAGCAATGCACAAACATTAGGTACTGCTTGACGGCAGAAATAGATATGGTGGTAGTCCTCCCCCGGACGAGCTCTATCAGAAAGCACCTGTCAAACTAAAGTAAAATCTATCATTAAATATCTGAAATCTGTGAAAAACTTATCCGAGTAAGCTCACGACTTTGGGTACTAGAATCAGTTACATAAATAGATGGTCTAACTTTTTAAGTATCTACATACCGTGGAGAACCACCGTTTCCTGAGCTAAACAATTGCTATTATTGTGTGTAGTGAAAATGGACCTTCAGGCTTCAATGGCCTGTATCAATGGCGATTGTTCGTATTGACTATGGTAGGCGTCTATACACGCAAATGCTTATTGATGGTTATAATAGTTTTAATACTAAAGATATCTAGCTGATTCACTCGCCCACCACACCCCCGAGGTCAACTGCATATTATACACATTTCACATTTAAATATTAGTTCAAATTTATTTACAGAACCAAAATCAATACAAACACATTTCTTGTTTTTATAAGTACCTACTGACTGTTTTCAGTCAATAGCCTCAATTCAAAATGGGCCCTTTTAAAAATTCGTGTGTTGCAGACAATACTGAATTTAATTTGAACCAAAATTAATCAACTCTATATCTTCATTCTCAAAGCTTTTTACATTATCCGATACGATTTCGTCCACGACACACTTACCGCACATATTGTAGCAAAATGTTGTCCACAAGCCTTTAGTAAAGCTCTCAAAATTGAAGTGTCTTCTATGGTATTATTATGCCTCAGCCCTATCGCACTTCGGACTGTTTGTTGAGGTATTAATAGAGAACCTTTTTGGCGGCCGTCCTTCATCAGAGTTACTCAATAACTAGCTACAGCTTGTACCAACATAGCCAGACGAAGCTCTATAGGATAATGAAGCACTCGCATCAAAACCCATTCCTCTTGATTACATAGTTTCACCAGTACCGCATAAAAAAATGCCCAAACCATGTTATCGAACAATGGTTGTACCACTACTGCTTGCAAAATATCTGACACTGCAGTGGGTATACCAAGACGAATTCTTACTGAAGAGTTCTACTCCTATGAGTTAACCGCTCACCTGATATCTGTTAAGGATCTTGGAGACGCATCCATGCGACACTCGGAGCTGACGAGAGATGACGCAAGGGCGCACTCCGGCCGCCGCCATCTCCACTATCTTCAGTCTGATGTGGCTGGGCAGGGGCCGCCCGTTGATGAAGAGCCCTCCCAGCTGATTCACGCGGCCTTGTCCTGTAGATAAGGTTACAGTTAGAATCTAAGTGAGAATGTACGTAGCCGTATTAATTATTTTTATATGTATAAGTGTTGGTAGCCGACTGTAGACCAGCAGCTGCAGGCGGCGTGTCACCGCGTTACATCATAGTGACAGTGCAATGTCGTTTGACGCTCGGTAACTAAATAGTACTATCATGACAGGAGTGCTGTCATGATAGTACTAGTTGGAGGAGGATCATGATAGTACTAGTACGAGTGGACATTGGCCTACTCTCGAGTGAGAGTGATTGGGTCTTAAAGGTTTTAATCCACCACGCGGACCCAATGCGGATTGATGGATAGCACAACATGTCTTTTGAATTTTAGTTCTTGGGTATACCGGTTTCCTCACGGTGTTTTCCTTGTGAATAAAATGTCTGCCATTATTTATTTTAAATGGCAGACCAGCATACAGACTATTTGATGGCGGTGAACGAGGGCGATGGCGTCCATAGGTTGCCTTGCAATACCAGAGGTATCGCACGTTGCCATCCTGAGGCATAGATCAAAGTCTCATGTGCTAGTAATTTTACCGGTAACCACACCCTTCGACCCGGAGAACACAGCAATCAGAGCATTAAAGCTTGGCATCAGAAATTTCAGTTCTCTAAAGGTATAATATAGTGTTTTCTCAGACTAGCTATAGTAGTACTATATACTAGTGCTTTCTCTATCACGAATAATTCTTCTGCTTATATAATAATTCTTTTTCTTGTTTATAATTGTAGCTTGTTAACACCCTTGTCTTCTCCATTTTTCATTACGGAGAAAAAACATGGACTTTTAAGAAAGCCGACAGAAACCGCATTGACGCTTTCGAAATGTGCTGCTGGAGGAAAATGCTACAGATTCCCTGGACTGCCTTCCGCACCATCGTGTCCATTTTTTGGTCACATAGCCAGGAAAGACGGTGACAATTTCGAAAAACTAACGTTTACCGGGAAGGTATATGGTGGACGACCTATAGGACGAAGCCCAATAAGATGATCCGACACAATTCGCTCTATCTAGACACAAAATTTCACGACGCGCTGCACGCTGCGTAAGATCATAATAAGTGGCGAAATATTGTTCGGAAGATGATTTAAAAGGGGAATCACGACCTTCAGTCATGTGGAGTACGACGCGAGGAGGAGGAAGAACTTTACTTTATTCTACTCTATGACGATCGATGTGGCGCGGCGGGCGAAGGTCTGCCTGCGACGCAGCAAGTTGCGGGTTCGATTCCCGCCTTGGGACAAATGTTTTTACGATCTGCAAATATGTATTTGTTCCGGGTGTATGATAAAATGTATTTGTATTGTATGAAGTATATCAGTCTTCTAGTACCCATAACACAAGCTCTGCTTAGTTTGGGGCTAGATGATGCTGTGTTCTTCTATTTTTTGTTCGCATTGAAGACGTATTAAATCTATATAATATAGGAATTGATATAGGAAATGACAGTTTACGACACCATTACGTCGTAATAGTAATAATCGTGCTACGACCTCAGTTCTGAGGAATTGGAGTGTAAAAAGATATCGCAAGTTTTATAGTCCCTGCTTTTGTACAAAAGAAAACATCAGTAGGTAGTCAATATGTCCAAAAATTTTCTGAAGACATGATACCATTTTACATTGGACGCATTTAAGGGCAAGGATAAAAAAACCCAGTCCACTCTGCGTGGATTGAGACCCAATCACTCAATCATGAGATTAGACTAGTTAGAAGACAGAACATAATGATTTGATTTGGTAGGTTTCATTTAAGAGTAGGTATTAAATTAAATGAAAAATGTATCATTTGATTGATTACAAGACATTTTGTAGCCATGTGTCATCTAATAGTTGGCTGTTAGGTGGCGCGAAATGTAAAATACGAAATACTAAAATATTTTTTTTTGTAATCAATCAAATGATAAAATAGGAGTAGGTAAATATATTTATTAAGATAATGACCAGTTTGGTCGATACATTTTATTGCAATAATAAAATTACTACTTTCGAATTCGAGTGCTTACCCGTTCAACCCAAAAATTTTCTACCCAAAATTATTTTCACCCGTTCTACCCAAAACATATGCTCCGTTCTACCCATTCCAAAAATCTAAGTCACAGTGTATTCTAAACAGTACAGACACCGTAGTATTTATAAAAAATCTAACTTGTATAGTGTTAACCATCACACTATGGTGGTTGCGGGTTCAAATCCCGCTTGGGGCGACATATTTTTTTCATTCACTTCCTATCTAAAAGTACCTATGTTTAATCGAGTTAAACGGCAGGATCGGTTAACCATAGATACTTACTAGAGGTTTTGCTATTGTCTATTGCTATGTTCATAGACCTGCTGTACTTTTTGTGTCAAATATTTGATTCTGATTTTGCATAAATATATTTTTTGTAAAAAGTCTCTTCGTTTTCAACAAAAAAATTACGCACCTAATTTTTTTATTACTAAAATATCAGGTCTATCAGGTCTATTATTAAAATAATTATGAGTCATCAGCATAGAGTCAATCATTCATAATCGTAACTAGAGGCCACCCATCTAAATATTTATGAAGCTCAACATTGCTTATTCTTATAGGAACGACAAAGCGAATGGCATAAAATGCGATGTCATTACACATCGCATTATACAGTGACACTAATGTCACTGTATTCCTATGCGTAGATTGATTTGTAAATTTTTATAAGCTAACTAATTAGACTGAAATTCAGTCTAATTAGTTAGCTTATAAAAAAATATCAGTCATTGAATAATTAGCTCGTTAACTATACGTCAAAATGTTTAACCATCGCTTCTTCATAAAATTTATACCGAGTTATTTTTGCAATCTATTTAAGCAATTGGTTGTGCATAATACTATCCCAGCAACAAACAAGGCGGATGCTGACCTATTGCTTACAAACGATTAAAAAAACTTATATACCCTTACCTACCCACACATCCATACCATTTTGGTGACGTTCCATAATGGTATGTGGGAGTTAATTCACTGATCCCATCAAAGAACAAGCGCACACAAACTCAGCTAAGCCAATGTTCAAAAAACACAACCGGCCGACAAAAAAACATTGCGCCTTGCTTTATATCACACCGTAAAAACGTCACAATAATGATTAATATCTGTTTACATTAAATTAACCGAACAAGATCGAAACACAAATTGATTATCACCCATTTGTATTTACATAATTAATATGACAGTTAAATTAATTATGGTATCATAAATTGTTGGAATAAATGTCTACGTGCTAGCGACGCGTTTGGTAGACATCGCGTCTATCCAACTGTGTAACGTTTTTTGGATTTGAAAAAAGATCGATAGATCGCGTTTTTTTAGTGCGCGTGAGTGCAGTAGAGGAGGTTGTGTTGTGGACTGAGAGTGCCGTTGTGTTCGTACAGACAGGGTTGAGTTTCGTGGTGTGCGTGTTGAGGCGAGGAGGCTGTGCTGAGTGCCCGCTTGTCTCTGTGTGAGTGAGTGCGTGGTACACTCCCACTATGCAAGTGTGAGAAAAGGTAGGGGAGCCATGGGTCTAATGTATTTGGACAGTTAGGTAGAACTGTCTTTGTGTCTTTGAAAAACTGTAAAAATGGTTTTGATGTTCTGAGGAGTACCTATTGATTATGGAAGTACCTACTGTGTGGTAGCGACCAATACTTCCAACCTTTCCTAAGAATACATATGAAAATAGACAAATCTTTACACACTCGCTATTACCAAAAAAAATTGTGATGTTTTTTTTATCCAGTAAGTAAGTATAGATTTAAGAAAGTAGTCACCCGAGTGATGTATCGAAACAGCGCTCGCGCAGATGAGAAGTGAAGCTCGGCCCACTCTAAACCGTGATGACTGAAATATAGCTGTCCTATTCTATCATCTGTTTATTCACCTCCTGCTTTTATTTCAGATATTTTGATCGATTCTTTTTAATTATTTCGAAGTTATGCATTGTGATTTGTGAGCTAAGGTGACATTTTTACCATTTAATTTTATTTTATGGCTGAAATATTTTGTATTTTTAATGTTTTGTATCAATTGAACAATATCGGTAGTTTCAGTAAATTACCTGGTAAGTTTAAGTTGTAAATTTAAAGTTTTGATATAGATACGTGTAAAGTAGATAAAAAGTTATTAGAAAACAAATTCAAACAAATTCACTTGTTCTGTCTGTCTGACCCAATTGTCGACAATTCTAACTACAAAATCGCAATTTGTACGGTATCGGCGACTGATAGAAAAATTAAAGACTAATTTATAATTAATTTATTCCAAGCAGAATTTATCATCAAAGCATACAATTTCGCATTGAACCTGTAATTTACACGGCACAGTGATTTAAAACTGTAACTCTTATTTACCGTATTTTTTGTACTCCTCCACCGAAAGTCTCACGCTTTTAATACTAAAAAGTTTATTTTAAATCTAACTTTCCTTTTTAATTCTAGATTTTCTAATTGTGGAACGATAAGTTCTTGAAATAAAAAACAAAAAGCTCTTGAGTTTTGCTGAGTCCGTGAGAATTATTTGTTTATATTGGTTTTATTTAAAATATTTAATCTTGTTTTGAAAGTAGAGTAACCTAGGTACTTAGAAAAAAGTATGTACCTACTACTACACGGGGATTTCAAAATACGTTTGCATACAGGGAGCATCATATTTACATACTAATGACCAAAAGATACGCGATATACAAAGAAAAGAAAAAGAAAGATTTTTTTTTGATTTATGACAGCACGCTAGGACAGCACAAAGTGACATTTTAAAATATTTTAATATGCAATAATAGTTAAAGACGATGGTTTTTTTATACTTATACTACCTGCAAAGGCAGAAAACCATATTACAATAAAAAAACTGATAGTTCTCATTTTTTTTTAATATGTGGTGAATAAATGTGTTTCTATGTTTTTGTCTATGGATGTAATGTCAAGCTATTGTATATGTATAAGCCATAGACACGAATATAGCGCTATTATATTTGAACCATAAATATGCAACAATAAACGTGCACACGATGACTAATGACGATGTCCAAACGAGGAAGCCAATTGGACGACCCAGGATATCCAAAAACCATTAACAAAATATAATAATGTCTCAGGTTTTCACTATAAATTTAACTAAGTAAGTATTTGTTAAATTTCAAATCAAGCTTTTACCAAATCAGTAATTTGTGATTTACTACTAGAATAGTCATCAAGTTGTCAGACACCCAGACATGAAAAGTTTCGTGAAACAGCTAAACGTAAAATAATATGTCATCGAAACATGACAATTAAATTAAATTAAATTTGATACGAGTATGATCTGAATGAAGTGCACATTTTATCAACCTTTACTATCCTGCAGGGTGATTAGGTCACATTATATGTATTTCTCGATTGTTATAGTACATTTTTGCCCATAACAACTGATAAAACTATGCAGTCTTGATAAATTCTCCTTACTCAATAGCTCACGGATCCACTTCAATCAAGTCAGGCGTATAATCATCAAACACCTCATTTGTTCCATGCATCCGAAAATTATTAAAAAATTCGGCGCTAAAAAGATCAACCCAGTCTATTACTCGTAGGTATAGCATGTCATCGACGGTTCATTAAAATGCGATGACTCTACACAAACACCACAGTGGACTTCATTGATAGCTTGGATGTAGGTTTCATCACAAAAACTAACCTCTAGAGAAAAGTGAACCTTATTGCAATAGAAGATGAGTGGTTTGGGTTTGAATATCGTTTACAATAGCGTTTTATTCCGTGGAACCCATTGACAAGACTGCTACCAGTGTTACAAGCCGACTCTCACGAGCGTACTTCCGAGTGATGGACTACTGGTCAAGGGTTTCGATCAGTGTAAGAATGTTAATGGAAAATCCTTGAAAACCTTTTTTTCTGGCAGTGTGTATGGGCGGCTATTTATAAAAGTTAATTAACATGGTTTAAAAAAACATATTCAATTAACCTAATAAAATGTCTGGATATATTTTGACGACCGATGTGGCGCAGCGGGCTCAGGTCCGCCTGTGACGTGGAGGTTGCGGGTTCGATTCCCGTCTAGGGTCAAATGTCTGTACGATCTACAAATATTTGTTCCGGGTGTTGTGGGTATTTTCTATAAATAATCAATAAATATCTATCTATGTATTGTATTGTATTAAGTATATATCAGTCATCTAGTACCCATAAACACAGCTCTGTTTAACAGCAGCTTACCTTGGGGCTAGCTAAATGATGCTATGTGGATTGACCAGCATTATTTATTTTATTTATTTATATTAAGTACTCTACTTTTTGAAAAGGCAAGCAATCTTTAAATAGTATTATATTATATAGTATAGTAAACTTAATTGCTTTCCGCCGTCTGACGTAACAACGGATTTTAAAATGATCCAAGAAAAAGATATAAGTTAAGCACCATGCGAAACCGGGGTGGGTGGCTAGTATGCTCTAAAAACAATTCGGTACACTAGTTGTGCTAGAATTCGTACCGGTAACTTGCACTTAGCCTGAAAGTACAAAGAAATAACGAACCTGATCAGAGAAATTCTACTGAAATACTCAACAAACTCCGTTATTGAAAATCAGATAACGAACTTCAAGATTGCTAGCGAGACTACTAGTAGTTAATTCGAAGTAAACTCTATGTTGCTTGCATTAAAACTCAGATTTCGAAACCAATATAGTTTTTTAAAGTTATCAAAGCAACGCGAGCAGGTGTTCCTGTGAGAGTGTCCACCGGAAGCCACAAAGCAGTTATGCTCAACATGTAGACCCCTGAAACCCAGTTTCATCATCATCATCATATTAGTCAATAGACGTCCAATGCTGAATATAAGCTAAAGAGCGCCATGACAACAGATTTTGAGCTTTCAACATTCATCGACTTTCTGCGTCTACTTTTATGTCGGTGCATCGACTGATAGGCCGTCCTATATATATTTCTATACTTCGTTTTCTACTTTACGGTTGCCATTCCATCGGTTCTGCGAGCTTTATGACCTGCCTACTACGACTAAAACCACTTAAAAAAAACAAAATAAAAAAAAGTAATTAACAATTTTTTTAAATAAATCCTTAAAAATATAAGCTGATTCCGTTGCTGCTCTCAATAGTCGGTAATGTCCAAGCGCACTTTTAGTTTATAGCAAGAAATCTTGGTTCAATTTACGTCAAAATCAATAAAGCCTAAAACTTCTCTGAGTATACCTACCCATTTTGTGCTTTGATCTATGTATATCAAACCATAAAATGGTGTAAAGCTTTTGTAGAAAATCTTTCTGTAGCAAATCAAACTTGTTCTAAAACGAAACAGATCACGTGAACCATGGCATAGTTTCTTACTGAAATTGAATAAGAAAAATATATCACTTTAAATATTGCCAAATAATCACTTTTTCTTTCTCCATCTCACGACACGACACCCTCTTAATTTTAGCAGTAAAATGGATATCGCGAAAAGGAGGATATTCCTGCAACTGATTGTTTGTACAAATAATCACACTAATATCGATATGCAATGAAATGAAATGAAATGAAATTAAATACATTTATTTGACACACACAAACACAGAACGATCGAAACATAAAGCTAATACATAAACTTAATCTTAGGTACATGGACATAGAGATAGACATAGATAAAATTAGCAACTAACATTGCATAATACCCATATTATTAAATATAATAAGCACTAATACTGTATACAGTATACGGTGTACAGCAAAGGATGTTTGTTACTCAATCACGCTATCTAGCGTTCTAGAACGGCTGATAAAATCTGCATGAAACTTCTGCAGAACAGAGGGTGATACCGCGTGGCACTGCTAGTGAAACATAAATTACACCTTACTAATTCAGAAACTATTGTTATTGAACTAGGTCAACATAAGATAGAGTTTTTTACTAAACTTTTTTAAGGGCCGAAAGGAAAACAACCCGAATTTTCCTGGCAATTTTCACCCTCATTTGTTTTTGTATTTGCCCGCTCACTAAAAGGTTGAGTGCGCCTGCATCATGGGCACTCCATGACCACTAGAGCGACACAAGTTATTCCTGACTCATTTCCTCAGTTTTTTACCGAAATACCAAATCCTATAGAAATAGGACCCCATGTTGTTTCCCACAGAAAAATACAAAATACAGATTAACAAACGCAATTGAGCGTGTTTAGTTATTTGTGGTTTTAGAGCTTATATTTTCTTAATTTTAAAACAACCAATAAGGTGGATTAATTATGTAACTATGCTTTTGTTACGCGACCAATGTGGCGCAGCGGGTGCAGGTCCGCCTGCGTCGCGGAGGTTGCGGGTTCGATTCCCGCCTCGGGTCAAATATTTGTACGATCTACAAATATTTGTCCCGGGTGTTCTGGGTATTTTCTATATAATTATAATAAAAATATCTATCTATGTATTATATTGTATTAAGTATATATCAGTCATCTAGAACCCATAAACACAGCTCTGTTTAACAGCAGCTTACTTTGGGGCTAGTGATGATGCTGTGTGGATTGTCCAGCATTATTTATTTATTTATTTTGTGGTAATGATTTGCTTAATTTCGTTGCGTACGTAGATCCAGTCAGTATTGGAACAGAATGAAGTAGTAACGTGGCTTTAAATTACCCATCTGCAACTTAGATAAGAGATTTTTTGACCAGGATCTGCTAACTTATAAAAATTGGTCAGTTATCCAAACGTGACACAACTTAAAGGATGTCTACATGTCTCTATCGATGTTACGAGTATATTACAATATCATCGATGGAGGAGCATGTAGATAAAAAGTAATTAAAAATAAAATAGGTATAATGATTTGACAAGTCTTCTTTAATTTGATCCCAAAAAAAGTGTAAAAAGATAATTGCGGTTTACATCCTCCTACATTTCAAGAGTTTTTAATTTCCGGTTCTACGAGTAGGTATTTGACGGGTTTCTCAGAAGTAGCGCTTACCAGTTGTTTAATTAATTTTAAAAAGAGTCTAACAACCTCAATAATTTTATGGGTATCAAAATTACGTGCTTTCGTTTGTTTCAAATATAGTGTTTTATGTATATGTATGTTTTTTTTTAATTTTAAACTTTGTTTAGCAATTTTTTAAAGATTTTCAGTAATTCTCCTTTCTATATTATGGTATGGTACTTCACCAGACTAAATGGCCACCGTAAATATAATATAATGTACTGAAGTCGCTCAAACTTGTGCGTATAAACATCCACTGCGAGCTAACAATAATAATGTTTGTATACGCATAAAAACTTCTATAACCGTCGGTCCATCCTTTGTTAAATAAATTAGTTTCGGTGTCTACCAAATTACGCCTCAAACCTATCTATATGTATGACGCTTTGGATCTTGCAACAAAAATATGCTCCACCTATTCTTTCAAAACGAATAAATTAACATACTTAAGGTTAGAGACAAAACTGGGCTTAAAACAAAGGAGATCATACATACATACATCATTGAAAAAAGCTTTAACAACACTAGTAGCCGAATACTATTTGTTTTCATTGATTTATTCATGGTCTCACATATGATTGAAGGCGCCGACAACACTCCTTTTAAACGTCTTATTCGAATTGGTAATGAGAATATGAAAAAGGTTACACATGAAAGAGACACATAGACTGCCTAAAGTGAAACTGAGTATTTGTATAGAGCTTGGAATAATTTAAAACCAATAATTTGGAAATATGACAAACAAACACTATGTTGCAAAAAAAAAAATAACATACCCGTTGCGTCTAAAACTATAATTATTGTTATTGGTGGTCTGTGTCTGCCAACTTACGTTTTCCTTAATTATAAAGAAAATAAGGGTTAAGACATAAATGAATAAGGAAAAATAATATAATATTCATAAAAATACTTAGTTACAGTGGGTACCTACACAAAGGATTTGCCAAAAATAGACTAAAAATCTTTGGCGAAAGTCGCGCGTGAACTGCTTTAGGTAAATGTATTTGAATAACCTTCAACTTAGAGAGCTTATCTTTGCTAAACACTCTGAACTGGCTACATTTAATACGAAGCTTTGGGTTTTTATTCTTCGATTAAATGTTTGAATTTAGCATTAATTAGTTTTAAGCAATGATACCGTTATATAGTTTAGGAAACAAAACCACGTAGTTGCAGTGCTAACGTTTCCAAAGCTTTAAAAAATACAACAAATACGCATGTTATTTTAGCAAAAGTTTTCATATTTTTAGAAATTTAATCGAAACCGGATTAGCTTTTAGCTTTAGAATTAGCTAAAACCATAAAATTGTCTGCGGATAGTTATCATGACCAGCTTCTTACGGCTGAGGCACTGGTCTAGATACTCACGAGCGTGAGTGACCAGAGTTTAACTAAAATAGGTAAGTAGCTGAAATGCGGAGATAATTTTATAATTGTATTTGTTAAAATATTTATTACTATTTAGTGCGTGTAAAATAGGTAGTTAAATGGTCGCATAATAGCTATTGTTTATATTCTTTTTCGTATAATATTTATCACTGATAAAAGATTCATAATATATTGCAAGTTTTAGTGCTGTTATAAGTTTTTTTCGATCATATTCGGCCTCAGAGTAACTTTTACTAAATATTTGGTTATGACTTTATAAAGAATCAAGACACGAAGTACCTATTGGTGGATTAGCAAATCCTCGTAATTGATTGCGGGTCAACTTTTCTTTGTATTGAAGGAGATTAAGATGAATATAGCCGAAACTTGCGTTAAAGCCGAAAATCGGTTTCGGTTTAAACTGACCTTCGGGCACTATTGATAAGAGCTCATGTCATAAATTGCCTGTTTCATAAGGCATTCATTAGGAGCGTGCAAAATGCGCTCCGCCGCGCCGCGATAAACCTCACCGATAACGATTTTATTGCTTTAAATATTACCTATTTGTGGAACCAATGAAGGTTTTCTTTTGAAAATATTGTAAAGACAATTACTACCAGTTAAAAAATATAGCTATTTCTAATAGACTGTTTCTTGATTTGATGCAAACACCTTAGTACCTACTACCAAGTAATTTAAAGATGACTGATCTATAGAAAACGTTATGTTGCTATGATTATTAATTATTGATTGTTAGTAGTACAATGTCACTGCAAATATTCTGTTTTATACATCTGTTTTCGACATCCGTTTTATTTCTGTTTCATAGCACAAAATAGCCTAATTTAATTTTTTTTTTCAAAGAATTTAAATAATAAAATGTGAGTAGAGCATACTTCGTGTTGTCCCTGAAACGTAAATTCATCTTCTCAGGAACTGCACCGCCATAGATGCAATGCAGAGTTGATATAAACTGTGAGTGATAGAATCCCCCATGCCTTAACAAAAATTAAACCTATCTTGAATTATTAATAATATGTGATATCCTGTTGCAGGGCCTTAAATGTGACCTACCCAAAAAATCTTTATCAAAACTCTGCCTTCAGCAAATTACAAATCCTTCTATTCGGTCTTGTCATAGCTGAGAATCATGAAAAGTTTGTTTACTCGCGTTTTGCATCGTAGGTGTAAAGAGATATCCTTGTGAAACTTCGTTGTCATTTTTAAACGATTTCTTGTCATAATAAATGACTAGTTATTGTTAGAGAAAAAAAATTCTCATTAGTTAAAAAAATAATTTAATTAATGAAATAGTAGTAAAATAACCACATGTATAAAATACAACGACAAAAACTTGTATGCTGATGTTATGCTTATTTATGCAGAAGTTTCAACAGCTCGATTGATTTCCATCAGGCAACGAAGATTGCAGCTGACTTGCATTACCGCACGTTATTCAGTTCTTTAATTAACTATCAAACCGGAGGCACTCTCGATTATAAGAAGGCTACCCGGCTTTGTCCCTCATACTTACCCGCCTTTTGACTTCAACCTACATTACTCAAAAATGAAACCTATAACAACATCTATAAGGTTTACATACTCAAAAGCTCTATTGGCGACGGCATGTCTCTCTGATATGGTTTTTTGTATGAGGATATTAGGTAGGAGTTTGTTGTATGAGTGTGATCATTAAAGTCAGATTTGAATATTGTGTAATATGTTGGTGTGTTTGACGTGTAACTAGTAATTTCCTTTTGATGTTTTTGTGATTCGCAAATTATTCGTACTACCCATCTACTTTTCGAAAATGAGGTGCTCATTTAAATTTATTCATGTGAAGTTTGACGAGTAAGAATTATTCAACGGTTTGTAACTACGAATAACTTTATCAACACTATCATAAGTCTCTTTGGTCTTACCTTTTTAAATTTTTGTAAAAATATCGTTTTCTTTTTTAAAAATCTGCAATTGAATACTTTTTCAATCCTTCAATCTTGACCAAAATTTCAGGTGTAGAAAAAGTAGTGGTTTTCTAGGCTTAGTCCCAGCGAATGCTTAGAACTTTCTGCTCATAACAACGCAATAATGATCACCATACAGTCACCACATTATATAGATGTTAGATAGTTAAATAAAAAAGATTTATAATATCGAAGGCGACAAATCGAAATAAACAAGACATGCATTCTCGGGATACAAGAAACCTTAATGTATATTAAATATGAGGGATGGCATTCAAGTGAAAAACAGAGTGGTATCGCCATTATAGCTTATAACTCAATCACTTCAATCAGAACGAAGGTGCGATAGGAATTTTATACTTTTTCACCTATTAGGTATGTACAGTCGAGTAAATTGCAGTTTAGAACCAAAAATGGGAAACAAGTATAGCCTGGCAAATAAGAAACCAACTAGATTATATCATTGTCTTAATAGGACGAGATCAAGCTAGTTTGTTTGTATGCAACAAACCCATGATCAAACGTACTCAACGCTAAAGACTAATTATCTTTTTAAGACTTATCTTTTTTTGTAAATATTATTTCCTTTTTCAAGTTAATTTGGAGCGTAATGAGATTGAGTATAAAAACGTATATTGAAAAAAAACTATAATTTTTTCTTAACAAAATTATCGCTGTCTAAGAAATAAAACGCAGATTAAATGTTAAGCAAATTTTTACATAGCAAAATTATTAAGTAAAATTGTGTAAAGTAAAGTATTAAATTGTGTTGAATTTTTTACGTCCGTAGGTTTGTCGCACATTTCTCTGACAGTACATCATGCTGCTGTGACAAATTCCAATGTTGTCGGATAGCTTGTCAGTCTGGCACAGAGATGGCATAAGGCCTAGGATAATTATATTTTTATTGCATTTTTTTTAATAACTTGATTCTGTATAAGTGGTTATTGTAAGATTTGTAAGTATTAAAATAATAATACTGAAATTATTTATTATCTGAATACCTAATCTAATGGAATTTTATATTTAATTATTTTGTTGACAAAATTATCGTCAATGATTTCGATTTTCTTGTAGGGTTATCTTAACGTTGCCGTCCTGTTCTAACTAATTAAAATTAAATGGAAGGACCACGATAACTTTAGACCTGTCCTACATTAGTTTCATTAAGTTTGGTTATTGAACGTCTAAAATTATTATAAAAACGTACACTGATCGAGTGC
Organism: Colostygia pectinataria; assembly: GCA_951394395.1. Lineage (NCBI taxonomy): Eukaryota > Metazoa > Arthropoda > Insecta > Lepidoptera > Geometridae > Colostygia > Colostygia pectinataria. The sequence continues at coordinate 6,280,183 of OX596363.1, forward strand.
CTACCTACTATGAAATTTATTCAAAATGCATTAATTAACCCCCGTTCTTTAGAGAAACACTTGTGGTTTAGTGAAAATGGACCCTCCTTTCGACCCTAAGATCATGGACTTAGAACCAGTTCAGAACTTTCGGAGTGTTTTTATTTTATTTGAAAAAGGTATGTGCGCAATACCAAAGCTCTTAATCGATGAAAGAGAACATCGTAAGGAAACCGGCATAGACAAAGAAAAAATAGATTTCGAAGACATGGGCTATCCACCATTCTACGTTTGATTCGCGTGGTGGATATAATCCCATCGCTCTCTGTCGAAAGTAGGCTAACGTCCCAGCAGTAGGAACATTCAAAAGGCTGACCATGATGATGATAAACTCTCATTCTAACTGCATTCCTGTGTTCACGCTCTATAGAAAACAGAGCATGGCTCGCTAAGATAGGAGATTCCTGACATACTTTTATGTGATTTCTAACACATACAAAGGTGGTTACATTGTAAGAACTTCAGGAATTTAATAGCACTTAAGTAATATTGAACTAGCTTTTGCTTTTGTCTTCATCTGCACGGAATCTTTACTAAATAATGAAACCTTCAACTTTAAACCAGCAAACGCTTTTGAACGATATTATTTCATAGCTAAAATTATTATTAATTTTAGCTATGAAATAGTTCATGATAAGAAACTAGCATATATACATTTATCTGTGCTTAAAATTATCATACAATATAAAATTAAGTGTAAATGGGTAATTAATTGCCTGACCAAATAAGTCAAAAAGTCTTCGATGACACCGCAATTTATTGTTATCTAGAACTCGCTACCAAAATTTAATTCGTATGAGTAAGCGGCCAACTCTAGTGACGGAGTTAATAAGCAGCCCGTAGGCCTCCGTCATGGCCTAACAACTTTGAAAAAGCTGGGACCGGAAGCACGGAAGCTCTCAGAAATTGTGATTACGCGAAATAGTGTGAAAACAGTATATGAACAACTTAGCCAGCTACGTCATGAGCGATATACTTATACCAACTAAGCGAGTCATCGCCTTTAGACCGTCACTATAAGTTGGCCACTGACGAACTTATTTACTCACAAACACCCCGACATTTCTATATAAATAGTGTAGCTTAGAATAATAATGTCTTGTCAAAGGCAGTCCTGAGGAACACTTTTGAAACTGTGGTAATTCCAGACAAAGTTAGACCCAACGAGGAAAGTTTGTAGATTCTATGGAAAGGCACCGGAGACAATGTCTGTCTGTTAGGCGGTTTGCCCATCTAAGAAGCACCAAGTGATGTGACCGACAACCGACAAAGAAGTAGACAGATATCTTCTCAAAATCGATCGAACCGATAACGAAAATTACTACCACCACATCTATTTCTGATGCCAATCCGTAATGCTCGCATTGCTGTATTCCGGTTCGAAAGGGACATGAGACTTTCGCTATACATCTCAGAGTGACAACGCGCGAATGATACCTCTGGAATCGCAAGCATTCGTAGGCTATGGTAACTGCTTACAATCAGGTAGGCTGTAAGCTTGGATGCCACTTTATTATTATAAAAAAGGGCTATTCGAATGGCAACCGCGAACTGAAAAACAAAGTGTATGATGGCGCCTCCATTCGATAAAGTAAGTTCGTATGAATCAGTAGCCAACTCTGGTGACAGAGTTTTTAGGCCACCCGAAGGCCTCTGTCATGACCTAAGAGACCGATTATGGTATAGCGGTTGCAATCAGGGTCAGTGGATAGTAATGGCTCAAGATATACACTAATAAATAAAAAAATAAATACTAAGTTAATAATGATTTATTAATTTAGTATTTATTTTCACCCTAGTAAAAGCAAGTAGCACAGACATACCTACTTCTATCTACTATGAATACAGGGATTTTGTAGGTTGGGTCCTTTGGAGGTGTAGGATTCAGTCATCGGAACAGTGCATAATTAATCATACCACTCTTATGTGTAAACTCTATAAGTCTAGTTTTTGCTTTTTTGAGAAACTTAAAAAAAATATTTCACGTTGAAAATTGTTCGAATATTACGTTTTGGCAGACAAGTTTTTATGCCAAATGAAATTTATTTTGACTTTATTCCTTTGGCTCTAAATTATTATAGGTAAAGCTTACTTGTTAAACTACGGGTACCTACCCAACCGTTTTACTGGTAAGAGTTACTAAGAAACATAACCTACATTCATAAACCTTATAATATAGCAAAAATGCGTTTTTACCTATGTCCCTCGTATTTAGTCAATTATCGTTTTACTCTTTGAATAATTCCGTCCATCTTTTATTATTTTTTATTATACCAAAATCATCACAGGATTCAAAATGCAGATAATTGACTTGGTAGAGTTTGGCACCGTGCGCCTTCTGCATATCTTGATTACATTTACTCCTCAACAGGCTGATGAGCGGCACCCGATTTAATTTCGAATACAATTGCTATCTTATTTTACTTTTGTTGTATTACTCTCATTATTCCATTTAATGGATGCCTCGGTTTAATGGAAGAAACATGATGTTACTGTTTTTGTTGTAGAATGAATTAAGCTTTGCTACTGTGCTGCTTTGTGGTTGTGGGAGGTACAAGACTCTGATAAACTAAAATATTATAGGCCACTGGTGGTCTAGTGGTAGTGACCAACACCTTCTAATCTTAAGGTCCTGGGTTTGAACCCGGTCGTGCACCAACGTATTTTCTATTCGAATAATGTATGTGCAGTGAATCATACGGTGAATGAAAACATCCATCAATCCACATTGGATCTAGGGGCCTTACTGTTGAACGCATCGGTATTGAAAAAGTATTGGAATATGACCAAATTCAACCTAGTTTCCAAGAGTACAGAAATTTGACAGCAGTAAATTGAGATTGAGATTGCGTTAAAGAGTAAGGCCCTATGTGGTGGATTAGACCCGATCACTCTTGATCGAGAGTTAGGCCCGTGTCCCAGGAGTGGAAACCTTAGAAGAACGGCATTAGTTCAGGCACAGATAACATTTTGAAAGGCAAGAAACCAATTGAACTTAAGTCAACGCAGCGCATACCAAAAATTAACCAGTGAGACGATTAAAAAAAACAACAATACGATTGTCAGTCAAGGTTGGCTGAAGGCTTCACAATCGCAATGAAAGTCGTTATCTCTGCGTCTCATTATTCATTCCTTATATACTTTTGCAAATCATTGTGAATTTTATCAGATGCAGATTTTATACACAGTATTTGAAGAGAGAATATTTTGGGAGATTTTGATGGTTTTCTTACGTCAAAGGGATTCTGGTGAGTGAGTGTTTCTCTTCACCAAATGTATTTTTTTGCCATTATTCGTAAAAGAAACTGTCATTTAAGGAGCTCGCTAAGTCCTTGTCATTCTTATGTCAATGAACAAAGACGATGATCAGTTTGTTAAAAGAGTTTTATAGTATGTTTATGAATAAAGTCTTTTGAGTATGCTACTAACTACGAGGTCTTATAGATTTTAAACTAAAATAAATTTTATCAGACCGCATGGGAAGAAAATCTCACTTACACGCATAGATAATACCAAAGCAAGAATCGCTGATTAAAGGTGGTCAAAATATCTAGTCACTCAACAATAGAGCAATAATTGATCTGTTGTACTTCTTTATTACAGATTCCATCGCCTAATCTACTCTATATTTCGATTCAAATGTTGGATTCGTCCAATTTCGTATCGGTTACTCGGCTTTGCTGCATCATCGGCGATCTAATCATGTATGAGACGAGATTAAAACAGGTCCGTCGGATCCCATCAAAGGCGGTATCATACTGTTATTTTGACTGATTGATCTCCTACAAAAAAGCTTGCATCGCTACCGAGATCGACAGTAGCCGAGAAAAAACAAATTAGCTGACTAAACCTTTTCATAAAGCATTGTTATTATCACCACCTATCCTGTATTATAAATAACATTCGACAAACTTCGCGTTGGAAATCGAAAAACGGAAAACCGTTTGATATAAGGTTCAAATTCAAGTCGAAGGTATTACAACAGTGGTGGGTTTGGTCGGTAATCGCGCTTGTCGAAAGGCAAAAATCATGCTGCGTTTGCGACCTTGCGTTCTCTACAAAAAGCACGATTTATTTTTTGGAGAAATGTTTTTTAGTTTCGGTGTCAGATGTAGCGGCTCGCGCTTTGATTGTCGATATTCTCATATTTAGTTTTAATTGGTGGCTTTATCGAGTTTACATTTTACGGTCGGATTCGATGAGAGGTTAATAAGCGGCACTTTGAAAGGTAACTTTTTTGAGAGATCCGCGTTAATAGATACCTAATAGGAATATGACTGTGGTTTCGTTGTTGTGATTTTATTAGGGTTGCACGTGGTCTATGATTGCCGTGATCATGAGAGCGTTTTACTATCAATATCGTACGGTTTTGTTCTTTGATATTTTGTTCGACAAATGTTTTTACATCTTTACGATATCCTCGAGCAAAGATAACAAGCTGAAGATAATCCTCATATTTATTGCACAAGATTATGATTTTGGTATAATGTAATTCATTACACCCGGTTTTTTAAAGTACCTACTTATGATCAGATGAAGATCTTTTAAAACTTTGTCTATTTTGGCATCGGAATGCCATAACAATTCTTTACGGAACCGTCCGTGGAGTATAAACGTAATGCACTATGCCCAATTTTTTATTGTTTAGGCAATAGCCGATATTGATTTCGGTTCTTTGATTCCGACGTATTATTGCTTGTTTTATTGGTACATGAGAACAGTGTAATTAACCATATCGGGTCTTTTTCCCATCTCCCCGATCCTTTCGTGTCTATCGCCCATAACTTGACTCACCTTGAAAGGCGTATGCGCCGAAAATTGGTCTCATATTGTTCATGGAAGACGTAGTTCCTGTTGTGTAATCCATTTTTATGTTTTTAATTATCCGGAGATTCACTGCACAGTCATGTTCACATGTAGCCTAGCATTTTACGACTTTGAGTTATCACTTTGCATTGTTTCTATAAGTTATATCTTGATCACTCACTTCACACTTATATCTTGGTAACACGGAATGGAGATTATTTTAGACTAAAATTGGGTTTTTTTTACCAATTTTAGTAACACTATTAAGACCAAAATTAGAGTATTTTGGTCAGTTTTTGCACACACGGATACGTCAGCAGCTCGGGTAAAAGCCTCGTACGAGGACATAAGTGAATCAATTACAAAGTCGCTGTCGCTTGCACCATTATTTTTCGGACCCTACTCTTATCGTATAACACAATAGCATGTCGCTCCACCTCCCTTCCCCTACCACTTTTTATTTACTAGTAATAATACTAAATCACTGGGAACATTCGTATGTGCACACGTCAAAAGCCTCACTTATAAAAAGGGTGTAAATTTATGTACTATTTTACTGCAGCTTTGAAGCTTATACGAGCGTCTGCATGAAATAAACGTTAAAGAGACGCATCTTTTTGGTCGTGTGATGGATTCAGTTTTGCGGCAGTCAGGCTTAAACTCAGTTTTTTATTGTAATTATTTTATCCTCGACCATTATTAACACCATTAGTCTTACGATAATTAAAGCTGAAGTTTAAAATAAACCAAAGCATTTACAATCATGATAAAGGTAATGTTGAGTGTTTTCTGTTTAATAGCGATCTATCAGACCTGAAACGTAATCAACAGGTTTATTTGATTCATAAAAAAAAAAATGTTTCATACAATGATTCAGTTTTATGATATTCATTAGCATTCGTGAATTTTTTTGGTGTGCACCATTCCTGCTATGCAGTTATCTTTAAAAATTAAAAAAATATTCAAAATATTATGCTGTGTATATTTTGAAAAATCTGTCGTTCAGTCTGACCAGTAGCACCATCGTTTTAACACTACCTACTGTAACTGTCGCCCAAATGTCAGCTTCATAGAAATTGGTAGGTGCGTGTCTAAAAGCATGACATTTAACAAGATAATTTGCGTTCTACCAGCTATGGGTAAAAATATTCAGCTGCTTTTCAACATTCTTCTTTGGAGAGAAAACTTCAAGTGCATTTTCTCAGATACTTTCGTTTTAGAAATTTTATGTAAATTTCACACAAGTATTATCATTTTTATGAAGTTACTCTTCCATAGAAGAGACTGCGGTTTTATCTCCAACGTTAAACGTATTTTCAAAGTTAGAACTATATTATGACACTTAACATTCGTATCTGGTTCAAAGCGCAACATCGTTAAAGTAATGTTGATATGAGAATATGTTTTTATGTCTATAAGCCGTAATATAAATTAGCAAAAGTCGGGTTGGTCTGAGCATAATACAAAAGATTAGACTAACGTTACATATGCTCAACAAAACGCACTTTTCTAAACATATATCTGTAGAGAAAAAGTATCCACTGCTGGATACTGTTAGATGTTGCAAACTTTTAACTCAGACGTTTATATCCAAAAATGTGTATCGCATTATCATCGATAATACCGCAGCTGCGAATCGCGCCTACAAAAGTGACGGTAAAAAGTCGTCATGCTAATTAATGTAGTTTTGTGTTGCCGCGTATCCCTGCATTGTTGCTGACCTGATCGGCTGTCCTGCATGCAGTTTCGTACCGTGTGCGCCAGCTGGTAGCGACGTCACGTCATAGCATATTAACGTTTGATGTTGGAGCTTAGTTGCTCAAAAATATTGATGACTTTTTTGTTAGATGGTTAGAATGATGACAGAAGTTGTAAAAAGCATACCATGATGGTTTAAATCTCGATAACCGATAGAGTTTAAATCTAAAAATCTACAAACATCATCTGATGCTGGTATGTATTCAAAATTTGAATTTTTACTAAAAAAAACCAATAGAACATTTTTCTCAGGAGTGTGTTTCCAATTCTGTTTTTGCTCGAGAGCATGCTAGTGTCGGCAGAATGCCACTAGTGGTCACCCATCTGAGTTAAACATGCTTTTTTTCAGTGTCTTTCCAAATTGCGACATAAATGCGTCATATCTTACACTTTAAGCTTTGGTTCGCACTGCATCTGTTATGTTTAGGCGTGGTGCTTGACACCAGGAAAGCGTATTGATCGTCTTGTCACTAATTGACATAAAAAAAGCTATTCCTTAAGAAATTCTAAAACTAATAAAAATAAGTATGTCTAAAATAAATTCACACAAATAATCTGATCTGTGCCGATATTCTAGAGATATGTCCCTACTTCAGACAAAAACCTTCGTTAAAATTCATCATCATATTATCAATCATCTTCCTTTTGATCAAACTTGAGGTTTTATATTTTATATCCAGCACCGAAAATAGCTGAGTCATCGAGTTATTATGTTTTTTCATTCACGCTCTTCAAAAGTTTGAATGAATTAAAAATAAGTTTTCAGAAAGTCCAGTGGCATAGTAATGTCAATGTGACGTGTGTCATGATGTGTCAAAACAAAATCGAGTGGTATCCAGGGATTAGTAGTCAAGTGGTTTGTAAGAAAGCAGCAATGTATCGACAATAATGAAAGTCTTGAGTTTTTATGAACATTCCTTTCCGAGTATTCTTGGTATTTGCTACAACATGAAAGTAATCATTGTGAGAAATTAAAATGATAAGGTTTGATATCGCTGGGTAACTAATGTTCATAATAAAAAACTGTGAACGGTCTGTCATCACGTCAGGCTGTCCCTTCACACGGAGCCACGCAGAACTTTACAACTTTTCGGTCACACTGCAGCTATACGGTCGACTTGGCAGCCTCGTCACTTGCTGTCAAAAATGGGCCTGCCGACGTTAATTCCCCGCGCATCCCTCGTGTTATCCACGTCCACTTCCCGCACCCCAGTAAAACTTGCAGAGAGACGTCTGAATTTTATTTGGTATGCCTCTTTGCCCATAATTATACTTCCTATCTAAAACTGTATCACTCATGTCCTTTACTTTACACCTTTGCATAACTCTGTCTCACTTTCACACATAAATTAGTAAGTAGGTGCTCTGAAAGTAAATACCTAAAGTGATCTGTCGTGCCTAAAGAATTAAAAGCATCTGCAAACATAAATTTTCTCCACTTTCACATTTCTTGAGCTATAAATAGAACGCTCGAGCTTTGCCAACCCTACACAACGTAGGCGGCCCATAAGCCTCTTTAGTAAAATATTCCTGCTCTTACGAGTTCTTACCCACAATTTTGCGTTTTACCACTTTCTGATTTAATTCAAAATTAGATATGTAAACAAAGAATACCCAAAAGTCACATATAGGCCTGAAACCTACACTGGAATTCCGTGTTAGGTCAAACCCGCAACCTCTTGCTTTGCGTTGGTCTCATTATATTAAAAGCGAAAATTATTCTATTCTAATTTTTAAGTATTAGGTAACTACCTTCCATAGGCTGCGGTAACCGCTTACCATCTTGTGGGCGGTACGCTTGGTTGTCACTTTAGTTGTATAAAAAAAAAAACGATGTAAGTATGTAATAACAATGTGATGACAAAATTAAGTTCTTCCGTGATAATTTTATAAGTTATTTTTACCTAAATTTTATTGGTTAGATTAGGTATAGATTGAAAAATCAACCTATCGAATGGTGTCAAAATTAAATTGCGTTGACTTCAAAGATTTCGTTTTGCTATGGTGGATACCTGCTCTTAAGCACCATGCAGTCTACCAGACTGCTCTGTGCCTACAATCAGCTATTGTTCCGGTGCGTGCCTTGTCAACGAACTCCAGGACTTTCACCGATCACATGCAGATTAGTTCGCATGTGTGCTGAACTCGTTTCGCGAAGTCACTCTTATTTAAGAACCCTCCTCTTAGATAAGCATCTTGACGCAAAGACGTTTTGTTGTGTTGTGGCACACGTTATCAAATGTCAACTTTTGCTACTTACTCATACCTTAACTGGAATTGGGACCAAATGGTTCATGTTAATTATTTTTTGGGTTCAATTGAAAAAATATTAATAAGTGGGATCAAATGAACAAATTATAGTTATCCACTTATGGCCTTATTCATAAAATAAATTGTCATTTTAGCAGGTTTGGACATTGTCTTTCCTTGTTCAAACAATGATAGATTTGAAAGACATTCTAACAGAGGTTTATAGTTCATTTATGAACAGTAGTATTAAGCTTGTTTTTAAAAGAGACGAAGAAAAAATAAAAGATAAAGATGATTTTAAAAACTTAGCTTACCTAACGCCTGCGCTATGTTTAGTTGGACAAATTTTCACAACACAATCCGATTTAAAGTATTTATTGCGTAGGGTGGTTTATATTGTAGGTACTAGTGTGCAGTGACTTAGCAATAGTTTGATCCGCGACTAATTCGTCTGCAGGTATCGGGTTTGAAAGTATAATTGGTTAGGCAGGTGTAAGCAAACAACTGTCCCGCAATGAGAATCGAACCCCATCTCTTGCACTTCAGCTAATCCATTGCGCCACAGAGTCCGACATAAATACCTTTCCTCTGCGGTAGGTGAGAACTATTACCATCAGATTTAATTACCCACTATCTTCCTTTATCCATCACTCTCATCCCACAAATTGACTGCTCTTCTATCGACGTCAAAACAGTTTAATTGTATCCTTTCAACCTTAAGTTCTGACGAAATATGGGAATGTTAATTTCTGTCATTAGCCAAGACGAAAGTTAAAGATGCCGACAAACAAGAAAAAAAAGGTGACATATACAAAAAACAAAATAGAAAAACATGTATGATCGCACCGCTACAAGCCAAGCCTTGGACGCGTGTTTGTGAAAACAAGTCAAATGTGTTAAATATGGGACATATAGCACGTGGAAATATTCGACACTGGAATGAACTACGTTACTTTGCTAAATGAATTTTTGATTCAAATCAAATTCTAAGTATTTTTCTTGAAACTTGAAATAAAAATTGATTCATGTGATTTAATTAAATAAAACGGTTTGAATTAGCAGTCATCAGTTTAAGGCTAAATGGCACAGTGTAAAATGCCCTGCAAACAATTATGTTTCAAACTTAATAAAAAAAACGGAAGTACCTAATGAGTTTGGGGGTAAAACAGTGACAAGTGAAAAATCCAATAAAAATATTAAAAACAAGTGCATTACAAAAGTATTTGAGACCAAGAAAAAATATATTTTAATATTGTAAAATATATAATAATAATAATAAACCATTTTTTTATAGACATTGTGTGCCTAAAATAGCTTTGCATAAAAAATAAAAACCATGCTAATTCATATGCTATGCATAATTCCACTTACCCGTATTTTTACAGCTACTTCTCCCACACTGCAGCCCAGCTTTCTCTGAAGTATGTAACAAATTATATTGCATCTAACTACTGGTTTCTAATTTTAAATTCGACGTTGTAAAAGGAGTTATTGTATGCCTATCGACTGCAAATCGTAAATTGGACAACCGCCACTAGCACAGATTAAATAATAGTTATACGTACGCAGCCTAGCCGTAATCATCCGCGTCCGCTAATTGAAAACTGGTAAGAATAATTAAAATTAGCATTTCGATGTCGCTTCCATCGTTCTTTATCTTTGTACTTCCCATTATCTTATTCAATTTACGCCCTGAGTGGATTGGGTTTTCCTTCGTATTATGGAATTAGGCCTAGCCACACAGAATGCGGGCGCAATACGGGTTAACCGCACTACGAGCAGCTTACTAAGATACTGTTTAATAAATCTATGATGTCAGAATGTCATAGAGTCAACGATTTACAGGTATTTAGATTATCTCTATGAATAAGCAAGGTCCTAGCAGAAGGTGTTACGTCCTTTGCAAAATATGTTTCACAATCGTATTGTAAAGACAGCCCTGTCGATTGTGTCATGGGTGTTAGAAACTACAAGTCTGATGATACTGCAGCCAGACCCGTAACTAATATTTGCAAATCGTGCAATTGCATTTTTTTATTATTGGTGGGAGTCGAACCAGCATCTTTCAAGTCTAAGTCGGGTTCTCACCCACCACTGTGTACTACCACTATTTAGATTATCAAATACAAGTTCTAAGATTTGATTCAGGCATGGTTTGGCGGATATCAAAACAAAGTTGCCTAAAATGCACACGCTTTGGACGTCTGGCCGGGGCTTAAGCCATCGTCACACATGCCTCAAGGGCGGTCTAATACCACTCTTGCATGACCCGCCATTACATATTTTCGTAACGGATCATTACAATATCTCAGAGTGACATAGAAAAATTTACATGTCATTTGGAAACATTTTTACGAGTTTGTTTTTCACACAGGGCGGCCCCCTTTCTCACGGCGCGTTACGATCTCATTCGCTGAATGTTTCAGAACATTTACTATTTGGTTGATTTTAATCTTTTACTGATAGGTGGGATAATTTGAAAGATTTTTTGTTGAAGCTAATTCTAGAGACTAAATTTATAAAGTGTGTTGCTTTTAATGTGTAGATGCAAGAAGAAGGGAATTTCCGAATTCAGCTCCCAGAGGACGCAGCAAAAAGAAGTTTTCATGAATCGGCGAAAGAAGATATAAAACGTTTTTTTGAATTAATCTTTTAAATCTGACGATCAGTTTTTGCTCAGATATCTACCTTAGGTTAAAAAAAGAAGCAAAGCAGTTTGCTATTAAATATATACCGTTACAAACGATATATCTTAAATAATTAAACGAAAATAAAAAATATAAACTATCATAATATTAGATAATTTATATTAGATTTCATCTTCCCACTATTAATTGATGTCCCACAGGTTGCCTACAAATTACGTCACGGAACCGGGGGCGAGGCGAATCCGACTAATTACCGGACGGGCGCAACCTGTGACACAGACACAGAATACTGAATAGCTCAGTAAAAAGTTAATATTACGTGACTTGCCACTATTCTTAAGTAGACATATGGCTTGCCAACTACTAGCTAACTAGTTGAATTAACCCTATTGCTAAAGTTAACACATAATTACCAACAAGATGAAGTTTTGGATGCACTGGAACTGTTATGTTTATGCGTTGCGCTTTAACATCTGGCGAACGAAAACGGTTTTTTTTTATTATTCTCTTTCGAAGGAGACCTAAGTGCCAGCAACGGCATTACATTAGGAAACTGTCATGATGTTGAAAATGATGAATATTGCAAAATTGAAGTTGAATGAGTTAGAGATAAGCTCTATTGTTCTATTTGATAGATCTGGTTAGTTTTAAACCGACTAGAGCTATCAAATATTAACTTAAAACTATTTTATTATTGTAAACAATGTTAATCCCATATCATTCTATTCTAATTTTCAATATCTAGTATAATGAAAAACTACGTAATAACAAAATATAAGCCAATCACCAAAGTAATAAGATATCTAATTTTCTAATTTTAATCGGATTAACCGATTCCTTCTGGCATGTATTACTACCAGAATATTCATCACTAAAATTTGCTCAGTGACTCACGTCGGCATGAGCTAAGTGACACATCTGAAAGATCAAAATGCGATTTTTGTGCAAAGTTTTTGAACAAGCGAAGCTCAAACCCTTGTCCTTAAAAAATCTGGTCTAGCTAAAGCAGGCAACGGAATGCACTTTTTTGTGCGATCTGTCACCATAGGCGGACATAACGAGGTGACAGATGAGAATAATCTAACGCTATGACCACCTGACCCATCCTTCAAGTTACAGTTTGCACAAAATCTATACGCACCTATTTATAGTCATAATAATGGCAATTTGCAAAAACGAATGTTTTAGCACCTATTTACATAATTAGTATAAATTCGCACCTCGTTTGTATAAGTTTGTACCTCATTTGTTGTTACTTTTTCTGCCATATCCGGCGCTTTTTGTCTGCAGTAATTAGCACATAGTCGCGTGGCAACGCATCCGTGTTATTTATTGTTTGAACTAGAGGTGTCATCGATGCAAAGACGTACATCAAGTTCTAACTCTAAAGGTTGTGAGCTAAAAAGTAAAAACTTCCGGAATTAGAAGCTTAATAGGTACATCTGGAAATGTAAAGATCCTGCGCGATCCACGAAAGAGTTTTTTTTATCTCGGTTTCAAGTTGCTAGCGTCATCTTTTTTTGGGATTTTTTAAAAACGCCGGCCTTTTTTTCTTTTACTTACCATATCCAAATAAAATAAATAATTGTGTAATTTTTATCGAAACATTGCTTTTAAATATTGCTTTGCCACAGTATCAAAAAACTTAATGAAAATTTAAACACTAAGTTAAAATGGCAATCCGGCTTTTCGGAGCACTCACTACTACTCACTTGCTACATCTCTATTCAGACCACCGTATGTCCCTCATTAGTGGACAGACGCTTCAAGTACTTTATTTTTGCACTATGACTCATTTCGAATCGATTCGAAATGACGTTGATTGAGTCTAGACCGGTTGTGTGCCGAATGACCTGTTGATAGAGACGGGCTTTATTAGATTAGTTTTCGTAGTAATAAGTTGTTATGAAAATGGCAAGTTTTTATAGCAATGTAGATAAAGTTTCATGGGGTTAGTCTTTTTTAGCTTTTGTGATCAGAATTTTTTATATCCATAATTTTTTATACTTTACGGGAATTTTTGATTCTGTCCACGGTTATTGCAAGACTATCCACGACTATTAAAAAAGATTAGTTTCAGAATCACTATTTTTACAGATTATTTAAATGGGTGAATACTACAACTACTCTGTAAGCATGAACCGAAAGAATAGATCATTAGTAAGTATTTATCGATCTCCGAGTGACGGTTAGCCATAAAACTGATCTTGTCTGTCTGTAAGCTGTTCGGCGCCACAGTTGTACCTATCACTAACCGTCAATTAGCTTACTTCACACTTAGGTACTCGAAGTTTGTGAAATAAGACAAATTTATTAGTAGACAAATTGTAATAGAAACTAGTTTGACAACCGATGCGACGCGGCGGGTTCAATTCCTGCCTTGGTATATAATGTTTGTCAAATATTTTATTCCGAGTGTTCTGGTAATTTTGCCATAATACAAGCTCTGCTTAGCTTGGGGTTAGATGATGCTGTGAGGATTGTGCAGCATTATTGTTTTATTTGTTTATTAATCATATCAGAGGCACATAATACGATTAGTAAATCAGAATGACTGAAGATCCAAAAAGACTGACAATGATTCTTCAGGACAGCGAAATATTATGTCTACCCAGAAGGTATATTTTTAAAATATTTTAGCGTACGTGTGTAAAGAAACCTTAATTCGCAATTAGACTAAAAACAAGTAAACAAATAGCCGTCGTGTGCGGCCCATCACCGCATAGTTTCAGCTTCAGCGGCGTCTTTCACGTGCAATGGGCCCTGAAGCGTTGTCGCAGCGATTACAGCGCGTTTCACGCCTTTTTTGTGCGACTCGCGGCGGCCGTGTCGCGTGTGTGAAGACGTCTTTAATAACGCGTGAAGTGTCAACTGTGGAGTTAATTGCAGACACGTTGCTTTTGATTTGATTTGCTAATTAGCTTAAGCCAATTCGTCTACGAGATTCGAAGCTCACAAGACATCATAAATGGCTATTTTTCCTACTGTTGAAACACTGGCCTACAGTCTCAAGCGAGAGCAAATTTTTCCTACTGAGTGCTTAGCACGAAAAACTCGTTTGACAATCGTTAATGTAAACGTATTGTCCTGCTGTCAATTTGTGTAAGATTTTTAGCAGCGCCTCTTTAGTGCGTTAAATGAACTACCAAAATTCCATACAAACCGACAGCTGAACGATACGTTTACATTTACGATTGTCAAACGAGTTTTACGTGCTATGCACTCTGTTGAAACACTCTCAAACAAGAGCAAATGAGTCTTATATTATTGTTTATACATTTTCAGAACTCCTGCAAACGATAATTTACGTTTTATTCAGAGTCGTGACGTCAAAAAAAAAAAAAACTGACACCAGAGATCACGAAAAAGCCGATTGTTTGACAATCCTAAATGTAAACGTATCGGCCAGCTGTCAATTTCACAGGGACTTCTAGCGCTAAACTCAGACTCGTGGTAAAATTAGTCGAAGCAATCAATGTAATCTATCTATTATTGCAAACTATCTTCTTACCATGACAATAGCAAAGTATACTTAATGAACAAGACAAGAAACAATAACTAACAATGAAATATCGAAATCCAACAGAAATCGACTCATTACTAAAAGCCTTGAATCAAGTTACAAATTTTAATTAAAAAGCAACCAACGCTTCATCGAACCGCGTTTACAAAACCCCTTAATCTGTAGAGGAGGTAATGCGAAACTACGGAAATTTTTAGTATCGCTTGTATTATATTAGCGACTGTCGTATACAAGTTGTATACGACAGTCGCTGTACGCTGAAAACAAAACTGTTAATGGTCACGAAACATTCGTATTGCGTGTCGGTGTACGAATCATGTTTTTTGGTAGGTACGGCCTCTTCAAGGGAAACTAGATGTATGCTATTCCAGACCATTTATGCCTGTGCTCATATAGATCCATTCAGTCGTCTGGGCGTAATGCTCCCACAAACATACCAAAGATCCAAACTTTCCCCTTTATAATATTATGCGAACGCTTGGTGACTTAGATCGTTTCGCAGTACCACTTCTCCCTACCTTAATGTCTTTACCGCAAGGAAAACTTCGGTTACCGCTAAATATCTCGAGGATTTTGTAAAGGTCAAGTTGGTAAAATTAATTACCAGCTTAATAAATAAATAGCTATTAAGTGTCCCAGATACCCTTCGTAGATTATAGAATATAATAGAATAGAAAAATATTTATTTAACGCCACACAATAAACATTATGTTGAAACATTGTGCAGTAAGAGTAGTCGAGTTCTCTGTGATAGAGCTCGTCCGGGGAAGGACTACCACCATACCTATTTCTGCCGCCAAGCAGTAATGCTCGCATTGCTGTGTTCCGGTGCGAAGGGTATGGTTTCCGGTGAAATTACTGGCACATGAGGCTTTCGATCTTAGCCTCAAGGTGGCAACCCGCGAGTGATACCTCTGGTATTGCAAGCGTCTATAGGCTGCGGTAACCGCTTACCATCTTGTGGGCCGTACGCTTGGTTGCCGCTTCAGTTGTATAAAAAAAAAAAAAAAAAGTTTTACAAAAAAATATATTATTTATATTGATTTTATTTATCAATTTTTTTTAATTTTATTTTATTGATTTTCAATCGTAGCATGTTTTAGTTCGATATCCACTTTATAGGCGGTTAAGAAAATTGATATTGATATAAATGTTAATTATTAAGATAAGTGTCAAAACCCTTTTTTTAGAAGGTTTGTATTATTAGTATGCCCAAGGCCCAAAGTAAGTCAGTAAAATAATAATGATTTTTAATTCCTAATCTATCGACCGCCGTTCACGAGAGTAACACAGTATGCGTACAATGCGATTATTGGTTTGGTATTGATCAATCTGTTCACCTAAAAGTTAGTTTGACTACTTTTTTATTATTTCTAAATTAAGGTTAATAGGTGTTTATATTTAAAAGTTTTTATTTGCAAAAACTTTTTAATATCTACTAACTTTTAAAATAAAACCTAATCAAAAACAATCCCTAAAAAGGGCCTGTAACATTCCACAAGGAATAAAATATTTTACATTCGGCATTGCCTATGGTACACGAACACAGAGCGACATTGCAATTAACACACACAAACATGGTGCTTGAGATTCTTAGTGTGCTCATAAGCTCCGCCTCAAACAAATTTTGACCAATCCCAGAGCTCTAAAGCTATAGATCGTTGTGGCAACACGCCTCATATTTTTCGTCACGGAACAGCGACTCAGGCGCGACTCACACATTGTTAAAGCAAGCGTTCCTTACTTTGAAGATACCGGATCCAAGCTTTCGTGCTGTCTCGTTCACACGTCGGATTAACTTGAGCCGGACTACATGAAGAAAATCACTGAAAAGACTGACTAACGACTATTTTTTTGAAAAACTATGTTTTTATCTAAACAATTAAATTGTTAATCAAACAGTAGAAATATAGTTTGAACCAGTATCAGGCGATTTACATGACAATTATGAAGCCGGGGAGGCTATGCCGATGACAACAACCGAGTGGCAGAAAGGGACAGGCAATCAGGTTGAACGGCTTCGAAGGCTGTGGAGGCGGCCGGTTTGACCATTTTTTGTTGGACCGCTGATTGTGAAAGATTACACTTGAGAGTCGAAATACATCTTTACATCACACGTCAGTGGGCACTGAGCTGTCTTCAAAGTAACACGGATTAGACACACGCAGTTTCTTCTTCATCATTATGTCTGCGCTCAAGCTGTGATAGTGAAATACTGAAATTGTGATCTTCGAGGACGTTTGCATGTGTTTGAACTGATTTGGTGGTTGCAGAGACATTTACTTCATCGGTTGTTTTATTATCTTCGATGGCGGTATCTACCCTTAACATGACGCCGTACTTTACAGGATACTCCTTTCAAGGTATGTTTCAGTTGATTTTTTCTATTATATTCTATTTTAGCATTATTATTTTCATTTTCATTATCAAAATTTGATTTAAATATAAATTGTTATAAAAAGGTGCCATTATTAATATCTTTCATCAAACATTTTCTTCTGTCTGCCGCATTGCTCACTCTTAGCCTGATGATATCTCTAGGTTATAAGATTCGATATAAAAAGTTGTATTCTTTTTACTTGCTTTCAGGCTTGTTGTGTAAAATAATTTGTTTATGGTTACGAGTTATTTTACTACATCATCTATTTTTTTTTCTTAACGAAGCATTTTGGCTCCTAACACTTTCATAAACATCTCTTGCTTCAGATCCCCTCACATTGTATTATCCCTCAACAGGTTGCCATAAATATGTATAATCAAAAAACATGTTTATAACACCGTTAATTAGCTATTTAGCAACTGATTAAAGATCAATCATCGATTTTTTTCCTAAATGACATAATAAAGTCTAATGGCCGCTTTTCGGAATCAAAGGGCCAGAAACGATCATAAAACTATAAACTCACGACGGATTACAAAGTGCCTTTTACAGCTACCCATATAACAATATTTCATCCTCGCGCGTCGGGACCAAAATAAGAAAGAATTATTATAACCTCACTTTTTTCATTTATAACTGAACCTTGTTTATGCCACGCTTTCTGGAATGGTCAAGGACCGTAAGCTATAGAAAGCGACTTGTCTCTGTTTCAATAAAGCATTCTCTGTCACGACTCTCTATTGTCATAGACATCATTATTTGAACGATCTTGATCCTAATTGAAAAATTATGGAGTTTATTATTGCGTTTTATTTTATATGCAGTGACGATATTAAACTTTTACAGAAACAAATTGATTAGGTAAAATATTTCTTATTATATTAAATTGTTTACCAAATAATCATGCATGCATTTTTTATTAATATCCCAGGTCAATAAATTCTGCTTCCTTTCATAATTCAATTACAATTCTCTTCTATAGTTCAATTTTAATAATAGTAACTATCATAAACTCTGAATTTACCTTTTGTCTTATAATATTCCTTGTTACTTTGTTTACCTTATGGCAGGCAGGCGACAGTTTTTTTGTTACTACAGTTTCATGGCCAACCGTTTTAAATATAGCTATTATTGTGTTACCTACATAGTTTTTGTGTTTGTTCATTTGTATCTTTTTGCTTAGTCTACTAAACATTAGTGCCATATAATACTGTGTTTAAGTCTCCTAAAATGTGCGATTACTCCTTCAGACTGCTAATTTTTTTTGGAAATTTCTGATGGTTTTAGTGACTCGATTATTTTTGTGCATGAACCCATTTCTCATGGTTTGCAAAATTTCTAGAACTAAACTATCAGAAATTTTAAGGTTACTAATTGGTGGAAAATGAGGTTCTTTTAATAGGAGAAGGAAACAATCGAAACTTACTTGATATCTTCTGTTGAAGATCTTCAGATGAGATGGCTGCTGGTTCGAACTTCCACCACAATTCACATTTGTATATATTTGCTAGTGTTATTTTTGGATTTGAGTTATTTTCTACCGGCAGAGATTTTAGATAAATTTGGATTATATTTTTTTTGGTAAATTTTTTGATGCACAGCACAGAGCAGACCTTGTGGTAATTTTTTTGAACGAATGAGTGAGTCTTGAAAAATCCAGTGTTCATTCTTGAGCCTTCTCGCTTCTAATTGGGTGGTTTCGATTGCATTGGGAATGAATGAGAGGGAGGATACAGATAATAATAAATATAAATAGGTTTTTCAGTGTATGTACCAGATGGCGCTAACATTATTCCCCGGGCTGAAGGAATGCCTTCTGAACAACTACTAAATATGCAAGTATGAATTGAAAAAATGAAAAGTAAATTTAGAATAATATAGCAATAAGAATACAAAGTTAAGCGTTAAATTATGCTAGATAAAAAGAGCTAAATTTGTCAAGAATCTATTGAAGAGGCAGCCTATACAGCTTTACTACTGGTCTGACATAAGAACCAGTCTTAGTTTTAACTTTCGCGACTCTAGTTATTTGGTCTTTGCCAGGATAGAGTTCTTCGACTATAGCTATAGGCCAGCTTAATACTGGAGCGTTATCGTCTCTGACAATCACTATTTGCCCTATCTCGATGGGCTCAGATGGAGTGTTCCATTTCTGTCTAATTTGAAGCGAGGTTAAATATTCTACCCTCCATCTATGCCAGTAGGACTGAACTAGCTTGTTTAGTAATTCGTAGCGCGCAAGTCGGTTTTCCGATACGTCATGAACGTCTTGCGCTGGAAGATACTTTAAAGGGGTAATATTCAGAAAATGCGATGGTGTTAGTGCTTCTAATTCATTAGGATCTGAACTTAAAACACACAGCGGACGGCTGTTCAAAATGCCCTCAATTTGAACCAAGATAGTATTTAATTCTTCGTATGTTAAGATCTGACTCCCGATTGTTCTCTTCAAATGGGTTTTGACAGATTTAATGTTACTTTCATAGATACCTCCAAAATGAGAACCCAATGGAGGATTTCTTTTAAATTGAATATGTAAGTCAGCCAAGCGCTGATCGATATATTTATTATGCGCATCAGAAGTTAAAAAAGTATGTAACTCGTCAAGTTTTCTTTTGGCTCCTACGAAGTTAGTTCCTCCATCGCTTAGGATCATAGAAACCGGGCCCCTTCTACTAATAAAACGTTTGAACGCCGCTAGAAACATTTCGGTACTTAGATCGGAAACCAATTCCAAGTGCAAAGCCTTTGTTGTTAAACAGATGAATAAACAGAGATAAGCCTTTACACTTTTCACTCCTCTACGGCGATAAGGTGTTACAAAGAATGGACCTGCGTAGTCAACGCCAGTAAAAACGAAACTTTTGACTTCGCTTACCCGAAAGTGGGGTAAATCTGCCATAAGTGGGCAAGTATTTTTAGGTTTTAATTTAAAACAAGCATTGCAACTTCTTAGGCGTTTACGTATCATATTTCTAGCAGAGAGAATCCAATAGCTCTGTCGTAACAAAGCTAGCAGAAGGCTAGGACCAGCGTGAGCGTTCGCGATGTGAGAGTGATCGACCAGTAAATACACAATCGGATCATTTGCGGGCAAAACGATTGGATGTCTTTGCGTGAAATTTAATTGAGCGTTATTTAAACGTCCGCCTACTCGTATAATATTATGTTTGTCAACGAAAACGTTTAATTTTTGAAAAGCAGGACAATTTAATTCGCGAAAATGTCTCTTTTGAATACTTCGAATGATATATGTTTGTGCGGTTTCTAAGTCCTGAACAGTTATTACATTACGTGATTTTAATATTTTTGCAAATCGCAACACGTAGACTACTGCATGTAGGTATTTATTCCACTGCGACATACGGTCAGCTAGGTCGTATAGGACGTCACATTTTTCAATGGTTTGAACGGCAAAAGTTGATGCTTTTATTTCAGGTAGTTCAATGACAGGTAAAGGGTTAGTATAAGTTTGAAAAGGCCATTCATTAGGCGGGAGAGCGAGCCACGATGGGCCGTGAAACCACAATGTGTTGTTAACAAGCTTGCCAGGCATGACAGGGCGAGATATAATGTCCGCTGGATTTTCCTTTCCAGGTATGTGAAACCAGTGTCGTGCTGGCAAGTTTTCGTTTATAGCGGAAATTCGGTTGGCAACAAATGTTTGGAATCTAAATGGCGGAGCGTGAATCCAAGACAACGTTACCGTGGAGTCTGAAAAAGCTATGATTTCGTTAATGTGAACGCGTTCACTGATGCAGTCGCGTACGGTTACAATTAAACTAGACAATAGCAGCGCAGCGCAAAGCTCGAGACGCGGTAGGGTGACAATATTGCTCGCAGAAGCTACCTTTGATTTTGCGCAGAGTAGTGCAACATGACCTACGTCACTCTTACCTTGGCTAACGCGCAAGTAAATAGCGGCGCCGTAGCATTTTTCGCTTGCATCAGCGAAACCAAAAAGAGAAATATTTCGCGAGTTTTGGAATATGCCAACGTGGCGTGGAATTTTTATATTTTCCAAAACGTGAAGTTCGTTTAAAAATTGAGACCATTGGTCGGATATATAAGTGGGGACATCGTCGTCCCAGTCTAAGTCGCGTTTCCAACATTCCTGGACAAGTAATTTTAATAGCGCGGTGACCGGTCCGAGCAGAGACAGTGGGTCGAACAGCCGAGCGGCCACCGAAAGTATGGCGCGTTTAGTACATTTTTCGTTATTACATACATTATATACATTTTTCGTTATTAGCGTTGACCTTGAAAAAGAAAACATCTTCATGGGTTTTCCATTGAAGACCAATTATTTTAATATTATTGTGCTCGTCGAATTTAACAATATCAGGAGCTCGATGATCTATAGGTATGCGTTGCATTAGCTCGGTACTATTCGTGACCCATTTAACGAGATTGAAACCTCCTGACTTGAAGAGTTGCGTAAGTTCGTGATACAGCTGTTCAGCTTCAGAGACTGTGGGTACAGATGAGACATAATCGTCCATAAATAGATGACGTTCAGCTGCCCACGCTGCTGCTGGCCAGCGCGTGCGCTCATCATGAGCAAGCTGTCTCACGACGCGCATTGCCAGGTACGGCGAACTAGATACGCCGAAAGCTACGCGGGAAAATTCAAATGTCGCGATTGGGTCATCTGGATTAAATCGGTATAAAATGCGGAGGAAGCTATGCATTTTAGGATTTAATTTCAGTTGAAAAAACATTTTTTCAAGGTCAGCGGACATGGCAATCGGAAAAAGTCGAAGATTAATCAATAAGTCGAAAATGTTAGTCTGTAAGTTAGGTCCGGTGTAAAGAACGTCATTAAGCGATTTATTCGAGCTTGTTTTGCAACTTGCGTCCAGAACGATTCTGGTTTTTGTAGTAGTCTTATCAGGACGATAGACGGCGTGATGCGGGATGTAATAGCACGGACCAGGCGCGGGAGTTTCGACTTTATTTAAATAACCTTTGTCGATGTAGTCTTGTAGCGTAGCGTTATAATTTTTGCGTAATTCGGGATTAGCGTTCAAGCGTTTTTCTAAATGTAGTAAGCGTGTTTTAGCGATATGATCGGAACGACCGAGTTCAGTAGGTTCATATTTGAACGGAAGCGTAACAGTATATCGCCCGGTATCGTCGCGAGAGAAAGTATCTTTGAAAATGCGTTCGCATGCCTCATCGTCCGGGCTAAGATGTTTTTTAGTAGGTACACTATCGAGTTCCCAGAACCGTTGAGTTAGGTCATCTAGCGTAGGTTCAATGACCGCGTGAAATGTCTGGTTGGCATTACGAGGTGGGTACGGAACGCAGTCCGCCCTTCCCATCACTACGTAACCCAGTGAAGTCTCAACTCCAACGACGGAGGAGCCTGGAACAGTTATTTTGCGGCTACCTAACAAAAATGGGAATAGCTCGTTACTGATCAGACAGTCGATGTCAGCAGGCGAGTGATAGGCATCATCAGCCAACGGAAGGTCGCGTAAATGTCTCAGCTCGGACGTATTTACGAGAGCGTTAGGTAATTTATCAGTGATTGTATCTATGACGCGAGCGTTGATAGTGTAACTACAACGTGCGTCGAAGCGGGAATGAATTGTAAATTTAGCGAAACCTATAACAGGTTTGATTGCAAGGCCTATACCTTTAATAGTAGCGGGAGCGTGCGTTATATTTATATTTAAGCGATCACAACATGATTTTGTGATAAAGTGGCACATGGAACCACTATCTAGAAAAACTCTCATTCTCAAGCGTTCACCTGCTTCGTTGTACACAAATACAACGGCGCTAGGTAAAAGTACGGTAGCGGTATTAGCGTTACGATTAGAAGTCGTAAATGCGGCACTTACGTGTGTCGATGGCGGCGGCGGACCTTGTTCCGCGTGAACATAAGGTTCACAGTTGCGCGCGTCCGCTAGCGGCGGCGCGGGCGCGGGCGCAGGCTGCGCGGGGTATGGAATGTAGGTATCATTCTCGCACGTGGCGGCGGCAAGCGGTTGCGAGCGCGTGGTACCTGAGCGGGCGGCACCCGCGTCGGCGCTAGCGGGTTCAGATCTAGTTGGACCGATATGTAATTGCGTGTGATGCATGCGACTGCACACAGTGCACCTATTCTGTGAGCGGCATGAATTTACATTATGAAAACCTAAACAATTTGTGCATAAATTGTTAGTTCGTACGAAGGTAATTCTCGCGGGCACGTTTAGTTTGAGAAAAGCTTCGCATCTGTAAAGCGGGTGTACACTGTCGTTTTTGCAGAAGGCACATTTTGGATGATTATCATTTTGAGTAACAAACGACTGCGCACCCGATGATCGGGGTTTATATGATTGCGTTTTGTTGTTAGAGGCAGCAGCGGCCTTACTAGTTACCCCGGTATTGCGGAGCATGTGAATCTTGCTCTGTTCTTTAATAAATTTTGTAAGCGAGTCGAAAGTAGGTAACCTTTCCTCCCGGTGAGCTTGTTCGAATAGATTGACGGTCTCTTTATCTAGCTTAGTTATAGCTATATGCGTAAAGATAAAGTCTGAGAGGTCGTCAATACCTAACTGCTTCAACGCAGATTGAGCGGCACAGAAAATTTCCAGAAATGCGTCTAGCGAGTTAGTAGAAGGAGACTGGCTACCTTTGAAAGAGAGTATTTGTTCTAGGTACATTGTAGCCAGTGTCCGTTTGTCTTGGTATTTATCTTTGAGAGCGTTCCACAAAATTTCGTAGTTACTAGCGATCGGTGGTATTCCTGCACAAACGCTTAAGGCTTTGCCAGACAACTTCCCGATAAGATATTGCACTTTTTCTGCTTCAGACAGACTTGAATTGTTATGTATGAGCGCGGTGAAATTTTCGTAGAACACTACCCATTTATTAGGGGAACCATCAAAGGACACTAACTCCAAAGCAGGGAGCTTACGTTTTAAAACATCGAAGTTATTAGTAGAAGTTTGCGTTGGCGTTTTAGATTGGACCGATTGAGTACAAGCGAGTTCAGTTTCTACAGACTTTATGTGACAATAAAGTTCATCAAATGCAATTAATGGTGCAAAATCAGGAACAGCTTTAGAACGAGCAGCTAGTCTTACCAAATTTAACTGTTCTGTCACTTCAATGTACTCTTGACGAACCCTTTCTAATGACTTTATTCTGACAAGAAATAAACGTTTCACTTTTTCATCGCTACTGTAATCGGTACTCAGGTCATACATATTTTGCACTATTTTGAATAAGCTTTGTTGCTTTGCGGTGAGCATTGTAATATTATTTTCCAATGAATGAAATTCATCATCCTTTTTAGACATTTTTGTAGGTGGTTATTACGTTTAAAATAACAAGCAGGTACGTAATAACGAGAAATAATGGAAAATATGTATGTATAAGCGGTAAACCAACAATTCGAAACAAATCACAAGTAAAAATGTAATTACACAAATTATCAGCCCAGAGAAAAAATGGCGGCGTATGCGTAAGAGTGTGCAGTTGCAACCGGTAGAAATGCAAATTGAAAATGCGTGTCTAGTGTAGCGTATTTTTGTATAAATGTTGATAAATAGTATGTTGTATGCATGTAGCGTAAATAAATAAGCGTTTGTAATGTTTTATAGCGTTGCGAATGCGTATTGTAAAGTATATTGTAAATGCGTGTAGCGTAGCGTGGGTTTGGGAATAGGCGTAAATTGCGTAAATAGATATATAAAAGGGACGGAGTAGGTATAATGCGGCTTTGAAGGACCAGAAATTATGGTGGAAAATGAGGTTCTTTTAATAGGAGAAGGAAACAATCGAAACTTACTTGATATCTTCTGTTGAAGATCTTCAGATGAGATGGCTGCTGGTTCGAACTTCCACCACAATTCACATTTGTATATATTTGCTAGTGTTATTTTTGGATTTGAGTTATTTTCTACCGGCAGAGATTTTAGATAAATTTGGATTATATTTTTTTTGGTAAATTTTTTGATGCACAGCACAGAGCAGACCTTGTGGTAATTTTTTTGAACGAATGAGTGAGTCTTGAAAAATCCAGTGTTCATTCTTGAGCCTTCTCGCTTCTAATTGGGTGGTTTCGATTGCATTGGGAATGAATGAGAGGGAGGATACAGATAATAATAAATATAAATAGGTTTTTCAGTGTATGTACCAGATGGCGCTAACACTAATACCTATGATACAGAGAACTGTAGTGTGTGTGTAACTGGACTAATGTGATTTAAATAACATGTTATAAATAATAATTGATTAATTTAATGCCTAATAGTTAAATTAAATTTACAAAAACTAAATAATATTAACAGCAAACGTACGATTACTCTTCTTCTGAACTCATTTCATTGTTTCCCCTACGGCTACTTCCATCATTTCAAAGGTTCGGTATAAATAACAACGGATGTTCGAAAAACCTCACACACTGATACTGTTACACATAAATCATTACCATACGAAAACATTTCGATAGTATTGTTGAAAATGTCACTTCGACTTACGACCTGTATCGTCTAAGCTAAATTAAAAAGAATATATTAAAAGGGTTGAGTGAGAATAGGAGCAAGATATGAAAGAATGCCGACAAAGTCATTATACATAAATGGACAATCTACACAAGTATTTAAAAAAACTAAAACAAAAATATGGTAGGTACCTACAGCCTTATGTATAGTAGGTATGATCCTACTATAAACCTCTGTTAGTTAATGTCTTTAAAATCTGTTACAGTCCTTGTTCATTGAAAGACATACGAATGACATGGAAAGACACTACTTACTGTTTTTTTTACGATTATGGGGGTTTCATTAAATACACCTTACACCTTACAAACAAAAGCCTAAAGAAAATTTTTTTTTTTAAACAATTTGTTTATACTCTATCTAAATTGAATAAAGTTTTCGCATGCAGTCATATTTTCATCATGCGGCATTCTAAATAAGGATTGAACAACACATAATATGACCTGAAGGCTTTTGTAATGGTTTCTTGACTTAGTTAACTGATATGGATAAACATGCAATAAATTATTAACCAAAGGATAGAACTTAAAATTTTATTGTTATTATGGAAATTAAAACAAATTAAGAATTCACTGTTTATCCTGAGTGAGTCACGTCAGTCGAGAGCAATCCCGTACCGAGACCAGTTTTTTTTCGTTTTAATAATATCTTGAATTTTAATTCGAGCCTAAATTATACGACTTTCTGTATCATATAAGTCGAGATTAGTGTCATAACCCGCTCTGATGTGCCCGTGAACATCACAAAACATTTGTTTAATTCGGTAAGATGATAAAAGATTATTTTAAGCAAAGTATTAACGATCTTAAAACTAAATGTTCATAGACTATGCAAAACTAAGTATATAAACGCTATAAAGGATTGAATTTATTGATAACGTCTTTTAGAATTTATGTTCTATGATCAAGCTGTTTTAAATTTGAAATAAGCGGAAGATAGTAACATAAAAGCCCTTAATATGAAAGTAAATGTCGGTATTAGTTCGCATAATGCGGTCGATGATAGCCGGCGTGATCAGATGGGCCCCAGGCTATGTGACGGCGCGTTGATGCAGAATATACCTCTCGTCGATGCACCTTGTAATTACCTCGCAAACCATGGACAAAACAGACACTGTATTTTCATCAAATCAAACGATAAATCCAAATCAGCAAAGCAAAATCAGACTTAATCAGCAAATTTTGGTTTTAATAACAGCAGTCGTAAATTCCCGCCTCAATTAGGCTTTATTCGATGAAGGCAATTATTAAAACGATACTGCCGTCCTACATTGGTTTTCTGACCTTTATAAAGAGTTCAGTACCATAATCAAGGTTTAGTCACATTCATATCACGGGCCGACAAGCGGTGCACATCTCACGCACACCGCGGAGCGAGGCTGCGCGCGCGCAGATCAAAGGCACCGACAGGCTCTTTTAGCCGCATAATATGACGCGCCCCCCGCCCTCGCCCGCGGCCGGCGAAATGCCTCGATCTACCTCACAGGCGCTTACTTGCCATTACTTATACCGATCTACTAATAAACAAATTTGATGTAATGGATATCATCAGCGGATACTTTGATCTAAAACATTTTGTAAGACTGGTTTTGTACAAACTTTGATACTTTTAACTTACATTAATTTTTCAAAGAACTAATTTAATTATTTATTATTAACAACTAACATATTATTAGCTATTATTATTAACTCCGTCGCCAAAGTTGACTTATACGAACCTACTTGAAATTGAAATCAAGTTAAACTTGAAAACAATAAAAAAAAAAAAATTGTCTAGGTGTGCTTCGTTTTATTAGTCTAACAATATTCGTACTGTCTAATAATAATATAAAACAAAAAAAAAAAACAAACGTAGTATAGGTACCTTTATTCAGAATCACAAAAAAAACAAAGTCATCACCTAATGATAGTTGTAGAAAATACAATTGATTCAGTCACTTTATTCATAAGAAAGATGATTCAAATCTTATCCGATTAAACGAAAGGTCATCAACAAAGGGGTATATTGCGCGTTGAAATCTTTCAGAAAGAAGAAAAAGCGTTGAAAAGATTATCAGATTTATGTGAACTCGAAGATCGGAATCTAAATAACCGCAGGCGCGATGCCTTTCCGCGACATAAGTCGAAGGCTTTCGCTGATAATGCGCTTTTAACATCACCGAACGCAAAGTATCATCGTGTCGGGACTCGGGTCCCACAAAGTCGTGAAGTTTTCGCTACGCACTTATCTTTGAGAACGTGAGTTTGGCAACATACGTGTGATTCTTAAAAAAGTTCAAAAGGATGTTTCCAAAAACTAAAATATATATAATCAATAATATAAGTTAACCAAACGAGATACGTAGTACCTAAAAGGTATGTATATAAAAAAACCTCAGGTCAAATATACTTTTCATAATTATGATGGAAGTTCCTTCAACACTTTCACATCTAAATAACTCACTGAATTCTTACATCTATTGTCCAGCGTCGGCAAAGTCAACGTCAAAGAGTCCATTTCGTGAAAAGAGTCCGTCAAATTAGTACCTACATAACACGTTATGAATACGGAATGAGGTCAAATAGGGCACTCTATTATGTGAAATAAAATATTCAGGCCCATTCATTAGGTAAAGCTTTGCCACATTTAGATATGAAGCAGGTTGACTCATTAACACCACCACAATAATTGCCTTTTACATTTGGCAACAAGGCATTTAAGTGATAAATGCTTAGTAAAACGTTAGTCACTGCAACCTATTGTAAAACGAACATATTGACGTTGCTACATGTATTGAGAACCCGTGGCAAATATAAAATAATTGAATAATAGAACTTTACTTGGTTTGGGGCTATATGACACTGTGATGATGATAGCAATATTAGTTTTTTTTTAGCCAAATCCTTCTAAATTATCTATTCAGCGTCTAGTGACAAGTGCAGACGCTGGAGTGCTCGGGACCAGTTAAGTTAGATGATGTAGGCTTCCCCAGCACTTACACCATCCTCTCAGCTTAGCCCGATAGCCTGTAATGTGGAGCGAAGCCGCGGGTTTCCTCACAAAGTTCTAACAATTTTTGACGCGAGTGCATATGCGTGAACCGGCGCCGATAACCTGCTTTCATCATAAATATAGTCTCAAGTTGACGTGCCGAAAGGAGTTGCCTAAGTTTGAACAGTTGTCACCGACCTCTTTGGATACTTTTCTTTAATAATTTGAATTTGTTTTTCTTTCTCTAACCGCTTTCTTGCGCATGTGTTATGGTTGAACACAGCATTTTTCTTAAAATATCTATTTATTATTCAACGCGAGAAGTGGCTTCCGTGAGTTAACTGTAGCTACGAGTATCACAAGTTTTGTCGGCCATTGCTTTGATGCAAAATAAAGTTTAATTACTACTAACTCTGTTTTGGCCCCCTGTTTTAATTCAGTAATTAGTTTTAACGTAGGTACTTATGCTAATAAAGTATTAACGTAATGTACCGTGCCCAAAACACAATTTCTGTATTTGTGATCTATTATAATTTTATTTATTAAACACTGTGATGAAAGCTTACCGTAATAAAACTTCACCAAAGCCAGCATTCTAAATTCATATTTTATTTCGGATAAAGCATTTATTATCCGAACATTGAATTTTAGTATCAAAATCCAAAGCTATTACTCGTATGAGTATTATCCGTCGGAAAGTATAATAGAATTGATTTGATACTCGATTGCGTACGCCACGCGACTATGATGATCACAGAACATACAATAGTTTTTACCAACACGACCGCAGCTTATGTTATAGTTTGTACGTGAGCTAGACCATAGAATAAGTAGCAGTTTCTACGCACACGACCACACGTAGTCGGTCGCAGTGTGAAGGAGGCTTAATGAAATGACACGGCCTTTGTGAATGCCGCCCAATTCTAATGCCTATTGAGATGGAATTTCACCTCTTTGTTGCTTGATTTCTGATAGTAATAGTTTTATTAGAAATCCAAAGAAATCTTCAACCTGACAACTCATTGTTACAGCCAAGGAAAAATATACTATAGAGATCAGAGTTTAGCTATGTCAAGTGAGGTCAAGCCAATCTCTCTTTACTTTAAAAATATGCAAATTTTCATATTTGATAATAAAATTATTTATTATGAACTGTTCATACGCATGTCTTTATAGTGCCTGAACACTTTACGTGGTCAATATTTTTGCTCTGAGCAATGAAAAAATTCAGGATTAATCATATTATCATGTACCTTTAAAGGTTTAGGTGTTGACCGAATACGATAAAAAATGCTCTCTAAGATCCTCTTATCGATGATATGTTTCAACAATGATTGATTTTTATTTGCGAAAATAAACTCTAACTTTACAAATTATAAATAGAATTCAATTTCAATAAAACATAAAAGGAATATTGTAGTGATTCAGAAATAGTTTCATTTATTTCGGTTTTCGAATTTATTATAGAAAAACCCTGCCTTAAACCAATTTTATTTTAAATAAAGATGTTTTAAAAAAATATAGTAAACCATTTAACATACAAATTACCGTCATACATAACCCCATACTAAGGTTATCTGAAACTATGAATAGAACTCAGAAACACTCAGACCCGGAAAAAACGATTTTCAGATCATGCAAACATTTGCCCCACAACCGGAATCAAACCCTCAACCATTCGCTTCCACAGAAACTCGTGCTTCTCGTCCCTCGACACCGAAGTGGCTAAAAGTTTTAACTAAGAAAAAAAACTTTTTTAAATGGATTTTATACAAGCACCTCTACCAACACCTCTAATAATTAATTTATTAATAAATTGATAATTTGTAGTTAAAAAAAAAAAAAACAGGTTATTATAGTTATACATATACGCTGTAAATTTCATTCCAACAGAACTTAATCCTAACATTACGCTAGAAATAAAGCTAAATTCGTATCTTGTCTGCTAAAACCAAACTTAACATTATTCATTCTCGTCTAAGCACGTATCTCTAAATGGTAAATTCAACATTAATTACATCCCTGAACTCTGACCGGGTTTCTAAGGAACGTCCAACGGTTATCGTTCACAGCTCATATGTATTGCGAGGAAAGTGGTGCCGACAGACCTAACTGTAATAGCTGGTTTCCTACTATAGTAAACTACTTCAACTAGCTTTAAGACGGTTCAGAATGATCCTTGTGATAAATGACTGAATAAATTTTTTTTTTTACTTTACTTTACTTCCTAAAGTAAGAGACATTAAAAAGAGAGCTCGAGCTCTTCATGATAAGCTCGAGTATTACCACAATACTTTGTTGTGCAAAGCAGTAATGCTTACATTGCTGTGTTTCGTTGCGAAGGGTAAAGATGTCGGTGAATTTCCACGCGCATGTTACTTTCGATACAAGCCTCAGTGTGACGCGCGAGTGATGGGTACTATAGGCTAGGGTAACCACTACCTATCAGGTAGACTGTATGTTGATTTTACACTATGGTTATTTTATAAAAACCAATTCTCAATCCAACTTAAAAATTTATATTTACCTACTTGTATGACATACGAGCGGTGTAATGTAATCATGTTTAGAGTACCAGCTGCATTCTTCATAAGCTGGGCCGTGACGTGCAGCCTCATATAAATTTTACTATAGGCACATTAATGTCGCGTCGTGAAATTGATTTGCAACCAGAAACATATTATGATTGTGAAAACTGGGTTTACGATTTATTTGCTCTATGCGATATCGACTCCATACATTTACACTATCACTGCAAAGCTGGCTTTCTCGCACTGTATTCGGTGTGACTGCACGTTTTCAGTGTAAGTGTGGCATTTAAAACGTGTGTGTAAAATGGTGGATTTTAGTTTGATGAATATTATAATTGTTCTATAATAATTGTGACACCTTCGCATATGACGCTTATCATTTAATCTCATACCCATTGGTTTAATATAAAGTTATATCTTCTTGTGTAACTGATGAAATGATCTTCATCTCAATAATGTTTTAGTGCGGTTTTGCGTCGATATCTATCGGCTATTTCGCTTTTATTAGCTGCTATTGCATTATCGCAGACAAACTGACTGTACAATGCGTTCAAAACGTTTCAATATGCAGAAAATGAGAGATGGTCGATGCAACGGATTAAGGTAAAACAAAAAAGCGATCACTTTATTGAAATTTACGGAACCGGGATTCGAGAGCCAATTCAAAGAAGGTTAAGAAATCCAATCAGTGTCCGACAATAGCAGTGATAACTGAAAAGTACTGCAATGCAAAGGTTGATGGAAAACCTGATTGCTAATTAAAGTTGACACAGAAATGCGAAGTGAATTCAAAAATCTTCATTTATTCGGTCACGGCTCGGCTCTTACGTTTAGCATTAAATGATCGACTATGTTTCAATTTCGTTTAACACGAACGCGTCGGTTGAACTAATCGGTACACGATTATGTGATTGTGAGAAAAATATGAGCTATAGTGCATTTTCTGCGCATGTCTAAGTTTAGTGTGTGACTATGATCCGAGGAGACGACTTGAAACTGCCATGAATAAAGCGCGTAAGTTTCAAATGATTTGCCGAACTACAATTCTCAATGAGCTTACCCTGGTTTTTTTGCTACTGTATACCACCCGGGTGGTTCTTATTGAAAGCAAGTTGTGCATGATCTGAAAGTGCTTCCGGACGATTAGACTCAAATAGATGTTTGAATTTGTTGTTAACTTCGCCTCCTTTTGCGTTAATAGTGTTACAATGTTTGCGAATTCTATTACGCATTGTTGAGTCGAGGTCGCTTGTTGTGTGAGCCTTTTACCGATTGTGCGAATGACTGATCCTCTTTCTGTATGAAAATGTTCAATATGGATTGAATTGGATGAATATTATTCTATGAATAAGCCAGTGTGCTCTTTTATTATAACATAAACTTATATTGAATTTAAGTTTATAGATTTTTTACGTATTAGCTGTAAAATACAGTAATACTTTAATCAAAAATAGAAAATAGAAGGCACAGGTAATGAAGTGATACGTTACCAAAAAGCCACCCACATTTGTATAGCCTGGTTATTATGGACACGTTATGCGTCATAAATATTTCGGGAACATAAAATTAACACTCAAAAACATGGCCTTTGGAGGCACCGCAACGTCTACAGGCTCCAACAAAAAATATGAGGATCGCTTGCAGAAACCACCACCAAGCTTAGACTCAATAAAGCCACAAGCTGCTTACCTACAAAAACATCTTATAAACAGCGTCACATGGTTTAAAATTAAAAAGCAAAGCCACTTTCCTGTTGCTTTCAATTCATATTCTCGTGTTGACCACAAAGTACCCATATGTTGTTTGTGTTACGGTTTAGTTTCGATTGTCTAAATACTGCTTCGGTTTTTCATATTATCAAAGGACATACTTGTTGACATGTTGTCTAATTGATTGGTGTTTCCCAGCAGGGGTCTAGGGTCTACATGGCGTCGGGACCTTTGTGGAATTATTTGAAATTGATAAACTATAAATGCCTCCACAAGTGGTAGATGCCACTGTTAATTTTTTAGGAAAATTAAATTGTGTCAATCATATGACGCTGGAATTTGAATTTGAACTATCTTGGATTTGAATCTTATAAGCTCTATGACTCATGTTTCTAGAAAATAACAATACTAGTTGAGTTTAACTTTATTCATTTATTTCTAACCATTAGTTTGACATGACGTTGATTACTTTATGTGTTTTCAGTCTGTGGGTAAAGTTGCAAAACCACATACCTATGCTCTATCTTTTTCATATAAATATAAAAATCTCGTTCCTGTCATTATTAGTCTAATAAACCTATCTTTTTATAGTTATTTCATTCTCAATAGATATTATAAAATGCATCTCAGTGAGTGCAAAAATGCAGGACCACAGCGGCGTCCTTTGACGTTAGGTGGTCTACACTTCGAGTGATGTGATTATAATGGCGACATTGGCCACACAAGTAAAATCCCATCTACCACTGGCCAATGTTGAATTCTCCAAATTAATTGCTACAGTCTTGATAATAAAACTTTAATTAATCTTTGATGACTTTCTTTCCAACTAAATATATATATTTATAAACCGATATTGCACCGCCTTTCAGCGACAAAGCAGAAACCAGGGGTAACAAAGCCAGGAATAGCTTGAATGTTATCATTTCGGCTTGACCACATTCGTGCTAAAGAAATTGGATACTCTTGGTTGAGAACACTGCCAATGGAACGTAAAATTACAGGGTGATCGAGGGCTACCGATGACGTAATAGCGCTCTCTTTAGTTGTTATTGATGTTTCACGCTTTATATGTTTTTATACAGCTTCTAGTTTGGCCCACTCGCGTTTTATTCAATTCAATAACATTGCTATCCATTTCGTCACTCAATCGCTCACGGAGACCGCTACGATCAAAAACCATTTATTCATCCATTTGTTATAATCCTTGAGTTTCGCCGCAGCATACATAAAATAGGATTGAATATTGGGATCTCGATACATACAACTATTTTATATGTGTCAAGTATAATAGAAAATAAAATAATAGACCGTATGTTTATTTTGTAAGTTTAACAAAGAGTTTTCCTACGAATTTGTTAAAGATTTTTGATGGTAGAGCTTTTGAATAAGAGTTGTCTTTTACCACCGTAGTGCCAGATAATATGCCTTCAAGAAATATATTCATATATATTTATATATATCAGTATATTTGCAGAACATATGTAAATGCCTTCAAAGAGGCATTCTTAAGATGATACATCAAATTAATATCGAACAATGTTTTCTATGCCCTGTTATATTCTAAATCAAATGTACAGCTAAAGTTACGTTTTCTTTGTAGGTCAAGGTCGTATGAATCAACTCGGAGGGGTGTTTATCAACGGGCGACCTCTCCCGAATCACATCAGACTGAAGATCGTGGAGATGGCAGCGGCTGGAGTGCGCCCTTGCGTCATCTCACGACAACTTCGCGTATCTCACGGATGCGTCTCGAAGATCCTCAACAGATACCAGGTAAAGATTTAAAAAAATATTTTAATCACAAGACCAGTATGAGTAGAAGACTTAGAATTTTTAAATACTGTAGATGATATTTTAAATGTTTCATAATAATTAGTAAGTATACTGTTATATATTATATTATAGGCAAACTTTCTCAGACATCTTTCGTGAATTTATATAGAGCGCGATGCGTAAGTACCTACTAATGACGTGCGGGAATTGGGTGGATGATGCAAAAATCGTGTCCACTCGCATGCCCTCATATAACTTTTAGGGACACGTCTGAGTTATTTGGTTTACCTCATAAATAAATGTGTCTCTGATGTTTTTTTGTAACTTGGCATTTTGATAGAGTAGAAGTTAATTTTGATTTATTTGTTGGACAGGAAACTGGATCAATCCGTCCCGGTGTGATTGGAGGATCAAAGCCGAGAGTAGCGACGCCTGATGTTGAGAACAGGATCGAAGAACTGAAGAGACACAACCCAGGTATATTCTCCTGGGAGATTAGAGATAAACTTATAAAAGAAGGCATCTGCGATAAAAACACAGCGCCTTCAGTCAGTTCTATATCGCGACTTATAAGAGGAGGGAAACGGGACGAATCAGACCCTAGAAGAAATCACAGCATTGATGGCATTTTAGGTAAGTGAATACTTACCTCAGTTCATGTGATTTTTCTATGGAGTGAATGCCCACTCAACATTAGTTAGGCAAATAAGCTTAGAAGTTAGTTCAGAAAGTTCATATTAAAAATGTTGAAGCCTTAGCTCGTACTCGTAACTGTTGGAGCACTTTACCGCTCGAACAGAAATCTGTAAAGTGTTTACATAAAACTTTATATTACCCTATTTTATTGTGGTCCTCGCTTGATAAAAGATTTATGTTTGTTTTGTGACCCATTCTACACCATTATATTTTATTTTAGAGTTTGAAAATCAAGGGAACAGTTTTTAATAACTTCATGAAGGAGTGACCCATAATCTTATAAACTCAACACTGCTGTGTTCCAAATAATCTTCTTATTGATCCGTAAAATTGACTGTGTCATCTAAGAGTCATAATCACTTAATTTAGTACCAAAGAGACTATTATAATTTCATTGTTATAATGAGACTGTCGGAACGTTTGCAAACTTACAAAATGGCGTATAAAGTTAATAATGCACGTAAAGCGCACGGAACGCGCGCACGCCACGGCAGCGCCCCTTGTGTCGGCTTCAAAATTGTAGGTTATAAAAATAAAATTAGTATCCAAAGGTGTTATTATCCCATCGCGTTTGGCCGCGAGGCTTGCATTACGACAATCTGTCCGTACTGCACGTCTTGTGCCGTATAGCTATCCAATATAAAATGGCGCTCCTAATATCCCGGTTCAGCAACGGAGCAAGATTCTGCACACCGATAAGATTATGCATATTAAGTTGTGCGCGGCTAAATAATGTCTACACTGGAAAGCCTTTGCAGTTAGCGTCGCATTGAAAATTTGCGTTCGTTCCTGTCCTACGACCTAACGGTTTCGCCAGCAAATTTTTCCAGGAAACATTTTGCATTGCTTCGAAGAAATTCAACCGTGTTTTAAATTACTCGTACTTTATTATCAACTTTACAGAAAACCTGTAAATTAATGAAGGAGTGGGTGAGATTGACGAATATTTGAAAACCGCTAATAAAATAATATAAAAATTACCATAAACTTGTTCATAATCAACTAGCGTAAAGTAATATTTATTGAGGCACCAAATTCATTTAAAATCACTATCACATAATGTAATGTGGTTTAATTTAATCGAGGCCGCGTGTGGTCCGCGGTAGTCGGACAGTAATCGACGGAGAACAAAATAGACGAGTCGCTAGAAAGTTGCTTCAAAGATTACGATGACAAAAATTTTATGATGCTTCTATTCGCACCCACGACTCTAATGGTCATGATTCGTCACGTAATTTGATGAGTTATTGCTGTAGGCTTTCAATCGTTTTCCACGTTAGCTCACCAAATAATAACCGTCTTCAAACTTTTTTCTTCATTCAACAAAGGTTTTTTTGTTTGCAGGCCCGTCATCAGGAGAAGATTCGGATACTGAGTCGGAACCAGGAATAACCTTGAAGAGAAAACAGCGTAGATCCAGAACTACCTTTTCTGGAGACCAACTTGAAGCTTTGGAACGTGCCTTTACTAGAACCCAATACCCCGATGTGTACACTAGAGAAGAGCTTGCTCAGAAGACCAAACTGACTGAAGCCAGAGTTCAGGTGAGCATCTGTTCTAAAACCACTCAAGCGCATCTATGATGGATCGCACCATCAAACAAACCTATTGTAATATCAGTTCAACATCCCGCCCCTGCAAGCTGGGCGTGAAAAAACACCTCAAATTACCTTTGTAATTAATTATAACAATACTAAGTAAGCTACCATATGCCGCTACTGTTGTCTTTCTACTTTTTTTACAATTAATATTCCTCATAAATTCTAAAGTGTAATCGAGACTAACCCATTATTATGTCGTAACGATATTCACATCAGCTTAATGAAATGGAATATTTGCTGCAATGTCGAAGTAAATCAATTACGTATTTGGAATTCATTTGAATGTTTAAAAGATGCACGAGAATTAGCTAGGGAGATCGCGTGGAACTATTACTTAGCCGATTGAGAATGTTCCAAGAGTAGGTACTCTTGGAACATTCTCAACAGCTTATCGTGCATAGCAACCTAAATTTATTTCATGCGCTGTCGTTCATAAATGTGTTTCTTTTGTTTAGGTTTGGTTTTCGAACCGAAGAGCTCGCCTCCGCAAGCAACTCAACTCACAGCAACTAAGTGCCTTTAACACCATGTCCTTGCAATCTGCTTTTCCTTCCGTCCACCAACAATATGAACCCCCATCAACCTTTAACGCTCAGTGCGCATCTTGGCAGCAATCTTACTCTTCTGCACTTGGCTCGAGTTCAGTATTAAACTCGGCTCTTGCGCCATCGCTCCACCAATCGGCGTTAACCGCTCCATCCGTTTGTCAATCCGCACTTGCCTCGTCACTGCATCCTCCTACGTCGACTT
The DNA here is from genome assembly GCA_951394395.1 of Colostygia pectinataria. Lineage (NCBI taxonomy): Eukaryota > Metazoa > Arthropoda > Insecta > Lepidoptera > Geometridae > Colostygia > Colostygia pectinataria. Next base: position 6,318,115 of record OX596363.1, read on the forward strand.
CCTTTTCATCTGGGAACCTAACACCTCTATCGCACGCTTCGGAGTTGCCTACTCCCTTGCAACCTCCAACTGATACGCCGCCCAGTTCAAGTCCTGTGACATCGAGTCCTTCAGTTCACCAAACCAGTGCGCTTACTTACCAGCATCCGACATACGCGAGTCCCAGCGACCCCGTCTCCCATCCCTACGGTTATGGAGACTATGCGAAGCAAGACCACGCCATGTCCGCTCACAACCACTGGACTACGCGACAGCTAACCGGCCATCCCCAGAACAAACTAGCTGAAGTCAGTGCGTGGCCGGAAAATTATAGGTAAGCCACAATAAGTTTATGTTTCGATTTAATGCAGAACAAACAGTCATAACATCTCAATAATCCCTGACGGCGACTAAGTAGTCTCATGAATTATTGATGATCCCGCTACTCATACTCTGACTCCGATTGAACACTTTGAACAGTGAACATGCAATCACAATAAACTGACCTTTACCGGCGGCAATTTAAATAACTATCAATTAAGCGAATACCGCGTGTACCCTGCTGTTTCACTAATAGTATGTTTAGGTTCTTTGTGTGCAATGACATCATTTTGAGTTACTCACTTTGCGTTTCATGATGTCAATCTTAGATGATGTAAAGGATTTATGGATGGATGAAATAATAGTGTCCGGTGGCTGAGCGAGGCGTGGGCATCGATCGCAAATCTGTGCTCGTACGTTTTATTTCTTTTCACCTTCCTTTATCATTAGCCGAAGCGGCCGCTAATCAATTAAGAGTGTAAGAAGTTGGCCATTATACGGCGCATGGGTGGTTATTACAGCGCTTCGTAATACGCGATCCGATCGTGAACGTTATAGGGCTGCGAATATTTTGCCAGATTCGATCGATTTTTAATTAAATTTTTAGTTATTTTTAAATTCCTATCTTTTTTACGCACATCGCGGATCATAGTAAAGCGTGTCACTAGCAAAGATAAGTGAGTTCTATAATGAAATTGTAGAGTAATGGTGACAAATACTATGTTGCATTGTGCTGTATACGGCGACAACATTTATCCGTGTTATCGAGACAAAGCACATTTTATAAACCTCAATGGACCACACAGGCACATACAATATGACCTCACAATGGCGGGCAAACTAATAATATATGGGTTAGCCGCGATGGAGTGTCCGCCTGTCTTATCTAGTTCTTCATTTGATTGACGTCCCACTCGCCTCTTATTTGTCTGCCAAAAAACATTTCGTGAACAATACATTTAAAGCGGCACGTAAACGTAAATACATGTCTCGTTTTGTTTAAGAGAAAATCGCAAATCGTTTGATCTACTAAAGGATATTATTATAATCAAACATTATCTATTAAAACCGATCCCTGAGGTATAACTTAGTGGAATGAAATTAATATCGCCTAGCTTAGATTACCCAAGTTGGTAACTTGTGGTAACTTTACCTCTAATTAAAACTGACAGTTATTGGCTATAAATACCGAAGCCATAATCTAACTAATCATACTAATAATTAAATGTGAAAGTCTGTTGATTTGTCCGTTTATAACTTGAGAATTTCTGTACTGATTCCATTAGATAATAATTTTTGATTTATTTTAGTCGCAAATAAAGTAAGTATATTAATGATGGGTCGAATTTCAAACGCTTATTGACAATGAACATTTATTTTGTTAAAAGAATATAATGTTTTTTATCAGACTGTTTTTACACAGTTTTTATTTTTTAAAAGAAATGTGCTAGAATTCTCAGTTAATGTTTTTTTTTAGTAAGAAGCGCAATGCAAGTCATCTATCTGCTTTAAAAGTACCTACTATAGTTTTTATTACTAATAGTTACTGTACCTATTAAGATCATGGTTTTAATAGTTTTTGTTTTTTTTATATTGAGATAATTCAAAGGCACGTTCAAACATAAATTTCATGCCTACTTGTGACTAAACTATTTAAACTATAGATAGATAAAAAAATAATTTTGAACCTATATTTCCACCTATGTTATGAACTCTGCACATCCATATTTCCATCTGTCTTCGTAAATTGGCCTCGAATTATGGACACCATCAATTCCGGCTATCGGCCGAGGGCTTTTATCAAGTAAATAATACACCGATACCGTAATTTGTACTTCGATTCGTTAACTGTTTATACAACAAATTAAACTGAGTATTATGAAGATTTACGCAATCAAAATAAGTACCAGAAAAAAAAATACTTTATTGATTTATTCGGTTCTCAATGGTATCGATGCTGATGGTAGCATTGTTTAAACTGAACTAAACTATCAAATTTTTGTTGTCATTCTTTTAAATTATAACTTGAATTCCTTTTTATCATAGTCATATTCGTAATAACTACACAATTTAGTTTAGTTTAGATTATAATACAAACAGAATCGATACCAATGCCTCATTTACCAATGCTATTTTTGTTCTCTAATTTAGGGTGGATTTGACCAAACTCGAATAAGCACATTAAATCGAATCGAATCCCAATAAATTGTAGTTATTCGCGAGTAAACTGACAGTTTACTTGTATCTGACATTTCTTATTCTGCGGAATAGTAAAGTAAAGTAAAGCGTAGTTCTAACGATGACAAGTTGGGTGATTCGCTGTAGACAAAATTTTCTCTGTCGTGTTAAAGTGTATAGAAAAATTACACTTTTTCAAAGGACACTGTCATTTTTATTTACACACTTCCATAAAGAAAACTGTCCATTCAAAAGTATTCGATAGCTCTTATGAACTTCACTACTTTTGTTTAATATAATTAAAACTTAGTGTAAATTCAAAAGTTTAACCGACTATACACGCCGCATTGTTGTTCGATTGAAATCTCAAAGAAATCAGTTCCATCACCATCAGACACTGCTTACGTCATAGTACAACCAGTGTACAATTAACGAAAGGCCGAACGTGACATTAGTGCAGTGAACTCGCTCATTACTGGCTCAAAGCTAGTATTAAAACTTATCTTGCATACTTCCTCGGCTGGCGTGTGCAGTACAGGCTTAGCAATAGTTTCTGGGATTATCAAATCATCAATAACTTGAATATAATAGAATAGAATATAAATTATTTATTTTGCGTCACACAGTAAACATAAAAATAACAATACAAAAAAAAAAACTATTGTAACGAAAAAAGCAACCACTCATGTGCTACAGATTTGCATGTGACTGCGACACAATAAGTTATCTGGTAAGTCTCTTTAGGAACCTGGTGGTAGGACTCTTCAGCAAGAGTCCGTCTTGGTGGACTACCTCAGTATCCGGCCCCCTACCAGTATGCAAACTTTACTGCTACTATTTTTAGGTTTACAGAGTTTACTATGTAGAAAGTGAAATAATGGCTGAATGAGGCTTATGGTGTAGAGCGCAGTGCAGTGCTACGCAGGACTTTAAAACTCGAAAGTTTGGGTGAAACTGCCACTGTTCTGGTCAAGCGTGGTGCTGAACATTTGGCGTGCGACTTAATTGTATAAAAAATAACTGGACGAAATTATCATTATCATCATAATCATCATCATCATCATGATAGTTGAATGTTAGGCACCTTATTTTTTCGTTTCGTAGTTATAACTAGAAATTTAAAATAGTTATGTAGGTACATACTTTAAAGTACGTTCGAGCCCCATCTGTAACTGCTAAGATTACCTACGTTCGGCTTTCAAGTTTCGTCATCTAATCAAATAAAACAAGTTGAAATCGTTGGTCATTGACATTGGCGATCGACTTTCTAGTGAATTAATACTATTCGAACTGATGCTAACGCCAAATAAATAAATAAATAAATAAATTATAATAAATTCTGTATTTCAGTAAGGTCTTACAGGACAATATTATACATCTTCATGTAATTTAAGATAGTAATAATGAGGCTAATATAAATGCAAACATTTTAAGACCTTGAATTCCAGTCTTAGTTTCGACTCCTCGTTCTAACTAAGATTGAACTTGTTTATAGATAAGAGATAATACTAATTATTACTACGCTCTATGCCTCTAATCTGCGTAAAGTTACATTACTAGTTAGTAAAAGAGAAACTAACGGGCAGATAAATAGGAGTGATTCAGCATATCATGCCTCGTCTGCGGTCAGCCTTATTTGGCTACCATCATCACTGTCGCTAAAAAATATATTTGTCTGGGTTTAAGTTTATATTTGTTTATTCGTTTTTATTATAAGACTTATATTAAGATTACAAGAGAATATAATATAATATGATTTTCAAACTAAGGGTTATAAATATTCTAAGTTTATATTTGTTCAGAACGTTATCATAAAATCGTTTTTCATTATTCTAAGAATTATATTTTACATGAGAATATAATATAATATGATTTTCTTATCTATGTACTTAAATAAATATTACATGCCAGTACCGCTATCAACACCAGCCGATAGTCACACATATTTAGATAAGCTTGTAACAAACGGCTACAATAATTCAGACGAAGCGTTATTCCTCGACCTTTGATTTAAACACTCGTTCATTATGTGAACACTTTATTAAGATAATGCCCGCATCTTTGATCGTGTGCAGTTATGATTTTAAATTTAATCACGCACTGCATCCTATCACGTAATCAAATACGAAATATTTCCTTGGTAAAGTATTTTTGTGTTTTTTTCCAGCAAAAAAATCTACTTTACTAAGACTTTATTAGGAAATTTCTTCAACTCTGAATAAGGTAAAAGTATTTAGTAGAAATAGAATTTTACTCAGAAACCGTACTTTTTTTACGAGAGTCATCTATGTCCTATTCCCGGTCATTATCTATTTATGCTTTAAATTTCAGCCAAATCGGTTTAGTGATTGTAAAGTTATAGAGGAACAAACATCCATCCAAACAAACATCATAACTTTTGCATTTATAATATTAGTGTGATTAGTGTGATAGTTATGATGTGATGTGATACGAGTTTATACGACTACTTAACTTTCATTCATTGAAGCACCAGTATTTTTCAAAATTTATTTCTAACGACTAAAACTTATTTGTAACGATTATAGTTTCAATTCTAGGAATTTATTCAACCCAAAAAAGTTACTGCCTACTTGGTTTTTTAAACTGTGCAAAAGATACGTTTAGATATCTACTTCAGGACACTGTCTAATTTAAAGAATTGATATTTAGCAGTTTTCTTATATACAAATATGCAATAATTCATTTAGGGTTATATGATTGAACTATAATTACGTATTGGCACACTTCCAACCATCTTTAAACTCTGGAGTAACCCAAAATTAAATTAGAATTTAACGGGTCAAACATCTGCCTTGGGTTGGATGTGATTTCATTCATTAACAAGTTGCATAAACTCTATCTCCTACTTCTTAATCGTTTCTGTATCAAACTGTATTGTATCATTTCCTGAAAACGGTGACCTTGAAATCATTTCCCTTACCTAGCAGTCAATATATATATACAATACTCGTAATGAAAATCATAGAAGCAGTTAGATCGTTGAGTAGGTAAGTACATTTAAAAACATGATTACCTAGATTGATTTTACTTGATTCAATCGCCCAAGATGCTTTTTCTTAGTTGGTCTTTGCAGAGTGGTTGTGGTTATAGGTGGTTCAAGCCAATATGGCCAAAGTAGCTATATTACTAAATTAGTAAACGAAACTACACTCCGATCGATTCGTTGGTCAAAGTGATCTTTAAAGATGTGGCGTAAGAGAGGCGAGTGTGTCATACAAAATAGCTCAATAATAGTGCTGCAATAAATATAGAAACATACGGAATCGAAAGAATTGTATTCAAACTTATGTAATGAAAACAAATAGCTTATTGACGACACCGATGCATAGATGTCTACGGCCGTCATATGCCTGTCACAGGTCCTCGAAAAACTTGAAACAAACATTTCGATGTAACAAAAGGAAGTCTTTAAAACTTGAACTTTACTGGCAATAATTTCAACCTTGCTCAATATTTTCCACAAAATGTACTCTAATGATGTAAATAGTAGCCAGATTTAATGATCGCGTTCTTAATGTGCATTTGGTCACGATGCGCTTCCGTAAATGTATGTTTCTAGTTTTTATAGTGACCTTTGAGAAATATTTATTGGTTATTATGAAGGCGTAGTAGCAATCAGAGGCAATACCGTGATTATTGACTTCTGTGCTGGAAAGGTCTGATGAATAATGTCTTTACCCTAAATCCGGCTGCGTTCTATGGCCTACCTTTGCTGGTGTAGCTTTTACTTGGTCTAAGTTTGGTACTTACAAAAAAATTTCGCGTTTCAGAAACACAACAAATTTAGAAAATAATCTATTCAGCTCTTCTTCACATTAGGTTTAAGATTGGTAGATTTTACCTTTCACAGTTTCGATACGCACTACAACTCAGACAATTAAAATAGTTTCTTCCAAAAATTCAACGATATATCAAACTTAGTAGCTAAGCTGGCAAAGTATCTGCGTAAAGTTACGGGTTCTGAAGCCCAATTCTATTAATGAATAGTGTTTGACGTTTTATTCAGTTCCAACTGTAGCTAAGTTCCTATCGGGTTTCGGCTTTTACCCAAAAAGCTATTTTCTATACTGAAGAACTAAAACCAAACACTCGATCGATCGTTGGCAGCTGTATTGTTGTTCAATGCTGGAATACAAAAATACCAAAAATCAAATGAAAAGCACAGGTTCAACTATTCGTTGCAATCTTTGTTACTGGAATTTCACTTCTGATACACAACAAAGTACTTTCTGGTTCATTCTAAGTTCATTATTTTTTGAACAAATATAAACTCATTTTCATTATCTCGTTATTACCATGACTGAAATTGTGTTCATATAATAAAACTTATTTTCACTTGTTACAGTTCATTTTTCGGCAGCAACGCAGCTCACTACTCATCGCACGCTCATTCGCCCAGCGAGGCCAAGTCTGGCTACCCTTACTTAGGGCAACTCGGTGGCATGGATATGGGAAGAGTTCATTAGTTATGTCTGTCTGTATTAACTCCGAGCCAGAAGTTATTTTTCTTAATTGCGTCAAGAGAACTACATTTTAATTATTAATACTCACTTGTGCTTCGCAATATGAATTTTAATATGATCACGGTACATATTACATAATTTTCGCAAACACAGGTAAGTATAGTTAACACAGCGGATCTAAGCTTCCGTGAAGTTTGCCGTTTGTGATGCGCAAAGACAATTTAGTTTGAAAAAGCTCTATTGCGCATCGAAACGGCTAACTTTACTACGGCCAAGATCCGTCGTGAGAACTATAATAAATAAATGATGCCGTTATTTTTATACTGAAAATTGTGTTTAGATAATTTTAAAGTGTTTTTTTTTCATAGAAGAAACCTTGGAGTATACAATTTTATAAAATTACATACAAATTACATGTAAATTACATTACATACATACACGCTTATTTATTGGTATGCGAATTCAGAGGTCTTTTTAATCAATTTTTATTTGTTTGATTATGCTTATTGAATTTAAATTTGAAAGAAAATACAGTTAAATCATTAATTTGTAGTTATTGTTATTAAAACATCATAATGTGCCTTCGTATCTTTAACTGTAGGTACCTACTTACTTATGTATATTATACTGTTTTTAAGTCACTGTACATAAATAATGATAAGACTTTCACTTTGTATTGTAGAGCTTTATTAAAATCATAGTATTATTATTTAATGATATTTCGGTTCCTAAACATTATTATAAATAAAAACAGCCGCAAAATACATAATGTGCACTTTTTAGATATTATGCTGTACAATGTATTTTTGTTACTCTGTTTTAGATTTTTTTGTTTTTATTAGTGGTGTACTATATCAAAAACATTGAAGCTTGTAATATAATAAACTAACGGAACGCCCGCGACTTTGTCTTTGACTTTTTAACTCTGCGTCCTCAAAGAGTTAAATTTCAGGAATTTATTTCTTAGTGCATCCTAATTGTGTTTGTGATCCCTTAATTTTTCGAGTTCTTAGGACTGATTTTATTGACTGTGTGTTGTCAGTCAGTCACTAAAAAAATGATTTTAGTAATAATATCTTTTATAAAGTATTCCTTTTAAAAGCAACAGTTTTTTCAAACTATCTGCCTTATATTGTTACAACAGAAATTGCCTTACAATGTGATAGAATAGTGAATATTTATTATAAGTAAGTATTTTTATAAAAATAATAATAGTAACTAAGCACGTTGTAAAGTACTTTACCCCAAATAAATGAATATGAAATAAATAGATATATTTTTTTCATCCATATAAAAAAATAAAATAACGTAACATAATAGTTACAATAAAGTTACAAAAAAAAAAATTATCTGTAACTAGCTGACTTGCAGGGGTATTTTGAAACATGTCGGAAAGCCAATTACTTCGGTATCGGATTCTTCCCGACGGAGATTCCGTAGAATGCTATTTTGATGTCCGAAATCGAAAGCTTTTGACATTATGTTTCGGTTTAACGATCAACTTTCCAATAGTTATTTAGTGTCGGGAACGTTTCCAACCTGACACCTTTCCGACTGTTTCAAAATTGACCCCTGCTGGTCTCCTACAAATATTTTAAGACCAAAATTAGCCAAATCGATCCAGCCGTACTCGAGATTTAGCGAGACTAATGAAAATCAATTCATTTTTTAAATAACAAGATCGGTTACATAAAAATTACGCTACTTTTTACCCAGTTGCAAAACAGAAAGTCTAAGACTTTTTTTTTAAATAACTAGAGATAAAAACAGAATAATTGCACTCAAATTATAATAACGACATACACAGCGCTGTCTAGCCCTTAAAATAAACAAAGCTTGTATTTCCCTGTAGTGTTACTGGTTGTTTGAGTTGGGAAGAAAATTCCCAGTAGTCCGACTGGTAGGACATCTTGGTAAGACTACTGGGAATAGCCCAATACTACCATACCAAATACCCATCACTAGCGTTATCAGGATGTGTGCAGTAATTGTAACTTTTTTAATATTATTTTTTTTCATTCCCACGAGCGGCCCATATTCTGTGCAGCAATGGGAATAAAAAGTGTGCACTAGAACTGTGCAGTTCGCGGGTATACCTTGTATTTCCTGCAGCGGGGATCGAACCCGCAGCCTGTTTTTTATCAACCGGTTACTCACCCACCGCGTCACCAAGGTCCAATAGTTAGTAAGTATGTGTGTTTGAATTATAGAACATGTTTTATCTTGGTACTCGAGTCGAGTAGAGTCGCTAGTCGCTATTATTATGCAGAATATAAAAAAAACATCATACAATATCATGACAACCAATTTATTGTTGTTGTTGACGACCGATGTGGCGCAGCGGGCGAAGGTCCGCCTGCGACGCAGAGGTTGCGGGTTCGATTCCCGCCTCGGGTCAAATGTTTGTACGATCCACAAATATTGGTTTCGGGTGTTCTGGGTATTTTCTATATATAATAAAAAATATCTACATATGTATTATATTGTATTAAGTATATATCAGTCATCTAGTGCCCATAACACAGCTCTGTTTGACAGCAGCTTACCCTGGGACTAGATGATGCTGTGTGGATTGTCCAGCATTATTTATTTATTTATTTTATTTATTGTACCCACTGCTGGGACACACTTCTCGAGCGAGAGTGAAAAGAAAACTTGCACTAGTTTTTAAATTCACACAATTCACTTGTGTAGACAAATTAAAAATAAAAATAGTACCAAATTTTATAGTAATTACTAAATTGTGCAGTCTCTCGGACAACCTGAGCTAACGATGATAACAAAGGCTTTAATACCCTAATCAATGTCAAATACACAGTCGACAGATTTAGGTTGATCAACTTAGTTCTATCCATGGCCCGTAAGTGTCAAGACCAGTCCAACTATCGGTTAAGAGAATTCTCATTAATGTCCTTAAAGTTAGACATTGGATAAGTTAGAAATAGCAGTCCAAGTTTCAACACACCCGTTACTAGCTGTGGCCCGCAACTTCGTTTGCGTGGGACAGAGGAACCGTACATTTTCGGGATAAAAGTAGATGTGCTATGTGCTATTCCAGATTATAACTGGTATTATAGTACTTCCTCAGACAAGCTCTGCTGGAAGTAATCTACGTAATAAATAATTAAATAATATATCACAGTTCACACTAGGTATACCTAAAGGGTGAGTTATTTTTCAGGGCCACTGAGGGAAATCTAAAACCGTGAATGTTATCGAAAAGTCAAGGCTCGATTTTGATAAAAAAAAGTTCTGTATTAAAAAAAGTAAACAAAATTACAGTTTCTGATTAAAACTAAGTTCGTGAAATATTTTTTTTGCATTTCTGCCTTTGTTCGATAACAAATAAATAAATTTTTTTTTTTTTATGTCAGCAAGTAATAAGACAATCAAGGCGCCCACCTGCTGTTAAGCACCACGCCTGACTATTACAGATGCAGTGCCACCCAAAACTTAAAGTTTTTAAGTGTTTGCGTGGCACTGCAGTGCGCTTATCACCCCGAGACATTGTTGTTATGTCTCTTTCGCCCAGTAATTTTACTTGCTACAGTGCCCTTCAAACCTAAACACAGTAATGCTTGCACACTGCTGCTTGGAGGTAGAATATCTGACACTGCGGTGTTCCCACCAAGACGGACTCTTGCTGAAGAGTCCTACCACCAGGTATGTATGATGACTGTGACTGCACTTATAGCTGCTGGAACACCTTCAAAATTAAAAAAAATATTTTTTTTATAATTAATATAGTGAAGGTTATAATGGTTATGCGTTCAGACCTCAGACTATGCGCAAACAAAACAATAAAATTATCTTGCTGTATTATTTCGTTGACTTTGGCTCCAGCGCTTGACGGAGCAACACGTCTGCCGGAGAACAAGTCTATGGTCCTGATGATGTCCCGTAGAGGGATGTAACACGTGTCGATATTTTTCTTTTGAGGTCTTTTGAGATCGTGTTAACTGTGTGACCTCATTGGTTAAAAGGTTAAGCGGAGTAGTACTAGAGATTTTTCGTCTGTTTTTTATCTTTTTTCTTTTATACAATTGAAGTGGCAACCAAGCGTACGGCCCACAAGATGGTAAGCGGTTACCACAGCCTATGGACGCTTGCAATAACAGAGGTATCACTCGCGGGTTGGCACCTTGAGGCTATGATCGAAAGGCTCATGTGCCAGTAATTTCACCGGAAACCATACCCTTCACACCGGAACACAGCAATGCAAGCATTACTGCTTGGCGGCAAAAATAGGTATGGTGGTAGTTCCCCGGAGGAGCTCTATCACAGAGAACTCTACTACTCTTAAATTTTGTATTATTTTTGTTTCTATGAAACTTTTGAAAATCGCCTCTTTCAAGAATGCATAGCTGGGCTCTCTATAAATATAATAAGTAAATAAATGTTATAATATGTATCTTTGGTTCTTATTACAAGCTTTTATTGGTTTGGGGCTAGATGACGTTGTGTAAATATGTCTGCGGATATTTATTGTTATTATGTTATTTTTTACTAATTTGTTATAAATCAAACCAACATCAAAATGGTTTGGACGAGTATAAATTTAAATCAAGCGGCAACGTCGCTAAATGGCTTTGATGAAAATGTTCAGTCAAATCGGAACAATGCTATTGTTGCTTTTGTATTAATATATAATTAGCTATTTCGATTGACGTATTTTATAAGGCATTTTCAGCTACTATTGAATTTCTAAAATTAGGTACTCACAATACTTTTGTTCGTTTTATGTGATGAATCCTATATTACGTCGCCTTTCTCAGGCACTGCAGCATTTACAAGAGTAACCAACTTGCTGTTTAACATCATCTTACTACAGTAATTTAGACAATAAACTTTGTAGAAAATATCATAACATTTAATTTGAGATAAAAATAATCATCATAACAATCATCATGTCACTACATAATTATACTCGTACATATACATATACTTATATATATACTATACATAAGTATTACATAACGATTATGTATTATGAAATAAACCATTTATAAGTTTATAACCGCCATTACATCCAATCGCAGCGATCGTGTCCGTACATTGGTTGAATGGAAAACGTGAACAAGGTTCTGTTTTTTCCGTAAAAACGGATTCTTGCCACAAAAAGTGTTCGGTAAAGCACACGCGTGGGAACGGATGGCGATGTTGGCTGGTTGTCGACGTTGGTGATGTGGATCAGAGAACCGATGGATCGGAACTGCGAACACGAAACCGATCTGGTAAATAATAATTAGTTAATTATTATCTGGTGATTATCTAGCAGTGGAAATCGAACCCACTTCCTCCCTTTTCCAATGGGAAATGGTAAGCGGTAACCATACCCTTCGAACCGTAATATAGCAATGCAAGCATAACTGCTTGGCAGCAGATATGTTTAGCGACAGTACTTTTCCGGACGAGCTCTATCACAAAGAACTCAATTACTCATAGAGTGTTTTTCGATAACGATTTAATAGAAATTATGTCCTAAACAAAACGAATTTTCCAAAATGGTTATCCTAGTACACTAATCCATGAGCACCAAGAAAAGTCGTGTTTCAGTTTTAATTGAACATGACAAATCAAGTTTGTTAGATAACTGAGCAAGGCTGTTCGCGAAGGTAAATGTCACAGATTATTGTTTCTTTTGACACAAGCCTCCTTTCATAAAAGAAACTGTCATTTTAGCGGCTCGCTAAGTATTGTCTTTCCTTGTCATTCTTATGTCTAATAACAAAGACGATGACAAATTTGAAAATTTTAATTGTAATAGCGCTGGTCCTGTGATGTTCTTTACGTTACGTTTATTTGATAGGCCGTCGAGGCGAAACTGTGGCTAGGATCAGTTGAATCTTTATTAGGTAGATATGAATTAGTGTAAGGTAGAATGAGTATTTGTAAAGGTATATTATACAATTATTAATATTTTATTCTCACAAACGTACAAAGCCTAATAAAACAAGTTATCAAAAAACTATTTTATAACAATACTTAAATAGTAATGTCAGAAAACTAGTATCAGCAGACAGATCGACGCCACAACCACTTAAACCATTAAGTTAATATGACTCACAGTACAATATTATTTAATTGCACTGAATCTATCATCACTATTTGCGTATCGGACGTAATCGAATCTAACAACTAAAAAAACATGTAAAACTCTCTCGTCGATTGTTCTCACAGAATGCGTGAGAACAACATTCATTGAATTGTTAAAAAACAAATTCAACGGCTAACTGTTTAGTTATTAAACATTTAAAAATGGCAGCGACAATCAGAGTGTTTTATCGAGGTTTTCACGGTGAGCAATAGGCATCTAAATGTGGCATGTCTTGGGTTCGTGATAAATGAGTATTCGTAGGCAAATAAGCTAGACTAGTGCTTTGTGACATTCTCTAAAATAAACACTTTGACTGACCTATAAGCTCAGTTGGTACCATGTCTTCTGTGTAGGTTGTGGGTTTGATTAGTTTAAGTAAGTTAATGATTAATGTCGTTCATCAGTCGGTCCCGGCTTTTTCAAAGTTGTTAGGCCATAGAGGCTTTCGGGCGGCCTAGAAACTCTGTCACCAGAGTTGGCCACTGACTCATACGAAATCTGGACCGAACTATCGCGGGAATATATGCCGTATGCATATATCGAATATTTATTTTACGATTCGTCAACTCACACCAGTTGGGGCAAGACTCATGGTGTGAGTTGACGAACGACGAACTTACTTACTTTTAAGTGAAATGTCCACTAATATTTTTTATTTTTTATTTTACGTACTAATTCTTAAATACACACTATTTTAAAGATGTCAAATGTAATACATAGGTAGGTATTAAAAATCAGAATAATTACCAAATTGTTTTAATTGGTTCTATGGTAAGTGTGGTGGAGCAAACGAGAAAAGCAGCAATTAGGTTTAATTTCTATTAAAGCCGGACGGGCGCCGCAAGCGCAGGTGTTATGGCGTCAAAAAGCGTTGGATTCGTCTGTAATCGGACGACGACTTTAGTTTTTCGGAAAAATCGGTATCGGTGATCGATTTTCACAGCAGATAGTTCACGCACGTGTTCCGTTCCGACTCGACACGGATTCGACACACAGTCACTTGTCAACATCTCAACCGCTATTGAGTGGTTAGGATGGTTTGTTTATGAAAATTGGAATTGATTAATTTATATTAAGAGTTAAACTTTTGTTTGATATGAATAATAAACTAAAATTAATTCAAAACATGCAACATGTCCACATTAACATATTGAAAAGATCCAAGAGAGTAAAAAAGCTTTATATCGCCTTTCCATTTGGATCATGGTATTTTAAAAGATTTCAATGCTTACTTAACAACACCACTAACTGAAAACTAGGTCACACTGAGAAGGGCATGTTAGGTTTTTAAAATATTTATTGATCTCTGTTTTTGTACACATAGAATACTTGTCTTGTGGAAATTTTCTATTATCTCAGAAGCACAATATCGAATAACGATATTGACACTCAACTTAATTATGTAAAAACTGCCATATTGCTTACGCTTTTTAAAAATATCAGTCGTTCTGTACTTTTTAACTCTGGAGAAAACAGTAACTCGCTATTACTCGCCTTTCTGTCTGGCAACATTTGTTTGTCCTCTGAACGTTAAATTCTGGTCGCTTATGACGACCGCACCATAGTGGTAATGATTGTATAGTAGTTCAAAGGCATTTTTACTGTTTTATTATTCTCTCGGTTCTTGTAACAACAGCGTATCCAGTATTTTAATACCGTTCCAATCCTAAAAATCTAATAAAGTATCGAATAAACGTACTGACACAATTCACAAGACCTACGTAAAACGCGAGACGACATTTATTAACACCAGTAGACATTCCAATAGCTGAAATTGCTTCTCAAGAAAGCTCTTGAGTGGCGTAGCGAAAGCATTTGCTTAGCGAAAATCCACAATCACCCTACAATTTTTGTCTACGGCACTTGACTTCCTCGTAGTTTCTATCAAACTTTCTCACGAGAATTGAATCGGCGGCATTCCTATCAAATGTCCACAAAATTCTCGTACAAACTCGGAAGTCGTGCATGGCGATTGATCGTTCAACCAAAAAAAGTTATCTTTTGCTACTTTTTGTCGCTTACGACTTGCTTCTGTAGAGATCTGGAGTTCATCTATCTGGTTGGGCCATCTTTAGTCTTCGGATGATAATTAATAAAACATGGCCATACTGCGGTCTTGAGGTATGAACCTCAATTAATTTTAAGTTCTTGGCTGCTGTTTTTCTCGGAATTTCTGTCACTTCATCAAAACACTACTAAATAGAGCAACAGAAAGAATTTGATGTGGTGACAGTCAATGTTACCTGTGAAACATGTATGCCAATTTCAATCGTAATGCCCCATTGTTTGTATTTTTTTCACCAGTCTGGCTCGTGCTTTAAAGTAAAGCAAAAACGAAACGTATTTTCGTGAAACGCTTGTTCTTATTTTGTATACATGTAACTTATATTAAAATAACGGCGTTCATTATAACCAGGTTACAAAAGAGCTGTCATTCGTTCCGTGTTTTGTTTCACATTTCGACAGTCTGAGGAGTTGCTACTTAGTATAAAAGAAACGAGGGTGTCGACAGTGCTTTGTTTTCTAATGGACAATAGAGCTAACTTTGACGTTCCTCGGGCTCTGAAGACGTCACACTGTGACCCTTTAGAGTTGTAACGTGCCTTGTTTTGAACAAATTATTAGTCTGGTTTAACATAGAGGGTAGAATAAGCGCTCGTGATTCCTGTTAGTGAGTTGAGAAACAATGATTTATTTATAGTATGTGAGTCATCGGTAGCATTAGCTAGATACATTGTCTTATGGGTAGTTAGCACAGCGAGACTCCCAGCTGGAAGGCTTTGCGTGTTTACAAACATTTTATAGAGGTGTTATGTTTAATGGCTTCTTTAGAAGGTGGATTTTATTGTTTAGTTGACAACGATTGAGCGTAGGAGTCTATGATGGGAATGAAACAATGGGCCTCACTGTAGTTTGGTTTTTTACTCATCTTTTAATTTTCTCTCATGATTTTCTCTACATAAAATAAAATGAAGTTGCATCCCGGTTTTCATCAATAGGTAGACTGATTCAGGAGAAAGGTTTATACGTACCTAACTATAGTTTAACACTGAATTTACACGTGAACGAAGTCTTGGGCAACAGCTAGTTTCTAATATTTAAATCTTAAAATAACTTAATATAGTTATTTTTCCGTTAATGATTAATAATTTATTCTATTATATTGTATCTTAAATTTTTTATTTGCTCTAATTTTAGAATTTCTGAAATCTGTGACTATTACTTATATTTTTTTTTGTTGGTACATAATTTTATTATTTTGTTTTATTTTTAATTTATTTATGTGTAAATCTGTGCTTGCATGTCAGTCAATGACGAAGTGTGTGAGACATTTAAAACAAATGGTAAAACCTAATACCATTATACCATACTTCAAGCAAATAAATACTATTTCATTTCATTTCATTTCATTTCATTTCATTTCATTTCATCTTAGTACTCAGATTTATTTGTGCTTAAAAACAGCTAATTTTTAATTACCTTTATATAAAAGACCGCATTCTCTGACACTTTATCTAAGCAAACAAGCGTCCTAAAGCATGCTTAGTCGATAAGATAAGCGACGTTCTGTGCAGTCATTCATTGGAGCAGTGAGAACTAAAAGCTTCTATGTCGCACGTCTGAGTACTACTAAGATAGATTACATTGTTAGATGGGTCTAAGTTAGAGCTGATAATTTCAACTAGGTTGATTATTTTCTGACTGTTTATTACTTTACAATTTGAATTCAAGCCATTTATTTGAATATTTTTTAAGGTCAAAGTTACCAAGAAAGCTTTTAACGAAATATTCGAGAACTAAATAATATTCTGTTTGCATGATAACCAACACTTCCATATCCATATTTCCAATCAATAATATTTCATATTAATATAATCGAACCTCTCCTTTTTACGGCGTCAATAAACCTGCAATTATCATCATAAATATTCCACTTTTCTCCATATAAAAGTCTTTATAATTTCACTGTAGAGACAACAGTGCCGATCATCACAAATTCGTCATGAGAAGTAACAAACGACATTCTCATTTCGAACTTTCTGGGAACGTAATAAACGGTTGTAAATCTATTTAATTGCCCCTTATTTTTCAAAGTTTTTTTAGGCACGTATTTTTGTTCTGTATATTTTTCGCTCAATATTTCTGGATGCTGCCTCCTGCGGCTTCAGAAGCTGGGCAGTAAGGCAGTAAAACAATAAAATTGTCCTGTTATGTTACACCCTTTGTTTGTGTGACAATTGACGACATTGGCCTAACTGCCTGCCTTTTGTTTTCGAATGACAAATGAAGTCGTTGGGTAACTTTGAATTCAAGACCAATAAAAGAATCGCTAGCGCTCTTGGCACTAGTCAATAGTCATCGATTTTATCAAATCGTTGACGACTTCTAAATGTTTACTAATCAGTTTTGTCAATAATGTTACTTAATCAGTATAAAATATCATGTACTTAATTTGTATGTAGAAGCGTTCGTTTGGGTGGAATTTTATACAAAACCCGCATTGTCTTAACAGTTTTTTCAAGAAGAGCGATAAGAAAGGAAGGTCCCGAAGTTTTGGAACTTGTGGTTAGATAAAACTATTTTAGCAGACAATGAAGTACTTAGTGGTCTTAATATGCAAAACATGAGATGTTATATTACAATGAGCTATAATCAAAATATGCATCATGTTTTGCATATTAAAATTTTTAATGTGCACCAATGCTTATTCTACATTTTTTAATCTTCTTTAGGCAATTATTGTATGGAAACTGACATCAAAATATCTATACACCATGAAGTACGATTGAAAACCATGGCTTGTTAACCAGACATACATCTCATATTCCCTGATTTGACTGTAGATGGCATGTGTTTTATTAAATAAAATAGGATTTGTTATACCATAGGCCAATTCAATTACTCAGATGTATTCCTGCAGACTTTACAGAGGCATAAAGCATGAATGTATTTGGCACCTGCCGTAATCAAGACCCACCACAGACACTCAAAAGTCTACATCACCACTTTTTTCTACTACAATATTTATTTTTCAACGAACTGCAGTACCCATTAAGTTATTTAAAATTTTCGTCCATCACCTTCAGACATCTCAATTAGCTACGCGAATACCCATAATGCATGGATTGTATGGGCAACCGCACCATTAGGACCTCATGTTGGCTTAAGAACAAAGGTTTTACAACTACTGTTCAGTAGCTGACGAACAACCCCTGTGAAGCCTCTGTTCAATCAGAAACCACAAACAAGACTATTGAAACCAAAAATGTTAGCAATTCCTTTGTCTCGCAGTGTAAGTAAAGTGTAAGTATTGTTGGAAACCAAACTATGATGGTGTCAGTGGGTGGTGGATGGTTCTACCTGACGACAGGTTTATTGATAACTTCCTGAATAATGTATGATGTAGACGCAGTTTTGTAATGCATGAGCAAGTGCATTCTCAGGTTGCTAGCTCTAAAATAATAAAACTCTATCGCATCAATACAGAGCAAATTCTTTATTTAAAGGTTAGGTAAGTAATAAGTTCTGTGGTAAGTAGGTTGAAATTATATGATAATGTAAAAAGAAAGCTAAAAAAACTTCATAGCACATAAGTATTTTAAAATGACATAAGGTTAGTAAGTTTTCACTACGTCTTAAAAGTGGTAACTTTTATTGTTTTTCTAACCTTTAAAATATAATTTTAAATATTTGAGACTAATTAATTTTTCTAATTTATTAATATTGTAACACATATAAAATAATTTACTGGCAGATAATCAAGATGAGTCCACAAGTATGACGCACATGACCTGATTCTGACACACAGAACCTACATCACTGTTACGAATAGGTTTAGAGCGTAATACCTATAAATTTACTTATAGGGGCTTTTAACAATACCCTACCTACTCGTGCTATTACACAAAGCCTATCATTATAAAGTATCTACAAAGCATTTTATTAAGATGCAATATACCTAACTTTATAGAAATGCATCATAAAAACTAGGCTCTGGCCTAGCCTTATTCTCTTTAGAAACCTCGGTTAACTTTTTTGACAAATGGTTAGCTAGTTATTACTCTGGTTGCTTATTTTATACAGATGGCAAATAAACATACAACGTGGATATCGAACTTGCAATCCCACTCGGGCGTTGCTATACTGAAAAATAAATTAAACGTTTTTTACTTTCTTTTTTCGGAATAGACATAATGCTGTTAGGTCGACTGACAACCTGTAACACCCAGGCTTTCGGCGAGAGTAAATGAAGCCTGCAAGTATTTGAATTTTACGCAAAGTCAAAGTCAAAGTATTATTTACTGCTTGAAATAGATGGTGGTTAATTAATATTATTAGGCAACTAACGCAAGGGCACCACGTAGGTACGTACGAACCACGGCTTGCATAGTTGCCATCTGGGAGGGCAAACATATTTTGTGCCAGTAATTTTACCGGCAAGCATATACCCTTTGAAATCAGCAATTCTTGTTTGCAGCATTACTTTAGATAGGTACTGAAATAATGTGTACAGAAACCAAGAAAGGACAGTCTAGACGAACAGGAAAAACTAACAAGTTTAAAACTTCTGGAACTTTGATTAATTTATCAAAGGAAGATATATCTTGATTAATTATATAGGAAAAGTTTAACGATACTTATCATATATTTATATTTTTATATTTTTACTGAAACTTGTACCTAAGTTATAACGAGAAGTAACTAGAAGTATTTTACAAAATCTCTCTTTATCCCTCTAGTTTATGGATTATAAAAAAGACAAACATAGATTATTAGGCCTCTCAGATACATACTATCCTTCATCTTTGATATCGGAAAATTGGTTAGGGTTTGAACACAAAGTAGGAAATATTATACTTTATCAGGAACTTGCTGCCAGTCCAAGAACGTTGTGATAGATGATGACAAAGAGCGGCTAAAGCAAATTAGTTTAGTAACACAGAGTTTTTTTTCATAAATAGGTCAGTCATAAGTAGTTAGTTAAGAAAGTCTTAAGTAAGTTAGGTAGTAAATAAGTAGTTTTTGTCTACTTGTAGAAATTTTAATTTTTTGGAAAAAAAGCTGTAAAATTTTATTATCTAGATAACTCCGTACCATGGTCGTTTTCTACGACTTTTATAAATTTAGTTATTTATAGTAGGTATTTAATTTGAAGTGGTAGTTGGCAGGTTATACTTATACATATAGCTCGCAGAACCGATAACCGCTGGGGAATTAATGTTCTCGAATGGCAAGAAAACGATGTGTAGGAGGACTCCCCACTTAATAGACCTATGACATTGCAGATCGCAGAACGCTGAAAGTTCAAGATCAGTTATTAGGCCTATATGGAGCGCTTGTGACGTAGCTGGCTAAGTTGTTCGTAACAGATCAACGAAGTTAAGCACTGTTCCGCGGGGTCATCATTTGGATGGGTGACCGCCAGTGGCAATTTCAACTGAGCGCTCCTGTGCTTCGGAGGGCACGTTAAGCAGTCGGTCCCGGCTTTTTCAAAGTTGTTAGGCCATGCCAGAGGCCTTCAGGCGGCCTAGAAACTCTATCACCAGAGTTGGCCACTCGTTCGTTCGTTCGTTCGTATGAGTTAGTGGCCAACTCATACGAAGTTGGCCACTGATTCATACGAACGAACGAACGAACGAACGAGGCCTATATTCAATAAGTAGACGTCTGTTGGCTAATATGATGATGGAATTACTTTGATCAACATTCGGAAACGTTAAATAGTTTAATGAAAAATGTTTAAAAAGCAAGCTATAAGCAAGAAATTTAATACCCGATAAAAAACCTTGAACTTGTCGAGAGCAAAGACTCGGAAACATTCCAGTTCGTACAATGTTAATTTTACGCCAACGTTTCAAGGACCTTTACGAAAATTATATTTGGTAAGACGTGGTTTGGTGTTGAGGTTAAGGATAACGTTTATTTCTTGATTTTATTAACGCTGAAAACAAAGACAGTCGCTTTTCACGTAAGTACATTGTGACCAATCTACGAATTGACCAATTAAAAGACGCGAAACGACCGATACGCAAAATGAAAATTAATTAAAGTTCTCACGGATAATGACCTAATTTTCCTACCACAATGTCTTTGTGCATAATTGTATTGCTTATTCAGAAATTGCTTAATTAGTTAAATTATTGGTATATATTATTACTAGAACGTAAAAAACTAAAATAACACAATAAATCAATCACTACAATGACGCAGCTCCATAGTTTTACACTGTGTATTTATTTCTTAGAATATAGTGTGGGTGTGCTCTTATACGGTGAAGAAAAACATCGTGAGGAATCCGACATGAAGAACTAAAAATTTGAAAGACATGTGCCATCCACCAATCCGCATTAGGTCCGCGTGGTTGATAAGGACCCAATCACTCTCGCCCGAGAGTAGGCCGGTGTCCCAACAGTTGGAACATTATAAAGCTGTCATGATGATGATGATATTGTGGATACAGCTTGGCGAAATTTATGTAATAAAATTAGGCTTTGGCATCTGCAGCACTTTATACAATATGGGTAAAGATATAAAAGTAACTAATTTATATCTTCACCCCTCACCCTACGTCACCCTGTTGAGGCTTAATCTGAAAACCAGCGTCACTTCCTTACTGCGTTTTGAAGTGGCATAAAGCTGAGAATGGACCTGTTTAACCGCACTCGCAAGGAAGGGTTTTTTTGTATTCATGTAACTGTTGCTGTTTTTGATCTTTCTTTGCCGTTTTACTGTACCTTCTGCTCTCCTAACTCTGTGTGCCAAATAAACAAATTCCTATTCTTATTCTTATCTTATCACTTATGGTCTTAGTTATTGTCTTAAGTTCTGCATTAACTGTATATAATAATGTCAGTAATGTGTATGGCATTTGGTTTACCGTTACTTAAACTGCAAACTGTTATATTGCCATATTATCTAATTCACATCCCCTATAACTCACGTACTCATACCTACCTGAAGCACACAATACACAAGCACTTCACACCTATTAGGCCACACCTCCATTCATCTTAGACGCCACACACAATGATCACAAGTCTAACACAAACGTCAATATCTGGGTCCTGCCGGCATTTCCCAAACCATTCTCTTTTTTGATGTATGAGACACGAATTAGTCGGCCAGTCCTTTCATTTGGTACATCATTCTTTTATTCCTTTGCTTCCTTTTGCTATCTGAATTCACGATGTGACAAAGTAGTTACGCCCAGCGTTTGCGTGTGGTAGTTCCTGGGTGGTTCATTCAAGATCATTTTTATCTTTGAATCTATGTTGCGTAGCATTTTTGTTTAGCGATTTTTTGTAAAATAGTTTAGGTAGAGGGACCACGGGTAAGAACCGAGTCTAGATAAATAAGCCGTGAAAGTCCATTTGAGTAGTTTATAATTTTATTCTAATGATTCACTACAGTGTGTTTATGATTTGTTTCAAATAATATCAGCAGTATCACTGAGCGCCGCGCCCGCCGTCTATCTTCAAACTAAACCAAGCTTGTACTATGGGAATGAACTTATAGTATTTTGTATTTTTTGATAAATACGTACTTATAAACATCCAGAAACAATAAACAATTTTATGTTTGTCATCTAAATATTTATCCTAAGTAAAAATCGAATCCACAATTTACGACGCATAGGTACGGCAGAGCTACCCAGTCTCACTCTGTCAGTCAGTCAAAATAACTAGCTTATAAATCTTTCAGCTATCCATATGTCGTGCAAACGGCTATAACATGAATTCGTTACAAATCCTCTTGCAAAGATTAGTGAAAAGCTGTAGTTCCGCGTAGCGTATCGATCGTTGCTTAATGAATCAGTATCAATGTCGATGAGTTCGCAAATAAACAGTGAAATTTTCCCGCCCTCTGGATCAAATGAAAACTGAAACGACATTGTTGTCAGTGATTTCGTTTCGTCGAACTATGATTTACAATAAAATCATAATATATAATGCGCAAAAACGTAAAGAGGTAGAGTTTTAAATTTTGTTCCCTTTACAATGAACTCGTGAGCAACTGATAATTATATGGATTACGTACAAATGAAACCACTACTTTTTTATAAACTTTAAAGTAGATAGATTGAATCTATTTATTTTTTAATCATGATGAGACTGTTTTCTGAAAAAGTAAAATAATAAATTACAATAGTGCAACTTAATTTTAGATACTAGAAGCCAGTAACTGTATAAAAGTGCACGCTTCTAGTTACGGTCTCGAAAATAAGTTTTATTCGCCCACGGTGGAGGCAAATTGAATTTGAGGCTAGGCAGGCATGCAGACTACTAACTAGAGTCCTTCGTTGAAACTTTAAGTAATTTATTGAGTTGACCTGTTGGTTCAAAATATTTTAAATGTGGCGCAACAGATCAGAAATACAAAATAGTGTAAAAAGAAACTCACTCAGCGCTCCGCTTAAGACTGCAAAGATCAGTAAAGTCAAACAAAATAATGACCTCGGTGGCGCGGTGTGTGAGTGCCCGGTTAAGAAGCGAAAGGTTGCGGCTTTGATTCCCGATATGTGAAAAATGTTTTCATGATCTGGAAATATTTGTTCCGGCAGCCCCATGATCACACAACTCTGTTAGTGACTAATCTCCATTGATTTCTATCTCAAACTGTCTATTATGACAGTTTGTGGTCAAACTGTCTTTA
Source organism: Colostygia pectinataria (assembly GCA_951394395.1). Lineage (NCBI taxonomy): Eukaryota > Metazoa > Arthropoda > Insecta > Lepidoptera > Geometridae > Colostygia > Colostygia pectinataria. The sequence goes on from OX596363.1 coordinate 6,341,827, forward strand.
TAGAACGTTTGAGATGGTGATCAATGGATATTGGTCGCTAACAGAGTTATGTGATCAACAGGTGTTATGATATTTTAAAAGTTTTATTACAAAAAAAAGGTATTTTGTTTCCATACAAGCTTTACTTATTTAGCAATAAGTTGCATTATGAGCTTTGTCTATACAAAAGTTTTAAAGATCATGTTATGCCTAATGTTTCAACTCTGATTCCTGCTCTCGAAAGTGGTGGCTAATAATTTAGATAAAGGATTTTTTTTATATTGTTGTTAAATAATTTGAAAACCGATGTTATATCTATAGGTATGTTAGTATTATTAGGTTTATAAATTATTATTATTCATACGAAACTAGGTCCTTTTTTCACTGCTCAACGCTATGAAAAGCTATCAAGCTATGAAAAAATTCAAACCAAAATGGCGTCAGTAGTTCAGGGGTTCAAATAATCAGGGTAGTAATGGTGGCCGTTTATTTACTTTTCACGATTTATATTTAACGTGGGGTGAATTTATTCGCTAGGGTTGTGTAACGCTTTGGTCATGCCTCGTTGCCAAGGGTGTATTGTTCCCATTCAGGCTCATTATAGCTTCGTAATATGGGGTCCGAATGTTCAAAAGTTGTAAATTGAAATTTTGTGCATTCATAAACAGCAAATTAAAAAAAACATTTTACAGATATTTTCTATTCAACGCTACTATACGTATGATAAACAAAGATGATTTATTATTTTTGAAACAACATGTTATTTCATATTTTATTGTCGTTACCAATTTTTATATACCTATAGGTACTGGTTCCACAAGATATATAATAGTCTTCCTCTTTATTAACTAATATATTAGAAAGTACTAAAATACTAGAAAGTTTTAAACAAGTTTATAAATCGAATAGCAATTATTATCTAATTAATAATAGTAAGTAAGTAACCTACTAACCTATTTGCGGGACAAAGGTTTCATACTTCAGACGATAAAAATTTAAAAGGTAAACTCCAGTACGAGTACTTCTAAAATTATACAACATATTATATTTGATTATTTTTATAATAATCAAATATAATATGTTGTATAAAAAACTCATTAAAAACAAGAGAATAATAATTATGATAGGAAGTAATAAAAGCGTAGCTCACAATACATAAATTCGGATTTTGTATTCTGCTACTCGTACAATGCGTATTTCTGATTGATTGAATCCGTCACCAGTGGGTAGGAGATAGACAGCCACTGTCATCAAATCAGTCTCAAAGTACAGATATTTGTACCAGTTCTATTTTTAGTGGCTAACTTTATTTACAAACAAATCCATAGTCTAGTCTTTTTACTAGTCTTGACACTGCTTCTATCCTTCATTTTCGATGTAATTGTAGTTGTTTTTGAAAATGACAAGTCACACGACGAGATTTTTTAATCCCGTTTGTACGGTTTACTCATGAATACTACGATTTACTAGGAGAATAGTCCTTATTCGAGTTTGGTCGAATCCACCATAAATATACTTTTCATGGTTTATTCGAACTTTTACTTTGTTCGTTAATATACGAGAGTATTTCGATAAATATTTATTAGTAAATATCAAATTAAACTTAATTATTAACTATTTATTATACCAAGTCAAAGAATCGTTCATATTCATGAGTGAAATTCATTGAAAATAAACAACGCTGTGTTTTAACGATCGCAGAAGAAACAGTAGTTATTATGAAACATAATACCGATACGCTGTTACTCACAGTAAAGTTAATCATTATGTCGTAACAGCCAAACCAATTTTGATTAATGTTAGTCAAAAGAAGGATTATGATCTGGATTTAAATCTAAGATATTTGTGATAGCTACTTGGTACTACCACGCCGAGAAAGTCGCAGGCGGCAGCTAGATTAATATAAAAGCAATATTCCCACAATCACACCAGACTATTAGGTATGCCAATAAAAGTTTTTGTTCAGTGATTACTGATAAAAATTGACATTAACGGCATAAACACTGTGTAATATTCATGAGAATCTTCATGGTTTTAATGCATTTAATAAATGAAAACTTGAATGGAAAGAGGAAAGAAGGATTTAATGAGGTAGTTAAAAAGTATAATAATTATGAGAAAATCAGTAGTAAGACACAAAATTATTTTTTAAAAGAATGAACAGATATCCAAATAAGGTTTATGCTTTTGTGTAATTAGATATCAACGGCGTGTACCCAATGTGGATTGGTGTATGATAAATGGGTCTTTCTATCATTACATCTATAAAATATATATATATATATATATTGTTATTACTTTTTTATACTATACATACAATGGAAAATCAATCTTCGTTATTCATTGGGAACGTTATTTGTTTTATGTAAGTGCCTCGCTACCGCATTATCCCAACCTGCTGGCCTGTTTATGTCGACCTGAATTAACACAACACTTATGTTGGTTTAGGACTTCGTGGGTGTGATGCTGTCGATTTGTGGTTTATCATTAATGTGCTGAGTTTTGTACTATAGGAATGCTCTTGATTGTAAGTCGATAATTTTACTATATACCTAATGATAGATAATATTATTTAAATCTAACGTAATTGTATGCTTTGACAAGTCACTAATTTTGTTTAGAGAGTTAATTACAATTAAAATTTACATGTGCAAGCCGATCTCAGTATTATTCTTAGTTGTATTATAGCGGTAAAGTATGTTCGTAAACCCCGCCGCACTTGCCTTTACTCGCATTGGTTGTCAAGAGTCACGTGCGAAAATATGTATAGCACGCATTTTCAAATAAGCCCCTGCATAGACACGTGAAAACATTTACTTACCAATTAAATTTAAGGCAGATTACGACACGGCACATTATAATCTCACAATCCACAATTTCAAAGAAAAGTTTTTAATGTTATAATTTATTTTTAATTAGTTCAAAGATTTTGTTAGGCTTCTAACTTATGTAGCTCCACGGGAATTTGTGTTTAGATGTTGAAATGTTCAATGAGTCTAACCATCGATTTTAGTTTAAAAACACCAATAATCTTAGGCAAATAAAAATAAAACTAGTTTTACTTATTAATTATACGACATAGCGCAGTTTTTACCTAAAGTTTCGGTACTAAAACAAAAAATATATTGACACTAGTTTTGTTTTTATAGTAACCATCCCACTAAGGAAATGCTAAAATTATTTGGATATTTAAAACTTATTCATTTATAGGTTTAGGACAGATGACAAACAATGTCACTAAGTAATAGCGTTAATACAATGGAAGTTAAAAAAAATTAGCTACTATTTTATTATTTATTTATTTATAAATGTTTCACAGTTTTTCCTTCAGTAGATACCTAATATACTGCATGTGGAAAAATAATTTTAGTTTTATCTAAACTCTGATATATTATTTTTAGATTAATTTAGTATGATTATCGAAACCATGGTGTTCTTGATTTAAGTAGGTACTTCACAACTTTCGAGGCAAGAGTTTTACTTGGACGTAACCTTTATGTTGAAATTTTCTATAGTCTTAACGATTTTAGGTCGTCACTTTCAGATTCAAAAAACCTCAACAGTAAAAATACGAATAGTAAGTATGAAAACATGATGCCCGGTATATTATTATAATTACTAGAACCAAACCGTATCACCGAGCACGCGTAAAATCGAATGTACTCGGTAAGATACGTGTAAAATCAACTGTTCAAAATAAGTGTAGAAATCCTGATTAGCTGCAGGTATTTAGCCCGGTGCCCGATTGAGTGGTCACATTTCTCCTAGACCGTGTCCGATGCGGCGTCATATCACGATGTTATGCTTCGTTTGTTGCTTTGTGATAGTCGTTGAATTCATGTCATATGCCTAATTATAGCGCACCTAATTTCGGGTATGCACAATCAATTCGGTAGGATTGCTTTCAGTTGTTGGGATGTCTTTGTTACTTTTTATTTTCAAATTTTAATGACTTTGAAAACTTGCCATAATGTGTGTTTATGTTATAGGTTTTACATTTTAAAGTTATTATAAGTTCGATTTTTTTTTAACAAAATCAGAGTTTAGAATGATCTAATTCAAATAACGCCCCTACATTAAGGGCTCTAACTTTATTAAACGTTTACGTACACGAGGTTTAACATATTGACATATTTAATGATAGTTTAAGTGTGGTTTATAATTCTTTAAGAGTGTTTCTTAGTTTTAATTTAAGATAGCTAGCGTTTTGGTTTATACTGTAAGCTTCCAATCATTTACTGAAAAAAATTATATTCTATTCTATTTCAAATTCATGCTCTGAGAACGTAATGTTTTGGAAAACAGTCAGTAAAATTTTATTTTTTGAAATCTTCGAGTAGCTACTAACACCACTTGGAAATCACAAAGACACGTTTCATTTTTTATGTTTGTGTGTTATCTTACCGGAAGCTTTAATGCGACTTTTATTAAATACAAAAAAATATATTATTTATAATATAAGCCTGAGGTAACTTATTTCGTTAAATTACCAGGAATCCGTAACGTATTGTCTTGTTCGCGGCCTTGTCTGAACAAAACATTGTTCATCGCCACAATTGAGCACAATTGAAATCTTAAGCAGGTTCTCAACTACTGTATTACACTTGGGAATTAGCAATCAGTCCGACGTTTCTGAGGATTTCTGACGTGCAATCCGTCTTCGGCCACAGAAGTCATTATGATGTACAGACATCAATGTATTGGCGGTCGTCCATCATTTTATATGGATTGTTTTTCATTTGAATGTAGGAGTTAATTTAAATTCTTAGTGTGCTTTTGTAATACGCTGTTGTTTGATAAGTTTGAGGATATTTTTTTATATATAATATCACTAAAGTGGCAACCAAGTATATAAAATTTAAGTTTGTGTACCCATTGTTTCTTCTTTACACCTCATTATCACTACATAGTATAAAACAAAGTCACTCTCCACCGTCTGTCTCTTTGTATGAATGTATGTACGCTTAGATTTTTTAAATTGCGCAACGTATTTTAATGCGGTTTCAATCAATAGATAGAGTGATTCAAGAGGGAGGTTTACACGTAGTTTAAGCACCCGTGCAAAGCCGGGGCGGGTCGCTATTAGTAAAATAAAAAATAAATTGAATGGTTAAAATCTAATAAACCGTACCACGATTTTTCTTAAGTTCTATTCTATATGTATAACAAAATAAGAGTGCTTAGAAATTTTTCCTTGATATTTAAACATATTATTTATTTACTAAATATCTCCACACAATAAAATAATCAAAAATAACACGTCAGAATCAGAATCATCAATGACGTAATAAAAATTGAACATAAAATTAATTATTCGCCATCGGCACGCTATTCTAATAATCATAAATAAGCTCAAATCGGATCAAACGCGGTAGGTCCGCGAACAATGTGCGAAACATTAAAAATATCAACAAAGGAACTTTTGACTTTCATAGTACATATACCGATGCAAACCTAAGTCTTCACTTACCACCACAACTGTAAACTAATTTCAACCTTATTCAAACAAAATACAGCTCATGCAATTATGAGCTATTGTAGTAAATGTGTGGTTGGTAGTTGTCGCAAGCGACAGCTGGCGTACCGTGGAAAATCGATTTTCACGTGGGACCGACGGATGTGGCATCTGCGCGACTGTACCGCTCGCTTGCACCCAAAATACGCGGTGATGTGTAAAGGAAAACCATGCTATGAGGATTGAAACAAAACATTAAATTAGTTTATTATTATTTATGTTATTTATTAGTGTATGCCACCGTCCATATAATAAATGTTCTAACCTATGCAGTCCATCCAAAGGTTGCCTGGAAGAGATCGCTTTTTAGCGATAAGGCATTGTAATTTAGTATCATAAGGTGTGCAATAAAGATATAATCTATCTATCTATATAATCATTCAAGATTTTTAGGGAATTGCAAATTAACCATTAAAGTTCAAGAATAATATATTATAGATTATAATTAGGTACAATAAATATTTATTAGGTACATTTACCAAGTTAAGTAGGCATTAGTTAAATTCTATAACTTGTAAAAACCTTTTATCATAAAGTTAAATAATAATAAACAAAATGTGTAAAAAAAAAAAAGAAAATAATACTGTATTGTGGTAAATCAAATAATTTTAACGTCATAATATAGACAAGCAAATAAATTACAAAAACAGTCAAATTAAAATAAAAAAAATGACATCTTGTAGACCACACAGGGGCAATACGAAAGCAAAAGCTATCACCGTTTCGAATCGTTTTAACGCAAACGTATAATCGGTCGAGCCATTCTATTTGTTTTAACTTAGCCGTAACAGTATTTGTAAAAACATCAAAGAGGGAGTGAACCCTGTAGTAATTAAGATTTGTCTCGGCTTACCGGAAATAGTGTTGTCGTTAATCGCGTGTTCCCGGAACGAGAACGCGTTCTGATATTTAATTAAGTCCATACATTAATAAAGGACAAATATTTTGTTAATTCGGAAAATAAGAATATATCTTATTTTTCCAATGATAGTTGTTTCTTTAAATTTCATTACTCTGCACACGTCACGTGTAAGATTATCATTTATTACAATGTAAGGGTGTAACTACTTTCTTAACCTTTAAGGTGACAAGACAGAGAAAGAAAGAAAAACCTGGGTAAAAATAAATAATATAACATAAAAAATAATAATTTAAAACGGTTTTTGTTTTGTTGTGAATTTAAATATTTTTAAAATACTAGTCTGACGAGTCTTGTATACATTTATGGCAAAAACCAAAGCAAAGCTGCAATGTTTCAAAAGTGCTTAGAAGCTAAAGCTTTAAAATTTATAATAAAAAAAAAACAATTAAGTACCTAAACCATTTACATTTTGTCGCCCGCTCGCTCAACATTCGTTGAATAGTCTGCAGCGCTAAGGTTAAATTAAATTTAAATATGAAACTGTGTTTTGTGAAACTTCGGAAAAGACAGTCACTCGACAGTGAAGTGTTTTTCAGTTTCTACTGAAATAATTATGTTGGAACTCTAAAGTAATTTTGAATTTCAAATGAAAAACTCACAGATTTTTTAATTATGGATGGTGGTGTGCAACGAAGTAATGAAAATAAAACAAACAAGTTTCGTTTTCAAAATAGAAAACATCCATGGTGAGTAGTAAATTTTAAAGTAATTAAGAATCAATAAGTCAACATTTAGGGAACTTGTAATTAAAAAGAGTCATAATAAAGTCAGTAAGCACCAAAGCCCAGAGCGATCACCGTGTTTGTTCCTAAATTCCACACATCAAAAAAGTCAACTACGTAGCCTCATGGTTGTGTGCAAATTAGTTTATAGCAGTAGTATTCTGGTAGTGATTTGGATCAGTTGAGCTATCTATAGGTCGTTTGTAACGGTCTTCAGATGGCTCAACTGTTTCATATGTATTTTGTATATATTGTAATGTAATGTAATTATGTACATATTTTATTTTGTTTAATAAATGATTAAAGTTTATAGCATTATTCAATAATATTCTTTACATAGTCTATATAAATTAAAGATTTACTACCGGTAAAACACAGTATTCCGCTGTCCAGCAGTGGGAATCGAACCCGCGACCTCTAGCTTCAATTGAGCACTCACCCAACGCGCCAAGTCGATATGCATTTAGAGACTAGATGATCGTCGTTGTTGTATTCGAGTTAGTTTTTCATATTTTCTCACTGTTTAAATCTTTCTGGTCCTACAAATATTTTAAGACCAAAATTAGCAAAATCGGTCTAGCCGTTCTCGAGTTTTAGCGAAGCTAACGCACAGCAATTCATTTTTATATCTTTGAAGAACATTTACAAAATGAAATAGCAAGGCCTTATTGTGGCCTGAATGCTATGATCCTATGCGCTATTTTATAGTATGAGAGTGCGGCACCCGAAGCCCGGTGCGTGGATCACCGTGACGCATCGCGATTTCCACGCATCCATCCCGGCCGCGAGTCGCCTTTGTCACAAAGGAAATTAACTAGTTATATACCGTGTGTATGTGTGTGTGATAACGGCAGCAGTAAAAGTCGAAACTATAAATAAAACGAAATTTAAATTACAGTTAATTTGTGCAAATGTGACTTTGGAGAAATCTATTATGATCTTGTTAATAATTACAAGATGTGCTATATTTACTGGAAAAAAACTGTGAATCCTATGAGTAGATAAAGATAAATAAAATAAATAGGTAGTAAAGTAAAAGTATTGTTACAGAATTGTTTTTATCTGAAATAATCACGTATTATATTTATTTAAGTATGAACCATACTTTGACAGATTTACTGAATTACAGCATAATCGTATTATACTCTATACTAGCCTAGCATTTTTTTTACACATTTATTTTACATTGCTCGAGAAAATAAAGAAGTAAGTAGGTAAATAATTTGACTATACCTAGCCGTTTTTAAAAAAATGTTGCTTGACCTTTAGCTAGTTTTATATGCTAACCGTACATTAGCAGTAATCAACCGACAGTGTGCCAATGAAGGAAGGGCTATTGTTGTTAAGTTGAATGAAAACTTCTATTTAAGTAGACATGGGTGTTATTTTTTATATTTTTAAAATTATTTTCAGCAGATGTTCTTTTTGATTGATCAGGTTTACCAAAAACGGTATTATTTTTGTTAGAGCATGAAATTACTCTTTTTTGATGCGCCTTTCTTTCATATTTTTTCTAGTTAAGCATTTTACGACTGTAATCATGATATAAGATATATAAATGTTTATTTCAGAAAGGTACACGAATCTTAAACATGTGTAACATAATTATAACTCTTTAAGTATTTCTTATAAGTACATACTTAAGTAGAAATGTATTACTGTGTGTTATGAATGATCCTTTAACCAGAGTAATACATAATTTGGTTTCTCGATCTAACGAAGACCAACTTATATTTAGAATCAATAGTTTTATTTTAAACTTGATTCAGAGAAACCCCTTTATTCATAGAAGAAACTGTAATTTTAACGACTCGATAAGTATTGCGTTTCCTTTCCCTGTCATTCCTAAGTAAATAAACAAAGATTAGTTTACATTGATGAAAAATTACATTGATTGTCAATAAGTCCTAAAGATTATGGACAAAAAAACAGCGAAAAATGATAAAAGCTCTTATATAAGGTAGGTATAATCATCATTATTTTCAAGGTTTACCTAAAGCTGTTTTAGGTTTGGTTCTTCCAAAATGATTACTATTTTGCTAATTACAAAAAACAACCGTCTGCTACCGTGGGAAAGAAGCGACTTTTATTTTATTTTGCGAATAGGCAAATGATTTTTTGCAAATAACCGCACTGAATGACGGAGCAATCGGTTCTGCGACTCACGATTGCTAATAAAAATAGGTTAAAAATCAATTTACTGGATGTTTTTGAGTGATCTCGTATTTCGAGTTAGTAGTGCATACCATTTTGCAAATATGTCTGAAAAATTAAACAGATGGATTAATTTAAAAAAAAAAAAGGATCTGTCGAGTTGTGTATTTTACGGTGTAATGTTTTGTATTGCATCGTAGAGTACGTACGTTTTTTTTGTAGAAATGGCTAATTACCCTTCTAAACTAAGCGATGAAGGTGTATCTGGATACACCTTCATCGCTTAGCACATTCAGATGTGAGTTAACTTGTGTTATGCCATCAACAAACAAAACGGATATTTTTTAAGAAGTCATATTTTCAGGGATCAAGCTCTCTTTTCCGGCTTTGTTGAAATTGTTGGCCTTTACGGAGGTCTTCAGACGGCCTATAATCTCCGGCACCAGAAGTTGGCCTTATCGAACTTTAAAGCTCCATCTAGGTACTACTGATGTAAATAAATACTCATTTTAAAACGTTAAATAAATAAACAATTTATAAAATCCAATAAGTTTTACATTGAAAGTAAGTGTTCCAAAGAAAACCCATGATCACGCATGACACGCCCATCATGAAAAAAACCAACATAATTCTTTTAAGAGTAGGTACGCATTCATGCTGAATGGTTTCGATTGGTCCTTTTGTAGCATTGTTTCTCAACCTATATATCTATCTTTGAATAAAATGTCAGTTTTTGAATACGAGTACCTTTTTCTTTAGCGCTTCACCATAAAAATCTCTAATTATTCTACATTTGCGTTTCGCATTTGCCTTTTATTAACCATATTATATAATATAACCATATTAGAGGACTTTGCCCAGCAGTGGGACACTAACGGCTAATATAATAATAATAATAATAATAAGTCATTAATTATCTCTAATAATGAAATGTCTTATCCCATGGAATTTCGTAAGTCGTAACAAGTTTAGGACACACTGTCCAAGAAATTATTTTGTTGAAGTAAAACTCGTCAAGTTTTCTAATTGTACCCTCTCATTCTATTCGAATACAAATAGATATTGCTTCGGAAATATTCATGACATATGGGTCTTAGTATTATTTTTGTATGTGCGTATTGAATTAAAATATATCTAGTATTGAGACTTTTTACTAGTATCTATCTTATTTTTATAGGTAAAATTTTAGCTGGCTCTCTAAAAATGGATGTCCAGACATTTTTTTCTAGTAAAAATATTGGTCATTGACATCGCTTAGACGAATCCACGACAAAACAGCGTGACATCTTCATCACGATACAACAACAAGGTCTGAGAGTCTACTCTCGAAAGCGACAAACGATAATCGAGGCAAATATTGTAGTTCACCTTATGTTGGTGACAACTAAGTTCATAACATTCACGGACATACGATAAACTACGAAAACGAATATTTCGCTTTTGTCTGCAAGAGTAGAGACTTCTTGGATTCCCCACCGCATTCGCCATACATTTAAGTCTGATAACGCGATTTTTAAAGTGAGGAGTCAGGTCCTGGTTCATCTCACCATCATCATCACATCAGTCAATATACGTCTACTGCTGAATATAGAACTCCTTCAAAAAGTGTCATGCATGACGATCGATCTTTATAATAATCCACCGACTTCCTGCTGACTCTATCTATATAAATTGGTCAATATTTTTCCCCACTTAGTACATTATAATTATTCTAAAACATATTTAACTGTAGGATTTTTGTGTCAAGTATTCCCTTGACCTCACTGGCAATGCCTCATTTACATTGATTACATACTTTTTTACGAGCGGTAAGTTGAAACACATCCAAAATACCAACAATGTTGGTGCAAATTTCAACGCAGTTCTTCAATATTATTGACCTCTGTTCTCTGCAACAGCTTTGTTAGTAACAATACCTCTATAAAACTTATCGTTTCTGACTCCTTTGAATAACCGGGAATTCGTGTAGAGTAAATTCTTAGCATTCATTTAATTGACGGTGAGTTTGTCGACAATGAGGAATAAAAAGTGCTCCGTTCTTAGCTTTTTATCTAATTTTTGACTAGCTTATGCTGCCCTGCAAAAATCTGGTTGACTGGTAGACAATGACTAGGATCACCGGTTATTTTATTGCTTGAAACTGGTGCTCTGACTGAGTTTGAATACAGATCATATCACAGATATTTCTTATATTTCTAAAATAACAAGCAAGCAAAACGCAGTTAAGACCTGTTTACTGAAATAGACAAGTTCTTGAGACTTCAAAGAACATGCTGTAGGGAAATAAGCTTCTTACGTTCTAGGTTATAACGAGTAAGTGACTAGCAGGGAAACTGTTGTATCTACAGTAGCTTCGATAGCTACGAAGACTAAGATTTCAACTTTATGGTAAGGAATAAAATTTATTAGAAAAAGAAAACGAAATCGAAATTGATTGTTTTATAAATTTCTAAATTTCATTGTACTAAATTAAAGTTTTTATTAAAGAAATGCAGTAAGTAAATTATCCTACTGCTTTCCTTCCAAACCATGATGATAATTGGTAGAATGTTTTAGTTTAGCACAAGTTTCTAAACCTTTCTGCACTGCTGAACAGTCAGGAACTCGTCAGGACTTATAGTTTTCCTTCCAAACCATGATAAACATCGGTATAATGTTTTAGCACAAGTTTCTAATCGCTTCTACACCTGCTGAACCGTCAGAAACTCGTCAGGACTGGTGCTAGCATCTTATAATCTTCTGATCGTGTCATCAGCCTCGTGACAGCTAAATCTCTGCTAAAGTGAATATAATAATGTAATTGGCATAATAAACTGCTATTTGCCCCACGCCTCTACGTGACGGTGTCGTCCCGTACCCTTTGTTACGGTGTGGAGAATGTAAACCTATGAGATTAATTTGTAAATAAATATGAAAAGTGTGTTTATTCGTTTTCTTAAATGTTTGCATATCGTTTCATCCGATTAGGTTAATATATTTTACAGTTGGCAATAATTGCGCTTATGTTTTTTTGTATAAGTATCTGATGCATGACAATGCAGCGAGCCTCACGCAAGTGTAGTTTGACTTTTGATTAGAAGAAGATTAGAGTCAAACCAACACTGGACTAACTGTATTTAAACTAATGTCTGTTTTGTGACTGTATTTTTTGTGAAGCTTGCGTGACCATTTGACATCAAATCGATAAAACTGGTAAGACTTTTCAGCAACAGTTTGTGATGGTGGGTACCACTGCAGTGCCAGATAATTTGCCTCCAAGCAGCAGTGTGGAAGCACTACTGTTAAATGTATCATAATTCAAGTTTTAATAATAGGTGACCTTTAAATCTCTGTTTCATTAGAACTAGCGTTGTTTAGATCATAGTCTACTAGCATTTTATAGCATCATAATATAGTATTAAGACAGACTGCTATAAATAATGCAAGGACATTAAGTATTGATTTTATAAACGACTAATTGCGCCGTGTGATTTCACTCGTGACTTAACTAGAACAGTGTTTTTTTGGTTTAAAAAGTTGCTTAGGTGTTAATCTAGAGTTTAAGCTATCCCTATGTCGAATTTCATCTAAATCCGTCCGACAGTTCGAGCTTGATAAATAGATAGATAGATAGATAGATAAAAAACACTTTATTGTACATCACACAGAAAACAAGAAAATAAAAGCTTAACAATTAAAAATTGCGGAAGTACATTGGGCGGCCTTATCGCTGAAAGCGATCTTTTTCAGACAACATTAGGATGGACAGAGACAACGAGTACGTTAAGGGGCGGTGTGATAAGTTACAAAATGACACGCAATGCAAACTTTTGCAATCATAAGTGTGATAGTTGAAGGTTGAATGTGAAAATAGCAATAGATTGCGTCGGCACGAGTACGTTTCCTCGAAAGAACCTCCACAACATCTAGGGAATATCATTTTCAAGATAACTATTATTAACATTCCGGGAAAATATAGAATGTAGCCATAAATAAATTCGAACCCTTCGTTTTATACAGTAAAATATCATCATCATCATCATCATATCGGCCAATATAACACACACCACAGCGCCAGAACGACCTATCCTGATATTTCATCATCCACGGACTCCCCGCTACTGCTTCAATGTCGTCAGGCTACCGAGTTAGAAAGAGGGACCTGGAGTCTTCGAACTGGAAAACGAAGTGTAGGATATACTTGGTTTTCCATTTCCTGTTGGTGATCACTGGAACTGAAAAACGATCCAGTTCCAATAGTCATCATTCGAGAACCTTTATTCCTCAGCGGTTATCGGTTCTGCATGCTGTATGATCGTCGGTATGACCTACCAACTGCCACTTCAACTTGATAACTCTTAGAGCTATACGTTTTTGCAACTTTGCTAGGCGTGGTGCTTTGATAAAAACGACCAAACTATTACTGTTCCAAGTTTCCTAACGATGTTTTTGTTCACCGTTTATGAGAACAAAACTTTTGAAAATCTTCTGATTGAATTGAACGACTGATTTTAAATCTACGATGATTAGGCGGGTCAATACAATTATATCACCAGTGTTTCAGTGTATTAGATAAACTAGGAGAAAAAAGTAAACTATTTAATAATCGCGCTATGGTTATCTGTCAGAAATAACTAACATCACTTACCATCAGGTGAGGTGGTGGTCAAACGCTTGACTATAATCAATTAAAAAAAAAAAACTAAGTTACTTCAATAGCGCTTCACAAATATTGTGATCGGCATAAGTATCACCACATGTCGCCGTGTGCAGAGGCTCTTTATAATACCTATAGGAATTAATATTGTCTTACAATAATAGAATGCCGATCGAATAATGAAGTCATCAAGATGCCATTCAATCTTAAAGTTTAATTACTCATTACAAATACATGTTCAAGCAAAGCAAGGCGAGGCGGATTCTTAGAACGAATTTATTTAAGGCCATTAAATTGCCCTATAAGCTGACAAATGCTGCTTCTAGACCAAAAACGCAAATTTTTGCCAAGGTAGACAATGATTCATTGTCTACCTTGCCTGCCCCATTACCAGCGGGTTGATTACATAATTCTGTTAGCGACTAATCTCTATTGATCTCTATTTCAAACTGTCTATTAAGACAGTAGAGATATGGTCAAACTGTCATAATAGACAGTTTGAGATGGAGATCAATGGACATTGGTCGTGATCAACCCGTAGAACACACACACACTCTCAACCTCGCATTAACAAAGGTACGTAAACTTATGATGTTCCAACAATCGCACACTCCAAGGCAACCATACTCTTCATAGCAAAACATAGCAAAGCATTACTGCTAGGCGAAAGAAATAGGCATGGTAGTATGAGCTCTGTCACAATAAAGAATTCATCACTACTCTGTTGCACACAAAAGTTCTTCAGCGTTCACTGCGGTCCAAATCGACCCATTCAAAAAGAGCTCTTGGGCGATTCGCACCGCGTTTCGAATCGCTTGCGGTGCGAATCGCCGAAAGACAATAGGCACACTTTTTTATAAATACTCGTAATACTTACGTAGAAACACCCAGACCCATAACAAACATTAGCAGATCATGCGAACATTTTTATCCGGCAATGGAATCAAACCCGCAACCTTTCGCTTCTCAGCCGGGCACTTGCATACTGTGCCACCGAGATCGTCAAAACTGTAGATTGTAGACAACAACGCCCGCGTGAGTGACTTGCTGTTCTCAATATTAGGGCACTAAGGTTAACACACTTAATGACAGCTTATTACGTGTGGTTAGGCAAACGACACCTAACGAACCGTCGCCGAAACGCATCGGATACGCTGCGTTTACAGACTGACGTCATTTTACCAAGCTAGTGTGAAAGCAGGTTGCCGGCTGTTTATGAATTTACACAAAAGTCAGGTTAAAGCCGTTAAAAAGCATGACACGTTCAAGTCCTAAAAACTAGAAAGACGTGTGCCACCGGCTAACCCACATTGGAATGGAACCTCGTAGAACCTAGTGATGTGATGATGATTAGTATCCCATCATGATGACAGCCTTCTAATGTCCCCACTGCTGGGACACTGGCCTACTCTCAAGCGAGAGTGATTGGGTCTTAATCCACCACGCGGACCCAATGCGGATTTAATAGCACATTAAGTCTTATTATCCCAATATTGGGAATTAGAAGGCCGAAGACTATAATAGCACTAGTGAAATAGCTGGCAAAATTGTTTTTAACATATCAATTGGGCTCGCTACTAGAAATTTTAACTGAGCGCTTTTGTGATTCGGGGGGCACGTTTCGCCTTTTTTGAAACTTTTTGAAAGTCGTTAAGCCATGACGCCTTTAGGCATCTTGTTAACTCCGTCACGAGAGTTGGTTACTAAATCATAAAAACATAATATACACACAAAAAACAAAAAGTTGGCAATTTTCTTCTTTCTTTCTTTTCTTTATAAGGACTTTGTACTGTACAGGTTCGTACCAACCAGCACCGATGCCACCGTTCCAGCGCGCCTGTTTCTGCTTTCTACGTGAACGCTGCCTCGCTGGGATAAGTTACATTGTCATTAGTGTACTTTGTTGTCATTTACCCTAAAGTGACGATAGGTTTCCAGTTTACTTGCGATGGTCTATGATTAATGAATGGAAATTGTTGTTGCGAATTTGTAACTCTTAGAAAAAGTGTTATCGTATTTTTTACTTACCGTGATCATTAAGGCGGTTTACCTGTCTAACATACACTAGTGACGTGACTTGAAAATCAAGAGCATACAGTTGACAGTTAGCCAATTTGATTTATAGAACCTTTTTGAATAATAAATTAAAATTACCTTTAAATATTTACTAATACTACGCGAGCAAAGCCACGGGCAGAAGCTAGTATTTCATAATCCACTATGCAGTAAGGCCTTCGTTATACTCATTCCTCATTAGCTGTTCATCCCTTCATTAGCATAACATTCTAACTAATTAATTTACCCGGGTCCTCTCGCGACGTGTCCATATCTCATGCAGCTGACAAATGCGACCACTCCATCACTCGGATAAAATATTATTAAAACAAACAAATGAAGAAAAAATATTGCTTTTCGAAAGAGCCGAAATCAATGTGCGAGCTGTACTCTATTCCTAACCTTAAACAAGGTCGTATATCTGCAATCTGTGTTAGTAAGCATTAAGCTCTACAGCTATTGTTTTTGAGTGTATTTTGGGATGCAGAGGGCTGAGATAATAGGTACTAAAGGTCGATCAGTTCCGTGGCAGTAATTTAATGTAACAGTTAATATGACAGCGGCTTGAGGATGCCAGCGGGTCGCCTGCGCTTTATATTTATGCACTCACACCTGGAGGTCTGAAGAGTATTTTATATTATGCCACAGGTTGTGGAAGGAACGCTAGATCACTAGTCTAAACTTTAAGTACTTAGATTTATTTCGGTATTTGGGAGCTGATATTATTATGAGCTCTGTGATGCAATGCGCAGTATTAGTTTTAAGCTTTAAAGTTTTAAAATATCTAACATGTTTCATATTTATTCACATGTCAGGTATAAAGCTTTTTGGCCATTTTTTATACCGATATGGTTCTTCGGTTTTAACTTTTTTACTCGTGTTGTGTTTTTTTTTTCATTTTTATTGTGTAATTTCGGTAGTATTTATTACCGATAGGACTTGATTTTTTAGCATAAGTGCGGCTAATTGAAATATACTTGTGAAATGAATAAGATTCGTCTAGTGTTAAGTGCCGCGCCTGACTATAGCAGCTGAAGTGTCAGACTTTTTAGCGCAATACACACCACCATAACATTGAAATAATATATTTGTGAAGTGAACGACTTGATAGCTTCATCAGCATGGTACGAATGTAACGATGTGATCAAGTTATTTACCTGATGTTAAGCACCACGCCTGACTTCACTTCAATCTCATCCATAGCTTTAATATTTACAGTTCCACGTAATATTGCACTGTGCTCATCGTCTTTTGCCATAAATTTAGCTACACTCTCATCTGATCTCGTCGGCCTAGTATCAGTAGTCCGATGATTTAGTCCGATGATCGGACTGATGAGGCTTTTTAGTCTCATCAGTTCGATGATGCTGATCAATACAGATCATCGGACTTCTGAGCCTTTTAGTCCGATATATACACATTTCGACTTTCCCAAAAAAAGTGGATGTCACTTATTCATTAGATCGAAAAACAAATACTAAATTTCTGGCGCTTCGGCGGCCGCTGCCGCGGCACGCTCGCTACGCTCGCTCGCCTCGCGCGTAGTTTTTCACTAACCTAACATAACCTAAACTACTGATTTCAATCTAATGAATAAGTGACATCCGCTTAGATCGAAATGAGTAGGTTAGGTTATGTTGGGTTAGTGAAAAACTACGCGCGAGGCGAGCGAGCGTAGCGAGCGTGCCGCGGCAGCGGCCGCCGAAGCGCCAGAAATTTAGTATTTGTTTTTCGATCTAATGAATAAGTGACATCCGCTTAGAGAAAGTCGAAATGTGTAAATATCGGACTAAAAGGCTCAGAAGTCCGATGATCTGTATTGATCAGCATCATCGAACTGATGAGACTAAAAAGTCTCATCAGTCCGATCATCGGACTAAATAATCGGACTACTGATACTAGGCCATCTCGTCACCTTTTTTCGCCCAAAAATGAAAAATTTCTGGGCGAAAAACGGTTGCTCTAATCTCCGTATGGAATGAACCAGCTGTAATAAGAATAGTCTGTTTTATCCGTTGTTGTCTTGATACGATAGAACACGATGATGGTATTTATGTTGAGCACGTTAAATATAGACTATTAATTACTAATTGTGCGTTTTTGTTAATTTATTGTGATTAATGTGAGTCATGTTCTTTTTTGCTTTGAAGTGGTCGCTCACTATTTTCATTCATAAGATCAACGTTGCACAAAACTGATGTTGGTGATTTCGACGATATTGGTGGTGTGGTGGGCGATTGCCCGGTGAAGTAGCAAGAGCTTGCGGGTTTGATCCTCACTATGGGGAAAATATATGATCTGCAAATGTTTGTTTCCAGGTTGTTTCTATGTATCAATAATGAGTAAAAAAAAGGTGTTTAAGTATTATATCAGGTATCTGGTTCCTCCAGTACAAACTTTGCTGGGGCTATGTTGTGCTGTCTTTTTTTTTTCAGCAAGTGACATGTCAGCAAGTGACAAGACAATCAAGGCGCCAACCTGATGTTAAGCACTCCGGGTAATAAACCAGTTCTGTAGATCCAGAGATTACCCCTTACAACGTCACAAACTCACAAACGCTACTTCTTTATAATATTAGTATAGATATGTACATAATATAGGTTGGTAAAGTTTTTAAATCACAGAACTAATGCGGAGAAATTACCAGAAGTTCTGTCATCAGATTACTCAACAAAACAGGTGGGAATAGTAGAGATTAAAAAAAAAAAAGTCAGGTGTAAAGCATAGTCTTTTAAGTCACAAAACTAATGGGGGAAAAATCCCATCAAATTCAATCCCATCCATCCATTCGTCCATCTCCATGGCATTTAATGTATTGGCCATTTTATCTTCAATGTTTTTGATCATGTGTACATTGTGACAATTGGCCATTTTGTCGTAAGGATTTTGTACATTTTGACACTCTTCCCATCTGGCTCCTAGCACATTATGACATCATGGCGTTTATTACCCGGAGTCCAAGGGTAATGCTAAAATAAAAAGAAATCAAAAATAAAATTATTCCAAAGAGATTGTGCAATTTTCTTTCATTTGCACAAGCAACGACGTGTAACTGTATCAAGATTAAGCTTCAGCTTGTTAGAAACTGTAGTCGCCATCTTCCGGCCTTAATTTTGTTTACTATTTCATTTTTATTTTATTTAAATAGCAAAGACGTATTCAGCAAATAACCCATACTACTAATACAAAAAATACGAAAGTAACTCTATCTATCTGTTACCTTTTCACAGTTTAGCCATTAAACCGATTTAAATACAATTTGACACGGAAATGGTTTAAAGTTCGAGGAAAGACATGAGCTACTTTTTCTGTTGCTCCACCCAAGCGAAGTCGCGACGGCTAGTATACTTATAGCATTAATCTGAGCTAGAACTTATTTATATTAGTGCGAATAGAACCTAACGGTATAGAAAATATATGGCAAAGTCTTTCAACATAGTTTTGTCATCACCGTTATTTTTATCCGTATCGAGTCACAATAGTGTTCACTAGGGTTTATACAAGAAAACAATACCGGCGACCGTTTTTTAGAAAATCAATCTGATTTGTACTGATAAGATTTAGTTTTGTTGAAAACCCTATTAATAAACAATCGAAAACTAATCTACTACGAATCAACGTAATGAAACGAAACGCAAGTCGCAACAGAACTTTGTGAAAGTAAAAAGCACATTACCTGAATTAAATTAAAACTTGAATGCAATTTAAATGACAAAGAACTAATTCGGTTACACAAGCTAGGTATTCATTTAAGAGCAAATACAATAAAATTGTGATAGTATCAATCTTCTTTGTAAAATAGGATTGGAATCATGTAACAAAATTGAAATAGAAAAAGAAATATGTAAGTGTAGAAGTAATAGAAACGGAATTAAAAAATTGCATAACATAGCTAAAACATGCGCGGCTAAGTCGGTCATTAAGATAGACTTGATTTTTCTTGATAAAGAAAGAAAGAAAATACATTTATTGACTCCCAAAAAACAAACAAAAGAATAAACAATACATAAAAGAAAATTAAACACAAAATAGTAAAGGCATGAACAACAAGTTTGTAATACCTAAGTAGGTAGGTACCACCTACTTACAAATAATAATAAAACAAAAAATATATAGATAGGCACCTGCATAACTACTTATAGTTTATTTGAGCGGACTATGTGACCAATGGGTTGCTTAGTTTATACAGTAAGGTATTGCGATATCAATTACCTAAGTGCAGCGGAAACATTAGAAGACTGTCATGATGATGATGTTTCCGACGGCCTCTCTAGCAATTTATATACTGGTGCTAAGAAAGCGAATTTTAGAAATCGGGCAGATCAAAATGAAAACGGTAAAACACCTGTCGGTTGACCTTACTGAAATGCTTGCATAATTGGTTGTCCACGGCGACGGCATCAGGGATCTTAGTGTTAATATCCGTGGGTAGTCGTGACAAATACCTTTTTAGGCTATCTCTGAGGTCTTTCTTTATGAAATGCGGAAAACGATAGGTACGTAATTTAACCGTGAGTCTTTGTGTCTATTGAGTTTTATGTAAGCTTTCTAGGAATTCGAAGTAGGTACTATACTTAATTAGTGCTAAGTTTTAAAGTCTTGCATCATTCATCATTTATAAGGTGAACATTCAGTTTAGTAACACCTATTGCGTTGCTCAAACGTGACGGACAAAATACTACAACCAAATAAATGTTGAAAAAATTAAGATTTATCTTCAGAATTTATGAATGAAGTCATCAAGCAAGAGCACTTTACGATATATTTCACAAAACATTTTTAGTATTTTAGCAATAGCCGAAGGCGAAATTCGGCGAATACAGAAATTCGTAATGTACTTGAACTTGAATGTTGTGCTTAAGGGGGGTTTCATCGAACAGAGAACCGTTTGTTCCTAAGTCAAGAGTAGGTATAGTAAGACAATTTAGTTTAAAAAAATATATTTGCTGACCATAGACCGTATACTGATTGCCTAGATTTTCTGACCGTACTGTGCCTGAAAATAAGCAAGTTGAAATGACAGTGCCTGACAATGACAAGCCACATAGCTCGCAGAACGATCATGGCACATTTTGGAGGCCTAGTGAACATCTATTGGCTGATTATTATGTTGATGATAATGAGTACCTCGTCCGGTTTTTTAATCACTAGTCACAAATCCCCTGCCGCAGCTAAATTCGATTGGAAGGAGATTTCTAAAAAAAAAGTAGAGAAATCCTCTTCACAGGGGATTATCTAAGGGGGTTTGTGAACCAAACCAAGTTAACAAATAAGTTAGATCTCATGTGAGATCATTTTATTCCTATGAGAAATAAATATTTTTTAACCTGAAACCAACGCTAGATGTGTTGTTGGAGTGAGTCCTTAATTTCTAATTGTTCATTGTACCTAGTAAGCATCGGTTCATAACTATCTACCAAAATAGTTGACCGTCGATTCTTCAAGGAATAGAGTAGTGTAGAGTAGCGCTTGCTCTCAAATTTAACCACTAGTTGCGTTAGCAATCTATCTGAGAACCAGACCTCAGCCATTTATCTTAGTTACATTTCAATCAAACCTTTCCTTTAGCACTCCAAAAGCGTGCGTTACGAGTGTTCGGCGCAATTTGAGATGAAATGTGATCCGATTGATGTCTTTGTTCAAGTTCGTCTGGTTTACGGCCTGCCTAAGGGCTGCTGAGTAAACCCGCTACATTGTTCGGTATGTGAACGTGTGTGATTGTTACCAGAGTAAAAGGCCTAGGCAGATAGCGGTGTACTAAACGCAGGTACGCGGTTTTGATCTTGTTCTCCAAAATTTGAAATGGTAGAAGAATATTTCTCCAAGCAATATAAGCTTAAAATGAAAAATGTTTTGCTAAAATGGAGTACTTAACTAACAAAAATCGTTTGTCCCATTTCAGGGTAATTAAAAATAGCCCAGAATACGCCCAAAAATGATGTTATTAGTTAATCAGTAACATAATACACTCAACATTCACAGAAAAACACAAAAACAGTTAGTCATTTTCATTTACAATATCCTATTTTTCTATTATCCCCGTAGGAATATCCAATAACGTTCCCTAATCTTTGATACGCAAATGGATTGATCTTTTCGTCTATAAAGGCCAAACTACATTTATTGTCATCAAATCGCCAACTCCATTTTATTGTTCCCTCTAAAATTTGTTTAATGCTGTCCCACTGGTGGGCAAAAACCTCTCCTTTCTTCAACTTCTCTTGGTCCAAAGCCAAATCTTACTAATCTCTGTAAAAGATGTCGTCATGCCTTAGCTTATTTTGAAATCACACAATAATATCATAAATGCAAATTTTGGATGGATGGATGAATGTATGTTAGTCACTCACAACAAAACTGCTAAACAGATCTGGATGAAGTTTGGCATAGATATACACCAAAATAGCATATTAAACGCACTATTATTTGTTATAGAGCTCGTCCTTGCTAGAACTACCATTGCTGTGTTCCAGTTTTGCTCATAGCACTGGTGGTGTTTGTAGTAAGTTCGATTAAGATGAATCCCCTTGCCCTTGCCTATTGTGCTTTTGAACTTTTCACTATAAAAACTTGTGAGCAATGCGTAACAGTAAAGGAAAACATTTTTTTTTTGCTATTAAGGCTATTGTCCCAGCAGTGGAACCATTAGAAGTCTGTTCATGATAAAATGTGAAACAAGCGCAATGCCCGTTTATGTAGTTTACCCCAAATCCTGAATAAACAGAGCTTGCAAATTTCTTGCTTTGAAGTAAGTATGATTACCCGCTCAAAGTAGGCTTCTTGAATAATATATTCCGTGCAAATATTATCAGGCTTCACTATAATAAATATGCAAATTAGGGAACTTAGTTAGAATAGGTATTTCTTGAAAAAAAAAAACAACTGCAAGGCCGCAAGCTGCAGGCAACTGGATGACCCATAAAAAGTATGTCATCACCACCACAAACTTATTACTTAAGATTTCTCACGAGCATCAAAATTACTTTTTTAGAATTCCTACAGGACTTAATTAGGTGCCAAAACAAGACTTGAACACGCGTGAACAACATCAAAAACTACATAGCCGTTTAATTGCTATACAAGCATCAATAGAAACAGCCGAGAGCGTCGAGCTATAAAGAAATCAATCAGTGAATTAGGTATTTCAAATCAATAAAAATCAGAAAAAGCCATAATATTAGTTGGGCGTTAGTTGAGATGTAGAGTTACTGGATGTGGTATGTTTTTATGTCCAATAAATTTAAACAAATATGTAGTGCGAGGGAAGAAACACCGCTCAGTCTAAAGCGGTTTGTCCATCTAAGAAGCACTAAGAGACGTGGCTCGACTACCGACATCGAAAGCTAAGTATTTTTATTTGTCAAACATTTTGCACAGATATTGTTGTAAATCTATCTTCCAACCAACTGTTTTTGTTCCAATAACAGCATCGTTGTTTGCTGTAAAAAAAATATTAAAAAATTTGGTCCCGGATATCATCCATTTCTCAAGTCTGTAGGTATATGCAATTTTTTTTTTAATTATTATTATAATTTATACTTATTACTAAAAATTATCATGCAATAGCTGCTCATTTTTTATCACACATTGAGGGATGTTTTTCTGTCTACCTACTATAAATTAACGGCTTAGTGACAATAATGCCACGACTGTCTACAACACATAGCCTTAGTTTTTTAAGTTCTACGTGCCACTGCACTGCGCTCGTCAACTAAACATACACATTATTAATTTCACTTTTGACTCTCTCAAGTGCCAACGACCGAATTTAAAATTGTTATAAAGTTGTTTCCTTTTTTCCAAACAAGCGTGCACGTAGCAATGACCCAGGTCGCATCTGGTAGATCCTAGATCATTGCAGTCGTACAGTTCTCATGAGGCGGCTCGTGTGAAGAGTGCGGTGTGGCGGCACGTTTGACGGCACAGGTGTGATCTGACTTGACCGTAGGCCTGTTGAACCTGTTGAGGCCTTGTTTGTGACTCAACGTTGCACAACCTTATCCTTCTACAGGCTAACAAGAAATCCATATCAATACTTTTATATTACTAACTAGCGACCCGTCAAGTCGACCGTGTCTTCGTATAGGCTTAAAATGTATTTTTTTTTATATCAGCAACTGGCGAAACGGGCAAGTTGTTCGTCCGATGTTAATCCTGACCATAACAGCAGCACCCAGAAATTTGAGTTTCAATGTTCTGCGTGGCAATGCACTGCGCTCGTCACCCCGAGATGTAGTTCGTTTGTTCGTTCGTATGAGTCAGTGGCCAACTCTGGTGACATAGTTTCTAGGCCGCCCGAAGGCCACTGTCATTGCCTAACAACTGTAGATGTAGTTAAAAGTCTCTTTTGCACAGAAATTTCACTCGCTACAGTGTCCTTCAAACATAAACACAGTTGCTTGCACACTGGTCGTGAGGCAGAATTTCTGACACAGCGATGGTACCCACCAAGACGGACGGACCAGGTAAATGCTTAATGATATTTAGAATTATTAATCAAACCAGGTTTTATCAAAAGCTATGAGGTAGATATGTAACTGATCTTTGGCAACTTACTCTAACTGGTCCACCTCGCCCAGCACAACTGAGGTTATCAAATGAGATTATAAGTTCAACCCCTTTACTTACGTGGCAACGATTGTTACCACACGCTTCAAAACAATGGCAGTAGATAACAATATGTTAAATAATAAAGTTACTAGTGAAACGCCCGCGGATTTGTCCACGTTAAGCTTTTTTTTTTCTTATTAACGTAATTGAGCTAACGTTTGGGCATTATCACTATCTCTGGGGCTCGTTCGATTTTTTGTGTTTTTGTAATTTTTGAGTGACACTGCTGCTGTCATGATTAGGCGTTGCGCTTAACAATAGACAATTGACTTGACAATTATTTGCTGTTATTAGCTGTAAATAAATCTTCATGCGTGTAAGCTACACACATAACGCATTAGGGCGCGGTTCCACCGCTGCGCACGTGGGCCACTCTACGCACGTTACACACGTTTTCCCTGACATTTTAATACAAAGTCAGTAAAAACGTGTGTAACGTGCATAGCGTGGCTCACGTACGCAGTGGTGGAACCCCGCCTTTACTGTTCTATGCAACTAGTTCAACTTGTTATCTGTCAAAATAAGTGTTTGCTCTTTGAGTATAATATTTATGCATGTCATTTATGTCGTAAATATATTATACAGTTTCATCTGGAAGCGACAGGAATCTTCTGGAAGCAAAAAAAAACTACTTTTAAATAATTTAAATGATAATTTAGTTTCAGGTTCTAAATAATTTTCCGTTTTAATTGTTTTGTTATTAAAGTTTTCCATGCAATAAAATATGTTTACATGAAATATTAAGCTGATTTCTCTATGACCTTTATTAGACCTATTGATTTCGTGAAAATCTCAATGTGACCCTTTAGCTTCATCACAAATTTTGGATAAGAGAAAGGTGACCTAGTACCAACGAATAATCATATTTCGGTGATAAGTGACTTATCAAAATATATTAGGTAGGTATAGGTAATTGTATATAGGCCATATAGCTCGCAGAACCGATAACCGTTGGGGAATAAAGGTACTCGAGTGGCGACCACGAACTGGAAAACGAAGTGTAGGACGGCCCCCCACTCGATGGACCGATGACATTAAAGCGGTCGCAGGAAGTCGGTGGATGGTGAAGGCCCAAAATCGGTCGTCATGGCGCTCTTTGGGGGAGGCCTATGTCCAGCAGTGGACGTCTATCGGCTGATATGATGATGATGATGATGATAGGTAATTGTAATATTTTATTAAAAATTAACACCGTACCGTTTATTAATGAGCACCGGTGGTCTAGTGGTAGTGACCCCGCCTTCCGGTCCTAAGGTCGTGGGTTCAAACCCGGTCATGCACCAATGGATTTTTCTGTTCGAAAAATTTATGTGCGCAATGCCAGTGCTCTCATACGGTGAAGGAAAACATCGTGAGGAAAACCAGCATGTCCAAGAACTAAAAGTTCGAAAGACGTGTGCCATCCACCAATCCGCATTGGGTCCGCGTGGTGGATTAAGACCCAATCACTCTCGCCTGAGAGTAGGCCAGTGTCCCAGCAGTGAGATAAATAGAAGGCTGTCATGATGATGATTAAAAATTAAGTTCGTATGAGTCAGTTGCCAACTCTGTAATTAACTCTGCTCTGCCTCTGAAATTTTTGTAAATATCACTATCATTAATTTTAAAACAAAGTATAAGGCGGTCCTCCACTAGATGGATCGATGATAGCAAAGTGGTCGCAGGAAGTCAGTGGATGGTGAAGGCTCAAATTCGGGCGTCATAGGGGAGGCCTATATCGAGCAGTGAACGTCTATAGGCTGATGTAATTTTTTCATTTACTTTAATTTCTTGAAATTCCATTCCATCTAGACAAATGAGAAAATAACTCTGTATCTATACAAATACGAATTGAAACGTATACATTTCAAGGCTAAACACCACAAAACCGATTTTAATAAAATTTCCTTTCGTATATACCACATTTTTTTTTTTTTATACAACTGATGTGGCAACCAAGCGTACGGCCCACAAGATGGTAAGCGGTTACCGCAGCCTATGGACGCTTGCAATACCAGAGGTATCACTTGCGGGTTACCACCTTGAGGTTAAGATCGAAAGCCTCATGTGCCAGTAATTTCACCGGAAACCATACCCTTCGAACCGGAACACAGCAATGCGAGCATTACTGCTTGGCGGCAGAAATAGGTATGGTGGTAGTCCTTCCCCGGACGAGCTCTATCACAGAGAACTCTACTACTCTTGTTAACTGTGGCTGTATGTATGAAGATATAAAACCTCCCTGTTGAAAAAAAGAGACAGGTAGGTATTAAAAAAACAAAATCATACGTGTAGTAGTGGTACAAGCAAAAAGAGGTAGATAAAACAGGTTGAACACACCGATGTTAAAGGTATTGCAATTTGTGATTTATTATTTTGTAAATTTTTTAGTTCCAACGTAAAATAACTGTCAACTACACCGGCTGGGTTCCTATCACTTTCTAAGCATGAACCTTGCTATTATTATCTTATATAGCTATTATAGATAGCTATTATTATCTATTATATTCTTGCTTCCCGCGATTCAGGCTCAGTCTTGTGCGGGAACCAATGGTAACCTAATTCCATGCTAGTGCGTCAGTTAATAAATATTTTGTATTTTTTTGTATTTTTGTATTTTTTTTGTATTATGTCCATCATCAACTGGGACATCAAAAATTGTGTGAGTTTGCAACTAATTGCAACATTGACCCTGGTTTGCAATGTTATGTTCATGTAACACGAAACAAATTCAGAATGATGATAGCATACCGATGTTCCCGTTAATTTAATGTAAAATTTTAATGTGTGGCCAACACGACATTGACAGTCAAATCTTAGGTAAAAAAAGTACTGTGTAGCCTCTAATCATGACAACTTTCTAATGCTCCCACTGCTGGGACACTGGTCTGCTCTCGAGCGAGAGTAATTGGGTCTTAATCCACTGCGCAGAACTAAAAAAATATTTTCTCTAAAGGCTGAAATAATATTTTATTGAATTAAATGATATTTCAAATTAGGAGCAGTTTTAAAAGATAAAATTTATCTCATAAAATTCCATGAAGTTCTGAGGAGTGTTGAATTTTTTTTTAAATACACGCGATCAAAGCTACGTTCAGAAACTGGTTTCGTTTAATACAGAAAACCTTTTCAACATTACAGGTCTACACAACACTTATTTACACCACACGACAATGAAACGGCGACAAATCAAAGGTGTCCAATCGAGTGAAAGTTGCTCTTTCAACACGACAAAACATCCCCATTGAGCACTATCAGATTAAGTAGATCTAAGTGTCATGTTGACATACCAATTTACAACTTTTTTCATACCACCCTCATAGTCTTTTGAAAAAGAAAGTATCGGTAAAAGAGAGTAACAACGGGATAATCCCAGAAAAGACCACCAATTGAGACGAAAATTGACAAAATATTTTGTTGTTATCTGCTTAGTTTTGAGAGAATTACAATGTCTTTTGTGGACATTGAAGTGAGAGTTGTGTTTCTTAGAACTATTAATTTTTAAATGTTCTTTTCTCATAATATAAAGTATAGCTTGAAAATAAAAAAATAATTTTTAGTAGCCGCTTGAGAGTAGGCCAGTGTCCCAGCAGTGGAAACTTATGAAGGCTGTAATAATGAATTGGAAATAAACGTGTATACCTACATATATCGCAATATTATTATTATTTTATTATTAACAGCCTGTGCTGTCCCACTGCAGGGCAAATATATATATATATATATATATATATATATATATATCGCAATAACATAATATAATTAGCGCATGTCCTTTCCTTGCAGCTTTTTACAAAACTTTAGCTTTAGGTCTACATGTTAATAAACTTTGATGACTCCTTTCTAATAATACTATTGTACAATGAAGCTTATAGTTCTCATAACAAGTGCGTTGTCACGCCTGTGAATGAAAGAAATCGATAAACCGTCAAGCTAATTGCTATAGCAAATATTATCTTGAATAAACACCTAAGATAAATATAGAGATGTATTGTTTTCACTGTCATTTGTTGTGATAATGATATTTTTTTAAATAAATATTACACATCTACCTTGCACAGGTCACCTTATCGCAAATACACAAAAAATACTGTTATTTAAAAGTATTGTATGGATCCGGTTGCAAATACCTAGATTTAAATTTTTTTTGCTCAATATACTGCCTTGTTGACCCTATTCATATTTTAGGTATTAATATTTATTCCAGGTCGAAAAACAAGTTAGAGTCCGGCTTGGGGGATTACAATTGTTAAAATTGTAAATTATTTAAGGTCACTTAATTTATCTTTTAAAGATTATTTCCATCTGTCATCATGTCTGTCGTATGCCAAATGAGCTGTGGGCAAAGGTAGCCACCGAGTGGCGCCCTGACCCAGCGAGAAGGCAAAGCGGCAGACCTAAACGGCTGATATAATAATATAATAATAATAGATTATTTCCAGTTTTAATAACACTGTGTTTGTTACTTAGCGTCTTCTATCCACCATATGATAGTTTTCAATACAATCCTTTATATAATACGAGTATGAAGTAATTTCGAAATAAAGAATGCTAAAATATTAGGCGAAACTAAACTCTACCAACAAAACAGATTTTGGCAAGAGCTTCATTTATGTAGTGTAAAAGATATGTGGTCGGTCAGTAGCAGATTATGCAGATGAGAAGCAAGTGGAATTAAATTAAGCTTTCTGTTCGAGTTTTAATTAACAATAAAATTTCGTAAGACACACCTCAGTGTTTCTTATGAATATAATAGATATTGTAAATTTTAGCATATTATGTAAAGTACAGGAATTTTTGGTTCAAAGTTTTACCCATACTTTAACATAGTTTAGATTTGTAGTAAATCAAAAGAGATTCTTTTGCTCATATCCATAGTCGTTAGTGAACCCTCGTGAGTCAGATTTTATGATCAAATATTTTTCCACCTTTTTTTAATTTCGGTTAGTAAATCTCATTTACGAGAGCATTTTACACGTATGAACCAGTTTAGGTGGTTTTTTTATTCAAAATAAATTGAACGAGCGGCTTCGTCCGCCTTTTTGCAGTTTTTATGCTATCCCACAGGAACAGTAGGTACATTTTCTGGGATAAAAAGCAGCCAATGTGTTATTTTAAGACACTCCAAATTTTATCACAATCAGTAAAGTCGTCACGAAGATACGTGGTAACAAATATACACACACACACAGACTTCCGCACTTATAATATTATAGTAGGATTATGATTACCATAGACTTTTTTAAATCATATAAATTCTTCCTGGTGCTCGCTCGACAAACAAATTGCCTGCAAACTATTAGTTATTTTGGTACTGCAAGTAGCGCTTTATTACCCTGCCTCGGGCGTTGATCATTTTTTGCGCACCCGAATCAACCACCTTGACTCCAAATGTGTGGGCACTCCGGTAATTTATTTTTTTATTCTTTTTCATCCAATAAATTACTCATACGTCAAAACTTTGGACGTGGTGGGCTTTCTACTTTCGGCGTCCTAAAGGTGATGTATTGGCTCTTGTCATAGCATCTTTTATAGTATAATTTTTTATCTGTCGGATAAATAATTGCTGCTTCTAATAAACTGTTTCACTAATGAGTCGGTAATATAGGTTAGGTATTTAGGAATAAAACGCTTGTCGGTTGCTTCTCTTTGCTTGGTTTAGGGTTAGATGTGGTTAGATATGACACTGTGTAAAAAAAAAAGAAAAAAGTATTCGTCAGGGTTGAATGAAATGCAGGTATTGGTAAAAATAGTACATTGCATTTCGTCACCCAGCCAACGCTCGCAATTTTTTTATAAATGAAAATAAAACAAACAAAAATATCTACTGATTTAAAGTAGATGATTTAGCTACCTATCCGGATCAACGAACCAGACACGTTTTTAAATTTATTTACTTTCATTGCATTCTTTTGTCAGTCTCACCGTTGAACAAAAGTAGAATACTCCACATAATCAAATTAAAATTGGGAGAGTTTTAGGTCTCATTTAGGTCCTAAGCCACAGCACATAGGGGTGTTATCTCGTCATGCCTCGAATACACTAAACCCACATGCACTTTGACAAATCTCTGCCACTCAGTATGCGGATCGTTTATTGTGATAATTGAATTCTGAGTGGCAGGGAAGAGCCGGCAAGCAATTAGATCTATGATCTGATCACTGAGGATTATATAATTTTATAGAAAACTAGCTGTGTCTAACGGTTTTTCCCGTGGTTTTGCAGTTTAACCAGCACGTTCCAAGAACTATGAAGGACAGTGGCTATGCACCTATTTGAATAGGGTATATGCATGGGTGGTTCATGATCTAATCTCTCTCGCTTGGGAGTAGGTCAGTGTCCCAACAGTTAAAACAAAATCGACCATGATGTTAATTAAAAAACAAAGAGTAAATTATGATCTAATCACTCTCGCTTGGGAGTAGGTCAGTGCCCCAACAGTAAAAACAAAATCGACCATGATGTTAATTAAAAAACAAAGAGCAAAGGGTAGTAAAGTTTCTAGTGATAGCTCGCCCAGGGAAGGGCTGCCACCACCATACTTATTTCTGCTACCAAGCAGTAATAATCGTATTGCTGAGTTCCAGTTTAATTTCCGGTGAAATTACAGGCACATGCAACTTTAGAGGCAACGCGCAAGTATCAGAGATCATCATCAGAGATCCGCTTATAGATATATATATAAGCGTATCTCTGATGTTGCAAGCGTACATAGGCTGCGATAGCCGCTTACCATCAAGTGGGCCGTAAGTAGTACTAATATCTATTCTGTGCCGTAAGCTTGGTACCACTTTAGTGGTTTAAAAAAATAATAATAAAGATTTCACTATCTCTTACTTAATTATTTTTAACATAAATTTGTTGAATTAACGTTGAAATTAGAATTCTTTTTCTGGGCAGCTTTGTGCAAAGTTCACTCAGTTTGCGCAAACTTAAACCAAACACTTTTATGGTGCCAGATTATTATGGCACGTTCCAAAAAACCATATGGATTAAAATAGCGTAAAAATTACGATTTATTAACCATTATTAGCAACCTCAAAACGTATTTATAATAACAATTTAATAAAGAGAGTAGGTTAAATCCAATTAAAATTTCTCATCGTTTAGGACAAATACCACAGAGTCGGAAATTATTTGTTAAGTAATTATTTGTTACTCGTTGAAACTCATATTAAACCAGTTCTGTGTTTAACAAATGAATATCAATAGTCAGTCAGTAGCCATCATCATAATCAACATATCAGCCAATAGACATCAAACGCTGGACATGGCCTTCGTGACACACTGAGTGTTCGTCGAAAACAAGTAGGTTTTTATGATGAGCTTTTCTGGGGTTTCTATACGACTTTGGTGGTAAACAAGCATATGTCCACTTCATGGTATGTAATTGCATAGCCAATGGACGCTTGTAATAGGTGCTTAAATATTATTAACGCATTGCCTTCCTGACACATTATTATCAAAGTCTCATGAGCCTGAAATTTTAAAGGTAGGTAAAACACTTTATTATGTTGGTGGGAGAACAATAGTGTTGGTGTATTATTGATAGAAGTGGTAGTTCTCCGTACAAGCTTATCGCAAAGAACACACATTTTTATTATTCTTGAATGTTTAGTGTTCTATTTTTATTTTTATTTAATATAATTGGGCAATCGAACAGTAACACCATCATAGAGTTAGAAATACAGATGATTTAACATACCTACGTTCTATAAGATTCCTACAAAAAAGTAACTGACTGAAAGGCTGACAATACAGTTTACTAAATTATAACAGCAATACCTTGCAACATTAATGCAATGCTATTAAAAAAACATGTTTTTAGACTCTTACGACACTAATAGATAGATTTATGGAAGTGTATTCAAAAGTCTAGCCTTTTGTCTGAGTAACAAAAACCAGCTGAAAACTGTAATAAGGAGGTTTTATCTCATTACATAACTATAGTACAACGTGAAGGATACATGATATTATGAGAATGTGGGACGTTGTCCAAGTCCGACTATTGTATTCAGTACCTAAAACCTTTCTGATGATATCACCGAACAAAACTCTGTTCATGTAACTCCGATAACTTTCATGAATGTGACCCACTGTTACCTATAACTTTTACATTCTTACTAAAGTGACCTTTATTGAATGATATAAATGATATGTTTCTGGAACCTTATCTTAATTTTGCGAGTATATAAAGGTAGGGTGCGGGAGAAATGGGCACTAGCAAACATGGCTCGTCTTGTGCTGTGTGTGTTAGCGCTGTGTGCCTTTGGCGTTTACGCCGATCCCACCAACAAGGTAGAAAAGTGTAAGTTAGCTTTGAACTATTTTATTATATTGATAATAACATTTTTATAAAATTTTATTGTTTTTTGTACAAGTTGATGCGTTTTTTTTTCAATTAAAAAATATAAGTACTAATTATGTTGTCAGTTTTTATTATTTGTAGACAAGTTTCACAATTCTGTGCTGCTATAGAAATATGGTTTCATAATTTTAAACATTTGTTTTTCAGTGAGCCATGAGGTTCTTCTGGAACGTCAGGAGGAGCTAATGAATCTTTTCTACCACATCCGCGAACCCATCCTGGTGAAGAAATGGCAAGAAATTTGCAAGTCCTGGACCCTTGAAGAGAACACCAGTCATTTCAAAGTACGTTTGACCAAACTTATATCTTGTGGATATCATCATTTTTAATCTATCCAAGTTTTAAAGTTTAACCACTTGTTTTACAGAATATGACTGCTGTTAAGACTTACGTGAATATGCTTAAACACAAATGGACTGTACCCCGTGACGTGCCATACGCGGTTAATGAGCCCATCCACAACTTTGAAACTGTTACCTTCTTCAACATTCTCTACTCTGCTAAGGACTACGAAACCTTCTACAAGACCGCTGTCTACCTGAGAAACATCGTCAATCAGGGGCTTTATGTGTACGTCCTCAGCGTAGCTATCCTTTACCGTCCAGACACTCAAGGAATCACCATCCCCCCAATCTACGAAATATTCCCATCTTACTTCAACAATGGTGAAATTATGAACACCGCACAGAGGATCAACACACACGGCATAAAGTACGTCGAGCAGTTCCCGTCAACCTACCTTTGGGATAACAACGTTGTCATCAGGTGGAACGCTACAACTTGGCCTTACTACAGCAAGAACTCAGCAATTTCTTACTTCACCCATGACCATGGGCTAAACTCTGCCTACTACTACTTCAACCTAATGTACCCGTACTGGCTCGGAAGCGATGTTGTCCCTGGTCTTGCTCACGAGAGGCGCGGTGAACTTTGGTGGTACATGCATAAGCAGATACTCGCCCGCTACTACATGGAGAGACTTTCCAACGGCCTTGGCGAAATCCCTGATCTGACAAAATACGTTAAAGATGGATTTTTCTCTGGACTCGTCTACAGTAACGGAATCCCTTACCCATCAAGACCTAACAACTTCCACTTGGACCAGCCTGAGTTCACAAGCCAGGTAGAAGCAGTTCTTGAATACGAGCGTCGCATCTGGGAGTCTATTGACAAAGGTTTCATCATGAACGTAAGTCGACAATTTCTGTTAAAATAAATATAATTACACACGTCATCGTGATAAGTAAAGATATTTTTCTTATTAATTTACAGAGCAATGGCGAGCACACCAACATTCTTACAAACGAAGGTCTTGATATCCTTGGAAACTTGGTCCAAGCAAACGCTGACTCTGCCAACGCTCACTTCTACAAAGACTTCATCAAGCTATGGAAATCCATCCTTGGAAACTCTATTGTTAAAGAACACCAGTATGTCAACCAGTAAGTAGATAAGAAAATACATTAACATTTAACATTTAACAATATGCAGTAGCAATGCTTACTTATTTGATTTGCATTTCAGGTTCGCTCCTTTGGTTCTTCCGTCAGTTCTTGAGAACTACCAAACTGCGCTTCGTGACCCAGCTTTCTACATGCTGTGGAAACGCATCTTTGGTCTGTACGAGGCATGGCAAAAACAGATGCCTAGGTACACTTTTGAAGAGCTGGCTTACCACGATGTCTCCATCGAGAAGGTTGAGGTTGACAAACTGGTCACATACTTCGAGCACGATTACATGAACCTCACCAACTACTTGTGGATGGACGATGCTGAAAGTAAGTTTTTAAAAACCTCTATCTCATTGCTGCATATCTAGGTTTGTCAAACCCTTACATTATTACGTTTTTATTAATTATTATTGTATCTAAAATTGTACCAAAGCATTTGACCATGCATAACAAATGTGGCGCGGTCCGCCTGCGACGCAGAGGTTGCGGGTTCGATTCCCGTCTTGGGACAAATGTTTGTAGGATCTGCAAATATTTGTTCCGGGTGTTCTGGGTATTTTCTATGTATAATAAAAAATATCTATCTATGTATTGTATTGTATTAAATATATATCAGTCATTTAGTACCCATAATACAGCTCTGTTTAACAGCAGCTTACCATGGGCTAGATGATGCTGTGTGGACTTTCCAGCATTATTTATTTATTTATTTATATTTATTTATAACAGCCACTGTGTTTTTCAGCCAAGGAATTTGACGACCATGTCAGCGTTATTGTTCAGCGCCCACGTCTCAACCACAAGCAGTTTAGCTTCAAGATCCACGTTAAGAGTTTAGTTGCCAAAACCGTAGTTGTGAAATTATTCCTTGCCCCGAAATACGACAGCCAAGGTTATGAAATCCCTCTGCACTTGAATACTGAAAACTTCTGGCAGCTTGATGAGTTCACTCATTACTGTGAGTATGATAATATTTTATGTCTTATTAATCTTATTCATAAACAATATAATTTTTTTTAATAGTGATAAAAGCATATATGCCTGTTTAGTCGATTCAATGGTTCACAGCACGGTGCTGGATTACAATTCAAGTAGAAACCAATTTGTTTAAAATGAAAGGCTTTGAACCATTCACGCTTTTACTATAGGTTCATTAATTGTATTACAGTGTCTGCTGGAGATGCAGTGATCACCCGGGATTCATCCGCCATACACTGGTGGAGCAAGGACTGGACCAGCGCATTCGACCTCAGCGACAAAGTTGAACAGAAAAAGTGGACGCCTGATATGAGCCAGTCTATTGACAAGCTCCCTGCGCGTCTGCTGCTTCCTAAAGGTTGTTATTTTAGATGCCTTATTCGTATTAGAGAATGCCACTAAAAATGTCATAACAACATTATTAGAACACACCCACCTACTGCTTAGTACCTTCACGCAATATCCTATGCCAAACGATTCAAATACATCATCATTAAGAACTGTAACTGTTTCAACTTATTCAAAATTCTTATTACCAGGTCGCGTCACCGGTATGCCGTTCATCCTGATGGCCTACATCCACGAGTACCGCACGCCTAAAGTTCCCTACGGCACCGGTTTCGACCCTACCGTGTCTATGGGCCTTGGCTCCGGAGCTCGCTGGGCTATCCCTGAGCCCATGGGCTTCCCCACTGACAGACCTTTGTACGATTACCAGGTCAAGGGTATCAGGAACATGTGGTTTGAAGATATCCTGATCTACCACAAACATACCCCAGAAATTGACGTCCCCCACACCGAATAAGCTTACCTTAGAGTTAGCTTAGTGCTTTGGTAAATGTTATTAATATTGCCTTTATCTATTTTATTAGTGTATGTATCAAACTGTTAATAATATTTATTAATTAGTATACTTATAGCTGTAGTAATATATAAATATATGTTTTATTAAATATCAATTAGTTTTTATGATATTTACCTTTTTCTCAGCACAGGCAGAATTTTATAAAACCTCAGGTGAAAGATATTTCGTAAGTATTGCTGAAAAAGAAACATACATAAAAAATTGGTAAGGTTTCTATAATGTACTACGAGAATACAAGCATCAATTATTTAAGAAATCTATTTATGAAAAAGCAAACGAATATTAGTGTCTGATAACCATGACCCTCAGGATAAACGCTGGAATGAATAGGTACACTGTTAAAATTGTTGTTTCATTTAGTTGTCACGTAAACAAAGCCATAGGTAAATGCCGGTATTATCTTCTTACTTCTTCTAAACTTTAAACAAATGGTACTTATCTACTGAATTATACATTATTATTAATATACGTGGTGTTTGTGAGGTATTGTAGATTGAATCTAAATAAATGAGAAAATTATTTCTATTGCAGGTGCTAATAATTGATGATAGTAATCTATTTATTTAGTAGTTAGATTAAACCTGTATGTTTAACCAATTTTGAGGACTGGTGGTCTAGTGGTAAAGACCTTCCGATTCTAAGGTCATGGGTTCAAACCCGGTCGTGCACCAATGGATTTTTCTATTAGAAAACAATATGTGTGCAATGCCAGTGCAAGCTCTTATACGGAGAAGGAAACATCGTAAGGAAACCGGCATTGGCAAAATGAATGAGTTTGCATGAACTAAAAATTCAAAAGGCTATTACTTGTTATACAAGAGTAGTAGAGTTCTCTGTGATAGAGCTCGTCCGGGGAAGGACTACCACCATACCTATTTCTGCCGCCAAGCAGTAATGCTCGCATTGCTGTGTTCCGGTTCGAAGGGTATGGTTTCCGGTGAAATTACTGGCACATGAGGCTTTCGATCTTAGCCTCAAGGTGGCAACCCGCAAGTGATACCTCTGGTATTGCAAGCGTCCATAGGCTACGGTAACCGCTTACCATCTTGTGGGCCGTACGCTTGGTTGCCACTTCAGTTGTATAAAAAAAAAAAAAAAAAAAAACAAAAACCCCTACTTTTTTACCTGCAATTTATAAACAAGCTGACTAACGCCATCTCTGTTATCTTAGGGTGTAAAACAAACTAAGCGCCATCTAGTGTAGCAATTCTGTACCGCTCAGTTGATGAGGTTTCTCAAATTTCAATAAGCTCATGCTTAAAGCTTTTGGTTGTCTAGGTAGCTTTCGTAGCCGTTGGTGTAGCGGCTCTACACTAGAGGGCACTGAGAAGTGCTGCTTATTGCATACCTACCTACATTTACTACGACTTGGTATTTTGACTTGGTAATTTTGTACGCTTAGACCTTTTAAACTGTTTTCATCAATAGAAAAAGTGATTCAAAAGAAAAGTTTAAATTTAGTTATGGTATGGTCGCTAGTATATTAAAATACATTGCAATAAATCGCAGAGAAGCTGAAGTAGAATTTTTATTTTTCTATTAGTGAAAGAATAAAATGATATGAGTAGGTTCTATTTTTTTTTTATATAATAGAATCACTTCATTAAAGCTGGACAAAACGAGGCTAGGTAAATAAACTAAACAAAAAAATACCCTGCTACTCATCCTTGCACATCTCTGGTGGAAACGCAGCCCTAACCTTTGGAAATAAAACCTCTCTTGACAATATTTTTTTCTATTCGAAAAATGTAAGTGCGCTATTCCATTACTCTATTATTTTATTTAGTAGAGTTCTTTGTGATAGAGCTCGTCTGGGGAAGGACTACCACCGTACCTTTTTCTGCCGCCAAGCAGTAATGCTCGCATTGCTGTGTTCCGGTGTGAAGGGTATGATTTCCGGTGAAATTACTGGCACATGAGGCTTTCAATCTTAGCCTCAAGGTGGCAACCCGCGAGTGATACTGCACTGCTCTGGTATTGCAAACGTCCATAGGCTGTTGTAACCGCTTACCCTCTTGTGTGCCGTACGCTTGGTTGCTACTTCAGTTGTATAAAAAAATCGATAAAGCTGGCATAAGGAGTAAAAAATTCGAGAGACATGAGCCATCCATCAGTTTGCATTGGAACCTCGTGTTAAACTACTAATTCCACTTTAACTTGAGACAGGCCAGGCCCTGTGAAGACTGGTCAAGATGATTAATGATTTTATTTAAGACAAGTTCTAGCAAAGTATAACCGGCTGCTGCTGGCTAAAAGCAAAGAACAATGTCGACACCACCAATGGAGATATTGCTGGACCAAGGGTGGCCGTATCTATTTGCGGAAAGAAGATGGCTTTCCGGCAACTCGTATTTGTGTAGAGGAAGATTTGGAAAAAGCTTTTTTAAAAAAAAATTGATAAAATCCAATGTATTTAGGAACTAGCCGAGAGTTGATCACTTTAGAACCCTAGAATACTTAAGACACAATGACTTATATTAATAAATTTATTTTAGGAACTAAGAGCCTTATTCATACTCGTATTGTAAATCTCTGTTAGCCGATGTGAGCTGATGAGTCTCTCAAATCTGACATTGTTTTTGTTTATTGATATGGGATTGGCGAGGAAAGACAATACCTATCTACTTGAGGCATAGAATAAACTTGAGAAGCTCCAGAGTATCAGTTTTTTATAATAAAAGCATTCTATCAATAACACATTTATTTGATGACCTACTCCTGACTATTATTTAAACATTTTAGATGTAAGTTTGGATAATTTGTGTATAGGTACTTTACTTAGAAGGTTGCTAACCAAAAACCTACCATACATAGGTAACTCTAACTACCTATTCTACATACTTATCACCAGTGCCAGTGAATTTACTTACCTATTACTTACATGATTATTTTTCGTCCAAATTTTTGTTAGTTTTTATTATTTTTTGCTGCGAAATTAGTTTTGTAACAGATATTAGTCTGCACATTTTGTTTTAGTACTATTCGTTTTTTACTTTTCTTTAATTAATATTTGTTTCATTGTTGTACCATTGTACCATGTCCGTGCGTCAACCGAGGTTCATGCTGAAAATCAGCGCTGCAGTTATCTGTAGCATTATGCTGAGCAAGAACCTTTTTTGATGTACTGTACACAGAATAGACTGAACCTACTGTGTCTGTTTTTTATATTATTTGTAAATCTGTGTATAGTGTCAGAATAAACTTTTACTTTACTTTACTTTACTTTTATTTTTAGCACAAAGAGCTCTTTACTACTAACGAGAAACGTTAATATCGGGCTGAAGGACAAGAAATTACCCAGATGACAAGGTTTTTATTCAATTCTAATAGACTAAAATATTTTTCTAAAACCTCGCAAGCAAACAAACTTTTAAAAGTGAGAAATTTACTGTTTTTTGGGGAGTTATTCTGCTCATCACGCTGAAAATTCTCATCAGATCTTCACCACATTTTTATGACTAATATAAAGCCAGTTTTTTGGAGAAAGTACGCCCCTAATCCAAAATATCCGATGACAAATAAATTACCAAGTTTCAACCAGATCAATTGAAAAATGCGACCTGTAGTCGAGCCGGACAAACCGACTGACGTATTGGCGTTTTTGGCGTATCTCCTTTTTAATACCATTATGTATCGAGTGCTGCTGTTCCCTCGATGTATATCGTAGGTCCCACGGTCGATATTTATCTAAATTGAATGAGTATACAAAAATAAATATTATGACAGTTTTTACGGTGAATGTGTGTTATTTATTCATGGTAAATATAATATTATAAAGTTGTAAAAACCTTCACAGCATCCATAAAACCGAGATTTAGGGCCCTGAGTCGCTTCGCTCGCTCGGTCAATTATTTAGCTTACATGAGTAACTTAAATATGTAACACTATTCATAACACAAGTATCATCGAATAATGTGAAAGGTTATCTCATTATTTAGATAATAATAAAAATGCATCTGGATTGCACAAATCACATTTCTGTAAAAACAAAATTATGTCGTGATGAACATTACCATTGAACATAAAATTGAAGCACACACAAAAGACCTAATATAGACCCTAAACCGTCAGAACGTCAGAAATTTGAATTTGTGATAATGATGATGTTCTCAATCCCAATTTCGGCTACGGCTAAAACGTTTATACTTAATAATGTATTATATCAATACACATTTATAAAAGGGTTACTGAAAACGTAGAGCCTAAACCGCTGGAAATGAAGCTTAGGAATTTACAAATCAATTTACGAACTTACGACGCAGTGAGAAGATGATTAAAATCTTGTACTATGAGAAAATTATTTATAACATTCTCTATACATTATTTTTAAATATTATACTTAATACCGACATAGAAACACCCAAAAATAAAAAGGTGCAAAATATGCAAGCATTTGTCTGTCAGCGGGAATCGAATCCGCAACCTCTAGCTTCTTAACTGAGCACTTGCCCGTTTGTTTAATTAGGTATTAGACAAGGCACGACTTTTTTTTTTTTTTTTAACGATAGGAAAATGCTTTACGCATTCCCCTCGGCTCGGGGGAACCGGGGGGATATGTCGGACTCACCAGAATGGCGGCATATCGACTAAAAAACTACCGGGGTTCTAACATAACGCTCTGTACCTAGGCTAACAATCTTCCGTAGCCTAGACACCGTTTGCCCTTTACGAGCACCACCAATAAATTGAAGCATGCTTCTCACCTACGTCTCACTTATGAGAGGCACGCGGAACCTCCACGCGCACCGCAGACAAGGCACGACCTACACCATCCGTTTTAAATGTGACGGTTGGGATGTTTTTTTTTTTTTTTTTTATATATGTCTCATAAATCTATTAATTTTGACTTTGACTTAGCTTTAAGCTCCGTTTTTTAATCGTCTGCCACTATTATGTTTGACGACCGTAATATATAGCTTATACAACAAATGGGAACCAGCGTGTAAAATCACGCCAAATGCAATGATTTATACAAGGTTAAAAGTTTATTTAGAAACATATTTTTTTTAGTTTTTTATGAAAAAGTTTTTATTTCCTTATTTATATGGCTGTCTTTAAGGTTCATCACTTCATCGCTTAACACCAGGCAAAATAGTGTTTAGACGCAAGCCTATTGTGAACAAAAAAAATATTTACAAGCTACTTGCTTGCTTACTGCTTACTTACTTTCTTGCTTTTACTTCGCAGCTCGAGAGGTTGAAAAGATTTAGGTGTAAACAAGCGTACGATCCACTTTAGTAAGCCTTAGGTCGAATCCAAAGTATGTTGAACCACTCGCGTTCACCGCTAGAATTAAATTTAATAAATGGCTCCTAAACGGATGTCTGTTGCTACCTAAATGTTTGAATACCTAAAACAATAACACCTTAACTGCTCACTTACCTATCGAAATGGAAAAATCTGTACAGAGGTCATCAATGTTAACGATAATAGACACAAACAATATTATTTATATAGGTATAATCTCGAGCTTCGATTTGATAACAGGGTCTGTATAAATTGGGCAGGAGATTGGGAAAAAGTACAGTTGAGCATCCAGCTGGCAACGATGAAGACTGTCCTCATTTTATCGGCCCTCGTGGCTTTAGCTTTGGGTGGAGCTTTACCACACAACCACGAGAATATTAAAACTAAATCTGGTAAGCATTATTTAATTTTATAATTTCTACGCGAAGGTTTTGCTTCAGAGGCAGAAGTATCTTAAAAAAAAAAACCAGCGGCTATTCATTATCATACACCATCTTAGCGATTATTTAACCATTTTTCTCGGATAGTATATTTAAATTGAATTAATATAAAGAAAATGCTTGCTTCATCATGACAGCCTTCTAATGTTCCCACTGCTGGGACACTGGCCTACTCTCAGGCGAGAGTGATTGGGTCTTAATCCACCACGCGGACCCAATGCGGATTGGTGGATGGCACATGTCTTTCGAGTTTTTTAGTTCTAGGACATACCGGTTTCCTCACGATGTTTTCCTTCACCGTATGAGAACACTGGCATTGCGCACATAAATTTTTCGAACAGAAAAATCCATTGGTGCACGACTGGGTTTGAATCCACGACCTTAGGATCGGAAGGCGGGGTCACTACCACTAGACCACCGGTGATCTTACCACTAGACCACCGGTGATCTGAATGCTTGCTTGCCTGCAATTAAATCAATGTTTATATTTCAGTTGACAAAGTGTTTGTTGAAAAGCAGAAAAAAATTCTTTCTCTATTCTACAATGTAGAACAGATCGACACTAAGGCCGAATACTACAAAGATGGTGCAAAATGGGACATTGAGGCCAACAGTGAGCTCTATACCGTAAGTCAAACGTTTTTCTTATCAAATTATTATCATTATACTACTTACTAACTCAGATTTGACTTTATATTAATTATTTTTTTCAGAACAAAAAAGCTGTAGAGGAATTCCTTTACTTGTACAGAGCTGGTATGCTGCCTAAGTACCACACCTTCTCCATCTTCTATGACAACCTCAGAGTAGAGGCCATTGCTCTTTACAAACTCTTCTTCTACGCCAAAGATTTTGACACCTTCTACAAGACTGCTGCCTGGGCCAGGATTTACCTTAACGAAGGAGTTTTCCTTTACTCTTTCTACATTGCTGTTCTTCAACGTGAAGATTGCACTGGCTACGTGCTCCCTGCTCCCTATGAAGTTTACCCAGAGATGTTCACCAACATGGGTCAAGCATCCAAAATCTGGCGGATCAAACAACAGGGTGGTATCAACTTCCCCGAACTTGCTTCTGAGTATGGAATTGTCAAAGAAAACGAAGACTTCATTTTCTACGCTAACTA
Organism: Colostygia pectinataria; assembly: GCA_951394395.1. NCBI lineage: Eukaryota > Metazoa > Arthropoda > Insecta > Lepidoptera > Geometridae > Colostygia > Colostygia pectinataria. The sequence continues at coordinate 6,384,874 of OX596363.1, forward strand.
CTCTGGCTCTTTGACTTACCCTAATGATGAACAGAGAATCGCATACTTCACTGAAGACATCGGCTTTAACTCTTTCTATTATTATTTCCACGCTGAGTTGCCTTTCTGGATGAACGCGAACAAGTTTGGAGCTTTCAAGGAACGTCGTGGTGACGGATACTTCTTCTTCTACCAGCAACTTTTGGCTCGTTATTATCTTGAACGTCTTAGCAACGGTCTTGGTGAAATTCCTTCTTTCTCGTGGTTTTCTCCAATCAAGGTTGGGTACTACCCATTCTTAAGCACATGGAAATATCCTTTCGCACAAAGAAGCAACAACTACATTGCCCACAATGAAAACAACTTCGAGGCCGTTCGCTTTTTGGACATTTTCGAGAAGACTTTCTTCCAATACCTTCAGAAGGGCCACTTCAAGGCTGTAAGTAAAACTTGGCGTTTTAAGCTACATATTTTTTTTAAATGATTCATTTAATGAAAATTGTCAATTTAATTTATGTTTCAGTTCAACCAGGAAATCGACTTCCACAGCGCTAAAGCCATGAACTTCGTTGGTAACTACTGGCAGACCAATGCTGACTTGTTTGGCGAAGAATTCACTGAAACATACCAGCGATCATACGAAGTGACCGCTCGCCGCGTCCTTGGCGCTGCCCCTGCACCATTCGACAAGTAAGTTGATACAAATACTTTTTACTTGATTGAAGGCGAGTGTTTAGGGTCTTTTACAATAAAAATCTACGATTGTACAAAATTAAGGTGTTTGGGGCAACTATAAAAAAATAAAGAAGTATTCCTAATTTATAAATTAACTATTGTTTTAGGTACAACTTCATGCCCAGCTCTCTCGACTTCTATCAGACTTCTCTCCGTGACCCAGCATTCTACCAGCTCTACAACAAAATGTTCGACTACATGGTCCAATACAAAGAGTACCTGAAACCGTACACACAAGATGACTTGCACTTTGTTGGAGTCAAGATCAACGATGTCAAGGTCAACAAACTAGTCACTTATTTCGACCTTTATGACTTCGATGCCCTCAACTTAATCATCAAGGACAACAACAAGGAATTCACTCAGGACTTCAAAATCCGTCAGCCCCGTTTGAACCACAAATCTTTCATTGTCAACATCGATGTCAAGTCTGACGTGCCTACTGATGCAGCTTTCAAGATTTGGTTAGGACCTAAATACGACAGCAACGGCTACCCCATCGCTATTGAAAAAAACTGGCAAAATTTCTTTGAGCTTGATTGGTTCTCCCACAAACTTGTCCCAGGAATGAACAAGATTGAACGCAGCTCCGAAGACTTCTTCTGGTTCAAGGAAGATTCTCTGCCAATTTCTGAGATCCAGCACTTGTTGGACGAAGGTAAACTGCCAATGGACATGTCTGAGGAATACGATTCTATGCCTGAGAGGCTGATGCTTCCTAAGGGAACTAAAGGTGGTATGCCTTACCAGATCTTCGTCTATGTCTACAAACACAACTCGGTTTCAAAGGACGTTACTGACAAGTACGAGTTCTTGAGCAAGATGTTGGACGGCAAACCTTTCGGTTTCCCATTCGACCGTCCCGCTCACGCCAACTATTTCAAACAGCCCAACATGTTCTTCGAAGATGTTATGGTCTTCCACGAGGGAGAAGAGCACACTTACAAGCTCGCTAACCCCGCTTACAAAGTAAAGGAGCTATAATTACTATATACTTGCTTAAAATAGGTAGGAAAAAAATGTTGTTACATAACTGTGTTTGAAGAATAAACTCAAACTGACTAAATACTGTTCTCTTGGCTTTTTACCCATACTTATAAGATAAGATAAGATAAGATAAATGTTTATTTCAAAATGGTCATCACAGTGCACGAGTAAAACATATTAACAATGGTAGGTAAAGTGCAGGTAAGTTATTATACTTAACTGCTTATCCCTGTACTTATCCCTGTAGATATTTAATAAATTAGCCAAAGACCCAAAGGTAGCGAGTTCAAATACCATCCATCCATCCATACAGAAGAAACGAGGCCATTCAAAGACATTCGTCTTAGTCTAGTGACTAGAGATACAGCAGTGAGGAGAATATAAAACCAAGCAATGACACTGCCCTGTGATGACGTGCAGTTTTGGCTCAACCATCGTAGTTAGCTTTTCTTGACTTAGGGTGAGTTGCACCTTCTAACGTTAACGTCGAATTGTTCAATCGTCGTCGAAGAATTTGACGTTAACGTTAGATAATGCAACTCACCCTTAATGTTCTAAAATCAATTTGACAAGGCAATTCTTGCATGCAATTATGGTATGGTGTAAATGGGCCATATGTATTAACTGGCATCACAGCTCAGTTGGTAGAAGTTATGCTTTCTACGCCGTAGGTTATGGTTTCAATTTCCACCCAGGATTAAGCACTCACTCTTGTGTCCTCTGTCCTCTCGGATCACTCTCTTTAGGATCTACTACGCGGGCCCAAACCAACTTGGTTGGCTATGTTATTTGAGTATTTAAGTCTCAGGCATGCCAGTTTCCTCACGAGGTTCATTCATTTCCACGAGAAAAATCATTTAAAATCGATTAGTGCACGGATTAACTGCTGTTGGTTATTAATTCTAAAATTATTATCTATTCGCTCCGTTTAGGGGATAGAGTCTTATTTAATAATCATTCTATCTATAAACCTATGTTAGCTAACATTGCGTTAAAATCTAATGTCATCTCTGTATGACAAGAAAATACTGCACAAGTACAGTGTTTTTTTTTAAATTAGGGCATATTATTAACAATCAAGTAAGCTACACCACAAATCTTCTGGGAGAGGGATTCACACACCTGTGTCGTTAAAAAAATATCCTATTCTACTTAACTTCCTTTTTTTATACCACTAAAGAGGCAACTAAGCGTATGGCCCTCTTGATGGTAGCGGTTACCGTAGCATATGTACGCTTGCAACATCTACAACAGATATCACTTGCGCTCTGTTACGTAGATCGAAAGTCTAAGGAGCCTGTAATATCACTGGAAACCATGCCTTTCGAAACACAGCAATGCGAGCATAAGCCTGCGTTTCCACCAAAGATGTGCGATGAGGTGTACTACGTGTAGCGAGGAAAGTGGTCACTACTAGTAGAGTTCTTTGTGATCCGTGTGCGTCCGGGAAAGAACTACTTCTTTTACCTAGCCTCGCTTTAATAAAGTGATTCTATTGATTCTTAGCTTAGTTAGTCAATTAAGCCTATTCAGTTACACAGTCGCTGTAGCCGAAATCGGCAAGGCTATCATCATTATTGCTGTCCAGTAGCGGGAGTCGAACCCGCAAGCTCTTCTTTCTGAACCTAACACTTTTCCACCTCGCCACTGGAGCGCTCGTGACGTAGCTGGCTAAGTTGTTCTTAACAGATCAACGAAGTTAAGCACTGATCCGCGGGGTCATTATTTGGATGGGTGACCGCCAGTGGCAATTTCAACTGAGCGCTCCCGTGCTTTAGAGGGCACGTTAAGCAGTTTTTTCAGAAACTCTGTCACCAGAGTTGGCCACTGACTCATACAAACGAACGAACGAACCTCGCCAGGTTATCAAACGAATAAACGAATTAGTATGCGGCAGCAATTAATCTTGACTAAGCTTTTAGTTACCTATAATACTAGTAGGTACCTAGTAGTAGAGTTCTTTGTGATAGAGCTCGTACAGGGAAGAAATATACCTACTTCTCTGTGCTATTACTCTGTGCTTCTACTGCCATGCAGTAACAAAGTACTGTTCGCATTGATGTGTTCCGGTTCAAATGGTATGATTTCCGGTGAAAACATCTCTCAGTGCACATACTCGCTTATCTCTGGTAGAAACGCAGCTTTACTGCTTGCTGTTTGGCGGCGGAAATATGTATGGTGGTAGTTCTTCCCCGGACGATCTCTATCACCAAGAACTCTACTGTTATTGGCCATAAAACCACACGTCCAAATCTAGTTGTAGTTGTAGTAGTTGTATCTTACTATCTTTGACAGCTATCAACTAAATCAACTAATCATCCCCGGACGCTACCTACAATTGTATGACCAATGACCATCGATTTAGAAAAATGGATGCCAATGACACGCGACTTTAGAAAAGAGTGCGGTTGTGCATTCCGCATCGAAACGGCTAACTTCACGACGGTCAAGATCCGCTGGCAGTTACTGTACATTTTTATATTTTTTTACCAAGAAAGTGCGAGCGATAATGATTTAGGTTTAAAGGACACTGTATCAAGTGAAATTAATAGGCTCTAAAAATTCTTCGAACCCCGATTCATAGCCATTAGACTATGTATCGGGGTTTGAACCCCAGTCAGCAGTGCAGTGCCACGGCAGAAGTTTAAAACTTTAAGTTTTGCTTGCTTGATACTGCAATTATTATCAGGCATCAGACGAGCGACTTGACCGTCTTTTCATCTGCCAGATATATATATAATAAAAAAATAAATTATTGTAATGAATAAGTTAGTAAATTTGTCTTTAGTCTGGCCAATTCTGGTGAAAAAGCTTACCGTGCATTTCGAAGCACGGCTTCCGTGCTTCGAAATGCACGGTAAGCTTTTTTTCACGGTAAGCTCAGTTAAAATTGCCACTGGGGCGATCACCCAAGCAAATGTTGGAACAATTTAGCCTGCTATGCCACTGATTAGGTAGTTTTCAAATGTATATTAAAAAAAAACAACCCCTTCTGAATTATGCAACACTAGATAATGCAAAAAAATATCTTAATGCATTTTTATCATTTCAAAAGGTTAAAGTTTATGAGTTGTATATATAATTGCAATATTATTATCTAGGCATCCGGCGTCAAAGGTTCATCAAAATAACTTGGTCTAGTATATTCAGGCTCGGCTTATTCCAGCAAAGATCGTCACCAAAACTTTCCAAAAATAACCACAAAGTTGTTACATCTAGAAAACCAAGTATAGAGGACGGCCTCCCACTTGATGGGCCGATGACATTGAAGCGGTCACAGAAAGTTGGTGGATGGTGATGGTGGCTCAAGATCGATCGTCATGGCGCTCTTTGGGAGTGACCTCCAGCAGCAGATAATCTATTTAAGATAAGATAAGATATGTTATTTAATTATTTTAACTCAATTTGATATCAAATAGATTTACAAAAATAGCTACATAAATACCCTATTATAGTAAAAATCATGATGAAATACTGTAGGCTCATTTTTAACAATTTATTTTTTTGTTTTATGGACTAGTAAAATTTTAATATTTCTAGCTAAACATTTGACTCGTACCGGAGTATTATAGAGTAGCATTGCGTTCTGATATTGCTCAAAATTTTTTTCGAACAGAAAAATCCACTGTTGCACGACTGGGTTCCAAACCCACAATTTTAGGAACGGAAGGGGGAGAGGGCACTGAACAATAGGAAATGTGAGTGCTTACGTAATTAGTCCAGAATCACAACAGTCCTATCTTTTATTTGTTTATTTGTGTAAATACTCGTAATTACAAGACAGTAGGCTAGTTACATTACATCAGTGAAAACGAACTTTTATTTCACTGATATAATTATAATCTGAAGAAAATAATGTCACATGTTGTAGTAGTGCTCATGCCTCCTATCCTTCATATCATAATCACCCGGTGTTTATGTTTTTGGCACCGCCGAAAGTTTAATTAGGTGGTGCGGTAGATATCAGTAGATGAACTCTCAACTTAATGGATAAGAAAGTTAAATATTGTGATTATGGTAATAAAAAACTATGATAACGCACAGTATATAACTCGGAATAAAGCGTGTTTGCTTACAGTTGGCGGGTCGGCTGCTCAGGATGAAGGCTGTCGTTGTTTTAGCGGGGCTAATCGCCCTCACACTGGGTGAATTGAACACGCCTGCACTTAACATCAAAACTAAGAAAGGTATGACTTAAACAATCAGCATAACGTGTACTGCCTAATAGTAGAACTAGTTTTTTTATACCACTAAGTGGCAACCAAGAGTACGGCCCACTAAGCCTACCGTAGCATGTGTACTCTTGCAACTTCAACGTCTTACTAATAAAACTATCGTAAATTATATAATTCATTTAAAAACGGGTGTTTTCACGTACCGGTATATCGGTATATTGGTATATCTTCACCAATATACCGGTACGTGAAAACACCCGTTTTTAAAATGAATCAGAGATATCACTTGCACGTTGCCACTTTAGTCTCATGTGAATGTAATTTCACCGGGAACCATACCCTTGAAACCGGAAAGCAATGCGAGCATTACTGCTTGACTGCAGAAATAGTACTTACCCAGACGAGCTTTATCAGGAAGAACTCACCCTAATTTTTTCTACAAGTTATGTTATTAGTGTATTTGAATTTCAGTTGATGCCGCGTTCCTAGAGAAGCAGGGAAAAGTGCTCGGTTTGTTAGAAAATGTATACCAGTTAAACCGCGATGCGGACTACTATAAAATTGGTATGGAATGGGAACTTGAGAAGAATATCGATCACTATACCGTAAGTTTCTTTGTATTCGTGTTAGTTATTGTTTTAAATAAAATTGGTTGTAATAAATATTATGAAATTTGTTATTGCACAGCTACTATCAGCCTGAAATCGTTTTTTTTTTTTTTTTTTTAATTTATTACTTAAATGTTTTGTTTAAAATAGTTATTGTTATAATTATTGAAACATGTTGCATCTCGTGTTCTAGAGTCACAATATGTCACAGTATAAAAATTTAATAATTTTTAAAATTTCAGAAACCAGAGGTAATCGAAGATTTTATGATTTATTGGAAGAGTGGATTCTTACCCAGAGAAAAAGTGTTCTCCATCTTCTACGAGCATTTGCGAGAGGAAACTATTGCTCTATTTAACGTCTTCTACTATGCCAAGGATTTCGATACTTTCTACAAGACTGCGGCTAAAGCCCGCGTCTTCCTTAACCCTGGTCAATTCCTGTACGTCTTCTACATCGCTGCTCTCCAAAGACCCGACACTCAGGACCTCGTTCTTCCGGCACCTTACGAAATGTACCCTGAACTGTTCCTCAGTACGGACATCATGAACAAACTTAACTATGTTAAGGATGAAGAAGGAATTGAATTCCCCACCGAGTCTAAGAACTATGGTTTGGTCAAAGAAGACGGTAAATACGTGTTCTACGCTAATTACTCCAACGCTTTTGTCTTCAACACCGAAGAGCAGAGACTGGCTTACTTCACTGAAGATATTGGCATGAACTCGTATTACTACTGGTTCCACGCTCAACTGCCTTTCTGGTGGAACGGCGACAAGTTCGGCCCCTTTAAGGAACGTCGCGGTGAAATCTACTATTTCTTCTACAAACAACTTCTTAACCGTTACTACTTCGAGCGTTTGACTAATGGCTTGGGCCCAATTGCTGAGTTTTCCTGGTTCAACCCGATTTCAACTGGTTATTACCCGTTGCTTTCTACCAGTCACTATCCATTAGCACAGAGACCCGACTACTATAACGTAAACGTTGAAGATAACTATGAAAATGTTATGTTTGTGGACGGTTTTGAAAAGTCCTTCCTGCAATTCCTGGAGAACGGACGTTTTAAGGCGGTAGGTTTTAAAATACTGTTTTGTTTTCCTATTACCTTTTGCGATGTTATATTATTTTCTATATAAATAATATAATTTTTGTTGTTTCAGTTTGATCAAGACATTGATTTCCATGACCCCAAGACCCTCAACTTTGTTGGAAACTTCTGGCAGTACAATGCTGATTTGTTCAAGGAAAACTTCACCAAGCCCTACCAACGCTCATACGAAGCTACTGCTCGTCACCTGCTGGGTGCTTCTCCTCGCGCTGTTGACAAGTGAGTATCATGAGCCCAGTCACGTGCATACCAGCGTTTTTACTTATTAACTGAGTTTTTTGCTAATAGTATGAAGAACTTCACTTCATAACAAAATATGAAAGGCATTTGTTATTACAATATATATAAGTATAATTTACATGTTAAAAATGTTTTAAAATTTTCAGATACACATTCCTGCCTAGTACTCTGGACTTTTACCAGACTTCAATGCGTGACCCGGCTTTCTACCAAATGTACAACAGGATCCTTAGTTACATTATTCAGTTTAAGAAGCACCTTTCTCCATACAAGCCTGAAAGTCTTGCCTTTACCGGAGTTCAAATCAAAGATGTGAAAGTCAACAAACTGGTGACATTCTTTGACTTGTTTGAGTTTAACGCAACTAACGGTGTATATTTCAGCGCATCAGAACTAAACCATTACCCGTACTCTTACGTTGTTCGTCAACCTCGTCTGAACCACAAAGACTTCTCCTTGACATTCGACCTTAAATCTGAGGCTACGACCAAAGCCGTTTTCAGAGTTTTCTTGGGACCAAAATACGACAGCAATGGCTACCCCATCTCAATTGAAAATAACTGGAACCACTTTTATCTTCTTGACTGGTTTACTCATGATATTGTTTCCGGCGAGAATAAGATTACTCGCAACTCTAAGGAGTTCTTCTTCTTCAGAGAAGATTCTGTGTCCACTGACACACTTACCACAATGATGAAAGAAGGCAAAGTTCCCGAAGATATGTCTGATAAGTTTGACCATTATCCTTATCGTATGATGCTGCCCAAGGGTACTAAAGATGGTTTCCCATTCCAACTTTTCGTGATCGCTTATCCTTATCAAACTATTGATAAAGAGTACGAGCCATTCAAGGAATACGTTCTCGACAACAAGCCATACAGCTATCCGTTCGACCGTCCCGTTTACAATGGATTTTACTTTAAACAGCCTAACATGTACTTCAAGGACGTCTCCATCTACCACGAGGGAGAGATGTACCCTTACAAACTCAATGTTCCATCTTATTTTGAACACACCAACGAAGTTCCTAAGTAAGTAATGGAGAGAGAAAAGCTAGAAAACCAAAGATCTTGACCTGACTGCAGGAATAAAATATGACAAATAAACAAGTTCATAAATGTAACATGTTTTTTTATTTTTAAAGTTAGGCTTACTGCATCTTATAAAGTTAAACACACCTGAAGTATTACAAAATACAAGTACATTATTGTATATATAATGTAAAAACGCTGATAATAATTATCTTTTTTACTCTACTATTATGGTTTCTATTTGTTTAAAGAGTAGGTACTTAATTATTAATTTACGAGTAGGTAGGTAGATAGGTATATTCAATATATTAGTTAGGGCTAGGTTCATTCATTAGCCTTAAAAATCTAGAAAATAAACTTAGAAAAAACTGTTCGTTGGATCCTATTAGAATCATAGTTTTTTACGTGTAAAGTTAAAAAGGCCCATTTTCATCCTACTATTCTACTAATATTTACATTTTGAAACTTAGAAAACTGTTTCTTTTAGTCACGCTAAACCAATTTAAATGAAACTTGAGCTCATATTTAAATAGCATGCAAAAATAGCCCTATCAAATCGATTATGGAGAAAAAGTAAATTTAGACAAACCTTTATATTATACCTTTGTCTTAGTTAATACAAATTAGGCGAGAAAAATGTTTGAGGAATTTCATTTGGCTGATGCTTATGGTATACAGTTAAATTATAAAATCTATAGTTATTTGCCATTTCTTTGAAACCTACGGCTGGTCTATGAAATGGAAACCCTAGAGGCTTGGAATCGAACAGTTTGACCGCTCTTCCGTAATTGATATTATCTGTTGGTTCATTCCAGTCTTTATCAACAGGCGTTACCATAATGAACAAAGTCAAGTTCAAACCGTTTTCTAGACCACGAGGAATCAATAAATTATCTGGGAATTTAAATATGCTGTACAAGTTTGACTTACGTGCAAGACCAGACTTCAGAAGTACTGTATCAAACAGAATGTCGAAAGAATGCTTTCTTGAAAACTTTGAAGTTATTAAAATAGGATTAAACCCTTCTTTCAACTCGACCATGTAGGTATCCAGTTCAAAAAATTTAGAATACTCCTGCCAACAATTGCTTCCACATTGTGGACCCAAATATAACCTGACCACAGCCATCATATTGGCTGATGCTTTAAATGATATCTTAATTTCATAAGGTTCATGTTTTAGCCTTCTTTGTCTTACTGTTAAAAATGTATGACGATCGTCTACATCTTTTACTTTAGTATTTCTAGCATAAGTCAACGAAAACTTGTATGAATGAAAATATGTTGTCATATTTAAGTTAGTGTTATCCTCATCGATGATTTTTATATCATTAGTCTCATACTGAGACACATCATATGGCTCCATGGCGTTTTTGTATGCAGTAAAGTAGTTTAACATGTATTGAATCAAGTACCAGTATAAGGGATCTCTTAGTGATGTTTCAGGGTGGTGTAGAAGTGACGGAGCTGTGTTATACCTAAAAAATATATATGTTGTAGCAAAGCTGTACAATTCTATACGTAAGCATATAAGTTTTTGGCTAAATAATTCTCAAACTATACTTACTCATCAATCGGAAACCTGTTACTGCCAAAGCCAAACACAGATCTCACAACTTTAGCTGTTTTTACTCCATCTAAGTTGGCACGAATCAATCTAGACAGTTCTTCGATGTGACTATCATCAGTCATGTTAATTGTTGTTCCATTCTCCTGAAAAAAATATATTTTATTTATTTTATTTTCATTTATTGGAAAGACCAACAGCTTATAGTAACAAAATTACTTAGTTGTTAAGTTTATTTAGCCAATTACAGGTCTCTCTCGATAGTTCACATAAAAATACTTATGATATTATAGATTGTTGCATACAGCTAAATAACTTTTAACTGATTATATAAATAATCGTTTGTCTTAAGATGGCTTAACTGTATTATATGTATTTTTTATATTTTGTAGGTAATGTAATTATGTACATAAATTTTAATTTGTTATTAAATTATCTTAGTAATTGTAAAAAAATAATAATAATAATAAATATAAATATCTCGGACATTTTTACACAATGCTAACTAGCAAAGCTATGGGAACTAGTTATCTGATAGAATATATATACATATACTTTTTTTGTAAATACATATATATAATAACTAATATATTAACTAATATTAGTAGAACTGTGGGCCAAGACTGCCACTGAGTGGAGCCCTGAGACAGTGAGGCGGCGGCGTCGCGGTAGACCACGCAAGCGATGGCGAGACGAACTCAACACCTTCAGTGATCAGTGGAAGGTATTGGCATTAGACCGCAAAGTCTGGAAAACTCAAAGGGAGGCCTTTGCCCAGCAGTGGGACAGTGCAGGCTGGCAACAACAACAACAACAACATATATATAATACTCGTACTTATGACAACCAGACCCGGTACAAATATTTGCAGATCATGCAAACATTTGTACCGCAGGGAGGATTGAAAGTTGTGGCCTCTTGCTTCTAAACCGGGCACTCGCCTATGTGCCACCGAAGATGCCACGTATTATACATGAATAATAATTAATATGAATATCAAAATATTTTTTTTTGTACGGGTTTTAGAAGTTACCATGATTATAAGTCCTCTATCGATGCATTCCTTAATGGCTATATCAATTGATTTGATCAAAGCCTGCTCGCTATCCCAACTTCCCTTGACGCATGATCTTGTCGGAAAAGGAAGCCCATTCCTGTAACTTAAATAAGGAACATAATCACTCTCATCGTGATTACTACTCGGCTTTTTGTTTGGCAAATGCTCCTTTTCTAACTGAAATCTTGCCATAAGCTGTTGATGCGCGTAGTAATAATGTTCAGCGTGTCTTGGAAAACTCTGATCCAGTTCTTCGTTGGACATCCAAAATGGATGTAGCAAATGCAATCCCAAATAATAGCTGTTCAGGCCTATGTCTTCTCTGAAGTAGTTGATTTCTTCATCTATTCCGTTTCGGGGTCGGTTCCATCCGGAGTAATTGCTATTAATTATTATGAACTGACGAGGAAGTTTGTTAGATGTATACATATAGTCATACTGATTAACTTCAGCTATCTCTTGGTCTATATCTCCTCGATCTCTTATATCGTCTAAGATTGTGAAAACTTTTGAGATAGTTTCTGTGTTTACGAAATAGTGTGGATTCAGAATAAAAGGTGGTAAAATATGGTTTTCTGGGGTATTTGTACCATACAAAGAACTCAACCGTAAAGCGTACAGATACATTTCGTTATTTATGTGATGTTCAGCCCATTTTTTTAATGTGATATAGTTTTCACCTTCCATCAATTGGAATAATCTAAACAACGCCACGGCTGCTTCTCTCATATCATCATTATATACATTAAAAATTAACCCTCTTTTGGTGACGCCTTTTTCTATCCATTTATTTACGTTTTTCACATTTTCATTGCTCTAAAACAAAAGATCAAAAAAATATTCACTGTGACGAACTGTATAAAACTTTCACTTGGCGGGGGCTCTACCGTGCCCCCAGATAAAAACAAAAATAAAAGTTTATTTAACTACCTTATCCATACCAGGCAAATCAGGCACATAGCTTTTTTCCCGAGTTTCCGTTTGCTTCAATACGTCTGAATCATATCCAGGTACGATATTCATAAGTAGTTTATCTTCATTTGGCAGAATATCTGAGCACAAATTTATTGTTTTGTATGCAAAAGCAAAGCAAACTATAATTAATGTAAAAAACTATATACAACCATAAATTTAAGGCTGATGATATGTCTAAACACTCTATCTTATAATAATACTTAATAACATTCAGAGCAAACCGTATAGGTTAGTATAAATACTAAGGAGAAGTAAATATGTATATTTCATAAATTAAAAATGCATCTCTTACACAGTCATAATAATGTACAATGTTACACATTAGTTAAAGAAAAAACAGAAATTATGTAACTATGCTGGGCTATGATATTATATGTATGATATTATGGGCTATGGTATTAAAAAAAGTGGACTTACCCCCTTCAGCAATTTTGGTGAACTCGCCAAATTCATCAGTAGGTGCTCCCAGCACATGACTCAAAAACATAAACCACAAAAACATGATGACTTGGAGTCTTATCATGACTATGACAGACCCACGACTACCGTTAGTAAATAGTAAATACGGGCTTATATGGGTACGAGGGTCGGCATAACTATGTTTCTCCTGATCCAATTGAGATCCTTGCGTCGGTTTAATAGGAATAATTTTTCATAGTACAGTTGGGTGGAGAGATTTTTGCGATTATGCAATTTTCAACATAAACATTGTCACCTACATTTACATGTGTAGGTGGTGATGATAACGTATACGTTGTATGCTAGAAATAAACATACCAGCTTTCCTATGTTTTTGTTTTGAAAAGGTTGCAGTACTTAGGTATAGGTAATGTAGCTGTGCAAAAAAAAACTAAAGTATGATTCACATTGAGTCAGTAGCAAAATCAGTGCTGACCCGCTACTGCCCTAAGTGGATTTGGAGTCAGTAAAACGTTGCCGCATCAGTACTTCAATACTTAATAACATTCAGTGAACAGATAAAGTCAGTTCTCAAAGTCAGCACTGACTTCATTTTCGCACTTTACTAGTGATTACTCTTGAAAATAAATTATGATATGAAAGTTCAGTCTACCAAACATTCAACAACAGCTCTTTCGTTATTTAAGTATGGAGCGTTTCTTACTCCACAAATGCTGAGATAATAAACATGTACTAGGTTGTGTCTGTTGATAGCTTTGAGACTTTCATTTCAATTAGGTACTTATTTATAAACTTCCGATGGTGATCTTTTTCAACATCAGGCTATTTTGGCTATGGTAAGTATATGTCATCTCAAACTGCAAATGTTTTTGTTTTTGTAGCATTTAGTTTTTCTCGTTAAACCATTGTCGACGAGACGGTACAATATTCACAGGAAACAAAATGCAATTGGACAATTTTCCAATTGCGTCTCTTGGAATAAGCTAATTTTGGTCAAGAGGCAATTCACCACTTTCAACGTGTTATGCTAGGAATATAGCACTCAAGGAAATACTCAGAAAATAACTAGGTAGTCTTCGAACGACTGACCACTCAGGATGTGTAAATCACTATTCAGATTCTATTTTTGTACCTTTGATCACAATGCACTAGCGTATCTTCTCGGTTGATAACTGACACGTTGATATTTATTTTTACATGTTCAAGTTTAGTAGCTGTACCTTTAATGCTTACTTATTTTGACTATAATTTATGGCAAAAATCTAGAAGGCTGGTTATAAACTTGAATTGCAGTCTTTTTGTATGTCAGTGACCTACTTTTGGCATCATTGTAAAATGATTTAAAATAATTGGACTATATATTCGAAAAAGGTCAAGGTTTCAAATCAAAACAATAAGTATGTAAACTATTTCATGTAATATTTTTCATTTACATATACCAATAAAGTTCAATGCGTTATAAATATTAGCATAATAATTATAGAGTCAGAATTAGTTCTGGTGAATTATTCCGGAAATAATACATTGGAACATAGATCCTGACCTACTAGAGTATTTATGCTATGACATCTTTCCTAAATACAGCCTATCTATAAGATAGATTAACTCTGCAATAACAACTATGCTAATACCGCATTCGGATTTGTACTAGTCTTATTCAAATTTATTATTAATTATTATAAAATATCTAATAATACTAAATGTTTTGGTATGTGGGCGATAAGTTTAGTCTCCAGTCATCATTTCCATGAATTCTGAAACAATAAAAAATATTAAGAAAATTGTAAAGAACGAGCTTTATCATTGTTAGAAACATAGAACATAAGAGAGATTGGTGTTTTTCATAACTCGAAACTATTTGAACTAATTCCAAAAAATATGAATGAGCTATTTTTTTTTAAATATATCGTAAATTTAAAATGTCAAATATACATTGCGGTATGTTTCGGAATGAGCACTAATGTAATGTTTGTGTACGAATATATTTAGTGTGTTAGATTTATGTGGTATTTTATGTTTGAAAAAAAAAAGCAGCTGTGTCTTTAATCTACTAGATTCATGCTAGTTTCTGCAAATAAGTAACGAGGTTTATCTTCAAAAAACTAAATTTTGTCGTACATCGCTTAGAAAATATCGTAAATATATACAAATATATACAAATTCTAATAACAATTCAGTAAGCTACGCGTAAGTTTTAATTTATTTTAGTGCGTGCAATGCCTTTGTGGAATGTAATCTCATACGATAAAGGAAAACATCGTAAGGAAACCAACATGTCCAAGAATAAAAATTTAAAAGCCGTGTGCCGCCATTCACCAACCTGCATTGGGTCTGCGTGGTGGATTATGACCCAATCACTCTTGCCCGAGAGTAGGCCAGTGTCCCAGCAGTTGCGCATTGAATCAATGAAATTAGTTACCATCAAAGTCGACGGTTCCGGAGCCGTCAGTGTCGATCTCAGCGATGATGCCGTCAAGGTCCGAGTTGCTGAGCTTATCGTCGAGGGCGGCCAGAATTTCCTTCAAGGTGGAGGTGGTGATGTACCCGTTGCCTTCACGATCGTATAATCTATAAGGAAGTTATTTGTTTAAGTTAAAACTTGTTGTACTATAGGATGTGTAATCAAAGTGCGCAAAAGAACAAACATAATTTGACATTACTCATCTTCAGTTTTTATGATTATTTTATAATATATCATTAATATAGTAAGAAATATACCTGAAAGCTTCTTTCAGTTCCTGTTGCATTGCTTCCGCATCTTCCTCTTCTAAAAAGTGGGAGGCGATATTGCAGAAACCATCAAAGTTGATCTTGCCCAGGCCTGTAGGAAATAATTCCGTTAGCTCTTATGTTTTCAATGACTGAAAAAAACTTAATAAACTTTCTGAAAAAAGAACTGGTTGTGATAAGACTGCACTATGATCCGAGTTATATCAGAACTGAACTTATTGGTTATAGGCAAGCGTTTGACCACCTCACCTGATGGTAAGTGATGGTGTGGTCGATGATGGAGCACACTTGCCTAGAAAGAACCTGTTCACTCTGGCCTTGAAGACTCCTAAATTGTATTGGTCCGGAAAAACAGACCCCGGCAACGAGTTCCATTCTTTACTCGTGCTAATGAGAAAAGAAGATGAAAAGCGTTTGGTTCGGCATGGGGGAACTGCTTTCTAATATTTCCACTGCTAGGACAAATGCCTACCTTAGCAAAGACAAGTCCTTGCTACCTAGAAGTTTTTATGTTAAGAAATGACAAGATGATTAAGTCGTTCATCTGATGTCAAGCTCCTCGCCTGATCATAACAGTTGCAGTTTCACAGTTTTGTGTGACACTGCACTGCGCTTGTCACATCACATACAGAAGTAATAGTCTCATTCACAAAGTAGTCTTACAAAGCTAAGCATTTTAGTGTCTGAAGGCAGAACGGTGATCAATCAAAATCAAAAATGGTTTATTTCAGTAAAACCACAAGGATCACTTTGAAACGTCTTACGTGCTAAGAAAATTTACGCCAGACCCACCAATACTGACTTCTGCTAAAAAGTTCGTAAAAAACCTGATGAAAGATGAACAACTTGAGCGTTTTGTCATAATGTTGACATATATAAAACAAAAATAATATAGTAATGCATTATCAGCTTTGTTATAATTAGCTTGCGTTAACTGTATTTAGCCTAAAGGGCTAACACTTTTATGGGGTATTCTGTAAAAACAAGTTAGAAAGAGACAGTGGTATTCTGAAGCTTTACGGAAATAGCATCACCAGCGTTGAAAATATTTCGTTATTTTCGAAAAGGTGTCGTAGCCTCGGCACGTGTGAACGTGTAATGATGATTGATCGCTTCGACTGTAGCTGTTTGCTGTTCGGTTTTAACGTTCATTGTATCACGTGGAACTGGAATTCTGTCAGCTTTTTTAACTGCTCACTAAGAGCTATCCTATCCTACTACTATTATAATCTAGCTTTGTTTGCGTGGTACAATAAAAAAGGATTCTATGTTTCTATGTTCCCTATTTTATAATCCATCGAGATCGGTTCAGTTTAGTTAAAATGAAACTTAAAAAGATCAAGTTGACTATTTTTGTTCTCAAACAAAGCCGCGAGCAGAAACTAGGCATAATTAAAAGAATGCTAGCAACTTAGTTAATTCACATAGAGATTTATTATAGTTACGCCTTTGAAGATGATTTATAGAGCGTCTGTTGGAAAGATAGTGGCTCTTTTATGCTGTGTTGTGAGAATTACAGACGCTGTCTGGGACAGGTTCTTAGATGAAGCGCCTACAACATCCTCTCAGCATAGCTCATCTAGGTCACTTGAAAACATGGCTCATATAAGCAGAGCTATCTCAGCCGCGGGCTACCTCACTATGTTTTCTAGTGAGCTATGTGCTCACTTTTGTTCAAATAGATAAATCCAATTAATAATATGCACGGCTAAGATTTAAACCTATGACCTCAGTATAGGAAGTCGGGGCCCACTGATCCGACACTATTTATTAATTGATGGCAACTACAACAATTTTATATTTTAGGATCGTAGGAAGAAATATGGAAAGATATTAAATTAGAAGCACGTCTAAACATTTTAAAGTAAGACTAGCACTGTAACTTGTAACTAATTCCGGTAATGGGAAAGATTTTTACGAAATCACTACACAAAAAAAGTGAACTGTCTGAACTTTTTCACGACACTACATAAATTTAATAATTGTTCTTTTTTATTTGTTCCGTATAACGATTTGAGTTATATCTAGAGGAATAAAACCTGGAATGATTTTGCAATGTCTATTGTGTTTATTATTAATAGTGTTAGTAAATTAATACTAATGTTTTGGATGAGGATTGATTGAAAGTCGACTGTTTTTGTGTTTGTAAAATATTTTTTACGAGTAAAAACGTTAATTGTTTACTTACTTTCTGGGTCATTTTCAGCGATGAGAGCCTGAAGTTCAGAGTCATCAAACAGCTGACCCATGGTGTTCAGGATAGTAGAGACTTTCAGGACGTCAATGTATCCAGACTTGGTGGTGTCAAACATCTGGAATGCCTTGCGGAGCATGGCCATCTTCTGATCGTCATCTGTATCCTGTAAAACAAGTAATATTACCGTTGAAATATTGTATTAAACTCACTTGTTTTACAAATTCGGATATGCAATGAAAAGATCAGTAAACCTAAAAATAATTGCCATTCGCCGAAGTCATAGTTCTAAATGACGATGTGAAAGTAGTAGATATTTGAAAGTCTTTGAAAGTGTTTTGTATTTTATCAGTATTGTATAATTTTGATTATCTTAGTGTTAGTTCTTCCATGAAAATTAATAAAAAAAAACTATTTTAGTTTCATGTTTGTAGAGACGACACTCTAAAAGACTTCTGCTAAATCACTTTGCTATCTAAATTATAAATATTATCTAAAATTGTTGCATTACTGACTGACTGACTGGTTGACTGAATGGCTGACAATCAACGATCAGCCGGAACAAAAAGTCCTAGAGTACTATGATTTTAGGGTGTTTTCTTTCTAATGTGTAGGGGGTGCAGTAAGAAATACATTCTTGAAATGAAACTCCTAGAGGACGCAGAGAGAAAATGTTGGTTTAAAAAAAATTCTGTGAGGATAAACTATCAGAGCCGTGTAGGAATTAAACCTAACAACCTGTACTTGCAGAACTATTGCAAATTGTCAGTATGTACGCTTTTAACGATAACTGACAAACAAGCCTCACGTTGCAACACATCCGTTCAGCCACAGGAAAAAACAATTGATACGTTGGCAAATTGCCTGAAATTGGCAATATAATCTAAATAATTGAAACTGTTTATCTATGTTATTGCGTTGTTTAGCATTTTTATCATTGTGACAATCATGCTTTGAATAGTTTAAGATCATTTATCACGAACTTTTCTATTTTATTGACTAAAATATTGTTCTGGTATAGTTTTCCAATAAAATATAAAAAAGAAATGTGTGTTTACTATTGACAGTTTGTTTACGTGATTTATTTTTGTAAATTTATCAGTTACTATCTTTTCTCTTTCACATGAAACTTAACAGGTTGTATGTTCTGCATTCATCTCATAAATCTTTGAGTGATAATTATTCTACACGCTTTGTCTTTGCACAAAAGTGCATATTAGATTCTGATTAGTGTCGACACTTTATTTTCAAAATGAAACAAATGAAAATCATAATTAACACATTCACTTTCACTATCACTTTCACTGATCCTCACCATTGTGTGTGTGTAGGGTTGACAGTCGTTACAAGAACCGAATCCGAGTGCGAGTGTGGTAACACTAAACTTTGCATCCGTGTGCTACCCCTATTTATAGGATTCCAGACTGAATGTGGAATCCGAAAATACGTGAAAAGCTGCCTATTTCGTTCTCTGTCGTGCGCGTGGAATTGTGACGTAAAAATCGTCAGTAACTTGGAGGGGACAGGTCTGGAGAGCACATTTCATACTAAAGTAGTATGAAATGTGCTTTTCTTCTCTCTCTATAATTAATACGGTGACCAACTGACTGATTCATGACACGCTTAACCCAAATTTAAATATTTAAAAGCTTATTATGGTTAGCTTAACTTTTTCATTATTTAAATATGGTGATTTGAAAACAATAAAATATTGATTTTGTTGTGTTGAGATGGAAAGATGACATCAAGAAGATAGCGGGAGATAGCGAGCTGGATTTACACTGCCCAGAACAGGAAAAAATGGAAGAGTTTGTAGAAAGAAGGCCTACACCAGTTTACTGGTAGAGAATGGCTCAAAAGAAGAAAGAAAAGAAGATTGATTTTGTTCATCATTGGTTTTATTGCTGAAAGCGAAGTTAATTTTACTAAAAACAATGTAAATTTAACATTGATTACATTTCTAAAGCAGATAATGTCAGCTCAGTCTGAGTTTAATTTCATACAAAACTCTTAAAACCAGAAGCTTAAGTAAACCTACAGGCCAGGAACAACTATGACTATGTAATCTCAATGAGTTACAATAATATCCGATCCTTATAACCTCTTAGGTGACTGTGTTTGCGTTAAGATGAGGCTAATCCCACATTTCGCTTGCAGGAAATAGACAGTCACAATAATTTACGCTAATTGACATAGGTTTACAGAAACTGAGACCATCACGTGTTATAGTATAGCTAGATCATCAGATTGAATTATTTGTTTATCATTGGTTAACTATAAATGTCACAGCTTGTAATAAACTATCGTGATGATTTTGTGTTTAGTTAAAAGTTATTTTTATTTTTTTATATAGGAACGCAAATTTTTATCTAGATTTACTATTTATAGGTTCTGTTTGGTTGTGATACATAAGCCAGACGAACATAACGTTTACTATAAATAAAACTTAATTAACAAACAAAATTACAATTACATCGGTGCTTATTGATGATGATGATGTCGATGTTGATGATGATAATAATAAATCAAACAAAATATAAATATTAATATTTACTTTACGCAAACGATACAACTAAAAAACTTAAAACAAGTCGGTATTGTAGCTGTAAAATACTACTAAACTAATCACCCAAGATATATAAAAAAAAGTCAAGTTTTTATTTTTTTATACTTCTAAAGTGGCAACCAAGCGTACGGCCTACTTAAGGGTACCGGTTACCGTAGCCTATGTACGCATGCAACATCATAGATATCACTTGCGTGTTACCCTGAGACGTTAGATGGAAAGTCTCATGTGCCTGTAATTTCCCCGGAAACCATATCCTTCGAAACGAAACACAGCAATGCGAGCATTACTGCTTGGCGGCAAAAATAGGTATGGTGGTAGTCCTTCCCCGGACGAGCTCTATCACAAAGAACTCTACTACTCTTACAAGTGCGATTAGATCCAAGCAAAGTGTAGAGTTACTTAGTTATTAACAAAAATTTTGACCACTTTTAGGTTTACGGTACTTATACCTATTTACAACACCCCTCGTTGTACAGGTGACAAACTTAGACTATACAAAAACACTCTTAAAGGTTTTCCTTGTCAAACTACCAAACCTTAGAGTACAAAATATTGTTTTTCAAGTTTCAAGAAACTATTTTTAACTCTGTGTAGTGTATTTTTATTTTGATTGGAAGTATAGTGCTTGAGATGGGCGTGGTAGGGAGTTAAAATGTTTCATCACAGTTTTGATCTATCAATTTTTATAGTGGTGTTTACGACATTTTGAAGAGCTAGTTCAAACACGTAACTTCTTTGAATTTGACAGTCTGTTGACAGTTCTATTAAGTGGTGTCTCTCAATAAAAAGTTTTAATAGAGTACTTTATTTTGTAAACATTACAAAAGTTGTTATTTTATTTAGGCTTGAAACTCTCATACTTTTTTAGATTTGAGAGTCTCAAATCTAAAAACGTACGCGCCCAGTTTCAGGCTCCGGGCCCCTGCGATTTGTAGTTGACGTCTGAGTTTGCCTACAGACTGAATCATAAAAGGATTTAAAAATTTCATTGAAAAATGTTAGATGATTTCAGTTGGCAAGTGTCTCTTTGAAAAGTGGGAGGTCCTATTATCACTGCGGGGCTTATGGTACATGAGTCTGGCATGTATTCATTTCAGACCTAGGTTTTGTGTACTCGTAATTTTATTATGATACCTTGACACAAGGAATTCTCAGGTGACCCCAGTCTATCAGTATAAAGGTCAGGACTATAATTATGTATGTATGTGACTGTTGGGTATAGGTATTGTGTGATTTTTATGCTACAATATGACTTTTATATAGATTCTTCAAATATAAACGATACATTTTACAGGATACCAAAATTCAGTTTATAATAGAATTTAAGATCTATTTATAGAGACCTAAATACATCAGTTCATCGAACACCAAAAGGAATTAATACATTTACGAATAGTCTGAATTCTTGATCGCAACAGGTGAAACAGAACAGTACAGACGGACAAGAGCTAAACATGCACTTGAGCTTATATAGTGGCCCAATGAAGCCGGAAATTCCTTTGATGCCGTCAATTCACAACGATTTCAATGAAAATATAACGCCGACGTCACCTTCAGACGTCGTCAACATTGTTCCTGAAACCTGGTGCTGCTTTGATCTTTTGGAGTGTTTGGCAAGAAACATCTTCATTTTGTGGTTTGTTGTGACAGCGAGTTGCATGTATACAAACGACGTAATAAAAAAATACTTGGCTAAACATGGGTGAAAGTAGGTACTAATCATTTGATAAATTAACCAAACAACTTTTATCATGAAACAACACAGTGCAAGTTAATTCCAGGTGAGTAGGTATTATTTTCATACTCAAGTAGATGTATACCTACTTGAATAAAGCATGCAAGGTAGAAATTAAAGTGTTTGAGTTTTTGGTTGGCAATTTCACAAGGCAGATTGACCGTTAGACACTATTGGGCGTTTAGAAGACGCACACAATACAAGTTAAAAGTTCTGTTTAAACTTTTGAAGGATGCAGTAGCTATAAGACCGCCCGTTATAAATTATATTATCCCAATTTTTTTTCGACTTAAGTGATGCTTAAATTTTCCGTTTATACGCTTAATTGATAAATTTTACGAGTACTAATTATATAATTATTTTCTCATCTATACTTCTATACTAATATTATAAAGAGGAAAGATTTGTATTTTTGTATTTTTGTTTGTTACGAATAAACTCAAAAAGTAATGGTCCGATTACAAAAATTCTTTCTCCATTAGGATGCTACATTATCCCTGAGTAACATAGGCTATATTTATAACTAGTGACTTACCCCGGCTTTGCACGGGTGCGGTTTCAATGCACCCGCGCGAAGCTGGGACGGACTGCTAGTTGTAAATAACAAAAAAAAAATTCCATATTTTGTAACTACACATAGTACACTGCCATTTTCTTCTGTAGTGTTTTTTATTATATATTATAGGGAGTAGGTACTTAGTTTGTAAGGTGTGCTGTAATTAGTTTCCATTCTATCAATAATCAATAATTTACTCATTACGTATTCAATATATAAACAAACATGAACATAAAAGACCTTATGCTTTAGGGCTAAATAAAAAGTCAGGGGTATTAGGGTACCTGGCGAAATAACTAGTTAAGTTTTTCTATTACTCTTTTATTTACTAGTGCACTCTTATAAATAACAACAAATAAACGACAGCTAAAGGTCATGTAAAAGGCAAGTCCAATGACAGAACGCATAGACCTGTACTCACGAGCAAAGCACAGTTAGGATAAGAGAGTCAAAACCGACTCTGATCGCTTTGGCTCATCAATGTAAAGCCACTTTGTAATGCAAACTACTCTTGGAGAAAATAATTTTGTGAAAAAAAAAAATAATTTTGTCATTTTATTCGTACTAACGCTCATGTGTGCGTACGGAGTCGTAACTTGGTATATGCCAATTTTACACGTACAGAGCGTTGTAGGCTTCAATTTGAGCGTCATTTTAAATGAAACTATCTGTCTATGCAATCTATGTCTATGATATATTTAAGCTAGCGAAATAATTACCTATAAACTCAAGAATTGCTCTAAACATTGGCTAAGATGTGCCAATAGACTAGATCATAACCATAAAACGAGAATACTATTAAATATTTAATATTCACGAAGCAGATGTTTAAAATGCAATAATAATGCCAAAACGTCTACTTTTCAGCAAAAACCCTGCGATGGTTGGCAACCACTGGCGCGTGAAACGGGTTATACATGCGCTCGCGCAGATATAGACTGCCGGTGATCGGCTATAATTTTTGTGTTCCACTCACGCTACAATGAACGTCCGGAGTAAGGCCAGCGTCAGACTGATCCTTAGTACGCAACGTAAGTTAAGAAAACTTTCTTTCATTATCATTATTATTTTTGTAATATTTTAATCGATTGTTGTATTTTCATCTTTATCATTAATTTTGTTTAATTACTTGTTATTATTTATATTTTATTTAACAATTTATATTATTGCATCATAGTAGTTATTGTGACAGTTTTTATTAAATAAATAAATGACCAAATGACTAACTAGACTAGGTTTTATATCTGTTATCTGTGTAATTGTAAAAAATTAAGAAGCGTTTTTGTATATAAAGCGCGCTTTCCGCCAACAGCTCATTGGAACAGTTAGCGCAGTTTCAATCTGTTAATGTTAATTTAAACGACGTCATATTGCTTTGCGAACGTTGCGTACGTAAGACCAGTGTGACCTTGTTAGATCTTCAAACACGTCGTGTCATGCTTTTCAATGAAGCTAGGATTACGACTGATCTACAAATCCACGACGAACGGAAATAAATGATGACTCTATTGTGGAAAAACGCAATGAAATGATTATCATTTTTACTGATGTCGTGACAAATGGTTCCTCTCATCTCTCATACGTCTTATTTATATAGTACAACTTTATTGTTACTCACGTAAAATGTATTATAATGGATTCGTCACACTGACACAAAATAAAAATTGGCAAGTATTAGTTGCCCTATATAAAAATGACACTGGCCATGACAAAACACACGATACCCAAATGAAGAAATACTTTTTTTACAAAATTATTTTCCGTGAAAAAACTTGGAAAAAAGGTTTTTTAAATTATTTTTATATTTTATACCTACTACTGAGGTGGTTAACTAGCATTGTGTTGCTGTAAGGTAAAGTTACTTGAGTTGGTTATATTTACTTTAGTTTAAAATTCTTCCAATACCTACCGTCTAGAAGTAATGATTACTTACCCCTCGGAGACTTAGACATAAAGTTACAAATTAAGTAATACAGAAAATATGTATCCATTTTTATTATGTAGAGTTATGTCTCATAATATGGTAGCTAATGCGGTAGCAGAGCACTGGTGGTAGTGGTAGTGACCCCGCCTTCCGATCCTAAGGTCGTGGGTTCGAATCCGGTCGTGCACCAATGGATTTTTCTGTTCGAAAAATTTATGTGCGCAATGCCAGTGCTCTCATACGGTGAAGGAAAATATCGTGAGGAAACCGGCATGTTCAAGAACTAAAAATTCGAAAAACATGTGCCATCCACCAATCCGCATTGGGTCCGCGTGGTGGATTAAGATCCAATCACTCTCACCTGAGAGTAGGCCAGTGTCTCAGCAGTGGGAACATTAGAAGGCAGTCATGATGATGATGATATGGTAGCTTAAGTGGCAAATCTGCAGAAAATCCGCGTGCAGAAGATTTTTGTTCAAAATTTTATCTGCTAAAGCTTTGTGGTGGTTTCGTAACATTTTTATTTACAATTGCACGGAAAATAAGCGCGGTTTATCCACGTTTAATTTGTCGCTTGCATAAAGGTGTAAGTCTCGTGTATCTGTATGTACTACTAAAGGATACGGAGCGCTCGTGACGTAGCTGGCTAAGTTGTTCTTAACAGATCAACGAAGTTAAGCACTGTTCCTCGGGGTCTTCATTTGGATGGGTGACCGCCAGTGGCAATTTCAACTGAGCGCTCCCGTGCTTCGGAGGGCACTTTAAGCAGACAATCCCGGCTTTTTCAAAGTTGTTAGGCCATGACAGAGGCCTTCGGGCGGCCTAGAAACTCTGTCACCAGAGTTGGCCACTGACTCATATGAACGAACAAACGTACTAAAGGATACTATTCTTACTTTTATTTGAATTATAAATACATCCAACAGTCACATACACTTCTTCTTTTTCTTTGCGAATTAAATTCTCAACTTTTTAAATGTATTTAGACCAGTAAGTAACCACCTCCACGGCTCTACCGGTCGCCTTGTTCAGGTCAGGAACAAGAAAGTAAGTGTTACAATGTTCTGTTTTGGTGCTCCAAACAGCTAAAAGCCATGGTTCATGCCATGCCTTACGCATGTGAAATGGGGTTTCTGACCCATGCCGCACTAAGAAATTATATACGAAGTATCACAAAGTAGTGTCATCCGTACCTACCATACATACAGTGTATGTGACTTCGCACACAAGTTGGCCGCTGCAAAACCACTCTCGTGAAATGGGGTTTCTGACATACAATCGAGTCGTTACATCGTATGGTACTGATTACTCAGTACCATACAAATACAGTGGATGTGACTATTAGTGAGTTTTAAAATTTTTGTGTGATCTACCATTTGTCCTGTAGTGGGAATCGAACCCGCTCGCCACCGCGCCACAGAAGTCGTCCAAGTGTTACTAAGAGTGATGTTTGTTTTCTTTGTTTATTCCTGAGTTAGGTATTACAGAAGAGTTTATCTATATTATAATGATTGATTTTGGAAAATAGCCAGTTTTATCTCTATTTCCGCTGTTGAGATGATATTGGTTTTGGTAAACAAGCCAAACTGATTTGTTTTGATTAGTTAAACCTTGGTTTCATAAGCGCTGACCTTTGACTTGAAAGCTATGGTTTTTGCTAAATCATCATGACAGCGTTTTAAGTCCCACTGCTAGGACACTTGCTTAATCGAGCGAGAGTAGTCTTAGTCCACCAAGCAGACACAGTTGTTTTGCTAAATACCATATTATAAACAACGGCTTAAAATTAACAAAAATCATTTACAGACAGATTATTCATAACAGATGCAACGAAAAAAAACATGGTTAGATATACAAATATACAAGCCTTGAAAAGATGTCTATTATTCCTAAATATTATACTTTTTATATGCCTGTGTTTTACACTAGAGTAAATAAAGTACTGGCACACAACTATATTTTGAGCTTAATGATCTGATAAGTAAATATTTATGCTAACAGTGAGTCAGATAATGAAGACTAAGTTACTAACAACTTCGAGTGCTGTATTTAAAACATTTCCTGTAATAATCTGTTCCATGCTAAAAATAGTTACTGCAGGGAGAACATTCTCATAGAGTCCGGAATCTGCTGTGAATATATAATAAATAGTAACGTATAGACACAGAACGAAGAAGAAGTAAAGATCTTGTATCATTCGTTTTATTGCGTTATTACACTTAAATAGTTTATTAACAAAAAACTATGTCACGCACGTTTTCACTGTCATTTTATATAAAGTCAGTGAAAACGTGTGTAACGTGCGAGCAGAGCTCACGTGCGAGCAAAGCTTACGTGCGCAGCAGTGGAACCGCGCCCTAATATGGCATCTGATGGTAAGATTAGCGTAGCCTAAGTACTTTTGCAGAGTCATCACTCGCGCAATGTCATCCTGACACGTAGATAAAAGGTATCTACCATGTGCCGGTTATTTCATCGGCAACCCTTCAAACCGGAAGACAGCAATGGAAACATTACTGGCAGCAGAAATAGGTACAGTATGGTAGTAGTACTTCCCTGGTGGAGCTCTATCACAAAAAATCTACTACTTTTTCAACAAAATTTAAATACCGGCGCCTCAAAAAGATCCGGAAACCATAAAAAACATAACTAGCTGGTAAATCACAACAAAGTAAACACTCGTAAATCATAAAGCTAATAACGATATGATATCACGAAGTTTTGAGCCGAATCTCCGGGATCTAGTTAAATTTATTTGGCGATCCGTAACCGACATACGGAAAATTTATAAGCTAACATTCCATTATGAAAATAATTGGATTTCACAGCCAAGCGCAATGTTTTCACAGTTCCTGAATCATGTGAATCATTGGAGTCAATGGCGGGGAATTTGTATTCATTTTGGCACGGAATCCATAATTTTGGTTGCTGTTGTAATGTAACAGGTGATACTTTAGATAATGCAAACAAGAACCTCATTAGAAAATAATTTTAACTTCCATTTACTAGACTAGACTCACAATCAATAAAAATTATATTAACATTATTGACTCCATCACCAGAATTATATTTAACAAATTACACAGCTTTTAATAATTTAACAGTTTTTATTATTATATTAACTTATTATTATATTATTATTATTATTATATATTACATATTATATGAATTAACTTACTATAAATATGTAAGTAAAATCATATAATATAATATGTTCGAATTTGAAGTATATAAGCATGAGTCAGAGGCGGTGTTTATTACTGTAAGATCACTTTTACACAACAGTTATGTATGATTGCACACCACTGTCGCTAAAACAGAATATCTGGCACTGAGATGGTACCCACCAAGATAGATTCTTGCTAAAGAGACCTAACACAAGATTTTATTTAGGTACACATTAATAATTACCGAGGACATATAGAAGTAAAAAAAAGGCTTAATGCTGTTATAAGTATACACACGCTGCATTCTTCAATCTTTTGTGCGTTCCAAAGTGTTCCTTAAAATATTATTGGCTTCGACTTCGATGTAAAGATTAATAATATATGTAATATATGATAATGAAAAGATTCATAAAACTCTACTATAGATTTATTAGTAAAAAAAGTATTTCCTTGTCATTCTTATGTCAATAAAATAAGACGATGATTTTGAAAGACACATTAGCTAACATAAGTTTAAAGTACTTTTATGAATAAGGACCTTAGTGTTTCTTTGGTTAGTCCTGCATTAGGCTATAGTAATATATTTCTTAAAACATGAATGATTTCGATTCTATTCTATTTCTACTAAGATTAACAAAAACATAATTATACATAATATAAAAATATTATAAAATTTAATTTAAACAAAACGTAAATTTTTACACTTTTATTTCGATTCAAATCATTCCCTAAAGAAATTCGTTTCATGTACCTCGTAAGAATATGATTTGTGTAATTTATGTTTGTTTGGAAAACACATTTATACCGCCTGACTTTAACGATGCATCATAAAATATTTTCGCTATTTGAAAGCAAGCAACGTTTGCAATATAACTAAGGCCTATAACAATTGCTTTAGAAGCTGCTGTGCTGTACTCAGCACAGCAGCTTCTAAAGGAGTTTTTATCAAATTATTATTATACATTACTATGTATAATAATAATTTGATAAAAACTCCTCTACCAACAATTAAAATTGAAATATACTATACATTAATATCAAAGCTTTATCTATTTATAACAATAGTAAGACAATAAATAAGGACAATAAGAAACTTGAAACCTTGTAATCGACTGTAAAAATATTTTCTATTTGTATTCTAGTCGTTGTCACAGTGGTGACCGATGGTTTTTAAATTTTCCACGATGAAAATAGGGAAAGCGTGAAGCCGTTGTAAAAATTCTGGAACTTGTCCAAAAATAATGATAGAAAAGCGCGTGAAATAGCAATAATGTGCATCGGTTCACTGCTGGTTCAGTTTATCCTCATTTATTTTGAATTAAAAATAAACAAACATAGTTCTATAATAAAATTAAACTAACAAATGAACATTAAACATAAATATTGATCATTATATCAAATTGACTGAAACCAAAAAGCTAAAAAAAAAACATTTATAAAAACAGAAAACCTACGTCACCTAATTAGTACTATTTATAATGTCGTTAAATAAAATACTTTAAATTATGATTTAACAAGTTTAATTATCTACTAAAAAAACAGTTTGACTTCACAAAGTTTTTCCCCCAGCATTCACAATCTACTATGTAGATAGGTTTGTATGAATTAAGGCGGATATCCACCAAAGCGAAACAAAGTACCAAATATTATGTGAAAGTAACTAAGTGCTACTAAGTAAAGATGAATGGTGCAATTTAATGAACTCTGCTCAGCTTATATACTTTAAACTTCATCAGCATCACCTGATACACGTAAATAACCAGCTATTTCTTCTAGTTTTACCTATCAATTAAAGAAACGAAGTGTTTTTACGCATCAGTGCTAGTCTTTTTTTTATCTTCTTTAGATTTTTCTTTTTCTTGACCATCTGTCTTTTCATCATCTAATGAATTAATAATGTAATCATAAATTGTGAAAGCCTCTTGCTTTGGTGATGACAACCTCAGAATTGGGATTACTTTTAGCTCTTGATTATCTTCATCTACTTGTAATACTTTTGAAATTTCAATGTCAACATCTCCTACTGTTTCTTTATTATAGGTTTTTATAACGTCAACTTTCATGTCGTTTTTGGTTTGGTTTTTGTCATTTTTGATCAAGTCTACGTCAGGTGTCTTCACAATTTCAACGTCTATGTGTTTTATTGTGGATACTTCTATAGGTTCTTCTTTGGGTAGAATTGTAATCGTTTTGTTAATATTCTTATAGTCAGTTTTTTTGTATGAATATTCTGGTTTTAGATAAGATGGTTTGGAATTATAATCGATCATATTTTTTGAAGACTGTAGTCGAAATGCAGTAGGTTTTATTTCTTCAACTGGAGAATCATTTTGCATCTTAACTGATGTGTATTGAGCATCATGATTCACAATTTCTGTGTCTGGTATATTGATGATATCAATAATCTCTAGTATATCTGTAGGCACTTCAATTGGTACTTCCGCAGGAACTTCTATGGTTACATCTTTGTTGATGTTTTTATTGTCAACCTTTTTGTATGATGAATAGTCTGTTTTTTGGTAAGAAGGGCGATTACCTTTGTAAATGTAGTTTTGTGTAGTAACGTAATCGTATGTTAGCTTTTGGTTTGTTCTTTGAACAGGGCTATCCTGAACAAACTGATTATCTACTGGGATATCTTGTCCATATTGACTAGACCAAGCGTTTGGTTGGGTAGGCCGGACATAACCATTAGATGCTCCTCCAAAACCTCCATTACCACTACTTTTATGGGTAATTACAGTATCTTTAAACATAAGATTCGGAAGGCCTAACACCATATTATCGTCAATGGGCAAGTCTAATGGGTATGTTTTTGACATTATTGCTTCATTGAACTCCATACTTGTACCCGAGTACATATTAGTGAGCGATGTTTTCGTATAAGGTGCTACAAAAACAAGCAGTTGAACTGGCAACCCCTCAGGTGTGCCTTTAGGCAAAACCAACCTCGAAGGGTAAAGAATTTGCGAGCTTATACTATTAAGAGGTAATGAGTCTAGTCCAAACTGAGCATCTTCTACTTTCTTACGCAGTATTTCGAGGGATACAAAATCTGGTGAGAAACGCATAATATTCTCTGACGACCTTGACACGACATTAGATCCTTTCTTCAAGTTAATATCAAAACAATCTAGCAAACCAAATAAATGTCTGTTCTTAGAAAACTCTCCAGGCATAATTTTTGGTCCCAGGAATATTTTTACCATCCCCTTTTGTGTCACAAGTGATGAAATATTGATCTTCATCGTAAAAGGCTTGTGGCTTAATCGAGGTTGACCTATTTTCACTTGGAATGTAGAATCACCATTTCCTATTTTAAGAGCATCAGTAATATCAAATTCAAAATAGTCAAAGCTGGTCATCATTTTCTTGACTTCAACATTGACAACTTCCACTCCAGGGAAATAAAGTTCATTTCTTGTGTAAGGAGGTAATACATTCAGTGCATTGTCTATAAGATCAACAATTTTCTTGTTCAGTTTCCAGAAGATTGGATCTCTTAGTGACGTCATGTAATGTTCCAAGACAGAAGGGTTTCTGAAAAAATCAATCAGAGGTTTATGTACTTATGTAAGTTTTTATTTCTTAAGGGTTTATTAAATAAAATATCTAAATAAGTAGTATCTTAATTACCCGTTGTTGCTTAGAGCTTTGCCAAGAAGTCGTCGCGCCAATGTATCGTAACTCCTCTCGCTAGTAACTAAGATCTCCATTAAGTGATTTAATATCTGGGTCTTATTATAGCCACTTTCTCTCTGAAAATAACGGATCTTGTAAAAAAAATTATTATTGGCCATACAAAACATACATACTTTATAAAACTTACCATATGACCCACGACTGTAGCTAGGTTAGTTTCAATAGTTCGCAGTAATGCTTTGTCTTCATTTTCCTCAACAGTCAGTGGTGATGTCCTGTGTATAAACTCTATGCCATTCGAGTAGACTAACATGGGGTCGTAGGGTATATCAGCAATCAGATTCCAGTTCAGGCCATCTATTTCCGCTAACCCATTTGAGTACCTCTCAATGTTGTATCTCGACATCCACTGCTTCATCAAATAGTACATCTCCTCGCCATATCTGCTGTTAATGTCAACGTCTACGTTGCGCCACGGGGCACATTTAAGCATGTTCAAGAAGTAGTAAGAGTTGAGCCCGACGTCTTCACGGTAATAGGCTAGTTTTGCTTCATCATCGCTATCGTAAATGTTAGCAGTGTAATTGGCATCTAGTTTATATGCATTGCCTTCGTCTCGCACACCTGCAGATGGTGCTATATTTTGACCAGCAAGTAATGATGAGCCTTGGATGATAATATCTTTACGAATAAAGTAGTTTGGAAGCAGTTCATATGGTGCGGGTAAAGTTAGTTTCTCTGTATCTCTTCTGTTTTCTAGAGCAAGGTAAATTACGTCAACGTAGAGACCGCAGTTGAGATTTTGCCTAGCCCATGAAGCGGCTTTGTAAAACACATCGAAAGTCTTTGCGTTTTTCAGAACATCAAATACAATTTTAAGTTCAGTGAGGTGTTCTGGATTGTATTCTGTAAATATTTCTCCCTTGGCCAAAAAACTGTTTGATAATTTTAGCTGCTGCAGTTTTGTAAAGCAATCATCATTCTGGAAAAAGGATTAAAATCATTTAATAGACATGGGCAATAATAAATAAAAATAAATAAATAAATAGCATCTATCCCCAAGCTAAGCAGAGCTTGTGTCAAGTGTACTAGATGAACACTTAATTTCATACAATACAGTCATAGATATTTTTATTATGCATAGAAAATACCCAGAAAACCAGGAACAAATATTTGCAGATCGTATTTGTCCCGAGGCGGGAATCGAACCCGCAACCTCCGCGTCGCAGGCGGACCTTCACCCGTCGCGCCACATCGATCGTCATAGGCATTGAGTTATTTGGTACCTAACTTCTCACAATAATCTATCTATAAAAAAAAGTATGCAGACACTAACCCAAAAATCCGCGGCGGTTGTGGTAGTCATAAATTCTTGAGATAATCTCTCAACCATAGGGTTATCACTTAGTTCACATACATTTTCAAAGAGTGGTAACATCAGTTTTTGCATGTGAATCCATCCTGCCGGGGCTGAAAATATACAGTTTTTCTTTAGAGTGCTTAGGCAATTCATATTGTTCAACGCATTATTTGAGCACAGAATCGCACGTAAATGCAACCGTCCAATTCTGTGCACGAGGGACGGGGTTTTAGCATTCAATAAACTATTACGAAAGTTTTCAAGTATGTTAATAGGTAGTCTACCTCAGTTCTAAATTAGTTTCACGTAAGTTTCAAGTCATGAATGAAGTAAAAATAGAAGTTTTTAAACACACTAATTTATAAATGCAAAAGTTTATATGGATGTATAGGTAAATAGATGTTTGTTACTAAATCACGCTAGAAAGGCTGATCAGATCTGGATAAAATTTTGACACAGTTCTTTGTGTCATAATCTTTCTAGATTATAATCTGGAATAGCACAAATGCTACTTTTTATGTACAAAGAAAGGTACGATTCTCGTGATAAACGCTAACAAAGTTGTGGGTAACCGCTAATATTCAATATGCACCTAGTAAAAAAACTTACCCAAAGATGGCTCTACAATAGGTGCCACCGGGACATTGATCAAATACCCTGAAACACTCACTATCGTAGCCGCAAGAGCTACTAACGCCTTCATCTTGCTTATTCAACTGTTACTGCTCCGAAAAAATGCATCAATTTATACCCAATAATTCAAAACATTGCTATGTTAGTTCAATGCACTAATGTTATGAAAGTTACTTTTGAATTGATAGTGGCTAGTCCAAGAGTCGTTGTCCTAAAATCTAGAGTCGTTTGAATACTTGAAGGGTCAAATATAGACTTTTGAACACTGTTATTTATGCGAGATTATTTATAGTACGTTGACTTAGATCACGAGCATTCGTCATAAGTTAGCTTTATATTATTATTTTTTACTATATTATTATATTATTTCTACTATTATTCTTCTACTACTATTTATATTTTCTAGGGGTTTTGGAACAAAGTTTCCTGACAATTGCCCGATTTTTGACTGAGCTAGCGAAGCGAGCGAAGCGTCCGAGATTAGCCAAAAATGCTTTTGGATGTCAGTTTGTCCGGACTTTTTCTGTTTTCGCCTACAGGTCGCATTTTTCAAACAATCTGGTTGAAACTTGGTATGCAAGTTCTATGACTTTATAGAATTTGATTGTCGTCGGGGATTTTCGATAAAAAGCGTACTTTCTCCAAAAAGGGACAAAAAGGGGGCTGCTGAATATCTCCGCCTAATCTGATTTGATTTCTATGATTTTTATTTTATATGAAAGGTAAGTATTAACTTTAAGTCTGATATTTGGTAAAGATCTGATGAGGATCTTCAGCGTGATGAACAAAATAGTTCCTTAGAATGCAATGTGTTGCTCACTTTCAAAGCTTGTGCTTGCGAGGTCTACTGTTTGAACTGCTAGTTTCATTGTTATGTCTTGTTTCATTCTGAAGTATCTATCAAGCTAAACAAAACACGTTATAAAATAAACCGTCTGCATACTCTTTTACTTGCCTTTGTAACAAAATGTTATAGTGTTTTTATCAAAAGCTTAGTTTTGCGTCTTTTTTGGTATAGTGTAGTGTAGTCTAAGTGGGAAGTCGGTATGCTCAGGTATATTAATTAGCTTTATTAAGTGGTAACGTCATAATAACAGATACTGGGGTTAGCAAAATTGGTATAGATTAGGTACTAAAATAATAAAAACACGTATCTTCAATCAGTCAAGCAAAGTCAAGGTCAAATTAGTATCATGGACGGCAATAACCCCCAACATGTATTAGGTAAAAGGTTATCATGATGACACAATAAAGACATAACAAAAATATGTAATGTGTTGTTATTTATCTGATAAAGTAAATTATGGTACATTGAACTTAGCTGCGCAACCTTGACCGAAACTCAAACTCAAATCGACACTCAAAAGCAAAGATTTTAATCTGTCACAAAAACGATAACTTTGCAAATCGTTAAGGTTCTAGAATTTAAACAAGATAGCTGAAAAAAAATTTTTTTTGGTCCTATATTCATTCTATATCTTTTATTATTTGTTCAGAGTGGTGCGACAAGCGGTTCGGAAATGGGCAAGAGCGGTGGTGCCTTGCAAAACATCACAAAATACATTTATTGTTAGACTATCACACAATACAATCGAATACAAGCTGTTCTGTGGTTAGTGCACTCGCACCAAGGGCTTACGTGGCACATAAAGCCATTTTAGGCCTAAAACTTTGTTTTCGCTATCTTTCAGACATATTATGGACCAGAGTACGTAACTTTAAATGATACTTTTTCAGAAAAATCTTCATGAGAGTCGGCACATTTACCTAAATCCGTCACTTCACCCTCTACAGTTTATAATCTTTCGATTTCTGCAAAATAATTTAAAAATTATCGTAGCACAGTCTGAAAAGTAGCGTTACTTCCTTATCAACTAATATCTGTTCTGTGTCCTTACCATGTTCGGGAGTGTCATATAGCTGAGACTATTTAAACATTATTTAGATAGATCTTTTTATAATATTTTTTTTTATTTGTTTCTGTTTTTTACTTATTCTTTTACTGCACTCTCCTAATTGTGTGTGTCAACAAAAAAAGGCAAAAAATATATATAAAAGCTCTAAAAAATTCTATAAAGATCTTAAAAAAATTCTCTCTTTTCATGTCTCTTTTCTACTAATAAAACTGCCGTGAACTATATCATTTAATTTAAAAACGGGTGTTTTTACATACTGGTATATGGGTGAAGAGGTACCGACACACGCGATATGCACAGCGCGCGCATATCGCGACGCGGAGGAGGAAACGCGCCGTGTCACTCACCCTGATGAATACTCTCGAAATTGAGTCGAAACAGTGTCGGTACCTTTTTACCGATATACCGGTACGTGAAAACACCCGTTTTTGTATCTTTTCATCTGGTGCTTTTCCATCAAGATTTTAGTTTCCACATTCAAGTAAGTGCACAGAATCGACTCGTCTTACAAAAAGTCACTGAAAAAATCATGGTAGTGCCTCTATGTCGAAAGCTATACTTACATCTATTACGAGTAGTACCTATGACGCTACGAACGTAATGTGTTTTTAATCGTACATTAATTTAGTCGTACCTACCTAGGATGTAGGTAACGTAGTAGGTACGCAACACTCTGGCACTCGTGACGTGACATTATACATATATTTTGTTTATACGCAACTTGTTTATAGTTTTTCTTATTATATTCTGCTTAGTAAGAAAAACAAAATATTTTTTCGAAATAATTGAATTTTAGTTTCTATAATTAAACTATGAAAAGGGTACATATAATTAATTATAATAGAAGTGCCTTTTAATTTTGAACTAAAAAGTAAGAGACCTACATAAAACTTTATATTTTTTAAGAAAAACAATATTTTTAAGTAAAATAAAATATTTTCAACTCAACACTGCCATCTATGTAGTTCGAGTAGCACGGATTACTAAACACACTTTCGTACCTATGCACCTGGGAAGCATGAAGGTTGAATTTTTACTGATTCCAGTAGTCTACTGCTAGAGGACGCTACGAATAACCGAATACTCGTTTTTTCTGTTCTGTGCGAATACAGAATATTGAAATGCTACTTATCTAACTAATCGTAGCCTAATTGATGACATTTTTGACGTTTCTCGATACGATTTTGAAAACTAACGACCTCATCTAACACGATCTTAAATTTTTAAATAGTGTTAGAATATTCGGGCATTAATTACTCTAGTTTTTGCGAACAGTAAACTATTATACACTCACCATCATTGTATCTAATAGACAGACAATAAAAGTCTTCCCAATGAGTGCCAGTATAAACAATTTTGAGCCACCTAAAAGCTTTCAACTACTTTGATGACATCGGTCTATCGAAAGGGTGACCGTACGACATAAACTTTGTTTGCCTGATTGCATTACTGTAGCTGAATTATAATTAGGTACCTCCCTATCTATGTCGTGTAGATTATGTGAATAGAAACTACAGGTAATATGACATATTATAAGTAGCTTATGTATATGTTACTACGTGTCCAAAGCTCTTGATGTAATTTATTATTGCCCTGAATTGCATTCATTAGAAAGTATTTTTTTATAGAGACGGCTAAAAGTCTATTCGCTAAGGTTGGATTTGACCAAACTGGAATAGGTGCTATTCTCCGAGCAAATAAAATTACTTGCGAGTAAACTGACAGTTTACTTGAACTTGACATTTGTTATTCCGCGGAATACTTATTACAGTTGTTGGTCGAATCCACCACCATAAGCGGTATAGATAAACTCTGTAGTGGCAAACTTTCCGTTTTGGAAAAAAAACAAAATGACAGTTCCAAGTGTTTTTTGCCCAACTCCACACTGTGGGAATAACTAAAGTTTTATAATATCCCAAACATAAGTTGCCTCAGGATTTGAACCCGCCACTTTTATCTTGATACGCGGATGTTCTACTAGTTGAGCAACCGAGTCACATCTTGCCTGCACTCTTCTCAATAAGATGCTTTTAGGCAGTACAAAGATTCAGTCATAGAGTTGGCTACAATGTTGTCTAATGTTAAAACGCTCCGTGATAAAGTAAATTGTTTCGCTCATCTAAAAAGCACCAAGAAACGTGCAAATTTTAGTGCATCCTCAATAAATGAAAAATATATTATCTATTATATATATCTACAAAAACAAAATATTTTTCATTTTCCTTTTTCAATTAATTCGATGACCAACGTGGAACCTTTTGTTGGTTTGTAGAGTCACAAATGGATGAACTATCTAAAACTGATAGGCTTAACATCGTTTTTACCTACACACTAAGTAAGCGCAAAAGCAAGTCAAACACAAAAATATTGCTAAAATCTTCTCATTTATTTATATAGATAAACATCAGTAGTAAATCTAACTAGAAGTCTTATCACTACAAAATCGTGTGTGCATGTATTTTTATTGTTGGTTTTAATATCTACTTAGACAGTGTTCAAGTTGCTATCGACTAGGTAAGTGCCGGTGTTCAAAGACCTATCGTAGAAAAGGTTGTAGTCTTTCAACACGTACTTGTTCCACCTGGTCTTCATGTCGCATACTTGTTGCTTATGGAAGATGGTCACATCAACGAACTTCATGTTGGGAGTAAAGAATTTGCCAATGTTGATATGCCTGTCCAGAGGGAAACCAAGAGGCATCTTATCAAGAAGGGTGGTTGACCTGAAGTCAACAACAAAGTCTTTGCGGGTCGTGTCGTAAATGTTATAGTCGACGTTTTCAACCTGTCTCAAGGGGTATACGATAACGTATAGCAGGACATCCATACCACCAATGCGACCCTTAGGAAGCAGCAGTCTTGACGGGAAACCAGTGTGCATGTTCTTCAGATCCTTGATATGCAGGTCTTTGATATCAGTGATCGTTTCAAACTTCTTGATCAAGTCACGAGTCATGACACGATCGTGGACCAAGTTGTGCATATCAAACGATTTTCTTACAATTGTGTTCTTTCCTGTTACCAGCTTGTACATGAAAGAGTCCAGCTCGACAAAGTTGAGACGGTTGTGGTTGATGTCGATGAGACGGTAAAGGTGATCATATTTAGGTCCTAAGAAGAACTTGACAACACAATCGGCAGTCTTGTCAGAGAGAACGTCAAGAGTGATCGTGAACGGTTGATGATTGAGACGACGCTTGCGAGCAAAGATTGTCATGTCAGAAACTGACTTCTTGATTTCATCTTCAGTCAAAACCACAGCGTTGGTGATATCCATAAGGTAGTCATCAAAGTAAGTAACCAGCTTATCGACTACAACATTTTCTATTCTGACCCCAGCAAAGTGGAGTTCCTCTGTGGTGTAGCAAGGCAGGCGTTTCTTGAATAAAACCACGAGGTCAACCAGACGCTTTTGCAACTGGTAGAACACTGGATCACGAAGAGCAGTTTGGTAGTTGTCCAAGATAGAAGGAACAACGAAGAATCTAAAAACGACGAACATTTTTATATATTAGTTAAATAGTAGTAATAAATTACAATAACTTTGCTTAATTTTTTTTGCAAATTCTTAACTTGTAGTTTTTTTTATCTTTTATTAACTTAAAATTAAGGAATCATTTGTATCAGATATGGAGACGGGCGCTGACACTGCTACACGGTTTTTTTTAACTTTTGCAGCTGTCAATGTTCTCTTGTAAAAAAAAATATTTTGAACATTAGTATTAGGTAATACGAGTGCATTTTACTAATGCATTAAAAATATACTTACTTGTCAGATGTCATAGTATTGAGACCAAGAACCGATTTCATGATGATAAGAAGGTAGCGGTATGCAGTAACGCAGTTCACGTCCAAATGAACTTTGTCGATTTTACCATATATCAGTTTTCCGAGGATCTCAACGTCTTCAGGCTTGGTAAGTTCCAGTCTGATACCGTTGATCTAAAATGTAAGACAGAATTATTTTTGTTTTTATAGTGTTAACCATCACACTAGGGGAATACTAAAGATTATAATATCCCAAAAAATATTACTAGTATCAAGCGGTGGTTGCGGGTTTAAATCCTGCTTGAGGCAAAATATTTTTTGGGATATCATAATCTTTACGCAGTTTTATATAAAAATATATAGTATAATATTATGTTCTTAGCCAGGAAATAAGGTTTTTCTAGCTTACCTCAATGTAGCCCTTGATGATAGCCTCCCTGATGATACGCTCATAAGTTTCAACCATTGTAATGACGGTAACATCTTTGTCTTTAACAGCGAACTGGTTGTTTAACCTGACGGGGAACTGAACACCGTTGTGCAAGAGCATCCAAGGCCAGTATCCCTTTCTGATGGGTTTGTACCACGACAGTTCTACGATGGGTCCCAGACCGTTAGACAGACGCTCCAAGTAGTACCGGGCAAGGATTTGCTGGTAGACGTACAGAGTCATCTCAAAACGCCTATTGACGGTGAGCTTGTTCATGTTTGTGTCCTTCATCCAGAATGGATAGTCGACGTGGAAGTAGTAGTAGTATGTGTTAAGACCAATATCTTCAGTGAAGTATCTAAGTCTGTCCTCGTCATTCAAGTAGACGCGCTGGTCGTAAATGTTTTCATCAATGATGAACAATCCTTTGTCAGTTTTCCTAATTCCGTAGAAGTCGCACAGCTTCAAGTCTAACAAGCCCTTCTTCATCTTAATCAAATAAGCCTTCTGGATGACATCGGCACGAACATAGTAGTAGGGATAGATTTCATAGGGGGCAGGGAGGATAATTCCTTTGCAGTCCTCACGGTGGCGGCAGGCAACGGTGAGAGCGTAGACGAACATGCCTTCGTTCATGTGCACACGCATCCAGCAGGCGGTTTCTATGAATGAAGC
This sequence comes from Colostygia pectinataria, assembly GCA_951394395.1. Taxonomy (NCBI): domain Eukaryota; kingdom Metazoa; phylum Arthropoda; class Insecta; order Lepidoptera; family Geometridae; genus Colostygia; species Colostygia pectinataria. The sequence continues at coordinate 6,425,057 of OX596363.1, forward strand.
GAAATCCTTAGCGTAGTACAACAGATGGAACATTGTGACCACTTCTTTCAATTGACGCTCAATGCTGAGAGTGAAAATCTCTCCACGCGGTAGAGTGCCAATCTTCACGATGTTGATCACATCCTTGACGACGTCATTTTTCTAAAATAAACAAGAAACATTGAAAAATCTTAGCTCGCAAAATAGATCAATATATAGAAGTTTTACTGCACAAATTGACTCACGGTGTAATAATGAGCTTTTTCGTCAATGTTGAAATTACTGCCGATTTCCACAATGTCCTTGTTTATGACGGAGTCTGAGACATGGTTCAGCAGTTTCAGTACAACTAGCTGTCTGCCTTTAAGATCTGAAAAAGTTTTAAAGATTACGATAAAAAGTTTGATAATGTTCAACATACAAAAATGTATGTCAGAAAAGCTTTATTTTAAAATAACAACAAAGTCATTAAATTAAGCATTAAAGATGATAAATTGGCTTACCTAGGTTGACAAGGTTGTCCACGAGAGTAGTTTTAGCCATGGCCATAGAGGCCAGGCCTAAAACCACAAGGATGATAGCTCTCATCTTGCAGCCAACCCGGTGGGAGTTCAACTGTGCTTCTAAGAACGACCCTTTCCTTTTTATATCATAATTTCTTTGAATGACTTTGTGATAGGAAAAAGTTTTTTCACCTCGTAAGGTTAAGAAAGTGCACTTTGCAACATTGTTTGCGATAAGTTATCAGAATTCTTTATGCATAGTGTTAAGAGATCTATAATAAAAACAATGACCCTAAAACTTCTTGTAAATCTGCTAAATGGACGTGATAAATGTCAGTTTAATTTTTACTGTTTTAAATTATTAATTTTTTTCGTATGACAGAGGTTGCAGGTAGTCCGTTGATGGTGGAAGCTCACAATCGGTCGTCATGGCGCTCTTCGCTTTGCTTTCTATCGGCTGACATGATAATGATGATGATTTATTTCATCCTTTTTCATTCATTTTAACCACAGCAACCTAGTTCAACCACAAAATTCTGGCACACGTTTGATTTTTTACTTTCTGCCTTGAGGTGGAATTGAAACAACTTTGTGCAAGTTACTGACTACTAAGTAATGGTTACTGGCAAGCACTCGAGATCACTTGTCTCAAAATCACTGTCTCAAGATCGAAGACCACTTGTCTGACCAAATTCGATCATCGCTAAACAATTTTCACGTAGAGCTTTCCGATGCTTAAGATAAGCACGGATAGCGGAACATCGCAAACAGAAATGATATGATTCAGCGCCAGGGGAATTACAACCCTCAGTAATGAGGAACACGACCTAGGTCGACTAACATGCCGTTTGTTTTTCGTCGGGCTTAGTGGTTGGGATTTTCATGGCTTCCAAACTGTTTGCACAGCAGTGGGTTTTTTTTTATTCAAAAAATTTACTTATGTGCGCAATATCAACCAGTGCTCTTAAACATCAAGATGAATGTTATAGTACCTATCTACTAAAAACCTCTATCAATATAATACAATCGAATGTAATGGGTCTATCGAAATAGATGTAAGGAACCTTAACCATTTAAAAATACTTTTTTTTAACTTACATTGTAGAAAGCGATTGTTTAATAAAACAGTTGATTTGTGTTACTAAAATAAAACTTATCTTACAAAAACAGTTAACTTTCATGTACTTACGTACTTACATTGTTGGGTTTTACGACCAGTGTTTCACCCTCAACTTTAAATAGATTGAACATTGTGGGTTCAAATTCCAGCCGTGCGCCATTGAATTTTTCGTTTCTAAAAATGTATTAGTGTAATTTTAATAATGAATTATCGGATGTAGTTGTCTCGTAGTGTGTGCTAAGGCGTTGGAATTTTATTCAACTATATGTATGGTTTTCCATACAAACACCAAGTCACGCTAACTTTGCAAGTGACTGAGTTGTAAGGGATGGTCGGTTATTGCATATTTGTACTAACTTTGAAACACAAAAATATCTGAAGCGTATAACTTCTTACTTTAATCGTAGTGTATAAATTGGACTTTGCCTAAATCAGTGAGAGAAATTAAATATAGGCTTAGTTAAAGACTCTCGTGCTCAAAGCAATCACAGACCGTTTTTATTTCATCTTGAAGGCTGTCAAGCTAAGATCACCGGCCTCACAGCCCAGCTAGGTTTTGTTCTGAGTAGGAATCGAACCCACAATCTACACCACAGAATGTTATAGCTAATAAAATTATGCTAGATTATTATTAGAGATATTGGTTCTGTGTCTAACCATGTAAAGATTTCATTCATTCATTTATTCATTCATTCATTCCATATAAGTGTTTCAGGTAATCTAATTTTTCTATTTATATATGCAAAAGTTTGGATAAATGGGTGTTTGTTACTCTATCTCGTCAGAACGGCTAAGTAGATATGGATAAAATTTGTTACAGTAATAGATTATAGTGTGGAATAGCACATAGACTACTTTTTATTTAGGTACCAAGTGAGCAAAGCTTTGGTGGAGAAGCTAGTGTACTTATTTAAAGTATGTTATAGTATGTATGCTTGTATAATTTGGAACTAGATGGCACTGTGTAGAATATCTACTATTTATTCCAGTCATGGATACTGACTGGAATAAATAGTATTTATGCATTACTAGTCCTATATCATGTACTGACGCACGCATGGTTACTCGATAAAATTTATCCTTTAATGCTTTTCCAGGTTCTAAAATATTGCTTAATTATATAGCTTATACTATAATTGGTTCAGTCGTTACAACGTACAAATATCCGAGCTTTCAGACTTTTTAATAATATAATAATAAATCCTTCTATTATTATAAAATCATAGGTATACGAGTAGCTAAAATAATGTTCGATTTAATTAAAAATCACCTTATCTCTTTATTTTATTTAATCCAGTACTCAGGGCCAATTGGCACTATAATTTATTCCCTTAGTGCTAATACATTTACTAATGTCAGTTGATGACAGATTGTTCATCTTATAGATATTATAGAGACTGGGCTAACAGAAAAGACGTACGACAAGGAAGCGTCTTGGAAGCGGCGCCCCTTTCATGAAAATGTTTAAAAAAAACTCGCGTCACAAAACATATAGAAAAGACGGAGCGCAAACTCTACGCTTACTCGTCCGTGCGCTCTGTTGCAAAACATACAGAAATGACTGGGTGCGGGGTCTCTCAAATGCCGAAAAACCACAATACCGCTCTCACGACGCCACCGAAGACGGTAGCGTCAAGATGGTAGACAAGAGTCTATACCCCGTCTTTTCTATATGCTTATCCCGTCCGTGCACTACGCCCTGTCTACGACGCGTCGCTATCCTACGCTTTTTCTGTGTGGCCAGCCTTTTATCTTAACAGTAAACCTCAACCTCACGACTCTGACAGAATTTGCTTGACAGTGTCAGTTAACCCATTTTTATTTCTCCCACTGACGGCTTGGCCCAGACACAGATGAATCACAATTAATAGTAAAACGTGTAGAGTCTAAAACATAGAATAACAACACGGTCTAAAATAGTTTCAACTTTAAATATTATTATCAGGCAGCGCTACTAGTATGTTGCCAATATTGTGGTCGATAGGTCTCCATTTCCCTATATAAATCAAAGTACTCTGTGAACTTCGCCGTGCATGGACGGTGCCGTTGACAGCGCCACTGACGGTACCGTGGACGGCGCTGTGGACGGCGCCGTGGTGTTGGGCCCTGACTAAGGCAAAGTAGGCCTATAATTCAGACATTAACATTGTACAGTATTACGATTAAAGTAATGCGCCTTAGCAATTTTCAAAAAAAAAAACAACTTCTAGCCGTACCGCATTACAGTCACTAATAACTATTTAAAGAGTTAGTACAAACTTTGATCCTGCACCGCAACCGATGCATCCTTTAATAAAATGACTGAACTATCTATTTGTCAGTCAATCAGCCAGTAACGCATCGGATAAAGCAATCATATTACTTTATCCTGTCAGTAGTTTTTATACATCAGCAAAAAAGAATATTACATTTATATTATATTATATTTAAAGGTCGCGGGTTTTATCTCCACTGCGAGACAAATGTTTATACCGAGTCTGGGTATTTTTATGTATCTATGTGTTATTTATTATGCATGTATTTACAAACAAAAAAATTGTGTATTCTATCGGTTATCTGGATACTACTGGTGGATTATGTCTCACTCTCGCATAAGAGTAGGCTAATGTCCTAGTAGTGGGCTACTGTCATGATGATGCAGCATCGTGAGTTGAAAAGCACTTTATTTTCAAATTGGGCCTCAAAAACCGATCCATTTTTTTTAGAATACTGAATTGACCCTATCTCATTGCCAGATATGAGTTAGTATTTCTTTTGAATAGCAGACTTTACAGCATTTCAACTTGACAAATATATTTTTTTAGTAAGCTAAGAAAGAGTCGAAAAACTACCTCAACTCACGGCTACATACATGCTTTACTTTTTATCATCGTAAATAAAGACGGTGGTTTTTAACTTTACTCTGATTGTGAATAATAGTGTAGATAGTTTTAAAAAATATAAATGTAAATAAGACTAAGTATAATCTAATGAAAAAATCAAATAAATTGAGATTTATTTATTGTTGCTATGAAATCATCGGAAATTCTTTATATCTAGAGACATTGCTTCGTTTATATGTCCATAAGACGTTCATCGTAGGTGTTAAAGTTCCTGTTAACGTTGCTGTCTACGAGGAAAGTTTCGCCAGTCATAGTCTTGTCAACCATGGAGAAGTCCTTCAGGACGTACTTGTTCCACCTGGTCAACATGTCGCAAGACTGTTGTTTGTGGAAGACGGTCACGTCAACGAATCTCATGTTGGGGGTGTAGAACGTAGCGATATCGATATGCCTGTCCAGAGGGAAACCAAGAGGCATCTTGTCGAGGAGAACAGTGGATCTAAAGTCGACTAACGAGTCCTTGCGGTACTGGTCAACAATGGACATATCAACGTTGTCTACTACCTTCAACGGGCAAACGATGACGTAAAGCATCATGTCCATACCACCAACATGACCCCTGGGAAGAAGCAGCCTGGTTGGGAAGCCGGTGTTCATGTTTCTCATATCCTTTATCAGCAGATCTTTGATGTCGGTGACGGTCTCAAGTTTCTTCAACCAGTCGCGAGTCATGATACGGTCACGGACTAGGTTGTGCATGTCATAGGAGTTTCTTACAACGGTGTTCTTTCCATTCACAAGTTTGTAGATGAATGAGTCAAGCTCGACAAAGTTGAAGCGGTTCATGTTGATATCAATGAGGCGGCCAAGGTAGTCTCTTTTAGGTCCCAAGAAGATCCTCACGACACAGTCGACAGTTTTGTCGGATATGACATCAAGGGTCACTTTGAAGGGCTGGTGGTTCAGACGGCGCTTGCGGGCTAAGATAGTCATGTCAGAAACGGTTTTCTTGATTTCATCTTCGGTCAGAACAACAGCGTTAGTAATGTCCATCAGGTAGTCATCAAAGTAGGTAACCAGCTTGTCAACCATAACGTTTTCAATTTTAACTCCGGGGAAGTAAAGGTCTTCCTTGGTGTAGCAAGGCAGGCGTTTCTTGAAAAGAATCACGAAGTCCACAAGACGTTTCTGGAGCTGATAGAACACGGGGTCACGCAGAGCGGTCTGGTAACTGTCCAGGATGGAAGGAACGACGAAATATCTGTAAAAAAATATCAATATTAAGTGTGTGCTATCTGTGATATTTCGTTTTTGGTAAATAAGTTTACATTAGTTTACATACAGTTTACATTAGTTTGTCAATAATATATCCAAGAGTAGTAGAGATCTCTGTGATAGAGCTCGCCCGGGGAAGGACTACCACCATACCTATTTCATACTAATTTCAGGAGTTATGCTCGCATTGCTGTGTTCCGGCGTGAAGGGTATGGTTTCCGGTGAAATTACTGGCACAAGAGGCTTTCGATCTTAGCCTCAAGGTGGACCTGCTAGTGGTATCTCTGGTATTGCAAGCGTCCATAGGCTGCTAGCAACTAGCATAGTACGCGTGGTTGCCACTTCAGTTATATAAAAAAAATAAATACAACATTATGCTTACTTGTCGTTATTCCAAGTGTTGAGACCAAGCACAGATTTCATGATTATGAGCAAGTAACGGTAAGCAGTGTAGCAATTGACGCAGTCCAGATCAGTCTTGTCAATTTTGCCATAGATCAGTTTTCCTAATGTTTCGATGTCTTCAGTCTTGGTGAGTTCCAGTCTCAGTCCGTTGATCTGAAATTAAATATATATTATTTTGTTATTTAATTTTTAAAAACCCTAATGCTAACAAAACTTGTTAAATTCAAACTTTTTAACATTAATTACCTCAATGTAGCCCTTGATGATAGCCTCCCTGATGATTAGTTCGTAGCTTTCTACAAGATTAATGGTCGCGATGTCTCTGTCTTGAACTATCAATTGGTTGTTCAACCTCATGGGAATCTGCACACCGTTGTGCAACAGCATCCAGGGCCAGTATCCCTTCCTGATCGGTTTGTTCCATGACAGCTCTACGATGGGTCCGAGACCGTTAGACAAACGTTCCAAGTAGTACCTGGCAAGAATTTGCTGGTAGACGTATAGAGTAAGCTCAAAACGGCGGTTGACGTTCAACTTGTTCATGTTCATATCCTTCATCCAGAATGGATAGTCAATGTGGAAGTAGTAGTAGTAGGTGTTGAGATCAATATCTTCTGTGAAGTATCTGAGCCTATCCTCATCGTTCAAGTAAACGCGTTTGTCGTACACATTCTCATCAATAATGAAGACACCTTTGTCGGTTTTCCTGATTCCGTAAAAGTCGCACAGTTTCATGTCAAGAAGACCTTTCTTCATTTTAATCAAGTACGCTTTCTGGATGACATCAGCGCGGACGTAGTAGTACGGGTAGACTTCATAGGGAGCAGGGAGAATGATTCCTCTGCAATCCTCACGGTGGCGGCAAGCAACGGTAAGAGCGTAGACAAACATGCCTTCGTTCAGGTTCACACGCATCCAGCAGGCGGTCTGGACGAAGGTAGCGAAGTCCTTGGCGTAGTACAGCAGGTGGAACATGCTGACAACCTCCTTCATTTGGCGGTCGACATGAAGGGTGAAAATTTCTCCGCGAGGGAGAGTTCCAACCTTCATAAGGCGGACCACGTTCTTGACGACATCAGTTTTCTGCACAAACAATACCAAAAGTTATGATCAAAACGTTGCTCTATACACACTGATACACTGCATTCACCAAGATGACTTTCTGTGCTGATAATTAAAACTTACGGTGTACAACTTCATGTTTTCTTCAGGTTTGAATGTGTTGCCGTATTCCATGATGTCCTTGTCCATAACTGTATCCATGACATGGTTCAGCAGTTTCAAGATAAAGACTTGCTTTTGCTTCAGATCTGAAAAGCATGATGGGAATTAAAGACACATAAGCCAACAATAAGACTTTACAGATTATAAGAGAATTTTTGATTAATATTTTCTTCGAAAGGGTAACTTAAACTTAGTTTTAATTTTATTGTCGGATCATAAAATAACCAATGCAACATTTTTTAAGGATTCCGTACTAAATTTTAATGAGCTGTAGAAATGTATTCTAGTTGTTAGGTCATGGTGGTTACGGAGGCCTCCAGGCGGCCTATTCCGTCACCAAGAGTTACTGACTAATATGAAATATTTTATTTTTAGTGGCTTTAGTCATAAGCCACTTCTAAGTTTGTTTATTTTCTTACCCATGTTAAGGAGATCGTCAACAGTCGGCCGAGCCATGGCCATGGAGGCCAGGCCTAGTACTACCAATAGAATAGCCCTCATTGTGCAGCCAACCCGGTGTGAGTTCAAACTGTGCTCTTACCAGCTCCTCCCTGTCTTTTTATACTGTCAGTGGCTGCTGGGAGATAAGAAACACCTGATAGAAAAAATAAAGGGCATCTTTGCAATAAAGAAATGCAGCGATAAGCTATCAATATAATTCGTGAGAGGTCAATACTTTCGCTCACGTTACTAAGTATTGATAATAGGTACTTACTTTTAATTTGTTGTTTCCAACTATTTCATATTAACGTTATGTGAAGGTATCACCCTGCCACCGGTTATTACTATGTGCACCTACCTAATGTTACAAGAGGAACTGAAAATTTTACAATTTGACATGCCTATGTTATGCTACTAACGAAACAAATATCAAATACCGATTATTTCAATAAATAATATAAATAATGCTGGACAATCCACACAGCATCATCTAGCCCCAAGGTAAGCTGCTGTTAAACAGAGCTGTATTATGGGTACTAGATGACTGATATATATTTATATACAATACAATACATAGATAGATATTTTTTATTATATATAGAAAATACCCAGAACACCCGGAACAAATATTTGTAGATCGTACAAACATTTGTTCCGAGGCGGGAATGGAACCCGCAACCTCTGCGTCGCAGGCGGACCTGCGCCCGCTGCGCCACATCGGTCGTCTAAATAATAATGACCAAAGAGCTTGTGGCAGCGCCCCTGATTGCAATACCACTATTCTGAGTAAAGCTCTGTTTCTGGCAACCTGTAAAATGCAAGATGAAGGCATCACACGCAAGCACGGTCAATAACGTCTAGTTTAATGGGTTTTGCTTTTAGGGTAACGATGGTTTATTGACATAATCCCATAATTGGAAACTTCAGATGGCTTACACACCGGAGTTGGTCACTGACTCTTGCAAACTTATTTGTTGAGATAATCTCCTTAAAGATCCTTGCTTGATATTTAATTTTATCACAGTCATTTTTACGATCGTCGTTCATGAAACCAAATTGAGTAACCCTCTTTTTGCTTTGGCACAGTCGGGTATTAAATTCTGGATGCTCAATTTCCTCTCTAGGGATTAAATCTCATTCTAAATTAGAAATATTTATGAGTAATGGTTTTATAAATCGCAATATAAAATAAAATCTGTTTTTCAAACTGTAATAGGCCATCAATCAAGTTTATCAAATTTCCAATTAAAAGGACAATGCTTTGTCACTTTATAAATAAACTTTACATAGATAACGAAATAAGAATTTGAAAAGTATTTTATCCTAGACTATTCCCAGTCCCAAGCCAGGGTCTAGTCAAATATAAAACGCTACAGCGTCGCGCTACGATGACGCTACGATGGCGCTACGACGGTGCTACGTCGCCGCTACGAAGACGATATTTTGTGTCAGGGCGGTTGGCAATAAACAGTTCTTTAGCACAACGTCTAGGCTTGAAAAATAATACCAAAGTACCGCGCAATAAGAAGGAATACCATTATTCTATTCTAGGTTCAAAACTATTGGAAACGGATAAACAACATAATAAAATATCTATGATTACATTTTTGGTTTCATAATAGCATGATACCTAAATGATGCAACAGGTAATTTCATTTAGCATGATTGAGATCACATCATGCATGCATATTAATTATCAGTTGTCAACTGTAAATTTTATGTCAATAAAACTGTAGAGTTTCAAAAGTCTTCAGAATTATGTCAAGAAAATTGGTAATTTAAAAAGTCAAGTCAATAGTTTTTTATTTAGTAATATCACCAGGATCACATTGAAACGTTTTATAAAGTAGGTGAATTTGCGTCCAGTTACCACACTGGGCAGTTAAATGACCGTCTGGGTTCCTATGGCTTTTTAGACATGAGCGTTTACCGGTTCTGCGAGCTATATGGTCTGCCACTTCAACTTTATATGCTTATTCTAATTCTCTTATTCATAAAAAAAACTCCATTCAGCGGCTTTCTAAGTATTTTCTTTCCTTGTCATTCTTATATAAATAAACAAAAACGAAAATAATATTGAAAGACACATTAGCTCCAACAGGTTCAAAGTAACATAAATAATAGTTCGTAGATAAAGTTCGGCGCAGCTTGTCATAACCAGTCTACAATATTGTCACTCAACGCTTTGAATCCAATTTCATATTCATGTGACTGTTTTGTATCGAGTGTGAGTCGTGATTTGAGCGAGGCCTTTATTGATGGCTTTCAAATGCGCAAGTTATGATTCGTAACATGATATCGCGTATGTTACAGTACCTATTCTGTAATGATAGTACGGTTACTGGCTTACATACACACTGCTTAATTTAAATTCGTAAACCTTAGTGCCCTTTTACTCTTAAAAAATCTTACATTGACTTTTCTCGTCATTCTTATGCCAATGAACAAAGACAGTGATAAGTTACTAACAGACACGTTAGCTAACAGAGGATTAAAGTTCATTCATGAATAAAGTCAAGAGAGAGAGAGAAATTCAAGAGATACTGATGAAGTTTCCGTTAGATTCACGCCATCAATTAATATTTAAGCTATTCGGAACGCAGCTTAAAACATTTATAGTATACACTTAAAAGGTGTTTATTAAGTCTGCGACGACCTAAGTTATTCGGTGATTACTTACAACATAAGAGTAAGAGTGTTTATCCAAGGCGGGGAATCAAACTGGCAACCTCCTACGTCGCAGGCAGACCTTTGCCCACCACGCTACATCGCCACGTCGTCAAGTACTCACAAAATAATGAAAATGTGAAAAAAAGAGCTCTGCCCATCTCTGAATGTAAAAAACATAAATAGGTATTGTGCCTGTGGATATTTTTATGGCATAATGAGCGACGCTGTCCGTGGAAATGACAGCTATAAATTGAGCACATAATTTCCACGGAGGAAAATATGAGAGTGTCAGATTTGAATTGTTTTGTTTATTTCAATATTTTCAACATAAAAATCGGGATACATGCACTCGAAGCTTGCCCGCAAAAGGCAAGTAAATTAATTGCACTTATTCTGATTTCTGTTTTGCAATTTGCGGCTAAGCCGAGGGTGCAAACATAATAGAGTGTATTTGTAGTCATCATCATCATCATCATCATCATCATATTATCAGCCAATAGACGTCCCTGCTAAGCATAGGCCTCCTGCAAAGAGTAACGCAGTCATTTCAACCGATGTTTAATTTACACTTGCCATTCAAACCTAAACACTACCTAAACCTGCTTAGGCAAAATATTTAGCAGTGGACTAGCCAAAACGGACTCTTGCTAAAGAGCATACTATTAACTCAAGATGTAACGACAATATCTAACATAATACGGTTATCTGTTCTTGCATGTAATATTAAATAGATCTTCAGCAAATATTTCTTTTTCTTGGCTTCTGTGTTGGTTTTCCTTAGCTGATGATATAAGAATGCAATTTGTAAAGAAAAGACTAACGAAATGACCTCCATCGTTTTGAAAAGGAAACTAGAGGAAAGCAAATTACCTGACGAGACCACCAATTAGTTCTATCCTACTGAAGATTAACCCTACTTCATAAACACTGCTGTTTTTGTACGTGAAAAAATAAATCAGCGCTAGTCAGGCCAGCATTGGATGATGAACCATTGGTTTGCGTTGTACGTAATGTCTGATTAGTGAAAGTTCGCGTGATGCTGAAGGTTGATGAGAAGATGTTGGACTCGAATAGCTTTGCGTCGTCGAGTGGCTTAATGTTGTTTGTGCCTTGATATAATGGTAATTTTTTTTAGTAGGTATTTTTTTTGGGATTTTTGCCTCAACAGTCAGTATGAACACATTATGGAGATTACTAGTCTTCCTTAATGTGTATTCAAACTGACTGAGGCCTTATCCGTAATAATGTTTCGGACAATCGTAAACGTTAACGTGTCGTCCACAATTCCATACAAATTGACAGCTGGACGATACTTCACCGCTTGCGATTGTCAATAGCATTATTCCATATACGGCCTCTGATGTGAATGGTGCGATATAGTAGAAATCAAGGTAGAACTAAACGGTTACAAGTGCATCAAGCATTGCACTCTTTTGACATTGCTTCTACCTTTTTATACTCATAGAGCAAATAGATATTACGAATGTTGGCACTTATCTATGAAGAGAAATGTGTGTAGCACAATGTAGGTAGGAAATGGGAGGAGCAGTAATAAAGTTAAAGGCAATACATTAAAGTAAGTGCCCTCCAGATTGATGCTCTTCGTAGAATACGTTAACTCTACTAGTACTTGATTGCGAGCTAGGAGCACGACTTACGACTAATATGGACTTACTAAATTAATAACAACCATTTATTTATTTATTTAAAAAAACATAGCAAAAATGACGCCCAAAGCACTTTAAAAAACATAAATATATCAGACAAAGATTAAAATTAACTTATTAAATTAATAGTTTAAATCAAATCAAATCTAGCCTTAGTGTATAACAAAATTATGGATGATATGATTACGTACAAAATATATTATGTAATAGGAAACATTATGAAACCTTAATATTACAGCTTATGCTGTATAAAAGAAACCAGTTAATAGTTATTGATGGTAATTTGAGGGCAATAAAAATAAGAGAGAAAAATGCATTCCCAATTACTTACAATGTCAAAAAGATACCATGCGAGTGTAGCCACAGGCAGAAGCTAGTAATTGTTACAGGATCAAATTATAATGATTCACGCGCGCTCGTGAAATACAAGAACTTGATAGCATATCTGAATAATGGATCAAGTAATATAAAACCCGGCAGTACGATCTATTAAAATAGATCCAAAAATATACCAATGAAATGAATACTAGCTCACCGAACAATAGAATTTCTCTCATCGCTCATCATTATCGCCGCGCTGATCTTTTATACTTTTTTTATATAAATAAATATCAATGAAAAGAATCGTCAATCATAAAAATTCCTTCAAGTCATAACGGATCACCGTGAACAAAGCGGAAGCGAATAATAGTTATTGAATGAGAAATTTTCCTCAACAAAACGTGTACTGAAATTCGCCTACATTCAACAGGCAAACGAATAGCGTAGCCTGCCTAGCTTAACGTACTAACAAACTGTTTAATGCAAAGAAAAATAAACTCTTTCTAAATAAAGAATAGGCGTTTAATCCATCAAGTCGTACTTAGGTACGTGATCTCTGAAGCATGAAAGCTCTTCCGTACTTCAAAAAGCATGTAAAGCAGTCGGTCCCGGTTTTTTTAAAATTGTTTGGCCATGACAGAGACCTACAAACGATTAATGAAAAAACAAGAAGACGAAAAAAGACCAAAGAACTACAAAACAACTCATTGCATTGCGCGAATGTTGCAATATTATTGCTAATACCCCTGACCAATTTACTTGCAATTTTGTTTTTCAATGGTAAGCTGTTAGCAGTAGGGTTGACTAAAAAGCTGTCGCATGTCAACACCATAAACTAATTTGTTCACGTATGTCCTCGAGCAATGACAAAAAACAAGGCAATGTTGTGTGAAATTCGGGTCCGGGATTTTATCGCCCATAACGATTGGGCGGGATAACAAATTATCTCTCTCGATTTATGGGCAAGTTATAAGCTTTTATTGTGATTTATTAGAAATGTAAAGTTGTATCGTGCACTGGTGGTCTATTGGTACCCCTCCTTCCGATCCTAATTTTAGTTCGAATCCGGTCGTGTACCAATTGATTTTTCTATTCGAAAAATTAAAGTGCTTATTGCCAGTGCTCTCCTATACGGTGAAAGAAAACATCGCGAGGAAACCGGCATTAATATAATATATAGTAAATAATTTGATATATTTTATGCAAATAGGCCGGCCTAGATAGAGCCTACATATTTGAGCCTTTTAGAGTGGAGACCCTGGGTCCGTGGGGTACCGGGGTTCACCGCGTTTTCAAAATTCTGTCCGGGCCGAAGCGACGGGTGTCCAAAGGCTGGTTCATATCTAGCTCAACTTATCAGCATTGCCATTCAACATGGCAATGCAGCCAGCATGTTGGGAACGCTTCCGTCTTGTAGTGATTTGGATTAGTTGAGCTATCTATAGGTCGTTTGTAACGGTCTTTAGATCAATTAAATTTATATGGCTCAACTCTTTCATATGTATTTTGTATATTTTGTAATCTAATATAATTATGTATTTATTTTGTTAATAAACATTACTTCTATATATTTGGCCGAGCGAGCGAAGCGAGCGAAGCGTCTCAGTTTCGAGATTGGCCAAAAATGCTCTTGGTTATCAGTTTGTCCGGTCATTTTGTGTTCTCGCCTACAAGTTGCCTTTTTTAATCAATCTGGTTGAAACTTGGTATACAGGTTCTATGACTTTATAAAATTTGATTGTCGTTGGAGACTTTCTCCAAAAAGGGGGCTGCTGAATATCTCCGCCTAATGTGATTTGATTTCGATGATTTTTACCTTTCAAATAAAATAATTATTTGAAAGGTAAGTATTAACTTTAAGTTTGTCTGATATTTGGTAAAGATCTGATTAGGATTTTCAGCGTGATGAGCAAAATAGTTCCTCAAAATGCAATATGTTGCTCACTTTACAAGTTTGTGCTTGCGAGGTCTACTGTTCGGAGAACTGCTAGTTTTTACTTGGTTTTGCCGGTTTACTCAAAATGGTTTCTTTCACTGTTTGAGTATTTGAGATTGGTAGTCAGTCAGCAATTAACGTTACGTTAACGTAACGTTTTTATATAACAAGATAAATGCGAATAAAAATAAAAGTTCAATAGATGTTTTGGTATCAAGATAGCAACAAACAACGCCTGTGATGTTTTTGTGATGAGTGAGTCGTAGGTCAGTGCAATAGTACTTATCTTATTTGTTTGACCTGTTAAACAAAAAACTACAAAACACGACTTTGTAAGGATTGCTTATCTGTAATTTTATATTTGTTCTGTATTCAACAAGCGTAGCAACAAGAAGTAATTTTCAATTCAATGTTTTTTTTTAAAGAATATACATAATGTAAATAATCTGATGTGTTTCTTTTTGAAAACATAAAAAGAAACAATCACTCTAATATAAATATAATTCAATTCAATTATGCTAAGCACATGTCAGTAGCCGAGTCGAGTTGTACCTAAACGGCCAGTGCAAAATAAACTTGCAAGTTTCGTAAAACTTCCTGCTATTACCAACATTAATAGTAAAGTTTTATTTTATGGAAAAGTACAGATGTTATCTAATTAATCCCTTACAGGTATTTATAAGCAGGTACTTCTCACTTGTCACTAAGCAAGATACAGAATAGAATAGAATATAATAGAAGTTATTTATTTTGCGCCACACAATAAACATTAAAATAACAATACACATCATCAGTGGCCTTTAACATCTATTAAAGATGATTAAGCAGCGTCCGATTAAAGCCTTTAAGCACCTACGTTCGTGACTAGTAAGGCCTATACGAGAGAACAAAACACATAAAAACTAAGATATTGTGATAATCAATACTGACGACCGATGTGGCGCAGCAGGCGTAGGTCCGCCTGCGACGCGGAGGTTGCGGGTTCGATTCCCGCCTCAGGTCAAATGTTTGAACGATCCACAAATATTTGTTCCGGGTGTTCTGGGTATTTTCTATATATAATAAAAAAAGATCTATCTATGTATTGTATTGTATTAAGTATATATCAGTCATCTAGTACCCATAATACAGCTCTGTTTAACAGCAGCTTACCTTGGGGCTAGATGATGCTTTGTAGATTGTCCAGCATTATTTAAAAAAAAAATATTAAAAAAAAAATAAAAAAAAATTGACTAGTAGGTAAGGCCTTTACGAGAGAACAAAACACATAAAAACTAAATTATTGTGACAAATAAAAAATATAAACCTGGTTTACATTTTGTACATTTTGTTAGTATAACTAGTACTATTTTGTGTGAACGGATTCGCTGTAAAGTGATAAGCGCAGGTGCGAAAATGTTGTTGTGATAGAAGGTGACACCACAAGAACATGTTCACTGATCACTCACACTTCAATAATCAATCGCACTTGCAATAATTAGAACTTATTAGAATTACTGTCAAGTGCGAACGTGCCAACGAAACAGATTTCGCTTCTAGCTCGTGTAGAAGCTCACTTAGAGGGTGTTTTCTTTACGACCTCGTAACTTAGAATCTAAGTAATTACTTAATGTAGGTACTAAAACAGCTTGAAACATAAAATCTTGTTAAAATGTCTCAAGTTATGTTGCTTTAGCCAGTTGTTTCCTTGGTATCAACCATATACATAATACAGGGTTTAAAAATAATACTTCCGAAAATTTAAAATGGACATTCAGACCATTCTTCTTAATTTTATCTTTACTTTTTTGGTATAGTTTTTTAAACTTTGATTTTAGAATGAAAGCAATGATTGTTCAGTGGGACTTATTGTAAACATCACTGTTTATGTGTAAGTGTCATGGTCACAGGAGCGAGATTTCGCACGTTTTCGTTCACGCATATCATGCGCGCGCTGAGGAAAAAGTGCATTGCACATACACAAAAACTGCTGCTACTACTACTCGTAAGCTACACTGAAAACCAGCGCTACAGACACATTAAGTCTGTAATACATGCTGAGGCTGCCTTTTTTGTCACAATAGTTTAGTTTTAATTTGTATTGTTATTTTTATGTTTATTATGTGGCGCAAAATAAATATTTTTCTATTTCTATTTCAAAAAGAAAAATTAACACGCATGGTTATGACCCTTATCTTCAGCACCTATGATTGTGCCCACGAACTTTTGATCAAGGAGAGTTAAGTCAAACTGGTGCGAGGGGGTGAATGCCTATTCTGTACATAGTACTAATATCTGTTTTATGGCATAGGTAATGTACATATTATACTGTTGGTATCTTTACTAAATATATTTAGTATATTGGTAATAGGTACTCTGTACTAAGCTCTTAACAATAACATTTTCTCATCCAACTTAAACTTTCCTACTCATTCATTAGAAGCTGAAATTTAATTCAAAATCCGTTCGCTAAAGGCCTGGCGTAAATTGATTTTAGGAGCACTCAATTACTCATTCATTAATTAAAATTTTAATAGCTTTACAAACCTTTCATGCATGAATCATGATGAAATATTCATTGATAAAATAAAATGTTTGTTTGACAACATAAAATGGCATTTTGATTGAAGATAGGCTTTTACATACTAAAGACTCTATCACGACGTTTTTGCGCGTGCATGATTACGCGTGGAAAAGACAGCATAAATATTACAAACATACAATCCAGAGATATATTTTTCTGAGCCGAAGTCTTTTCTACTTCAACTAGTCTATTAATCGCACGCTTTTAAGCAAGCATCACTGCTTCATGGCAGAAATAGGCATGGTAGTAGTTCTTCCGCGGACGGACGAGCTCTATCACAAAGAATTCTATTACTCTTACTACTTACTCTTACAATACACGATTGCTTTTTTCTTCCCTGTATTCTGTGCTATACAGCGCGTGTATAAAAGAGCCATTAACTGACAATATTAATTTTTAATTCCCCAGTCACACCCCGAAAAATACAAAACAGCAACTGTTTGTGAATCCCCAAGTCCCAAACCAATTTTATTTTCAATTCACCATTTTCAGTTCAAACCTTTATTTTCTCTGAATTTTACGTCACTATTTTAGATCTCTAACATTTCATTCAATATGTATGGATTTACGATTTTCAAATTGAAAACTTTACATTGTCCTTCATGAAAATGGTTAAAATCAAAATTAGTAGTCCTAATAACTCTGCACTTTATCCTAAACAAGTTTACAAAAATTATTGAAATAAGGTATTATAAATTTAGGTATGAAAAAAATGTATTGCAAAATGGCTATTTACCGCAAAAGAATCAAATTTGCATACCTTCATACCAAAACACCTAATTTTAATTTAACATTAAAGTTTAACCTAATTCCAAGACTAGGTATGGGATTCATATCAAGAAGAAACTTTACAATTTACTCAAAAGTAAGTTTGTGGGTGGTTAGTTTTACATAGCATTGGGGACAATTTTGGGCACTTGTGTGGTCCAAGTTTGGTAGTTTTTTATACTAGAAATGGCAAAGGTAAAGTGTAATATAAAGTGTCAAAACGAGCAAAGTCGCAAGCAAAAACATTCATAATATAAAATAATCTTATCTGCAAGACACTTCAAAAGATTTCAGGGCATGTAGGCAATAACTCTTAATAAACATTGAATACCAAATGTCTTGCCAAACGCACATTGTGTGCGTATAAATCACAACTTCTCAAATAAATCTTTTTGATTTTACGGAAAGCTTCGCCTGGATATATATGGTTTTACCAGATATGGATATAAAGCACTGGTGATCTAGTGGAAGTGACCCCGCCTTCCGATCCTAAGGTAGTGGTTTCAACCCCGGTCGTGCATCAATGGATTTTTTTTTCAACAAAATTAAGTGCGCACTGATAGTACTCTTAAACGGTGAAGGAAAACATCGTGAGGTAATCGGCATGTCCAAGAACTAAAAGTTCGAAAGACATGTGTCATCCACCAATCCGCTTTAGTTCCGCGTGGTGGATTATGACCCAATCACTCTCGCTCGAGAGTAGACCCTGTCCCAGTACAGTGGGAACATTAGAGAGCTCTCATGATGATGATGAAGGTTATATGAAAACAATCGACCCTATATTTATTTGTTGCGCTGGTATTCGAAAGTTTCTCACAATATTAAACATACTTGCCGATATTTTTTTTATATTTCAATTCTATTAAAAATATCAAACGGGAAAAACACTGCCCGCACTGCCTTCTATTTTTATCTGTACCTCTACGAGCGATTCCGCTACGAATCTACTACGGTGCTACAGCTTGCTACGGTCGTAGCACTAATAGTATCGTAACTTGCAATTCTTACAGCGTTTTAGAGATAAAAGCTCCATTTATTCTATTAAAAAGATTGGTTATCTTGTAAAAAACTTACTAGATTGTGTAATTTAGTATACAGTTTCTGTACGTTTATTTGTCGTTTTTAATGTTATTTTCAAACATATCTGTGATGAATTTTCATATTTTTTTAATATCTGGTTTGAAATTAACGCACGTGTACTGCAAAAAATCGTTTTTGTTTTACAAAAAAAAACAGAAAATTTTTGACGCCGATGTTTTATGTCTCTATCGAAAAGAATAAAAATTTTTACGATGGCAAGTTCACATGCCTGCACATTACTATTCAATCACATTAATATTTTATTACTGTTACTTACCTCAGTGGCGCGGTGGACGCGTGACAGTTGATAAGCGATATGTCGCGGGTTTGACAAATGTTGTATTATCTTTAAATATTTGTTCCGGTTATTATACTTCCTCTCTCGCACCATAGATTCTGATATCTACGGCACAAGGAGTCAGTGTGAGAGTCAATATGTTGGGTGTGTTATTTTATGCAATAATGCTTACTAACAAATATTTAAGTTGTTGAGGAATTTTGCGTTTTTGCATCTTGTCAAACCTACTAAGGTTTTTTAGATGAAAGAACACATCAACGTATTATATTGAATAAATAGTACTGTTTTGGGTCTGACAATGTCTTAAGCTAATGCTAACGCGTCACTCGTACCCTTAACAAAGTTTTAATTATCATGACAGCCTTCTAATGTTCCCACTGCTGGGACACTGGCCTACTCTAGGCGAGAGTAAGTTTTAATTACATAACCACAAAAGTTAAAAGTCTCTGCACGTCTCATTCGAGGGAAACCTTTCTTTTCAGAAGTCTTTGCAAATAGTTTGAGATGTTTTTTATATAAATATATGACATAATTAACTTTATTTTATAAATTATAATCTACTAGCTGACCAGCGCGGTTTAGTTATTTTCTGTTTTTTTTTTATTATTTTATTTATCTACCTTCCGTGTACTTCTACAAATATTTTAAGACCAAAATTAGTAAAATCGGTCTAGCCATTCACGACTTCCAGAGAGACTAACGAACAGGAATACATTTTTAGCGTTTAATTTTGTATGAAATCAATAAGCTATGCTTGAGCGTTGTTTGAGTTTTGCTCTAGAATACAACCCTTCTAGATACAGAGGAGTAGACGCCAACGCCGAGCACGGTTAGTCATTCCTATTGATCGAGGAATTACCCTAAATTTTGGGTAAATACTCGATGTTCCTATTCCTTTGAAGCAAAATCACTCGGCAACCACTGTGCCACTTGTACACGTAACCTGAGGTTTGTAATATCAGCTAAGTAAGGATCGTATAGTTAGCAATTCGCGGTATTGGTTAATTATACAAAGGTACATAATTTTATATCGAGTCTTTTATTATTAGTGCATAAAATTCAAGAAATAGGTTTCACACACGAAAAAAATATAAATATACCTTTTTTTAATACCTGTAATCTCGAGTAAATCGATTAAGTTTATTTGGTCAATTATTATTTATCATTGTTGGAAATCAAGACAGCCGGTGTAATAATAAAATAATCGAATTAATGACCCACGCAGTTCATTAAAGTACGTTTCATCGTCATGCACCCCGCGCTGCACTTTCGATTTCCAACAAAGATAGCTAATAATTGACCAAATAAACATTATCGATTTATTCGAGATTTTTTAGACAAATAAAAAAATAAGGCAAGTACATGTACTTTTATTTGTGTGTGGAA
Source organism: Colostygia pectinataria (assembly GCA_951394395.1). Classification (NCBI taxonomy): domain Eukaryota; kingdom Metazoa; phylum Arthropoda; class Insecta; order Lepidoptera; family Geometridae; genus Colostygia; species Colostygia pectinataria. The sequence goes on from OX596363.1 coordinate 6,445,515, forward strand.
CCTATTTCTTAAATGTTATGCACTAATATTAAAAGACTGCATAATAAAAAAAAGCTTGTAAAATAGCGATATTTCATTTCAAGACTCTACTATCTGAAGGCTATCTTATCTGTGTTTTGTCTTGTTGTGTTCAATGAAAACATTGGCGAGCAGCTAACAGGACAGTTTTTTTATGAATAAGTGGGTATTAAGTACATTATCGTTGGTAAATAATGACAAATACGCATCACACTATTATTTTATTTTTGCCTCTATGGAGAAAGCGAAAGTAAAGTAAAAATAACAAAAATGCCTAAAGCTGTGTATTTATATTCATATTTATTTATTGCTTCACGTTGGTACATAGGATCTTATACTTAATTAATTATTTTTCTCGCAACATGAGCCTTGCTGGGGCACTACAATAGTCTTAATTTAATTAAGTAGGTACTTATTTTATTTATTTACATATTATATATATAATGTAGATAGGTAGGTATTACATAGTTTTCCTTAAATATAATTGTAAGTATTAGTTAAGAAGGTACACATTTTTTTTTAATTAACCTATAGCTACTACTATAATTATACTTGTGTGTATGTCGTTTCACTTTAGGTCATAACATAACTCAAAATTACAGGCATGTGTATTTGCAGTCATAATGACGCACGATCGCAAAAACTTTACCAAAACAAATTATTATGAGCACTTTAGTTAGCAAAGCTCGTTTTTAACATTGTTTCAAGATATAGTGTTGAGCTCACACCTTGTGCGCGGTTAACGAGTCACGTAAAATCATTCACGTAAACAGAAAAACGTCGAATATTCTCGAAATCAATACTGCTGTGTAGTCAGAAAAATATGATTGATTACCCCAAGGGGATAGTTGCACGTACTCGTATTTCAAATAATAACGTTCTGCAAGTATATGTGCTGCTACATAATAAGCATTTTTATTTTCTCCGAGAACCTACCTATCATAATTATTTGTACTGCTGTTTTATGTGTTTGAAAATAAAAACAATACAATTTATCTAATTTAAGTTACTTAAATATGTACAGTTTTTAAACTATCACCAACTTTTTGAACGCCGCTTTTATCTATAGCTACAATTAAATAAATTTTACAAGCTTATGGCATTTTTATAGCAAAATAACGTTTGTCGCATTTATTTGCTATAAAATTCGCTGAAGCTCGAAAGGTTATCATTATGCTACGCATAATATATATATAATCATATTTACTATGATAGTCATCATGCCTATTGATTTTTATTTTTTTTTAAACTGTTTTATTAAAAAATGCCAAAACGCGCCTAAATCACGGTGTGGCAGTATTGATGTCATAGTAAAATTTTCAATGTAAAATTTAAACAATTAAGCTCAAAATTCTGCAATTTGATTTGATGCCACCAATCAGAGAATCAAGATGCTGTGATTAGTGTTTACCTTTAATTACGGATTCTGTATTTTGTAAGTACTTTTATTTTATTTGAATTCGAATCTAATTCACAAAGAAATATCGTTTTTACATTCTTTAAATCCCTTTTACATAAGGTAGGATGTAATTTTAGTGATTCTCGGTTACTGTCATCATGCCTGTTACAATATCATCATCATGTCACCTCACACCTATTTGTTACTAATAATTTTACAAAACAATTAACTTCATAAATCGAAAACTCATACACACACTGCATCGCCAGTTTACATTAAAAACAAAGGGTAATACAGTTCCTTGACCCACTGAACTAGAGGAATCCCAAAAGCTTTAAACGGTACTTAGAACCCGTATAAAGATATTTAACTCTCATTAATTACTTCCGTACCTACGCAGAGTTATAAGCGTCGTTAATAAGTTTAATAGGCGCCTACTTCTACTTATACAAACTAGATTCCTATGACGTAACCAAAACGGGATGAAGGCGAATTGATTTTCGTTATAGAATAAAATAAAAGTCTCTATTACAGATGTGTAGGCATTTTCGACTGGAGTCCGTTCTTAACTACGAACAAATAAAACAATGTTTTGTTTTTTCGTAGGTTCTTATGAAAGAATTACAAATATAATTACCATAACGGCTGAAGCAATTTTTATGAGTAACAAGTTAACCCTCGCGCTTTCACTAATGCGCAATCGGTCCGTATCGTTTAAACTTTTCACAACTATTTTAAAACCAAAATTAGCAGTCCGGTTCAACCATTCTCGAATTTTTACGAACAGCAATTCATTTTATATATTACAAGGTTAAAGTAATAGCTATAGGCCTCGAATAACATATAGGCTGTTTCACAAGCATGAGCAAAGCAACGAGCAGAAGCTAGTATATAGGGTCTTTGATTATTAGTGCGCAATATTCAAGGAATATGTTCCACTCACAAAAAAAATACATGGTCAATTTTTTTTACATTTTGTCTGAAAAATTTCGAGTCAATCGATTACGTTTTTCTGGTCAATCCAATCATATTTACAATTATCCTTGCACTTCTAGAGCCAATTTTACTAAAACGCTTGCGCCTTTTGCAAAAAGCTTTGCAAACTGCACCGTGTTATTAAATATTTATGTGCTTAAACTGAAAGTGCTTGAAAGTTATAATTACTTCTATTGTTTTAGTTTTACTTCTCCACAAGCAAAGCTTTGGCAGAGAGGGATTAGTTCCACTACGTCGGTTACCACTATTACAACTGCTCTAGCTTAGCCCAACACACACAGAACGCGGGCGCGGGTCGGGTGAAGCGCGGCAGCCGCTCCCGCATTCAGTGTGTTGTCATCCTTGTCGTCCATACAAATTAAAACAAAAAACACTCGCGGTGGATCTGATCCGACCCGCGCCCGCGTTCTGTGTGTGTTGCGCATAAAGGTCTAGACTAGCACTAGTATAAAGAATACGTGCAAGAACTATGTATTTGAAAGCCATGTGCCATTCGTCTATTATTATGGGCTGGGCTGATACGCAACTCGGTTGCAATCCGATTTCAATCAGCAATCTGTCAATAAGCTCATACAAAATACGTCAGTATTCCATCTGGTCCGTGTAGTAAATGATCAATCTTGCTCCAGAATAAGAGTAGCAGAGTTTTTTGTGCTAGAACACGTCCGGGGAAGTACTACCGCCATGGGTATGGTTTCCGGTGAAATTAATGGCACATGAGGCTTTCGATCTATGCCTCAAGGTGGCAACTCGCGAGTTATCTGGGATTGCAAGCGCCCATAGGCTGCGGTAACCGCTTACCATCTTGTGGGCCGTACGCTTGGTTGCCACTTCAATTGTATAAAAAAAAAACAGTGACGCAACCGAGGAAACAATAAAAGGCTGACCATGATCATATAGACTCCCAAGCAAACCAAGATTGACGACCGATGTGGCGCAGCGGGCGCAGGTCCGCCTGCGACGCAGAGGTTGCGGGTTCGATTCCCGCCTCGGGACAAATGTTTGTACGATCTACAAATATTTGTTCCGGGTGCTCTGGGTATTTTCTATATATAATAAAAAATATCTATCTATGTATTGTATTGTATTAAATATATATCAGTCATCTAGTACCCATAATACAGCTCTGTTTAACAGCAGCTTACCTTGGGCTAGATGATGCTGTGTGGATTGTCCAGCATTATTTATTTATTTATTTATTATTATTAAAGCATGGCCAGATAGATAACTCGAGGTACGAGTAGGTGTGTGCTTACATAAATAAAAATCCAACGGAGCCAGGTTGTTTTTCCCACATCAGAATTTTCCTTTCAGAAACCCAAGGTGGATTTACGATTGCGATTGCCCTAAACTTCCTTTGTAGTGCGCACAATGAATAATAAAATCTCTTACAAATCGACAGAATGATCATTAGGGCGATCATCCACCGAAGCAAAGCAGGCTAAAGCGGAGTAAAAAAACGAGTCAAAACTTCATCATAATTGCGCCATGTCAAATTTACGCAATTTCATCATAATTCGGTTGATGACGCTAATAAAATTCTTCTTTTTATTCTTAACTTTTCATCTTCTTCTTCTTATAAATAAAATTACTGTTCATTATTGTCGCTATAACTTTTGATCTTAAAATATTTGTAATGTAGTTCAGGGAAGATTTAAACGGTAAGGTTTTTTGAAAATTAAAAGCACACGGGTCAGCTGGTTAGTGTAACCCTCAGTTACTTGTCAGTCACTGTCTTGTGACAGTGACATTTCTAAACACTCAGGTCAGTGTGACTGACCTTAGGCTCTCCACAAATTAAAAAGAAAGCAGTATTTCCAGCTGCAATATTAATTTAGATTATTGGTTATTGGGAAATTTTGGGATTAATAAATCATAAATTCAATTGCTTTTATAATGTTTCAGGTGTCTTAAAATACTTGGTCAATTCTTTAAATATGTAAGTGTATTCATCACGTCTGGCTTTGCCTGCGTGATGCAAATATAAAATATATTAGTTTGTCGGTTTGTCGGATATTAGTTTGTTTATTCCTGGGGAGATTCGGTTTTGGTAGCGGGCCACTATAGTTCAGTGGAGTCGCTCAGAGTTTTCATGGCTCCTGTCTTTCGATTGTTTCGCGTTCGTGAACCAAGTCACAAGTTTAGTGAAAATTAACTCCGAGCTGGTAAGTCTGATCGTCAGGGAAGCCTCACAAGCTTTCTCTCTTGCCTGCGCTGGCGGCTAAAGTGGATTCCTTTATTCTGCACAGGGTCCCTGTATCTGGCCAGCGCGTGACTCCACGTGGCCATTACTCCCGCACGGCTTGCAATTTCTTACTGCTTCCATCGGCTGGCTACAGGCCGCTTACAAGCAAGTCACGGGTAAGCTTTCGAACGTTAATTACTATATTTTGGGCGCACGCGCCGGCGCCACGTGTCCGTCTTAAGGCTAACTTCTTTTCTTCTCTTCTAGCCAACGGATTACGTGGGGCCCAGCTCGGGTCTTGCCGCCTGGTTAAGGCTTTCGCCTTGCGTCGTCGTCACGCCCAAACAGCCCACGCCTTGTGGGTAAGTTACCCTGTTTTCTATGATTGGTTACGATGATAGGAAACGGGCTGGTCCCAGGCTTACAGCCAATAGCTTACCTCGCTTTTCCTTTACAGGTTTTTTTTGTTATGGGTATAGTTTAGTTTCTAAACTACTTCACTTTCGTGCGCAAGTAGCCGGTCCCGGACTCCAGCTCGGGTCGGTCTTCGGCAGGCTGCTGCAGCTGAACGCGATGTAGGGGGATCCCTTCTTCCGAGTCCTCCCGCGCCGGAAGCCTGTCGCTTCTCCTGGTACCTTTGTGTCGTTTTACTAACACACACATTTCCCTTCCGGAACGTGCAAACCTTTAATAAACCTTAAACTTAAATAAACTCACTTCTTAAGCTGACTGCGATAGATAACTCTGATTATAGGCTATTCGAACCCCTTTGACCGTTATGCTCTTTTGTAAAACTATTATCCTAATTACTTTTAATTTAAGTGACCAGTGATATCTGGTCTGGCGCCCAACTTCTTGTATTACCTTATCTCTGTGTAATAAAGATACATTTACTTGCACTTAACACCTGTGTTTTAACTTATAATATCCCCGGTTAAATCTCAAGCGTTACATTAGTATAAAATTATTTTCATGCTGAGGAGTCGAGCAATTATTTTCATGCTGAGGAGTCGAGCTTTTATTATTTTTCACTGCTTGCTGTAATCTGGCTACTCTCAGTTTATAATTGTTAACAATAAAAACTACGGGACTACGGAACGGGTACTAAAGTAGGTACCTGCTACTAATAATATTTTAACCATGTTTTTTTTTTGTTATTTGTAACATGCAGAGCACCGGTGGTCTAGTGGTAGTGACCCCGCCCTCCGATCCTAAGGTCGTGGGTTCAAACTCAGTCGTGTACCAATGGATTTTTCTGTTCGAAAAATTTATGTGCGCAATGCCATTGCTCTCATACGGTGAAGGAAAACATCGTGAGGAAACCGGCATGTTCAAGAACTAAAAATTCTAAAGACATGTGCCATCCACCAATCCGCATTGGGTCCGCGTGGTGGATTAAGACCCAATCACTCTCGCCTGAGAGTAGGCCAGTGTCCCAGCAGTGGGAACATTAGAAGGCTGTCATGATGTAACATGCACAAGTCATAATAAAATACTTTAATACTTGAGTTCTAACACTTTTAATAACACAACTAACAATGCAGTTCAACAGTGCATAACGATTTACCCGCCGTGGGCGCTACAACTCGTAATTGTAACAAAGGATGTAGGTATTTGCATTAGTAAAGAGAACCAGAAGCTCGTATAGTCTGCAATAAGATTCCTACTATCTTGTAATTATAATAATATGCTTTGTTATAATATAATATGCATAAAGTAAGGGTCTTGTGAACACTGGATATTTTATACATTGTAACTAGTGTTTTAAAAGTCTTTAGGCATAGTTTATTAATAGGTAAAATCCAGCTAAACTGCACACATTACTAAGTAATAAATGGAGTGCACGCAAGTTAATTTGAAAACACTGATTGGAACCAAGTTAAAGTTATTAACAGTTTAGTAGTTACACTTAGTTAAGACTTTACCTTCCCACCTTTGATTCTTTCGTATGAAAATGAGAAGTAGTGAGATTTCAAGGTTGTCCGTAAAATGAATGTCTCTGTACATTAGGTTCTGTTTTTTAATTAAAGAGCATAACGAAGGCTTTCTTTTCTATCCATTTCTGATAGGTATAGAGTATTTAGTAAACTCAAGTCTTTTATTAATTATAAGTACAGTTTGTTTATTTATTGTTGCTGCGTAGATTTAGCATATACATATATGTTAATATATATTCCTTTTAGATGGTATCTGACTGAAGCGTGAAATGCAAAAGGAAGATAAATCAACTCCATGAGACAAAAGTTTGTATATTCTGTAAATGCTAGTATTTATTACATTTAAAAAAGGGCAGCAGGAAACAAATTTAAATTGCATTTATTTATGGTACATTTCACTTTTTCCACAGTTGTAGAGAATTACCTAAAATATTTACTAACCGATGGCAGAGTTTCTGAGTAGAAATAAAAGACGCTAAGTGAAATATCTTCATTTATTATTTCAATTCAATTGCTTTACAATTTGAAAATAATACTACGGTATTATATAAGTGTATATTTTGCTTATATTTAAGTAACATTAGATAAGATATGGCTACATATACTTTTAATGTGTTACAGACAAAAATATTTGGATAATACATTTATATCTGAGCAATATCAATTTTAGTGATACGGAGAATAACATTAACTGAAAATATACAACTTTTTTAATTATAAATACAATTTTCCAAAAGCTGCTAAGGATTTTACGAAATGTGTAGAGTAAAATTACAACATTAATATAGACTAAAAAACGTTACAATGATCTGAATATACGTACGAGTAATGTTGATATAACCATTAATAATTTAATTTATTTTTAGATTATAAGTATTGATAAGCTTAGACAATAATACATTTGCTATGTTTATAAATAAAATATATTGGGCAGAAGTATTACATACACAAGTTCAAGTCTCTATACCAAAGGGAAGCTTCCTCAGTATTCAGTGGACATTAATTTTAATGCAGTCATAATAATAATTTAAGTTACCGTACCTACATACGAGTACAAAGACAATACTTTGTAGGTGTATGTTCAAAGATGTGAACCCTACTCAGGGTAAAGCAACGGACCAAATAAAAATATTAGAGTATTATTTTTATTTTTTAATATTAAAAAAAAGTATTTAGATGAAAGTAAATAGGTAATATAATTGGGAGATTTTATTTGTTTACTAAAAAAAATTGTAAAATTATAATAACATGTTTTCATATTGCATGTGTTTTAGTTTGCCTTTAAATATTTTGATTTTTTCCTCGAACGCACTAAAAGACGAGCAGAATGTTATATTAAATATTTTTTTGCATTTAGACTAACTGTGAATGATTTACTTTGAGCTAGCTTCCTTTTCCACATGCTTTGGTATGTACAATATTTTACTGATTCATAAATATTCTATTCACATTCTTCACACGCAAGTCAATAACTTGACCTGACCTTTTTGTAATATTATATTTCTCATAATACATTTTCTTATTTAAACAGGATATAAATTGTAAAATTGATGTTGATAAAAAAGTATATTGGTATAAAAAAAAAATCGCCTTCTTCAAAATGATGTTGATTGATATGTTTATTGGAAGGAAAAAGATATGAAATAGCATTGAATCATTATTACAAAAGCGAAATCTGGGCCCTTTTTTAAAGCTCGGTATCAAAGGCCAATCATTTTTGTTGACTCTTTCATGTAATGGCTTCCGCGATGCCGTGCCGTAAAAATGTAACTAAATTTTTCTGTAAAACACGGTGTTTTGGCACAGAACAGATAACAGTACTGCGTAATTTTGGCATGAGCATGCAGAACTTTATACTAGCAAAAACAATATTTCATCACAAAATAATTATTATCTATGTTCGTACAATCACTATTTAAGCAGGCCAAATACAAAAATGCAAAAATTATTTAGTTTTAGCTCTCCACAACAAAACGCATCATAGAGAATAAAAGATCAATGCTGCTGAATAAAGTACAAAGAGTAGAGTTGAATAGAGCAAGGTTAACTAGCGGACAATACAAACGCTTTGACTCAGTGCAGACTTATTCCCTAATATTAAACATAATTAGTTTTCACAAACATTTATACATTTATAAAGGGTTGGTAGATAGTTACTAAAAATACAATTGATAACCACCGTGGTTACCTATATCTTTGGGGAGGCAAGTTATCTTAATTAAGTCTATCGTAGTTCCGTTTAGTGCGTGATTGAGTGCCATTGCTTGACTTGTTCCATTGGGGAGGCGAGCGCTAAATTCCAATGCTGCAAAGCTCGACCACGGGTGAACATGTACGATCCAAGTACAAACTTGCCGACAAGACGGTCTGAAACAACAACTTATTGTTAAAGTTACAACCTTGATAGTGCGGCAGGTGAATGCTAATCTTGATTGCGAGAGAAGCAGCTGTGCCAAATACGGGCAAGAAACGAACGTCATTGATCTGCGAATATTTGTTCTAACGCTCACTCAAGTCTGGTGCTGAGACTATTCAACAAGAGTCCGTCGCGAGTCAGATGTTCTGCCTCATTCTGTACAAGTATTACTCAGTTTAAGTTTAACGGGCAATGTATCAATAACTATGTCTCGGGATGACGATCGCAATGCAGTGCCACGAAAAACTTAAAAACAAATGCTTTGGGTGACTCTGAGCACTACGTTTAGTCATGGCGTTCAACACCCGAACAACTGGATAGGTTCGTCACTTGCTGACATTTAAAAAAACCCCAAATATTCAGTTGAGGTCCTAGTAGTTTCTGATGCTCAATAAAAGTAGCATTTAGTGTAGAAGGTATGCAAGTTGATGAAAAGACACGTTATATAATACACGCTGATTAGTTAGAATCCAGCGGCAATTACATTTGACACCATTGGCATCTCTTTTAACAAAATAATCACCTGTCTCAAAGTGTTTTTATGTTTTTTACCTCGTTAGGAAAATGGAGCGTAAGCATTTCCTAACAAGGAAAAACGGCTGTGCGGTGAACGCAAAAATGGAAATATTTTGTTGATGTTACAAAATTTTTGTTATGAAATGTGGGCACTTTTAAAGAAGAAAATGCTATTTTATGATATAATTTATGGAGTGGAACCCTATCAACTTCAGCCTATGGTCACAATTTTCATGGTGCAAAATATTGCTTGGTACTACGCAGCAGAGCCACCACGTTAGAATCCGATCATTTATATCTTAAAAGAATGTATGTATGTTATCTAGTTTTGCTTATGTAGATCTTACGTTTTGATTTTATAAGCTCTATACTTACTCCAATACCGTTTCATTTTAGTGAAGATTCGATTCGATTATACTACCAAGGTGGCAAACAAGCTTCTTTAAAAAAAAAACCCTGTGCTACACTCATTAAGAAAATATACATCGTAGGCATCTTGTGCTTATATTGAGTTTTCAATATTGGGACATACCTACGATAAAAACGCAACTTAACCTTTTAGACCAAGTGTGTGGGTGAAAAGGTACAAAGCATAACGTCGCGGCAATTTAAAGGTTTTTTATTAGAGTGATAAAGCCAAAATCTTCTATTATAGTAGCCATCTTCTATAAACGCCGAGCGAACTAAAGTCAAATCTCTAATCATAATAATATTTTCAGTTGGACACGCCTCATACGAACTTACTTACTTTAGCGGTTTAAAGTAAAAATAACGACATTACTATACTAGACTGAATCTTAGAATTTAATCTAGAATATCTGCAAGGACTCGCGAATTGCAGAATTATCTAGATAAGTATTTCCCACGCTAAGTCAGGAGTCTTGACCTCGAGTGAAAAGCACAGATTTTATGCAAACTTGGTAGTTTAAATTTTGAAGTCAGCATTCGTTCCTACAATAATACACCTACCTACATTCTGTGTCATACTACATAGAAAGTCTGTTATACAGCACATTTGGTAATGTAAGCGAAGCCTGACCTTTACTAACGTTTGTGTTCACACAGAAAACGTGATTGTACTGCTCATGAAACCGCATGTCTGTCAAAAGTGGAACATGTTGTTTTGTTCGGCAAAAGTTTAGTAATTTGTATCTTTGATACGATGTGGTTACAAAAACATTATATATATTTATTGAGCCAGATACATTCACTAACGCGAAACTTTACAAGCGATTTGTCATTACCGTGACCACACTTTTCTAAGATAAAAAACAGAGGAAAAATCAGGACATCATCAGGACCATCAACTTGTTCTCCGGCAGACGTGTTGCTCCGTCGAGCGTCGAGCACTGGAGCCAAAGTACTTTGGCGGTGTTTTAAGGTTAAGCGGAGTAGTACTAGAGATTTTTCGTCTGTTTTTTTTATGTTGTAATGGATTCTATCAATTATCAAACTTTTATACTCTTAAACTTTTAAACATTATTATTATAATATGCAAAAAACGAAGCCAAAAATCCATAAAATTAAATTTTAAATTACCTAGCTAAAGGCGTCCACCAGGCTGAGGCAACAAATGAACTGAATCTTTTTGACAATCGAGCTACTTTTGTTAGTCTAATTTTATAAAATAAAAAGGTGAAATGTTGCGACTCGATGTGCCAAGTTGACGATGTAAAATGCTATTTTTGACGACCAATGTGGCGCGGTGGGCGAAGGTCCGCCTGCGACGCAGAGGTTGCGGGTTCGATTCCCGCCTCGGGACAAATGTTTGTAGGATCTGCAAATATTTGTTCCGGGTGTTCTGGGTGTTTTCTATGTATAATAAAAAATATCTATCTATGTATTGTATTATAAGTATATATCAGTCATCTAGTACCCATAATACAGCTCTGTTTAACAGCAGCTTACCTTAGGCTAGATGATGCTGTGTGGATTGTCCAGCATTATTTATTATTTATTATTATTATTTATTATTATTCAAAACAAGCTAAGGGCCCAGATTAAATCTTACCTTTGGCATATACGGAGTGTGGCTGCAAAGCCTGTACAGTGACGCTAGTCGTGTGAAGCTCGTCGGCCCTTAGCCTGAAGTGGAAGCATTCGGAAACCAGCGCGCTTCCTTCCTCAGTGACTTCAACGGCTTCTGTGCGACGCGCGCGCACGCCTCTGCACGCGCGCTCTTGCGTCACCCTCACTACCATCTCGCGTCGACTTGAGGATGGATCCAGCTAAGAATATAACAAAAAAAAGTGATCGATGTTAGATTTTTCAAAGCTTAACAATTGCTGAGTTTATGCCTGAAAATTAGAATAAATCGACGGACATGATGCAGACATTTGTCCGGCAGTGAACATCTATTGGCTGCTGATGGCTATGAACACAGTATAATATCTGTTATTTATATTTTATTAAGCTAAATAATTAATTAGGCTCCAAACATCAAAAGTAAATAAATTGTCTCCAGAGATAGTGTTTTGTATACAGTGTTTGGTAATTATGAATTTTATCCCAGGTTAGTTCTGAAATAGGGAGCTGAAAATAAATTGCAAGCTCTTGATCTAGGCCGTAGCTTTTCTATAAATAAGCTATGTTCTAACTTAATTCATGAGTCTATCTTTGAACAGACTTAAGCTGGAGTTTGTTATCTCGTTGCCTGAGCTAACTTTGATTCAGCGCCTGGCTCAAGGTGGTAAGGAAAACTAATTCTGTAATGTATTTCTAAAGAACTGCTCAAGTAACTTTTGTAAGGCGATAGGGACGCCACCCCATTAAATTCAGAGCTGAGAACATAAATTGAGCATAAATCGCAGTTAGCGAATTTTTTGCATATTTTTTTTTATATTTAGATATTTCTTGAGTTAGACTAGTTAAAGTTTAGTTCCCTCACCTTAATATTTCGTGTTTCAATGACGGTTACAGTGAGGCGGTGCAGGTTTTCATTGTAAAGCAAGGAAACTAGTATTTCTCCCAGATCTGAAGGTGGTTCTTGACAGTCCTGTAAAGTTTTCTTATTAGTTATCAAATATATTCGTCGTCGAAAGTTATGAAAAAAAACTGCGAATTAATATGTATCTTTCTTGCACTACTAACATCCAGGGTAAACTTTGAACAACATTCAAAAGCACAATGTTGCTACACACCCGAAACCAACTAACATTTGCAAATTATACAAATATAATATTTATTATGAAATCAAACTAGCCGGCAATTTAATATTCCAACATTATTTTTGATAAAACAAAATATAAGACCCACTCGATGAACCAATGACATTAAGGTGGTTGCAGGATGTCAGTGGATAGTAAAGGCTCAAGCAAGATCGGTCGTCGTGGCACTCTTTGGGGGACGCCTTTGTCCAACATTAGACTTTTAACTTAATTTTAATTAACAGACATCTATCATATACAATCATCTTTTATGATGATTTACATTGAAAGTGACAAGACAATCAAGGAGCCCACCTGATAATAAGCACACGCCTGACTATTACAAATGCAGTGCTACCCAAAGCTTAAGTTTTAAAGTGTTTGCGTGGCTTTGGTTTCTGACCTTCTCAATATCCAGCTTGTACAGTTGAGGCTCCTCATTAGGCGCGATGCCCTCCAGCTCAGTCAGCGGCAGTATGGTATGGCCGATCAACTGCTTCCCTTTACCGACTCGTCCGACATCTATCACTGATAGCTTCAGCGTGATCTCTTCTATTTTTCCAGGCGGTATCTACAGAAATGATATTTGGTAAGAAAAAAAAACAGTAGCCGACTGCATACTAAAAAATGTTTCAGTGGATTGTGGAGATACTCGTACATGTTTGAGAGATACCAGAGGATGTGGTTATTGACACGTTTTTATGTTTGTTTCAGAAAACGCTGAATCAATTTCGATAAAATTTATATTAAAAATTATATATATAACCACTTCTAAAGTATTATCTAACAAATAAAACAATAATTATCAAAATAAATTCAATCTGGCGGTGAAATAGCGTTACAACATACAGTATAGGTACAGTTGAATTTATAACCTCCTCCTTTTATGAAATTGGTTAAAATACACATTTCTTCTACATTTCTCGTACAAACTTTGAGATGTTTTCGCAAGATTATCCCCCGTATTATGGGAGCGTTTGTCTACGGAATAAGTTTCTTAGTGCAACCAGAGTTGCTACAAGAAAATGCACTATATTTTTTCACAGTAAAGGCTTTAATCGAGGAAAGTATTTACGAGTGGCGGTGGCGGTAATGTATCACGTACTCGAAAAACCTCCTTGAAAGCTGACGTGTACATTTTAGATAGAGATACAGTGCCGATCAAAATATCCCGCATATAAATAGTTCGTTCCTTTTAACAACATCTTTACCTCCATTATATTGTGTTCGTGTGTTTTCTTATTTGTATTTTTTTTTGCTGTTGCAAATAAATGCGCTCTATATTATGCTATGCTATGTTATAATTTCATTTACCGATCACTTTGCACTGGCAAGACACCAGTCTTCGCGCTAAAATAAATCAATTAAAATAGATCAATGGCTATGACTGTAGATGTTCCTATGTCGCTGGTCTAGGTCGCGTTATTTGGTATTTCGATCGGAAAAAACACATAAAACTTGATAAACCTGCGTTAATTACGGGAAAAAAATACAAATATAACACAGAAAATGTTCTGTGTATTTATATTTTTTGAATAATTAATTATATTATTGAAAGTGCGCAACAATTTAACGAGACATTGAAGTTCTACTGTAATTATAAATCAGCAATTGATTTGATATTATAAGCTTTCTTATATTTTTATATTATACGCCGCAAAAACCTCTTTCAATACGGGTTTTTAAAAAAAGTATCGATACTTGCAAAGTATCTAGGGTAAAAGCACCAGTTATTAACTACATAAGCACCTTGGTCAATTTAAATTGCTATAGTTTCTTTAGGCGTCATCCAAATGATGTTTTTATGGTGTTAGTGCAGCATTTTTTACGAAACACAGCAGATTATAGTCATTTTATTTAAGAAATACAAGTAACATAATTATCGAGTTCTTAGCTCTGGTATAAACGAACTTTTCGAAGCCCTTGTATAAATAATTACAGTATAAAGTTCACCAGACAAACTGAATTAGTATCGGTTTCGGCACAAGTTTATTTCAGGCCATCGGATCTTGAACTGATCTCTGCATGCGGTGGTTACTCAACTGGCCATCTATTCTGTGCTCTTCAGCAAACGTCAGATTGGCGGAAGAAAGCCATTTTCGCCAAATTTGACAAATTATAAATTGAATTCGTAGGTGACTGGCGGTGATGTACATGTATAGCCAGTAACTTAAAACTTAGTTTTTTTCGTTATTGGCTATACCATAATTTAATGTTTTAAAGTAAAAAAATAATAATTTACCTTTAAATTAAGATAAAATAAGTTAAATCGTAACGAAATATGGATCAACTACAGAGATATGAGGTATGAGCCAAGTTTCATTCGAATTGTAGTCAAACGCAATCCTTACCGTTTTCACAACAAAACCCCACCATAGTAGCCGGATTGCCGATTGTCAATCAATTATGATTTTTTTTATACGAAATTATTCGAAAGGTGGTACAAATCGGCAACAATACAAATCGGTAGATATTTAGCAAATATTAAAGCTAAATATGTAAACTATTCTCTAGAATGAAGGGAGATATTGTACTTAGCATCAGTAGCTTTTAGGAAGTGTTTGAGTATGAAGTAGCCCATAACTACTAACAGCCAATAACTCATTCATTTACCCTAGTGTTTATCTAATTATTAAAAACAAGAATGAAATACGCGCAGCCCGCACGCACCATACAGTTTGACAACTATTAATCAATTTACCCATTTACGATACCCATACTCGATACTATGTATGTATTAAATCCACTTAATTTCACTATGCCGATAAACCACTGATGAAAGGCTCATGCATATATCGATACCGGCGTCGTATCAGCTTTCCATCAGGTACTGTAATTAAAGCGGTTGGCGCGCAAATATGCAAAATTAAAGCTGGGTGGTCAATAACGCCAGTTATGTTCGCAACTAGTAGCGAATAAAGACGTGCTGGAAAATAGTAAGTTCGTGGCCAACTGTTGACTTGATAGGCCTCCGTATACCTGCCACAACTTTAAAATAGTCTTCCGAAGCATGGAAGCGCTCTTGTGAAATTGCCAGTAGCGGTCACCAATCCAAATGGTGACCACACGGCACAGTGCTTTACTTCGTTGATCTGTTATGAACAACTTAACCAGGGATGCCACGAGGGCTTCGCCTATAGAAATGTTTAGTCTTGCTTCGCAACCCGGTTTTGACAAGTTACGGAAATGCACAATTTAATTTTTGATTCGGAATCCATTTTTGGAGAAAAAACAGACACAATTTATTATTCGTTTGTAACCCGGTAGTAATGTAAGAAAAAACCTTC
Organism: Colostygia pectinataria; assembly: GCA_951394395.1. NCBI lineage: Eukaryota > Metazoa > Arthropoda > Insecta > Lepidoptera > Geometridae > Colostygia > Colostygia pectinataria. Next base: position 6,461,415 of record OX596363.1, read on the forward strand.
TACTTAGCTGCTTACGAATCCTGGTTACGTAGACAGATTATGTTTATGTTTGCATGGATTTAAATAATGTTTTAAAGCCATACTTATTAGTGCCCTGTCTGATATGCATCAAAGCTCATAATATCGTCATAATTGTATGAGTAATGCAATTAAGAGGTTGCTTGTAAATGCAAAGCCACTCAGAATGTGTGATGAGTTGCATAAAGAGACATTGTTGCTTAGTTTTGCATGGCACTACACTGCGCTTGTTGCGACTGCGAGAGTTTTGTTTGATTTTCCCATCAATTTAATAGGTTGGGAGCATTTTGGGGGAAACCCGGAATCCAACATTTCAATTGAATTCAACCAGAGTTGGAACTGAATACTGATAACGTTGTATAAAAGAGTTTTGAGTCAAAACGGGTTTCCCCCAAAATGCTCCCAACCTATTAAATTGATGGGAAAATAAAACAAAACTCTCGCAGTAGCAACAAGCACAGTGTAGTGCCATGCAAAACTAAGCAACAATGTCTCTTTTTTGACATACAATATGACAATATGTAATTGACAATATTTACATACATTACAATATGACAATATTTTTTGTCCGATCACGTTTTTTTTCCATTTACCCCACGTATAGGAACGCAAAAATAGACCGTTTCATCCAAATAACAGTAACTTAATAAACATTTAAAAATGAATGAACCGAAATAATTACCATAAGAATTTCATTCACAAAAAGCCAGAATGGTCACCCACCCGCCCACTCGAAAGGTTAATCAAAATTTATGCGCCACCCAATGTCTACGTAGACCTAAATCAATACAATTTACTTACACAGTACATACACTGTGTAAAAGAATACTGTTCAAAATTGAAAAGTCTGGACATTGTTCGTTTTTCAGTAGGTTATTTACACAGTAACATACGTGTATACAGTATAAAATACACTCTCAAAAACTGAAATGTCTGGACTTTGTTCGTTTGTAAAGTAACCAGTTTTTTCTTGACCACCACACATTTGAAACACCAGTACTTAGGTAAACCATAAACATTATTACGAAGTTACGGACCGAAACATTTTGCATTCGTACCATGAATCACAAGAATTCCACAATCGGTCTCAAAGACGTCACGTGACAGTGACCTAAATTGTATGGAACTTGAGCTAAGTGCTTCGTTATTCGTTCGCATTTCAATGGCTTCGAAGTAACTGACAGATTTAAATCAGGAGAACTAATAACAATTGAGCTAACTTTAAATGAAAATAATAACCATTAAGCTAGTTTTAAACGAAAGTAATTAGCACCCGCGTATCAAGCGTAGTAGAGTTTTTTGTGATAGAACTCGTCCGGGGAAGGACTACCACCATACCTATTTCTGCCGCCAAGCAGTAATGCTCGCATTGCTGTGTTACGGTACGAAGGGTATGGTTTCCGGTGAAATTACAGGCACATGAGACTTACCATCTAATGTCTCAGGGTGGTAACAAGCAAGTGATATCTATGATGTTGCATGCGTACATAGGCTACGGTAACCGCTGACCATCAAGTGGGCTGTACGCTTGGTTACCACTTCAGTAGTATAAAAAAAAAAAAAAGCGGTGGTTGTGGGTTCAAATCTTGAGGTAAAATAATTTTTGGAAAAAAATCTTTAGTATTTCCTTAGTGTGATGGTTAACACTATAAAAACATAAATAACCGAAATTAATTTGGTTTTAGTTCGGTCGTTATAATAAAGCATAAATTAGAATTCGCTCTGCGCATTAGACTTACTTTTCCGTTACGATAACTTTTAGCACAATAAGCTCTTAGCACAATTTGTTTTTTTCTGTTCTGTGTACAGTAATAGCAATTGGAAAGTTATTTTTCTTCCACTCTGTACCTATAAGTAGGTAGTTGATTTGTGAAAGCAGGACCTGCGGCTTTGGTAAAATGTTTGGAAAATGGTGAAAAACGGTCGCCATTTGCCAAAACCGACTTAACTTTTTAACATGATAAACAAAATGTTGTTTGATGTTTTGTTTTTAGTAAGTAGGTTTAAATCAAGTAGAGAACAGAGTTTATGAACAGAACATCGTACCAATATAAGTAATTACTTATTTATTTTGTGGTAATACCTACTTGTTCAAAATAAACGCTTCTTTCATAAGTTAGTAAAGTTTAAATAATTTTGATTTTTGATGTTCAATCCTGAGTAATGACTTTTTCCCACTGTCACTGCGAATTATTTTGACTTTGTACCCCACAAATTGGGGTAAACCGTCACTAGCCAAAACCAATTATTTTGGTTGATTTTGTGAGCCACCGCATTTTGTGAAACTAATTTATCCGTCTGGTTATAGAACGAGCCTTAGTAGGAAGTACCAACTATTCAATAATTGCAAGAAATACCGGGCCCTCGCTAACCGCACCATCGAAGTACTAATTGCCTTGTCAATTTATAGAGGAAAAATGTTTTGCTCTGAAAGACAACTTTATTGAAATGCAATTGCATGCAATTTTGAACTGTGCAAAATGTATCATACACATATTATACATGTTGGTGCACTCATGCATAACAAACCATCCATGAGTGCAAAAGTGAAAAAGGGAATCCCAAAAAAAATGTTGGGACATGTAGCTGTTACAGAATAGGAATAGTATCACTAACAAAATAATGGATCCAAATAAAGATTGATTGTAGGCGTAAATCTAGGCCAGACATTGAGAACTATTTAATTACCTCAACAATTTCAACTGAGCGCTTTTGTGTTTCTGAGGGCACGTTAAGCAGTCAGTCCCAGCTTTTTCAAATTTCTTAGGCTATGGCCGAGGCCTTCGGGTGGTCTATTGTACCCGAAGGCCTCCGCCATAAACGGAGTTAATAAACTCCATCACCAGAGTTGGCAACTGGCTCATACGAACTTACTTATAGTAATATTATAACAATTATTATTCATGCAGTTAAGTACTTACTTGATACACAAAAGTTTCGTCGTAAAACGGGTTGCAAGTTTTCTTCTTCTGCTTGGTTTGTAGAGCACGTCTTTCATCGGGCATTAGTTGAATCCTGTAAAATACATACTTATAATACACACTTATAATACATTCGTATTACATTATAAAATAATATAAAAATCCATTGGTGCACGACTGGATTCGAACCCAAAACCTTAGGATCGGCGGGGTCACTACCACTAGACCTAGACTACCAGTGTTATAAAATACAAACATCCAAATATTCACATTTATAATAATTAGTGTGATGTGATAAACAGCTTCAAGCCGCCATTGTTACTCGTACGTAATGTAATGTTATGCAAGAAAAAAAAGCTTTTAGTAGCAGCATTCATAGAAAAAAAATAACATATTTATGTAGATTTAAAATATTTTATTTTATTTTATTTTTTATTTTATAAATTTTAGGAAAACTAACAGCTAAACAGATACAATAGATAAATTATATAGATAAATGTAACTAAAGCTACACTTATGGGAAGGCCAATTATAAGTTTCCGCAGATAGTATAACAGTAGATATGAATAAACAGTTACAATAGAGGACAGTTAGAAGAGAAAATAAAAATGAAAACATTAACTGAAATACATACACACGATATTTGACTTAATTTTGAGTACTTAATCTAAACGTTATTAAAGTAACTATCACTAATCAAAAACTTAATCTTGTTTGAAGAAGTGTTAAATAAATCAACCTCAACGTGTCTCTTTACTAAGAGGTTGAATGATAATATCGTCGCATTGTCGAATCAATGTATAAGGTTAATAAATTAATAAATGTATAATGTTTTAAATTCAGAGAACAATGGATTTCGAATTGGTGGGACTAAAGCGTTTATAACTACAGCTCTCCAATTTCTACCACGGCCTTGAGTCATCTAGTAACGTCTAGGGAATAACAAGTTACGGTGAACCTGTGGTAATATTACTTTTAGCGTAACAGGTGGATTTACAGGAAGATGAATAAACAATCTTGTTTTCGGAAGAGTATGGATAAAGAAAGAGTGACAGATGGACAGACAGACAAACGCATAAACAATATTGTTTCTAATTAATTTATAAGTACTATTTGCCTCTTCTTTTTTCGTGTCGAAGAACTGTACATAGGAACCCCACATTCTTGATGTGACTTTACGGCCCACCTGATGTTAAGTAGTTACCGTAGCTTATGAACGCTTGCAATACTAGAGGTATCACTCGCGCATTGCCGACCCTTTAAATATTTAATACGAAACACTAAATTATCATCATCATAACAGCTAACCGTCCAATGCTAGAGATAGGCCTCTCCCATAAATTGCCATAACGACCGATCTGCTTAATAAAACACATAGGTAAAACAAAATAATATTATTAATTTTACCTGCACCGCGCGGTTTCACTCCCGTTATTATATTTTCTCACCGTGTTAAACCTTCTCTGGACTCACACAAATAATTTTAGAGCAAAATTAGCCAAATCAGTCGAGCTTTTCTCAAGTTTCAGCAAGACTCAGACGAGAAACAGCCATTTGTCAGTAGCCTATGTGATATTCGTGGACGCTATTTACATTCCAAATTTCATGCCAACCGGTTAAGCATCACGGAGATACGTGGTAACAAACATAGACACACACCTACCCACATTCGCATTTACCAATATTAGTAGGATATAAAAAAAAGAAAGGAAGACTTGTTTATTTATTAAATAAATCTTTCTAACATTTCCTTTTCTGAGGTTATATGTTCACTACAAAAGGTTGATGGGTTGATTTTATTACACTTTACGTAATATAATGGATGGTGACCACTTACTTGATGTACGGATCGCATGCGTTGGCGAGCGCGGGCGTGCGGGATGGAAGGTGTTTCGCCTTTAGAATATGCACCTGTAACCTTTCCGTCACCGCCTCATACTTCAACGTGAACCAAACTCGACCCTATGGACAAATTATACTCGGTATAATCATAATCATCATAAACATCATTTATTAGCAACAAATTTAGTGCTTAGTTATAATTGAAGCCCTTGATAATGAGATGTTATCGTCTCAAATTATTTTTAAAAAAAGCTGTCTATTTAGATGGCGGTAACTCAACTGGCGAGCCCAAGAGAATGTAAGCACTACGTTTGGCGAGCTATGGTGAATGTGTAGGGAATTCAACATTGGTTGCTCCTGCTGTCACTGTCTTTCATACTTCTGGCTGGCAAAGTCATAGTACGTACTACGTAGTACATTATCTTTAGTCTTACTGGAGTGAAAATGAAATACAAACAAAAAGAAAAAAAATCGCTTGACACGAGACGAAACAAAAACGGAGTTACCAACTTTTTTCTTCTTTTGATAACCTTTCACAGTATGGCAGTAGGGCAGCTAGCGCCATCTGTCAAAGCATTCGGAACAATTTTTTTTAAATCTCGAATCGAAAACATTTTTTGAAGGTATAACCGTTCAGGAGTTATGACGCCATAGACATATACATATACACACATATACTCACTAAAACATACACCTCCCTCTTTCGTCAGGGGTGAAGTGGAACATGAAACTGTATACACAACGCAGCAAGAGAGCTTTCGAATGTTATGCTATGTTTCTACTGCTAGAATCTAGATCTTGAGCGTGAATACTTGCGTCTTAATCCACCACGCAGACCCAATACGGGTTGGTGGATGGAACATGTCATTCAAAATTTTATTTCTTAGATAATGCTGGTTTCTTCACGATATTTACTTACAATATCTACTAAACATAACAATGCAACACTTTTATTATCTTAAACCTTTTTTTTCCTACGAATGACGTAATACAGAACTTGAAAGAACATAGATAAATCTGGCTACAGAAAAACAACTTTTATACAATGTAATTATGCAATATTTTTATAGCTCTAAGACAATTTGGGCAATATTATACAAAGGTGGTGTACGTGGTTTAGGTTTATACTACTTAATACTTACGTATATAGTATATTAGGAATGCTAAGTATAGATGAATAGGCCTAGAGGACTCTCACTTTTTGAGTGAGAGTCCAAACATAGGTATTTTGTCAGTTTTTCATACCAAATTAAAACTAAATCGATGCGTGAGTCTAGATTTACGCTATTACAATTCTAGAGCACAAACCTTCGTATGAGTAACATTAGGCTCTAGGGAAATTTTACTCAGTGATTAGGTTCGTCATTAGTATGATTTGTTTGTGTCAACTAAATAAATAGGCTCTATGATGTTTAAGGCTTTTAAATTAGTGACTAAGGCCCTGATTCATTATTGTACTTTGAACTTTGATCATTATTGAACTTCTGTTAGTTATCTTTCGAATCTATCGTTGTCTTTGTTCATCAACATAATATGACATGAGACAAGCCACTGAAATAACAGTTTTTTATAAAAAGGGGCGCTATTACTAATATATAATCTATAATTTAATCTGCACCTTTTTAGTCCACACATCAGTGCGCTGCTTGGTGACACAAATAAGTATCGTAGTATGTTGTGTATTCGCTCGTATATAGTTTAACTAGCTCAGATCAATGAGTTAAGCATTGTTCCGCGCGTTTACTTCATCTCGAGGGCTTCTGTGCTTTAGACGCTGTCCCAGCTTTCTATGACGGAAGCTTTAAGACGGCTTAATAACTTCATCATCAGAGTTTGACTCATACAAATTTAATTTTTCTTACGCATAAATAATTAAGCATGAGCTTTATTTACCAGTTAAAATGTGATTTATTTATTTTGCAAATTAACTTGAGGTTACCCAGACCGACATAAAAACGCCCATGTTTTTCCTGCCTAACCCAGTGTGTTGTAAAAATATGACGCTCAAATCCACATAATCCGTCAGAAAGGGTCGTAAAACAAGTAATTTTGACGCGAAATTAAAATGTGTAGCCTGATATTTACCCGCTTGATCTAATTAAATCTTGGATGACCCTTTAGGGTAAGGATGACCCTTGTGTCAAGCTTAGGGGATCTGTGTTTGTGATGCTTAATGTTATTTGAACACTTGTGGTACCTATTGAGCGTTTATTTTATTCTGTAATTTGAACGCTTGAGGTTCGATATCGAATAACATTGATAGTGTTTATTGAGTTTCAAAGATAATGATAAGATAAAATAATGATGAGAATTAAGTTTAAGGAAACATGCGATACAACACAGAGTAGTAATACAGAGGAACAGCTCCCTAAAAACGTCATTTATAATAGCCTTACATCACAAGAATAACTTAGAAACGTCTTACAAGCTAGGAAAATTTACGCCAGTTCCAACGCGCCCATGCCCATGCAACCCAGTCATTGTTGTTGCCACGTAAAAGACGTTTAACACCGGCTGGGTTCCTATCCCTTTTTGGCATGATCTTTGATATTTTTATGGATGCCGAGTAGAGTTGGAGCACATTCAGTCTCGAAGATAATGGGTTGATGGTCATTTTAATTTCTAGATCAAAACAGTATAATTTTTGAAGGGCCGGTGAAAATAATGTTTAGTATCAATTTCAAAACCAAATTTCAAAAAAAAGAAGTAACAGTCATATATATTTTCCGTTGATTAAATAGTGCTCTATATTCTCTTGGATGATAACTTCTCCCAATAAAACTTGAACTCATTTCTGAACTTTTTTACGCGAGTTCTAAAAGAAGACCGCAACTAAAGCCCATAAATTGCTTTCCGTACAAATACAATTCAGGGTGGAAAAGTTGAACCCATAAATATTCATTAGGAGGCTGGTCTTGATCTAAATAGTTTGTTGTTCTCAATCAGTGAGCTAAAGTGGAAGAATATTAAAAAGTTTTTTGAGAGAGTGGATAGGATTTCGCCCAGTAAAGCTGATTTCGGCGTGAGAGTCACTGAAATTCCCAAGGTATATTTTCCTGTTAGTTTAAAATTAGGTCAAAAACAGCGTTATAGGAATAATACAAAATTTTCGCTCTGTAATAATAGTGTTCTACATTAAAGACCCTTTGAATAAATAAGGTTTTTAAAAGGTAAAAAATATTATAGAAGTGTGTAAATAAATCAGTTTTTCGTTCGGCTCTTTAGTTACTCATCCCGCTCAAACTTATCCCGCAGGATCAGGTGAGCTAATGAATATTTTTAATCTTTAAACTGATCCCATTCATACCAGGGCATTTACAGCTGCATTGCAGATTTTTGCATTTTTGCCATATTGAATGGGTCGAAATTCGATCATACGACTCTTTAGTAGCATTGCATTTGTATTAGTAGTATTGCTCCCCAGAAAACACCTACTAAAACTACTCGACCACTAACTATCTTTCCAGCTTCAAGCTTCAGGATAAAGTGCTATCTTTATAACAATCAGGTTACGAGCTCAGCTTCACTACATAATTAGCACAGGTAATTTCAAACTCTTCACAGATACGGGAAAAAGATAGCCCATTTGACAAACGCATCAACTTTCAAATCAAAAACAAAAAAAACTAATTTGTGAACCAAATAACAATAGAGTAAAAAATAACTTGCTTGAACAAATACAAAATAAGCTGGTGACAAAAAAGATTAATTCAAGATGGTTCAAGGTCTTTAAAACTAATAGTGAGAATGAAAGAAAGTAATTTGCACTTTGAAAATGAATGACATTGCCCTATTCTCAGCTATACCTATGTAAAAAAAAAAAGTTTTATCGAGGCAGAAGTTAGAGTTTCATACTAAGTTTGCAGTTACAAAGTTTGTAGGTATGGAGTCACTACTCTGTGTTTCTGTCATCATTAAAAACCGTGCATATTATAGTCTTTTTTTAATAAAACAAAATGTATTTTCCTTGCCTTAGTTGAGGTTAGTTATCTTTATTCATATACATTTTTCAACATAATCCTCCAAAAAATATTTATTTTTATTCATTACTAAGAATAACATTTGAGTCATCAAGTGAACTAGCTCTTCCCCACAAGTTGAAATACTGGATGAACCTTTTCAAGGGATCTTACGAGACGTGATGTGATTCAACCGCGAAATTGAATTAGGAATGACAGGACCTAATTAGGATACACTTTGTCGTTGCTAAAATGGGTTTTAATTTATTCTTGTGATACTTGAAGTAACCTTTGACATTTCTAGTCGTGTGAAAGTTCTCACCTGAAATTCAAGTTAGAAAGTCTGCTTTTATACCTGTGGTTGTATCATGACGACCAATGTGGCGCGGCGTGCGAAGGTCCGTCTGCGACGCGGGAGGTTGCGGGTTCGATTCCTTCCTTAGACAAATGTTTGTACGATCTTCAAATATTTGTTCCGGGTGTTTTGGGTATTTTCTATGTATAATAAAAAATATCTATCTATGTATTAGACTTATATATCAGTCATCTAGTACCCAAAACACAAGCTCTGTTTAGCTTAGGGCTAGATGATGGTGTGTGGAATGTCCAGCATTATTTATTTATTATTTGTAATAATGGAACTTACAACATGTCCTTCCGGCCACATGAGGTCTTCGTCGAGGCAATCTGACTTGTAGAGCGCTGGATCCAGGACTCCAAGATCAGCGGTGTTCGCTGCAGAAATACGAGAACTTGGTAAATAATACAAAGAATAAATATTAAAAAAAGCAATAAGTTGTACAGTTTTTTTATGATAAAGCTCCTAGAGTTTTTTTTAAATATTTATTCATTCAAGATCAAGATCCAACCCACTGTCTCAGCCTACTAATAAAATAAGTTATTAATTTTGGATATATTTTGTCTGTTAGTGGTTTAATACGCTATAACGGCTAAAGCAATATGGATGAAATTTATAATATACTTAGAGTAGCATATTAATTACTTTTTTATCTAAATACCACGCAAGCTAAGCTTAACAGCTAATTTATGTACATTTCTGTCAATTCTGATTAGAAATAAATAACTTTTAAACGAGTAGTCCATTCACCTCACTTTAGTGTGCAAGTAGGCAGGGAAAAGTAATGAAGCATTGGATCACCATCCCTACTAATTGTGAGTGACGATGGGTCAAGGACGCAATACGTGCCTTTTTACGGATATACTGCCGTATGTTTTTCTGTCACTGCACGGGTAACATAATTGTTGTGTTTGCTTAGGGACCCAATTCTATTAGAGAAATAGTTCCAAAACGACACTGGCCATGCTATTATGTCAGTAGAGTATTATTATTAGTATTTTAGCCTTTTTATTTTCAAATGATAATATTTTTATTTGATTATAATTATTTTAATTTGAATGAACGAACGCTCCTAAATATTTATATACCTAGAGGTATTGTCCGTAAATCCCGTGCCCGCCCGCCAATGTATTTTTTTAATATTCCACTGATTTGGCAACCAAGCGTGCGGCCCACTTGATGGCAAGCGGTTACCGTAGTCTAGTACGCCTGCAACATCAGAGATATGACTTGCATGTTACCACCCTGAGACGTTACTTGGAAAGTCTCATGTGCCTGTAATTTCACCGGAAACCATACTCTTCAAACCGGAACACAGCAATGCAAGCACTACTGCTTGGCCACAGAAAAAGACCTAGGTATGGTGATAGTCCTTCCCCGGACAAGCTCTATCACAAAGAACTCATGTGCAGAATCTCATGTATAAAAGCGCATGTATATACTATAAATATTATAATAAAATAGAACAAACGGCTATAGATTTAAAGTAGATATTCCTTCGTCAACTGTTACTGTTGTCGAGTCACGTAACTCTGTGCGCCTTATGAGCGAAGTACTCTCTTTTAACTCTCATTTTGAATCAATTTGAATGCTTGTCATTATTTTATCAATGAAATAAAAACTAACAACAACGCTAGCTAACAGAGGTTTAAATTATGTTATGACTAAAGTCCTCAATTATTGTTCATAATTCATTTGATTGAATTGATATAACTTTCTCTAAGTTCTTTGGACAAGAATAGGATCAATTTGTGTTGAGTGTATTAAAGAGAAATACCGAGGCTTTCCGATTGAAGGCAATATAAATATAAATAAAGGCTTTCCGATTGAAGGCTTACCTGTGTTTTCGAAGAAAGCCAGTTACTTTCGCGATGTCGAATAGAAACAAAATATCTATGTGATATCCTAGAAAGTATCTCCTCATAAAAATGAAAAACCTTGAAATTAAAAATAAGAACAGTAAATTATGTATGCCTTGGCAAAATCAAAAAAAGTAGTTTTTTTGAAGCTGAAAACGTCAATGAGTTCAGAGTGCTTAGCACGAAAAACTCGTTTGACAACGGTAAATGTAAACGTATCGTCCAGCTGACAATCTGTATAGGATTTTTAACAGCGCCTCTTTAGTGCATTAAATAAACTACCAAAATTCCTTACAAATTGACAGCTGGACGATACGTTTATGTTTACGGTTGTCAAACGAGTCTTTCGTGTTAAGCGTAAGCACTGTGTATGTGTTCCATTTTTCTAAAAGTGTCACGGAATTCTATATACAATCAAGTTACTATTTACTGAGTACGCCAATAATACTCCAATAACAAAGACATTTTCTAGTAAACAATGGTATTAAATTTATCACTGTATTTATTAATCATCGTCGATGACTGAGGTCCTATTATTCGGCATCACAGTGTTATTGGTACTGAATGGAATCTGACGCTTTTGCGAGTAAATATAATAAAATATTTTGCCATTTCAACAGCTGCGTAATACACTCAATGATAGACTAATGAAATACTTATGCTATATTTTCTGAATACTATCTTGGGATAATGCAAAAATATTTTAGAAACTTACATTTGCAAAAGCTTCCATTAACTTAAATGATTATAATAGTAGATAGACCACTGACTCATACAAACTTAATTTTAGGGGCAAAGTTTCTTCGAGATCTGAAGCCTGTAAACTCATCACAGTGAAACCTTGTTAACACCACCCAAAGAGCACTGGTGGTCTAGTGGTAGTGACCCAGCCTTCTGATCCTAAGAATTTGGGTTCGAAACCGGTCGTGCTTAACTCTCGAAAGTGAAAGGTGAACTCAAAACTCGAATGAAATGTGCCATCGACCAATCCGCATGGGTCCGCGTGGAGGATTAAGACCCAATCACTCTCGCTTGAGAGTAGGCCCACTGGCCACTTCCCAGCAGTAGGAACGTTAGAAGGCTGTCATTATAATTAGTGACACCTTACTGATTTTAAGAACGAGAGAACTGTTACATAGAATGTGTTAATGCCGTAGCAGTTTCGTAGACACTTTCGGATTTACGATTGCGGTGGTCCTTGAAAAAAGCATTTGAGTCCAACTAGGTCAGTACGTCAATTTTATTGTTGAAAAATGCAGCTAATCCAATCACAATCCAAGAATATATTTTAAGGATAATAAATATAAAAGTTACTACTAATTTAAAACGTTCTATAATCCTTTTTCTTAGTTTATAAAATTATGATGAATTTGGGGGTTTATCTACTCTTGCAAAACTAGAATAGTTGCAAGCAATAATGTTAAGTTCCTACTAGCTTTATATGTCATTTTTTGTTGAAAAGCCACTCATTGCATGGGACAATATTATATGCACAATAATAGGTACAGTGTAAATATTCCTTTATGTTAATAAGTAACTTTATTTTAATTGTTTATGAAATCAAAGTTAATTTTTAACCGCATGTGAGTGTCACTGTGCCATTAAGCAGTCGGTCCCGGCTTTTTGGAGCGAAAAAGCGTTGGAACTAATGTCAAAAGTAAATTGGAATTTCATGCAAGCAGAAAAAGATGCAAATAAATTGACTGAAAACTTTCTAAGCACTGTTAGTGATATTATAAAAAACTGCACAAATACATTTTCAATACCTAATAGGAAACAGACTATACAACCCTGGATCACTCCTGGGATGCTAAGGTGCATGCGATTTAGAGACACCCTGCATCGACGTCAACAAAAATCGCCCAAAGACAAAGACCTTGAAACTACCTACAAGCGCTACAGAAACTACTGTAACAACATCCTACATAACTTAAAAAACAGACATGACAAATCTGAGCTTCACGATGCTAAACAAGATATTAAAAGAACTTGGAATGTTATTAAACGTGTTTGTGGTCTCAATAACTCTAATACGACAGACATGGCTAGTGAACTTCTACAACCTGAAATGACACCCCTTAAAACTTAGCTGCCAAAATTCTACAAAAGCTAAATATGACACAAGACAGTCTAGTACAAATGTACAAACCAGAAAACACTCAGTTAAATTCTTTCATGCTATTAGGCACTGACGAAGTAGAGGTAAACAAAATAGTAACCTCTCTAAAGAACACTTCATCAAGTGGTTGGGATGGATTGTCATCGATACTTTTGAAGAGATGTATTAGTATTCTAATCAAACCTATAACTTTTCTGTGCAACCTGTGTCTTTCTACTGGTGTCTTCCCGAAGATGTTAAAAGAATCAGTTGTAATTCCAATTTACAAGTCGGGGGATAGAGACAGTATCACAAATTATCGCCCAATATCTCTACTACCGACCTTGGCCAAGATCCTGGAGAAACTTATTAATACACGGTTAGTTAAATACCTGGAAGCAAATAATATCCTCTCACCAAACCAATATGGGTTCAGAGGAAGAAGATCCACTAATGATGCAATTGAAACAGTTATCACACATGTAGTAAATTCTCTTGACAAAAAACAAAAATGTATTGGGCTCTTCCTGGATTTGGCCAAGGCCTTCGATACTGTCTCTATTCCACTCCTATTGCGAAAGCTAGAGTCTGTTGGAGTGCGTGGTCTTCCCCTAGATCTCTTTAGGGATTATTTACGAGAACGATTTCAAACAGTGAGGTTAAGTAACTGTTACAGTTCCAAACAGCCGGTGAATTTTGGGGTTCCGCAGGGATCTGTCCTGGGACCAACACTATTTCTGGTATATCTAAATAGCCTTTGTAACACTGAACTGCCTAACGCTAAAATAACATCTTTTGCTGATGACACTGTTATCATATTTAGTGGATCAACATGGGAAGAAGCCCGCTTTGCAGCCGAGAATGGAATGCGCAAAATAACTTATTGGCTTAATATGAACTTGTTAACACTAAACTTATCTAAAACCAAATACGTAACATTTTCTATATATAACAACCACCAGCCTGATTCCAATTTCATTTTAAAAGCACATAGTTGTTCTATTACTGATGACAATCAATGTGAATGTCAAACCCTATCTGCCACGGACTGTATAAAATACCTTGGTATAACAATCGATAAAAATCTCAATTGGAGGTCCCAAATCGACACTCTTAAAGCACGCGTTCGTAAATTAGTACATATTTTCAAAAAAATTAGACACCTTAAAGACGAAAGAACAAATAAAACTGTTTACCTGACTCTATGCCAATCAATACTAACTTATGGGATCTCAGCATGGGGAGGTGCAGCAAAGACTTCACTTATCAAGCTAGAGCGCACTCAGCGTTCTATTCTAAAAGTTTTAAATTTTAAACCATTTCGGTTCCCAACAATCGACCTCTATAAAGAAACAAAAGTGCTTACTGTAAGGCAGCTGTTTATAAAAATAATAGTTTTAAGACAACACACTTATCCTATCCATGCTGAGAATGTGAATCGCAGAAGAACACACGAGGTATATAAAGTTCCCACCTGCAAAACTAGTTTCGCACAAAATTTTGCATATTTTCTGGCACCTCGTTTATATAACCGTATCAGTAAAGTCGTAGTGCTTAAGGATAAAACCAGGTATGTTTGCGGAAACGCCATTGAAGAGTTTCTACGTCAGTTAGACTACGAAGAAACGGAGCAGTTATTTTTAATTATAAAATAGGTTCTATTTTGTGTAGTTTCTAATAACTAGTTAGCTAAACCTACGCCGATAGATAGAAGAAATGTAAATAAGTTCCTAATTAAAATACTAACATATTCTATGACTTCTATTTTCTTTTGCTTTTCTTTATTTTCTTATGTCTATCATAGCATTATAATTGAGGCATTCTAATATGCTACCTATATTAAGTAATGCCATGCTTAACCTGTTATGATGACCTAGCTTTATATTTAGACTATTTTGTAGCTGTAAGTACTATTGCCTAAATTTAAACCAAAAGTTCTTGCTGAGTGCAATAATTTGCGCTCTTTTCTACTTGCCTATAATTTGTCTGCTGTTGTCGTTTAATCATAATATATAATATCAGTGATTTATTCATATACCTACATAAACTAAAGAAAGACCAAGGATATAATACAATGGGGTGTGAAGCGCTACCTTGCTGTCACACAGTTTTATACTAGCACAGAAGGTATAGTCCTAAATGCCAATTCTAAGTTTACATAACTTGATACTCTTTGTTTTATAATACTCGCAAAAATGGTTGTAATACCAAAATCGCTTTTTATACTTACTATTGTAGTTTGCCAATTCTAGTGTAGCTTGAGCAAAAGTACCTACCACTACTACTTTTTTTTTTTTTTTTTTTTTTAGTCTCGAATCGGAAACCTCTCATTAAGCTGACGTATTTATATTAGGTACCTATCCTAATTAATTAAGTCTTGTAAACTAGGTGTATCTATACTCTCTTTTTATAATTATCACTGTATGTAAGCTATTAGTTAAGTTTAGTTTAAGTTATTGTAAGGCAAACAATTTTCCTGATTAATAAATTATCTTTATCTTTATCTTTTTCAAAGTTGTTAGGCCATGACAGAGGCCTTCGGGCGGCCTAGAAACTCTGTCACCAGAGTTTGCCACTGGCTTATAAGAACGAACAAACGAACTGTGCCATTCTACGTCAACATTAAAAGCTCATTATTATTCCTACCCTTTAACCGCAGCAACCCATACCGAGAGTACCTATGGTTCTTTTAATTATGTATTCAAAGCACTGAGCTACATAATTAAATAAAAGCTTGTGGTTAATAGAGATTTATCGAGAGCACGCGCCTTTAAATAAATAAATACTAATAAACATTAACTCGACCCACTCCATCTAGCTCCAAACTAAACATTGTTTTATACAGATTTTACAGAGATTTATACCAGTTATTTATTAGATTACTATTTTTTTTGCAATGGTTTGACCTCGGTGGTGCGGTAGGCAAGGTCGGTTGAGAAGCGAAAGCGGGCTTAATTTCCACTACAGGACAATCTTTGCACGATCTGCAATTTTTTTTTCACAAGCCCTAAATACACTAAAATACTCTGTGACAACAATGATAAAAATGTAACATATTTGAAACCAAGAGATATAATAAGGATAAGAATAAGGAAGTTAGTGTAGCTAAATTGATAGAAATACTAGGCTTGTAAATGAAATGCAGCTTTAACTAATGACTAACGGCTAAAACAAGCTTGTCATAAAAGGCGTGGTGGTCACTGAACCCTAATGGAGTGGATAATTTGCTTCCACCCATTGCGGGCCGAATATACGAGTAGTTTGTATAGCACCGCATGTTGAATAGTAAGTACATAATTGTGTGTTAAAATATTCTTCAATGTTCGATGTTACCGATCAGCGATAAAGCCTTTTTTTTCAATAAATAAAAAAAAAGTACATTATGTACACGACATATACAAATATTACATACAAATATTAATAAGTAGGTACTTTTCATCATAGTCATTTTCACTCAAACCAGATTTGGCTTCTGACTCTTTCTTATACAAAGTTACTCACTTTATCATCATGATCAATTAGTGCGGGAGTTTTTCAGGTTTTTACATACCTACTTATATTTTTGGCCTGAGCCTCACCTAGTTCGATATTATAAAGAGGGATCATCAAAAAAAAGCTAGGAACACAGCCGAGTTTGTTGCCAGATTCTTCTAGGCTGGGGCGCGTGGTACTGGTGTAAATTTAGACGTTTCAAAATGATCCTTGTGATATTATTGAATAAATATACCACCGAGAGCACCGAGAGCACCGGTGGTCTAGTGGTAGTGACCCCGCCTTCCGATCCTAAGGTCGTGGGTTCAAACCCGGTCGTGCACCAATGGATTTTTCTGTTCGAAAAATGTAAGTGCGCAATGCCAATGCTCTCATACGGTGAAGGAAAACATCGTGAGTAAACCGGCATGTCCAAGAACTAAAAATTCGAATGGCATGTGCCATCCACCAATCCGCATCAAGAACGAGTTTGTGAAATTATTGTTAGAAACATAATACCATCTGTAACGCCAATGTTTTTGAAATGATTTGAATGATTCTAATTACATAATTCACTGAAATACTGCTCGAAACTAGAACAGCAGGATTATATATTGCTGACACAATATAGCTTATACCTAAATATAATAATTGTGAGATAGACATAACAAGTAATGTCGAGACATGCAGTCAGCCGAATGCTCGACAGGTATAACCACATTACCAAGTGCTCGGCTGGGTTTACCTGTAATCAAGGCATCACTCGCCCACGTAACTCTCTCAGCCACGTAACACTCTCAGTGATATTTTGCCCTTTAGCTACAGTACGTTATAATCAAAATGTTATGCATTTAATATGTAAGTAACATGAAAATAATGTGTGTTAATTATTTGGTTCCCATTGCTTAGTTTGAACCTAGATTGAGTAAAATAAGTCCGTTCAAATAAAAAATATATACTATTTTCGACTCGCTAGAAAAAGATTTTATACGACTTATTTGCGCTTTTTTTTGTACCATACATCTTACAATATACTTAATAAATATTAAGTAATTAATTATCGTTTTACCAGAATATGTTTTTGTATCTGATACTTTTGACCTTTTATTAAAACGGTCTAACGAAGCACATGACTTTGTATTCAAACCCTTGAAAACTTTCCACAATTAAGAAAGTAATTATAATATAATTCCATTGCGTATGTTAAACTCAACCCGAAACTTCTGCCCGCGGATAATTTTACCCAATAACTTCGCTTCTAGGGTAGTTTTACCTGAATTAAGCAACGAAGATAATCACTGATGCATGGTATTGAATCATGCGTGTTCAAGTTTATAACAGTTGGCTGCATATTTAATAATATCATCTCCGCTAGGCTGATTTAAGACCTTTTATTAACCGTTGAAAAACAAAGACGGACTCATGTCGACGCGTATTATACTTGCTTACATTATGTACACAACATTTTTATGTATTTTTTTTATATGAGTGACATATGAGTCTAGCGACAGATTGATACTAGAAAAATGTAGGTAAACAGTGAGCGCGAATTGTGTCGCAGCGCACACTATTGAAAACCAGCGCTACAGTGGACATGTAAATGTATGTAATGTAGCAAATACTGAGTACCTCTTTCATTACTTAAGGGCTGGTCACACGCGCCTGCGTATGCGTACGCGTAAGCGTTGATGTGGGCGTACCATGACGTTGCATTATATGAAACTGTATGGGACGTAATGCACACCGCTTGCGTGACGTGCTCGTGGCTCTCAAATGTGCGTGGCTACGTCTAAGAGCTCCGTACACATCCGGTGTACCGTGGTGTATAATTTTTTTTTTTTAATTGCTTTTTTATGTTTGTGTGGGGCAAAATAAATTATTTCTACTCTATTCTATGCATGATAAAAGTTCATCATTTCATTTTCATGTACTTAGTAGAGGTATGGCGTCATACTTGTTTTAAATATAGTTACGTAATACCACAGATAACATAATACTAATACTAAATCTGTTCTGTGACACGGTCGATAATTCAGTCCCGTTCAATAATGTAGCACAGAGTAATTTAGTCAACACAATAATACATGTATAATGAGAAGTGACGTACGTGCTATAGTGTAACCGCTTGGAACTTACATTATGGTAAGTTCGGGGTAGTTGGCCTAACTAACTTTGAGCACCTATTGTCAGGAAACCATTATGGTAAAACGGCCATACGGCTGCTGAATGATAAACACGCATGCTAAATTAAATTTTCGTTTTGTCCTATCAAAACTTAATAAAAAAAACTATTAAAAACTCACTAAAAAATTTGATATGTTTGTACGTTTTAACAAAAAAGAACGCACAAACACTACTGTGGTCTAGAAAATTGGATACGTCGTCGTAACTGTATTTTTTCCAGTTATCAAGGGACTGTAAAAGGGTCTTTTGTCCATTTTTGGGACGTCACTCGTGTCGGTCTTTTGCAACTCTCAAAGAGCCTTTACAGTTTTGTTTTACATCATTCATAAGGTGAGCGAGTAATAAAACTCTCTGCTCGTAAATATGAGATTTATTTATGAAAAAAGAACGCAGGTAGTAAACAAAATGAACATATTTACATAGTGTAAGTAAATAAGGTTATAAAGTCTAGCTAGGGTGTCTAAGACTTTCCTAAACAAGGATGTATGAACATTGTTATTACGTACAAACTAAATAGTAGAGCAAGAATGCTTTATTTACTAGAGTGTAAGATATTACACAGCAGACAAGCTAATACTAAAAGTTGGTTTCTTATAAAAAAAAAATCACCTAAAATATATTCGTTTAATTTGATGACAAAAACGTGACAAAAAATTCAATTTTCTAAGTAGATAATTTTTAAACGGAGATATTAACCAAATTCTGTAATCTAAGACAAATATCTACGCTCGAGTAGTGGATAACAAATTTGGATGTAAACTTTTAGATGGAATGTAAGTAATTTTTATTAAAATACTTCTAACAGAAAATTTTAAGAGATGATGGCTTGAAATTAGGAAATATAAAATGTAGATGCGACCATTTTTGAATAGTAACACGTAACAAATAATAAGTAATCTATGTAAAGTACTTAGTCTGTATTTAAATTAATAATCAGTCGTGCAGCTAGTTCAACAAACACAAACATTATTATAGTTCAAACGGGTAATTAAAATACATGTCATTACAATGCGGGAACGTAGAGCACCTGTGTTTTATTACTAAAATTCGATGTTGCTTTTTTAGAAATTAGTCATTGCTAACACATGATTGGACGAGAATGTCGAACAGGTTCTATGAGCTTATATGCAACGCGTGTTTGAACAGATTCTATGAGCTTATATTGCAACACGTGTTTATTTTTAATTTGGCATCAGCCCTAGTACAATATTTGTTGTTTTATATTATTTAAAACTGAATGTTTGGTGCGTGAGTTATGAGAATAATAAATAGTCATCGATACTGAACTGAAATAAAATTATTATATAAACATTGTGTAGAATAATTAAAAACACTAATACGAACTATTCAAATAAAATAATAAACACTTTAACACAACAAAATAAAAATTGGGATTCGGACAAACTATTTTTTTATATACTATTAAGCTGATAACATTATCTGATAATATATTTTTAAATGTATGTTAATAATTATGAAAGATAACACTATTTTATTCTATTTCTATAGGTAAATATATTATTATTAGTTTGTGTCTGCGATTTTCCGCATTATCGCTCACAGTCAGAAAAAGTTCCCTTTATACTTTGTTACGGGCCTTTCATTTTATATATTGTATGGGTAAATGGAGAAAATCTTTTTCTTGATGGTGGAGGTTATTTTATATTGCAGAAACGTTTTATCTACAGTAATAATATTTCTGGATCTAGATGCATAATATACATTCTTAGTGTTGTTTAACAATGTTTACTTGTTTTCATAATTATGTAATAAGGTTAGGTAAGGAAGCAGTTTCATGAAAAATACTGAACAGCGCATCAACTAAATCTTTTTCTTGATGGTGGAGGTTATTTTATATTGCAGAAACGTTTTATCTACAGTAATAATATTTCTGGATCTAGATGCATAATATACATTCTTAGTGTTGTTTAACAATGTTTACTTGTTTTCATAATTATGTAATAAGGTTAGGTAAGGAAGCAGTTTCATGAAAAATACTGAACAGCGCATCAACTAAATACAAGACAATGTTAACTCATTTACTGTGTATTAAAGTGGATGCTAGTATCATATTTACGTGTTTTATGCTTCGAATGGTACGTAAAGCACAAAACTTTACAGAATCCGTCACCAGAATCAGTCAACTATCAATTTGCCCAAGTGACAGCAACTTTAGCAATTTAAAGCACTAATTTAGTTTTGCCCTTTACATAACTACATTTCCTTCGTGGGTCAGTCTATTTTTGGCTCTATACCGAGCATTGACGTATAGAGCATGTCCATCTATGTCCTAAACAAGGCCCAAACATAATCGTGTTTCACTGATGTTTCAATTTACGCTTCGGGGACACGACATGGGTGTGTATTGATGAAGTGAAATCTAGGAAGCTTGGAAAGGAATTGGACATTAGACTGGTTCAAAGTAGTAAATAAAAAAGTTTGTGTGAGTCCGTAGCCAACTCTCATACAATCTCTTAAAATCCAACACCACCACACTTAGGTACTCGTTAGTTAGTCTATTGTCTACTAGGTTCATTAAAAATAATATTGTGGAATTTATTTAAATATTCGATTTGCAGATTTGCATAACTAAACAAACCTTACCAAAGGAGTTAGAGATAATTTTAAGCATTTTAAAACCGTTTTATGAAATGCATTTACTGACCAACTAACTTAATTTTATCAAAATCTTACCTTCAACCAAAATACACTTTTAGGTGAAGTTTTAGCTGGGTCAAGGCTAAAAAGCGACCAAAATATGAATAACAATGAAATTGAGAGAATGAGAATTGAAAGTACAACTATACTGTCATTTACAAGAGGTAGTTATAGTACCTCTTATAAAAATGACTAGTAGTTTGAAAACGAGTTTATTTTGGCTTAGAAACGTGAAACTCCGCTGGGATACAGCGTCTTATAGCACAAACTCCTCCAAGTTTTTCGCGCCACTGCCTGAGCTAACGATGTCAAATTTTCCTTATATTTTAAGTTTGCGAATATATGCGAGCAATTAACAGGCTATAATCCTTGACGATTAGGAAAAAGTTTATATCATTATATGAAAACATATCTCGTCCAAACTTACTGAGAAGTAAAAAGGGTATAAAATCGATAATAAAAATAAGCAGCACGTTTATGATTTGACGCAGTTTTTTGATTGTAAATAGGCGCTACTGCATTGATGTAAATAGATGTAACATAGTGTGAAACACTTTTTTTTTTGCTTTTTTGTAAAAACATGTTTGTGAATATGTCGATACTGGCACGATCAAAATTGATGGTGAATATTTACAACTGTTATGCCAGCCATTTGTAGATTCTTCCTGAAATTCACACAAAACTCCAAAGATTTTCTGACTAAAAACTCGATCCAACATAGCATGTGCTCATGGTAAGCCTAGAGCTATTTATTAAAAACTCTCCTTTTCTGAAGTATCGCATATTATTACAAATTTTCTGGAAACACGCTTACATATTTGGTTCAACGTATCAGCATTGCCATTCAACGTGGCAATGCTCCACGCTTCCGTCTGGTAGTGATTTGGATCAGTTGACTTGTCTATTAATTGTTTGTAACGGTCTTGAGATGGCTCAACTGTTTTATATGTATTTTGTATATTTGTAATGTAATTATGAAAATAAAATACTCCATATTCTTTTTTCTTTTATATCTAGACTTACTGAATGAATTGGAGCGAAGTTGCGTGGGCATCGGCGGACTCAGCACGTCGCTGGCGAGACTGCTGACGCTGACCACGTCCCGCAGCTCTCCCAGCGACGACGAGCGTAACGTCGGCAGAGAGAAGTTCACTTCTTTGGTCCTGAAATATTTTGATTGGATAAGGATCGGCCGTAGCGGTAACAGGGGGGGTCATTGTCACGCGCAGGTCAATGAGACACGCCGCGCGCTGCTCTTTCGATTTCCAACAAGGATAACTATTTATGATATTGATCAAATAAACTCAATCGATTCAGGAGAAGTTCTCCCGCAATCATGGTGCATGTAACTGCACCGAAATATCGGGAATCAATTAAATTCACAAACCATAATAAATAATAAATATCCAGTTTTTAGTGAAAATTATATTTTCATATTTGTTTATGCATCTAAATATTTAAAAAAACTTTGTGTTACTGACAGACTGAGTGACTGACTGACTCACTGACTTACAATCAATGCACAGCCAAAAAAGTAAGTCCTAGAGACCTAATAAATATTTTCAGGGAGTGTTATCTTTTAACAAGTAGCGTGCACTAAAAATCAATTACCGAATTAAACTTCTAGAAAAATCAGCGGGAAAACTCATCGCAGATAAAGTCGCAGGGCATTTCAACTGGTTGATTTATAACGACTTCATTAATGCATTTCTATTATTTGTAATCATTTAACATAGCAAGATAAAGTTTATTGTATTTATTTTGCAACAACTTAAGAGACCTGATAAAATATACTGCGCACTGCAAAAGTGCAAACTAGATGAAAAATTTCCGCTTAGCTCAATAAAAACGTAAAGCTCAATTTTCACATTTCACTTGCGTGGGCTGTCTGAAAACTAGTTAAATTGCTATTGTTGCTGAACTTTCTAACTTTTAACAAACACATATTACATTATTGCTGCAAATCTGTTTAACATTGAGTTAACAACTAAAAGTTAGAAATAGCGTGAATATGATGAACAACACAGAATAATAACGACTTTTTAAAATGGATAATGCACTGATGCAATCTCACTAAGGGAATAAAAAGAGACCGGCAAACAGGAAAGAAACAATTTTGCTCATGGCAATTTTCTACTTGATTAAAGTTCAAGGAACAGACGATTATAGTCTACCTGCGCAGTAATGAACCTTATACACAATTGTAGGTATTTTATGTTGGTTCATTAGTGATTTTTTAACAAATACTGCACTGTTCTAAGTGCCATTAGTTAACTACATACCTACCTAATTAAAAGATTTCTTACTTTGATAGATTAGTATCTGGGTTTTTAGTTTTTTTAAACATATAATTTTAAACTAATTTAATAAAATAAATTTAATTAGAATTACTGAGTAAGAGCACAGCTGTGGTAAAAGCAAGGTCCATGGACACTAAAAAGGTACAAATAACTGTCTAAAAGTGTAGTATTCTTAATTTTATTTATTATTTTTAATTTTAGTATTTTAGCTTTACTTAACAATAAATTTAAGAAGGGTTATTTGAGTAAACTGCGGTTGTATTATAGGAATCAGACATTAAGGCTATAAAAAGCTAATAGCCGCAAATCCATTAGTGAATTGGGAAACCCACTCACAGTGATCTGACGACCTCGTCGAAGTGGTGGGAGAGTGCCCGGTACGGAAGCGAAAGGTTGTGGGTTCGATATTCGCTACTGGACAAAATGCTTGCATGATCTGCAATTATCTATATAAAATCGACTCGAATAACACTGCTCGTGTTTCTGTAACAAAAATATTGTATAATTATCTGATTTGTTCATAGCAGTGGATCATTTTTATAAATCACGTCGGTTTTGCCACAGTTTACTTTAGGCAGAAACTCTGTAGGTTATTATAATTAATAGTTATGTTCTTTTTGCTTACAAGACCCAATTTTGAAAATAAGTTACGGTTTTAAATAGTATCTCAAAACACAACAGGATTTTATTAAATTTACATTATAATATTTTTTAGTAATTCTTGCCAAGAAAATTTCTTATTCCATTTGGATTTGAAGGTCCTCTGCTTACAAGCCTTGTTCCGTCTCTTATTTATTACCTATTCTAAGCAGACGGCTAAAATTAGACTCGATAAATGTATTGTAGCTAATGTAATAGAGCCACAAAAGCCACGCAACATCGCCATTGGCGATTTTCAATGGTTGTAAAAAAAATAAGTAAAGAAATTGACTCGACGACGTCGATGGCGCGGTGGACGATTGTCCAATTGTGAAACGAGAGGTTACAGGATTGATAGCCGCTCCAGGACAAATGTTTACATGATATGCATATATTTGTATTGGGTATGGCTGTTGTGGTACCATCATATTCATAGTTTCAGATACCCACTACATAAATAATAAATAAATAAATAATGCTGGACAATCCACACAGCATCATCTAGCCCCAAGGTAAGCTGCTGTTAAACAGAGCTGTGTTATGGGTACTAGATGACTGATATATATTTAATATAATACAATACAATAAAGGGTCCGCCATATAACTTGTTTTTTTTGAAAATGCTATAAAAAAACTACTGAATATTATCAAATTTCTTTTTTTATTTGAAAGTAAAATCCTTCCGGTTAATAATGGAAAATAATTTCATTCAAATGGCTGCCTCGGCTGGCCATGCAGTAGCCTACACGATCGGTCCAATTTTTAAGCACATTATCGATTGTGTGCAGCTGTATTTCAATGGCTTCACGAATATTCTCCTTTAAAGCGTCAATAGTCCAACGGTGTCAAATCGGTTTCAGGGAACACCTTTCGTGTTAGCACAGGTACACTATGTTTTCGTAAAATTTGGACACAGGGCTTGTCCAAATTCCAAACAAAAGTTTTCTTATTTTTTTGTAAAATTAATAATTCTTACAACAAGAAAATCGGACAAGCAAACAAGTTTTCTACAGACAAGTAAAAGAAAAAAAAATAGAAATACTTCAAAAACTAAATTTCTCGAACAAAGCTGTTTACATTCTAGAAATTTTGAAATTATATTAACGTAAAAGAAAATTGGTAAATTATTTATTGAAGCGTTATATTAATGTAAGAGGTTGCTTCTAAATTAACATTTCTAAGTTTCTAAGCATTTAAAAAGTTCTATCCTAAAACTTAAAGTTGTCAGTACCACTGGTTATCTTTAGAACTAAAAATTCCTTTGATAAATTGTTAAAAAACAGTTAAAAATTTTAAACGATGAGTTCTACCTTTAGATAATAAAGCTAGATATGGGTGTTAGTGGTTAGGATATAGATAAATAGTACCTGGGGTAAAAAGTAATGACTTCATTCCATGGCAAACATAAAATGCACTAAAGACCAATTTTTAGACAGTTAGACTTACAGTTTAGACTTTCGTAGTCCCGCCCCGATCAACAAAAAGGCTTTTAAAGCGTTTCTTCTTGTCAGATTTATTTGCATAATACTAAATGTTAATTGTATCTTTTAAACTACAGAAACCTTAATTTCAAAGCCCAAACGTATCTTTGTACTCATACTTAGCAAAAACAGACGTTAAAGAATGACGTCATTCACAAAATTTAAAAGTCGTTTCTCGCAAATAAATATCTAGTGGGTCTTGCTAAAGTGATACCCGTTAGCACTTAGCAAGACCTGCTTAAATATTTACCAAAATCTCAAACAAATTGGCAGCTAGACGATACAGTTACGATACAATTTTGTTGATCAATAAATGTGGGAAACATTGTTGTTGATCAATAATAAAAACAAAGCTTATGATACTAAACCATAGTTTACTGCAATTACGTGCCTTTAGGGTCTGGCTCCTGTATTAAAATCAATCGTACTTCGGCACAAGATGACCCAAGAATGCCACTAACCGATTTTTATTACAAAATTTTTATTTAGTTCTTTTTGACGTTGTAATAATATTTTAAACGTCAAGCAATCATAATGTGACGTTTACTTCAAGGAAATAATTTGAAGCTCGTTTGTGCATCCCTGTACAATCTTTTTAGCTCAAAGAACTATTAAAATAAGAGCATTATGTAGTTTTCCAAAATAGCTGTATGTTAAAAATAACCTGCTTTTATTAAATTTTCGTACATTTTCGTACCTACATCAACCTGCCTCTACCCTGCGCTGCGGTTTATGTGGCCAAGGTATATTTCATCCTACTTGGTTTGTAACCTGTCAAGAAAAAGAACAAAGACAAATCGTTGACCTTTACAAAGTTGAAAAATTGCGTGAATGAGATTCCTTCGTTAATATCTGTTCTTAGATAGGGAAATGAGAATATATCAAAATGTTTAGCGGCGGTTTTTGTATTTTGCGTTCACTGTATCCTATTCCAAAATTAGGTTTTCCTGCCCTGGTTTCTTTCAAAGCCAAATAAAATAAAAGTAATTTCGTAATTACTGGTCCCGGAATCAGTTTAGTGTCGCGATTCTACACAATAAAGGGAACTTTTGGTTCTTGACATTTGAATATTTAACATTTCTAAGGTTTCTTCATTCACGTTTTAATTACGAAGTCTAAAATCTTTTCATGAACTAAAATGAAAAATCACTTTTTCCAGGTAATTTCACACGACACATTTTCTTAAACAAGTACCTACCTACCTGCAAACTTTAATTACAAGGTGCTAAAGAAGTCTCCTTTCTGTCGCCTAAAATACTATCAATAAGGTTGGATTCGACCAAACTCGAGCACTATTCGCAGCAGAGTATATCGTAGTACTTGTTTTTGACATTTCTTATTCCACATTACAAACCACATTTACAAAATACTTACATGTAGCACGGTCCAGAGATATCATGAGGCGGGTAGACGAGTATCGGCGGGGAGGGTACGGGGGAAGGGCTGTTCTTACGTCGACGAGCCACAAATACGCCAGCCATTACGATCAGAAGCACTAAAGCTGCGCTTGCGCCACCCAATGCTACCAACACCGCCTCTGCAAGAAAAGATGATAGTGGCAAAAGCCGAGATTCGTACTTAAGATGGACTGCGCTAGTTGCCAATCTAACAGCATGTTGATCATTAGAAAATAAAAATAAAACTGGTTTCGTGTAATAAAGTGACGACTGGGTTTTGTATCTTGAAACAGATACTACAAAACCCAGTTGTAGGATCTAGTCGTAGTTTTTTCCCACAATATACACGAGAGATGAAATCCTAATGTGTTATGTTGTATTATATAACAAGAAGACTATTTAGAATCTAAATTCTAGTAGATTTGTGAAGAGGTTAACCAGAGGGCCGAATAAGAGTAGTAGAGTTCTCTGTGATAGAGCTCGTCCGGGGAAGGACTACCACCATACCTATTTCTGCCGCCAAGCAGTAATGCTCGCATTGCTGTGTTCCGGTTCGAAGGGTATGGTTTCCGGTGAAATTACAGGCACATGAGACTAACCATCTAACGTCTCAGGGTGGTAACACGCAAGTGATATCTATGATGTTGCATGCGTACATAGGCTACGGTAACTGCTGACCATCAAGTGGGCCGTACGCTTGGTTACCCCTTTAGTAGTATTAAAAAAAAAAAAATTCTAAATGGCAATAGCTCTCATCTTACACAGTAGTATTCGATATGTTTCACATTTCACCTCAATCTATCCAAAATCCTAGTTATTGACAAGTTTGCTAAATAATGTTTATAAGTTTAGTATAAAAGATAGTTTGGTAAAAGTTCACCATTTAAGATGACGCCCTGTAGGGATTAAAGTCGGGAACTCAGTGAACTATGACTAGCGAGCGTGAAAAGGTCATCAATAGCCAAGAGATCAAGATCAAAATCTAATAGCTTAGAGATGGATCGGTAACCGCAAACTACCAATAAATCAGCAAAGTTTCTCATAGCATTTTCTTTCTCCGTTTTTAGCATGGAAACTTAAACTCTCGCCGCGCCGCGTCGCCAAAAGAGGATTTGTTATTGATTATCTACCTCTCACCAAAAACCTGTGACGTCATACACATCTACAAGTTCAATGGTACTATTATTTCTGAGCTTGTTTTCTTCTACAATAAAAAATGCGATATACTTTATTATTAATCATTGTAAAATGTAAAATCACTGTAATGCAAATTTTCATGCATAAAATTAAACGCCTCAAAGACCATTCCATTCTAATGGATCATTAATCTATCCCATTGCAAATCCCGAGTACTCTTTGTGAAGCTAATTTGTTATTAATTTTGAGCATAAAAAATCCGTTTCACATTTTAATAAACATGATATTTTCTCTTAGATCTGTAGGAATTTTCGACTTTTTCGAAAAGTGGTAGTCAGCATGTCCAAATATTGGTACATGCCCATATTTTGCAAAGTAGATCGTTTTCCATACGTGACAGGTTGCAAGCCCCTGGTTGTACTACTTGGGTTCCTTACTTACTTACTATACTTGATGACTTTAATCATTTCATTTTATACATAATCTTGCGGTTCTTAGCAAGTTGCCTATTTTTTCTATTTATATAAAACACAGTATCCACAATCTCTCTAGAAAATGTAAACGTAGCCTCCGGCCAGAGTCTTCTAAAATATTACTTGCAGTAAATAAATATACTTTAAACCTAGCTCGAATTTTGCACCGTTGGCTTTACCAGTCTATATTTTTCTTAGCTTTGGCTTTATGTAACTTTATAATACAAATGTAGCTTTTCTATAAAGATTTACTGTAGTAACCTATTACTAAATTATATAGGATGGTCCAAACATTGTGTGTCCAACCAAACATGACGTCATCATGGTAAGTAAGTTCGTGTGAGTCAGTGGCCAACTCTGGTGACAGAGTTTTAGGCCGCCCGAAAGCCTCTATCATGGCCTAACAACTTTGAAACAAAAAAAAAATATGCATGACTTTCGTTGTTTGAACAGTGGAGACCAATCAATAACACTTAACATAGCATTATTTATATGTAAAATATTGTTTTCTGAGAGTTTACTCCCACGTAGTATGTACCTACATAAATAATCCAATAGTGGACATCACAAAATGGAATACACTTATCTATACGTGACGCAAAAGTTTCAGCAAATATCTCGAAGGACTAGGCGTGATCGAAGGAAAATATTACATTTTCTACTTTGTTACTAAAATGAAAGTAAAATGAGCAGTTTTTTTTGGTATTCTGAAAACTGTTAAGCGAGCTTAGTACTTTTCTTCTTTTTTTCTATACGGCAACAGCGGCGTTTTTCCTAAATATTTTCTAAGAGATCCTTCCAATTAATTACAAACTAAGATTACTCTTCATTACCATATTTTGTCCGAGTTAAATTGGATAAATTCCGACCAAATACAAAACCAAACTTTAAAAAACACGAGAAAACAACTAAAATGGGAAAAATTGTATTGGCAAGATAACCAGAGATACATCAAGCGAGTTATGTGTTATGTAAGTAATTCTCGGTATTTATAAGAGCCGTACTAATTACAAGTAATTTTACTTCCTTTTAGTATGTTCTGTTCTATCCTGCTGGCTCATTTTATTAAAATACATTTTTATTACTGTGTTGAGACACAATTATAGTGGCCTAGCACTTTTGAGATTACGACGGAACTTAATGGCGTCTGAAATATGAAACCATGCCATCAAGGCTTTATGGGGTGCATTAAGTATAGCACCACTTGTCTTATTACTTCAAGAACTTTATTACATAGCAACAAACATAGGTACTCTTTTATTTGCAATAACTTGAAATGCAGCTTAAAAGAAAAGTGTTCAAGGTTGATCCATTCAGTTATGTATGAAACCTTTGAATATACAGGATGGAAATTTTCAGCGGGGAGTAAGGGAAAGTACAATAACCGTTGAAGCTATATAAAAAAATTTCATAAAATTTTAATTTACAAATTTTCAAAAAAAAAACAGTTATCAAGAAAATAGCCATTAATGTTTTTTTAAGTTAATCTCTCCTGTTTCTAATTCTGATCAAAATCTTCTATGTGTGTGTGCCTTAACTTGGCTCTGACTGCAAGTTAGCATATCGTTTATTGCTCTGTTCTCTATTAATATAAATGGGTTGAACAATGACCATGCAAAACATAAGACGAAAAATTAAAGACTATGAGATACTTATTGTTTTTAATTTAACGCGTTGCTTTTCAAAGTTGTTAGGCCATGACAGAGGCCTTCGGGCGGCCTAGAAACTCTGTCACCAGAGTTGGCCACTGACTCATACGAACGAACGAACGAACGCGTTGCACGATTAAAATACACCAAAACCAAAAGTTATATCACGTTACGACTATGAAAATCCTAGAATTGGTTATCCTAAAAGGTCAAGCGTAGATATTTTTGAGTAGTACTAAGTACCTAACCAAAAATGGTAATGGTTAGGTACTTGGTACTTAATCAATCCGCATTGGGTCTGCATGGTAGGGAACTATAATTTTTCACTCGAAAGTTGAACAGTCCCAACATTGGGAACATAAGAAGACTCCTACCTCGTAAGTTCACAGCATTAGCGATAGAGAACTCCGACACTGAGCTAGTGGTAGGCGACTGCTCGAACCGCCCACGCGTGGTGTCCAGCTGTCCCAGTTCCGCGTGCCTTGACGTCACAGTTTCTTCGTAGTCGTGACGTGCATAGTAATCCACTGGCTTCTCCTGTTCCTCGGTTCCCGCGTACTCTGCGTCGTAGTCTGGGAAAAATTCAATAATTTATAACCCAAAAATCTAAATTTAGAAAAGCCCTAGTCACTCTCATGGTGCGATTCCACCAGTGTGCTGAACTGTGCTGCATAAATGTGCTGAACAAATGTTTGTTCTGATGGACTCTCAAGAAAAAATTGTGTGCTAAACATTATGGTAGTATCGCACCATTATGCTACATCAGCATAATTAAATGGTGCCTTGAAACGACAGAACCAATTTTGATAAAACATATCTAAGAACCATCGCTAGAAAACCTGCTTTCAAATAAAAGGCACATGAAACTTTTTATCTTTGTCACTTGGCAATAATGATTGCACGTACTATTTGATAGTAAAATGTACACGTTGGGTATTTTAACTTTGCAGTAATAAAAATAGGATAACTAATAGATGAAAAGTAAACACAAAATGTTTAAAACATATTCCTGCAACCTTTCTCGTGCATTTTAGATCATGTTGTAAAAGTAACAGTGCTGTAATAAAAGGACGGGCGGACGACGGTCTTTAAACTGTCTAAAAGGTCTTATTTGTTAAATTAGGGAACCCTACAAAGGTCCACAGTTGTATACAGAAGATAAATTTATTCTACACACGTTTCGAGTCCCAGCTTCCTTTAAAGATAAACGACATCAACCTCAATTCGTTAATCTTCAATTTTAAGATAATACTCAACCAAATAATAATAGATTGAACTCTGGCATATTTTAGGACGCTGCATAAGATTGTATATTGATAGGTAAACGGAGACAATAAATATTAGATACTTTCTCTCTCTCTGTGTGCATCGTTTCCTCATAGCAGAGGTTCGCGACCTCTTATCATGATCTTTTCTCTCGTGATGTTTCTCCATTCGTTACGGTCTTCACACTGCCCAGCCCGGTAACCAAGCGGCGCCGATTGATAGTCGGATCGTCCAATAAACTCGTTTCGCTTTTCTGTATCATCATGAGAGGTTTTCTTGGAAGAATTACTATCATGGTGGGCTCCCATGTCAATCCATGACAAGATATTTTGGAGAGGATTTAGTTCCTGCTGGTCACTGGAAACCACTCTGTATTTTCAGTGGCAGGTTCATTAACCGCCGTTGTTTTGTGCCGGAGTAGGTGGCCTCCAGGTCACACCCTCCTCTTTTCTCATCCGAGCTTGGGACCGGCACCGGCAGAGTATTAGATAATAATAATAATAATGCTGGACAATCCACACAGCATCATCTAGCCCCAAAGTAAGCTGCTGTTAAACAGAGCTGTATTATGGATACTAGATGACTGATATATATTTAATACAATACAATACATAGATAGATATTTTTTTATTATATATAGAAAATACCCAGAACACCCGGAACAAATATTTGTAGATCGTACAAACATTTGTTCCGAGGCGGGAATCGAACCCGCAACCTCTGCGTCGCAGGCGGACCTGCGCCCGCTGCGCCACATCGGTCGTCTATTAGATACTTACGTGTTTATTTATGTATTCTTTTGCCATATAGGTTAGATATTGGGGAATCAACTGGCATTATGTAACAGTGAAAACTAACACAGAAACCAGTGAATCACTACTGTGTCAACATTGTATTTGTATTAATAAAATATTCATATTTGTAGAAGCTATCTACTTGTAATTAAGAGTGTTTATTAAAAGAAATATGTTTTTATATCATGCAAGTGGACAAGGTGTTGTTCTATGCCTCTAATAAATAAATTATTATTCTTCAACAATAAAAATGTATTGCTGTTCGTCTGTCTCACTAAACTAATACTCGAGAAGGACTGGACAAGTTTGGCTAATTTTCTTCTTATTATAACACATTTGGAATATATAGCAGTCAAAACTGGAAATATTATAATTATAGTATGCATTGTACAATATTTTGTATCACACTAATAATATTATGAATGCGAAGTTTGTATGTTTAGATGTTTGTTACCCTTTAACTCAATAAGCACAGAACTGATTTGGCTGAAATTTAATAACCGAGAAGAGCGTATATAATACTTTTACCCTGGAAAAAAGTACAGTTCCCGAATTCTCACGCGAACGAAGTCACGAGCAACAACATGTTTTTATTTTTAGTAAAACATGTTCCTGCTGATATTTAGATCTGAATGTATCAATGCGATTTTTCGCCGAGAAGAGCTCAGTAATGCATTTACGATACTCAGGATTCCAAGTATATCTACTGTAACTCAATAACGCAATACTGGATCATTCTGACGGTACAGCGCCTCTGCATTTTGATCGAATGGTACGATTCCACCAAAATATTAGTACCCAAAATAGCACAAATGTTTAACAAAATGTTCGTCGAAAAAGTCTAGCACAAATGCACGCACATTTTGTGCAGAACTCCTGCATTGCACGAACTAAGATACAGATTGGTTATTTTTGTTTTTATAGTGTTGATCCATCACACTAAGGAAATACTAAAGATTATAATATCCCAAAAAATATTTCGCCTCAAGCGGGATTTGAATCCGCAACCACCGTTTGATACGCGGGTGCTCTACCAATTGAGCTATCGAGATATATCTTGCTTGGACGAAATAATCATTGGAATGTCTTGAATGTCTGGAATGTCTCTTCAGGGTAGAGCACCCGTGTATCAACGGTGGTTGCGGGATGTTATAATATTAGTAGATGCTATATTATATGTATATCTTGGCCAAATAGTCTCCTTTCAGGCGCGACAAGACAAAGAAGTTGCTCGACGCATTGAAAACGCCTGGAGGAGCTATTGGTCAATGAAACACCTTATGAAAGGTAATCTTCCACTTTGCCTTAAACGCAGACTCATGGACATGTGCGTTCTCCCCATCCTCACATACGGTGCACAGACTTGGTCTTTGACACTTCAGCAAAAGCACAACCTCGCGGTATGCCAGCGAGCCATGGAACGCAGTCTATTGGGAGTTAAATTGACTGACAGAATAAGAAACTCCACACTGCGAGATCGAACCAAGATCTTCGACGTAACAAAAAAGTCTACTCAGCTGAAATGGGATTGGGCCGGCCACGTCTGCCGTATGTCTGACGATCTATGGGCTAAAACCACAACTGAATGGGTACCTAACGCAAGACGTCCGCGCGGCAGACCACCACGGAGCTAGCGTGACGCCTTGGATGTGCATCAACTAGACTAGCCCACTGCAGCAAGGGACAGAGAAAACTGGAAAAAAGGGAGGGAGGCCTATATTGTACCACTGCAGGGCAAAGGCCCTGCAGTGGTACAATATAGGCTAAAAATAAATAAAATAAATTATAATATACATGACGAATGTTCGCGCACAATTTGTTCTTGTTAGCTTGAGTGAACAAACATTTGTGCAGCACAGTGCACACAGTTCAGCACATCGGTTGAATCGTAGCTTTGGTCGGGATTCGAACCGGTCGTCCAATAGATATTTACATTCTAATTTTGGCGCGTAATGCCAGTGCTTTCAAACGGTAAGGGATAACACCTGAAAGAGTTTGGGATATCAACATAATAAATATTATAAAAAGCTTGGTGACATACTGACTTATTAAGCCTAAGTCGCTGAACATAGTAACTTGAAACTTGTAGGGTATATTCCGCTTATAATGTAGGGGTGCACATTCCTATTCAACTCCTAAAAGACGCAGCGGAAATAGACAAAGTCGCGGGGCTTTCCTCTAGTCCTAAATATTAAAAAAAATACTATGCCATCTGATAACCTAAATGGAATCAGTATTAGCTGGCTATTCTCGCTCGATCGTATACTATAGTGTCCCAGCAGTGGAAACATTATGACGGTGGTCATAATAAAACCGTGCAAGCTTAAATACTAAATTTAGAGGTAGGTACCCACGGCATTTGCGGTTGCAGTCTGGTGTTGGCATCGAAACCGCACCTTCAGGGTCGGGACACACGACGATGTGACGTCACATCGTTATTGGCGATGCTACACGTATGACGCAGATGGCCTTACCTTTATGACTGCTGAATGAAACAGGACTACAACATTGCCAGTTGAATGAAGAAAAAATAATATGTATCATGTGCCGGTGAAATTACTGGCATATGAGGCTTTCGATCTATGCCTCAAGGTGGCAACCCGCGAGTTACCTCTTGCCCTCTGGTTTTGCAAGCGTCCATAGGCTGCGGTGACCGCTTACCATCTTGTGGGCCGTGCGCTTAGTTGCCACTTTAGTTGTATAAAAAATATATATATCACCCGGTTCAATAAATAAGAATTTAATATTGTCGGAAGAACGCGTCGAATGAAACAGGACATCGACCCTTACCTGTATTATATTTTTCTTGATCCCTCAATATCTCGGCAGGGTCGATCGGAGGAGCATACCACGGCCTCCTCGAATAAACCTTCTTGGTGTTCACCACCCGGTCGCCGACATCAACGTTTCGATAACCCGACGGAGACTGGTTTAACATCTCTAAACATCGAGTGAAACCTGTAAGAGATGAAACATTTATAAAAAATCTAAGTTGCTTATTTCGGAACCTAACACTTTTTATATACCTTAGCCTACATGAAGAAGTAAAGGCCTTGTTATCGGCCGATTAGATAGATAGTGGATAATATAATGATTTAATTTTTAACTTTAAAATAAGAGGTTATCATTCGACTATAAATGTATTTTGTTACGCGATTTCTCCGCCAATTATAAAATTACTTTCATGATTCATTTTTTTTGTTTGATAGATGGTCCTGTACGAATTGTATCGAAATTAGTTAAGTACTTTTAGAATAAATCATAAAAAACCGGTCACCAAAATCTGTCTAAATATTTTTTTAGTTGGTAGTCGTTTTTTGTTTTCTAACAAAATAATTATTACGCAATGTATTTTACCTATATCAATTATTATTTTGTCTTGTGGATACACGAAAATGAATAATTTGTGTACATACATAATATTTAATTATACAGATACTTCTGTTAATTTCCTTTATAGTTGCTACCACGTCGTTTTCAGAAGAAACGCTTTAAGGAAAACAACATACCTACCTTTTCCGCAAAATGTTGTTTACGTAAGATTATTGTTATACTTACAGATCCCGTTCTATTTACCGTACAAACAGACCGATTTAATTTAAATCTTAATATTTTTTCAGCAAAGAAATAGGTGAGGTTATATAAATTTAACCCTCTCTAGGGACCGAGCTTCGTTTCTTAAAAAAACACAGGAGCTTTCTTGGTTTTGTTGAGGGAGAAAAGATGTTTTGAAAAAAGGCCGTCGTAAAATATAACAGTGCAAGTAAAAGCGTCGGTCGTCTAGTCATACTAAATAACTGTTCTGTGGTCGA
Source organism: Colostygia pectinataria (assembly GCA_951394395.1). Taxonomy (NCBI): domain Eukaryota; kingdom Metazoa; phylum Arthropoda; class Insecta; order Lepidoptera; family Geometridae; genus Colostygia; species Colostygia pectinataria. The sequence goes on from OX596363.1 coordinate 6,497,731, forward strand.
AGTCACATGCAACAGACAGTGTCATGAAAATATTTAAAAGCATTTCCTTATAATCTTACACAGAAAGAAATAAAAAATTTGCAATGGAAGAAATTGAAAGAAAGAAAGAAAATAGTTTTATTTGTGACGAGCATAGTAGATACAATATACAGATAGTAGATAATAGCTTTTCTTTAAAATCGTGGCGGTAAAAACGGCCGTGTCTTTACCGTCGACGATAACTACTCGTTTAAAAGCACCCTTCACCAACAAAAAAAAGGATTTAAAAACGCTCATTAATAAGAAAAGCCGCAACTTTTAACTCAGGTAAACAAACGATGATAATATATTTTCATTACGTCGAAAGCCTTTCTACTAAACCTTTAGCCTTCAGAGGAACGTATAACGTCTCATAAACCGATGCAAAACTCAGTATCCACTCCAAGAAGGAGTATTAAAATGCTAAGAAGAGAATCTCTTTTCTTTGGTTTCTTAAAAGTAAAAATACGATTAAAAATGTACGAGCATCTGAAAAAAGTAAAATATAAATTTAGCGCACGTTTTGTTGTGTATCTTACACGGTACACACTTACACACGGTACACACTCACACACTTACACGTACACACACACTTCTCACGGTATTAAATAAAATAAATAAATAATGCTGGACAATCCACACAGCATCATCTAGCCCCAAGGTAAGCTGCTGTTAAACAGAGCTGTATTATGGGTACTAGATGACTGATATATATTTAATACAATACAATACATAGATAGATATTTTTTTATTATACATAGAAAACACCCAGAACACCCGGAATAAATATTTGCAGATCCTACAAACATTTGTCCCAAGGCGGGAATCGAACCCGCAACCTCTGCGTCGCAGGCGGACCTTCGCCCACCGCGCCACATTGGTCGTCATATTTGAAGTGTTGAAGGGCAACAACTATTTATTTCAATTTAAACTTTAATTCGACGCTACGTTTGAAATGAAAATGGCAAGTGTTGAGGTGCTAATCAAAGTTAAATAGGGCGCTTGTTGAAAGTACAAGCAGTCGTTGCAGGTGTGAACGTGAAAGAGCTAATAACGGAAATTGCAAACGCAATGACTAGCGGTATCTACGATTGCAAAATTTGCAGACAGTGACTAAAAATAACATACCAGCATTTGCAATCAATAACAGATGAAAGCACTGCAGAGCCAAATGCAGCCAACTAAGCTTTTACAATTTTAGCATAGAGTCGCACTGTACGGTCATCATTACGAACTACATATACACTACTTTAGTGTGTTTGCGAACAGTTTTAGTATAGAATGGTTTACACCATTACTATACTATGTGGTCAGCACATCAAAAACGCTTTGAATTTATGGGATAGTATATTAGCGATAATGGTAATAATGATGAAGAGGGATCATCAAAAAAAAGCTAGGAATCCAGCCGAGTTTTTCGCCAGATTCTTCTAGGCTGGGGCGCGTGGAACGCGTAAATTCACCTAGCTTTAAGACGTTTTAAAATGATCCTTGTGGTATTATTGAATAAATATATTTTTTACTTATTTACTATGAGACTATAAAGTTGTATTTAACCTGAAGATTTTTATGTAGCTTGTACTTGTATATGTATAAATCAAATACATATGCATTATTTGCAGTTCATGCAAATTACTTAGTTTTTCTTCAGATTTCGGTCGGCTCCAAAGTATACATATTTTTATGGTAGACCAGCAAGACACAAGACTCAGATCATACAATTATTTTATACCCACACCTCCATAACTCTGAGGATTTTACGGGCGTATGATCCACGCTAAAGAATTCTTAATAAATATAACATAATATAAATATATTTTATAGAAAAGGTGTTAAATAAACCTAATGATCTGAAGTTATAACTGGAAAGGCGACTCCTTAAATGAGCCTTTTAGGAGTTATTTTATTAAGAATCCCATTACAATATTGGGCTTTGAAAAGGGCAAAACTGCTTAGAAATGAGAAGTGCTGAGACATGCTACTTATTATAAGGAACGATGATAATAGGATTGTTTCATAGCATTAAAAAAGTATGTCGTATGAGTCAGTGGCCAACTCTGGTGACAGAGTTTCTAGGCCGCCCGAAGGCCTCAACATGGCCTAACAACTTAGGGTATAGTGTATAGTACATAGGAATAATATTCTAAAGTCAGTTGTCCAGTGACATGATGAGCAAAAATAACCTTAGTTATAAGGGTTAAGAAGATAGAGTTTTGGATAATCGTGGCTATGAATATACAGGTTAGTTAACACATACATTTGCTTCAGTAGGTATTCAGTATGCAAAAGCTGTTCATTGCACTCTGTTGAAATCAGAAACTAAGCTCTATTGCTACCCTCTGTTGAAATTAACATTTATGACACTGCCGGGTAAGCTTATACTCCCTTTCTACTTAATTTGTTTATAATCTAGGTAGATGTGAAAGCTTTTATTATTAAAACATAATAAAACTATCACCACCAATACGCATTAGTGAACAGCATAATTATGTCTTTCGAATTTTTAGTTCTTAGACATGCCGGTTTACTCAGGATGTTTTCTTTCACTGTATGAGAGATCGAAGGTGATGTTTAGGATACCTCCGTTATTGCACTTCCTGGGGGAGGCCTATGTCCAGCTGTGGGCGTTTATTGGATGCTGCTGTGATGGTGATGAGATTTATTGAGCTTTCCATACAGGAATAAGAAAGTAATCCTGTTTACATCTCAACAATTAAACAATTATAGTTAAAACTAATGTCACAGGTAATTTGTTGGACATTTCCACTGTGATACTGGAACATTGCTGGGTAAAAACACGCAGATTACGCCTCTGGCGACCCACAAAAGTAAACAACAGACAAGGGAAGACCTAAGAATGTCTGGTATTTACCTAATGAAATTTTGCCCTCGAAAGGACATACCATATCTCTTCTTTTATTTCAGTGGCTTCCTTGGAATGTAATTAATTATAATAATATGGTTTCTGGAGAATTTTCAAATGTATATTCTGAATAAACTGGTGAGCACTGGTCGTCTAGTGGTAATGATCCCGCCATCCGATCCAACCGCCAATAGATTTTTCTACTCGATAAATTTTGTGCGCAATGTGCTCTAAAACAGTGAAGAAAAACATCGCGATGAAACCGGTGCGTTCAAGAAATCTGTCAAAGTTATAAAGATGAATAAACAACCTTATGCAAAGACGATAGCGAGCTTTTAACATAACTTAAAATAGTGTGAAACTTATCTCTCAGAAGAGTAAGAACTTATCTTCTTGCAGATTTAGTTGTTTTGTGACTTGTTGTTTATTTTTATAGAAAAAATATTACAAGTCTAAAGATCTGAGGTCTTCATTTGAAAATCTTGAGAAATAAAACATCATACTTTTATGTAAAAGCAGTTGAACGGCCGCTTAGAAAGCTGTTCAAAGAAGCTTTCGCTTCTCTATTCAATCTATGAATGGATTAGGCAAATATTCATTACAAGAACTTTTCTCCTGTGGCAAACTGGGATTACGTGTTCAATCGCCTATTTATAGGCTGGTTTTCAATGAGTTTCGCAGAAAAAAATTAAGGATTGTCGTCCAAAGCAATCAAAAAAAAAATTCTTTCATAGTCTGCCTTCTCTGTCTGTATCTGTACTGTGCCTTCGGTTTATGGTGCATTTCGCGGTTGTAGAACTGAATTATGTTTTCTATCTGTAAAAAAATACTTTAAAAGGAAAGAAGAAGCAGGGTTAAAATATTTTTTAGGAGTAGAATTGGCTATAGTAATCATTGTATTTTTAAAAGGTAAATAAACCACAGCAAGGTAATACTAAAGTATTAATATTCCAAAAAAACATTTTTTTTGTTTTTTAACATGATTTATTGATGCTTAACTTTTATTCTTCATGACAGCATTATAATGTTCCCACTGCTGGGACACTGGCGTACTCTCGAGCGAGTGTGATTGGGTTTTAATCCACCACGCGAACCCACGACCGGGTTCGAACCCACATCCTTAGAATCGGAAGGCAGACTACTAGACCAACTGACCAGTTGTGTGTTGTCGAATTTAATTAAGAAAATTAAAATTATTGCCTTACCAAAAAAAAATCCAGGTACATTTATCCCTGAGCTGATTCGTGAAAGAATCTTAGTAAAATGGCTTATCTTGGTTTTATCAATACAATCGAGCCACACTGAGACGTGATGTGATTACAGGCAATCGTTTTTATTCCTGCCACGGCTAATTGAAACTTATGAACGTCGTAGGTACGTATAGTTCGCACAGCGGATCTAGGCTTCCGTGAAGTTAGCCGTTTGTGATGCGCAGAGACAATTTAGTTTGAAAAAGCTCCATTGCGCATCGAAACGGCTAACTTTATGACGGCCGATATCCGTTGTGAGAACTATAATAAGTTTTCAGTTTTCCGCTCGTATAACAAGATGACTTAGTTTTTTTAAGTATTATTACTCAACGCATTTACTTAAGCAGGACAGTAGCTTACTAAAAATAAAAAAAATTCACTTCGTACAAGCACATGCTTGTCCTCGTCTTTTTAATGCAGCTAAATTGGGTAAAAATGTTTTTCATTCAAGTTAAGCTGCCTATTTTGGAAAAAACTTGTTTAGCTAGTACAAATTAAAGGCAGGAAAGACTGCCCAACATTTTGTCAAGACATTTTCCTGCTTTGCTGATGGGTTAAGGACTTGACCTCGTAAAAGGAGCAAAAACAAAAGTATTTCTTTAGACGAAAAATTAATGAACTGACAGAAAACCAACACCAACAACAGGCCTGCTTTTACGCTAAAATATTTGGCGTTTTTTTTTATTAAGGATCACAAATGAAACTTACACGACAAAGAGGTACTCAGATTAAGTGTTTACTGTATTCATTATCATTTAAAAAAAATCATCGAATAACGGTTATTTTTATTTAAAATAATTGACCGAAACACCTAAAGCAAACTGCATGTTTTTCTATACCAGGACTATATTTCATATTACAAAACCATCAATAAACTTGAGAATAAAAACAAAAATATAATTCATTAAATAAATCGTACAAACAAAATTACAAATTTAAAATATTTTTTAAATCATTATGAGCACCAGTATACGAAAACTGCATAGTATTCCAAGCATATTTTTTTTTTAAATACAAAACCTAACCAAATTGTGCATAAAAATATGAAAATACGTTAACTTTAAAAACTTGCTACATACAACTATTTTCATTAAAAAGTTCCGAGCCGTCTCTAAGCTAAATAAAGGCCCAGCAAACACTGTCCGACGTCTCTCATTTATTATGTATCTACTCGAGTAATTGTGCACATAGAATGAGAATGATGGAAGTCGCAAGACGACGCTGCCGCTTCTTCCATGCAAGTTGCTTGCCATAGGGATTTTTTCGCTAACGTTAACGTAATAGGAACGTTTTAGTTCAACATTGTGGTCGATATTGCCACAGAGCTGTCGACAATAATGTTCGAAATTAGAAAAATTAAACACAAGACTAACGCGATGATGACCTTGCTTTAAATAATAATGTCAAAATAGTAAATTGATTCCAGAGGTATTTTAGTGTTTTTTCATCGTCAACGTAACCAATTGTAAAAAATTGTATTTTTCTCCTTTTTCCTAAAATATTATTAGGTACTTTTCACTATGTTTTACTACGGACGTATTGTTCTGTGCTACAGATTAAAAAAACCCGGGCCCTATAATACTATGCATGTCAATTATTGCTGAAGGCGCTTGTTTTGGTTAGTTGACCTTATTAGCCAATTAAGAGTTTCCACCTTTTTTTGTTTGCTTATAATTGTAAGCAATTATCGCATCGTGTGTGGAGCAACGATTGCGAGATAATCTTTATATTTTATCTTGGGTCATTCCGTTCGGTACTTACAGAATGTTTACTTCAATGTATCTATTCAGAAAACGTACGGAACGAGTGAAACGTATTTGTTCAGTAAAATCGTTTATCAAACGCGTGAGGATTCCAATGTGCTACTAGAGGAAAGACGCCAAATATTTAACCTATCCAACGGTAAATAGCGTGAGTTCCGATTATATTCTTGTACCCATCCATAGTACAAGCTTGCTTGGTTTGAGCAAAGAACATATACTTATTGGGGTTGCGGCGAGAAGGTCCTGTGTAAAAAATGTCCACCAAAATTTATTTTTATGAGTTACACTGCTGACCAGCTGGTGCAATATGTAATATGTATAATGTTTATACCTCTTACAAGGCAAACAAGCCTATTACCCATCAGATGACAGGATATTACCGTAGAATATAGACGCTAGCAATACCAGAGAAAATATACTCACGCGTTAATACTCTGATAAAGATAATAAGCTCAACGTGCCCGTAATTCCACCGTCAACCACCTTTCGAAACCATTTTTCTGTGCCGAAACGCAACAATGTGTACCTACTGCTAGGAGGCAGAAAAATCTTATGGTGGTAGTACTCTCCAGTATTATGAGTTTTTCAAAAGTTATTTTAATAATTATCATCAAAAAGACGAGCAAGTCGTTGAGCAACAGCATTATTTTCCGAGTAACCAAAAAAAATTAAAGTTCTGCTTGGCACTGCACTACGTTCGTCACCCCAAGAAAAATATCTCTATTACTGGTTTAACTATTCAATATATACATTGTTCGATATATTGGTAACCTTCGAGCATGATTTTATTCAATGTCTTTGTTGGTAACACTAATGTAACACTAATGATGGTAACACTAATGATCACTAATGATCACAAAGATTCGTTAACAATTAGATTAGATCCTACATCCAGGCTCTGATCTCTAAGTAAAGATACTAGACTACTTTATTACTAATTCTACTAAAATATTCTGAGCGGCACCCCGTTTGAGCGCCAGACAAAATCCTCGTGACTTATTTGTCGATTAGACCAACACAACAAACTTACATGATTGCCTTATAATAAATTAATCAAAGACTACATAAGTGTAGCGCCACATCTGCGAAGCGTTCGTTTGAATACACTCGCAGTGTTTTTAACACATCAGCAGCCGCGTTCTGAGACGCTGCGTTCTGAGCGGTTAATCAACCGAAACTTCAGCCGTTGAACGATCCGTACTTCTCAACTCTAAAGTAGAGAACTTTTGATACCGAACGAAGAAAAACTGTTTTATTTAGTAGTACTGACCCCACCATCCGATCCTAAGTTCATAGGATCGTATAAACTGTCATCTAACAGGTTTTTCTATTCAAAAAATGTTATGCTTCATGCTGCCCTTAAGAAATCATCGTTATATTTGTTCACGAATTTTCATGAACCTAAACTGAAATTCGGATAACTTCCATCCGTAAATTTTCATTGATTCAGCAAAATCACTCTCGGTCAAGAATATGCTGGCTATGATGACATAAATATACACATCTTCACCGAGTTGGCCAGTGACTCAAACAAACTTATAGCGAATTACAAATATTCGAAAAAGCTGAAGTTGTACTCGATATGACATAGTTCTAAACAAATGGAAGCTGGGAGGTTACTCAGAGTCGAAGCAACTGGCGCGTGACGGGACTTTGTATATCTAAAATTAAAATAGCTTTTAACTCCCAGCGCCTTTTAGGTTTTAGGCTCTGTTTCCACGGCGAGGAATAGAAAGTCGGTTAACTCGCACTATGGAAAAAATTAAGCATGTAAACACGCGGGTCTCTTGCGCAAACTATTTGATTTCCTGATTTTACTATAAATAACGCGTACGTGCAGTTGACATGCAGCGATCCTCACGCAAGCCTCACGCAAGCGTCACGCGTACTTAGTGTGCTTGGTTTGTAGTTGTAGTCTAAAGAAAGGCTTTTTTTGAAGGAATGTCAAACCAACAAAGAGCTGTTGCGCTAATCTTGAACAAGAAAGTTAAAAATAAAAAAAATAAAAAGTGTCTTACATTAGGCCTGCGCTGCCCACGAAGTCAGTCCTTAATTTAATCAAATACATCTGCATTATTAATAGAAATAACCCTACATTGAGACTTTTTAATCTATGGTATTCCACTTCCATTGGCCGCAGAAGTATCATACGTATGCCTACGCATTAATTACCTAACGAAAGTACACAAAAGCTCTTAATTCAGCTACCATTTATATAGGTAATATAAAAATACCGGTGATGTTACAAAGCAAACGAGGGTGAAATTGTTTACAGGCATAATATCACATTACACTTCTCTCTAACACTCAAGACAAAATCCATTTCAATACGTAGCTAGTAAACATACAATTTGTCAGGCAAATATACCTCACCTTAAGTGCCTGGGATTAAAATTGGGTAGTCCACACCCGTCCCGCATTCGTGACCGCAGTGTCTGACAGTCTGACCCAGATTAGCACCGAAAATGAAACGAGAATAGCGCAGGAATTAATAAGTCTAGTTGATTGATTTTCCAATAGAAACATTAATTTTAAATTGATAGGTTCGCGTACCAATCTTACAGTAGAATGAGTCGGTAGGTATAGTTCGCACAGCGGATCTAGGCTTTCGTGAAGTTAGCCGTTTGTGATGCGCAAAGACAATTTAGTTTAAAAAGGTCCATTGCGCATGGAAACGGCTAATTTCACGACGGCCGAGATCCGCCGTGAGAACTATACCTGGATTTGTTATGCTGGGGCTACACTAACGGAAAAACTTTTTTTAAACTTTTAGGCGATAGCTCAAAAGGCGATACATCAATGTGATTTTGCGAGAATTAATGTGCTACAGCAGCCTCACCACACTACATTACAACACACACAGAACGCGGGCGCGTGCCCGCGGCAGATTCGCCGCGGGTGTTTTTTGTTGTATTTGTACTGACGTCAAGGATGACAACACACTGAACGCGGGCGCGGGTCGGGTGAAGCGCGGCAGCCGCTCCCGCGTTCAGTGTGTTGTCATCCTTGTCGTCCATACAAATTAAAACAAAAAACACCCGCTGCAGATCTGACCCGACCCGCGCCCGCCCGCTGTGTGTGTTGCGCTTTAACGGGTCTTAACGCTAATTTTTTAGCAAGAATTGACGTTGACCGTTCAAGTGTGGCCACGTCATCATTAACGCATTAATATTTAACGTAATAATAATCGCGATGATGGGCGTTAGCGTTTCCCGTTATTGTAGCGTCAACTTATACAGTCGCATTTACAACGCTATTACGTGTCAACTCCGATGACCACTTAACTCACTCACACATGACGTAACTCTTTGTGATGAGTTCGTTTGGGGAAGTATACCTACTAAATTACAACTATAATTAATTCTGCCGCCAAGGTAGCATTACTGAAGTCCTGTCCTATTATGGTTGCCGGTAATATCTGTTCTATATAACCACGTGCTTCGGAGGGCACGTTAAGCACTCGGTCCCGGCTTTTTCAAAGTTGTTAGGCCATGACAAAGGCCTTCGGGCGGCCTTGAAACTCTGTCACCAGAGTCGGCCACAGACTCATACGAACTTACTTACTTACTTTTATGTAGTATCCACACCCATTGGTTTTGACCTTTACATAGTATAAAACAAAGTTGCTCCCCGCCGTCTGTTCAGTTTAATTTCTTTTTTTTTTTCGTATTTTTTTATTTAAATTTTGTATGTACTCTTAAATCTTTAAAACTGCGTGCGGTTTTCAGCAATATATAGAGTTATTTAAAAAAAAGGTTTATAGCACCCATACAAAGCCGGGGCAGGTCAGCTAGTATTGAATAAACACATCCCTGATCTGGCAAGCTTCAATATGCTACGCCGTAGCCACCTGGTAACTGATCCGCTACAGTTCGAAACGAAACCAGTTCAAACATGCATAATGTTTGAAACCTTAGTGATAATCAAGTGATAATATAAAAAACGTCAATCTAAATATTTTCTAGCATAGTCAAGTTTTATATAAAAAAAAATTCTATCTTCTTTTTATTCTGCATCTGTAATAGTCAGGCGCCCGCCTTAATTTTCTTGTCACTTGCTGACAAAAAAATAAAAATAAAAAACATTTTTTTGTAAGAACGTGCTAAGAGGATTTTTTTACCGAGTGTGGGGATTACAGCATTTTTTTTTTCTTTGTGGCATATTGGTTGAGTGTCGGATTATGTTTCAGCGTCAGCCCTTTGGCGCTTTAACGAAAAATGATTGAGGGTTAGGGTTGTTTTCATATTAACCCTCACATAACCTTTAAACACAATACTTATTTACAGTTGAAGTACCTTTTCACACCATTATTATTATAGGTAGGGAGGACCTACTGCAGATATTTTATATAAACCAGTCGTAAGCTCTATTTAGTGGCATCTAAACGAGCAAGACTCGGGTAAATGCGCTAAAAAGGTAGCTATATGTAATAATATTGGTTCTGTTTTCTAAGGTAGCGTTAATTAGTAAGAGAACAAAGCAGTAATGTAGGTAGTAGGTACCCATGTTTCCTTTAGAAAAATCTTTTTAAAGCTTATAATTTAAGTAGCTTTATATAGGTACTTGTTATTTAGATCTTATTTAGAAGCCATCAGCTAGGTGACGCTAGTGCTGGAAAACGGTGAAGGAAACCATCTCAAGAAAGCAGACATTTAATATTTATTTACCAATCCGCAAAAATGGTTTCTACTATCTTTTTACGATTTCATGTATAATCAGAACATACACAATAATTTACATTATTCAACTCAACCCTTAAAATAATAAGCTCTTATTACTATAAATAATACTTAGACAAAAACGAACATTTCATATAAACTTACCACGTATATCTTCCACACTATACATTTCAGCATAGAAAAAGCACGGAAAGTCTAAACATTTACTCACATAATTCCTATAATCTAGGGTTTAAGGGTTCAACTTCACACTGGGATCATGCATTCAGTCATACAAAACGCTACAGACTCCACTCACCTTTAAAATAAATTCACAGCTTTTTACCGAAAGTTTCTAAACACATACATGCGACTACAAAGCTTGGTTCTGCTTACATAGGGCACCCAGTTACGAAAGTTGTTCGTAAGGTACGCGACCGCGAGGCGTGCGAATGAAGGATATACCGCCAAGTGACTGGACCAAACGTTGGTTGTGCAGCCAGGTTTTGCAATGCGCATGATCCTTCAAGCTCGTCTTGTGCATACTGTGGATATTTTTTTTTTATTTGACATGTTGATGGAAAGGAAGGATCACCTGATGATCCATAACTAAATTACAAGGGCACGTTGCTAACAGCAAGAATGACCTTGGAAACAAGGAGGTACAAAACAGTAAAATATAACTAGGTAATTAATGCGAAAGTTTGGATGTTTGTTAATCAATTCCGTCAGTTCGCCTGAATGGATCTAAGTGAATATCGGCCCAAAGATAGATTCGATTTTAGCCTGAAATAACACATAATATTTTTTATCACGTAAAAACTTTTACAGTCATATATAAAGTGAGAATCAAACCCACAATCCACAGCGCAGAAAGCAGGATTTACCAACTGAGCTGTGATGCCTTCCAAGTCGTTCCCACTAGGCAACCAGACTGAAAGCTTTGGCAAATAAAGGGTAAAAGTTGTAAGTAATGTGAAAGTTTTATGTGTCAAGAATTGGACTTTGGGACGTTGTTTCCTTTAGTTTTGATGTTGAAATTGAACTTGGACTTAATAGGCAGGTAGGTTAGGTAGTACAATTATTCTTTTTATTTACAATTATTACAATATATTTTTTTTCTGTCATTTTTTTTCTTCCTTTTAGTGCTAATAAGTGCTGTAAATTGATTTATTCTGTCTGCAATTAGAATACCTACCTACGAGTATTAGTGTATGTATAGTTCTCACAACGGATCCAGGCCGTCGTGAAATTAGCCGTTTCGATGCGCAATGGAGCTTTTTAAAACTAAATTGTCTTTGCGCATCACAAACGGCTAACTTCACGGAAGCCTAGATCCGCTGTGCGAACTATACAATGTATTATTATACTACCTGGAATGATGAACGTCTTGGGCGTCTCTAGTTCTAAGGTTGGGCGCTGGAAACTGCGACACAGTTTATACTAAGTAAGTAATTGCATTTTCCAGAGTTCAAAATTTTTGATCATGTTATTTAAGTACACTAAATAAATAAAAATAAATAAATATTCAATCGTACTACTATATATATTATATTTATATAAGTACCGTATTTTAAGCATATTAAAATCTCAGCAAATGCCTACGTATAAACGCGTAGTAGAGCGATTTGCGATAAAGGTTGTATTGTAATACTTTACCTACATTGCCGTGTTCCGGTTTGAATAGTAGTGAAATTACTAGAACATGAGACTTTTGATCTCAGGATGGTAACACGCGAGTCATAGGTAACTTTTTTTTATTTTTTTTTATTAGTAACTACTCAGAGCAAAATGTCTGTGCCCTAGTAAGTATTTCAAGCGTCCACAGAATTTGCGAACCAAGTCACTACTGTAACCGTTATTCTGGTTTGCAATTTTACTGGTTTTTAATATTGTTAACCAAGCCTTTGACCACTACCACTACCCATCCACAAAAATTAGAAAAACAGAGTTATTTAGAAAAACAGAGATTACACGTAGGTAGAACTCAGCAGGTTTAACAATCCCCAGTACCTAGGTACTACAGTATTAGGTATCTCTGTATTTTAAGAATATTATCTCTGTATTTATCTTTTTTTATAATATTTTTATTATCTCTGTATATTAGGACTTTGGTTGGTACAATTAAAGAAAATAACCATAGTAAAATTCCAAATAATTTTTAATTCATTTCCTCATCCGTCATCCTTATTGCCATAAAAGTTGCTCCATTTTTCACAAAAGGTGACTACCCGGAACAGGAATTATCTTCTATTTTTTCAAGTAAATTTTTCCGTTCTAGCATCGCGTTCTGTTATCTTTCCGGTGCGCTCCTTTTTTTTACAATTTCCGGCAACAATTCTACTGAAGAAGCAAGTAGATAATATCTGAATCAATTAATATATATATTGTTTTGATAAATTGCTTCTAATTGCTCTATTTATTCCGCACTAGCCGCCACCCACAGCTTCGCTCGCGTGGTACTAGCATAAAACATATTTTATGGCGTCTACTAGCTTATCCTATGTTTCCAATGAGCGCCATGACGACCGATCTTGAGCCTTCACCTTCCACCGACTTCTACGACCGCATAAATGTAACAGCCAACAGGCCCATCGATTTGGGGGTTAGGTTCTAAATACAACTATATAACTGTTAGTTTATGCAAATACATAAACTAATAGTTCTCCGAACAGTAGAAGCAAGCACAAACTTTTAAAGTGAGCTTTGAAAGTGAGCAACATACCTACTGCATTTTGAGAAACTATTTTGCTCATCACGCTGAAGATCCTCATAAGATCTTCACAAAATTTCAGACAAACGTAAAGTTAGGTAATACTTACCTACCTACCTTTCAAATAAAAAAAAAATAATCGAAATCAAATCACATTAAACGGAGATATCAAGCAGCCCCCTTTTTGTCCTTTTTTGGAGAAAGTACGCCCCTTATCAAAAATCTCCGACAACAATCAAATTCTTTATAGTCATAGAACCATCATACCATTTTTGGCCAATCTCGAAACTGAGACGCTTCGCTCGCTCGGTCAATTATTAGGTACATTGGCGTTTGTTAAATATTTGATACTTATCTTATTGAATTCTCTTTTATTTGAATATCTTTTTTACCCAAAAAGTAAGGCAATTACATAATATCTACCCTTGTTATAACTCTATAAGATATAGGTTATTATTTGGAGGTTGGCCGGCCCTTATGTAATTGAATCACCGTAACGAGTTTGTCGTTGGTTTTGTGAACGTGAATTTACTTTTCTTACCGCAAAGACAACTCGAATGGCGGAATTGGCTAACCCAGCGGGGGGTTATTGCGCTAGACGTAGTTGGCGTAACGGTAACGCAACGGTATATACCTAATATTCGTCTTGCTCTCACGGCTCCTCACAGGAGCTTTCAGTTTGTATGAATTTTTTAACAACGCCTCTATAATATATTAAATTGGTATTACATAATCAAATCCAATGCCGAAGCTAAGTACAGCAGTACGACAAATGTACTTACCTGTAAAGCCAAAATGCATGGCATGGCACAGATTTTCAGTGTTTATTACGAGCTGACCTGCGCGGCTTCCTCAGGTGATCCCACAGGAACAGTACATTTTTCCGGCATAAAAAAGCCTATATTCCAGGACTTAAGCCAAAACATTCCAAATTTCATTACAATCAGTTAAGTCGTCACGGAGATGCGTGGTAAAAAACATACACCCCGACTTTGCATTTATAATATTAGTAGGATTGTGCATTTTGTTTAACTGTGGCGCCATCTGCAGTGGCGTTCTCAATACACTTCTATAAAGCGTTTCAACAATGCCCACTCTCTTTAGTTTAATTAGTTCAGCAGATGTCGCTAAAATTTAAAACATCAATCATTTTAAAAATAATTCTCATAGATCGCTCGTGGCCATAACTGGCTATGCCGATAGAATGAATTTGAGCAACGTTTCAAGAGGTCATCGTTTAGATGGGGGACCACAAGTGGCACCGGCTATAGGCTTAGGCCATAACGGAGACTATTGGGCGGGCTATAAGCATCATCGTCTCAAAACCTTTAGAGCTCAAAATACTTAACGGAATTGCATTTGGCAATAAATTAAAAACGTGGCTTATTTCAAAGGTGTTTTATAGTTTGTTAGAATTTTTTGATGAATGTGTTTAAATTTAATTTAAATTTTTATAATAATATAAGTACTAAGTGTACCATTTTTGTCTGTGCTACTAGGTACCTACATTGTATTATCGTGTGTAAACAAACTTTATGCATATTGTACGTCCGAAAAGGGCAAACTGTTGGACTATTTTTGTATTTTTAATTTTACCATCTTACATTTATAACAGTTTTACAATAAAAATATTCTTACTCTTATTCTTATTCTTAAAAAAATTGCAACTGACTCATACGAACGAACTTAGGTAGGTTACTCTATTTCAAAAAAAGGAAGATAAAAGTGAGAATCTAAAATTAGTCTTACTAAAACCAGAATTCTAGAGACTATAAAAAATAAATGATTTTGTATGTGTCTCAAAAATATTAGACAAAAACAAATACCATTATTATTTCTATGTGTGTGGCATGTGGATAGAGTTACAGTAAAACGACAATAATATTTAGTAATAACTATTCATATATTTCAATAGTATCTCTTAGAATTATATCTATTTCTCTAACGCTCCGCGCTCATATTTGGTTTGTCTAATGTAAGACGAATTACAGTTAGTTAAATTGAAAATCAACTGGCAAAATAGGCCTAAAAATTACATAAGTTTTTAGAGAAATCAAAAGGCTTCTTTAAGGTCCAAATTCACTAGTTTAAATGTGTTTAGCATTGGAAAAACTGCTTCAAATTGTGTGTATTAATGACCAAAATCATTTGAACGGACATTTTATAACTATTTTTTAGAGAATACAGCTTCGATGCGTTTAAGATTATTACAGAGATTCATAATCAATGTGAAGGACCATTTAGTCGCCCTCTTACACAAAAGTTCAGAACAGTTTGCATGATGTACTACCAACATTCTTAAATACTGGTTCATTTAAGGTTATTCATATAAAAATCTATACTATTAGTGGGGAATGTTAACTTTGGTATAAAATATTAATTATAAACAACAAAAACGTATTAACTCAAAGACACTCTACAACTTATACCGAAACATAAATTAAGAAAATACTGTTCAGTAGCCTAATTCCAGTTGGAATATATTTACAAAACCGGAGAACTAAAGTAACTTATTCATAAACATAACGAAGTCAAAAGTTATGTCATAATATTACAGCAAAGTTTTAAATCAATGCCTACAGTTTAACGAAGTTACAGCTGAATTGAGTTTTAAACGAACTTCATGTGACATTTCACAGATGCTGTATATCTTCACAAGTCAACTCTGTTGTTATATTTAATATTAACTTTATAATAATCCGTTCGTGACGCAAGATAGAGCAAAGAAACGTAATTGTACCTACTGTGCTAAGGAAAGCAAATGCAAACCAGTTAAGAATTATTTATGTACTGGGTCATCAGATAAATGGTAAGCTAATAGCCTCTATGAAGTATTTTCTTTAAATTTTTATATCGCACCATTATTGTGTAGGCTCTAATAGATAATATCAAGGCTTATTTGAATAGGTACCGTTCATACTAGTTCCTAACACGGATAAATCTATAATTTTGAAGTTATACTACAAATATTGAGACACTATCTTAACGCGTTGTCCAAACTGACAAAATAATTATCATACTTAATTCAAGGAACTCGTTATCTTTATGTAAAGAACTCAATTAAGAATTGTTCAATGTTTGTCAATAGGGACATCGCAAATTTACATAGGTTTATTAAGAATTCGATACAGTTTTTCTATGAAAATACACAACACGTAGTATCTAAATTCAATTAACTATAAGTACAAATTTTTCTAAGGAAACTTAACATCCAATGTTTTTTTCTCTGCCTGTTATTCTATACTTAAAGTATTTTATTTTTTATTTTTGACCTAAAAGTATTTGGTAAAAGTGTTCCAAAAATCGTGTAAATCGGCAAATTAGACTTTGGCCGAATTGAGTCACTGTTAAAAAAAGGGTACTTATCTGATCCTGATGATAGGTTTTAGTATGATCTAATAGTAGATAAATTTTGTGTTAATATTTTTGTAAGTCATTAGTATTTTGAGAAAAGTTTTAAATCTTCATTGATATAAATAATGCAAAATTGTTAAGATGCTAACACATCAATTATACTAAAAGAAGATACGTCTAAATAACAATTTAGGTTTTGGTATAACAACACAATATAAAACATTCGAATTATATTCTCTATAATTATCTAATATATAAATCGTTTATACCGAAGATTTTTATGCTTTCAGTAATCAGTCAAGCCACGATCTAGAAGTTATTACAACATACTTAATACAACATAATAGTAATATTACACTCTAGTTACATATTACGGAAATAAATTATTTACATTTCAAATATAAATAGGGCATCTATATAAAATACCTACGCTGGTATTATATTGCAGTTTAGCCGTTCGAAAAACAATTATATTATGGAAAAATAAACTGTGACCATAACAAAACCGCTGAAAGACATTATTGCACTTGTTTAACTTTAAATTATGGAATGGAAAAAACAATAAAATCAGTATAATACTTACTAGTTATAACTGATTTCACTGTTTTTGACTATTATAATAGTAGTCATAGTGCGTACATTGCATACGTAGGACCAGTATGTATTACGCTTTAGAATACTTTGGGCCACGACTATTGGTCTATGCAGCTTTCAGAAAGTATCTTCAAAAGCTACAGATAATCAGCCACCATTGGTAAAAAAAAACATGTTATAACATCAGATCTGTATCTTCCATTCTCAGAAACTAACATAAAAATATTTCGTTTATAAATAATGTTAATTTAACTAGTGATTCAAGCTTTCAAGATCTTTTCTATAACATTTAATAAACTAACACACACTAAACACTACTCAGATTATCAACAGTCTGTGATAGCCAAGAAACTAACAAAAACGTGGTAGTAAAAGAGAAAGACTGTATTGTCTTCTCGTTCTTACACGTTTGTATTTCTGTTGAAAACGCTATACCATTAAGTTACCAATAGCATTGTAAAATCTAGTAATGCCCGGTATACCCACAAAACCAGAATTGGCAGAATTAAGCAATGTGTGAAATTACCCAATAATACCGCAGGCAAATAACGTGACGCGATTTTACCGGGATTCTATTGGTTCATTTCACACATTTCGACTCTAAGCTTTATTGGTTCTTGGGGCCAGTTACATACAAAACAAACTAAGTAGTAAATAGAGTTTAGAGGTTTTCATACCAATCACTAGTATTACAAACTTGTACACAGGCTGTACCACAGAACTATATTTAAGTAGAATGAAAGAGTTCGTCGATTTGTATGGAAACCGAGCGTGTAACATTTTGCGTTCTTGTATTTTACACACAAATGTATTTTAGTGATGGGAAACATAAGCCGCGCGAAAATAAATGATTTAAAAGCATCGATAAGCACGCGGCAAACCGATTCTAGGCAATGGCACACCACCACACCGCCCCCGGTTGGGAGCAGACTGAGTTTCGCGGCGAGTAAAGATGTTCTCAGCCCTTACTTAGCCCGTTTTTTCGGCACGCGAGGTACATACACTCACTCATTCTACTCAAATATAGTTCTGTGGGCTGTACAGTTTATGATAATGTTTTTACGCAGTAGAATCGTGCGTGGAAGGGTTTGGGATGATAGTTCCTGTGATCTGTTGGTCGCGCAATCTTCTCATTTCTTTGGTTGTGGCGGCGAGTTCTGCGTGCAGCGCCATCTCTCGTTCGCGCAGGCATTTTATTTCGTGTTGCCATGTCTGTAACAAAAACGGATTTTGTTTTTATGTTTGGTTTGTTGAGTATTGACTCAATTTAACCAATATTGACCGAATTGTCGGTTAAAGGTACTTATAGTTCTCTCGGGGGATCTAGGCTTCCGTGAAGTTAGCCGTTTCGGTGCGCAATGGAGCTTTTTCTAACTAAATTGTCTTTGCGCACAAACGGCTAACTTCACGGAAGCCTAGATCCGCCGAGAGAACTATACCTAACTTTTCATTAGGTCCTGGCTGGGCCATTATCGTCGTTGGGCATATTTTCTAAGTATTACTTAGTACTTTTGAAATTAGAAACGCATGATTTTCAAATTTCGAACATAGTTGAATTGAAGATGTTTTTTTGACGAATGATTGATTTGTTGAATGTTGAATGAGTGAATGATTGAATGATTTGCTCTTTGTGGATATAGTTTAACGTCACACAGTGGCAGTTATAATAACTATTGAGATTGCCACATAACGTGTCGGCCTTATGGGCGTCTAAAGTAAAATAAGTATAAGTTTCGCGTAGCACTAAGACAACTATGCACTGTGCTGTACACGCTGTCTGCGCAAACTTTATTATGATCATATCAGCAGATAGACATGCACTGCTGGACACAAGCCTCCCCCAAAGAGCGTCATGACGATTTTGAGCCTTCACAATCCACTGACTTCCTGCGACCCCTTTAATGTCATCGGACCATCGGAGTATCTCATGCGCATACTTAAAACAAATTAATGTTACCATAAGACCAAGCGGTAACTTACAATATTCTGTTTAAGCAGGTCTAACTTGTCGTTCTTGAGTTGGCAGACTTCTTGTCGCAAATGGTCTGCGTCTGTTCTAGGCACTCCCATGTTCTCTCGCGTTGCTGCTTCGGCAGACGACATCGACTCGAGGCCTGTGTCGCTGTCCACGTATACTACTCCTGGGGAAGGAAGTTTTATTAGTACTCGAAAGTTTTTCTGATAATGAGAACTTTGCCTGGCATAACCAACTTTTATGTTTATTGACTGATAATGATAATGTGATTGCTGAAATCGGAAGATATTAATCGGAAAAACTACTAATCCGCTATTTTAGCGGAAAGTTATAAGTTAAAATACAAATATTTTTTCGTAAACTTGATATAAAAAAAAAATCATTTTTATTTACTGCTTTAGGTTTCACTAACGTGTTACCTATAAAGTAGCCTTTATGCTTTTATTTTTCTTAGGTCCAGAGCTATTACTATTCCAAGTTACATCCAAATCAAATCAGCCGTTACAGCGTGATTGAGCAACAAACATACGAATATCCAAGCATCCAGATTTATAATGTTAGTAGGATTTCGCCGATTTGATCATCGTATACTAATGATCGCTGTGGACGGGTGACGTATTGAGAGCAGTATCATCACTTGTGTACTTCAGCACTTCTCTCTTCTTCTCTCGTATCCTCGCTGATACGTATCAGCAACAATACGTATCAGTGACGATACGTATGAGCGAGCATACGCTTATATAACTAATGCCTATAAATTTAAATTGGCGCTAAGTTGGTTATGCCTAGGTTAGATAATTTTATAATTACTGGTTTGGTATGATTCTGAGATGCAGGCACAGACATGTAAAAATATCACAGTTTAATTTGTTTTGACGACATTAATATTTTCTATTAGCATGCTTTGTTTAGAACATCTACTTCTAAAACGAAGTTCTATTAAAATCTAAATTGTAGTAAAAAATATATACATGATACAATAAAACAGAGTCATGCAAGTATCTTGTGAGAAGAGTACAGTGATGTAGGTAATTGATTTGTTTGTACATAGATATAATCATTTTATATTTACCCAAGATGGTGGTTTGGTTTGTTTAGAATCAAGGCAGCGCTTTTAGTTTGCATATTGTTTTCTAACAGATAATATTTAGCATCGTCATAAATTTATTTGGTGAGTCCTAGCGGTATATTAAGCTTCCATGCTTCGAATTTAAAACCATTCAACCAATTCAAACTTTTAACCCTGGCTTTATTTAGCAGGCTCATTTAACCCTGTAACCAGAGTTGGCCAATAATGAAAAAACTAAAAAAAAAATTATATTCTCGTACTCATGTAATTTCCGTTTTTTAAATTGACAATTTATTACATATTAAAAAACGACAGCAAAGGTACTACAACAATAAAAATCTAGTCTACTCTTGCAAAGGGCTTATTACGCTAGACATTAACGTAACGGAAACGTTTTGGATTAAGTTTTTGTAGAGCTACAGTGAAATTAGTTTTAATTGCACCTTTAATCCAACGCGGCAACATAGCTATGTTCAAAATTAGAAAAACCATTTGGAACCAAAACGTTTCCGTTCAAGACTAGCGCGGTGACGGCCCAGCCAGGACTAACCTGTAACGCTTTTGCCACAACTCAACCAGTCCTTGTCGTCTAATGAAGAAAAACATACTTCGATAAATCTACTTTATTTAGGTTTTATTATCATTTTCAAACGATTATAAATTTAGTCAATACAAAAAACTTTTAAGCATGATTTAATATTATTTAGCTTGTGTATGGTGAAAACTGTGCTCGAGTTTACGAAGACAATACTTAGCAAGGTCCATAAGTTGTTTGTTAGAGTAACTTTATTATATAGACTATATTTTCGCGAATTGGAAAAATAAGTTTCATCATGACAGCCCTCTAATGTTTCCACTGCTGGAACACTGCACTACTCTCAAGCGAGAGTAATTAGGTCTTAATCTACCGCGGATTGGTGGATGAAACGAAGTTTAGATAATACTTACCAAGCGGGTCTAGATCGACCGAGTTGAGGCTAGAGTCGTCGCTGTGATCGTTGAGGGGGGGGCGCGGCGGCGCGGCGCGTGACGTCACGTCCGGGCTCGACTCGCCCGACCCGCCGGCAGACCGGACGGACACTGCCGATGCTGATGATGATGCTATTGATGATTTTGAACGCCCGCTCTGTACTCAAAACTTTTGTTATGTAGAGAGAGAGAACTAATCGTGTATACAGGTTAGAAAATTATCAGACAGCTATGCCAGCCGCTCAAGCGGTAAAGGAAAACATCGTGAGGAAACCAGTTACTATTCTTGATATAATCGATTTAATATATCACTGATGCGGCGACGGGCTTGAAACATGTATGGAAGGTACCAATGTTTTAGACAAACTTGCTTTATTTCAGGCACTTACATTAACATCAGGTGAGATAGATTCAAGGACTATGTATCACACACAAAAAAAATGGGTACTTACCTTTTTTTCACATTTTGTCTGAAAAATCTCGAATAATTTCGAATATTATTTGACCAGAAAAAATGTAATCGATTTACTACCTATATGTTTATTTTTTGTGTATAATGTCTGGATGAGACTCTGAGAACATCAGCCTCAAGAATCTTGAGTTTCGAAAGATCTTAGAAGATGTCTACCGAGTATGGGGACTATGGTCGTGATCATGTTAATTTTTATTAAAAATGTATCTGCTTAACGTCATGAGCGCTCAAATTCGCTTGAGAAAGATCACATTATACAAATATTCAATGTGAAGTTAGAACATTCTTTTTATGACTGATGGGTGATAAGGGTAGTCTTTTTACTTACATTTGGAGTGTGAGTTTCGTTTGCAGTAAACTTGTTCTTATTAAAATGGTTCCTGGTACTGCTGTCGCCCGATAGATTGGTGTCGACACTTGGTGATCTGGAATTAAAGAAAAATAAATATTATATACGTAGCTTTTTTCCTATTACACGAGACAAATAAAAAAAAATCGGGTGATGATGATGATAGGAATCGTGCCACTAATTCTAAGTCCGAGTTGTGCAAACTTCTTGGCATTATAGCAAGCATATCCGGTAAAATACACTAAGTAACAAAAGGTTAAACTCACCTTACTTTATTAATAACTAATTTCTTCACAGTATCAATAAACCTAGCGCCCGGTCCGTCCTGCTTCGGGGTGCCTTCCGGCTGCGGCGAGATCGCTCCCGCGTCGATCCTTAACCCGGTCCCAAGGAACTCTGTCGTTTTACACCTCAGATCGTCCGCTAAGTTCTGTAGTAAAGAGGCCCGGGTTCTCAGTTCCAGTTGTGCGAATTTCTCGGCTTTGTAACAAGCGTTTTCGGCGTTTATCAGCTTCGTGAGGAGGAACTCTTTGAATTCTAGACCTTTGCGGAAGACGGAGGGTTGAGGGAGAGTCGGCCCGAAGAATGGTACGTCCCCACGTGCTGTGACGGCCACTTTGTACCTGGAAGTAGCAATGGAATTGGTTAGGATAATTTTTATATTACGCTCAACGGATCTAAGACAGCTCCCCACTCGATGAACCGATGATATTGAAGCGATCGCAGGAAGTCTGTGGATGGTAAAGGCTTAAAATCGGTCGTCATGGAGCTCTTTGGGGCCTTTGTCCAGCAGTGGACGTCTATCGGCTGATATGATGATGATGATGATGATGGATCTAGGCAATCGTGAACGTGATGATCGATTGAGCTTTTTTGAAATAAATTGTCTTTACGCATCACAAACGGCTAACTTCACGAATCGTGAATCACGACTGCCTAGATCCAGTGAGCGTACTACACCTATACAGGGTCTTTGATTATTAGTGCGCAATATTTAAAATAATCCACACATAAATAAAATAAAAAATTGTACCTATGTTTTTTTTCTGTACTTATATTTTCTCTTTCTCTTTCTCTTTTTTTTTGCTGTGTGTGGAACATATTCCTTGAATATCGCGCACTAATAATCAAAGACCCTATTTAGAAGTCCCGGTCTTTTCTAAGTTATTAGGCAATGACGTAGGCCTTCGGGCGGCCTTTTAACTACGTCACCGGTGTTGGTCACTGACTCTGAATACGACTTACTTATGTAAATTATTTTCCACCACTCAATGGACCGATAATATTAATACTTCTAGACTCAACAACGGTGAAGACTCTCGAAATCGAGTTGAACAGTGTAGGTGCCTTTTCCCTAATATACCGGTAAGTAAAAACTCCTAAGAGTTAGACTCTAAGAGCGATTCAAATTAGGACCTAAACTGATTTTTTTTTTAAATTGTACCATGAAATTAGCCCCCCTACCATGAACTCTTAGAGCGATTCAAATGAAGACCTAAACTAAATTGTCAAAAATGTTTATACCATGACCTGTTTTATTATTACAATTGTTTATTCCTTGCGAAGTATCTAATTTCGCAACAAAACCAGCAATAAAATATTCTTTCAATTCAGCAATTCTTTTCAACTTGTCAAGTGAGTTGTTTAACTTTCCGACAATGTACAACGGCATTTGCATGAAGATGAGAAAATGGTTTGGAAACTGGAATGGAGTTTTCGCTGTAATTTATATGCAAAAGTATCCCTGCCGTGTAATTATGATGATTTTTATGGGGAACAAACTCTGAATGAGTGTTATCGTCTTGGATAAAAGGAGGATTGGGCATTTTGTATGGCATTTACATTTTAAAAACTTCTTAGGGTGAAAAGCGCAGTGCAGTGTCACCATGGAACTTAACTGTTAGGTCAGGCATCAGGCGAACGATTTAAGTCTTGTCATTTGCGGATATAAAAAAACTTGAATTAAGTACAGCCATGAACTCTTAGAGCGATTCAAATGATGACCTAAACTAAGGGTGAGTTGCACCATCTAATGTTACCGTCAAATTGTTCAATCGTCGTCGAACAATTTGTCGTTAAAAAATTATACCATGACATGATTGTCTAATTGATATCATGGTACAATTTTTTTTGACAATTTAGTTTAGGTCTTCATTTGAGTCGCTCTAAGAGTTCATGCTAGGGGCTGGTTTTTATAGGTAAGCCATGTAGTATAGTTGCAGAACTATTGAACTATTTTATTATTTCAAGCGATAACTGCTAGGGAATTAAAGAGGTCGCAGGAAATCAGTTGTAGGTCAACATCGTACTCAAGAAGATTGTACTCAAGATCGGTTGTCATGCATGGTACTCTTATTTTAAGTCCTATGTCCAGCAGTGGACGTGTATTGGCTAAAAATTATGACTGGTTTTAAAATATTAACCATTAAAAAACAGACGAAAAATCTCTAGTACTACTCCGCTTAACTTTTTAACCAATGAGGTCACACAGTTAACACAGTTAATCTCAAAAGAAAAATATCGACAAGTGTTTCGTCCCTCTACGGGACATCATCAGGGCCATCGATTTGTTCTCCGGTAGCCGTATTACTAGAGATTTTTCGTTTGTATTTAAACTTGTAATGGATTTCCGCAAAGTAACGCCTGAATCTATCAACTAATTAAGCCGTGTATTGCTTGTAATTTACCTGGTCTCCCCTCCGTCGGCTTCTAAAGGTGTGATCACAACGAACGCGTGCAGGAAGTGCGACGCGATCATGTCTGGCGTGAAAGGGGTCGCTTTCTCCTGAAATTGTAAAAACAGTTTAATTAAATAAATAATGCTGGAAAATCCACACAGCATATGGTTACTAGCTAGGTGACTGTTATATACTTAATACAATACAATACATAGATAGATATTTTTTTTATATGTATAGAAAATACCCAGAACACTCGGAACAAATACTTGTAGATCGTACAAACATTTGAACCGAGGCGGGAATCGAACCCGCAACCTCCGCGTCGCAGGCGGACCTGCGCCCGCTGCGCCACATCGGTCGTTAAAGTTAAATTCAGTTTTCTTGAAAAAAATTTTGCAGTTTTAAAATGAGAGAAATGAGAACGGGGAAAGAACGCAACGAAATACTCGTAAGCGTAAAAATACTTCTGCGGGAGTGAACCTAGAAGAGAGCTTTGAAGTGGGCAGCACGAGAATGTTAACAAGTTTTTTTTTGTGTAGAGAAACGTTTGACTTTACTACACCGTATGGTGTGTGGTTTAGTCCAAGTTTGTAAAAAGAACATGTTTACTATTGACTTAAAGTTTTTTTTAAAGGTTGTAGGGACGAAAAAAGCCCTAGTCTCTTTGCAAGAGTACTACTGAAAGTCCCAGTAACTTTGTACAAGCGCTGCTAAGAGCTCCCTCATTTGGCGGTTTCTGTATGGCAGTGAGATAAGTTAATGTAAGGAAATAAATGATGTCAAAGTGAAAAATAACAGCACAAACCTGAAACACGATCGCCACAATATCGTTCCCCACATGTCGCTTCCTCTGCAGTTGCTGGGCGTCCCCTGCCGTGTGAGGCAATAGAGGTGCCACGTGGAACATTATCTCGCGGTTGTAGAACTTCTCGTAGACGGCTTCGGAGCCAGTATGGCCATTCATGATGTCGAGTCCGCCTCTGTATCCTGGAATAAGGAAACAATGATATACTTTATTAGCCTTTTGGTGTTCCTTTAACTGTCGAGGACTAGCCTACTCTCGAGTGAGAGTGCACGGTGGTGGATAAATCGAAATTGTTCTTGTTCGTGTCGTCAAGTCCAAATAATTGATTATTTTATTGTTAATTATTTTAGAATTAGGTTTTCCTTGGTTTCACAAATGAATACATATAAAACTTATTATTTAGGGTGACAACAACAACAACGTAATCGAGTAACACCTAAACGTTTAATAAATAAAGGAGAATCATAAACGTCTGCCTAAATTCACACCATTTCACTATTCCACACATCTATCAGGTTAAGATAGACTGATGTGTCCAGTTATCGCACGGTGTTACCAGCTTTGGCAGTGACGGTTGGCACGGTGCCTGTACGACAACCCTCACGGAATGTTGAGCGAGCTTTAGGATAAATGGAATTGCATACATTCGTACCGTGATCTGTGATTACAGCTATCTGGGTATAAAACACCTGGAGGTGTGAAATTTGAGTAACTCTTCAGAAAAGTTTTTGATAGCGCTACATTCACCACATCATACATCACGTCACGACGGACGTTAGGGTTGAATTTTAAAGCACTTTGTTTTCGATACGCCTGAATCCCATAAAAACCTTTTTCCATAATCCCTAAAAGCCAAACTGAGGTGCTTATTTTGAGCTTTTGGTTTAGTTGAGCTTGTCTTGATAGAAGTGATGTGATGAATCTTGAAAAACCATCAATAAAAAAGCTGACGCAACCCTTTCGGTAGATGATTCCCAGTAGACAGTAGACAGCTTGGTAAAGCCAGATTTACTTTAAAAGCTTTACCTTTATGATCCTTTAACTTGATCTTCTGTCCAAGCATATCCAAGAATTCATCAAAGACCGGTGAAGTATCGTTATTCCCGAACAGCTGTTCCTCGGTGGTCTGTCCATACTTCTGGTACAGCACTCCGAACTTGAAGCTATTTACTAATACGTGCTCGTCGTAAGCAGATATTAGAGATGACATGTTCATACACATCACGGCCATGAAGTTGTCCACGTTGATCTGCTCGTTCAGCTTTTTAGCCATCTTTAGCGGGGATGGCATGATCCCGGATCCTGGAAGAATGAAGAAGCTGTTGATATATTTTACACTAGTAATTAGGTTACGAATCTTGGAGTATATCTTGGCTTTGATAATTACGAATTGTTGAGCGAAGTATGATCCTGTCTTCCGATCTTAAGATCGTGGGCCCGTTCGAACCAGGATGCGTGGAAGATGATGATAATTACGAATCAGCAAAACTTAGAGCACGTTGTCTAGGAACTCATGATGAATTTGAAGGTAAAATTCGCGAACTGATATAAATAACTTTCTTAGTACCGATGAGTTCAAAACTGTACCTCTAACTCAATGAAATTGACAAGAGAAAGATCTACGAGATTGGAATACTGATTAGATCATCGAGTTACTCACTGATGGTGGGTATAAGTCCATGCATAGTCTCAGTGCGAAGCCGCAACAGTATCCTAGTGTGGTCCTGTCCAGCCATGTGCTCATTCTTCAGGGACATAACAACCGGGCCAAGGCTCTCGTCGAATCCGACCAAGTTGATGTGCTCCTGTTGACAAAGGAAAAATATGTTAGTTTGTATTTATTGTAGGAATGTTATTATTTATTTATTTTATTTTTTCTAGTCAAATAAAAAGTATTATGTAGTATATTGTTTAAAACAGGTATAGCATTGTATAATGTAAAGTGTATGATTTGTGTAAGTCTATACATGTATAGAATGGCATTACCGTAGTCCGTGAAGTCATTTATAGTAGGTTTTTTGGCTGAAAATCAGCGCTAGGTGGAACCCACCCAGCACATGCTGAGCCAAACCCCTTTTCGGCACAAGGCAAAAATAAATGTACAATAATGTAGTATAAACGGAATAATTTAACCTCATTTTAACGGGAAAAAAACCTGGATTCATAACACGTTCATTTGATTAATCAATATCTATCACATAAGGAAATAAATACTAACTGGAAAAAAAACATTTCATTAAAACAAACGAGCCTAAAGCCTGAATTAAATCAACTATAATGAGTTCATTAAAGTTATGTTGTTTAAAAAACATTACATTAAAATAACTTTACTTATCCTGAACAAAACTTGCTGATAACCTAATTTATAAATCAGCCATAATTAGTTAATTAAAATACTTTAGTACACAGTAAACAAATAATATTCCTGTAAAACAATAGGTAAATTAGTAACGGGTAACACTGACTAATATTTTAAGTATGAAACTGAGGGAAAAGTTGTTTACAAGAAAGTTATGCGTGTGCATCCACATGAAAATATTTTACTAGGATGCTTTTGAAATACCTTCTCTTGTAACTACATAACATTTGGCTTTGCTAGTCACCTACGCTCTCATGTCCAGTTCTAAGGTTACGATCCACGGCGAATAAGGTCCGCGCTTACCGATACGTCAAATATGACAACATCATCATTAACATTATCAATCATATGTGTACATAACACGCTTTAGCTGGTATAATGTGAAAAACTCATCACTGGCTCTCTGTTCTCACTCTGCGAAACATTATAGGAAAGCAATAATAAATAACATCATGGCTAAGGTTATTTTGAGATATTAATGATGTTGTCCGTTGATGTGTTTTTTATGGTGAATGGGTCAGTTGGCATTTAGGTGCGCAATAAAACACAGGCAGTAAGGCTTTGTGTTAGTCGTATTACGCGTAAGTATAAATTACACTTTTGGGCGAAATAATTTCGGAATAATGCCAGTTTTCTACGTAACATTATTATAAGACTATATGACAATAATAAAAAATAAAAATAATAATTACACTGACTAGATGAATTCGTAGTTGCGGATAGCAATGTTATAATTGGCTTACGTTTTTATCGGTAGCAATTTACAACATGAATCAGAACAAATACCCATGACATCATGTAGATTCACGCACAACATTGATGAATATTAGGTAAGGTTTTTTCCTTTACGATGATCATCTTTTCTAATATTATAAAGAGTTTTAATAGGTCTGGTTTGGTGATAATTTTATGGGTAAATCGTCTAGTTACGAATGATAAAATCTAACTTCGCCTTCACTTCTATTGCTTTACGCAGCGTTTTCTAAGGTACAGATCAAGCAAACATTCGTCCAGCAGCGGAAATTGAGCCCGAGACGAGAATTGAACCCGCAATCTTTCGTTTTTCAAGCGGGCTCTCGTCCACCGCGCAACCAAGGTCGTCTCGATCATATCGATAAGAATAAGCCTGTTTATAGTCCCTATTCCCACCATCGTCGTAGCATTTCAAACGATGTAATCTAAATTAGACAGGTTCAGTTTACCCGACAAGGTAGGCCGTAAATGCTATGAAAATGTTAATTAGTTACAAGCATTGTTACGTCAACCTTGTCCGTAAGTTCGTCCCTATATTTCCCATCGTAGACCTTTACGAAGAATATACATTGTCTATTATGTAACCTTTTCAATTTCTTAAAGCTGAATAAAGACTATTTTTAAACATAAAACTTACAAACTATAGTCTATTGCACATAGGAAAGGGCTGCTGCAACATTAATTTTTTTGCTTTTTGCATCATTTATTTGGCAATGTCAAAGTTATAAAATACATTCAATTATCCACAATTTATAAATTTAAGATGTGCTTGTTTAAATTTTAAATTTAATTAAACTATAAACTATTGACTAAAACCATAAAATACCAAATCTGTCAGCAGTCAGCACCCTGACTGCTGACAGATTTGGTATTTTATGGTTCCTATGTGAAATTGACAAAAAAAAACATTTTATTATATTTTTTGAACCGGAAAGACAACATACAAACATTGCAAGCAAAATGAGAGTTTTCAAAAATAAATATCATGCTACAAAAAAGCAAAAACTTTTTAAAATAACATCCATCCATCTTCTCACAAAACATTGCAACATCGTATTTTTGTTCAAAATATCAGGAATTTATTACATGCCCTTTTAAGGCGCCACAAAAACGCAAATTGAAAGCTAAAGATGGTAATTGAAGGGACGACGGGTTGATGCCCCTCTTCCAACTCCCTGATGGATCACGTCATTTGAGATGAAATCTTACATTTTTCTCCCTGATAGGAAATGGCCTACCAATGCGCATTTTGACTGCAGCAAAGTAGGTCAGATAGAAACGTTAATGCGTGTAAATTGATTTCTTTGAAATTGTGAATCATGGTAAAAGTTAAAACATAGGATGATTTATATTACAAATTTCTGGATACGTCCGGTTATAAGTTATAATAACATAGGATAAATTATATTACAAATTCCTAAATACGTCCGGTTATATAGGTATTAGTTAACCCAATAATCATCAGTTTATAAATCTCTAACATTTCAATTACCACTTTCTTTATTTTAAAATAAAACGGTATCTTATAAACTATATTCAACCTTACATAAGTTATATAAACAGCTACAATGAGTCTTATAGTAGTCTTACATAGTTTATTTATATAATTATTCAGTTTTGAATTGCTTAATTCAAAGCGTTCTATTAATTACTTTTGTATAATAAATTCAGTGCACTTACTCAGATAGCAAAACTAATGTCTTTGTCGTTGTCTTTTTCTGCATTAACACGTAACTCATCTCTTTGTCTGCATTATTATCATAGTTTTCTTTTTAATATCTATAACATGCTTTCCTCTTATTGTATTTGTAAAAATAATTTAGCCAAAACTAGCAGAAACAGCGATCACCTCATCTCTACATAGAAGTCGAGTTAGAACGAAAAGCTAAACGTATCCTCCTGTACGGTAGCAGGTCATTCTTTACACACAGTAATACACTACTGGCATAAAAACTTACAAACACGTTACCAAATATATTATACGTATTATTCGTGTTCTATGACGACTTATGAATAAGCATTTTTATCTTTATCCTATTATTAACACGTACTAACTGAACGAAATAATTCCGTTAAAATCTCACACTTTTCGGTCTTCTATTCACTTAAATAATCTTGTCGAAAACCTAAAGAATGGTTATTCATAAAACTCATTTCCACGAAGCTTTATTCAGATGATTTCTGAGGCCAACTCTCTCCGAAACGAATTGTCCCCGAACCAATTTTGCGTTATGAAAGAAGGCATTTTGCTTATTGCTCCCACTTTTCTTTGTCGGGACATCCGTCATCGTCACTGATTTAAATTAATGGATTGGATAGTAATTTATTTGGAAGTATTTCTCAAGATTGTTTTTGGGTCAATCACGCAAAAATATCTAAATATTATGAAGTAACGTAGAAATAAACCTACCTACAGTTACATTGTAAGCACATATATTAATAAGTACATAGTAGGTAGCTATTATTCATTCGTACGAGTACGTACTTCACTACTACCAGAAAACGGATAATGGTCCAGTTCAGTAACAAATTTAATTAGCGCACATGAAAAACCTAGTAATAAGCACTAAATTTAAAGGTAACTTTAAAAGCCCGCAACGCAATTAAAAAAACCTTTTAAAAGCCCACAGCGCATGGTAACCGTAAATACTCGTAATATCGGGTCGTTACTCGATGGCTCTGCCAAAACTTATTTACATACGTGTCAACAAAACACGCTATCAGGCTTAGCCATCGCAGCATCGCATTCATCTAGCCTACCTAACCCTTGCGGTTAGCAATGCCCCATTCAGCTTTCCACGACTGACGAGTAACGATTGCAATATGTTATGCAAACGGGTGGGAATTAAGGCAACATTTTTAGGGGTAACCTTAAAATGTTACTAGGATGCGGATGCACTCCGTATATTATTGACTTACCTATTGCTACTTCATATTACCTACCTATATACTGCCCTTGCCTCAGTTATGAATACGTAATCGATTTACTAGAGATTTTGCAGACAAAATGATGTCAAAAAAAAAGCTACTTGTATTTTTTTTTGTGCGCTAATAATAATATTAGTGCATAATATTAAAATGATTCAAAAAATACCCTGCATATTCAGTTTTTGGATCACTAAACTAAAATACTGATATTAATAAGAACAAACCGATAGAAATTACATTTTATGAAATATTATCTACTAAATTAGATGGAGGTATTCATTTACCTTTTAGCTCTTTAGTAGGTGATTATATGCCCCTACCTTATTACCCTGGCTACGAGCACGTTCATGTAGAACTATAGAGATAAGGTAGGTACGGACGTTTAGCGGAAATTTGTGATGCAGCGATTTAATCCGAGCACAGAAAACCTAAAAGAGGACATATTTTACTATATTTGTTGGAGATTCTGAAAATATTAAGCCAGTTTCGAATTGTACTTATAAATGATGTAAAAATATAAATTGTATTTTCAACCAAGTCGGATTAATAGATTTTATCTATCCATTATGTAAGTGTACCTACTTGCTTTGTGTTGTGTAGGTACTGCTCATAGCTTGTGAAGTGTGTAAACAAAGAGTTAGAGACATACCTACAATTTCTAAGCCTTTGTGAAATGCAATCCCCAAGTGAGAAGGCTTTATTTCGTTACATGTTTTGCCACTTTATGTGAACTAACAAAGATAATGTCGTGTTTGTCAAAGAGATTAGATGAATAACCTTTGCCTATATAAATTGTAAGAGAAAAACGACATAAAAATAGCAAAGCGTGAGAGCTGCAATTTGCATTTACGAAACAAAATAGAACGAGTGATCAGATTACTTTAGTATTATCATCGTCATCATCATTATGCTTCTTCGGTACCAGGTATGACTATAGATAAAGAACACTAACTGTTTAATATTATAACAGTAAATGCAAGACTGTTTTTGAATTGTATGTATAGAATAGTAAAGACATTTATGTAATATTGCAATCAGTAGGTAAGTTTTAGGCAATCCTTCGTAAGGTATATTTAATAAAAGAAAATGGTAAAGATCATGATAAAATTACGATAGTTTGATAATTGAAATTTTATAATGATCTTTACCATTTTTCTAAGTCGTATTGCAATTTTCAAAGTCGATATTAATCTAGCAGTTTGTAAAATGACTGAATATGAAATAAAATATATTCATCCATGTCCACACCAATTGAGAAACCGTTTCCCTGATATAGTTGAAGATTTAGTAAAATCCTTGAGAATGTAAGAAATCGTAGGATATTTTACTAACATTTAGAAGCTTAACTATATTCCACACACTTAAAACTCTGGTCCAGTAAAAAAAGAGAAACATCACAAAACGTTTTATTTCGACTGCTTTATTTCCATTTTCACAACCACAAATGCTTCATAAACCAAAAACAGGCCAAAGCAGCAACCGCACATATTAAATTTAAATTAAGCATTACACGAGTAACTTTATACGTGAATAAACTTAATTTTTTCGTAATTTAGTAGCAAGACGTCTGAGCGATTGGGAGTCCCGATAAGCGTACTGGGAGTTAAATTGCCCCACAACCACACAGTATTATAAGAGTTGGTATTCCACAAACACAGTGTAATAAACAGTTTGTGCCGTACAGCCCCAGGTTATGGAATAGTTAGAGCAGTAATCGCAGCAATCTACATGTGAGAAGTCGACTCGCCAGGGCGTGAAGTTGTTACGCATTGGTGAGCGCAGACGCTTTTCCCACTATCGTTTGAATTATTTTTCTTACGTAAGTATAGGCCCTTGCGTCGACGTTAATTGGTGAACGCAATTTTTATTCCAGATTTTATTCGTCCGTCATTACTGCCTCATATTTTTACGTTACAGTTCAGAACACATCACGGTGGACTGGTCAGGAATTTATTTGCATTACAAATGACTTGATTACACGAAGACGGATGGAATTATGGACTTTCCATGGCTGTTTCCAAAATGCTATTATAATGAGCGGCTCATAAAATATTTTAATATAAACAAGCTTTGTTAGTGTCATCGTGCATCAAACATCTTTGGCAAGATGACATCAACCATGGATTATCTTCTTTAAGAGATATTGTGTGCTATTGAAAAGACTCACTCAGTGCATTTTTTTTCTCACAGTACCATAATACCTTCAACGCTTTGTTAAAGCCCTACCAGACCTAATAACCTCAAACACAACGCGATGTCGGTTCTCACGACATTGCAACCAATCAGTTCTCTATAAATTCATGTGAATTCCATTCCAGACGTCTATTTTCTAAGAACTCTCGAACTTTCGAGATGGTTTTAGAGTACGTACAAGTCGCTTCAGTTATTGGCTAGACCCCAATTTCATCGACCAGGGTAAGGTTAGTATCTTACAAATGTAACTCGAGTTAAGATATTTTGTGCAAGCGAATGTCAGTTAAACTCGGAGTTATTTATGCTAACCAGCGTAAGTGCAAGTCAGTCTCAACAGTCGGAAAGCCTCTAGGCGTATCGGTTGCGGGCGTTGCGGCTGGTAACTTTAGCAACTAACATTATGCTATGCACTCGAACCGAGTTGCACCAGAATTAATAAAGTATGCACTCGCTTGCAATATTGCTACTGAAATTTATAGCTGTCATGTGTGTATTTTCTGAACATATTGTGTTTCCTGTACGACGAAAAGAGTTTTAATGATTTATGGAATTCATTTCGGTGCGACTTACTCTTTATGACTTTTATTTTCACTCGTAATAATAAAATATGCAAATAAAGGGTATTACTTGCTTAGCAGCTGTGAACATTAATAACAATGTAGGTATAGGTCTCACAACGGATCTCGGCCGTAGTGAAATTAGCCGTTTCGATGCGCAATGGAGCTTTTTCAAACTAAATTGTCTTTGCGCATCACAAACGGCTAACTTCACGGAAGCCTAGATCCGCTGTGCGAACTATACAACAAAGTAAAAGTTAAAATATCGGTGTTCTTACAAAACTTTACAAATTTGGCGTTTAATCAAACAACAAACTAAACAAATTATAACAAACTCTCTATTAAAACAATGATAGTACATCAGATGTCGCACGTTCAAAGGCGATTATGAGGATTCAAATGTAAAAAGTACAAAAAGCACGCGTGGGTATGGGAATGTTCACACGTGATGTTAACCGTACTGCTTCGTAGTACGAGTCGGGTAGAGGCTAACGAGCCTAGCAGAGCGGGTAGATGAAGCGGCTTATTAGTATATTCATATTATAGTGGAAATGCACTATCAAAGTTAGGTATGTAATTGATGTTAGTGACATTTAATTTAATTAAGCTCTTAAACAATAATAACAAATTATGAATAGTAAGCCCGTATGAGTGTAAGATATTCTACCTCCAAGCAGTAGTCTGCAAGCATTACTGTGTTTAGGTTTGAAGGGCACTGTGAAATTACTGGGTAAAACAATGTCTCGGGGTGATAAGCGCAGTGCAACTTTAAGCTTTGGGTGGCACTGCATCTGTAATAGTTAGGCGTGGTGCTTAAGATCAGGTAGGCGCCTTGATTGTCTTGTCACTTGCTAACATAAAAAAAAGAAAAAAAAGTCAATGGCCAACTCTGGTGACAGAGTTTATAAGCAGCCCGAAGGCCTCCGCTATAGCCTAAAGCCGACTGAAAAGTTTACGTTTATCGGTACTTATATCTTCTTGTAAATGGTTTTGGGTTTTTTAATCTGTTAATTAGGTCTGTAAATTAGGTTTCAGTCTGTTTCTAGTTATAGAAAAAAAGCTTCTAATAGCTTCGAAACGTCGGTCGGCAGTCGGCACAAATGGCCAAATACGTTATATTGGTAGCCGTTCATATATTTTATAATGTTGAGTTTCCCAAATAATTAATGCAACTGTTGTTTTCGTACCACTAAAATTTAATTTAGGAAATTTAATTTAGGAAATTGATTCAATAAAAACAAACACTATTTGCTTTATTACCGATTCTGTGGTCGAAGTCTTATCAACCATGGTATCAAGCTGGCATTGTGCTACCATCTGAGAAATATAGAGCGTCTTGTCCTATGAATATTAATGTCCAAGGTAATGGTGAATGTTTGCAAGGGTATAGACAAAAGGCAACAGATTTTTTATTGATATATAATCAAGGATTTGTTACTTTGTTAATGGTGCGAAATTAGTATCGGTAATAAAATGTAAATAAGCGTTTCCCTTCTTTTTTTATGTCAGCGAATAAAGAGACGGTCATGTCGTTTGTCTGATGTTAAGCGCCACGCCTGACTATAACAGTTACGCTTGCACACTAATGCTTGGAGGCTTAATCTGGCATTTCGGTGGTACCCACCAATACGGCTACTTTTTTCACTGCAGAGTCCTACCACCAGGTAAATTATTTAAGCATAAATTAAAACCAATACCGTAATATACTGTAAATAAACATTTTTCATTTGCAATATTGCAATACAATCGATAACTATACCTGCTGTTAAGTTGTAATACATAGTTAAGGATTGAGCAAATTCACAGTTTACTCAACTCTTAACATAAAGTGGGCTATTGGATCGTGTCTAATCTGTAACGTATTCGCCAATATTTCTAATAGCCTTGACAAATCATGGTGATGTAATAGTTTGCACTAAGCGCTCATCGAAACAAAACAATTATTAGTTTATAAAAAACTAGCTGCCTGTCCCGGCTTCACACGGGTGAACATAAAATATAGCCTATGTTACTCAGGGACAGTGTAGCATTATATTGGTAATTTTTTTTTTTGAAATCGGACCAGTAGTTCGAGTTTATTCATGACAATTGTGTGACCTCATTAGTTAAAAGGTTAAGCGAAATAGTACTAGAGATTTTTCGGCTGTTTTTATCTTGTAATGGATTTCCGCAAAGTAACGCCTGAATCTATCGATTATCGTTAATTAAGTACTTTAAAAATTTATCCGTTTTCAATATTACTTTAATGTACAAATAGCTAATAGCCAGATAAGTCCAAAAAGTTACTGCAGAGACATGAAATTAGATAGTCTTGAGGGAGAGAACCATTTATTTTAACGAATGAAGGACCTATAGACCGTAATTACCATTTACGATAAAACGAATAAACAAAAAAATACGAAGTTCAAGTATCATCTGCAATTGATTACAGTAATTACAGTGCTTAAGTTAGTGATTCTCGGTACTATAACCTCCCTGTAAGGTCAAGGCGTAAAAGGACAACGACTTTGAAATGACAGTATATTATATTCATGTGTCAAGGGAAACGTGATCAAGTTGACGTGAGGGCTCGTCGAATATTTTTATGCGGAGCGCACTTCAACTCTGCTACTGCTACAGAATAATAGAGAAAATTTACAGGGTTCAAGTGCATAAAAAAAAATATAGCAAAAACAGTATAGGCGCAGTATCTGTTATCAGTATCCTATAAATAAGGAAAATTATGTCCGAAATAGAATAACAACATGATTTTTAACATGAAAAAACCCTGTTATCAAACCATCAGGTCATATTTTTTTTTGTACAGCATGATAACAAGTTATCATATTGTATTGTATACTTAAGTAGATCAATGGATAGTTGCTAATGAATGCTAAGCCATACGTATTATTACTGAACGGTTGGCAGCACTGGTTTTATTTGCGCCGTGCAGACAGCTTGGCGCGCAAATGGAATGCGCGCACGTTTCAAACTTTTATTCCTCTTTTTCGACTACTTGAAAGTGTTCGGCGGTCACGGAAGCAATTTAGCCGTGTCGAATGGACTGACTTTTTCTTCATCCTACAGGTCTACTTAAGCAAGACGATATATCGTAACAATTATTACGGTTCAGCTTGAATCAGTGATTGCTCTGAACTAAGTTATCACCGACATGAGCAGAACCTGACAGAACCATTAGAATGAAACTATCGTTTATCGCTTTCAAGAGTAAACCCTCTGTGCTTTACCCGTAAACGTGACTTACGGCACGACAGTCTCATAGTTCTTTATTTATTTTCGGGGTTTTCGACCCCGAAAATAAATTATATTGTACGTAATAATATCTCGCTCTTGACTTCCTCTTTAGCTGCAGTTCATATCTAATAAACCCAGCAATAATACCTACCAATTAATAAAATCGCAGGTCAAACACCTAATGCCTTGTTTTCCTTGTCTGTTTGCAATAATTAGAACATTTTGTTTAAGGATCAATTAGTTGCATGCAACCTGTTGCGATTCTGTATAGCAATTTATGCCTAGTAATAGATTTTACGACACTGGTGGTCAAGTAATAGTGACACCGCCTTCCGATCCTAAGGTCGTGGGTTCAAATCCGGTCGTGCACCAATGGATTTTTCGCTACGAAAAATTTATGTGCGCAATGCCAAATTCGAAAGACATGTGCCATCCACCAAGCCGCATTGGGTCCGCGTGGTGGATTAAGACCCGATCACGCTCGCTGGAGAGTAGGCCAGTGTCCCAGCGGTGGGAACATTAGAGAAGGCTGTCATGATGACTAGATTTTCAATATAAAGGTCCCGGCTATTTCAAAGTTGTTAAGCCATGACAGAGGCCTTTGGGCGGCTTAAAAACTCTGTCACCAAGACTTGGGCACTGACATGTTTTTTTTATTACGTATATTTTAACAGATTATGCAGACGTAGAGACTTAACTTTAGTTGGTGCAACTGTCAACTTATTACAAGTTGACGTAACGTTTGTTAATTTCCAAAAATGCAACTAAAGTTGCTATCTCGGCGCAGTCTTTAAATTATATAAAAGTTTATCATAATGAGTCAGCTTGTAGCGACTTGCCGAAACTCAAAATTTCTGCTGTGCAAGGCGTCTAAGGTGAACCTTACCTTGCCAAGGAAGAACCGTCTGTAGTACTTAGCGGTGTCGTCAGTGTCGATGTTATGCCGCCTGGAAGCCTGCCTGGGGGTGCCGGGCTGTGCTCGAGATTCGTTTTCCTCTCCATCCGGCGGAGTGTCGTCCACTCCGTCCAGCCAGTACCCGCCATTTGGGGGCAGGACGATCGTTGGTGGGGTTCCTGGGTTAAAATAAACCGATATTATAACTAGCTGAGCCTACTTCTGCTTTTTTAAGCTAGGGGCCAGACAGAACTTTGAGCGCAGTACAATAGAAATGTTGCAGTGGTGACCAAGCAAAATAAACATAAACATTGTGTCTGTCGGCTCAATAGCCTAGCGGCTTTAAGAGGAAAGTATTTATTCCTTTGAAACTAGACTCCACCGGTTTATCGCCGTCAAAGGTAATGTTAAAAAGTTCTTACGCTACAACACTGTATGTAACACGGTGCGGTGCGATCCAATATAAGCTCGCTGAACGATTTCTAATGTTATTATTTATTTTACGATTTTAGTTTTTTGAGCTAGTAACATTAATTTAGACTTATTAAAAGCATTTTATAGGGACTTCACTTTACTTAATTAAACAACTATTGGTTGGCAGTGCCCTAATCAATCATAGAATCAGAAATTTGCATTACTATAATCGAGTGCCTAGAAATATAAATCAGCGAGCAATGCGGTTTTTTAACATTTTTTATAGCGTCTTTCTCAAATGGTAAAAATGTTGATATGCTCAATTTGAGCGCAGAATTTTTGTAAGTAACAAATATAATAGGAATAAAATATTAAGTCACGATGTTGATCTATGAGTTACTTATTAGGTAAGTACTTAGAAGTCTTCAAAAGAAACAAATATTTAACATTTTATCATGGCCATGATACCATGAAGTATTTCATGTAAATTTTATTAAAAGTAGATATAGCTTTCCGCATTTTTTGTATTTATGTAGATCCCAGAAAATATGATTAGCTGTTTTTTATCCACAATTCTTGTGTGAACAAAAATTGAACTACGAAAAAGTGTGGCCGCTAAAAAGAGAAAAATTAGATGGGAAAAGTCATGTGCATCCAATGATTAAAGTATCTGCAAACAAGGTCCCCCCAGACCGCATCTAATTTCAAACAGGCACGTCCTAGAGGCTTTGTCCAGACATTTTTACATGGCTTTCAATAGTCTAGTCCTGTGGGTTTCATTGTTCAACGTTCCTTTCATACGGGTTCTGTGCTCTATTACCAAGAGCGAGTTCTGCTACAAACGGAACGGACGACGGCGCGTTTACTAAGGCTTTAACGTGTTTATAAATTATCAATCACACACAACATACACTATGAATAACAATTATTATTTTATAGATTCCGTGTTTATTATTATTTTAATTTTACCAAAATATAAGAGGAAGTAGTATAATAAAATCTAAAGTAAATTTTCAAAATTTTATGTTTGAATGTCAAAACTGCCAAAACACACTAAGCACCTACGTATTCCATACCTAACACTTCGATTTCCAGTGTCGTGGGTATCAGAAACTACTACCCATACCAGAACTAATATTTGCAGGTCATGCAAACATTTGTCCAGCAGCGGAAATCAAACCTCCAATCTCGCGCTTTTCAAGAAGAAGAGCAAAACATTACCGATTCTGCATGCAAAACTTTTGCGTTCTGTCCATGGACACGTTTTTACCTCTATAAACTATCAGTTAATCTGCGAAACTCTTGCTGTGATTTCCCAAGATCCTGGCTAAGTAATTTAATTAGGGCTTTAATCAGCTAACTAGCGCGTGGCGGTGGGAATGTTTCTTTTTACCTTTTTGAGGCGCCCGCCACGTTGTCGAGTTTCAGGAAAGGCTCGGGTGTTTAATTTAATTAGCACATGATCACCCTTTAATAAGCAAATATACCGTAGCTTTTAATAAGCAACCGTGATTTTTACAATAGGCAACCAGGTAGTACGACAATAGGTTTTTGAGTTGTTTTTATTTCGTGAATAGGGTCTGGCTCGAAATAGTAAATATCTGTTCTGTGTCGAAATAGTGATATTAATCAAATCAAATCAATGAAGGTAAATAGGTACCTATTGAAAAGAAAAACAATTGGAATTTATTTGAGGCAATATGAATATTTTTAATATACCCACTAATATTTTTAATACACCTGAATGTAATCACCTCATCACAACCTGACGCAATAAACCACATCCTTTGCAGTTTCATTATAATGTTGTAGCGGTTGAACTCGTGATCGGCTAACTCTAAATAATGGGTCGTTAAGAACCGTCCACTTTCACACCTCCGTTCTCAACATTTCCACTACTTTCTCCAAATGGTTTGTAACAATGAGTTCAGTATTAATAGTTATCTTTTAAAATGATTGCCGAATTGTATTCTTTGTGTCATTTCGCCTTTGTTCTCATAGATACATTTTGGCTTTTCATGGTTTGCTGCAGTACAAATCAATTATATTTTACAGCCTTTGGTTGTAGTTCAACTGGCACATCAAAAGTTTAAGTTTATTCATACAATTTTATTTCTACATGATATTTGGTTGAAATGTAGTTATAAGGATTATAAATTTATAATATCCAGGCCATTGCGGGTTGGCGGGTTTTTCACTGACAAGTTTGACACCCTATAACGAATCTATAGATAATATCAAGTTATTGACCACATAACTAACTATAATTATGGCCAGGAATCTCGTGAGATTTTATGAGAAAAAGAAAAACCTACTCGTATATTTCTGGTAACAGAATAAGGAAGTTATATCAAGAACCCGATTTCAACGTAGGGTGAGCAGAAAACACCAATAGTCACTAGAAATGTTGCTAAAATTTTAATCTATTAAATAGATACATATATATATACCTACGCCATCAAAGATTGGTCAGTTCAGATGTTCCCATGAACGATGCACGACTTGCTAGTTACACAATTTGGACTTTGTTCATATATATGCACGTTTCATTTTCTGATGAAAGATGCTTTCATTTTGTTAAAAAAATAAACCTAACATGCGTTGAGAATCTACAGTATACAACACAGCAGAGATGTGGTACGGGCGAGAGGTTTCTATTGTAGAATTCGTAAGTAATTAGAATTTTAGGAGGTCTAAATTGTTTCGTAAACTCTAAAACAATTTGAAGTTATACAGAGCTTGTGTAATAAACGCAATTTGTGCGGAATGGCATTCAAGTCGGGTAAGTAGCTAATTGTGTTAGAGTCAGGTCAATACTCTCATGGTTTAGTTCAAAATAGTATGAAAATTAAATAGGTAATTCACTCAGCAGACATAACCCATTATATCAGCAAATAGTCGTCCACTGCTTGACATAGACCTGTCTCAAAGATGACTATAAAGACCGATCCTGAGCCTCCACCATCCACCGACTTCCTGCGACTTTATTAATATCATCGGTCCATCGAGTGAGACCGACCGAACTGGAAAACAAAGTGTATGTTTTTCAGTTCGGTCGCCATTTTAAACAAAAGCTATATTTCCAAGCGGCTATCGGTTCTGCGAGCTATAATGACCTGCCCACAGACCTGTCAAAAAGTAAGTTCATAGGAGTCAGTGGCCAACTCACAATTCACGCCACTGCCACTTTCTTATTCAAGTTATAGTTATTCCTTTTTATTACACTTTTCAGCAGCATGAAAGTACCACGATAAATTCACGTGTTCCAAAATTGCTGCATTTCGTATTCAATTCTCATCTAGCACAATTGAATATTTACTAACGCTTATTTGCAGAGTGAATTTGTTTTCTATTTTTACTCTCGGTTGAAATTGTTGTTTGTTTTGGCGT
This sequence comes from Colostygia pectinataria, assembly GCA_951394395.1. Classification (NCBI taxonomy): domain Eukaryota; kingdom Metazoa; phylum Arthropoda; class Insecta; order Lepidoptera; family Geometridae; genus Colostygia; species Colostygia pectinataria. Next base: position 6,539,987 of record OX596363.1, read on the forward strand.
AGGTACAAAGAGTAATGCCTTTGTTCATACATTTTAGCAGCTTGCTAAGTATTCTCTTTCCTTGTAATTTTTATGTCAATCAACAAGGACGATGACAGATTTTAAAGACACTAGCTAACAAAGTTTTAATTAGTTTTTTGAATAAGGCCCTTGCGTTTGCAATACCAAAGAGAATAACTTGCGCGTTGCCATCCTGAGTAGTAAACAAAAGTCTCATGTGCCAGTAATTTTACATGTTCCCCATACCCTTCGAACAACAATGCAAGCTTCTAGGCGTCAGAAATAGGTATGGTGGATACCCTGGATTAGCTCTATCACAAAAAACTCTACTACTCCCCCTCTCTCTACTCGCGCTCTTGTAAACTCAAAGGGAGAAGTCTGAGTTATTTGGTTTGCCCATATAGAAGTACAATGCACCACAACGCCCAGATCCTAAATAAATACAATGAATAGCAAGTTGCACCAAACCGAGCTTTGTTCTACTCACCCGGTTTCGCTAGCGTATCCTCCAGCAGTTTCTGGCTGGCCTGGCAGATAGCCGCAGTCTTCCTCTGCGCTGAGGTGAACCCTGGCGAGGACGGTGGCCCGTGAGGAGCAGGCACACGGCCGTCGGCGTATGAATGCCGGTCAGCAACCGTCACTGGGGCTCCTACTGTCTCACGACGCTCTGCTCCCGTTCTTGACACCTGGAAATAAGGTTCTGTTTAATCGTAATCGGTCATGATCATCATCAGCCAGCTGAACATAGGGCTCCCTCAAAGAGTGCCATGGCGACCGACCTTGAGCCTTCACCATCCGCCGACTTCCTGCGACCGCTTTAATGTCATCGGTTCATCGAGTTGGGGGTCGTCCAATACTTTGTTTTTTAGTTCGCGTAATGCTTAATGCGTTTGTAGATATAATAGGTATGGGCTAGGTTGATTAAGATTTTCTCCGGTGTTTTCTACTGAAGTGGACCAGAAAAATTGGGGTTTCATTTGAAATCATTTTTTTTCTCTACACTTCCGTAAAGTTTGAGTAAATGCTTACGTGCTCATGCTAGCCCGACTGGTCAAGTCTGGAGATAGAATAGAGTAGATTCATATTGTAGGGTTATTGTTGATAGATCACTAGCTAAAAATATACCTCGGTCTGCCTTCGTAATTGTTCTCGTACAAACACAACCCCGTATGTCATGTTTCCTATAAATGTAACATATACAGTATACAGGGTTTTTCATTGTTAGTTTCATTATGTTAGTTAGCTTTAAAACTCAGAAGGTAGGAGGTACCTTCTAAAGTCCTAAAACAAGTTCGTGCTAAGAGTCATTACGCGGTATGAGTAAGTACAAGTTTAGATTCGTGTTCGTGTAAAATCGCTAGAAAACTATAGGTTTCTACGTACTCGTAAGTCTAGCAAATAGCGAAAAACTATATAATATTTCATTTCTACGACACCCATGTCATAAAAGGCTTGCAGTAAGTAGCCTTTTACCAGCACGATAGCTTTGAGATACGTGTCACCATGCTGCCACAGCTAATGGTTTTTAACTAAAGCCACCCACAATGTTTCCAACTTCAACATTGGAGAGTGGCGAGAGACAATCAAATTGATGAATGATAGACATTAGAGATTATTGTGCCAAAAACCGGCTTACCACTGATCTTTACAAACCCTGCGTCATCCACTTCTTGTAAAATTCACAGTGAGACGTCTGAGTTATTTGGTTTACAGGTTCAAATGCTGATCATGAAAATGTGAATTTGAATTAAAATTTATTATACTTAAATAAAACCACATTTTTAACTTTATTCACAACAAATAAACGATAAGCCCACCAGACAGTCAATATGAAACTCACATAATGTACATGTTCTCTGACCGGATATTTGAAAAACCTGACAGATTCCATGGTATAAAACACCAAAATAGTGATCCTTGTGATTTTGAAGAACAAACCTCTTTTGACTTATGTCTTTAAAAAAGGTCGACTGATGGAATACTGCGTGATCTCTTATTAACAAGAGTGGCTAGATGTAACCGTACAAAGTTGGCAATACTAACCAGCTGTTAATGCTCAAGTTTGCAAGAGGCTTATTTCGCAGAGCTTTAGAGAAAAGCTTGACCTGCATTGCCGTAAAATAGCACAACAACCTAAACTATAACAACACTGTACTTACCTACGAGTAAATATTTCATGTCTGGGACACATTATTCTCACCTACGTAAGTATTACTCAAGACGCATCATGACATTTATTAAGCTAGAACTAACAAAGACTTTATTTAATTTTACTTATTAAAAAGATGAAAGAAAGAAAATCCATTCATTGAAACCCTTAAAAAGCAAAAAACTACACAATATAACGAACTGCGATCCTGCCAAAATGAAAAACTAGAAGATTATAAAATTAAACTTGGGGAAACAGTTTAACGGTATTTGATAGTACAATTCGTCACCGTTTTTGCGCGGATGGAATTATATACAGTAGCAAATTACAGTTATGTCATAGCCTTCGAAGTAACTAACTGTAGTGTTTAAAAATTATATGAGGTTCTCTTAAATTTTGTGGCGAAATTGTAAAAAAATTGTAGCAAAATAAATCAACTGCTACTTTGTTTGCATATTATAAACAAAAGAGTTTTAAGCAAATACCTACACTATCTTGTAAGTTACCTACGTGCATCATCCGATTTATGGGCTCAAGATTTTATTTAAATGATTGTGCTCGGGTAAGTATTTTAGTTTAAAATTACAGAATTTACTTGACTTCAGTATTCATTTCATATTCTCGTGATTAAATTGTCATAGTTTCTTTAATAGTATTGACTGTACTTTACTATTAAATCTCTGAAAGGTAGAATCGTGTACCTAAGGTAATTTAAGCACAGTCATAGCCAGTAAGCGTAACGCATCGATCATTGAACTTGCACCGTGGGATTCCGTCATTGTCGATTTTCACTGTAACTGTACATAATAAAATAGCTTTGCGGTTAATCCAAATAAAAGTCTAATCAAACCACAAGTAAGTCACATGATTGTGAGAATCGATGCGCTCTAAAAGTTCGATCATTCTCGAAATTCGATTTAAAATTGGAATGCCCCATAAATTGTGCCAGCGATAAACACCATCAGAAGTTTAAATTTGGAAACCAAAATCAACGGAAGCATTAGTGGAGTCGTTGACAGCAACTCGTAACAAGTAGCATGGAAAACGCCATTTCGTCTTTGATCTAATTAATCAGACGCCACCGATGTTCAAGCTGATCAAGAAACAGTCACAAACAAATTGGGTCAGTTATTTATTATTCTAAATTATTGATAAGTACTTAGGTACTTACAAGTAAGTAAACATAGATTAAAAATCTTAATGAAAATCGTCGAATTAAAGGTGATTCCGGATATCATGGAACTAATTTACACTTAGTTGAAGTTACGCTCATTTCCCATGTAAATTACATTGTCAGATATTGAAACGGAACTTTAAACTAATGAAATCAAGCAAAAACTAGAATAATTAGGTGGGTAAGTGCCGAGCACTCAGTAATAATTGTCGACAATCCACGTTTACAATCCTAGGCATAAGCATGAAACGTTCGTTATACCAAGCATATTGATAGTAATTATCACCACCTTATACCTGGATAAAATATATTTAAACCATTAACTAAGCCATTAACTATTATCGTCATAATGTATTTAGAGTAAGATTGTATAATTTTTTGTGTAAGGTAGCAAAGACAATCTTCTTATTCTCATCTCTACTTTACACTAAAACATTGTTAGTATAAGTCAGGAAGTCAGTCAGTCAGGAACGCTCGTTACGTAGCTGGCTAAGTTGTTCTTATCAGATCAACAAAGTTAGCACTGTTCCGCGTAGTCATCATTTGGATGGGTGACCGCCATGCGCCAGTGGCAATTTCAACTGAGCGCTCCCATGCTTCGGAGGGCACGTTAAGCAGTCGGTCCCGGCTTTTTCAAAGTTGTTAGGCCATGACAGAGGCCTTCGGGCTGCCTAAAAACTCTGTCACCAGAGTTGGCCACTGACTTATACGAACTGACTGAGTAAGGAAGTAAGTAAGTACTTATTTATATTAAAAACATCAAATGTTGAATGTTGTCTGCTAATTTCCATATGTTTTTTTTTTTTACTTTTAAGAAAGTCCTTATAAAAAGAACTTGCCTCAAAAACACTGACTATAATTAAAGAATAAACTACACGAATAATTTCCACCCTTCGACTCATTAACTCGGAAGGCAAGTTTGAACCGAACTATTTCAGGAAAGTCGAGCCGGCTAAATTAAGCAGAAAAAAAAATGGGGCATCAAATTTGAGGCGTTAAAATGTTTGGAAGTCTTGTCTTTCTAACTTTTTAAATTGTAAGTTGAAACATATAACTCAGTACATGTACCTCCTTACCTAAATGTTTGTGAAAGTTGAAAAAACAATTTGACATCATCGACTTTATTAAGTTTTTAGAATAAAATATACGACTTTGTATTTTACTGATAGGTCTGATCGTTCGATAGGTTTAATTTTCGATATCAGTCTAAGTGAGCGTCTCACAACTGATTTATTATAAGGTTTGTGCAAACATTGTTAGCATTATTAGTAATACTGTTGACACACTGGCCTATTCTAGAGCGAGAATGTCATATATCATACGAACTTTAAGTTTTAGCTCCCTCTTTTTTCCAACAGTAAAACCTATTCACAGGTTTCGAAACACGACTATAGGATCGGAAGGTGGTCTGAAGTGCACCGGTGGTATAGTGGTAGCCAGTGTTCTCCAAAAAAATGTTAAATTAAGTAAGTATGTTAAAATTACTTAATTTAGTTTTTAATTGTACTGTTTATTATGTTTGTTGTGTGGCGCAAAATAAATTATTTCTATTCTATTCTTTAAAAGGTAATGTTCGCACTCTGCAGGTAACGAGTTTTCATCACCCAAATTGCATGTACTTAAGTATCATTAATTCAAGTAAGTCGAGCAGAAGACAAATGAAACAACTAAGTGTGGTGTAACATTGCAGCCACATTACTCTCGCCAAGATCGTAAAGCAACCTAAATGTTTTTACACCTGGAACTTGTTGGCACGTAATACCCGATCAAATACGGGTTTAGACTCTAATGCTATATACTTATAAATAACAATGATAATAATAATAATCTGCTTATAAACCATGATTTGGTCACTTTAATTATCTTTAGAGAACAATCAATCCTACTAGTATAATATCATAAATGATTATTATTAACTATTATATAAGATATTGTGTATGTTAGAAATTGTGTGATCCTTTGTTATTTTTTTTACAAACTCCCATAAATATCGCTATTTCCAATTGAAAACAACAAATCTATACGACTGGCTCTGTCTCGAGTTCAAAATAGATATAAACTACTGGATTCCAAAATTAGTTCTAAAACCGTAACCGGTCCCTGCTGTTTAGAGTTTCGCATACTGACTATTAGTTACTCTACGATAGCCTGCGCGTTTCGGTAGAGTTTAAATTTAGAATTTCAGTTCTTTGTTTATTTAATTGTCAAAAAGTTTTGTAGCTGGCCAGTTTTACGCAAACGGTTAAAACAAATTAAAAATTGTAATACTTACAATAAAATTTTAGCACTACGAGTATGACTATGACTTACATACTTGCAATGAGGAGTTTTCGATTAGAGTTTAAAAAAAAAGTAGTTCCGATTGCTTTGACAGATGGCGATATCTGCCCTACTGCCATACTAGGAAAGGTTATCAAAACAAAAAAAAAAGTTGGTAACTCCGTTTTTGTTTCATCTCGTGTCAAGCGAAAGGCTGTGGGTTCATGTCCTGCTTGAGGCAAAATAATTTAACTCCAGTACGACCAAAGTTAATGTGCTACGTAGTACGTACTATGTATGACTTTGGCACCAGCCAGATGTATGACAGACAGTGACAGCAGGAGCAACCAATGTTGAATTCCCAACACATTCACCGTAGCTCGCCAAATGTAGTGCTTACATTCTCTTGGGCTCGCCAGTTGAGCTACCGCCATCTAAATAAGCAGCTTTTTATTTTTAATAACTTGAGACGAAAACCCCTTAATTATACAAAAATCTAAGTTATGCTCGTAAGTAATTCAGTAAGTCATTCATGCTTGCAGTAAAATAACACCTACTTAACAGTCACTTGAGAAATAAATTGTTTCTCCAAATTAAATGCAACCATTTTGCCGAGGGAATTGGGAAAAAAATTGTAGCCATTCATTTCTTTCACTCGTTAATAGATTGGTGTGGTAAGCCTAATTCCTAATAGCATTAGCACGCCTCACAATACAAGTCAAGGACGCCAGACTTGTTTTACTGTTAGACTTTCGACTTAGTCAAAGTAATTTTATTCTTAGTTAAAACTCTCTATTATTTGTTCCGATACGATATCCGGAATCCATCTTGAGTGATGTGTTTGTTATCTCCTGGTATGCCATAACTATGGAAAATTATAATGATGCACCCAAATAAAATAGATAACTAGCTTCTTACCGCGGCTTCGTTTGCCCTAATATAAAGTAGCTTATATCCAGGCCCGGTTTATACCTAACGTTCCCTATTATCCTTTTTATTTCACAAAAATACCATGGGCAGTCTATGCTTAAGACCTAAGACTTGACAAAAAATCTTATTTTAAAAGGAATGCATACGATTGAGATTAAAATTTGATATTGATAAATAAATGGGAATTACTTACTGCATTTTAAAACTATTTCAGTTTTAAAATGCAGTAAGTATTTCCCATTTAAGTATTTATTAAATTGTATAGTAGTAAACTCCGGAAAGCTATGCAAACGCAAACAGATAAAGTTGACCTGACCAAGTCGTATAAAACAAGAGACAACGAACAGTGACACTACTCACCAGTACTCACTGTATTTCATTTGGCAGATGGTTTCCATTTCAGTTATTGAAAAAGTTTGAATAGCGGTGGCAGGTTGTATCATAAAATGTTTTAGCAGGTAGGTAGGTTAGGTACTATTGTTTTTATTGTCTCTAGACTAGAATTATATTAGGGCCTTATTAAACTCGGGGGACAGTGAATATAATACATTGTAATGACGGTTGATTATACTTACAGTTTGTTGATATTGTACATTACTATGTTTTCGTTCCAAATTAAATACATTTTGATTTTTTGTCAACCAATGCCCATTTAAAATTGAAACCAGGTACTTGAATTTTGAATTAGTGTATGTAGAGTCCTTTTTCAGCATGTCGAAAAATCCTCGTAGCATTCATTTAGTTCCACCCATTGCCAAGGGAAATAACTCTACACTAGTCTAATTAAAAAAAAAAGTACCTACTTAGGTACTTACTTGCTTACTGCTTACGTTATCTATTACTTAAGTTTTAAGTAGGTACTTATAGAAAAAAAATTGGCTTGGATTATGTAGGTAAGTACATACTTACCAAAATAATTTCCAACTCAGTTAAATCTAAAATTGTAATAAGTAAGTAAAACATGGGATAGCGGTAGATTTTGACACAACAAAGAAATGTCTGTCTCGTAAACAGTCATAAAACCAACTGGTTCAATTTCAAAAACGCTTAGACGACAAATTTCTACCCACCCAGACATATAAAATCTACAACTTTGCACCTTCGAATTTTGCCGACCATGCAACATCTAGGGTAAATTCAACACGCGATACTTGCAAGGTTGTGCCGAGACACCGCCAATGATTGGGTTGTGATCGAAAGCAAATTTCAACAACTTACCCCTAAACTGTACAAATCGAGACACGAACGTGAGGATGCCTAAATTTCTATCCAGATAGCCAGTATTGCAAAGCAAACTGTTTGCAACTGCCCGGTGAAGTAATGTTAATTAATTTTGAGGTTTTACTAATTTGGTATGCCCAGGAATTCGATTGAATTTGGGTAGGTTTCACACCAAGTATAGTTCTCGCGACGGATCTAGACTTCCGTGAAGTTAGCCGTTTGTAATGCGCAAAGACAATTTAGTTAGAAAAAGCTCCATTGCGCATCGAAACGGCTAACTTCACGGAAGCTTAGATTCGCTGAGATAAATATACTTACTCTTTAATTAAGTAACTAATTGAGGTAACTAATTATGGTGGATGGATGTGAGCTAGTTTTATAATGATAAAACCGTGTTATGATATCCAGCCAATACTCGTGTTACTGTTTAGCTAGCATTATCTTGCTACATAGATCTACATTGTAATAAGGTAAGTACCTACTTACAACCTTTACAACAATAAGATAAAGTACAACATAAGCACGTTGCACTCAGCAATAAATAGGTAGGTAGCTGTTGAGATGGTACAAGTAGACATATATAAGTACGTACCTACTTACCGGATAATTTATGACAATTCTGAGCACACTCCGAGTTTAACTTATTACGTTCGAAAATTAAATCATTTTCACATCTCGTTTCTTGTAATCTTTCAAATTTTGAAATTCGAATATCTCAAGTTGAAGGTTTGATAAAAAATCATAAAATTTATGTTTGAAAATGGAAAAGGAATATACCAGCAAGCAATGTCATATTTTTTTTTTGTTTTTTGCACCGGATGGCGTCGCATTGCATGTCTCTCCCTTGTGAAAACATTTTCTACAAAATAGAAATTTCATCACAGTACATAGTGTTATCGGGTACATAATCGATGTGCCGTAATGTGCTTTCTTGTGTTCATTACACAGCGAGGGGAGGTCTACCATTGTTCGGAGTCAGATACTATACTAACGATATTGCTCTACCATTTGCTCGTTCTTCAGATAAAGGGCGCTTCACACGGTTTCAACTGTATCAAGATTACGGCATTATTTTACCGTCACTTCATGTTGACTGACGGCTGGTAAGACTTAAGATTTCCCTTAGAATTTGGAAATGTTTAAGTTTATTGTGTAACTCCGTATGAAAGTTTCGCTCGAGTTGCTCTGGAATCGAGTTGAACGGTCTTTTATTAACTTGTCTTGTAACATGCTAGCGTAAAATTCAGAGTCACGGAAACAACAAACCCTTATCAAATAAGACATAACCATTCAATGGGGACCCCTTTTTGTGCAGATATGTTTTAGATAAGTTCACGACTATAATTTGGCGTCGATTTTATCTTTGTGAATGTTGGAAGTCTCATCATGAGGGTTGCCTTTTAGGCGTCAGGTTTTGACGTCGTGTAAATAACATACGGTAATTTACGACAAAACGTGGAAATGTAAGCATTACTGTGTTCTAGTTTCTTGTGGCAATTACAGTTTTACAGAGTTTATTAGTGGGCCTGTTCTATTTGGTTATACTGACTTTAGGACTGGATTTTCAACTACCATAACAAAAATAAGTACTTACTAATCAATTTCTTTCTAGTCTGGTATTTTAACGGTTCTTATTAATTGAGTTTTTTAGATAAAAATTAAGTAATAAAGAAACCATCGTAAAAAACATAATTCTGACTGCAATGAGCAAGATTAAAGTGCCGTGGCACGGAAAACGAATAACGTTCCGGTTTATGTTATATTTCAAGACAAAATAGGGTTTCCATACAATAAACTAGTCTTAATCTTCAAAATCCATAAGTAATGAAAGTTATCTGACCTATAATTATTTTTGTTTTTAGCATTTTTTTTACTATGAAAGCAATAACTTTTTCTACGAAAAAATTGTCAAAAACTTCATATTTTCTAGTGGAACTATCACTATTTTATAAGCAGGTAAGTACCTAATAGTTTTATAAAAAAAAATTATATAAAACCAAAGAGTCATAAGAAGCTAATCCGGGCAACCCTAGTCGGAGAGAACTCTTCCTAGATCCCTGTTGAGTAATTGCGTTTATCAGACCGTTAAATGAGCGTTGCAACCAGTCAGGTTGTTTTGTTTTATTTAATTCCGCAAACTGTTTGTTTACCGGGTCTTTGTTTTTATTGGCTTTGATTGCGAATCCGATTTCTTAATTAGAAAATTTAGGTCAATATTTGTATATGAAATTGGAAGTTTAATAAATGTCGTTTTATCTTCATTTTTCGTTCATAATTGTATTGTTGTAAGTATATATATGTTGTTGTATTTTCGATGAACTTTGAGGTCCAAACGCGAGGCAGCATCTAAAATTGTAATGTAAGTAAATATTTTAGGACTATGTAGGTAATTATTAAAAATAAAAAATGTACTTACTTACCTACAACTCCTACAAGTTACTATAATATAATTGGAGAGCTGGAAATAATTACCAACCGTTTGATAGCCAAAAGTTGTGGAAATCAATCGATAATCTAACTAGTGATACTATTACGAACGTCCTAAAAATAGCTTATCTATTGCTAATTGCCTAAATTCGTGTGCTCGTTAACTAGACCTAGGCAAGGCTTTGCGTTTGCAAGCCTATAATGGCATTCATGAGAAGCGCGGTGCATGCGAAATTAGCACTCCAGCATTTTTGTTCAGCACAATGATGCAATCCGAGAGCTCAGCAGTCGCTTTGTGAGGGCAAATTCTCCATTCGCGATTGTGAACTTTTTTGAATAAAGCCAAATTCACTTTGGTTTGGATGTATGCAGGAAGTGGTTCATAACGAACTGTGTTTTAATGACGTGCGTCATTATAATTATAAACAAAATACTTTTGTTTGACGATGTCTTTGACTGATGTGACAAAAAAATGCAATATCGTGAATAATGTTTACAAAAGTTTGCTTGGGTTGTATTTTAACCGTAAATATGGTATTCAAGGCTATTAATTGACAGCTGGATGTAAATGTCAATTAAAAGATATTGAAGGTCGTATATCAATCGTCAACTTCAATTATAAGTTGATTCATAGAGACATTATGTCACGATCTTCAGTAATTGCACAATTCGCGGTACGCCGCACTTGCGTGAAGATTTTTTTATTATTCCTTCGTTCTGCATCCAAGCATATGACGATTTTCGTTTAATTGGAGTTTGCTAGAGCTTTGTATGGTAATTGGTATATAAGCAACAAAACTAGAACTATCTACTTCATTTTTGAACGCTGATATAATCGAGCATTGTTTCCCTAATTAAAAAAAGTTTAATAGTTAGTATTTAAATATTTTTTTATGTGTACACTATCACTCTTATATTAAATAATAAATAATGCTGGACAATCCACACAGCATCATCTAGCCCCAAGGTAAACTGCTGTTAAACAGAGTTGTATTATGGGTACTAGATGACTGATATATACTTAACACAATACATACATAGATAGATATTTTTATTATATATAGAAAACACCCAGAACACCCGGAACAAATATTTATTTAGTTATCCTAAAAAACGATCCTAACTATGATCTAGGTAAGTAGTAAAGTGGGTGGTGGGTTAATATTAGCTTATTTTTATCTTTGGGTAGACATAACATCACGTGACTAGTGAAACCCAGAATGTTTTGTCAGCCTTTGTTCAAATATGCTCATATACATATAAGTAACTGGTAACAAAAAGGAAAGTTAGCAGCAGTCAACCTCATGATTTACGAGTACATGCTTGCTACCAAAACGTTCGACCCCGGTAACAGGTTGTCCACGACAGATACTGTTACTCGACACACTTTGTCTTCTCGAAATAGTTAAAAGTACCTATTGAGAGACTTTAATGGACATTTTTGGCAAAATTTTAGAACAACCGGTTTATAAACTCAACAGTGTTATCATTATATTTGGGGTGTTCATATAATTAATTAATGAAATAGAAAATGATCTTGAATTCGTTTTTTTATTTATTTTTGTACTCAATCGCTTTTAGGACATTATAAGTTTTTCTAATAAAATTCCATTTTTGATAAAATTTGATGAAACTGATTTGTTGATTAGGTATTAGCTGAGGAAGAAATGCGAGAGGAAGAATGGCAATAAATTATTATGTTGGTAAATTCAACGAAGTAAGCATCGTTACGAGAGGTAATCATTTGAATGGGTGATCGTCAGTAGCATTTTCATCTAAGCGCATTCGTGCTATCGAGGCCACGTAAAATAGCCGATCCCGGTTATAAAAGGCGTTTGGGTGGGCCAAGACAGAGGTAGAGTTATAAACTCCGTCATCAGAGAAGGCCACTGATTCAAACAAATTTACTTTTATGTTGGTAACTAAATTATTACAATGTAAGTACTTGTAATAACTGAAACTTATGCTAACGAAAACCCAAACAATACAATGAAAGTAATTATTAATATAACTTTGTTTACATTTTAAAACGGAACAGGATGGGACAAGAGAAAGCGTACGTAAGAAGTGATGCGGCAAAATTCTACGAAAGAGCAGTAACGCGGCAGTACACGATATTAACGCATAATTACGACATTATAATGTTGGCAACACCGGCAACATGCGTGCGCCACACACAACACAATCCGACACATTGTTGCCGAGACAACAAAAGGTGACGTGCCAGAAAATGAGTTCGGAATTTGAAAACTCACGAGTGGGGCCTAGTTTTGAACAAAATATTTCATTATTGTCAGCACCGGTTAAATACGGTCTACTTACGTTGTGAAAATTCGAATTTGAAAATGCGTGTTCTAAAGAAATTATTTGTGATCTTCTTTAAAAATAAATACAATCATGTATTTGATACACTTACAGATATTAATGATTCAATAAAAAATATCTAAATAACCCTAAACTCATTGTTGACCATTAAATTTATTGATTAAAAAAAAAACAAAGCAGTTTCCATCCACGAATAGAACCAATTACAGACGCACGTTGCAAAAAGCGAGTTCAATTCGTGAAAACCGACGGTATGTGAAACAAACCGGGTGTAGCTCTATCAATCTAACCGTGAATTGTATAAATCCAATCTAACGCCCCTATGGCGGGACTATCCGCAAAATACTTTTTTGCGAATTGTTGGAATCAAATTTTTAGCCTTATCCACTGCCGTCTGACCACGTTGACGATGTCAGATGCTGGCAGACCACCAGCCCGATGATCGGATGTTGGTCGTCTCACATCTCTTGACCACTCCGTCACCCCGTCTTAGTCCATCGCCCTCTTCCCTTCTAACAAAGTGTACCGTACCGCCCATTGGTGACAATGCAACCTGCATAAGTACCTACTTCTAAAACATACACCGAAAATCAATAAAAGTACTGCAATAAATACGAATTCACTCGTTTATTTGGAATATAGCTGTCAACAATGTTCACACTTGCTTTTTAACTCACGAATGCTACGGTCCTGAGATTTGCACGCTCGATTTACGTGAACTGGGCTACGCGTAAAGTTTTCTATAGCATAACAGGCGTAACTTTATCAATTATTACTTTGAAATGAATGGTTTGTTTATAGTCGAGATAAACTGTTTATGTAAGTAAATATTTACAAGTTACAAACAACCATAATTATTTTTCAGAAGCGTAGAGAAATAAATTTGTAGGTACCATCGAAGTTACTGCGTCTTTGTAATAAAGTGCCTCATATATTACAAGAGACGAGACAGTCGTTCACCTGATTTTAAGCACCACGCCTGATCATTCCAATTGCATTGTCACGACACTAGGTACACTGAGCTCGTGAGCCTGAGACAGAAATATGTAATTTTCATTTTCATTCACCTAGTAACGTGCTTGTAAGCTACAGCAAAAATACACCATGTCTTTGGATAAAATGGCATGCAATTATTACACGCAAACACTTTTTTTTATAACACTAAAGGGGCAACCAAGCGTACGGCCCACTTGATGGTCAGCGGTTACCGTAGCCTATGTACGCATGCAACATCATAGATATCACTTGCGTGTTACCACCCTGAGACGTTAGATGGAAAGTCTCATGTGCCTGTAATTTCACCGGAAACCATACCCTTCAAACCGGAACACAGCAATGCGAGCATTACTGCTTGGCGGCAGAAATAGGTATGGTGGTAGTCTTTCCCCGTTACTACTCTTAGTATGCAATAGTCATTTACGGTGTCATTTCACTTTATAATTACCTAGGTGTATTGTACGTACAGGTACACTATTCAGTAGCTGCAGCTGTATTGTATATGTACCAGCTTTGTAAAAGACGTTTGTCGACGCGACGGCCGGCCGACCGACGGCGCGGCGATAAAGTACTGGTATCAGCATGTCATTGTGTATTCTGCATGCAAGATACAGGCGTGTGTTTCGCCCTAATGGTGGCCATAAACACAACGGTTCACCGTAGACCTTGCAAGTATATCTGCGCAGGTAGACTGGAGCGTGTGTGGGAATAGACCAGTGCAGGTAGGCGACTGGCGCGGCGCAAGATCAAAAATAAATTCTTTCGAGTGACACCGTTCGTACTGAAGAACTGCAGACCGCTTTGATACACCGGAACGTCCAAATACACGCAACCGACGTGCGCTTGATCTTTGCAGGCGAACCTGCACAGGTAATCTCTCCGGTAGACCGTAGCGTGTATGGCTTAGTTAAAATAAAACTTTTATTTTCAGTGCATCAGTTCTAGGTACTTGACAGTAATCTGGATTGCAACGCCCCGAGCGGATGGTATATTGGGAATCGTATTGCTTCGTATCTGGGTCGTTGAGAACAAACTTACTGCCACACTCCTTTCTCAAATTGTATAACGAAATCGTTGGATTTCATCCTTATACTTACGCAAATTTATTTCGTTTTTTAAAAAAATGATGTGAGGAAACCAAGGTCCAAGAACTAAAAATTTGAAGGACATGTGCCATCTATTAATCCGCATTGGGTCCGCGTGGTGGATTAAATACCCAATCACTCTCGCCAGACGAAGACCAGTGTCCCAGCAGTGGAAACATTAGGAGGTCGTGATGATGACTTGTAGCCTCTGAATACGGCATCTAGTCTCCGACCAACAATGCGTTCAATCAGCTTGTCTGTTCATTATTGTGGTGTTCAGAATATTTGTTCTGTGGTTCAGATTCAAACCAGTACTGGTTTCAATACTGGTTTGTATTGTTTTCTGAAATGAACTATCTGTACCGTGCAGAAATCTCTTTTCAACAATGATAGTCAAGAGGGTATAAATAAAAGTTTTTTTTTCAAGGAGGAACTGTTTCAAAGTTATTGTCTTGAAAATCATTAATGATCTCGATTTTGGTGAACGTTGACACCTTTATATTTTGATTCATTACGCTTACTTACCTATTAAGTTATTTCAATTACCTGACCCTTTGTTCTCAATCACGAGAAAATAATAACACGCTTACCCCATGCCTAACTACGCTTGTATGCCCTTAGCTATGGTGGATAACCATAGACCATTGTAACTAAGTAAGTGGTAAGCCAGTTGAAAGTTTTGTCCTCGTCAAAAAGTCTAAATATTCGTCCAAACGACTTCACTTTGACTAAATGACTGCACTAAACCTCTTTGTCATCAGCAGTCCAGGCTAACGACTAGCGTTTGCAGGTAAACGGAAGTTATTAGCGGGGTTGTTGACCCCACCCGCCTATGCCGGCGCCGCCCGCCCAAACAACGTCGATCGTGTAATAGGTTTTTGTAATATCAGTTTTTTATTGATGTTTTATGGTGTTATAAAAAATTGATAGCGTTTGCATAAAAAAAACATTATTTAGACATTAAATTTCACGCAGATATTATATAAGTTTCCGCCTCCGCCTACACTAAAGCAAAATAAATCGGCGTCATACCCGAAATATTTTCTTAAAAAACCTAAATTCAAAAAGAAAAACTCATGTAGTACGTGTTTTTCTGACGTGAGTATCGATAGTTATCGATTAAAACTAGCGCCAGCAGAACAATTTTAAGAGATTGTTCAAAATATTTTCAACGTTAGTTAAGTCAGGACTATCGAGTTCAAGCATGGTTTAAGTTTCAATCCTACCATGCCTAACTGTAAGCCCCCACGCAACTTAACCTAAGCTACGAAGGAAATTAGACAAGTTTGTAGACGATGCATCTCAGCCTGAAGGATCGCCATAATTACCCACGCGGAAGTGCTCAAGACCTCCTTTACTTAAAGCTACTAGTTCTAGTAAGTACTTTACTGGTTTTAGCAAGAACCTCTATTACATCTACAGTACAGCATTCGATTTATAATAGAAATAATGGTATTGCTGAGCATTATCGACAGACTGTATAATGATGATGATGTACTAGCTTTTAATCATAATAATAAAATCCTGTAATCGGTCCCGAAGACAGGACGTAACAGTGAAATAAATTGTATTGAAACATCATGGTAGCTAATTGCTTAGTTTTTCGTTCGCGTTTCGGTCGGCTCCGAAGTTACGACATTTTCATGGTAGGCCAACTGGACTTTCGAACTAATTTAGAGTTTTAACCTAAATCTTGTAAAAAACAATCATAATAAAAATAAGCTTTAGAAGCGATGGTAGGCCCAGTACAAAGCACCTAAATATGTATATTTATTTTATGGCTCAAGTTCATACAATTTGAATAAGTTTCCTAGAATATTCTGGAATTTTTTTGGGAAATTTTAAGATACAGCCCAAGTTTTTGGAGTACGGCCAAGTTGTTTTTGGCACAGTCCTAAGCCGATAATACTATCTTAGAAGGTAACTTAGCTCCACTACTCAAATCAACTGAAAACTTTTTATTCTCCTAACAAGTCTATTGACCAAGTCTTCACTAAGTTTTCTTTTCTCAGGCACCCATAACAAACAAGTATTTTAACTCCTATACTAATTGACGACATTATTGAGTAGGTAGAAACACTCTAGGTAAAAAAGTAATTTTTGTGTAAAATAAGCTTTATTGCAGCTAGCTTTTTTATTATCATATGAACTTTTTTAAGGATCATAAAAAGGCCCTTTGTCAAGTGTTTTTTGTTATCTCTTCAAAGTGTACTTTATGGAAATATGACATTTGTTTTTAACGTAAAATATGGTTGAAATTAGAATGCGTTTTGCTGTAGTGTTTTACAGCTCTGCGCATTGCGCAGTCCACAAAGTCTGTGCAGTGGGATCTTCAGCGCAACTAACCTACACGTAGTACCTACTTACTAATATCTGCTATGAAATGGCCAAAATAGTGAAACAGATTTGACGTCATCTCTTCTAATAACATTTTTGTCCAACGTTTTCGATCTTTGTGTGTTCGTAGTTTCGATCATAATGTTGACTCGAAGTGATTATGCTCTACGAGAATAGTGTTATGTGCATATTCTGTGGCTCGATTCAAGTTAGCAAACTTCGTGCTTTCAAACTCCCATTTTATACTGGAAATGAGAACGATAGGCGCCTTAAAGTTTTACAATAACTTAAGTTATGGAAGGAAGCCATATTACTTTGTAAAAAATGCGTTGCAGTCTAAGAGCATATGCACACGATATTATTTTTAAACTGCACGTCACCTTTAATTACAGAACAGATTTGCGCAAAATGGTGCCTTTAAAAGTCAACCAAAGCATACGTAATTCTCATCTGTAAAAAGATTATTTATCAAAACATTTTCATAAAATACGTGCAATGTGTGTTTTGTGGTAAAAAAATCTCATTTCGGTATGTAACGCAAAATAAACTAGAAACAAAAACGATCGTAAATAATATAGCTTTACCCAAACTGACACTTCTAAGCCCTTCTTTATTAGAATCCCGGTAGATAAGTGGTTAACACCAACGGGCGAAACGCAAACGACGAATAACTAAACGCTAGATAGTATTACTTTATTATCGTAATATTTGGCGATTTAGTCCCATGTTTAAATAACACAAAACTTGTCTACAAAGCCTGTGAAATAGAGCACCAAAAGTTCCATTTCCCCTAAAATGAAACAAACTATTCCAATTATAGTGCAATTACAAAGATTTACATGTCAATTTAGGTCAAGCCATTACGTTTAGTTGAGGTGCTTCCAGCTGAAGTATTACAGCTAGCTAGCTAACTTTTCAGCAACAACACAGAATGACTTGACCGACTGACCAAGCGTAACTTGCTGAGATTAAATTAAAAAAACTGCACTTACACCGTGAAATACTAATCGGTAACATTTTAGTCATTTAAAAAAATAACGTTGCATAGACAGAGCGCCATCTAGCCACAAACTTATAAAATAAAAATAACAATAATAACAAATATACGTTTTCAGGTATTTTATATTACAAGCGGGATTACTCAAATTGTATGTATTAGCCGCTCTATCGACAATATCGTAGGCACTGCACCAGCTATCTCCAATGAGCTATGCTTTTGGCTAGCCTATTCGCTGCCCTAGTTATATCGCAAGTGACCTGTGACATTAGACTTTTGGAAGGGAGTTCTAAATATCGAGGCCAGTGGAACGGTCACTACTGGGAAATGCAGTATAATGTCAGAGAACTAAGAAAATTATAATGGCATGACATTACAAAGAGTTCATGCCGCGGTCCAATTCTGGTAGTTCTATGACGAGAATCGGGCCCCTGTTCGCTCGCATAAATGAAAATCGAACTCGCAACTTTGCTTTGAATTGGTAAAGTATAATGTCGTCAAAACCATAATATTATATGGGTATAATAATCATAGAGTTGACAAGGAGTTCAAAAACTCTATCTATATTACACAGAACATTAATAATATTATACAGATAATTTAATATTCCTTATAGAAGTTTTTTAAATCCGCTTCGATTTTCTTAAAACTAAGTAAATGCAATTCGAAACGGATTGCTATTTTCAATTCCATTTCACGCGACACCCGCAACCTACTCCGGCAAAAAGTAAAAATCTATTCGACCGCAATCAATTTTCGAAATAACGTTCTTAGGTCATTCGTTGAATGATTGGCTACTGGCCTACTGCATAACTAATAAGGCCCTCGGAAAAAGTATATTTATCGGATTATCATGATTTGATAAAAAAAAAATTATCTATGTTAGTAAGTTATCCTATACCTTTTTAAATAACACAGTAATCAGTTAAATACATAATCCTTAATCTACACTAGGATTACCTTTGTCGAAATACGAGTATTGTAATGTGGTAGCACAAAACCCTAAGAAAGGTAAACCTAAGAAAAGAAAGGTTGTGGGAATCGAACCTGCAACCTCTCACTTCTTAACCAGGCACTCGCCTACCAAACAACCGAGGTCTTCAAACTGAACATAGAGTATTTTGTGTACAAAATGCTGGTGGAGCTTTGCATGTTTCCAATGAAAAATGCAACGGAGAGCGACCAACACATTGAATAGAGGCAGCGACGCAAAGCGAAAAAAATATAAGCCCAGCTGACAGAAATGCGGTAAACGAAGAAAGAAACGTTTTAATATAAAACCGGGCTTTTATTTCAAAGTTTCTAGAACATGCACTAGACACCTTTAAATAAAATATTACGTTTAAATGTCGCAATGTGAAGTGTTTACTGCACCTTACTGCGGGAGCAGAGGTTATCAGCGCTATTATCACTCCTTTCTCTCAAGACATGATAGTTTAAGTGCACGAATATAATTCCACAGTTTCACCACGGAAATACTGACTGCAAAGCTATTTCGAGCGCAATATTTTGATTGCCTATTTCCTTCGGCGCGTCGCTTGAAAATTGGCTTGAAATCACTGAAAGTTTTCCCTAAAAACTTGAGTCTACGTGTAAATTTAACTCCAAGTTTAAGCAAACTTTAACCAAATATTGGCCGATTCCAAGCTGCCAATTCTATCCAGGTTTGTCAACTATTTGAATTTCCAAAGGCTGTTTGAAATTCAATGAGACTTTTATGTAAATTCATCGTTTTGAGTTTTCTCCGCTCTAGCTTACCGGTATCGGAGTGTCCCAAAATACCTGTAACAAAATGGATAACATCATGAGATCATGGTTGTGAAATTATAAAAATGTCAATCGCTTAAAATAATAACACATGAAAGAATTAATCATGCGACTCAAGTTATAAAATCAATTATTGAGTAATGTCCTATGTTTTCAAATATAAATTAGGAATGAGCATATAAATGATTAGCACGAGTATCTAATAACAAAAACACTTATAGAACATAACTCTTACGCGACGATACATCAGTTGAATCACGACTTTCAGTATGAAACCGAAATGTAATTGTCGTATGAACGCGTCGTATGAAACAAGAGAACTTTCATAGAGAAACTAGAAAACTAGACACATTGCTCAAGAATTTCAGCCACGAGACGGCTATATCTCAGTAGGTATCTTATCGACCAATATTTATGCGAAGGCATGAATAAATCGAAGAAATAAAGGTAAGGAAGCTTATCTGAAGCTGCATTGGTGCCATAAAACATTTTAAGTGCGAACACCAGGAGCTTTTGCTAAAGCAGGAATTTTTATATCTTTGTATTTATCGCAGTATGAGGGAAGAAATTTAAAGCAGATAAGAATAAATCTCTAGCAACAGAAACAAAAGTTACGAAATGGACGAAGTCGTTCAAAACCAGACCTAACTTGAATTGAAAGCGTATGTATTTTAAACTTATATTCGTAATACGTACGTAGGTATATAAAACTCTTACAAATACTGACTGACTGACTTATCAACGCCCAGCCGTCTTCAGCGCGCTTCAGCGCGAAGGGGTGCACTAATAATTGAATTTCCGAAATTCAACATCTTAGATGACGCAGCGGCACAGAACAGATAGCAATTAGTACTTACAAGAAATTTGTATGTAAAAAGTCAGCAAGTTCCTAATTTCATGATGACAAAATATAACTATCATACATGTTTACTCTTTCTTTACGCACACAAACGCTAGGCGATTTTTATTTACCTAACCAGTATTTCCTGTTACAACAATAAACATTTTGTCAACACAAGTAAAGTTCACGGGATTTAACCCAAACCGAATCTGCAAAGCATAAATTTACCCCATACTCGCCAAGTTTGAAAGCAATATAGAAAAAATACTGTTATGCAAGTATGAAATGGTACCATAAATATCTGAAATAGAATGAGGCGTATTTGGAACTCGTTCAAAACCTGTCTATATTGGGAGAATAGATTTTAAGTGAACGTTGGGGAAGGCTCTCAGGCGCTCCTGCAAGTTTTATGAACCAATTTTCCAATAGAATTATTATAAATATCTTTCGTTTATGGTCTCTCAGGGGTTGATAAAAAGAATGTAAGCCTTGGTGTAATTTTATTGTGGTTGCTAAATAACTCCGGATGAATCATAATATAGGTACTTATAAATTATAATTGAATACCTACTATTATATTGTCAAATAGAGTAAGTAAGTAAGTAAGTAAGTAAAAATTTATTGCGAGAAATACATGTAGGTAGTTACAAAGTTTTTTTTGTTTGCATAAATTTGGAAACAATGTATTTTGCCATGTTATGGCATGCAATATTTGTCTATTATGTGTTACATTAATCTTATATAATTATTATCATAAAATTATTTAAAATGTCAGCCTAGAAAAAATATAACCTATACTTATATACCTAGATAATCAAAATAATAATAATAAAAATTAGTTATTAAGTATTTAATATTACATATGAGATTAATTTGTCAAATTAAATAATTTTTTTGTCACTTAGATATTCATCTACTGAATAATAGCATTTGCTTTCCAAAATGGTCTTTAACTTTCTCTGAAACAGTGTTCGCGGTAACTCTCTTAATATTTTCGGAAGTTTATTATATAAAGAAGGAGCCATGCAGAAGACACTGTCATGCATCAAGGTAGTTTTTGAGCTTTGTATGCAGAGTTTACTTTGGTCTCGTCTATTACGAACTACGACGTCAGAAGGTCGACAAAATCGTTCAGGGTTATTCTTAATAAACATCGCCGTTTCGAAAATATACAATGAAGGAACTGTTAAAATTTTGTGCTCTACGAAGTAAGGCTTACATGAGTCAGTCATTTTACGGCGAAACATGGCTCTAATACAGCGTTTCTGATGTTTAAAGACCTTGTCGGCGTCAGTTGAATTACCACAAAATATTATTCCATATCTTATAATTACCGATCTTATAATTAGACCACTATACAAAATAAAAACCATGTATATAAGTTTACTATCTAACACACGCACGACACGACATTCCAAACAAAATCAATATGACATTATCTAATTTACTTTCATTTCTCGGTAATGCTACAACAATATTAGATACTATCTTTGTATAGGTACCTTCGTTTCTGTTTGTGATAATGGATGGACTCCATTACGCTATCACTGGTAGGTTTAGTATTTCACAATTTTGTCGTCACTGTGTCAGGGACTCAGGGACCGGTCATTTCTATTGTTTGCATAATTAAAATTATATTTTAAACGGCTTAACAAAATGATTAAACATACTCACTATTTTAAATTAAGTAATTAGAAAAATGTAGTACCATGGCAAAAAAGTCAATAACATACTGGGAAAACTGATGAGGTTACTTTATACTTAGTAAAATTTAATTAATGTAAATGCAAACAATACATAATATTTCTACATAGCTGCTTCATATTTATTTTTTACGTTATAAACCTAACTGTGTAGTACTGCTAGAACTTACGAGCTTTTTTGTAGATATATTTTGTCACATTCTCACTAGGTACTAAAAGAACTTGGCGAATAAAATCGATCATCGTCGAAGGATCAAAGGCGAATTGGCTAATCTTTTGGAATACGAAAACGGGAACACCAATTACAAAGATAATATCTAAGGACATTTTAATGTTAATGGAAGGAAAGGTTGTGATTTTGCTTGCGACAATAGATTTTTATCTTTGGGTCAACTCGTTTGTGATGAAATTATATTTAAAAAATTGCGAATCGGACGTTGTGCGAAGAGATTGTATAAACTCCTGGTGCTAAACTAGGCTCGACGAAGTGAAGATAACCGAAGTATAAATTCAAATTGTTTGTAGAATTTGGTCATACGTTCATTCACACCACAAAATCTATAGCAAAAAAAAAACAAAAACTATTCATCTCAATAACAAACATAATGACAGCAATAACAATAAAAGTGAAAACTCATAGCGTATTGAAAGTGAATAAGACAGTATTACGAGATCAATAATATAGCGAGCCGAATAGCAACCTAATATGGCACAATGGATGGCGCAGTGGCAATGGTAGCCAAATCCGATGACAATAGCTTCGAATTGAATTAACTAAATGTAATAAACAGTGGGTTGCATGAGACCCCCGCAGACGTAAAGCAGGCTCTCTATGACAAAGGCTGCTAGGCCGAGATAGTAGTCAGTAGCTTATGAACCATTTAAATGTAAAATCATAGAAATGAGGTACGATTTTAAAAAAGATGCTATCATATAAAAAAAAACATATAATTATAAATGAATTCGCATTTCAGTAAGCATTTCAGCATTATCACACACACATTAGCAACTAAAATATGAGTTGGTTATAAAAAAAACTATAAAATAAATTGCCTAGCAAATGGAGAGGTTTTATTTTGAAACTTAAACCATAATTCACAGAAAAAGCTACGTCGCCACCAAAATTAAATTAAATGCTTTTTCAATGCTGACATTTCTCGCACCTGGCCGAGAATGGGAAAATTCTCCGCCGATCTTACAATAAGCCGTCTTACATTCGACTTGTAGAATAAGCAGTTTAGTGCGAATCAAACACCGTGGATTTGTGGAGATCTTCTTATCTCAGTGCCGTGCCAACACACAGAAACCTCCATGTTTTGAGTATAAATCAGTGGCCAACTCTGATGACAGAGTTTCTAGGCCGCCTGAAGGCCTCTGTCCTGGCCTAACAACTTTGAAAAAGCCGGGACCGACTGCTTAACGTGCCCTACGAAGCACGGGAGCGCTTAGTTGAAATTGCCACTGGTGATCACCCATCCAAATGATGACTACGCGGAACAGTGCTTAACTTCGTTGATCTGTTAAGAATAACTTAGCTAGCAACGTCACGAGCGCTCTATTATACATATATAACATTCAGATGTATTTATTTTTATAACCAAACAAAAGTAACCAACTTAAACACTAGAGGTTATAAGCCTTTCTGTTAAATTCTCTTCCATATTTCTTCTGTGATAACTTCATGATTTTAGCGTTTGTGTTAACGGTTCGTTTAATGAAAAGATGATCAAACGTGAAAACCACTCAAACAGACGTGAAGCATACATTTCATCCCTAATGCATAAACGAGTAGCAAACGCGTATTGCAATTAGGCCACGCTAAGGCAACATGGTATGAAAACATACAGCTCCAGATTTGCAGATGCGGTCTACCAATCTGGTTTGTAAAGACACATTTTTAAATTAACTAATAAACAATTCAGGTTTATTTTCGTGAGCCATAAAATCTAGGTGATAACACATTACGTGGTAATGTAGTGTTAAAAGGTGTAGCAGTAGCTTGCAAATTTAATTACTTCACTGTGCTTACATGTTTGCTTTTGGATGAAAAATTGTTTGGTCGTATTACAATGCAAGGACACCTGCCTGTGTGTTTTAATATATTCCCGTAAGTGTATTCCATCTGTCTTCGCCTAGTAAAAACAGCAAGATAGTAAAGTAGGTAGTTAAAGCAAATGCTGAATATTATCCCGTGAGTTGACTTGCTAAGAGGGCGGTAAGCGTTCGAGGCTCAAGGTAGAAACGACGACGCACAAGAGCAATCATTAAGGTCGCTAAAACCCAAACATTTACTAGCAAAAACTACCGGGAAAATAAACCATAATTTATTTTTCCCGACGAGCTGAATACACACTGTCAACTGAGTAAAAATTTTTTGTAAAAAGTTTTGTAACTTCTGTTTTTGTGTTTCAAATGTGAATTCGAAGGTACGAAAATTCTAGTAGAATTTTATTTGGCAAAGTTGGTGACATGAAACATAAATTATTTTACTCGACAAAAAAATACTAAACGTACGCATTGTTTTGTAGCACTATTTTATTTATTTTCGTTTATTTGGCAAAGAAACAATAACTATTTTGTTTCATAAAGATTAAGCTCGGGAATTTCAACCAAGATGTTAACATAATTACTGCTCGACTTAAAGTAGGTGGTAAGAAAATGTTTTATTACAATGTAACATCAAAATGTTATTATAATGTAACTATAACCCTTTGCTTCGAATATATTGAAAAATACGGTGATATTTATAATAGTAAGCAAACAAGCATATCAACACAAGCGATAAGGTTATTGAGTGTAAGTGAGTTACGACATCGATTCCATCTGTGACTCAAAGCTTGTAATGAAACGATGCGTGTACGTATTCTATTAAGTTAACAAAGCAATAACTCCATATTGTTATAAAATAACAGAGTTAATGGTATACAAGCATATGAAAAAGAGCATTATTAGATGTTTTCAAAAACGCGAGAACAAATTATTTAGTAAGATAAAGCTTTGCACAAATAGTTCTGACAAAATTGACACGAAAAACAATTGTCTACTTTGTACATAAAACAGTCAAATTGCACACTTCAAGTGCAGTTTGTACTTTATAATAGAAGCGAAAACAACAGTTCAGTGAACACAAATACGTTGGATTACGGTAGAGTGGCCGTTTTTGCTGATTTCATACATTAAAGGTAAATCAAGTTGTTACGGGAGCTCAATTGAGAAATTAGATGATACAACGTCAATGTTGGTAAGCATAAAAAACTTACGACTGAAGTCAATAATAATGGCGATATTAAAGCAAATGAAGAACACTAAGAACATAAAACGAAATAGAGCAATGTAATAATGAGAAATGAAAGTCATGCCTTGAAATAAACTCACTTAGAAAGGAATAGCAATAAATTGCATGCATTTATCGCATATAAAAATCCCACTCAAGCACATAGAAGGTACTTCAGTATCATTCAGGAAATCGCCAACAGGTTATACGAAGAGGGAATTCAATCGGACAAATAATTCTATTCTAGTGGTTTTGAATGGCCCATTTTGTATTGAACTTTAAATAACTTGTTGGGAATAAATTGAAGCCGTGACATCATTCGTGTTCGTTCAACCACTACTTGATTTACAACAAATTAATAGCATTATATCGTTAAGTGGTTAGTTTAGTTACGATGAATACAAATCTTGGTGTATTGATGTATCAAAATGTAACGTAGGTATATACATATATAACACATACTATTACTTATATTTTTTTTGTTGGTACATAATTTTATTATTTTATTTTATTTTTAATTTATTTATGTGTAAATCTGTGTTTGCATGTCGGTCAACGACGAAGTGTCATCATCATTTTCCTGCCCTTTTTCCCACGTTATGTGGGGTCGGCACAACATGTTCCTTTCTTCCATTCCTCTCTATCACCCGTCATCTCAGTACTCACTCCTTTCTTACTCATGTCATCTTTCACACAATCCATCCATCTTTTCTTTGGCCTACCTCTACCTATATATCCATCCACATTCATATCTAACATTCTTCTTGTCAGATGACATTCATCCCTCCTCATAACATGCCCATACCACGCTAACCTATTACTCCTCATTTTCTCCGTCACTGGTGCCACTTTCAGACTTCCTCTAATGTATTCATTCCTTATTTTATCCATTCTCGTCACTCCACACATCCATCTTAACATTCGCATCTCCGCCACATGCACTCTTTTCTCATCCGTTCCCTTGGTAGCCCAACACTCAGATCCATACAATACGACATACGAAGTGTGTGAGACATTTAAAACAAACCTAATACCATAATACCATACTTCAAGCAAATAAATACTATTTCATTTCATTTCATTTCATTTCATTTCATAGAATACAAACATGCTCTGTTCATATAAATTACCAATGATCTTATAACAGCTATAATAAATTATTTGTAAATTGTTTTTATAGCTACTAATCGCAAAAACTTAGATCAAGCGTGAACATCAGACATTGTTTTTGAAGGACAATTGTTTCCTTAGACACACAAGTATTATTGTATTTCGAACTGATAAAATTAACTATTCAAAAACTTGATTTATTGATTTTACAAGTATTTAAAACTATCTACAATTATCCAATTATGCTGCTTGACTGATCTCAGATTGCATGATGTCAATCTGTTGTACATTGACCGTCGTCGTAACAGTTCAAAGACTTTGTTTTACGTCTTATGTGTCTTCAAGAGGAAAACTCACTGAAGCAGATATTACCGTAGCTTTTGTACTGTCTATGAGATCTACTCAATATCACTTTGTTTTGATATTTCTATTGTTTTTTTGCTCGAAACGTACAGTCATTTTACTGTATATGCGTTCTTTATTGTAATTTTACAGTGGTGGTTCGACAGCCAATTATTACCAAGAAACTGCATTTGCTATAACTTACATCGTAAATCAAGATAATATTATCGAGACTAATTTAGAATGTACCAACGAGCGCATTGGAAAGTTTATGGGTCTGAACAACCTGAAGGACAGCTGATTTCTCGCACATATTATTGTTTCATTAATGTAACGACGATCTAGTAATAATAAAAATTAGAACATCGAAGTATGTATGCTTAAAAATCAAAAGTTAATTGTTTAAAATATCTAGTTAATGTAAAAATATCACTATACAAAATAGTAATATTCACGTCAAAGCAAAGACATTGTAACCAGAAAAGTAGAAAATTCTTTACTAGGTCACAGTTCTATTCGTGGAAGTCTCGTCAGATCGATCTTCTCGTTCAAATGCAGTTTCCAAAAATATACTTGATGTTGCACAGAAGGAAACGACAGTCTTAAAAATAAATAAAAGTGAATGATGCAACAATCAAATTAATATTTAATTCATGGTGTATTTTAACAAGTATTCTAAAGAGGAATGTAGCAAATAATGACTTACGTTCACCAACAACACTTCTTGATGATCCATTTCAATTTACAATTTCATCACGAAACACACGTTCGAACATTTTAAAAAGATTCAGTAACTGGTTAGATTATAAGGAAACGTCAAAATCCATAGAGCGTGGACAGCGGTTTTTCAATAACGAACTTATAACGTCATACGTATACGAACACGTTAATAGCAGACGCTAGGCGAACACAATCGCAACTGGTAACCGTTCATTATTTACACAGTTAAAATATGAGGTTGTGATGACGAAGACGGGTATGCAAGCGCATGTATAACATTGGATATAGCGCTAAAAATCGGTACCTCGATGATATAGTATTCAAGACTCTTGCGGTCTTGTTTATTATTAAGTATCTTTGTTATAAAAAACCTTCAATTTATTAATTACTAGCTGTTACCCGCGACTTTGTTCGTGTGGAACTCGGGAACCCGTGTTTTCGTTTCGGAATAAAGAGAAAGCCTATGTTCTATTCCCAGTCACAATCTATAATATACTATCTATATGTTTTAAATTTAAGCCGATTCAGTAGTTGTCGAGTTATAGAGGAACAACCATCCAAAATTATTATTATAGTGTGATTAGTGTGATAGTGTGATAATGTGATCAGTCATTTTAAGCAGAATCCAAATATAATGTTTGACTTACTTTACCGTGCTTACATGTAGGTAGGTACAAGTTCTTCAAGTTCACGTTATATAAAGTGATTTTCAACAGCATTTACTGGTCTAAGACGCGAAGTTTTTAGTACATGTACCTGCCTGGATTTAGTAAACATCTTTGATTATTATATTCTCGGTAAGAGTTTGTTTAGAAGTTCGATGCGCATGGAAGAACATTGACCAGATGCTAAGATTTCAAGAGCAAACACTTCAAAGTACCTACTTTACGTTTTCACCAGATATTAAAATATGGAAATATAGAAAGACTATAGGTAAAATATTGAGGCATATACTTTGCAAGCTAGCACATAGTTTGTCCTAATCGTAACCCATGGTATGGACGCTTGCAATACCAGAAGTTTTTAAGTAACCAATGCCTGGCTGTTAGATTACATGGCAGCTCCTACGTTTTTAACATATCAAAAGATGCGTAAAGGAAATGTTAAACAATGTCTAACCAATTTAACACCAGAAGAATATGAGATATGAATACTGTTTTAAATGAAAGGAAGATGAATTCAGTGAATTTGACGAAAACGGATGTTTTACGAATATAGTGTTGTACCTATCCGACAATACTGTCTAGACAAAAATATAAAGGATGCAATACCGACATAAGAAAATGTGTAAATAAGATTGCAATGAATTTGCATACAATTGCAGATATTTCAAATTGAATAAAATAAATGGGCATTATTACTATTGAATACTTAAATAGGCTATATAATATGTATACAAAAGAAGTATTTGTCACTATCTTTCGTGTTTCTTGTGTATAAGAATGTAGGTTCTTATTTTAAACCATCATCATGACAGCCTTCTAATATTCCCACTGCTGTGACACTGGCCTACTCTAAACCTAAACCACCACGCGGATTCAATACGGATTGGTGGATTTATTAAATAATTATTATTATTGTCTTTCGAATTTTCAATTCTTGGACATGCTGGTTTCTTTACGATGTTTTCCTTCAGTGTATGAGAGCACTGGCATTGCGCAAATAAATTATTCTATTAGAAAAATCCATTGTTGCACGACCAGATTCGATCTCAAGGCCTTAGGATCGGGGGTCACTACCACTGAACCACCAAGTGCTGTATTTTTGAACCATATTATTATTTTAAATAATCTTTTCTCACTTGATTTCACGTGAGTTCTAAAGGTCTAAACTACGAGGTTAAAAAATAAAAAACTCAGCTCGTTTACCATTTACTCACACTCACAGTTTTAACACCCAATCACTTCCTCGTCTTAGTTCATCAATAAGCTAACATTGTTTTCGGCTAATACAAAATTAAGTGATTTTGTTGCACATTTCATTGCATATTCTGTTTGCACACAAAGTTACGGCACGCCTATTATTCAAGCTACAAGACGATTACGTGCTAAAAAGAGGTTAGATCACTTGTTGGCTTTTTAATTTAAACCTTGATAGTATACAGTTATGGTCGAATGTTAAGAGTCTAAGGGAACAGGCACAGTGTCTAGTTTGAATACTGGCAATGATAGGCACCTATGCTATGAGTCAGATAGTGAGGCAAACTTTATACTTGTCTCTGGAGGCCCGTTTTGTTTATAGCTGTTGACTATTCATTTGTTTGTGTTAGGTAAGGAACCGTACTGAAATAACTAAAGTAACATAAACTGTATACAATTTTAATAAAATATTAATTTTTAGAGAACACAGATGTATAATGGTAACAAGAATGGTAATGAATAAGTTTATTCTGATCCTTCATCATCTTAACAGCCTTCTAATGTTCCTACTGCTGGGAAAGTCGTCTACTCTCGAGCGAGAGAGATTGGGTCTTAATCCACCACGCGGACCCAATGCGCATCAATAGTAACCCCATTCGAAAAACGCAATGCCATGCTCTCAATCGAAGAAAAACGTAAGGAAACCAGCATATCCAAGAACTACGAATTTGTAAGACTGGGGCCATCCACATCAACCAATCGGCATTGGGTTCGCGTGGTGGATTAAGACCCGATCAGTCTTACCCGATAGTAGGTTAGTGTCTCAGCAGTAAGAATCGAAAATGCTGGTCATGATGATTATGATTTTTTCATTAAATTACCTAGCAGTAATCTCAAGATGACAAGAGGAATAACCTACTATAGAATCGAACCATGAATCACCTATCAAAAAGATAAATGAGCCTTTGAGAACAATCTCGGCAAACCGCAAAGATCACAGTTACCATCAAAACTAGATTTCGTGAACCAAACTTGGTGAGTCATTATGCCATTGCTGACTCATTTACTGATCTTGTCACTTTTGAGGGAACTTGATATGGAAGGGTGGAAATTAGTGAGGTAAACGCATCAAATTGTAAAGTGTAGAGTGAAGTAAATGTTAACAAGAAAAATATTTTAAAGAAAGTGGGAGTGCTTATGCCATGTTTTGTAACAACATATATATGTTATATACAATGAGCAAGCATTGTGCTTTTACAAAAACCTTTTTGTAGAAGGATTTTATGCTCTGCTAAACCTAAAGGTGAGAATATCACAGTATTGTGAAAATGTATAAATATGTTAATTATCAAGCAAGATATTATCAGCCTAAGCTGGTGGAAATTTAAATTACTATACAAATAATGAGCGAAATTACATTATTATCTACGAATCCCATTATAAGCTAAACAATTATTTTGGTGTCAACGAACTAATGGCAACTGCCAATCAGTGTGATTTTTTAATGAGTACTTGCAGCTTGTTATAGCACTACGGTAATGAGCGACGAGTGGTAGTCGGCACGGTCATATAGACTACGCTCTTGAATATTAGAAAACCGTTATTTTATACTTATTTACAACGTACAAGTGATACGTGCTTTGGATAATGTAGTGTCTGCTACTAGTGGCCTATTGCTTGAAGCTACTATACGTTTTTTTTTAATTTGTTAAAATAGTTACCTATTAAATTTTAATGAACACTTACCTATTTTAAATGTTAATTTTAAATCAATGAATATCTAATATCTGATTACAAAAACATAATAGCATAGATTTGTAACACATAAAAATAATAATATGAAAATGCAAAATGCCACGTTGCGCGTTGTTTGCTAGGAGCATGAGAAATATATAACTCTACATCATGAATTTTAATATCAGCTTTAATGCAAATATCTCTAGAGCTGAAACAAAAGTCCACTCCGCCAATTCAGAACCCGCAAATTAAATGTTTTAATTAGTTTTTAAGCATCCACGAAGTAGATGCATGGTGCATCGGGCTAACCGCACGATTAATCCGTAGTAAAGAAAATAAACCTTATATACTTAGTAGCAAGGTGCAAAATGGTGGATACAGATCACTGACATCGTGTGTATTGATACTGCAAGTAGAATTTGGCCTTCTCGTAACGCCTGTCGAGTAAATAGAGACCGAAAAGTAAACAGTTAAATATGAACTCGTTGCATAAAGCCAGATGTTATTAATAAGTATTTGGAGATCATATCGGTTATTACAAAAAAGTTGTTAGTTACTGACTCATTTTCAATATGCCAATGCTAATACAACCTGCACAACCAGCGTTAAGAATAAAAAATGATATACAAAATGTAAAAGGTTGGAAGACCAAAAGTCATTAAAAATCCAAATGGAAGAACTACTAGACATCTATGTATGTTTTATTAATTAAAAATAATAACACTACTACATTACTACCACATCTACTACACTGCTTAGACACACGCAAAGAAACACAATGATACTTTTACAAAACTTCCGAAGCGTAACTCCAGAAAGAAATCCTTTTACATAATAATATCCAGGATTCTGGCAGACATTTCTGCAACACGAAGGCATACGATAAGCATGTTCACTATAACCAGATATATCCCAACTCTGGATACTGGTTGTCAGCTGCGTAGAACGCTAGGAAGGAATTGTAAAGAAAATCGTCTTTCTCCATTTAGCTTCAAGTCGAGTACGGATTTATGCCAATAAAATTCATTAAATTAAAAATAAAATTTTGCAAAGGCAGGCCGTCAATCAATTTATAAAAAACCAAATCTTTTAGACCTAATACAAGTTATTCGGCGGATGCTTCAATATTTCCTCAAGTCAAATAGGTAAAATACTTGAGGAAATTTGTTATTCATAAATTTTTTTTAGTTTTTCCGATCTATAAAATCTATAGTACTGACCACAGTTGAATTGTGTACGGTACGAGTGGTATATTTAAAAAAAAATACACTATTATTATATCGAGTGAGGGGAAAATACATTTAAGTGTTTTAACACTTATAAATAACTTTCAATGACGCAAATTGTATCTTTAATATTATAACAATGGAATATTGTGTTTTATTTGATATAATTCAAATTTTGAACACCATCGGGGTTTACTGGGTTGCCTACATTATTGTTTTTTTTTTTGTTTTTTTATGATACTTTTAAATCTATAGTAGTTATACAATGGTCTGTTCTTGGTGTTTGTAGTGAAAACGATAACATTGACTACAAACGTTAAGCACAGAACGGATATTAATTAGTAAGTACTATCGTACAAAATGGCCCCACCAGTTTTACTTACCACCCTCATCGCGAGTTCGAGGGCACTTCCAACCTTGAAATCCTGATTTCAGACGCTGAAGCTAAAGGGCTTTTACGCACTTACTTTACTTGTATTATTAAAATACCTATGAAATAACTAATTAAACTCAATAATGATTATCAGCACGAACACAGTCTTACAAGTTTTTAGGTTGGTGTCAACTAAATGGATTCCTACAGTGCTGTCACGCACGCATGCACTAAACTCAACCGTATATTCAGTACGCAAGGTAACTTTTTACTGTCAACAATGTTTGTAATAATTGCTGTACTTTTTTTCTGCAGTGAATTTAAATAATGACAATAAAATTCTTATAGGGGACAATACTTTGAAGTTGGAATAATAAGAAAACCTTTTTATGTCTTTACTGGCACACTGGCTGACTGGCCTATTATAAAGCGATTGTGATTGGGTCATAATCCGCCAAGCGGACCCAGTGCGGATTGATTCACATGACTTTCGAATTTTAAGTTCATGGACATGACGATTTATTTAATGAAATTACTAATTAATTCAATGAATGTCAAATAATGTTTTAGGTAAAAATAGTTTCTAAAGGACAACATCCCTACAGGAAAAACTTTGTTTGACGTCAATAAAGAAGTAATCCAAACCCTTTTATTCAAAAAACAAACTGTCATTCTTATGTCAATAAACAATGATGATGACAGATTTTAATGATACATTAGCTAACAGACGCTTAAAGTATCATTATGAACAAGGCCCTTAGTTACTCAAATTTTGCCAGGAGTTATTTTTTTTCGGACAGTCCCGAATTTGGTGAATTCTAATGACAGCTGTTGAAACACCTGCGCACGCACAACCGTCGTTATAGCAACCACACAAAACATCAAACATATGGCCACTAATGGACTAGGGGGCAATTCTACTTAAAAATGACAGCAAAGAAGATGGCCTCGGTGGCGCGGTGGGCACACGCCCGGCTGAGAAGCACGAGGTTGCGGGTTTGATCCCCGTTGCGAGGCATATGCTAGCATGATCTGCATTTATTTTTCCGGGTCTGGATGTTTCTATTTTGACAAATTCAAAATATAAAAAAAAAAGTGATACGAATCAATGTTAGTAAAAATTAAAACACAATGTTTTATAGAAAAACAAGTTCTTTAAGTACTTATATAAACTTTTAACTATAATAACGCGGATACAAGGGAAGGATAAATTATTCAATTAATTCCCCATAAACAAGTTAAGGAAAATATTTATATTGCGTTGTTAATCTAACTAAACCAGTGCACTTTAGGAAGAGAAAACAAAACAATTATTCAAATCACTTTAATCATTTTTATTTCGGATATTTTTACATATTTATTTTAATACCAATACCTAATGGTAAAGAATATTGTGAGTGCGTAACGTAACTCGGTGCTATAAACTTTTGAACAAATTTATTAGTACAGATTCTAATTTATTATCTAGCTCAGCAAACGGGTTTTGTTCTAGGATTGTGGACTCTGAATTTTTATTAGTTAGTTATATTATTATTAATCCAAAAATTTATTTTAACGGTGGTTTTATGTTGGTCAATTGTTTCTTTTACTGGTCTAGTTAGATTAACAACGCAATAGACGACTTCTACTCAGGTCTCGAATCTTCTTTTTTTTCGCATTTTTCATTACTGAAGGTCGTGCCCATCTTGAAATGCTTTAATGGAGACATTAACAAGCTGTTTCCACGCTACTCTGTTCTCGGCTTGTCTCAGGGCGGTAGTTACCGGAAGTCCCGTTAAGGTCTTGACTTGGTCTGACCAGCGGCTAGATGATCGACCGCGTGGTCTCTTCCCTTCTATCTTCCCTACTACAACCAGCTTGTCGATATTGTCTCCGGGCGATATGGCCAAAGTAGCTTAGGACTCGTTGATAGCAAACAGTGGAAAGTCTGGTTTGTATGTTCAGTTGGTTGAGGATGGACTTATTAGTTCTTTTTTTTTTATAAAACTGAAGTGGCAACCAAGCGTACGGCCCACAAGATGGTAAGCGGCTGCGGTAACCGCTTACCATCTTGTGGGCCGTCTATGGACGCGCAATACCAGAGGTATCACTCGCGGGTTGCCACCTTGAAGCTAAGATCGAAAGTCTCATGTGCCAGTAATTTCACCGGAAACCATACCCTTTACACCGGAACACAGCAATGCGAGCATTACTGCTTGGCGGCAGAAATAGGTATGGTGGTAGTCCTTCCCCGGACGAGCTCTATCACAAAGAACTCTACTACTCTTCTATAAGTACAGTTCTCTTTGCTGTCCACGGTATTCGCAACATTCTCCCCCTCGAATTTACGCCCTCTTTTTTATACGGAGGTGGTTCTTAAGTTGGCGCGTATATAATTTTTTTTAAGTGTAAAAGTTTTGTTAAACTGGCACTATGTGATACAATATTCACATTTTCTAACATCCATTCGCATTATCACCAAGGTGAACCACACGTAACAGTTGTTGTCAGTATCAATAGTCATGCATACGAGGATTGGGGACTATCGCGAAGGTTACCCGACCTTGTAATACATGTTCGGCAGTGGCGATGAACTCTATCGATCGCACTTTTACGAATTACAATCTATCAATGAGCATGATGGATGTGATGATTGGTACTAGAACTGATAATGATAGTGGAATTAATAAAATACTTTATACACCTTTGACTAGGAATGTTGACCTGTAAGTATGTTACTTATAATATTATAGACTAGCGACCAGCCCCAGCTTTGCACGGGTGTTTAAACCCAGCCAATTTTGTTGCCAGATTTTTCTAGGCTGGGACGCGTGGAACTGGCGTAAATTCACCTAGTTTTAAATGTTCCTTGTGATATGATTGAAAAAAGAGATATTTGACTTTGATTTGAAAGCGATTTTGTTATACACTATGTAAAAATAAAGAAGTGATAATGATAATGAAATTAATAGAAGATTTGGTTTAGAATAACTTGATTGGATAGTGGATAGTAATGTAAGTTTTCTAAGAAATTAAACACTAAAGAGGAAGTACATCACTAAAACTAAACTAAATCGCTTGGTAATGTATTGTAAGACACGGTCAATTAGTTAAGAAGCACGATACACAGGCATCATTTAAGTTAGCATTTTAAGGTACATTTTTACGACGGTATTTGGAGCGCGATTAGCACCGGAAGACGACCAGTTTTTGCAAGATACTCATGTGTATGTAAATATCCGGTGATTATCGAAAGGCATGTCAGTTTTTATTAAGATTTTGTTATCAGTATTTGGAAAAAAAAGTTTTAACCAAAAAGTTTACTATTTTATTAAGTAAGGGAATAAATGTTTATTTTTTTATATTGGAAAACGAGACTTTAAAAACATAACTGTAAAATTAGTAATATAGTTAGCAGCTTAATTACATAGGTAATCTAAAAATATTGTACTGAATGAGTAAATTTTTATCTTATCTCCCTTAGATCATTAACAAAATAAATTTATATTCGTTGAGCTAATACGCCTCTCTTATTTTACCAAACTCCCGTCCTTATATGGCGACCTTGCCACGTAAGGCGGTGAGATTGTTTTCAGATTCTAAACAAGATAGTGAGTGGCACAGGATTAGAAAGTGAACTTCGTGAATATTTCCGATTAAAATGTTATTTATAAATCGATGGTCAAGATAACCGGCTAAACCGACATTAGGCAGGGCAGGTGGCCAATGATGCACATTATGTCTGCCAAGGCAAGCTATTAGTAAACAAACGTGCCTTGATGACTCAATTAACTATATAAAAAAACTTGATAGCCGCTGTCTGGTGTATCTGGAATACAATATTGCAAAGCGAATAGATACTTCCCGGTATCAGATTAAACTTTTAGAATTTAATTCTAAACTTAAGTTAATTTTTTTATAACGTTTGAATCTAATATAATAATCCAATCGATCCCTATCGCCACCAGATTAACTTTTGGTAAGCAGAGATAATTATGTAAAACTCTAATAAAATTACTGTCTTTTTTTGTCTTGTCTTGTTTTACGGGATTCGGAGTATTTTCTATGATTTAGACATCGAATGCTTTCGTTAGGTCTTGAAGCAATACAGTGTAATTCTTGCCTGCCTCGAAAACGACCTCCAACTGAGGGCAAACCCTCGCTTTATCTGGTTTATTATGGTTGGCTGAAAGAATATTTTCCCTAATTTCAATGATATTGGTTTTTGATTGAGCTTTAACGTTTTGCACATGCCCAAGTTATCTCATCAGTTTATCACATTTAAACATGGAGAATTATCGTAGTGACAGTCAAAATCATTGCTGTAATCAGTAACCGATAACGTTGGCGCAATTTCAAGGGCAGCTACGACGCTTTTACGCGTTAATATTTACAAAATCTTCAATATATACATATAATACATATTTATATAAAAAGCTGTGTTACACGGAAACACATTATTAATATAGAGCACAAACTCGCGGTTGTTTCGATTTCTGTAACAGAATTTGATATTTGATACCACAGGACAATAAAATATTATCATATTGCATACGATATAATAATATGTTAATTTTATTGGTATTAATTAGCTCTCCAGTTTAATTTAAGTGTACGTACGTCATCGGCTCCTAACGGAGATCCGAGCGGCGATGCTCCTTTAGAGTCCCTCCGTCTAAGAACCTTTTCCACCCAGATAGTGAGTGACCTCCTCCTATACGGATTTTGGTCAGACATTTTTTTGACAGAAACACTTTAGGTATATCCTATAATCACTTCAGTCCACCATAAAATCCAAGTATCACTTCTATGTTACTTAAAAAGTCCGCTATGAACAAAGTTTTTCAGTACAATTAATTGAAAAAACTCGATACGTGTGTTCGTAATACACTGTCAGAGGAAAATGGTGGCACGAAAAGTTGTACAGTGGTGTAATGTACTCGACCGATATCAGGAGGTGTCTACCAGGAAAATAGGTGTGATAGCGGGATCATTTGCATATGCCAATTCGACTGTGCTAATTCAACGTAGCTATTGTAAGCCTTTTTCAGTGCTAGAGCTTTTTAGTAAGAGAATACGAGTATAGTCATCCAGCTTTCGATGAACAAAATGTCGTGGGCTTGAATCTCGCTTATGTATCATAGATCTACTCGAGAAATATATTAGATAGTAAAAGCAAAAATTATTGGTACAAACTTGTATTTTAAGGCACGTATTGCAAAAATTTACTAAGTGGCTTAGATTGCAATGATAAAATATACCGTTTTCTGTCGTACCTATATACAAATAAAAGACAGAACGATATTTTCTTTTACAAAAGTCAAGAGAAGCAAAATAAACAGAATAATATACTAGCAATCTAAACCAACTTTTCTAATCCATACAAAACGAATCTCGTACCTACTCTATGTTCTAGCCAAATCATTACAAAATGAATACAAGCTAAACAAACCTTTATTCCAATAATATAACTACGAAAATGGTTTAGTTTGTTAAAGAGTTTAAACCAAAGGCTACACACGAATTTCCAATCGTTCGCGGAAAGAAAGTTAATGATTGTAAAAGAACCTAAGTAAGTATATTTTTATCTTACTCTAAATATAGGTTTTAACTCAAATGGAAATGAAGACTGCAGAATGCAGAATACAATTAACTCGTGATAATATGTATTCTATGAAAACAAATCAGTAGCCTAAGTACCCCGTTGAAGAACAGGCGAGATTTTCTTATAAGTACTCATTTTATTAGTCCAATTTGTATAGAATCAAATTTTTTTTATATATTTTTTTCTCTTTTTTCATATTTCATTTATTTACTACTTAGAAGATATGAAATATTTCCAAATTATTTACTATACTTAATAGAAGATTCGGCAGTTGTTGACTATTATTATATCGACTACGGTAGCAATATTCGTTTATAGTTGTCTTGCAATGAACGTAGCATTTATTACATTGCTGTGCCATCGCTATTCCATATCAATGCGTTTTATTTGCGAATCAAAGATAAGATCAAAAGATAATAAAATTTTAACAAATATTTCATCAACACTTTTCTCAAGATTTTATTGTTTTCGATTCGGACTGATAACCTTTGGCCGCAAGACAATGTGCTCTGAAAATCCTTACCAATTCATATGGTTTACTTTTATAAATATGTATGAGATCCCAAGTATGGCTTGTAAATTCAGCACTAGACGTAAACACGACAGACCCGTGTCACCAAATGAATCCGAACGACAAATAGATGGCGCTGTACTAATTTTCGCGAAAAACTCCAAACTCAAACCCGAATAAATTGCGAAACCCCTCATACATCTTTGGACGTGTGGCGAACAGCGGGTACCATTAATATTTATAAGGAAGAGGTAAAAAAGACAAAGAGCGGTAGAGGGTTATTTAATAAACTGGCTCGAAAAGGATCCTTCAGTCATCAGCACTCGACAGGCGGGTCTTACTGCGGGTCCCTCTTAAGGAAGTGTTTCAGCTTTTTGGTTTGATGAAAACCGAATGTTAAACTGATGAAACATGTACAAGCACTTCAAAAGAATAACCTAATTTGCAAAAAAAAATAGTAGTAAAATTTCTGTTTCAAAATACTATCCTTTATCAAAGGTACTTAGTGCAAACTATGTAGTAATATATCTCAACAAATCTCTTTTATCGCAGCCATTTTGTCAAGAACTACTTTTATAAGTAATTTATTGTTGTGTATTTAAAATTGGAAAAGCCGGTAACATGTTCGAACGCTTCAATATTTCAACGATGGAAAATAAACATTACTTCTTATTGGGAGAGCTTGAGACACAGAGTTAAAGAATCATATAGATCACACACATTACAGTTCCATAAGTAGCCTATTGGAGAAGGACGGTCAATACATTTAAGGAAAATTGCTAGAGTTTGAAAAACGTATAAATAAGGACTAGTTTCCTGAGACGATTACGAATTATCGAACTTTTTCGTGCTTCTACCTCTAGTTCTGTATAATAATTCGTATGCCTTCTTATTATGTGACACAACCACAAGCAAATATATGGTAATCAAACTAATTGATCATTTGACGACCGATGTGGCGCAGCGGGCGCAGGTCCGCCTGCGACGCGGAGGTTGCAGGTTCGATTCCCGCCTCGGGTCAAATGTTTGTACGATCTACAAATATTTGTTCCGGGTGTTTTGGGTATTTTCTATATATAATAAAAAATATCTATCTATGTATTGTATTGTATTAAGTATATATCAGTCATCTAGTACCATAACACAGCTCTGTTTAAACAGTAGCTTATCTTGGGGCTAGATGATGCTGTGTGGATTGTCCAGCATTATTTATTATTGTTATTTATTATTATTTATTGAACCCATGACTATCACAAATGTTGGTTTCCTCATTCAACTTGTTTATAGCTGTGTACGCTTAAAGTTCATACTCGTATTATGTGTTCTATTATCCAATATTTTTACTCTTAAGGTTGAACGTGTGCCAAGTAATTCGCCTGAACCTTTGAGATCTCACTGATGTGTATTTAATCGAGAATTTAGCAACGCCTTTTCCGATGGCAGACATCTTGAAGCAACCCAATGTTCAGAGATGAAAACTCCGCTATCTGTTGGCTGAAATGACAAGTAATGTATGAAATCTAAACGGCTGGTTTATTAATCGGTAAACTTATATTAACCACAGTAATAGCTAAAGTAATTTAAATACTTTGCAATCACTATATTATTCCTCTTAAGGTATGTGTGATACTACTTATTCTGTAACAACTACATAATGTACCATATGACAGCAATAAATGTATTGATTGATTGATTGATTAATAAAATGGAAAACTCGGAAAAACTCAAAATAAAAACGATTTTATAAAATATTACTAAAAATATTTTCTCAACATAAAACTTGAACACGAAACACTATTTTCTTCGCTAATAAATTTAAAATTTCCAACTTCGTCAGCCTTTGTTCACAAAGAATTTCAAAATTAATAAACTTAGTCCGCCCCCATCCAGTGATGTTATACGAGTAAACTATAGCAATGGTAGTGAAGTGACCCTTTTCGATCGTAAGGTAAGGCACCAATGGTTTTTCAAAAAATGTACTTATTTGTGCAATACAACGTAAAACATTGTCAACCTCGCATTGGTCCGCATTGGACCCAAACACTCTAGATCGAGAGCAGTGTCCCAACAGTGGAAACATTAAACTGACGATAACGAATCAAATTAGTATATATTTTTTAAAACAACGTACAACAAGAATAACAGATTTTTAAGTCGCATTCACCCATTAAAAGAGCTGTTCTGTTCTTCGTGAGAAAAAAACATTGAGTGCATCGGGGCACTTCGTTTTAAGGGTTCTCGCTTCGAAAACTTTTCAATCGGTTCACTTTGCTGTAAGGGGCAAGTTTATCCTTTGAGACTTGTTTGTCCCTGTTTTGGTAACCAAATCGAACAAATAAAGTAAGGAGAACAAAGCATTGACTGAAGTACCATTTAAATGGCGTGAATGCACTGAGATTTTGTTAGTAATAGTCGTATCTTGGAAGCTTTTAGTATGCTTGGCGCTTTTCTTCTTCCGTGAGGAATAATTGAGATTGAGAATTTTTAGAAACAATATCTAATACTAACTCATAGATACAATGACCTTAACTAAACAATAGCGCAATAAAAACATACTAAAACTAAAACGGATTTCTTTCTGAAACTTTATTTTATGTGCGGTTCTAAAATAAGAAGTAAAATAATGATAGTGCATGTTACAGATTACACTTAATGTATCTCGAATCAGCATTGCCTATAACAATATTTGTTTGCTTTCTAATAGCCCAGTAAATTGCACTTTCGCTTTGAGACTTTTGCTTGTAACGCGAAGAGAAAAGATAGAAAACTATATCGGTTTTTTTCTTGTGACCACAAATGGTGTGGTTTAGTGCGGTTTTATTTAATTTGGGCCTGAGTAATGTACACGATTTTGTAACAAGGTAAAGAGAAAAGTGCTGTGGTTGAGTACATACATAAACTTTTTAAACTTATAAATTTAAAATCAGGCAATTCTCATAGGTGGTTTTTACCTTACTTTTTTGTATTCTATCAGTTTATTAGGTTTTCTTAGTACCAGCAACCAGCATTGATTAGTTTGGGGTTAGATGGCGCCGTGTTAACATGTCCGCCAATATTCATTTATTTATTATGTAATTTATTGATATATTATGTATTTATTTATTTAATACTGATGTATTACTGGCGACAAAGCAAAATAAGAACCAGCTACTCGTAGATAAGCAGGTGATTTGCCAAAAATTACACACCTCTCTCCCCTAGACAATTCTACCCAGTCATTATGGTCCAAATTGCTAGAGCTATTCACAAGTCAACTACTAACGACTGTTTGTTAGAACTAAGTAAGACATTAAACCGAATTTGGATGACGTAACACGACCTTAAGAGCAACATGAGGGAAATAATTGCATGAACGTGAGCATATTGTTTTGGAGCTACGAGTACTACCTGGTATCTTCTTCGTGACTACAGGTACTTTTGTGGGTGTACCATAAGCTACCATCATCATCCACAGCCTGACATCACCCACTGCTGGGTATAGAACTCCTTTAGGTTGTGCCATCTACCGCGAACCTGTGCTAATCTGATCCAACGGCCCGCGACTTTCACTATACCATGAGCTACCATAAAACCATATTTTTTTTATTTCATTCGTGTTAAGTTCTTTGTGATAAAGCTCTTCAATGAGTAATACTCGCATTGCTGTGTTCCGGTTCGAAAGTTATGTTTTCCGGCGAAATTACAGGCACATGACTTTAGATCTACGTCTCAGGGTGGCAACGCGCAGGTGATCTTTGATGTTGCAAAAGTACATAGGGATATGGTAACGCATGTGGTAACGTATGAAAAAACGCAAATGATGAGATTCTGATGAGATCAGTCGTTCTCTCGACTCAGATGGTAGACAGATAACGTATTGTACTTGCCAATTTGAACAAGGTTTTGCCTGGATCTTTACCTGAAAAATAAAAAAAATACACTTATTAGATGACGAACTTCGGAAGTTACGATCGACAACAGCGATATGACGATCGATGTTACGCGGCGGGCGAAGAGCCTGCGACGAGGTTCCTGGTTCGATTCCCGCCTTGGAACAAATGTTTGTACAATCTGCAAATATTTGTTTGGGTGTTCTGGGTATTTTCTATGTTAAATAAAAAATATCCGTGGTCTCTGCCTACCCTTACGGGATACAGGCGTGATTTTATGTTTGTATATGTATGTAATAAAAAATGTCTATCTATGAATTGCAAAGCTAAGCAGCTTGGGGCTAGATGATGCTGTAGGAATTGTCAAAAAAGGCCTGAGGGCCAAAGCTACTAATATTTATCGGCCAAATATTTTGATGATTACGTCATACTAAAAGTGTTCAAATTTTTAAATACGATCATGCGACTGTAATTGTTTTAATTGTGTTAGTAGCATAGTCCCCCATGTAGCAATGCGGTAACATTTAACCGAATGAGATACTCGTACACTAAAAATAAATAAACTTCTGGGTACTGTGGTTGTCCTAAAACTTGGCACTCGTTTTCCGTCGAAAATTAAGTTATGATAGTTACTCTTGTTTACGGTCATGAATCTAAAGGTTGTGGCAGATATATCGCCTCGACTCATTATTTCTTGTGAGCGAGGCGAAACCGGTACAATGCTGATTGTTGACTGTGCGTTGTTGTAAAAAAAAGGACACTTGTCCGTGCTTTTATATTTTATAAAGTAACTTTGGTTTAGGATGCTTATCTTAGGTTAGGTACGCCCTTATACTACACATTAATCACGATTTTTTGAATAAAAGTTAATATTTTTTTTTTTATTATGATTAATTAATAATAGGTTAATTTAAGTAGACAGAGTAATTTGAGTAGTAAACTACTCAAAATAAGTATATCACATAACGCATCAAGCGACTCTACAATACGTAAAAAATGTCATACAAATCGACATCAATTTATTTCTACACTTCACGGTAAGTAGAGAAGTATTTTCCACATGGAAAACAATATGGTTTCTACATCAAA
Source organism: Colostygia pectinataria (assembly GCA_951394395.1). Classification (NCBI taxonomy): domain Eukaryota; kingdom Metazoa; phylum Arthropoda; class Insecta; order Lepidoptera; family Geometridae; genus Colostygia; species Colostygia pectinataria. The sequence goes on from OX596363.1 coordinate 6,583,892, forward strand.
AGCCAGTTCCCACCATAAAACTAACAGTTTTACATAAGCCATAATCTCCATTCACGGCCCACTTTCAACATAAAAACAAACACGCATAAACTTTACCATAAACAATATGGGACAGTATGTAAAACGTGGACCCTACCAAGAGATTAGGTTGTAAACTCGAAAGTGCTTCAATGTGTAACACTTTATAAAAAATGGGAATTTTCACGTACCGATATCGTTGTCAGTGTAGGTACTGACAGGACAGTGTTTCGAGTCAATGAGATGTTTTCGATTCGAGAAAAGTAGTTCCGATTGCTTTGACAGATGGCGCTATCTGCCATACTGCCATACTGGGAAAGGTTATTAAAACAAGAAAAAAGTTGAAAACTCCGTTTTTGTTTCGTCTCGTGTCAAGCGGATAGTTGTGGGTTCATGTTCTGCTTGAGGCAAAATAATTTAACTCCAGTACGACCAAAGTTTATGTATTACGTAGTACGTTCTATGACTTTGACACCAGCCAGACAGTGACAGCAGGAGCAACCAATGTTGAATTCCCTACATATTCACCATAGCTCGCCAAACGTAGTGCTTACATTCTCTTGGGGTTGCAAGTTGAGCTACCGCCATCTAAATAGACAGCTTTTTTTTTAATAACTTGAGACGAAAACCCCTAGGGTAAATGAATGAGTTATTGGCTGGCAGTAGTTATTGGCTACTTCATACTCAAACACTTCCTAAAAGCTACTGATGCTAAGTACGATATCTCCCTTCATTCTAGAGAATAGTTTACATATTTAGCTTTAATATTTGTGCTGATTTGTACCACCTTTCGAATAATTTCGTATAAAAAAAATGATTGACAATCGGCAATATGGCTACTATGGTGGGGTTTTCTTGTGAAAACGGTAAGGATTGTGTTTGACTACAATTCGAATGAAACTTGTCTCATACCTCGTATCTCTGTAGTTGATCGTTATTTCGTTACTATTTAAGTTATTTTATCTTTATTTAAATGTATTTTATTAATTTTTTACTTTAAAACATAAAATTATGGTATAGCCAATAACAGAAATGAAAAAAACTAAGTTTTAAGTTACTGACCATACATGTACATCACCGCCAGTCACCTACGAATTCAATTTATAATTTGTCAAATTTGGCGAAAATGGCCTTCTTCCAAGTAGTGCGAACGAGTGGAACCTTACTCCGCAATAATAAATAAAAACGACTTAGTTAGTTTTTGGTCAATCGGTTCAATGCAAAATTTTAACTCAATCTGACGTTTGCTGAAGAGCACAGCATAGATGGCCAGTTGAGTAACCACCGCATGCAGAGATCAGTTCAAGATCCGATGGCCTGAAATAAACTTGTGCCGAAACCGATACTAATTCATTTTGTCTGGTGAACTTTATACTGTAATTATTTTTACAAGGGCTTCGCAAAGTTCGTTTATACCAGAGCTAAGAACTCGATAATTATGTTCCTTGTATGTCTTAAAAAAAATGACTATAATCTGCTGTGTTTCGTAAAAAATGCTACAGCCAATAACTGAAACCAAACCAGCCAGTAACACAATTTTTATTTGAATGAATATAAAAACTTTATAAACAATGTTAATTATTTTTATTGTTATTAAAATGATATTAGAACTTTTTCCGTCTCCACTAACACCATAAAAACATCATTTGGATGACGCCTAAAGAAACTATAGCAATTTAAATTGACCAAGGTGCTTAGGTAGCCAATAACTGGTGCTTTTACCCTAATTGAAATATAAAAGTTTTGTAGGTTGAAAAGAGGTCGGTATTTACAAAAAAGTACATACTCAATATAAAAGTATTACTTTTATATTAGTTTACTTAGCACAAGTTATGCTTAGTTTGGGGCTAGATGGCGCTGTGTAAAAATGTCTGTCAATAAATGTATTTTTTATCATAATGTATAATTAATTTTTTATCATAATGTAAGAAAACGCAAGTTTATTAAGAAACGATAAACAAGAACATAAATAGGCTCTTTATCTTGGCTTTAACTGGTGCTGGATTTAGTACAGAGTGACATGACATTCTAATGGCAAATATAAACTAGTACATAGTAGGGGTAATTGCGAAAGTGGTTCGAACAATGAGATCTCGATACTTGAAGATGCATGACGAAAGTGGCCACATCTGCGCCGTGTATTTACGCTAGATCTGGCAGTAAATGATTTAATACACACCGTTTATAGGCGCATTAGAGAAAATAAAATATGTTGTAAGAGCATCTAAGTACCTACTTACATACCCACTTTATGTTGTTTTATGAGTAGTCTTTGTGTGTTTTGTGGTTCTTTCACCAATGATCAATGGCTCTTTTCAGGGCCTATACCTCAACCAGGTTACTAAATTAAGTGCTTCGGAGGACACTTTAAGCTGTCGGTCCCAGCTTTTTTTAATTGTTAGGCCATTACGGAGTCACCAGAGTTGGTCACTTACTCATACGAACTTATACATAATTATTACTCACCGAATGCAGAATGATCAAGAAAAACTAGTGACAAAACAACCAGGGGCATTATTCGCTACAATAGGAGATTCTTTGTCAATAACGTAGTAAAGTTGTGGCGGCGCATCACTACATGAGTCGCCCAACACTATTCTCGTGCGGTCGTCAAGACAAGGGTTGTTATCTGGGATCTGTCATTGAGAGGGAAATAAAAATACTTTTCTTTTTCGCTCATGAGCGGGTCACCTAAAACGCTTTGAGCCTTTGTAGCAAAATCCTTTCGATTTGTGAATATTATTATATGTGGATAAACTGAGCGACGTCTATTACCACTGTTGAGCACAGCTCATTATAAAGTCTTAACGAGTTATTGCGAATAAGAAAAAAAATAATCAAGGAAAAATTTTGAAGAAAAGTTCTGACATAATACTACTCGTCTCGTACACAAAGTAAAATAAAAAACCTAAAACTAAAAGTATGAGCTAAACTAGGCTAACTTTTTAATTGCGAACAATTTTAAATTTAGAACTATTTTTTTGAGGCCAGAGAAAAAAGTTTGCATAGCTTGTTGATATTATGGACGTTGGTATTATTAAGTCTTATAATACGCCTGACGTCTTTAAACAAAGCGCATATTATGGTCTGCAATTTAAAACGAAACTAAACTACCTACCTGTTGTTACCGCCGCAGTGCCAAATATTTAGCCTCCAAACAGTATTAAGTAAGCATGACTCTATAATTTAAAGGTAGCGAGTGAAATTACTAGGCAAAGAGATTTATTAACTACATCGCAGGGTGACGATCGCAGTGCATTGCCATGCCACCCAGAACACTATACATAAATACTTATTACTTAAAGTTTTGGGTGTCACTGCAATATTTTTTTTATACACTAACGTGGCAACCTAGCGTATTTCCCACGAAGGCTACGTAGTACTTGAGATTTCACTTGCGCATTGCCACCCTGAGACGTAGATTTACGATCACATATGACTGTAATTTCACCATAATACCTTTGGAATATAAGCCAGCATCATAAGTCTGTATGGTATATAATGTACTTCTCCGGATAAGCTCTATCACTAAGAACCTACTCTCAACAAACTGTAATGGTTAGCAAACAACTTGGCCTCTCGTTTATGCTGTTATAAAAAAGAAAACATTATTTCGTAATTCGTAAGGTTTCTACCTGGCCAGAGCGAAAGCGTTTCGGATCGTAGAGCACCCCAAGCGCACTTTTATTAGCATTAGCTGACTAGGCGCGTTCTGTACCTTCCTCACTCCTCAAGTCGTGAGAGAACCACCTACATCAGAACAGTATAGTTATGTTTGCCTGTATTTGAGAAAACAACATCCTAAAGTGTGCCTGTTTTTGGACAAAGCGTTTTGAAAATTAATGATTGTGATGTCGTTCAAACATAATCAGAAGAAAGAGTTGATGTAAAAGTGTATGAAAATGTTAGGTTTGTATGTTTGTCGACTTGAAAGGATTGATATGACAATTAGAACATACATAAGTAGTAAATAGCATGGATCAAAATATACATATATGCTAATTTAATCTCATATATCTTTATGGAGTGCATTATCAAAGTTTTTGAAGAAAATACGTGAGCGAAGGCAAGGGCAGAAACTAGTCAAAAATATGACGAATAAGCAGAAGCTTATATTATATTATAGCCGCATCTATTTCCAGTCCCTACGTATATTACGTACATTCAATAAGAAACTGTGAATAATGAATTAATCTGCACGTAATACAAGACCGTCCTATTAGCTCCTCAGCCCGTGATCTATTATGCATCCCTCCATCTCCAATACCACTTCTGAAGACGAGCCTGCTCAAATATTTCGTATCACTTAGCTGACCAATGCGTACACCTGTCTGTTGTATTTCATCTTTTTCTACAGAGCTGATGGTCTTGTGGTAATGACCCCGCCTTCCAATCGGGTTGAACACCGGTCGTGAACCAATGGATTTTTCTATTTGTAAAATTCATGTGCGCAATGCCAGTGCTCATACAGTGAAGGAAAACATCGTGAGGAAACCGGCATGTCGCAGACCTAAAAATTCGAAAGAAATCTATCCAGCTTTGGGTTCGCGTGGCTGGTAAATACCCAATCACTCTCACTCTAAAGTAAGCCAGTGTCCCAGCGCGCAGCGGTGGGAACATAAGAAGGCTGTAATAATTTAATCTTTATAGGCTTGGGCGATAGACCGATGACACAGCAAGTCGGTGAATGGTGAATGCCCAAGATCGGTCGTCATTGGCACTCATTGGGGTAAGCCTCAGTGTGGTTGGTGGTTGGTGGGCAACATAAACTACGACTATTACTATACTACTATATACATTTGTAGATGTAAAATGTAAAATTGTAACATGCAGCGGGAGTCGAACTCGCCACCACTGCGCCACAGAGGTCTCTAAGTTTTTTTTTTAAATACTTATTAAAAACAAGCTGGTAGGTAATTTCTGTCTTCGAATAAATAAAATCGTTTGAAAAAACTGCCAATAGCCTAACGATGTTGTTTGATTTAATAAAGGTTGAAGACCAAATCGAAAAAGTACAGTCAGCATCGAAAGGTTAATATGTATACAATTTTTTAATTATGGTACGTCTAAAGCCTTGCAATGGAATTTAAATTAATCTATGAATTCTGAAAAAAACCTAAGTAAATTCTTATCAAAAACTTCGAACCTCGACCTCTGTTCTATCTAATGTTACATTTAATTATTATAGTCTGGAATCGAAATAGTTCTAAAACAATATATTGAGATAGTAATCTAAATTCTTGAAACCATGAGACAACATACCTACTATGCCACGTATTTGTAGTGAGTTTGAGCGGTTAGGAATAATGTAATATATTAGATACTCTTTGAGTAAATTCAATGAACAAAATAAAGTAACCTCTGATAATATCAGCGACGTTTGTATTCAGAATCGCAAAAAGAGTTGTTTTTACACAAACAAATACTTTTTAACGTACTTACCTTCAACCTCTGTTAGCTAATGTGTCTTTTAAATAATGAATGACGAGGAAAGAATACTTAGCAAGCCGCTAATATGACCATTTTGGTATAAAAAGGATTCATTATAGGCATTCCTTTAATATTATGCACTAGTAATGAAAGACCCTTATATTATAAGTATACTAATAAGAACTTTGCTTTACCCTAGAAATGTCCACCTATATTTATTTACACCTATTATTAATTTTATAGGGTACATTTACTAAACCTTTGTAAAACATTCTCCGAATTGACACTATGAGCTTATTATTTAGGTACAAATAAATACACCAATACCTAATGAGATACAAATAATAAACCAATAACTAACTAACCAATAAGGGTTCAATGAAAGTTCAATGGTCTTTTTGGGTTGAGAGTACAAAGGCCTTTGAAGGACGAGATTTATTAACGAAATAATAAATTGCATTGTGTGAAAGACAGGCGAAAATATTCGAGATTTTCGTCAATTCAGATATAGTTTTAGCGTCCCTTTTCACCTACCAACAACTAATAAACGTTTATTTGACTTATTGAACATAATTACTGATAACTTTAAATTTTTTCATGGAAATTAAAGTAATATTAATAATAAAACTCACAAAGGTTGTGATACAAATTTATCAATAGGTATCATTGTAAAGCCGATTAGCATTACCTAGTTTAACAATACATAACCCTCGGTTTAAATGTGTTGGTGAATAGACAGGACAGCACATTGCGCTAAACGTTAATCCTTAAGTTTAAGTCTAGTACGCACAGCGCACTGCGGACGGTACGCATAGTGCTACAGAGAAACGCACTCCAAAAACTGTTTTTTTTTTATTAGAATGCAAGTGTCATTCATAACGTAAGAACTTAGGAAGATACGTTCGACGGCGATAAAGCTGCAGTAGCGTAGAGATTATGAAACCATGTTGCAAAACCTAAATTAATTACTACGACTGTGTACAACAAATGAAGATCAAGATGTTCACACAAAAGAAAAAGCCATGTGTGAGAAAATTAAATCTCACTGCTTTTTCACATTGCACGAGATAAGGGTGGGATGAGCAAAGACTGCACTGCATGTCATTGTAATATCTAGTACTCAGTAACAGCTCAATGCTCATTACAGTTTATTTATTTTTACTGTAAGGAAATAAGAGAGCAAAACACTGGTGGTTTAGTGGTAGTGACCCTGCTTTCCGATTCTAAGGTCGTGGGTTCGAACCCGGTCGTGCACCATTGATTTTTTTAAATATTCGCGCAATGCCAGTGCTCTGCAATTGCTGTTAATCTGTGTGATAGAATAAGGAATAGTATGATTAGAGAGCGTTGTGGAGTGAAAGAAGAAGTAGTGATGAGGATAGAGAAAGGTATGCTAAGGTGGTTTGGGCATGTAGAGAGGATGGATGGATGAAAGAAGATTGACGAATCAGATTCATAAGGCGAGTGTGAATGGTACAGTTGGAAGGGGAAGACCTCGACGCACGTATTACGATCAAATTGAAGACGTGCTAAAGAAAGGCCAGGTCAGGAGTACCCTAAACCGACGAGCGTGTATGAAGAATGTGATGAGAGTAAATGAAGCAAAACAGGTGTGTCAGGATCGTAGCAAGTGGAAATCAGTGGTCTCTGCCTACCCCTACGGGATACAGGCGTGATTTTATGTATGTATGTATGTATGTATGCCAGTGCTCTTGTACGAGGAAACCAGCATGTCTAAGAATTAAAAATTTACAAATACATTGTGCCAACCATTCACAAATCCGCAGGTCCGTACGGTGGAATAAGACCCAATCACTCTCGCACGAGAGTAGGCCAGTGTCCCAGCAGTGGGATATTAGAATTTAAGGCTGGCATGATCATGATGATGATGAAGGAAATAATGAATCATTGTCTCGACTTAGGGCCTATTTCGCGAATTTCAAGCAAGTGTGAGAGAATAGCATATTATTCCTTTTCGTGTCTTATAAATTTTTTTTTTATTCAACAAGGCGACTGACCCTACGAATTTACTTACTAGATCCAGGTTCTTCCCGCTATTTATGTATTTTTTTTTATTCTTTCTACGTCTTTCGCGCCAAATAATAAAAAATAGTACGGAACTTACCGAAGCAACAAACAATATTAAAACAGTACACACCATTATCTCATAGACTCCGCCTTAATAACAGTTGACTAATTAGTTTTGCATGACTACATGGGGAGAAAAACGACGTTTTCACAAAGAAAGCGTTGCCATCTACCACAGCGGTTGATATGTAAAGATTATATTTAATTGGACATTTAACATGCAGCCAGACGTGACCAACTATAAAAAAAAATCTAGATTCTAGATCAGTTTTTATGCCAACAACGTTGTACTTAATTTTTTAAGGAAAATATATGTAAGTAATGAAACTTAGAATTTCTACCTAATTTTACGTTAAGAGTAAGTACTACTCTCAATCTGTAAAATCGTTTTGGGAAGTGCTAATATAACTTACTTATTTCTGCCGCCAATTAGCAATGCTTATAATATAATCCGAAAGGTGAAATATCAGGCATATGATATATTTAAAACCGGCATGTCCAAGAACTACAAATTTGAAAGACATTGTGTCATCCACTAAATAATTCGCATTGGATTTGCGTGTTGGGTTAAGCCTCAATCACTCTCGCTCGAGAGTAGGCCAGTAGGAACATTAGAAGGCTCTCATGATGAACAGTTTTTAAAAAGGGAACATAATTAATTAAATTGAAAAGCTTACTTTATGGCACGCCAGTTCTACAGAAACATTACAAAATCAATGTGGCAATTTGAACAGAGCGCTTCCGTTCTTCGGAGGGCACATTTAGCAGGTGTTCCCGGCTTTTTATATTTGTCAGGCCATGCAGCCTTTGGGCCTATAACTTCGTAAACAGAGTTGGCCACAGAGTTAGTTTTTGAATTGTTCCCTAAGCATCTTTCTGTTATTTTATTCTCAAAAGTCTCAAAGCACTTACTTGCAACAATTACTTCAACAAATTCCTTCAGATCCAGCGACGAATCAAAACTTCCCAACAATCAAGAAAATGTCAAAGTTTTCTGATGCCAGCTTTGTCATTGTGACATTACAAAGGACTCACAATAACTTGTATTGCTCCCAGTTTAAAGTTTTATTGGGCGCTTTGATAAGAGCGCTTCGACTTTCAAGAGTTAAGAATCGCAGGACGCTTGTAAACTTTTGATTTTATCTTGTTTTCAAGAAGCTAAACTGTCCCCCGAGGCTTCAACCGAGCACTCTCACTTGGCGCTTGATTTGTGTAATTTGTTAGGAAACTCTGAAGTATACTATGGTATACTCTTCAAAATAAGTAGTAGAAATATACTAGGTACCTACTACTTACGAATACGATTACGATTACCCTGTTGTGTCCCACTGCTGGGCAAAGGCCTCCCCTTGATCTCTCCAGTCATCTCAGTTTTGAGCCAGTTGGACCCAAGCTCTATTAAAGTTGTCGAGATCGTCTCACCATCTCTTTTTGGGTCTGCCACGAGGCCGATTTGCTGTAACCTACAGTTACTACTTAGTAGAATAAAAACGGACGGAACTTTATGATAGAAAACAGATCGATGGTATAAATTTATGCTGACACCTTTAGCATTTCTAGGAAACAGGTTTTTGACTAACAGTACGGAACAACGGACCCCTAAAAATAGTAAAGTTATTCGATTTGTGCAAGTTTGGCCCAGATGAAAAATTTGCTTTCGTCCCACATTTTATGCCGTATACGGCCCACAATTCATAAATTCTAAAAGTCTGCTGAAGAAAAACAAGCGGGACATTATTAATCCGTTAATAAAATCAACAGTGATTCCAATAAATTGATAGGATTAATTATTTAACCCGATTTTAGAATGGTAACACTGGATATCCATAGGCACGACAGTGATATAGACTAATCGTAAACTGTAAGTTGAAAATAGGTGAAATACAAACCGTTTTATGAGCAAACACAAACTTACCAGTACGGGTAAGTAACTGTCTTATCCAGATACAGAGTTTCTCGTACCAGAGATACTTAAGCATGTGCATAATTCATCGAACGGTCTCAACCGATTCCTGCATCGCATTGCAGCAAACACGAAATTCGTGACGACCAATAATGCTTTGGAGTAGAGCACACCGCACATTGGTTATGGTCCATTTAACTACCAATAGATTCATTCTAACGGAAACGTTACAACAATCGAACCATAGTAGTAGAGTCCAAGAGTTCTTTGTTAGAGCTCGTATGGGGAAGTACATCACCATACCTGGTTTTTCGTGTGTGCGATAAAACTGTTGAAATATATTATGCAAGTGTGTACGAGGACTTTTATCAACCCCTCCCTGTATGCATTTTGTTTTAGATAACAAACTCCTTTCAATCAATGATGAGATTTTCATTTGAAATGTTACTGGCAGCAAAGAAAACTGCTTTTAGAAAACACCTGGAAAAACTATCGAATGCATAAAAAGAGTTCGAAGTCAAATATTTACTATGAGTGAAGATGTTGAACGACCAGTCCCCACCAAAGTTTATTAGGATAATAAATAAATTATTGCGTATTGCATTGGGACAAATGTTTACATAATTTGCAAATTTTTATTCCGTGTCTGTGTGTTATGTTATTATTATAACAAAAGTGTGTGTTTTTGGTAAATGTATAGTATTTTATCAGTTATTTTTCCCACAGTATAAGCTTTACTTAGTTTGAGCTAGATGGATATTTGAAAAAGTGGGGCAAATTTAAAAAAAAACCGTACTTGCAAGCAGTTATCAACTCGAGGCCATTCATCATCTGTTTGTCAATGCTATCTAAGTTTTTACGTTGACGGCAGAACGTTAACCTTTTTGCTCGATAAGTTCGTGATACGCATGACTGGCCACACGTGAGGAGAAATACTTTCGAGACTCCATTACAAAGTTTTATAAAGACTTAGCGAAAATTCTGTGAAGTGAAGATGCCAGCGACACATAATCGAAGCTATAACTTCTTACTTACATGCTCTTCTTGTTTAGTAGAAAACGTTATTTCTAAAAATTATAAGGACCATATAAAACACACTATTACAATTTAGTAAGTCTAATGTTTTTTTATACTTTGTTAATTTGTATACCTAGTAGGTACCTATCAGTTGTTGTCTTGTTCAAAGGACTATACTTAATTAATTTCAATAGCTCAACAACATTGTCACAGCAACTGCATATTCTCTTAATATGATTGATATTAAATTGATATACCGTATTGTAGACTCGTAAATGTCATTGTCGATAAGTACTTTTAAGAATACAAATAAAATTATTTATTTAAGTATATTTATTTACATTAAAATACATAGAAACAACCAGGAACTTGCAGATCATGCAAACATTTGTAGTTTTTTTACCACAGCGGGGTTCGAACCTTTCGTTTCTCTACCGGTCACTCGCACACAGTGATACCGAGTAGGTACTTATCGATCAACTATCAAAAAGGCATGAGTTTTCCCTGCAAGTTATTAATTAAAACGTATAGAATTAATTTATTCTGCAATAAAAAGATTTACAAAAGTTAAATGCGCCAAGAGAGATGCGCTATGAGAATGCACTTGCCTTCAATAACTTCTATAATAATTCCTAGAAATGCAGCAGTTGTCTCTACATTCTCACTCTATTTATAATCTCAGAATGATATGCTTCCTGAAGTCCCAATTACTATGTTATTGAGGAAACATAAACTATTCGGATGTTCAGAAGCTAATCTTTGAACTCTCTTAGGTACCTACGTACAAACTTGTTAACATATTATTTCGTTACGAAAAAAAAATACCTTTATGGTTTCACACATAAAAAATATAAGTAGGTAATTAATTAAACAAAAAGTATCGTTACTTGAAATTGAAACACTATTTTTGCGTTCTTTATTTAAATAGGTAGTTTATCGAATTTCATCATTTTTAAAGCTCACTAAAGTAGATCATTTAAATTTTTTGGCGTATAAAATCTTTTACAGTGACGTTAATTTTTCCTACTCAGCGCACTCATCGTTTAGCAATGCCGAAAATTCTTAGAAATCTCGTATTTTAAAAACAATATAAAAATCAATTTCTTCTGAGAAGGAAAAATTATAATGAAACCTTATGTATCAGACTAACAATGATAATTTAGTCAGATTTTTATTGTTATTTTACATTGTGCTAGTAATGTCATTAAAATATATTGGCTTAACATTATTCTAAAACAGTTTATGAACCAACTGCCATTACATCGGTCTGCTTATTCTAATCACTCTGCCCTCGAAACCGATTTCTTCTTAAAAGCGCGAAAATTATATAAACTAACGGCAGATTTAGACAAGAGCAGTAACTAAACTGCTAGTTGCAAGAAACATTCAATTTTATTTACATGAAAATCAGGACTAGTCAACAAACTGCTCAACTCGTTAGGAAAATGTCTAGAATCGAACGTGACAAGTAAGATCTTATTGGTTTGGAACGGAGCCAATTCTTAAAGGTTCTTGCTGAATAGCTTGGTTCTTTACCTAAAAGCTGTCAGTCTGCAAAGTTTCGATAAGGTATATTTCAAACAATATGTACTAAATACCTGTTTAGTTAGAATAAAACTTATATAATCGTAAAATCTTGCTGTTTTCTTAAACTTCATCCAAATAAAAAAATAGATTAATCTAATAATTTCTATCCAGTAACTATAATCGTTTAAAAGGGTCCTACTAGCGCGAGTCAGTGACCGAGTTGACAACACCGGACAAGTGCCGTGAAATACTTGTCAATGTGCCAAGTCGCGTCCGAACTTCAGAACGTTGGAAACGAAGTGTTTGACCGTATTACCGATTTGCAGTTGCCATAATGCAGTAGTACGTAATCGTGCAACTGGGGCAAGTCGGTTACCATAGAAACATTGTATAGAAGGATAATAAAATTTGAGCATGGAATTGAAGCATGAGTTTCTTTTCTATACAATAACTTATATTATAAAGAGGTAAGATTTACATTTCGAATATACTCTTCAAAAACTACTGATTCAATTTCAAACATTATTTTACCATTAGAATGCTTCATTATACTTGAGTAACATAGGTTATATTTTATGTCCACCCGTGCGAAGCCGGGACGGGTCGCTAGTTTATTATAACATGGTGCTCGATACTCGTGCCTCATTATAAATAAACATGTGTACGAGGCCTAAAAAGGCGTTCATTTAAAAAAAAATCATGCACTAACGTAAACTCGTCTTAAAAATTAAAATAAGCAATTAAGGTTATTAATAATATGACAGCACAAAAGAAAAAAAAAATATGATTACTTCAATATTATTACGTATTATTTAAATGCATGAGTATTACATCTAAGCAAGTATTTACTTTAATTATAATTACGATACGTGGATAAACACTAACACAAAATAGGCCTATTAATATTAAAATAATTATTTATAAATTGATGTTTACACTTTATATTGAAGTTTAATTGACAAATTAAATTACCTTGTTTACCTGCAAGTAATTAATAATAAATAGAGGTAGGTAATAAACTAAATGCCTATAAATTAAAACCTTGAATCTAATTCAAAATAAAAACACCCAACACAAATTATGTCCTAAGCCGACAGACACTTCACAATAAATATTAAGATAGTCCAAAGGATCAAGAAAATACAATTTCGTCTCAAATCAAATGTGTCTGCCCATCTCGAATCTATGGTAATGAGGCTAGGGCTGACACACGATTTGTCACACATGACGCCACAATCGCAACTGTCATAGAGAAAGTAGACTATCTCGCGTTATCGGATTAACGTTATCGTTTCCTTTATACGAGTATCTTTCAGTTCTTATCAGGCTTTAGATTTCGTGGAAGTTATTCATTCTTTTTTTTTCACCTAGACTTTTAATTTGTGGCGTCTGTGGTGTAGGGAATTCAACATTGGTTGCTCCTGCTGTCACTGTCTGTCATACCTCTGGCTGGTGTCAAATTCATAGTACGTACTACGTAGTACATTAACTTTGGTCGTACTGGAGTTAAATTATTTTGCCTCAAGCAGGACATGAACCCACAACCTTCCGCTTAACACGAGACGAAACAAAAACGGAGTTACCAACTTTTTTCTTGTTTTGACAACGTTTCCCAGCATGTCAGTAGGGCAGATAGCGCCATCTGTCAAAGCAATCGGAACTACTTTTTTTTTAAAATCTCGAATCGAAAACCCCATATTGGTGTGAGAAAATCCCTCTATGCGCTAACTGTGACGCGATTTTTAAAACAACTTAGTTCACTTTCCTTGATGATGATTTTTTTTTTATTAGGTAGGTACTTATAACAATGACATCCACCAATCCGCATTGGGTCCGAGGTAGGTGGTCTCGAGAGTAGGCCAGTGCTCCAGCAGTAGGAAAATTAAAAGTCTAGGCTGTCACTATGAAATTAATAATAAATTCTTATAACTAAGTAATAATTAACGACCTATTTAGTTATACCACTTTGGTGACATTTATACAACGACTGCTACATAAAGGAGAACACCCATAGCACTGAATTTAATTAAAACAAAAATGACTTATTGCGTCCTCAATATTAATATACGATATATTAATATTGATATTGTTTTACCCACAAGACAACCGCATAATTAATGATAGAGTTACAAAGTCCGTAGTTCTAGACTAGAATGACTTTTGAATTACACTAGCTGCCGCCCGTGGTTTCTCTTCAAATTATTTTATGAATGAAAACAGTATTTTATTATAATTATAAAACAAGTTATCAAATTATGATAGACAACTAAACTCTACTAACATTACGGAGTTAAACATTTTATAACCCTGCAATATAATTTCAGCAATACAGGTCTATAAAGTTTTATTTCTGAAGTGCAAGCACACAGCGCAGGGACGTGTTCATAACAGATTAAATACTCATATGAAATAATGTATGGTTTTACTCGAGATTTTGTACTGCAATGCATATAAAGTCAACTTTATACTATACTATAAAGAGTACACCAGAGTTGGCCACTGACTCATACCACGAACGTACGAACTATACTATGTACTTTATACTATACCAAAGAATGTCCCAATCCCAATGTATAGCCGTTTATCTGCACTTAGAAAGCATTAAAAAAAAAAAAATGCTGGACAATCCACACAGCATCATCTAGCCCCTAGGTAAGCTGCTGTTAAACAGAGCTGTATTATGGGTACTAGATGACTGATATATACTTAATACAATACAATACATAGATATATATTTTTTATTATATATAGAAAATACCCAGAACACCCGGAACAAATATTTGTAGATCGTACAAACATTTGTCCCGAGGCGGGAATCGAACCCGCAACCTCTGCGTCGCAGGCGGACCTGCGCCCGCTGCGCCACATCGGTCGTCAACTTTTCACATGGTCGCATTAACTTTTGTTCTACGCTTTTCGAAAATTAGAGACACCTTGGTCTTGGTATCATATCAATGATATTATAAATGCGGCTGTATAATGTGTGACTGTTATTTTAGCTTTGCACGGCTAAAGAAACCTATTTTGATGGTTGGAATTAAATTACCTTATACCCTAAATACTTAATAAGATGAGTGTAACGTGATGAGTAACCAGATACCTGTGGAAATCTTTGGGATTTTTTAGCTAGTTCGAAAATATAGGTAAGTACAAAATATTTGTCCTCAAAGATAAAGTAAAAAACAGTATGATAAATTAAATAAATTCCGAGAATGTAGAAAATATTTATCATCAAAGTTTAAAACAAACTGAAAAACAAACAAGTACATTTATTGAAATCCTTCTACAAATATAGCAATTAACAATATTCAGATAAAATATAGGTAAGTAGGTTGTACATTATTATTAATTACATATTTTCCGATGCAACTGCAGTGAATATTTACTTACAGTAGTAGTTGGTACTTACTGCAATAGTTCAAGAAAATATTGTAGTTAGCAAATAATTGAAAAAAGTAACTTAGTAAAGTTGTTATAAGCCGTAGTTAATCCAAAGTTAATCTAAAAGTCTTTCTTGTAACTAGCAATTACTTTACTATTGTTATTTCTTGTATTTTCTGCAAAAACTAGCCATAATAACGTAGTACAATTTTATTTCAAGCGGCCTTCGATGTATTGAATTTTTTGTTGGTTGAGTGCCCCAAATCTTAACCCCGAAACACGGAAGCAACTGGCAATGTATGTCCTTAGCTGTGACCGCACCGCTGCAAGTATTGAGCTAAGCGATGCTAGCTACAAATAACTAGGTCAAGCTATTACTTACTAATTAACTCAACTAGGTAGTTATTAATCTCTTAAATATAAATAATAAATAATAAATAATGCTGGACAATCCACACAGCATCATCTAGCCCAAGGTAAGCTGCTGTTAAACAAAGCTGTATTATGGGTACTAGATCACTGATATATATTTAATACAATACAATACATAGATAGATATTTTTTATTATATATAGAAAATACCCAGAACACCCGGAACAAATATTTGTAGATCGTACAAACATTTGTCCCGAGGCGGGAATCGAACCCGCAACCTCTGCGTCGCAGGCGGACCTGCGCCCGCTGCGCCACATCGGTCGTCAATATATATAAATGAATACTATATATTCGTTCGTCTTTTATGCGTTTAAGCATCGTTCATTCCTTTGTTTAGTTCTTGGCTTATGCCAGACGATATAAAATATAATCTTGCAAAAAAAATAGTTTATTTGGTCTAAGTTCAATATTGGCCATATTTTTAGGCGCAATTTGAGATAAAATATAATGAAAAATAGTAAAAATTACACACAGCTCTATCTAGAAAGATTAGAGATTTGGTTAAAATAAATTAAGCTATGGGAACCGAATAACTAGAATACTGATACATTAAAACTACTATTAATAGGCAGGCTACGCTACGCTTCATGATTGTCTGTGGAACACCGCATTGCTGAGTTCAATCACGCTAGCGAGATCAGAAGCAATTGCATGTAATTTTCTCCGATGTCGCTGCTCGGTGCTTGAAGCCGGAACACAATGCCGCTTAGTGTTCCGACGAAAGTAAATCATTTTCAGTAGTTCTAGAACCTACTTATTTTATAGCTATAGGCTTAAAATTTTAATATACACCAGAAGGAAAAAACACGAAAAACTCATTTGATTAACGTAAAGAAAAACGTATCGTAGTAGTACTAATATTTGTTCTGTGATATCGTCCAGCTTTCAATTTGTATGAAATACATTTACGTTTTAGATAGTCAAACAGTTTTACGTGATTCACCCTTAGCCCGGTTTGTATTAGCACAA
This sequence comes from Colostygia pectinataria, assembly GCA_951394395.1. Taxonomy (NCBI): domain Eukaryota; kingdom Metazoa; phylum Arthropoda; class Insecta; order Lepidoptera; family Geometridae; genus Colostygia; species Colostygia pectinataria. The sequence goes on from OX596363.1 coordinate 6,600,660, forward strand.
CGGTTTAACATGTTTGTCGTATTCTTTTCTTGTCTTATGGCGTCTATTAAATTACCCATGTCATGTTATCGTCGCGTAGCAACTCAAAGAGAACCAAAGTCCTGTGTTTGACATATTTGACAATGAAACACTTCACGCTAACTATTTTCATCACAAGAGTATTTATTAATCTCAGAATCGTTCGTTCGTTCGTATGAGTCATTGGCCAACTCTGGTGACAGAGTTTCTAGGCCGCTCGAAGGCCTCTGTCGTGGCCTAACAACTTTGAAAAAGCCGGGACCGACTGCTTAACGTGCCCTCCGAAGCACGGGAGCGCTCAGTTGAAATTGCCACTGGCGGTCACCCATCCAAATAATGACCCCGCGGAACAGTGCTTAACTTCGTCATCTCATCTCAGAATAATGTCTAGGTACTAGATATCATTTGTTCTGTGACAAAGGGTTTAAGTATTCTTTGACAGCCCATTAACAACCATGAAAGATGTAAATTAGGTGAAACGAGATAAGAAAGCCAAAAGACTTGGCAGAACGTCCGGTGACCTAGACAAGTGATTTTCACTATTCGTCACATATTTACATAATACGTGACTCATGTACAGGTTCAAACAGCTGTCATCATAACGTAATGGTTTCCATTTCCACCTAATGAATATGATATTGATAAAATATGATAATAAGATAAAGCATTGTCTTTTTAATGAATTAAGATAGTTATGCCTACCGTTGATATCGTCACTATAGATATAGTTATCGTTACGATAGTAAAGATCTTGTGGTCTGACAGAAAGAAACAAGTCTTCAGTACTCTATTCCTTTTGGTCTTTTGAATGCACTAAACCATCTACTTATACCTACCTGTACGAATAGTACCAGTTGCAGACAAGACCAGCCTATGTGTTTCCAGAACTTAAACTATCTACATTCCAAATTTTATCACAATCGGCACGGAGCTATACGTGGTAACAAACAACTTAAAGACTTTCACATATAATATTGTAGGACTATGTTTGTTACTCGCACCATTATTTTCATTGAGGCGAGAACTTAGTGCGAGACATTACGAAATTAGCTTTCATCTAAAAAAATAATTCTAATGAAACAGCTGTTAAATAATCACGGAAACGCAATATTAGTAAACAATGCTACGTGCTAATTTACCCTTGATCATAAACCTTTAAGATGGAAACATAACCTATTAATATGCGCGACATACCGTGTACCAGAGCGAAACTCACCCGTTTTCGGACTTTTTGAAACAAAAGGAAAAAAGAGCTTCTTTCCAAAAGTAACGTCCGCTAATCACTGCCATTATAATTTACTAGCCGATCTGCACGGGTGCAATGCGAAGTCGGGGCGGGTCCCTAGTAATAAACATAGCCTATTAGTGTGATATTTCTCATTATGTAGCATTCTAATTGTGAAATATTTTTTGAAATCGGACCAGTAGTTTTTGACTTTATTTGTAAAAAACAAAAATAGCAATTTTCGCTCTTTAATAATTATCTTTAATAATAATTAGTATAGATAAAAGTACAGTTTTAAACAAGCATTTACGGTTGCTCATTAATAAGGCAAGCGTGTGCAAAACAACACTCATAATTTGTATTGCAATAAATAATGGTGTTTACTATAATTTAAAAAGCTAAATCAACAGAATTTGTTTATCATAGTCACAGATAGTCCTTAGGAAAATTACAACTAAGTGGGTTTGTAATATAATATGTATTTACTATGAAATACATATACGCTACTGAGTAATATAAGAGTAGGTTTTACTTTACCTTTTAAAATTTTGTAGAGATGAGAGAAGGTACAAACTATTTACCTATTACCAAGAAAAACAGAATTTTCCTAAGTAAATTTAGTTTCATTATTAATTCATTATACGAGTATCAGTTTCTAACTAGGTATTAAAAAATTGTAATTGAAAATATGAATTACTAACAATAATGATGATTGGCGAGATGGGTAGACGACATAGTGAAAGTCGCGGGCCGTAAGTGGATTAGATTAGCACAGAATCGTTGTAGATGGCACAAACTAACGGAGGCCCATACCCAGCAGTGGGTGAAGTCAGGCTGTGGATGATGATGATGATAACAATAATATGTATAAACCACAGATTTTTGAGAACTCTGTTTTTTTATCAATCATCTGAATTACTGTGCGTTAGTTTCGCTAAAACTCGAGAACGGCTGGACCGATTTTGCTTATTATGGTTTTGAAATATTTGTGGAAGTCCAGAGAAAGTTTAAACGATGAGAAAAAAATTGAAATATCAAGCGCAAGTGATACCGCGCGCGTCAGCTAGTTCTCTGATAAAATCGTACACTTGTAACAAAACCTTACAATGATTCAAACTACAAAGTGTCAGATTTACGACTAGACCTAAATTACCATTACTCGGAGTGGCTAGCCTTCCTCTAATCAATGATAACATCATCAATGACGTAATGTTTAAGCACCGGACTTGCTTATAGATAATAGATATTCTATGTATTAATTCTAGGCAAGTAAGATCGAAGTTTGTATAATAATAAAGCTTGAGAAAAACGATCTGACTCATAAGAGCTACAGCGAGACGCATTCTAACAACTTTATTTCAAGCATGTTTTATACGAAATTAGAACATAACGGACTTGGGATATACGTACGCTTATGATAGGGGCGATAACGTTGTAATGCAAAATCTACTAAACCAATTTTTATGGTATTTTTACTGAAACCCACTTGGTACCTACGAGTATTAGACAACTAAACATTCTCTATCAGTCCTATGAAATGAAATGAAATATATTTCCTACTGGTAATGACGGGGGGACAGATTGAATATTAGTTTTGATATAGTTTTATCCCTCCTCTCGTTACTGACAGGGTGACAGATCGCACATTTTGTTTTGTGCAATCTGTCACATTAAGAGGATAAAACTAGGTGACAGATAGGAATAATCCACTGTTTTCCACACACGGCGCGCTTCGTCTTCCGCGTCGCGATATGCACCGAAATACAGGTAGGTACGTTAAAATAAAAACAAGTTTTTAAAAAAAATATGATATACGTACTCACGAAATAGTTTTATTAGTAAAATAATTTGTAATTCTGCTCAACCCCATAGAAAGTGTGAAATTGTTTCTGTCCAAAAACCTACCTACTAAAGAATTATTCTCAGAATAATGCGAGCAGATATGAAACACTTTAACCTAAGTATAACGACTATTTACACCTTATCTTTACATATTATTTATCAATGGTTACACAGATCACGCAGTCTTTCGAAGTGATTGATTGTTTGATTGATTACCAGAAATCGTCGACTACTGTTTATTAATTACTTGAATATTCTGGTTGCTTACTGACTTCTAGATTCTTTCTACGATTAAAAAATAAAAAAATATTCTGACAATAGGAATGCCAAGAACTACTAAAGTCTGATTTTTTAGCCAATTCATACAATCCGTGTCTTCGATTCAATGTGATGATAAATATATTTTTTTAATAGCGATTTAATGGTCTTCAAATCTATTAATAATCTAGGGGTATTCTTACCTCTTTCTGTTCAGTAGGCGTGCTGGCCCTGACTCCTGTCAGGTCCTTCCACCTGAGCACCCCCATGACGGCGTGTCGCACCCACGACCCTCGTCTCGCCCTCCCGTTAGACAGTTCATCCACCACACCACACAGAACAGAGTTCACGCCCAGCTTCCCAGTTCCATCCTTGTCACTTTTGAGCGCCACTTCGCTGCTGATCGGGAATGACCGCCTCTCCCTCATATAGCTAAGCGTTCCGGCCAGTTTGCTTAGCGATCACCAATACGCATCGTAACGCGTATCAATCATGATGGATACTTCAAAGATAAACCATAAATCGCTTATTTTTATTAACAGTTTTCGGGTCACCCAGCTGCGAGCTTTCCCATGAAACGACGGAAACTTTTTCAATTAGGCAACCTTCAGAAATTTTCCGGAGTCCACGTTTGTCCCACCGATACGAGTAATTGTTGTTCAAACTTTCACTTGCGCGTCCTCGATGTGGTCTGAGTAAAACTTTTTTTCGCTTATTTATTCACGAAAACAACACAGTTCACCTTTTATAGGTTCAATATTTGCTGCAGAAAATACAGTCAGTCGTACAATCACATTTGATATAATAGTCGCGAAAATAATTGAACTGTCAAACAAAATACGATCGAATCGTAACTATTCGAAATTCGAATAGCGAGGAGACGTCACAACGTCCGCGCGGCTTGCGTTCCGAAACCGAATGGAGCGGCGCGTGCCACATGCTTTCGACTCTTGTTAAGAAACCTCCGTCTCTTTCTTCCAGGCTGTATCAATAAACATTAGACAAGGACGAGTAGTGAAGTGAACCTTCGAATCCAAAACAAGACAGGTGAATGTAACAGCCGGAGAAGACAACAAAAAACTTTTCAAACGTTTCTAGTAGCATTTTCTATTGTGTGCGAAACTCAGGCCTATAAAAAAGGAATTCGAGTCAAGATCAATCATTGCGAGAAAAACTTAGAGAGAGAGAAAAATTTTTAGAGATTTTTTTCAAGTCATTAACTTTTTTATTATTGTTTTTTAGCGACAAAAACACAAAAACAACGAAATTAATCTAAGTTTGGTGAAACAACTCTAGTCTAGAGTATCTACAGGTCTACTAGAGTCATCAGTGCTATTTTCATTACCTACTCTAACTAAGCGTGAAAATTTCCGTTTACCTAAGTAATGACATAGAGATAGACTAAGGTTCATCGGCAGGTATTTTTGTAAGTTCCTATAAAACCTGTTAACTAAAACTATAGAAAAATACGTTAAACTTTAACAAATTTTTAATTCATTGCCAATGCGTGGGAACATCCGGTACCAACCACCCCAACTCACCCCAAACCTATCACCTCATCATACAAGTGCATAGTATAACAACGTAATCTACAGCGGGACTTCCCTATACTAACTATTACGTCTTCTGTGACTCTTACTAATAATAAAAATGCAAAAGTTTGTATGCAAGTATATGTGTATAAACATGGATACTCCTTTACGCTCAAACAACAGAACGGATTTGAATGAAATACTACTTTTTATCTCGAGAAAGTGAAATATTCCCGTGGGATGGGAATGGGAAACTTATTATGCATTTCATATTATGCGAAAACATTTAAATGGTCTTTAAAAGATGTATAGATCTTTAGATTACTAATATTTTGTCTTTTTAAGACTTTGTTTGTTTTTCTTTAAAAATCAAAAATAATAATAAAAATAGATAATAATTATTTAAATCTTGCAAAACTGCAGGTGGCACCGCGGGACGCAGCTAGTATATAATCTATGGGCACTCAAGACGGGAACAAAGGTACTTTTGGCAGCTGCTTCCGAAGCCTGAGAACCACGAAGACGGAACACGATGCCATATTAGTGGAGGAAGGATGTGGCTGCGATGGTGATCGACAAAAAGTCGAAAATAGATACGTGCGAATATTGCATAAGACTTATTGCTTACAATAATATGAGTTTGTGCACCGTTTTTACACTAGTCTATTTCACATAGGAAGGGTGCTGAGTGCTGGCTGACACATTTCTGTTTTTCCTAAATCCCCTTCAGTCCGAGCTTCAAGCTCCAAAGGGGATTTCGACACTAACATTCCCAAAATCCCCTAGGGGATTTTCAAAGATGATTTTGACACTACCTAACCCATTTATTGAGATTTGGCAATGTCAAAGTTATAAAATACAAACCATTAACCACAATTTATAACGATAAGTAATTTAAACTATGAACTATTGACTAAAACCATAAAATACCAAATCTGCCAGAACCCTTCCTGGCTCTTTAGTAAAATGAAATGAATTTAGTTTCCTTTTATGTCAAAGTGACTGAAAGTTATTTAATAAGTAAAAAGTTCGTTTAAATCAGTGGCAAACTTTTTTTTCTTAGGCCGCCCGAAGGCCATGTCCTTGAAGTTTTTCTAATAATCCTTTAACTTAACATACAAAATCCGTGATCCTAGGGATGACAGTCACCCCGTACCTCTTACGTCAGATCCTTGAGAATGTCTAAGGAGGGTAGCCAGGGCAGTACAATGTACTTTTAACTACCCTTCTTTCTTACACCCTCTAAACTCAGTACTGTACGCGACTGCATTATAAATGTGTGTGTACTTTAATTTTTTTGTGAATACTGTATGTATAGGGCAAAGAGAACCGGCCATTTTCTAAGAACCGGTTCTTTCGGTTCCTGTTCCAATACGGAACCGGGTACCCGGTTCTTTCGGTTCTTTTCGGTTCCCAATTTTCAATCAATAAAACATGTTTTTTTTTCGCTTATAACTCCTATCTGTAATCGAAAAAACATGTTTTCGTATCAATCAATGATATAAGTTTTTTTTTCGCTTATAATTCGTTGAGATAGGAATTTGTTAAAACATATTATTCAGAATTAGCGATGCCAGAGCTCGTTTGACTCGACACTACACCCAAAATAATGTTTCGGACGTCAGCCTGTACGAGATTTCGACTGCATTAAAACGGCATAAGAATAACAATGCACCGGGGGACGAAATAACGACTAAGCTTCTGAAATCGGATGGAACACCGGTACTGAAGGTCCTTAATTCCGTTACCCTTGAGAGTACAGTGGTACAACGCCAAAGGCATGGAACAGAGGTGTAGTGGTACTGTTCTTTTAGAAAGGGGACAGTCAGTATCTTCTTGAAGAATTATAGACCCGTTCCGATTCTCAGCCACGTCTATAAGCTGTTTTCTTTACTGAATACTGAACTTTACCGAACTTGAACTTTCTTTTCTGGAAAACAGCCTACAGCCAATCATTTCGCTCGTAGGTTTAAAGACTTCCAGCCTCCCGAACAAACAAGTTCCGAAAAGGCTATAATACCGTAGACCACACCCATACGCCAGTAGATTATACAGTAAACCGAGGAGTATATTCAGCCGCTATGTCTATCGTATGTGAACTACAGAATAGCATTCGATACCTGGGCAGTGTTGCGGTCTTTACAGCAATGTCAAATTGTCTATAAGTTTATCAAGGTGTTGAAGTGTCTGTATAGTAGGCCACTAGTCTATCCGTCTTCAGGATCAGAGCATGAACTTTATCCAATTTGGTGAGACAGAGCGACGTTATTTCTCCGAAACTGTTCACCTCTGCATTGGAAGATGTTTGTAAGCTTCTGCACTGGAACGGGTATGACATCAACATCACTCATCTTTGATTAGCCGATGATATAGGTCGTCCGTCATCATGGCGGACTCGCTGGAAGACCTTGGCACTATGCTCAGAGACCTTAATGCCGTATCTTAACAGGTGGGTCTCAAAATAAACATAGGCATGACAATTATCATGTCAAATGCTCATGTCGCTGTCGTACCACTGTGGTTGACCACTATGTTTATGTGGGTCAGGTGATTCCACTAGGTACGAGTAGGTCCAACTTCGATGAAGAAGTCAGCCGTGTCGTTTGACTTTAACTCGGATGGACAGCGTTCGGGTAGTTACGGCATATTTTCTCATCACAGATACCACAGAGCTTCAAGATAGAAGTCTATAAGGCACTGATACGTGGTCGCTAACTATTGGTCTTAGTCAGAAGCTCAAAGTCGCTCAACGAGCTATGCTAGGAGTTTCACGACGCAATCGAATCCGTTACGAGGATATCCGTAGAAGAACCAGACTGCACAAAAGACAGTATAAAGGTTCTCGAATGGCGACCACGAACTGAAAAACGTAGTGTAGGACACCCCTCCACTCGCCTTTGTTGATTCTATCACAAAGAATAGAATCAACGAAAGCAAAACAGTTTGAAAAGTGATTGTTAATTTTGCATTGATCTTCGATATTCACACATTTTTAAAAGAACCGAAAGAACCGAACACCCGGTTCTTTGATTTTGAGAACCGGTTCTTTTTGTGTCCCAAGAACCGGGAACTCCCAGTTCTTTTGGAACCGGAAAAAACCGGTTCCGATGCCCTATGTATGTAGAGCACTGGTGGTCTAGTGGTAGTGACCCTGCCTTACAACCTTAAGGTCGTGGGTTCAAACCCGGTCGTGCACCAATTAATTATTCGATTCGAAAAATTTATGTGCGCAATGCCAGTGCTCTCATACGGCGAAGGAAAACATCGCAAGGAAACCGGCATGTCCAAAAACTAAAAATTCGAAAGACATGTGCCATCCACCAATCCGCATTGGGTCCGCGTGGTTGATAAGACCCAATCACTCTCGCTCGAGAGTAGGCCAGTGTCTCAGCAGTGTGAACATTAGAAGGCTGGCATAATGATGAATACTATATGCCCTTTATTCTTAAAACAATATGTTATTTTAGAGGACTGCTAAGTATTGACTTTCCTTGTCATATGTAGTCAATGAACAATGACGATACATTTTAGTTAACTAAGGTTCCAAATACGCGTATGCCCAAGGCCCAATTTTTGTGAATACTAAGGCCCTTATTAATAAAGTAGGTTTAAAAAATAACTTCATTCAATCATATTACAAGGATCATTTTGAAACGTTCGTAATTAAAAAAAAAATGCAATATTTAAACCGCACATATTTACAAATTTAAGAATCCGAAAGTTAGATATTTGATGTTTTTATGTTTGGGGCTCAATCACACCCAAACGGCAGAACGGATTTTGATAAAGCTTGGAATAGATGTAGCATAGTATTTTACATGTAATATGGATTAAGACCCAATCACTCTCGCTTGAGAGTAGGCCAGTGTCCCAGCAGTGGGAACATTAAAAGGCTGTCATGATGATGATGATGTTACATGTAGGCTTCTGTCTTTGCATGTAGGTATCACGCGAGTAAAGCCGCGGAGCTAAATGCACTAATAAAAAAGTACACGTAATACGTTATAACTATAAATCGATTATTTTGTAACACTGTTTACAACTTACATAGTCAGGTTCTAGTTTCGTTTTACTGCAATTAATGTAATCCGGCCTTAAATAATGCATTTTACTGCACAGTACACACCCATTTCCGCATCACAACTAGCATTGCTGTTAATGCTGTAATAATTATTTAGCTAACCGCAAAGCAATAACAGGCACTGTATTTTGTGCTAAATAATACCAGCTTTATATAAAGTTGTACATCTTTTTAATTGTTTTTTTTTACCACAAATGCTGTAGCCATTTCCTATCATCTTTTTCTATGTATTAAAAGTATGTTTTTAAAAAAAAGGATATAATAGTACATTATGGTACTAGTGTGTAACATTGGTGATTACCGCTGAGGCGTAGGCGAGGGTCTTAAGATAGCCGAGGACGGTAATCATCAATACACACGTGTATCATGCGACGTTTTTCAACACACTTGTGAATAAAATAACAAAAAAAACTTATAATAAAAAACCAAAAAAAATAACTATAACTCACTAGTGAGTTATAGCAATGAAAAAGTCATAGTTTGATTATGGGTGTCATTCTGTGCCTAATTGCGATGACCATAGAGCTACTTTATAAGCAAGTGTGTTGAAAAAACAGTATTCTACGAGATAGTGGTAGAATACTGTTTTTATATCCTTTGGTTCGCGAATAACGGGAATTAATAAACTCATAACATGTTAAATATCCCGTTTTTTACTTCTACTTCTAATAAAGAAGTCTTGTTACGTTTGACACGTTTTCCTAACATCTTTTTGGAGTTGAGTGTAGGGAGTTGAGTGTAGGATGTTTTTAAATCAGTACCTTGAGAATTTATCATTCAACGATAGTCATAGAGTCATAGCGTCTAATCAGACAAAATAGGTAACGAAGAGGTCTAGAATACATAATAATCGTACGATTTGAACGTGACTGATTGGACCTAGGAGTGCTAGAAGCCAGCTAGGGACGTAGTTTTGCATACGCAAGATCATACGTGTTTGCTAGTGATGTAGCAATCTTCGGGTATCGATAAATTTTGATAAGAAAATTGTATTTTGTAACTAGAGATGTTTTACTTAGGCATGGACATTATTTCGAAGAGTATACTAGGAGAGTTCAACTAGGTGGACTAATCAGCTCGCAGAGAGTAAAACCAATTTTACGATGTGGTGCAAATGGCCGCTAACCAAAATCGCTGGAAACAAGCCGTCCAGTCCAGCACAACAAAGACGCCATTGTGATCACGATCTTCAGTCATGAAGTACCGACAACAGAGAGAGTACTACTTAATTAATAACACTCCTTTGCTAAGTGAAATTACGAATAAGAAATCTTGAAGTTTTTGGGTGAGAAGAACATTTCACATAGTAGCTCCATCTAGCTATTATGTGAAATGTTACTAATATCTGTTCTGTGATCTAGCCCAAAAACTAAGCAAACTTGTACCGGATAGAATTCGCATCGCAAACATTGCCTTAACTTAACATTGAAACTGTTATGGATATGTGTGGCGCTTAACAGGCGAACCACTTGACTAGCTAATTTATAGCTAAGAATGAAGATTCATATTTCAAAAGTTAGTATATTTATCAGTATTATCACAATACATGACTCATGCTTTATGCTTGAAATCACAAATACCATTTAAGGATACCCGTAATGTAGACTGCATTGTAAGGCTATAAAACGTCTCGCAACATTATCATTATCAATAGATTCCATCATCATTAACGATAACGTATCTTAGTTGTGTTTGTTTGTTTATCGTGGCAAATAGGCGTAAAGTGGTTTGCTTATTTCAAATGAGCATTAAGTGACGTGACAAGACCACCAACACAGGAAAACCTACTTTAAATCGGTAGCCGTTACTTTTCGTTTCATTTACGGAACAACTGGTAAGAGTAAGTACGAAAAATGTTAAACAAAAAAAAACGACATAGCTCTTAGAATAAGCAGTAGACAGAATAACTCGCAGAACAGATATCTGCTGGGGAATAAAGGTACTCGAATGGCGACCGCGTACTGGGAGACGATGGAATGGACCGATGACATTAAAGCAGTCGCAGGCCGGTGGATGGTGAAGGCTCAAGATTGGTCGTCATGGCGCTCTTTGAGGCCCATGGGGCTCTTTTTTTCTTCTATTAATCCAGCAGTAAACGTTTATTGGTTGATATTATGATTATGATGATGATTATAAAGATAAGTGACGACGACTAGTCGAAAAATGAAAATAGAACAACCCATTTTTGTTCGTAATTTACAAAAACATCGATAGAACAGCCACCACTAGCCAATGGGTGATTATGTAAGCAATGCATCACTTATGCGAGTGCATGCGCCTCATTTGACGGTCGTTAGAGCAGGTACTGCTTTCCTGCCACCAGAAAATACTTGGTTTCGCTTCAACTGGAATCTGAGAGCAGGAACATTTCTATGAGTGGTTCGTCTAGGTCTGTACTGGGGGGTAACCACAAGCTCTTAAAGCAATATTGAAATAATATTACACTGTTTGTCTAATCGAAATGTATAAGTGGTTTATCTAGTATAAGTAATAATATAAATAAAATTTTATTTAAGTTAAGTTAGAGTTAATTATGCATATTCAGTCAAACAGTCGCTGTAGCCGAACTCGGCCAGGACATCATCATCATTACTGTGTGTATTATGGTACTAACGTATGCAAACCTGTAGTTTAATAGTGCAACTGTACCTTGTTTAAATCAAACATTAAATAAAACAAAATAGGTCCTAGCTGCCAGAAATAGAAAGAAATAAGGATTTTATTGAAAAATATTTTTGAAACAAGCTTTTCAAATACAATACAATACAAATACAAATACAATACAAATATCTTTATTCGGAACAATAATATATGATAATAAAACATAATGGAAGCGATGGTATCCGCAGGAGTGAAACACTGTGTCGCAAATATCAACGCCCTCCTCCTAACTTAAGTTAACAGGGTTCCAAAATAAATAAAATCTAGGGTTTGGGAAAAATTAAATAACGTAAAACACAAACATTAAATTTAGATAACTAAGGTAAAAAAGAATAAAATGCACCCCTTTTACACAAGAATATGTAAGCTTTAACACTAGCTTTTATTATCATCATTATCCAGCCAAAAAAAGTTCCGCTAACAAATGCTGGACATAGGCCTAGAGGGCCAGAACGGCCGAGCCATCCATCATCCACCAATTTACCTCAACTGCTACAACGCCAACACTTCGTTCTATAGTTTTTATATTGCATCCTTGGTACTAAAAAAGGATAACAGAAAATCTAAATCTCAATTCAGTCTAGATATAAGTTTTAAAACTTTGTAGCATTGCCGCTATTCTCTCTCTCGTACATAAGTAATTGTCTTCTTCAAGTTCTACAACGTACTGTTTGAGTCTCAGAGTAGCAATAAGCAAAGTATAAAGAACGTTTACGGTATGAACCTCCACGAGTATACTGGGTATGAACAGCGTTTTAGCCACAAACACACAGGTCATCGGCTAAAGTTCAGTTTACAATTTTTATGTTCGGTATTATTCATTATCCATTGTTAATTTATTGTTGTAGATTGAAAGACCTTATGCTTATTCAATGAAACTAACTCTGCAAGTCTGCACTCCGTATGCAGAACATTATACAGATATTTTGTATGAGGCAGCAAGGTGAGGAATTACAGTCGTTACACAGGCCCCAGATTTTTCACGCCGGTTTATGAAGCGTCCAAACAGCTTAACGTTATAGTGCGCGTACAGTCGTTAAAATAGGCTCCAGGTTTTTGGCGCCTGTCTAAGAAGCGACCAAACTGCTAAACGTTTTACTGCGCGTAGCTCTTATAAACTACGTAGCATACTATAATCGGGTCATAATATGAATATGAACAAGCGCCAAAATAATTTCGTTCCATAACTTATAAACTTACTCTCAGGATCGCCCCTTCATGAAATGCAGCGGTCATTTATATTTCAAGACCATGTCGGGCTTGTCTCGTTCTTGACACCCACGTATTATAAAATATAAAACTTTCAGAAAATTGTATTTATTGGTATTATAATGCTCATATTAGATTGAAATATAATGCTCGTATTAGATTGAATTAAAACTAAACAAAATCTTGTTTAGATTTTGTTTAGTAGAGTTCTCTGTGATAGAGCTCGTCTGGGGAAGGACTACCACCATACCTATTTCTGCCGCCAAGCAGTAATGCTCGCATTGCTGTGTTCCGGTGTGAAGGGTATGGTTTCCGGTGAAATTACTGGCACATGAGGCTTTCGATCTTAGCCTCAAGGTGGCAACCCGCGAGTGATACCTCTGGTATTGCAAGCGTCCATAGGCTGCGGTAACCGCTTACCATCTTGTGGGCCGTACGCTTGGTTGCCACTTCAGTTGTATAAAAAAAAAAAAAAAAAAAAGTTTTAGTTTCACAGCAAAAATTTCAAATTAGATTTTCACACATTGCGTTCGCTAGCACCATCTAGGTGGATCCACATCCGCATTGCGTTTGTGGATCCACCTAGATGTATTTTTTTTTCTTTCAAAATTAGTAGACGGTACTGTACCAAAAAGACTATTTAGTTGGACAGCCACAGATCAGATAATAATAAAGTAATAGTACTATCATCGCACTCTGGTAAATCTCTCCCAAGGAGTATCACTCGGTCTTCCGCTCTTCCTATCCACTGCCAACTATTGTCAAGGTCAACAAAACAGATAATAGATTATTTAGACTCATTCACAGCGATTGGCAATAAAAGGTACCTACTACAATAAAGCCATTACAACACTAAAATCCACGAGTCTCCCATTAACTCGCTGTGAAGTCGTAAAGCAAGCCTGACCCAATCTCGAGAAGGTCACTCTTTGTTTGACCATAGATCACTGACCATTAAAATCCTTGGATATGGCATCTTTACTCCAAAACTGTGTAAGAAAAGTAGTAGAAGTCTACTCACTGCTGTGAGTGTCATTTGGGCCGAATCGGTTAAACATTTTTCGATCAAACGTCAAAAAATAAAACTTTCAGAAAAACAAATAACTTTCCAATAAAACTTTCTTATCGTATGACGGTTTAAAGGGTTCAAAAAGGTGAAAATAAGACTGAAAAATCCTATAGTATTTTACATACTTTCCTACAGACAGGAGTTGAATTGCATGCAGAATACCTATCGCTTGTAGTACGGATGTGCTATTAGTGAAAGCTACACAATTTTTCCCCTAATGCTCGAAATTAAAATCAAATCAAGTGTCATGTTATTTTAATTATGCTGTTACAATTATTTTAAAAAATAATAATCATTATAATACCACCTACAAAAATATTCTATTCCTTGTTTAATATGAACTAACTATGAACTACATGTGGTTCTGTGCTTCAACCTTGCTGAAAATGATTGAAAATGCTTTATATAACTCAAAAAAAAACATATTACTTTGATATCTCCCAAGAAAAGGGCACGCCCAGCGCAGGTTGCGCGGCGACCTGGCGATAAACTCAAAAACTACTCGTCCGATTTAAAAAATTCTTTCACTATTAGATTAGAATGCTACATTATCCTTGCCTGCGTAACAAAGCTATATTTATATTTATTAAGTATACATTATATTTATTATACATTATTTTTATTTTATTACACTAGTCATTTAGGTATAAATTTCCCATTGAAGATAAAGATTAATGGGGACAACGGGAAGTTATTTATTGACTCGCCGCTGTCCCCATTGATGGGGTCAAAATCATGGGGACATCGGGAATACACGTAACAGGCATGATGACAGTAACTAATAATCATTAAAATCACGTCTTCAGCTTACGAAAAAGGATTTAAGGAATTCAAAAACCCTATTTACTTTTACATTAGATGCGAGATTGATAATATTTTTAATATAATAAAACTACTAATTGGTGGCATCAAAAAAAATATTGAACCTTATTGCTAAAATTTTATATTGAAAACTGGCATAATGACGTCACCGCTGTCACTCCGCGACTCAGCGCGTTTTAGCGTGATATTTAAAATTCAAATTTCAATCGCATTTTTTTACTACTAAACCATTAATTTCTGGAATATTAGGTTATTTTTTGTCTAAAGTCAATACTTCTGAATACAAGAACAGTTTTTCAAAATCAGTCATCATGCCTAATAATAGGTATTCGTAACCCACTTATGTATAGAGATAAAAAAAAGCATGTAGCATGTAAAAAAGCATAAGTAGTTAAAATATTTGAACTAATCTAGCCAGGTTACATTTGAAATTTATTGGTGCAGCTCTTTTGAGGTCAATCCAATTGTGCTATTAATTAAATTTGATTTTGTAAAGTGGTTCATAAACTAGCTCAATGCTATATTTAGGTGTCCATCTTAGAAAATAATATCAGTGATATAACAAACAAGAAAAGCAGAACTGAGCAGAACCCACCCATATAATTAAATTACTGGCAAATGATGTTCGTCGTTCGCCTAATAGAAGTTACCTGTAAGCTAAGGTACAATACAAGAAAAATGAATGAAAATTTTTAGAAAAAATAATAACACACTTTATCTCCCGATTATCCGAGCATCGCTCATGGAATATTCCTAAAATCGAATCGAGAACTTTTCTTTGTCCCCAAAGCAGATGGGTCTCAACTCAAGGTCAAAATCCAGAATCAAAAACCAGATCAAAAGACAATATAAATATAATGCAACGAAACCCGTTGTTTATGAATATTCAGTAAATGCTTATCAGGGAGAGCAAGAAAATATTAATATGAAACAGAAAACGTGATTAAACATTGTCAAAATGAAATTAAATATTATTCTATCTTACATTGGCATGACAGAGATAACAAACAAGACACCCCACTCGATGGACCGACTACATTTAGAGGTCGCGGGTAGTCGCTGAATGATGCTGGTTCAATCGTAGCATCTTTGGGGAAGGTCTATGTCTTCAACTGGAAGTCAATGGATGTTGCTGATAATGATAATGCTGAACCATGCATAGGGGTTAAAGTCAGACCTATCTGCCTAACCAACTGCCTTGCCTCTGAACACTGCTGCACAAGTATAAATCATCTTCAATAGATATGGTAAAGGTACTTCTACAAAGAAAGTAATAGGTAGTAAATGAATGCAGGTATAAATTTATTAGTATCTTTTCATGCAAAACAACTCAGGTGATTCACCTGTCTTGAATCTTGATACTATACAATTTAACCAGGTAAGTGCCTTGGCTCAGTCAGACTGACCCATTCATTACTTTCTTCGCGATATGGTCCGCTTACCACCCCCGTATCCGGCGACTTGGTTAGTACTAGTCTTTGTAGCTTCCGCCGATTATTTCAGAGCTAACGAACTCTGTGTGCTGTGACCCATGAAATAGATGCAGCTTCGGCGCACTTGCGTGGTGAATAGCTAATTCTTCGGTTTGTAGGTATCTAGTGTACCTACAGTACGGGCTATCAGTACAGATTGGTTTTTTGACAGTCGGGTAGGGCAGCTGTTGAGCTCTCCTCAACCCGTTGAGGAAAATCTTTACGTTGCAATGCAAGCAACGTTTAGTGTACCTAGCTAACAAAATATAAAACACTAGTAATTATGTAGGTATGTATGTATGTATGTATGGGCTATGGGTGTAGGTGTATGTATGTTTCCATTTATTTATAAATAGGTAACATACTTACTTAAGTTCATTACTACTACCTAATGAAAGGTGTTGTGTGGGCTAATACATAAGTAGGTAGGTACCTACCTATCTACTTTTAAGATGTTCATGTTTGATGAAATTCAATCTTGCAAAAGAAGGACTTGTATGTAAAGTTAAATTCTGTTTTATTAACAGGGTATTTCATTATTAGTGCTCTCCACTACCACTCACACACACAGTATACTCCAGAAAAAAAATATCGAAATTGTTTAAGTTAAATAGTTAATTTAGCGCCATCTGGCGTAGTGTTGCTGAAGTAAGTAAACAGCTTAAATAAGTTATAGCGCGCGCGCCAACTTGAGTTAGGCTGATGCTCAAGTTTCAAAAAGTCCGTGCCCGTATCAACAGATGGCGCTTACATATAATATCAAGTAAACTGATTTGCTTGATGTGGATAATTCGATAAGATTTTTGTTTGTTAATAATTAACCTTTCTGATTTTAATAAACTCGTTTAAGTCCTTAAAAGGCACCATGATTCTGAAAGAGGCTGGTCAATTTAAACAGCTATACATACCTGAGAAAAGTATGGCGGCAGTACTGCCCTCTGGTCGTCGAGCCGAGAACACTGTACCCGCTCCAGCAGTTCGAACAGTTCGTGTTGAGCGCGAGTGCCCGTGGTCGTCGTCGTTGTCGAGGTCCATGGCGCGGGCACGTGCTGCCGCCTGTTGGGCAAACCAGGAATTATTAGTAAAGTTTTACATACCTCTACGCATGGTGTGGCATTGGCGTGTCAATCGCTTTCTAGAGACATCAAATAGGTAGGTATAGATTAATGTGTTTTTTTTAACATTGAACCAGGAACATTATTATGTAAATACCTATAACAATAAAAGTCTTAGCAGGAGGAACAGACCCATGCAAAGTTTACTTTTCTACGGAGTCACCAATTATCTGGATCGGTAACTGCCAGTGGCAAATCAACTGAGCGCTTCCGTGCTTCTTATGACATGTTATACTGTCGGTCCATACTTTTACAAAATTGTTAAGCCATGACGGAGGACATCGGGCGGCCTCTATACTTTTTATAGAATAGATTGAATAAGAAGAGTACCTACCCTTACATTACAATGTAAGTAATAAAAGTCCTTAGCAATTCAAAGCACATCGCAGTGCCATCCAACCCAACCATCAATCAGAGTCCTATCAATCAACGTACCCAGTCTTTCTTTTTAACATCCTTTTTATAGTCTATACAAGCCAGACAATAGACCTCGTTACTGGCTTTCTGTTCTTTTGAAAATATTGAGTTGTAGGGTAAAGAATTTTTATTTAATCTATTATTTTTTTTTAGATTTTGCTGTCACAAATTGTACAAGAGGGACTCCATTTTCCGCAAAAAAGTTGGACTTTTATTTATTTGTTCGTGTGTGATGTGATGACCACAAATTATGTAAGTAAGTACATAATTAAACTCTGTCACCAGAGTTGGCCACTGACTTATAATACGTGCTTATACGAGCTTACTTAGGTACTTACGTAGTACATAATTTACCTTTCCGTCTCTAAGTAAGTGCTAAGTAGGTACCTATAGTTCAGCTCAAGCTCAATGTCAACGTCGAAATACCTAGATTAAAATCAATTTTCAGGATTTCAGACGACGAAAACAACAAAGTCCAAAGTTATGACTCTAAAGTTATTTACAAATATATATAAATACCTATAAGTAGGTTTTTATTCTGCTTTTAAATTATACTATCGGCTCGTCCCAGATTCGCACGGGTGGACCAGTGGACATAAAATATAGCCTATGTTACTCAGGGATAATGGACCAGTAGTTTTTTATTTTTCTCGTTACAAACAAAAATTAAGAGTAGTAGAGTTCTCTGTGATAGAGCTCGCCCGGGGAAGGACTACCACCATACCTATTTCTGCCGCCAAGCAAAAATGCTCGCATTGCTGTGTTCCGGTGTGAAGGGTATGGTTTCCGTTGTAATTACTGGCACATGAGGCTTTCGATCTTAGCCTCAAGGTGGCAACCCGCGAGTGATACCTCTGGTATTGCAAGCGTCCATAGGCTGCGGTAACCGCTTACCATCTTGTGGGCCGTACGCTTGGTTGCCACTTCAGTTGTATAAAAAAAAAAAAAAATACTCCAAATATACAAATCTTTTCTCTATAATATACTAGCTGTCGCTCGCGACTTCGTTTGCGTGGAACTTGGGAATGGTACTTTTTTCCAGGATAAAAATTAGCCTATGTCCTATTACCGGTCATTATCTATTTATGTTTTAATATTCAGGTAAATCGGTTCAATGGCTGCCGAGTTATACGAGAAACAAACATCCTAATCCAAGATCTAAACAAATATCCAAACTTTCGCATTTATTATATTACTGTGATTTATTCTGGTGCTTAAGAGGCCTTTCCAAGATTTAGCGATATAATTCATGAAGTTCGCGTGAATGTATCTTTATATAGTATAAGTAATAGCGCGCGCGACGAGGAGCGATACGTCCTCCCTCCATAAGCGCTCAGCGCGGTTTGAGAGTCGCTGCTTCGATCGATATGATTATAAGTGCGTTAAGGTATGATTTTGAAAAATTCGTATTAAAAAAAGTCAATGCTATTAGACTATTTTCTTCGTTGTATTTATTTAATAAAAACTTAAACTTTAATTAAGATGGTGTATTTTTATTGTAAACTCCTTACTTTAGCAGAAATAACAAGCGTAAAATTGGGAAAAGTACGCGTTTTTTAGACCGTCTTTTTTCAAAAATATTGAACTAACATGTTGTATTTTTCTCTATTCACTTAAATTTTAAAGCTGTGATTATTATAATTGCATTTTTGGAAATATATTAGACTCTGTTATTTCATTTTCAATTCAGAAAAAATGATCGAAAGTTGACTGGAATTGCTCATTTTACGAAACGTGCGTTACTAATTATTTTTTTAATCAGTTATGTCTTGAATTAATTAATATTTGCTCTGTTGGCTTAAATTTTAAGAGATAAAGCTTTTATTTGTTTTTATTTTCGTTAAAATATCTTCAACACACGAGCCACAATAGTGTTCGAAACTTCACGGGCTACAAGAAAATCAAAGGATTGTCAAAGATAGGGCTCTTAAATACATTTCGGATGTAACTTTTATATCTGATTAAAAGTTTAAGCCCGTTTAAGTTATCTTTGATCCGATCAATCGATGCTATCGTGTATTGAATAAAAACATAGAGAAGCAGGTGTATAGAACTAATACAAAAAATCTTCACCCGACCTCAATTTATTGTACCTTTGCAGCTTTAACCAAATTAAGTTTAAGTACTAACATTTAAGTAATTGATTAAGTAGTACCTAATATTTTTATCATAAGTAATTATAGGATTTTTATCTTTGGTCGGGTGTACCTACATACAGGTACGTGAGGGATTATCGCAGTTCTTTTTATTTTAATTCATTAGAAATGGACAACAATTTGCAAAAATTTTACCTAATTAGTTTAGAAAATGTTTGTTACAACAGAATCGACACTGTCTGCCAATATTTACTATTTACCTACTTATTTATTTGTTTCGGTTTCACTCGCGTTATTTTTTTTTTTAGCAAATTTTTACATTCTGTATATTTTCTCACCGTTTAAACCTTCCCTGGACTTCTAAAAACATTTCAAGACCAAAATTAGTCAAATCAGTCCAGCCGTTCTCGAGTTTTAGAGAGACTAACGCACAGCGATTCATTTTTATAACATAAGATTTATCCTAGCATCAGCGTATAACAAAGATAGACGCAGATGCTAGTTATTCAAAATAACCCTTAAAATGTAAACAAACATTACGGCCATTAACAGCACGAAACCAGAGAAAATTGTAATAAAAATTTCAATAGGTGTAATAAACGATGACATCATATTTCAAATTTTGAACCGGTTTAAATTGTTTATCCAAATAATTTAGAGAATGGACACGCGCTGACCCCATCTGTTAGCCGAGAGAGGAAACTATCAATGGATGGTTCGAGTCTGTGATTTATAGAGCAATTAACTGACCATTCATGACACCCCTTAGTAGAATTGCTAGGGTTGGCAAATTATAACTACGGACGCAAAGCCGGATGTAAAATCAGGCGGACAAAGTCGTGGCGTCTGGTACGCTAGTGATCTACAGAAATAGATTTATTGGTTTGTGTTATCTTTAACTATAGTAATATTTTAAAGAGAGAATTTATTTTTGTATTTTTGTTTGGTATACCTACACAAAAAGTACTGGTCTGATTTAAAAAAAAAACACTATTAGAATGCTACAATATCCTTGAGTAACATAGGCTTATTTATTACAAGCCGCCCTGGCTTCACACGGCTGCGCGAAAAGCTGGGGCAGATCAGCTAGTAGGTACATAATCATTATAGTTAATCCACCAATCACTGTTATTCGAGAGTAAGCCTGTGTTCCAATCCCAACAGTTTGAAGACTGCTCTTATTACTGTATATACTCGTATATATATCAGTCATCTAGTACCCATAACAGAGCTCTGTTTAACAGCAGTTTACCTTGGGGCTAGATGATGCTGTGTGGATTGTCCAGCATTATTTATATTTATTTGATATTTATTTATTAATGATTTTGATTTATTTCATCGTTTTGGAATTCATTCGATACTTTTTGGTACAAATTCATAATAATTATTTTCGTAACGCACCTAATACATTGAACGGAATTTCGTTCGGACCTTTGCCTTTTGTGGAAAGTCCGGCTTAAATGCAGTGTGTTTGTGATTACAACCCCGCAAACAATATCCAAAAATCTGTCTACTTACCTAGTTAATTTTATTTGGTGATCAATACGCTACTATTAACGCCCAATCTCCCGTTAGAATGGAGGATGTCTTTGAGTATTTTAATAAAGAACCAATTTCATAGTGGCCAAGGTCTTAGTAACACCATAGAGAAATTGGAAAAAAATATAAAAATAACATAACATTTTATTTTTATGTAGACAAACTAAGTTCTATATGAAAAATGTTTGTTGTGTTGAGTTTCATACAACGGGAACACTGGAGGTCCGCCATGACAGCTATTAGCCAATGATCGTGACGCATCTTGACTTTGACAGTACCTAATAACCCTGTTGTTCGTTAAACCCGCCATGTTGTTTTGCATTGTGTTGCACTCCTTCACAAAGATAAACTTACATAAGATTGTGAAAGAAGCTAAAATAAATTAAATAAACAGCTTAAAATGGTTTCTTTATTGAATATCTAAATATCTAGACCCCTACAAAGGTCCTAGGCCCGGCTCCATACATCGAGAAACAACTCCTTTATTTAATTTATAGTTGAAAATATCTAATTCCAAATTATTTTTTGATAACTCATTGTACCTACTTGTTAATGGATTAATTGATTTATTTCATCGTTTTGGAATTCATTCAAAACTGTTTGGTTCAAATTCATAATAATTATTTTCGTAACGCACCTAATACATTAAACGGAATTTCGTTCGGATCTTTGCGTTTTATGGAAAGTCCGGCTAAAGTGCAGTGTTTGTGATGTCAACCACTGGTCAGCATTTCGGTAATTCAAACCCTTCAAGCGTCGGTGATATGATAACCGTAGCCGGTATTCAGCAACTCAATCAAGCAAATGTTTGTTTTTCGGCTTTGCCTAAACTCTGTGATGAAGGGCGCCATTGTAAACACCGTTTGATTGGCAGATGTTCTGTTTGTTTACTTATAATTTTTTGAGTTCAAAAGTTGATTGAAATTATATTTTTGTGTTGGTTCTGAAAAAATATTAATAAAATTATGTAAACTTATAATTGAAAATGAATAGAGATAAATAAAGTATTTTGTGGAATAAGGTAATCTAAATGTCAAGTCTATGTTAAATGAGTTTTATGTACTTAAATTACATGAATCACGCTTAATGACAATCAATATTAGTCATAACATTATTATTATACTCACATCAGTTTGCTTTTCTATTAGATTTTCATTAGAAAAAACTTGAATGACAAATTAAAAAACACAAACACAATCCTTGCTTTTCTACTTAAAAATATCGATTGTATTTGAACATACTTATCGATATACATAATTTCAAACTAAATTGGCTAATCTAAATCACTTTTTTTTAAACTAACGCTAACACGACATCGTCACTGCAGATGCGTATTCATAATAATAATAAATAGGTTCACAAACATAATGTATGTGTGTCTAATGTCTACTAACTAATACATTTTTTTGGATACGGTACGGTTATGCAAAAACCACGCACGAGTTTACTTTGCGTGTACAAAACGTACTTTCTGTTTGCGTGTAAGTAGTCCTATTTAAACATAGCTGCTATGCTATTTTGGGGTTGACCCGCTGACAATAGGTTGTTATTCCATACCGCAATGAAAGCATTTACATAAAAATGAATAGGTGTAAAATTGGCGCAATGACAGTCAGGCACAGAAATAAAGATCGGCGTACCACGCCCGTCAGTAGAGGTGACAAAATGTTATTGTGACAAACCTTGTTGGTCAATCCAAACTATAATGGTAAAAAAGTTACAAATATTTTTCTTACTCAAAATTATAATTTATCTAGTAAAAATACTCAAAACCCCGAGTATGGATTGGATTGGAAAATATATTTTAGTCAATATTCTAAAGGTAATGCCGAATTCCCTAGGGAAGGTGGCGTCTTTTTTTTCCGCATCCAACGACCAAACCTTGTTTTTCTAGTACAGAATAGTGTAACAAACGAAACTTATTTAGCATGCATGTCTCTATCCTCAGTCCGAAATGAGATATAAGAGTTAGAAGTTTGTATGTATTGCTTACGTTTCTAAGCAAATATAGATTGGAATAAAATTTATTAACGAGTACGCTAACATATATAATATTCTATTAAAATAATTTAGGGACTAACGACAGAGCTCTGATAATGAGCAGTAAAGTAGAATTATAATGGACAATGCAACCCGCATAAAGCTATAAAAACTATAAAACTTCTTTATAAGCCCGCGCGTGCTGTTGATATCTTAATTAAACTTATGATATAGCTTCATCGTTTTTCTACTAATGCGAGCTTTTTAGCTCAAAACTCTCCAAGGGAATATGTACTAATCTAGAAGTACCTCCCACTCGATAGACCGATGACACGGTCATATTATTTCATTTATTTATTCCAAAGACAATACAATTGTGTGCGAAAAACAAAATAAACAGACAGAAAAATACACATAAATATAGGTAATCTTAAAGGAAATAATAAAAATAAAGCAAAATATTCAAAGAGAACTCTTAGAATAGATGAGGCTATCGTCGGTGGATGGTAAGTATGGGTAAGTTCGTATGAGTCAATGACCAACTCTGGTGACGGCCATTCTGGAGGCCGCCCGATCGAAGCCTCCGTCATGGCCTTCGAAAAAGCCAAGCGAGACCTACTGCTCCGAAGCACGGAAGCGCTCAGTTAACATTGACACTGGCATGGCCGTCGCCTACTATACAAATGACGACTACACTATATGGGGTTAGTTTCGTTCTTCCAGTCCCGTATCACCCGGCCCGTTCTCACCCGAATTGGTTCAGGTACGATCACTATTATCAAGATATATTCATAGCACTCTAGCGTCATAGCACTCATTGGGGGAGACCTGTGTCCAGCAGTGGACGTGTATTAGGATGGCTGATATGATGATGGTACTTAAAATAGTATTTCACAGAGACAGCTCCTGATAAATCTATGGCTACTTCATAGCATTAATGATGGTGTACGATTTGAGTGGACTGTAAATTTAATCTTTTTTGCTAACAAACTAAATACGAAACACGTTAAACAATTATGAAGTTAAACACGATAAAAAACTATAATTAACCAAATTATGAGTGCAGTTAGGAGCAAAGGATTTCACTAACCTGGCTGCTTCTTCCTGGAACAGCGCCCACGGAATGGGAAGGTATGGCTTCGTATTACCTCCGACTTGTCTGGACTAGCTTCGGTTCAACTTACACCTATACCGAACGCTCAAATACCGTGGGGGCTGGCGCGAAATCTCCTGCTTCCTAGCACTCAACGAAACTGCTTGCACACAATACTAAATTACGATAAATTAAACGAAAACGAAAACAATACGATACGAAAAATTACGAGAACAAGATAAAGTAGTTAACGCACTTGAAGCCGTTACACGAATGTGTCGAATTTAGAGGTCAAACCAACTGCTGACCGAACGATATTTCGAGAAATTTGAATTTAGGCTACTAATTGGGTAAGCCAATCAGCTGTCGCTGGTCATTGAACCCAGTTCATTCAAATGTGTCGCATGAATCAGCTGACAGGTGACAGCCATCGTCGATCGCGGCTTACAACTCGATCGAGAGATGGCGCCAAAACTGAACATTCCGACCACCAAAATACACAGTATTTTAACGCAATTAACTAAACTAACGAAAAATAACGAAAGAACGATATAACGATAAATTTAACCTAACTTATTATAAAACCATTTGACGATACGGTAGTTAATGGTTAAGAAGGAACATGGGCTCAAAACACAGCGCTATGAGCTCTGAGTTGAGATGTCAACCAACATGCCGGAGCCGACCACCATGTGCGACCCAACCAGTATTTCGAACCCAACCACCGTGTCAGAGCCGACCACCATGTCAAACCCAACCAGCAGATCGGACCCGACCACCGTGTCGGACCAGACTTCATCCACTCATGCGCCACCGACAAAACCGAAAGCGGCATAGTGTGAAGGGTACGATATGAGTTGAACGACAGCGACAATGACAACGACAGAGACAACGAAAGCGATAACGACATTGACAACGACAACGACAGTAACGAAAACGACAACGAAAATAATAACGAAAACAACAACGACAACGACATCGACAGCAGATTTTTTTTAGCAAGGGAAGCGATCAGCGGTACCGAAACCGATAAGCCCTTTTGCCGCGAGATACCAGGCAGCGACACATTCAGGTACCCACCTACGTCATCAACCGCACTATCCACAGGCACAGGCGGAATCGACGCAGTGGAACCGGAGTCAGGTCGCAAATCCTGTAGACTGACGTTAGAAGGTGAAGAAGTAACTTCTTCTCGACGACAACTCTCCAACACGTCAGTTGAAAAACCCAATGACGCTGCAGGACGCGGTTCAAAAATGTGAAACCGATCGAGAGCGACTTTTGGGAAGTCCACGAGATGAGGTTTAGCGACGGCCAACCTACAATCAACAGTTCGACGACAATGAGTCTCCTTGTGATTGTCACAAGGCATCTCTATTTTTGTAACCACGGGGTTGAGCGGGTCTATAGGATCTAAATCCCTCGATGGGCTCGAAACGAAGAAGCAACTCCTTCTATGAACTCCAGAGTTGCTACGATAACGAGACAGGCCAGTGTTAACTGCGCAGTCACCCATCAGTATCCACCCGAAAGTAGTGGGGATAGCGATGGGTTGACCAGGACTACCCTTAACTAGCCCAGGCCTTAACGCAGAAGCGAGAACGTTAACACTGACTAGCATGTCAACCGGTCCTGGTTTGTAAAACTCAGGATCGGCGAGGTTTAACTGATCTATATGATGCCACGACGAAGTATCAATTTCCTCAGATGGCATGTCTGAGCAAATTGCAGGAAGCACAGAGGCCACCAACGAAAGTTTATTTGAGAAGTCCCCATTAGTGGGAACTAACTCACACAAGACTGATCCGAGTGTATCAGTTGATGCTTGACCTATACCGCTCACAGACTGTCGACGATAATTTATTTTCAGCCCTAGACGGTTTGCACAGGACCTAGTTATGAAATTACAGGCACTGGCACTGTCAAGCAGGATACGGGCTCGGACCAAATTATTAAATTTATTTTTAATCAAAACAATAGCCGTTGAGAACAATGCCTCTGTGTGTGGGGTGTATGCAGACAATGCCACCTGTGGATTTGAAGGCTGGACTACTGGTTCAGGTTCTTGCTCAAAATGTAGCAGTGAATGATGGCTGTTGTTGCACTGGCCACACTTCACATTCGATAAACAAGTTTTTACCGAATGCGAAGGTTTCAAGCACAGTATGCACAACTTCTTATCCTTCACTGTTAGGAACCTTTCAGTAGGCGACTGATTAATGAAGCTCGAGCAGCTATCCATCTTGTGGCCTACCTCTGCACACACCACACATCCTTCTGAAGCTACCATCAACGAGGCCTTGTTCTCACTGGCAGACGGTTTTGTAAGAACCGGCTGTTGACAATTTTGTAACGCACGAGAATGTTTTTCAATAAACGACATGATGTCTTCATACTGGGGTATGTCGACTTCTGACCCCAGCTGAAGTTCGAAAGCTTCCCTAGTGGAAGGATCTAACTTTGACCAAACTAGTTGAAAAAGCATAAAGTTCTGGTCAGGCAAATTATACTTAGACAGGATGGCTAAGTTTTCTGCGAAGGTTTGATGAAGTCGTTCTAACTCAGAGCTACTCTTATTTTTCACTACTTCACAGTTAAGCAAACGGTCATAGTAATTTGTGGCAATAATTCTCTTCCTATCGTAGTACTTGCTAAGTGCCCGATATGCTAGAAGATAACTAGTTTCGGACAACGGATAGTTTTTAATCAGGTCATATGCCGACCCATTAACACTCGACAGTAAGTAGTGCAACTTTTCGACATCTGGCATGTCCCTTTTGTGTATGAGTGAGTCATACAGCTCCTTAAACGACACCCAATTCTCTAGCTTACCGTCAAATGGCCTTATACTTATTTTTGGTAGTTTCGCTAAACTACTGTGACTTTCTCTCATTGGCTTAACTTCAGCCAGCCTAAGTCTGGCCATAACACTATGTAACCTTTTGTCAAATGCCACAGTGTAAGCGAACTCACTGTTCCTATCACCCGTTGGCAAGCGCATTAGCAGGTTCTTCTGCGCGGCGTGAAACTCTGAGGCCAGAGCTGTTACTTCCTGTTCCGAAACTCCTACCAAATCTGAAGTATCTAACAGCTCTAACCTCATATTGGCATAATCACGCGAGACTCGATCGCTGTCAGCCATGGTGTCTTTCTCCAGAACTCCCTTACGTGTATCCATTGGCATAATAATGTAGTTGAGTTAATCTGGCTGGAAACGACACGAAAGAACAGTTTTTCACAGCCAAATCAACAAACAAACAAAATGCAAATCAAAACAAAGATAGAAACACGTAAGGAGTTAAGGAGCTATTTTCACGACCGGCACAGATAGGAACAAACACCTGGTCAGTTTCAGAATGAACGTTTGATGTCAACCTGTCAAAACGAAAAAAACGTCAAAGTCACTTTGAGTGATGTTCACCAAATGACAACGAAAAATGACAGATGACAATCAATCGTTCAACCCAACCTACCCACAATGAACAAACGAAAAATTCAATGACCAGCGAAATTACCAGGATAGGTACGACAAAGGAAAAAAAGTTTTTCAAATATTCGAAATATCGGTCGATAGTTGATAATATAGCTGAAGGCCAAAATCCAAAGGTGCCTTATCACAATTTATCCGGCTCGAAGGACCAAAATGTACGATTTGAGTGGACTGTAAATTTAATCTTTTTTGCTAACAAACTAAATACGAAACACGTTAAACAATTATGAAGTTAAACACGATAAAAAACTATAATTAACCAAATTATGAGTGCAGTTAGGAGCAAAGGATTTCACTAACCTGGCTGCTTCTTCCTGGAACAGCGCCCACGGAATGGGAAGGTATGGCTTCGTATTACCTCCGACTTGTCTGGACTAGCTTCGGTTCAACTTACACCTATACCGAACGCTCAAATACCGTGGGGGCTGGCGCGAAATCTCCTGCTTCCTAGCACTCAACGAAACTGCTTGCACACAATACTAAATTACGATAAATTAAACGAAAACGAAAACAATACGATACGAAAAATTACGAGAACAAGATAAAGTAGTTAACGCACTTGAAGCCGTTACACGAATGTGTCGAATTTAGAGGTCAAACCAACTGCTGACCGAACGATATTTCGAGAAATTTGAATTTAGGCTACTAATTGGGTAAGCCAATCAGCTGTCGCTGGTCATTGAACCCAGTTCATTCAAATGTGTCGCATGAATCAGCTGACAGGTGACAGCCATCGTCGATCGCGGCTTACAACTCGATCGAGAGATGGCGCCAAAACTGAACAGATGGGTTCCGTAAAATAAAAACTCAGGGCAGGCATGTTATTAATTTTGGTAAAAGAATAAAAGCGAACCATTCACACGTTCCGGAGCCACATGGAGTAATTAATTTGATTTATACACGGATAAGGCATTTCACGGTCTCGGCCGTTCATTGTTTATTTATTTGTATGAATGAGAATGATGATAAGTAATTTCCTGAATACGCCCATTCATATTAACACCTAGATTCTGGAAGCCGATCCAGTTAAAGATAAACTTCATAATCTTGGAAGAAACACACTTTACGATAAATCGCTACGAACAGACGGACGAGAACGGTACAGTTCGAACTGACCGTCAAGTTGTGGTCAACACAAGTCAAGTGAACTCTTGAATACACTGCAAATTCCAATCTAATCTCAATTCCGATCTAATTTAAAATTGCTGTTTTTGTTTACAGTAAAAGTGTTTGTGATTTTGGTTCGTAACCGATTAGACAATTTCAATTCCAATCGGAGTTTAGCTCACTCAATATTGACGTTAGAGATTAATTTGAGTACAAAATGTCATAATTCCAATACTGATCGATTGTATTTTGTTCAAAAAGTTTTCAGGTTGAAGTGAAATACTTAGTTTAATTTCGTACTTAGTTTAATACGTAAGTAAAACTTACTGCAATTCGATCCATAGGTAATGATGACACGGTATCGCTAGGCGCCGCTACGTTACATGGCCATAGTCAGTCAATATTGAGCGTCTAATGGCTGCTTTAATGTTATGTTTGACAGTTTTTTGGGAATTTCCCATGATACACAACTAAGGCAATATGTAGTTGCCTCCAATTATAATATAACATCGCGTGAGAAACGATGATCTAATTTAAGTTTCGTAGTCTAGACTATATTACATTTTAGTAGTCCTTACAGCCTAGTAGTGTGCTAGTAGTAGGAATATGATATATGTATATTTTTAGCAAGCATATATTTGAGAGCACTGGTGGTCTAGTGGTAGTAACCCCAGCTTCCGATCCTAAGGTCGTGGGTTCAAATCCGGTCGTGCACCAATGGATTTTTCTGTTCGAAAAATTTATGTGCGCAATGCTCTTATACGGTGAAGGAAAACACCGTTAGAAAACCGGCATGTCTAAGAACTAAAAATTCGAAGGACATGTGCCATCCACCAATCCGCATTGGGTCCGCGTGGTGGATTAAGACCCAATCACTCTCGCCTGAGAGTAGGCCAGTGTCCCAGCAGTGGGAACATTAGAAGGCTGTCATGATGATGATGATATTTTAGTAGGATATTATCTTTGAATGGCATATAAACTTCATCACCAGGCTTTACTTACTGACTCATACGAGCTTACTTATCCCGTCCGCCCCGTCTCAAAAATCCACCCTGTATTTTTATAAAATACTAGCTGTGCCCGCGACTTCGTTCGCGTTATAAATCTTCCTCTTGAATCGCTCCTATGGATGAAATCCTCATAAATATAGACATATTCACATTAGAATGACCCCTACAAGGGATAGCCGGAGGGAAGCAACATTGTTTTATTAAGTACTAGTAGACCCGGCGCGGTTTCACTCACGTTATTTTTTTTAGCAAATTTTTACACCCTGTATATTTTCTCACTGTTTCCCTGAATTTTTACAAAATGTTTCATGACCAAAATTAGCCAAATCGGTCTAGCCGTACTCGAGTTTTAGCGAGACTAACGCAATTCATTTTTATACAGATAAATATATGAGTATATAAGGATAAATACTATGCAAAGATGTTAATTTTCATTAAGCGATCAAGTCTCATTTCATTTGTACAGTTTTATTTAATAACAATAATAATAAAAAATAATAAATAATGCTGGACAACCTACACAGCATCATCTAGCCCCAAGGTAAGCTGCTGCTAAACAGAGCTGTAATATGGGAACTAGATGACTGATATATATTTAATACAATACAATACATAGATAGATTTTTTTTATTATTATATAGAAAATACCCAGAACACCCGGAACAAATATTTGTAGATCGTACAAACATTTGACCCGAGGCGGGAATCGAACCCGCAACCACCGCGTCGCAGGCAGACCTGCGCCCGCTGCGCCACATCGGTCGTTATTTGGTGTACAGTACTTTAAGCTTGTGTTTTGTTTCACAACAGCATTGTTCCCATAACGCTTCGTCTCCCAAGATCAAGTAACGCGATCGATGTCGGTCACATGCGCCTGCACATGACAGACACTTGACACTGATGTCCTTATATTGATATATCATGGAACGTGCTTTTGATGCATAACATAGATATCTTATTAGAGCTCAGTGTGATGAGCTTGCTCGGGGAACTATTAAATAAATAAATAAATAATGCTGGACAATCCACACAGCATCATCTAGCCCCAAGGTAAGCTGCTGTTAAACAGAGCTGTATTATGGGTACTAGATGAATTGCTATCAACACAAACTAAAAAACCGTAAATTAAAACTAAAATATTGCAAGGCGACTCGCTTTTCTTGGTAATTCTTCATGCCACTATGTCAGTGGTGGTCATCACTATTTTAATGGGTCACCGCTAGTGGCAATTTTAACTGAGCGTTTCCCTGCTTCAGAGGGCACGTTAAGCTGTCGGTCCCGGGTTGTTAGTTTTTAGGCCATGACGCAGGATTTCAGGCGGTCTATATTAGAATTGGGTATTCAATGAAGACTTGTTTTTAACGATTAAAAATAAGAGTAGTAGAGTTCTTGTGATAGAGCTCATCCGGGGAAGGACTACCACCATACCTATTTCTGCCGCTAAGCAGTAATGCTCGCATTGCTGTGTTCCGGTTCGAAGGATATGGTTTCCGGTGAAATTACAGGCACATGAGTAGGGCATCGGAACCGGTTCTTTTTTGTAGCCCCAAGAACCGGGAATTCCCGATGTTCCGATGCCCTACACATGAGACTTTCGATCTACTTCTCAGGGTGGCAACCCGTGAGTGATACCTCTGGTGTTGCAAGCGCCCATAGGCTGCGGTAACCACTTACCATCTTGTGGGCCGTACGCTTGGTTGCTACTTTTGTCTAGTATAAAAAAATGATTAATTTATTCCATCGCTATTTATTTAGAAAGATGTGCTTTCGAGAACGGTCTGCTAGCAACAGCACAGAGCTATTCAAGAGGTCTGAAAGAAATGTGTAGCATTAAGGGCTAATTTCGTGTAATACCAGAAAGATTACCAGAGTGGTTACTGACTCTCAAACAAACTTACTTTTTACCACTATTGTGTAGATTAGGCAGTGAATTCTATCCAATCTAAACAAACCCACACTTGAGAGCGATTCACACGTCGCCAGACAGTTTTAAAAGCCTTTTGTCGTGCCCCAAGTGCGTAGTCTGTCATCGCATGGTGTAATTTCACATGCGTTGGTTTCCTATGGAAATGTTTAAATATACTCAGAATATTCTTCAAATATACTAATAGTTCTGCGAACACAAGACTTCGCAACAATTAATAAACCACTCAAGTTTATTAAAACTCCTCTAGTAGAAACCTTAAGTGAGCAATTTACTGCAGTTTGAGGAGCTTTCTGCTCATCACGCCAAAGATTCCTCATCAGATCTTCACTTATGGTTAGGAGACTGTGAAACTAAAAGTTACCACAATTCGAATTAAGAACGGAACTATCGATAGCCTGCGACTTTTTGGAGGAATTACCTCTCCAATAAATAAACTCCAGCAATAGATGAATTTACGCCAGTTCCACGCTCCCCAGCATAAAATAAACTGGCATAAAATAAGCTGTGTTCTTAGCTTTTTTAGGGTTCCGTAACTGAAGAAGAAAAAACGGAACCCTTACCCCACTTTGTATATTTTGATGATCCCTTTTCATGATGAAGCTCCAGTGTGGACTAGTCTTTGGAACTCGACGCTCTTTCCCGCGTTTTTAGTCTAAAGTAACGATACCGATACTTAAATTTAAAATTGAAATTCCTGTCAATAAAACCAAAGTTTAAAATGGCTCTACGTTTCAAATAAAATTAGTCGAAGTTAAGAACTTTTCATTGAAACTCTCATTCAACTTTTGGAACATAACTAAGTGACTGCTCCAGTAATTTTATTTCAAAACGGTATTTTATTGAGAAAAGGTTATTGGCGTTCAATTTTACAGTGAGTAAGTAAGTAAGTTCGTATGAGTCAGTGGCCAACTCTGGTCATGGTCTAACTTTGAAAAAAAAAAAAAAAAAAAAAATGAAGTCGAGAACTGATTTATTAATTGGTTATGGTTTCGTGTCCCCCCCCCTGCTTGGTTCCACAAATGGGGCCAAAACTGAGGGCCAAAGGGGGTTATCATTTTCAAGTAGGACCTGCTTGCTGCTCCTGTTTGACATGTGTGGAAATTAGGATAAAAATATGAGAAAGTTTTGAATTGGTATCTAATAAAGACAAGGACAAATATAAATTAATCAATCGCGCGCTCATGAAAATCAAAGTGAGACATCTGAGTTATGTGGATTGCAACTTTATAAAAAAGTATAGTGCCTCTATACTGTAGGTATTATTTTTTTCTATTACCTTGCTATTCTAATTCTAAGGCTGCGTTTCCACCAGAGATGTGCGAAGATGTGCAGCGTGGTTTGTGATTGTTAGGAACCAATAGAATCACTTCATTTACCTAACATCACTCTGACAGCTTTAATGAAGTTATTCTATTGGTTCCTAAAAACACTTTCCTCGCTACACATCCTCGCACATCACTGATGGAAACGCAGCCTAAGAGTGTCTCTACTTTATTTGTAAGAACTGTTATTCTGTGACATAGCTGTAAAGGTACAAGTTTAAGGGGTCAGAGGTGAGCGTTAACAAATGCGGATGGGTTCCGTACTCACACTCACTTTGCATAATCACCTTGTGTGTATATAATTATAGTACAGAATCATGAAGTTCTTAGATTCACGAGTTGGTCGGAGGTTATTTACTAGCAGTTCTCCGAACAGTAGACCTCGCAAGCACAAACTTGTAAAGTGAGCTTTGAAAGTGAGCATCATACTGCATTTTGAGGAACTATTTTCCTCATCACGATGAAGATCCTCATCAGATCTTCACCAAATATCAGACAAACTTAAAGTTATTACTTATCTTTTAAATATAATAAAAATCATCAAAATCAAATCACATTATTTAGGCGGAGATATCCGGTAGCCCCCTTTTTGTCCCTTTTTGGAGAAAGTACGCTCCCTATCAAAAATCCCCGACGACAATGAAATTCTATAAAGTCATAGAACCTGTATACCAAGTTTCAACCAGATTGGTTGATAAATGCGAACTGTAGGCGAGAACAGCCGGACAAACTGACTGACAGCTAAAAGCATTTTAGACCAATCTCGAAACTGAGACGCTTCGCTCGCTTGGTCAATAAATTTGTAGCTGTTTAAAATGTGCTGATTTTTACCAAATATTTGCAAAGAATATTGGTAGATTTGCTGAGTATATCCAATGTTTTTGGATAATTCACAATCTCAAGCATAGAGTGGGCAGTCAGACAGATCCTTTATAAAAAAAAATTGGTTAGTAAGTGTAAGTTATTTTTTTTGGATTATGGCAGTTGTTATTTTCTTTATTTTATAATACTGTGGTTTGAATAAAATGTTTTTATTTGAAATGAATTTTACTATTTAAAAAAATTAACTAGACTTAGTTAAAATTTAGATAAGTAAGTAGTTTTTAAGAGTAGTAGAGTTCTCTGTGATAAAGCTCGTCCGGGGAAGGACTACCACCATACCTATTTCTGCCGTCAAGCAGTAATGCTCGCATGTGCTGCTGTGTTCCGGTGTGAAGGGTATGGTTACCGGTGAAATTACTAGCACATGAGGTTTTCGATTTTAGCCTCAAGGTGACAACCCGTGAGTGATACCTCTGGTATTGCAAGCGTGCATAGGCTGCGGTAACCGCTTACCATCTTGTGGGCCGAAAGCTTGGTAGCCATTTCAGTTGTATAAAATAAAATAATTAGTTAATTTTCTTCTTTATTAGAAATGTTACCTTTCTCTTGGTGATCGGAATCGGTTGAGTTATCTATAGGTACCTACATCGTGTGTATAAATGTAAATATTATTTATATACAAACTATGTTCTGCAAATAAACTACATGAATTATTATCAATCGCATCACCGCTTTATTACAGCTGCTTTCTAACTAACCAGGACTTAACGTAACTCGCATCAAGTCAGGCAAGTCTACTCATTACTTATTCATTGAGTTACAAACTAAGGCGCGGTGTATCGTACGTGTGACTTACTAACTTAGCGAACTTTGGTATCACTAATACACGGGAGTTTCATCCAGGTCACTTCAGTAAATTATTAGCTCGGTAAGGTGATATCAGACGAGTCACTCGAATGAATGTTCAATCGAGTGAATACTTCATTTTTATTTCATTCTATGTTAATTCATACGGCTTAGCTGGAATAACGTAAAAAAGAACATTAACTTCTTCTTTTCATTTAAGATGTCGTCAAATAACGTCGTGTTGGTCTACTACCAGGCCTCAAGACAAAATGGCCGAATAGCGAGTGAACATTGTCTCTGTGTACAGATTGTTCATTTATCGTTCACTCGGAGTGGGATGAAAGATGCGAATGAAAATATCGAACATTGTTGGATTGAATTCATTCGGCATATTGTTTCATTTTGTGTTCAAACGTTTCATTTCGAGTGAAAGGTGCCGAATGAAAGACGAAAATGACGAAAAAGAACGAAAAATGACCCGTCTGATATCACCTTTATGATTGCCATAGCTCTTGATATTTATGATTTGGCAGTCCTAGCATGATACAAATGAAAAAATGATAATTTATGTCATTTTGTAATTTATATTTTTGTTTCTTGAAACATGTACTTACTTGTTATTTACAGAACCAAAATTAAAGGTAAGTATACATTATTGTATAACAAACGATCTTTATTTGGATCAGTTTGATTATATCTGCTCAACTGATCCAGAATTCCAGATCTTTGTAAAATTAATATTATTGTGCCAGCCAAAGACTTCGAGCACTTCCTCTAAAGTGACAAGTTTGAGGTACCTCAAATGACACACGATATATCGCTAGAGTAGAGCCTCAGGAGGGCGATTCTCGTGCTATAGATAAATCAAAACTGAAAACGTCAAAACTGTCAAAAATATAAATTTTGACAGTTTTGACGATATATATCACATGTAACCATAATGATATATTGCACGAGAATCGCCCTCCAGATATAGAGCACTGGATTATTTTATATATTTTATTGTAACATGCGTGGAAATTCCCCGCGCGGATGTTTTACGTCAGATTTGTCGCTAACCTTATAGAACCAGAATTTTATTTTATTATTTCCTATTTTTCTGTCTCCAGAGAAAACGAAAGAAACATTTGACATTGAAAATGTTAACATATTGTCCAACTGTCAATTTTTATAGCGCCTTTTAGTGCGTGAAATGAACTACAAAAATATCATACAAAATGACAGCTGAACGAACGATTGTGAACGAATTTTTCGTGATTTGCCCTTTGGTTTTTCTTTCGTTGGCATGTTGGATTTATAACTAATTTTTATATTATTTGTTGAAACCGCCGAAACAAAAAACACGTGTTTAAATTTTCAATTACAATACCGTCAATCAAATACAAATAAATTAAAACGTACCTACTGCATAAAAGTCATTATAACACAATTACAATTCTGTCAAATACCAAAAGAAATAAAGTCCATTAAATAAGTTACAAAAGACAGCGGTTGTAACGAGATTTTGTCCAGACTCCTGAGACAGAGCCGCAACTAGAATTACTAACTAATATAACTAGACGACCTCGGTGGCGTATTGGCCAGTGCCCGGTTAAGAAGGGAGAGGGTTCAATTCCCGCTGCGGGACAAATATTTGCAGATCATACAGATGTTTTGTTATTAATTTGTTCCGGGTAGTTTCATGTATTATATTTTTTTATACCACATATAGTATGTGTTTACAAAAAACAGTATTATGTATTGTATTCCATCAATTATCTGGTTCTGGATGGTGCTGGCTATGGAAAGTATAAATTTATTTATATAATTTCTACATAATACCTATGATATAGGGGTTCCGTAGGCCCCAATGTAGGCCCCTAACAATTATCTAAGGTTTGAAATAGATATTCTACTTGAGTAGATTTTACTAAATACAAGGACAAAGAAAGAAAAAACTTAGCAAGCCGCTAAAATGTTAGTTGTTTATGAGGGCATTATTTTATAAGCCCTTCCGGCCCTAAATATATCTCTGCGCAGAGACATAATAAATTTCGTACGATGAAAGCAAACCCAGGCAATGTTTATTGTTTGCTCGTAAACCTCGTAAACTTGGACTTGATATATCAACTTAATCTTAAAACCGTCTGTGGGGAAGCACGACTTGTCTAGACAGTGTTGTAGAAATCACAATTATTAAGGCTAATTCAGATAAGGGAGACAGTACGCGGTATCGCTTCGCATTTAGGACAGTAGTGGCCGACTCTGGTAACGGGGTAATAATGATGACTGATTTTGAAAAACTGTTTAGAAGTTTTAGCAATAAGATTCAAAATTCTGCAATTTTGTTTGATGCCATCCAACCAGAGAACCAAGATCTGATCGGTGTTGAACCTTTTATAGCGGATTGCTGTATTTTGTAGTTTTATTTTATTAAAAATATTATCAATCTCGTATTCGATTCTAATGTAAAAAGAAATATAGTTTTTATATGTCTTGAATCCTTTTTCATATGGTGAAGTGATTTTAGTGATTCTTGATTACTGTCATCATGCCTATTGAATTTAAAAAAAGCTTCGAATCATACTATTCAGTCAGACTCTAGAAGAATCTTCAGTAGAATCATCTAGAAGATGAGGATGAGGATGAAATGCGATGCATAAAATTGACATCAAAACAAAAGAGGGTTTTAGTTTATGTGTATAGTCTGTAGCCAACTCTGGTGATTTGATATGCCACCAAAACTTCCGTCATTCTTGTGATTTTAATGATTTTAGGTTTTCCATACTGGAAAAACGTTCGATGATGAACAAAAGCGAAATAATATCGTGCGTGTACGCGGAGTAACGCTCATAACTGAACATGCCTTTATATACCAGCCTAGGTATTTATTTATTAGGTATAGGCTAGTTGCCAAGACAAAGCAATGAACTAAAAATACTTTGTCTATTTTTGTAAACTTTTTATAATAAAATTTTGGGAATTGGCACAATATTCAAGTCTACGGGGACACACGCACGCTAAAACAAAAAATGTTTGTTTGTTCAAAATTTAATTTTCTTTAGTAAAATTATATTTTTATAGACTTGGTTTGATCATTTTCTTTATGAATTTGTGCAATGACAACATAGAAATTTTTGACATCAGCCTCTCGATTAGCTAAATTTTTCTAATACTTTAAAAATTATAAAAACAACTAAAAGTAATGCATAGTTTGGAACACACGTTTGCCCATTAAAAATATAAAATAATGATTGACCGGTTCAAATTATTGTACCGAACCGAACCGAACCGAACCTATGATTTAGACATATTATGTACATTATACAGACGCGTGCCGCGTCCATAATTTAAAATGCAAATTGAATCATTGCATATATTTTATAGCTATAATTATGCCCAATAACGGATTATAGTTTTATCCAGTGCGTATAATAGATTTAATTGCAATAAAAAAATAATTGTTCCCTAATATCGGGAGCGTGAAACCAAATACATATAGTTTAGAAAGGTGTAATCATACTACTACAAACCCACATAATAGGTATAAATAAATAATAGCATTTAATAAATTTTAATAAGGTGTAAAAAAGTACCGTAAGCTAGGAAACATTGTCAACACAGCTTTAGTACGACCTCGGTGGCGCGGTGGGAAGTGCCCTGTTGAAAACCGAGGGTTTGTGGGTTCGATCCATGCGGGACGTATTTAATGTATAATCTGCAAAAAACTGAAATCGGCCCGTTTCAAGTTTTGAGAGTAGTTTTTTTACACCTTGTATTGTATACTGCTGTGGTTTGACAAAGCAAAAAAGGGGACACCTCAATTTAATAGTAATGCGTAGACTGCGTAGGCGCAGGAAACGTTCTTTGTTTTTCAATCAATTGTTTGTTAATTATTGTTTATTTCCTAGTCTTCGTAATAAATACTAATTAGTCATTTGAGGATGTAATGATTAATAATTATTGATGTAACAAGAAGCTTATTCCTTTTAATAAGATTTAAACCGACACAGGAATACCTACTTCAAATCATAATCATAATCATTTATTGTTTGCGAACCTAGGTAACATAAAATGATGGTAATGCTAACATAATGAGCTCTAGATCCTGCCATTTGGGCATACAAACATTTACAAACATTATATCAATAGCTTACGTTAGCGTTCTACTTTCATAATAACCAATATTATGCGAGCATCTGGAGTGACTACTTGCCCGTGCTAAGTATTAGATATATGTTGAGAGATAAATGCATACCATAACCAAATCTGTTCAGTGCATTGAGTATTTTAATGATCTAAAGTAGATATTATTTTGTCAGCTGTCACGTCACTTGGTGTTTCTTATCGAACTTGGGCGACATTTTTTTAAATTTGTTTGTTTTGTTTAAAATAGGAAAAAAATTGTGATTCGGTGACGGTTTTAATTTTTTTTACAAACGTTTTCATAAATTAGATATCGTTTAAACCTTTTCATAAATATAAAATACCTACCGGTTAATTTAAAGTAGGGCGTTCAAATCAATAAGATGTTTGTCGTTTTTAGTTTAGCACTTTTATGATGATTACTACTTTTAACAACAACCACCATAATCCTGACCCCTTACAAGGATTATCTGTGCCGTGGGTATCAGAAACTACGACACTATAGCCACAGAACAGATAGTACTACGTATATGATGGCCACTCCCTACCTCCCACCGGTTTTACTTACCTCACCCGGTCGCAAGTTTGACGGCACCTTGTAGCCGGCACACTTGCGGCGGAAGCTTAGGGCTAGGCACGCGTTTATTTTGATTTTGTATAGGCGCATGCCAGAGCGAGCGAAAGTGTGCTTCTCCCTCTTGCTATAGTTGGGTGGGAACAACCATGACACTCAATCATACAACAGCACCGTTTACGTACACAAACTGTGCGTGTGGTGATTGCGACGTGTTTGCTTCATCATTTTATTGAGTGTCCGGGGTGTGCTATAGCACTACAACCAAGGACTACAACATAGGATTCGAACCCGCGACCTTTCGCTTTTTAACCGGGAACTTGCCCACTGCACCACCCCGTGGTAATACATAATAAGAATAATAAAAATCGTTATTTATGTCATGTATTAAATTGGAATTACTTAGGGAAAAACTTTGGAAATTCCTATAGTGAGCAAAACAAATCAAAACAGAGTTAATGTAGGTATACCTATTCTATTATGGCGAAAATAGGCATGCTTGTATAGCTTGCAGATGCCAGCTACTGGGTTGTGTAACATACATACACCACCAGATTTCATAATTACATCCATAAATTATTAAGTTAGTTTGTGTTAAAAAAATTGAACTCATAATTTAATTGGTTAGAAATGAAAAAAAAAATTTTTATTCCAAATTCAAATTTTTCCTAAAGACAAAGTTCTAAGTTATAACAAAGAATACATTTGAAACTAATTTCAAATTAAACTTCTTAGTTCTAAGTGTTATTATTATTCTAAGGTTCTAAGTTTTTCTTAGTATAAATTTGAACTTCAAATAGAAAAACTCGTTCACGGGACTGCATTCATCACTAATGGATACTGCGTTATAAGTATATTAGTTATAGTAACTGTCACGATATCTCTCAAGCCGGAATTCCTAGCAATTTAAAATACTAGAGCCTAGGAATACGTACATAAGTTTCTTCATGTATCGCCGTCTCGCCGAGAGCAAAGTATACGATTCCTTCTGCCCGCCCGTGGGCAAATATTTCATTTTTAACTTGGACTTCATTCGACGACACTATCTACTGTCTATTCACTAAATTCACTGCAGATTAATAACTCTTCTTTGCACCTCCTATAAAAGAAGATTGAAATAATTTATTTACAACAGCGTGAAACTAGTAAGCGACGCAAGCTAGGACAGACTAAAAGCAAAAAATCTGCTATAATGAAATCATGCATTACGAATAAGTGTCAAACGAGGAAAAGGTCACCATAATTATAAGAATCAACCGGAATAAATACGGCTCACTGTGCATTTTTCAACTCTGATGAATACATAATTATAATAATTTAGTTTAAATATATTTGTTACTAGCGGACCCGCTCTGGTTTCGCACGGGTGCTATAAACCTTCCTCTTGAATCACTCTATTTATTAAAAAATACCGCATCAAAATCCGTTGCGTAGTTTTAAAGGTCTAAGGATTAATAGAGGTAGACAGCGGGAAGCGACTTTGTTTTATACTATGTAGTGATTTAGTTTGTGTAAGACCTCCTTTCGGATAACTATATATAAAATAAGACATCCTGTATTATGATAATTATTATTAGTTTGAATTTGGGCGGTATTAGTTCTGGATCTGTACTAACGATGAAACATTTATGTCAACGTTACGGCCGAATTTTCGTGAACCATGTTCAACCAATCGGCCCGAAAACAGCACGTGACAGTGATATTGTAAGAATATTTCATGGTAGCTAAGTGCTTCGTTTATCGTTCGCGTTTTGCTCGGCTCCGAAGTTACGGACAGATATTTTCATGGTAGCCCAGCTGGTAGCATAATCTCCTACTTATCTAGGTACCACGAGACTACGAGAGTGAAGCCGCAGGCAAAAAAAACATAAAGTAATAAGATAAGCACTTCCCTCATTAGCATAATTTTATAAGTACCTAGTACCTAAGGGCCTTTTGAAAATGATCCTTTTAATCTTTGCTAGCTAACATGGCGATAAAATCTGTACATTAGCGAGCTGCTAAAATGACAATGGTTTATGGATACGGGCATATGTTTCTAATGTATCAACTTTTTGTTGCCCTAAATTAATATAATAAAAGCGTAAGCAGCCATGCAAAGTCAAAATATGGATGTTATTAGTACAGTACTGAGTAGTGTAGGTAGTAGTACTAGTTATTACATTATAAATAATAATATATGTGAATGCATCAACGGGGTTAAAACTGTAACCAGTAAGACTTAGATCACGAACGTATCTGTAGATATCAGTATTATTAAAAGATAACTTAAATAATTGATGATAACGGTACCTTTATAAATCAAGCAATAATTAGGTATCGTTACAAAGCAATTTTAAAGAGCAAGCCATAGCGGTTAAATACGGAACAGTGGTCTCTTTTACAGCAAACCAAATATCTCAGACATCTCCATGCGAATTTACAAGAGCCGCGGTGCCGGCACCGAGCCAGCCAGGGTCTTTACGGTGTGTAGTAAAAAAATGTTTCTGAATATAAAAACTCACAAAGAGTTCACGACTGTGGTGTGGATACCAGCGTAGAAACTTATGAGTAGAGTACTTGGGTGAATTAATAAACGTTAGGCTAAAGATCGGTCACGAACGTAGCGTCCAAATGGAGTGACTATGGGAGATTTAGTAGATGTACGGGTTATACAAATTATACAATCCATTATTAAACGACGAAGAGACAATTTTTTTAAATTTTTATTTTGAATCATATACCATGTCATAATATTCGCTAATTTTAAAACCCTTCTACTCACTTGTCTTCGAAGCATTGCACATAAATTGTCAGTTTGTGCTATGAATGTACTAATTTTTTTCATTGTTATTGGAAAACGTTTCTAATGTTAGATTTCTACTGGAGTCAAGGATACAGAATCAATTCAAAACTAGATACAAGAATTTTATTGCGTTTTTTTTTATATCAACATCCTTGGAAGTCATCCAAATGGTCGCATGATCAGTGGCCTACTTACTAAATGTTGAACAAAATTTGCATCAACAGTGTCTGTTGTTAAAGTTCTTAAAGTTCCAAAGGTTTACGTTCAGCGGATTTCAGCAAAATGCGCTTATGAAATATGCAGCGAATTCCAATGGGAAAGTACGCTTTTTACTACTTGCTTTTCAAGTAAATCTAATTAAGTATGCACATTTTAATTCGAATTAAAGGCCTACTGTTTTCGCCCACAACTTCTACGCGTCACAATTTTGCATTCAACCCTTTTGGTCAGCGAGCACCGAATTTACATGATGGAATTGTAAGAGAATCTGATTATTATACTGTCTTTATTATTATGCTGGCGGCAGAAACCGTTCTAACACCATACATAATTACTATATTATAGTAGTACTTCCCCAGATGAGCTCTATCTATGGAACTCTACCACAGAGTAATACTTTACATCTTGCCATCGAGCGGGTTAGGTTAGCGGGCTCAATGCATCAATGTACGTACACCTAAAAAGTGTGTAGGATGAACTTGATAACTTTATTAGCATCGACAAGGCGAATAAAATTATGTTACTATGTTTATAGCAAAATGATCTAATCTAGCACACAGTTAGACCTTAGAAATATTTTCTTCGGCATATTTTTGTTCGGTTTATGTTTGTGGACAACCATCCTCAGGCGATAAACGATAATTGTGTTAAATCGTAGTTCAATTTATTTTGATGACTACTAAATTTTAAACTATCACAGACATAAGCTGAAACACGAAAACAGTCACGATATATCGCTTTTAACTGCAAGAGTAGACCCCTAAGAATATTTAGTAAGTAATAATTATTAAAATATTTACAATTTATCATTCAGAATCGTTTTTTTTTTCGTTCAGGAGCAGTGTTCATACCATTCTTTACTCGACCTAGCTTTCCCAACCTAGCATCATTTAGTTGGCATCGACATAATACAATTTATAGTAGGTAATCAAATCTGATGTTATACATTTACGATCCGAAGTGTGGGAGTTATTGAAAGGTGAACAAT
Source organism: Colostygia pectinataria (assembly GCA_951394395.1). Taxonomy (NCBI): domain Eukaryota; kingdom Metazoa; phylum Arthropoda; class Insecta; order Lepidoptera; family Geometridae; genus Colostygia; species Colostygia pectinataria. The sequence continues at coordinate 6,644,304 of OX596363.1, forward strand.
AGACTCCACTTAAACGATATCTTGATTAAGTGCTATGTCGCAATTAGTATCGAAGTAGGTATATTTTATCTGTTCGTTTCTTGACGTGACTGACTAACAATCAACGCCGTAAGTCCTAGAAACCATTTTGGAGGTTTGGAAGATTTTTCGGGGTTAAGAGCTGACTTTATTGAATTTACCAAATTTAACCACTCTTAGGGGGTCAGGATCAAACAATGCCCCAAAATCGTATGGAAAAATGACAAAACGTAATAGGTACATAGTAGAAATTTAAGCGTTTCAGTTAGTTTTAAAATTGCTGTCTAATTTACTGTTTCCGCGTTATAAACCGTTATAAAGCATAAGAACACAAAAATTAAGATAACTTAGTAACACGAATATTATTTACTTAAATCTTTCCACGTTTAGAGGTTTTAACATTAATAAAATTCTTGGAAAAATACAAATTTCTCCATTGTTATAATAATTAAATTTATGTTAAAGGTCAACTTGGCTTGTTTCTGGGTCGTATCTCATTCACATAAGCTTTTGTTTAAATTCAACTACATGTCTGGATTGATGTGTACCATTCTTTCATTAGCTGTTGAAAAATGTTCTTTATGTTGGTAATTTATCACTACATCTTTATCACATGGTACTATTTTATAGTCATAATAATTGTGTGAGCTCAACTTTATAACTTCTTCTTACTAATAATAAATGCGAAAGTTTGGATAGATGGATGTTATTTAATGAACCACGCGAGAGCGGCTGGACAGATCTGGATTTAATTTTTAACTGAGATTGATTATAGTCTGGAATATCCCAAAATTTACAATTTCCACGGGATAGATTTGTTTTAATTCTCACACATAGAAATTTGTATATATTTTTTGTTATATTTCGTAAAATTTAAGCTAATTGATGCGTTGTGCTACTGTTGAAATTACGACCTTCAGTTCTTTAGTAGTTGTTCGTTTATTATCATTTTATCATACTCGAACATTACAAAAATTTGTCCTAGGAGATACGCCTTCAAACATCCGTCGTTGATAATCTATCAATATTAAATACTAGTTAATCATAACTATCGTAAAACAAAATTGTTATGAAATGATATAGTACCTAATCAATAATTTCTGTGATGTAAAATAAACAGCCCAGTAAATTAATTTTATTACGTTCGCTGATTTCATTTATTCAAGTATGACCACTGCGCTTACGCAACTTGCAGGATTTGCGAATAACCGTAATATCTTTGGAATAATTTTAATATTTTGTGCTTTTGGGTTTTGTTTAATCGGAAGAGAAGACAAAGTAATCACAGATGAAAAGTTTTTACAGATTTTTTGGAGGAAAATAAAGAAAATTGTGCTCAACCTTTATATAAATGTCCATTCTTTCTTTTCCCTCAAAAAAATTTGTAAAAACTTTTGAAACTATAAATTTCTAACTTTAAAATATTTTCTCAAGGTAATAACTTACTTCTACAGATGTTGTCAATAAATAAAACAACCAAGACACGTAAAAGAAAACTTAGTAAGTATTATCTATCTGAGAAATGGCAACGGACAAACATAGTTTTGATAGCAAATAGTAGGAGTGCTAAGTGCATCATATTTCACACAGTTGTTTTGTGGTGGATGGTGATTTAGGGCCTTGGGGAGAGTGGGAAGAATCGGCCACTTTTTTCATTAAGGCGATTAAAGAGTAGTTTATCTACTTAAAATCTAGTTCCTAATCATCATTTAGATTTAGGTATAAGTTGTTTAATATCTTATTTAAAATAAATTATTAGAATATTGTTTTTTTTTTAATGTGGGCAAAAAAGTTTAGTGTGAAGTTGGTAACTCTTTTTGCCCACTATAAAACAATTGTGAGATGCAAATCGTAGCGCTCGAAACACTTTCGCAAATAGCAAGTGATAGAAAGCCTTAGGCTAAACAAATCATCTTGATTTTATAACCAACGTATTTGCATACTACTTACTACTATGCATAACTTGAGAATTATACGAGAGAAGTGTGAATATACGAGTCTCTTTTCTCTTTTGTTACTTTAGTAAGATAATTTCATAAACACAGGTTGTGTTATAATTTAAAAACTGAGGGCCCCGATTCTGCTAATTTTGTGACGCGTACGTGCAATGCAGTTGATAGCAGCAGGCTCATGCAAGTCTCATGTAGCGCGTGACATGAGCGTCATGTAAATAATATGTTACCTACTTATTACATTATGCAGTTTTGGTTTACTGCTTTTGTTTTCTTCATGGTAATGTTACACTGCACTTCTGGCTCGCTGCATGTCACGTACGCGTCATAAATTAGCGAAATCGGGGTCCAGGTAATCTTCACAACGAATTACCTTTAGCAATTAAGAAAACAATAAAACATAATTATACCGGCTAATTTGGTAGCAAAATAACTTATTTATGTAGATAAGTTTTATTGAGGTCGTTTCTACTTTCGTTTTCACTAAATTCTATCGCGTTACAGCATTCTATTGACATTAATTGGCAAACAAATATAGTAATTTTCCGGTAAACTTTTTTTCTTCTAAATAATTTCAATACGTGTTCCGCCCCTTCACGAGGCATCAGCAGGAAACATTGACACGCTTTTCTGAATGTGTTGCTTCGTCAGTCTCAATAGGATTCTCAAAAATCATTCCATTTGGTGAAACTAAATAGCTGGACCTCCATACCTTATCTGGCAAATCCAAGTTAAATACATCATCGCTACAGTCGTTTGTCAAAAGTGACACTTCTCCGCCTGACTGAGTTATTGTCTGGGTGGGATTCGTACTGGTACAAGGTAAACCGCTCCTACGCGAAGCGTCCACCGTAAATCTAAACCAGTGGTTTCCAAACCTAGTCCATTTCTAGATAAAACGACGAGCGTTGTCCAAGAGAGACGCAAGACGTGCGCGGTCGATATATACAGAATTGCTAGTGGCATAGACCTTAGATTCAAGATTCAAGATATTAATTTGCATAAATAAGTGTTACAAAAGGTCTTAAAAGTAACATGGCTTACACCTTGTCTTGAGGTCGGTATACAAACATTTATTTCCATGATAATTGATTCACTGTTCGCTTGTTTTGCTGGCGTTCGCTCGCTCGTTGGCCTAGCAACATTCGGAAGCATTTTGGTTGGATGAATCAATTACTACTGCAAATAACAAAGCAATAATAATGCTTCGAAGGCTGAAGGACACTAATGTTGTCAGTCCCAGGTTCACGTTAAGCTAAGTCAACGTTAAGTCACGCACGAACGACTTTTTCGGGCCACCCATAATGTCTACAACGAACTACTTTGTTGGTACTTTAAAATTATAAATGAATACAGCATCCCGCAGCTACGCGGCTCGTATAACTTTTACGTGTTCTTCTCCTTTTGAATGAATAGCGAAGGGTTTGGCAAAGTTTGGCAAACACTGGTCTAGTCAAAGCTAGAACTCGGACAGCGAAATTCAAGTGCCAAATATTATTCGTGCAACAGCCGACGACATTGCGAAATGCTAAAAGTCAACTACATAATTTACCCTGGATGAGAGAAGGATAGATTTAACTTTGTAACTTTGCAATGAGAAAAGAATAGATACCCTTATTTGTAGTGTCGCTAGTCAACAAACACCAACCATTTCGTACCAAAAAAAATTTTTTATTAACAAAAATACTGTCTGATTTCAAATTCAAGACGGAAAGCATACTTCAATCCAATGTATGAGAAGATAAAATATCATGCATTCTTTTCACACTAACAGTCGACAGTCGTACACGTCACACATTCATTACATTATTCTTGTGCTGTGTGTGTGGTGGTCGTGTCGGATAGTGTAAAAAGATACTTCGGCGTCGTTGCTTCTCTAAATTAATTTTGAAATATTGATAGACGATCTATACTTCCTGTGAGGTCACTGATTCTGATATTTGAAATGTACAAAAGTTGCTGTAAATAAAATAAAGCTGTCTTATATTCTATTGTACAGAAATCTCAAGGCACGAGTGTTGCTCGCACTTGCATATTTTATTTCCGTCTTCCTATTCACCTCTAGAACAAATCGAAGGTATTAATTGATTCTTAGAAGCTTTCCGTTATTTTCTCCGCTTATAAATCTCGCTAAGAACCGACGCACTGCTAATCTATTACCCACAGAGAATATAGGTTCTCATGCAATAGAGCTTGCTAATTCACTGTGCGCTTTTGAAGCACTAGCGATTGCCTGAAGAGCTGCAAGTGTTAAATATGTGAAAACCTTAATAAAACTGTTGAGTCGAAAGAACCTGTAAAAGTAGAAAGGCCCGAAAGTGCTCCGAACGGTTTAAAATGTGCTCTGGTTGAAAGGAGTGAGCTCACACCATTCGTATCAGTCGAGCAGTTCTTTGGTTGTGCCGAAATGTCTTTGGCAATATTTTCACGAAGATACAGAGAGAAGTAAAAAAGGGGTGAAGAAGAAGGGGAGAGTAAATGAAAGTTTTCTCTCACCTATAAGGTATCTTGATATAGACTTCTATACTACAAAAAACTTTATTATAAAAACTTTAGTTCGTAACTTACGTAGACGGTAAATTCGTCAAGCAAGAGTCGTCATAATAATGTGCTACTGTAGTTTCTAAAACGCATAGTTACATAACGTGTAGATACTGTAGATTTGACTAATTACGTCTCGGTTAAGCTAAATTAATTACTATTACATAAGTGTTTGTCGTTTAAAAGCAATTTATGCTTAATATTGTACATAATAAAGCTTTGGAAATGGAACGTTTTACTAGGAACCGTATTTTAAAAGAGGTTGAGTTCAGTTTCCTGTAAAGTGATACCAATTAGCTGATGGCAACATTCCTATTTGATGTTAAATGTTTAAATTGCAATTGTGCATGTTAGTTTTGGCGCAATACATAGAGCGAATATCGCTATTAGCGTACGAAATTTCGAATCGTCGCTGCGTTGCGTTAGTCTGATAAAATAATTATAATAAATTTCCCTGAGGATTCCGTACAAGGTGTATAGTTTGGTTCTGTAAATAAACAATACTTAAATAAATATTAGTTATTAAAATGTATAGTACATCCACAGCGAAATATGAAACTTTTGGTACGTTGTACTACCGAAAAGTAATATTTTTAGGAAACATGTCATCACAAACAGTTTATGGACATCAGTACCTACAAGTTACTTAGCTATTCTATTCTATCCTAAGCTAGTAGTTCTCCGAACAGAAGACCTCATAATCAAAAAGATCCTCAGATCTTCACCAAATTTGTATGAGACTTACTTAGTTAGGATAAGTTTGTACTTTCCTACCTTTCAAATAAAAAAAAAATTATAAGGCTGAGATATCCAGTAGCCAGTTTTAACACCTTTTTTGGAGATAGTACCCTAAAAAATTATAGTATGAAGTCATAGAACCTATACCAAGTTTCAACCAGTTCGGTTGAAAAATGCGACCTGAGGCGAGAACAGCCGGATGGACAAAAGCATTTTTGCCCATTTATTTATACGCTTTAATTTTTTCGGTCAATTTATGATATGATGAACTTTTTAGAGGTTTTTTTTTTTACTAACCTATATCGATTTCTACACAACTAAAAGATGGTTAGATAAAAACGAAAAAACCATAGCGTGACAGAACAGATAACGAACAAATGAAAATAAAATACTCAAACAAGAGATTTGTTTCAGAGTGCTCTAAAAATAACTGCTACTTTATATCAAAAATGTTTCGACTGGTGAATGGTTAGTTTTCTAGTATTAAATAAATTCGTTATTTTCTATTATATTCTAGTGCCAGCAGGGCAGCACTATCATGGGCACTATGGTATAATATAATTTTATTTAGAGTAACCTGAAAATTTTGTTATATTAATCATAATAAGCCCTTTATAGATCTACAAATTTATGTAGCTCATTATATGCTAATGATTTATATCGTTGAGGCGGAACTTTGGATAACAGGTATCGAGACGCTACAAATGGGCAGCCATTAAATCCAACGCTTTAATTGTTTGTCCAAAGATAAATGATCTAATTGACTTCCTGATCTAGTGATATCTATACCCATAAGTGGATGAACTTTTATTAACAAAAAAATGCTCTACTTTAGATTACATCATTCATGTATAGTTTATTCATTTATTATATCATTTTCGTGGACATATATAGATTTGAGCTGAACATACATAAAACAATAATACTCATGTAGGTATGTTTTATTGCTCAACTTTTGTTAATTTCTGAAACCAGTGGTATACTTACCTAGCTTACCTACCTATTACCTAGTACCCAACCCACACTAATACAAAGAAATGGGTACATAATATTAAAAAATTGTTAATCATTGTGTAGCTCTTTTTTTTAGTATTTAAGCATGTGTGCTTAAACACTGTTGATGGTGATGATATAAAAACAGTAAGTAAGTACCTTCATTATAATTTACTTGCACAGAACTATATGGAAGTAGAATGAGTGAGTGTGTACCTCGCGTGCCAAATAGACGGGCTAGCTAAGTAAGGGCTGAGTAACCTCTTTACTCGCCGCGAAACTCAGTCTGCTCCCAACCGGGGCCAGTGTGGTGGTGGTGTGGCAGTGCCTAGAATCGGTTTGCCGCGTGCATATCGATGCTTTTAAATCATTCATTTTCGTGCGGCTTTTTTTCCCATCACTATTAATACATCTGTGTGTAAACTACAAATACGCAAAATGTTACACGCTCGGTTTCCATACAAATCGACGAACTCTTTCATTCTACTTAAATATTATAGTTCTGTGTTCAGTTGCATATATTTTTATTTACTTAGAACTTAATCACTTTAGGTCATGCATGTTGTTAGAGATAGTAAACAAATAATCTACGTGACCGGTGCTTCGTTGTCCATTTGTTGCTATCTGATGGGTATGACTTATTTAGCTACTTGCTCAAGGTTATTTGCTATGATTGACAACATAACACATGGTTTTAGTGGCTAAAGGGTCTTCAAAACATAGAGCAAAGCAATCGAATGCATTATGCATTGTACTTCAATACATTTTTTGTAATATTAAAAATAATTAATTGAATTACAATTGTAAAAGAAGTTTCGTTCGATAACTTACGAGAGAAATATACAGTATACACTTTAAAATATGTTTGAATCGGGAATGTTTACGTTAAAATGTGTTTATTTGCTCAAAACCGCATCGCTGGTGGTTCTGAAGCCACCTACACCCTTTCCTATTACCAACCGTTTAAACAAACTGATCCGAATGTAAACAGATACGACTGCCTCGCAATAAAATCGAATTAAAATCGATGCGTGAATCGATTAAATCCATGACTCATGAAAAGATCGATTAGAAGCGTGGGCAAGGCGTTTGCAAAACAGACTTAAAGTCCGTAACTAATCACTGGTTTTAAACCATGGTTTATGGGCATCGTAATCGACCGTAAAGGTAGCATCGAGTTACTTTACTAGCTAGAAAGCAATTCTTTGGAGGCTAAAATGGTGTTAAGTTATACCAAAATGGTGTTAGGTGAGGAAACTCGAAAATAATTACTGTTTCAGCTATTCAACTCTCACAAAGTAAACACTATTTCAAAAACTATTTAAAGAATTCCAGACTAAATTCAAACAAAAACAGATAATATAATAAATACCAATTTGTAACGTTACAATAACTGCTATAAACAACAGTGTACCCAAAGTGTATTAATAAATAAATAAAATAAAAATAAAAATAGCTTTATTAATCCTATACACTAAAATATAAATATGACATGACGTGGATTTAACTAATAGGTTCTTTAAACTAATTGATAGATTTAGACGTTACTTTGCGGAAATCCATTACAAAATAAAAAACAGACGAAAAATCTCTAGTACTATTCCGCTTAACCTTTTAACTGATGAGGTCACACTTTGGCTCCAGCGCTCGACGGAGCAACACGTCTGCCGGAGAACAAGTCGATGGTCCTGAGGATGTCCCGTGGAGGGATGAAACACGTGTCGATATTTTTCTTTTGAGGTTGACTGTGGTAACTGCGTGACCTCATTAGTTAAAAGGTTAAGCGGAATAGTACTAGAGATTTTTCGTCTGTTTTTTATTTTCTTTAAACTAAATTAATAAACCCAAAGTGTATTACATTGTTAAATTCGCAGTAGTAATATGCATACGATGCAAAGAAAGTTAAAGAGCCGTCAAAAAGATACAATCATCGGTATAGAAAACAATGAAACTAGTATTGTGTTCCTTAAGGAGATAGCCAGAATACTTGACGTGCCAAGTCCTACCTTGAAGACAATAGCTGATGCGGTTAGAATTCTTCGAATGGAATGGTATTCAGGTATCCTGTGGATTTCCTAGGCAAGGATTTTAAATGTGCCTATTCTAAGAAAGAGCACTGCGAGCTTCACTTAACATTAAAAAGTTATTCGAAATATGGAAAAACAACTAAAATTACACTATTACACAATGTTTGACATATACAAAAAATTATCAATATAAAATAAGAGTCAGCCTATCAGAAGTTGATCTAAATTTTTAATTATTTATCTAAATTGTAGATTTTGTGTAGGAGAAACTTATGGAGCTTATCCTTGCAACTCTTGCAAGACACAAAATTCATAGTGACTCAATAACAGTCTGCAGTCATTTTGCAGTAAAATAACCATAATTCCAAATGAAAATATCAGCCAAAATCAGCCATTACCCGCCCACTTGGAACAGCTAAACGTTGCCTTTACATTATTGCTTATCTAATGTAAACGTTATAGTGCAAACGTTATGCCATAGATTGGGAGAAATATTGACTCGTAGAGACTTTGTTTGTCGTCGGGGATTTTGGATTGGGGGTTGGGGCGTATTTTCTCCAAAAACGGGCAACAACGGGGCTACTAGATATCTCCGACTTATAAGATCCGATTTGGATGTTTTTTTTTTTATTTTAAAAGTTCTTTTTAAACTTTAAGTTAATATCATAAAAATTTGATGAAGATCTGATGAGGATTTTTAGCGTGATGAGCAAGATAGCTCTTCAAAATACAGTAAATTTCTCACTTTAAAAGCTTGTGCTTGCGAGATGTTCTGCAGAGGATAAAAACACGCGGGGGTAGCCGCAAACAAAAACTACTCAAAACAAAAAAATAAATACAATGTGAAAATAATTTATTTTGGAAGTTCTTTCTTAGGTTCTGAAGTTAATTTGCACAACAAACCGTGTCTGAAGCGTTCACACGGCATGTAGGTAGGTAAAGTAAACCACACCATTAAAAAATCTTACCTTTCAGTATGATACCCATAATCCATACCATCTGAGTCGTAAAACAGCAATAACCTCGCAGATGACCATTCCGTTTAAGAGTCACATTAACGTAATGAGTGGCAATTCATAAGCATTGGGTAATTCCAGCAATGTTAGTTTTACGGAGCCTTGATTGGTTTTGCTTGAGTTTAGACATTAGGGCTGAATAAAGTTTACCAACATATTGACCGGCGGCGGCGTTTTAACTGATGGATATGATGGCAGTACATAAATATACCAAATTATAAAATACGCGAAAGGGCGCAGATCAAAGCTATGAGATTATGTTATTATTATTATTTAGTTATGAGAATGTTGAGTTTATTAACAACATTTTTGTTTAGGCTTATATTTTTTCAACCAGCTGATTTTTATGCTATACAAAATCTGACTGATTGAATTTAAAGTTTATGCTTAACTATAAAAATAAGTTATATTACAAAAAGTAATGATAGGATATATTTGCTTCTACAGCTTTATTGATATTTGACCGCAAAAAGCATTGGTTGTGTTAAACAGATGTTAAACAACTGGTTAATGTATTGATGCATATTGACCTAACTATGTCAATGGCTGAGTATTAGTAGAGATACAATTCTATAGACAAATGCAGTGTTTATTATTAGCTCTTATGATCGTTAGAAATGTTTGCTCATTACGGCCTTAATTTCCAATGGCTATATTAAAACCGGTATGGCATGATGACTGAAAAACAAACAAAATTGGTAACATTGGTGATATCCACAGACTATATATATTAATTACCATATTATGGACACACATGCATGGGGCATGACTATTACTCTGTGGCACGACTGAGTAAGGTAAGGTACATAATAAAATATACTTATATTTTTGATTTTTGATAAATTTTTCGTGGTGAAATAGTTTTGATTTTAGTTATTAGGTAGGTGGTACTAGGTACCAACAACAATGCAAATGTTGGTTGGTTGGTACATACAATAAAAAAAAACTCCTATTTATTTTGCACATTTTAGGAGCACTCTGAAATAAACCTAACTTTTTTAGGAAATCTTTACGAATTACCCTAACATTATAATGTTAATCGTTCAGATGTTAATGCCACTTTCGCATCCAAATAATGACCGCGTTGAACGTTGCTTAGCTGGGACTAGCCTAGGCACCTTTACTTACATACAGTACAGCCCTACCTACCTATATAGTGCCTACTTCCCGGGTCGTCTGGTCATAAGGCGGTTCTGATGGAATGGATAGGAAGTAGAAGTAGGAGGAACCATGCATTATGTACGTTACTTGAATAGGGCCTAGGTTGACCTTGGCACTTGAACCGGTGAATCTCATCAAGTTAAGTGAATGATGGGAAAATTTCAAAGAGTTTTAGGACGGATATCCACGTGATGTGAGAATTGACGACCGATGTGGCGCAGCGGCCTGCGACGAAGAGGTTGCGGATTCGATTCCCGCCTCGGGACAATTGTTTGTACGATCTACAAATATTTGTTCCGGGTGTTCTGGGTATTTTCTATATATAATAAAAAATATCTATCTATGTATTGTATTGTATTAAATATACATTATTAGTCATCTAGTACCCATAATACAGCTCTGTTTAACAGCAGCTTACCTTGGGGTGCCTTGGGGCTAGATGATGCTGTGTGGATTGTTCAGCATTATTTATATTTAAATTTATTTAATTTAGACACGTTTGTTGTACCTATAGGCAAGGTCAAGAGTAGATACCCTAAACCGACTAGCGTGTATGGAAGAATGTGAATGATCGTAGCAAGTGGAAATCCGTGGTCCCACTACGGAATACAGGCGTGATTTTATGAGGTAGTACATGTTTGTATGTATAAAAGTATGCATGCAACAGGTAGTACCTACTGCTCAAATGTTGCTGTTATAAGCCAAAACAGAGCCTTCAGACAGAAGGTCCACCAGGTTTGGCCACCAGCCCTTATTAAGTATAACACTATTAATATGATAGGAACTCAATTCGACGAAAGTTTGACCTACACTATGTTTGATTATTGCATCAAATCATTGTGTTCGGAAGCATGACCACTATTCGACCTTTCCGTTTCGATAAGATAAAATATAGCATTACAAGTTAATAGTTACGTACAATAAAATGGGTTACGCGAACAGTACCTTAGAAATGATATTGAATCGAATTGATTTGTTTTTAACCGACTAAAAACAAGCTATAGATATATATATATATATGGAGGTTGCTATAGTAGTCACACTCAAATCTATGACAAACGCGGTGGAGGGGCGTGCAGTTTTAGAATGTTTTATCTCTATACCTACTTATTTATATATATTTTTTTTATTTTCAATACGAAATTAATTAAATTAAAATAATACGCGAGAAGGCAACGCGGCAGACCAAAACGGAGATGGCAGGACATACTGGAGCAATTTTTGGCAGATTGGAAGTTTTTGACTCGGGATCGAGACGTCTGGAGGGAATGAGGGGAGGCCTTTGCCCAGCAGTGGGACACCAAAGGCTGATATAATAATAATAATACGAAATGATTAGTCTACGTTACGTACTGATTGGAATCCTTACCGCCTCAGATCATTTTTACAAGTCACAATACAACGGCTCGTAACAACTCACTCAACACTCAAGAGTGCTGGGCGAAAGTGAATCAGTATAATGAGCTGTTCGATCGAAATGAGTCAATGAAACTAGTTTCGTAGCTGTTTGCAGTTTGATAATGACTAATGAGCTGTGCGTATGGGCCTATGAAACTCAAGTTTTATTTTATAGTATTACGAGTAGATTAGCATATTATTATTAATAGGTACACTGTTTAAACAGTTAGACTGGATGTACCAAGATGGAACATCGGACGGAAAAAACTCGTTTCCTGCCTGACTTGTTTTGCTTTTTCCATAAGACTATTCTATCTCACTTTTACTATTTTAATTATATTATTTAATCCTTTTTTATAATTTAATACCTCCATTGTCATCAATGTTTATTCATCACTTCCTTTGTTTACTTTTCTTTCGCCTCATTAATCGATTTCTAACCAAGTGAAAATCTAAATACAAACCTCTATTCGAATCAAACGAACCGTAAATTAATTAAATACAATACAAACCACAATGTGATTACGATAGCTGGCTCGAATCGAATCTAGCAAAAAGTATCGATTTGTACTTTATCACATCGATCATCTACCGTTAGCATACCGTAAGCTGGGATGCCGATTTATCGATAAGGGCTGCCACAAGCACTTCAATACAATGCTGCAATAAGCTCAAGCAAACATTTTTTTAAATTATAGAACAACTTTAAAAATAACCTATAAAAGGCAGCAACTCAAAAAAGGTGGAAAAGTTCTCGAACTATTATTTTATTATCTAAATACTATTATATTTATATATATTTTAAGTATATATGATATAATATATAATAAATAAATGCTGGACAATCCACACAGCATCATCTAGCCCAAGGTAAGCTGCTGTTAAACAGAGCTGTATTATGGGTACTAGATGACTGATATATATTTAATACAATACAATACATAGATAGATATTTTTTATTATACATAGAAAACACCCAGAACAAGTATTTGCAGATCCTACAAACATTTGTCCCAAGGCGGGAACCGAACCCGCAACCTCCGCGTCGCAGGCGGACCTTCGCCCACCGCGCCACATTGGTCGTCAATACTTTTTTATTAGAATACGTCATCATCACCCAAGATCATTTTTACTGAGTATAACATAGTTAATACTGTACCTCCTTTCAACTTATTTTTTTGCATGAATTATCCTATTAATTATTTAACAAATGAATTCTAATAATTAAGTTATTAAGGAAATAAATGAGGCTTTATTATTATTATACTGTACCTCCTTTACAATCATATTAACTAACAACCCTATACTACTATAACCTACGAAACTAATAATAGGGTACAATAATCTCTAATGGAATGATGGGAAAAGCGAAGCTTGACTTTTTCCACATTTTTTGCGTTTCATCTGATAATGTTTTATTGTAAGTACCTATGTACATTAAATTATACTTACTTATAAAAAAACACTTTTTACTAAACTTTCAGTTATTAAGAAATTAATATTTAGGATTTCTAACTTATTGTGTGAATTTGTTGAACAAATTAACAATCCATTTGTAACATAAATTCTATATTATTAAACTAATGCCAACACATCAAAAGCTAGCTGCATAATATGCCGGTTCGGATGCGAGAGATTGCGGGTTCGATTCCGGTGCTGGAGGGATGTTTGTATGATCTGCAAATATTTATTCCGGGTCTGTCTGGGTGTTTCTATGTACTTAGATATTAAGTATTTATTTACAAAAAAAAGTATCTATCAGCTATCTGTTCCCATAGAAGCTTCGCTAAGTTTGGGGATAAATGGCGCTGTGTAAAATAGTCCGCCAATATTTATTTATAACTAGTTGACCCGGCGCGGTTTCACTCGCGTTATTTTTTTCGCCTTTTTAACTTGAAATGTTTGGACTCCTACAAACATTTCAAGACCAAAATTAGCCAAATCGGTCCAGCCGGTCTCGAGTTTTAGCGAGGCTAACGCACAGCAATTCATTTAATATAAGTACTTAGAAAAAGATTAAACACAACAGAACTTTAAATAAGTATTTGATCTTGAAATGTTTGTAAAAGTTCAGGGAGGTTTAAACGGTGGTTGAGAAAATATACAGGGTGTAAAAAAAAATACGCGAGTGAAACCGCGTCGGGTCTACTAGTATAAATATATTTTTTTAAAGTTCTGTTTCGTTGTGTTCTCTATTACGCAGACTCCAGATGCCCGGAATTATCTTATACCACCCGGCCCTATCAAACAATGACAACATTGATGGCCAAATAGCGGATAAACCATAAAATATTCATAATTTACTGGACACAATAGCAATTGAGTCCATTCCATACACATACACCCCATTTATAACTAGTTTTGTTCGTGACAATAACCCCTGAATAAATGATCACATCATATTTATTTTGAGTGTAACGTCGATAATAAATAGAACACATATTTTTTCACTGAAATCTGTAGACTTAAAACTTAAAAAATGTTAACTTAAAAAATGTTATGTTGCTGCAAGAGATGCAAGTTATCAGTAATAAAATAACCAGTCTGGTAAATCTTATCCTTTATTAGATAGTAGTAAATAGTTTTAAGACTTATGGATATTAAAGATAATGGGCAAATTTTTTGCTCATTAGGTACGCCGGTATGTATCATGCGCTTTAATGTTTTGTGTGCAATCATTTTTGTTATAGTTAACACAGATATCTACGACTTTACATAAAATCACAAAGTCATTAATAAATCCGGCTAGAGCTAGCGCAGCGTTTCTGTAATTGTACACGTTTTATTCTTATTTATTACGTAAATAAAATATATAGGCAGATACTACTATATTTATGACTAGCGGCTAATCCCGGCTTCACACGAAGGACATAAAATACCAACATTACTCAGGGATAATGTAGCATTCTAATGGTGTAAGAATTTTTTAAATCGGACCAGTAGTTTTGAGTTTATTCGTTTCAAACCAAAACCCAAATCGTCCTTTAAAATATTTAGTACTACAGAAACTAATAGATAATTGAATTAATGAATGTACACTAAGATAACTTACAAAGTCTACACTACAATATGACAATAATATATATTCCAGATTACCTTTGATGGAGAAAAAGATGTGAAAAACTAACTGCTAAACTAAAAACTAAACTAACAATATTGATGTATGGACAGACAGATGATTAATGAACATTAAAAACTGCTAATAGTAAGTGTGATAAGAACTTAGATAAAGTAGGCATGCGGACTGATCACTTATGGAGTCATCTTCTAACTCATCCAAAAAAGTAGGTAGATACAATGTCGGTTTATAGATATTTCATCATGGTAGTTTTATTGGGTCGTAAAATTAAGCAGACTATAAAACATACCATATGGATATTGCACATGCCCATTAGTTTGTTCTAGCCAAAGATAAGACGAAATTTACTAACTTCCCACGAAACAGAAACCATATTATACACTTCGATAATTTCAAACTATCGACAGCTAAGATTAACGATAAAACTAATAAAGGCGACATTGACTGACAGATTCCGGACAGATCCCCCTCTCATCAACAAAACAAACTCCAGTCGTAAAACCGACCCTTATACCAATTTTAGCTTTCACTAATAAATAAACTTATCGGATTGTGGGTAAAGGGAGAATCAATGGAAAAAATCTGCAGAGGATCCAATAACTATATTACTTTCGCGCGTGCGCAAAAATATTATTTGTTGGATCGCATTTCTAATAATAAAAGGTAGGTTTTGTACAATGCAGGCCACAGCTAACCTACGATTACCGCGTTATTGAATCCATCAATGACAGATGGTCCGACAATGCAGTGCATTGTTGAGCCAATTTTCGAACGATCCGATCACGGTTTTGGGGGCATTTTTGCGTATTCATGCAGCTAAAAAATCGATAACTCATCCGATAATGATGGCAGTTCCGGATTCGTTCGGATTGTTATCGTCAATCAACAAACAAAATATCACTTACACTTCAATCAGCACCACAAAGGTTCTACAAATAACTAACATAATATATATATAACTATATTGTACAAAATGGTATGCGTAAATAGAAACAATGCAGGTATGCAATGCCAGAGCGTGATTCATTAAAATAAAAAGTAATTTGCCTAATTGTGGGGTAGGCTGCGGTTATTAATATTTTCTTACTTTTACTGCAGTGTGATAGAGGTAGAAAGCATAACTATCTATTCACCAAGTGAAATCAATGTGAACGGGTAGCATGCGCCGTCTAAACATATAAACGGGTAAATATAGCGTGATATTTCAATAAAAAGTGAGATGAGATGGATAGAATCTAGATAAAATGCACTTAGGAGCACAACTATAAATTATTTTTTTACAATCCTTGTCGTAAAGAATTTATTGTAAGTTATAAACTGATGCATTATTTATTTATTGCTAAGTATAAAGAAGTACTAAATCATTTTAATAAGTTGGCTGGTGGTACAAAATACTAGGTACTTACCTAAGAAACAACGACTTGTAAGCAAAAAATAGAGCTTACAATTAATATTACAAGTGAATTACCTACATGGCTTGATGAGCTAATAAAAGGAAATGAATCAGGAGTCATTCCTCTCTTATTACAAAATCGATGCGGTCACGCTCAGTGCGCTTCTTTCAAGATAAACAGGTATCATCAGACTTGTATAGCGTGATAACCAGTCTACAAACCCTCTTGTACGGGAAACATCATTTAAAATATACGATAGCGTGATAAAATACTAAATGATTGATCACTAACTACCTACCTATGGCATGTCAGTATTTGCATAACGAAGGCTTGGGAATATAAACAAGCCCAGGTTATAAAATATCTCGCAACTTATGCGATTTCATTATTCTTGAATTTATACAAAATACAAATGCTAAACCATGAACTGAGAAAAAAACTCAACATTACAAAGCTCCAAATTTTTTTTTTTGTGGTTTATTATGACATAATTTTTAGAGTAACCTAGCTTGGTTGCAGTAAACACACCTTATTATTGAAAGTGAAAGGCAGAAGGATCTACCTTACCTACTCATCAAAAACATGCGTAGATATCAAGGAAATTGTGAATGGAACCAGCCATACTGGCCATACCATAGGGCATTAAAACCCCTATAAATAAATAAACTAGGCACTTAGGCCTACTTAATTTGGTTCGATTAGTTAGTTCTAAACGAATTATAATAAACCAGATACTACGGCATTCACTTTGACGCTATTGTGTGTATATCAGAAAATTAGCAGATCAAAGGCTAACTTCACAGAGCAAACTAATTTTAATTGATGGATCGTGGTCAATTTGAGCACAGCATGCAAGAGACAGTCACAATTATGACCAGGACAATATTTAGAAAGTAGTGCAGGCATGTTTTCTGTTGTACACTCCCTATAGACCTGCAGGTGAATGAGACATTATTATAATGCGACCCAATTTTCTAATGCAAATCGAAATCGAACCGGTATTTCCTGAGCATGCATTCCAGTTCTAAAACCTGTTGCATAAAAACGGTATTATCGTGTAATCTTGCCTAAGATAATACACATTTCACTGGCAGTGAGAGTATTCTAAGCACGTAATGAAAAGTTTTATAAGAACTGGATAATCAAGATAGTGACTAATTTTAAGAAATACTTACTAATTGACAAATAGATAGTAAATGACCCCGGCTGCCGGTGTTATAAGTTCATCCTTATGCTGATTCTATTAGGGTTTTCATTATAGTACCTATTACGAGAGGTAAATAACTCGTGGGTGAGTAGGTAGGTACGTGATTAATAACTTGGTTTGGTAGACATTCTATTGTAAAAACTAAGGTTGATCAAAAGGTGAATACCGACCACGATGGTCGGTCAACTTTTTTTTTTGGTTCTACCTTCAGCCAGTGACGTTCCGTTTAGAATCTAATAAGCGATAGAAAATGTTATCGTGAATGCCATTTTATAAGGGCGGGGGGCGGCGGCGGGCGTGAGGATCAACAAACAAACTGCAGTTCAGATAATGATTGGTTGGGTAATTTACAACGTATATTACCAGACGTATTTATTATTTTCCAGTGTTGAATATCATTAAAATTAATGGAGCATTTAAGAAATCTCGTAGAAATTGAGACGGTGTATTTACGGTCGTTTAAAAATGAAATGCGATGTTTAAAAAAAGTAATTTTAGGTACTTTGTTTCCAGGTTAATGTTTTAAAAGCATGAGATCACTTTAATGGCAGTTTTAATTAAACTTATCTCGAATCTCATTTTAGTTTTATTTTACGAAGTTTGTATTAGGGTTGTAAATTGAAATTTGTGATTCCCGACACTCGGTGCTTATTTGAATTACCCATCAATTCACCATCACCTTAGATTAGAATTCATCTTCTTATGAGATGATGGACAGCTGTTTAAATTAATATTTAATTATAAATTGGTTGTAGTCATGCATCTAATCAATCATTGAGTAGGTAAGGTAAGTAGGTAGGTAGGTACCTATATTGATTTAAACTTAAACAATGCTAATGGCCGATATCTATGTCACCGATACGATACAACGAAAGACAAACACTGTCCCACGACAACACCATTAGGTCTACTAACCAATGTGTGTGGAAGTGTGCAGCTGGTAATGAACCATTCATAATACATTCAGAGATAATTTTCCTTTTCGCATGCGTAATCGGAAACGCATCGGAACTGCGATAAAACTTTATCAATCCATTCTGAACTCTAAAGTCAATGGGCGCAACTGCCAAAATGGTTTACTCAGTTCACTCAGATAATGACTTATTCATTTCTTAATTACTCAAGGAAGCCAGCTCGCGAATGAAGGGAGGTACCTAATTGAAAAAATACGCGGAGTCATATTGCACGCGTTAATGTGTTTTACGAGGAAGAAAGTGATAAGAACTGTCACGGCTCACGGAGGAACTGACTGGTGCAGTAAGTTGACTGCGGGGATTTTTATAACGTTTACAATAAAATTATACTTACATGTGCGGATATTCGTAGTCCTGCCATTATGTCAATGTACAGAAATGTATAATATTTTCGATTGAATAAGTGACTCGAATGCCTTCATAACGCGCAGCTTACGAAATGTTTCTTGCTCCTTGTCTAGCGGACCTTACGATTACACAAATGGTACCTACCTAGCTACCTTGCCTACATTAGGTACCTATTTAAACTGATTAAATAACAAAGAATACCTAGGTAGGTACCTATTAGGATCAATAATTTTCTACTGACTTCAATAAATGTTAGGTAGGTAGGTAATTATTATTCTTTTTATTCATCATCATCATCATATCAGCCGATAGACGTCCACTGCTGGACATAGGCCTCCCCCAAAGAGCGCCATGACGACCGATTTTGATTCTTTTTATTATAGATAGGTATTTTTAGATAGCCAGTCTGGTTCGGTAAATAGGTAGGTAGGTACCTACTTACAAACAAACGATGTAGGAGACACAAATAAAATGATAGAAACTTTTAATTCTAGATACCTAATAGGTGCCATTTCTGGCTAAAAATACGAAACTTCGATCAAAGTACAATTGCTAAGTATTTGCTAGGTAAAATTAACACTTAGCGCTGAAAAATACAAAAGCTTCAAATTCTGCTGAAAACTGAACTGAATCAGTGATCCAACTCGAGAACTACCTAGGAATCACTCTTTCCCTCACTAGTCAGACTGATCTCCCGCAACGACATGCAAGACCAAATGTTTTGTTTTTATGATTAACATTGGGTCAGTGACTGACTTCAAATAGAGTCAGTGCTGACTTCGAGAACTGACTAGACTTGCTCTGTTTACAAAGAGTTAGTCCAGCCAGTACGATGCTGCTGACCTTGGTTCTTCTACAGATTTCCTGATTACATAATATAGGTACCTACCTATTTTTTTATTTTTATTAATAAAAATATTTTCTTTGTAGGTAGGTACTAAACGTCTGTATTGATCTGACTGGTCTAGAAAAGGATAACATCCTAGGATGTAAGTAAATAACAAGGTGACGTAGGTACCTACCTACTAGGCCTACCAGGCTACCACCTTAGGTATAAGTAGGTAGGTACCTACATTTACATCTAGATTACCTACTTGTGCCCTTAGAATTTATTCTAAGCTTGTGCCTATATTTTTTAACTAGGTCTACGCGTCTGTACTGGTACCTGTACCTACCTACCTAATCCACACGTGTTTGTTAAGTAGTACAATAAAATAAAGTGCATTTCCTAGCCTTACAAACAAGCATAACACACAACACAATACATGCAAATGCAACCAAATCACTGTTCAATATTCACTGACCTGTTAAAAACGCTGACGATCACCATAATAAACAATCCAGTTAAAATGTTTTACACTAGACGTGACTATTCATCAGCACTCAAGAGAAACCAAGCACATTTCCACCAAAATGCACATTTTCCCGAAGTCAACAAACGAAAGAAAGTTCGAAAATTCGACGTAAAACGTGACCGCGAGTAACACGACCTCACGCGACGGCCGTCGAGAAGTAACTGGGCTTCTGATTGGCTGATTTCGGTTCGGTCTGTCAGTCTGTCTGTCGGTCGTCGGTCGGCATGCGGTTCGCGGAGATCAACGCGTCGCGCGCGTCGGCGTCGCGTGCGCATCCGTTGCTTTTGACTTCGCTCGCTTCTTACTCTGTGCTTCAATTCAACAACCCTTTGAATTTTGATGAATGAATCGTAGTAGTACACCGACCTTACATATATTTGATACAATAGGTAGGTACAAAGACTATGTAAAGCAAAGATTTCGACATGTATATATATAGTCAAAGATGTAGAGTGTGATTAGGTAGGTTAAGTAAGTGTAGTAGGTACTACCTACCTACAGTACTACCTTCTACATTACCTACCTACTTTCTACTTAGGTAGTAGGTACCTAGTAGGTAGAACATTACGCTTTACGCTTGTGATGGTAGAACGGGTAGAACTAAGCAAATAGGTAGAGAAACCTATCTAGCAAGACTGTTTCTAAATAAGTGCTATACTTAGTAGGTAGGGTAGGTAGGTAGTAAGTAGGTAGGTAGAGGTAATTCCAGCAGCGGATCTCAGAATCTCAGCTGTCGATGCGCAAAGACCAAAAAAATTTAGTTCGAAAAAAACCCCTTTGCGCGCTTAGAGGAATTAACCAAAATCTCAATGTCTAACACTTATTTAAAATGCAAATAAATAGGTACCTATCTTGAATCTTGAATCATGAATCTAGGTACCTACTAAGCTCATAAAACCTACAAAAACAGGGACTTTAATACTACCAAGTCCTAACTTCCTGTGACTCAGCCTGTCTGTCACTGTCACTCGATGCCGCTACATCTTCCGAATGCACCATGCAAGGTGCCATGTCGCTGCAGTTCCCGTCTCGCGTACTAATGTGACTTTACCATCCAAGGTTCATCGTTCCAATGTTTATTCAGTCTAGGAAGGTAGACACGTGTAGTACCTACTTATCCATTTATCTAGTATATTTAGTACATTAACCCTGTTGGCACCAGAGTTGGCCACTGACTCATTTGATTCGAACTTTACTTTTTAGTAGGTAGGTAGCTTAACAATAATAAGAATTATCTCTATCTACCATCTTTGCTAGATATTTTTTCCCACATCAAAAGTACTGCATCAACATTTAAACATTATGCGTACGTACCTATTCACTAGACACGGACAGGACAAGGACAATACATAACTCTGAAAATCTAACTTCAGTCCTATTATTTTCAGGAGAACTGTCCTGTAGCTCTGTCATAATAGCGTCCGCGCGTCCGTCTACCTACATACGTTGTCCTGAAAGCAAAGTCTTTACCTGAAAGCAAACAAGCAACTAAACTGTTCATTTTTAAATCTTTGTTTGTTTATCTATAGGCAAAGGCAAAAAAATTTTAGAGTTAATAAAAATAAATGTTTTAATAAAGTCCATCTATGTTTTGTTTTTTTTTGCAAATGCAAAAACTGCAATCAACAATGCAATACTTTTCTAATTACTTTTCTAATAGATCATGTGCCCTTACGATCAAATAAATAAAATAAATAAATAAATAATGCTGGACAATCCACACAGCATCATCTAGCCCAAGGTAGGCAGAGCTGTGTTATGGGTAATAGATGACTGATATTATATACTTAATATTATTATACAATACAATACATAGATATTATATTTTTTATTATACATAGAAAATACCCAGAACACCCGGAACAAATATTCGACCCAAGGCGGGAATCGATTCTCCGCGTCGCAGGTTGCGGGTTTCACGCTTGTACTCGACTTCATAATCTGACGATTCCGATACCGATAGGGTGCAGTATCCCGCTGTATCGAGGTCACTGTTCTAGCGACCTGTAGCTTGTTAGGGAGTGGTGAGAAATCACTAGGCTTGGCTTGGTTATGTCACTTTCAAATGGATTTATGATTTGAAAGCTGCTCCCAAGATCTCTTACGGTGGGATCTATAAGTACTTAAAAATATTTTTTTTTTTTGATAGTAATCATGACTCCTTACATCAGTCATCAGTCTGCCTTGTAATCTGCCCATTACTGTGATATGTAGGACAATGGTACAGAAAATCCATTCCCTACCTCACACCGGTTTTACTTTCCCCACACCCCGGTCACGAGTTTGCCTGCACCTTTCGCCGGTACCGAAGCTAAGGGATAAGGCACGCGTTTATTTTGCGTATGTCCAAGCGCGCGCATGCCAGCGCTAGCGTAAGTGTGTTATCTCGCTCTTACTTTGATTGGGTGGGTGGGGTTAACCATACTTACATATACAACGGCAGCGTTTACGTACGCTAACCATGCATGTGGTGATTGCGACGCGTTTGCTTCATACATTTTATAGAGTGTCCGGGGTTTGACACTGGCCTACAACGGAGCTACTGTGTTTGATTCTTAATTCCACAATGCTGACCTAATAGAGATTAGCAGTATGGATGGTACATGTATTTCGATTTAGTGCTTAGACAGACATACCGGTTTTCTTACTTTATTTTCCAACGAGTGAGATGAGAGCACTGGCAAAAATACTACATACTGAATTAAGTTTCTAGCCATTGTATTTGTGTGTGTACTATTACGTGAATATCAATGAGTATTCCGATGATCAAAAAGAAAGTATAAAACAAACATAATAAAGAAATAACATCAGAAATGCTGCCCTTGATAAAAAAGGGATACTTCACTAAATCGCAAAGGTCATCCCTCCAGGCTAAGAGACTGCGTGTAAAAATGATGCCATCACATTCCCATAACAATAGTTTCCTCCAATCCCGGATACTATGTCGCTTTAGTATCCGGGATTGGAGGAAACTATTGTTGGAAACCCTAACGCGAAAGTGTGTCATAGCATAGTAGCGCAATCCTGACACATCCCAAGAGTGTTATAGCTTGCCACAGTATAATAAATAACCTTTGTATGTTTGTAAAGGCTTATCCGGTTTTCTAGAAGTTCGGCTGTCGTTGTCAGATAGTGGCAGGGAGAGTTCTCAGGCTAAAAAGTAAAATAGCACGTGCTCTTCAATTATTTTTGTTATCTAATTACATTGGGACTCAGATCCAAACGCATTGAAAGCGCTTGACAAAAATTAAAAAATACAACTTGCAAAGCAAATTCCTGATCCCTCGTGAACAAGGGGTGAATCACAGAAGTTGATGTGGGGTGAATCATATCACCAATACGATGGTTTAGATCGTTTTAGATGATTATATTTCATAGAAACGACGTAGGTAAGTATAAAATATGTATGTGCTTTGCCTACATTATAATAACGCCTACGCGTAGGTAAATAAATAATCTACACCTGACCGATCCAACACAATGCACATTGCAATACACATACGTTATGTAAACCAATCACAGCATTAATATCCATCACTGAGAACATAAAGAGGAATTGTTGCTAAGTAATCAAATCATTCATTGCGAACTAAGAAGGCCAATACATTTAAATAATAAAAATAAAACACTCAATTAACATTATAGTATTTTGGGAATTTGGAATTGAGGCCGATAGCAAAGTCAAAAGATCGGACAATAGCAATAAATAAAGAGGAGAAGTGGAAAAAAGTAATCAAGATACATTGTAGAAAGGCTAATGTTACATGCACTTCTTGGAAGTAGCGATCATCGACCTTGTAAAAGGATCAAAAACTAACACAATATAAAACAGCCTTCCTAATTTTGGCAAGTTGAATGAACAGAATATGGTTAAATCATTCATTAGCTCTGCCTTTTTTATTGTTTCCACAGCTGAGATTGGTATATTTCGCACAGCGGATCTAGGCTTCCGTGAAGTTAGCCGTTTGTGATGCGCAAAGACAATTTAGTTTGAAAAAGCTCCATTGCGCATCGAAACGGTTAATTTCACGACGGCCGAGATCGGCCGTGAGAGCTATAAGTACTACGCGGATTGTTAACTAAGCAGTAAGGTCTAAATCGAAAACCGCCGGAGAAAAAGTTAAACGGAGAACCAGAAAACGCACCCACCATCGCGGGAGCAGATCAATCAAAAACTGGATGAGTACAAAAACCAGTAAACGACAAATTTCGCTCAAACAATTCTCACAACTTTATTGAGAAAGTTCAAAGTCCTCGCTTCTTTGAGGTCTTTGTCGCGCAACTCAAAGGGGTCAGTGCGACCTATAATTAACTCCGCATGGAAACCGCTTCAATCGTTTTTCAAACAAGTTAGATTGTTAGCTTTTGTGCTTATCGCTTAAGATTTTAAACTTTTTCAGAACTAATTACTGGACATGTGAAACTTGGACATAATTACTTTCTGTTAGAAACTTTTTCCCATGGTATAGGTACCTAAAGTATACTGTATTCTAATGTGCCAAATCTTGCAAAACAATTTTGACCTTTTACCGACGTTTCATAAAAACTTTAACTTTAAACTGCTTAACTTACTGCTTACTGCTTGCTCCGTGCTTTGGCACCTAACGTTTAGCTGTCGGTCTCAGATTTTTCAAGCTTTTTAAAAAGCCTTCAAGCTGCCTATTAATTTTTTCACTAGAATTGGCCACTGGCTGTACGAACTTACTTTAATGCATACCTGCCAAACTCTGATGCCAATACACTGCAGTCAGCAAAGCTTGAACCAGAGGCTACTAGATAACACGCGTGGTCATCATGTGAATTAACATTCACTACACAGCATCAATCTCCATAAATGTCTGTCTTAAAGAAATTACCTGAAACAAGGAAAATCTCGGCTTTAGAAAGTAGGTATATCAATGTGATATTAACAAGAGAAATGGAGGAAGTGGAGCGAGGTTTTATTGTTTAATTGTAAGTTTCGTAGTGTTAGGTCACAATAACAACGTATGCGAAGTTTTGGTAGACAAAATAAGAAATGATGCGTGTGAAATCTTCAGTTTTTATTTATTATAAGCTTGACATGAACTTTTACTATCAGCCAGCAAGCTAAGCTTCCAAAAAATGTCATAGAGATGACTGCCACTTTCCACCATGCTCATGCGACCGCCACAATGTCGTTGAATACAATTTTATTGTGCCACATCGTATTAGTGAACCAAAGCTCATGATTTTTTACGCGTACCACCTTAGCTCATATTACAGGATCATTATTATTCGAGTAAACCTGTTCAAAATCTTGACAAAAACTGTATTCAGAGAACCAAAATAAAAATATATTGTGTACTCGTTCACAAAATTGCATTAGGTATACCCATGCAAAATACATATTCTGCGATTATTTAACCTATCTAAATAAGTTTACGGGGTCATTCATATTGTGCAACATCAATTCACAGATACTCCCCGATATAGAAATGAGTCTGGTTTTCGCAACTGGATCGCACCACCTGTGATCTTCAATTGTTAGTAACCAGTTCATCATTTGAAAACCAGTTGATAATTTGCTGTTCCGATGAGAGAAATATCAGGTTATGTCTTTGATTTAATTTGCATCTCATTCATTGAGATTTGCCGAATGGAACTGAGCTAATTTAATTCAATTTTACTTATTTATGTGAGATAGTTCTTGTATTGGGACTATTATGTAAGATCAGATACCAATTACGAGTTCTGTAATTGGTGGTCTGTCGCTAGCTGATAATATAATCGATGATTCATTTAGCTATAATATAGTACGTACCTACTAATATCTGTTCTGTGATAGTACTAAAGGTCAGTACAAAGAAGAAGACAAATGTTTGCACGATCTGCAAATATTTGTTCCTGTTCTGGGCGCTGTAATAATCGTACCATAATAGTACACAAAGTATATTACACTCACAGTAGTTACATGAAATAGTGTGGATTGAATCTTTTTAATGTCGGGTTAGTGTGTGTTGATTTGTAAGTATAGAGTATCATCATTACGCCAACGCCTTAATTAAAAGAGGAAACGTCCAAAAACAGTTGAAATTGCTTTCTGTATTTTACTACTGTTATTTCACACCCACATGGTTCACAGTTCAACAATTCAGCCCAAGAAACAATAAAGATAGGGTTACTAGAACAGTAAGTACTAATGTCTTTTGAATCTTCATATTATTTACTGCTTTCTTATTTTTTCTTCATTGTTCTATTTTGTTTCTTTCTGTTTTGTAAATTGCAATAGTGTAGATACATCTAGTAGGTAACGTTATTCAACGTCAAGGACCTTGATACTACTACTTCAAGGTACTCTAACCCACTACAAATATGCGGTAAAGTTATAATACACCTGACGCATCCCCTCAAGTCCCTCAACTGGTGACCCCGACATAATGAATACGAAATGAAGCTGCTATGAAATATACATACCATAGATAGAGAGACGTCATTTACTACTATCTTAAATACAATAGTTTACTTAGGGTCTGCAGTCGAATGATGTCATTTTTATTTAGCTCACTTTTTATCATTAGCAAGCAAGTAGACGACAACTGCTGGACCTACTCGTACATTACATGGCATTGGTTTTTTTGGATCTTCTACTGGTTTATCACGTTCAGAGCTGGATATAGTTTCTCCAATCAGTGCCACGACATCTATCCACCAACTTTCGATCATGTCATTAGTCCAACGAGCCTGAGGTATCGTTATTAAAAACCGAAATGTTGGATTTATTGCCTTTCCTGCACTCTTGGCAACCCTACACAAATCGCTTTCTCAAACCAATTTACCAGCTATGTTACACTGATTTCGGTTCCATAGGCCCTAGAGCGAGTTTTTGCCTGTAATTGAAGCCTCTGCAATGGGCTCATAAAGTCAGTAATTATGCTGCTGTGAAACGCATAATGGGCATAAGAGGATATAATGGTCAGTTGTATTGGAATATTTTGAGATGGTTTGCATAATTCTTAGAGAGATTTTGCTTTACATTAACTATCACTCTATAACTTTAGCTATCACTGGTTTATTTCTTAAATGTATGAGTACAAGTATAGTTCTCTCGGCGGATCTAGGCTTCCGTAAAGTTAGCCGTTTCGATGCACAATGGAGCTTTTTCTAACTAAATTGTCTTTGCGCATCACAAACGGCTAACTTCTCGGAAGCCTAGATCCGCCGAGAGAACTATACACTTGTTCTACAAATCATTATCATCAGACATCTTCTAATGTTCCCACTGCTGGGACATTGGCCTACTCTCGAGCGAGATTGATCCTCTTTGCGGAGCCAATGCGGATTGGTGGATGACGCAGAAATAAAAATAAAATTTTTAGTTCTTAAGACATGCCGGTTCCTTACGATGTTTTCTGTTCACCGTTTGAGAGCACCAGATCTCTGACACCCAGTTCTTATATCTACCACACCACTAGACCATGTGCTCTTGTGTGTGGTTGCGTTTTTCTACTCGAAGTGGTGGTACCTAGTGATCTAGTTGTAGTACACAAATACTTAAAAAAAGGAAGGTATAAAGTTATGTTTGAATGTTTGTGGCTGAGGTTTGTCGTAACAACATATAGAATATAGAAAGTTTGATACATATAGAATGCTCGGGAGTGAATGAAAATATTAGATACTTTTTATCTTGGTATCATGCGAACAAAGCCGCAAGCAGCACCTAGTAACAAATATAACTTTTATACGTGTCAGAATCAGTATAGATGCAAGAAACACCCCTTGGATAAAATTACTGGCGTCTAATAAAAAGGGTGACATATTTGGCTACGCTAATGTTTACCGGACAATGAGAGACCACAATAGACCTGTTTATTAGTTATACGATGACCCACTGGCACCAAGAAAATGTTCTCACAAAACTACAATAGGATAACAAAAGGATGCTGTTATTCACACAGTTAACTCCTTATTATTTAGACAAAGCTCCGATCAAAAGAATAGATTATGATAAGTATTCCATTCCAAGTAGACAGGGTTGTAAAATAAAAGGCAGATCACTTTCACGGTTTGAAAGTTATTTAGTCTTGAGTCTTGAAGTCATACTACTAGTATTAATATTTGGCTATCAAGTTGGCTTGGTTCGGAAATCCGCATTATGTCATCGAAATCACTAAGAACGTGTCTCTTGACTCTTGAATCTCGCCGTCTTGGTCAACGGAGAGTTAACTCTTGAGCAAGAAAACAGTTGACTGCCAAATGCTTGCTCCGTTAGTTCATACATCCATCGTGTAAATTGGCTCATCACACTAATCATGTCACACTATCACACTAATATTATAAATGCGAAAGTTTGGATGTTTGTTCCTTTGTAACTCAATAACCACTGAACCGATTTGGCTGAAATTTAAAACATGTATACACTATAATTAAGTACTTAGTTTACTTATTATTCCGACAAAAAAGTACGGTTCCGGAATCGCACGCGAACGAAGCGCGGGCAACAGTTAGTTTTTAATACGACAACTTCTGTGGCCAGCAATTAGACCACTGCCACGTAGTTTATATTGAAGCAGTGGGAAATAACGGCGTTTGATCTATTAGCAGTGAGCTTATTGTAATATTGTCACACAGCTTTCTTACTGGCGCTTTAGAGCTTTTAAAAGCTATATGTGTGACTCAGCTATTAGGCAAGGTGTGTCGAGACAAGTGCATAACAATCTCTAAGGGTGCTACTATTCTTGTACAAGGTATAAAGGAACAATGAGACCGAACAACTTCGTGGAACCCTTTTTTATCTCAGAAGCCCTTACGAAGGTCGGTGACCTTTCATTTTACCCATTTAGCTGTTTGGGTTATGATGATGCTATGAATATTGATGTGGAAGCGGTAAGATTGTGTTTTGACCGAGAAAGGAAAGCTTAGATTTATGTTAAATTTATGATGAATTAAAGTTTTTTTTTTTAATTTTCAAGTAGTAGGTAGGTAACGAAATGGTTCGCTTGTTTATCCGATGAAAATCGAAGAAGGTTCTTCAGTAACTCTAAGTATAATTACTTTTGTACGTTAAAAACAAAAAAATGATTTATTTTTCTTTTCTTAACAAAATCGAGCCCGTGACTCCTGACAACATTTTTCCAATAGCCGTTTAGATTTTACCCTCAGAGGGCGGTCGAGAGTACTCACCCAGCATAAATGCTTCAGTACTATATTTGCTTCAGTACGGAAGCTTTAGGGTGCAAGCCTTACTCGCCCTTGTCTGTTTATTTATCCTGCTACCAGGCCAGTGAAGACGCGGGCAGATGCTAGTTTAGAATAAATAAAACATTTAATATCGAGAAACGAATACCGACTGCTCTCCGAAATGAAAATTGGGAATCGACGAATTGCGGAGCAGCTAGAAATTTAATTTGAATTTTTAGCTGAAACTTTATTAATTGGATTTCGAACTCTGAGACTATTATTGGATTTGCTGCAAATCAATTTCAACTAGGTAAACATCTTTAAAAAATCTTGTTTAAATCTTGTTTGAAAACCATTTTATTGTAGGTTACGAGATTTACAACTTTGTTGGTAAGTAATTATGATAAATAACATTTCAAGCCAAATTATTGTTTAAATAAACATTTTTTTTTTAATTAAAGAAGCATTAGCCAATTTTCAATTAAGTATTAATTAAGTTTCATATTAAGTAGATATTATTTTATTTTGTAGCACTAAATAAAGTACATAAGCACAATTTCACACAATACTGAGTTCAAAGTGAAAGTATTCAGTTACATTGACCACCGCTGCTTGAAATCAAAAACCCTTTTAAAAACGTTAGAAGGGTGTGCGTTTTTCTAACCCTCGCAGAGCAATGCCAGGTAAAGCGTGCCGAAGACAAGTACGAACCGTAAGCACATAATCATTAGACTTATACCACAGTATAACACTCTGGCGTAGACAGACAAAAATAGCGACCTTTTGTAGAAATCTATAATGGAACGAGTAGGTTCTTCGCCTACCTAATTTTTACATGGTTGTTTAAGGTCAATTAATGCGGCACACGGTTCGTTTTACTACTCGTAAGTCGACCTAAAGTACCTAAGAGTAGTAGAGTTCTATGTGATAGAGCTCGTCCGGGGAAGGACTACCGCCATACCTATTTCTGCCGCCAAGCAGTAATGCTCGCATTGCTGTGTTCCGGTGTGAAGGGTATGGTTTCCGGTGAAATTACTGGCACATGAGGCTTTCGATCTTAGCCTCAAGGTGGCAACCCGCGAGTGATACCTCTGGTATTGCAAGCGTCCATAGGCTGCGGTAACCGCTTACCATCTTGTGGGCCGTACGCTTAGTTGCCACTTCAATGTATAAAAAAAAAAAAAAAACCTAAGACTGGTACATCATTAATCCACTATGACCACGTACTCGTGAGCACATGATACGTGAATGAATTAAACTCATAAATCTTACAAGCCAACAACACCGCGCGTCTGTGCATCGTCTAATCGCAACGGTACCTCTATCATATTTTTACTCTTTGTCTAACCCCTTTCGTCTAGTCGCGTAACAATAGTTTTTTCTGATAAGCCAAACCGGGTTTTTACACAGATTTTAGTGTAATTTTAGAAGGATAACACGCAGCGTAATGAGATTACAGAGGTGTGCGTAATTTATTTAAATCCTCCTTATGGTGTTGGAGTTACGATTTCTGCTGAATTGATATTGTGAATGTAACTAATTACTTTTTTTAATACTGACGTTACAATGTACGCTTTCGAAAGGTTGTATGATGTTGTTTTAGTTACTATGTTTGTCCTTTAACCCTTTGTATGCGCAGATTTCACCACAGAACGAAATTCTATTGTGTATATTATATTAATTAAAATATTATACTTGTGCAAGCCGTCCTATACTTAATGAACATTTTAAAACATAAGTACAAGTCAGTGCAACTGAACATTTCCCGACCGGAATGAGCCAATTCTAATATAACAATAAAAAAGAAGCACATCAGTAACTTCAGCTAAAAGAAATTGTAAGTAAAACTACAGTTCTTACTTTTTCTTACATTTCTTAGCTACACGTGTAACGCTGTTAAAAGTTATGGAAGCGGCACGTGTGGGGGACACGTGTCATGAATATGCGGAGCTACGCTTCAATGAATTCAGTAGTGTTTCACTGAACGAATTCCTGCTACTTGTAGATTCTGATTCCTGCTTTCTGTAAATAATATGTCTTAGTAAGACCTATTTTCACAAACTTCGAGTAAACTTACTGCAGTTTAGCCAAATTGATCATCTGCTCTTCGGTTCTACCAGACTCTACGGTCTATGGCAAGAAGCTTAATTTATAAGCTTCTTGGTCTATGGTAAGCACAGAAATCGGAATAAATATTCCGATTTCTGTGATGGTAAGTAATAGGAAGGACCCATTATTATTATTATTTTTTATTAAATTGGTGCGGCTAATATAACAGAGGGACCCATGTAAATTTTATCATAATTGCTTTGGAAACTTTTTGAAAAAATTATAAAATCGTGCAATAACTACATCCTCGCGTATCTTCACAATCCGATTTTTTAGATCAAAGGTTTTTAGTTTTTTTTTTTCAAAAATTTATGTGTTCAACTTCGGTCTCAAACTGTTTTCCCGACATTTCGGGTATTACCCCGCGCCCCGCATACCATACGCTAGCTAGTCAGCCTGGCTCTTTAGTTAGAGGCTTTTACGCGTATAGTCTTCTTGACTTCGCTATGATGAACAATTTTAACAATAGTAGCTTTATTTCTTTGTCAAAAGAGGGCACGTTTGTTAATTTGATATGTTATAACAAGCATTTGCATAATCTGTTCACTCGACTGTAAGAACATTGTGAGGATAGGGGTTGAAAGCAGTGTTGTTAAAATAACGCTCTTGTAACAAACCTTATTACAATAAATATAAAGTTTAGAATAAGCTATTTTTTTTTCAAGTTTATTTGTTTTTCTAAGTGCCATGAACCTTATCTATATTTAAATAAAGTTCTGTTTTCAGAAGTGTTTTGTTTTCTAGGGTTGCATCAACGGTAAGGTCGATGACTTGATTGAAGTTTGCGATAAAGTTTGAAGTGTTAATTTGTGTTAGATTTTATCATATAAACGTTTGCATTTTTTTTTTAATCACACGTCATAGTGATTATTATGAGTGTTGGGATTCTTAATAACGTTATATTATTACGTGAAATATTATAAACTAGCTATTGCCCGCGACTTCGTTCAGTGAACTCGAGAACGGCACTTTTTTCCGGGTAAAAATTAGCCTATGTCCTGTCTTGTTCATTATATATCTATGTTTTAAATTTCAGCCAAATCGGTTTAGTGGTTATCGAGTTATATAGAAAAAAACATCCATCCAAACATCCATCAAACAATCGCAACTTCCTTTTTTTTATGAAACATGAATTGCTATGGGTTAGGCTCGCTAAAACTCGAGAACGGCTGGACCGATTTGGCTAATTTTGGTCTTGAAATGTTGAAATGAAATGAGTCCAGGGAAGCTTTAACATAAGAATACTAATCATCGCCTGAGAGGCCGCTCGTAGTCAGTTTTTTTCGTTTATTTACAAAATGCGCGCGCGTATCAAGTTGTGTGTTCGCGCCAACTCAGTATACCCCCCACTGCAGAGGAGAGCCAAAGTAGACCTGGCTGGGACTCTCCGTTTTCAATATAGAATAGAATAGAATAGAATAGAATTATTTTTATTTGCAACAATACACAACAACATAATCATAATAAAACTAAATTAAGTAGGTGCTTATGATAACAAAAGAAATAGCATCTAACTAAAACCTACTCAAGTTAACAATAAGGATTTTATCATAAAATAGGTAGTCGTGATGCTGCAATATACTGGATCGCTTGGGAGGTGATCATTAGTATTAACGGTAAGTTTATTTTTCGTTACTTGTTTTAAATTTGCTATTTTATCTGCATCTAATCATTGCTACAACATAACAAATGTTAATTTTGTTTATGTAGATCTCAAAGATAGCCCAAATAGTGAATTTGAAACCTCTAACAGTGAAACTGATGATAACCTGGAAGTCGATGCCTAAGACTTTGACTATAGCGCGGCAGATCCTTCTTTCGTGCCATTCAGACAGGAAAAAGACCTACAAAATATTGTAGTAGACGACTCTGTGCCCCTAAAATTTCTATACCATCAATAGTTGACAAGAAATGCGTCGGATTCACCGGTTCCAGAAACTCCGCTACTAGAATAACAGTCAGGATAGGAAATAAATTAAAGGCAGACTTCAAATTAGGCGTGTATAATGCCAGCATAAGACCCATTCACTCCTGCTCGAATGTAAGCCAATGTCCTAACAGTAAGGACATTAGAAAGCTGGTCATTATGATGATGACGCGACAGAATAGACACACATTTATTTGCCACTAAAACAAAAGGCTGTAAAGTCAGAGCATTTCCAGATTACACTGATTGGCTAATAATCTGAAGGTTTTTTGCGATTGGTAGCTTATTGCTATGCTATAACCAATTAGAACAGCATAATACAGTCAAAAGATCCAGATCAGACAGTCATAACAACAGCTCAACTTGACACTTCTCACAGGATGTTAATAATTTACAGAAAAACCATCTTTATTTAGCACATAATAAGAGTAAAAGTACGAAAGCTGCTGAATAACTCGGGATTTTTGCAGAACACAATAAAATAACGTCCGAACCGTGCGTGCTATAAAAGTAGCAATAAGTTTTCTATAATAAAAGACACAGAATTGTGACGACACTTTATTAGGCAGTAAAATATCAACATCATATCGCTGAAAGGAAGTGCCGTGTAGTTTTAATTCACCTTCGCCAACAAGCTATAAAGTTAGTAGGTAACTTTATTACCACTTAGGCCTAAATTAATTTATTTATTGGACAAGATGTCGCGTTATATTTTGTGACCGATTATTTCCTATCAACTATTTATTTTATGACCCTCCAACAGCGCGTTGGGTCGATGATATTGAAAAAGTCGCTGGAAAAACCTGGATTAGAACTGCACAGGACCGAGAAGAATGGCATAAGCGAAAGGAGGCCTATACCCAGCAGTGGGTGATACCGGGCTGAAATGATGATGATGATGATGATGATGATAGTTGGCGTGGTGGGAGGAAGTTAGATGTTGCGGTTTCGACCCCGATTCGGGATAAATGTTTGCATGAATTGCAAATATTTGTTAAAAAGCGTCCATAAAGCAGTAGAAGTTAGTGGAAGAATCAACTAAAACCGTGTACTAATTGGTGAAATTTTATATTATAAAATTGCACCAACTTGACGTAACGCAATTATGACGCACTTTTGATACAATTCTATTGGTCGACGCCGCTGCTCCGCTTTAGTGGATTCCTAAAACAGAGCTAATTTCAAGTAATACTACCTTGTATAACTTAGTTTTCACCACGTTCTCACGATCTGATTTCCTGTGAGGCGAATCTGTAGTTTCCTGTGATCAAACGGACGAAAGCTTTAAACTTAAGATTTATGGCAAGTAAAAAATCTGGTAAGTTATCCATGGACTAAAACTGGTTTATGTGGCTTTTAAGCTAATCGTGTCAAAGTAAGCGGAGGTTGTTGATTCGATTCCCGCCTCGGATCAAATGTTTGTACAATCTACAAATATTTGTTCCGGGTGTTCTGGGTATTTTCTATATGTAATAAAAAATATCTATCTATGTATTGTATTAAGTATATATCAGTCATCTAGTACCCATAACACAGCTCTGTTTAACAGCAGCTTACCTTGGGCTAGATGATGCTGTGTGGATTGTCCAGCATTATTTATTTATTTATTATTAAATGCTAAGTAATCCTAACACGTGATTGCCTTAGATTAATTAAGTAAATTGGTTAACTAGTGAAGTGGCGAGACGAGTTTTTGTTGGGCGTAAACACATCAATTGAACGGGTTTGTACATCGATAGCCAACACAACCTTTTTTTTTGTGTTAGCTGTAAGTTAAGACTTGGTATGGATATGATAAGATTACGTTTCTACTATAATAATTACTGGATACGCTGTACCTTTTTGAGAATATCGACTTTCGATCTTATAAATAAGTACGTCTCACAAAGAAGTTCGCATGAGTCAGTAGCCAACTCAGTTTAACAGTTTTTAGGCCGCCAGAAGGTCTCTGTCCCATGACAGACGAACAGAACGTAGATCCAGGCCATTTTGGCTCTACGTTTCGCAGCTTCAAATTTACCTACAGACAGACTAGCAGATATCAAGGTCACATTTGTTTACCACATGACATAAATAGGTTTAAATTATTTATTATTTATGGTGCTTATGA
Source organism: Colostygia pectinataria (assembly GCA_951394395.1). Lineage (NCBI taxonomy): Eukaryota > Metazoa > Arthropoda > Insecta > Lepidoptera > Geometridae > Colostygia > Colostygia pectinataria. The sequence continues at coordinate 6,679,789 of OX596363.1, forward strand.
CAATGTTACAACTTACAAAACTTGCAAAAAATCCCGTAAGTGCCAAAAGGCGCTGGAGTGTGCGCAAATATCATAACTTACGTAACTAGGGTGGCTTTGTAACTTGAGTGTCCCACTTCAAATTACGGCCCATTGTCACCTTGGCCTTTATATGTTTGCTACCTTTTTTTGCCAAGTCATAAAAACTAACTTTTTGTTTGTTTCTTTAGCAAAAACTGATATAACGATCATCCGCTTGTTAATTTCAAACTGTATTTATGACACTTTAAAGTTTAAAGTTAATTTATATCTTAGCCTCGTTAGTAACTCAATATGCGTAACCGACAAAAAATATAAAAATAATGTAGTACCTATACCAGCTGGTAATCGTTTTAAGTGGTTTATCTTATCGATTTGGTGATATATTGATGGATATTGGTACTAATTGACATTAATGATCATCAGTTTGTTAGATTTTGACCATCTGTTGTTTTATCAATTTTCAGTGTATTTACTGAGTTGTTTTTGTTTAAAATATACTCTCATGCTATGCAAGTTACCTATTAGGTATCTACTTAAAATTCGAGTCAGTGGCCAACTCTGGTGACGAAACTGACGAAGCTCGGGAAATAGCTTCTGGCAAAAATTGCCATATCGACCGACCTTGAGCCTTCTACTGACATCCTGATTTAATATCATCGGCCCATTAAGTGGGTGACCGTTCTACACTGCATGTTCCAGTTAGCACCTATTAACCCCATTTCTGCGTACACAGCTGTTTCCTGAGTAAAAGCTCTGTGGTAAAAGTAACTAAATTATACGCTTTGAGTGTTTATTGTAAGTAACCAGAAATACCGGATAACATTGATATTTAAAGGAGCAATTGGTCAATATGACCGGATGTCTACGTTTTAGCTACTCGTACTTACGATTCATGGTAAGAATTTCGTTCAATATTTATTTTTTTATGTTTTTATTCATAGGTAAAATTAGTACTATAATGTTTGTTATAAATAAGTTTTACTTTTTAGAACCTGCCATCACTCCCGTACGGCCATGTTCCCCGGACTTACCCTATTGTATTTTTAACCGACGAAAGTTTACGCGTAATATACGCGTCGACTTGAGAACGTCCTCTGTTTTTCATCGGTTATAAGTACACTGTAGGTAGGTACTCAATATTAAGTAAAAAAAAAGTTAAATTAATATAATATAAAAATGATTCCTCAAATTTTCCCGTGCATGGACCCACCTACGGGCAATAGCTAGTTTATAATATTTCACGTAATATTACGAATCCCAACACCCTCATAATAATCTATAACGTGTACTTAGTTAAAAAAAAATGCAAACGTTTATATGATAAAATCTAACACAAATTAACACTTCAAACTTTATCGCAAACTTCAATCAACCTTACCGTTGATGCAACCCTAGAAAACAAAACACTTCTGAAAACAGAACTTTATTTAAATATAGATAAGGTTCATAAAGACATCTGAGTTTTGGTTGACCAAATTATGTATATGTAAGGGAGCTACATAACATCTCTAGCTCCAATAGTTAACTTGCATGCGGAACCTGCAGGCCAATAATAAAAATTGTTGAGGAAAGCCGAAGATCGGGCTCAGTGGCGCGCTATAGGAGATACCTACGTCCAGCAATGGACTGCAATAGGTTGATGATTATGATGAATTAGAAATTAGAACATACTATTTTAATTATGAAAAGTTGTACCTACTTGATAAACAAAGTAGTAGGTAAGTAAATAAGTACTAAATAAGTTACAAAGCTTGTTTACCAAATTCTTGCCACGGCATAAATCATTAAGATTTAGGTGATATTTTTGAAAGTAACTTAGCTGAATTCTTTATTTTTTACTTCGTAAATAACGTCTAAGCAATAAAGTCAAGGTTCTATTTTCATAGGATAAATTAGAACAGTAAACTATTTTTGTGGAGTTCTTTGAAGGGGTTGGAAAAAACGAAATTGTGTTACGCTGAGTTAGTAGCGCTTTAAAGAAAGCATTATAAAAGTTTCGTAGGATAACTGACCTGGCATCTTGTTCTAAATTCTGAATTATTAAAACACACAATAATTTAAAGAGTTAAAACTATAGTGGTAAGAAATCATATTAAACTATTAACGGCTATTTACCACTTGAATATGTCATTTATGCTGACGTTTCAAAGTTATTTAGAAGCTCTTCAAAAAACGTCAGCATAAATGACAAATTCAAGTGGTAAATAGCCGTTAATAATATCATCAATAACACAATAATTTATTGAATAATTGGAAGACATTTCACTTTTAACTATAATTGATGCCTCTTACACTTACACGACTTCTGTGGCACGGTGGACGAGTGCTCAGCAGTTGTGAAGCAAGAAGTTGGGGTTGGGGTACTAGCTGTCGCCCGCGCCTTCGTTTGCGTGGAATTCGGGAACCGTACTTTTTTCCGGGATATAAAGTAGCCTATTCCCGGTCCTTGTCTATCTGTGTTTAAAATTTCAGCCAAATCGGTTCAGTGTCAGTGGTCGATATGTGATGTGATTAGTGTGATAGTGTGATTTGAGAAATAAGACATTGACTTGGCTCGAGTCTGGTTATGTATCCCCCCCCTTATGAAACGACAGGGTTCCGCGAATTCGGTTTATTTATTTTCGGCCTTCATTAGTAGCATTTTGTAAATTTTAATTGATGCGATAAATTTTGCGACGACACGAATGTGACGACACGGACGACTAATGGACAGAGTGTGGCTTAATGGTTTTGTTTTTACGACAGAACCCTAAATAAATGAGTGCAGTATGATGCCACTGAGTGTAGTAAGGTAGTAGGTTTGTACCATTCGTCTCGAAACACACAAATTTTGGGTGTTTGGGTGTTTGAATGTTTTTGTTTTTACAGCAAATTGAGACGGTCAATTCGACAGCGTCTGACCATAGCAGTTGCAGTCCCACCAAAGTTCTAAGTCTTATAGTCCAGCGTGGCACTGCAATGCTCAGAAGACGTTAGAAGTTATAGGATTTTTGGATAATTGTTACTCAATACACGAATTTCGTAGTGCAATAAATAAACAAATTTTGTATAGTACCTACATAAATAGATTATGATCTATACTTTCATCTTGGTTCACGCGAGCAAAACTGCTAGCATTTACTAATTATATTGCCCCATCAACAAGCTACTATAATAAATTATAATAGCAGAATCAGATAGAATACAATTATATTATTTGTAACTTATAGCACAGTAAAAGTAAAGTATAAACAAGTTTTTGATAAAAAATAATATCGTTAAATCATAGCTAATCAAAGCTACAAACACACAGTAAGGTAATATTTAAATATCTACTTAATTGCTATAATTTTTACGATATCAAAAACTTGTTAGACTTTACTTTTATTACAATCATATTCTTGTCAAAAATATATGACGTTAAAACACTTGTAATCAAAATTAGTTTTTTAATTAATACTTATAAAAGAAACATTTTTTCTTTCAAAACATTAGCCTCATCATACCATAGGGAGCTCATTAAACAAAATATCAAAAGAGACAGTTTTTTTCCGTCGGAAATAATTAAGTTATTTAGTAAAAGTCGTTAGTGTTTAATTAAATCAGAACAAGCGGTAACGAAGCGTACGAGTAGTCACGCCGGGCTAACAAACTCACTTTCAGGCTTCTCTCACTTACACTCAACGTACAGTGTTAATTGAGCTTTGCTGTACTCACTTTTAGATTCAATATCATTCACAAATAGATGCATACTTAAAATCAAAACTTGATAAGGTTTTTTAGAATTAAAGTTTCTTGTCCTTTATCCATCAACCCGCATTGGGTCCGCGTGGTGGATTATGAATTTATGACCCAATCATTCTCTCGAGAGAGTAGGCCAGTGTCCCAGCAGAGGGAATAATATAAGGCTGTTATGATGAAAGTTCTTTGTCCGAGAGCTCATCCGGGGAAGCACGAGTACGTAGTACCTACTACCACCATATATATTTCTGCTGCTGTTTAGTTTTGAAGTAATTTAACCAGTAACTATACACCGGTGTAATTACTGACACTAAGACTATTGACCTACGTTTCAGGTTGTCTTCTCTAGTATTATTACAATTATATTATCTAGTATTATACGTGTTATAACTTTTTTTTAATGCTAGTTTTTTTTGTTAAAACGTAATAAAAAGTAAACTTATACTTTAAAATTTCGGCACCAGATCACAGCAAAAAAGGGTATAGAAAACTACCACAGTTTCAATATTGGTTGGAGATCTGGGTATTTTCTATGTTTAGTAAAAAAATATCTATCTATGTATTGTATTGTATTAATTATATCAGTCATCTAGTACTCTTATCTGCGTAATTTAAAAAAATAGAAAAAAAAAAAGATTAGAGTTGAAACTGAGTAAATAACTCTATTATTTTAGGATGTGTTTAGTGCTCGTATTCTTTATGTGATGTGATTTTTTATTAAATTACCATATACAACGTTTTTACCTGGATTTTGGATTTAATTAACTTTTACCAGACATTCAACTTTACGTTATATCTAAAAAATATTATTTAAAATAAATTTAAAAAGTAATCTACATAATAAACCTACATAATTAGTATGAATCGTAACTTTTACATTTACTTACTTAATTTAAACACCAACTTATTTCTGTTACCTCATCCTGTATCTATTTAATAAAAGGCCAACTTTGGTTGGGTTATCAATTAATGATAACCCATAACCAAAGTTGGCCACCAACTCATACGAACTTGCTTAATCTTTTACCATTTATTTTAAAACAAAATATGAGTGCTTACCCGTTCAACCCACAATTTTTCTACCCAATATTATTTTTATCCGTTCAACCCAAAACATATGCTCCGTTCTACTCATTCCAAAAATCTAAGTCCCAGTGTTTTCTTAAAAAATACGCATGTTTACGTTTAAACATCAAACAGATGCCTTCTTGATATAATTTAATAAAAACTGAAAAAAATCTCAATATAAAAGATAATTAAAATGAACTTTACCAAACATTCGTAGCAGGTAAAAGTTCCATTACGTTCGGTTCGCACTTCACCGATCCATCAACACCATGCCAGAAATAAAGCCACATTTACACCTGCATTCACTAAAAATAGTAACCTTTTACCCGCAACCTTCAAACATCAAAGTCAAGATAATAGAGGGGCGGCAAGTTGAGGCAGTCAGCAGGTATTGCAGATATACCTTCATTATCCGTATATCCGTTTACGTTGGCATATTTTGTAATACACAAGAAGTAGGTATATTTTGTTTTACCTATATTTTTGAACTTTTGGAATAGTTACCTAGAGAAGGTGAATTACTACATATAGATATAAAACTATATCATTATAATAAATAAGGTACGGATATTATAAAACAAAAACATAAAATAGGTACTCGAATTGCAATTGCAAGCGTCCATAGGCTACGCTAATCGCTTACAATTAGGTGGGGGTCATATGCTTTATTGCCATGCCAATAAGTTGTCTAAAAAACCTACTCATATTTTTCTTTCTTTGAATATGTAAGGAACTCTTTTCCTAGTAACAAAGAACGATCAACAAAAAGCAAAGTATAGGTACATAGTTTATTATGTTACAGCAAAGTAAATTGACAAGCCATAAAATAATACACAAATTGCAATTGCCGCGCGTAATAAAATTGACACAGTTTTCTAACTTCATTCATTTTGCGAGTATATTTGTCACAAAGCAAACTCTGTTTTCTAGCAAAATTAGATTATAATTTCAACTCTAGTGCATTCGTTTTCATTCTAATTTAATTACACAAATTATGATAAGATATAAAATATTAACTAATATTAGAAAGTATAGCAAAACTAGTGATGTAATCTTACATAAAATTTTGTCAGACTCTGTAACTTTTTCCCCTAAAAACTAATGTTCCCTGATGTCATTCACTTCACTATTAATTTTTGTAAAAAAGTGCTAGCACCATAACTGTCAAAACGTGTTTTGCATTATTTGTCAGACTTTACGTCGGTGGCAACGCGCAAGTGATATCTCTGATGTTGTAAGTGTACGCTACGGTAACCGCTTACCATCAAGTGGTGGTACGCTTGGCTGCAACTTTAGCAGAATTATTGTGCCAAAAGCCATTTTAACCGAAACAAAACAAAGCTAAGTATTTTCACAAGCTTTAAAAAAATTACGGAATACTACTTTATGCAAGTAAAGCATGGGGGCGATAAAGAACGATGCAACATTGACACTTTGGTGTAAGCCGCTATCAATTTTTCAATGTTGGCAGCCAACGAATGACAGCCGCCCGGACGAAGTTGGCCGACCAATCAAAATGTTGATTTAATTTATTATTTTTCAGCATTTGTATTCGAGTTAGATTTTTAGTTGTTATTTTCGTATAGCAAAGTGTTTTTATAAGCCGTTTGGCGCACGGTAATAAGTAGATAGTTACGTTAAATTTACATAATGTTTTACCTAGTTTCGAGTCTTCATCAGGGCGAGTAAACAAGAAATGCCCACTATCTTTCGCGTAGCGTTTTATTATGTTATCTGTGGCAGAGTAAAAAAAAATGTCGCCAAATTAAATACATTTAAGTGTAACTCTTTTTATTTCTATATTTCAACAAACAGTTTCAGCAGCTATAGGTAAACTGATGTTTATACGCATTATATGATGCGCGAAAGAGCAACACGTGAACACAATAAAAAGCGCAGTCCTTTGTCATGTGAAATACCGACAATAGTTACGCAACTTTTAATTTCGGAATTCAAGTATCCGAACCCATTGAGACACGCGTACGACAAAATTAATTAGTTCCATCAATCACAACCCTGAATGGTGTCAGTTCTACACCGGCCCACTGCTTTTGAAAGACCAACTATCCAAAAAAAAAATGACTACAAAACCCTAAAAATTGTGTCTCGAATGGACCTTTGTGTGTCAACCCCTTTCGTTTGGTTTATTAAAAGTTGTGACTCTTTTCCGAGGCTACTGACGCCAGGGCGGAGATAAAGGGGCAATATTTTGAATATCCTGGTTTTAGGATTGACAGCAAAATAATTTAAGCTTGAGAGCTTGGGTCGTTCAACTTCGTTTACAAAATTAAAACAAAATTGTACATTCTGACGTAGCGGCGCGCTTGGTGATTCTGACAAATAATTATGTAAAATAATGTACCTACTCACCCTACCCATTAATATATGGAATTGATTAAGTACATTTTAAAATTAAAAAAGTTTTTTTTACATAGTACAGTTGAAATTTTGGTCTGTACATATATATATTTTATCATAAATGAGGGAAGGATTATTCTCATCTGTCACCTATATAGTTTTGTACTCTCAAGGTGACAGATCGCACAAAAAGAGGAATCTGTCACCCTTTTTGCAATTGGGTGACAGAGGAACATTAAATTCATTTTCAAATATGTTTCGAATCATATCAAGTGTGTCCATAAGGTATTTCTTAAAAATATCAATAATACAAATGACTTTATCTTAAAGATGACATAAGTAGTACATTATAAAGTTATAACATAACAAATTGGTTACTTGTTATCTAAAAAATGTTTTTTTCTTATATTTTATTTTAATTTATCCAAACCCTTCCAATTCAATATGAGTGTGGTGATACAAACGTACAGACATTCATCATTGAAATATTTACATTTGTATAGGCGTCAGTCATCTATCACTCGGTGACAGACAATGTGCGCGCGCCCTTTCACCTTTTGCTAGCTTTTTTATATTTCTAAAATATTCGGAATTAAATTAGGGGAGGAGTAACGATTGAATAATTTAGAAAAAAAAACTGTTTAAATTATTTTTATTTAGAAAGGTGATCGATTTTAAGCTACGATCAAAGAACTAAATTATGATATTAGTTTTCCAAGAAAACTACGCCTAGGGCAAAAACGTAGGCCACGTCACCATAACAAATTAAATAATTATAATAATAAGTAGGAATTTAATTTAATAAAGGTTTTAGCAGTCTATCTATTTTTTTTTCAACTAAAGTGTACGGCAAAAAAAATAAATCCCTAATAAAAGCCTTCGATAAACGGTATACCAACCAAATCTTAGCGCTAAATAGGAATAACCTACGCATTGTGGTCAGGGCCTTAACTGGACATTGTCGCCTTAAAAAGCACATGTTTAAGCTAAGGCTGAGTGACACACAAACCTGCAGACTGTGCAATGAGGCGGACGAAACGCCTGCGCATCTGCTAGGAGAGTGTGGACCACTAATGCAAAAACGTAGCATACATCTGGGTAGGCACATCCTCAGCCCAGATGAGCTAAGAGACATCACCCCCAAGCAAATCCTCCAGTTCTTGGTATCGGCAGGGCTTGGAGGTGAACTGTAAACGCCCCCCTTGGGGCGACAAAATGAGTGGCGAACACAATAGGCCTGCATGGCCGCAGTGTCATATTAGCCGCACCAATTTAATAAAAAAAAAAAAAAAAACGGCAAAAAATAGTAAGCGGTTACCGCATTCTATGGGCGCTTGCAATATCAGAGGTATCACTCACGGGTTGCAAATTTGCAATCCTTCGGACCGGAACATAGCAATGCCAACATTACTGCTTGACGGCAGAAAACTAGGTATGGTATTTGAAGTATTTATAATTAATAGTATATCTCATATAAGTTAATACGAGTACCTGCTATCATTTTGTTTTCAAAATTATCTCACTGGGCTTTAAAAGACGTGTGGATGTTATATTTAAATGTAATATTGTCACCATAAAATACCAACATAGATACACATACCTAGGCGTGGATGGTATCAAAAGTGACACAATACCTCTGTGACAATACATATTGGAATAACAATAAGCAAATTGGAATAACATTGAAAAAATGTCTCTTCTTCTGAATCATGAAAAAAATGATTTTTTTTTGAACGATCATAAAATAATTTACATTATATTTTGTTGTTAAAGGTAGGTACTTACTACATATTGTGAACTGTATTTTAAAAATAATAAATAAATATAAGAATATATATTTCTAATTGTCAATTTGGTTGTTTTTCTTTTCAGAGTCTAATTCAACTGCGGGGTCGGGACGGATAAGTTTACGAGCAAACACGCGGTCATTCTACAAACGTATTCCATTGTTAATATTAATTACGTAATGGTATGTACTATTATACAAGTATTATTCCTAACATTAAAAAGTATTTCGGTTAAAAATATATTATAACAGTAAGTTTTATTGTTAAAAAAGTCAAATCTCTTGAATTGAATAGAACAATAGGGATTAATTGTTGCACTTGAAATAACAGTTTATAAACAATGTTAAGCATGTTAAGCCCTTCAACTTTTGTTTAGATTGTGAGAAAAAATAACCCCAAATTATAAAAAACCTTTTTATTTTATACTATTATTAGCATTTGCGGTGCTTTTTTTTTTTTTTTCACACACAAAATGGTAAGTGGCATCTGTCCGCAGCTTTGGTCGTATAATATGCGAATTAAAAATTGTTTAAGAAGTTAGGTAGTTTGCCCATCTAAGTGACGTGACTCTACAATAGAACAGACAAAATCGATAGCGGGAAGAAATTGTAAAACTAATTATTATATTGACAGCGCAAAGTGCGATAAACAAAACTAGCCAGCTCGATCGATTAGATATTCCTTTAACGTTTATCACGTCACTTGGTGCTTCTAAGATGTGCTAACCTCCGTACGTACGGCGCGTAGCGATGGAAAAACCTGATAAATAACTGATGTAGGTATAAGTAAGTAACTAAGTTCGTATGAGTCAGTGGCCAACTCTGGTGACAGAGTTTCTAGGTCGCCCGAAGGCCTCTGTCATGGCCTTTGAAAAATCCGGGACCGCCTGCTTTACGTGTCCTTTGAAGCACGGGAGCGCGCAGTTGAAATTGCCACTGGCGGTCACTCATCCAAATGATGACTTACGCGGAACTATGCTTAACTTCGTTGATATTCTTAGCCAGCTACGTCAACTCCCTAAACTAGACCTAAACTAATACTAATAACCTACTTGAGGATTTCATGTCTATTTAACAAAAACGATCAATAAACAATGCTTTTGCACTATTTTAAAAAAGTTTGATAAGTCCACTCTCAAATAAAAATGTTTTTATATGACACTGGATTTACGCAAGTATCGCAAAAAAAAAACATTTTCGAACGCGAACACAATCAAACAATACCATAGATTAAACCGCTAAACTATCGGCTTTGGTTTTTTTACGGTAATAAATCTATAGACAACGATTTAACTATGAACTATTGAAATGAAATAAATAAAACGTGTTCCAGCAAATTGAATTGATATTTGGAATATTTTTACACCACTGCGATCTATCGTTTTGTGGTGTTCCCGAATTCTGACCAAGATTACAATAGATTCTTAATGGTGTGTATTTATCGGTTTAGTTAGACCTGTGGCTATAAAGTTAGTTTAATCAGACCTATATAATTAGACAAAATTGTCTACAAACTAGAGAAAGGTCTAAAATAAATATTTACTAGTACATTTTTTTCAACAAAAAACTAAAACGAGGGCGCATATCATAGCAATTTGAAAATTTGAACCATTTATCAATGACTTAAATTTCACTGATAGCTAACTTCAGTTGTGAAATAAAATACTTTACTGTAATTGAAGTGCAATTGAAGCCCCTAAATATATTTTTATTCTGTTATGGTAATGTTATAGAAAAATAAGAATCATAATCATAGGAAACATAAATCTTCTACTGTTTTGCAATATTGCAATTTTGTTTGCCTCTTGTTTGGGGGTTAGCGGTGCATGTAATAAATAAATTAGAACAGACAGAACGCGTTTGCATATTTTCCATTACATGTTGCAAAACATATATTAGGAAGTTATAAAGTTGGCCATAACTCTAGGAAATATAAAATAGGTAAGAATCCAGGCCTTGTTATTTTTTATTTGTAACCAAAAAATCTTAATTTTAATAAAAACCTGACATTTTATATGCTTTTATGATTTAATGATCGACTGAATTTTTGTGAAATAAAAAAGATTTGCCTAAGTAAACAACTTTTTTTATTCCACAAAAACAAATTAAACTTGCAAAAACGACTTCAAAACCCTGTTCAAATAAATTCTGAAAGTTCACCTTGGTAGGTAAGCATTACCCAAAAATGTGTTTGTTTACTGGTTTAGATTCTTAGAAATACTTAATCAAAAAGTTTTAAGTAACTTAGCAAGTAAGATCGTAAAATTGTTACTACGTTACTATAACCCCTGAACTCTATTTCAAATTGCCTCGCCAAAGTCGATCGGAATCAGACGAACCGTAGTAAAAAACTAAATGGTGCGTGAAAATTGTACATAATCGTAAATAAAGCCGCTCACAGTATACTAACAAAGCGACACTTTAGGTAACAATGACTCGACGTGTTCAAACCCTTTGCTCCTCTCCGTTCTGAATTAAAAGCTATAAATTTTGAGTCAAATTTGACGTTTTCTATGGTCGCGCAAAATCGCTCTTCTGAGATGAGATATTGGATTTCTGCACCCATAACCGCTCAATAACTTGAATGGCGAACCAGCTTTTGGCTCACCTGATGGTAAGCGGTTACCATAACCTATGGACGCTTGTAATACCAGAGGTAAACTTGCGCGTTGTCATCCTGAGACGTAGATTAAAAGACGATCACATGATTTGCCAGTAATTTTACAGTAAAATTTGTTTTATAATTTCAAACTCAAAATACTTTTATTAAATCAAATCACAACATAGAAACATCTTACAAGTGAATTTATGCTAGAAGACTGAGAATAAACGGCTCTTTAGTCGACTGGCCCCGGAAAAAACTGGCCCTACGGGGCCAGTTGACCTAATGCATTTAATTTATTTTAGCAACAAGAACACGTCTGGATTACTATTTTTTTGAGTGTGCTTTTGTCCAATACAGTTAATTTTATTATTACCTAATTAAGTTGTGAAAAATATGGATACTTGTTCTGAAATAAATAATTTTTATTTTATTTTTATTATTTATTTATAATAAAAAAATATAAAAAAACTAGAGCACAAGTTTCGGCTCTCGTTACTCTTGACGTAGGTAGTATTATTAAATTTAATTCCGTGACATCATCATAATATATTGACTGTACTTTATGCTTACAGCTTAAACTAGACAAATTATGTCCATAACTCACGACCCGTACGAAAGAACAACAAAACCCGACGTCACGGAGACCGAGCAGGAACAATTGGACATCCGACACACACTCTTTATTAAATTATAAAGAAAATAAACCGGTAACTTGTAGTTGTTACATCCGGCCGGACATTTTCTGACGTAATAACATATTCAGCTAAAGATTGTAATCAATTATCATAATGCACTAAGAAATCAGTTAGATTCCGCGTGACCGTTTGTTTTGCTATTATAAATACGACTGTACATTAGGTATTTTTTACTTTGTACTTTTCTCCAATTTTAGAAATATAAATAAACAAAAAAAAATAAAACTACCTGAAAAAACTGTTTTTTGTTGTAAATTATGAGGCATGGTCTGAATGTCTCGTTCGCTCTATTTCGCACCCTGGTATATTAAAATGATTATTGCTTTCTAAGGAACGAAACGAAAAATGCATTTTCGAATTTTTACTCGTAATAAGTTCCAGATATCAGATATGTAGAAAAGGATCAACTTATTCAATTAATATTATAACATAAAGTTTTTGCAGTACTTAGTACAAAAAAATAATTGCATCATCGTCTTATTTCTAAATCAGTATGTGCATACACTAATATAAAAATTCTATAGAATTTTACATAGGACTTACGTCATTCTGGTCCTCAGAAACGTCATGTTATTGCGAAGGGGATGACACCGGAAAGGGACGTGTGACGTGCCACGTGCCATAAGATTTTTTTTTGATGCAGAGAAAGGAAGTGACTTTTAAAACTCGTTTTAAAACTTTTGCAGAAAACATACTTAGATTTTTCTGAAAGAAAGTCAAAGACAAAACAGTAACCAGTGTTTTATGACAACCATGGATTTTTTTTTCGAAAAAGTTTATGTGCGCGGTTCTGCGCTCTCATAGTACGGTCACAGAACAGATATTAGTACTTGGACCTTCATGAGAAGAGGAAGGTTTATATTATACGTGTGCAAAGCCGGGGTTTGCTAGTGAATAAAACCCATAAAATCCGACTCAATGCTGTGTTGATTGAGGTAGTCCCAGCAACTAGGTCAATGCAAGCTTATTAGAAGTACGACTCGAGCTGCACATCGCTAGTTATCAGAGTTAGATCATGCCTTCGATAATAACACACTTTGACGTAGTCGATCCAAAGATTGGAACTTCGGAAATTTAATTTCCCTGATGCAGGCAGGTTTAAAGCAAGTGGGTAAGCTTGTAGAAGTCAGTAGCCAACATTTATTTTATGACGGTGGTTTTAGGCCGCCTAAAGGCTTACGTCATGGCCTGACTACAGCCATAGCCGGGTTTTCGAAGCGCTCAGATAAGAAAAGTGAGAATGACAAAGCTTGCGCCTGTTTCCCGCTCGCGATTTTTTGGTCAAATTTGTATTTTATAGCAAGCACTCTAACTAAGTGACCCTACTTCAGACAACCCAGCTACTCTAAGGTAAAATAATGATTATACTAATAGGTGTAGATACTAAGTAACACGAGCCTACATCTTTAGTATTCAGTGGTCTCTTGGTAGTTCCGACATAAGCACAAATTCAAAACAGCTTTACATGAAATCTAGTTCCATTTCCATGCGACCCAGCCTAGAAAAATCTGGCAACAAAGGCCGGGTTTTTTTTCGATGATACTTCTTTATCATGAAGCTGTGTGTGGTTCCAATCGAACTAGATAAGGCTCAAGCTAAGAAAAAGTGGTAAAAATTAAGAGTATAAATTCTAATAGGTAGGCAAGGCTATCAGCAAAGACATTGAGAATAATTGTTTATTTACTCTAAGGCAATGAGTAATTAAACCTTTTTAAAATTTGTTTGATTTATGGTATCCAAGTTTTACGGATGTTCAATACCGTGTCGAATGTCGATACAATAACCAACGACTTATATACACCAGATGCCAATAACTATAATTTGTTATTCCACGTAATAACTTTATGTTTTAACTTGAGACAATTTTCTTTTGAATAAATGAGGCATGTCGTTGTCGGTGCCTGATTACAAAGTTAACGATCCAGGATATTCTTTTCTGAATTACTTGTTCTAAGTAATAATAAGAACCATCAGTACCTTTCGTGTTGCGGATGTTTATGGCACCCCGGTAACTGGTTACCACCAGGTGGGTCAACTATATCATGAACCTATTTGCCTCAGATTAATATAAAAAGACCATGAACTTATAAGCTTAGCTAAAAACTTGGTACTTAATTCCTATTTTGTCCTATAAAGTGTCGCGGCTTATGTTTCTTGTTGTAACATAAGCCGCAATTCTTTGGCTGCGATAGTTGACTCCAGTCTATCTGGCGATAATCATGGAATTATGTGTTCTTTGTTTTTCTTTGATAGTTCAAAATCATCATCATTCACAATCACAGCCTGACTCCACCTTTGCTGGGATAAATAAATAAAATAAAAATAAATAAATAATGCTCGACAATCCACACAGCATCATCAGCCCTAAGATAAGTTACTGTTTAAACAGAGCTGTGTTATGGTACTAGATGACTGATATATACATAATACAATACAATACATAGATAGATATTTTTTATTATATATAGAAAATACCCAGAACACACGGAACAATTATTTGTAGATCGTACAAACATTTGACCCGAGGCGGGAATCGAACCCGCAACCTCCGCGTCGCAGGCGGACCTGCGCCCGCTTCGCCACATCGGTCGTCATAAGCTTCCCTTAGTTTGTGCCTTCTACCTCCATCCTGCGTTAATCTGTTCCATTTACGACTTATTTTGACTAAGAATGTGTCGGTTGTTTTCGTCATTAAGTTATGTCATTCTTGAACACGTCTAGAGCCTTGTAATTAGCTTAGTTTTCTAATTGACTCCCGTGGGCCTTCTGGCCTAGATATTGTTTGCTTCAAAGTGAATTATGCTAGCTTGATGTCCTTAGGGAACTAAACATATATACATATATATATAACATAGTGCCATAAGATTCAAAGATTTATATTTTAAATAGTAGGTAGGATGGTTGGTAATATTTAAAAAAAAGTTCATTAAGTATCTATCTATAAAAAAATGGTAAATTACCATGCCCTCAAAACGTAAGCAAAAACCAAATCAAGCGGATTACATTTTGATTTTTTTTTTTTTTGGTTGTCTTTCAACTCTTATTATCTATCCTATTGAAAATGAGCGCATGCCATGCTACTAGGCTCGAAATTAATGTCAATACAACTACAGCTTCATTTTATTGACAATAGCGCCATCTGCAGATTAACTATTGAACTAAATGGTTAAAAACTCGTCATCAAGCGGAACTGATACTGCGCTAACCGCTAGTGTAATCAATATGTGGGTAAAAGTTGCGATAATGAAACGGTAGATGACACTACCCAAAATAATTTGATAGGTCTAAAATTATAATAAGATAGAAGCTCTCACGATAGAAACTAGGAAATCCTGCTTTTCTGTCATCATACCTACCTATGATACAGCAAGCAGGTAAAGACCTACCCAGCTAGAAGCAGACATCAAGGATAAGTATTTTAACCGACTTCAAAAGTCAAGCGGGCGTAGACAGCTTCCCAGCTGTGGTACGCGCCCGCTGCGGCGCCGCACTGCGCCGCTGAGTGTGCTTTTGTCCAATACAATTACGTTAATATTACCTTGCTAAGTTGTGTTAAATATGGAATATTTTCTGAATTTTTTAATTTTTTTATTTATTAAAAATGAAGGAAGTTATCATATCAACTCAACCCTCAACTGTACCTATGTTTTTTTGTTTTTACGCGATTTCTCCACCAATTCATGAATTGATTTTGATGATTCTTTTTTTTTATACTATTATGGTCATACTTCGGAGGTGGTCAATTAAACTTTATTGGAATTGATTCAGCGCTTTTAAAACAGCCACAATCCATCGAAACACATTTTAGTTTGTACATGACTACATGGAAGCCGGTGTTTTTTTTTTCAAAACCTTATTTCTTATTGGTCATATAAGGAACTCGAAAAACTTATCCTACCCTAATAGGTACCTACCTACTTGCTTACCAACTATAAATAATATTATTTAAGAAAACCAAAACCTTCAGAAACCTGTATGCTAGCGGGTCTTGTACGGACGGCCGTTTTAGGATATTTTCTTGTAAAAGATATTCCTTCGGCCTTCGAGGATAAAATACGTAACGAGGCGTTGTCTTTGACAGGGTATACCTTTGTAACAGGTGATGATGGAAAAAGTAGTCCGTACAAAATCATTATGAGGTTGTTTGGTTCCTCGGTGGCTTTATCAACCGAAACGCATAGAGATTCGGGAATAAATTGCGGTGTTGCATCTCAGCATTTGTAGATTCTTTTGTTCATTTGACGACATGGTGCTTATAGCTGCGTTTCCACCAGAGATGTGAGAGGATGTGTAGCGAGGGATGTGTTAGGAACCAATAGAATCACTTCATTAAAGCTGGGCAGAGCGAGGATATGTAAATGAAGTGACACATCCCTCCTTAATAATCAAACGCATCCCTCGCACATGTCTGGTGGAAACGCAGCTTTACTCTTAGATCTAACGACAGTTTCGATCCAATCCCAATTTCAATTTACTGCTGTCAAATTTTTGTACCCTATCTTGAAAACAATCTAGAAAGGTAGAATTTAGTGCTAGGTTTGCAGTTTTGTACTCAAGATGTGCTCAAGAGTACGAAGTGTCATATTCCAATACTTGTCCAATACCAATCGCATTCAAGAGTAATGGCCCATTTACACCATACCATAATTGCATGCAAGAATTGCCTTGTCAAATTGATTTTAGAACAAAAATGTTCTGAAATGAAATTGACAAGGTAATTCTTGCATGCAGTTATGGTATCGTGTAATGGGGCCCTATGTAATATTCCAGCGGTGTTCGAGTGTCCGGTGAGAAGCGAAGGGTTGAGAGTTTGATCTTCGCTGAGGGTACTAATATCTGTTCTGTGGCTGCGGGACAAATATTTGCGTGGCCTGCAAATATTTGTTCCGTGTCTGGGCTTGGGTTTGTATGTATTCTATACATGTATGTATTAAAAAAAAGTATAAATTGTGCTTTATTTTACAGTAACATGTTTTCTACTTGGATCTCTATAATTGCTTAGCACTTAGGTAGGTACTTAATAAGATAATTTTATAAAAAAACTACACGGTTCATACTGTACATAGATAGATAGATAGATAGATAACACTTGATTGTACACCACACCGAAAACAAGGAAATAAAAGCTTAAAAACAAAAAATTGCGGAAGTACAATAAGCGGCCTTATCGCTGAAAGCGATCTCTTCCAGACAACCTTAGGATGGACAGAGACAACGAGTACGTTAAGGGGCGGTCACGTTTATAATGATAATCATGATAATGTTATTAATATTATACATAATAATATTACTATATAACTGTGGTCGACCTTGGAACTCCAGAAGCCACAGTAAAAGCTGCGGTAAAAGCCAATAGATATGTCGAATAATATCTTAGTTAGTTCTCCCGAATGGCAGAGATAAAATCTAACGACCAATAAAACAGTCCTGACCCTGATCTAGGATTCTCGTATTATGTCAAGGGGAGCTCAGTAATAGTTAGCCAGTTAGCCTTACTCCACAATATACCTACCAACCAGAAAACATTGTTTTCGTTAAGAGTAGTAGAGTTCTTTGTTAAAGAGCCTGTCCGGGGAAGAACCACCTCACCTATTTCTGCCGCCAAGTAATGTTCGCATTGCTGTGTTCCGGTTCAAAGGGTATGGTTTCCGATGAAATTACAGGCGCATGAGACGTAGATCTTGATGTTGCAAGCGTACATAGGGGCGCTCGTGACGTAGCTGGCTAAGTTGTTCTTAACAGATCAACGATGTTAAGCACTGTTCCGTGGGGTCATCATTTGGATTTGTGACCGCCAGTGGCAATTTCAATTGAGCGCTCCCGTGCTTCGGAGGGCACGTTAAGCAGTCGGTCCCGGCTTTTTCAAAGTTGTTGCCTTCGGGCGTCCTAGAAACTCTGTCACCAGAGTTGGCCACTGACTCATACAAACGAACGAACGAACGAAGCGTACATAGGCTACGGTAACCGCTTACCATCAAGTGGACCGTACGCTTGGTTGCCACTTTAGTGGTATAAAAAAACACAGACTTTTGTTTACATTGGATTACAATAATATAACCGAATAATATTTCTTTAAGTTTAGGAAAGTTAACCGAATAATCAATAATCATAATTTCGTAGTAAGTATAGGATTGCTGAAAATGAAAAAAGATCAAAAAAAAGGAGCAGAGGCAGAATCTAATTTTATTTAGTAGCAAATATTTTGATGTGGGTTTGATATAGGCACTGCGGGTTCAATTTCAACTGACAATTTGGGTCTCCTGTCAATTTTATAAAAAAAAATGTATAAAATACGAAATATATAGAAAAATAAGTCATACATTATTAAAAATAACAAAGATTGGAGCGAGATGGCCGAAATAGCGCTGGGTCATAGGAATATAAACTTTAAACGGCGCGGTGGGCGAAGGTCCGCCTGCGACACAAAAGGTCGCGGGTTGGATTCCCGCCTTGGGACAAATATTTGTACGATCTGATAATATTGGTTCCGGGTGTTCTGGGTATTTTCTATGTATAATAAAAATATCTATGTATTGTATTGTATTTAGTATATATCAGTCATCTAGTACTCATAATATAGCTCTGTTTAACGGCAGCTTACCTTGAGGCTAGATGATGCTGTGTGGATTGTCCAGCATTATTTATTTATTTATACTATTTTCGCTTGTATTTCAAAGTTCGCTTAAGTATTTCAAAAATCGAATCTATGTTTGCTATTTCATCTTGTTACTTTTTTGATATAAATTGTACAGTAGGTATTCATTCAGACTCATATTTCATTGACTCAAGATTATCAAGCCACCATACATCACTTTGTTAATTGATCAGTTTTTCTAGCATATAACTTCACGGGTGGTTGACTTGTGAACGGTGTATCTGTGGCAAACCGTTGTTGTGTAATATACTGCAAGTAACCGTTCACTAGGGCCGGAGGTAGGACTAATAAATGGGGCACACATTATTTTCAAGTAGGGTAATCTCGGTTGAAGTTCATGCAAGGGTTGACGATGACGATGTCTCGCTTTTGATGCAGTTATAGTCAGACGTTTTCATTTCAAATGACTATTTACTAGCTACCCGTGGCATTGCTTATGTGGTACAAGGATAAAAAGTGGTCGCAGTTTTAATCCAAGTTCTAAACTCTCTACATACAAAAAATATCGAAATTGGTTTAGCTATCACGACGTGATTGATCCAAACAATACTTGCAAACATTCGAATATTTGATATAAGTGTGATATAAGTAACCTGAAAAAACAGTGAAATAGAATTTGAATACGTGCGTGAAATAACAAACCAATCTTTTTTTTGCCCCATTACACTAAATGCGGCCCTGCAATAATTAAACTACCTGCATAATTAGATGATTGCGAGTATGTACGTACTATTTATTGTTCAATGGCTCAATCTTAACCACTGGTTTAAATGAACATGATTTTGGCCTGCTAATACTTTTGGCTAGTTAAAATTTATTGCTTTTTATATTACTAAACTTCATCCTAATTGCTTTATACGTTCATTGTTGCATTTTATTTATTTATTTATTTACTTTAATTAAAACAGGATTAATCCCAATCACAATAATTAAAGACAGAAAATAATAATAATTAAATGATAAGTACAATAATATAAAATACTGATGATAATAATTTTAACAGATTTTATATTACGGTTATGGTTTAGTAGGTATGTATAGTTCTCTCAGCGGATCTAGGCTTCCGTGAAGTTAGCCGTTTGTGATGCGCAAAGACAATTTAGTTAGAAAAAGCTCCATTGCGCATCGAAACGGCTGACTTCACGGAAGCCTAGATCCGCCGAGAGAACTATACTTTATTTAATTTGTTACTAGTGGAATGCAACGCGACTTTCTCTTCGATGACTTTTTTTGTTGAATTTCGGGAATTCCTCGTCGTTTTTTACTATGAAACCTTAGGCCTTAGTCAATCAGGGAAAAAATTAAAATAAACGTTTGCATAATCTGCAAATATTTGTTTTTGGTCTCTGAGGGTTGTAAAATTATGGTAGGTAGGTACGTAGTTCCGTTAATTTAGGAAAGTGACAGTTGAATGTGTTGAATAAATAGAAGAAATAGAAGTAAGAAAAACAAATAATTAGGTAGGTTTGTTAATTTTACAATTTTTGTATTTTTTCTATACCAAAGACTTAAACGCGTATCTTTAAGGTTTATTTGTTTTTATAGCAAAACTTGTTCAATTTTGAGGTGTTTCTATAACCAACACTTATAGTTCAAACAATAAACAATACCTTACAAAAAGACTACCTTGCTGTGGTTCGATATTCTGTCTGCTAATTGTCTAAATCGCGCAAACAAAGTTTTTCAACTAATTAGCTCAATACCCGGCAATTGAGTAAACCTGTGGGGTGTCCGTATATACTTAGTGAACCAGATAGGTTATCTGGTCTAAATAACTTAGGTTCACGACGAAGTTACTCGAGAGGCATTACAATTTGTAAGCTGTGTACCGAGCAATAACATTGTGTTTCCTATTATGCAATTGCGAAAACCCGACGCCATTTGTGTTCTTTCTAGTTGGGTGGTACTACTAAAGTATATGATTTGACATCCTAATTTTTGAATATTTTTTGACTATTCTATCTTATTTCGTAACTATTTAGTTGATTATTAAATAATAAATCAATCTTTGGTTTTTACTAATTTGATCTTTCAGTGGATTTTATTTCTAAACTTGTTGTTTCATAAAATTATTAATAGCCGCATACAATAAAAAACTTAAAGTAAACGGTATCAAAGTAAAAAAATTTCACTGGGGTCACTATGAAACCTACAAATCCTACAATACCTAGTCGTTTCTGACTAATCGTTTTAACTAACACCTTTACTTCGAACTAGTGGAGCGCTCGTGACGTAGCTGGCTCAGTTGTTCTTAACAGATCAACGAAGTTAAGCTCTGTTCCGTGGGGTCATCATTTGGATAGGTGACCGCCAGTGGCAATTTCAACTGAGCGCTCCCGTGCTTCGGAGGGCACGTTAAGCAGTCAGTCCCGGCTTTTTCAAAGTTGTTAGGCCATGACAGAGGTCTTCGGGCAGCCTAGAAACTCTGTCACCAGAGTTGGCCATTGACTCACACGAACGAACGAAAGCAGTTGTATTGAATGGTAATATGTTACAATATAACATTTTAATTAAAACTGGAAAAATAGCATGATCTCTGTTTTAACATACAATGTTGTTTTTCTAAAAGGCAAAGGCGACGTCGAGTCGGCGACAGCGTCGGTACTAGTATTTTTCATTTGCTTTTTACGATGTCGATGTTTTCGCTTAGCTCCTCGCTGTGACGGGAGGGGAAAGATTGAAAGTGTGAATATGACTTTATTTATTAAAGGAAAATAAACAGTACTGGCATTTTATCTATGAGGTCTCTATCTATGCATATAAAATGTCTTTGATGTTATTGCATTCGCAGAAATGGGTCTATCATCGTCACACACACTAACTTGTACCCATCAACATGGTTTTTATAGAATTTATCCGATAGAAATTTTTGTGTAATCATGTATGACTCATCATGACTGCCTTCTAATGTTCCCACTGCTGGGACACCGAAGGCCTACTTTCAAGTGAGAGTGATTGGGTCTTAATGCACTACGCGGATCCAATGCGGATTGGTGGATGGTACATGTCTTTCTAATTAGTTCCTGGACATGCCGGTTTCCTCCTTCACCGTATGAGAGCACTGGCATTGCGCGATCAATCATCATGCGGCAATGTGTGACTGTGACTTTGATATTTTATCACCTTAAAATGTGTAATTATATTGAAATATAGACCGATTATATTATAGCACTGTAGCGCAAATGAATCCAACTTATATACGTTGTTCCGAACTAAAGTAGGTAATTGTTTACAGTTTTTGGTGCGTACGTTTGGCGCGGTCATGTAGTCTAGTCACGGCGTTTTGCCAACACTGGTAGGCACACAAATAAAACCTGGCAACTTATAAAAAATGCATAGAAAAAAAAAGTCCTGGCGCGCGAAAGTCTCATTCTATTTTCAAAAAAAGTTACGCATAGCATTGTTGGTTATTTTAATTCCTGAACGTATTCAGGCAATCTCGCCTTTGTGTCGAAACCTTCATGGCAGCTGTACACTCTCGCCAAGACCTCCGAGGCAGGCCGAGCGTGAAAGTCTATACAAGTTGTAAAAAGACGACTCCCACTGAAAACTAAATGGGGTGCTGTACAGCACCCCAAAACCCAATCAAAAATAAAATTTACCGTCCAAATCTGATTGCAGGGGCTGTTTTCGGTAGTAGTCTTTTTACACCTTTTATAGAACGCATTGAAACAAAATGCAATCGTTTTTTAGTCTCCACCACCAGGTGAGAGACCACTCAGGGTTTTTTTTGTGCTAAGGTGCTTGAACTTACTACGAACGAAACAGATGACAGTTTAAATGAACGCTTGACTACACTTGCCCAAAGCCCTCCGTCGAGTGCGAGAGTGTACAGCCAGCATCAGATAATTTGCCTTGCATATTCATTGCTATTTGCGTCCGTTTCGTTCATAGCGAGTCGACATTCAGGGAATCTGTTTGTGCGAGATTGTTTCCGAACTTCATGCCCCGAACGGGACAAACAACTGTGATGTCCCAATAAAAATAATAATGTCGGCGCCGCGTTGACGGTTATCTAAGCTTGGAGCCAGTGATGATTTTCTCACGTCATAATGCCTTAAGCATCATCTATTACTTCAAATTGAGCGTGAATTGAGGTTCAAACAAGAATTTTCTAGCAGTTTTGTTCTAAATAATATTTGCTCGAGACTAGAATAATGGATTCTGGAAAACCGACTTTATAGTCATTATCATTCAGCCAATAGACAACCACAGCTAGACAAAGACCGCTCCCAATGAGTGCCATGTCCGATCTTAAGCTTTCACTATCCAACGACTTATAACGACAGCGACCACTTATAATGTCATCGGTGCATCAAGTCACCAAGGGGGATGGCCTATTTCGTTTTCAAAATCGTTCGGGAACCTTTATTTATAACATTAGTTTTGGCGGCAACCGGGAGACATTTTGATATAACAATCTCCAAGTAAACATGACCAGTAAAAGAAAAAAAACATATTTTTTTTAAAGCCAAGCGCTTTTCTGAGATTTTTATGTGGAGTTGCTTTGGTGGACTTAAAACTATACTCAATGACGTAAATTCCATACTGATAGCCACTGGTCTATAAGAATCAATATTGTTGAATTAGATCTAAGTAGATGAAGAGAATGTATTGTGTGTGATCTGACTCTCATTTCTGTTTAAATTTGGAGTATTCGTATACTTAGTAATAATATACCATTCAATAAAATACCCAATTTCATTACATGAATGGTAACTTCCAATTTAATTATTCACATTGTTTGTCCTGAATATCCTCCGTTCGAATGGCCGGCCGTCCCGTACCGCGTGACGTCATACTCCTCTTTTTTCTTTTTAAATTAGATGACATTAACATAATGCACATAAGAATGCACATAATAATAAATTAAATACGCATATTTTAAGTATGCTAACAATAAACAGTACAAAATCCACAAAGGAAAAGATAATTGCAATGTTAGCTCTGTGAGATGGGGCCAAACTTCTGAACGGAGGTCATGGGTTTGAAACTCGGCCGTGCAGCAATATCATTTCCTTCGATATTTATTGTGAGCGCAATGCCATGACCTCTCTCGTTTCATCACCAGGGGCAAGTACTCCTACTACACATTCTCACAGCTTTAAGACACATCTCTGGTGGATAAACACCCTTATGTCCAAGTTAATAAAGATAACTCACCCATTCTGCTGTTGTTCTTCATCAGCGTCATTGCTGTGGAGTGACTCCAACATCTGAATCTTCAACATTGTGGATCACATGACAGATGACGTCACTACACTACACTAGTATTAATTAAACACTGTCATTCACTAGTTAACACAACCAATCCTTTGGCTTCAGTCGACCTGTAACAAAGAAAATACAATAACTATTTTTTTACTAGGTACTAATTGTGGCAACCAAGCGTACGCCCCACCGTTTACCGTAGCCTACATACGCTGCAATATCTGAGATATTACACGTTGCACCCTGAGACAGATCTAAATTCATATGTGTCTGTAATTTCACCGGAAACCATACCATTCGAACCGGGACACAGCAATGCGAGCATTAGCGGCAGTAATATGTTTGGTGGTAGTTCTTCACTGGACGAGCTAAGAGCTAATGAAATTATGATTGATAATAAATACCATAACAGCTGCAGGTTTATCCAAAGCTTCAAGTACTGCGTGGCACTGCACTACGCTCTCCATCGCGAGACGTTACTAAATAAGGCAGTCAGTCCCGGAAACCTCAGAGGTCTAGCTATATTTTAAATGATTGTGTTCAATCATCAAAAATATATTTCTCGTAGTCCACGCTTTGCTTAGTTTGGGTGAATGGTTCCCATGTTAGCGCATAATTATTTATTTATTTAAACCTTCTAGCGTCTATTGATATACGAGTATGAAAGTTAAAGATATTCTCTGTAGATAAAAGTTTGCTTCTTGGAAAGAGCAGCGCTTGGAATCGTATAATCGATAGCGATACCGATTATAAAGTATCGCGTGCTAACTTCCAACTTTGCCAATAACAACTTCAAAGATCTCTAAGTAAAGCTACGACCAAACAAGCGCGGCACGCTCTACGAACGAAAAGGATCAGCACCGCCTTTGCACAATCGACAGCCTACCGGAGCGGGGATGAGACGTGAATATTGTCTAACGATAATTAAACTCAAATTCAAAACATAATATTTTTATTCAATAAAATCACAAGGATCATTTTGAAACGTGTTAAAGCTAAGTGAATTTATGATAATTCTCTTGCTTGGGATACACAATAGCTCAATCATTTTGATGGCAAATTATTTCCCAGTTTCAAACACAATTATTGTAATCCTCAGATCAGCTAATAGAAGTTCACTTGGGTTAGAATACACACACAAACAAAAGGCTTGGTATTTTTTTTTTATGTCAGCAAGTGACCAGACGGTCAAGTCGCCCGCCTGATGTTAAGTACCACGGCTGACTATAACAGTTGCAGTGCCACCTAAAGCTTAAAGTTTTTAAGTTCAGCGTGGCACTGCACTGCGCTCATTACCCCGAGACGTAAAGTCTCTTTTGCCCAGTAATTTATGCCCTTCAAACCTAAACACAGTAACGCTTGCACACGACTGCTTGGGAGGTAGAATATCTGGCACTGGGGTACCACTGCAGTGACGGACCAAGACGGACTCTTGCTGAAGTTTAGCTGAAGTTTTTCTTGGTTATCGATTTTTAGAGTTATATGATCTGTCCTCTGCCAATTCAAGTTGTAGCTTAGTTTTGTTTTGTGTTTTTTTACGACGATACGTAGTTAGCGCCCACGTCTCGGTGCCATAAGTCATCACTTGCAACAAGCACTGTCTTTAATTCTTACAGGTAGTAAAGACCAGCACTAATACTTCTGCTCCACATCTCTGGCGTTGTACCCTCAAATTTTGATACGAAGCCTTATAAATAAATAAAACGAGCTCTTCAAATGTAATAATAAAAAGTTTAAAAAACAATATAAAAGGTGTCAGCCAGGGCAGGCATCAACTGTACCTCTGGTGATTACCATCAGACATGCTTTGAGCCTTTTATATTTTTTTAGGCTTAATTAACGTATAGCCTACAGCTATATTCAC
The DNA here is from genome assembly GCA_951394395.1 of Colostygia pectinataria. Taxonomy (NCBI): domain Eukaryota; kingdom Metazoa; phylum Arthropoda; class Insecta; order Lepidoptera; family Geometridae; genus Colostygia; species Colostygia pectinataria. The sequence goes on from OX596363.1 coordinate 6,705,772, forward strand.
AACTTACGTTTGCTTCCACGTGCAAAAAAAGTAATGATAAATTCCGCAGTTGCTAAGGCGCGCCGCCTGGCGTCGTTATCGACGTAGCTTTGTAGAATTTCAAAGAATTCTCATAACCGCCTCGGAAGTTGTTTGATTGTTGTGTTGATTAATTAGAATAGTTAACGCCATTATGGGAAAAATATTGAAAGTAAATAGTACAGTGCACACTACTGCTTACAGATCTGGCATTGTGGTGGTACCCTACCCACCAAGACGGACTCTTGCTGAAGAAAAACAGTAAAAATATCAACAGTATAAAATCCATACAGAGGCACTTATTATTAATCATACAAAATTACACTTTCAATTTAATTAAATAGTCAAACAAATGAGAAATGAGAGCGCTTATCTATGCTTCGTAACGATTTGAATAAATGACAAAATACCACGCACCGCTTTTATTTGACACAAAACCGTTTCAAAACAAAAGAACAACGATATCGCGTACCTGAGCGGTATATTACACCAATTATATTATTATTTATTCTCTAAACAAGTTCTAATGAGCTTCATGTATACCACGATGCTTTGATATTCAGGGTTAAAAGTTATAAATTATGTAAGTGGGCTGATTTTCCACGAAATTATCGTCATGTTAAATTTACCACGTAGCACCCTCTACGGTCGTAGCTCGTCGTAGCTGTCCAAATTATAATAATAAAATTACAAAATGAATATTTGTTATTTTATACCAAGCACTGTTTTTAGTTGGAATCGTCACTTCATTCTGTTGCTTGCGTTATTGAATCTTTCCCTTGCACCCCCGTCCCTTTCTAGCGCAGGTAGCAAAATGCACAAATCATCCCCAAAACCCAAAAACGAAGCTTTTTTTCAATATGAATCCTAAATCGCGATATCGATATTTTTCTGCCATTTAAGTAAATGTAGAATTCTCTGAACATTGTGATTGGAGAGTCCGTTTCTACGCGGGAAGTGTGACCTTGTACAACGTAAAATGCAAGGCGCATAAACATTGGTTGGACGTGACGTACTGGTTGTACGAAACGTATCATTGCTGGCTTTACGCTGGGATGTTGGAAAGTGTAGTGCTTAGCACTCGACCCCACCGACGTAGAAGTTTTGACTTTCCTTTTGTTTGTATAAAGTCGAACTACCTTGCATGTCTAGCAAAATCTGTAAGAATGAAAGTAGCTGACACTCGAGTCTAATCAAGGACAAATTTTTGTTTAGAAAGATCTCAAACTATTACATTAATAAGGCTCGGTTTCTTCAATTTTATTAACCATCCATTTATCTAGGTACTAATATTATAAAGAGAGAAGATTTGTATGTTTGTATTTCTGTATTTTTGTTTGTTACGAATAAACTCAAAAACTACTAGTTGTAAATAATGTAACTAAATTTATTACATAATAAAAATGTTGACAATAAGTGGCCTTGACTAGCGACAAACTTTTTGACATTATCATTCAATAATTTTCATCCCAATAACATTAATTTTAAACCATAACATTCTGTACAATGTTAAAAAATATACATCAAAACACGTAACTTTTCTGGAAAAATATGAGTACATTCTGTTTAATCCTTACTCCACGATTCTACAAAACAATCCACTCCAAAGCATTACCTAATGACCCCCATTTGCCGGCAGATGTCGCAATAACAGCAATATCTTCAAGAGTTTAATGGCGAGAGCATCAATAAATTGCTTACTTTTGTTTGGCTCAGGTGCTTTCTTGGCGTCTGAATAATACAAGAGATTTTGCTAAAAAGTACTGAGACACAGCTCAGCAAGATTCCAAGCTAGTTAACACATATTAAAACACCCAACACATAAAGTACCTACCTACTGCCGGAGAATCGTGGCCGCGTCATAAAGTTAGCCGTTTCGATGCGCAATGGAGCTTTTTCGAACTAAATAGGCATAGTGACTGATTTTGACAAACTGTTCTCTTGTGTTCAGAAGTAGGTATCGACTTCATGCAAAAATTTATAGTTTAGTAATAGTTAATTCTGCAATTTTGTTTCATGCCACCAATCAGAGAACCAAAATGCTCTGATTGGTTGGTTGTTGATTACTGTATTTTGTAGTTTTATTTTATTAAAAATATTATCTGTCTCGCATTTAATGTAAAAAGGAATATGGTTTTTATATTCCTTGAATTCTTTTTCATATGGTAGAGACGTAATTTTAGTGATTCTTGGTTACTGTCATTATGCCTATTGTCTTAACGCACTTCACGATGGCCGAGATCCTTTGGCTATAATACTAAACACATACATAGTCCTATCACATCCAGGATTCCCTGTTTCCTTGGTTGTTATATTTGTAGATATTTTGTAAATATTTATAGATTGAGCTAAATGTGCAAACATTATTTACCATACCAATATGGTGTGTTGGATTGTGGTAGTAATTCATAAAGCGATAGAAATTCCGGCGTTGAATATTTCAATCTTCGAAGATTGGTGTTCGAAATTCGAATTTTGAATTCGATAATCTAATAACAAGGACTTTATAAAAAAGTCCTCGCCTAATCATAATAAGAAATCGCCTTACAAAAAAACAAACAGTCGAATTGACAACCGCCTCTTTTTTGGAATTCGGTTAAAAACTTAACCAGCACTTACTGACACTAAAAAAGCCGTTTTTGGAGCACATATTTCACTCTAAATCCTGTTAATCCAATGCTGGGGCCTTACTTTGAGCTTAAAGAAGTATTGGTTTGGAATATAACATTTCATGACAACCTACGCCAAATTCAACCTTGATTCCAAGAGTACAAAATTTACGGAAGTAAATTAGAATTAGGAGTTTTCGATTCGAGATTAAAAAAAAAGTAGTTCCGATTGCTTTGACAGATGGCGCTATCTGCCCTACTGCCACACTGGGAAACTCCGTTTTTGTTTCGTCTCGTGTCAAGCGGAAGGTTGTGGGTTCATGTCCTGCTTGAGGCAAAATAATTTAACTCCAGCACGACCAAAGTTAATGTACTTCGTAGTACGTACTATGACTTTGACACCAGCCAGAGGTATGACAGACAGTGACAGCAGGAGCAACCAATGTTGAATTCCCTACACATTCACCATAGCTCGCCAAACGTAGTGCTTACATTCTCTTGGGCTCGCCAGTTAAGCTACCGCCATCTAAATAGACAACTTTTTTTTTTAATAACTTGAGACGAAAAGGCCTCATTATATTGAAACTGGGACTGTGATTGCGTTGAAGAGTAAGGTTCCCTGATCAGAGCATAAGCTGTAATTTTGTTCACCTTATTATCTCAAAGCAATTAATTTTTCTCAAAGGCAATTTTTCTCGCTCGATCATAAAATAAAATAATATTAACGATGTTGCGTAGGTGTGTGTATGATGCATGCGTCATTGCAACCTTATGGATGGTGCGGAGAGCGTAAAATGACATGTTTAAAAATAGTTTTATCTGAAATAGTTAGAACCCACGTCATTAGTGGCATATTATGAACATACTAGGTCGTGTGTATCACCTGTCATTTTCAAATACTCGATAAAATACAGCCAGATCTTGTCAGTCTTTGTTTCATGATAGATATTGGCACCAGATTTTAACAACATTATTTAGTACTTAATTTGATGTAAAAAATATCACGAATTTCATATTCATCAGAGGTCAGTACTATGTGACTGTTGAGTGTGTTATAAAATAATAGTCTTACTAATATTTTATAGCGGAAAGTTTGTATGACCTGTATAAAATTTGACACAAATATTTGAAGTCTGGATGATGGGAAGAAACCCTACTATTTATCCCGGAAAAATGTTTAATTCCCGTGGAATAAATAACCGTAACACGTGGGCCGCAGGTAGTGTTAAACAAATGCTTTAGCTATTCTTCAAAGCTGTGTGATACCCAAAAAGTACGCGAAAGATAAGAAATACCATTTTACTTGTAAACGTGAGTGGGATAAAGCTAAATGTTTGCATACAAATGAAGGTTTGAAACGGTACATGTACTTAGATCACTACTCACCTTCGTTACTTGTGGAGTGGTTTTGGCAAAGTTTTTCCCGCTTTTGCTGTTGCGCAAATCTATGTGCTAGTATAATAAAAGTAAGATCGTATGAGTCAGTTTTTAGGCCGCCCAAAGTCCTCTGTTATGGCCTAACAACTTTGAAAAAGCCGGGACCGACTGCTTACCGTGCACTCCAAAGCTAGGGAGCTCTCAGTTAGAATTGCCTCTGGCTCATGGCGGTCCAAATGATAGCTACGCGGGACAGTGCTTAACTTCGTTGATGCCCGCGAAGTCATAAACGCTCCGTTCACTATCAATATTACGCGATGATGGTGCTTTTGAGACAAAAATACATAGAAAATCTCGAGTTTTATTAGACTTATGATACAATCTCAAAAGATATTATCTCAATGTCTTGGACTTATGCAAATAGTTCGATACTAGCAAGCAATAACAGATTATGAATTCAAGTAAATCAAGCCAAAATATCTTTCAAATCTATGATCGTCTTTGTTCATAGACATAAATAAATAAATAATGCTGGACAATCCATACACAGCATCATCTAGCTCCAAGCTAAGCAGAGCTTTTGGTATGGGTACTTAGATCACTGATATACTCAATACAATACAATACATAGATATATATTTTTTAAATACCCAGAATACCCGGAACAAATATTTGCAGATAGTACAAACATTTGTTCCAAGGCGGGAATCGAACCCGCAATACCTGCGTCGCCACCGCGCCATATCGGTCGTCAAAAACTAGAAAAACTCAAAAGCCAATTTAATGTAAGATAAATGTTATTTATGTACTTACTGTAAATAAAGAAATATTTTTAAGAATGTCAAAAACAAAAAGGAATGTCAAACTCGCTCTTCTTCGGTGGTTGAGAGAACAGTAAACTGAACTCTGACCAAGAGGGCTGAGGAGACGGCCCGGCGCTAGCCTCTCCTCAAGCCCCCCTCTTAAACGTGCCAAGCACTCAAACAATCAAAGAATTTTGGAACTGCGATGCACAGTTGTGGCTCAGAATATACATACAGTCTCAATGTCACATCGAAATGCGACTTACCGAGAAGAACTGGACACCCCCGAGAACTTAGCTACAAAACTTATATTTACCATGTTTGTTGATAAAAAAGCATCAGCGCGATTCAGCTAATTGTCCAAAAACACGAGAATCACACTTATTTTATACGGTTAGATTGTATGAAGGATAGTGAATTATGGCAAAAACATGAGTTTAACTCAGTAAATTTGCGACTGATGTGAGCTGTCAAAATAATATGGTAAAATGCGCAAAAGTAAATAAATATTTCACACTGGTGACATCTATGAAATCCAAATACTTACTATAATTTAAAAAACTCAGATATTTTGCGGGTAGGATGTCATATTTTTTATGACAGGTTCGTTCGTAAATAATAATTAAGATTCACGTAAATCTAGATTCAAACATCGATCTGTGTTAGTTTTGAATGAAGAACTGTTAAAAATCTATACTTTGAGTTTAAGCAAGCTAATTAGAAAACATTAGTGATACCATTTTTAATATAATTACTTACGATGAAGTTTTTGTTCACAGTATTTTTTTAATGATTTAATTAAGTTGATAGGTACAGTGGCGCAGTAGGCGAGTGAATTGAGAAGTTACGGGCTAGATTCCTGCTACGGGAAAATTTTTGCATGTAAATATTTGTTCCGGGTCTGGATATTGTGTGTATACTCGTAATTTCTGATGCCACGACATAGGAAATCTAGTATAGGAAGCAAGACTGTATGGCTATGTGGATTATGGGGTGTATTATTAGTACTTAAAAACCTATCTAGATATGCGAAAAAGCTCCATTGCACTACAAAATATATACACATTATAATAATATGAAAGCTAAACACTAACTCCTTTGAAACAATGATCGTACCATGAGCACGAATATTAATTAACTAGGTAGTACGGTAGTAGGTAGCATTAATTAAATTTATATTATACCTATCAGAATACGATACATAATTTATATTTCTAACGAAGCCAAATTAATACAAAGCTCCGAAGTGCTAAATTAATTGTATAAGTAATAACGAACTAATTAATTATGAAAATTTATAGTGAAAAATGTATTGATAGAATTAAATAGAAATAATATTAGGTTCACGAAAATACCTAGAATGTTAACTACCATAAAATAATTATTTCCCTACCCACGGAATCCGTTGACTCTGTTTTATGATCACATTATGTCAAAATAATTATATCAGCAACACAACACATCATTTTTAGGGAAAACAGACTGAAAATTAATTAGCGTTAGCTGTCTTTTTTTTTAACAACCTTTGGTTTTTGATTAAAAGTATTGACTATCGATTAGAATCTAGCCCTCAGTTCAATGTTCCGCAATTTGACCGAAGCTTCAAAAGGCTTGACTGACAAATCATAAAAAAAACTGACAAATCATATCAACCAACCTCATTAACCAGCTTTGTCCGCTGTCAGACAATAGGCTTTCCCATAGAATGATGACTCATACGAACTTACTTTATTGATGTATTACCAAAAGGACGTCAAAACGCCTTCGGCACTGGGGTTGAGACCAATGCGCACGCACTTCGTGCCAGATGCTCATCGGCCGTCAAAGAGGTAGCTCACTGGTTTCAAAGTCAAGGTCACATAATTTTGATGCAAGATCAGTGACCTTCGTCATTCAGAGAGTTAGACCAGCTCCCTTACACTGGCTTAGCGCGAAGACACGGACGCCCCAACTTGCAGAAATATATATCAGTTATAAGCAAACTAGTCAAAAAATATCACTTGCGCGATTCAGAACTTTCTACCTGCTTCTATTATCTAGGAATCGGGACAATAGAAAAAAATTGGGATAGCTATTGTTACTGTTATATGACCTTTTTTTTGGCATGGATTTGGGCCGGTGCAGCGGTGTCTCGTTTGCGATACGAAAGACGAGGGATCTAATCCGCGTAGGGCTAACTTTTTGTATGTTTTTGATGCAATTTTCGTTGATCTTGGATGATGGATGATTATGCATCAAGCATCAAAGACCGAATCTATGGTGACCGAGACCAGCTAAACTGTCTAATCCGAAAGCACCAATCAAATCGTCTCGCCTGAAATAGACATGCGCTAACTGACATAGCACCATCATAAATTCTAAGTGAGCAATCGATCAACATCAAGGTTATGATGCGAGACGACATTAATGTTCAACTTCGCATTACAGAATAAAGGTACATAAAGGTAGTATAACTCATAGTGGTGATACTTATCTCGATGTGATACGGTCGATAATTCACCTGCGTAGGTGAATAATTAACGACATCTTACTAATCTCATAATCTTATGGTACCTGTTGTTACAATTATGCCTTACCAACCTTACAATACCTATTGTTATTAAGCCGGTTGCCTATTCACTTTCAAATTATTTTATGCTGGTTTCAAAACGGATTCATCGACAGGCCGCATGAGTCCAATGGAATGCTACGACGACTGATCTTAAGCCCTCATCATCCACCGGTTTTTTGCGACCACTTTAATGAGTCAGTGGCCAACTCTGGTGACAGAGTTTCTGGGCTGCCCGAAGGCCTCTGTCACGGCCTAACAACTTTGAAAAAGCCGGGACCGACTGCTTAACGTGCCCTCCGAAGCACGGGAGCGCTCAGTTGAAATTGCCACTGGCGGTCACCCATCCAAATGATGACACCGCGGAACAGTGCTTAACTTCGTTGATCTGTTAAGAAAAACTTAGCCAGCTACGTCACGACTTTTAAGTGATCCTTGTGATTTTATGAAATAAAACTTTTTTGACTTTGGCTTGACTTTGAATGCGAGTCGGGTGGTGGGCGCAGCCTCGCACTCATACAAAAGTATCCATCAATGTTATGTTGGTTCTTAGAGAAGTGGTAAAAGAAAACTGCTAAAGCGAAACTGTTATTAGTCAAAAAGCTGAAAAAACATACGACAGGTGCGAAATGCGAGCAAAACTAAATTTCCTTTTTCACGAACTGTTCGTGACTGCACGATTCACGGCCGACTGGTTTTGTTGATGAGAAATGAATACCTGATGCATCGATGTGAGGCCGAACGGAACAGCTATCACAAGGCTAGGTCATTGATAAATTGTTAACTTAGTTTTCGAATCTTGGCACCTAATACACACTGCTGGAGGGGAGGACTATGGCATTATATTTTAGGAATATCGCATAATTACCTTTTTATTTATTTCTCCCTAAGTCGGAAGGTGATTACGATAAATTCCCGCAATAGTGATGTGCTGTGTTATTTTGATCGCAAAAGTTCAAAAAAGACTATAGAAGCTATATTTTTACTTGAACCTGCTTTTTTTATTTTCAACAAGTGACAAAACGGCCGCCTGATATTAAGCAATAAGCCTGACCATAACGGATACAGTGCCACCCAAAGCTTAAAATTTTCAAGTTCAGCTTGGCACTGCACTGCGCTCATCAACACTTTTGCCCAGTAATTTCACTTGCTACAGTGCCTTTTAAATCTAAACACAGTATGCTTGCACACTACTGCTTGGACATAGAACAGCTGGCATTGTGGTGGTACCCACCAAGACGGACTCTTGCTGAAGAGTCCTGCCACCTGCTTCAACGTGGGTAAGCGCGGACGCGTGAAATCACAGAAATCAGGTGCCTTATTATTTACATTTCTGTGCGTGAAATACTCAAATTTTTAAGGATGTAATAATATTCAAAGATAAAGCGTTACACAAAGACATAGTCCTTGAGTATCATGCAAACTAAACTATACGAACGGGTAAGCACTCATAGTTTGACTTGATCGTGACTGAATTCATGGTTCGTAAAAGAATTTGGTAAGCTTTGAGATAAACTTGCCAACTATTTTATAGTAACTAGGTATAGTTTATAATATAACGGACAAGTGCGAGCGAGACTAGTGCCTCGAGGGTTTTGTACTGTGAAAGACAGAAGATCATTTTTTTATTATTCATAAAAGTCTTGCGTTTGATCACTGACTATGATGCTACAAGAAGCTCACGTGATTGGTATGAATAAAAAATTGATAGCTTTTTCTAAGAAAAATGGTTTTCCTTGAAGGACAGACAAATTGTCTAATAGACAGACAGACAGGTGGTTCTATAGTGGTTCGTTTAGTTAGGGTATCCTTTTTATTATGTCGAGGTTCAGAACGCTAAAAACTGGTAAACTCAAATATGCGTAGACATAAATAATAATGCGAGACACGATTTCATCGACTTTAAAACTTCCATGTCCTTGCGTGTACTTTTCTGTAACTTTTTACTGGGCTTAGGATAATCCTTACAATAATGATAAAAGCTTTTCAGACGACGGATTAAATTATAACTTTTTACATTATGCTATGGAATTAAACTTATAAGTCAGTAACTTATCTAAATAATATAACTTCGTGAGAATAAACATAGACAATAACAAAAAATTTGAAGGTATGCGAAATACAAACACATAAATTGACTTTGAATTTAGTTTTACTTATCTGAGGGGCTCAATTCTGCTAATTATATTAAGAGTGCAGTTAACTGACATGCAACGAGCCTCATGCAGTGCTAGTTTGGATGTTTGCTTTGTTAGAAGGTAAAACAAAGGGAAAAACCCATCGCTTATCGTTCCACATTCTATCAGACACGTTTTTTCATACAACATCAGAGTAAAGTTACATAAAAGATATTACAATTTCTGAAAACGTTAAATATTTTACGAGCCTTGTGGATTCGGAAACTTTCAACGTTTTTTTTCATTTGCGTAATTCCTAATGGTTACGACACTTTTTAGCTGTAAAAATCACTAGAGAATCATAAAATATTCAAGGATTAAATCTTAGAGTATTAAGAAATATGCTCGGAGAATTGTTAAAATGGAAAATAATGTTTACGAGGGCGATAAGGGCGACAAGTTTTGACTCTTCGAGTATGACAAATAAAACGATGAATGCGATTGTACTCGTAAATTGATTGACGCAAGCGCAAGCGTATCTGATGTAATTATTATTATCTATACTATTCCTACTAATAATACAGAGAGGAAAGATTTGAATTTTTATATTTTTGTTTGTAGCGAACAAACTCAAAAACGACCTCCGATTTAAAAAAATCTTTTTCTTAAGAATGCTGCATTATCTCTGAGTAACCAAGGCTATATTAATAACTAGCGACCCGCCCCGCCTTCGCACGGGTATTACTCTGTGGCACGGGAGCTTAAATTATCAATGCGCCTGTGTGAAACAGGGGCAGGTCGCTAGAAATTTATAAGTAGTTTAATATCAATGGCTGTATTGGAAAACCATGTTTTTAGACTTATTTAGAATTCATGCTAAATAGTCTTATTGAGCATGCATGTCAAACAAGTCTTAAAAACAAAAAGTGGAGGTATTCCTCGAGGCGCACCTAGCTGAAGCGCACCAAGACGAAGCGCACCTAAGTACTCGTTTGTGAAAATAACAACAAGACCAAGTGTTCATACTCTTACATTATCTTAGCTATACACGTCTGTGTTATTCTTACTCGACCATATAACTTTTATAATACATTAGAATTTTTCATCGTTGAAAATGTTTGTCTCGCAACAGTTTTGTGACGAATTTTAGCTTTAATCTTGTTTACACCTTATTTTCTCATCTCGTTGCCTTTTGCTATTATATTTACCGACTAGGTGAAAGTTTATTAATTCAATTTTAAGTTTTCTAGATGTTGTATCACGTTTCGATAGTATTTCTTGGGTTTCTTCCTTTCTTGAATTGACCATAGATACTATCCTACTAATATTATAAATGCGAAAGTCTGTGTGTGTGTTTTAATGTTTGTTACCACGTATCTCCGTGACTGGAATGGACTATATCTCTCTGACGTGTTTGAGTCCTGGAATAACAACACATCTGACTTTTTATCCGCGAAACCGCGCGTTTTGGTTAATAATAATGTACTGGCCAAGTTTAATTTGGTCAACGCAAAAAGTCTGAAGTCCTAGAAGAAGGTATCTAACCTACTTAACGTTTCCTAACATTTGCCTAATCTAAAGAGACCTTTTCTAAATTATTCGTGTGTAAGCAAATGTAATCGGAAAGGGGTTAAATGAGATTGCAAAACTTGACCCGAACTTATATTAGCGTGCAGGTAAGTTTACTCAATTTATGTTGGTAACGAGCTTTACTTTGGACCCTGAGCACAGAACAGATATTACGGGTAGATGAGGGTAACTAACAGAGTAACGTCGGTTATACATACTCAGCTCTTTTTAATTCCGTTTGTAAAGTTTTTTATTTTTTTTATTTGTTCAAAAGAATACCGTTCTAAGGTTATAGAAAAAGCAACTAGTGACGAGGCTCGACAATCGACACAGAAAATAAATACATCTACTTTAAATCGATAGCTAGCTGTTAGTTTTAAATTCATTTATTGAACACTGCGGTTTGAATAAGTTTATTAATAGATTTTTTCAAAATTCGCTTTTTCAGATGTTTTGTAATGAGTTTAGAACTCATCTTTGATAATTTCGGGCGAACTAAACTCGCTCGCAGCGCAGTTGACAAGCCCCACCTTCCGCAGCGCAGTTTGCGTTGGGGCATTTTCCAGCGCAAGGAATAATTCCATGCTTGGTTTTTTCGAAGGTTCTAACCACTTTCCTAGGTAGGTATACTAAATCTGATAGTTTGGATATCTGTATGTTTGTGTCCAATTACGTTGTAACTAAACAACTAAGTCGATTTATATGAAACTTGGGATAGTAAAAATTCTGGAACTGGAACAGCATACAGGTTATTTAACTATGTACCTGCTATGCGAGCGGAGCTGAGGACAGAAGCTAGACTGTAAAAAAACCGCAAAAAATATCTGTAAATGTATCTATATAATATATATGTGTTTTTAGAAAATTGCTTACACTTTTTGTAGCCAATAAGGCTCTTATTAGATTTTATATTACTCTAAGCTTAAGGACTTTGTACAGCAATAAAGTATGAACATAACGTTTAGAAACATTTTAATTGCGCAATGTTTACTTTACCTCGTATATTTTGTTGATTTTCAACTTTCAATGTGTATCTGTTCATAAAATAAATAATAATAATAGCAACATTTATCCCTAGGAGTAAAGGTACCTTTATACAGTCGTCATACTTATTATTTTACCTGATGGTGGGACTTTTAAGTCTGTCTGGTGGCATCAGTGCCATTCTGCCTCCAAGCCAAGCAGTAGCGTGCAAGCATAACTATGTTTAAGTTTGAAGGGTACCTACTGTATTAAGTAAAATTACCGGGTGAATGTGACTATGGGCGCAGTGCAGTGCCTGGTTTATACTATATATGTTATGGCCGGTAATGACAGACGCTCAACGACAGACTGACATTAACCACTTTGTTCCATCACAGCTCACTTAAAAAAAATTCAACACTGGATTTATTGAAAAGTCCAAGGAACCAATCCTCATTGCTAGTGAACATAGAATGAATAAATCATATCTTAGATTTTTTTACATGCAACTGTCAAAGGAATATTAGTAGGTGACAGATGAAAATAATTCATTGGCAAAAGTGATAAAAGCACTGTCATCGTTTTTAGAGTGGAAAAGTTTATTAGTGTTCGATCGAATTCAAACTTGCGACCAGAAAGCGGTGTGTTACCACAACGCTAACGAGTGTTCTTGTTTATCTTCAACAAAATATTTATATTTTTATATTTTTGTGATGCAACGTGCCAATTTACGTCACCAAATTAATTGAAGGTGAGGTATTTTCACTTCAACGCGTCCCTTGAGAACCATAGAGTGCTTTGATCCTTACAACACAACCTTCCATGCGATATTTAACCTTATTTCTGAAGCTATAAAGATGGGAGTAGATATTAAGGGCTACATAGAAAACCGCAGAGTATACTCTGAACCTTCCAAACAACTTTTTATTTTATGGCTAATTCAATAAGGCCCAAAGTGGATAGTTATAGTCGGGCCATAATACGATGTTGAGAGGGAGTGTGGTCGTAATGGTAGGATGTTGATAGTTTATGGGCTGTAAAATAGATGCTTACGTCCATTGTAGGTTTTACTCGAAGACAATGGGAGGTTTTTAGTCTAGCAACAGTCAAAACTTTATTAGCTTGTTCACTACATAAATCACATACATACGTGCCTAGTATAAAACAAAGTCGCTTTTGTCCTTCTGTCTACGCAACGTATTTTAATGAAGTTTTCATCAATAGATAGAGTGATTCAAGATGATGGTTTGTAATACAGTTGCGAAGCCGGGGCGGGTCGCTAGTAATAAGTACATAATATAAAATATCAAGCATGTTTTTAATTGATTAATTAATTCATTCATTTTCTTGCTCATCTTTGGACTACTCCACTTATCAATATAGTAATCAGAAGTTACGAAGTAATCTAGCTTTCTTGATAGTTTGCTTTAGGATTAGGTATTCAAATCCTCACGCAATCATGAGTTGTTTACTGTGGGATACGATTTTATTTCTAGTTATGTGGATCTGTTTGTGTTTATTGCTCTCATGCTTTTTATATCATGACAGCTTTAGAATAACAACACGTGTTGTTATTCTAAGACGACAGCCTTCTAATGTTACCACTGCTGGGACACTGGTCTACTCCCGCTCGAGAGTGATTGGGTCTTAACCACGACACACCTAATGGAGATTGGTGATATTTACGTAATAACCGTTAATACATAGAATCGCTGTTTTAGGACTAATAACCCGATGATCCGCCAATCCGTATCGGGTATGCGCGGCGGATCCCAATTACTCTCGTTCAAGAGTAGACCAGTGTTCCATCAGTGGTAACATAATAATGCTGACCATGATGAAAACAACGTTGCACAGTTTTAGATAAAAAGTTACTTATCTTATTTTCACAAACTTTTTAATATATCATAACAGCCTGACAGACTGACCTACTCTTAAGCGAGAGTAATCTTGATTATTGATTAATTATGTCCCCAACTTAAGGGGAAATGACGTATCTCTAACAACTAATCCATTAGCTAATTTCGTGTTCGACGGATACTATAGTTATATCTTACCCCTATCGTGTTCGCGCAGCTGGGAATTAACTCAACCACATTGGAGCTTGAACTGATTTCAAACCATAGTATTCATAAAACTGCTAACGGCTTTATGACGGCCATGATACTTGAATCATAACTAACACACCCAAAAGTATACAATCCTGACCTCACTAGGATTTCCTGTGTCGTCCTTCGAGCACCGTGGTACCAAACAGCCTGAGGGTCTACTCTAGAAAGCGACAAACGATAATCGTGGCCAATATCGTAGCTCAACTTGTGTCGGTGACTTAATTCAAAGCATTCACGGCCATAAGCTAAACCACGAAAAGTTTCACAATTTTACCACAAATTTAACGCATTTGTCTGCAAGAGTAGACCTTCTGATATATACGGAACAAGTAATTGTAGATTATGGAATTGTACATTTCAACATCAAACTGTATCATAAGCTGGTACTACACTTAGTCTTGGCATAGCGTTATTTCATCAATACGAACCTAGCAATACATTTACAGAATTCACTTTGTATTGACGCAAATAAGCAAACATTTGAGCAAATATGCCAAGTGAAGTACCACCATAAATGTTAGAAAAAACATATAATTCTGAGAGATCGTACTTTAATTAATAAAAAGGCATTTACTAAAAGTAAATCAACGCAAATTCCCAAAAACAAAAGCAGCAATCGTAAGTAATTTAATTCCCTTTTTTATTGTTTCATTCGAGACCTTGATTTTATAGGATGTGCCCATTATAGAGACCATTATTCAATTTATTTCAAGGTGGGTGAGGGCGAAGGTTGTAATTTTATTTATCAACCGATGATTGGAGTAAATAAGTAGTCAAAGTGCTGCTGCACAGACCTAAAATAGATCTTGGCATCTGGCACTGCCTGCCAGGATATTCTGTCCGTCGCGGCTTGTCTACGTAGACCTTTTTGGACTACGAGACGATCCAATCAACGGTTACAAACGCGAATTCAAACAGTTTTCGAACTTGAATTTTTTTTATTTAAAAAACACACAGAGAAAAAAACAACGGACAATAAAAAAGAAAATAGATAGGTAAGTACATGTACTAGGATAAGCAACTAAATATGACATTATAATCAAAATTACCTACTAACTGATGGAATGTGCAATACTGTGCCAATTAGTTTTCTGCTGTGTGTGGGTCAAACAGACTCTGTCTCAGCTTATGCTGCGACACATACCGTGTGATGATGTGAAGCTGCACTGATTAACTTAATTATCTTTGCGTATCACAAACAGTTAACTTCACGATGGCCAAGATCCGTCGACGGTAGTAGGTTAGGTACTATGACAACCAATGTGGCGCAGCGGGCGCAGGTCCGCCTGCGAAGCAGAGGTTGCGGGTTCGATTCCCGCCTTGGGACAAATGTTTGTACGATCTACAAATATTTGTTCCGTGTGTTCTGGGTATTTTCAATATATAATAAAAAAATATCTATCTATGTATTGTATTGTATTAAATATATATCAGTCATCTAGTACCCATAATACAGCTCTGTTTAACAGCAGCTTACCTTGGGGCTAGATGATGCTTTGTGAATTGTCTAGCATTATTTATTATTTATTTATTTATTTACTATACCTTTTCCATTTCAGTCGAGCCGGAAAAATCACATGAAACAAATGGGCCGGAAGTCGTGTAAAAATATTGCATGAAATTGAGGAAAAATACTTCTTCATCGAGAGACGGATGACAAAGTGGATTACACAATAAATTGATACGATCTTCGTAAATCAGCGAGTAATAGACAAAGTAAGTAAGCGTTTTTTTATTTTCCGGTACATTTGTTTTGCAATAGATTGTTGTCTATGATCATTTTAGTGCTGGATATAATTATGGTTACTGACTGACAACGTTGGGAGCTTGTATTGTAGCTACGAGTAATACTAATAGTAAGTAAGTAAGTTCGTATAAGTCAGTGGTCAACTCTGGTGACAGAGTTTCTAGTATACGAATAAAAAGTAGTAGAGTTCTTGTGATAGAGCTCGTCCGGGGAAGGACTACCACCATACCTATTTCTGCCGCCAAGCAGTAATGCTTGCATTGCTGTGTTCCGGTTCGAAGGGTATGGTTTCCGGTGAAATTACAGGCACATGAGACTTTCGATCTTCGTCTCAGAGTGGCAACCCGTGAGTGATTCCTCTGGTATTGCAAGCGCCCATAGGCTGCGGTTAACAATTACCATCTTGTGGGCCGTACGCTTGGTTGCCACTTTAGTAGTAAAAAAAAAACTGACGCTGAAAAAATTTTTCACGCTGATGGACTTGCTAAACGTGTAATAACATAGTTTTTAATAATATGTTATAACAAATAATGTTATTATTTATTAAAAATTTATGTATTTGTTTGATCCTACTCAACTCTGTAGCGGCTAACGGTTTATATGTAATTAATAATTGTAATTTGGATGTAAAATAAACGTAGTTCTTACATTCGTAATAGACTGCTTTTTATCATATAGAATTTGATAAAAACGTTTGTCCTTACAGCCGATCAAGCACTAAATCTCACCTTAGTCCCATGGATATCAATCCAAACCAACTTTACGATCAAAAAGCCTTATTGAGGTACTTACTAAAAATCTGGTTTCAGCTTCTGACACTGATATTTTACTATATAGACATTCCTAAGGGTAGCTATAAATTTGTATTTTATTTTACTTCGAGGTTTATAGATTCATAAAGTTACCCAAGTTAAACCCATTCTTTACATGAAGACTAATTGAAATTTTTAAAATATTTAATGATTATTATTGCGGCTTATTTTAATAAAATTTACTAAATTGTACTCCTAGAATATTTTTATCAGCATTAAAAATAAAATAGCGTCTTCATCAAAAAGCTTTTTTTCAAATTTTAAATTTTAAGTTATTTTTAAATTTTTAAACATACCTAAACGTAAATGCATTAATCACTTACACTTTTCAAAATAATAACAAATGAAACGCATGATAAATCCTATTGGTATTCAATAACCGATCCAACAACAACAATGCTCGTCGTACCATTCTGTCTGCCTAAAATGATAGTCAAGCCGCTATTGTGGTCCGCCATTTTTATTCAACTCGTGCGCACGTGTTAAATGCTTTGTTAGAAAGTCTCTTGGGCTTTGTAATTGGCTCACGTTGCAAGGGATAGTGACATTGAACAGTTTTGGTTTAAAAGGCGAGAGTTGTTTTAGGTGGGAAGCAGCCGATTGTATGCTCATTGTACATAATTGAATGCACACGTTATTAAAACATCATTGTTCTGAAGGACGATTCTTTGATGTTTTCAATAAGTGATGAGATTTTTCTTGAATTTTGTTTGACGTTGTCTTGGCAGTGGTTAGTTATCTTACCTATAGTTTTACATTGGGTCAGTGACTGACTCCACTCCAAATGTACTCAGAGCTGACTATGAGAACTGACTTTCTCTGTTTACAAAGGGTCAGTACCTACGCGAGAATTTGAAGTCAGTACTGACCCGATAGCGTTTACATTAGGTCAGTAGCAGTACAATTTTTTCTTGAATTTGGAGTCAGCACTGACATTGCTACTGACTCAATGCAAATCATACAAAGACTAGACCGTTTCGTCATTTGCTGGCATAAAAAAAAGATTATGAATAAGACCCTGATATATTATTACATTCCACATTGCACAATGCCAATCATCCGTAAGATACAATAACAGTAATAAAGCGTTACAAACCAAACACTGGCTTTTTCACAATTCTCTACATTGTTTATGAATGAAATCGTTCCCACGTTCTAGTGGCTGGATGTCATGTCACGGGCTCGGGGTTTCGTTGACTGATTGTTTTAAATGTGATATACGGCAGTGGAATTACTCTGCGTGGATTCTTGGCAAGGAAAATTTTCTCCATTTGCATTGTAGAGGTTTAACATCCTCTGTGTTCCACGTGGTGGATTATGAACTCTTTGACGATGACATTTTATAAATTTTTGACATTACTTACTATTTTTATTTATACAACTGAAGTGGCAACCAAGCGTACGGCCCACAAGATGGTAAGCGGTTACCGCAGCCTATGGACGCTTGCAATACCAGAGGTATCACTCGCGGGTTGCCACCTTGAGGCTAAGATCGAAAGCCTCATGTGCCAGTAATTTCACCGGATACCATACCCTTCGCACCGGAACACAGCAATGCGAGCATTACTGCTTGGCGGCAGAAATAGGTATGGTGGTAGTCCTTCCCCGGACGAGCTCTATCACAGAGAACTGTACTATTCTATTTTTTTTAAGTTTAGGCCCGCATGCTTAGTTGTTTTGTTTATGTTTCCTGTTATTATTTTACAATGTAAATCTTATTGTGTAATGTTATATAATTAGGAATAGATTTATTTATTGGTATATTTAAGAATGAATTATACTGTAATAGGTGACTTGCCTTGTATAACGGACTTTGTTATAATCTGGTGAAATAAATAAATAAATATACATAAGAACCACTCTCGCTGATCAGTATGTCAGTGTCTTAGCAGTGGGAACATTAGAAGGCTGTCGTGATGATGATGTTACCAGAAGGTAAGCCGGTAGATTATGCTATTATATCTTTTTGTGCCTTCATCAGCTAAACAATAAATATTTTCTTATTCTTATTCTATCTATCTAACAAGTAAGTTTGTATGAGTCCAGTGGCTAACTCTGGTATGCCACCTGACAGCCTCCGTCAGGGCCTGACGACTTTAAAAAAAACTGGGACTGACAGCTTAACGTGCCTCCTGAAGCACGGAAGCGGTCAATTGAAATTGCCACTGCCGGTCACCTATCCCTAAGATATGCTCGCGGAACAGTGGATAACTTCGTAGATCTGTAAAGGACAACTTAACTAGCTACTATTAACATTATGAAATATTTTTTTTCTTTATCTTCGCATTCTTCATTCATTATAAAGGTCGTGTCCGTCTTGAAACGCTCTAATGGAGACATTAAATAACTATTTCCACGCTACTCTGTCCTCGGCTTGTATCTGGGTGGTATGAAATAAACTAAGATATAACTTCAAATTAGAAAAATCTATTGATGCTCGACCGGTTTCAAACCTACGATCTTACGATCGGAAGGCGGGTCACTACCTCTAAACCACTGGTGCTACAACACAACTACAAAACAAATAAGTAGATAATGTTATCTACTTATTATACTTTAATAATGTTATTCAGAGATAGCATTTCACGTTGCATGACACGCTTATCTGAAAATACATTTGAAATCGCGAAAGCAGCTGAAATGGATACGTCAGGAGCACGAACCACAATGCTATTAGGTTAACCTAGGTATGCTGACTTTTGTCGCAGTAAAATCCGACCGGGACTTGTGGGACCGGTGGCTTTGTCAAGTGCGGATGCAGCGTCAAGTCGCACATTTTTTATTTTTTTATTTTATTTCATCTAGTGATGAGTGGTTCGACGATGCATTAGCACCAAGATGGGCGCAGAAGATTCGGTGGGTTTTTAGTCAATATACCGTCATTTGCTTTATTAGTTAGCGGACGGAGTGCCCGACATACCCCCT
This sequence comes from Colostygia pectinataria, assembly GCA_951394395.1. Taxonomy (NCBI): domain Eukaryota; kingdom Metazoa; phylum Arthropoda; class Insecta; order Lepidoptera; family Geometridae; genus Colostygia; species Colostygia pectinataria. The sequence continues at coordinate 6,725,371 of OX596363.1, forward strand.
CTGTTCTCTGTGCATTTTCTCACCGTAAAAGAAAGGGATGCTGACTTTGTGTCATATATTTTGAGATCTATTGACACTGCGCCCTATTTTGAATAATTTAAAATGAGGACATAATTCAAAATGGAGGCCAAGTGGAAGGCACCAGACCACGCGGAAGGTCACCCATGCGGTGAAGGTGAACCAGTTTCGTCTCAAAATTCCCTTTGAAAAGTTTAAAGAGTATTTTAACACGAATAAAACCCAAAATCCCCGTTGAAGGGAAATCATATTAACTATTCTGGACCGACCAGATCAGATCTGCTGGTGGGTGAGTGGTATCTGAGTGCGTTAGAATGACAACCAATAAGAGTAAATTGCGATTATCGAGAGGCAAATCACATCAGCCCATAAAAACTTTGTGCCACACTGCATTTTGTTTAAAAAAATGTTCATTATTTATGTACAGTCAGAGCAAAAAGTAATTGTATTGATGCAGTTCAGTAGCTCTACCGTGAGTTCTATTTGTAGCGCTGAGTTATAACGGTTTTTACTAAATTTTTAAAACGAACGCTGCAGTAAGAGCTGGAACAAAGGTTTTTATATTAAAATTCTTGAAAAATTTTTGCACGCAGTAGAAAAATTAAAACACCTTATGATTCTACTTTGCATGAAGTAGAAAATGTTTTTCTCGTCTTGTCACTTGCTGACATAAAAAAACATAGTTTACGCATAACAACATCTCAACATTGGATGTAAAATTGGACTAAATAAAACGATACGGGACTAATTGATTATTCCTACTCACCCTAAAACATCGGTAAGGTGATTTCGACTTTTAATCTGCGCGTTGAACCGGCCACTTCACCTTTGCGGTTTTAGATTCCACATTCAACTGGTACACATAATACAAATGATTGAGTATAGCAAAATTGAGTGAAGGTAAGGAGAGCAAAAATATATAAAATGGTAATTATTAGTAACTACTTAATACTCACCTAATAGTACCTACTGTTTCGAAACAATCTTTAAATAAATGGGAACCTATGTATTTAAAATTTTATATGTTTAAATCAGTCAAATACCAATGTTAATAAAAATAAATTCCAAACTCAACAGAGTAATTTAAACCTCATTTAGGTTTGTATAAAAAATAATATTACCCACGCGTGCCCACGTGGATAAAGTCGTAAAGCCACTTTATCCACAAATCAAACCACAAAAATTTGGTATGTGATACACAATTAAAATACAACGTCTTTCATCGGCTGTAGGCCGAATAAATGATTAATAGTACAGAACTATAAATAAATCAGGGCACAGATTGAAACGACATGTGCTTCGTTAGTGGAATACATCGCCCTACTTCCGAGCGTACGTGTTTTGAATGATAATATACCTCTGAATATTGAACCTCTAGTCCAGCATGGTTGAAAAAAAATAGAAGCGCGTTGCAACGGTTCAGTTTCCGTTGATTTTTCATTATTTTTCACTAACGGCCCACTTAACGATAAGTGGTTACCGTAGCTTATGTACGCTTGCAACATCAAAGATATCACTTGCGCGTTGCCACCCTTAGGCAAAAATATAAAGTCTCATGTACCTGTGATTTCACCGGAAGCCATACCCTTCGAACGAGAACACAGCAATGCGAGCACTGCTGCTTTGTAGCAGAAATGGGTATGGTGGTTTTTTGTGAGAAATATACGTTAAAACAATGGACTCAACTAAATTTCAATGTTTCTGAGTAGCAACACATGCGTGGTTTTGCGCCGAAATGCTAGTGTGAACGTAGGCTAACTCTTTATTACCTCTCTGAAAGCGGGCACCTATTTCTTTACCCCATTCACATTACTCTGTATCTTTTTGGTACGAAGCACCTATTCAAAATATGAAATTCAAATTTCGAAATAATACGTTCTGAATGCTTGGAAGTGAAAAACTTTTTCATGAGCTCATGAAATCTTTCAAATTATGTTTTTAACCCATTTCCCATATTATGAATGTTTTTGACTTCCTGAATGTTACGTTCTTTTAGGAAATGGAATAATTATTTATTTTAGGTTTGCTTTTGCTCGCGGTTTTACTCGCAAAGTACATAAACTATATCGTACTAATTACCTATGTTTTTAGCGAATTTCCACTACCTTGTGAAAGAGCCTGAAAAAACACACAAATCATTGCAAATCAAATAAACTTTGTCTACATTCAATTTCTCAATAATTTCCTACTTTAGTCTATTTCACATAGGAATGGTACTGACAGGTTTGGTGATTTATGGTTTTAGTCAGTTTAGTTTATAGTTTCAATTGAAAATTGATGTTGTATTTTATAACTTTGACATTGCCGAATAAATGATGCAAAAAAGGAAAAACCGAAATCTGTCAGCACCCTTCCTATGTTCGTTCGTTCTTTCGTATGAGTTAGTGGCCAACTCTGGTGACAGAGTTTCTAGGCCGCCCGAAGGCCTCTGTCATGGCCTAACAACTTTGAAAAAGCCGGGACCGAGACTGCTTAACGTGCCCTCCGAAGCACGGGAGCGCTCAGTTGCAATTGCCACTGGCGGTCACCCATCCAAATGATGACCCCGCGGAACAGTGCTTAACTTAGTTGATCTGTTAAGAACAACTTAGCCAGCTATGTACGAGCGCTCCAATAAACTATAAACGTAAAATATTTAGACTTTTTTAGTAGACAAACATGTTATTGTGGCAGGCAAGTTCATTAAACTTTTTTTTAAAAACGTGTCCCATGTAAACACACCACATTAAAATATGAGACGCCCAGACAAACTTGACAAGCTCGTTGCTGGGTATTCTCGGTACACACTGCGTGTAGAAGACCTCGCAAATTACTTTTAAGAGCACCCAGAACACTCTCCTCTCCATAAAAACTTGGTTTTTTTCTCATACCGCTTAGATGCAAAACAAGCACTCCTGCTGTATAATATAATAAGTATATTAAAAGTTTAGTAGAATTAAACTTTAAAGAAACGTATATTTTATTCATAAACAAATTAAGGGTAAAATATTAACATAGTGAGTAGCTATCTATAAATCGTTTGTATCAATCTTTAGAACAACTGTTGTATTTTGTATGTATGTACGTAATGTAGGTAATTATAAAGTATAATCACTAATCAGATACAATAACTCGAATATTGTTCTAATAATCGATAATTGAGGCATTTTGTATTTTTTTTGCAAATACAAAAATGTTAAAAAAAACGATTGTCGTTTGTCGGTTCCAAGAGTAAACCCTCAGAAACGGCTCTTAAGAGAGGTCTGGGCCTCTCTTAAGCCAGCTGAAATTGTTTTTTTTCCATTGTTATGTAAACTATGTACAAAATTGGACGCGTGAAAATATATAACATAGGCTAATAGTCAGACGTGGACAGTATTAATTTTAAGAAAATCTAAAATTGACGACCTCGGTGGCGCAGTGGGGGGATGCACAGCTGAGAAGCGAGATATTACGGGTTCGATTCCACCTTCGGGACCAATGTTTGTGTGATCTGCAAATATTTGTTCCGGCGGCCTGTGTGAGCTGACGAACGACTCATAAGTTCAGTAGTAGACTTGACTCACACTGACTTATTTACTTTTTAAACCCCGACGAAAAAGAGAGGTGTTATGAACCGTGTGTGTCTGTCTGCGTGTCTGCGTCAATTCGTTACATTGGATTTTACAAAGTCAGGGATTTTATTAATTTGTTTTATGGTTATACAAGCTGTTGCCCGCAACTTCATTCGTGTGCAACACAGGAACCGTAAATTTTTCCGGGATAAAAAATGGCCTAATGCTAAGAATATTCCAGAATATCATCTGCCTACAAACCAAATTTTATTCTAATCCGTTCAGTCATCACTCATCTAAACTTTCCCGTATACATAATATATAATATTAGTAAGATAAACGACATTACGTTTCTTGAGTCCCAACTATGGGAAGGAAAAGGAAGTATTATTACAACAGCGAACATGTTCAAGGCAAGCTCTTAATAATATCTAATTACGTATCTAAATTGCGTGTAACTCGTACTTTCTGTTCGTGACAAAAGTAAACAGTCAACATAATTATATTTCCGTTTGAGTACGGAAAATAATTCAAACGGTAACGTAATGTTCGTATTTAGTATTAATTTATTTATTGCAGTCATTATGTTAGGGGGATTATACTAACAAAGATTGCAAAGGAATCTGATTTTTTCGTTTTGGGTGTTGTCGTATTCCACTATTGAACAGCGATCTAGCTGCGGTTAGGTATCAGCGAACCCGGGAAGGGCGGTAGCACAGGGGTCCCCCTGTGCTGCCGCAGCACTGTGAGGTGCTGGGGCTGACTTTTGTTAGCCCCGGGAAGTGCTTTGAGCGCGATGCGAGAGGGGCACCACTGATAGCCCTAGGGGACCGTGGAGCCCCTTGGCATGCATCGAGGCTGGCCACCGGGGATGGTTTAGTGAGTCGTCGAGTCCGACAACCTCTCACACCCCCGTCGTACCCTTATGCGACGGGATGTCTCGATGCATATTCCTCCCCGTAAACAAAAAAAAAAAAGGTATTAGCACAGAACAGATATTAGTGTAGGTATCAGCTTAAACAAGCGATAGATTGAGTGTTTTGTTTAATAAGCCCTTCAGTTTATTATAATAGCTTTTAGGTTAAATATAAACTTGATAAGAACTTAACTGAGTTGAAACTGAATAGTACGTCAAGCGTTATTTATTTATATAATCGGGCTCCGGGTCTTTTAAGCCCAAAGTTAAACAGTTTACCGTAGTGCCAATTATTCTGTCTCCAAGCAGGTAGTGTGAAACTTGAGCAAGTATTTACCTACTGTGTTTAGGTTTAAAGGGCACTGTAACAAGGAAATAACTGGGCTAAAAATACTTAACAACTGCGTCCAGGGTGAGGAGCGCAGTGTAGTGCCACACAGAACTTTAAAATTCTAAAAATCAAATACCCTGAACTAAAAACACTAACTTCAAGTACACACACACCAGCATTTAATCTTCGCCAAAACCTGGAATTCACACTGATCCAATAACCAAATTCAATTAAATCTAAGTTTGTACACAGAATGGTGTTATTCAAATTAGTAAATTGATATTACTGTTTGAATACCAATTGAAGTCAGTTTTGATTATCTCAGAAGCTATGAAAGCGTGAAACCTTTGTTACAAAACACAGAATATAGTTTATCCAAATGGGATAGCACCGAAACAATTAGCCCATTATTTAAAATTAAACTATATTATTTTTATAACTATCATGGTTAACAACTTAGAATAACAACACGGAGAAACGAAGTACGCGCACGCAAATTGTGATTTTTATTTCACTAAAAACGGGATATTCGCGTAGTTATAAGACCTACCAAATACTTCAGTTCTCCCGTGATCATGGTGCATGGAACTGCGCCAAATGGTAAATATCCCGTTTTTATATATTTATTAACCAAATTGAACCAAAATAGAAAATACCACTATAACTTATAGCACTAATAGTTTTCAAACTTAGTTTAACTTTAGTAAATGAAGTGGCTGGGCGTATTTCCAAAGTTTTACTTACATAAACGGCCTACATGCTTACATAATGCGCCCTATTGCTAAGACGCATTTGTGTTGAAGGGTCTTACCACCAGATAAGCCATGACAGAGGCCTTCGGGTGGCCTAGAAACTCTGTCACCAGAGTTGGCCACTGACTCATACGAACTTACTTATTTACCACCAGATATCTCTGTCTAAGAGAGGATCTCTGAAGAAACCCTAAAATGGTCCAAAAGAATACCGAGAAACAAGACAGTATGCAATAGCTGATGGAATCCTTCGATATTTCTATCGATCGCTTAATAACAAATGCCATTCACATCGGTATGTGACCTTTGATTTTGGCCGAGTCTGAGAAATGTGTGAAAATGGGGCTTTAACCGAAACTGAATGATTTTGTGTGGTTTCGCTCAGAGTTCTCCAACACAAAGCAGATAAACAACAACTTAGCTGACTGATGTTTTGGTTAATAGTTTCAGTACCTTAAATTTAACAGCATTTATTAAAAAAAAATATGAAAAAAGGTAGGTAGTGTCTTTGCGCTTCGCTTGGCTCCGTCTTGGTTTGATTATTGTGCCCATAGATATTCAAAGTTAAAAGCGTGTTTCACTATAAAACTCATTTAGCCAACAGCTGACAGACAAATATCGTCTAATGGCTAATTCACTATCGTACTTGAAGCTAATGTGTCTTCCAAATCATCGTCTTTGTTTATTGACATAAGAATGACAAGGAAATATGCTGGGACATCCAGATATTATATAACCTATGGCAACCTTATTTACGCTCGAACAGTTTCCACTAGTGTACACTGACTCTAAAGCCAGGGTCACATTATTCTGTCGTGGAGTGTCGTAACGCGTCATAAGTATATCGTATCCATACATTTACGGAATTCGTCACAACACATTGCGCTTTAATAATATAATAATACCCATATAAAATGTATGGACACGGTATGCTTATGACGCCTCACAACACGCCACGACAGAATAATGTAAATGCGGCTTAAGTCGTGTTGTTACGCATGTCGTTCTACAACTGGTACCGAAATTATCGAAAATTACTAGTGGATAAAACAAACTTGTCGAAACATTCATAACAGCGAATCCTTACGCAAACAGTTATGTAAAGTTAGGATACTTATATGAACTAGTGGTCAATCCTGGTGAAGGATTTCTCATCAAAAAAAAGCTAGAAACCCAGCCAAGTTTGTTGCCAGATTCTTTAAGGCTAGGGCGCGTGGAACTGTCGTAAATTCACCTATTACGTATCTACACGATTTAAGTCGTTTCAAAATTATCATTGTGATATTTGAATGAAGATTTTTTACTTACTAGAATGCCGCGAATCAAATCCGATTGGAATGTAATTTCGAATTAGGTATACTAATCAGATAACAACCTTATACCATACCATGATAATACATACTTATATTGTATGGAAACACATAGATCAGAAACAAATATTTACAGATCATGCCAACATTTTGTCTTGCAGCGGGGATCAAACCTGCAACTTCTCGCCTCGACCGGGCTCACGCCCAGCGCGCCACCAAGGTCGTTGTCAAAGTGCCTATTAACCTGTCATGATTCTTAAGTCTTCAATTAATCAACAGTAGATTATGTTGATTCTTCGTCAATAATAAAAATCAATACACACAATACCTTAACAATACATTAACAATACCTCAGTCACGCCATCGCAGTGTAAGCAAAGCCAAGGCTGATTGAATTGGGACCCCTGGTAATCCCTTGAAAGAAATCCGGGTGGCGGCTTTTCTTGCTGTATTCCACTATTTCCTCCTTAGATACTACAGTAATCATTTATCTATATATTCGTTACGTTACTGACTGACAGACAATCACAGACAATTTAACCTGGTTAAAAGACTCTCCAGCAAGAGTTCATCTTAGTGGGTACCACCGCATTACCAGATTTCTGTCTGAAATCTGGCATGGTGTGCAAGCATTTTTGAGTTTAATTCTAAGGGAACTGTAGCAAGTGAAATTTATTTAAGTATGTCTCAAGGTGATTAGCGCAGTGCAGTGCCATAAAGTACTTAAAGCTTCGAGTGACACTGCAACTGTTATGGTCAGGCGTTGCGCTTAGCATCTGGCGAACAACTTGACGATTTTGTCATTAGTTGACAAAAAAACCCTAAACCGGTAAATCTGAATTACTCTTGGCTTGAAATCTCGACTTGAATATATCAGGGCGTGTTCCTTACGTGTAGAGGTGAGAGCACCGGTGGTCTAGTGGTAGTGACCCCGCCTTCCGATCCTAAGGTCGTGGGATCAAACCCGGTCGTGCACCAATGGATTTTTCTGTTCGAAAAATTTATGTGCGCAATGCTAGTGCTCTCATACGGTGAAGGAAAACATCGTGAGGAAACCGGCATGTCCAAGAACTAAAAATTCGAAAGACATGTGCCATCCACCAATCCGCATTGGGTCCGCGTGGTGGATTAAGACCCAATCACTCTCGCCTGAGAGTAGGCCAGAGTCCCAGCAGTGGGAACATTAGAAGGCTGTCATGATGAGAGGTGCACTAAAAAGGAGTTTCTAAAATTCAACTACCAAAGGATGCAACAGGAAGAAAGTACAGAGGGACCCAGAAAGCTGAAAATGTTGAGGAGTCCCCAAAGTATCATACAAAACTTTGTACATCTAAAACTTTACAGAAGACAATTTTTCACTTATCTAACAATTTGTATTCTTTTTTCCGTCGCGAAATCTTGAATGGTTGAGGAAAAGCTAAAAAACACCTAAAAGTTTTTCCATCTCGGTTAAAATACCCATTTCTCGTTTCTAAGAGGTGGGTTTTGTAGAGCGAGAGATAGAGTTATGAAAAACAAATAATAATTTAAAGTTACAGAAAAGGGAGATTTTCTTACCTTTTTATTTAGTCAACAAAGTGACGAAACGACAATGTTATTTGCCAGATGATAGGCGGCACGCCTGACCAATGAAAGTTGTTACTAAATTCCGTTCCGTTTCGTTAGTCTCTCAATAGTTTTGTACTGAAAATAAGTGTTGTGGATTCTATTCTCAATGTTTGCTGTATATAAAATGTGAGCCTTTTTTAACAGATTATCACGATGGCAGTTTATACACACCTCTAATTTCTTCTAAATAATTGTTTTTTACTTACTTATTAGTCGAAGTTACTCTCTTTTTTTCTTTCCTAAAGTTAATTTATTTATTGAACACTTTCACATAAATTTTATAGGAGGACTTAATGCTAATATCATTCTCTACCAGTCATCCTGGACGTGGTAGTTTACAGTTCTACGTGACACTGCACTGCGCTCATCACCTCGAAACAGTTGTATTTAACTTTGTTATGAAATGCCCCGATTCTACTCTACTACGACTATAAGTGACTAAAACTGTGGAACTGTGTGTACTGAAAATGTTCACTAACTCTTGGACTTCTTAGGAGTGGAAGTAAATAATTTACTCGGAAGTTATCTTCTCACTGAAAACTTGATGGGGTGAATTATGTAAATCTGCGTTTTATGATTCGCATTTTTGTCAAGGTCGACCGTGGGTATCATATTTTTTGAAGACTGATTTAAATTAACACAGAATTAATGAATGATTATACGAAAATATAATACTTCTTCATCTTCATCATAATCATGACAGCCTTCTAATGTTTCCACTGCTGGGACACTGACCTCTCGAGCAAAGCGAACCCAATTCTGATTGGTGGATGGCACGTCTTTTAAATTTTTTGTTCTTGGACATGCCGGTTTCCACAAAGTGTCCTTCACCGGCATAGCGCATATAATTTTTCATAATGGAAAAAAGCATTAGTGCACGACCGGGTTCGAATCCACGACTTTAGGACCGAAATTACACTAGACCACCAGATTGCTCCTTCTTCTACATCTTAGAAACGAAATTGAACAATCGTAAAGATAAAGAAGAAGAGAATTATCAGACCTCAGTGAGTTTTTGATTAGAAGTTCGAAATTAAAAAATAAAAAACAGACGAAAAATCTCTAGTACTATTCCGCTTAACCTTTTAACTGATGAGGTCACACAGTTACCACAGTTTTTTTATTTTGTAATGGATTTCCGCAAAGTAACGCCTGAATCTATCAATTACGTTCGAAATTGTATTTTCTTTTTTAATTTACATGCTTTATTTTGATGTATTTGTAATTTTGTACTACAATGGAACGAGCCGCGACTTTTTCTGCGTTTATTTTTTAAATCAACTTTATCGTCTCCCTGCGTCTTCTTGGAATTGAATTTCGGTAACTAGTGCACAGGGCTCTCATCCCGCTCGAACTTATCTCGAAATATAATGAATATTTTGAATCGGGCAACTGATTCCATTGATACATTTTATGGGCTTTATTCACTCGTAATTACTGTCTGTCAGCTAATTGGTCTTTTATATCCAATCCAACTACAAGGAAACACAATACTTAGCAAGCCGTTAAAATTAAAGTTTTTTGTCTTTACATTACTCTTACCTTTACTCTCACATACTTTGAACATTTCAGGATTTTCAGGTCTCTAGGGCTTACGGTCTCAGTCAGTCAGGAACAGTTTTTACATTTACATTTTGTGATCAGCTCAGAAACCAATTATGGTATTGCTTATTCGGATTTAGCGAACATTTTGTGGAGCCCTCCCGGCGCCGCGCCGGTATGTCTGTCTGTCAGACCCTGTTACGGAAATCAGAAGGCGAAACACGCGCAAATTCTCGTAGCAACGAAAGCTTTAGAAAGTTTTGTGATTTTGAATTAATATTGAAGCTTTTTTTAGTAGATGCTTATTCATTCAGAACTTACCTTTGCTATACTGGTTAGTTGTGCATATTAAACCCCATATACTTAAACTACAAGGATGTAGTATATTACATAGTAGGTGCCTACTATGTAATAGGTACTTAAATACATTTATATAAAAGTTCATTGACCTAACTGGACGCAGATTATTCGAGAAAGAACAAGTAGCGACTAATAAGACAGTACCTACCTAACTAAAATAGCAAAATATTTTAATTACGAGAATATCTTACTTGATGAAGACTTAAAATTTCAACACATCATTAAGAATAACAAATAAACAATTAAAAGTTTACGCAACGTGCGGATAAGTTGCTGAAAGTTCGTTGACCCCTCTTGAGTCAGATGTCAGCGGCGGCTGCTGAAGTGCTGCACCCTTTCGACACTGCGGCACCGCGTAGTGATGCGACACTGTTGTTGTCGATTAAATGGCTAGGCTTTCTAGTTGTTTTAGCTAGTTATCGACATAGCTTTCGACATTGTCATTTTATCGGCAATGTACAATATGGGATTGTATTTTTTTAACGACATCGATAAATAAAATGAAATTACTTCTCAATCGATCAAGCAATATTTTATAATAGCCAGAGCGATACTGTATAATGACAATATCGTTGTCATACTGAAGGACTACTAATACAAAAAGCTACATCATTTATATCGGTTAGTTTGGAATGGAGTTAGCTAAGAAGTTCTGTAATAAATAATCTACGAAACAGCGATAGGCGAGGATATGTGAACCTATCACGCATAAATTGTTATAACGTATAGAATAAGCGAGTCTACCATGAATTAGGTACCTAATTACTACAGCCTCTAGCGATTCTTGTAAAACTAAATATTAGCTATTAATGTAACGTTGTTAAAAATTTCTTGAATTTAGTTGGCTGACATTTGGCACCTAGGTAGTAGACTTACATATCACCCTCAAAAATAGTTAAATATCTACACAGGCTAATATACATCGATATTTCCCACATCACTAGATCGCCTTGTTTCATCTCCCGCTATAAATGACCAGATAGTAGCTGAATAGCCGCTTTGTAAGAGATATTGCCTACTTTATGGATTATACAGACACTGTAAAACCATTTTACGATGACGCAGATATTAAACATTCCAATGAAAATAAAGTTTCAATCGAAAAAGATACCAATTATCTCAGAATTATCTCAATTATTATAAGAAAACCAATTATCTCAGACTTTCTACGAGTCCGAGTCTTTAAAAGATGTAGGGCCAATTACGAGAGGTTATGCAATTTGTATTTAAAATAGAAGAATACATTTAAACAGTGACAAGTGGTAGACTCTTCAGCAATAGTCCGTCTTGGTGGGTGCCACCGCAGTGCCAGATATTCTACTTTTAACCAGTAGTGTGCAAGCATTACTGTGTTTAGGTTTGAAAGGAACTGTAGCAAGTGAAATTACTGGGCGAAAGAGACCTAACAACAACGTCGTGATGAGCGGTGCAGTACTTTTAGTAGCACTGCATCTGTTATGGTCAGGCGTGGTGCCTAACATCAGGTGGGCGACTTGACAATCATACACTTGCTGACATGAAAAAAAATGTTTTAAGTAAAACTAAATGCCTAATCATCCTATATGTGATGATGTCGGTGGCGCGATAAACGAGTGCCTGGTTGTAAAACAAGAGGTTACGGATACGATCCCTGTTTTGGGGATAAGGTGTTTGCATGAAAATATTTGTTCCTGCGGTCTTACCCTTGAACGCGATTGGTATTGGACAAGTATTGGAATATGACATTTTGTACTTTTGAGTGCAAACCTTGCGCCAAATTCAACTTTTTTCTCAAGGCAGTGTATTTAAATTGGGATTGGATCCGAATTCTCATTGTATTCAAGAGTGAGGCACCTGGTGTTTTTATGTTATAAACATTATTATTAACCTATTATTTGTATATCCATTAAATAAAACCTAATTAACAACATTACTTAATTTGCTAATCTTGCTAATCAACTTACATCGTTAAGGCACCCGAAACAACGTGTAGGCGTAAAACACTTTTCCAGCTATTTCAAGGTGAGAACAGACTCCACAAATACCTACAGATAGGAACCCTTATTTCCATAATGTAATTTACTGAGTGTAGCATTGTTTTTTGGTATTCTACGAATGTCTTTTGCATTGAAGGTACGTGTAATAAACGAGTTAAGGTAGATTGAAGGTTTGGCATCGAAAGCACTGGTGTTTTTAGGTCAACCAAGTAACTCAGACGTCTTCCGGTATTTGTATAACTGTTAATTATATGTTAAAATAGTATTTTTATGTTATCTCGCTGTGTTTTCCAATTGTTTACTCTTCAGTCATGGTTATTTTTACTTCCCTGGTCGAGAAGTGACTCTCTTTTTTGGCTTAATTCGAAAACCAGCGTTTGCAGTTGCTTTTTTGTAGAATGACGCACAGGGCGAATTTTTTGTTATATTTTATCTGAGAACAGTTGCTCTTAGTAATGTCAGCAGTGCACAGTTTTACGCATCTAATACCTACCAATAATACGAACTTGCTAAATAGTAGCTCTTACGGTGTTTACTTGGTTTGCTGAATTCCAATTTTGTCCAAATAACCGTACTTAAATGAATCCCACATTAGAGTTCGTGACTGTATCATGATTCAAAATAGTTTGAGCGATGTAAACACTGTAAGATTTAATAATAATGTAAAACTCGCTTCGAAACGTATCGTGTAAATAGCTTTATGTGCGTGTCAATAAAATTATATAATAAAATTCCCATTGACATTAAAAATAAAACTGACATAGAATTTTTTAAATATATTAAAAGACATCTGATGCTCAAAAGTTACTATAAAATTGACGAAGCTATGGCAGATAAATATATTTTTAGTGATAATGTTTGACGCTTGTATTCATTTTATTTTATTGTATTTAATTGTTTGTTTCTTATATAATATTATTGACATTTGATATTTGATATTTATTTTGTTATTAATAATGTTATTTTTAAAAAATGATTTTAGTAGGTACGGAATTGTACAGATAATTTTTTTATTTTTTTATTTATTTATTAATTAATTTTATTTGTTTAAATTTTATTTTAAAATATGACATTGTTACCATATTTAGTAAATTTTAATGTTTTGTTTTGACGTATCTAAGTACATGCAACATGTGGAAAGATAAATAAAATGAAATTGAAATTGAAATTGAAACCAATGTACTAACTGGTGCTAAGGGTATCTACAGGAATTTCGTTAATTTTCATTAATTTGCCTTATTCCAGCTTTATTTCGCTTATGACCTTCGTTTTCGTTCGTAATGTAACACTGGATCGAAATCAAATTAACAAGTTCGTTTGAGTTGTATAAAGTAAAGTAGCTTTATTTATCATCATCATCATTATCATCATATCAGCTAATAGACGTCCACTGCTGGATATTAGGCCTCTCCCAAGTGCGGTAGACTGATCGTGAGCCTTCACCATCCACCGACATATCGTCTTACACTTCGCTAGCTTCTAGCTTTATTCATATTTGAACCTAACCTAACCACTATTCAAACCTGGTCAATCCATGACTAACTCCCGTGCTCAACGTAGCACCGTAGCAAGTATTAGTAGCTAATACCACATATAGATGTTTCTACCTTTCAAGCAAATCGTTTTTTATTCCAATAAAGTAAGAGTAGTAGATATCTTTGTGATAGAACATGTCCGGGGAAGTACTATAACCATACCTTTTTCTGCCGCAAGCCAGTAATGCTCGCATTGCTGTGTTCCAGTGTGAAGGGTATGGTTTACGGTGAAATTACTGGCACATGAGGCTTTCGATCTATGCCTCAAGGTGGCAACCCGCGAGTGATACCTCTGGTATTGCAAGCGTCCATAGGCTGCGGTAACCGCTTACCATCTTGTGGGCCGTACGGTTGGTTAACACTTCAGTTGTATAAAAAAAAAGTTAACGGTATGTGTAACTTTTTTTATAAAAGTTGTCTGGAAGAGGCCGCTTCTTCAGTGATAAGACCTTGACCTTTTAGTTTAATTGGTATTTTCAAATTGTATAATTTAGTTTATAAGGTGTACAAGGTATTTTTTATAATTTATTCATTCTATATCTGTCCTCCTGGCAATCGATGTTATATTTATAACCAGGGACAGAGTTCGTAAATATCAATGAATTTGAGTCAGCTTATCCGAAGACAATAATACTTCAGTTTATCAGTAGACCTCAGTAAACCAAATTACCTTTTGAGCTCGTCACGTCACATAAATAGTGAATTTAGAGTTGCGGTCGACTCATGTTTTATTCAGGAAAGTTTCAAATACAACAGGGGTTTCACCTACATACTTTATTTTGGTCTAACGTACTCGTATCATCCAAGTTCGTACGTTGATTTTCTAGTTTCGAACATAACGTTGTTGAATGAATTAATCTAGAACCTATGAAGATTGATTGAAGACATGATTCAAGATATTTATTTTATTTATAGGTGCTGTAGTTCTGGGCGCTAAGCAGTCCGCGCAATCTTTACACTGGAAATGTATAGCCCCCAATGCTTATTTTATGACTATACTAATTCTGAATCTGATTAATATTATAAAGGGAACCTGTTAAAATAAATTAAGATTAGGTACTGACCGAGAATCTCGAAAAATCTTACCAGAAATTCTGTTTTGGGTCTTCTTACTACTATGTCAGTTCCTTTCAAATCTGCCATTACTTAATTAATTATCCAGAGGATCTACCTACTCTTGAATGCGACAGAAGATATTATTATTCGAGGCAAAAATAATCATAGTTTAACGTATGTCGTAGCAAAAAATGTGTGAATCTATCAAAATCAAAACCTTTTCGTAGAATCAACAATTTATATTACGTGACATTTCCATCAGGAATCAGTAGAAATCAGTTAAATAATCCGAGCCCTCAATTCGTAATACATCAGGTTTTGTACACCTATGGGAAATCTAAGTTTAATAAGTAAGGCATAGAGAACTGACGCCGACACTGAAACCAAAGCTGATGTAGTCGCTGAGGCCGAAACCAACGCCAATGCTGACGCTGTGGCCAAAACCGACGCTGATTCTGACACCAACGCCTACGCTGACATCGATACCAATGCCGACGCCGAAGCTAACGCTGACGCCGACGTTGACACTTTTTGTTGACGCATACGCTGACATATACGCCGACGCTGATGCCTGCGCTGAGGTTCCACTTTTAAAATCTGGGCAAATATCGTAGTTCAGCTTTTGTACGCAAGAGTAGAACCTCTGACGCTTACGCCGACGTTATAGCCGGCCGACGACGACGCCAACGCTGACGGCGACGCCGATTCAGTCGCTTCCGTTTCGATTGAACTAATATTGCCGCTGTCTCCTTTATAAAGTGATGTTTAAATGAAAATTAAATTTCATTTCATGTTTTCTCTGTGGAAGCGAGCGAAATGAGGGCCCTGTAATTGAACTGTTCCTTTGCACGGGAAATTACATACCTACAAGCCCCTGTGTGAAAGTGATATACCAAGACTGCAAGCACTAGTTTCAATAGCATGTGCTTCTGTATCGCTAGCGTCCGTTGCAAATTTAATGACTGATGGTCGATGTGTCTGTTTGGTTTTTATTAATGTATTACAGTCACCAATAGTCCTGACCATACTTTCAGGTATCATAATGGGTTAGTGTCAAAATCTTCTTTGAAATGCCTCTTTCAAGGATATTTTGGCAATTTTAGTGTCACAATCCCCTTTGGAGCTTGACGTTCGGACTGAAGGTGATTTTGACACAAATATTCCCAAAATCCCCTCTGAAGCAAAAGTCATATATACTATTTGAGATTTTTTTCAGTTAAATGCATAGATTAAATTGTATGAGCTGTAAAGTACAATTCCTAAAGGGAAAATTATATGTATGTATAACACCCAGATCCGGTGATATTTGTAAGATCATGTAAACACGCAGGCAGTCGCAGGAGGTAATTAGTCCAACGTAAATCATTGCACTTTGAATCTTAGATCGATGACATCAAAGACGAGCAATCGTCAACGAAATAACTCTAGCAAAAAAATGCGTAAACAATAAAACCGAAGCGAGTTTAGCTTTTGTCTTGTCAGCTTTCTGTTTTAGGAAAAATGCGTACTGTTTCGTTTGTTACGCGGTAAGTATTCGTGGACTGAATAAACTTTTCAATTAGTTTTTTTTTTATAAAAAAAAACCAATTGAAAAGTTTATTACACAACATAGTCTTGACTAATACAGCTTTGAGTTCACTTTACTTGAAACTTTGTCGCCTAATTGCAGAGCGTTCACCTCTAATCTCTACGGAGTAATAATTTGTACATTATTAGTAGTACGATAGATTGGTTTCGTAGCGGATATAAAAATTCAATAGAATTTTTATGTAGCCTCAATATGTCTTTTAACTGTTAGAAATTAGAGTTTTTATAGAGAAAAAAATAAAAATTGTGTTTTTCTTTCTAGCTGAAACTTTATTCAGCTATCACAATAGGACCACTCTGTCCATGTTTCTTTATTCTCAGCAAAATGTTGGACACTAATTAAATTGGATCGTACACCGGATGCGAAATTGACCTACGTCACCCTATATGTCAGTATCGTTCTTTCTCAAAAGTTTTCCGAACGAGTTTCGCACTTTTCGCATAGAGAATAAGCTTTAAAATCGCGCGGCATGATTGCATGTTCAAATTGTACAGAGCTTTGAACAATAGTAGCATAAAGTAAGAGTACAACAGTCGCTACGTCCGGTCAGCGCGAGATGGTTTTATTAGGTGGCAGAAAGTTTGAATAGCCGCTGTAAAACAGTTTAGTAACTATCGCAACCGACTG
Organism: Colostygia pectinataria; assembly: GCA_951394395.1. Classification (NCBI taxonomy): domain Eukaryota; kingdom Metazoa; phylum Arthropoda; class Insecta; order Lepidoptera; family Geometridae; genus Colostygia; species Colostygia pectinataria. Next base: position 6,742,523 of record OX596363.1, read on the forward strand.
CCTGTTTTTTGTAAAACATTCAAATATGAGTTGTATGTTTTGTACTATATAGATTAAAATAGCATCTAGCTGACAGTAGATATGCATACAAACATTGTTGTGCCTAAAATATGTTTAGAGGATGTCCTCACCATCCATCATCAGCTTAGTCAGCCAAATCCTGATCTAGTCAAAACGTGCGAAGCTATTATTTATTATTATTATTATTTTGATTATGCACGTGTTGTAAATAAATCCACTGTTTACCTATAATATAACAAAAGTTCCTGGGAACTGCTTGAGTCGAACAAGAAAGTAGGGATATTTATAAACTTCAGACTCATTAAAAAATAATAATTAAATTTTTCTGCGGAATAAATACATTAGGCACCGTGCTTCGGAGGGCACGTTAAGCAGTCGGTCCCGGCTTTTTCAAAGTTGTTAGGCCATGACATGCCTTCGAGCGGCCTAGAAACTGTCACTAGTGTTGGCCACTGACTCATACGAACTAACTTACTTACTTACCGACTAACATACACGTAAAGACTATTGAACGAACCTGGGACCTAACGTTACCGAAACGACTCAATAGATGTCTAACCTCTGACCTTTCGCCTGCCCTTTAGTATTAGATTCATAGGAAATTCATGGGAACCTTGATTTATATCGTAACAAATCTTTCACGGCGCCTTCTTTGTAGATAATATTAACACGCTTATTGTGCGTGCGGCGTGCCACTTCGAACTAGCTACAAGTTACTAGAGCTTTAAAAAAATGGGTTTATGTTAAAAAATAAATGCTATACAATCTGTCATCACACGTCAGTATCCTGTCAAATTTGACAGAACACTGATCGTAATAGAGTCGAACCTCAAAACAGTAAAAAATGCATTTTAGGTTTATTAATTTTTCACAATCTTATTTTTTTGTGAGATGCACAGCGGATTATATCATTACGCGCCTACTCTGCTACTGCTACTATTACTACTGCTAGCCACTACTGCTACTATAACTACTGCTAGCTATCTAGATCCCAGTGTTGGGCAAAGGTCTCCTATTTCTCCAGGTTTTGCGATCCTGGGCTGTTGTTTGAAAGGCTTTATCATATGTGTCGATCTCATTGCGCCACTTTCGTGGTCTGCCGCGACGCGACGCCCTGGCTCGCTGTGTCAGGGCTCCATTCTTATGTATTTAAAAAATCAGACAAAGTCATACAATTGCCTGGCCCTAGTGAAATTTACGTACATGTGTATTATTTCTTCTGTGACACTGATACAATTCTAAAGTTGTTTTTCGGAAACTTTTTTGGCAGCCTACAAAAGAACGATAGGCTATCTTCACAACCTGTTTCAGAAATAAACACTATTTCAACGATAAATAAAGTCGTGTCTGTTTCTTTTGATAAGCAAAACAAGTAAGCATGTCTTAGGCCTAAAAGTTAGTATTTATTTTGTTAGGATTACGTTTGACCTTTATAAATTTTCAAGGATCGGCTAGTAGCCGCTAGATAATAGTCTATTTCCACTGACCGTCTTACACTGCCTCCTTGTTCGCTTAAAGTGAATAAGTACGAGCTAACTTTATTTTATATTTCAAGACAGGTGATTTCCCTGACGTTAAGCACCACTCCTGACCATAGCAGTTACAATTTCATACAAATAAAGTTTTCATTTCCAGTCTTACAGTCCTGCCATCCATCATTTGCCTGTTGGGGTCTGTTGCTTTTTAAATCTGAACACATTTACAAGTTTGTTTAAAGAATTAATTTAAACTGGCTTGTTTATTATGATAATCCTAAACCAGCACTTGAAAATGCATTTCGAAGAAAATACCTATCAAATGAAAATCCAATAAAAAGTCGATGGAAAACAGATTGGACCGAGACGACAGAGCTGGTAGAGATAGCACCAATTTGTACTTTTCTAAACAGCTAACGGAAAGTATGATAGTTGAATAGTGAAGTAGTAGAGTTCTTTGTGATAGAGCTCGTCTGGGAAGTACAACCATCATACCTATTTCTGCCGCCAAGCAGTCATGCTCGCATTCCTGTGATTCGTTTCGAAGGTAAGGTTTCTGGTGAAGTTTAAGTGGCAACGCGCGAGTGGTACATCTGATACTGCAAGCGTTCATAGGCTATGGGTCGTACTCTTAGTGGTCACTTTAGTGGATGAAAAAATAATAATTTAGGTAGTCCTTCTTTTACTCTCGATTCTCCAGAGGGTCTAGCGGAGCTTTTTATTCTTGAACCCTATCAGTTAGTTCAAAAAGAAATAAAATATTAAATTATATACTCTTTTATATTTTATATGCTTCTGAGGTGGGTTTCCGTGACTCAGTATTAATTTGATACAATATTTCCGATGTACCTACAGTTATTACACTCTTTGCATATTGTCTAGGTATCTCGGAAAGTGCCTATCCGTATAAGTGCCTGAAAATGCAATGAAAAGGAATAAAATGCAACCCTTAGATTATTGAATAGTTTATTGAATAAATAATAATAATTTAGTGCTTGTAAAGTCGATTACGATATTATTCGCTAGAGGTGGCGAAATCAGAGTACTTTCAGAATTATACAGTTCGTTCTTGTGCTAGCTCCTCTATTACTACTATGATATACGATATTGATGATACTTGCTGTTTGCCTATGTCACGTTTCGTTTTGCATGATCTAAAGTAATTTTTGATTATTAAATATTTGACTAACGAATAACTCTGAGACTTGAATTGAGTTCTTCAACTTTCTTATCTTTTTTTTTTATACCACTAAAGTGGCAACCAAACTTTCGGCCCACTTGATGGTAAGCGGTTACTGTAGCCTATGTACGCATGAAACATAGTTAGCACTTGAGTATTACCACTTTAAGACGGTAAATGAAAAGTGTCATGTGACTGTAATATCACCGAAAACCATGCCCTTCGAACCGGAACACAGCAATGCGAGCATTACTGCTTGGCGATTAGAAACAGGTATGTAACTCAGGTGCCAGATGATAATTCATTTTTATCTTATCTTGAAAGTAGCTTTCACAAATAACTCTCTGGTGAGTAAACACGCACAACCTCACAATAAGGAAACAAACAGTAGGTACCCATAGGATTGAAAAAAAATGTAGGTGTATTTGCACTGACCAAGGCTTGGTTTTTTGCTCTGTGGTCAGCTAGACAACAGTTTGTCAATAACATGAGTATCTCTTCTTCAAGGAAAAAAGGTTGAAAATTGGGCGCTTGCTGTTAAATCTTTACTATTGGTTGCGATAATTATTGATCAAAAGTTTTCTTTGCCGTCAATTTTGTCAATGTTATTATGTTACACTAAACAATAATATTTCTATGTGTATCAAAACGAATACTTTTTTTTCTTTTTCCTTATAATAAAAATATAATAGTCGTTCGTTAGTCTCGTAACTTAAGAACGAAATCGGAGAGCCAAATCGGTTAATTGTATAAACGGTGAGAAAAATAACGCAAGTGAAACCGCGCGGGTCAGCTAGTTTAGAATATATAAATAGGCTATTTAGCATCGGATTCGCATTGTTGAAATTGTCGTTTCTGAGTCAAACTTTCTTAGACGAAGTTGGCAAATTAGCTTAATTTTGTTCTGTATTTCCCGAGACGAAGACTGAAGTAACCTAATGCGAGTTGAATAAAACTATATTCTAGTGCAACGTCAAGAGTCAAGCTGAACTTTTTGTAGTTTTAACCAATTTAGAAAGACATTTTTAAAATTACAATTATAAAAAACTAGTAACCCGGCTTTGCATGAGTGCTAAAACTAAACGTATAAACTGTCTTCTTGAATCAGCCTATCTAATTATGAAACCTGCATGAATATTCGTTGCGTAGTTTAAAAGATCTAAGCGTATAATATAATATTCTTGAAGAGGGACGGACAGACAGCGGGAAGCGACCTTGTTATATACCTACTGTGTAAAGATGATACCTACTAAGTACGTAGTTAAACTTTATAACAAATACTACCGATTGGACTGTGTGGTCGCCTTTTTTTCAATAAATTCAAAAAAAAAAATTACGTAGTTGAGAAATTTTATCCTTTTAATACCACTTAGATGGAAGGCCACCCTTGGACGTTGACAACTCTCATGTTCCTGTAATTTTACCGGCAAGCATACTTCCTCCTGTCCTCGTCCTGTTGTCGCTAAGTGTTACGTAATTCCTTTATTATTTATGTATTTATTTATAATAAGGGTATGTATTAGTCAATAATTACGTATAATTTATTATAAATATTAATATTATGTAGTTTTATATAATATTAGTAAGTATTATGTAATGTATTTATGTATTATTCCGCATACTAAATATTTAGTTCATCTATTTGTTTTGTTTTCTTCTTTCATTTTACTATGATTTGAAATGTGTATGTGTTAGTAAACATCTAATTAAATAATAACTTAATAACTAGTAACACCATAAAACCCCATTATCAGCTATATTCAGGCCTATCCATCCAAAGGTTGTCTGGTAGAGATCGCTACTAAGCGATCAGACCGCCCATTGTTATACCTAAGTATAGTTAAACTGTTTCTGTCAAAACTTTATTTTATGGTAACAAAGTATTTTCTATCTTTATATCTGTCTATCTACTTACGAATATTATATCTATTTATCTACAACTATAACACAACGAACTCTACTACTCCAATTTTTTCGTCTAGGTTAACGAATATTAGTACCTCTTCCAAAGTTAGTTATTTGGATAGTAATAAAGTAATTGCGCACGCTAACTTAGTGTAATTATAATGATTGCGTACAAATTCAGATTCCTCATTCTTCAAATTAAACAGTCTTATACACCGACACGTAAGCTTGTTGTATGTAATTCGTTTTGCAATTTCCAAGAAAGTCTATTATTGCGCTATTCATAAGAATATCTATAATATAATGGTATAGGCAACAAATAACATGAGCTTAAATAACATGATCAAAAATTTTGAACTCTGGAAAATACAATTAGTATAAACTGTGTCGCAGTTTCCAGCGCCCAACCTTAGAACTAGAGACGCCCAAGACGTTCATCATTCCAGGTAGTATAATAATACATTGTACATACACTAATACTCGTAGGTAGGTATTCTAATTACAGACAGAATAAATCAATTTACAGCACTTATTAGCACTAAAAGGAAGCAAAAAAAATAGGATTTGTATGAAAGTTCTTAGAGGTATGAGGTATGAGGCTGATCAAAATAATGATTCATAACTCATGATACTTGTAGGTCCATTTACACATTTCACACGGTTTAATAATTGCATACAAGAAATGCTTTGTCAAATTGATTTCGGAGCAAAATGTCAAATATTTGTTTTGAAATCGATTTAACTAGGCATTTCTTGCATGCAATTATTGAACCGTGTAAGTAAGCCTCTAAGTGATTTCAAATAAAATATTTTAACATTTTTCGCGCTATTTAAGCGGGCAGAAAGTGAGCTATTATGTATTCAATAAAATCGAGGGATAACAACACAGTTTCTTGTCCCTAAACCAAAGAGTTGTTAGACGTTTTGCTTTAAAAAGGTTCTACATTGGTCTACAAATCAGATTTTTAGGCTGTACCTTCTGACTACATGTGCAACACGGAATGGCGATATCAAACAACATGAACCACGGCATTTGTTCTTTATACAGCTTACTCCGAAGGCTGGCAAATCCTAGGTAGCCCCAGTAAATCCAAGGCTTACAAAAACAAACGCTAGGATTTCTCATTTTTGTTGGTTACAAACAAACTGACCAGGGAAAAGCCCGGGCAAATATTATAAGCTTTTAGGTTCTCTATTTGTTTGGAAATGTACGTATGTTTTTATACATTGTGACACTTTCGACAGCTTAATTATTTTTCCACTGCTGCTGGGACGCTGGTCTATGAGTGGGTACAATTCTCGATCAAACGGATAATTCTTCTTTTTATTGTTGGTTATTAGGATTGGTGGATGTCCCTTGAATTTTTTGATATTGGACATGCCGGTTTTTTCTCGATGTTTTCCTTCTTCGTTTAGCACTTGTATGGTGAACATAGTTTTTTGGAATAGAAAAATCCGTGAGTGCACTACCGGATTCGAGCCCACGACCTAAAGTCGGAAGGCTGCCACTGCTACTAGATTATCAGTGCTCTTTTACTATACATAATAATGACGTGTCGAGTAGACTCAAGATCGAAAAACTTCGTTTTTTTTTTAATGTATTATTTATGTACAATAAAGAATAAAGAAACTATTGAAACATCTATTGGTTTTTAAGAACACAAAATTCTTTTTGATAAACTTTTTAATAAAACTTCTCTAACCTCAGACTTGAGTTAGGTACCTATAAGTTAATAAGGCAATGTACTTTGAAATTTGTTGTGATGGATCGACTTAGATGAAGTTTAGATTAAAAAGTTGAGATTTCGGCGAGAGCGAGAGTAAATAGTCTTGTTGCTAGCAACATAAATAGGTAAAGGTTTGACTTTTTTATTATAGAATTCATCAATTAGGTAGTCAGTCAAAATATCTCATTTGAATTCAAAATTTATCAGAATAGCTATTACTGTGGTGGTATCCCCCAAGACGAACACTAGCTGAAGAGTTCTACCATCAGGTTACGGAGAAAACCACAACCACAGAACATAAATAAAAGAAGAATTTGGTTTACGAATAGACAATAAAAAAATTATATCCACGCGATTCTCTTGCTAGCAACTTTACTATTAAAACACAGCTTTATTTCTATCAAATTACCGGGTTAGTGTCAAAATCACCTTTGAAGATCCCCTTTAAAGGGGATTTTTGGAATTTTATTGTCAAAATCCCCTTTGGAGCTTGAAGCTAAAAGGGATTTTGACACAAAAAAAATCGGGGTAACATTTCATCTGTACAGCACAACTTACTTCGCACGTCATAAAGCAAATACACATATATCTTGGCCTAGTTTAATCAAAAATTACTCCGAGTAAACATTCTTATCCACTCTCACCTGTCTTACGTAACGTTCCTGAATAAATTGTCTGCAAATGAAATAGCAGTGAGTCGTCCGTCACGGTCGGTTCCTTTCGGCACACTCGGATAACTCAAGTTTATCTAGGTACCAGCTGGCGTTACGGCTTACAATTTATTTTATTTTTATTATTTATTTATTATTTTTATTTATTGACCGAGCGAGAAATGCTTTGGTCTGTCAGTCAATTAGATATCTCCGCCTTATAAGACTTTACGTTAGTCTCGTAAAAACTTGGTAAAGATCTGAAAATAATTTTCAGCGTGATTAGCAGAATGACTCCTCAAAATACAGTAAATTGCTCACTTCTAAAAGTCTTCTGAACGGAGATCTACTAATTTTATTCTTTTCTGTACCTCTAAACTCCAGTTCTGGAACACATACCTGAATCTAATGCATATCGTAAACTCTAGTCATAGCGCAAAATTGCAATCCGACTGGCCTTCAGTGATTATATTGCGCATGAGTAACACTTTAGCGAAATCTACACTAATTAATTAGTCAGTAGCAAACCAGATTATTCATCATAACAGCCTTCTGATGTTCCTTCTGCTGGGACACTAGCCTACTCTCAAGTGAGGGTAACTAAAGCGTCATAATATATCTGTCAAAGCGTCAAATTGTCAACTCGAATAAAAACTGCAAAATACGCGGGTGAAACCGCGCGGGTCAGCTCGTCTTTCATAATAGTTCTCTTTCTTAATATGTTCTACTTTATGTAGTTCTACTTTTTTTTAAATATTTGCATGCCAAATATTTAATTTTTAATACATTTAATATACAGTAATAAAAATTAGGAGGTAACTAACTTCTGTGATGTACGATTGAGGTGGCTACAAGAGAGTTTAATTATACCTACCTAATAAGCTCTAAAATTTCAGAAGGTCAAAATGCCTATTAATATGAACAATTTCCGCCAAGGGACCAATAAATGTAAGCAATTTTACGGCAAAATTCTAATTACGTACGCTCTGCGCTCTCATAACTAACTTTTATTTATATTATAACTTCGATTTTGTTCGAAAAGTACCTATGTCACACCACGGACACTCTCAAGAAAATGTATAAAGCAAACGCGTTGCAATCACCACATGCATGGTTTGTGTACGTAAACAGTGCTGTTGTATGTGTGAGTCTCATGGCCCCACCCAACTCGCAAGAGTGAGATACCACCCTTTCGCTCGCGCTGGCATGCGCGCGCTGCTTGGTCTACACCAAATTAATATAAACGCGTGCCCTTAGCTTCAGTGCCGGAAAGGTGCCGTGTGGTGCCGGCAAACTCACTCTCAGGGATGGGGTAAGTGAACCGGTGGGAGGTAGGGTGTGGCCATTCTGTACGTAGTACCAGTGCTCAACAGTATAAACTGTTGGATATAAATTTACTGATTTAGATAAGACATCGACCTTGGTGGCGTGTAGGTTAAGAAACGAGAGGTTGCGGGTTTTATTCCCGCTGCATGACAAATGTTAGAGTGATCTGCGAATATGTGTATTGTATGGTTATTCTATCAGTTTTCTTGTTCACATGTAAACCATGCAGCATAGCTTTGCTTACTTCGATGCTAGGTGGCGCTTTATAAAATGTCTGCCAATCTTATTATTTTAATTCACACTGTTTTATCATGTCGTTAACGCATTCACTTTCATCGCTGTATAATTTAATTGCATATTAAAGAATGCGGTATGTTGTAAAACAAGCAATGCTTTTAAATGAGTACAAAATAAAAGACGTGTTTTTTGGAAAATCATCAGATTAGATTTTCAGATTTCAGATTATACAGCTCCATATAACCATACATAACCGCTTGGGAATGAAGGTTCTGGAATGGCGACCACGAGCTGAAAAAATAAGTGTAGGACGGCCATCCACTCGATGGACCGATGACATTAAAGCGGTCGCAGGAAGTCGGTGGATGGTGAAGGCTCAAAATCGGTTGTCATGGCACTCTTTGGGAGACGCCTATGTCCAGCAGTGGACGTAGCCTACAAGACAGTATTTTACATTACGTTATTCGTAGAACGGTTGATCAATTTAACCAGTACCTAAACAAAGAGGGTAGGTACTCCTGTTGTAATTCTTCCATCATTTTTAAACAAATGACGTATGAAAGCGTAATATAAATTGACCAATAAACACTTGTTACATACACTGACCAATGACGTGACACAAAATGTCCATTCCATTCGCACTCTTGAGTGCGGTCTATAGTACTAGGGCTGTCACACATTCTAATGTAATCAATTTTACGAGTAGTAGTGTAGTTTTACGAGTACCTAATAGTGTAGTACTTTTGGCGCATTGCGTCTCTTTGAAAACTTGCAATGTTTTTCTCTTATAGAAAAGACTAGTTTGCGATTTATGACTCAAAAGAACTTACTTACTATGCCAGTGCTAATAATCGATTGCAATAATATTTTAATCGCACAATTTCACAAACATGATTGATCCTTGAAAGTTTCCATAGTTGCCTCCCTTGTTCCGTAGTAAAAATATTTAAAATGCAGGGAAACGACTGCTAAAGCACAAAAGCGTGGCAATTTTTACTGAGACTGAGTTACCCATGCAAATATAATGACTACGCGCAAAAGTGGATAACTTCATGGATCTGTTAGTAACTACTTAGCCAGCGATGCCACGAGCGCTTCAAAATTAAAATTAGAAACATAGTTTACGTGCTAGCCACATCAATCCGCATTGTTTTTTAGTTTTTTTTCCTGTACATAATGTTATGTACCAATTTATTATTCTAAAGCCATTCACTCACCACGTTATTTTTTTATCAGATGCAACCCTATTTCCAGGTCTGCCAGCTGTTTCTATGTGCATAGTGCTATTTCAGTGTCTATAACAGATGCCGTTTGTTAACATTAATGCGCTTCAGGGGCCTAGTTCTATTTGTTTATTTAATTTAGGACATCCAACGAAATAATATTTTCCAGACTTATACCTATGTGTATCTCCAATTATAGGATGCTACAGAGTGCACTTTTTATGTAGCTACTCGTCTAACAATTTAACTTGGGTAGGTACATGGTATATTATTATAAAACTCAAAAAAAAAATTAACATAAAAGCATATTTATTATAAATAAATGAATAATGCTGGACCATGCACACAGAACCATCTATCCCTAAGCTAAGCAGATCTTGTGTTATGGGCACTAGATGACTGATATACTTCATCTAAGCTTAATACAATACAATACATAGATAGTTTTTTTTTATTATACATAGAAAATACCCAGAACATCCGGAACAAATGTTTGCAGATCGTACAAACATTTGTTCCAAGGCGAGAATCAAACCCAAATTGGTCGTCATGTGGTCACAAATGCTTACTGACTTGGTAGGCAGCATACTTTCTACTGATACAATGATATGAAATGTTTGTTGTCATTGGATTGTCATAGGCACTTTTCAGTTTGGCGAATGTGTGCTTTGCAATACAATTGACATTTTGATGGAATATTATTGTTTGATCCACTTTCCACTTCGGTTTTATGAAACTAGCATGACTGAGACACTGGCAGAATTGTGACAACTAAGCCACAGGTGCCATAATCAAAAAAGTGAAGTGAAGTGAAGTGATACATTGATAACAATCCTACTAAAAACTTGAGCAAAATACAAAATTGTAGATTATAACATTACAAAAAAGATTACTTATAAAGATTATAATATCTCAAAAATTATTTCGCCTAAAGCGGGATTTGAACCCGCAACCACCGCTTGATACGCAGGTACTCTACCAATTGAGCTATCGAGACATATCTCGCTTGAACGAAAAAATCATTGGGACAACAATACATTCGAATAAGCTTTGACAATAAGAAGAAAACAGCAGTTATTACACCTCCTCTTGCATAGAACATCCCCTGAAAATTTAATTCCAAAACAGAGTTTATCATTCCGTAGTACCCATATTTCATAAATTTTGTTGGACCACATGACAGTCCACGACCCTTTTGGCTTGCAGGTACGTCCTACAATTTTATTATGTAAGTAACGAGTTTCCCTGGACAGAGGTCACCTGAATTCAGTAACATTACGATATATGAATTACTAATAATATTGCATAAGGTTCACAAGGATAAGAAAAAATATTGTATTAGCAGGAGCCCTAGAGTCCTGGTAAAACTGTCAGTTATAATAAAGGAGGCACTTAATTTATCACCAAAACAATTAATATGTAACTTTTATACATTCATAAAATTAAATGAAGGTTAATAAATTTAGTATCATTTATGAAACCTTTAATTTTTTTCGGTGATAGATAGTCATTGATTTAGGAATTATATATTGATCTGAATTTTTAGTTAAAATTTTCAGAAGTGGTCTTTTTACACGGGGCCTATTGCATAATAAAACACAAGACGTTCATAATAATAATGACGACCGATGTGGCACAGCAGGCGCAGGTCCGCCTTGGATGCGGAGGTTGCGGGTTCGATTCCCGCCTCGGGTCAAATGTTTGTACGATCTACAAATATTTGTTCCAGGTGTTCTGGGTATTTTCTATATATAATAAAAAATATCTATCAATGCATTGTATTGTATTAAGTATATATCAGCCATCTAGTACCCATAACACAGCTGTTTAACAGCAGCTTACCTTGGGGCTAGATGATGCTGTGTGGATTGTCCAGCATTAAGAAAAAACGTAGATATTAGTGGTTTTGCATGAGTTTTTTTTTAACATTCAATCGGCCCATGGTTATGCAAAATACAGTATTAGCGCAAAAAATAAAACAATGCAATAAAATTATTTTAAACCTATTGTGGAAGAGAAAAACAAATATTTTTATTGGTTATAATCACAGTTTTTTTGCTTTTATCGATTTATTGTTGTTCTAGTAACACAATAGGTCCGTGAGAAAAATGAAACAAAGTCACTTATAGCTAACTCCTCAAGGTTGCAATACTTCGAGGAAAAACTAATCTCTATCATTTTTCTCTGAAACGAGTTATCTGAAACAAGTTCTCTGAAAGTAATCTTTCAGCAATCATGCGTGAAAGAACGCTCGTTCAAAATTATGTGAAAAAAATGTATTAAAAGGCTGCTGTTTTTTGAGTGAAAATCTTCTAAATTCCCATCTGTATATAAGGTCATTCATTATCAACCTGACAAACTTAAGGGGTAGGTTCCACACATAAAAAAAATACTTGTACTTATTTTTTATTTTTCTAAACGTTTTTTTTATATTAAAAAAAAAATCTTAATTCTGCTTAATAACTAGGTATCCTTGTTAGAAATCGAAAAGGCAGCGCTCGGCACGTGTCAGTGACCCGTGCGTCAATGAACCGCGGGTCAATAACCCGCGCGTCCTTGACCTGCGCGTGTCCTTGACCCGCTACGGGGCGCGCACACTCGAATATTTCATTATTACGTCGCTTAACTCGATTCCCAAGAATTATAAATAATAATTGAGCGGAAAAACGTAATCGATTTTTTTTTGTTTACTTGGGATTTTTAAGACAAAATATACATAAAAAAAAATTATAGTTACATATATTTTTTTATGTGTGGAACCTATCCCTTAAGTTTGTCAGGTTGATAATGAATGACCCTGTATAACCCAGCTCTGTCCGACTAGGGTGACAGATCGCACAAAAAAGCTCGGTCTGTCACCCATTTTGTAATTTTATTATACTACACGCATGCAAATTGCGCTTATCAGTGTATCGGTATCGTTCTAACTGTGATTTTAATGATTTTTTCGTAATATGTGAATTATGTAGCGTCTTGTGATTTTTATTAATTATGCCTAAATTATATGTTCATATACCTTTTACAGGTTTCTCTTTAAATTATGTTATATGGAGCTTTTTGGGTTGAGATTGACAGGAAATTACCAAAGTACTTACATAGAAACTGGAGTAAGGGCGGATTATTACAAAGGCGATGCGGAGTAAAATCGAATCAATGCTACCGCGTGATAACATAATGCTATTTTGACACGGTTCCGTGGTATTCCATCTTTTGTAGCTGTTCTACATGTAAGGTGTCAAAGAATATAATTGTATTAAACCTGAGTGCTTTTTCATACGTCCCAGTTTCTCGGCTTTCAAAACCAAATAACTCAGACGCCTCGCCAAGCGCGAGCGTAAAAAAATATAATGCATACTCGTAAGCAAAATATGGGTATTTCATGTAATGTACCAAAACTCAGTGGTATGACAACAGGAAACTAAGAGGAAACGAAAGCTGTTCAAAAAAGCAGCCTTGCCAATCTATTATAGCTTCTACCATTGTATTCTTAAGCCCCTCGAGTAATACAGGAACCATTTTTGCCGTAATCAGAACTTAAACTTGTGATAGGGCACGCTTCGCCAATCGAGCCCGAAATTGTGAAAGTACCCTCAAGGGATCCTTGATTGAGGATTACTGAATACTCCAGGATGTAGGTACTTTGGTAAAAACCATCATCATCATAACCAGCCTTTTTAAAATCCTACAGCTAGGATCATCATAATGACAACTTTCTAATGTTCCGTTCCAGCTATACTGGTCTCTCGAGCAAAAGTTTTTAGATATTGATCCACCACTCGGATCTGAATAGAAAATTCATCAGTGTACCGGGTTTGAACCCACGACTATAAGATCAGAAGGCAGGGGACCACTAGACCACAAGTGCTGCTGCTACAGTATTTTGCTCACTTTTTATACCAGTATTAGTCGTGAACTTCTGTATAATTAAGGGGTTTTCGTCTCAAGTTATTAAAAAAAAAAGCTGTCTATTTAGATGGCGAGCCCAAGAGAATGTAAGCCCTACGTTTGGCGAGCTATGGTGAATGTGTAGGGAATTCAACATAGGTTGCTCCTGCTGTCACTGTCTGTCATACCTCTGGCTGGTGTCAAAGTCATAGTACGAATTACGTAGTACATTAATTTTGGTCGTACTGGAGTTAAATTATTTTGCCTCAAGCTGGACATGAACCCACAACCTTCCGCTTGGCACGATATGAAACAAAAACGGAGTTACCAACTTTTTTTTTTGTTTTGATAACCTTTCCCAGTATGGCAGTAGGGCAGATAGCGCCATCTGTCAAAGCAATCGGAACTACTTTTTTTTTTTAAATCTCGTATCGAAAACCTCTCATTCCGGTGACAGATTAATACGTGCATTCCCCTTGTTTCCACCATTCCGATCCTCCAGAAGGTCCAAAGTCCTTTGGCGAGGAGGAAAATTACCAGAGTCCCATACGACTCTGCTCTGTTAGTATCCCACTAAATGCATACCCCAACAACCTTTATCAAAGGCTTAGAGGATTAAACAAAAGTTTATGTGACCACATCGAATCACTAAGCCAAAATCAAGATTTATGTTTAGAGCATTCAAGAGCTCTTGCGAGTTTTATTTGGTGGTAAGACTCTTCAGCACAATGTCAACAATTTTTATTGAGATTTTTATGCTTGTTATTGCTGTAGGAAATTATTTTTATGATACATTGAAAAATAGCTCACAGATAAATGCATGCAAACAAACGACTCAGATATAATTTATTGCTTATTTTTACAATCTGGAATTTAACGTTATTAGTTTAATAAATAAGCATTCCAATACAAAATGAAAAAATTAAATCTTAAAACCTATTATGACATATGTATAAATATAATTTCACCATGTAGCAAGAATCAGTTTTGCTGGGATCCACCGCATAGGCACAGAACAAGCTTTATGTTCATCCGAGGGTAGAAAATCCTTCCGTGTTCATCACACAAATGTGTATTTGGTAAGAATCGAACTCAAGCGCAAAGGCTAAGCTACTGAGCTGTAAGGCCAGTCTTTATTTGAAATCGTCTTTTGTTTCGTCCGCGCAGATATGGCGCGATCGCAACATTTCTATTTGTTACACTAGCACGGAAACGCGCATATTCATTCTATAACTTCAACTGGATTCAAAGCTTAATCTCTCACAGCTTCTAAAGTAATTTAATACTTGATCCGTGGACTAACTAGTTTCAGAGTTTCAAATAGAAACGAGGGCAACCGATCCATCACTTGATAAGATGACAATCGGATTTACTGCCAATTTAAATTAATCTATCCAAATATACATAGAAAACCCTTGTTATTCTGACTAACGTATAATCAACGCACAGCCTGAAATTTTCAGGCCAGGTAAGCGGTTACCGTAGCGTTAAGACGCTTGGAATACCAGAGCTAAAACACTCACATGTTACCATTCTGAAACATAAACTTAAAGAAATACGAACAATACAGCTGGGCGGCAGAAAATATTGGTGTAGTGGTAGTACTTCTCAACAACATATCACAATAATCCCTACTTCTCTCTCAATTATTCTTTTGCTATCATATATCATTAGTGATAAGAAACTGTATGGTTTGCCTTTTTGCACTTTAAAATGTACGTGTGTTTTGAAGATACAAATAAATGATTTATCTATCTATCTATCTATCTATCTATCTATCTATCATTAATTATCAATCGTTTCTAATCCTTTAATATATTGCTTTAGTATAATTCAGTATCATTCTTTTGCTATTATTAAGTATCAATCGTTTCTAATCATTAAGTATCATTCGTTTAGTATCATTGAGTATAATTTAAGAGTAGTAGAGTTCACTGTGATAGAGCTCGCCCGGGGAAGGACTACCACCATACTTATTTCTGCCGCCAAGCAGTAATGCTCGCATTGCTGTGTTCCGGTGTGAAGGGTATGGTTTCCGGTGAAATTACTGGCACATGAGGCTTTCGATCTTAGCCTCAAGGTGGCAACCCGCGAGTGATTCCTCTGGTATTGCAAGCGTCCACGGGCTGCGGTAACCGCTTACCATCTTGTGGGCCGTACGCTTGGTTGCCACTTCAGTTGTATAAATAAAAAAAAAAAAAAAAAATTATTATTTGCTATCAATAATTATCAACGTTTCTAAACATTGGGATACTCATTTATTCCTTTAGTATAATTGAGTATCATTCTTTTGCTATCATTAAATATTATTCGTTTCTAATCGTTATTTCTTTGCCATTATTAGGTGTCATTCCTTTTATATCATTAGTTATCAAATTGTTTAATCGTGTCATTCCTTTCCAATCTTAATGTATCATTTTATTATCTATCATTCCTAGTTCAGTATTCGTCCTTGATATATTAACGATGTGTGATGGCAGGATGAAACGCGACGACTTGATCGACAGGAAAGGGCGAGTGGTGACATCGACCAAATGGCTATCCGCAAGAGATTGATGGCTTAATTCATTAGGCATTTTTCCTTTCGCACACTTCCATTGAGTGTCGACGTAATTCGGATTGATGTGTATTGTTTTGTATTTTTAGGTGTGAATTTCTTTTTTATTTATATTCGGATTTAGACTTGCTTGTACAAAATAGGACTGTAGAAAATTAGTATCATAGCATACCATTATAAACATACTAACTTACAGGAACTTACTTATATAGCACTATTATTATGATCTGTGCTTAAAGCCTACCTACCTAACTGATGTAATGAGAAAATAATGGCGATCTAGCAGTGTAGCAGGGCCATAATTACGTATTTTGTTGCAAACAATTTCACCCAGTTTTTTATTGAAACTATACTGATTTATTCTGATATACATAGTATGGCGGCATGACAGTATTTTGGATGAAACTGATTGCAACAAAGATACGTAGTTGTAGCACAGGAAGGGATAAGGACGGGAGGGGACGAATGTGGGTTAGTGTGTCCCATTTACAGTACATAAGCCAAATAAATACAGTGTGGATGGTTCGTAAGTTGCTTTTGTGTTTGGAAAGGTTCCTTTATAGAGATAAAGGGATTAAATGTATTTTTAAAAAAGGTTTTGTGTAGGTAACTACCCTGGATCGTTATAAAACTTACCTAAAAAGAAAATACTTGTTAATTTTTTTATGAAAACTGTTGAATCTTAAAAACGTAAATAGTGAATGAAAACCAGCTCAAAAAAAAGTTTATTGTTGTTAAAATAACCTAATATTTCGTTTTACAATTTTATTATGCAAAACTATAGTTGAAATACGCAAGCGGTAAAACAGAAGTAAATATCGGTAAAACAAAATGTAAAGCTGGGTCTATATAAACAATACTTGATCTATTTGACGTAACAAAATACCGAACACCCAACGCGATCATAAATTTAGACCCAGCTTTACACACCAGTAAAAAAAAAGGATTTTCTAAAGAATATTAAATATTTAGTAGAATAAAATATGTATAAAATTACAAAGGTACTCGTTACAGTAAACAAAATACAGTGTAACTCCTATTTATTCTAAAAGACTGTGACGTCATTAAAGTGTTATAATTCTGCAAATATGTTCAACATTTATGTGCCCAAAAATGTAGTGAAGACGTTTGCAGAGAGACGCCTGGAGTTATTTGATTGCGTAGATCGTTAATACTGTTGGTTTTTCTAAAAAAATAAGTATAACAGTTGAGCCAGAGTTTACGTCCCTTAACAACTCGCATGAAGACTGAGTTAAGTGGTTTACACTTTACATGTAAAACTCGTAGCAAATTCTTACAAAACCAAAACCCAAAACCTTTCCAAAACTACATCGTTTGTCTTCGTTCCGATATATTGCTAATGTACCCTTGAGCTCAGTCCTAAGCAAATGGCTGGAATCCCGGAGGGGAAATACTAAACAGAGCACCCTTATGTTGAACATAAGTTTTGAAAAGTAAAACAAACTCTTACATAAGAAAACCAATTATGACATCTTGAAAACGGTACTTGCTTCAACCCCGGTCAAATATAATATAATATATATAATGCTGGACAATCCACACAGCATCATTTAGCCCAAGGTAAGCTGCTGTTAAACAGAGCTGTATTATGGGTACTAGATGACTGATATATATTTAATGCAATACATAGATAGATATTTTTGTCTGAGGATTATTCCTAATGTCTTTGCGTCTGAGAAGGACAAACCTAATTAGTACCCTCTACTGTCTTTTTGTATGCAAACCAAACAACTCAGACGTCTCCTTGTGTGTTTACAGGTGTGCAGGACGTGGAACGGGTATGACGAGGGTCTTGCACGAGGAACTGGCTGGCGAACCCACAGGTAGAACTAGTAATACCTACTCGTAGACCATTTCATCATTGTCATTTGCTGTATGTACTTTTTACTTGTTAACACTCTCCATACGTCTATGTCCCCGGGTTTACCTTTAAACTTTTAGAATTTGAATCGTTTGAACCCTTACCACTGATTTTTACTCTAACGTGCTTTTTATACGTGTAAATAATAATTATTTCAAATAAAAAAACCCTGTGTTTTCTCAGTAAATAATTTCTTTTTCGGCTTTTGGCAGCTAGTTCTGCTATTTCTACTCTATGTACCCAAAACCGGCCATATATCCTGGAGCATGTGGGTTGTGTTTACATTTTCCGATGTGAAGTAATGGCACTCGTGTTGGATATTTTGGTCACTTGTTGCTGGGGTATTTTGTTTTAGTTTTTATTTTGCCTATCACAAAATAAAAATTAAAAAACATATAAAAATGGTTTATTGCGTCCAGTGTACTCTAGAAACAATTACTCCTGAAAAACTAGCTTTTCATATGGTTTAGTTTTCTTGTTACGCCAAAAGTGTAAAATAAAAATAAAACTATTTTTAATACGTTTCTTTACGAAAGTAGTAAGGTATTAAGGTCCGAGGGTTGGCTCAGGAGTAGTAGCCCACACTGGGCTAAAATGGGAAAAATTAGAAGGCTAACCACGATTTAGGCTACTGAACATTATATTACGAATACTGATATCGTAAATTTTTATAAGCTTTTGGCCAAAATATACTAATGCGATTTGTTTGAAGTACTTATATAGTTATATACCTCTGTTAGATGCCAATTTTTATTATTTTATCTAGGTCATTTTGGACGTTTGAATGTGACTCATTTGGATTAGCATTACTCATCGTTGGGTAGCACTATAAAAAGCCCAAAAGTGATCAGATCGGAGAAACAAATGGTGTATTTTTCAGATATGGTGTGTGACCGTTAGCGACCAACTTGCCGAAAAAATCTACATAATATTTAGTAAGTAGCCAATAGGTCTGATAACTCGAGTTATTTTTATTAAGGAAAATTATGATAAGGACAGAAAGAGAAAAGCGCTATAGTGTCGTATTAATATCATTAATAATCGATTTACTCGAGAGTTTTAAGGCAAAATGTTTTAAAAAAAGGTACATGTAATGTATTTTTTTTTGTGTGGAACCTATTCCTCCAAATAAATAAAGCGCTAAACAGTTCTAAGCTTGACATTGCGATACTTTGAACTTTGACGCCTACCACAGCGCCTACTGGAAACGTTTGTAAAATGTTACAATTAACTAAAAAAACCTATCGCTATAACGAGGCGTTATCGTACTCACTTTGTGTGATCATCTGTACTATTGCGACGTTTTTTGAGATGTCTAATAGAACAACAAGTATTATCTAAGGCATAACAACAATCATTATCTGTACCTCAGCGGTAAAGTTTTAAAAATTGTGTAAAAAGCTTCCAAATATTTACCAAATATTCATACCATAAAAAGCAATTTGTTTATTCATAAATCTGGCAAATAGGGAGAAGAATTTAATAATGAAAAGAAAGTCTTACTTGTACTCACCGTTCCAACCCTCTTGTCCGACAGAACATTTTTCTTCTTAAACATAGCTTTACACGAAAAGAAATATCGTGGCCTTTGATATCCGACATAACAAAAGCATAAAACATCGGAATAAATATACCAGCTGATTGATCCTCAATCGTCAATCTGTAGACACTTTCTTGTACTATGTATATTTGTCCTGAAAAATACTTACTTTTTATACAAGGTATTTTCTTATTCTTTCGCCTTTGAAGCTTTAAGTATTTTCTCATTTTTTTGGCAAATTGTGTCAGTCGGCCAGCAATTTCATTTTAATGGCTTCCAATAGACTGATTTCATTTACTTTTATGTTTTAAAATACGTAAATCAAGATGTATCCTGTATATATTTTTATCAAGATCTATTTGTTTATCATTCCATAGAGCCCTATTAGAGATTATTGATTTTGTAAAAACTAAAAAAGCTAAGATACATCGTAGGTACAATTGTTGAATTATTTCGTTCAATTGGTTTATTAAAACCAAATCAATAAATGAAATAAAACTAAAATCATGTGAATGGTCCCTAACATAAATTATTTTATTGTTATAAAAACAGCTATATAACATATTGCTGTTATTATAACTTAACGTTTCGTTGCGTTTTTCAATTAAATAAATATTGTCAACTCATACTTTCAGTTCTATATAATCTTTATCGAGTGTAAGATCCATATAAATAGAAAACCACCGGAACGATTAACGGAAAATAATGAATCTATGCTGAAAGTTTTTCAGCTCAAGCAATCTAGAGAAATAAATGGAGACGGGCTATAATAAAACTGGTTCAAACTTCAGGCATAATTTCACGTAGAAAGCAGGTGAGCTGAGCACCCACTATTTGAAACACCCACTTTAAACTGCAATAATTACATAATGCATTATGTTACACACAGTGTTATGTCACATTTAGTTTTTGCTTCAGCTGAAGAACTATTTCAATCTAAAGTGTCTGAAGGGTCCACAAGCCGTAAAACCGACGGTCTTATTATTCTAATCGTTGGTGAGTTAGGGCTTTAACCACACATAACGTAAATTTCAAATACTTGCTCAACTTAACTTAACTTGCTAATTTATTTTGATAACATAATAAGACCGAATTGTTCAAAAAACCAAGTTATTTTAAGAATACTATGTTTATAAGCAAGGTTTTGCAATTGCAATTTGAAGTTTTAAATCTTTTGATTTGTAACGTAGTAACTATTTGGTATGCAATATCGAGGGCTAACGAGTTTGGGGGCAAACGACCGTAACTCGTCGTAACCCGTGTTTGACGTCTCTTTTTTTTACTTTTAAAACACGGTTTTATTTTTATGGTCACTTTCATCCTTATCCGAAAGCGGCTGCCCAAAAAACCCAAGTAACTTTTATCAGATTCTAAATAAGGTCCTGTTTTCTGTGTGAATTCGGCTTTACACTGAAAAATTGAACCACTCGATCTCGATAACGAGGCAGCCGATACAAAGGCTCGTTTCAGGCTGTGATTTCCGTTTTCATGACGAGAAATATAAATTGAACGGTTTCATTACTAAAATATTTCTGGTAATTAAATACCAAGTTTATTTCACCGATTCAAGATTGTAATGCACCGAATCTGTCATTAAATATAATTGCTTCCCGATTTTTATTTCCTACTTTTCAAATATTCATAATGATAATCGGTACACGATGTTTGTAATATACTATAGAGGTAGGTTTGCAGATCATGCAAACATTTGTTCCGCAGCGGGGACCTTATTTAGCACGACCTCTCGCTTCTCAACCGGAACTCACAAAGTCTTATGACATCTATGCTGATGGTAGAGTGGTAAGTGGTTCTTGACTATGACAGAAGCTAAAATAACTCATACAAGTCTAAATATAATTCTGTGGTGAAACTCTTCTAATAAAATGAAACATTTTGATTGTTTGCAATAAATGTCTAAAATCTAATCGATTTGTTTATTTGCATTACAACAACGCACAATATTTTGATAATCCCACCCAAACTAAAACAAATAGCAAACAAAAGACCGATGCAAAGAATCGATCAAATTAATTATTTTTTTTGCGTTTATATACGATGTAAGATTGCACATAACATAAAACATAATTCAATAAATTCACTGTTATTTTACGCGGTTCGCTTGTATTGTCTTTCCTTGTATTTCTAATTAAGGTCATTTGATTACCTTAATTAGATTGATGAAGATTTGTAAACCACATAAGCCAACAAAGGTTTATGGTATGACTTAATAACACCCATAAAGTTTAAATGCGTTTCGTTCGTTCGCTCCGGAACTGACCTAGTGCATCCTGAAACTCGGAAAACTTTTATTAATATCGCATGCCTTTATTTCGCCCGCGAATGTAATAAAAATAGCTTTGCTCTAGGTGTTTGAGAGTCCGTCGAACTTACTAAATATACCAAACGTTACGAAAATAAACGATATATGAATTTCAAGTTTACATTTTAAGCCGATGTTCTTGATAATAAGGCTCTTGACAGACGGACAACAAAGTGATAGTAAGGGTTTCGGGAAGTACTACCCCAGTTCTATTTCTGCTACCAAGCAAAAATGCTTGCATAACTCCTCCTCTGACAGCCCCTCTAATATTTCCACTGTTGGGACACTGGCCTACTCTCAGGCGAGAGTAATTGTGTCTTAATCCACCACGCGGACCCAATGCGGATTGGTGGATGGCACATGTCTTTGGAATTTTTTGTTCTTGGACATGCCGGTTTCCTCACGATGTTTTCCTTTACCGTATGAGAGCACTGGCAGTGCGCACATAAATTTTTCGAAAAGAAAAATCTATTGGTGCGCGACCGGGTTCGAACCCACAACCTTAGGATCGAAAGGCGGGGTCACTACTACTAGACCACCGGTGCTCTTAAACATATAAAATCAACCAATGTTGTAACCCAGTTAGTTATATCGGTTGACTTCAAGATCCTAGATCATTTAAATCTGACATTCAACAAGATTTTCTACTCCTCCTATCTGTAGGCAAACAAAATAACTCTGAGAGAGAAATAAATGGTGTTGTAAATTTTTTATAATATTTTTAAATTCATCTTTCAAAATTTACACAGAGTTATATATTAGATATAGTTTTTTTAGGTTACATAGTAAATATTTTTTTGCCATATCCATAGGTTAGAGCACCGGTGGTCTAGTGGTAGTGACCCCCCGCCTTCCGATCCTAAGGTCGTACACCAATGGATTTTTCTGTACGAAAAAATTATGTGCGCAATGCCAGTGCTCGCATACGGCGAAGGAAAACATCGTGAGGAAACCGGCATGTCCAAGAACTAAAAATTCGAAAGACATGTGCCTTCCAACAATCCACATTGGGTCCGTTTGGTGGATTTAGACCCAATCACTTTCGCTTGAGAGTAGACCAGTGTCCCAGCAGTGGTAACATTAGAAGGCTGTCATGATGATGATGATCCATAGGTTACTTAGTGTAGAATCAACTGGTTTTCCGTAACACAGTGAAAACTAACTAACACAGAAACCAGTGAATCACTACTATGTCAATATTGTATTTTATTTGTATTTATTAATATAAAAAGAAGATTGTAACCCAGTTAGTTATATCGGTTGATTTCACGATCCTAGATCATTTAAATCTGACATTCAACAAGATTTTCTACTTAGCTATTGATCCTTGACTGTACTGTACATACTGTAAAATACCTACTTGTACAGATGGTATCAGTTGTAGAACGGAAATATTACACGGATGCATAAACTACTCGTATAAACCTTCCTTTTGAATCACTTTATCTATATGAAAACAGTATTAAAATCATGTAGTTTAAAAGATCTAAGATTACATAGACATTTTGTTTGACACGTACTTTGACCGGTTTTGTTATGGAAAGTATTTTACTCACAAATTAATAACATTATGACAAGGTAAGTACGTATTTACGTATGATAGATTACGTATGGATACATAATATTTACAAACATTATATGTACATAAAGAGAGACAGACGACTTTGTTTTACACTGTGTAAAGATTTCGTCGAAGTTGTTTGTTTTGTAACTGTTTAAAATACTTTTGTCAGTGACCGTACGTCGAAAAGAAAATGAAATTCCCAGTCCAGGATCAATGAATGTGATATAGGTGTTCGTGCTTATATTGGTAAACCCTTATCGGAAGGAAAAGTGTTTCATTTCAGAGGCTTATCCTAGATATTGAATATTTTTAAGTGAAATATATTTTCAAAGAAATATACTCAGAGGTTTTTATAAGCAGATTATTGACAGGTGACCTATTTATTCTGATTTGTTCACCGTAGTCGAAATTTAATGAACCCAAATTGAGTTAATATTTTTAAAATGTAATTTTATTATTTCTTAGTAGAATTATTAAAAAAACGATATATCTGCAGACTCTACTGTAAGACAAAGTACTTAAAGTGATTAAGCATTAGTAACTCACTACTTGTTAGCACTTCTGATTAACGAGTGGTGGGGTAGCATTT
This sequence comes from Colostygia pectinataria, assembly GCA_951394395.1. Lineage (NCBI taxonomy): Eukaryota > Metazoa > Arthropoda > Insecta > Lepidoptera > Geometridae > Colostygia > Colostygia pectinataria. The sequence goes on from OX596363.1 coordinate 6,766,604, forward strand.
GCTCTACATTAATAAGTAATCATAATCTATGATTTATGGTATGTCCTTCCAATGGTTGCTTGGAAGAAATCGCCCATTGTGCCTCGCCTTATTAAATTGTGTATCTGTGTAATTTTAAATATTTCTTTGTGCGTTGTACAATATTGAGTTTTCTATTCTATTCTATTCTATGTGGTAATCGGTATTATTAAAAATGATTAAAACAGGTAATCACGGTCAATTGTTTTTTGCGTTTCATAAAGTTGCTTGCTATATTTTTTTTTTCACAGTTTTCATTTTATTTAATTGAGCAATTTCGTAAAACACTCATAGTAGAGACTGAAGGTAGGAAATCAAACGTCGGTGAAACTGATAGACTGCCGGCGAGAAACCGACACATTTTCACGCGTAATACCACTAATAAATTCACTTACCTGAAATTTTGAAGTCAACAAGCACGATTTTCATCAGATTCATTCACCTACATTCACATCACTGTCAAACTTACTTTGCAAATCATTTGTTTTCTATTTATTTTCAGTTTGGTCGTATTCACTGTTTACATTTGCGATCTGTTTATTGAACGCGCAACGATGAGACGTGTTATCGCTTCGCTCACACATTTCGAACTGAGGTCGTGCGGAACACAGATGCGGTAATAGTTGAAAAGAAAATGATGTGTACTGTGGAAAACGCTTTCGTGATAGAGTACTGTTTACGTAGTAACTGCTATTGAATCTATGTCGAGTGTGTTGTGTATCATCATCACCAGACTTGTAATGTTTACTGGGACACTGGCCTGTTCTCGTGCGAGAGTAATTTATGTTAAGCTGAGGATAAGTTCTGCCGCTAAGCAGTATTCCACATATTGCTGTGAATACGAACAAACTCAAAAACTAATGGTCCGATTTCAAAGTTTTTTACAATTAGAATGCTAACATTATCCCTGAGTAACAAAGGCTATATTTACGTCCCGGCTTCGTTGCACCCGCGAGAAGCTGGGGCAGATTAGCTAGGTTAAATAACCCTAAGAGTAAATTTTTGAAATTGATTAATTCCAAAAAAAGAAAAACAAGTTTAAAAAAAATATAAGTATAATATGGAAATTTAAGTGTTAGTAGATAGATAGGTATTTATAAATAGTTCCCCTATTCTCATTTTACGATGGAAAAATAACTTCAATCCAATCCAGAGGGTCTGTATAAGGCTTCGATGGTAACTTGAGCACGATAGCAAGGCGTGACAGACATTGCGGCTACGAAACTTCATAGGAAAACTACTTTAAATGTACGAGTAAAAACTTATTTCACTTTGATTAAATCGAATACTTATAAATTGACAGTTGGACGATACGTTAGTTCTCTCGACGGATCTAGGCTTCCGTGAAGTTAGCCGTTTGTGATGCGCAACGACAATTTTGTTAGAAAAAGCTCCATTGCGCAATGTAACGGCTAACTTTACGGAAGCCTAGATCCGCCGAGAGAACTACACCTTTACGTCAGTCAATAAATAAGCTTTTCGTGTTTCACCCTCAGGTGTTAATTTGTATGGGACTTTGGTAAGTTCATTTTACGATCTTTAGATCTTCTGATGAGGCGCTGTAAACATCTAAACGAACGTACTAAGTCACCTCTAGTATCGCATCATCATCATGAGAACCTTTTTTTAATATTCCCACTGTTGGGAAACTGGCCTAATCGAGTGTTTGGGTCGTAATCCACCACGCGGACCCAATGCAGATTGATGGACATGTCTTTCGAATTGTTAGTTCTTGGACATGCCGGTCTCCTCATGGTGTTTTCCTTCACCGTATGAGAGCACTGATAATTGTGCTCATAAATTTTTCGAACAGAAAAATACATTGGTACACGACCTTAGAATCAGAAGGCCCGTCAATTACAAAAGGCATGATGACAGTAACCAATAATCATTAAAATCACGTCTTTACCATAAGAAAAAGGATTCAAGGAATTCAAAAACAATTATTCTTTTTACATTAGATGCGAGATTGGTAATAATTTTCATATAATAAAACTACAAAAGAGAACCTAGATTCTCCTGATCGTTGTTTAACCTTATAACATTGATTCTCTAATTGGTGCCATCAAAAATATTGCAGAATTTTGAACCTTAATGCTAAATTTTTATTGAAAACAGACGTCACCGCTGTCACTCCGCGACTCAGCGCGTGAATTTTAAAATTTAAATTTAAATCGCATTTTTTTATTACTAAACCATTAATTTCTAGAATAATAGGTTATTTTTTACCAAAAGTCTGAACTTCTGAATACAATAGAACATTTTTTCAAAATCAGTCATCATGCCTATTAGAATGCTAACATTAACCACCACCGGTGCTCTATCTCGCAGAGTTCACAAATTATTTTGTCAAAACACGCTAGAGTCTGTGTAACTCGAGTTGAAATTGGGTTACAGGTTAATTAGATATGCGTGGAGCTTTTGTAAGGAAATGAATGGGTAATGAGTAGGTTATTTACCTACTTACGGAAGGAACGTGAATGTGAAATTTTCTAAAAATAACGTGCATTGGTTTGTTTGCTTTAGGCTCTCGAAAACATAATTTTCGTTTTTTTTTATTCCGAACTCATCGCATAACGCGTATATAACCGCGACAAAATAGAAAATGTATTCTACGTCTGCTTTATTTTGTCGCCTTCTTTGACAATCGTCAGTACTTTGATAATGTTAGTCAGTAGCTTACAAAAATTTGTAAAGATAAAGCGCCCCGATAGATCCCAGTAGTACAGAAGAAACTTGAAAGTTCAACTGATTGAACTACTGGAAAAACCAGTAGTTCGATTAATAGCGGCCATGGGACTGTAGATACAAAGCAAGTGTCCCAATAGTAGAATAATATTGTTAGTTCAATTGACTATAATGCATATATTTCCAATCCATGCGTGTATTGTACTTACTTTGCATATTAGGAAATTAGTCTTTACTGTTGGTTTTTATTCTGTAATGAATGGGAATTTTTTTGCTTCATTATTACAGAATAATGGATTCTTGGACCAAGGAATTTTTTTATATTTCTTTTACGTAACATAAAAAATTCTTGGACACCTTTGATTCGGCAAGTGACAGACAAGATAGGTTGAATTAAAAATAATACAGACAGACATATCTTATTATATGTATTAAAGACATGCAGCTTGCAAAATACCAGCCAAAGGAACTTGTACTTTCGATTAAAATTATCAATTAAAATTATCAATTAAAATAATAAAAAAAAATATTGTTTTGGTGTTCATAAAAGTGATTTTCCGTGAAGTCGAAACACGCCAAAACCAGCCAAAACGCTACTTTGGCTACCATTTCATCGTGCCTTTTTTTTATTTTACTATAATTATGCTGTTAGACCGTCTGACAGTCCGTGAAAGTGATACACAAACTTTTGGCAAACGCAGAAGGCGCTGCCCGCAAAGATTTACTCGCGCATTGCTACCCTCATGCTGCCTATACATGTTGGCCGAGTGAAGGCCAGCGTGAGTGTAGGCAAATTGATGCGAGTGTAGGCAAATTAATGCAAGACACGTTGGCACGACGACAAACACGTTTGGCAAGTGATAAATCCTATACATTTTGTCCTGAGTCAAGCTTAACTTGACTCAGCCAGCCTAAGCGAGCGATAACGAGTGTCATCGAGCAAACCAAAGCAAATAAGCTTTCCACACGTTGGTGATTGGCGTTTACTTGGCAAGGCTGAGCCTGGGCCTTGTTGAGCGAACACCAATCGCCAAAACGCCAATGGACTTGGATTAAAAGGCTCACGTGAGTGTAATAAATTACACTCACGTGAGCCTTTTGTTTGACCTAGGTACCACAGAAAACACAAAATAGTCACAATAATTTGCTTTCAACGTCAGTAACAAAAAAGTTACGTTATTTTGCATTTAACATCAGAAACAAAAAGATCACGGTTTTTTGCATTTAACATCAGTTACAAAAAGTCACGTTGCTTTTAACGTCAGTAACAAAAAAGGTCACGTTTTGATAAAATACTCGAACCAACAGCTTCAAACCTTCGCACGTGGAAACCGTAGAACCATAAGTTTATCGCACGTTCCGTTTTATTCAAAACTTATTTTTATGTTCATAATGAAACTCACTTGTATGTGTTCCACGGGACAAAAATATTCCTTCGAGAATTAATAAAATGAGAAATGTACGACGATTCTTCCATCTCTAGCTTGTGACTTTAAGCAGTACTAGTTGCGCCCCTCGGTGTTACTCGTGGTTAAACAGTTATTTTTACCACGGGAATCGAACATTTTTCCGGGATAAAAGTAGCCTAATTGCCATTCCAGACTATAATCTATATCTGTGCCTTTAATACAGATCTGCTAAGCCAGCGTGATATTCTCACAAACATACAAACATGCAAACTTTCCCCTCTACAATAATAGTAAACTTATATTATTAAGTAGAGGACCCTTGAAAATACTACTTTCAACTGAATAAAAAAATATTTTAAACATCTGTACATTTTCCTAATTTTTGAACATTATTGCCTAACAATCAAGTATCGTATGGTGGTATAAAACTCTTCAGCAAGAGTTCAGTAGAGCTAGTATCACTATCACTACATACCTAGTATAAAAAAAAGTCGCTTCCCGCTGTCTGTTCCTAGTTGTTACTAGATGCGGTTTTTTTAAAAGATACAATGATTTAAGCAAGAGGAAGGTTTATAGCACCCGTGCGAAGCCAGGGCGGGTCTGCTATCTGACTATAAAGTTGATAAAATTACATTAATTTAGCTTTGTCATTCATAATTTACATCAATTATCTTTGTCTCAACTTTCCTCAATCCAGTTAGTATACATGATCCTCGGCTTGTAATGGAAAAGTAATTAGAAAACTCATTATCTACTTCGCTTCTGATTACATTACTCGCGCGTTTCAATATTATAATATTACTAGCGACCCGCCCCTGCTTAGCACGGGTGCTATAAAGTTTCCTCTTAAATCACTCTACCAATTGATAAAAACCGCATTAAAATCCGTTGTGTATTTTAAAAGATCTAAGCGTATTACATACATGAAAAAAAGCTAGGAACCCAGCCGAGTTTATTGCCAAATTCTTCTAAGCTGCGGCGCGTGGGACTGGCGTAAATTCACCTAGCTTTAAGACGTTTCGAAGTGATCCTTGTGATATTATTGAATAAATATATATGTATTTTTACAGGGCAGACCGCCTGCGGGCGGCAAAAAGCGCTATGACGACCGATCTTCAGCACTTACCGTCCAGCTACTTCCTGTAACCGCTTTTAATGTCATCGGTTTTTTTTTCCTAATTTTCGTTTCGAAACCTATTCACTCGCGATTATAATTATCGGGAACCCAGGTTATAATTATCGGGAAACACAGACTCCGGCAAAGAGTTCTATTCTATAAAGGAAACGTAGAAGCGAAACGCTTTGTTTGTCGCTACCAAGCTGATGGCTTTTATGCTTTATTACGCAAAAAAACAGCGTCCTTGATGCGCAGAGTACGGGACAGTCGCCACAGCATCCTGAGGACTGTGGCAGAGTGCCTGACATCTCCACTCAGGAAGTGTTTCGTGCAGAGGGTAATCAATGAAGGAAGCTATTTCCTCGATTGATTATCTTCTCAGCATGTCCCATTGCCTATTTTAATTTTATTTTACTATTTTTGTGTACTTACTTAAATTTTAAACTCTAGAAATAATATGGACTGTTTTGTTGTCTGATTATTTTTTTATCGACTGGTGGGTTATCGACCATGAAACGATGACGCTTCGCGATGAGTCTGGTCGTTCAATGGTAGATCGGCCTATCAAGTGGAGGGTTGTCCTTTATTTTTTCAGTTCGCGGTCACACTGTACATTCTAACATTATAGGCACTTTGCAACAATTAGTAATTTTGATACTAGCTCGTACTGACTAGTACTTAATGCGCATAAAATATGTGACATCGTTCATTCAAGCAATCAGGAATGAGTCAATCGTGAAATATGCCCGTCATGCATTTTGATTGTCGTATCATTTAGCATATAGGTAATCGAGCCATTTCGACGTTTAGACATGTGAACAGCCCTGTCCTGTAACCGAACCTTTATTCCCAGCGATTACCGGTTCTGCGAGCTATAGAATATACCTACAGTTGGGGAATTTGAAAACCAACTCCAGCCTGCCAGCGTATAATAAAATTACCGTTTGCCCCCAATTTACTCCCACACGTGGATGGAAACGGTAACTCTTTCACGCGCCTGCCGCGGGGGTGAAACGGGTAACATGTTAAATTTCACACAAAGCTCTGATGAGATAACAATTTATTAATTAGCGAAACTCCCTGTGATGTTGTTTGTGTAATTAGAGAATTTAATGTTCAGACTGACTGTTGTACTGTCAGCGCTAAGCTCGTAAAATAATTATCATATTTTATTAATCTATCAAAAGCACAGCTAATGGCAGATTAACTGGTAGAAAAAATGTAGTAGAATTCTTGGTGATAGAGCTCGCCTGGGGAAGTACTGAGTGCTTAGCACGAAACACTCGTTTGACAATCGTAAACGTAAACGTATCATCTAGCTGTCAATTTGTATGGAATTTTAGTAGTTCATATAACGTACTAAAGACAGGCTGTTAAAAATCCTATACAAATTGGCATTGCTGTGTTCCGGTTCGAATGGTATGCTTACCGGTGAAATTACACATGAGACTTTTGACCCACGCTAAAACGTGGTGACAACGTAGTATTGAGCCATGGTTCTATTGGTGAAAGACAAAACCCACATTAGTTCAAAAAATACAATAGTACCTTCTACTAATTCACAGCTTATTATCAATATCTAAATAATATAACAATAATGATTTTTGAATTTTATTTTTATTGCGTAAAATCCATGTTTTTTTTGTGCGTCGTCTTCAAATGTTTTTCTTTTCCTTTTTCTCTTCATGATGCTAATCTCGTTCTTTTTATAAACTTGATTGGCTTCATGACCAAAGAGTATGAATAACTTACACAACAAGTTTAGCTTAGTGGTAATAATTTCTACAAAATTAGAGTTCATTATAAAGTAAGACATAACAGTAGTTGGCAACGCAACGATTTCATTATGACTGATGATTGATTCAAGGTCATGATTATAACGATATTTATGTCAATTTTTACTTAGCTGAGAATTGAATAGAAATGAGAGCAGACAAAATATTTTTTCTCAAGTATTCCCAGAAAAAGGCCATTAACGCTTTTTCGGTACGTTTTCGATTTGATTATTCTAAAAGGGGTTCCTTTGAGCATCAGAAATACATTTACAAAGACCTGCATACCTCTGTAATTGGGAAGGCTGTAATTACAAGCTTGGAGATGTTGATGAAAGGTAGATTGAAGTAGACATTACTATGAATATAATATAAATCCCACTGTTCGTACAGTAGGGAAGCTGGCCTACTGCGAGCGAGAGTGATTGGGTCCTTTCTTTTAATTCACTTGTCGGATAAAAATAAACTCAGTAATACTTTCATACTGCTGCTTGGAGAATATGTCATTGTAGCACTGCGATGGACGCTTGCAGAGTACTACTACTAAAATACTTGGGTCATTACGACCTGAGTTCCGATCAATAAATAATGCTGGGCAATAATGCTGGACAATCTACACAGGATCATCTAACCAGAGCTTGTGTTATGGGTACTAGATGACTGATATCCTACGCAACACATTACATAGATAGATAATTTTTATTAAACATAGAAACCTTTATAAAACATCACAACACCCGAAACAAATATTTGCAGATCGTACTAACATTTGTTCCAAGGCGGAAATCGAAACCGGAAATTCATGCATTGCGGACTCGCAGGCGGACCTTCACCCGCCGTGCCACTTCGGTCTCATTAGTCATAAAGGCTCTATTAATAGAATAATTAACTTAGTAAAAAAACATAACCAAAAACTACAACAAAATCTATACAAAATGTCATATATCAGCTGCTTGCTAAGTATTCTTCCATGTCATTCTTATGTCAATGAACAAATAGAGGTATGTTTATGAATAATCTTTAACTCTAAGGAGTACAGATAAAAACAGCTTGTTTTGTAATAAAAAAATAATACTTGTAATAAGTATTTTAGTATACATATAATATAATATAAGTATATAATATATATGGGATATAAATATTTACTCGCTCGACACATCACCTACTAAGGTGAAGACTTTGATAATAAAGTTGGCGTTGGCATTTTGTTAGTCGTTCATATTTTATTTACTTACTTCAGTAAAAATTGCTCTCGCGGTCATTTCCCTAAGGTACCTTACCTACTCGCCCCTAAATTGTAAATGACCACTTTTGTGTGCCAATACCGCAAAAAAAATTTACGCAGGTACTTTAGTCAAACGAGTAGATGTGAATATTATTACATCACCAGGGGGGGAGTTGGTCTACATGACTATACAAACTACTTACTAATTAAAGAAAAATGATGTGTAAAATAAGAACATATGTGCGCAGAGCCATTGATTTTTTTCTAATAGTATAATCCATTTGGGTTATTCAACATCCTCAAAATCGGAAGGCCGGGTCACTACCACTAGTCATACTTCATACGGTGAAGGAAAACATCGTGAGGAAACCGGCTTGTGCAAGAACTAAATATTCGAAAGATAATATATGTGCCATCCACCAATCCGGATTGGTTCCGCGTGATGGAAAGACCCAATCATTCTCGCTCGAGAGTAGGCCAGTGTCCCAGCAGTGGGAACATTAGAAGGCTGTCATGATGAATGGCAGCTCGTGAGTCGAGGAAGCGCAGTGTTTTCGCGCGACCGCAGTTCCTGTAGTTAATGGGATAATTCAGTTCCGTGGGGTCCGACCCCTCGATTCATTTTTAATAATATAAAGTTACAAAGTTGAACACTTTGTTACTTTTTTATTTATTTATTTAATTTGTACTTTGACGATGGCTTAGTTGGTAGTCGGGTAGATGCCCATCTTCTTGGGTTAGGTACAAGCAAGTATATTGTCAAATCAAAGGGTAAAAGTCTGAGAAATCGTGACCGAAAAGACGTGTGCAGAATTTCTGCTAACACCGTTAAGCAGGTATGATTTATATTGAGTCAGTAGCAAAGTCAGTGCTGACTCCAAATTCGAGCAAAGTCAGTGCTGACCCGCTTGACCTAATAAACGCTGTCGGGTCAGTACTGACTTCAAATTCTTGCGTACTGACCTTTTGTAAACAGAGAAAGTCAGTTCTCAAAATCAGCCAGAGTCGGTCACTGACCCAATGTAAATCGTACTAATTTGACATTGGAATTTTTACCTAACTCAGTTTTCAATAATGCACCTAAGTACAATAACTTCATATTCGTAGATACCATCTCAAACCGCAAACTCGTGATCTGAACAAATTAAACTAAACACAGTCAAGCGCCAAGATTTCTCCGACTTTCAACTAAAAGATACAGTAATTTCCATAAGGAAGTTCCCTACGTATTTACTTTTCCTTTTTAACATCGAAGCTATTTATAGTAAGGTAAGTATCCGGTAAGTATCCGGCTCGAAGTGCAACTGTGCCGTCCTGTAACTAAGTTGCAGGTAGGATGGAAGTACAACTTGGCGATAGCGGGCCGAGCGGAATTCCGGATGGGGTTGCACTCAACTGAGAGCTATGAGATGAGCTTTTAGAGCTAGATCGTAAGCTTTGACTATACAGGGTCATTAATTATCAACCTGACAAACTATAGGGATAGGTTCTACACATCGAAAAATATATGTACTTATAATTTTTTTTTAATGTATATTTTGTTTTAAAAACCCCAAGTAAGCAAAAAAAAATCGATAACGTTTTTCTGCTCAATTATTATTTATCATTGTTGGGAATCGATTTAAGCGGCGTAATAATTAAATATTCGAGTGTGCGCGCCCCGTAGCGGGTCATTGACACGCACAGGTCAATGACGCGCGGGTTATTGACCCGCGGTTCATTGACGCGCGGGTCACTGACACGTGCCGAGCGCTGCCTTTTTGATTTCTTACAAAGATAACTAATTGTTAAGCAGATCTACGTATTTTTTTTTGTAAAAATAAAAAAAAGTTTAGAAAAAAAATGTACGTATTTTTTTTAATGTGTGGAACCTATCCCTTAAGTTTGTCAGGCTGATAATGAATGACCATAAATACATGTATTTTTCTGGGAGATGTTCAACGCGTAGTGGTAGAAGTGATACTGACGTAGCAGAGAAAAGTATCTACCAATCTGGTAAGTTTGGGTTTTTATGAGATCGATTCTATATCTGGACATATAGAAATCTTTGATCGTAAGTGGTGAAGTGAGGGCGTTTTTATTCTTCTTCTTAGCTCCAGATTAGGATTATAGAGGATATTATTCACGTGTTGATGGAATGTGTTCGTAACTTAGATGACAGGCGTTCTATGTTTAGACATTTTTCAATATTCGATGTTGTACTATGCCAACAGTGTGTTGGCTGATCCAATGTCTGACTTAGCCTAAAACATGTTTATATTAGTAGATAATTATTTTAGTAGTTAAGTTTTTTTTTATCTTGTTCCCTAGTTTTAGTATAATCTTCATAACAACTTTGTAAATAATACCGATTGGGCGGTGTGGTCGCTCAGCAACAAAGCCATTTTTTTCTTCAATAAATAAAAAAAAAACTCCAGATTATGACAGATTTGACATTGGATTGATCGAGCTTACTCAAACATCTTCACAAAGTTTTTACTATTGAAGATGATTTTTTGTGCAGCGTCTTGTAGCATGTTGGTTATTCTTGTTGCCCACACTAGATACTATACAATGTGTGAAATACTGTAGTGCCTAGGACTGGTTTTAGATGAAGTAGGCTTGCCCAGCATTTATAACATCCTCTCAGCTTAGCCAGCCTAATCCACAGGAAATACACGTTCAATACGTGCAGAGCTAACTAAGCCATAGATTTCATCACGATGATAATTTTTTTTTTGACATTTATTATTTTAATTTCATTTTATATACATAGTACTTATTCAATTGACATTTAATATTTTACTTGATTTTACTTAATCGATTCTTTTTTTGCGAATTTTAATTTTATCACTGTACTTTTTGCATGCCTCAGATGACGAATCACTACGATGGCGAATCCCCACTAACCCGGTAGAAATAGGTGGTACTATTTAGCCTTGTAACCCTATTTGAAGCAAATAATAAATGATTGATTGATTGATGTTTTCATTTACACGTGTTAATAATGCGCTCAGAATAATTAAGTTGAAGTGGCAGTGGGCAGGCCATATAGCTCGCAGAACCGATAACCGCTGGGGAATAAAAGTTCTCGAATGGCGACCACGAACTGGAAAACGAAGTGTAGGACGGCCCCATACTCGATGGACCGATGACATTAAGGCAGTCGCAGGAAGTCGGTGGATGGTGAAGGCTCAAAATCGGTCGTCATAGCGCTCTTTGGGAAAGGCTATGTCCAGCAATGGACGTCTAGCGGCTGATATGATGATAATTATGATAAATAATGCGCATAGATATTATTATCATTTATTTATTAAAATACAAAAATCTATTGGTGTACGGTCAATATTATGAAATTATGTGTTTGTATTTTTTGACTTGGACCAAACCAAAGCACTCGGGAATTGTTTAAACCATCATCAACGCCGCTTTTCCTAAATAACTAGGTAGCGGTAGATTAATCTTATTGTATATAAACTAGGAGCCTAGTTTACCTTCGAAGTTGAACACCTGCCGTTGAACACCATATTGAACACCTGACGATGTAGTACTAACAGCTATTGCCTTTAGAATTTGATTAGACGCTTCGTGTAAAAGTTGGAATTTGCTAATCAATATTTTTTTTTATGCCAGCAAGTCTTAGTGACAAGACAATCAAGGCGCCTACCTGACGTTAAGCACCACGCCTGACTATTACAGATGCAGTGCCACCCAAAGCTTAAAGTTTTTAAGTGTTTGCGTGGCACTGCACTGCGCTTATCACCCCGAGACATTGTTGTTAAGTCTCTATCGCCCAGTAATTTCACTTGCTACAGTGCCCTTCAAACCTAAACACAGTAATGCTTGCACACTACTGCTAGGAGGTAGAATATCTGATACTGTGGTGGTACGGGCACCTTGATTATCACTTACTGATATAAAAAAAAAAAAAAAAGATCTCTTGTAGAGCCAACCTTCTAACTCTACAAGCCCTTACATCACCAACTCTACACCTAAGTCAAATAAATGTGGGTTCATAATGTAGTCGTGCCAAAATTTCTTATATAAAAAAACTGTTTAGTTTAATAAAATATATTTTCATTTTTAAAATCATTAATCTTAAAGATTACAAAAATAAATGTTTCTTAAACCAACGTTAAAATTATAAGTAATTCTTATAACATTCATACAGTATTCATAATCATAACCCAATCTACACATTTTTACAATATAATAAAACTATTTTCTTATTAATCAAGCTAGCTATTTACAAACTTACTATCTAAACCAAAATAAAGTCAAACGGTAGACTTAAAATTTAATTGACTACATGTAGGGATAACATTCATAAACTAATTGATTAGTTAGTAGGTACTTACAACATTTTATTGATTAAAAATGTTATTTTAAATAATTTGGATACCAAAATATTATTTGAGTTGTTATGTTTTTCAAATATTAAAAAATAGTAAAAAATATTGTAGATTTTTTAAATTAGCTATTTAATAATATTTTTTCTAAATTAGATAAATCCGTATACATTTTATATTAAAATAATTGACCAAAACCTTAGTCTTTGATATTTTTCAAATTATTTCTTTAACTTTACGTTTTATTTAATAAAAATATTGATAGTTGCACAAGTAAGCTATCAATTATTAAAACAAATTATTCATGAACTGTTTACATTCCTAATTAACAAGAGTTAAAATTTTATGAATGAATTAGCAATGGGCACATAATAGGTCAATTATCATGGACAACGTTTATCGCGTTGAAAAATAAAAGGATATTGGTTATTCTGGTTATCGTAAAGCTATAGCCAAATGTTTTCGAGATGCCTAAGACCTAAACGCCAGGGGTGACAAACTTGTAAGAACTTTCCTACAGATAATATTTCCTACTGGCACTGAAAATTATAATTTTATATAACATAGATACAGTTGCAGACGCAACTGGCAAGAATAATTTAAAATTAAGAAATAATGGCATAGTATTTTACTGCTCCAGTCTTGATTATTTTTCATTGCTGTTGGAAATTTTCTAATACATGACTTTTTCATATTAACCACTTACGTTTTTGAAAGATAAAGATTGCTGTAATGATATTGAACTAGTAGCTGGAGCAGAAACACCGAGTTCAATAGTATTATTAGCCCTAACTATATGAGAACATTTCCTACAAGTAAATAAGCCATTTGGAAATAGTTTTTAAAAATTAGAACATTCAACTCTAAATTTTTCTTGATTAAAGTTTTTCATCTTAGAAAATGAGACCTAAAAGATTTTACCACTGTTTTAAGAAAAATGTATGCAAGTAGTTTTTATAAAAACTAACACAACAATTTACAAAACGAATACAAAATTGTAAACTAAGACTGAAAACTCTATTGGTGAAATGCACCAGGTTTCTCATAACTTAGCAATCACCGCTTCGCTTCGTTGACGTGGATCATCAGACGCGCTGACAGAAATATAGCTGTCTCGTTTCCTCCTCTTTAAAAAGTAGAGTCCCAACCTGAAAGGTCATCTGGCGGTGGTTCTTCTGCATCTGCTGGGTACTGGTCGAAGTTGTGTGTATCGATGGGCGATTTGACTGTGGGCGTGATTGGTGGTTCTAAGGAACGGGTCGCCAGGCCCTCCCAGTTGAAGCCATCGAACCATCTGGAAATTACAGAGGAATTGCTAATTTGAAGGATGTTGAAGTTTTCACATTGAGTAATAAGGAGTTTATGGTATCCATCACGACTTTACGACTAGTAACTCTACGTACCTACTAAGCTAAGAGATTGTTCTGGTGTCAGATAAAAAAGCTACCTCTAAGAGCAGCTCTTAGAGAGGAAAAATAGAAAGGTTAAACTTCTAACTAAATAGAAAGGTTATCGGTCCTGTAAACTCCTGTCCAAAATATTAGTGATCATCAGCCATCAGCCTTATTAATCAGCGTCTAAATGAGTTGATACTGCCTAAGTTGGCAATTATTTTTCTAGCGTTCATTATTTTTGCAATTACAATCGACAGAGATGCTATGCTGGTTGTTTTGTGTTATATAATATTTTATCAACGTACTTGTGCTTCTGAATCTCGGTGATCCCTCCTCTCTGGTAGCCTAACCGCTCTGCCGGATTGTCCCTGCACAGTTTCTTGATCAGGTTGGCTGCGTTCCTGGTGATGCATCGAGGGAATTCCACTGCGTCGATCCCTTTAAGTATCTTGTTGTATGTCTTCATCGGGTCGGTGCCAGTGAATGGTGGAGAACCGGTGAGTAGCTCAAACATTAGAACACCTGGAATTGGACAGACATACTAGATAAAAACTGTTATTCTGTGTCACTGTTATTCATTATCCTACATTAGACCCTTGTGTTTGATTAAAGACTCAAAAACAAAAGACTAACTCTCTCTTCGTATGTAGACCAAGTGCCGGCGGCGGCGGCGTTGAGAATATATAAAACTGACCATAATAAAATTGTTGAGTATATAATTTTAAAATTTGAGAGCATTTGCGTGTCAAACATATTAACGAACAGACACAACAGTCACTCTAATATTCAAGAGCTAAAAATTCGAAATACATGTGCCATTTAACAATCCGCATTGGGTCTCCATGGTGGTTTAAGACTCAATCACTCTCTAGAGAGAAGGCCAGTGCTCTAACAGTTAGTACATTAGACGGCTGTCATGTCTGATGAAAAGTCACAGAAATAAAGATGATGCATTCTTACCAAGAGACCAGTAGTCAGCGCTGATGTCATGGCCTCGGTTCATGATGACCTCAGGCGCGACGTACTCAGGCGTCCCGCAGAAGGTCCAAGTCTTACGGCTTGCTTGCAGCTTTTTAGAGAAACCGAAGTCAACCAATTTCACGTAACCTTTGCCGTCCAGCAATAAATTTTCTGGTTTTAGATCCCTAAAAGAGGCGGAAAGTTTTTTAAATATGTTTAATACAAAACTTTAAAAAAAGTGCGTGGTGAATCAAAGCCCAATTACTCCAGACTAGGTCAATGTCCCATCAGTGAAAAATCAGAAGGCTTATCATGATCAAGCTAATAAATGAAAAGACCGGTAGTTTGAAATTAAATTGTTGAGGTAGTTAAGATAATAATTATGTCTCAATAGACTTTAAATTAGTAACATACTACAACTACTGCTACTGTAGGAAGTGTACTCAACTGTATTTTCTCTTACCTGTAAATTATATTCCTAGAATGAAGGTAGTGGAAGGCTTCAACAACACAAGCAGTGTAGAACCTCGTTGTGGCATCATCAAATTGTCCTGAAACATAGAAAAACCCTTAATAAAAATCACATAACCTAACTATCCAAATAAATCATCTTTCCGAACTCAGTTTTAGTAAGAAAGTAACTAAGTTGGCCACTGACTCATACGAACTTACTTACTTTCAGTTTTAGTATAGGTAAAGCAATAGTGCAACAATAATGTGCAACTGACCTCTATCCCTCAAAATAGTCCACAACTCTCCACCAAGGCAAGTTTCCATCAGCATATACAAATACTTCCTATCCTTGAACGTCTTGTACAGTTTGACTATGAACTCGCAGTTCATCTCTGACATTATCTCCTTCTCTGACATAATATGTTGCTGTTGCCGCGTCTCCACAATCTGGGCTTTCTTCATCTGCTTTAGAGCAAAGGATCTGGTTGGATCGCCTTGGATTTGAACTAGCTCCACTCGACCGAAACCGCCAATACCCAATGTAGCAATGATGCGGAGGTCTGAGAGGCGAAGGTTGGCGAATTCTTCGTTGAGTCTGAAATTTACAAAAGTTACGTTATTTACAATGTTGAAAACAAATGTAAGAAATTGGTGGCATAACCAATGTGAAAAATTAATTTGAAAGTTTTGAAGTAAAACGTTAGAAACAATAAAAGTATAAGCATAATTTATAATGTCTTCATTACCGTCACCATTCTTTCTCTCATCTAAATTTTAATTGAGACTGTTTTTGCAGTTGCATCTAAATAGTCAGTCAGGTGTCTATTGTTTCAGCTTCAACGAATGCAAAAACGCGGGAAAACATAATTGTAGTGCTATCAATCTTATCTTCGAAGACATTTCTATGGTACAAATGAAAGTTAGTTTACTTCCACTGATTGATATTGAACACGAATTATAGGAAAATCTGTTGCGTTAGATCAATGGCAACCATCTTCACCTTCAGATCTAAGGTCACTGAGTTCAAACCGGTAGCTACTACTAAAATATGGTACAATATAAAATATGGTTTAATAAAGGACATAGTCAAACAAAATCTGACCATACACATACTCACCGATATTGTCCCAAGTGTTAGCAAAATAGAAATAAAATATGTTAGCAAAATCAAGATAATATTATCGTTATTAGTTTCTCGTCATGCAACAACCATTGTTTCAGACAAAATTATTAGTTAACAATAAGTGTTGAATTCCTAATTGCATCAAGCTATATTGTGAACTTGACATAAAAAAC
The DNA here is from genome assembly GCA_951394395.1 of Colostygia pectinataria. Taxonomy (NCBI): domain Eukaryota; kingdom Metazoa; phylum Arthropoda; class Insecta; order Lepidoptera; family Geometridae; genus Colostygia; species Colostygia pectinataria. The sequence continues at coordinate 6,783,264 of OX596363.1, forward strand.
AGATGGAGAAATATTTCATGAACATGGTACTTAGATGAAACTATTTTGTGTTGTTGTGAAATGAAATTTAAATAATCAAACAGTGGTTATTTTATCGTTGTTTACGTCAATAAAATAAAATCCAGAGTTTAAAATTAAAATATGAAGAAATCAGCGAAGAAAAATTACCCCAATATACTCAGCTTTGTTGGATTTATTTAGATTTTTGTAACAAAACTGCAGAAAATAGAGGTATGAAAATAGAAAAGGAAAATAGAGGACTCACATGAATACACAAAGTACAACCCAATGGATGTTAAAATAAGAAATAGAAATAAATGAATTAGCAACACAAACTAAATTATACCTTCCTAAGAAAAATAGTGACTAAGAACTTGACTGACAAAACCCAACTGAGTCATTTACTGCCCTTGAATTGTTTAATGCTTTTCAATACGTTGCTTGTTCCTGTTTTAGGGTTTAATGTCAATGCATGACAATGACAATTTTACGATGGATGGATGATTCGTTATTTGTTATTGAGCTTCAAAAGCAATTTGGAATTTTTAAGCTAAATATAAATACAATCTTACCGCGCTCTGCTTCCTCCTTCATCCTTATACTTGGTGCGAATTTCGTCAAGTGTTGAAATCAGTTGATTAAAGGTTTCTCTGTCGATCACGAGGCAAGTAGTACCCTCTGGGGAATCGCAAATAATGCTAGCTGTTCGAAGGTCGTCTCTGAAATTTCAAAATTTGTTATTAGACATTAATATTTTCAAGGTTTTTGTAATGCTTATTGTGCAAAATATTTATGATTATTGAAATGATGCACCGACCAATGAGGTCAACGAAATAAACATAACTTATTTTAATTAGTTTGAATAACGATTCAGATTAAAAAACTTACCCTTGTAGCGCCTTTTCTCCGAAGAAATCCCCTTTTGTAAGTGTCCTGATGAATTTTTCTTCATTGTTTGCTGGCAGTTTCTGTGTGACTTTGACCTGAAATTGAAATAAACTTAAATTAGTCAGAAAATCAATGAAGTGGGTAGTATATTATGGAGTTTACATTTCACATTAAAAAAATATTTAAATATTAAACGCCAGTGCATTGCCATTATTATCAATATTAAAATTGATACCTATAATATTGCGTTGAATAATACAATTTATATCCTCTACAGTTATAATTCTATATAAGAATATATTATAATGTCACGTTCATAGAAACCAATATACTTGGATATGGTCTAAGTAACTTAATTTATAGATAAGCAACGTACAGTAGCTGCGAGTAATATATTATCACAGACTTTTACTGTTGCTTTGCATTGGTGCTTAAACTATACGATTATACCATCCTTTTGAATCACTCTATCTTTTAATGAAAACCTCATTAAAATCCGTTGCGTAGTGTAAAAGATTTAAGCTTACTTTGATACTTATACAAACTAATAGAAGAATAAAATTCAAAACCTTTCTCCAGTTACTAATAATATATTAAATTTACACGTACAATATTTTATGGATAGAACAAATTCTCCGTCAACAACTCGAAATAACAACAAACAGCATCTGTATAATTTTCTTGACTTGTGTGAGGATGAAACCAGTTAAAACTGGTATGTTGGGTCATTAGTGTTGCCATAAAAATGTGAAACGTTTAGACAACATCGAAAGTTGTAGAGGTAGTTGTGGTGTGGTTACTTATGGCATTGCAAATACAAAAATGCGATAATGTGTTTGGCTATCAAATATAAATCTAAAGTAGATAATTCTACGGATTCTAACGCAATTATACAAATAATAAAGCTTTGATTACACGGTAAATCTAAAAATGAATAAATAAATAAAGTACCTCGTGATCTCAAAGTAGACCTTTTAATTTGCCGTCTGTACACATAGATTTTTTTAAATTATTTTTTTTGTTATGGCATTATAAACTCTTAGTTTAGGCAATTGCACGTAAAACCCGCTAGCTTTAAAACGAACTTGAGCATAATCGAGTAATTAGTATGGGCAATTGAATGCAATAACAGGTTCCGTTAATGCAAATTGGCAATTAGATGAACGATAATCAGGCAATAGTTTCTTTGTGTTTCTAGGTAACGCTGATAAACACACAGAAACAGTTTTTATTCAAATACTGCTAAGGCTTTAACATAATGAAACAGTTTTATAAAAGTTATTTAAAGTATGTGGACTGAAGCACAGACATACATAATTGAACTATATATAGATATACGCATAAGCATATCCGTAGACTAAGCATTACTGTTGACAATCTCTAACTAGGAGTATCTTTTTAAGTTGAATAGTATTCAACCATTTCAATCATAAATTGGTCATCCACTATAACTGAATAATAAAATGAAGCTTCGATTTGTCTGTTGCGTGTTTCTTTTAGTATACTTCATGGTGCGTTATCTAATTTATTAAATATTAACTGATACTTATTTGCTTATTATTGATGCCTTACTTCCGCTGTAAGAGCTTATTATATTTTAATGGTAAGTATTTAATTTTTATTTTTGGTAAATACTCTCAAATGTAAAATTTACTTGAAATGGTTGTTATCCATTTTGCCACTAGAGTTTGTCGTATGACCTTAGAAAGCATCTAACAATCTGGGTTATATTCTGACTTGAGACAAAGGCAGTAAAATAATTTTATTTTATATCTATCCTAAATGTGTAATATACGTAAGCGACTATTAAAGCGATCTTAGACTAGCAAATACTTGACTAAACAACAAAATTAAACCATGCATGTTTCAATACCACTCTTATCATAATTTACCATGCGAATAACCAAATGTTTAAATTAACTTTCATTTACCTAGACATCATTTGAATATACAGTCTCACTCAGAGAAAACACAATTTTATTTACATTACATCATACAACAATATGAATATTTAACGGATTCTGACTGCCAAATTTTATTTCATTTCAACCTTTTAATAAAAATTATAATTTAAATTTTTATTTAGCAATTCAGCATCAGTTTTAGTCGTTTTATATTTTTTTTATCGCTTTTACAATGAAGCATAGCGATTGAGTGTAGTGTAAATTATATACGCTAGGCAAATGGAAGCGTGTAAATAAAAAAAAATGCAACAGGATTGTAATTATATTATGCTTAACCTTATCTTTATAATGATTACTAACAAGTCAAACAGACTCAAAAGCTGAAGTTAACTTCAGATCATTCATCGTCATCATAATCAGCTAATAGAATAGACGTCTGACTGACTGACTGACTGGACATATAAGGCCTCCCCCAATCTGCGCCATGACGACCGATCATTTTTTTTTTTTGGTCATACAAAATGGTCATCTTGATTATTTAACTGACTTCCGAGAAAAAGGTTCTGCGAGCTATATAGTCTGCCCTCTGCCAATTCAACTTGCATATTCTGAGTTATGTCGGTGTTCATGGTTCTCTATGGAATAAACTCACCTACGTATCTCATCTACGTAAAAATAGATGTTTGCAGTCATAGTTTCTAAAATTCAAAAATCATCTTGCATAATGTATTTCCGTGTTGCTTTTATGCTAAAGTTCAGAATTGGCAATATATTCCTTTATTGAATCGGTAGGTATTTTCGAGTGATTATTCAAAAAAACTTGTTTCTAAGAATAAAATATAATGCAGGAACTCCGTAACAAAGCACTAAAAAAAGAGAGAATGAAGCACTATGTGCAAGAATGCATCTAATATTGCTCTGAAACTCTATGCTCTTATGGACTCTTGTGCAAACTGCGTTGGACAGTACACTGACCTTGTCATGTCGGACTGTTTCATTTGCTTTTGCCACATCCGTCACTGTATTGAAATAATATTAGTCAGCCCGGAAAATAAAGGTACTTTTCTATAAGTATAGTAGTTTCTAAGTCACAAAGATTGTATAACCGGTGACCTTCAATTTCAGCACTCAAGTAATATTTGAAACGCTTTTTGACAATAATTATTGCAGATACCGTTTACTCTAGCAAAAGTTAAATGTGTTTGTTATAATTATTTGTATAAGTATGTACAAGCACCTACCTAATCCACAATTTAGTTTATTTTATTAAAAAAAAAAGTGCTTAGTACTATATAAGTAGCCCTAAATATTCCAATAACGCGGATGCCCAACTGGGTAGGTCATCCGCTTATCAAGCGGAAAGTTGCAGGTTCTTGGCTGCGTTCGAAAATTTATTGAATTAAAGTATAAATCATATAATTATTGTTTATACTACCTACTACCTAAATTATAAATGCGATAGTCTGTGTGGGTGTGTCTGTGAATGTTTGTTACCATTACCATGTATCGACTACCGATTGTGATATACCGAATGTAGATAAGAGATGTCCTAGAATAACACATAGGCTACTTTCTATGCCGGAAAAAAAACTGCTGAAACGCGGGTAAAGCCGCGTGGGTCAGTTCGTATATTATGAACTTTGTTGTTTCCTAAGTCCTTTTACCTTAGTCCTCAACACTATAAAACCTTATCAAAGTAGACCAACTTCTACAATAATGACTAATATAATAATCATGTTCCTTTATCTACCTCTGTATAGATTTGCACTGGTCAGAGTAACAATCAAAGATCAGAAAGTCACGAGTTAAATGCCAAGGTGAACGCGCACAGTCACCACGAACCAGTGAACATAACACTATAATGTCACGCTACGTGTATACCTACACCTACATATTTAACCTCAAAAAGCTAGACACAGAACAAAGTTTTTTCAACAACTAAAAATAGATCCAACAAAACGATTTCGAAACGAACATTTCCAAAACACAATTGGATAACTGCGCGACATTTAAGTGTGTTTACAAAACAAACGTGGTCAAAAGTAAAGTCACATCGCGATTCTTGAAAGTTAAGACGAGCGAAAGTGAAAACTGACCATCTTCACAAACATTAACGAAAAACATCGAAAATAAAACGTTACCACGTTGCAATAAGAATGAAGTTCGCTAGTAACACATGCGTTAGCAGTATAAGAATAAAAATCGTCATAATAAACAAGTTCTCAAATGCAGAAAGGTGCTAGGTGCTTCTAATGGAACCATTATGACATTTAGCGATTAAAGTTTATGGTTTTTTAATTAGTGGTTAGCATAACTCATTTGAGTTGTTAGTGATGAAAACAGTGATTAAAGACAAATCGACTCTATAACTGACAAATAACAATTTAGTCTATAATAAACAATTTTTGAAAAATATATTCCAACTTAGATAACTTTGAGTAATCAGAAGTTTTGAAAGTAGTTGAGTTAAAACAAGGTCGTTGCAAAACAAATAAAAGGCTAAAGTTGTGACGGAACGCAATGTAATAACAACTATAGTAACGTGACACATAAAAGTAATCGTAGTACTTTTGTCAACTTTTGTTACATAAAAACTTCATAAACTCGTAACAAATGATTAATAGCACTATGCTTGTTGCAATATTTTTTGAAATACCTAGTTACATGGTTTTTGAAGTTGCTTACCTGTCCTTTGGATATGATGAAGAAGGTGTCACCCCGCGCTCCTTGCCTTATGATGTAATCGCCATTCTGGTAGTGAGTCTCTTCTAGAACATCGGAGATTTTGATCAACGTGTCTTCTGGTAGGTCTTTGAAGATGGGGACACTGGGTAAACAAAAAAACAGACATGGATAAGCATCAAATAAAGAGCAACAGCCAATACGTTAAATGGCACTAATTCCGTGTGTTTGGTAAAATATAACCATATCTAGAAATGGAGAAGTATATTTGCAGATCCTGCAATTTTTCCATGGAAATCTAACTTGCATCATTACCGTCTCAGACAGCCAATCACTGGTCGCGCCACATAATTTATTTAATTTCAAACTTTGGGAGCGGTGGGACAAATGTGGTTGGTTGTAAGAGAAGCATTCATGTTACGCATCAGTGCATCAGATCCAGCTGTTGACTACTAATGCTGATGATGATGATGATTCCTTTTTTAAAACAAATGCAAAAAGAACCTGAATTCAATTTGGAAAGGCAACCAAATCTGAACTTAACCAGGAAACAACCAAGGTAAATATCGTCGTATTACTTTTATAGCTTGTATTTTATTTATTGCAACTTGAATATTGACCTTCATATCGTGAGAATTGTGTGTGAGTAGCAATCGCAAGTACCGTGTTTAATTGCTCTTGAATTCGTAGCAACGCGCAACGTAAGCAAATGAGATGTTAAAAAGGTGTTCAAAATGTTAAATTGCCAATTTTACAAGGAACATTTTCTGACTGTACAAAATAGTGAAGAAAAACCTCGGGGTCCGATGGATCGGACTTTATTTGTTCAAAGCAAACACTTTCACTAATTGAGATGAAGATGCATTCTGCTAATAGAATAATAACTTTAAAATTGGCTTTTATTTGTTATTGGTTTGTAAAACAGTACTGCCGTTTAAAGATCTTCTTTAAATAATATAAAATAAAGTCGCTTCCCGCCCCCTCTGTGTGTATACTTAGATCTTTTAGACCACGCAACGGATTTTAATGCAGTTTTCATAAATAAATAGAGTGATTCAGGAGAAAGGTACGACAAACGTTCCTATATGTTATCGTACGTTTGTCTCAAATATAAGAACTTTTGAGATAACCTTATCGAAATGATGATGTTGAACTTATCAGTCAATTAAACCGACACAAAAGAAATGAGAGCTATCAAAACAGTACAAAACCATTGTAACTGTTCGTTACACTTGATGCAAGAGAAAATTGCTGCAAGCTTTACTTGAAAATTAGTAACGATATGGGAAAGAAAAAACATTGAAACATGTTAGGTTGAAGCATTTAGCTAAGAAGTCGATATTTTGAATGTTTAAGTAGTTATACATTATTTATATATAGAAACTGGTAACACTTTCACTAAAACAAGGTTTATACTATCGAAAGCATTACGATGTAATATGTAAGTTAATTAGGTATGTAATGGTGATTTTCCGAATGGCGTAATAACAGATAGGTATTCGACATCCATGTTCTAAGAGACTTTAATAAAATTAAGCACTAAATAAAGTACTTACCTAAATAGAAAAAATTCTCAAAAAAAAATATTTGTTCCACGTTCCTCTAAGGTTAATATGCAATGTTTTTACTTCTAGTAAACAAATTAAGTTACACGTTCCTCTAAGGTTAATTAATATGCAATGTATTTACTTCTAGTAAACAAATTGAGTAATTTTCATCAAAATCATGTAACAACCGGTTGCATGTAATAATACGATGCTAATGGAACACTAACCAATTAATTAAAGTGTGTCGAGTCGAGGCAAAACAACTAAAGTTTGATCTCAAGTAGATAATGAAGGAAAACGAAAGTGTTAGCGTACTGGTGAAATAACCGTTTCAAGCTAACGATTTTTTTTATTTAAACATTTGTCCTACAGCGGGAATTAAACTCGCTATTTCTCGATTCTTGACCAGGCTCACTGCCATTTAAGCTATTAAACAATCTATTGATATAGTCTTCAAAAGACAGACTTAATAAACAGACAGCACTAAATAAATACTATGGTTTGTAGGTACACACACAGAGTTCAGCCAGTGAAAGGATTATAATCCAGAACCTTGCAAACGTGACGGCTAACTTAATAATGTTTCGCAAAGTGCGCACGAGTGTTCGAGTAAATGGTGACACTGGATTTCGAAAATAGCATTGTAGTACAGTACCTATTGTTTAAAAAATGAAGGTAATTCGAGCGAATAATAGAGAAGCACTTGAAATTGTAAATATTTTGATAAGTGCAGAACAAAAGCTAATGTTTTCTAATTATTGTTTGTACAAATCGTTATAAACAGCGCATTTCATTCATAAAAATGGGCTATAAACTCAGTCATCTGACCAAACCTTTATATTATAATAACCTAAATACAACTAGCTTATGTTTAAGATCAATGATCAAGTACGATCTGAGTTGCAGTAATAGTAAAAAATAACAAACACAAGTGAAGACTGATAAATAAATAAGTTCGCACAGTAGTGACACAGTGAGAGACATTGATCTTTATGAAGCCCCAACGTTAAGGTTATGGGTAAGTTAAGCTATCGGTCCCGGCTTTTTCAAAGTTGTTTGGCCATTACAGAGGCCTTCGGGCGTCCTAGAAACTCTGTCACCAGAGTTGGCCACTTACTCATACGAACTTACTTACTTACTATGAAGCCCCAAGATGGATCGCCGTGTTGAAACGCCAAACTGGTTAATATATTACATTGTAAAATAAACAGCTTGATATAAAACTGATTGTCTTAAGACTTAACTTAAGACTTTTTCACTAAAATGGCAAAACATCAAATACTTTATGGTATATGGTACGAAAATACTTTTTAGAAATAATTTATTGATTAAAAAAAAGTATTGAAATGACTGTTTTTAATTTTTATAGAGTTAAATAAGATATATAATATAATAGATATAAGAGATCAAAGGTCAACATTTTTGGAAAGTACTGACTCTATAAATTACAAACAGAACACTAACTAAAATAAACTGGTACGAGTACTATGAAGACTTGCAAATATTTGGTATGTTTTATAATATGCAATCCTTATCGTAAGTAATGTAAATAAGTTCTTTGTTATACACATTTACGTGTACCTGAATTTACATAACTAAGTAAATATAGATAGATCTTGTAAAAGTAAACCTATAACAATATTATGCATGATGAAATGTAACATTTGTATGAATTTATAGGATGTACAAGGAGCAAAATCAATTTAACAAAATTGATTTTAGAACAAAATGTTTGACAATAATTCTAATTCTTGCATGCAATTATTGAACCGTGTCACGTGTAAATGGGTCTTATAGTATAAGAAAATTCTATTGAAATAATTTCATGTGAATTGATAACTTCTCGATAATACACATATCTAAATAAGATAATTTTAGTGTATTAAAATGTAGAACAGTTAATAATTTATAATAGGTATAATAAACAAGAGTCAATGTCTAAACATTAACAAAGTAATAAAATCGTTAGATAAGTAAAGCATGTTAAAAGACGATAAAGTCCATGTGCTGCTTCTTTGTGTTGTCAAAACAAGAGTTTAGTCAGCTATTGGGGTCACTGACCTCGATATCGTAAGCATCATCTCTTATAAGGAGGGAAACGTAAAAATAATATAGGTACTATATAAATCTTGTTATAAAAACACATTTGGTACATCTATTTTGATAAAGTGCCAAACTTTCGAAGAAATTTTGAATTGCTTTTTTGTAGCACAGAGATAGTAGAGACAATTGCCTGCAGTATCATAATAATGATTTCATGATCACTGTTTCATCGCAAATAATTTCACAGCTATTGATGTCGCTATAGATCAAGAGTCATTGCAATTTTATTGCAATTTGTGGAAACATGCTTGTATGTTGGTTCTCTTCGAATTAGTCTTGAAAAGTCTGCTCAGTCTACATACCGGATGATGCCGTGATACTGATTTTTATAATCAACGTGAAAATATTTTTAAAAAAATTTAGACATTTTGTTATATTTACTCATAATGTTTCGGTATAATATTTTAGAAAGTACACAATAAAGTAACAAACAATTTTCGTTTTAACCACCAGATATAAGAATGAAAACCTTATCGGTATTGCTAAAGTCATTATAAGATCAAATTCTTGAATGTTTCCAGTTAAAAAAGGTAATTTTGAATTCATATTACATATTATGTTAACAAAAAATCTACTGAATGATATTATAAGTACCTACACGGAATATACGTACTTGAATCAAAATGCATTAGTGTAATTAAGTTCTCATGGGAATAGAACCAATGTCAAGCATTTTCATCATTTACTTGTCGGACAATGATTGACGAAAGAAGTTACTTCAAACTTTCATCACAAATTTACTTTAGTGATGCAACGGCATTCAAATATTTTAAACACGTAGACTGGTCTCACGTACGACTATTTATGCTATTGCATAAAGTTTCTGGTGATTCACGAAATATCTGGCATATGCATCTAAGGTGATTTTATATTATTAATATGAAATAATATCACCTAATCACCAATATCTTACGCATATTTTTGTCCGAGCGAGCAAAGCGAGCGAAGCGTCTCAGTTTCGAGGTTGGCCAAAAATGCTTTTGACTGTCAGTCCAGTTTGTCCGGCTGTTCTCGCCTACAGGTCGCATTTATCAACCAATCTAGTTGAATTTTTTTTATACAAGTTCTATGACTTTATAGAATTTGATTCTCGTCGGGGATTTTTGATAGGGGGCGTACTTTTTCCAAAAAGGTACAAAAAAGAAGATGCTGGATATCTCCGCCTAATGTGATTTAATTTCGATGGTTTTTTATTTTATTTGAAAGGTAAGTACTAACTTTAATATCGTCTCATATTTGGTGAAGATCTAATGAGGATCTTCAGCGTGATGAGCAAAATAGTTCCTCAAAATGCAGTATGTTGTTCACTTTTAAAGCTCACTATACAAGTTTGTGCTTGCGAGGTCTACTGTTAGGAGAACTGCTAGTGTTACTATTTATTCACACTCTCATCTTTGGACATGAAAATATATTATATCTCTTAAACGGACAGAGGTTGAAAGGATTATTAGGGTAATTACATTTAAAACTATGGCTACTTGTGTTATTTAAAATGTTGATAATTATAACACTTACCTTTTCAAGAAATCGGTATATTCGGCCTGGCGTATTAGCCCTGTCCTCATCATTATGGTTTGGAAGCACTGCCGCTCGATGGCCCATAGCCTGCAATCGGTAGCTGCCTTTATGGTGGCCGTTCTCTTGCAATTATAAAGGATGGCCAGCTCGCCGAACACCTTGCCTGGTGCCATCGTACTAAGGTATTTGTTCTCTCGAGAGACTTCCACTCGGCCCTCTGTTGGAGAAAAGGAACAGTTAATAAGAGAAACATAAAAATGTTTTACTTGTATCAGATGACCGAACTATTGATGAATGGTAATAGAGGATTCCACTTCCACAACACATGAAATCCAGATATAAAAATGTTAAAAATCATCTAAAAAAACTCAACCGGTATGGCTAATTTTAAAGACATCCAATAAACTACTAATAGATTGCCAAATTCAAGGCCACATAGAGCCTTAAGACGATGACTCATTGTGGTGAATGTTGCGAATGTTGCGATACAAATAAATTGATATTTAGTTTAATTGTAGTCTTTATTATGTAGGTGTTAAAGATCATTATGCAAACAATGATACTAACCCTGAACATGTGCGAATAAATGGAGGTCCGTGAGAACAATCTCATTATTTGCTTTATTATCTCACACTAGAATTAGTTTTAAGCTGTTTTACATACTAAAAGTCCGTAACATAATATACTAATTAAAAAATGAGCAGATGTTAAAAAAATTAGTATGAGAACCACCAAAACTATCAGAAAATACATACACCTAAATTTTGTGCGTCAATAATAATCTGCATAGATATTTATTTATGAAATGCAAACTACAGGCTTGCATAAACTTTGTCATTGATTTTTAACAGTAAAACATTGCAGTGTACATGTTATTGAATACTATTATATGAGGTAGGTGTCCAGAGTTCACACTTCAGACTATTTTAGTCTTTTTATTGAATGGTATTATAAGCCCGGATATAAATAAGTACCATTATTTGTGTCATTGTCCTGCCACACCTATTGTGTTTTTTGAATGTTCCGTTAACAACATACTGTACTCTGTTTAGCATTTTATCACGTTCCATTTTGATATATCTACTCCTACATTGATTTCATTAATTTACCTACTTCGTTTGTGTTTAAACTATCCTAAACACACAGTCAGTGGAAAAAATCATAATGTACTTATTAATAGTAGAAGTAAACAAAAATACTTCAGTCTTGCCTATCTTAATTTTTTTTTTATATGCTTCATATAATTTTTAATGAGGTATATAATTCTTTAGATAAACTCATTGATTTATAGATTGCATTCACAATTTCTCTATTAAAATGTATAAGAATTATCGAGGTGAACCATTGAAACATAAAACATTTCAATGCACGCACAAGCGGACATGCAATGCAACGTTTTTTGTGTGAGAAACAAACACATTCCAAACAAATAACGATAATGAATGCCCAAGTTTAGTGTAGATGTTTAGCAACTTTCTTTGTTTCAATATTATTCTATGTTTTGTAAGATAATTTTTTTATAGCATTAAAATACGAATTACTTACTCAAAAATAATTTATAAAACAAATTATCATAATGAACAATGATTTAATTATAAAAAGATACCCTATTTTTATATACAATGATAAGCTATGTTAGGTGGTTAAAAATAAAAGAATTAAAAACAAAAATGTCGTTCAAAACAATGGACAAAATATTTGCATATCATTCAATACAATGGTTCGCGTTCAACAACATTATCCTACAATAAAGACTTTAGTCCAAGAGATCAACCATGCAGAGAAAAGTATGTTGGAACCTTGAAACCGAATCCTAAAACCAGTCTTGAGGATATTATAATGGAGAATAAATTGACTTGGACATGGATAAGTTATCGCTGTACAGTTAAAACGGACGCAAATTACTAAGCATCGAAAGTGTTTCAAGGCAGCACTGAGACGTAAAGCTATATCTGTGGCGGGGTTAAAAGTTCACGCGCGTGCTCGTTTTTATAGTGTGTGCGTAAAATGTTGAACCTAGTCTAGTCCATTAATTGAATGAAAATCAATTTTATACTTGAGTAGACTTTTTTTATGAATAAATGAAACCTATGATAACGAATCACGTATTAAACACAACAACAATGTTTAATGATACTAGAATGATAATTTATCATTGTCAAATAACCAAAATAAGCCTTTGTGGTAACAAATGAATGAACTAGTTGATAAATCAGATATATTGGAGCAAATTTTATAATAATTGCAATGACTATTAATATTCATGCTTATAAACTAAAGTAGGGCAAAACGAAGCCTTTAATTGATATGCCGGACTCATGTTTTGCAACCTCGTAAGTGGCTCGATACGTATGCCAAGGCATTTGGCGCTTCGCTAAACGGATTGTACATGTCGCAACTGTTATGCGCCAATAAACTGAATCTGAAAACATAGTTATAAATGTTTCTAACAAGTACTGGAGCCTTATTCGCAATGACTATGAATCGTTGTCGACGAGCCACGTTTTAGGGTTCGTCTGACTGTTTTTCAAAGTCAACCTATCGATAGCGAAAATATCGCTATTGAAACAACACTAATACGGAAATTTTCCATTTTACATTTTCACAATGGCACGTATAGAACACGTTCCTAAGTAACACGTTATTGGTAAGGAATCTCCTATGTCATAGCGAATAAGCCCCCTGTTTTAATATCATTGTAATGCTTGGCAATATTGTTTGTAAAAAGTACAAACAAACATTTGATAATTAATATAATGTTACCTACACATTTAAGAAAAAAAACTTTATACCATGATAGCAAGCAATGCAAATAAATCAACTATACAAAAGAAAGATCAATAAAGAAAGTATCAACAAACAAACGTGCACATTCGTTTAAAAATTAAATATCGTATCAACACATGAAAGGTAGCGTATATATGCTCATATAACACGATTTCTGTAATGCAGCTTTCACTAGTAAATAGTGTAGTCTACATTGTACTGTACTCATATTTACCGAGAATGGTAATGAAACAAATGAAAATATCTGTGTAAATGTATGGATAGGAAACTGACAACGGATAAATTCACGGTGAATCTGACGTTCATTTTATTAATAAGTGCTTGTTGCTTTTTGTAGTATACGAGTATATAGCACTCAACCCTCAAAGGACTCACGGAGTTTTGAAAATTAGGTTTCCTACAAGTGTATGAAACCAATTTTTAGAAGTACTGGTGACAGAACTAATGAAAAAAAGTCTCATAAGTTCCGTTACGGAACAACTACAACTTCTGGAAACTTATGATACTAACCAAGGCTCCACACAAGTGTAGGTTCCTTAGTAATAACTTTAACTTTAAGAGTGTCACTATTAATATAATTTTACTTAATATGGATGATAGAACTGTAGAGTGATTGTGTCATACCAGTTATATTTTTATAACATCTATTACATCATCTAGATTGCCATCAACTGAGGCCTCTAAATTACCTTGTTAGCTACAACCTACATCGATCAAAATCTGTACACATACAAGATCTAAAATAGCATCAAGATAAGTACCATACCTTAAATAACATACCGTAGAATTACAAAATAATATAATAAATTACCTGGATGGCCATTTCGGGGTTTCTCAGAAGTCTTAGTAGAGTCTTCCAAGCGCGTCACATCCAGCACTATACCAGCGTCGAGAGATGACTCCGTAGCTGTACTGTCTTTGTGACAGAGATTTCCCGTCCTCCTCTTTCTCATACCATACGTATGAACAGGAACTATCAACTTAGGTCGGGGTATTGAAAAATCAGAGTCTGAACCACTAGAGGAACTTTTAGCACTACGCGCGTAAACACCATTGCCATTAGTCACAGGCACACGCTCTTCACTAATACGATTTTGTCCAAAAGACATTATGTCATTGTACCTTTCATACCTATCATCACTTTTCACTCTCACTGTATTGTACATCTTTCCGTACTTGTCACGTTTGATTTGTTTCATAATACCGTTTGTGGTCCGATGGTCACTTTCTTTACCCAGATCATTGGAGTGTAACCCATTGCTAATCGGTGTCGCAGGTTTACTTTGGCTACCGTCAAGCATTTCGTACTGCATTAATGTTAGCTGTTCACTAGGTGATAGGTTTCTTTTTGGTTGCGTGACGGTAACTTCGTTGTACGGAGCATTTTGCATCGAGTCAAAATATGCTCGAAGAGGAGCTCTTCCTTCACTTTTGACCCTCAAAGACTTGGATCGAAAACTGGGTTTAACATCTTCGATACGTCCGTTTCGTGTGTTCGCTCGGTGCGTAGTGTGCATCGGAAGTTGATCGCATGCAGATAACGACTGAGTAATAGGTTTCATGTGTATACCCGAATCTTCTGCGTCACTTTCAATATTAGAGCTCTTTTTACCGTTACGAGATCTCATAGGAGTTAGATCCAAGGTGGCCATAGAGTTTATCAACTGATACATGGTGTTACCGCTAGATTTAGATACAGTATGATTGTTATTAAAATATTTGTCTTTTCTTGTATCTTTCTGGATCTGTTTAATTTTATCACTATCTGTGTCATTATTTTGTTGGCTTACTCTCGAATAATACTCGTAATAGGACTCTGATGATGGGTCTGGAGGAACTGGACCAGGATCAGGTAATGGATAGTAATTTTTCTTAGTGTCAGCTTTTCTCTGTCGGTGAGCATATTTCAGAGAATCCTTACGCTGAGGCGGTACTGGTGGCTGCTTGCTATTTGATCCAAATGATTCAATATCCCACTCGGTGAAATTTCGTCGTTTCACCCTTCTTAACGTAGACGGTTTGTAACCGTTTGGCATGTCTTTAAAACTAAAACTGTGTTTAAGTTTATTTTGAGTAATAAGATCGTTATTTGCTCTCGCCTTTTCTTCAATGTCTTGTTGGTATTTAGCTAATTGTGATATGTTTTCATTAGGAACATCATTAGGATAAGCATATCCATTGTCTTTGTGTGAATATGTTTTGTTTTCATACTCTTTGTCATAAGTGCGCCCGACGTCCCTGCAAGACTTGCTTCGCGAAATGGTATTGAATTTAACCTTGTCTGACTGATTATCTTGTTCATTGTAGAGTCCGAGATTGCTTGCTCCGACCCAGTTAGCAGCATAGACAAGGTCCATGGTCCGATCATTAATGGAAAGCCACGGGTCCTCCATGACCGCTTTTCCCGGATAGTGTTTTATTTTCATATTGACATTATCATCATTAACCAATTAACGCAATATGCCGAAATATTTGTATTCATATGAAAAGACATCCTTTTATCCGATGGTCCCATTTCTTCCGATAAGTAGATATGTTGGTGGTAAAGTTTATGTTCAAGTGTCAACTGCTATAAGTAACTATTGTGATATTGTTCTTGTTTCTTTGTAGAAAAATGATGACAGTCCATCTACGTAAATAAAAATAATTACATATAAGCACCTCTATTTGTGTTTGAACTTCTTTTCCTGGTTTTTAAGAATTTGTCTTGAGAAGTAATTGCGTCAAGAGTTCGATTAACTTACAACAATGGAATGATTTTGTAAGAGACATTGTTACTTCTCGTCTGGAAATTCTATTAATATGATACGAAACACGAGCTTGCTTTGTACTCTCCCTCATTGAAAATAGTGCTCAAACCAGTTGTAAAATTAAACTTTTAAAATAAGAAGACAGTTAAGTATTGCGACCGTAGAATGAACATTATAATTGCTGCAGTTATATCATTATAAACTTCGAAAATTAGTATACTAAGTATGTGACATTGTACCTAACCATAAAAATATGGTGTGAACATTATTATAATATTTTTTAGATACTTGTTTAGCTAACTATGCTTCAAAGCACAACTATGAAAATGTTATGTAACACTGACGAATAGCTCCAGCAATTGTTATTTGCTATTATTTCATCATAACTTATATAATTAAACAGACAAAAACAAGATTTTATCAGCCAATGTTCTTCATAATGCTAGTAACTAAAGCCTTTGAAGGTAATATGCAAATAAATCATAATGTGGATGCATGTTTATAAATCGAGAAGCTAAACGATTGCCTTGAAATCACAGCATTCATTGTTTTCTGATTTTATTTGTACAGTTTTAAAGCTACTGATAACGTTAAGATTTTATTGAAATAAGAAAAGAAACTTTAGTTATTCACCATGAGCATGATATCAAGAAAAAGTAAGCATTATTTTATTGGTTATAAGAAGAGTGGCATTAAAACTAAAGATCTTGCTCGCGTATAAATAAAATAGGCTTGTCGTTCACAATACAATGAACATAAAGAAGTCTCATTTTCTAATAAACGACATTTAGTAGGAGGTACTGTCTTTGCAAGCGGATGCGTCACGGGAGACAAGCACGTTGCACAACCCAATCCATTGATGAGGAAGTGAGCACAAACCACCAGTCTGTTGTAAGCACAGAGCACCCAGGGGAATGCAAAACGGTTGAATAATAAATTAACATATTAGATAACGCTCGCCTGGCGCCAAATACGGCGGCACCAGTTATCAATACTTTCACTGGCATTAGCTTGGAATCAGACTGACTAAGCAATTGAATTGAAAGTTATGAGATAAAAATGCGCTGTCAGTATAGATTGCTCAAACGTAAGATTGAACACACTTTTAATCATATGTATTGATTGTTTGAAGCAATACAACATGTTGATAGACAGATAGTAGAATATCAATATAACCTAGTAGATAGTGAATTTGGTGATAACAATATTAGTCATGAGGGCAAAACCACCTGGGTATTCCTTGCCTGATATAAAAAAAAAGATATACTGGATACTTTTTATCCAGTGTCTGATATAGTGATGCGTAAACAGGTTATCACTTATCGGCAGTTTAGTTAACGATAAAATCTACATTCAAGCAGAGAAATTACAAAACGCAAGAAAAGAACTTGCAAAGCGTTGCGTTGACCAATTAGCGGCTATCATTAAATGCATGATTGAGTTAATAGGAAAGATTTCTAAGGCACGATGCACGGGTGAAACCAGTTCAACGGTCCACATATCCAACCAGCTGGACAGCAGTGACATGAGAAACTTATCCGGCAACTAGAAAACAGAGTTTAATCAATCTTTACAACAACGAGATTGAATCTACATATCATCTACTTCACCTACATCTGACATGATTTCTTTATTTCTGAGTACATGGAAACCATTATTATTATGTATAATATGTATAATAACATACTATGCACAAAGCGTCAATTAGGATTGTATAACAAAATAGCCAACTATAGAACACATTTTTAGCAGAAACTCTATTAGAAATTATCTTCGGGATGTGGTAATATATGTATATATCGGCCTTGACTCAGCTCATCGTCTTTTGCTTTTACTGGAGCGAGGCGATTCTAGTAAGATGCTGATTAGTATGCGTTAATTAAGTTTTAAAATTTTGTAGTTTTCCAAAATTAGTTGAATTTTATTATTATCTTTGCGCAAATTAGTTCAGATAATTTTATTATATATTTAAGTTTGATTATGCCAGTATTGGAGCAAAGTTCAAGTGATTACGCAAAGATAATGTCTGTCTAGCTGGTGTTCACATATAACATAATAAACAAGTTTTATAAATAGGTCAAGTAAACAATAATTTGATAAAATAGGAGAAGTAAATATTCCCATACACGTTTTATGTATACACGCTGTTTTCAGTTGTGAATAATCTCCAAAAAATATTTTATAATCACAAAGAATAAAATATTAATCAAAAATGAAGTTGTGTAAACTGATTATATATGCAAAAGTTTGTATGTTTGTTTGTTCCCAGTTTCCCACTCAACTCCGCAGCGACGATAATGCTGCCAGCATGTTGGGAACGCTTCTGGTAGTGATCTGGATCAGTAGAGCTATCTATAGACCGTTTGCAACGGTCTTTAGATGTCTGTTTCATGTGTATTTTGTATGTACCTACTCAATGTAAATATTACGTAGATACTATTATTAATAAAAAAAATTGTGCATGTTTTAATTATCTTTACATAAAGTAATTAACAAAGTTTTCCCTCTATAGAGTACTCTTAAATCTCCTATTCTACATACTTACGTAACGGATGTTAAGGCGGTTTTTTATTTACTATAGTCGTTTCAAGAGGAATGTTTATTATACGCCTAGTGTAAGCAACCCTGCAAAGCCGGGGTTGGTCACTAGTATTATTATATTTTTTCATTACTTACTTCTCGGGCACTATGGATATCGTGTTATTACTGGAAAACTTTCTCAAACAACATTGCTTGCTGCTTCGGCTAAGGAGATCAAGATTGGAATTTAATTCTGCAGTAGCGATCATCTTTTGCTATCTTGACTATTTAAATCGATACTATATATTAATTATTTGAACTATTATTAATAGATTTAAATAATTATGATAGTTTTTCATGCGTTTTGACAAAATGTTTTTATATGAAGGTAAAAGGTAAAGTTCTTAGTAAAAATCTCAATAATACCTAATCTATCTACCTAATTAATGTATTCTAATTATAATTTATGATCAAATAAAAACAACCTAATTCTAACCTTACATTAACCGTGAGTAGTAATTAACTAAGTAGTTGTTGAGTTAATTTTGCTAATTCCAGCATTGTTTATAAAACTCAAAATGTTAGAAAACATGTTTAAAACTACTCGGTTAGGTAAGAAGTTAATAATTTTTGCAATAAAATAAATAATGTAAGCCTTTTTTTTTATAAAAATGGGTCAGCGTTTGGCTACAACTCCCCTGATATCAATATAGGTAATTAAAGTGATTTTAGTTACATAAAGTACAATATACATGGAATGTCTGCATTATGGCATCAAATGAAGAACCAATGACGCATCTTTTAGTATAGCTCAAGTAACTCAAGAGCGTTTCAAGTTAAAAACAATATCATCAGACCAAGTGCGAATAGTTGAACCTCATACTCATTGTTGCACGATCGTTTGAACCCACAACTTGCGGATCTGTGCTAAAAGGCTACCACTAGACCTACATTGCTCAGTGAAAAACAAAACTTTTAAACTTAGCAGGTATATAGTAGATAGATAGGTAGGTACCAAGAACAAACGACAAGGTGCATAAAAAATGTAGGTAATTATCTACCTATACTGAGTTATTTTAAGAGTTTATTTATAATGAATATAATATAGGCCTTAATGTAAGCAGTAAAGTATGTATAGTTACACGCTAATTATATTCCTGTTCTAGTAGCTAGCTCAAGGCTCACTGATTCACCTCGAACAATAAAGTATTGAATTGAGAACGCATCAATACTAGTTACTCACACGCATACAATATCGATGAATTTGGACATAACGGTCACTGAGATAGTAAACAATGGTATTCTTTGTTGAATGGTTTTAGCTTTGTAAGATATTCGAGGGAAACATTATTTCGTACACTATTAACAAATTAGTAAGGAAAACAGAATTACTTATGATGCAGACACCAAATTTAGAGGTAAACTTGCGCAACAACATATTCTAAATATTTGATATGGCAAAAGATTTCCGCAATGCAAATTATATTATATGTAAGCGTGTGATATTGACAAGTTTCTAAATAATATGGCAAAAATGTAGCCTATTGTAATGTATCAAGGTTACAAAACGTTCAAGTGATTCTATTGATCAAAACGGATAGGCTACGAAATAATATTTCATAAAAAATGTATAGCTAGTGGAAAATTGCTGGTAGATTACACTCAGTGACTGATAGGTATAAATTTTATTGCCACATTCGAGTTATGACAATAACCACATTGAAATGCCAACTTTCCATGGTCTGACGACCCTTATAATAGTTTGAATAGTAACTGATAACATCGTAATAGCACACGCTATGTGTTATACTGAACACGATTGCTTTGACGATCAAACCATAACATACAGTAGCTGTGATAAAATCACAGTACTTTCTAATCTTCGAGAAACGTGACAATAACCCACAACCGCGTCACAAATTTATGTACACGATAAAGGTTCAAGTAATCATGTAGTAATGGTAACAGTGATTTTGATAATGCAATATAGGTACTGTAAGTCTTGATTGCGACAAATAAATTATGAAACTAGCACGTGATTTGCTTCAGTACCTATACGTTTACTAATTAAAAGAACTGGTTTTATTGTAATGTAAGTATAGGAATACGTTTATAGGCTATAATTCCGATTTGCATGCTTTCTGGGCTAGTTGTTTCTAGGTCGGAATTTTCTTTTAGGTCAATATTGCCTATGTTTTCTTTACAAAGGTTTCTTTTCCAATTTATCCTATAGTAGCTTTTAGTACCAATCGTATATAGTATCCTATAATAGTCTTTATAGATTTATGTAGTTAACTGTTTAAAGTTTACTGCAGTTTACTGTTTAAAGTTTTCCTACTGTTTATTTTTTAACCGGCGAAAAATAGGCAAAAAATATTGCTTACAAGGCACAGAATCTATTAAACATAAATCAAAGCAAATCATTTTTTGATACCAACCTGGGTACTTCTTTTTAAATTATTATGTACATAATTAACAAATCAATAATACCTATGTGGCTGCTGATTGGTTTTAGATAACATTAGTAAGAATTTTATAAATGTGAAAAGCTCGATTAATGTTTCTTGGGTTTGACCATGCATTTAATATAGATAAACATAATAGACAACTATAATTTAAGGTTTGTTACAAACCAGATTACAAATAAAGCTGATACATTATCAAAATAGTTATAAGAAGGCCATGATACATAACACCCTCCTAATAATTTGAAATTCAACACGCTTCGGTCTTCAATTTACTGCTGACATGAAACTTAAATGGTTAAAGTATAGTGACATGACGCAAACATCGAAACAAAAGTGATGTCACCCAACCAAAAGGCAGTCATAGAAAGCTCGGATCTCGTACATTATTATGCTAAAATAATCTTCGTGAAGGCAATGCTCCAAAATACTTTCACGAGACTGGTAGTGCACGCGAACAGACTTGCAAGTCTTGCAACCTTGTTTTGCTTTTGGCACTTTCAATTCGACTATGGCGTTGAAGGACGATAAAAAAACAAGTTTATTAGTCATCGTGCCTAAATATCAGTATAAAATTAGATACATAAATGTAAATAAACGATAAGTAGTGCAAGCCTATTTGACAAGATTTAAAAAAAATTAAACCAAATAAAGAAGTTCAAACGTTGCTTTGGCAAGAAGTACCAAAATCCAGGTGCAAGATAATCAATTAGGCCGAAAATCCGTTGCTGTGACAGCTATTTCCTTCAAAAAACACTACAGCACTACACAAACACTAGATACCATACCATAGTTTTGAGTAATATTCGCGAAACGTTTTACACAAAACAAAGGAGAAACATAAAGCACGCGGCTACAGACGACCGCGACTATTTTAAATTCAAAACGCGACGTTCAAGACACAGCGGCCAATCACGACAGCGGCGCTCCGCTTACTGTCTATTCTCCGACCGACTCCAACTCCTGCACAGCAGCGCAGCTGTTGACGTTAGAGTGGGACAAGCATATAAACTGAACGAGATAAAGCATACCTACCTGAATAATAAAAGCTCCAAGCAATATTATCACAAAAGGTGGACCAGACAGACTGTGAACCTTTGAATTTGATCCTAGGGGACTCGTGAAACGGTAAAGCTTGAGACAAATGAGTGAAAGGAGAATAAATCAGCGAGTAATGTCTGCAGTCTAACGATATGCAAACAATAGGTCACCACACCATAATATTTGAACAACTGAATCATAGCATTAAATGCTATGACATTTGAGATTGATTTTTAATACTAAGACACCAGACGATATGTGTTTTATGTGACATTATTTTACAATAGGTTGTTAATTCCTAAAAATTATAATTATGTAGTAGGTTAAGTAACTTCAGATTTTGTATTTGCTGTAACCTTATAAATAAATCGATAGTCATAAAAAAAGTTGTTTTATTTTATAATTAGTGAAGGTACGCGATAAATAAAGCAAAACGATGCAAGGTCTACTAGCGGCCGTGACTGTTGAAGCTATCAAAATGTTGATCATAAAAGGTCAAAGTCAAAATGACTTATTAGGTAGGTATATATGGTACGATACTTGTTCTGTGATGTAATAAAATAAAAATAAGAAACCGATGATCAAATCTAGTCAGTATACCAACAAACTAAGAATAGCGATAAACCTCAAACTATTGTATAGTAACCACAGATTATAGAATAACTAGCAAGCAACAAAACAAACAAATGATCGCTATAAATATAAGCTTGTCTAAACAAAAACAATAAACAATAAAACTGAAAGCAAAAAAAAAACCAAAACAGTTTCAAAGAAGATATTACTTAATATTAAATTACGTCGATGGGTAAAAGTAACCTTAATAAATCAATCAGACATGCGTCACCCATTGAAAGTACAAGCTGCATTAATAAGTGGGAGAATGCCCGCATACCATCCAATTTCATTGTTCATTTAGAAAGATACAGAGACGACTGCTAAGCCAGTTTACGTTTTTGTTCTGAGAATAGTTACTGTGGATTTCCTATCTCTACGTCTACGCTAACCATGAAATTAACAATCATTAATAAGACGCTTTAGCTAGTTTGTTATGATAAATACTGAACATAGATTTATCTTAATACGCCTAGGAACGCCTCATTGCTTTGTTTGCGCTAACTTATTTTCATCCAAATCAGTTAGTCTGTTAGTTTTATTTTATTATGGTGTTCGTCGTTTCTGATACTACGACACAGGTAGGAACTTTATGTATGTGTCTGTTGATTGTGTTATGCTGTGCTAAGTTATTATTATTACACAATTCATCTTTATCTGCCATCAATAACTCTATAAAATTTGAATTGAAGATTTCAACTCATAAACCACCAAGCATTGAAGTTGCGTCATCAAAAAAACCACATCCGCTCAATTTTCATCATTCTCACTTTTACTTTCGTACCAACTACCATCTCATCTGTGTTTTACCCGAAACTTTCCTTTTGGGTCTGACTGATTTTAATTACAAGGTGCTTTAGTATTTTAGTAATCTCTCAAATGATCTGTGCTTGAAAATTGTTTAGCTATGGGAAATCAACATAATTTGCCTTCTTTGTGATATAATCGTAATGACTCTATTAGAAATCGAGATGCGATTTGGAAGTTCATTGGAGAGTCGAATTATTATTGTTACGAAATGATTTTGATGATATAATACTTTTTCGACTGAGCCAAGTGTAGTCATTTGTAAAATACACCTTGTAAAATACAATATAGATAATGGTGTAGGTTCTGAATGGGTTATGGTATCATTACTTCCATGGTGTTATTAGGCAGAACAGTACTAGATAGTACTCTTTAAAACCGTCAAAACAAACTTTAAGATCAAATCAACCATTCAAAACAATTTTTTTGACTGTGACACCCTTTATGCTGGACAATTTGATCGAAGGGAGCAATAGTCAAGATCCTTTTCGTACCCGTCATTTCAACACACACATCTTGTCAAATGACATTGTTGCAATACAAAATTGTAAAGTAGGTTCCGCTTGTTTACTATGATTATTTTGTTGGCCAACAAACCGATTTGATTCTCTTCTTCTGTGGCAACTTAATGCAATATAATGTAATGAACATAACATAAAGCCTTAATAGAGGTTCTCATTTCAGGCAGCCTATTAACTTTGTCGTCAGAGTTGGCCACTCAAAAGTCAAAGTCAAAAAAAGAAGCACTTTACTATACTATTAAAAAGCATGAAATCACATTTTTATAGAAAGTTTAGGACGCATTTCATTAACGAAAAACTTCGAAATTTATATATCGTAGAACAACCATTGTTCGCCAAGACCTGGGACGTTCCTCCTCCTATAGTATCGTACGGACATAATCTAATACCGCGTTTAGTAATAATGTATTTAACTTTTCTTTTTACATAAATCATTGATAGACTACACCATATTAATACTTTTTTTTTACATGCGTAATATACAATGCTCAAATACTTATAAATTATAATTCGATCAAGCAACACCTAGACCCAAAACAAGTATTTGCAGATCATGCAAACGTATTTCCCTCAGCGGGGATTGAACCCGCAACCTTTCGCTTCCTAACCGGGCACTCGCCCATCGCGGTCGCCAGTCTGTTAATTCGTTCCGTTTCCGTTCCGAGATTAATTTGACAATACGTAATATACAAAATAATAAAAGGTGATGTTTGCCGCTCAGCTTATGTAACATCTGGCTAGACTATGACAAATATTTAAGGCCAACCTATGATTCTAGTGTTGAGCTTTTAAAAAAAAAGTCAGCAAAATTATCCTCATCTCGTAGAGTTGATGTTCATTTCAGTTTCAGAATTATAAGTAAGTTCAGTTAAAAATATTTTTATGTTTTTTATTTTTTAATATTGAAATAGCTGGTCTAAAAGAACCCGATCCTATAGTATTTGACCGTTTTCGACGGTTTCTTAAAATCGTAGTCAATTGATTTCGAAGTTAGAATGAAGTCCCTTTGGAATGAAAGCGGTGCCTGTAGCAGATGGGGCAGTAGGTACAAGTACAAGCGTTTTTTTTTTCCTTTATTCAAAAACAAAAACATATACTTACGTCATCTGAATGTATATATTTTTAAAAAAGTTTAGTTGGAAATATAGTAGTTATTTATTATTGAATCGAGAGGTGTTCTGGGGGCTCTTAAATAAAGGTTTAGATATTCGATGTTCACTTCTCAAGGCCGTTTCATCACGCTTTGTAAGAAATAAAATTGTCTTTGTTGCTATGCGGACCGAGCAGACACGCTGTGGTTTTGCTTTCTGTGACAATTCTATTTTGTAGTAGTTGTTAGTAGGTAAGGTTATTAGGTGTTAAGATGATAATTTCGTTTTACTATTTTTATGTTGCTCCATGTTTCGTTTTGTGTTGAAATAAACCAACTAAACTAAATCAACTAAAGGTCTTTCCGGGCGTCTGGTCAAAGCGACGCGTGATCCAAAGGCTGGTTCATATCTGGCTCATCGTATCAGCATTGCCATTCAACGTGGCAATGCAGCCAGCAATGTTGGGAACGCTTCCGTCTGGTAGTGATTTGGATCAGTTGAGCTATCTTTATAACGTTTGTAACGGTCTTTATATGGCTCAACTGTTTCATATGTATTTTGTATATTTGTAATGTAATTATGCCTACTATAAAGGTTGTAGAATATCTAAAAGTTAAAACTAAAATTTGATCCAAACGGTTCAGTATTCTATGTGAACTTCTTATTGTTTAGGTAAGTATTTATGATATTTATTTATTTAACCAACTGCGCCCCGCGGTGTTACCTGTGGTTTATCTTACGGGAACCCAGTAAAAAAGTAGCCTATATGCTATTCCAGAACATAATCTATGCCTGTGCCAAATTTCATATAGATCCGTTCAGACGTTTGGGCGTGATGTTTCCGCAAACATAATACCTATACATACATCCAAACTTTCCCCATTAAAAATAAATATACATATAATGATAAAGATATAATGATTAAGATTTGAGTGACCATACTGAAGAAGAAATATGAAACGTATTTAAACAGATTAACAACGTCCAGTATTTAAATTGCAAAATTATCATCAACGTTTAGAGAAGCACATACTTTCCCTAGACAAGAAATTATTACTTGCCTCGGTGCCACAGGACAGAATAAAACACCAGTATTTTTCTTTAGAAGATCTTTTTCTATCTCTTTCTGTAGTCGGTAGGTACTTTATGTCTGAAGATCGCGAAAATACTTTGGTTGTCACTTCAGTAGTATAAAATGAAAATAAAAAAACCTTCACTATCAATTTCTAACGTACATAACTACTAATTATTATGTCAAAAAGGATCGAGGTATATACCATTGGTTTTGTATCAATGCTAAAGCGGTTTCGCATTTGCCTAGGCAAAGGTTGAGAAAGCGGAAAAGTGCCAGTGCGGCATGACATTACTGACTTTCTTGCAATCACTTGGCAAGGGTGCACTATCTCTATTGAGCGCGATGTGTCTGGATTAATATAACAAGCAGGCAGGTACATAAGAATAATTAGTTACTAATCTAGATTTTAACTTTAAATTAGATAATAAGTGTACTTAATATTTTTAGGAAAAAAAAAACAAAAACCGACTTCAAATGTGGTAGCTAGTTTAGGTATAATAATGTACAAGGCGATATAGTTATTTACACGTTTTTTTATGATTTATTCAAAAAGTACCTACTGAAACAATTTTGATAAAATGAATATGGGATTCTCTGAAGTCTGAAGTAAATCAAACATAATAATAATCATCAAAATTAATTCATAATAAAATTGGCGAAGAAATCGCGTAACAAACATACAAAAAAAACAGTCGTTGCGATAACCTCCCTTTTTAAAGTCCGTTAAAAACTCTCTCCTCTCCATAAGTTATCAAAATCAAATAAAAACTTTTTACAAAAAATTAAACCAATGAAAAAGTAACTAAAAATGATGAAAAAAATAATTACTTACTTATACTAAACTAATGTTTCTTACTAATGTTGAGATTTCTAATCCTATTTCTAGATTTTCAAAGTAGCGCATTTTTTAACTTTAAACTACTGCCAATCAACCAGATGTCCCTAATCTATTTAAAATAACGCCATCTATCAGTTTTCGCTAAACTAAACAGTGAGCTGCGTAACTGAGTGCGCACAGGGTTTACCTACTCACCACTAGGTGTCACTTCTGAAACAGTTATACTACTCGACAGCAGATGTCGCTACTGGTAGTTCACTCACCTTCCATGACGTACACGATGCTGCCAACATCTCCCTCCTTGATGATCAGGCTGCCTGCCGCATACTCCACTGGGTACATGCAGTCTACAATCTCGCGGATCTGCGTCATCTCTAGATTCTTCATGAAGTCGTTGTCTAAGATTGCTCCCTTTATTAACTCCCGTGATCTGGAAGAAATATATTTTACTGTTAAAAAGGTAAGAACTTATCATTGTGTGACAGTTGGTAGATAACCTGATTTTTTGGGCTAATACAAACATACTACATAAATTAATCCATAATATAAAAAAAATAACAGAACACCCAGATTCGAAATAGACAGACCCACAGTGTGAATTGAACCCGCACTTCTCGCGCCTCTACCAGGCAGGCACAGAGTGTAACGCGTCACAGAGGTCATCGAAACTATGGCGGTTTTTCCTCATGTTTTTTTATCCTAAGCTCAACGTAGTAAGTAACGCATTCCTACTTCTATATTTATTTTTTCAATTACAATAACTTATCTCGCTCCAAGATAATCTTAGAAATGACAACCAAGGCATGATATCCCGACAGCAAAATTATTATGCTTATGAGGAAATCAAAGACGAAGGTCCTTTCAGTTACACTAGTAAGTAAATAGGTAGGTAAGTACTATCCAAGAGCTATCAACATAATGACAATAGCCTTAAAATTATTGCAGTAAATAAGCGTCGTAAAACAAAGCCTGCAACATAAATCTAAATTCTAAGTGATACCAGGCTGGTGAGCATGGTTATTACCACAGACATGAATCTTATTACTCTGTGGCATGGTGCGCAGGTTATAAAATATGTAAGTAGTACTATAGATAATTATTTATTTATTATGTGACTACAATAACTAAGAATATTTAGTCTATTTACCTTACCTTAGAAAGTTAACTCTACTTGAAAGCTCTACTTTACGTATCCCAAAATAACGACATGTTATTACTCTATTATTCTATTCGAAATTCTCAAATTAAAAATATATTCTTTGAATAATAAGAAAATCTTAACTTTAATCTTAGTAAGTATGTCCATTCATTTTAAACTTTTTAAAAGCAGATGAAGTCAAATCGTGTAAATTTTTGATTTTACTCTGCAATTTTATTATAATTTAGCAAGCAAAGCTTTTGATTCTCCTATTAATAATAAGAACACACACAAATACAGAATGTGGTTCTATTTCCATCTCGAAAACCTGATATCATCCCACTCGTCATCAATCATAAGTTTTTTTGTAGTTTTTTTGTTGGGTGTCTACAAAGAAGCCCTCATATAAAAAGTTAAATTTGTGAGTACTAAATCAAAACGTTTTCTTTCCTTGTAGGTTTTTTTGTATATGTCTTGAATTTCCTTCTAATATATAAATAGTGAACACCTATTTATATAATTAATGTGAATGTGACGCATCTGGAAAACTCGTTACTAAATTAAAAATAGGCCTGCATGGTCGCAGTGTTTTTTGAAACCATTTTGAATGAGTTCATAGGCCACCCAAAGGCCTACCTCATGACCTATATAACCACTACTATACTCGTGACCGAAATTTAAACGTGCCCTCCAAAGCACGGAAGTGTTCCGACGAAAATGCCACTGGCCACGCATATTGACCTCTCGAAACGCTTAATTTTTATTTATTGCTTTGATAGAGCAAGAAATTTTCTAGTGAAAATAAAGTTGTTTCACTGTAACACTGTGCTTTGACGGTGCTTAGAATTAGATTACAATTCTTAATACCGCACTATGAATGCACTTAGAAGTATTGAGTCCTGGACAAAACTTACATAGCTAAATTCACAGACAAGGAACATAATTACCAGATAACTAGAATTACACTCGTTTAGAATGATAAATTTCGGACCTTCGACATAGAAAGGAAGTAATTTTACTGCCATGAATAATGTATGGTTGCATTATTTGCTACCCCACATAACACCGTGACAGCCGATGGCGAGGACACACACATCATAAAGTTCGATCGTAATTATACCAAATGTGTGCATTTGAAGGCACACCGGCAACCACCGGTCGACCTCGCTGTCGTGTGCTTAGAAGAAATTCAATCACTGTATTGATTGGCAACGTTTTGTATGACACTACTTGCATAGAAAAATTATCTATAGAAAATGCTAAATCTCTATGTGAGATTCTGAGAATTGATATTGTATCGGTAGAATTAAACTAGTGTAGTTATGAATGAGCTAGTATTTTTTATTAAAAGCTGTTAAAAAATTTCATTCATTATTTCTTATGGGTTCGATTCCCGCCTTGGGACAAATGTTTGTACGATCTACAAATATTTGTTCCGGGTGTTCTGGGTATTATCTATATATAATAAAAAATATCTATCTATGTATTGTATTGTATTAAATATATATCAGTCATCTAGTACCCATAATACAGCTCTGTTTAACAGCAGCTTACTTTGGGGCTAGATGATGCTGTGTGGATTGTCCAGCATTATTTATTATTTTATTTATTTATGTTCTGGTTCACTTATTATTAGTTTAGGGCTAGATGACATTGCATGAAATGTCTACTGATACATGGATTACCTGACTGAACCACGAACTCGTTTTTTAATTATCTGTACCTACTGTATCATACAATGTTTCATTACAGCTAAGTGCTTATCGACATTCTGGTGAGAACGGGCCGGATGAAAACGGGACTGGGGGAGAACGAAACAGGACCCGTTTGGATTTACTATTAGGAATGTAAACTATTACTACTAATATAAATTATTATAAACTCTACGTTATTAGCAGCGGCAGCCTAGTGGTCCTTAAGCTTGGCAGCGATCCCATAATCTAAGTGGCATTGCCACGTTGTTGGAGGTATAGATATGGATGAGAGTGCCTTAAATTCAAAGCACGCACGACACACAGCATTGAATTGACACTTGGATAGTAGGTGGTACTAAGTAGGTATAAAGAAAACTTTTTTTTTTATACAACTGAAGTGGCATCCAAGCGTACGGTCCACAAGATGGTAAGCGGTTACCGCAGCCTATGGACGCTTGCAATACCAGAGGTATCACTCGCGGGTTACCACCTTGAGGCTAAGATCGAAAGCCTCATGTGCCAGTAATTTCACCGGAAACCATACCCTTCACCGGAACACAGCAATGCGAGCATTACTGCTTGGCGGCAGAAATAGGTATGGTGGTAGTCCTTCCCCGGACGAGCTCTATCACAGAGAACTCTACTACTCTTATTTGTTTAAATATAAATAGTAATTAAACAGCGTGAAGCACTTAAACAACAAACACTCGTATAAAAAAACTTTTGTAACACCTTTTAAATCCAAATATAGCACCATGTACAAAATTGTTACTAATCAAAAAGCTGAATACATCCAATATTATGTGTCTGTTTTGACTGAAGAATCAATTGATCGCAATTGATTGATGAATACGAAAGAACGGTTGATTGATGATGACGATACAACAAATGAGTTAACTAACAAAGCACTCATCGTGTTTTATTTTTAAGAATGTGTTATTATGTTGTAATTTGTATCATTGTCAAACTTAAACGATATCTGTCCGGGCAGTATTCGAACCCGCACGCCATGACCGCTATTCAATATTCATAACACAAGTACACAATATAGAAGAGAAAGAAATAAAGACATAAGGGTCTCTAGAAGCCATGCCATTTAGTTAAAAGTTTAAGCAAAATCCAATACAAATGAAACACCTAATAATGTTCAGAAATAATGTGATAGCTGTTGTTTCAAGTTTATAAGCATAAAAAACCATACCTGTCCGTATTTTGGCACTAAAATATATTAATTTATCCAAATAGTAAGGATAAAAACATGATCAGCAACAACTGCGACCTATTTAATAAAATGGTAAATGTATAATCTAGAAAAACCAGTTAATATGGAACGTGTTTTGTTTTTGTGAGCACCTGCTTAGTTAAAACAATAGAATCACTTTAATTTTGGAAAACAATGAACGTAGTACGATTACCTAACTTATTCGTGTGTGTAGATTTTAAATTGCGTCTTTTTGGTGGATTAAATCCTTTTTAACTCTTTTACACCAAAAATAACCTTTTGCATGTTTGTAAATTTACATATAGGACCTAATAATAGGTTTAATGATTCTAAACAGTTCTTACAAACATTTTATGCGTACGCAATATACAAAAAACAAACCTACTAAAAAAAAATTTTCTTAAAAAATTTTAAGATTTTGGCAAACATTTTGTCGCTATTTTTGACAAAATTAAAGGTCGTAGGTACCGTTGTTTTTTTAAATTACATACTTACTTTTGAATTTTGGGTATCCTCACAATCTTCATTTCATGACCCGAGTTAAGAGCGGCCAACGGTTCTGCAGATATAGCCGTCCGTTTCAGTCGTGGCTCTCCAAGGTGATAAACTCTGGTATTCTCAACTCCCGGTGTCTTCATTACAAAACCTTCTTCATCATCTAATCCATTTTTATGACTATCTATGATTTGTCTCGTCAAAGGTTTTACCACCTGTCTATATTTATCAATTTCATTCTTCAAATATCGTATTGTTGCATCTTTATCGTCCATTTCATTTTCCAGTACTGCAATTATTTTGTCTCTTCTTTTCAGTTCTTCTGTTTTCTCGACCACTAAGCGTTTCATTTCCAGATATTTCTTTTCCAGCTTGTATGTGTGGTCCATTTGGCACTGTTTTGTGTGAGTTTGCGACATTTTGGATAGTATTGTGCCTCTTTATGTCAAAAACATATTTATGATTCTGTCCGCTACTATAAACAGTTCAAACACGCGGAAACTTTGATTAAAAACTGACTTTAAATTATTATCAACACTATTATCATTCGGGCATGATAAAAACAAAATTATTATATTTATCGAAGATAGTGATATTATTTATAATTTATTTTCAAATTAATAAGTGTGGTGTAGTAAGAATATGATCAGTGAAACTAGCAAACACAATAACATCATCAATCTTTATGATTATTTGCTAATAGCGTATTGTATTCTAAAAAAAATATATGTGACGCCTATTGTAAAGAGAACCGTCTAAGCCAACAGTCAATCAGTGACTCAAGTACTCAATGACTGGCTGCTTGAACTACACATTGAAGCTTGTTTTAGTTTAGAACGTACGAGTATGTGCAGCTGTTGTCCAGTTTAAAATTGATGAATGTGACAGATTAATAAACAAACTGTCAGCTTCAATTACTGTGGAATTTGAGACTGCAAGTGCATTTCGTAAGCCAAAAATACAATGTTGATTGCTTATCAAATATAAGATTAATTAAATAATAGATTAGATATGATAAAAAATAAAGATATAATTTTTCAATAAGCATAAACCTGATAAAGTGATTCACGAATCAATATATTAATCTAATAAAATTATTGTAAACATTTTCTGTGTTATCTTTTATCTAGATCTTGATCTTTGAATTTTCTTTGAATATTTTAATGTATTTACCATAACGATATAGCGCCATAATAAAGAAAGCATTAGTGTCCACCTTTTTATCTCAATTGGTATTTTTTATTGAATTTACATGATTTTTTAAAATGAGTGATTATTATTACTAAAAAAAAACATGTTTTCTTAGTGTTTTCTTCTTGTTAGATAGATTTTGATATACATTGATTATTCAATTCTTGTCTCGCTTATTTACGTGTGACTCGACTTGCATAATTTTATGTATAAGTTTGTTATTTAACAAAGCTCAATGAATATTAAACAAGTAGAGCATGTTGTGTAGGTGAAATTATTTTGGTAAAGGTTAGTGATACCTTTCTAAGTACAGTAAGGTCAGCTTAGAAGATTGATGGTTGCACCAGGAAATGTAAGCCATGGTCACGTGGGTGCAGCCGAATTTGACTTTGATACATAAACAAGTGTGATAAATGGCTATTGCATCAACAGTTTCAATGTAATATAGTTTTTTTTGGGAGAACTTGATTGAACAAATACTACCAACACCAGTTGACCATAGCTATTTCTGCCGATAAGCTGTTTGATGAAATGTTTTTGTAAGCTTGATAGGATCACTGGGTCATCATGACATATGCTTGTTTGCTACTGAAGTGGTATAAATAAATAAAAAGAACTGATGGCATTTGTTTTCATGTAATTCTTTGGTCCGAGCAACAGTATTAAAAATCGTGAATCTAACTTTTAATAGCGTATTAAACTTTACTAGCATTACAAGAGTCAAGGCTATTAAAAAAATATAAAATTAAAATATTTAAGAATACGTGACGTCTTGTCTTAATAAGATTAGGTCTGTTGCTTAAATCTAACTTGTTAATTAAAGTAATTTGTAATTTATCTGACTGTCAACTATTTATTATATGGCTGACATTTAGCAGTCCGTAAGAATCTTGTTTTATCGAGTTTGGTAATAGAACTTTTAAATAATATATTTTATGCATGCGTGTTGCATGCATAAAATATGCTGCATTCTACATTTATAAGTACATTTTTTTTTCTTTAAACCCATTGTGTCCCACAGCTGAGCAAAGGTCTCCCCCAATTCCTTCCATCTATCTCTGTCCATACCTACTAAATTTTAAAGAAGGTACATATGACTATTATTATTAACTGATAATTACTTCTCAATTCACACTAAGTATTATCACATCACAACACCATACCATCCGTTTTCAGTTTTCGATTTATCTGCTTCATCTTGCTCACAACCGATTCGATAAACAGCAGTTTTGACTCATTTTAAGTTAACGCACGCGCACTCATCTTTATTAAAAGATTAGATATCCTATCATAATTACTTTGGCGCTCATCAATGATATCTGAAGATAGCACACGTTGCAACTGTCAGACAATAGGAATACATTAGTGGAGAGCCATGACGACCTAGACCTGTTTTCGACGGTTTTGGATGAAAGCCCAAAACGTTCCATCTCATTAGGTATGCTGTTATGTATGTTTATGTATGTTGTGTATGTTTGTTACATACAACAACATAATGAGTTTCAATGATCTAAATTGATCTTATCAAATTGCAACAGTTTCTTTGAAATTGCGCTGTGTTAATTAACAGATCACCCGTGATGACACGCTTATACTGCAGATAAAAGCGTATTACCTATGCATAAAGATATAAAAAACAACATTCAAAACAAGTTTCTAAGTTTCTAAGTGTTTCTAAGTATCAAGTGAAATAAGCCAGCCGATAGATAAATATCTGCTTTAAATCGTAAACTGTTGGTTCACTTTGTAATTTTTTTTAAATTAATATACCTAGCAGAGAGCCTATATAATATAACAAATATCCTCAAAAGTACAAGGATATCAAATAATCATCCATGGCGAGACGGCGTTTTTTGCAATTTAAGATCTACGGTATACTATTCAATTTATGACGGTACCTAACCTACTAAGTAGGTAATGTAGGTATCTAGTTTACATAATAATAAATTGATACAATTTACCGTCTGTTTGCAGTAATTGCTGTGCGTGTAGTAATAGTCTCTCATATTATTTGATTGATTGGAATGGTTTGCATGATATGATTTTAATAACAAGCAATTTGAAATGAATTATAATTATTTTAGAGTACCTTACATTAATAAAGGCATTATATGTAATTGACAAAATGTAAACAAGATTTCTTATGTTTTGTGTAGCGATAAAAGATACACTTGACATTTTAAGTCTGGCTTAGAAGGCTATGCATTGGTAATCCATCTCAGATACCCAGTCTGGATAAATACAGATAGATGCTGTCACACCTCTATATACGTCTAGTGTAAAGTGAATTCAAATATTGACTATATGATGAAAACTGGATAATCTTTCAACTGTGACGTCATTAAGCTTGACAAAGTTGACAGAATACACATAGCTATTTACGTAGTTGACGTTATCGCACAAACTACCGAAACCATTAGCGTAACTGCTCGTGATGGCGAAATGACAGGGCTATTAATAGCTACTGATACAGCGCTAATTTATAGATAAAAGCACAGGTTGCTTTATTTTACTGATATCTTTACATATATGAAATTCTTACGTTAGTTACTGACTGATTCGCTACGCAGCAACGCAGATATTCTCTGAATTTAGCGAGTACTTAACTTCAATCTAGAGGGTGCAGCGAGTAGATGAATTTTGTAAGAAAAAACGCAACGCGGACAAAGTAGCTGGGCAAACCTCTAGTTCATCATATAACACAGGGTAACAGGTGTTTTTAAATTCCGTTTCATAAACAACTCAGACATTTATGTTGAGTAGCTTCAACCATACGCAGTTAATCTTGGTGGAATTAATTTTTCTTTTCTACCTCAGCTAAAAGTGCCAAAATAAGCTTATCCTATTAAAAGTAAGGCAGAAATAATGACGATAATTCTGACAACTATGGCTAACTTTTCACGAGCTGTCAAAATTTATATTTAGTTGTCGTGAGAGTTGAGGTACCTTGTGACTAACGCTCAAGACTATCGTAACGCCCTTATTACTGAAATCATTTTGTCGTCAGCTTTCAAAATCGTTTGAGTAGATAACACTAAAAATGCCATCATTTAGGATTACTTCAAGTAAAACTTTACATTAAATTTGAAAACAACAAAATGGCAGTACTATACAGGGTGTAATCGTTAAGTGTGCACAGGCGATTATTCCGTAACTATTGCAGATATCAAAAAACTTTAAACTGATATAGAAATTACTTTACCTAATGAGTAAAATGACATTAATAACTTTTTAAAAATAAAACGAGAAATATCCAAAAAAAATACATTAATCACTCCCATACATTTTATTTCTTAGTAAGTACAAAATTTTGTGTTCAAAGCATATGTTCGAAGTGACGTCCTCCTTGTGCAATACAATGACGAGCTCTATTACAGTTTCTAAATGAACTTTCCTTAACATTTGCGGAGTAATTAAAGCAATTGCACGACGTACACGATTCTGTAACTCTTCTAGGCTGTGTACTCTCTCAGCGTACACGTGGTCTTTGACAAATCCCCATAGGAAGAAATCACAAGGCGTGAGATCCGGGGATCTGGCAGGCCAAGGGGTTGCACTATTATTGGCTATTAAGCCATTATAATTGTTTCGTAAGAAATTCATTACAACATTTGTATTATGTGCAGGTGCTCCATCTTGTTGAAAAATTATCGACCTTCTTTCATCGTCTGGAATTGAAAGTACTTTCGATATCAGTTTAAAGTTTTTTGATATCTGCAATAGTTACGGAATAATCGCCTGTGCACACTTAACGATTACACCCTGTATAGCAGAGAAGCTATAGGTACACCTACCTACCGAAATAAAATACCTAACAAGTTTTTCTGAATATTTCCATTCATAAACAAAATGCCCCAAATGGTAATGTGACGCAAACGCAAACCGTTGATTCGCATGATTACCAAACATGTGACTTTAGAAAAAGTCTGAAATCTTAAATCGCAAATTTGAAATACTTTTTGGCAATAGGTACAGATCGAAATAGGATGACGATGCACGCATATGATACTATTCAAAATAATCCAAACGTCTTTCATCTTCACTATAAACTAAGTATTCTGCAAAAAATTCCAAAGGAAATATGCATCTTTGATGTCTGCTATGTACCCTAACCTACTACGTCTAAGCATTTTGAGCACAAATCAAGCGACCATTTTCAAACATTCAATGAATGATCATAAAAAAATGTCGTAAAATTTTTACAGTGAAGATTTTGAGGATTTGAGTGGAAACGTTTAACTCTAATTAACCTCGTAAATAGCAATTATAGGACCTTGACACAAATTCCACTTCGAAAGAAATGCACAACTGTTTAGAAAAAATCTTACAATAATTATTTTGATGTCGCCACCAGGAGAAAATAACATGATTGGTTATTTCTGTTCCCTTCGCGACTTTGAATGTGACAGGCGTCAAAATTTCTGCTATTTTTTTAAGTGTAAATAAGATTAGCGACGACGACGGTGTGTTTCTAAAACACATGAAAGACGGATTTTGTTTTTAAACATTTTTATGGCTTTTGGTATATTTAATTTTAGCAGCGTGGTAATAAATTCGTATGTACATTTTGGTAATGTACTGGAACATTCGTCACGGATTCGAGACAATAATTATTATGATGTCGTAATTGCACTTTAACGTACCAGTTTTTATTTTTTTTACTTAATAATGATACTTCACTCACTGCATCCATTCAATTCAAATCAACCGGAAACAATGAATATCAAAAGTTCTATTGCAGTCTGAAAACATTATTGAGCCTTAATTTCCTGCTTACTACTTATTATATTATATTATGAGATATTATTAGACTAATATCTAAGTTATTTTAAATAATTATGTTTGAAAACGATATTTTAATTTATAATTTTAACTTTTTTCCTAAATGTTAAACACTTACAAACATTAAGCTCAAACTACTAGATTTTTTGATTTGAGACAGTAATTATTTAAATTTAAAACTATTTGTCAAAAATGAATGCTTCTTTATAACACAAACATAATATCAAATAAATCCAGCAATCCTATCAAGCAAGAACACAATCGCCTCTCGTAAATCAGTCTATTTAAACGCTATTAATAAAATAGCTCTTACACATAATGACAACAATAAGGATAAAAACTATCCGGAAGTCATCGAAGGTTACTCCTATAACGTACCTAGGATAGGAAGTCAGTGATGTGAAACCGCCAAATGTACCGTGTTGAATCAACTAGACAGATTTATTATCACTCATTCATCTTTCTAATGTTCTCAACTGTCCTGGAACTAAACTCAGTTATAAAAAAAACTATTGCTAAATTACTAGTAGTACTTAAAAATTAAAAACAAACTAATTAAAAAAGAGACTACAATTCGCAAAAATAGTTATTTTTACTAAAACAAAGTCTTAGCTAAGATGCAACGAGTTTTAATGAGATTATCAATAGTGCGTCAACAGATAGAGTGATTCAAGAGCGTGCAAAGCCGATGCAGGTCTTTAGTAAAGTTTGTTCTTGTATTAATCAGTATGTATAATCAGCAAGTCATCAGAAAGGTCCAAAACCTTATAATCGACCCTGGACAGCAATATAAATTTTTAGAAACCGTTTTACTAAAACATGATTTCCATAGGCTCAAGATTTTCAGATAATAAATAGGATTATTTGATAACTTAACATTAGAAATATAAAGGTAGACAGTTAATTAGGCTATAACAGCTCTTACATGTTAATCTTTATGTCATGGTAATTGAAGGCGAGCAAATTAGACACATGTATGTTTGTTGCCTATGTTTGCCAATTGCTAGTCACAAAAAGAGTCAAATAAACATCATGACAGTAAATTATGTAGAACATTAAAACATTAATTAATGTACTTATGCTAGTACCAAAACGTCAAATACAGTGTAGTTATCAAAATTTAACTAAATTGTTTGAATAGCTATTTTAAATGACGTTCTACAAATTCACCATCTAACCACATGCTACCAGTAAATCAATATTTCGACAACTCTCAAACCAAATCGTCGACTTGTTATATTTGTTTATGGTCAAGGTCGGGACTATGTACTTAAGTAATATTATGTATACGTACTTGCACGTATTCGTTTGTATTTATCTGATTTTTTCATTGTCAAGTGGCGACTTTAAAAACTTTACGTGACCTAAAAACGGAATGCTAAGTGGCCTTCGTGTATAAAATACAGTACGTTTGAACTTTTTGCAAAGCTTTATAAAACAAGATTTTGCAGGTATGTATACCTACCTACGTTTATTACAATATTTTTCAACAAATCGCCTTATTAAATATTTTTATATAAAATATTTTACAAATGACCAGAATTCATTAAAAAAATCACTCCAACCAGCGACATCCATCAAACTGTGCAAAAAGATTTGATATAAAATTAAAGTTGCAATTTCATGTCACATGTTTCAAATCACTTTTTTTCTAAACAAATTAAATACATTTTAGTTCCTATATTAAGTAAACCTTTGAGCTTTCGAAATTCGAATTTCAAATTCGCGAACCGAATGTCCAGCAACGTTTTGCCGGTACGACCGCGGCATTCGCACTAAAGAGGTTGCGTTCCTTTAGCTCTACGGAGGCTGTCAATCCTATGGTAGGTAGGTACCTCAACCATACCACGAGCACTCAGTGCAAAATCGTCAATCGTATACAGATAAGGACATTGTAAATAACTTGATTGCCGTTGATAGATTCAATGACATAGAAATTGACCAGCTGTTACGAACAATTGAGGTTTATATACCTATAAGCAAGCGTGATATTTATTTTAAGTGTTGGTTTATTTCCAGTACTTAATCTATTTTAGTTGAATGGTTATTCAAGCTTTTAATGACCTAGGTGGAAAAATTTGACACACACACACATATTTAAAATGTTACTACGTTATATTAGAGGTACCTAGTTCGCGTCGGGGTGTATTTACATTGTTTTCCTGCTAACATACCCCATCCTGCCTCTCCGGGAAAGGAATTTGGGTTGGTGGCAGCACTGTTCTAGCATCTCTGATGGCTTTGTGCATGATAGATCAATAGGTACTTTATTATCTCCTGCACTTTCGATGGTATTCTGGTGAGACATGTTGGTACTAATGATTCTTGCTTCATTGTGCCAAATCAATGATAATTCATTGATTCTTGCTTCATTGTGCAGTAAATAATCACATGCTCATTGCTTTTTCATCTTATGTAGCTGCGAATGACTCATTGTCTGTGACTTCAGTATTGTCGAGGTGGTGGTTAGGCACAAAGGCACTTGTGATGATGCTCATCATCGTTATGAAGAAAAAAGAAACTGAAGAAGATAGCAGTTTATTGAAGCTTAGAATCAGAGATAAATATCTATTCTAGACGCTTCAAATACACTCTATTATTAGTCAAACCAGACCTACACACTTCATTTGAGTCATTTCAAATCTATAAGTAGGTACTTCATTAAAAAACTGGTAATTATTTTTAACAAAAAGTTACTCTCGCACATTAGATTGTATTTTTATATGCATACCTGCTAGTTTAACATGCTTAAGATGACAACAATAAATTAACCACATTGTATTATCATTAATCAAGTTCTCATGTTTAGGTTGTTATCGAAATATAATTTTAGTTTCCACCTAATTCTTATTACCTACATTATAACTACGTCACACGACCGACGCCGACCGACCGACGACGGTACGATTTTATGATCGCTGTTTTTCATACATTTTACTACTTTATTATAAATAGTTCACCTGCATTTACCTATATTCGGTTGTAGGCAGTTTATTCTTACCAAGTATTTTTGCAGTAACTTGTTAATTAACCTAAACATAAATAGATAGGTAGTAAATACGTACATACCTAATTAGTACTTATTACTTATTATTAATACTTACTTATTTATATACTTAAAAATATCATGTAAGTATATTATTGTTACTACCTACTAATATCTGTATCAAATTCCACTCACGTCTGGGACAATGCCCTACTCTCTTATTAGAGTGATTGGGTAGATTATGGGTTGGTGGATGTATAGTTCTTGGTTCAGTTTCATCACGATGTTTTCCTTCACCGATCGGGAAGAGTTAATTATACTAAAAGGGACCATAATCTATAGGTGCCATAGGTAATTCAGTGCTAATGTCATCTATTTCTGACTCCTCGACCTTCAAGTCGTTTGCCATAACACTTCTGACTGGAGAGCTTCGGAATTTCGGAGCTATAAAATGACCAGACATTTTAGTATATCATTGACTAATGCTTTTGAGAGAAAAATGTTATTTAAAAATTTATCAAACCTAGGTGCATCATCACAGTCCTAAAATTGTATGTGTGAACCTTACCTACTTAGTATTATCTGCGTTCGCGTCGTCATAAGAACCACCCCTGTTTTTTTTTCTTCGTTTTGATTTCGCGTGTTTTTCGCATTTGCCATTTTTTATTGTAATTTTTTGTTTTTATATAAAAATAAATCTGTAAGTACATAATTTATTTTGCGGCGCACGACATCAATGCCATTTACCGCTTATGTAAGTATTTATTCGCTACTCGTCCAAAGATGGCGCTAAAACGTACAAACCATTAATTAAGCGGATAGATGGCGCTGTCATAGATTGAATTCACTAAAATAATGTAGAGTAGAAAATAATAATTTCATCATCATCATTATCAGCCGTTTGACTTCCACTGCTGGACATAGGCGTCCCCAAAAAGAGCGCCATGACGCCCGATTTCGGGCCTTCACCATCCACCGACTTCCTGCGACCGCTTTAATGTCATCGGTCCATCGAGAGGGCCGACCTACACTTCGTTTTCATTCGAGAATCTTTAATCCCCAGCGGTTATCGGTTCTGCTATCTATAAGGCCTGCCCTGCCAACTGCCACTTCAACTTACTGATTTTGAGAGCTATGTCAGTGACTTTGGTTCTTCTACGAATTTCCTCGTTGCTCTTTCCATAGATCGTTGATCCACTTTGAGCTTTTGAATTAGACCAATAGTTAGCGACCACGTCTCAGTGCCATAAGTCATCACTGGCAACACGCACTTTTGTCTTGGGGCTCTGAGCTATCTGTGGTGAGAAAATATGCCGTAACCTTCCGAATGCCGAATGCTGCTCATCCGAGCAGTATTCGTCGGCAGACTTCTTTATCGAAGTTGGACCTACCTAGCTGAATAACCTGACCCAAATTAAACATAGTGGTCTACAACGTTTATTGACTATCTAACAAACTAGCTCACAATAAGTAAATAATAGGTTGGGGAAAAAGTTTCTTCGCATTTTTTAAGAAAATTCAAAACATTTTTTAATATATAATAATTATAATTATTAGATATTACGTTTTATTAATATTTTATTCACAATCAATAATAATTTATTGTGAATTAATCTGTTAGATAGGTAGTCAATAAATAACTGATCCTAATGTGAAATAATACTGTTTCATTATTATAAATAGCAACGACTCTTCAAGATTATCTAGAGTACTACAATGTACGTTTGTGAAACCGTACAGGTACGGATTATGTCTACTCTTCAAACCAAGACACGGGAACGCGAGGAATACTGCTTGACGGCAGAGATAGCTAAAGTGTTCCATAGATCTATCACGGACGAGCTATATCACAAAGAATTCTACCATTCTTTAATACATCGCCTACCATGCTGGTTTGTTCATAACACAAACCACTGTACCTAGCCTGCTGACAGTGACCATAAAAGAGCTAGTATCGTGACCGTAATACCTACGCTCGCCCACAAGCAATAGAATGTATTAAATTGATTGCGTGGTCGTCGATGAACTGTTGCTTGTTTACTAAATATAGAACGGCCACTCAGATGACAATTTATTGTAGTTTGTCTGATTGTACAAAGTTAGCCTACGATTTCAGACGCAAGTAGTAGTAGTATTCCAGTTATTTTTACTCGTTATACAAAAAAAACCCAAGCTAATACCTATGAGTCAGTAGTTAACTCTGGGTGACGGAGTAATATACGAATAGGCCGCCCAAAATCCTCCGTCACGGCCTAACAACTTCTAAAAGAACCAACTGCGAAGCACGGACACGCTTGATTAATTTGCAATCCATTGTTAAGTTGGTGTTGTTCAGAAGATGCACATCATCTTCTGAACAGATTATCTTCTTAGATATAAAAATGAATCGCTGTGCGTTATTCTCGCTAAAACTCGAGAACGGCTGGACCGATTTGGCTAATTTTGGTCTTGAAATGTTTATAAAAGTTCAGGGAAGGTTTAAGCGGTGAGAAAATATACAGGGTGTTAAACTATGCAAAAGCAAAAAAAAATACGCGAAACCGCGCCGGGTCAACTAGTAATAATAATAAATAAATAGTTTATTAAACTTTTAACAAGGTACCTACAATAGGATAACAATACCTAAATGCAAAATCTTAGACATAGGTAATATAATAACACAGCACTTGAGCCTGAACTAGGTACTTTATTTTAGGCGAAAATAGCTAATTAGAATATAAAACTAATCACTTACTGAGTCATTTAGTAGGTTTTTCTTTTTTTCAAAGATTGCAAAGAAGATTGATTGTTAAATTTATTTTTAACACCTACCAGCTAACACACTACAGCATGGTTTTTTTATTATTTATTATAGAATCAACAGCACTTTCATATGTTTTCAAAATTACTAAATAAAAAGTCGAAATCGGAATCTCCCGGAAAAAGTTCAGTTTTTTATACACCCTTTAGTATACTACACTAGCCTTAATGATCACAGTCATTAAGGCGAGATCTTACTTCATAAAATACTCGTTCAAGGGTACTACCTTTTTCGGTTGTGGTTCAAAAGAAACTATTAATTAACAATTAGATAAATCACTTTGTAACGATCGCTTTAGTCTGCTTCGCACAGGGCTGGAGTGTGGAGATTTTGGGGCTACCTATGGGAGTTCATGTTAAATATTTTTAAATAGAGTTCCAATGAAAAAAAAAAGTATGTAGGATCCAACTCGTGTAATCAATATAAACCTATAATATAAATATTAATTACTAGCAGTCCGTCCCAGCTTCGCGCGGTTGCAATGGAACCGTACCCATCCAAACCCGGGGCGGGTCGCTAGTCAACAAGTGGGTTACTCAAGGATAATATAGCATTAAAATGGTGAAATCATTTTTGAAATCGGACCAGTTGTTTTTGAGTTTATTCGTAACAAACAAAAATACATAAAATACAAATCTTTCCTCTTTATAATATTAGTAGATTTAATCATCCTACACTATATTTACTGTAAACTAAATTATTGTAAAATCCTTGCAAAACCGACTGATTATCTGACAATCAACGCACAGCATAAAACATAAGGAGTTTGAATAAAGAAAATCCCGAAACTCAACATCTAGAGATTAAAATAGTTTGTTTAGAGTTAGAGCGCACAAATTTGCGGAACGTTCTAGTAGAGCCTACGTAGTCTAAATACTGGGTTTATTGACTGGCTGATACCTAATCAACGCACCGCATATACAACCTAAACTACAATTAGTAAAAATATTTTTTTCAAGGTGTGTTTCTCTAATGTATACCTACGTGCACATAGAGGAACACGGTCAACAGTAGGTGTAATCTTCTTCCTATCCTGAATATAAAAATGAATTGCTGAGCGTTAATCTCGCTAAAACTTGACAACGAATGGACCGATCTGGCTAATTTTGGTATTGAAATGTTTGTAGGAAAATGAAAATGGTGAGAAATTAGGGAAAAATTGCGAAAAAAATAACGCGAGTGAAATCGCGCCGGGTTTACTAGAACCTGAAATTAAACTTTCAGAGAACACAGCGGAAAGATAAAGTTTGTGTAAAAGTTTTGGAAATTTGGGAGGAATTAAAATTAAAAGTCAAAAATGATTTATTTCAATAAAATCAGAAGGATCATTT
Organism: Colostygia pectinataria; assembly: GCA_951394395.1. Classification (NCBI taxonomy): domain Eukaryota; kingdom Metazoa; phylum Arthropoda; class Insecta; order Lepidoptera; family Geometridae; genus Colostygia; species Colostygia pectinataria. The sequence goes on from OX596363.1 coordinate 6,828,052, forward strand.
TGAAGCGTCTTAAAGCTAGGTGAATTTACGCCAGTTCCACGCGCCCCAACTAATAGCCCCAGGCCCCCAGCTTCTTTTGCCCTTACCCAGCCCTGCTGAAGCCCTGCTCGCCTTTCGAAGCAATTAAGACTACGATCATAAACTCAATCATTGATATTGTTAATGCTCCTGTATTTCTATAAATCTTAGCTTAGTTATTGAAGTAGCTTGCTACTCATAAATATTCATGTCAGTTGATCAGTTTATGTTTTACATCATCATCATTATAAGCTTTCTAATTCTACTGTGGACACATTGGCTCTCAAACGAGAGTAGTCGGGTTACTAGTAATCTTATGAACGGCTATTAAAATAGTTTTGTTTTCGAAGTTTTATTGAAGAGTTAGTTTGTTCGTAGCGTGCTAATTTCCACTCGATCATTAAAACACGAAATTTAATGACAAACCTTCGCGTTGTAGGTTTAAAATAAGTCGTACTCTTATGATTCCAAACATCGAAAGATTGTGCCATCAGCATTGGGTCCGCGTGGTGGATTAAGACCCAAACACACTACTAAGACCCAATTTTGAGCCTCTTTTGAGTGTGAGCCAGTATCCAGTGGGAGCTTTAGAAGGTTGACCATTATTGAGCTTTATTGTAACTTTTTTAACAGACCAATATTAATAATAATAACCTTTTGGCGCAGCCAGCTGCTCCAATTTCTTTAAAAAACCTACCCGGCTTGTCAAAATTACAATGACATTTCGACAAGTGCAACCTTTTGCACTTATTTTTTTGATTTATTATGTATTTAATTAAAAGTGCAGTAATATTTTAATAAATGCGGATGACAAATTAAACTCTTGTTCAGTAAAATTACCACAAAGTTTACAAACGTTAAATTGAGCTTTAGTTTCTACGAATAGAGTTTACTATGGATTAAATTTAGCGACAGATTAACCAACCAGCGGTAAACCGAGGTAACTATACAAATAAATCAGTTTCTGACAAACTCGTACAACTTTATATAAGTGATAATATCTCCGGTACGACAATTTCGATATTGTATTAAATAATTTGCATGCAACGCAATTTGCACCTTTATTGCCGTGGAAATAACGCTTGTCTTACTTTTTATGGGCGACAAAAAAGTTGGTTATGAAAAGACGTGAAATTACAGACCACCAAACAAGTTCAGCGTGAGACTGTTCTGCAAGCATAAATAAAATTATTCGCAATTATCGGAAACACGCCTGAGGTAGAATTATCTTTGGGTTTTGACTCTGACACGACCTAGGAGGTATCATGGACTGGACTAGAAGTTTGATATCAAAACCCGGACAAACTGAGTTTTTGACTAAAGTTTAATAATTTTTTTTTGACACTGAAAAGATGTTTTGTTAAAAGTTGACATTGTTGTCTAAAAAATATAAATAAACACAAGCTACGATCACACTATTTTGTGCTAGGTTGGTACTTTGGTAAAATTAAAATTAAAATTACAAAGTAAAATTGCCACTAAGGTAACCATAATTATCTGCCATTGGTCAATATTGCCATACGTAAATTTCCTGGGAGACAGTTTTACCTCCAGTGTGTTATACGTCAAAAACAAAAACGTACGAATTATTAAGAGTCAATTGAATTCCTTAATTATGTGATACAACCAAAATTGGTTTAAAGCAGCTGTTATTTAACCAAAAATTATAAAAAAAGCTTCAAAAGGTTATTTGTTTTTATAAAGGCTTTTGCGCTGCTTCATAGCTACCAAAGTTTGTTCATTTTACAAGATTTGGCAGCAACATTTTAACATGAATAAAATAAGACGATGAGTAGGTAATTTATCAGTTTTGTTTCTTTAATAATAATGTGAAAATCACTCAATAATAAATTAAGATTGAGTTGATCGAACGAAAAAATTACCATTTTCTTTGTATTTATTGTAATAATCTGTAAATTGTAAGTTTCTTGGAAAAAATCATCCTCATACCTACTACTTTTTTGACATTGAACATTGACAACATTTATTTATTAATAATGAGTGCAGTACACAATCACGCCTTGACTTAAATTACTATGACATTTTTATTATTTTTTACTTTCTTTTTAACAAACGAAATTAAACTAGGATTAGATAGACTTTTGAAGATAGATACGCTTGACATTTTTAACACTAATACCTCATAATTATTATTTGAATTGTTAAGTTGTGTATTATTGACACATTTTTTTTTTTTATCCTTAAACCATTTATTAACCAGCACTAAAACAAAACTGTAGGACAACTATACTAGAAGCAATGACATTCGCTTCGTGATGTGGTTGGCTTGGTCTCGTAGCCATAGTGCTCAGCATATCTTTGTGAAGCAGGTGTATATTGTGATTGGTGGGCCGCAAGGGCCGCCGCAGCAAGGAGGACATTGAAATTGTATTATTTAACCTATAACTAGTTACTACCTGCAACACCCTAACAGGGTTCATGTACTCACTTGCAGCTACATTATTTTAGACCTAAGCTAAATGTACATTGTGCAGAATAAATGAATATGAAAAAAAAATAAAAAAAAAGGCAAAATAATGTTCACTGCAATTGTTTTAAGTTTTGTTCTATTTGGTGATAAACCACAATATTTTCTAAAAGGCCTGTATAAATCCTTTCAACGACCCTTTAACAGTGCAGTGATGAAACCTTTTAACAGTGCCTTGATCGTAAATCACTGATGTCTTTGAAATAGAAGAAACAGCAATTTGAGCATGTAATGCTTGCGTGTAATCGAGTAAAAAAACTCAATAATCGACAAAGAACAAAAATGTGCAAGTCGCTTAAAGGTGAAAATTACGTGCACAATGTCATGCCTGCTTGCAGTCGAAATTTAAAAATACAAAAGAAAATCAAACTAATAAAAAAACACGGTGCGAAAGTTTGTGTGTTAGAGATGATCGGGAACAAAATCATTGTTCCCGCTCATCTCTGTAACGGCTGAACGGATTGGGATAACACTTACTTTTTTTTTTTTATTTAAAATAATATTGTTTCGCCTCTTTACAGCGAACGAATAAGTAGGTTTAGGAACATTGTCGTTCAATCAAATAAATGACGAGTCATACATAGCCTGTTCACTTAATCTATGTATTTAAATTGTACTATATTTTACGTGTTTCACCTATGATATTTCTATTTCTTTTTCTTAGAATAGATTTAGTAATGTGATGTGACCTGGATTAACAAAGAAGCTATTTCTCCTGGCACCATTAGAAGCCACAGGCATTTATACGATATAAAGTGAAACGACATACCATGAACTGAAATGACAATTGCTTGCAATTTATTGACATGCAAGATACAGCCATGTTTATTTTTGCCGTCGATTAGTGACGCTAAACTGTGTTTATAAAAACATGTGTATAATAACACCCAAGTACATGATAAAGCAAATTTATAAGACTTATTACCTATATTATAAAACACAAAAAAAACCATTTTTGTTACTTCATTACTTATTCGACGTAAGGCCCGGAAACAACCGATTAGGGCAAATTAGTATAATCTTCAAAACTCGTGATATGTACTTAGTGATGTCATAAAAATGTATAAGTACCTACTCAAGAGTAAAAAAAGTTCTTACATGCAATAGTCTTTTATGAAGGTTAGCCCCCAAGCAGTTTTTGCTACAGGAAAAAATTAAGGTCAAAAAGTTACTAAGCAGTTAAAAAAGCCATTAAAAATTAACAATTTTAGTATAAGCAGTTGCAACTGATCAATGATCCATTGAGAACTTTTTATATGATCAGATGCAACCAAAAACAGATATGATCCGTTGGGAATGATCTATATTATTTAATTAGCAGGTACTTATTGTATAAAATTTCATACGTCTAGTAGTACTAAATGTGTTACTAGACGTAGATTCATCTTACCAGATCTCTCAAAAACTTGCAGATAAAAATAGTGCGCAACAAAATAAATAATTTTAATTAAATTGCATTTGGGGTTTAGTTTAAGAATCTAGGCTTATAGCCTTACAATCGTTACAAACAGACATGGCTTTACTACATTGTGACACAGCCAACCAGTTCTCTTAATCCAATTGTAATTAGTTCTATGCATGCCAATCCTTAACTAAATCAACAACACTAGCGTCTGATTGACTGACTCACTGGCTGACTGGGTAATTAATGCCGTAATATCAGGTAACAAAAAATTTATGGTGATTCCGTTTAGCGATAAACAACCAATTTCATAGTGGCCTAGGTCTTAGTAACACCATAGAGAAATTGGAAAAAAATATAAAAGTAACATTATAATACAATTTTATTTTTATGTAGACAAACAAAGTTCTATATGAAAAATGTTTGATGTGTTGAGTTTCCTAAAACGGGAACACTGGAGGTCCGCCATGACAGCTATTAGCCAATGATCGTGACGCATCTTGACTTTGACAGTAGGTAGGTACCTAATAACCCGTTGTTGTTTTGCATTGTGTTGCACTCCTTCACAAAGATAAACTTACGTAAGATTGTGAAAGAAGCTAAAATAAATTAAATAAACAGTTTAAAATGGTTTCTTTATTGAATATCTAAATATCTAGACCCCTACAAAGGACCTAGGCCCGGCTCCATACATCGAGAAACAACTCCTTTACATATTTGTATGAAGAGTGTTTTGATAATTTCATTCAGATAATATGGTCGGTCTTGTAAAGCTTCTTTCCGTGGCTTTGCTGTATAAACTAGCCTTTACAGGATTTTCAGATCCAGAAATATTACTATTCCAATTTTCTTACAAATCGGTTCAGTATTTACAACGTGATTGTTTTAATCATATGACGAACAAAAATATACTTATCCAGGGTTTATAAAATTCAGATGGTTCTGCGTTTATAGCTATTCGTTACAATGGCGTAGGAAATCCACGCACAGACGTTCCGTAGTATGTTTGTAAAAGAAAAATTAAATATAATATGTAACTTTGAACATATTTTTCTTTTAGCATCTAAAGTTGTACTAACTTTCTAAGTTTACGCGAACGAATTCGCGGGCGTTTCACACTAGTCAGTCCGTAAAGTCTAAACATAATTCGATCATACTAGTCTTAGCGAAGTTGTGTCATAAAAAGGGGCTTAGATTGTTTGTAAAAGGCTTCGAGGTGTAACCTGAGCAATTTGCTAAGTAATGCATAAATGGAGAGACGAGAGAAAAACTACTACGCTCTACGTTGTAGAGTACTGGAACAGTCGGACTAATATGGCGTAGAGGCATTCTTTGGTGAAACTCGGTTCGCACTAAACTAAACGAACTAAGGTTGGCCCGGTTTGAACAATGCAACCCAATATTTAAAATTGACAGTAAATGCTTGGTGTCATTATATTATAATAAGCTATTTGTCTATGTACGAGTGCACTTGGAGGTCTAGCAGTAGTGATCCGATCCCGCCTTCCGATCTTAAGATCGTGGTTTCGAATCCGGTCCTGCACCATATCTAACGCTGTTAATTTTAACCCAGTATACGTGTTAAAGTAAGTAAGTTTGTATATGTCTCACTCAACTCTGGCGACGCATTGCCTATTGTTTAACAGCAATAAGTACTACGTTTTGGTGGGTCCACTAATACAGTGCCAGTTAATGCCTTCAAGTAATGGTGTGCTAACATTACATTAGCATGTTTTGTAAGTAAGTAAGTAAAGTAAATAAAACAATATATTTATTCAATAATATCACAAGGATCATTTTGAAACGTCTTAAAGCTAGGTGAATTTACGCCAGTTCCACGCGCTCCAGCCTAGAAGAGTCTGGCAACAAACTCGGCTGGGTTCCTAGCTTTTTTTTGAGTATCTCTCTTCATCATAAAATAATAAATAAATAAAAAATCAATTCAATCATTCAATCATTGGTTTGAAAGGCACTGTAGCAAGTGAAATTACTGGACGAAAGAGACGAATAACTAGGTACGTCTCGCAGTATAGTGCAACGCAAAGTTTTATACTTAACTTAATATTTTGGATGGCACTGTGGCTGTTATGATCAGGCTTGGCGCTTAACTTCCAGGTCTTATCACTTGCTGACATTTGGTCTTTAACTTACTTACTACTTAACTTACTGCAGTAATATAAAAGTGTTTAATTATAAATATTGCCATGTGCATGTATATTATTATTGCAATATTCATAATAATACACTTTATATTCATTTGATCCAATTGGCTCTTGAGCAGCTCGTTATCTTTGAATGCGTAACTCGATCGCTTACTATAAAACATTTATTTATTACACAAATAAAACCTTTGAAATAGTGGTTCAGTCTCATTTTAACCCCATTTCCACCACAGTTCCTTTTTGACATACGTATAATATACCTATTAACTATTTGCAAGTAGGTAAGTACGTGAATTTAATATTAGACTAAAACACTTACACCTCTGGGGAAGTTCAAGAAGTCCGCATACAACCATTTTGGACAGAGCGACGTCACATGAACCACTCGTAGCTGCCCCCTGTGATAAGATTCCCAAACAACAAATATCTCAGAAACACTACAGTATACAAACATACCGAACCATAGAGATCAATCTGGAAACAGTGAGATCCGAATCTACACTGACGGGTCGAAGACTAGCCAGGGAACAGGGGCCGGAGTTCACTCGCTAGATCTCAACATCAACATAACAACAACACTAGGCAAACACAGCTCCATCTTCCAATGTGAGTGTGTGGCCATAACTGAAGCTGCCAACGCAATTAAAAGGAGAGAGGTCGATGACTACGACATACGAATTCTCTCGGACAGCACAGCAACACTTAAAGCACTGGAGAACCATAATTGCACCTCCAAACTCATACACGAATGCCACCTAGCCTTAGAGACCATAGCCCTAAGAAATAGGGTAACTCTACAGTGGATAAAGGGGCATAGCGGATCTTTGGGTAATGACGCCGCGGATGAGCTAGCCAGAAAGGGCTCAGAAACAACAACAGAGGGACCGAATCCGTTCCTTCCCCTGCCTTTCTCCCAAATACGCTCTTGGATGCGGCTGCATACCCAAACCCTGCACAACGAACGCTGGACAAGGACGACGGACTGCAGACAGTCAAGGACAGCTATACCAACTGCCTCTAAACGACTGACACGTCGTCAGCTCCAACTACCTAGGATAGAACTCAAAACCATCGTGAGGACCTTGACAGGTCACTGTCCCCTGAATAAACATCTTTTTAACATAGGTGCCACAGACAGCCCACTCTGCAGAGGCTGTCTAGCCGAAGAAGAATCAGCTGCCCACGTAGTTCTGGAATGCGTGGGAGTAGCCACTCAACGCACACAAATCCTTGGAACACCAAGGTCACTCCTCGAAGCCTGCGAAGAACCCAGAAAACTTCTGTGCTTCTGGGAGGAGTTAGGCTGGCTTCACGCATAGCCAGCTCCCCACGCACAAAGTCAAAGTCAAAGTCAAAGTATATTTATTGCTAGAAATACATGTACAGATCAGATGGTGGGTAAGATAACAAATGGAAACAATGTATTCTGCCTCTATCAAAGCATGCAATATAGAATAAAACATAACAAATTAAATAAAAAATAAAATAAATAGGTAAATGTCAAAAGAGAATTGATGTAAAATATAAATAAAATAATTAAAAATAGTCGAGCTTCTAGTAAGAGAATAAAATGATATCCCTACAACAAATTAATAGAATTATACAAAATCAAAATAATCATTATCTAATTAATTAAAAAGTTTTTATATATATTTATTTAAAAATTCATTTACGGTGTAATACGTTTTGTGTAATAATATGGTTCTCAACTTCCTTTGAAATATTGAAGATGGCATTTCTCTTAATGTTTGTGGGAGTTTATTATAAAGGAAAGGAGCCATACAGAAAATGGATTTGCGCATAAAGGCAGTCTTAGAGTTGCGGATACAGACTCTACTTTGGTCGCGTCTGTTTCGATCTACGACATCAGACAGCCGACAAAACAGATCAGGATTGTTTTTCACAAACATTGCCGTTTCTAAAATATACAGCGATGGAAATGTTAAAATTTTATGTTTATTAAAATAAGTTTTACATGAGTCCGTAACCTTAAGGTGAAACATGGAACGAATACATCGTTTTTGGTATTTAAAAATTATGTCAGCGTTAGTAGAATTTCCCCAAAATGCACAACGGACCAAATGCGCGTCCAAATGCGGAAAAGGGAGTCCACTTAAATAAATAAATAAATAAACGTGAATTTAATATCAATTATTATGATCCTTGTCTAATTAAATTAAAATTCCTTAATGTACTAATAAGGTACTTCGGTATAATGTTACATAATTTATAAAAATAAAAAATATTGTTAAATATCCCTATTGTTGGCTTTGTTGGTTGGCTTTGTTGGTTGGGGCACTGACCTACTCTCAAGCAAGAGTTTCTCGGATCTAATGCAGATTGGTGGATGGCACATGTCTTTAGATTTTTATTTCTAGGACACGCTGGCTGGTTTCTTAACCGTTCGTATCATATTTTTTATAATTTTTTTTCGAATCTCTGTGCCGTGCAGTTTTTGACTTTACAAATAAAATTTAATTAATTATGATTACTTATTATTTTTTGTTACTAAATAATAATAAAACTATATTCTTATTATTTAACATGCTAGCTAATCAGTGGGAAAAAGCCAGTTATCAGATAATCATACGTAATGTATGGTTACATTCGCACCCAGTCATTCTGGTACTGTAACTAGTTTAGCTTCTTGTTTTGGTACAGTTAGCTAGAAACTTTAAAACATACACAGCTGGTACTACGAGTTTAAAAAGCGGATCTGAGATTTTTGGAAATTCAGTCATTCAGTATTCAGTATTTAATAAAAGAAAAAACTGCGTTATATATTTGACGTTAATACATCAAGTAACAGACCTAAAAGAAGAAGAGTAGTAGAGTAGAGCTCGTACGGGGAAGGACTACCACCATACCTATTTCTGGCGCCAAGCAGTAATGCTCGCATTGCTGTGTTCCGGTTCGAAGGGTATGGTTTTCGGTGAAATTACAGGCACATGAGACTTTCCATCTAACGTCTCAGGTGGTAACATGCAAGTGATATCTATGATGTTGCATGCGTACATAGGCTACGGTAACCGCTGACCATCAAGTAGGCCGTGCGCTTGGTTACTTTAGTAGTATAAAAAAAAATTAATGAGAAGCAATTTTCTACTAAATAAACAAGCAAATACTTTAGACAATCTAAATTATGTCAAGATGAAGATGTTTTTATAAAATTTTGAACGTTTTGAATCTCTATTGAGGCCGACTGTACCTACCTGAATGATTTATTTGTAACGCGTAGGAAGCAGGTAACTTTAAATTAACATTATTTATTTTATGCTTATATTAGCATTATAATTAAGTCATATTATTTTACAAGATCAATTTGGAATATCATTAGGTATTATAATATTCTAATTTCATATAAAATTATTCATTGATAATTGCTATTTAATGGTAATCTAAAAAATATTGTTAAAATAATAGTGCCATAAAAAAGTAAGTTCGTATGAGTCAGTAGCCAATTCTGGTTACATAGTTTTAGGCCGCCTGAAGGCCTCTGTCATGGGTTAATAACTTTAAAAAGGCCGGTCAAAAATAGTGCCATTTGAAAATAAGTTTAAAAAAGTAAAATGAAAGACATATATTTTACGGAATGGGAATATTATATGATACCGTCTAAATGTAGCAAATAAAACCATGCACTTATACACTATATAATATTTGTAAGTCATGGAACTATTTGTCCCATAGCGGGAACCGAATCCGCAACAAAATATAATTTTTAGATACCTATTTAATCTAACCATCATTTATAATGATGCTAACCTTTGTTTCGCTAACTGTACTGCACGCTAGACCAGTCTTACGCATTAAGAGAAGTAGATTTTGGTATAAGTAATTGTTTTTTGAATTCATAATAATGATTAGTTAGTTTGCAAAACAAGTTGTAAATTGTAATGCAAAGCTAACTACTTTGTACACCTGTGCTCGAAGCTGAAATCATTATAAATCTTTAGTATCTTGAACGACAATCGTTCAGTAACTAGGTAAGCAATAAATATATTTTACGTTTATAATTGCTACTACAACAAAGTATTATTGGAGTGCAATAATAATGCGTTCTAATAATATAATTGTTCTATTATATCAACGACTTTCAATAATAGTTTTGAGATTAATTTTTTGGGCTTTTTTACAATCAAATTTTAACTCTTAATAAAAAACTGACTTGCGTTAACAAATTCATAAAATGATTTCATTATTTTTTTAGTAGTAGGTATTCATTAATAATCTATTCAAAAAAAAATTATTTACATGATGTATTTAAAAACATTTCTTAGTAAATCTGAAAGTTTATTATGTATGTTTGTCTAATAATGTTTTTGTTCAATCTCGTCTGAATCACTATAAGAGTTCATGGTAGGGGGCTGAAATAGTAAAAAGGCTAATATTTATCTAAATAGATACCACGCAAGTAAAGGAAAAAAAAAGCCGCTGGCAAAATCTTGTCTTGTCTTTATATTATAGGTAAGATGGATGACTGAAATATTTAAAATAACTAATTAGCAGATCAAAAAAGGTTAAAATAAGATGCTAGAGAATGTCAATGGAATCAATGCACTCATACATGGTAAGAACCGTGTCTACTGGTAACTGGTAACTGGTAACTGGTAATTGATCCTATAAAAAGTGTCTGTCTGTATTAGAAATATCAGCGAAGAATATAATATATTTAGTATGTTTTTAAAAAAATGTAGCTTTTATGGTTATAGACCAGCTTTTGATCACCCCTGGTGGTATTTTGTAACTGGCACAGCATCATTTATTTTTTAGATATTTGACAATAATTTAACGAAACATTGGATATTTTTATGTTTAGGCTAAACGGATTTGAATATAGGTATATTGATAGTGATACTACCTGCTTTAGATATTTAGTGCCTGTGAGCGAATTCGCGTGAAAAAGCTGTTTTTTTTATACTCAATATTCAAATTTTTTTTTATAATGGCATCAACTCATTAATTTAAAAACAGTCTTTTATTACACAAAAATGTCACAACCGGTTGTAAAAAAGCAAAAAAATTTAAATAAACACGTTTGTAACAAAAAACTACGACTGAATTCTCTGAACAATTTGCTCTAATTTAAAAGGACTCCAAAATACTGATGGTCACGTGGTACTGACTCCGCCTTCCGATCCTAAGGTTGTGGAATTCAAACCAGTTGTGTACATATGTCAAAGTCAACGCTAACACAAGGATCATTTTGAAATGATATTTTCTATTCGTAAAAATTATGTACGGTAGGAAGGAAAGGAGTGAAACATCGTAAAGAATCCAGCATGTCCAAGAACTAAAAACTCAAAAGACATGTGCCATCCATGTGGGTCCGATTGGTGAACATCAGGTTAGCACGCGCCTAGAACCTGATAAATATATTCCAATAATCAGAAACTCTACAAAATAGTCCTTACAGTTCTACTCGTATATAGAATAGAGCTCCTGTGGAATGGCACGCCTACCCTCGTTTGAGTACCCTGTGTTCTACCAGTGGAAACACTTAGGATGGATTTATAGGATCATAATGATGATTATAGAGGTGGAGTTTACAAAACTTTATTTGGATTTTATATCAATTCGAAGTAAAAAGACCTGTTACTCTTGACACGTCAGTTACGAGAAAATTATGTAGGGTTAATGATACGAGTGGCGTACATTGTGATTATTGTTTAATGTGCTGCGGGCTGACATTGTATTTTACTTACGTCATAAAGATCTTGGTTTTGCCTTTTTAAATATGACATATATAGGTATACATATGATTTTATTAACAAATTAAAATATACCTAATTACATTACCTACAAAATATACAAAATACATATGTAACAGTTGAGCCATCTAAAGACGTTACAAATGATCTATAGATAGCTCAACTGATCCAAATCACTGCAATGCGAGCATTACTGCTTGGCGGCAGAAATAGGTATGGTGGTAGTCCTTCCCCAGACGAGCTCTATCACAGATAACTCTACTACTAGGTATGCTAGCAAAGCTGCAAGCAAAAGCTAATAATAACTTACCCTAAAAAGGGCACTCCCAACAAAATAACGCATATACATATATAACCGTTTCGTGCTATTAAAGACATTCAAACCAAACAATACACAACCGTGAACATAAAGTACCTACCCCATTCAGTGACCAACGTCAATTTGCTGTGAATAATTGGTTCACGGGAGCATAAAAAACGAACTACTGTCACTGACGCAGCTCATATTCAAAAAGCTCGGCTACTTCATAAGATAAGATTAAAATAAGATTTAAAAAAGTGGTTTGCCATATGTTTGTCATCATGAAAATGAAATGAAATGAAATTGTCTATTTGCTTGATGTATGGTGCATTAGTTTTTACAATAATAAATTGGTTCCACATACCTCACCGATGAATCGGCGTGCAAAAAGTACTACTTAATTTACCTATCACAAATGTAATTTAATATTCTTCTACATCCTATCACAAATTTAATTTTATAACAATATTCAAATTAGGAACTTATTATAAATTAAAAATATATAATTATTTAATATTAAGCGCTTTTAATAAAAAAATAAAAATTTGTAACAGTCAACTCATTTAAATAAAATGTCAAACTACTACATGGGCGATGATAACGTAAACTGCTCGCATTTAATAATATTCCTTTTAATAAGTTTATTTATATCATCTTTTAGAGATGCAAAGGGTTTATGGTGTTAATGATAAAGCTTATTTCAAGTCATTAGCAGAATACAGTTAAACGTAAGTATACAAAATTGGTAGATGTAGATTTTATGACCGCAAAATTGATAGCCATTCAGCGTTTTGCTTTTATAGTAGCGTGTAGTATGCTAATACGGCGCTTTAGGTTCATAATATCGTAAGTACTAAATCACCCTTGCTGTTTTTATTTGACAACCTTGATATAATTATAAAATTTGAAATTGGAATGCGCTTTTTTAAATTTTGCAAAATAGGACGTCCACGCGAAAAAAAAGTTCTGTTATTTTGTTTGTTAAAAACAAAACAGTTTTATTTAAAAAAATATGCCTTGATTTTTTAATCTTTTTTTTTTGGTATTGTTACGGTTAGACCGTTTGACTCGTAAGTATCTGGTGTAGATACTAAGATTTACATCGTTTTATTGATGAAATGAAATACGTTAGTGCGCTTTTTGTTTTAAAGTATGCAGTCGAAATAAATATTTCAATGCCACTGCGTAATCATTCCAGGATTTAATTAATGTGTTCGGCATATTTTTTTATCTTAAACGAGTTATTTAAATCAAAATTCATAGTGAAATAGATTTACGGCCTTGATATGTTGTTACTAGCTATCTGTTCCTATTATCTAAAGAGTGTATTACTGATATCGTAGCTACTTACTTAATACCTACACTTAGAGATTTTGTGTCTATCTACATATAAACAAAGCTCAAGTTTTCCGTTTAATGATTATTATAGAGCCTAGCATGAAAAACTAACATAAATAATAAATAAATAAATATTGATTAAAAATAAAAAAAGTGATTTGGATCAGTTGAGCTATACAGGGTCATTCATTATCAACCTGACAAACTTAAGGGACAGGTTCCACACATAAAAAAAAATATATGTACCTATATTTTTTTTTTATGTATATTTTGTCTTAAAAACCCCAAGTAAACCAACAAAAAACCGATTACGTTTTTCCGCTCAATTATTATTTATCATTGTTGGGAATCGAGTTAAGCAGCGTAATAATGAAATATTCGATTGTGCGCGCCCCGTAGCGGGTCATTGACACGCGCAGGTCAAGGACGCGCGGGTTATTGACCCGCGGTTCATTGACGCGCGGGTCACTGACACGTGCCGAGCGCTGCCTTTTCGATTTCTAACAAGGATAACTAATCATTAAGCAGAATTACGTTTTTTTTAAATAAAAAAAAAACGTTTAGGAAAAAAAAGTACAAGTATTTTTTTTTATGCGTGGAACCTACCCCTTAAGTTTGTCAGGTTGATAATGAATGACCTTATATATAGATCGTTTGTAACGGTCTTTATATGGTTCAATGTTTCTTAATATATATTTTGTAGGAACCCCACAGCAGAAATCCCTGTAACGTGTGTATCAAAAACAACAAGTACTATCATGGTACATCTCTGAGTCTGGCCGGTATTTAACAGTTCATCTAAAAAATGTGCCCGCATCGGGAACCTAACCACATATTGCTTTTTGGCAATCGTACTCGTACAGCGCCGCAGATGTCTTCAAAATGGTTGTTAAGTTTCGGTTAGAGACTAGTGTTTAAAGATTTCTATATTATATAGTCAAAGCTAGTGAGGCTGACTCGATACAGTAGTTAGCCAAGCATTACTTGTAAGGATTGAACCAGCTACCTATTCACAGCTGTGCGCTACTGTCGGCATTTCGGCGAAACGTATCGCAAACACTTATCGACTCGCGTGCTTGTAAATTTCTTTTATTTTTGGGTAATTTTTCACTGACAATTTGATGAAGCAATTAAAACTTTTAAACACTTTTCGCTTTTATTATTACAGGAACAGGCTATTAAATTAAAAGGGAACGTTTACGAAATGCAAAATATAATTAACGTAAGAGTTGTTTAACTAAGGCTATACGCCAACTAACAACTGTTGCCTGAGCATCTTGCGCCAGCATCGTTTTTGCAAAACAAAACGAAAACACATGAATATGAAGAAAATAGTAGCACAGCATTCAACAAACGTTGTTTTTGCAATTCGTAAAAGCTAAAATTTACAAAACAAAATGTAATAAAGCTGTGCCCACTAGACAAGTGCTCTCTGTGCTTGTTCAATAAGAATAAACTAAATGCAAATCACTGTGATCTTTGCATTAGTTATGTAACTTTCTTGAAATTGCAATTAACTTCATTCATAATTATATGCCGTCATATTGAATCAAAAATGATGTCTGTCAGTGAAGCCGAATGAAGTTAGATATAATCAAGGACTTGGTTACCCTCTTGTTGTCATGAGGTTAACAGATGCCTTGGGAATAATAAAAAAAAAACAGCCAATACGGGAAGCCGGTGTACCTAAAATTATGAGTGTGTTCCTTTTAATGCGTAGTGGTGCAATAAGAATGGAGTTCCCGAAATTCAAATCTTAGAAGGCGCAGCAGAAAGATGAAGTCTTTACAAGAAAAACTCAATCCTAAAAATTACGTGGGGCGTTTCCCTTGTAATAACAAATACATTATTTTATCAACTCTCGAAATTACATTTAAATAGCATTTATGTGAAACTTTATCATGTGAGTCACAAAACTCCGATGTTTCACCACAACCTGTCAAATAAAATACACATTGAACTCATTTTATTGTTGTCTGGAAAAACGTATCTTCCTTTGTAGTATCATCGGTATCATCTTTTTATTCTTTTTAACTTATTTTCTCGGTTGTATCATCTCTAAATAGTTTATTATTATTTCAATGTTTCTTTAATACGAGTTTTGAAGTCAAAGTCAAAAGTTTTATTTATTCAATAATATCACACACAAGGATCACTTTGAAATGTATTACAAGCTAGGTGAATTTGAGCCAGTTCTAACGCGCCCATGCCTTAGAAGAACGGGCAACAACACCGGCTGGGTTCCTATCGCTTTTTGGAACTCAGATATTTTCCTGTGAGTTATAATACTGGTTATACTGGCGCGCGTGACGTGATGACGGATGACGCATGGGATTTCGCGGGGAACAGACAGGAAACATGTTTTTGGCACTTGCCGCCTTTCCCGGCGATATCCCCGGGTTATCAGAGTTTCAAGCCCCGCGCCCTGTAAACTCACAACACAATCAGATATTTAGTTTGCCTGTAATAGTTTTAAAGTCGGAACCTATCTACGCAAAATGTTTTCTTTCTCCTTTGAATTAATTCACTTACTTAGAACTAGAATGACTACATAGTATTAACATTTCGTGGGTACACTAAACACATATTAGATAGTGAGTGACTAAACTAAGCTAAAAATAAATGAAATTCTTACCTAACTTGTTTTATTCTTATTACATTAGACTTTATGCCTCCAAATACTAAAGGGCTGCCAAATAACTTTTTTTTTTGAAAATGCTATAAAAAAAAACTACTGAATATTTTCTGAAATTTCTTTTTTTATTTGAAAGTACAATCCTTCCGGTTTATAATGGAAAATAATTTCATTCAAAAATTCTTCGAAAGTGATCAAGGAGTGGCCGGTACAGTCAATGGCGATCGTTTTCGGGCCATGTTAAACGAATTTTTGTTCACAAAAATTGAAGAGGAGTATATTGGCAACATTTGGTTTCAACAGGACGGGGCGCTACGTGCCACACAGCCGAAGCTACACTCGATGTTTTGCGCCCTGTTTTTGAAGATCGCATTATCAGCCGCAGAGCTGATGTCGTTTGGCCACCTCGGAGCTGCGATTTGACACCGTTGGACTATTATTTGTGGGGTGCCGTCAAAGATAAGTGTTACGCCGACAAGCCAGAGACAATTGACGCTTTAAAGGTGAAATACAGCTGCACACAATCGATAATGTGCTTAAAAATTGGACCGATCGTGTAGGCTACTGCATGGCCAGCCGAGGCAGCCATTTGAATGAAATTATTTTCCATTATTAACCGGAAGGATTGTACTTTCAAATAAAAAAAGAAATTTGAGAAAATATTCAGTAGTTTTTTTTAATAGTATTTTCAAAAAAAAAAGTTATTTGGCGGACCCTTTACTTGCATGCAAGCAATAGAGTAATGAACGGTAATTAATAAATGAATGTAATAAATGAACCTCTTTATTAATTGTATTTTTAAAAGGAGGTTTTTAATTTGATTCGACTGTACGTTTTTTAGAAATCGAACCTGAGCGATTTCTTCGCTAATAAAAATACGAATAGATTTTTATCATTATTTTTTGTTTAATTTGGTTTTTTATACTTATTCATTTAAACCTGTCTAAAACTACATCCCCTCGTACACAATCTATGTAGGTTAACCTTTTTTTAGTTATAAGTCGGTTTTGTTTTTTTCTAAAGAATTTTTGTTGCTGGCCTCAAATGTCTCAGTCTTTTATCCTTTTATTGTTATGTTTAAGTGTTTGACAAAGTTTCTCTTCTCAAAAATGTATGTCAAGTGATTCGGGCTATCTCGCTTTGTTTATTGTTCGAGTAGGTATTGAGTAGGAAGGACGCAGAGACTATAACTTTGAAATAAACTGAAAGGATATCAACATGCTTACGACTTTATTATTGTGGCTAAATTGGGCCAGTGGTAAACAAAACTGAGTTATAAGTTGAGGCAATTAGCACTCATTTCTTTGTATCAGCGTAATGAGCCGCTTTTAGGGAATTTTATTGGCTGGTAAGAATTTATTGACTCGCGTAAAGTTGATTTTACTTGGCTGAACTGATTGTGTAAAATATGACGTCACTGAAACACAAGTCCAAGGTTTTGTAATGAAATTTCGCGAGATTACCAGATGTAATCAACATTCTTCTAGGATTGGCTGGGGCTAACCCAAACGTACGGTAAATGTTATCGATAAAACACTAATTGAAACAATAAATTTCGAAACACGCCAAAGTTGAAGAGTGGTTCAACCAGTAGCTAATTCGGTAGGCACAATGTTTGTATATAATATTATATCAAAAATGCAGTAAATATGCGTGCTTAAGATTACAAATGTTACAACGAACAAAGACATTGAAATACAACACCATAGTTTAACAATGACACACCACAATAGGTTTTAGGTGGTTCACCCATATAAAAGCACCAAGTGACGTCGTGACTCGACAATCAAGAACCTGTAGGTACTTTAAATCGATAGCAGTTTTTTCCGTGCGCAGAGACAAATATAATAATATAATAGTTCGAAAAAGCTGTATTGCGCATCGAAACGGCTAACTTCACGGAAGCCTAGATCCGCCGACAGAACTACACACATCGCACTATCTCTATTAGGTTGGATTATTTTTGGATATTATTAGACCAACATCTGAAATTCTCGGCAAATAAGAAATGTCAAATACAAGTAAACTGTCAGTTTACTCTCGTTTTATTCGGAGAATAGTGCTTATTCGAGTTTGGTTGAATACAACCTTAGTAATTACAAAAGTTCTGACAAAAATGAAACAATTATTCATGCGGGTGCTGGAAATGTATCTTACCCGTTTATCTAAAAAAGGGTACATTGTATTTTAAGTACGCAATAATATGGTACAAACAAATATATGCCAGTGAATAATGTCTGTAAGTTAGTTCGAATAAGCCAACTCTCCAGGTCCACAATGAAATCATTCTGAAGATCCGGACCGATTTTTAATATATTTGGTACCACGAATTAAATTAATTCATTCAAGTGCTTCGTTTTTTGTAAGCGTTTCGGTTGGTTACGGAGTTACGGACAGACATTTTCATGGTATTCATTAATTGATTGTTTAATATATTTAAGTCACTGTTTTTTCGTAAGGTTATGACATAAATTATTATTTTTTCACTTGTAATTTAGGCTAAGTTATATTTTATGGTTTCTGTTTTTATTTTTATATTTTGTGCAATAATTTAATTGTGACTTGACATTATTTATCTGTATCTGTACCTGCTGCTATTATTGTAAATTAGAATATCATAATTAATGTAAAATAATTGGAACATCTGTCAGTTTTAATTAAAGTAAAAAAATAAATATGGTAGACCAGCTGGTGATGGAGTCTAGGCCGGTGTTGGCCACTGACTTATTGAACTACATTGCATTTGATATGTCAGACAAACGATAATCCATACCCTATATGGATTGGATTTAGTATATGGACCAGAAATTTAATAGCTCCATTTTACTTATTTTAGTCGACCGCTCGTGACGTAGCTGGCTAAGTTGTTCAAGCACTATTCCGCGTAGTCATAATTTGGACCGGGCCTGTGGCAATTTCAACTAAGTAGTAAGAGTTCTCTGTGATAGAGACTACCACCATACATAGGTATTACTGCTTTGCGGCAGAAATAGTTCTGCCGCAAAGCAGTAATGCTCGCATTGCTGTGTTCCGGTGTGAAGGGTATGGTTTCCGGTGAAATTACTGGCACATAAGGCTTTCGATCTTAGCCTCAAGGTGGCATGGCAACCCGCGAGTGATACCTCTGGTATTGCAAGCGTCCATAGGCTGCGGTAACCGCTTACCATCTTGTGGGCCGTACGCTTGGTTGCCACTTCAGTTGTATAAAAAAAAAAAAAAAAAACTGAGCGCTCCCGTGCTTCGGAAGGCACGTTGCTTCGGAAGCAGTCGGTCCCGTCTTTTTCAAAGTTGTTAGGCCATGACAGAGGCCTTCGGGCGGCCTAGAAACTCTGTCACCAGAGTTGGCCACTGACTCGTACGAACTTACATAGTTACTTATTTTAGTTTTGAATATTACAAAACTTTACCAGTTTAATACAAAGTGTGTTAATTTGATTTTGTAAAAGACTAGAGAATATGGAATAATACAAGATCAAAGTTAATAACCGGTAATTTATAGAACACCTTTGGTATATACCTAGAACCATGGCTCGTAAATCGTCGTGATTTAATAACTAAACTATTGTATAAACCAATAGAGTGTAAAAGTTCAAACGTTGCATATAAATGAATCTATTTCAAATGAACTTCCCTATTACTTACAAACTTTCCTTCATTATCATCATGACAACCTTCTAATGTTCCCACTGCTGGGACACTGGCCTACTCTCCAGCGAGAGTGATTGGTTCTTAATCCACCACGCGGACCCAATGCGGATTGGTGGATGGCACATGTCATTCGAATTTTTAGTTCTTGGACATGCCGGTATCCTTACGATGTTTTCCTTCACCATATGAGAGCACTGGCATTGCGCACATAAGTTTTTTGTAGCGAAAAAATCCATTGGTGCACGACCGGATTTGAACCCACGACCTTAGGATCTCAAGGCGGAGTCACTACCACTAGACCACCAGGCTAATGCTACAAATACTTTTAAGGCAAATTACTTTTTAGACATCCACGTTAGGTATTTTGCTACAAAGGCTTAAAGCGTTTTAGATGACCCTCATGAGCGAATAGAGAAGTAATTTTTAAAGTACCTGCTTGGAAAATGTAAAGTTAAGTGTTCAAAATAAAACACGGTTTCAATACACATTGTCTTTCAAGACAGCCACAGTTTCAGTCGCTTGTTTCTTTACACCCTTTACAAATAGCTATAGATGTAAATTAGCTTCGTTACCGCAGCCATATTTTAAATCTTGAAGTATCTAAGAGTTGCTATACTAGAACAAACATTACAAATAAATCGATAAATCAGGTCTTATTTGCATATGGCATTGTTTTGAAAATAACAATTACCTTCTACGTATGATAAAGTACGCATTGTTATAAAATATAAATTAAGTAAGTAGGTATAGGTACCTATACATAAACATATTAAGGTTCTTACTATGTTTAAGTATAGGTACCTGTACTTACTTACTTGGTTAAATATACATATAAAAAAAATTATCCGTTTAAAATATTGTTTTTTTTTTATACAACTGAAGTGGCAACCAAGCGTACGGCCTACAAGATGGTAAGCGGTTACCGCAGCCTATGGACGTTTGCAATACCAGAGGTATCACTCGCGGGTTGCCACCTTGAGACTAAGATCGAAAGCCTCATGTGCCAGTAATTTCACCGGTAACCATACCCTTCACACCGGAACACAGCAATGCGAGCATTACTGCTTGGCAGCAGAAATAGGTATGGTGGTAGTCCTTCCCCTGGCGAGCTCTATCACAGAGAACTCTACTACTCTTAAATATATATACACACATCATAGAAGGACATAAAAATAATTTTCTAAATGAGAAAAGGTTGATCCGGAACTGTTTTAGATTACTTTACATTATGCAAAATCGTGATATCGACCAAAGCTTTGCTGCCTTTCAAGATAACAAAATAGCAAAAAGTTTGGAGAAGAAAACGAATTCTGTCATAACGATTTCACACTTGTGCAAGTGCATGATCGTAGCAAAAAGGGTCAATAAAATTTAAAAACGAGATATTACTCATTGCCATTTTCGGTTTCGACAAGTGCACGAATCCAACTCACCGGTTATGACAATGAGTAGGTATAAGTTCATCTGTCATTATTAAGTATATCTGCTTCTTCGTAAAACTTTTAATACTTGTCTGAATCTTTAATCCTAAAAATTACTGTGTTTAAATCTGTGATAAACGACGCCGCTTTGGTAAAAGACTTTTAATTGGACTGTTCAGTATTAATCATTATAAGAATCTTAACTCTTTGAGGACTTCTTAAATTGTTGTTATTTGTGCATATACCAAATTATAGTTCACCACACTTCTTCTTTTTTTATTGGCGTCTTTAAATTTATTTGAAATTTTTCCAGTGTCATTTTCCACATTTTGAATTTTGAATAGTCACAATTTTTTATTCATTCATAATTTGCTATCGTAACGATCTGTTAGCTGTTTCATTTATTTAAATAATCTAAACCAAGCATAATATTAACATATCCTATCATATTTGACGTCAACTCTCGACAGTTTAGTACCATGCAGGTACTTTAAATTCTAGCATTCTGCATAAGACATTTTCAAAAGGACTGACATAACTAGGTAGGTGCTTACATAATTTAACGTCCAGTTAGCCGATAAGAATGTAAATGACAAGATAACATACATTGGTACCATTATGGCAAATAAACGCTCTTTGAGAAGATTAATCGATATGTCAGTATGGAATTCCATGAATTAAGTTATCTGTTAGCTCGGGAACCGTTAATGCTTTTCTTACGTTGTTGAGGTGACATTCGACATGAGTAAAATGGCAGCGTATATGCTCAGTCAACTACTTTGCAACATTTAGACGTGTTATACATCAGACAGAAGAAATAGTGATGTAGCTGGATGATGTTGCATGATCACCATTAGTTACTTACAATCTTATCTATCTGAAGTTATCTGAAGTAGCCCGAAGTTGTTTTAATCACAAAGCTATCTTACTAGGTAATAAGAATAACGTATTCAAAACTAGTTTTAATCATCGTAACCATATTATATAAAAAGAACATAAAAGATCGCAAAGATAAAGTAACTGGTTTATTTCATTGAGTTTTTTTTTTCAAATCAACATCTTTAACATTTGTTTTAGCATTATAATGTAAGTTTTATGTAGATATTCTAAAAATACATAAGTTGACATAATGGGTATGACGCCGGACTAGCAGGAAAGAAAATAAATTAACAGTAATCGATGGAACCATACTCGCTCGCTCCTGGACTTGCTTTGGGTTAAATTATGTTGATGCATCTGTTTTTGTATAAATATGTTATTATTTAGGTCGTAAGTCATATATTACCATAAAGACTTAACATAAATCAAACATGAATGAATCGGAATTTTACGGCAGAAAGGAAACACAACAAGGTGATGACAGCAAATTAAATGTATCAATGCCTCTCATTATGTGTAAACCACGATTGCTACATTAAGCTGACAGTGATGTATTAATTGAGGACAAAATAGGTAATAAAAGCTTAGTAACTACCTTTTCAAAGTTTTTTATGTTACATGTAAATATAAATTGAGGATGGTGTATAATGTTTATTTATACTTATGGAAAATGTCACACTCACGATTATTCATAGAAGCAGTTTGTCAGACGATTGTCTGTCAAACCACTTTTTAACACTAGAATTTTTAAATGTGTTGTTCACCGACCAATTTTTATTAGGTTTCATTTTTTTTATCATTGTCGACGGTAAAATCAAACCAGACCTAAATTAAACTGACAACGTAAGCCACGATCGGACTACATATTTTATATTAAATGATTCGTTTTTTGAACTACTTTACAACAAAAAAATACTTTACAAAAGTAACACGCGATCCTGCGCTCCGGGGCTTTTGATTTGCAAGATTCAGATTTGCAAAATGCCTGAGACATGTCAAGATGATGTAATTCTACATTCAGACTTCCCCTTCAGCTTACCGAGGTCGTACAACAGAAACACGAGGATGGCTATAGTTAAACACCATAAAGCAAATTCAACGAATCCTAATTTCAATGATGACATTGCTGAAGAACGTTTGAAGCATAAAAGCGTGATGTTATACAACGATAAGGACAATCATTGAGGTTATCTAATCGCCTTGAACCGCCAGTTTTTGACTTTATTTTTGAACTGGAAACGAATTGTAATGAGGAACCCGTAGGGCTTTATAAATACTTCATGGCGAACGTATTCTCTTTGCTTAAACAAAAACGAATAATAGACTAGCTAGATGTACATAAAAATATCAGCAAAATGATAATCGGGTTCCGAAGGAACTGAGCTGACTAAAGGAAATTTAATATAGACCATTCAATATTTAGTACTATTTTGCGTCTCTTGTAATTTTATTTCGTCGTGTCGTCGAAAGACGCAAATTGCAATGAACAGAGAAGCCCGGCGCACTAATTTAGTATATGTGTATGTTCTCAAAAAATCTAAAAACCCAGCGTTCATTCCCTGATACTTTAGGCTTGGGCTTGAGGATTAAACTCACGCACGTAGTTTGTATGATTACGTAAACAATTTATAGTGCTCCTTGTATTTTAACACCTAAAACTTATTTCAATTTATTTACAGTAATACAGTAATATTTTGACTGGCAGTACAGCCTGCCAGTAATATTTTAAATGTGTTAAAAAATACGAGTGTATTATTCACCTGCCCGCAGAAAATCGATGAAAAAACCATGTAAAGTATAATACCTTAGTGCAAATACACAACAACAAGGTTAAACATGTTAAGACTTATTTATTTCCAGTCAATCGTTTAGTCAGAAAAACACATCAACGGCTTAGCTAATAAGCATTGCTAAATTATTGAATTTACAAGTACTCGCTTGTTTTGAGCAACTGGTTTCGTATTTGTTTCATTCCAAATAACACTTTTCCGGGGTGTACGATAAAAAATAAATTATGTCATAATTATTATGCGTATTTTTGTTTGGAGACCTTGCTCGCGTCTTATCAAAGATGAAACCGCAATAAGCAGATTAAAAAATCGCAAGCCTGGTATTACGATTGTCAACAAATCTATTTTTAAATATTTACTTCAGATACGCAAATGTTTTATTTTTATTGTATACAATTATGTAATTCAGCAAATTCAATTGCAGTACCTACCTAATTAAATTGTTTTATATCGTTTTATTTTTCATATAAAATTTTAAAGATTTTATATAGGTCAAGTCGTTTGCATGTTATTAAGTGTCATTGAACAAACCAAATGTTGTGCTATACAAAGCTTTAAGTTTAAAGCAGTTAGTTTTAGTGTGCTGTTTCTATAAAAGTGTTCAATGCTAGAAGAATTTATTACTTGCTTCCTTTACAAGTTACGGATTTTGAACTACTTAGTTTGAATAAAGTTACTTAATTGTGCAGTTTCTTGAAGGTAACAAAATGAGGAATGGCCTCACAGATGTTATTGAGCTCTATTATATTGTCAATTTTTTTATCGTATCCTCCGAGTCAATATAATTTACTAAATTTGTTTATCACGAATTCTACGAGTATAATATTGTAGCAAGTGATGTTTACTAAAAATGATATACTTATCTCATTATGAATTTTACTTCAATTAAAAAAAAGTGTATTTAACCATAATAAAATTTTGGTTTAAATAGTTATATCAATAAAATATGAATTTTTTTATCAAAGAATTCTTTTTTGGGAATAATCAGATCAGATGATCAGAACGACTCATTATCAATTTACATCAATATTATCAATTTTTATTGTCAAATTAGGTCTAATATAATATCATCCAGCAGAAGCAAAATAAACAAGGTTAAATAAACTTGTTCTTCACTATTACATCAACCTACATACCTACTTTATTGATGATGATCGATTAGATTATACTAATTGTTATCAGAATATCTATATAAGTTGTTATGCCACTGTCTTTACACTAGTCTCAACCAAATTATGGATTGTTAAAGATATTTTCTTCCTTAGAATTAGAAGTATGTACCTACATACCTATTTATTCGTTATTTGCTGCAGAAATATAATTACGATAGCTCTTTGACGTACGTACCTACGTATTAATATAAATACAGCTCGCAGCAGGTGTACTTATCGTCCATCAATTTACTGCATGTCCGACGTATGATACCATCATTAGTTTGGCATCTTGTTTCCTAATGGCAGTATTAGCACCAACCAAACGACCGTAGAAATTGTTTACACCGGCATCATAGCCAACCTATTGTTGTACCTACTGCTAAAATGCCAAGTGCTTCACACCTCTGAATACATAACACCTCAATAAAGTAGGTCAATATTTACAAATATTAGGGTACTCACGTTTCATTCTTGTCGTAAGTTGGGAAGGTTTGATGCGCCAAGTCTTGAAGGGATGAGCTTGTTTGTGGCTCCGCAGAGATACCCTGGGCTCTCTGCTTGCGAGGGGCTCGGGCCGCCCTCACATACTGCTGGTAGGGGAACACGCTTTGCAACTTGTCTAGTTGCGAGCGCAGTTCCAGCATTTCTTGATCACGTTGCTTCAACAACGCTTCCAGCTCCCTGATCCTTTCGATCAGCGGTTGCATATCGTTCGCCATCGCAGCGTTTGCTACACAATTTTCCGAGTCCGCGTTCATAGCGCTAGGAGTCCCCATTATACCGTTTAACTCTGTCTCTCTATACGTTTCGTCTAACGCGCGTCTGTCGCCGTTGACAGTAGGCGCCACGGTAACACTTCCACCTGTATTCACTAAGTTCCTCGGCTCATCGTCAACAGCTGTACGCTGTGACGATCCAAAGCAGAGGGTGTCGAAACACACACGCATTCACCTAGTTAGCTGCACTGAATGGAATCACTGGTGATTTCACTGAAGTTTTGACGGTAAACTCGTTTTTGTTCACTAGCACAGGAGCGTCGCGGCTGCGTAGGGAATCGTAGCAGGATGTGCGTGGGTTGCGTGGAGTCGTGCGGCGCGGGCGCAGACGAGCGATGTAGTGTAGTCGCGCGCGCCGCCTCGCTACCGGTGACTTAGCCCTGCGTGCGCCAACGCCTCCCTGTAATTTTTATTTTCCTCTTTATTTTCATAATACCTTACTTAGTTGACGAACATAACATCAAAATTTTGAAATTTTGTTAGTAAAACCGTTTTGCTATTTAATTTAAAAAACCTAATATAAAAATAGCTCAACATTTATTTTATCCTAGCTAAT
The DNA here is from genome assembly GCA_951394395.1 of Colostygia pectinataria. NCBI lineage: Eukaryota > Metazoa > Arthropoda > Insecta > Lepidoptera > Geometridae > Colostygia > Colostygia pectinataria. The sequence continues at coordinate 6,854,331 of OX596363.1, forward strand.
GAAAACAAATGGGTACAAATTCAATGCCAATTAGATACGCGCTACTTTAAAAATAACCACCTACGTGTCTACGTTATTTTGGTTGGTATTTTTGCGATTTTTAATTTTATTCCTTTCTATAAACTCTCTAAACAAATAATGACGCATTAGATGTTATAATAATAATAAAACTTTTTTTTACATAAAACTCATACTAAGATTTTAATTAAGTAACTAATTGTCTTATCCATTTTGACAGATATCATTTTAACTAAAAGTTACAGTAACCGCTAATTTATACACTCACGTGATGTCAAACAGATCCATTGTCCTTTCTTGAGTGTAAATGAATCACAATGCTTCGAGAGAGAGTGATATTGATAATGTAGTCAGGATTCCAGTTTGCGAATAAAAGAGATCACAGATCACCTGATTTACAAATGATAAGAGCCACATGATACATGATATTGTAATATCTAATCTCAATACATTGATGCGAGACAAAGACTGAGACAATGGTTAGAATAAAATAAAACATCGTTGGAAATGTTATTTCAACGGATAGAGAACGGTTTCAGTTAATTATTGATAATAATGCAGAATGGTGTAGATGTTGGCCTCAAAACCACGATATTTACGTGACGCGAGAAAATTTTTCGTTTATTGGGTTTGATGCTCGAACACTTCGCTACGGATAAATACCTAATATATCTGTTATAGCCTCTGTAGTTATAGTTTCAAAATGTCATCATATTTGTCATTTTACTAGTAAGTAAGATACTCATCTTAAAAAAGTACATTAATATTGTTAGATGTTTAGTAATAAAGTATTTTGATTATTTGAGTGGACCACGGGGAATGAAAATTTATGATTTTTTTTTTGCACTTGCAATTTGAAATTCAAGTTAAATAAAACAAAATTCATCAAAACAGAACACGAGGCATAACCTGATAATTATACGTTTACTTAACAGTTTTAACATATTATTCAAATATTATTTAATAATTGGTAATAGTTTGGACTAAATAGTAACCAATAACGATAAAATAAAGTAAACATTAAAAAGCGGAACACTTTTAACTGGATCAACAATAATATTGAAGAAAATAAAGCCCAAAATAATTCAGCCGGCAATCAGCCAATATCAACGGAAACGTTAGTTACTCCAAATGAAAATGTTGTGACTTCAAGTTAAATATATACCAAAAGAATACAATTACAAATTTACAGCGTCCCATAAAGATAGAGAGGTACTCACACTTCTAGAACAATATAAATCATCATCTGTAGCAAACTATTTTTAAAAGAGTTTGCAGCGAAAACAACTTAGATAAAATTATAAACAGAGCTATTAAAGCTTGGTCTAAACATTAATTTATCAATAGATTTGTGCAACTACAGAGAATGAAAAAATACCGTTTTCTTTAGAAAACAAGAAAGGGTTAACATTTAGATTTCACTGCTGAAGTGCTAGTAAAGGTCTCCTCCGTAATTTTATAATAATAGTGATTGGAATTGTAACTTACCAAATATTCACTTATCCAAAATATATTGAAATTAAAATGTCACAATCATTTCTTTTTTTTTTATACAACATTAAAATTTGTTTGATGACAATGTCAAAGTCAAAATTAAAGGCTGTTAAAGATACTACGGGAGATTGTCTTTGGCTATCTTGTCAGAACAACATGGGTCCTCCCCTATTTAATTATTTTTCTTGTGTTATTTTGAGTTTTATTGCGTAAATTTGGTGGCAGTTTATCCAATCTAACTGGTTTGTTTAGCACAAGTGTAAATAATTAAAATGGAATGGTAATGTTGGTTTGCAATTTAGTCAAAGGCTTTCATAAGGAATTTTGAAAGATACGCCGCCGCTTCTTTCAAAATTTAGTTTGTTTACGTTGCCATGCGACAATCAAACTCACTACTTGACACTGGCGAAATTGTGGCAAATGCCACAGAGTCCATATACTAAGAAGAAGAAGAAGAAGAAGATACTACGGGAGCAATTACTATTGAAAAAAAAACTATAAATTTACTCACAAAGCCACATCATGTCACAATGAAGAAACTTTCTTTAGCTATGACAATGTCACATAATAATGGAATGGTAATGTCAAACAACCTTACTCCAGTTTAGTTAGTGGGTGTTCTTGTTCCGTGTTAATTGTAAAGTTCCGGTGGGTGTGTACAACGGCCAACCATAAGTGTAAGGCTGTTCGCCCATATAAGAAGCACCAAGTGAAGTGACGTGACGTAACCGACACTTGAATACCTACTTTAGATCGATAGCCGTTTGTTCCATTCCATTTATCAAACTTTTTTCCAGTGTGTGTGTCGACCTTGTCATTGCATTGTTTGATAAAGTAATGCACAAAAAAATATATATAACGCGTCAACTTGAAAACCTTTTTCGTATTTAGTTGGAAATAGAACAAAGAAATATTTACTTTAAAGATTAACCCACTTGTTCATGTAATAAACTGTCGTTTAGAGGCTTGCTAAGCATTGTCTTCCTTGTCATTCTTTTTATGTCAATGAACATTATGTGCTAACAGAGATTTACCTTAATGCCTAATTAATAAACGTACTTTAAAGCTCTGTTAGCTAATGTGTCTTTTAAATCTATCATAGTCTTTGTTCACTGAATACTGAAATAATAATTCAATAACAATAAAAGATAAATGTTGTCCCTGAATAAATAAAATAAAAACAAAATACGGGCATGGCATATGATTGTGAAGATTTATTATGTCAAGTCACTAGAGCTGCTAAGATGGGTAAACCGTCTTACACGTACTTATGGTTGGCTGCTAAAGGGCAACTTACAATGCATGCAAATGTCAGTCACAGTTGAAGGCCTACGTCTAGATCATTTTAGGAGATCGAATTATGTTTCAACTCTGTCGTCATTCACTGACGATCATTTCATACCTGCTCCAAAAATATTGCCATATAAAGCATTTATTTACTCACGTTGATGTTAAAATTGCCTTTCAAAAGGACCGTTGACCAAAACAGTAGTCACTTTATTGTTTTTATAATAAAATGTGAAATTATGCAGGCAAAAATATCGGCGCACTGACAGTTGAAAGTCAGCCATCTTTATTACTAAGTACTCTTGCAATCTTAACCAAATCACATTTGTTCTTAAAATCTAAAGGTTGTTGAGTTGATAAAGTTTAAATCTGGACTACTCATTTTATCTGACAAATCAGTTATTTTTAACATATTTATAGTTCTTTGTTCTCTTGTCGCCATCAATCTATTAGACACTAGAGATAACAGTGCTAGATAAATAAATCTGGGTAGCGAGCATAGACGGTCGATAAAAGGACGAAAAATATATACTTTGACATTTCCGTTTTCTATTAGAATTTGATATTTCTTCTCGATAAAAAAAAATCGAGGTCACCAAACATGTGACATCTTATATATCCGTCTATTCTGCTACTCGATAGACACCTGTGAGTAATAGTTGATAGTGGTATTGGTGGCGAGTATGCAGTACCAGGTATTCCACCTCCAAGCAGAAGTGAGGAAGCACTGTTTTTAGGTCTGTGCTATGTAACACTGCGACTAATATGGTCAGGCGTATAAAAGTGCTATCTGTCACCTCGAGGGGACAAAACTAGGTGACAGATGGCAAAAATCCGGCATGGCGAATGACATAAACGTTACGGCCCTTAGTTGACAGCACAGAACAGAAAATGGCGGGATCTATATTTGACGTTGGTGGTAAATTATGCAAATGTCCTTGCACTTGCAAGAGTACGCAGCTACCTTCAAATGTAAATGGTCTTTATGTTCTTATTTTATTAATCAATTAATAAACTTTTTTGGCTAACGAGGTGTTTTACGAGTAATCTGTATCCTACCTATTATATTCATTGATGTTACAGTGACAAGGGCAGACTTACGAGTGTTTTAAATATTACAGGTGGTTATGAATAAAAGTGTAAATATGTTGTAATTGTTTAACCTCCTCTATTTAACGATCTATATAAAGCAGCTCATAAAGTATGGGTTGCCAGCTTTACCGCGGTTTAAATCTAAATGCGCACATAAATCATTTTCGCAGAGCATTTAATTACGACGGCTTGTGCTTTCTGAGTCATTTTTCATGTGCAAGTTGAAAGTGGCTGTGTCATAATCATGATGCAGTTTTCTGTATCTACTTTATGCAATTATCTTTGCAATTATTAGTTAATTCTAGTGGCAATAGAGATCAACTGGAATATTTCTATTTTAACAAACTTTTGCCTGTGGTTTTGCTCTTGTGGTAGGTACCTACTTAGATAAAAGCTAAAATCTGTTATACTTCCAGAACTATTACTATTCTAAGTTTCAAAAAAATCGGTTCAGCTGTCAGTCTACAGCGCGATTAAACCACAAATACTTACTAATAAGTAATTACAATACATAATATTCAAAATATTGAATTTATAATTATAATAGGGTTCGTAAGATATAAATAATTGGAGTTGATCGTTAGGCTGAAAGCCAACGAATAGTTGTTGCCTAAGCGTCTAGCTACACGTGCTATCAATCTACTTTCTTTGCTATTATACATTAGTTTTTGTTCATCATCATCGTATCAGCTAATAGTCCCACGATAAACCCACGAGTAAGTAAGTATGATCGATCTTGAGCCTTCACCATCCACCGACATTCTTGTGATATCGAATAGGGGCCCGTACACTTCATTTTCCAGATTGCGGTCGCCATTTTAAAACCTTTATTTTCTAGCGGTTATCGGTTCTGTTTTTTTAGACTCTTAATCAGCTATAAAATTAGAACGAATAATACAGTCATAATTATTTTACAGCGTAAAGTTGCATAAACTGATGAGATTCTATCATTAGTATCCGTTGAGTTTGTTTCTGCTATAGTTGCATAATTTTGTGAGATTCTAGTAGAGTTCTCTGTGAGCTCGCCCGGGGAAGGACTACCACCATACTTATTTCTGCCGCCAAGCAGTAATGATAGCATTGCTGCGTTCCGGTGTGAAGGGTATGGTTTCCGGTGAAATTACTGGCACATGAGGCTTTCGATCTTAGCCTCAAGATGGCAACCCGCGAGTGATACCTCTGGTATTGCAAACGTCCATAGGCTGCGGTAACCGCTTACCATCTTTTGGGCCGTACGCTTGGTTGCCACTTTAGATGTATAAAAAAAAACTAATTTATCATTTGTATCTAGAGACGTTGAGTCCGTTTACGCTAAGAAAAAAATCTGCCATCATCTGACACTATAGAAGTCGAAAACCCGTCTAAACTTACGACTGTGGATACCAGCGTATGGATTGACGCCAAGTAGCACGTAAGCGTGAACTACATAGTTAACTATTTCATCGGTTAACGACTTCTGATCTGCTACATAAGATAACTATGGTTAGTCATATCAAACACAATCATCATCATGACAGCCTTCTAATGTTCCCACTGCTGGGACACTGTCCTACTATCAGGCGAGAGTGATTAGGTCTTAATCCACCACGCGGACCCAATGCGGATTGGTGGATGGCACATGTCTTTCGAATTTTTAGTTCTTGGACATGCCGGTTTCCTCACGACGTTTTCCTTCACCGTATGAGAGCACTGGCATTGCGCACATAAATTTTTCGAACAGAAAAATCCATTGGGTTTGAACCCACGACCTTAGGATCGGAAGGCGGGGTCACTACCGCTAGACCACCGGTGTTAAATCAAACACAATGTAAAACTTTTTTTTTTATGGCAGCAAGTGACAAGACAATCAAGGCCCCCACCTGATGTTAAGCACCACGCCTGACTATTACAGATGCAGTGCCACCCAAAGCATAAAGTTTTTAAGTGTTTGCGTGTCACTGCACTGCGCTTATCACCGCGAGACATTATTGTTAAGCCTCTTTCGCCCAGTAATTTCACTTGCTACAGTGCCCTTCAAACCTAAACACAGTAATGCTTGCACACTACTGCTTGGAGGTAGAATATCTGACACTTGGTACCCACCAAGACGGACTCTTGCTGAAGAGTCCTACCACCAGGTGAAGTTGATTACCCTTGTGTATAGTGGACGCTGTGTCTGGGACAGGTTTTTTAGATGAAGTAGGTTTGCAATATAAATTAAATATTTATTACACATACATAAAATCTAAATCATCTATGAATAAAAAAGGTAAAATCATTATCACATTACAAGGTTTCCAAAATTATTGGTTCTGACACAGACACTTTACAAAAAACCTATTCCTATGAAAGGAATTTAGTTCAAACATGCTATTCTTAGGAGGCAATAAAATGCGGAGCAAAGGCGCCTTTTTAAATTAATTTATTCTTTGTAAAATTTTTAAAATAATTCATGAAAATCTGGCATTAATATTACATTTCGCAATTCTGTTTTTTAATAATATTGTCATCATCTCATAAATATTTTTTATTAGTGGCAATAAGCACTTTGTAAGTTGTTATGCTGAATTAATGACCGCGATATTAATTCTTTATTTAATTAAAATATTGCCTGCGTCCACCTGCTCCAGTTTTATATATACTCATATTATGTTGTTTGTATAAATATTTTTTTTATTTAATAAATTAAAAAAAGATGATTCTTTCAATATGAGTTTGTCCAACGTGTTGGATGTTTGACCCAACGGTCATATTATTATACAAGGACATAGTCACTACCCCAAACTCCCCACACCCTAGAATCTATAGGCCTAGATCGTATACATAATCGTATAAAAAACTATAATGATGTAAATCTTGCAAGTACCAAAGAATAATAAGAAAAAGCAAATAGGTTTATTATATCTTTCTTTCTCTGTATTTTTAGTAGTATTGTATATTCTTAGTCGCTATATATTTGTTTTTAATAGTCTATTTCAAAAATAGATGAACATCTTCAGTTTAAACATTTTCGGCTCCACTTTTAGTTACTACTGCATCATCTTTATTCTTGCCGACTATAAATAGAATCGCCTCAATTAAATCCAATTCCACTGGTTAAGGTTGTCACATTCTCAATTATGTGATTTACAAGTACATGAGCACTGTGGTCTGTTGCCCACTAAAACTTATATCGCTGTATACGAGTCATTTAAACCTTGTCGCTTCTCTGTCGATATAAATATATAATAGGTGTTGGTAAGTAAGACTGCACGTTATATCGTAGGCTATACATACGTCATACAACTAGTGTGTTCTCTGAAGCATCCAGCTGTCTGTTCTTATTATGAATGTATGCTACAGTGGACTTAGTGCTTAGTAAAATCGCTTATATTGCTAATTAACGATAATTGTTCCTCATTGTTCAGCTTGTAAACAAAATCGTATGTCTGCGTCATGATTTTGTCTTTACTGTCTCGCTGAAACTTTATAATTTGGCGTCCTTAAATTTTACACGTTCTTCATAGGTCATAGCTGCATATATTATATCTGAATATTTTCTGGTTGGCCCCTAATTTAAATGGTTATACCTCATAGCCATTGCGTCCAACTTTCCAAAAATATAAGACACTAGTAATAAATATAGCCAATGTTACTCAAAGTAGCTTTCTAATGGTGAAATAATTTTTGAAATCGGACTAGTAGTTTTTGAGTTTATTCGTAAAAAACATACAAAAATACCAATTTACTCTTTTTATAATATTAGTACAAACATTTTAAATCTCATTAAATATAAAATTTAACTATAAAAATGTTGTTTACAATATTTGTGAAATTAGTCATTTTTACAAAATTTTAATATGTACTACATGTTTCATCTGTCTAGTACCACAGAATACTTGATAGTATAGGTCAGCAGTACTAAAGGTACGCCGTCGTTGTCAGAATAACCCACTTCCGCAGAGACATCATTATTTAATTGAAGACAGGTTTTAGGTATGAAACTAGACTGGAATCCAGGCCAGAGTTCACTATTCTGGTGTTGTCAATTTAGAGAAAATTTTGTAAAGTTATCACTAAATAGTGTGTAAATCAACTGTCGCAATAAAACATTCGAAAACAAACTACGGTTAGTCTGCCAAAGCTACGACTAGATTATAACTATTGTCATGTAAGTATGTCTAATGTCTTTAATAATAGGTAGAGCATCAATCATTATCAAAACGAATTACTTCAATTTCAAGCCAAGCCTTACGAAAGAGTCTGAGATCATATTTTGAAGAATCAAAACGTAATAAAAAACAATTAAGTTACCTACTTGTCGCAATTGCACACAAGGCACTGAAACCAATTGATGTTGTGTCAACTGTCAACACTTGTGTGATATACAATAGGTACTGTAAAAATATATTCTAACCTTAACCACAGTATTTTTATGAATATAAAATATGCAGGTACATAATTACATTACATTAAAAATATACAAAATAGTATTGTCTATACTAATATTATAAAGAAAGAAGATTTGTATTATTGTTTGTTTGTAGTAGTATTTGAGTTTATTCGTAATTCATAATTCATTTATTTGTTTGTCGACCATGCTTGCTTCTTTAATTCTTCTTTCTAATTAGAATCTTCATCTTCGCTAAAAATTACAGTGTTTTATGAATAAGAGCCATAATATTTTATGTAGTCATGAGTTAACATTTGTAGAAATCAGGTTATAAGAAATTCTAACAGTCACAGTAGTCTTAGAACTACTGTGTTTAAGTCGTAGGACTTAGATTAGTCAAACACTAGGATTTTCGTATTTCTTTTATTTTCGTAGGTATCATATATGATACCTTACGTATACGTGTTCTCACTTCAGAATACTTTAATGCAATCTTGCTATTCATGCAAACATTTAATTGCATCGGGATTCAAACACTTAACCTTTTAGTTTTTCAACTAAACCGTCACTCTACGCCACTGTTCGTAAATAAAAACAACACTTGAAATGTCGTTTATGGTCCTTCTAACAAACAACTTAAATACTGTTTAAGAAACTGATTTTAATTGTTAATGATATAATTTTGTCAACCAAGTAAATACTATTAAATTGTTTAGTTTCCGTACCGTTTTTTATACGAGGCATTAATCTTGTACACTATCAATATTATAATATAATCTTACTGAAAACCATTTATTAAGGTAAGAGAAAAACAAAGTATCAAAATCTGGTATCGTACGAGGAAAGGTCGTTACAAAGTGTTGATTGACAGTCATATTTATTGAAGTGTCAGTGCTGGATTACGGATAAGGGGCTGTTGATATTATCATGGCAAATGAGAATGTTGTTTAGTCCTTTAGTTATATAAAACATAATATTTTAGTCTCACAATAGCGACCTGCCCGGTTTGGCACAGGTACATTGCACCCGTGTGAAACTTAAGCTCCCGTGCCAAGCCGGGGCGGGTCGCTAGTATTAATATAACCTAGTTCCTTAAGGATAATGTGTCATAATTGATAGACACAGGCGTTACTTTGCGGAAAACCATTACAAAATAAAAAACAGACGAAAAATCTCTAGTACTATTCCGCGCTGGAGCCAAAGTGCGCTCGACGGAGCAACACGTCTGCCGGAGAACAAGTCGATGGTCCTGAGGATGTCCCGTGGAGGGATGAAACACATGTTGATATTTTTCTTTTGAGGTTAACTGTGGTAACTGTGTGACCTCATCAGTTAAAAGGTTAAGCGGAATAGTACTAGAGATTTTTCGTCTGTTTTTTATTTTGTAATGTTTCATTATAATGGTGAATACATTTTTGAAATCGGACCAGTTTTTTTACAAACAAAAATACAAATCTTTGCTCGTTATAAAATTTGTATAAATAGAAAAAAAATGTGAGTTCATTTTTCAAAAATTCGTGAACGTTTCGAGAGAGGTTAACACGCTAAATGATAACTCTCTTGAGTGAGTAAGTAATATTATTCAAAACTTTAAATTTATTTGTTACGTTGTAACCCTTTCTAGACTTAAGGTTATAGATTATAGCATAGTATGTACTCTCTAGGCTAACCGTAGATTATAACATACTTTGTATTGTAACGCAGATATAAACATAAATACTCTAATCATTACTTCGAACGTCGAATCACATTAACTAATCATGTAAATACTTTCATCTTATAATTATGTAAACAACTAGTTAGGTTAAAGTCTTTGTTATTGTTTTCTGGATCTTTCCATCCTTAATGTAGTGACCATTCCCTAATTATGTTTACCTATCTCACGTCCCTTTAGAATATAAGCTCGGTGTCCTTACCATTCAAGTTAGTTCTAATTCAGTCTTCATTCGTAAATCAACCTCTCTAAATCCTAAGTCTTTGTAATAAGTTAAAAGTTTAATAAATAAATATTTTTTTAAAGTGTTTTTGCTCAACACCACGTAACAATTTGGCGCAGCCGGTAGGATTCGCAAGTGTTGTGAAGACGGGGAAAACGTGCCTGTTTGAAGCAGTTCGCGGTACCTGAAGGGTTTCAACCTCCCTGCCGAACCAACGACATGCCTATCCGCATAATTATTGTGTTACTGTGGTAAGTGGCTCAAACATTTTATGCTCTGTTCCTTACATTACCAATTTCAATTCCATTTTCCATTACCTTTTATCATAAACATTCTACATTCAGTCATCTCCGTTATTCACCCATTCGACAAAACTATTTCTGAGTATTCAGTAGATATAATATAAAAAAATAAAAATAAAATCTTTCATTAATCGCGATGTCGACCGCAGACGCAAAAGTTGATGTCAAAGCAATCGTGGATATCGAGCTCAGTATTCTTTTAAGACTAGTGCCGGACTTTGACACAACCATAAGCACTGAGGTATATCGATTCGCTCGATCATGCGACTCGGCGTTCCAACTTGCATCTAGTAAACAACGTCAAATACTTTTGACATACGTACTAAATAAGATCACGGGGCCAGGATCTGCGGACGTTCACACAAAAAATTTCACGACATGGGAAGAGTTAAAATACTTTCTCATTCAAAAATATTCCCAAACTAAAACCATAGGACACCTACATTTAGAGTTGCAATCAATGTTTCAAAAACAAAGTGAATCTATAACTGATTACTTTCACAGAGTTGACTTATGTAGGAGTAAATTAGTAGAAAAATTAACAACAGAAATTCATAATAGTACTTTGGAAGGGCGTATTGCCACCACTGAGGAAACAGCTCTCAATGTGTTCGTCAACGGATTATGTTCCGACATAGGAATTATGTTGCGAACTCGCTCTATTAATAATTTGACAGACGCAGGAAACTTTGCCATTCAGGAGGAAAAAATAAGAAATATGAATTACGCCAGGCAGGCGATGCACAAAAACTTTGCTATACGCAAACCTACAACAACATTACTATCGTCCCAAAATCAAAGCAGTACACCTCAAGCTTTTCAAACGCAAAGACCGATGATCCAAAACACAAAGGCATGCAATTACTGCAAAAAGCCGGGTCATCTTATTTCAGAGTGTAGGAAACGCGCTTACAATAATAATATCAGACAAAATGGAAACCCCTTACAACAAGGGCCCTCTCATCAACGAACTAACTCTATGCTTCCTCCTGCTAAGCTCAATAATTTAAACTCGCAAGCGGCCGAAGAGACGGGCATGACTTCGGAAACCGCTTTAGCCTACTGCTTCAATGCCCAGACACCGACATTGAGCCCCAACTCGAACCAGACGGACCTCGAGATGGAGGCACTGCAACCAGGGTGGTGAATTCAAAACCAACTCTAGTCAGTAAGAATCGTGAGTCGCTTAATTCAGTCCATCGGGGACAAACGACTGCGATTCAGTTCAGTAAGGAGTGCACAATGGCATCTATCGGAGATAATATGAAACCAGTCTATCGGAGACAACTTCGTGATGCCAGCACCCAAACTGAACCACAATATCTGACTCAATCAAAATCCAAAATCGATACTAACTCAACGCAAATCTCTAAATCCTCTAAATCAACTCAAACTGAGTTACTAAATCCTACTTATTCTCAAATCAATGCCAAAACAAATTCAACCTTTACTAAATCTAACACAAAATCTAAATCTAAATCTAAATCTAAATCTAAATCAAAACCTAAAACCAAATCAAAATCAATGGAAACTAAATCCCCAGACTCTATTACTATTTCCTCGCTTAACGTACCTCCAGAAAATCTTTTGCACTGCCAATTCCACATCGAAGGTAAACCTGTCATACTACTCGTTGATACAGGAGCCGCTATTTCAGTTATTAATAAAGCTAAGATAGGATCGGCACCTCTAGATGTATCGAACATAGTATCAATCGTAGGTATTTCGGGCAACCAATCGTCAATTCAAAGCTTTGGCACAACTCAAATATCACTGGACAATTTCCCTAAATATCAATTTCATGTCGCTAACCTTAACATCCAAGTAGATGGCATCCTAGGTAACGATTTCATGTCCAAGTTTAATGTCAGCCTCTACATTCAATCAAAAACCATGAAAATCCGTGACCGCACTTATAAGCTGTTCTATATCGACGAAAAGGAATCAGTTAACGAAAACAAGCAATCCATAGGTCAACGCTCTGAAACTGTAATCACGTGTTTCACAGAAGATATTAAAAACGGATACGCTGTGATTGACAAACAACACATAAGTAACGACATTACTATTCCTAACGCACTAGTCACAGTCAATAACAACAAATTCCTAATAACTTGTGTAAATACTAGTAACGATGATAAAATTATCTCTATTCCCAAAGTTCGTGCAACTCAATTAACAACCACAATTGAATTACTTAATGACCCTAACTATCAAATTCACCTATCAAATACAGTCAACAATAACAACTCGAGTCCTCAACTTATTCGACAAGATCATCTTAATACTGAAGAGAAGGAATCGCTTGACAAAATAATCAGTCAGTTCCCAGACATATTTTATTCTGAAGGCGAGCCTTTAACATTTACGAATCATACAAAGCACTCAATTCCAACAACTTCATACGCTCCTATTCATACAAAAACTTATAGATTTCCTTTCGTGCATCAGCAAGAAGTCAAGACGCAAGTCCAGAAAATGCTAGACCAAAACATCATTCGACCTAGCACATCCCCATGGAGTAGCCCTATTTGGGTAGTCCCAAAGAAACTAGATGCTTCAGGAAAACAAAAATGGCGCGTAGTCATCGACTATCGTAAACTTAACGACGTCACAATAGGAGATAGCTATCCTTTACCTAATATAACTGACATCCTAGACAAACTAGGCCATTCAGTTTATTTCACTACGCTAGATCTAGCTTCAGGGTTTCACCAGATAGAACTGGACACCAAAGATATTCCCAAGACAGCCTTTAACACACCTTATGGTCATTACGAATTTCTCAGAATGCCTTTTGGTCTGAAAAACGCACCAGCAACATTTCAGCGCGCTATGGACAGTGTTCTCATCGGATTACAAGGTGAACGGTGTTTTGTCTATTTAGATGACATAGTTGTTTTTGCTTCAAGTCTTCAAGAACACGAACAAAAACTTACCGAAGTCTTCAACCGTCTTAGGGAACATGGTCTAAAAATTCAGCCTGATAAATGCGAATTCATGAGAAAAGAAGTAGCTTACCTAGGTCATGTAATTTCTAGTGAAGGTGTAAAACCTAATCCTGATAAAGTAAAAGCAGTTAACGAATTTCCTATTCCTAAATCTTGTAAAGACATAAAATCATTCCTAGGCCTTGCAGGATACTACCGCAGGTTTATTCCTAACTTTAGCAACCTCACTAAGCCTATGACAGGCCTTCTTAAAAAGGATGTTCCATTTATTTGGGGCAATGAACAACAACGCGCTTTCGATAGCTGTAAAAATATTCTTACAACGACTCCTATTTTACAATATCCTGATTTTAGCAAAGAGTTCAACCTGACCACCGATGCTTCAAAATACGCCATTGGTGCAGTCCTCTCACAAGGAGAAGTTGGCAAAGATCTACCAATAGCATACGCATCACGTACCTTAAATAAAGCAGAATCGAATTATTCCACTATAGAACGCGAACTATTAGCCATAGTATGGGCAGTAAAGCACTTCCGGCCTTACCTTTTTGGTCGAAGGTTTAAAATACTCACGGATCATAAACCTTTAACATGGGTTATGAATATCAAAGATCCAGGTAGTCGTTTAGTCCGTTGGAGACTAAAACTAGAAGAATATGACTACGAAATGACCTATAAAGCCGGTAAAGCTAACACCAACGCCGACGCACTTTCTCGCCCGCCAGTCATGAACTCTAACATTATTGATCTAACAGACTCACCTCCTACCTCACCTAAATCAGATGACTATTTGCAACTGAACTTCGAACATTTTGTTTCTATAAAAAACACAGAACATATCTGTTTTGAAACTAACAAAGTCAAGATGTCACCAGATCGATTACTAGATCCTAGGCATAAAAATATTTTTATTCCTGTATCTTGCAACCTTTCCGATCAAAACGATCTATCCAAAGAAGCTTTAAACTTATGTTCCCAAACAACCCCTTACCTAGAAAAAACCAAAAACTTGTACGATGCCGATGTTCTAATATCTAACGACAAACAAAATCTAATATTTTGCTGTACTAGGCCTAATCATTTCGATCCATGGGACTCCGAAAGCTATTTCAAGGCTTTACTTTCATGCCTTCAACAAAATACTATTTCCCATCTCTACGTTCCTGATCTTAAAACCGACCACACTTGCAAGATGTTAAACATTAATGAACAATTTCGTATCACAGCATACCTTGCCGAAAACTATGACTGTGTAATCACTGTCTGTGCAAATAATGTCACATATCCTAAACCTGAAGAAATCCCTAACATCCTTAAGACCTATCACGATGAACCTCTATCAGGACACCGTGGTGTAGTAGAAACCACTAGAAAAATAAGAGACCAGTTTTTCTGGAAAGGAATGACGAACGACATAAAAAACTATGTAGACTCTTGTATCATTTGTCAACGTAACAAAATCCAAAGAAAATCCTATCAAGCCCCTATGGTCATAACGTCTCAATCCACCGAACCTTTCGAACGGGTTTCCATCGACTTAGTCTCATATTCAGACATCAGCGAAAGTGATAACAAATACGTTCTAACGTTACAAGATGAGCTTACTCGATACGTGCAAGCTTACCCTATTCCTGACAAAGAAGCGATAACTGTAGCTAAACAACTGCTCCACTTTTGCCAACACTACGGCGTGCCAACAAGATTCCATTCAGATCAAGGAACTGAATTTATGAATAACCTTATGAAACAACTTATGAAATTTTTCGGCTCCAATCACACCTTTAACACTACATACCATCCTCAAACAAACGGTGCTCTCGAGCGATTTCATGCAACTTTACGTGATCACATTCGCATGTATCACAATCGTCGCTTGAAAAATTGGGATCAAATAATTCCTTTCGCAATCATGTGTCATAACACCTCAATTAATAATTCCACCGGGTATACACCTCACGAACTTCTTTTTGGGTACAAACCTCGTCCATTTTATGCAATGAAGCCAATACCTGATTATACAGCATGCGATTACCTACAAGATCTAAACGAACGCCTTAGAGCAGCACGAGATGCTGCATTGAAAAATATTGAAAACATGAAAGAAAAGGCTAAAGAACGATATGACAGTCAAATTAAGAACACTGTTGAGTACAAAATAGGAAATAAAGTAATGCTACGGGTCCCTAACCCTAATAACCTAGACGCGAAATGGGAGGGACCTTATGAAATAGCACGCGTAGGTTTCAATGAAAACTATTTAATAAAAAGGGCAGGTAAAAATCTATTGGTACACGCCAATCGCCTGCGACCCTATTTAGGTTAGGTTAAAACTATAAATAATTGTTACATTTAGGCTTAGATTAAAATTAGAATTATTTTATTTTCAGGGTTTGTCACCTTACAACAGCCCAAACTATGTCCTTTACCCAAATCTTTCAAAATCCAAGTTATATTTACAATTTTCTTATTTGTTCTATAATAAAACTATTAGTATGCATCATTATTTACAAACTTTACATTCTCATTAAAAACAAGTTAAGTTCCAAAACGAGCACTAACTCGTCTCTTTCTTCTATTACAGTGCAACTACCGGAATCACTGCCAATATAGAAATTTCCAAACCCCTTACCTCACATGCAGGCATCTTTTATAATGACGAAGGGCAAATTCTTATTTCGGAAGAATCATGGAAATTGGTAATTTATCGCGATCTTAGACCTCTCTTTATTTCTCACCAATCCCTACAACGACTTTCGAATAATTTTCAAGCAGTGTCAGCTCAATATCTTAATTTTCCTAACGTCCAATCAACAAAATCTTACCTCAGCATAAACCTGAACAAAATAGAATCCAGACTTTCAGAATTAAAAATGTATCTAGGCAAAAATACACGCGTAAAAAGAGAACTTCTAGATGGTCTTGGCTCTGTCTTAAAATGGCTCATAGGAACACCAGATGCAAAGGACGCACGACGGTATGACGAATGCATTGATAAACTAGAGAAACAGGAATTAGATTTGATTGATCTCATGCAGAAACAATTACAAATTACCTCTTCAACGATCAAGAACTTTAACGAGACCATTTTCAAAATATCGTTTGACGAACAAATCATCAATGAGAACATTAATCGTCTTTCCACCTACCTGAATAAAACTGAAAGTCTCATATTCGACCTTAAAGTTAGCGAAGATATTTCTACTCTATCCCTTCAAATCTTAGAGTTAGTTACGAGCTTAGAAAACGAAATCGACGATTGCTTAGACAGCATCTTATTTGCTAAATCAAACATAATTCATCCCTCAATCATAAGTTCTGAAAAGCTATTCGAAGAACTTCTACGTTCAAACAAAATCAGAACAAGCAAAAGACTTGTCACCTCAGTCACTATCGAAAATCTACATACTCTACTTGACTCTTCCTCCTTAACGGCATATGTCTATTCAAACCGTTTAGTATACATTTTAGAATTCCCTCTTGTCGTAAATGACCCGCTGACTCTTTACCATGTGTATTCTGTTCCAATCCAACACACAAACTCCTCGTTCCATTCCACCATCCTCCCGGAGCATACTTATTTGGCCACCAACCCTAGTGGGCAATATTATGTGTCGACGAGTTCGTTGGACAACTGCAAAACCTTCGCAACAAGAACAAGCGTCTGCAAGAACCTCGTGGTCTACGACTCAACAGAACGCCCTATCTGCGAAGTACAACTTCTGTTCAGCAAGAAGAAAACAATTCCTGAAACTTGCACGACAACTACATTTCCCGCAGAAATCCAAACGTTTCAACCACTGGACTACAACAGATGGCTGTATATTCTAAACATCGAAACCAGCTGTGTTTTACACTGTGGAGATGAAGTCTCAAATTACAAACTACAGGGATCTGGAATAATCACTCTTCCGCCCAGATGCAAGCTTCACACGGGCTATAGCACGCTCTCTGCGTATCAGTCGACCGAAGAAAACATCACAATTCCTGTAATCATTCCCGACATAAGGACAGACGACTGCTTCGAGATTCCTCATAACATCGAAGTTCCTCACCTTCTTCCAATCACCATCAATGAAATGCCTTTAGATTCACTGAATCGAATCAAAGTTCACTTGGAGAAATACTCGGATGAGTTACAGAAGATTCGGATGACTTCGAAATCACAATCATTCATTGAACGAAACAATCCTATCTTCTCAATCGTCTACTTTACAACTGGTCTTCTACTTCTCTCATACCTACTAATAAAGTTATGCAACCGATGTCCAAACGGTTTCATTGGAAGACGAAGATCATCAAACGAAAGAGGATGTGTTCAGATCTTCAATAACTGCTTTGATAACTCTCGGAGACAACGAACGACTCAAGTCGCGATTCCACTACGCAATCTTCACCACCAGACGACCTCCTGCGTCACGGACGACGAAGGCGAAGACATCGAGAACCCTTCATCATCGCCTCATTCCCAAAGATCAGGCACTCATGCCCAATCTTTATTCTAAGAGGGGAGATGTTACGTTGTAACCCTTTCTAGACTTAAGGTTATAGATTATAGCATAGTATGTACTCTCTAGGCTAACCGTAGATTATAACATACTTTGTATTGTAACGCAGATATAAACATAAATACTCTAATCATTACTTCGAACGTCGAATCACATTAACTAATCATGTAAATACTTTCATCTTATAATTATGTAAACAACTAGTTAGGTTAAAGTCTTTGTTATTGTTTTCTGGATCTTTCCATCCTTAAGAATCCTATCCATGATAGCCCGTGAAGATCGAACACGATTGTGGCTCGTGTGTTGGAGATATTTTAACGAAAATAAAAACATATTAAAGCTTCATCCCTTAAAATTTAAGTAAGTAGGACAAATATTAATAAACTCAAGACACAACTGATTAAAAAAATAATTAGTAACGCACATTTTCGTAAAATGAGCATTTTCAGTCAACTTTCGATCATGATATCTATGAAACAACAAGGTCTAACATATTTCCAAAAATGTAATTCAAATAATCATAGTTTTAAAATTTAAGTAAGTAGGTATAAAACATCACCTTAGTTCAATATTTTTGAAAAAAAAAAGGTCTAAAAACGCGTACTTTTCCCAATTTTACGCTCGTTGTTTCTTCGAAATTAGAAAGTTTATAATAAAAATATACCTACTACATTAAAGTTTTGATATTTATTTACAAAATAAAATTTAAAAAATGGTCTAAAAGTTTCAATTTATTTTTATACGATTTTTTAAAGAATCCTCCGAATCCAGTTTATAGCTTGATGCAAAACGCGGCTGCTCTCACTACGCGCTAAGCGCTCGTGGAGGGAGGACGTATCGCTGTTTGTCGCGCGAGCTGTTACGTATAATCATAGGGAGCTTATACAAATTATAAAGCGATCGTGTGGTTTTGATCCGTGATAGTTAAATCTCTAAGTAAGTACCTATGATATAATAATGTAAGTAGTAAACCACACTGGTTCTAGAGAACTAGTGATACGAGTAAGTAGCTTAGAATGTTAGTAGTAATACATAGTATTATTAGTAGTAAACTTTTATGACATTATTAAAATTACCTTCTTCGTGGTAGGTACATAATCTAGCACTAAGTAGTAGGTAAAATTTCTACCTACCTACGTACAGATACCTACCTACGTACCTACTTAGTAGCTAAATCGTGAGTATCAGAAACTCTAGTACCAACCTACCATGGTAATACAAGACCCAGACAGAAGAAGCAATTACGTGTCAAGTAAAAGTATTTATTTCATTTCAAGTTCCTAGTAAGTTCCTAGGTGTTTGCAGGACACGTAAACATTTTTACCACTGCAGAATTCGAACCCGCACTTCTTGCATCTCAGCTCAGTTCAGCTGCTCAGCTGAATACTTGCCAGCCACGCCACCAAGATCGTCAAAGTACCTAGGCTCTGTGACCTAGATCAGGTACTAGGTAAATTGTTTTACGTAAGCTTACAAAGGGCACGGATGTCCCTACGTATATGGGTACCTATACCATAGGTACTTACACAATCTAGCTACCTACTAAGTAGGTAGACACTAGACCTAAACTAAACTTACCAGACCTACTTTGACGATCTCGGTGACGTGGCTGGCGAGTGTCCAGTTGAGACGCATGAAGTGCGGGTTCGATTCTTGCAGTGGTTATTATGTTTGCGTGTTCTGCAAATAGATACCTAGGAATTTGAAATGAAATAAGTAGGTACCTACTTTTCTATTTGCGATACAATTGCATTTATCGATTTACTAACTAGAATCTAGTTAGGAGAGCTGGTACCAACTTTATATAAGTACAGGTAGGTGTATCTGTAGGTAGGTATGCAAAATAATGAACCTACCGTAACTATACAAGTACCGATAGGTATGATGAATAACACGTTATTCGAATGTTAGTTTTTAGACATAGGTACGTACCTACTGGTTTCCTCACGATGTTTTTCTTCACCGTGTGAGATAGATCATTGAGAAGCGATTCTAAGTTTTTATCTATATATGGTTTTTATCTTTTTATGGTAAGTAGGTAAAGATAGACAATTAAATTCAATGTCATTCCAGCACCGCTGGACTTAGGTTGTCTTTCAAATTTGGACTCTATTGTCACAGGTTATGGTATGTTATTATTTGCACTTACCGAGCTCGCTAACTCTTGATAAAATCAAAACTTTGAATTGCCTCTTTGACCTGATGGCATTGCGCACATTATTATTACGAATAAAAAATCCATTGGTGTGCGACCAACCGTCTTCAAACCCACGACCTTATGGTCGTCGGTCGGTTCGAAGCGCAGCGCAACTCTGTGGCGCAAGCCAGAAAAAAGCGACCGGCGCGCATCGGGCGGGCGCGCCGCACCACTTCATACAAAATATAGGAGAGGGAGAGGGACGTGGTGCAAAACAGATAGAAGAATAATGTGCGCTGGCCGATGGCGGGGCGCGCCCCCGCGCGCCCGCGCGTCTTCTATCTGGCCTGCGCCTTGATCACAAGACAGGGTCACTCACTACCACTAGAACACCAGTGCTCCGGCCAAATTCTATGTAAAAAAATGTAAACATAGAAACGACCACGGAATGACAAACTCGGGTCAAACCCGTTTTTTTTTCACTAGCTGGGGTCTCTTTCCCGTAAATCATGTAGGTAGGTATTTATTTATTATTATATACTTACTAGTAGGTACCTACCTACCTATTTAATTATTATTAGACTTACCTACCAAAGTAACTACTTATGTAAGTATCACCCTCCCTATGTACTTACCTAGGTACTAATAAAATTATTGACAGGATAGATGAAGCAGTTGTATAAGTAGATAGCCTCAATTTCTTTTGAATCTAATAGAAAACAGAATCCTTTATGGTAAAATGCGAAAGTTTGTGAGTTAGTGAGAGTGTATGTTTGTCTGCGCTTACTCCGTAACGGCTGAACGGATTTGGCTGATACTTGAAATACACATAGTTTATGTCTTGGAATAATACATAGGTTATGGTATGGTATGTTTTGTTTTATGATGGTGTATGGTATGGTAGAATTAATGAGAACACTTACTTAGTTAGTTTAAAAAAAACATAAGCACGACGGTATGGTACGGTATGATCTAGTATCATAGACGTGTAGGTAACAAAATGTCCCCATAAACCCGAAAGGGGGATATCCCGCCGAAGCACGTATAATACACGTCGTCCTCGTGTATACTTTGACGTGTGCAAAAGTTGAATAGGTACATCATAAATTCGTAATTCATTCATTACCTAACAAAAATTAATGTAACATTATTAATTAACTTGGAGTTTACACAGATAATTTATTTATTATTAATTTATGAATGAAAAATCGACGTCGTCAAAAGTCGTTGAAAAAACATTGTTCACCAAGACCTGTGGAATAGCCTCTTTTCGAGTTTATAGTGACATTATGATACACCGTGTATGAAGTGAATACCTACTCTCGAACGCCCTTTGTGAGTAAAATCTAAACGGTTTAAGAGTAGTAGAGTTCTCTGTGATAGAGCTCGTCCGGGGAAGGACTACCACCATACCTATTTCTGCCGCCAAGCAGTAATGCTCGCATTGCTGTGTTCCGGTGTGAAGGGTATGGTTTCCGGTGAAATTACTGGCACATGAGGCGTTCTTAGCCTCAAGGTGGCAACCCGCAAGTGATACCTCTGGTATTGCAAGCGTCCATAGGCTGCGGTAACCGCTTACCATCTTGTGGGCCGTACGCTTGGTTGCCACAACAGTTGTATAAAAAAAAAAACGGCTATAGATATGGAAAAATGTTGTCGTTTAGATTTTACCCTCAGCGGGCGGTTGAAAGTACTCACTCTGTAGATAGTAAAGCAATAAAAGCAAAAAAAGTATAGCATAGTAGTGCATCAAGTAGTAACATACCTATAGCATAAAATATTAATATACATAAGTACTTCTTTCAATAAAGTACAAAGCAGTTGGTATAATGGATATAAATGAAAATGTAATAATATAATGGATAGATGAAAATAATTGTCATTTTCTTTGTGAAATTATGTAATTACGTAAATAATAACATATTTATGTTTGTAACTTTCAGATTATTCTGAAAAATTCGGTTGCGTTAAAAGAAAAAAAAGGTTTGAAAAACATATTGAAAATTTTTTTTTTTATTTTCAATTTATTTGTTATGTACTTTTCGATAATAGTTCGCTGTAGAAGTAGTAGCACTTTGGTGAAACCTTTGTAGTTCAATAAAGTTTATATCAACTTCACAAAAAAAATATGGATCATCATCCAAAGCCCATAAACCACAGCTGAGCTTCCCCATTCATTCTTGGTCTAGTGAGTGCCCAATGCACTTAAAAGCTGTAGTGACCTCCGATCACTTCCAAATTTTCGGAATTTCAGATATTGTACCTAACATTTCTGTAGAATTATAGGTAAAATTATAAAACGAATGTTCCTTTATAAAATGCTACTTGTATTACAGACTCTTGGCCCCTGATACTGTGAACTCTATAACCACAGAAAATGTGCGCATATTGACAAATGAAAACGTCGATAGATTGATTATTCATGAGAACAATGATGGAATGGTTTTTGAGAACGACAGTGGATTTATTCACCATAACAATATTGGATTAGTTCAGGAGAAAGATGATGAAATGATCGATGACACGGATGATTATGACACAGTTATTTCGGATGAAGTAATAATAAATTGCATAATACAAGTTGATAGTTATCTGTAATCAGTATATTAAAATCCACTAAGCAAAGGTTTTTTTCGTGTCCTCGATAATATTTTCCAACGTTTAGGTTTCTTCAAGAAACCAACATAATATTGCGTTTTAATAAATACGTTTAATAAATACTCTGTTTATATAAATAGTCTGCGACACAGATAAGGGGTTATTTGATTTTTTGTTTTAGTGTAAAATAATCTTATGAAAGTACAGTCAAACTGTTCTTGTTTATTTATTTTTGCAAGAAAAAAATTCATAATTATTATGAGGTTACCTACTTATTAGAAAAAGAAAATACTCAAGATACAAAATACACAGCGTGTAAAAAAACGACTAGAGATAATTATAAAGTTGTGATCTTATTTTGTTGTACTATGTGTATGAAACTAGAAAAAAACGAAAAGGACGTAAACAAGACAACATTATTTTTTGCGTTTTTTTCCGCTAAATATTTTCAGAATCATGGTCTGATCTTTCACACCTGATTAATCACGGTAGAAGTCTTTTTACACCCTGTATAAGTACATGGTGTAACCTAATGTCCCTCTATGCCCGAAAAGGGGGTATTCACAGGTCTTGCCAAAATTTGGCAAGATCTGTGGAATACTCTGACAGCTTTTGATCTGGACAGCTTTTCACTCTATACAAAGCACAAGTCCGGTCAGGTATGGAGTATTGCTGCCACCTATGGGATGGTTCAGCTCAACACCAGCTGCCTTAGACTCGATTGAGCGAAGGGCTTTGAGACTTGTGGGTGAGCAACAAGTTGCGGAGACTAAGTTCCAGAGTCTCGAGCACCGCCGCAAAGTTGCGTGCCTATCTATCTTCTACAGATTGCATTTCGGTGAATGTGCCCAGGAACTGCATGATCTTATCCCACCATCTCCTTTTACAGTTACAGCTCAACATTTATTATGCGAACTGCCAAGGTGTGGAATACTCTGCCGTTTTATGTTTTTCCTGACAATTACAATCCGGGCCTCTTCAAGGCTAGAGTGAATAGGTGTCTCATAGACCTTCGTGCTCCACCGTCGGCCACATCATCGCTTTCCACCAGGCGAGATCGTGGTCAAACGAAGGTCTATTCTCGATTAAAAAAAAAAAAAAAATTCCCCAATGTTATTTCAATTACTTTTTTTTTATACAACTTAAGTGGCAACCATGCGTACGGCCCACAAGATGGTAAGCGGTTACCGCAGCCTATGGACGCTTGTGATACCAGAAGTATCACTCGCGGGTTGCCACCTTGAAGCTAAGATCGAACGCCTCATGTGCCAGTAATTTCACCGGAAACCATACCCTTCACACCGGAACACAGCAATGGGAGCATTACTGCTTGGCTTCAGAAATAGGTATGGTGGTAGTCCTTCCCCGGACGAGCTCTATCACAAAGAACTCTAATACTCTTTTATGCACTATGACTTTTGAAATTTTAAAGTTTTTCATTCATGAAATGCGTACTGTATGCGTAGGTAAATGAAATGAATACTTACTTACTAATTGGACTTTTTAAATACGATATACTAATTCAACTTTTGCACCGTCAAAGTGTTCACGTGCATGGGTGGAATACCCCCCTTTCGGGATTATAGGTACATTATGTTACACGTTTTAAATAATTAGATATCATACATCATCATACCAGATTAATTAAATTAATTAAGAGTAGTAGAGTTCTCTGTGATAGAGCTCGTCCGGGGAAGGACTACCACCATACCTATTTCTGCCGCAAAACAGTAATGCTCGCATTGCTGTGTTCCGGTGTGAAGGGTATGGTTTCCGGTGAAATTACTGGCACATGAAGCTTTCGATCTATGCCTCAAGGTGGCAACCCGCGAGTGATACCTCTGGTATTGCAAGCGTCCATAGGCTGCGGTAACCGCTTACCATCTTGTGGGCCGTACGCTTGGTTGCCACTTCAGTTGTATAAAAAAAAAATATATATATTATTACTAGCATCCGTTCGCGTACCTACCTGGTTTATGTGTTCTTCCAAATCATAAATTATGGCATGTGTATTGTAAAACATTAGTAGGTACTTAGATAATAATCAGTACGATTTTGTTTTTATCAAGCGCATCATAAAATAGGTAGGTAGGTAATGAAAAACACTAACTCAAATATTTCATGACCATGACTAAAACTGCACTCTCTCAAGAATTGGACTACCAGCGATTCCAAGCTCTATCACAGTTCCCCGAAAGTTTATATTGCTCCGCTCGCATAGTACGGCGGCTATAGCACTCGCGCTTTTCAACCGCACTTATTTACTATGCTGCCACCCTGGCAGGCAGTTGTATACGCTTCAAACTATTTTATCTCGTCTCGTCTCGTCGAGATAAATAGTTTTAGGTAACTACCTAGGTACTTACTGTTAGTGTGATTTCAAATTAGCCGCAAAGTGCCGCGCGGGCACTTTCATCAAGTCACCCTTATTTGTACCTCTAACCACAGAACAGGTATTAGTACTCTCCAACCCCAGCCCTGCCTGTATGGTAGCCGCGCTACACGCGCTAATACAATCAAAAGTAGGTAGGTATCATGTGCTTGTAATTTCACCGGAAACCATACCCATCGAACTAAAGCATCGAACTAGAGCACAGACGCGAGAATTACTGCTTGGCAGCAGAAATAGGTACTACAGGGTATTACCTACCTACCAACCTACCATGTAATGGTTCCTGTTTGAGGACAAAACTGAGAGTAGGTAGGTATAACGTTGAAAAGAGCGTGTGGTCCCCAGTCATAATAATAGGTAAGTAGGTACCTAACCTAGCTAGAGTAGGTACCTAGGTTTTAATAAAAAAAAGTAAATAGGTAGGTACTTACATATATATTTAATATGTATACCTACCTACATATTTTTATTCACGTCATTATCTGTTCAACAAGTAGAGTTAGGTAGGAACATAAGAGTATGCAGTAGACACCTATTTTTAAACATAATCACCCAGTCGACATGACAAAGGATCAAATGTATTTGTCCTTTACTTAGTTGTGTAAGTTACTAACGCACACAACGGTGAGCCGCGCACACGTAGAACCTCGCGTCGCGCGCCTGTAAATACCTAAACTTGACAGCGCTGGATCTTGGAACGGACTCTTAATGTAGTGACCATTCCCTAATTATGTTTACCTATCTCACGTCCCTTTAGAATATAAGCTCGGTGTCCTTACCATTCAAGTTAGTTCTAATTCAGTCTTCATTCGTAAATCAACCTCTCTAAATCCTAAGTCTTTGTAATAAGTTAAAAGTTTAATAAATAAATATTTTTTTAAAGTGTTTTTGCTCAACACCACGTAACATATTTATATTTTTAATTTCAAATAGAAAAAATTGCTGGTTTGTGTGAATTTAAGATTATGGATGTTAACATTAATATCTATACGCGTAAATTAACTTAAAAAATTTGCTATAAATATTTCCAACTCAAAATTAACTTGAAAAATCATAAGGATCTTTTAACTGGCCGGATGACGTAACTGTCTTATTTAGCGACTGCTCTGTAATTGAAACCGCGTGATATTGATACATGGCTATAATGTATACGTCGCGGTACATTTATGTATACATATGTTTATGTTTGTATGCATTTCAATTTGTTACGAGCCGCTGAACTTTTTGTATCGATTAGGATGTGAAGGATTTTGTTTAAAATACCAAAACAAGGTAACAATGAGAAACGATTCAGAGAGTATCGAACAAGCTTGGTTTAAAGATGTAAATTTAACTCTGGTAAAAATATATTTTTTTACATATTTTTGAACAATAAGTAGACAAGGAAAGTAGAAAAATGATTTCTTTTTTTTAAAACAAACGACCTCAATGAAACGGCTTTTATCGTGAATAATTAATGTCAAAATATTTTTATCGACTTTTTATTGACGTTTCGTTAGACCTACTTAAGATATTACCATAAAAATAATTAATAAATTATGCTAAATAATAAAAAGTATTAATTATGCAAAAACTAGTATTCAAAACAATCTATAAGTAGTTTATAAATAAAAATATTAATTGTTAATAGTTCGAAAACGCTTCAGGCTTTGAACGCTCAGCGAATATTCAGTTTATAAGTAGTTAAAGCCTGGGGGTAATAAATGACCGAGCAAGCGAAGCGAGCGAAGCGTCTTGGTTTCGAAATCGGCCAATAATGCTTTTGTCCGTCAGTCAGTCAGTCAGTCTGTCCGGCTGTTCTCGCCTTTTTTTCAACAGATCTGGTTGAAACTTGGTATACAGGTTAAATGACTTTATAGAATTTGTTCCTGTTCGGGGATTTTGGATTGTGGGCGTATTTTCTCCAAAAAAGGGCAAAAAGGGGACTGTTAGATATCTCCACTTTATAAGATCCTAATTGAATTTATTTATTATTTTATTTAAAACTACATATAAGTTGGCCTTATAAAAATTTGGTAAAGATCTGACTTGGATTTTCAGCGTGATGAGCAAAATAATTCCTCAAAATGCAGTAAATTACTCACTTTTAAAAGTTTGTGCTTGCTAGGTCTTCTGTTCAGAGAACTTTTATATGTAATAATAATAACTGTTATTTCCTAGTGGATAACTTACTTTATTTTGAATACTTAATAGCGTGAGCACTTTATCGAATAGAATCTATCCTTCGACGTTAATGTAAACCCTACTACCATTATTAGGGTTTTACCATTAAAAATAGGTGGTGTTGTTTTTTTTATGTGCTTTTTGTAGCTTAATAAATAAAATAAAATAACAAACTGTTTTTGAAAAAAGCTATAATTTCCAGTTTGGTTTAGCCATAGTTCAGTGTTGCTGGGAAAGGTTTAATATTCTACACATCTTTTATAGATATTGAAACAGACGATTATTCGACTCGCCGCACCGTGAGTTTACAATAAAGTTAATATCAGCCAATACCTTGGGAAAAAAAAGAGTGTGATGAACTGAAAATCTTTAACGTATTCTTCCAGCTGTCAATTTTATTTTGGCCGTTTAGTTTTCGTACTAAAGTACAAAACTAACATTATATCTCAACAATACGGTTACGATAACGAGTTTTTCGTGAGCCATCTGCAGTCCTGTCGTATAGAAAATATTTTACTTAAAAAAGTAAATATAAACGATTACCCTAATCAAACTTTAATCTACAAGTAATCGTCTGCCACTTCATTCCTTCATTCACACGGCGCACACGGTCATTGACTTAAGGCGATTCACCCACTAAAAACCACGAATGTATAGTTCGCACAGCGGATCTAGGCTTCCGTAAAGTTAGCCGTTTGTGATGCGCAAAGACAATTTAGTTTGAAAAAGCTCTATTGCGCATCGAAACGGCTAATTTCACGACGGCCGAGATCCGTTGTGAGAACTATACGTGACTCTACAACCAACAAAGGAATAACTATTTTTAATCGATTGTCGTTTGTTCTATTTTATTTATCGAACATTGCGCTGTTATATCGTCACCATTTAAGTGATAAATTAAAATATAATTAACAATACAAATTTAAGTTTGTTTACAGAGTAATTATGTACATAATTACATTAGTTATGTACAAAATACATAAGAAACCGATGAGCCATTTAAAGAACCGTTACAATACAAACGATCTAAAATATAGCTTAACTGATCCAAATCACTACGAAAGCGTTCCCAACATTTACCACGGGCATTATGTATTAGCATTACCACGTTGAATGATAATGCTGATACATTTAACCAGTTATTAAAAATATATTTTTTGTCAGTTTTCGAGTCCCCTCACATTATGGTGATATCAGACGGGTCACTCGAATGAATGTTCACTCGAGTAAATGCTTCATTTTTCTCTTATTCTATGTTCACACGGCTTAGCTGGAACGACTTAAAAAGAAAATTTACCTCTTTTCATTCAAGATGTCGTCAAATGAAGTCGTGCGTCTTGGAATTATAGTACATAGCTCCATTCTTCATATATAGGAAATTTATAGTTTTACTTAAGTAGTGCTTTGTCCCACAAGGTAGCTTCGATATATTCGAATGGAGCTATTAATATAATAATGATAGAATTTCACTTGTGAAGTTCATTTAATCATATATTAGTTAGACGTTCGTCGGTTAGGACTCAAGACTTGTACTTTTAGATGGGCGAATAACCTTAGGATTATTTTGGATTTCGTTCGTTGCAGTGATTATAGAATTATCTTAATCCCAATGTTGTCTAATCTCTTTGAAAATAAAAATAATACCGCGATGCCAATATCTTAAAATCACGCGAAATATATTAATGTGATGAACGAATACCTTGCTAATGACGAGTTTTTTTCAGTCGTCTTCATCAGGCAACAATTGAGAGAAATCGCGAGCAGAAGGTAATGATTTAATATAATATATTTTAATAGTACCTTCAAACCTAGTGTCTGTTATAACGACGGCAAATAGTTAAGAAACCATATTTTATACAAGTATTACTATTATTACGATTAAATGCGCCATATTATTAGCTTCCGCTCTAATTCCGATACCATTGATAAAAATAACTGCTCGTAATATACGAGTACAACCTAGTCGTCTAGGACATTTCAACTATGTTACAATAGGCTGGTTGTATTAGGTGTGTTGTTGCCTATAGGTATATAGGCAAACCATATAACTCTGACGTCTCCCTACTAATCTACAGAGTGACGGGACAGTAAGTGATGGTGAGTGAGATAGTAAAATTGGGTGAAATGAACTGAATATAACTATTTATTTAACCTTTTATTTTTGCTTATTAAATTAAAAATTTCGAATGTTTACAAAAATAAATGGAATACGTTCTTTTTACTACTAGTAGCTATAAGTTTTCATCATCATACTATCAGCCGATAGACGACCACTGCTGGACATAGGCCTCCCCCAATGAGCGCCATGACGACGATTTTGAGCCTTCACTATCACCATCACATCCACCGATTTCCTGCGACCGCTTCAATGCCATCGGTCCATAGAATAGGGGCCTTCCTACGCTTCGTTTTTCAGAACAGATCAGATCTATTTTACCTATTAGCCGTTACGTTAAAATTATTTCGATAAGTTAGTATATTTTGTTTTCTTAAATATTTTTTTATTTTTCATTCGTCTCGTCTCGTGATCTTTGGTGCAGAATTAAAAAAACATCGATAATCCAATTTCACTTACTCAAAAACACATCCAAATACCTCGATAACCGGCTAAGTACTTTAGCACTCACTGAATTCCTCACCAAATGTTTCAGATTATATCACACTTATCGTTATCATTCACAAATTTAAGTTAACGGATCACAGCGACCGCACTTTAAAATTATAACACGAAAATACTAAAATCTTTTTTTTATTCCTTCTAAAAACACTTAGCGCAGATAAGGTACAGCGAGAACACAAAATCTGTTTTAAGAAGCGAAGAGTCGATATCACTTCAAAGATTTTAAAAGAGACTTTTTGGTATCTTCAGATGGATTGTTAAGGGCGCACAAGACGTTTTATGAGGATTTTTCGTGATTATCTAAGTGACACGAGCGTACTTGATAGTGCCGGTTGGACAATAAATTTATATTGAGCCAGCGAACAAGTGCAGTCAGATTTACTGGTTATAACCACTCAAGGCGCGGGACAAGTACTAAGAGATAAGCGATTAGAGAAACAATAAGGTACTGCCGGCATATCATTGATGAATCAGAATCAGATTTTAATAAACATATTGGTGGACATGATTATTAAAATCTGCGCCATCTAGCCTGTAACTAAACAAAGCTTGTACTACGCAAACTAAATTATGAGGTCCTCCATGACGTACCCGTTAGCGGTGAACTTTATTAGCCAGAATAAAATACACTTAAACATCATTGTTTTGTAAATACATACTTGGAAACACCCAGACCTGGAACAACTATTTGCCGATCATGCAAACATTTGTCCCGTAATGGGTATCGCACCCGCAACCTCTCATTTTATAACCAGGCACTTGCCCACAGCGCCACACACACACATCACAGGGATTTTGAAATTATATAATACATAACTGTTGTAGATGCACATACTTAGTTCATAATGTTAAACTAATATCTGTTCTGTGGTTAAAGCATACATTTTCACAGTTTATTCAACCAGTATAATTAGAATAACAATACTTACTACCTAATTACGTATGTATCTATTTGATAATGAATTTTTTTTAGTGCAGAAAACTTTAACAGTCTAATTTAGTATAACAATACTAAAAAGAGTAAAGCACGCATCCGTGCCGTATGCAGTACGTAGACGTAATCACGCGCTTAGTCACGCAGCACAGAGCTGTGCGTTCAAACTTGTTTGGTGTGACGTCCAATAAGGAATTTCGTTGAATACAAACAACGTCATCACTGTACGCCGTAATGCAACATTTTCGTTTCGCTCTGCGTAGGATATAAGGCTGCTTGTCACTTGGGATCTGTAATGCGTAGTTACGCATTACGTCTACGTGTGTGCACGTCACGCAAGCGGTGAGCCATGTCTCTTAAAGTTCCATTGTTATGCAGTGTTCATACATTATTATTATTTAGTTTCTAGGTATAAACGAAGACCTGTAATTGACTTTCTGTTTATTATTTAGAAGTAATCTATGTGAAAAACCTAAACTAAACAGACAAAATAAATAAGAATAATAAAATATAATTAAAATATTACTGCGCAGTGGTTTACGTATTACGCGTGCGTACTCAGTCGGTTTTAATATTTAGATTATTAAAACTATTTTAAGCTATAAATATAATTACAAATTAGTGCGATCTAAGCGTAAAGTGTAACTGCCGCCAATAACAATTAAAAAATATCGTGTAAGCCCCGCACTAACTATTAAAATGTCGTATGCCATGACTCATGTGTGAAATAAATAATCAAGTATTCAATACACTGATAAAATGGTATCTTAAACGATCTGTTGCTTTGATTAACAATACTAAATACCTATTAGGATAAAAAAATAAAAAAACTGCGGTAAAACAATAAGTAATAAAATAAATATATGGGCGGAAACTTATACTATGGGAACCAAATTGTGTGATAATGTGATAAGTAAAGATATATAAGTATTTAAAAAGGGAGACCCTTGATTAAGCATCCCTCTTCGAACTTTACTTACTCCAAGTAGGTACTACATTAATATGCTCTCACTCTTACCACTGACTCTTCTGCTTGTGCCATAGACCACATAGACATCTTTCAGGCGATCTTGTACACTTGTGCTGGTATCATTCAATGCGTTTGCGCAACCGAGGTCGTTATACCTAAGTACGTTCAGGCAATCGACTCCTACTTTAGGGCTTCGGCGAAATTCTAGTACCAGCTATGTAATAAAGAATAAGTATCTTACGCCCGAATACTGAAAGCTTATTAATTGATGATGTTTTTGAAGTTCCTCGATACGATTTTGAAAAACAAAACTAACGACCTCTTAGCGTTTCAGTAGAATTTCACTGTAAGGCTGCGTTTCCACCAGAGATAGATGTGCGAGGATGTGTAGGGAGGGATGTGTTTGTTAGGAACCAATAGAATCACTTTATTTACCTAGCCTCGCTCTGCCCACTCTGCATACTGCACACTCTGCTCTCTCGCTGCTCTGTGTTGCGGTTGCGAGGGATGTATGTGGTTGTGTACGAGGAATGTGTGCTAGGGATGTGTGCTTTGGACGGACACAAGCGAAGAGATTGCTGTAACTATACAGTGTTTGTCAGCGCATACAGCCTCGCTACACATTCTCGCACCGCCCAGCTGCTTCGCACAACTTTGGTGGAAATGCAGCTTTACTACTTGGCGGCATTTATGTTGGTGTTCTTTTCTATCTCTGTCATCTTTCCACAGAAGATCCATAATTTCACCAAAATCTTTAATATTCTTCCCGAAGTTGTTGTTAGAAGGCAAAAACCAAATCTATCTCAATTATTGCTATTTATTTGCTTAGCTAGGTATATTGACCTGCGATGCGATGAAGCTTCTGATAAAACTGGTAAACGAGTTCTATTAAAAACGCTAAACTGGGATTTGTTTTTGTTTTGCAAGCGCTGCAATGCAACAGCGACACACACAGCAAGCTTAGTCCCTTTGGTTATTTCATTTAACCAATGATGGATTGATGGACAAACTGTTAATTTTCTTTTAGGTATTTGTGAAAATCCTTCATTTTGAGAACTCTGTACGACCGAATCAGAATAAGTACATAAAAGTAAAACATTTAGGTACATTCTGGCTTCCGCAAATCTTTTTTGTAAGCTTTTTTTATAAACTGTGATTTTAAAGTCCGAATTTTCATTTAGGTATAATATTCAAAAAGGCTTTATGCAAATTTGATTAAAGTTTTAATCGAAGTAAGTTAAACAACAGAATCGATACCAGTTACTGTGATTAGGTATGAACATTTACTAAATGTGGTGGTTGACACTATAAACAAAACAATCTATGAATCTACATAGTTTTTTACTATAGGCACTTGATTGTAGGAAGTTTAGCAGACACAAAATAAATAGGTGCAAAAAATAGTAGGTAGGTACAACATAACCTAGGTACGATGCCGAAGAACCCGGTTTGTAGATTGAATTCTTTTATGGTTTTAGTAAAGTGCTGACATCTAGTGTCGAGTAGCATAACTAGAGTAGTTTTCAACATATCTGATAGAGGGCGCGATAAAAATCTTAACTTTTGTTCATTATTCATACTCTTGCAAATTTTCCGGATGTTATTTTTAGCACCAAAAATAAGATAACATGGGCACTTGTCGATAATTTTTATCAATACGGCGCGCGCCGTATGGTGTGCCTACTATGTTATCGAATTCAATTCAATAAAAGATAGGAACGCTAAACTAACTAAGATACAAAAACCCAATAACTACTTATTGGGTAGAGTAATGCTCTTATTCAATAATAACCTGTAATTTCAGAGGCTTGCTTGGTTTTGTCTTTCCTTGTCTGTCATCCTTTTGTTAATTTACAAAAACTTAGCTTGTGAGTTTCAAATCTATCATAAACGTAATAGCTACTCCTAAAACAACATTACAGAGAGCTGCGTTTATGAAAGGAAAATTTTTTAGAGTAGTAGAGTTCTTTGTGATAGAGCTCGTCCAGGGAAGGACTACCACCATACCTATTTCTGCCGCCAAGCAGTAATGCTCGCATTGCTGTGTTCCGGTTCGAAGGGTATGGTTTCCGATGAAATTACAGGCACATGAGACTTACCATCTAACGTCTCAAGGTAACACGTAAGTGATATCTATGATGTTACATGCGTACTTAGGCTACGGTAACCGCTGACCATCAAGTGGGCCGTACGCTTGGTTACCACTTTAGTAGTATAAAAAAAAGGCCCTAAGTAGTTAGGTGTAGGTATAGGTACCTACTACTAAATTGCAATGATATATTTTTGCTGCTAAGTATTAGGTATGAATAAGGCCGTACAAGAGCTAAGAAGTTACTGAATTGCAACGATATATCTAATAATATTTGTGCCAAACCTTCATTTAAATATTGAACAATAAAATTTAGCATTAGTTCTGTTGTATAGTTCTGTTTTAATAAATATACTTAGGTATAAAGTATTTTTTTGTTAACCACAGAATTAACTTTATTGAGCCCAAAACTCAGACAAAATGAGTCAATAATAATAATATTATCAATATCTTTGGCCTAAAAATATTTTCAGCTAGACAACAAATTAATCAGTAATACGATGAATGAACGTAATAACTATGTAGGTACAGTAATTTCGTACTCATACTAGGTAGTATCTATTGATAACATTTTTAGTTCCTAAGTAGATAATCCAGTTAATAATTGATATTTTGCATTGGTAGGTAAGGTAAGTAGAAAATGCAAAACCCTTGCTAGAAGAATAAGAAAAAGCAAATAAAATAATAGTCTTTGGAAAAAATATTTTCTAAAGTTTTATTAAGTGCCTTCAAAGAGTGAGCACACAGGGAGTGTTTTTATGTATTGAGTTTCTAAGTGTTGTGTATTTCTCATTGGCAATCCTAAATAAATAAATAGATAAATATTAAAAACTGGCTGACCGCGCGGTTTCACTCGCGTTATTTTTCTCGCAATTTTCCATTTTTTCTCACCTTATAAACCTTCCCTGGACTCGCCCACTTAGCCCAATCGGTCCAGCCGTTCTCGAGTTTTAGCGAGCCTAACGCACAGCAATTTATTTTTATATAAATAAAAAATATAAAACCCATTTCAAATACTGGACTTTACACGAAATTACAGAACAGGTATAGAATAACTTTTTAAAACTGTTTTTGATTGTAAAAAGAAAGACATAACTGCTTGAGTTACTTTGATAAAAACATTGCACCATTGCATCGATGTACAAATACAAAATCAATGAATCAAAATGATGTTCATAATACGGCGTACAAGTTTTCACCTGGCAGTCGATGCCTGGCCTCACCTGACCATAGCATAGGTAGGAGTCCTCACTCCTCATATCAGTTGCAGTGTATGCGCATTCTGCGTGGCACTGCACTGTGCTTATCACCTCGTAATTTTACTTGCTACTGTGCCTTTCAAACCTAGACACAGTAATGCTTACACACCACTGCTTGAAGGCAGAATATAGGCACCGATATCCCACCAAAATGAACTCTTGCTGTAGAGTCCTATCATAGTGGTAATGATTAAATATATATAAATTTCAAATATTTTTTTATATCAGCTGTCCCTGATTTCGTTGTAAAGTTGCCATTATATTAGAAGGTATAGTTATTATTGTTGGCAGTTAGAAATATTGCAGGTCTATCAACCACAATTACCTACACGAGCCATTCTTCTTATAACACCAGTACAAACGTATTGCCAATGCATCTAGCGAGGAATGTCCACGGTCCACGCTAACAAACTCTCGCTCAATTGTACCAGTTAAACCGGTCGTGTCGGCGCGTTTTGATAGTGATAGGATAAGTACATAGTACCAAAAATACCAAAAAAGTCTGTCTTTATAACCATAGACGGATGCATGACAAAATGCGGAGTATGCGGGTCAAATCACGCTACATCAGAATTTTGGGGTTACATTTAAAATAATTGTTAACTCTAAATTTGGCAAATATTTGAAATGTTTCACGTTATGCTAATAGCCCAATAAAATTTGACCCCCTTTTGAACTAAAGGTCGTAGATTTTAATGAAGCAGCTGTCTTAAATGTGGATAGTTAATACCAAAAATTACAATAAGTAATTATAGCTAAGAAAGAGGTCTACTAGAGGGACTAGCCTTCGAGAATTCTGAGTCTTTGCTACTAGCTTGATAGGATGTATTTACTATTCTAAGAATGTACTTATTTACAAAAAATACACTGTGTATAATTCATTTTCAGTTACCTATATAATGTAGTTTCCATAGTAGGTACAAGTTTTGCTTTGCTTAGGCTGTACCTAACCTACTTATAAAATGTCCAACAATATTTCGACCTTGGTGGCGCAGTGGGCGAATGCCTGGTTGAGAAGCGAGAGGATGCGGGCTCGATCCCTGCTGCGGGACAAATGTACCTAATGAGTTTATCAAAAAAACGTAGTATGACTTTTTTTTCTGCGTGCTTTCTTTCGTATTATTATTCAATCATATTAGCTGGTTCCCATAGCACAAGTTTTGGTTAGTTTTAAGCTAGATATTATTACTCGGTTAAAACTATGTCAGTCCAGAGTTGGCCACTGACTTATAACATTACTTATTTATTACTATTATGTGTTTTAAAAACATTTTATTTATTGTTCTAATGTATTTGATATCCTCTCGAGACATCTTGGGTGCCAGAAACGGCAATAAAGACCAAGGCTTTTAGAGGTTTTTTATGTAGATGACGATGAGGATAACTGCACGGTCTGACAGTCACTGTTGAGTGGTAACTCAACGACCGTAATAGTGGTCAGCATCAGACTTTTCCTGGTAAAATGACGATGCGAGAACCAGTTACGGTGCATATCTCATAAGTTTACAGTTCCACGCAATTAATTTCAAGGTGTAAGCAAGATAGTAAAATCAGAAGAGCCTAGGTCTTTATACATAGGTTAGTAGGTAAAGATATCAATGAAATAACTTATTAGCTAAGTACGTTTATGAATATGGACCAAAAACTTTGGTACGTCTACCTAGCAATGTTTTAGGAAAAAAACTATACGCTGGCTGTACAGAAATATATTAATTACTAAAATCCCTCCCGTGCTTCGGAGGGCACGTTAAGCAGTCGGTCCCGGCTTTTTCAAAGTTGTTAGGCCATGACAGAGGCCTTCGGGCGGAATAGAAACTCTGTCACCAGAGTTGGCCACTGACTCAAACGAACGAACGAACTAAAATATGTATTACTAAAATTTTAAGTTAGGAAGGTAAAGTCGAGGCGATGGTGTTGGCAATAAACAATATAAATAAAATGATTCTAAATTTTATCATGGTATTTATAAATACAGGAAGGAAATAAAATACTGTCGATTGTATGAAATACAATTAGGTAAACGAAGATTGAAATAGATGACCTCAAACAATAAACAACTGTACTTAATGATATTGTAATTACCGCTACAGACAATAATTGCATTGGACAAAGTCCAACATCGAATGATATTTGCCAATAGATTTTCACTCTTAATGCATCATGATAAGGTTATAATTATTTTGTATTGATGTATTAGCGTTGCAGTCTTTTCTTGACCTGCCGACAGCTGGTGTAAATTATAAGCACACTTACTTTGAGTACTTAGTGACTGGGTTGCCAATTTTTTAGTGTACCTAAGGTATTTTTTTAATTTAATATCAATTATTCCGTAATAAGAACAGACACACTTCGAATAATCATTTTTAGGAGAGTTTAAAATATAATAGTTTAAAAAAAACATATATCTAACCTTAAATTATCCAGCTAAAGCACCTGGTTATGACTTCTAAACTGTAAATTTCAAATAATGATAATTACATTACTAATTTCTTGAAATCCTTGTTAAACTAGTAACATAGTCAAAATAATTTATTTTAAATTGCTTATCTAACAAATTCATACTACTACTTGCAGTTACTTATCTACTCAGTATTTTATATTATTTAAAATAAGGATTTATTAAAAAAAAATAACTATTAACTCCGAAACACATACAAAATTGAATGGTCGTGCATGCAGCATGACCACATTTGTAAGACCTTTGTGTCACGGAACAATAAGTTCTATACTGATGGAAATAACACAGCCCATAGTTAAATTTAACGTTTAAGTACCTACCTTTGTAAATGGTCTAAATGAATAATTGGATCTAAAAATAGATTCCAACCAGGGATGGGCATAGCGATAACTGGTCAAACTCGTACCAACTGAGCATATATCTGATCTAAATATAGCTGAATGAAAGTCGGTCTATGATATTTAAATTAATGATTTCAATGTTTCTACTTTTATTGATTTGAGTTTTCATTTGAATCGAACCACACAAGAAAAACGTAAGTTATCAACTTAATATAAGTGTTAATGGTCATTTGTGTTTTTTCTAAAGTAAGTTTAATAAGCAACTATTCATTACAGAAAAAGTAACCCTAATATTACTATATTAGAAATAATAGCCGTTTTTAAACTTCTTGATGGACCATTTGAAAGTTTTAGTTATAGGTAAAGGCACTAGGACTACTCACAAAGACTTTGTATAAAAAAACTGAAACAATGCAGAGTATGCATGTTTAGGAGATCCTAAACATGTATACTCTGCCTTTGTGAGTAATCCTAGTGCCATAAACTATAACTAAGTCTTTCAATTCTAAACACATCTATCTTCCTAGGGGCTTATTTATAATCATACTGTACACACCTGCCAGCTATCTGTTATTTCATTCAGTCATTTAAATATTCATCATCTTTGTTCATCGACATGACAAGGAAATACAATACTTAGAAATCCGCTAGAATGACAGTTTGTTTTACGAGTTTTTTAATAAAGCATCCTTTCTCATGTATGTAGGTGTTATTGCCCTAATTATTAAGTAATTCGGCCGCAAAAGGCTTTACAGTCTGGTTTATTGCCAGCAATAAACCTGATTTCAACGCTAAAATATACTCAAAAACATTTACAATCTTCATCTTTGGAAGATTTTAATTGAAACAGCAATCCTTTTTGATCTTTTTATAAAGATTAAAAGGATAAAATATTTAATTTGTATAATCCTCAATGATAATTATTGCTCGTTTAGAAAATGCATTCTACTTCTTTTAATTATTTTTACATTTTAACTCCAAGAGCAAGGCCAAGTTTATGCATGTATTTTCTATTCGAAAAATGTATGTGCGCCTATGAAACCGGCATGTCAAATAATCAAGAGATCCAAAAAACATTATTGTGCCTCCCATAGCCTTTTTGTTTGTGACAGCGGGTTGAAATACATAACATAAACTTAAAAAAACTCTACCTTAGGTGGGGCAAAGTGACTTTTGTTTCCGCCTTTTGACAACTCTGTTTGAGAACTGAAATGCCAAGCACAGTTTATTTGCGGGTTTGAGTAAAATGCCAAGATATTTCCTCGCTTGCGTAACACGTACCTAATACCTATCGCATTATGTGAATATATTTGCATCGGAATAGCAGAGATAAGCCAAGAGGTTCTCTTGGTATGCAGTTTTACTATGCATGCTTAGCTATAACCACAGAACAGATATTATTACTACGTAACGTAATCATATTAAAATAGTATTAAATATTCCCGCCAGAGTCAGGACTTGTGAATGTTTGTGGTTATTATTTATATCTTACTCTTCGCTCTAGGTCGTCTTGCTTCTCTGACTTTGCCTTCGCGCGTGGTACCTAATATAAAAAGTCATCATCATCATGACAGCCTTCTAATGTTCCCGTTGCTGGGACACTGGCCTACTCTCAAGCGAGAGTGATTGGGTCTTAATCCACCACGCGGACCCAATGCGAATTGGTGGATGGCACATGTCTTTCGAATTTTTAGTTCTTGGACATGCCGGTTTCCTCACGATGTTTTCCTTCTATGAACTAATATCACCTATTCCTATTATAGATTAAACTAAAAATATCCAAACATTTGGATTCGGTATAGTCTCTATTATTAATACTAATATTGTTATTTTTTTTTTCATGAATTATACGATATATTACTAATAATATTAAAAAGAGGAAAGATTTGTATTTTACAAACAAAAACGACTGGTCAGATTTGAAATATTATTTTACCATTAGAATGCTACATTATTCCTGAGTAGCTTACGCTATATTTCATGTCCACTCGTGCGAAGTCGGGACAAGCCGCTAGTTACAAATAAGTACAACTAATGTAACTATTTGCATCATAAAGATCAGTTTGAAAGTTATACGACAAGGGTTGTTCAACTCTTTAGTGTGTCTTAATTCCAATTTGTTCCAAGCAACAGGTGTTTTCTTTAAAATAGAAAATTTTCAAATAACGCTCTTGCTTTCTCTGTTTCGCTATCTTTCCTGGTGAAACGAATGTTGTTTAAATAGTTTTGGATATAATTAATAGAAGTTGGAATAGCAGACATTTCATTTGGGTGAATGTTCACTTGGTAAAAGTTTTTTATTTTTCATTCCACATTCACACGACATAGATGAAATGAACATTTATCTTCTATATGATTGCTTTATTTTATCCCGCCCGTTCATTTTATAAAGGCTGGATATTTTAAATTTTATGATTCTTTATAGTTTATTCTTGTGTAGCGGGACCTTCTTATCTTTATTTTATGTATTTTCTGTAGTTAAGTCTGCGCCACATCGGTCGTCAACGATCATCAACGTCAACGTCAATCGAAAAAATAATAAATATAAAAAATATTTCAACGATCAAAATAATTGT
Source organism: Colostygia pectinataria (assembly GCA_951394395.1). Taxonomy (NCBI): domain Eukaryota; kingdom Metazoa; phylum Arthropoda; class Insecta; order Lepidoptera; family Geometridae; genus Colostygia; species Colostygia pectinataria. The sequence goes on from OX596363.1 coordinate 6,894,805, forward strand.
TAACAAGCCTTTACTTAATTTCGTCCCCAGAATCACTTTCATTGTTTTTTTTTCATTAAGTTTGTGGTTTCAAGAATCCAAAAATAGCAACAAAGTTTGTTATAGCCTATAGTTCTTTTTAAATTGCTAAAAAAGTCACGTTTAGTGTCTCAATATGACACGGTTACGGATGTCTTTTGTAGTCCTTTTTCGTCTAGTTACAAAATAAACCGAATTTTAAACATGTATGGTAGGTATTTTCTACACTACACTAGTTACTTAGTAGTTTGGTTCTGAATTTGCCACAAGCTATTTGCATTCAATGGCTGATATTGCTTATGTTCGAAATATCGTGACTTGGAATTAGTCGTCTTTAAGTTGATACAGGTCGAAACCTTCTTTTAAGTTCATTTTTTGTTCTTTTTTATTATTTCACCAAAGAAGCGGTGAAAGCATATTTCATGGTTTATTATTATCTTTCATTATATTAAAAATTTTTTTTTTTCTTTGAAATAGCAATGAGAAAGTATAGGCTTACTAAGGGGCCTTTTTCATTATCATATTATAAACTACTGTATATAAAACTAAACTATAAAACGGAGAAAACCGTTCTATAATGTGCTCCTGCTAGCCGCACTGATTTATGTTTATTTATTTCATTGCTTCATTGCATATTATAAATACAAGATTTATTATATTTATATTTAGTCACGAGCGCACGATTTCACCCGCGGTTTTTCAGTTTTAATGCTATCCCACACTAACAGTATTTTTATAAGGATAAAAAGCCTATGTGTTATTTTAGCATTACAAATTTTATCACAATCGGTTAAGTCGTCACGAAGATACGTGGTAACAAACATTACACACGCCAAAGATTTCTACATGTATATAGTCAAAGAAACACGCAGACTCTCGCATTAGTAATATTATTAGGGATATAATAAAAACGAATCGTGTATAATGTATATTAGGTATAGAGTTCAATTTAAAATACTTGCTGGATGTCATTCGAAAGTCAAAACTATTTCGTCTTTATTAAAAGCTTTTTGATGAAATGCGCTCATTCCGCCGCGTTCTTTGTACTGATTCATTCAGATATAATTAGGTTTTAATGTATTGATTATTTTTTTATTATTATATTATAGATTTACTTACAAAATTAACAACAGAGTAGGCCCCTTAATGATGGAAGACGACATCGTGGTAGACCCAGACTTAGATGGCGGGGTGACCTGGACTCATTTGATAAGTATTGGTCCTTTAAAGCACATGACCGTACTATATGAAAGGGGGATGCGGAGGCCATTGCCCTGCAGTGGGATGATACAGGCTAATAATAATAATAATAATAATAATAATATAAGATATTTACTTCCGAAATTAAATCTCAAACAACTATATTAGAGGACGCGACACGCGGGCGGCGGGCAAAAGAAATATACATGAAAAAAGTACTAATAAGTACATTTTTTACAAGGCAAGTTATCGAAATATAATCTACATTCCGTGTACAAGCGTAGCGTTGCCAATAATGTTAATTAGCAGAAGCACTAATTTAACTAACTTTTGGCTTCCTGCGAGTAATTTTCTTCCTACGCAAAATTATTAGTCTAACGGTGATTTATAGTTTAATAGACGTGTTTGATCTATCGCCGCTATTCATTTATATCTTTGCACCGTTTCAGACATCTTATAACACAGACTAAGAAGTACCTACTGGTTATTGGTCGAAACAGATTGAGATGTTTATACAAAACTGATGTATAGGTAAACTAACCTATGCGCTATTGGTTTCTTTAACTTATTACCTACTTTATTCAAATACCTTATACTAGCGTGACTCCTTCGAAAGAGGATGGTGGGACATTGCGAAGGAGAGAGATGATTGGAAAGATTTGGGGGAGACCTTTGCCCAGCAGTGGGACGAAACAGGTTAACAAAAAAAAAATATACTAGCGTGGTGAGTGATTGCATGGTAGAGAAGCGAAAGGACGCGGGTTCAATCCCCACTTCAGTACAAAATGCTTGCATGGTCTGCCAATTATGTTCCTGTTCTGGTAACTTCTAATATATTTACAAACTTCTTTGTATATAAACAAAAAATATATTTATCACGTGCAATAAAAATGTATATGTATATAAATAAACTGTAAACTAACCATAAACTGGCAACTTTTCAAAATCTAAACTTATGATGTACAAAAATAGGTTATCTAGGTACAATAATGTTGTATCAAAGACTACAATGCTGCGTAACGGTAAACATAGACTTTTAATTATTTTTTATAACCAAGCAACGTGGATTGTTGAACCCTAATGTTGTTACAAGAAATTTCTAAATTGAAAATAATTATCTTGGTGAATTCGGAAATTTGCTATAAATCACTAATTAGTGGTTACTGAAACTGATTTATAGCATATTTCCGAAACGTTCTTGTTATTCATGCTAAAAGAGTCAAATGCTATTAAATTAGAATGTTGTAATGTCTTTTAAAAAATGTATAGTCTGCATTATAGCAATCCATAAATTCGTATTAGCAATTCGAGCTGAATTTTCAACATCTGCTAAAAGCAATCAGCCAATATTTATAAAACATCATCGTTACGAGTCCATTAGCTAGACGTGCTTAAATACTGAGATGTAATAAACTGTTATTTAGAGCGAAGTTTATTTTTATGGAGCATTCATTCATACAAAACAGCTAAGTAAGTAGGTATAGAGAGTATTATGTAAATATTATTATCACGTTAAAGTTATACGACAGTATTTTTTAAGAAAAAATAAGTATGCAACACCAATACTATATAATTCACAAGACAACAACTAAATGTCTTATCGTAAATATTTTTACAAACCTTAAAGCCTTAGAAATTTTACGTGGTGGTAGGACTATTCAGCGAGTGTTCGTCTTAGTGGGTAACTGAGAACGTACGTCAGATATTCTGCCTCCAAGCAATAGTGTGCAAACATTACTGTATTTAGGTATTTAGGTTTGAAGAGCACTACAGCAAGTGAAATAATAATAAAAAAAAAATAGATTATTATTCTAATTATTTAGTCACTCTCAGGGTGGAAAGCGCAGTGCAGTGCCGCGCAGAACTTTAAAACCCAATTAGCGTCCGCTTAGCGCCAAGAAAAAACTTGACAGAAATAAAAAAATATTTATCAATAAATTACTATCATTAAGCCAATGAAATCTTGCGAAACGATAACCAAAAAAATCTTAGACCTGTGAATTTTGCTCTTAGCATTGATAAATTTATTACAACTGACAGTCTCTTAATTATTTACCGATAAATTAACCTTGAATATAATAATTAATTGGCGTAATAAAAAAAATACTGCAAGAATTAATTCAAATTTAAAGCTATAGCGAGTAACAGTTTATAATTACGATAAGTAATCGTTTTTTTTTAAATAAATAACTTATTTATTCTAAACATGATTGTATGTAAATAGTTACTTTGAATTAGTATGGTACTCTAACCACGTGTCTTACCAAAGTACCTACAACAAAACGTATTTTGAATAGATGCATTATTCATTCCAACAAATTGCGACCCGTAGGAATACACGGTAGTAACGTACCTTCTTATAATGTATATTAGGTTGTTTTAAAGTCAGTGAAGGCAGAATTTGAAATTTAGGCAGTTACAAAACACCTTATTAAAATTTAAAATTAAGCCATATAAAAGCAATTCATTGCGAAATATTGTTTTTTTTTTCCAAAATTTCGTTGAATTATTAATAATAATACCTACATAAAATATTGGGGCTGACTGTCGAGAGTTCTTACGAAAGAAAATATCGAAACCAAAACCTAAAAATATTTTTTTTTTATGTCAGCAAGTGACAGGACAATCAAGGCGCCCACAGATGCAGTTCCAAAGCCATAAAGTTTGTAAGTGTTTACGTGGCACTGCACTGCGCTTATTTGCCCAGTAATTTCACTTTCTACAGTGCCTTCCAAACCAAAACACAGTAATGCTTGCTGTAGAATATCTGACACTGTGGTGGTACCCACCAAGACGGACTCTTGCTGAAGAGTCCTACCACCGGGCAATTGTGATGTAACATTTAAATTTATCTATGTTGTTTTGTTGTTAATAATATACATACTTTAGAATAAGCTAGATTAAGTGGCAGTGGACAAGCCATAATATATATATAGCTAGCAGAACCGATAACCACTGGGGAATAAAGGTTCTCGAATGGCGAATTATAGAACGGCCCCTCACTCCATGACTGATTATAATAAAGCTGGGAAGTCGATGGTAAATGCTAAAAATCGGTCGTCATGGCACTCTTTTGTGGAGACTAATGTCCAGCATAGACGTCTATTAACTGATGACATACATAATAAAATATAATAGCAGAAAACCCTCGAAAAGTAAGTATAAATCGTCCAAAAAAAAAAAAAGCAAACAAAGAATCCACTAAATAAAACGCGCCACTATCCGTAACTAAGTGACCTTGATGCCAGATAAAAAACTATGCTATTATTAAATCCAAAGGTTAAATCAGTGAAATCTTAGCAATAGGTTTATACCTTAGCCAAACCACTGGTCAGCAAAATCTTATCAATTCTCTTACTAGTATTAGTAGGTTCTACTTGAGTTTGGAGATATCTCTAAAAGATCTCACTAATAAAAATTTAAATGCTCTTACTCGTAGTAGACGGTTGAATCGGGACTAATTTTTGAAGTGAAACAGGAATTTAATGTTTTCGTATGAACGCGTCGTATGGAACTAGATATCACCGATTTTCACTTTATAGATACACGCTCAAAACTATCTAATAGATGAGATATGAGAAGATGCATTTACAGAAGATATATTGACTGCTTGTTTTTTTTGTGTAAGTATATATAATATAATATAGTATTTTAATTGATATGTAGGTACTTATGTATAATACGGCATACAATGTGCGACAAAAGCAGATTTATTCATCTGGGCCGAACTTTCGCGAGACGAATATGGCATAGATAATAATTAATTCATAAATTAGTGACCGACCAAAGCGACTTTGTTTAATACTATAGTAGACTAGAAATGCTACTAGTAGAGATCGAGATATGTGCCTATTACGTGCCTACTTTAATACTTAATCATTTTTTATACCTTTGTTATATTTTAGGCTTATTCAAATACTGTACATTTATTAGTAAAAACGACTAATGTAACTTTATAATGTGTAACCTCCTTCATCCTGTATAGATCACTTAACATTATTGATTACTATGCATCATAGAGGATGGAATTCTTCAACGTTCCGTGTGTTTACCCAACTCTCTTGAGTCACGTACGAACAAACAGGACCTTTTGAGGCATACACATTGCAGTAATACCATGAGATGGTAAATAGGCGAAGGACAGCCTGAACATAACCAGATCAACAACATCCACGCTCCTTTGAAAAGGTTTTACAATATGGCCACAGTCCCTAAATGGAATATCACGATCACTGTGGTGAGGTTTGTATCTAGTTAGAAATATAGACCTCTAAATTGGTGGAGATAAAAATAAGCATTATGTAAGGTCTTTGATTATTAGTGCGCGATATTCAAAGAATATGTTCCACAGACAAACAATTTCGAGTGAATAAATTAATGTTCCACAGACAAAAAAAAAAATCGAGTGAATCAATTACGTTTTTCTGGTCAATTATTAATTATCCTTATTGGAAATCAAAAGGGGAGCGCGTGGCGCATATCAATGACAATGAAAAACCATAGGTACCTACATTATTTTTTTTATTCATAGGTGAAACCTGTTCCTTGAATATCGCGCACTAATAATCAAAGACCCTGTATAGATGGGGAATACAAATGATGAGTAATAAGCTGTTATAAACTGCTTAAAGATAATAATCAAATATTTTATCAAATCAAATATATTTATTGCGTAATATATGTACATATAATAACAAAAATATGATATTACGCAATAAATATATTTGATTTAAGTAATTAATATTTTTAATAAATATATAATTGATGAAATTTTTTAATGCCACTAATATTATAAATGCGAAAGTAATTATTATATTTGATATAACTATAATATAATCATACCATTTATACTGTATTAGGAATCCCTACAGCATGAACTATACCTACTTGATAGAATGGTGCCCCTAAACAAAAGACTTTAGCGAATTAGAAATCTTGAGGTGAAAAGGCCTTTTAGTATTTATTGGTTATGTACATTTAGAAAAATGCTTTAAATTATACGAAAAACACAGATCTAAGTTATTCGCATCGCATCTCAGTTACGATAAATTGCAACACGATCGATTCAATTCGCCCAAATGGCCTTGCTATCTATCTGTTGATTCTACTGAATTTAAACCACAGTAGATACCACAAGACGCACACCGCACACGTGGTTGAAGTTAACTCAGTTTCTTATCTAAGAGGCAAAGTATTTGGGTCACTAAAGACAAGATGAAACTTATGAACTTCAATTACTTTATTACAGCAGGTAGGGTGGAAATAATCTAAAATAATATGTGATAAATAGTGTGTCTACATCTAGTGTGGGCAGAAAGGATAACCAATTATGTTGAATGCGTTGCCACTTTAGTGGTATAAAAAAAATTGCTCAGGTTCAAAAAATCACTCAAATGCTGCATGCATCTAAGTATTTTGAAGGACCGCAGGCAGTTTCAAAAAATTACGCTTAGAGGCGTCGGCGTCGTCGTTTTAATTTTATAGTTCCTTAACTAGTTTTCACAAAATACACACTTAAGAAATACAAAATGTATACTTAGTTAATTAGATAGGACCTAACTTGCTAAACTAACTTATTATTAATTTATTTATTGTAGGTAAGATGATTAAGGTCTCATTTCAATTCATCGCTTGTTTTTCTCTGATTTTCATACTATCCTTTTAATATAGTTTATGCCCATGGCATAAATTAAAGTCTGAACATGATTTTGATTTTAGTGTCTAAATATTTGCCACATGTTTTTCTAGATCAAATACCCAACCGTTAGTGCACACTCCCATTTAGCGACCGCGACTACGACCGCGACCACGACCCGACTACGAGTACGATACCACATTTTGTTAGTTTGTTATGTTATCTGTGGTAATGTGTGTGTGCATAGTTTTAGGCGACGAATTTAGGCCATCGATCGAGTTAGCAGTTTGTGATGCGCGAACACAATTTAGTTCGAAAAAGCTCCATTGCGCATCGAAACGGCTAACTTCACGATGGCTGAGACCCAGATCCGTCGAGAGAACTAATACTTAAGTGTTAAAAAGAATAAGTTTAGTGCCTATATTTTAAATAATGGTTGCGAGTCACAATAGACTTCGTCGAGTTCGTTAACGTTGACATGAGTGTATAGTTCTCTCGGCGGATCTAGACTTCCGTGAAGTTAGCCGTTTCGATGCGCAATGGAGCTTTTCAAAGTAAATTGTGTTCGCGCATCACAAACTGCTAACTCGATCGATGGCCTAAATTCGTCGCCTAAAACTATGCACACACACATTACCACAGATAAATTGTCTTTGCGCATCACAAACGGCTATCATCACGGAAGCCTAGATCCACCGAGAGAAACCTACATCCGCCGAGAGAACTATAACAACGACGACGAATGGAGTCGCGACTCTTAATATTTCTGAACTTCAAACTTTTACTAAAAAAAATATTCAAAACTGCGTAAGTGGATACCTACTTAGCATAAAATTAAATTTTCGTTCGAAATTGAAATATTTATTTGCATAGATAAACAATAACTCTAATATTGTTGTGTGCAGTAAAATTTATAATGACGGCGCTCTACTGGCGCCAAAAAATCCCATTTTAGGGTTCTACAGTTCAACGAAGAAAACCTCCAGTCTGTCGTCATAAAATAGGAATAACCCAATCAAAATACAATTTAAGTAATAAATAAATAAAAATGCGTGAAAGCCAAAGATGTTTTCTTGCCAACAGACTTTGGAACCCGAACCGATTCTTCTAGCGTTAGCTACGAAGAAGAGTTTCAGCATTTTGTATTATAATGATTAATAAAGTTCTATCAAGTATGCATTTATAATTTAATTTATGAATAACTTAGCTGCCGTGTTAATTAAATAGGCATAGGTAATATAATAGTGTAGAGATTTTAGATAGGTTAATAAAATAACATAGATACTTTAGTAACGAAATCTGGATAGCAACATACTTAATAATTATTTTAATCATCCTAATTCATTATCCATTACATTAATGATTATTTTTTTTATCCATATTTCATTAATCACACTATGTTTGGATGTTTGTTCCTCTATAACTCGACAACTACTGAACCGATTTGGTTGTTACAAACATAAATAGATTATGACCGGGAATATTACTTTATATTCCGAAAAAAAATACGGTTCCCAAGTTACACGCAAACGAAGTCACTAGCAACAGCTTAAAATAAGAGTTAATAAAGAAAATATACTAAGTACTTATGGCTAATTTATGTGGTCGCATTTGAATATAATAGGCCTAAGTATTTGGTAATCTGTTTACTTATCAACGTTTGTTTACGTGCTTGTGTGAGCATTATACTTACCTACCGCCAAGCATAAAATCCACCTGGGTATTAAGATTGTAGGTTGCAGGCTTGTAAATGTAGAAAACGGTAAACAAGACCCGGTATGAAGTAGCAATAGGGTTTGAACCGTGTAGGTACATAACTATAAACTGCTGATTAGGTAGGTACATGTACCCGCCATTACAGAGCGATCTATTTATAGAATCCGCACAGAGATCACGTCTTTGTCTGCTGTAATGTAAACGCTATCATTTCGTGACTCTGCAACGAATTGTTGATCAAAACGTTTAATAACCTATAATAAAACTTACCGGAACGAACAATAACTGGCCCCGTCATTTTGCCTCTCATGCTCTCACAAAAGTTTATTTTCACACTTTGTTAGGTTAGAACATCACGTCATTTTGACAGGTGACGCGGTGTCCGCCACCTTGCACGATGGGAGCCGGGTTTGTTCCCGGTGAAATCGCGTGTTGTTACCGGAATGACATAGTTTGGGAGCGATTTGCGTCGGGTTCTCGCGGCCAATGAACGGCACAGGCCACGGTTTCCAAGGTCAGGCCGGCGACGCCGCCGGTAGGCAGAGGGCAGCACTGTCGCGACGCGAGCGGCGAGTACGCTGCCCGTATGGCAACTAACAGAAACTGTGCTCGCTGGCGTGATGCGCCGATAAGCGGTATTATGGAATAAATAAAAACCGATGAGATGTGAATATCAATGAATGCAGGCTACTGCGCTTTGGTGTTCAGTTTTTAAGTAAGTAAAAGGAATTGCTTCAGATCCAGATTTCTTAATTTTCTATTTGCACGTTCAGTTTATGTAAGTATATTGAATGTTATTAAGCGTTAATCTTTGGTTTATTTTTTACTTTAGGTAAAAGTATCTAACTACCTAATTCGTAGTTAGGATTTTTCTTGCTTAATGGGTTATGCAAGGATGATAATAATCATGATATAAATAACAGGACTAACCTTAAATGTTGCAAATCCTCACGGTTAATCGGTTAAAATTATTTTTTTTGAATCACTCACTGTATAACCATTAGGCAAAAAAAATCTCATTTCTGTGTTCCGGTTCGAAGGGTATGGTTTCCGGTGAAATTACAGGCACATGAGACTTTCCATCTAACGTCTCAGGGTGGTAACATGCAAGTGATATCTATGATGTTGCATGCGTACATAGGCTACGGTAACCGCTGACCATCAAGTGGGCCGTACGCTTGGTTACCACTTTAGTACCATAAAAAAAAATCCACTGAAAACTCTCAAAACAAATAAAAGAAGTCTAATAATTATCTGTTCAAAACAAGCCAAGTCTATTTTTTAGAACTTCAATTCATTTGCATTCTCTCCGTGAAAACACGATAACCTACTTAGAGGTTAGGACGTAGTAGTACTACCCCTACACCTACAACAACAAATTTCTCAATGAAATTGTTTCTTGAAAATTAATATTGGGAATATCATCACGGGACCTAGTCAAATGATAGCTAGGTAAATAAGTAATACAAACGTTTTCAAGATTTCACTTCTTAATTTTTATCATAGAGGAAAAGACATCTTGTTTTCGTTGGTTAATTCTGCTACTAGACACTAGATGTCTTACCTATACGTCTTCCTTCGTTACATCTTAAATTGTGATATTTTTTGATGTCACAGAATAATAAAATGTAATGTTCTGAAAAAAAAAAAAAATTGCCTATAAGTTTTCTACCCCCTTACTTATACACACTGTCTTAAAACATTTTTGAGTAATGAAACAATAAACAGAGCTACCAAATTAAACTCAAACTAAGCTGAACAGTGGGACCTCCACACCATTAGACCATCAAGAGGACACTGGCATTTATTTAATTCGACCAAGCTCGAATAGACGCTCTTCTCCGAACAAATCGTAGTTTTACTCATAAAACTATCGTGAACTATATCATACATTTTACAAACGGGTGTTTCCACGTACCGGTATATCGGTGAAGAGGTACCGACACTGTTTCGACTCAATTTCGAGAGCCGCAGCCCGCAGTGCATATCGCGACGCGGAGGAGGACGCTCGCCGTGTCATTCAACCCTGATGAAGACTCTCGAAATTGAGTCGAAACAGTGTCGGTACCTCTTCACCGATATACCGGTACGTGAAAACACCCGTTTGTAAAATGTATAAATCGTAGTTATTCTCGAGCAAACTGACAGTTTCTTTGTATCTGACATTTCTTACCTACTCTGCCACAGAACATTTAAAAATTGTAGGAAAGTCCGGACTTTCCGTGCGCTTCTATGCCCGTTTTGGGCGTAACCTCCCCTATTGTGCCGCCACCAACCCTTATCCGTGTGTGGTGGATTTAAATTTAAAGACCCAATTAATTTCGCTCGCGGCTCGTCAGTGTCTGGGCAAAAGAACATAAAAGCCAAAAAATCCAATTTAGCTATTTTACCTGCGATCCCTGCAATGAAGTTTCTGTAAATATGATAAATAATTGCGCTAGCTGCATTAGTTGGCACAGCAAGCTAGGCCTCTCATGCCTCTCATCTTGGCCTGTTTTTTGCCACTCATTTCGACCAATGATGGACAACCTGTCAAATCTTATTTTGTGAAAGTCCTTCAGTCACTGTTCAATATGAATAACTCTTTACGACCAAATTAAAATACGAGTAAAAAATTAACTTTATGGCTTTGGCAAATCTTTAAAAGCTTTTTTATAACTTGTGTTTTTTAAGGCCGAGTTGTGATTAAATTAAAACATTAAAAACGGTCTTTTTACCGAAGAACTTTTTTAAGCCTTATTTTACTAAATAAGGCATAAGAAAAGTGTTCCAAGTTTCAAGATTATCATTTAGTTTTTGGAAAAGGACATTATTCGGATCAGATCATGCAACTATTGTAGGGAAATGTCCAAACGATATGTAGGTACCTATCAATCATCCACCAATCCGCATCGGTGCACCTCGTAAACCTAAATTATTTAGCTCGTTATGTACCTAGTACCTACTTATGTACTTGAATTTAAAATAGCACATACCTTACCTTACCACAGAATATAATTAAGGCTTAGTTCGTGACTATTATCATTAAATATTTGTTGTTGCGTGTGGAATGATATCGAAAATCTGTCTACAAAATACATATCTAGCATACCATAATTATATAACTAGCTACCAATGGCTGCTCAAAGTAACATAAGTAGTAGTATACATAAGCTTATAAATCAGTTAATAGCATTACTTCTAAATAAACATTACTATTATTTATTTTTATTTAACTACTGTTTCATATGACTATTTCTAATTTAAAATTCTGTTATATATATTTATTTTTCTAGTTAAGTATGTTAAAATTTAATTTTGGATAGTAAACAGTAAATATAATTTTGCACGTCATGACAAATGGCTGAATGTGTTTAGCACCTATGTTTATACGAGTACATAACAACTGTATCATCTACCATATTCACTGCAAATAAATATCTTTATATCTTTAATAAATAATATTTAAGACATTTATACTTAAACTTAATAAACGTATTTTGGACAGATATATCTGTCCAAAATGTATACGTTTCCTTAAGTTCCTAACTAACACGCTAGAAAATGTTATAATTATTGTCCCTGTTCTTGTCGAACAAACTAAAAATCAGACCTAGGAAAATATCAAAGGATAAATCAAAATGCAATTGTTTTATTTCAAGATTTTTATTTAAAAATAAATTATTGTAGTACAACTTGCACCAATAACAACAAAATTTTGGTTTAAACAACATGAAACCTCAACTTTCGCTCAAAGCAACTTATTCTGCATTATTAATTACGTTTAAGATTATAAAATTAAAACTACGGTGCGATAGGACCTAGGTTAACGTTGCTTTACGTATTTATTTATCCTATTTCATTTTAAAACCGCAAAAACTCTCAACATTCAACGCAACGGAGATTCAACCTAAGGCTTAGATTACACGGACAATTGAATTATCTAAAATGTGACCGGAGCAGGCTTATGACTAAGCCACACGAGCAGTTCTTCCATCGTTATAATATTATGATGGTATAAGGTATACTGCTTGGTTTTCAGATAAGTTTCAGAAATGTTTTTTGAGAAGTTACAATATCGTCGGTGTAATCATAACCAAAATTGGAATCAGATTCCGCTAACACTAAACCTATTTCATAAAAGCAACCCCATACAAACAGAGTTCAAACAAAAAACTGATGACATTTATACTTTAGATTATACGAAAAGAAATAACAAAAACAAGAGAAAATCATGATTAGATTATGATTTTTGGAAAGAGTGAAACACGCACATTGCCTGAAGGTACACCATAATGTACCTAATTTTCAGATTCAAAGGCACAGTACAATTTACTTAGCCTAAGTGTTTGTTTACGAGGTACGGTAGGTAGGTCAAATGTAAAAGCTAGCCATCAGCTCAACAAAGCAAATATATTTTATTTCCTAAAAAATACCGATGATAAATCCAAACTTCATGTTATCCTAACATTTGCTGATCGCACTTTGTACTCTACGTAAAGAGAGTTAAGAAATAATTTTCTATGTCACGAATTGTAAATTCACACCAGAACAAGAAAAATAATATCTCCTTTATTAAAATCCTCGACAAATAACTTACTACGGTCTGTGAGTTTTCTGCGAATAACACAATAATAACCTAACCATAAAATATATATATTTTTTCCTTCAACTCAAGCAATAAAATGAATACTGTTGCATCAAAATATTGGGAAGAAAAAATAACAAACATTAAAAACAGTAAAACTCACCTACCAGAAATGCGTTTAGTAAAAACAAATTATAATCATTATCAAATGGTTCAAACTATCGTTAGCTTTGAAAATTACAAGCATGCAGTCGTATTTTTTTATCAACGGGTCAGACAGAATATTATATTCTAAAATTATCTACATATAATAATCACTAATTGTAACCAATTTAATTAAAAAGAAATCAAAATATATTTCAACCAGTAAACCAAATTCTGACTATTAGAAGTACACGTGTATTCCTAGCCTTATTTAGAACACGATTTTGTTCCGCTTGGTTATTTAATTGTCACGCAAAATTGTTTAAAAAAATAGTGAGATAATGCCTAATTCTAATTTTTCAAAAGTTCCTAATTTTTCCCTTATTTATTAGGTAAGTAAAATTTCCTATAAGTAAAATTGTTCTTGCCAATTAATTTGCTACAAATATTTACCTATGATACCACTCCTTGGTACTTTGTGATGAATGAAAAAAATAGGTTTGATCTTACCTCAAAAACTTATTGCTTGTAATTGCTTTGCACGTATTGCTCGCTCTACAGAAATGACACTGCTAAAGGTATTTTACATTTTATTCAAAACAAAAGACATTGTATTACAAAGTGAATCCTGAAAACAATCTCGTAACTCTTTTTTTAACTCTTTCTGACCAAACATTCAGTCTGAGTTGAAAATTTGCATATTCAGAATAAAATTGCTTATCTAATAACTATTTATAATTAGAATGCAAAATGCGTCTTCGGAAAAGTTTCTAATTATAATTGACTGCACGAAACATTGTTTCTTCGTTTTATTGCCATCGATTGTGAATGAATGATTATAACTTACTTACAAAGTTATATTATTTAGCCCCTTTCTCATCAAGCGCTGAAGTAAGTAAGTACCTCTTAAACATACCTTTACCTACTTACTTAGCCCCTTTCTCATCAAGCGCTGAAGTCACCAATAGCAAAGGATTCTCTTTAGATCCAGTGTCTTATAATGTCTTATAATATACCCAATGGTTCTATAGATAAATATTTTTCTCGTTAGATCCAATTTTTTAAACTAGAATTGGATATATGAGAATATGCATTTAGTCCTTTCTAGACTAGCAATAAAGTCACCATACTTTATGCATAGGTTAGTTCTCGTGAAAAATATTTTTCTCTTTTTTCAATACCATGGATCGAGACAAGGGATCTAACGAGAATTATCTTACACAAAGCATGGCTGTATGTTTAAATAGTAGGTAGTAGGTACTTACAGTAGATAATAATGTGTTACAAAATAGCCGATACAGTATTTTCATTGGTTTTTTTAACCTAGCAGTGTTTTAGCGATGCCTTGTTAGCATTAGAATAGTAAAAAGTGACTTATTTTGACAGAATATCTTATAATAAATTCTCTACGTATAACATAAGATCTTAAAAATCCCTCTTTCTCCGTAGTCTATAGAAGCGCTCGTGGCGTAGATGCATTTTCATCTGAGCGCTTCCGTGCTTTCGAGAGCACGTTAAGCTGTCGGTTCCGGCAATTACAGCCGTTAGGCCATGACGGCTCTGCCTTTGGGCGGCCTGTACACTCCGTTAGTAAAGTTGACCAGCGTACTTACTTTTTCGATAGTTCTTTCAGTAATTTAGTTCGAATAATCGCTCGATTTACGAACTAACCAGACAACTAAACGCCTGCATTACTCCATAAGCAAATAAGAACGTGTCTTAGCACTAACGAAACGCAAAATGCTCAAAACTCTGCAGTTTGCATCTTAAAAGTAAAACAGTGTGAATTATATTTAAGGGCTTCACTCACAATTTATGTAGTGTCACTCACATTCATACAATCGCAAAAAGGTTAATATCGACTGCGATAGATTAACTAACTTTAAAACGAAAAGTTAAAATTGCTCACTGATCAATCCTACCAAAAGTTTAATTCGAGTCAATAGACAGGGGTGATGCTTGTAAAATATAATGACAGAAAAATTAGAGTTGCACTGTAGATTTTTGACAGTGCTTATAATTGTCAATATTCAAGCCAAGTTGCATGATTGAATTTCGACACTTTATTTAGGAGTTTTCGTCTCAGTTATTAAAAAAAAGCAGTCCATTTAGATGGCGTTAGCTCAACTGGCGAGCCCAAGAGAATGTAAGCACTACGTTTGGCGAGCTATGGTGAATGTGTAGGGAATTCAACATTGGTTGCTCCTGCTGTCATTGTCTGTCACACCTCTGGCTGGTGTCAAAGTCATAGTACGTAATACGTAGTATATTAACTTTGGTCGTACTGGAGTTCAATTATTTTGCCTCAAGCAGGACATGAACCCACAACTTTCCGCTTGACACGAGACGATACAAAAACCGAGTTACCAACTTTTTTCTTGTTTTGATAACCTTTCCCAGTATGGCAGTAGGGCAGATAGCGCCATCTGTCAAAGCAATCGGAACTACTTTTTTTTTTAAATCTCGAATCGAAAACGTCTCATTAAGGCAAAAAAGATACTTTGAGTACCTACAGCGAAAATGTCAAAAATGTAAAATGCAACTGTAACATTATATTGTATTGTAATTTCACCACCTGATCAGTAGTAACAATGTCTACCAGTGTATTAAAGCTTTATTATAGAGCAGTTAACCCTGATGTGCCTGGTAGACAAAAAGGTAGGTAGGTAGTTTTATAAATGAAATGTTTAATCCTTTACAATAATTAATTTATAAACCCATCATAGAACGGTGTTATAATCTGTCGCCATCTTTTATCTACGTTTACACCGAACGCGCGGAGTCTGAAAGAGTCAGCGCGCTTTTTAGAATGCAGAATATTATCCAATATCGAACTAACAGTTTGTTTGCATGTTAGTTGTCATGTCATCAAAGAATATTATGCAGCTTGCGCACTTCGTGGTATGAAGTCAACTATACGCTGCCGCGACTCCCGCTAGCGTTATGCCCTTTGCAAAACTTAATCCAGTAAATTAATCCAGTACAGTTTTGGATCTTGATTTTGAATCTAGATTGTACTGGTTATTCCAGAAACTGTTGAATTGGTAACAGGAGCCCAACCATGAACTCTTATAGCGATTCAAATGAAGAAAAAATTGTATACCATGACATCAATTAGACAATCATGTCATGGTATACAATTTTTTGACAATTTAGTTTAGGTCTTCATTTGAATCGCTATAAGAGTTCATGGTTGGGCCCCTGAACTGGATTGTCTACTGAAATGGGTAGGTATATTATAATGGTAAGCGCTGCGGCTAGATTCGAAAGCTGGACTGGAATACTACTGGAATAATATGAACCGGACATAATAATTAGGAATTGTCAAATATTCGCAGGTCAGATTATGCGGCAGCCGTTCCGTTCCCTTGTGCTTCCGTCCGCACCAATTCCGTCCTATTCCGCGCGTTTGGTGTGAGTTATACATTACTCTATAGATCATTTAAAACGACAGTCAATCATAAGGGGGTTATTAATCAACTATTTTATAAAGGTATCCTAAACACCCGGGTAAAATGATATAAGGCCAATAATACATCCATCACATACGAGACGACACGACTATTGACAGCTTAAAGTAGGTTGCAGCACGAGCTATCACCATTTAGAGACAACGCTATGTCCTAAAGTGTACGCTAGTGTTATTCAAGCTGTTTGTACATGTCCTCTATTTGTGGTTTGAAGTAGCTCCTGATCTCGGGTCGCTTCGCCTTAAGTGTGGGGGTGAGGAGACCGTTCTGGACTGAGAACGGATCTGGATGCAGGTAGATGTCTTTTACCTGTAAAGGGAGATGATATTGGTAAAGTTAAAAGTGTCTGATCCAAGAGTCAAAGTAGGTGTCTTTTTTAGCAAACAAATGGCAACAATTCCATATCACCTTTATGAAAAACCATGATGGGCCGCTAAGATGGGCAGTATGTATACTACGTGCATCCTCATGGTTATTGGTTACCGTAGTCTATGGACGCTTGCAATACTACAGGTATCACGGGGGAGTACCCTTCGTCGTAAAACCTATATTATAACTACTGCGAAGGTCGATGGAAAGCGCCCAAGAAGTAAATTCCAAATTTCACGATGCGCCTTACAATGCCAAAAGCGAATCGTCCAAGTAGTGACTCATTGTTGGGAGATTCACAACCTTTAGTAAAAGGAGCAAAGTCTAATGTACTTACTTGTTCGAAGGTCTTCAAGCCAGCAGTCTTGCCGAACTGCAGCATATCGTCCAGGATCATCTTCTTGACCTGTTCGTTCTCGCAGAGCGCAGAGAAGGTGCCTTTGATTCCGTTCTCCAGAGCCCAGCACTTGATCACGTCTACGTCGGGCACTACCACTGCTACTATGCAAGACTGGAAAATAATTTTTGATATATTTTATTTTTTAGAAGCCACCCCGCTACCATCTAGATCACTAAAAGGGCGAAATCCGTTTGACAATCCCATTTTTGAGGAGAGAAACATTAGAAAGCTCTTACAATACGCCTTACCGTAGCTCAGGGGCAAAGCGTGAATCTCTCTGCTGTTATATTTCTAGAAACCTTAACAAAAGTTTTACTTGTTTACCACCTTATCATCATCATCAAATCAGCCGATAGACGTCCACTGCTAATACACATAAGCTTTCCAAAGAGCCCCATGACGACCGATTTTGAGTCTTCAGCATCCACCAACTTCCTGCGACCGCTTTTATGTCATCATCTATCGAGTCGGAGCCGTCCTACACTTTGTTTTCCAGTTCGTGGTCACCATTTTAGAACCTTTATTCGGCAGCGGTTATTGGTTCTGTGAGCCGATTTGTATAAGGCCTTACACTATAAGCAACTAAGACGAGTTGTATTGTATTGTAAACTGACCTTTAGAGATTCTCCATGTACGAACACTTGCTCAACGTACTGGCTCCTATTGTAGATGTTCTCGATCTTCTCAGGAACTATGTATTCACCTTGCGACAGCTTAAAGATGTGTTTTCTTCTGTCGATAATCTTCAGTGTACCGTTCTGAAAGTTAGCCAAATTTAGATTTTCGGATAGGAACAATGATTCAAACTTTATTCACCCTACTAGAACAGTAAAGTTTGTCACCCTGAGAAAGTCCCTTGTGACTGTAATTTTACCGGTAACCATACCTTGTTTTTTAAAAAGACTAGCAAACATAAAATCACATAAACCTGCATAGCCACAAAAACCTAACAAAAAAAAGTACTGGGTGGTAGTTCTTCCAAAGACGTGCTCTATCACAAAAAGCTCTAACTATACTCTATGCTTGTGTTTTCTCCAAATGTAGACATGATTCTAACTTCCAGTACTTACACATCGGTAGCATGTTCGCCTGTTTTGTTTTAAAGGATTAACGCTAATATAACACAGTGGCCATGCGGGACTATTGTGCTTGGCACTTGTGTTGTCGCCTTTAGTGGGCGTTTACACAGTTCACCTCAAAGCCCTGCCAATAAAAACTGAAGCATTTGCTTGGGGTTGAGCTGAGGATATGTTTAGCCAGATTGATGATGCACGCTTGTTACCTTATGAATAACTCACCGGTAGCCATTTACCGACGTCACCAGTGTGATGCCAGCCGTCATTGTCGATGACCTCGCGTGTCTTCTCTGGTTCCTTGAAGTAGCCCTTGAAAACGTTGGCTCCCTGCACGCAGACCTCGCCCTGGCCCTGCACCGCGTAGTACTCCATTTCCGGCACGTCCACTAGCTGAAAGGGATGGACAAAATATTGGAAATTATCGTCTGTAGCTTCGTCATCATGACAGCCTTCTAATGTTTTCACTGCTGGGACATTGGCCTACTCTCGAGCGTTGAAGTAATCGTAAAGGAAGGAAGTAATAGTACTCGCATCTCCGGCACGACCACTAGCTGGAAGCGATGGACAATATAATGAAAGTTATCATCTGTAGCTTCATCATCATCATGCTTTTTAATGTTCTTACTGCTGGCACATTAGCCTACTCTCGAGCGAGAGTGGTGAATGTCATCATCATCCACCTATCCGCATTGGGTCCGCGTGGTGACCAAATCAAGCGAGAGGCTTGAGAGAAGATTATAGCCCCAGCAATGGGATAATACCTATAAATTAAGTTCCTTTCCTTAAAATAAATATTCGCAATTTTCCCATTGGTTAACCCACGAATGTGTCTCAGCTAGTGATATTATTGTGATATATAATAACATCTTTGAAATCGACAGCTGCCAAAACATTGCGTCAGCAGATACACCGCAATCAGAATGGAATCTCTAGAGTGGGCTCACAGCGGAAACGGATTTATTTAGCCCATTAATTTTAGAATTGCAAAATTGTTAATAATATTTATAAGATCTTCAAATTTGCAATAAATATGAGAATTTACTGCTATAATGAGTTTTACTCGTAGGCTTATAAATATCAGCACTTTTATCTAATTCGGTTGCCCTCAATTTCAATCAAAAACTGACATAATGTTGGTTTTGTAATCATAATAATAATATACATAATGAAGCATATTATATAAATATAATTATATATTTAAGTGGGTATATATATTGTATTAGTATTAGATATTACCTATGTTGTATAGATATATTTTATGTAGATTTAATAGTTTGTTTATCTGTTAAACCTCATCTGCTTTAATTCCAGTCCATCCAAAGGTTACCTGGAAGAGATCGCTTTTAGCGATAAGGCCGTCCATTGAACAACCTCAAACTTTTGTTAATTTTAGTTTTATTTGTTTAATTTTTATTTTTGGTGTAATACAATAAAGAGTTCTCTATATTTAAATCTATCTATCTATAATGCTGACTTTTCGAAGTTATTCAGAATCTTTTCTTCGTGAGCACCGCCCGCGACCGCGTTCGACGGTTTCACGCTAGAAGCTGCTCGCAATACGATGGTTATGATAGTTTTGTATTCGGTACAACTTTTTTTTTTATACAACTGGAGTGGCAACCAAGCGTACGGCCCACAAGATGGTAAGCGGTTACCGCAGCCTATGGACGCTTGCAATACCAGAGGTTGCCACTCGCGGGTTACCACCTTGAGGCTAAGATAGAAAGCCTCATGTGCCAGTAAATTCACCGGAAACCATACCCTTCGCACCGGAACACAGCAATGCGAGCATTACTGCTTGGCGGCAGAAATAGGTATGGTGGTAGTCCTTCCCCGGACGAGCTCTATCACAGAAAACTCTACTACTCTTAGAAGTAGAGCGCTTCAGCAATTGACCCACATGCACATGAACAGATGAAAAGCATACCTTCACTTTGCAACAAGCGACAGGAGGGCCGACATGTTCCGGGACATGGTCCCCTTGAACGGTTAAAGTGACCGGCGCAGTGCACTCCGTCTGGCCGTAGCCTTCCACGATCTGCGAAAGACGAACACCGTTTTAATACTATTAAAAGAGTAATAGAAAAATAAAAAAGATAGAGAGGCCTTTGCCCTGCAGTGGGACAGCACAGGCTGATAATAAAATAATAAATAAATAAAAAGAAAATCACACTTTCACACTAATTACAATAATGTTATAAATGTAAAAAAAGAAAATGAAAGAAAAATTATTTATTGACACTCACATAGAAGAAATACAAAGATAAAAAAAAAGTAGGCAAGTAGGTACAAAATTTATATTGTTGACACCATCGCATTTTATTCAATCTAGTTTCTGTCCATCCAAAGGTTGCTTGGAAGATATCGCTCCCAGCGTAAAGCCGCCCATTGTACCTCGCTTTGCTTAACTGTGTATATCTGTGTAATTTTTTAAATATTTCCTTGTGTGTTGTACAATAAAGAGTTTTCTATTCTATTCTATTCTTTTCTAGGTACAAAAACAAACTAAAAATAGAAATGAAATATAAAAGATACAGTATGTAGTACCTAATACCTAAAAATACTTAATGTGAAAGTTTGGATGTCTTTAGATGTTTGAATGTTAGAAGGTTGTTCCTCTATCACTCGACAACCACTTAACCGATTTGGCTGAAATTTACAACATAGATAAATAATGACCGGGAATAAGACATAGGCTACTTTTGTTCCCAGAAAAAAAGATGGTTCTCGATTTCCACACAAAAGAAGTCGCAGGCGACAGCTAGTAAATAAATATAAGTATTTACACAACGCTATCAAGCCCCATACAAAGCAAAGCTTGTACCAGATAATTGATATAATACATAATGTTTTTTTTTCCTGTTGCTAAAATAATTAAAAAAATATTAGATAACTGGTTCCCATAATTACTCTCTGTACGTGCCAGAGATGATAGTTATAATTTTGTTTTTATGTCACTCGTTTCTTTTTTGTTCTGTTTAGGTACTTATATATCTTGAGGTACAGTTTGTCAATACATTATCATACAAAATACAAAAAAAAACAGACTTTTATTAAACATTAATATCTGTTTTTTCTAAACGCTAAAAGACAATTCATAGCTGTTTAATTAAGAAATGTTTTTTAGCGTTTAGAGTTTAGTTATAAAGAACTAATTAGACCGGACACTATTAAGACTTTTAATAATATGCCAAATTAAACGCACTCCTACGCAATAAAATTTTAACGATGTTAACATAATTTAATAGGGCAGTTCGCATCATAAACATGATGAACTAATGCATTTAGCCTGCTTGGTCATTTAATTTATTGCTTGAACTGTCATTGACTCATCAAGGCCCAGTTAAAAGCTCTTGCTTTTTACAGTTCTCAATGACCAAGAGGGAATGTTAAATCATAAAATTAATAGTTGCATCATGTCAGTACGTAGATGCGATGACTTTATATTTTGTCACACAATAACTTCTCACAGTTCTTACATAACATAACACACCATAGACTGCATGGTTCATGTGGATATCAGAAACTACGATAGCCATGGAAGATGATGCCATTTCCATGGACCCTAAACCTATATTTGCAGATTATGCAAATATTTGTCTAGGTTTGGGAAACATTTAGAGTGCTAGCTTTTCAGCCGACCACCATAATGCGCAGCCAGGCACCCATGCCTTATACCTAAAGGTAGGTACTAACCAGACAGCGGAGGGCAACGCGTGCGAAGATAAGCACGCTGCCAGCTAGAGGCGCAGACCCGACCATCATCATGCGTAGCCGACCTCCCATGCATTTCAGCGTGTCCCAGACCTACGATAAAGGTAGGTACTAACCAGACAGCCGAGGGCACAGCGCGCGAAGGTAAGCACGCTGCCAGCTAGAGGCGCAGAGCCGACCACCATGATGCGCAGTCGACCTCCCATGCCTTCCCGCACCTTGCGGAACACCAGCTTGTCCCAGATTGAGTCTCCGCGTATGATACCTCTGAAACAATCATACACGGCTTTTTTAACCAGTGGTATCCAACGAGACAGACTCTCTGCTAACGAGTTAGAGGTAAACAAGTCTAAAACTGCACGCCACACTCTAAAAATAGCTATTGTTGTAAAATTTAAATACATGACAAATGCCGTGGAGGGGCGTGCAGTTTTAGAATGGATAATCTCTACCTACATCATCTCATCACCTTTGGATGATATAGATAGAGCTACTTTGCCCGTACAAGTGCTATCAATAAGTAAAGTAAGATGGTATTGATATCGTATGCGTCAGTGGCAAACCTTGGTTATGAAATTAATAGACCGCTCGAAGGCCTTCACCGTGGCCTAATGACTGCTAAAGCCAGGGCTGACAGTTTAACGAGTTCTTTGAAGCACGGAAGCATTCAGATATAGTAGAACGACTATCAATGAAGCCCATATTTTTTGTAACGATGACGATCTTGCGAGCCAATATAACTTGCATAGTTGCTATTCCGGTTGGAAAGATGCCGGTGACATTACAGACACATAAAACTTTTTATATCAACATCACAGGATAAAATATTATTAAACCGGTTTCTTTTACTAATTAATTACTCAATTAAGTAGCTTCATAATAAATTAGTCGCAGTTATTTTGGAAGGTACGCTTGGCTTTTACTGTTTTTAAATTTAATTTTATTTCATCATTACAGGGATTCGTGTTCAAGCGATGCTTTGTTTAACTTTTAGAAAAGAAGGTGTTTTCCTTTATCACAAAAATCAGATGCCTTTCTAGTTTAGTGGTCCGGATAAATATAAGTCATGCAGCGCTTTCTTGGACTTCGCCCGAACAGAGACAGTATCTAACAGAGACTATTCTCATAATAAGTCACTTCTGTTCTGCAACTGGGGCATGATTCTCGTTCACTCGACAATAATAATTATGACGCTTGGAAGGAAGACATAAAAGCAAGGTGTAAACATCAAGGTGACAAGCGTATTTTCGCTTGCAATGTTTCGTAGATTTCGGTTTAAAGAACTTTATTAGACTCATCAAAAACTTTACAGTTCACTTATTATGAGCTATATAATATTAAACTTAAAATTTAAAGTTGGTGGTTCGATCGGTGCAGGTACTTTGGTCTAGGTATATAGACCTATCCATCGCTAGATTTGTTGTCATCTCTCTCAATAATATTTATCAAACGTTGCTAATTTTAGTGCTCCTGGCTTAATACATTCTGAAAAAAAAAAGTTTCAGTACTCACCTCTTTAGTTCAGACTCTTTTGCTGACAGCGCCATATTGAAAAGCAGCTTCTTGATCTTGGAGTTGGATATCTCCGACTGCGCTCTGTCATAAAGTCTGTTCAAGAGCCGAGGCACTGCCGGCATCATGGTGGGTTTGAGGGCACTGAGGTCGTCGGCTAACCGCCTGATATCTCCGCTGTAGAAACCAACAGCGCCTCCCACCATGTAGAGAGCATTCTGGAAGGAATCACGATATTAACACCTTGATAGTCGTATATACCGCATGATGAGGTGCACTGATGGTTTGGTGGTAGTGATAGCCTTCAGATCCTAAGGTCGTCGGCTTGAACCCGCTCGTGCTAATATATTTTTACGGACAAAACTTTTGATGTTATGCATAATACTTCAGATATTACTATTTATATTGAATTATCACAACAGCTTTGCATAATAGGATATAGGTGATGTGATGAATGATGAGTTGATGAATGCACCGGATGGACGATAGGAATGTGTAGAGTCGAGCTCTAATCTTGCCATTCAAGCGAAAATTGCGCACTTATGATGCAAACTCATTGACCTAGTAATAAAATCAAGAAGCTAGGTACATATTACACATTTAAATAAGCTCTTCAAATTCGAGCAAGCTAGTAAATTTTAACTCTTCTGTAATTTACAATTGTTTTTCTATTTGTACATTCGAGTATAACATGATATTAGTTATTATTTATCTAGGGTATGTCAAAACATTGTTGTTGCAATGGGTCGCCACCGCATCAAATGGCGTGTTAGACAGCCAAATTTTGTCGTCAAAAAAAAAATCGTAAATGCTGGAATCCATTGGCATGAACAAATCTGGATTACCATCGCGCCAAAATTCATCCATTTGACATAAACCGTTTAGAGCCACGTCGAATGGCCTAACCGTGAATTCCCATCATTGGCAAGCAAACATGCTATTATTGGAAACTGAAATTGCGGCTCCCTTAGAGAGGTCAAAATCACATTTGAACATATTCAAATTATTTATTGTCATTCTGAAACACAGTAAAAACTAACTCAGAAACCAGTGAATCACTACTGTGTCAACATTTGTATTTGTGATTAATAAAATATTTATATTTGTATTATTATTAACTTAATGTTGTTGTAACAGGTCTTATAGATAATAGTAATATAGTTTAAAATAAAACCCTTATTAAATACAATTTCTCATTCATGTTTGAACAGCAGTATTTAGATACTTGTGCTATTCCATTATTAGTAGGTACCTAGGTACTTGGTAGTAATTATTCCTGATGTGCTTGTAAATAAAACAAGAACACAAACCTCGCAACACCGCTCGAGCATATGCGCGAGCGGCAGGAAGGAGATCATGACGTCATTCTTCATGGGCCGGTGCTCGCCGAGCTGCATCGTGACGCTGCACATCGAAGCGACGACATTCTCGTGCGTTAACATCACTCCTTTCGGCATGCCTGTGGTGCCTGAGGTATAGCAGATTGTGCATAGACTCTCTGGCCGTGGCGGCTGCAATGGTTAAATTACATAATAAACGATCCGCGCTCGTAACGTAGCTGGCTATGTTGTTCCTAACAGATAAACGAAGTTAAGCACTGTTCCGCGTAGTCACCATTTGGATGGGCGACTGCCAGTGGCAATTTCAACTGAGCGCTCTTGTGCTTTGGAGAACGTTATGCAGTTGGTCAGCTTTTTCAAAGTTGTTAGGCCATGAAAGAGGCCGTCGGGCGGCCTAAAAACCCTGTCACCAGAGTTGGTTATTGACTCTTACGAACTTACTTATATTATTCATATTAAACGAGTAGTACCTACAGCCAGCGGATCTCGGCCGTCGTGATTTAGCCGTTTCGATGCGCAATGGAGCCTTTTCTAACAAAATCGTCTTTGCGCACAACAAACTTCACATGTAGCGAATTGAACAATGTATTTACAAATTGGTACACACAAATCTATAATTATGAGTAAATTAGTTATATAGGACTGTGAATCATAAAACTGTTAAAACAAAACTGTCCTATTTGTTCTATAGAACTAATAATACCATGCAGGCAGTTGCAGCAATTACTGGAACAGTAGTTTATAATTAAATTGTAAAACCGAAAAACAAATTAAATACTCAAATCACTAGAATTATTAACAACAAGCAACAGTGTAAAGCTGTTTAATTATAACTTGCAACTATTATTTTCGAACAAGTTCTTATATGATAAATTAAAATAATAAATAAATAATCATTTAAAACCGCTGCATTTATCATACGAAACAATCAATCAAAATACTTAATTATACTTATTATGCTCAACGTATAAATACTAAAAGATATGCCTTTTGGTGTAATTCCGTACATTTAAAGACGTTCAGAGAAGGTTATATTAAATTACTCTATTCATCATCATCATCTACCTATATTTCAATGGGTTTCTTGTTTTAATTTGTTTCGAGCAGGCTAATCACTGGTTAGCCATTGCTGCGATTGACAAACAGGTCCAGTTATATTGGCTAACTATATAAATGTCCTCCTATTATTAGACGTGGAAGACCCAGGATGAGTCGCATTTAAGCTGATAGTCTCTCATGGCGTTAAATTAGCGTTAACTATTTCAAAGGCTTAAGAAAGCCATGACAGAGGCCTAAAAACTTTGTCATCAGAATTGGTCACTGACTCACACGATCTTACTCACTTTAGGAGTTAGATCGCGGAGAATGGAAGAAGGGAATGGAGTTTTTTGCCCTGCAGTGGCTAAACAATAATAACATGACGACCGATGTGGCGCAGCGGGCGCAGGTCCGCCTGCGACGCAGAGGTTGCGGGTTCGATTCCCGCCTCGGGACAAATGTTTGTTCGATCTACAATTATTTGTTCCGGGTGTTCTGGGTATTTTCTATATTAATAAAAAATATCTATCTATGTACTTATTGTACAGTATTAAATATATATCAGTCATCTAGTACCCATAATACAGCTCTGTTTAACAGCAGCTTACAATGAGGCTAGATGATGCAGTGCGGATTGTCCAAAAAAAAAAACTTATTACTAATAATAAATTATAAGCATCTGTATGAACAAACTTACAACACAAGGATGGTCTTTATGAGCTCCCTGAACTTCCACTTCAGTGAACTTGAGGATCTCGACTCCTCGGCTCTTCGCTCTTTGATACGTTGAAGGTGAAACTTCCTTAATCGTGATCAGCTTCCTCAAACATCTCGGCGACTGATCAAGTAGAAGGTTAGCTTTCTTGTCGTCTTCACAAACAACAACGGACATTTCAGCTGGAACGGAAACAAGAGCTTAGTACATTGAAACAGAGAACAGTTTTGACTGTTATTTTATTTTTATATATTTAAATACACGTGAGTTACATTTGTTTTTTATAAAAGTTTGTAGATACCGGATGTTGTTTACAAGATTCTTAAATGAAATTATGATGTTTTTGTTGTTGACAGCTTGTAGCCGGTGTGAGAGCATGCCAAGTGCTAATGAAAGTCCCAAGGTGAGAAAAATTTTGTACCATGAAATTAATAATTATTGATATCATGGTACAACATTTTTTGACAATTCAGTTTAATTCCTAATTTGAATCGCTATAGGAGTTCATGGTAGGGGGGCTGGTAATAAAACTAAACTGATTCAAAAACAAACAGGACTAAGATGGACTTGCACAAGAATACTTCAAATTTAATCAGAATTATGCTTCTAACCACAAATAAAATTCTTGTGCAAGCCGCACATAGAATGGTTGTTATACATACTTTGATTTACAATGAAGGCACATGCATTGGCTCCTAGCGTATCGTACAATGGCACAATGACCATTGAATAGCAGTAGGCAGCCTGTTCTGTCATTATCCATTCCGGACAATTCTGTGAATAAATTCCTGCAAACAACGAAATAAAAGAATGGTTGGTTAGATAAAACGATGAATACCTTAGCTGCCTATTGAGAACACCCTTTCATTAGGTTTTATATAAGTACCTACTTGTAAATTAAATTCTGAATTTTTGGATGAGATTGCACACACCCTATATATATTGTTTAAATAGAACTGTTTTTTGTCTTAGCTTTTGATCTGATCAATTAAAAAGTTATCTTTAAACTTCTTTTAGCTAAAAGTAACTTCTGTTAGTTTAAAGTCTCAAAAGATCATATAAATAGGTTGGCCGGACTTCATAATTTTGATCCTACTTTCGTACTTGCTAGTTGATTTCAGATTACTAACAAAAGGCTTCAGAGCGGCATCGGCGCGCATCGAGGTGTAAATTAGAAAAAAACTGAAGATATTGCTCAAAAGAAACTATCAAGGGCGCTTAACAATAAAAATTTGCCTCGTCTACGACGCCACAAAGCTTGTTGTTAGCGTTTTTTTCTAGAACAATTCGTCAACTCACCCACAAATGTGTTCTGACCAGGTACCAAACCTTGACAAATAAGGCCAGAACCAAAGTTCTTAGCCCTTAGAAGGGTTTCATTGTAAGTCTGCCACACGTAGGGTTTATTTGGTCCTTCACGCCAGCCGAGACAGTTCCCGTTATCTGTAAATCATTGCACTGTCATTTACACATTGAAATGTTAATCTTACTTGTTGTTCAACAAGCTAGTCAAACTCCGCCAGTGCTATTTAATACTACTCGTATACTTTAACCCCCACGTTGCTCTCTTTTAGTCCCAGTTTTTTATCAGTGGCCAACTAGGTAACAAATGGTTTGTCAAAATATTTAACATGTTCTTTACTGGGACACAGGATTACTTTCGAGCGAAAGTGATTGTTCTAATTCATCACCCGCAAACTTTTAGAAATTGTTTTTTTACATGCCGTTTGTTTTCTTACCATGTTTTTCACACAGAACTATATTTAATAGCATTTGAAAGCACTATAATAATGTGCGTAATAACGCACATACATTTTTCAAACATAACTATCATTGGTGCATGCAATCTACGACCTTAGGATTGCAAGGCGGGCTCTAGATCACAATCACTAGACCACCAAGTCAGGCAGCAATAAAACTGTGAAATATCCCTCTAGAAACCAGTTCCAATTTCAATGTTTTGTTTTGCATCGGAGCACTTAAAACTAGTCCCAGTGAACTGACTGAGAACAAAAAATCACCCGTCTTGACTACTCTAGTGGCACAAATTATGTTTAACTGTACCCTCAGAACCGGTTCGTGAATAATAGCAACATTTTGTAATACCTTGGCATTATCGTGCTTATCGCTAACGAGCGGAAATGTAGGGAAATGAGTGCGCCTAAAATTGTGCCTTGAGGCACTCCTCGGCTCTCAGTTGTGTGTGAACAATTCGTAATTGCGGTCTGTTGGTAATAACTGAATGCAAATAATAAATCTCGCGAGATGGTGCTAAGTCGTAACATCTAGCGTGCAATAAATCTTTTGAAAAGAGCCCTGCAATCAGCCAATGGACTAGCGAGGCTGTAAAACACATTTGTGAATTCACGCCTTGCATAGCTGCGCTGAGGTGACCTCAATCAACTTGAAGAACTTGCTTTCGAGTTAAATATTATATCGTTAGAAATCGTCTCTAAACCGATACGATGCTGGGTAATGGTTGAGATGATACTAAAGAAAACTTCATCAATACTGAATAAAACTGTCATACGTGAGAAACTGTTATTCAACGCTGCAATGAGCCGCCTTACAAACAAAAAGTGGGACAAAGTCCTAGTAATTCGGAACATGAAACTTACTTGATTCTTTAACACCTCTTCTGAACGTTTCAAAAAGTGTGCGTGTGTCTTCGTGCAGGTAACGTAAATATCTGCCGTTTTTAGCTTCTTTGTAGAATTTGGACACGCGCACCATTTCAGGTCCCTGCAACAAACAGTAAATAGTAAAATAACAATCTAATAATGAGTCATGATCTCGCTATCGTTCGATATTTGCTTAGTACCATAATCAACCATACTTATCTTTATCAGGTAAATAAAAAGTAAACCATTATCGATATGTCATGTTTCTACAATTGCCAGCCGACCTAATTATAGTAAAACTACATAGGTAATCATAGCAAATAACAAATACCACTACGAGATTATCGATATAAAGTAGGTACGGCGTGGTTGCTATGCTATGATTTATCATAATATCGCTATATGATAATTTTTATCACATTCCCAGAGGCCTTTGAACTGAACCCCTGCAACTCGCAGGAAACTAATCAGTTTTAATCTAATTAACCAACTGTCGACAAATCATTAACTTGCATACTTCCAACTAGGCACAGTGACATACTTTAGTAAATGGAAGCAGTAAAGTTAAACATTTTCTTTAGTAAAACTTGAAATCTTCCTTTTTAATTTATTTATGTGGACTTAGTACACCCGTCGTAAAATCATAATATCTACGAGCTGTTTTCAGCCGTGTAGGTATTCTGAATACTGATTGGAAATGCTTTTCCTTTCAAGATGTTATGAACATTTGTCACAAAATGAAGCCATGCATAACATATACACTCTCCGTTAACCTAATGACATAGTTGGCCCACTTCGAATCTTGGCTTCGAGCATGGCACTCTTACATTACGGTATATTATTACAGTTTGCACAACGGATGAAAACGGAACGATGTCCGGGTCAAAGTCACCGGTAGTAAAGATGAAAACATACATGGAATACTAAAAATACATCGGTTAGTTTCTTTGATTTTTGATCCAGGATCAGTAATCGGTATATGAGGTAGCTTAACCTCAAAGATAAGGCCTTTAAAATACATTGTGGCTGCAAATAGCGAAGAAAGCATAACCAATAACTTGCCTTTATCGATTAAACACCAGCATTTCGATGTGTGCTATTTATGTTTTAGTATCTTACGACACGCTGGTCGCTGGCTGACTTATCCATCCATAGTATTTATTTCATAAATCATTACTTAATATTAGTACCTACATCATTAACAGGATAGAAATTAAAATAATAAAGATCATACATTTATGAAGAACTAGCAATCATTTAATACCTATAGCTAACTAGGTCTTGGCCTAAAATAATTATGAAGAACTAATAAGAGTTATAAAATGTGCGAGAAATCCAGTGATCTTGAAGTCAGTTCACTATGCAAGGTCGGAAAAGAATCAGTCACATGTCGCGACGCACAGAGTTAAAAACGCTTCGGTTGTTTGACCGAGTATTTATAACAAAAGCTTCGTGAACACTGACTGAAACTTATTTTTGTGAAAACAGTTTTAGAAATTGCGTAAACTTGACTTTGATCGGTCGATTTAAAATTAAAACCACACGCCCATTCAGCGTCTTTTATGATACTTTCATTGTTGTTTACAGATGAATCATTGTGAGTAGTATGGAATTTACTTACTCGATAAAGTACCTCATTACCAGAGGTACTTTATCGAGTAAGTTTCATGAACGATCTTTACGATTTAATTTAACCGACGAAAGAAGTAGGAGTTTCTCAAGCCGTTGCTTTTTTTTCAAAAGTGCGAAATGCCCATTAAAACTAACATCAATAGAAAAAAAGGCGCGTGTTTAGAGGCAATATTGTCTTAAAATTAATAAAAACAAAAAACCATTTGTTTCATTTACACTCTACAAGGTTGAATGAAACATTAAACTTTGACAAAGTGGCGAATAACAACTTGTCTATAAATATTTTAGGAAAGCCCTGAACGAGGGCTGTGCTGGAAACGAGACATATGCTCTTGGCAGCGAATACAAGATGTCGTCGAAATAGCCAACACTGTCGTCTCGTTTGGCTGGCAACCATTTCCGCGTAAAATGCTTGAAAACGTAACATAATTAAATTACACTTCACTACGTTTATGATAAGTAGTTTTTTTACTGAAAATAAAACGAGCCTGTCTACTAAGCTTTAAGAAAGTTTACAAATTATCACATACAATCATATATACATAAAATCATGCCTGTATTCCGTAAGGTAGGCAGAGACCACGGATTTTTCCTTGCTACGATCATCACACACCTCAATTGCTTTATTCACTCTCATCACATTCTTCTTAAAAATATTTTAAAACCTATCTATGAACGGCTATTTTAGCACTTGTTTTTTTAATTTCGCATTACCATTGTATTCGCTGAGTAACCGTGGAACGCAGTCGCGGGCGTTGTTTATCAAGAAGAGCATCTAATAGCTTCGAAACGTTGCATAAATTACAAAAACAAGAGATAAATAATTAGTCGTTCATATATTTTAAAACGAGTTCTAACTCACTATTTGCTTCCACTCTATAACTACATGATATTAAAATATAAAGCCTTTGTGGTGGATAGTGGTATTGCGTAAATGATACGGATAATGATATAATGATAGGTTCTGTGATGTACACACTCTTGGTTTTTCCAAGAGTTGCCTTTCGGATATTATTGATTTTTTAGGCGGATATCGGTAAAAACCCGGTTGTTGACTTTATGCGCAACAATTACTGAAATTGTAAAACATCCCAGAGATCGAAACATTGAAAGGAACAAACCATTTGGCGACCGATGCAGCGGCGATGATGCTGTGTGGATTGTCCAGCATTATTTATTTATTATACGATATATTTACGATATTTTTAATGGTTTGTGCAATTCGTGCAATTTGCATTATGAGCTCAATCTTACAGACATGATCATTACTCAACGGTGGGCATGAGCAATGAAGAATTTGGCTTACATTCAAATATGTCACGGGACAATACCTTAAGCAGACTACTTTGTAAACAACATAGTATCTGTGCATTTGTAAATATCGACTAATGAACGAACGTCTATAAGACGACGAATTTGTATAGTCTCCTTCGAGGACAGGCAGATCAAGGAAATAGCAATGAAAATATGAAATGAAAATAGAAAATGCCTGGAGGAGCTTTTGGTCCATGTGCGACATGATGAAGGGTGAACTTCTCTTGTCTCTTAAGCGAAAGTTGATGGACGTATGCATCCTCCCCGTTCTGACATATGGTGCGCAAACATGGTCCTTGACCAACATTCTGAAGTCCAAGCTTAAAGTTTGTCAGCGTGCGATGGAGCGAAGCATCTTGGGTGTCAAGCAAACGGACAGAGTCCAAAACACCGACCTGCGCTCAAAGACTCAAATCGTGGATGTGGCTTCGAAGGTAGCAACGCTGAAGTGGAATAGGGATGGTCATGTCAGTCGCGTGCCAAGTGAGCTGTGGGCAAGGGTAGTCACTGAGTGGCGTCCTGACCCAGCGAGAAGGCAACGCGTAAGACCAAAACGAAGATGGAGGGATGAGCTGGACAAATTCCTAATAGACTGGCGCAATGTAGCCCAGGATCGAGAAGTCTGGAGAGAATAGGGGGAGGCCTTTGCCCAGCAGTGGGACATGAATGGCTGATATAATAATAATGGTGGATAACAATATTATTCGATAACAATATAGTTTCAATACTACAAGTCGAAAATCGAAGCAACGCAACACAAACAGCTATATATTATTATCATTTATAATGATACATCAATTAATGACCATGCACTTGAATGACATTAACATGCCAAATTTTACTTGCATACAATTCAATAAGATGTTTTCGATTCGAGAAAAGTAGTTCCGATTACTTTGACAGATGGCGCTATCTGCCGTACTGCCATACTGGGAAAGGTTATTAAAACAAGAAAAAAGTTATTAACTCCGTTTTTGTTTCGTCTCGTGTCAAGCAGAAAGTTGTGGGTTCATGTCCTGCTTGAGGCAAAATAATTTAACTCCAGTACGACCAAAGTTAATGCACTACGTACGTTCTATGACTTTGATACCAGCCACAGGTATGACAGACAGTGACAGCAGGAACAACCAATGTTGAATTCCTTACACATTCACCATAGCTCGCCAAACGTAGTGCTTACATTCTCTTGGGCTCGCCAGTTGAGCTACCGCCATCTAAATAGACAGCTTTTTTTTTTTATAACTTGAGACGAAAACCCCTAATTGCATGCCATCATTACCAGCCATTTGTATTTTGGCCCTAAGAGTTTGCATAATAATTTGTGCTTGTTACAAGGTTTTTAAATAGAGCATTCTATCATCCTTAGACCAATTCATTGATTGATGGTCTAATTTTAATAAAAACAATCAAAATACTGAGTTTTTCACTTCCGGACCGCGCGGCCGTCACAAGTTCCACGCAAAGTTAGGTTTGAATTAAAAAAGGTGCTAATGCTAACTTTATTTTTATTTTTTTATGTCATTAAGTGACAAAACAATCAAGACGCCGGCGCCGCCCGCCTGATGTTAAGCACCACGCCTGACTATAACAGATACACTGCCACCTAAAGCTTAAAATTTTTAAGTGTTTGCGTGGCACTGCACTGCGCTTATCACCCTGAGACATTGTTCTTAAGTCTCTTTCGCCCAGTAATTTCACTTGCTACAGTGCCCTTCAAACCTAAACACAGTAATGCTTGCACACTACTGCTTGGAGGTAGAATATCTGACACTGCGGTAATACCCACCAAGACGGACTCTTGCTGAAGAGTCCTACCACCAGGTATAACTAAATGTTAAGCACGATTTTAAAGTAATTTAGTAATAAATTAATCCTAAGAAGCCTTAATCAAGTCTATCCGTTACCATCAGTTTGCTTTGCCAATATTTTCGAAAAAGTCACGAGTGAATTTTACAAGCATACCGATGTCAACTATATTGTCGTCAGTTTCGTGGTGTTCATTAGTTTATAATTTTAGCCTGTTGTTGTCTGGTTTATTTAAAATCACTACGATTTCGAAAATGTCAACCTACTGAGTTGTACAGCATGTGGTAATAGATTAATTGCAGATGCGCAAATACAGGATCTGTAGCTATCCAAAGTACTGGAGTTAGTTATGTAGGTATTGAGTGTGTTTTATACCTTCTGTGAAATATTATTTTATAGCTCAATATCTAATAAATTATTAACGGAATATATTAATACCTCGAGAAAATATTGATAACAATCGTAAAAATGAAGTGTGTTATTAACGGAAGATGCATCTATGTTTAATTGTGTCATTGGTCTAACTAAGGTAAATTTTATGTGCTGTGATGAGATGACGATTTTTTGATGCAGATGATTTATTAAAATTTTGTAGTTATAATATGAATGACATGAACCTTCTAGAATTTATTGCGATTCTATTTCTAATCATACTCTCAGTTGTAGAACTTAAACGATCTGTCTGAATACTACGGATCTTTGCCAAGTGTGAATGCGTGAGTCGAAAGTGTTTCAACCTTTGCAAGAGCAATTAGAAATGTAATTAAATAAAATTTATAAACCCAAGTAACAATAGCTGTCAGCCTACATAAAGGGATTCCCCGTTTTAAAAGCTATTTTGTTTTTAATTAATCATTATCGATCACATGTCTTCGGTAAAATAACAATATTTAGTTGATTGTTTAATATATTATTTGTTTATGCATCATCATGACAGCCTTCTTATGTTCCCACTGCTGGGACACTGGCCTTCTCTCCAGCGAGAGTGATTGGGTCTTAATCCACCACGCGGACCCAATGCGGATTGGTGGATGGCACATATTTATGCATAACTCTTCGGTAATATTTATTTTACTAAAGATAAAATGCGTTTTGTTATTAAATCTTGATCTCGACCTAGTTGAGATTGTATTCATTGTCTGCCAGTTGTCGCTATCATTTAATTGATAAATTGTTATCTTCATCAGTTAATTTCAGTAATCGTACGATTATTTCTATGATTATTCACTCACTTTAAAGGTCTCTGACTGTTCAGTCAGGTTGATCGGAGGTCTGACTGGAGACACTCCAATACAGCAAGTACAACACGCCATTTTCACTTGCTTCACAACACAGGTCACAGAAAAATCACCGTTACTTTTAAACGTTATGGAAACGTTGCGCAATCATCTTCACCGGGGAGTTTCCTCCCAAAGTTCACAAAACCCTTTCAGTCTTTGATCTTGAATGATACAATTTTGGCTTAATTTTCAAGTGTCTCGTCACTTTCACTATATTTTTGGGAAATGACAGGAGAGCAACGTCCAGGGCAGCCCGTGATATAATGAGTTAAAAATACCGCTCAAAGATGCGCTCTGCCAACTCTAGATCGTTGGCAGTTCGGGATTAGGACATCTCGAACTTTGATACCACGATGAAAAGGAATTTCCTTTTAGTTAAATAAGTTTTTATAAAACCGGGTATGGTTCCTTTTAAATTATTACCTATTACAATTTTACTTTCAACTCTACGACCAAATAAATTTAATTTTGCATTTATGCATTATTAAAACGGTATGTTGCTGGCCTAAACAAAACACTTAGGTACGTGATAAATATACGAGTACATATAAGAACGTAGATAGGTGTGTATGTCTTTTTTGATATCATGATTTGATATTAAGTGGTATTATCGATCATTGACCCCTCAATTATAGTAAAGCAAGACAAAGACTTTATTATCGGTTAAAATCCAAATCTTACGTCATCATCAGGACGGAATATAGATAAAAATATATTAGTAAGTGAAATTGTATCTTTATTAATGGTTGTCTTGTTGCTATCGTAGATAAAAAGTTAGTTAAGTTATTTAAATTAGTTATGCCCGATAGAACCTTGATACAAAATCTTAAGACAAAGCGACTGCGGAATATTTTAGAATTTTGGTTTTGAAGAGTGTGATAAACCATTGGTAAGGTCGTGGTTTCAAAACTGGTCGTGCACTATGCGGTGCCCAGCAAACATTAGAAGGCGGTCATGATAAATTATCATGATGTAATACTAAATTCAGTCTCACCGGTTCTAGAAGGCTCTGCTCGTGGAGTGTGACAAGGGGTTTCTCTGGCTTTGGCCTCGTGCTGAGGTAGAACGCCGAAGCAGCCGCCACGCCAGTCAGGGCCAGCGCGCCCGCTGATCCTCCTACCATCCATAGGTATTGGTCGATCTCACTTACTGTGGACAAACGCATTCCTTTAATGTATAGACACAAATCATCGAAGTAGAATGTGCACTGTGAAGTTTAAAAGTGAAATGGTTTTTTTTATATTACTTAGATGACATGCATACGGCCTACCTGATGTTCAGCGGTTACCGTACGCGCTTGCAATAACAGGGTATCCGCGCCTTGCTATCATAAGACGTACTCGTAGATCGAAAGTGTCAAAAGTGCGAGTAATTTCACCGGAACAGCAATGCCGGCAGAAATAAAGGTGGTTGCAGTGTCATCAATATTGATCAGAAAATAACTCTGTTCCGTAACTACTAATGCGTGGACGCAGAGTATCTATGAGCAAATTTTTAAGACAAACAATTGGCAGTCAGCCAGATAGTAATATGCAGTAACCTCCACTTGTTACGCGTTTTATGCCACCTAGGATGAAACTGTTATTTTAATAGCAAGTGTTCTAAATATCAAATATTCAAGTGTTTTATTTACTCCCAAATACTGAAATATCATGAGTTTAGATTAGAGATCGCATTAACTGTTTGAGTTTGATTCGCAGTTAGCTTTCTAAATCGTATGGAAAAACGTCAAAAACATCTTTAATTGAGTATCGTTTTAGTATTTGATCGGGTCTTAGGTACATTTACACTTGATCAACACTTAAATTTTAATTTAACAACCCACATAATTTCAAACGAGAAAAGTTATACGCAAAGTCGTTAAAACTGTTCTCACAAGTTTATACCACACCTGCAGCTGCTAAAACCGTAGCAGATTAACTTAGCCAATGCAAGTTACTTATAATTATGCATTTAAGTGTTTTTATTACAATATTTTATTTAAGAATGATGCTTTCGACAAAAATATGTTTATTTAATATTTTCTGTACAAACCATATTATCATAATAATAAGTCACAACATCCAAATACGGTGATACCAAGATAACTTAAGTAAAAGCATGATCATCGAACCTGGATACCTTACCTAACCTTCGATAATAACCGGTCGGAACGGCCTTCTCTGTCAATCTGAACGGATAATGATGATTGAAGATTTTGCACAAATAATTCTACTATTTCCTTCTTTCACTCAATTGAACTTGGAGGACGTACTACTTTGAAATGTAAAGGGTTAATGATGTTTCGATCATAAGAACGATTAACTATAAGGATTGATAAATCATCTTAAAATAGAAAGCGTTTATTTTTCAAAGTATGCTTATGGTTTCTGTACAAAAGTTGCTTGCTATATTACGGCTATTACATATTGCAGACCAAATGCTCGGAAGTATCAAAAAAATCAAATGAGAAAGAAAGAAAAAAAGAAAGAAGAAGTAATCGTCAGAATCTGATTTCTGTAATACTCGTATTATTATGAAATGCATGATGAGTAAGTTTACTGTAGGCAAGGTACTTGATATAATTTTAAAACAATTTGAAACAACCTTTGTAAAAAAGTTGTTAGATATTGTGCCTACGAATAAGTTTCAAATCGGATCGGCGCAGGGCGGTGCATTGCAAATAATTTGCAACTAGAGAGACATTTATCTGCATACACACAGTGCAGTCAACATATCAAACTAATAAGGAAATGTCAATAAGACAACTTTCATGCAACCAAGCTAGTTCCTGAACTATAAACAGCGGTCAGGCCAGTTTAGAAAGTGGAAACTCGGGGCGCTCGCAGACAGACATTAGCGCATAGATTTCTCGGGATTCTCTCGCGCTTTCCACTGACATACTTTTGCAATGCTACACACACAATACAAATAAGTGTTCTGTAAAGATGCGTCTCTTCAGAATATACGCAGGTACGGTTTAAAAATAATTTCAAACTCAGATTTTTAAAGTAGACTTGTAAAACGTGATGGTAAAGATAGTGATTAAAGAGTGCCAAGGGCAGCCCTCTCAAATGAAATTAGGGACAGGGTTAAACAAATCGCAAAAGTCAATGTCGTAATAGACATTTGATCATTAGAAGGGCTACATGCAATTTGAAGGCGACGTTTAAGGTCGCATTGTCGGCCCCGATACCTTGTAGGCTGTACAAAGGTACTTGTTGATTTCAAAAGTTAGAACCTTGGCGGTCTAATTTCCCCTGATTGTGCATTCAGAAGGCGTAACAAGCATAACGTGACGGCCCTTGAAGGGCCTCCGACTCAAATCTTCGAATATAAACTTTTTATAGTACATTTTTTACACTGAGCATTGTCAAGTATAGTAAAGACTTGTTTCACCGTTAAAACTAAACAGCGTTTAGCTCTAAGCTGAGTTCAAGTGTTCAATTAGAGTGGTGAAATAGACTTTTAGTAAACTGTCGTTTGTGCATACATTTCAACATAATTTTTTTTTTTAAATTATTATTATAGATACATTTTAAAATAATGTATTATATGACAATCTCGCCATACGTTTAGGCTTAAGTATAACTAATTTTATGTCTTATTAATTAAATAAGTTGCTAAGAATGTGTCCATTGGCACTTGTCTTACTGCTTCTTATTAAGGCGAAGCACTTTGTTCATGTGTTCATTATAATTAGTTTTACGTTTTACACTCTATTGATTTTACACTACTAACTCAAAAGGTTTAGTCCTTTTGAGCCTTGTCACTACAGTTCAACCAAAGCAACGTATTTTCAAGCTTTCTTGGAGCCTTTCTTATGGTATCTTCCTAAGTATTTTTATTATCATTTTGTAAAGTTGTTAGTTATAAAACTCAAAGGCTAATAAAAACTTACGACTACTGCATTGGTTCCACCAGATGGTCTTCTCTTGTGTGTCTTCAGTCTTTTTTTTCTCAGTCTTCTTTAATTTCTTCTGTATTTTACGATATTTCTCTTTAACACTAAATTCAGTCTTAACAGTCACATTATCAGCCACTTTGTCCTTTTTAGTATTGAAACCGAACTTCCCGCTTCCCATTTTGCTGTTTTTGTTTATGGTATTCACAATAATAGCATATTCCTCGGCCCTAGGGCATGATTCTGGTACCTCGTATCATGTAGTACTGTTTATTGACAGAGGTATTAAGTGCACGTTAGTAGCTTGTCGTAAAGATATTTGATATCGGAGTATTTTGTCACGAAATGAATTGAAATCTATAATACTAAAAGGTTTTATTGAGTTATCTTGGAGAGGGCTTTGGCCTTGTGGGGTTCATTAACACTGTCTACAATTACGATAGCTGACATGTAATCTAGCTACTGATTCTTTAACATTATCTTTATTATCTTTCGTTTTCTTGTATATTTGTTATTTTATTGGGCCATCAATTAATATACTTAGCCTATAGGCTGTATGTAGATTTGGTTCATTCCGTAGTAATTTTCAAATTCTGTTTACATTCAACGACTGGTTTTGAACCCGCAACCTTAGGATTGGGACGTACTCTCTACCAATAGACCACATCAAATGCTCTTAGTAAGTATTCTTTTAATAAGGATACGATATGGGCAAGATAATCAAATAAATTCAGATAAATTTAAAAATCAAAACCAGATTTAAGTATTTTTTAAGAAAAATAGGCAAGACATTTTATTGGTCGGTCCCCAAGATTAAATGGACCAGTCTTATTCCTAGCAGCAGTGATCTATCTGATGTTGACAATACACAATATACACAGAACCTCGCCACCTTAATAAGGTTTTAGTACAAAAACACAGTTGCCATGGCAACAACGGGAACGAAAAATAATCGAACAAAGTTTGATGAACTGCACAGAGGTTTTGAGAAGTATAAAACGCTCGTAAAAACCGGAGAGGCACAATAAAGAACCACGTCCGGTTTGTCGCATCACTTTCCGTTAACGGCACTTTTTACTACAACTGCGTGGTAAAGTAATTAAAACGGTTCACTATAGACCGAGAAGTTTTTTTAACTGTAATTGCAAATATGCTAAAACTAAATTGAGAAAATCGCAAACGCCAAACTGATGACCTTATTAAAACACACTGCGTGGGAGTTCATCGACTCGCGTTTTGTTATTGGTCTAATACCCTACAAAACGCTAAGATTTACTATTGAGTTTCAGCTTTGGTAAAGTTACGCAAACATTTTCACCTCTCAACCATAGCTGGATTTATTTATAACTATTACAACATAAAATACCTACCCGTTGCTTGTATTCGCAAGTCCAGAAACAACTACAATGCAATGCAATTCGATCAAAACGCGATTACATTCTATTGGATAAAGCGTGGGGCCGTTTGACTTGACTGTAGTATCATTTTACTTGACGTAGCCAATAAGTTATGCAGTCGATGCTTATTTTCTTTAATATACCTAATGTGTACTCCATGTTTATTGTCCGATCAGCTTACTGTCGCCGTAATGTTTCTCGTGTTCATGGAACTCGAGTGTACTATTTTAATTGAAGACCAACGCAAAGCTCAAACATTCAATAAAAGAAAAAAATGTAAAAAAATGCTTGAGAGGCGATACGTGCCTCTACAGTGCATAAAATAAAAAACCATACAACCTGACAGCTCTTGATGCTAAAGGCGATTATAGAACCAAGCAGCACTAATATCTGTTCTGTGACTAAGAGCAAGCAGCTGCGCTCTAATTTCTAAATTGTTATTGGTTAAAATTTTCAAAAGAGGCATTTTAAAAAAGCCAAACATGGATGTCGTGCATTAATTTATTTTTTTTAAATGCCTGTTTAGCATTTTCCATAATAGTAAGATAGAAATGGGAATAGCTTGTGTTGTTTTATGAATCTGCGTAGTTAACCTGTCGGTCAACGATCACGGCAGCATAAATATCGAGTCGACTCTAGGTAGCACCAATAAAACTGACTTGTATTTCCGCTATCGGAACATTCACAACAATCACAACTCTAACGGTTGCCAGCGTTTCGATCTGGTTCACGGAAACAATGAATTTGCCTATATCGCTATGACTAGTGAATTCCTCGTGACTCTGTTTTAGTTGAACCACAATATTCCACATTTTTACTAATTAAAAAATGTTTTCCATATTTTCATCCTTGTTGAGGAACATTAGGTACCTAGTGTAAATATATCTTACAAACATGAGGTTATAAACCTGGCCTTAATTTTGCTTTATCTACGGTTTTGGTTTTGTGTAGATTATCAGTCATGCGTTACTGGCATGAATCGTATCTCTGAATACTATTATAAATATAGGCATGAGGGTTTATTTCTAAAATATATTTACGCAGTAAAACATGACAAGGGCCGAGAATAGTAGATGAAGTGGTAGTACCTATCTTGTTTTGATCAACATCTATAGACTCTATTTACTTCTTTATCAAAGGGATCTCTTGTCTCCAATTCTCTGTTTTATGCTATTATGGATCATTTGTCCAGAAAAGCATCGATTTTGTTTCTCCACCTTTGAATAAACTTTAATTTACCTAAAAACCAAAAGTTCAAAAGAGAAGAGATGACGATGTCTTTACTTTGCGTAACTAAAACTTCTAGGATCATAATTGTATGGCAGTACCGGGCTCTATATAAATTATATAACATAAATTATAGGACAGATTTTGTTTAACGTTAGATTCTAGTTCCTTATACAAGCCATCAACACAATATAAAAAAATCTCTACCTTAATCCAGTCATATTTACAATTATATGAGAGAACAAAAGTAGGTAAGTCAAAGTCAAGTTATAATCATTTTATTCATTAATATCACAAGAATTATTTTGAAACTTCTCAAAGCTAGGTGAATTTACGCCAGTTCCACGTTCCCTTAGTAAATTAAACTAATTAAAATAAAAGCTCAGATTACAGTATTTTTAATGCTTGTGGGAATGTCTTAATTTTTTGATGATGATGATAAACGAGTATGCAACTATAAAAACAAACAAACTCGCACGTCCATGTAAGGTACGAAAGAAAATGCATTCACTTCCTAGCGATAAAAAGGTGCATAAAGCAATGAGTCACACTAGCTTACTGCAACTTAATTGCATAAAACGACTTGTTCTACATAATAATACTTACATGTGTGAAAATCAACCTTAATAAATTAAAACCGTAAACATAATTTTGAAATAATATAATATACTTTTACTCAGAACGAAACATCAACAGGTCTACCAGTTTATCTAGGCCGACGCGCAGTAAAACTTTATGAAAGCTAAATCGTCTCAGTGCAAAATAACTGGCCATCTTTAATTACCGCCAAG
This sequence comes from Colostygia pectinataria, assembly GCA_951394395.1. Classification (NCBI taxonomy): domain Eukaryota; kingdom Metazoa; phylum Arthropoda; class Insecta; order Lepidoptera; family Geometridae; genus Colostygia; species Colostygia pectinataria. The sequence continues at coordinate 6,937,670 of OX596363.1, forward strand.
ATAAATCGGCAAAACTTTAATACGACCATGCTAATCGATAACTAATCGACCTAAAATCACACTAAAATAAAGAAAGAATTTGAACCACTAGGAATTTAAAAACTATCTTAAAATCGAGGGGTTTTTGTACATTTAGATAGTATCAAAGCAAAACAAGTCGAGATCTCTCTAAAAAAATATAATAATGGTATCTGTAACAAATGACCCACAAAGCCACAAGCAAATAATGGCTATCAAATTTCAGTCACAGTCAACAGGAGCTAGTCATGACTTCTACGATCGATCGTGTTCTACAATCTTTAATCAAAGCAATATAACACATATTTCAACTGTGGTTAAGTTTTAACTCCTGAATAACCTGTGGTTCACGATTGCTTGCCTTTACGTGCACGGTCTGCTATTAAAATAATGGAACCCTTTAGGGCAGCTATCGAGCAGTGAACGTATACTAATAGATACTATAGCCAATGTGTGAATAGCTTGTGCATATTCATTCAATGAAATTTGTGTATCTTTACCACCTACCTAGGTTTTTATTTAATGCTTATTAAAATTTACTACAAAGAATTAGTAAGGAGATTATTAACTGTAAATCAAAATGAAAAAAACTAAACATCTAGTGATAAATTAAATACATATTCGAAATTGTTGTCTTCAACTTATTAAAAATGGATATCGCTTTTTATCTCTATTAGATGCTATAATTTTTTTTTTCAGAACATTTTATGGGAAATAAAGTATGTATTTATATTTTCATAGCAAATTTAAATAATGAAACCAGACAGTTAACGTAAAAGATTGCGTTTTATGAGTATAGTTATTATTACAATATAACAGAATTGATTAACCGTTATAGATTATATCTTCATAACGCGACGTAAATACTCGTCAATAAACCAGCAAGTGTTATTAACAAACCCTTGCCACCGCACAAAAAGCACCATCAAAACAAAGCGACGTAACGTGCACTGCACACTGCGCAGTTACGTCACGCGATAGTAACGTACGAATAACGTTTGACACGCGCGGAAATTCAGTCACTACAGTACCGTGTCACTGTTCACGTATCGCTTCGATTACAGTCACAGTCACAGTCACAGTCACTGGTCTGCGCGCGCGCTCGATTCAGTGCGGCCGATGGGACGGCCGTTCGTTGCGACAATGCGCCTGCCACCAGCCTCCCCCTATTTTCGAGTTCGAGGCTCGAGCCTAGCAACCTCTCTCTTTTGACGGGCCACGGACCGCAACGGAACAATCCACCATTAAAAGCGTAGGAACAAGCCGGTTACAAGATGCTCGAGATTATGGAAACTTTATGCTAAAAAGGTTTGATATTGACAAAATATTCGTATACTTAAGCTGTTTATAATTATGTGCCCAAATACGGCCTGGCGTTTACACATCTTATCCGGAAAACACCCGTTCTACAGCATATTTAAGGGTCGCTGTAATCCTTAAAATCAGCTCTACTCTTACAGCCTTACTCTTGAATCTAATAACAATTCCGATCCAATCCCAATTTCTATTTTCTGCTGTCAAATTTTTGTACTCTTGAAAACAAGGTTGAATTTGGCGCTTGGTTTGCTGTCAAAAGTACGAAATGTCATATTCCAATACTTGTTCAATACCGATCGCGTTCAAGATTAAGGCCCCTGGAGGGTGCAAAATGACGTTGATTTTATACCTAATATACTCGTAAGTCATTAATTTTCATAGGTAAAAAAACAATAGACATTTAAAGCTTCCAAAGTCAGGGATATAACCAGGTTTTATACTGTGTCGTGAAAAGTCGCGCTTAGGTTTTGCAATGATTCCTGTCTCCAAGATAACATTAAATCTTTTTAATTTAAGCAGAATACTGTTGGCTAACTATGTAGTTTGATATGCTTAAATACCAATCACGATTAGTTAGCCTATAATGTAGTCTCTCAGTCACTCAGTTCAGCGCGACAGATACACTAACTAACCAACCAACAATTAGTTTACTTGACACTTACTCGATGTGGATACACCTAAAGTGCATCATGGTCACTGCCTTCAAAGTTAACAAGCTCACACGCAATCCTTACGAAATATCCTCACATATTGGCATAAGGATCGGCACATTGTAACGAGATACAACGCTGGAGCATTGCACTGCTTGCAACACATTAAAAATTACAAAAATGCATTAGTATAGTAGTAACACGTATCGTACTAACAAAGATGATAAAAAAGCTGTCTCGAATTACATTGTTGTAATTATTAAAAATACTGAAATTGTATTGTAATACAGAACTTAGGAATTGAAAAAATGTAAAATTAGGTTTTCAGTGGCAGACACTAGTGGCGTAAAACATTATTTAAAGTCACCGGAAGGTCTTCTTTTTTTTATGGACTCTGTGTCATATTGTAATGGTAATGGCGGCGTTTCTTTCAAAATTCCCTAGTAAAGCCTTTGACTAAATTACAAACCAACATTACCCTTCCAATTCAATTATTTACACTTATGCTAAACAAACAAGTTAGATTGGTTAAACTGCCACTAAATTTACGCAAAAAATCTCAAAATAACACGAGAAAAATAATTTAATTGAGGACCCACGTTGTTCTGACAAGATAGCCAAAGACGTGTCTGTTTCATCCGAGGTTGACAGCTTAGTCGTCTCCTTTGAGTTATCATCGATAGATATTAATAATATTACCCACCAGAATATACCTTTTGCTTAGAATTATGTTGTCAATACATAATTTAAAAGACTTGGTGACATACTGACCTACAGCCTAAAACCTTAATTGCTGAACACAGAATCTTGAAACTTAGATGGGTGTAGGAAAACGAACTCCTAGAGAAAGCAGTGGGAAGAAGTTTCCACAGCTCATAATAAAAATTCTTACATTATATAAATTCCGCTGCGAAAACGTTTATAAAACGTAGAGTACTAAAGTATAGAAGGATATTGTCCGAAGAAAGGATGGTACGAGTACAAGACGAGTACGTTTTGTATAGGTCTCACGACGGATCTCGGCCGTAGTGAAATTAGCCGTTTCGATGCGCAATGGAGCTTTTTCAAACTAAATTGTCTTTGCGCATCACAAACGGCTAAATTCACGGAAGCCTAGATCCGCTGTGCGAACTATACGTGCGGTTATAAAATAAAAGGGACAAAGTCGAATTTGCTATTGTTCAAAGCATAGTACATTACTACATTCATGAAACTTAGTAGGGTTGTGTTGAGAAAGTATTTATAACCGACGAAAAACGTAAACGGTTTTCAAGTCGACGCGTATATTTTTCTTTATTGGTATAATATATGTGGGATATGTTATTTCAGGTACACCTTTCAGAGTTTTCCAGATTAATTATGTATGTTTCCGGAATTACGGACCCTTCCCTATCAATCCTCACTCCCCCGAGGCCAAACTCCCAGCTAATAATATAGGTAGGATCACCTAACTGCATGATGTGTTTTCCGAAAAGGAAGAATATCGAATTAAACGTTTCCGATGTTGTCTTTACGAAATGCCCTTGAAACATTAAAAATAAAATGTAATGTAAAAATAAAATTTTATGACAATTTTCAGAGACAAAAGCTGCAACCTAAATCCTTTCTACTTTTCTTAAAAGGGTTCTGAAAATCAATTATAGTCAAAAACTTTGCGTGCTTGTGAATTTATGAGTCTTTCTACAACTGGTACCAAAAGAACTGGTACGAATGGTGCGAGTTTAGAAACACAAAAATAATATTATTTCACAGCATAATTTGTCCATCTCTACTAGATCCGCCCGAGTCGCATAAAGTAAATAATCCACAAATGCACTGAAGAAACTGCTTTATGGAAACCAACAACAGCTAGATTGCAAGGTCAAAGTGAACGGCGATTTTAAAAGGACTCTAAATACATTACCTACTGTTTACTTTATTTCCTAGAGCTGCATTTAGCAGCTGCTTTAATCAAGAAAATGATAATAACATAAAACTTTTGTTGAGAGACTGCACAGTTTGAGAAAGTAACTCAACATTACTTTGAATATTTGACCGACGGCAATTGAATATTTTTAAGCTAAGCTAAAGTCAACGTCACCTTTAAAATGATTAAAGAATTAACCTTCAATAATTTTAAGGTAATTGGCAGATTTGTTTAAAATCCTATAATTAATTGGACAAATAATACTGTTGGCAAGACCCAAAAGCAGCCACACTGAAAATTCTAAAACCCCATAATTAATTGGACAAATAAATGCTATTACCTACAAGACCCAAAACTTCTATCAGAAATCATAAACTTAACAACACAAATGTGTGCACTGAAATTACAAAAAGCATCAGTTAAAGACGATATCGTCTAAAATTATATGCATCGTTCCCTCGCAAAGCGTGTGTAAAGTCAGAGAGAGCAATAACGCCCGCAAGCTAGGCGGTTGCATAAAAATGGAAGACGAAATCGCACGCACCCACAATAGTGTCATTAATCCTTTATGAGTTCCCTGACCTCGGCAATAGGAGAGATGCAGTATTCTGTGCGTAGACGCATTCCGCATGCGCGTGCCTACTCGTGCACCTTATTAACGGAGCCTCTGTGAAGCGCACTGAAACTATTCACCATACCTACTGTTTATTTTAACGTAATTTTATTTATTACAAGAAGTCCATCCCAGCTTCAAGTGGGTGCAATGAAACCGCACCCGTGCGAAGCCGGGGCAGTTTGCTAGTAATAAATATAGCCTATGTTACTCAGGGATAACATAGCATTCTAATGGTAAAATAATTTTTGAAATCGGACCGGTAGTTTTTGAATTTATTCGTAACAAACAAAAATCTTTCCTCTTTATAATATTAGTATAGATTAGTCTAAGAAACATGAATAGGTACTATGTAAAAATGTTCTAGATGGTAAGTTTGTAAACCCTATATTACTGAATAAACATATTTACATATATACATTTGCATTTACATTTTACCATTGGCTACGAGAGTATTTTTAGGGCTTTATTGTTCCTTTGGGTGGCCTACTAACTCCGTCACCAGAGTTGACCACTGGCTCATAGGAACTTACTTAGATCATGTAAACCTCAAGTTGGGTTTTTTAATCAATTTAGGTAAAACAGGACCGAAAGGAGTGACACTTAACAATAAGAGGCCATACTCAGCAGTGGGCGAAGTCTGGCTGTGGATGACAATGATGATGAGGTGGCCCTTAGTGTGCAAGTGACATATCTGATGTTGAGCGTACATAGGCTACGGTAACCACTTACCATCAAGTACCACTTGCCAAAAAACTTTCAAATTGGGCGATCTGTTCATTTCATTTTACTCTTTGCCCCGACTCTAGAGTGATAGACAATGGTGGTAGTTTGTGAGCTGAATAAATGCGCATGCACATGCACATGCAATGGGAAGCGGGAACTGACCAGCCTTGAACTTACGCTTGCAACTTGCGCGTGCGAACGCCAGTCAATGCAAGTGGCCGTTTCTAGTCAGAGCGCGATCGGCGTATGCGTATAATACACTCATCATACCGGAGGAAGTTCAAGATAAATAAAATCTATAGGCAGAAAACTACTACGTGAAGCGGCAAATTCATTTATCCTTATCTAAAAAAATGAGGATAAATAAACATGTACGAGCGATACACGCGCCCTGAGGGTTCCTTGGGCTAAGGGTTCCTCAGGGGTATTTATTTATTTATTTATTTTTGTTTATTTACATCATCATCATTAACCCTATCTTTACTGAATAAAAACTTAATACGACAAAGAGAGTATTTCCATTCAATTAATTATTATAGATTAAAAATACATTAATTCCATTCCAATCCAACAAAAAACTTGAAAAATCAATAAAAAATTAAGTAAATCAATAATACATACATATATCAATAATACAAACATACATATATAAAAAAATTATATACCGACTTAAATCAATTATTACTTTTGTGATTCTAGAATATACTGAGAAGCTTTTACAAATTCACTCAAAGAACATTTAAATAAATCAATACTCTCTTTAGATTTGATAACTTTAGCCGTACCTTGAGAAGAAAGGGTATAATTGACATGTGAACGGTCAGACAATTTAAGTAATTCTGTAAGGGTTCCATTTTCTCCTCTTAGGGTACGGAACCCTGAAAAGAAAAAACTATCCCTTCAAAAACTTTTTCATATAAAATGTTGCCAAGACGAGACCATCAATAGCTAGCAATGTCTAAAAGTTATGAGATCTTTTATAATAGAGCCAAGCTTCTAACTAAATACGCCCTACTCTACGGTACCTCGAAGCGGAATGCTAGTGAATACGGTGAAGGAAAACATCGTGAGAAAACCGACATGTCCAAGAACTAATAATTCGAAAGACCAGGTGCCGCATTGGGTCCTCGTGGTGGATAAAGACCCAATCACTCTCACTCGAGAGTAGGCCAGTGTCCCAGCAATGGGAACATTAGAAGGCTGTCATCTTTTATATAAAAATGAATTGCTGTGCGTTAGTCTCGCTAAAACTTTAAAACGGCTGGACCGATTTGGCTAATTTTGGTCATGAAATGTTTGTAAAAGTTCAGGGAAGGTTTAAACGGTGAGAAAATATACAGGGTGTAAAAATTTGCTAAAAAAAAATAACGCGAGTGAAACTGCGCCGGGTCTACTAGTGATGAATAAAAAATCATCTGTGCCTACGTGAACCACGAACGAGTAGCAAAAGCGTAGGTATTTTTTAAATTGATCTACCATGCGCCGTTATTCGATTGATCGCTGTCCATTATAGTTGTTTCTACTATTATAATTTTTATCATCTCGCAATATTCCGGTGAGTAATTGACTATTAGACAAATAAATATGGAGCGAGTGAGACTTACGCTCTGAGGGTTCCGTATTCTGTAGAATATAGACTATGCTAATTTATTTTTTGACCACAAAAACCTCTAATTTATATATACATATATATTTGATTTGAAAATCGATCGAAGCGCACAACCCATTCCATTTCATGGAATGATGAAACTTGAAGGATAAAGTAGCTAAAACTACATAAGGCTCTTTTTAAATTTACCTAGAGTTATCATTCTCACATAAAAAATTAAAATATATCACATACTTTCAAATTATTTGTTTATGACAACAAGAGTAAAAAATCTGATAACAGGTAAGAGATAAAAAGTTTCATTTCCATCATAGATCAGCTTGCCGTCAACAGGCGCGTCTTTGCCCGCGCGTATTTGAATAGGTACTTACTTGTTAGAGATATACTAAAGAATAGCCTTTCTGAAGATTATTATATCGCAAAAATTATTTCGCCTCAAGCGGGATTTGAGCCCGCAACCACCACTTGATACGCGCTATCGGCGCTTCGAGCCGAAGACATCCCAATGATTATTTCGTCCAAACGAGATATGTCTCGATAGCTCAATTGGTAGAACACCCGTGTATCAAAATTTCCGCTTCCTAAATTTTCATAAAATCATAAACCCCACTTCTCCCTTTCGTACTCCGGCCCTACCCTTAGTTACCAAATTAGAGAACAAAGCTTGACGTCAATACATTCAATAGTAAGTTTTCGGATACAAAGAGGCCCTCTTTTTACCCCTTTGTAGAGGTGGGGGTACGATGAAAGTTACCCTTACCAGTTGCTAAATTGGAGAATAAGTTAATATACTGTAAAGTCTTGTCAAAATAACTGTAGTAGCTTTTGCGTGCAAGAATTCAAACAAGAATTCTAAAATAGTAAGTCTAAAATAGTGAGTCTGAAATCGTAGCAAATTTTATGAAAATATTTACAGTTTACAGACTTTGCGACCTCTAGTACAGTTTTATTAACACCTATGTACTCACAGATTTGTCATTGAAACATGACAGATCAATCGGTCATTGAAAAGTGGGTCAAAGTTTATACTTTTAACGTACAAGTACCAAATTAGGTTAGGTTAGTTTATTATACAAATTTAATATTGTTAAGCTATGTTTTATTTTTACAAGTTACAATATAAAAACCAATCTGTAATAATATTTAAGTATTCTGTGACAAAGCTTATTGAAAACTGTCGTCCTTATATAAACAGAACATACCAATGGTTAGCCTTATGTAGTTATGACTACCTACTTTACGACTATGTGTATCTGCTAAGTAAATATATTACTTAGAAATTCTTGTTGGAATGTTAGCAAATCTTATGGGTCTTGTACATGTCTACGATTTTGAAATTCACGTAGCGTGGACGGGAAATTTCAGTACTGTGCTTTTTAGCTTTACATATGTGTTTAAATTAAATTTATAGATAGATAGATAGAAAACACACTTATAGAAATAAAAACATAAGAGTAATACTTACATAAAACTAGTAGCGAAAGTACAATGAGCGGCCTTATCGCTAAGAGCGATCTCTTCCAGACAAATTAAATTGCAGTCTATGTAATTATTTTTTTGGAATTAAAAAAAAATTATATCTTTTTTCGTTTCCTATCTAAGGTTTTTAAGGTACAATATTCAATGTGGTAATAAATAAAATAAAAAAGTCGATGAAAGATTTTTCACAAGAATATCTTTGTAAACACATTTAGGTAAATTGAGCCGATCAATTGCATTATCGTGGACCATTGTATAAAAGGTCCTTTATCAAATATTGTAAAATATCTCGCGAACTCGGGGTAGCAGAGTAGGTTGCGGGTTCAACGACCGGCCGACCGGTCGCGCTTAAAGCTCCGCCAAGCGAACATAGTGGGACAAACTTGGCCCACTTTTGATGCTATTCGGCTATGAAATAATTATAATAAAATGCGGCGATGTTCAGAATATTGCAAAAGCTTGCTAAATTTTTGGTTAAAAAGATTAGCTTAGATATTTATTTTGTTGATACACGAATATTCATCATCATCATCATCATCATCATAACAGCCTTCTAATGTTCCCACTGTTGAGACACTAGCCTACTCTCGGACGAGAGTATTTAGGTCTTAATCCACCACGGATTGGTGGAACATGTCTTTCGATTTTTTTGTTTCTTTGACATGCCGGGGTTTCCTTCACGCAGGAGAGTACTGGATGCGCACATAGGTACATTTTTCGAACAGAAAAATCCATTAGTGGGTTTGAACCTTAGGATCAAAAGGCTGTGCTCACTAATCACACGAATATTAAGTTTATATCAATATAATATTATAATATATAATATAATAAGTTTATTTATTTTCACAAAAAGCAATGTATACTAATATAAAGTAGGTTTGTTAGCACAAGTCTGTTACATTATGTTAGTTTAGCCAAGGGGTTAAAAGTAGTGTCCATGCGGCAGGCGTATAACCGTGACCCCACACTAGGATCCCCTGTATTGTAGTATCTAAGCCACATACCAACCCCATAGGCAACACTTATTTATATAACTAGGTACTGTTTATTTATAGTGCTAAGCAGGTATTAAATAGCCTCTTATTTATAGGGTTCACCTCTAAACTCTACACTAGGCTAGCCTGGGTTGTGAAGTTTAGTGTATAAAAGTTAAAGTTATACCTAGGCATAACTAACTTACATAATATTCGAAAATCATTACAAAATTTACTTACTAGAACTAGCTTGTGGTTAGTTAGTTAGTCTTATTTCTGTAATTTAAACTTACAACACAGAACAGTTTTTAGTACTCCTACGCGTAATATTTTTACCATATTATCTATACCTAGTAGGTAAGTACATAATATACCTACATCATCATTAGGTCTGTATCGTTTTCTTTGAACTTCCACGATTCGTACTTTTAAGTACTTGTAATGAACGATAGATATATTCAAATAATAATGACCTGATTAGATTGATGATTAGTGCTCTCACTAACATTCCAAATTTAAATCATGTAAAAATAAACAGTATTTTCAACACATGATTAAAAATATCATAGTTCTTTGATTCTCAACGAAAAATGTTTATTATTAAATATCTTATAATCTATTTTGTCATTTGGACAACCTTGAAAATTGTCTTCCGTTACTCATAATCTCTATCATCAAGTTCCGCGTTTTATTTTTTAAATGATGCCACTGATGTTTTGGCTGTATGAATTACAAGGAATGCATAAAAAAACGATTTTTTACTTCGTATGAATTTATGGGTTCAATTTTGTCAAAATATCTTGAAAAATAACGATAAATCTTTTAAAGTTTTTAATTTTAGTTATAGCACTATTATACCTTTGCTAAACAGGTAATGCGTATTTTTCAAATCTGTTATCGTCTTCGCTCCTTGACATAAGAATGACAAGGAAATGCTATACTTAACAAGCCGCTAAAGAAACCGCTAAAAAAGTTTCTTTCACAATTATGGTTATAGAATGCGACCTTACCTACTAAATACAAAGCTAGTCATCACTAGGTTAAGTTTAAGAGACCATCCTATCTTTGCGTGTTAAATGTATCGATCCCTTGAGCCATGCGCTGGACCCGCCATTAATCTCGTTGCGGTCACTGTGTCGAGTAACGGTAGAGGCAGAACTCAGCCCACGGCTGTCAAAGAGCATTACAGACAGATATTTCACAAATAACCGCTTGGGTAAAGATTCTCTTTCTAGATAGAGTTGTAGAGGGATTGCACGCACAATAGACCAAGGTGCTAAATGATGATATAATATAATGATGATATTGTAAAACCTGATGCCCCAGGCTTTAGGTATAAATTGATACAACACGCGATCTAACATACAGCTGCGAAATACCAGTTTACATAGCTTATCGCAATGCGACAGAATAGAATGCTTAGAAGGGAGGTTTAGAAAAGCCTATAGAAAAATCCGAAAGCAAACAAAAGGCGCAAAAAGCGCGCTATTCTGCAGAACTTCGCTTCGTTCCAGACACGCCTTAAAGCCTGCTGCTGTAACTGACCCGCCTAAAAAAATGCGGTACTTTTTATAAATGATGCATGGATCATAACTTTATTGTCTATGCATAATACCGGCTGTTAAACATTACAGTCATGAAATTCGATATAGAACCACATAAGTCACGCATCACCGATCACTCGGGCTGGCTGAAAACAGTAAAATAGCCACAAAATATTACCCTGGTCGGTATTATTATAACCGGTATTTTCATTCGATATTACAACCGGTATTTTAACACATGAAAATAAAAGACCCAATGTTTTTGATGGGTCTGAAGCGCAACTTAAACAACGCTGAACTATTAATTTTCCAACAGCTTTTTACCGAACATATCCCGTCACAAAATTAATGATTGAGTCTTAATTTACGTCATAGAATTAAAAAATAACTATATTCACGATTCATTTAATCTGTTCTTTGCTAGTACTGTACCTACTTGAGGTACGAGTACAGTACTACAATTGAAGTCAGATCCGACAGGGATAGTATTAGCTAACTTAATATTTACTCGAAGACCGTGAAAAAGCCCCTTAAATTAATCATGAAATCTATTTTTGTCACTGCGTTCTACACTTCTGACGTCCTCAGCTTACCTACGAGCTACGATGAATGCAAATTATATTTAAAATAGCATCCATTCTGACTCACTCGAGATGTAAGCACGAACTCCGAAGCGACACATAATAAATTGACTTTTAGAATGATCCACTTTATTAATGCAACTGTCATGCAACTGTGAATATTAATTGCATGCTGATATCTCAAAGTTCCCGACTGATGGTAGATTGTTTTGATAAAGAGAACTGATTGTTATACCGCGCTGGGATCAACTTAGCTAGATATAAATAATAGCATGAGCTGTAACAATAGTATTATAAATTTGATCATCCCCAATTAAAGATCCAGGGTTTCCTAATTCAGCACGAATTGATAAACTTATAGAAGTTCCAATTATTCCAGCTCAAAATCCAAAAAAATGGAAACCGCCGGCATTTCCAAGAAATAACGATTCAAAAGACATGTCATCTACAAAACCGCATTAGTGATTAGTGGATTATGACGACCAAATCACTGTCGCTCGAGTGTAGACCAATCAATAGAAGGTCGATTATTATGCACACGAAGTGTTTATTTCAAAGTGTAAGAAAGTTTTGATTTGTCTATAAGTAGGCCGTCAAACTGCACGTTCGACAGAGGTTGAAAGATATTAAAATAAGTTGAACTCTTGTTTTGATTGATTTGATTGCCTACATACCTCATCTTTGACCCTCGGCCAAAGTATTGAACTTGAGTTGCATTGTGTCATGATATGAACGGTTGGTTGCCTGTGAGCTGTGTGTGACCGACATTTTGATAATTGAGCAAAATATTATAAATACAATTATAAACAAAATTTATCGGTACTCCTTACAGCTACATTTTTTCCATAGTAAAATATTTAATACGGTTTTATTTGAATGTGTGAAAAATATTACTAATTTGATTATTTTTTTGATTGAAACGCTGCTACTGTCGCTTCGTCTAAACCTTTGTGCAAATAATTATAATTTATGAGATGTTATGTTATGTAAAGTATACAAGATTTCTCTCGAAGTACGGCTTCTACCATAAAATAACTGTAACCGATTGGATTGGAGCGCTCGTGACGTAGCTGGCTAAGTTGTTCTTAACAGATCAACGAAGTTAAGCACTGTTCCGCGGGGTAATCATTTGGATGGGTGACCGCCAGTGGCAATTTCAACTGAGCGCTCCCGTGCTTTGGAGGGCACGTTAAGCAGTCGGTCCCGGCTTTTTCAAAGTTGTTAGGCCATGACAAAGGCCTTCGGGCGGCCTAGAAACTCTGTCACCAGAGTTAGCCACTGACTCATACGAACGAACAAACGAACCGATTGGGTGACCGTTTAAAAGTAGACCTACACAAATGTATGAACCAAGTACAAATTTTATATAGGTACTTACTGTTTTCATTTAAGTATATAATGTAATTGAAACAAAGAAACTGTTTTTTTATTATTAAATAAAAATACAGTGGTAGGTAAGTTAACTGTAACTTGTTCAGACTGCACAATCACTTTTATAAATAAAGTTTTGCCAGTTTTGCTCAAATTTAACATTAATTAAGTAATTATCTGTAAGAAGGTAACAAATAGTTACAGAGATACCTACAATTTGATAGAGTAGATAAACAATATTTTTTCATTCTAGAACTTTGATTTTTTAACATACTACCTAATGTAATTATATACTTAGGTCTAAAAATTCAATAGTTCTATGCTTGAAAAAGTAACTGTATAAACTGAGTGCTTGTGTAGTAGTACCTAAGCTTCGTAATTTAGCTTCTAGTAAATTTGCTAAAAACCATTTGTTGTGGGGCGCATTAATAAATTATTTTATTCTTTTCCCTAAGCGTAGTGTTAAAGAACATATAGAAATCTTTGCGTTAAAGATAATCCACAGTTCTAACAAAATCAAACATCGATTTCAGAATCGATCAAAGTTCAAAAATCGAATCTATAAGTCAATAACACCGGCCAGCAACAAGTTCGCGAAAAAAAGATTGGACGCGCGTCAAATGCCTGCCTTCTCGTGTGTAGTTTGTACAAAAAGAGGAACCTATCTATACAGTTACCTATCTATCGAATCATTTTATCTGGTGTGAGGCAGGACTGGCCTTGGGGTCAACGTACGCTGCATCTTGTTATTTTTATTTTCTGACGTTTTTATAGATCTATTTAAAATAATCTTGATGTGGCTAGGTTAGTTAATAAACATAAAATCGTTTAAATTGTAAAGAATGTTTAACTGCCTACTTATACATAATGAAAATCATTTTTTACTACGGGAGTTAGAATCGATTTTCACAAGTTTTATTATTACTTAATCTTTTTAAGGATAAGATCGTCTATGATATCATATAAGTAGGTACTATACAATCATGTGCAAGCAGTTTGCAGTAGTCAGTATAAGTTTAAAATAGGCGTAATGCAAGTCCGGTTGAGCTGACACAGAAACCCCGCACTCACTCTAATTGCAATGATACACAGAATCAGTTTTAGTTACTAGGTAGGTGATCCGAGACAGAATAAAATATAGCTACTATCAAGAAAGTCTTATTAGGTAAACTTATTCACGAAATATTACTGACCAACTAAGACAACTACCAAGCGAGAGTGTAATGATCTAATACCTATCTGCTAGCATCGCTAAAAGAAACAATGACATTCCTAACAAGACGACTGGCTGGATGGATAGAGCAAGAAACAATATGTGGTGGGTCCTTAGAATTATTACATGTTCTACCAAATGACAGAGATTAGCTGTTTTGTGATTTTAGAGTCAGCGATAATAGCTGCAAAAAATGATGTTTTTAAATTCCGAACTACTTAAATACGAAATGTGGTTTTAGGTTTGTTTAGGATGGAAAGCTGAATTTTGTTTTACCCTTATTTATCCCTAATAAACATCCCATGCACAAAGGGGAGTCAAGTAGAAGATTTTAAAAAGAAATCCACAAATTTGCATTTTATCCGCTTGGTGGATTATTTATAAGTTTTGTAACACATTTCTCTCGACCAAAATTAGGCCTTAGCCTTAGCTTCATAATAGCAATGGGAACATTAGAAGGTTGTTGATGTTGATTATAAAAATGCTCATTTACATAAATAATTAGAAAGTACTAGAACTAAATTAGACTTAGCCAAAAACTATATAAGCTTTTATAAAACTACATCTTACAAACAATTGCTCTACCGTCATTGTAGAGCAAATAAACTTTTCTACAAGGACAAAACAAATCGAAGCCTCTCTACTCCTAGCTCTAACTAATGCATAGGCAGGTGCTTGTGTCGTATTCTTCTATTTCTACTATACGAGACTGGTTGATAGATCGATGCAGCCAGGGCCGTCGACAGGATAATGCTATCATTATCCTTTGTGCTACTATATAGCCTGAGTCTCTGTGAGAGTGCAAAGGCAACATAACTTGTGCACGATAAGATATGTCTATGTAAGTTAAGTGTAAAGTAAGTACGAAACTATTTCTGCTCCGCGCCTGGCTTGTTGTCAGCAGAATCTTATATGCATGCGGGTGCTGTTTATTATTGTGTGTGTATTGTTGCCATTCTTTAAAAAATTCAAAGAACTCTCCAGTTTTTTATTTTTGTTCCTTCCTAAGGGTGCTTAATCTAATAACCTAACATATCCAATGCAATGGTAAATATCCTTCATATGCAAGCAAAGACATTGTTTTGGTACGCAAGCCGCACTAAAAGGTGTTGAATAATTGCAGAGATGACCTAGATAAACAAGGCTAGTTTGCAAGCTGGTATAGCAAGCTAGTGCTAGTAAGCTAGCACGCTAGTAACTTCTGGCTTCATGACAGAACAGACCTAATTAGCTTCATCTACATGACATCATCATAAAAAACCTTAAATACAAGCCTGAATTCAACTCCCCTTCCGCACCTTCAAATTAGGTAAATTGATGTCGATAAACTTCACGAATGGGGCAATACCGTGACTCACAAAGCCATAGTCGAACGATATTGGCTGACCAGCGTTGTTTATACCTATATATCTAACCGCAACGTTCAACACGGCGCAGATTGGTGTAGGAACATTGCCTCGGGTACATGGCGTACGTTTACGTGCATTGGATAGGTTGCGTGCGATACGCTCACACGGCAACAATTGGGTCTATGCAGGAACGGATTCCTCAGGTTAGCTCTGTTTATAGGAACAAATGAATAATGCTAGGCTTCTAAATGAACATCTTATTAATTCTATCTGTAGTTTGACTATCTGTGTCATGGTGGAAATCCATCCCGCTAAGTTTTTTACACGGTTTTGGTCTGAATGAAAACAATAGCACGAGGTTTATAAGGTCAGACCTTTTAATTGAAATTCCGTGCAAACCTACTTTATTTATCGAGGGTATAGATAGGGAAAACAGGTCATGACCGAAATTAGCTCCGAGTACCACCTTAAATGCATCCAGCCACTGGCCTGAATGAGCACCATAGAGAACTTTTCTTTCTACGCAAAAGTTGTGAAATATATTTTTATTACTAGTGCATAAATAATATTAAAGTACCTTTTTTCGTGATCTAAAACATTGAAATGAAAATGAGCATGAAACGGCCATGCCACATATTTTGACTAAATGTAGAGTTTGTAAAGTTAGGATGTGTAGAGTTAGAAACTTGGCTCTACATGTTTTCTGATAACTTTTTGACAGCGTGAGTCAATGGTCTCGTCTTGGCAACATTTTACCTGAAAATATTTTTGTTGGGATTTCATGTTACGGCGACGCTTGCCTTCCATTACAATGACTTCGATTCGACTAATTGTTTTAAACGCACTGCGCTGATAAAACCAGTAAAAATGGTCCAGAAATCATGAAGGAATTAACTTTAAAAATACTAAAACTTGTTCAACAAATCTATTGGTTTTCCTTTCATTCTCTTTGACAAATTGATTAACACCTAACAGAAAACAATCTGCAATACTTTGTGAGCATAAATCATAGTAGATAGTAGGCGGTTCATTTGTTGCTTGAATTCTCGTTGCTATGCAACTTATGTTATATGTACTTCATCATGGCCAGCCTAATGTTTCCACTGCCATGACACTGGCCACTGGCCTATTCTCCAGCCAGAACCTAGACCGAAAGTATTATGTAGGTAGGTAGGTAGGTACTAGTTTTTTAATCAACTTACCTTGGTATGAAAAACATTTGTAAATTATAATGAGCTGAAACTAAAAAAAACCTATTCGAAATACAAGATGGTTATCTGACAAATTATCTGATAAACATCTACCTGAATGGAATGACCGAAGTACCTACCTACCTATACAAAATAACGACAGTGTAACATTAAAGTAGTTAGTAGTACCTACTACTAAAAAGTCAAAGTACCTAAATATTTAATAAACGAGATGGTAGTTGATATCCATTAAGTAATTTCCTATAATGACTGAGTGATAGTTGTCCTTGATAAAATAACAATGAAATGATATCGATTCTGAATACGGACGGAATACTGAAAGCCATTATTATAGACCACCGTGTCGGTTCAAACATTTTTCAAGTACAAATAGCTAAGGGTGTTGTAAATTGTTGCCTTTCCTAGTAGAGCTCTAAAATACTCGTCCAAAGCAGTAGGTTAAAATAATATACTATACTAGTAACACCTATATATATATTAGTTACATATGGTAGGTTTTTCTGCCGCCAGACAGTAGAGCTCGCATTGTTTTATTCCTCCAATCCAGTTCAGGTGTAGTTGTTGGAGAAATTACGAAAATACAATTTCAGTTCCATACCATACAGTACAGCACGTAGGACGAGTGTCGTGTCGTGCCTAGTACCTTAGTTTTTCGTGTTTAATACTTAGGTACTTAATTTATTTCTAGTCATTTTGGTAATTAAAACGGAGTTTAGAAGAATTTTCCTCTTAACGCAAACAATTACAGGCTAATAATTAGATAGGTAATTATTACCTGACTGGCATAATTATTAGATCAGGAAAATAGTGTCATTCTGCATATTTACCTAATCTAAGCCTCAGCTTGTCTAAGCTTGCCTAATATTTGCCTATTTCGACGACTGATGTAGCGCGGCGGGTGACGGCAGGAGGTTGCGGGTTGGGGTAAATATTTGTACGACCGGAACAGTTGTTCCGGGTGTTCTGGATATTTTTTATGTACTTATAGTAATAAATATCTATGCATGTATTATGTTGCACATTTCTTGTAGTATTATGCAAGCTTATAGTCCCTGAAAGTTTTCAGAAACACTTACATAACCATGAATAGATATAGAATAGATTGATAGAACACACAAACCATGGATTATGGTTTTAAGATATTTAATATTCAAATTTGACTCTCTCAAACACAAATTCGTCACTTTTGATCAAAACTTTTTATTTTGCACTAATGCTAGGACTAATGATTATTTTATGCATGATTGTACAACTCATTGAGATTATTTTACAAAAAAAAAACCAAAAATGTTTTTTTGACAGTTTCAAACGTTTCGACCTTTTCTCAGTAAAATACATTTAAAAAATCATATCTCGAAAAATACGAGAAACGGGTAACATACATGGGGTATTATCGGATACCCCTGGATCTGAGGAATAAATTTTTTTCTTATTGAAGTCCATGTTTGAACCATCCTGTATGTAGAGCATCTCTAAGACAATCGACGTTTGTAGAGACCGAGTGTAGGTACACTGAAGAAGTATCTTCAGTGTACCTACACTATATACAGTGTAGTTTACTAACAATTAACAAAATATAATAAGATATAAAATATATAATAAGAGTAGTAGAGTTTTTTGTGATAGAGCTCGTCCGGGGAAGGACTACCACCATACCTATTTCTGCCGCCAAGCAGCAATGCTCGCATTACTGTGTGAAGGGTATGGTTTCGGGTGAAATTACTGGCACATGAGGCTTTAGATCTTAGCCTCAAGGCGGCAACCCGCGAGGGATACCTCTGGTATTGCAAGCGTCCATAGGCTGCAGTAACCACTTACCATCTTGTGGGCCGTACGCTTGGTTGCCACAATTGTATAAAAAGAAAAAAAAAGTGGGTTAGTAGCCTAAGGATTATGTACAAACACCAACAAATACATAGTCCGACTTTTGTTACGTACCCTATCTAAAATAGGATTGCGACATTTGTGACCAAATTAGAATTCATTAATACTTTCGGGCTCAAAGGAAAATAGGAGGAAGAGGTTATTTCTTTAAAGTAAAATAATTATTTAAGAGGCCTTTCCAAGATTTAGCGATATAATTCATGAAGTTCGCGTTAATGTATCTTTATATAGTAGAAGTAATAGCCCGCGCGACGAGGAGCGATACGTCCTCCCTCCATAAGCGCTCAGCGCTGTTTGAGAGTCGCTGCTTCGATCGATATGATTATAAGTTTGCTAACGTGTGATTTAAAAAAATTCGTATTAAAAAAAGTCAATGCTATTAGACTATTTTCTTCGTTGTATTTATTTAATAAAAACTTAAACTTTAATTTAGTAGGTGTATTTTTATTGTAAACTCCTTACTTTAGCAGAAATAACAAGCGTAAAATAGGGAAAAGTACGCGTTTTTTAGACCGTCTTTATTCAAAAATATTGAACAAACATGTTGTATTTTTCTCTATTCACTTAAATTTTAAAACTGTGATTATTATAATTGCATTTTTAGAAATATGTTAGACTTTGTTATTTCATAGAAAAAATGATCGAAAGTTGACTGGAATTGCTCATTTTACAAAACGTGCGTTACTAATTATTTTTTTAATCAGTTATGTCTTGAGTTAATTAATATTTGCTCTGTTGGCTTAAATTTTAAGGGATAAAGCTTTTATTTGTTTTTATTTTCGTTAAAATATCTTCAACACACGAGCCACAATAGTGTTCGAAACTTCACGGGCTACAAGAAAATTCAAGGATTGTCAAGGATAGGGCTCTTAAGTATGGGCTGGACAAATAGTATTTTGGTTGGTTGGGCAACAATTTTCACAACAATATGTAGAGATAAATTCTTATCAAAATGCTCTAGTTCCCTAGTTGTCATTTTGCACAAACAGTGTAGTATCAATCAGTTTCAAATAGTATACCTTACTACCATTACATTTAAATAGGTAAGTTTCTCTAAGAAAACAAAAATTGTGAGTCAAATATTGCTTCCCATAGTACAGGTTTTCCATAGTTTGGGGCTAGGTAGAGCTGTGTAAAAGAGTTGTTTCACGTAGTATGGAGCCGGGCCCTGGTCTTTAGCACTGGTCTAGAAAACTAGTTATTCAATAAAGAAACCATTTATCACTGTTTATTTATTTTATTTTGGCTTCTTTCATAATCAAAAGTAAGTTTATCTTTGCGAAGGAGTGCAACACAATGCAAAACCACATAGCGGGTTTAACGAACAATTGGGTTATTAGGTACCTACTGTCAATGTCAAGATGCGTCACTATCATTGGCTAATAGCTGTCATGGCGGACCTCTAAGTGTTCCCGATTTAGGAAACTCAACACAATAAACATTTTTCCTTTGGAACTTTGTTTGTCTACTTCAAAATAAAATTGTTTGTTACTGTTAGTCTTATATTATTACTTCCAATTTTTCTATGGTGTTACAAAGACCTAGGCCACTATAAAATTGGTCCATTGTAAGTTATTAATCAAATAAAAATCACACTAATATCATTTTAATATTATTATAAGTTTAGGTAGGTTTTTTGTAAAGCTATTTAACTGATGTCTCCCTTAAAATGTATGCGTATTATCTTTAGGGAAAGAGCCTTTAGGATAACGAAGCGAAATTTTCACCAAAAAGCTAGCAACCCTCTAGCGAAGATAAACCAGAGACACGAAGAACGAATATGACAGTGTGACATTAAAATAAGTACCTAATGTTGTAGATTAAAGAGAACACCTAACAACTAAGTAAAGTTTTTAAATACGGGCGTAAATGAACTAAAATAGGTAGAGGTACTCACATTTAGATGACGTCATCCTCAGCTAAACTCAGCACTGTGGTCCGGACCTTATGAACACAGAAAATAAATCTTACTAAATAAAACACAACTTTTAATGTATAACCGTATAATTTTAATACTGTTTATTAACACACGACTGTATCAGTCTATGAATTTGGCGAGTATGATAATGTTTATTTGAGTTTGAATTTGTCTACATAATTTGTCTACGGACGATTACATCGTCTGTCATTCATTTATTATTTAGGTGGTAGGTAGGATATGAACTTATGAAGGTGACAGGATCAAGCAGACACCTTGGCCTTGTTTTTTAACTAATAATACTTACTTGTAAGTACCCTATCTACTTATGTAATGTACCTACTACCAAAAAACATACTCATTCATTTAGCTTAGCTACCACTAGTTGCGCCCCGCGGTGTTACCCGCGATTAAACAGTTTTATCCTACAGGAACCCGGGTTTAAAAGTAGTCTCTAGCTATTCCAAACCATAAACTATGCCTGTGCCATTTAAATCCGTTCAGTCGTTTGGGCGAGATCCTCGCACAAACATACAATTCAAACTTTTCCTTATAAAATATTTATTTAGGTTACTTTATGCATAAATTATTATTTAATATAAATAATATAAGTATAATATATGTACTTATTTAATATTAATATGTCAATAAGATTAAGATTGTATTTTTAGATAAGTTTTTACTGATGAAAAATAAAAGAACAATCTTCACTCTATCAAAACCTTTAATTTGGAAGAGGTTCTTGATTCAGATCTAACGTACTGCTACATCTTCTGCTACATAACCTAACCAATTATGGGAGTATTTATCATTACTGAATGTAGGTACTCACCCTCTAAAAACAAAATTTATTAAGACCATCAATTGCTTCGTTTATATCCTAAAACTGCATGCATGTCTCAAGAATTTGAAGATGAAGTATTTCGTCAAAATAAACAAGCTTGAAAAAAAACCACAAGCCTGAAAGTGACATTGTTTTTTATTTAACTTGCCAGGTACAATCATAGGTCATACAAAAAAGGTTTCATATCATCATACAGAGCGATACGCAGAGGTTTCCCTCTGTCCAAGTACCTATAAGATCAGATAAACCAACCAATCTAAAGCAACAAATAAATGATATGATATGATCCATCATCAGAGTTGGCTACTGACTCATATAATTATACGAACTTGCTTATCTTTATAATATTAATAGGCCGCCTTAAGGCCTCCATCAAGGCCTAACAACTTTGAGAAAGCCGGGAACCGAAGCACTGGCAACTTAATTGTAATTGCCACTGGTTGAGGCTAATACTATGTAGATCGCCTTCCTCAAAAAAAAAAATACAGATCAGCACTTCGCTTTCGATAAAAGCTTATTCATAGACTAAAGAATACGGTATTTACTAACAGGTGCTGGCAGCTCTATAGACTATATTCGAGCTATCATAATTCATACATAATCCTGCGAAGGGCTGTGTGGGGTGTCTGGTGGAATGTTTGTTACCACGTATCTCCGTGACGATTTAACCAATTGTAATGAAATTTGAAATGTAGATGGTTTGAATTTGGAATTTGGTTGAGGCTACTTTTTATCCCGTAAAATTGACTGTTCCTGTGGGATAGGATAAAAACTAAAAAACCGCGGGTGAACCGCGCGGGTCAGGTCGTATTCCATAAATTTGCAAATCGATTGTCTTTTCCAGTCTATTCGAGTCGATTAATTTATCAGAGGCCAGGTAGCCTAAGCAGCAAATCTAAAATAGCGATTAGCAGCCAGCTGGTCAAATGCTCTACAGTAGAGTTTTCGATATATCCTTGTACCTAATTATAAATCCTAGTTCCTCTATACTACCATATAAATAATTTAAGTCAGTAGGTACTTACCTACTTTATTGTGTTAGGTGTTAGTTATATATAAATCGACATAAAATCACGACCTACTCTCACTACTCAGCTGATCTACAGTAAGAGATAACCAACTAATCAAGGTAACCTTGTTAAATCTTGTTAAATCAAACTCGAAGAAAAACACGTGGCTCATTACAAATATTTACACAAAATGGATGTTTGTCTGATAATACTACTACCTGTAAATTCTCACATGTAGGCACAACAACCAAAAATAATAGGCACTTACCTAAATAGTTAGTTATAGAACTGGTCAAGAAAATCGACCAATATCAATTGAACAATGTTATAGACATTACTTAGAGGATATTATTCGAGGTGTTCTGTTCTGTTACCGATACTTAGTAGCGATTATTATCAAGTCATCACATCAACACCATATCCCATCCTAGAGACAACTGGGTATAACTTGTGCTTATCTTTTTCTTTTTTGTCAGCCTGAGTTTATCTTTAATCGAAGTGGTCCTTGTGACTCTCTCGATTTTATTGTTATAAATTTTATGGTTTCAACATTTCATGGTTGAAGATCGTTTGCGACGGTTTTTACTAATTACGTACCTGCACTTACCTTTTTAATTTCGCTGAAAAAGCACTCTTTTTACACTTCCATAAAACAGGTAGCGGATATTATACACAGAAAACTCACGCAATTTCAGTGCCGTAAAAACAGTTGCCTAGTAGGTAATTATTGTTAAATATTTTACAATGGTAAGTTGAATAATTATCACAACGCACAAATCCATCTCACTATTAAACCTATTTTATCTAATTAACTAAGGTATATTTTTCTACTGACGACTTTGTACATTTGATAATAAATAAAATTAAACTAAATATTACTTTAGGTCTTTAAAATAAATGCACAATTATTTTTTGGTCACCGCATTTCGCTGGTACACGTAGCGGCTTTTCCGCATGATACGCGGTGGCACGCATGCGTACAACATACGGCGCGTTTTCACGCATGCGTGCAGCGCTATCCAAGTTAACGACTCTCTCTTTTTGTTGGGCTTGGTAGAGTGAGATGGGGAGAGAGTCCGCAATTCCACATGCGCAGTGTTATTGATGTAAGTCTTGGCGGGAGTTTTTCGGTTGGATGGGGAAAATCACCTTGCGTTAAGTTGCGTTGCGTCAAGCAACCCCGTAACAGCTGATGTGCCATGACCTGCGTGGTTTGCCCTACTTCCCTTCCCTCCCTAATGTTATCAGTGAGTCCAATTTTAAAATTACGCAAGCAAGTTCTATTTAAAGAATGGTCAGTAGACACTGTGCCAAAGTGCACGAAATTGATGTTAACCAGTATAGTGGTAGGTACGTTTGATAGCTCTATCAACTGTGTCTTCGATAATATGTTCTGGTTTCCTACATTTATAGCAACAAAAAGAGCCAAACTGATAATGCTAATTGGTAGACTAGAAATTTATAAAGTATCTATCTACCTACTATCTGTCCAAAAACCCTAGATGTTTATTTAAACTAAAGGCGGACAATATGATATTCTTCATCCAATAATTACTTATTTTTGATTAAAAATACTTAAGTATAAATAATTTTGATAATTTTAGTAGGAGCCAATTAGATCTAGTTTCAGGTACTTACCTAAGTACCTAGGTTGTTAGGGAAACTCGATATTTTTTCTTTTGTATTTTTATTTCGCATGTAAGTAAAAACGATTATAGGTAACAGCGACAAGTTAATCTAAAACCTTACAAATAATTAAGTATTACGATATAAAACTTATGTATATTGTTATACAAATCCCTAAAAATCTTATTAAATCGTTGCATTTTTCCGTTTCAATATCACACAGCGCCATCTGTTTAATCATTGATGCATTTACTCGGTCCAGGGGGTTCCGAAGACTTGTAGTGCGGAGGGTCTGGTTGTGGTCCTACTCTACTTTGCAAAGTCCTCGTAAGGCGCCAGCACCGACCGAATTCCGGCTTCTGCCTCAGTGCGCTATCGCCCAATCGCCATCCGTACTCCCAGTTACTGCATTCAGAGAAGTAAAACTTTTTCTCCGGCAAGGCTTTCCCCCTCTTTACTAAGTATTGAGCTCTACCAAACTCTGGTTTCGCTTTGTAGATTATTTCAGTGAGCTTAGGGTCGACAGGGCGCATGATAGGATCAATAGCGAGGTCTTTATCCGGTCTTGTCAGTCTAGGGTCTTCCTTTGGGTCACCGAGGCCGATATCGGCTATGGAATTTCCGTGTCGCAAGTTGTCTACTCCAGGTATGAAGGTTCCATCGCGTATAGGGACGGTCCTTTTATTGAATCCTGCGACTACATGGTCGCGGGTTATGGTGGCTATGCCTTCCTTCATGTTGTGAGCGATGACGTCGTGTTCGAAGTAGTTGGTGGGCTCTCGATGGAGGGTAGCAGCTTCTTGGATCTTCTCACGGTTGTTGTTGATCCAGTTGAGACGCAGCCGGTTTTCTTTAGCGTAGGTTTCGTTAAGAAAGATTATTATAGCAGGGTTGTTTATGTCCATTAACGGCATTTTGAAAGTGTTGTTTTATTTTATTTGAAACTGAAACGCCAACCGAAACGGATGCACTTTGACAAAGTTTGTGAGTTTGTGACTGACTGGTAAATAAAGAACTGTCAAAATATTGACAACTGTTTTTTTTTCTACTGACTCGAAGCTTAGAGGTAGGAGGTTTTTTTACACCCAAGAAATAAGAGTTACACAAGGGACACATTATCCTAAGACTACCTGACTTGCGTCCTGCGGTATTAGATAAATAGATAGAAGATAGAAAATACTTTATTGAACACCAC
The DNA here is from genome assembly GCA_951394395.1 of Colostygia pectinataria. Classification (NCBI taxonomy): domain Eukaryota; kingdom Metazoa; phylum Arthropoda; class Insecta; order Lepidoptera; family Geometridae; genus Colostygia; species Colostygia pectinataria. The sequence continues at coordinate 6,962,708 of OX596363.1, forward strand.
ATTAGAACAAATTTGACAAGAACAATCTTAATTACTAACAGGTATTACAATGGGCGGTCTTATCGCTAAATAGCGACCTGCGGGTATTACCTGCGGGTAAACAGATATTTATTTATCTCACTGACGCTTAACATTTTTCCAGGAAAAACTAGGCACCTAGACTATGTAGGTACTATTCTAAACTATGATCTAGGCCTGTGCCAAATATCTTACTAATTCGTTCAGCCGGTATAGCGTGATAATCTTATAAACTTATGTGCAAATATTCTAACTTTCCCTTCCTTAATATTACTACTAGTATTATGTTATCTGTGATATTACTAAAGATTAATTAATAGGGAGATTAAATTAAGGGTAGGTACCGTCAGCCAGTCAGGCTCGGATTAGCGCTCTGGGATTTTGACGCCTTTAGACATCTCACAAAGGGTTTGGTTCGCGTGCTAGTTATTATCCCGCGGTAAAGTTTGCACCATTGACTTGCCCCATTTACGGGGCAGACGTAACTGGTTAGTTACTTTTGCACCATTGTAGTTGATAAAACTACTTATTCTTGTTTTCCTCGCCGTAGATAAACTCAATACAGTAACAAGTTTGTTTGTTGATGACAGTTTTATTTCTGAGCTTTACGCTAAGCGTATCAATAGCACATAAGATAACTGAATGAAAAACGAACTAATCTCTTCTTACTTATCTTAAGTGTCACATACATTTACGGGTGCCGCCTACACATGCGTTTTGAAAATAGTAACACACTGAACTCACCAGGCAAGTTGCCGGCACTGGTATAAAAAGGTGGACTCGCAAGGCGAGTCAGTGGCACTGAATGTGTCTGCTGACTTGTGCTCCTAGTAGTTTTACTATTAAATAACGAAAAACACTGAAATCGTTTTTATAGCCATATCGATGAGCGTAGGACGAATTAAAAGAGATAAAGCACAAGAAAGCACGGTGCTAAGGAGATCCAAAAAAACACAAAATATATTTCAAATTGGTTTAATCATAAATAAATAACATTTTTGTTTGGAACAAAACAACCTCCATATTATTCACACATCATCCAGCCCGTCATTTAATGAATTACAATTAATAATTTTCTAATTATTTTCTAGTAATACTTACAGCAATCTTAAAAATAATGTTGTACATATTTTACCACAAATAGTTTGAGATTTTATATTTATGTTATTAACTAACGCTTATAGAGAGAATTATTCCAATCAATTATTTATTGAAGTATAAGTATTCATTGGTCATTTTTATATGAAAAAAGGTTTTTTTAATTAAAATTTATGTTACAGACAATTTTAATCTTTTAGTAGTTAAAAACCAGGAATCGATAAATACGAACTTGAAAAATTGTACCGAGTGGTATTGAAGTTGATATTGAATAAAATGCCTTGTACCCAGACCCATAAGGCTCTGCAATAAATATCTAAAGATGATTTTGACTTAATAACCAAAAAGCCTAGTGGTCCATCTAATTTTGAATATATAAGTACTAATAAGTATACTTTTAATTTAGTATTTAAAAAAGTATACCATTGACGAGAATTAACATTGTACGTAACTCTATAGGGTAAGAAATGTACATTGTTTAAGCGAACAAGTCGTAAAAGCAGTTACAATCTAGTATAATGTAATTGACATTTATAATGGACAGCACAACAGTTTAACCACTAGACTGCTGGATCCAGCAGACGAAGGGTTAATTCAACAGAGTTTTCTGCGCCTTTTTGGTACAGAACCTAATCACAGAGTAAGTAGAAAATCGAAGGACACCTTCATATTAGTACAGCACACTATTAAAGTTATGCGGCTCGGTAAATTCGAATGACTAAGCCAACTCGGGCGACGGTCATTTTCCGGATATGAACAAATAAGCAATAATAGGCATGATGACTGATTTTGAAACTGTTCTATTGTGTTCAGAAGTCGACATTAGGCAAAAAATAACTTATTATTATTCAGAAATTAATGGTTTAGTAGTAAAAAAATGCGATTTTAATTTGAATTTCAAAATTCACGCCAAAACACGCTGAATCGCGGAGTGACAGCGGCAAATTTTAGCAATAAGGTTCAAAATTCTGCATTCTTTTTGATGCCACCAATCACAGAACCAAGATGCTCTTGATCGGCTTTGAACCTTTTATGGCGGATTGCTGTATTTTGTAGTTTTATTTTATTAAAAATATTATCAATCTCGCATCTAATTTAAAAATAAATATGGCTTTTATATTCCTTGAATCCTTTTTCATAAGGTGAAGACGTGATTTTAGTGATTGGTTACTGTCATCATGCCTATCTGGGTTTGTACTATTGCTGACGAAAGCGATATATCGTGGTTTCTTTTTGACAGGATGCTTATTAAAATCGGAATGAAACCGAGTTACGTAACAGCGCAGCTAAACAATACCAGTAACTGTTCAGCGGGTTAATCACATATCTCTGTTAGCGACCATTCTCCATTCATCTCCACCTCAAACTGTCTAGTATGAATGTAGAGCTTATACAGTTTGAGATGGAGGTAAATAGAGATTGGTCGCTAATAGAGTTATGTGATCAAGGGGCAGTTCATGTCATAGTGAATCTGAAACTATTGTTTGGGTTAATAGATTCGATATAACGCCACCAAATCAGCTAAATTAAAGTCGGATGTTAAAAATGAACTTTATCGCGTTGATTTTAGATTGATTATTGCATAGTGTACGCGTATCGCTAGCCCGGTATAGCCTACTTTTAGAACAAAACATATGGAATGATGGATCTTTAATAAATAAACTATTGCGAGGCGAAGTTCCTTTTTAACGATTACTAATATAAATTGTATTATAAATACGTCCTAATGAAATTACATAATTATACAATTATGTAGTGCGTTAGTTGTAAGTACAGTCAGCGACATGCGATAATTAACGAATTTTTTTACAAGTTTTGTAGGTTAGGTAGTTGGTAGTACCTAGGTTATTTGACAAACTAGTAACTAGTTTGATGAATAACTTATTTCACTGATAGTACTTTTATTTACATGTTTGCATGTCTGAGCGAAAAATCCATTTGTTACACGTTTCAAAATACATAATTTCATTATTCTAAAAAAAACAGAATATAATTACAAAATGTATATTCTAAGCCGCCGAATATCAAGAAAAATATTATTTATATTATAAAAAACATAATATTTGGTATTTTGGTCGTCTCATGACACAAATAATGCCGCAAACTTGAGGCAATGTGCATTGCTCGTAAATGTAGGCATAGTACATAATATGGTCAGCGGATCTAGGCAATCGTGAAATTAGCCGTTTCGATGAGCAATGACGTTGACGAATGACGAATTGTCTTTGCGCATCACAAACGGCTAACTTCACGATTGTCTAGATGCCCCGACCGCACTATACTTATTTGTATATCCATTAATCGAATAAGGTCAGAGAACTAACAATTTTCAAGTTGAAAAATAACCGTATCGTAAATGATACTAAAACTAGCGCCACACGAAAATAATTCATGTTATAAGTAGGAATAGACGAATGAGGTAAAATTAAAATACATACCCACTATTAGAACTCCTTAAGATATTTACTTAATTTTATGTAAAGCTACTTTGATGAATTGTACAAAAATAGTGCAGCGTTGATGGCCTGAATGAGAATATATCGATATTTTTACGCTATGCGTTTCATTCACGTTTCCAAACTCGACTAAAATCATCTATTTAGGTACTAATCGAATATCACACTCTCATTATTAACTCACGCGATATATCACGCACTTTAAAGAAGAATTTGCCGTCATTTTATACCACCTCTCTCTCAAATTTCAGATAGGTAAGAGCTGCAAGATAAAATGACAGAATGAGCTAAACATATTTAAAATGCATGATAATCACGATTATTATGTCATACATTTCGTGCAGACCAATATGGGCAATATATGAATATCAGTGCGGGTGAAAATGTTAATATTGACAATGATGACGAAATAAGGTACTAAAATGCAACAGCTACAAATAAAGAGCATGACAGAAAATAATGTTAGCCGCTACCACTTTAATATATTTTCAATAAAGCTTAACAGCTTCAGACTGCAGATCAATTTTAAAATGGCGCCCAATAAGTCAACGTCACCTAAAGTTAATAAGTACTTGCAATTACCGTTATTCAATAAAAATAACTGAAATCAATAGCGTTACATACATTTTACATTTCCTATCGATAAAGCGCTACACTATTTTCTGTCATAGATTACATTTTCTCGCATGTATAAATACTAACTTTCATCGCATCCCAAATGGCCTAACATAATAATGTAAATTTTCACAATCTACCCTCCAATTCTAAATGACCACTTGAAACAATTTTGCGACGGTACACGACGGAAAAACCTGATAATATTCAGAATCGCAACTAGTAAAAAACTGATTCTCAAACTCATAGTTCAGTAACACAGGCCTTTTATACAGTTCTTGTGACTCGCAGTGTTAAAATAACCGTGTCGATTAGGAAGAAGTAATCATCGATGTCGATCAAAAAGAGCACGCAGCAGCTGGCTAATTTGTTCGTAACTGATCAACGAGCTTAAGCACTGTTCCGCGTGGTCACCATTTGGATGACCAGTGGCAATTTCTACTGAGCGTCAAGGCCTCATAATTCTTCAACAGTTGGCCACTGATACACGTACCTTATTTTTATCGATAATAGTATCGATAACAGATTATAATCTATTCGACATGATCGAACTTATTCGGGGGTAGCATAGCGAGAGCGTTATTCGTCAGGAGTCCTACCACCGGGTTTTCTAGGTTCTCATATTTGGAGTTTGTCTCCGACGAGAGAGAGACAGCACCACTGCTGTCACCTTCGTAGGTGTTTTCAGTGTCGTCGACGTGGGAGCTGGTACTAGACTTGTCGTTTCTGTCCTGTAGGTTTTCTTTGTCGTAGTTGTCGTTGTTGGATAGCTCTATCCAGTGCGCTCGGTTGCTTTTAACGCGATCGAGCATTGGCTGTAGTGCGCCAGATAGGACTGCAAACGACTGGAAAAAAAGTAAATTTGTAAGTAACAACATAAATGACAGTTTAAACGCGAGATAATTACTGGGTACTGGAATGGGCCTTATTCACAATCATACTCCTATGTTCGCTAATGTATTTGTAAATCTGTCATCGTCTTTGTTTATCGACTTATGAATAATAAGAAAAGACAATATGTACTTATCAACCCGCTTACAACAGTTTTTTTATAAATAAGGGCAGTCATAACCGCTTTTCCTCTTCTACTGGTTTATTAGACATCATCTGATGGTATAAATTAGATAGAACATACCTCGTAAATAGGCATGCAGATGGTGTCAATGAACTTGACTTGCATGGCCGGTAGTTCATCCTCTTTATCTCTGTTCATGATATCCTGAAACACAATAAAGTTGGTTGGTGGAATATTCTCATTCAAAGTTTCAGAGAACCGTACATTTTTCCAGAATAATCGAGACTATAACTATCTTCACAAAAGACAGTTTGTCACAGAACTTCGGCAGCTAGATGGCACGTCGTCATGAGCATAGCTAGTCAACAATATGCCTTATTTTACTTACAATAGGCGTCAAATTCAGGTTCTGCCTCTCAAGATCGCCTTGTCTGAAGAACTCGCCAGCCACTAGCGCCGCCACTCGCCGCTCCACTGGCCAGGGTTTAGTGATAGCCGCTAGATCGCACGCCGTCATCAGCATAGCGCGCAGTAAGCCGCGACGCTCTACGCATTCGCCCCATAGAGGCGTCACCACTCTATCGGTGCTGACTAGATCTATGAATGAGTTTCTTTTGCTGAAAATAGACAAAAATATAATTAATACTGTGTTCCCGTATCGGTACAAAGACATAGTCCAAAGTAGGCTCCAAATCGTCAAGTTATTTCGATCTGTCATTTAGCTCTGCCCGCTTAGAGACTGTTAGGATAAATAAGTTCGATCTTTTTCATACCACCAAGCAAGCATATTTAATATATTTATGCTTGCTAGGTGATATAAAAAAGATCGATCATCAGATGGTCATGTAGTTACCGTACCCTATAGACGGTTGCTATACCAGAGATATCACTCGCGCGTTGCGTTGTGGGGGTGACAGATCGAACTTTTAATAATTGTAGAAGTGTGATCTGTAACTCTTATGATTCGGCTATCAACCATTTACGAGTATGATCTGTTAGATGTAAACTATTTTACCTGAAATATACAGTTAAATCAGTGGAGAGTATAGCGTCTTCGAGCACTTTGACAACCTTCTCGTAGTCATCTGAGGAGAGATTCAGTAGGATCTGGTTTCCGGGCGTGTTGAGGATCATCAGGCACTGGTGGTCTAGTGGTAGTGACCCCGCCTTCAGATCCTAAGGCATGGGTTCGAATCCGGTCGTGCACCAATGGATTTTTCGCTACGAAAAATTTATGTGCGCAATGCCAGTGCTCTCATACGGTGAAGGAAAACATCGTGAGGAAACCAGAATGTCCAAGAACTAAAAAATTCTAATGACATGTCATCCACCAATCCGCATTGGGTCCGCGTGGTGGATTAAGACCCAACCACTCTCGCTGGAGAGTAGGCCAGTGTCCCAGCAGTGGGAACATTAGAAGGCTGTCATGATGATGATGAAGTGGAGTATAGCTATTTACTAAACGATTTACCTGAAATATACAGCCAAATCGGTGGAGAGTATAGCGTCTTCGAGCACTTTGACGACCTTCTCGTAGTCATCTGAGGAGAGATTCAGCAGGATCTGGTTTCCGGGAGAGTTGAGGATCATCAGGCACTGATCGAAGTGATGGTGTTCCATCGTCGAGGTGGAGTATAGCTGCGCTAGAGGTGACGACGCCCTGGAAGGAAAATATCTCTTTTACATCTATTATTACTAGCGGCTGGCCGTGGCTTCACTCGCGTGCCATACATGCCTTAGTATTTTCGTGCCAAATCACATTATCACACTATTACACCCGAGTTTTTATTAAAGAAAATGGAATTTGGAAAATATTCTCTAAAATATATACATATATATAAATACAATGAATGTACCAACTTGATCTGAAACGAGTTATTGGTCCCCCGATGGTCGAGATCGTGGCATAGGCAGCCGATGATTAGCGCTAGGCACTCGAGCTCGCCGAATATCTTCCACCATTGCGTCTCCTGTAACCGATAATATATCTTTAATTTTTCTATATAATACATTATAGGTAAATAATTACTAGCCCGTCTATACTAATATTATTTTTGAAAGGTCTCTCTTTCCTGTACTTATATAATCATTCTCATTTTTTTTATTTTTTTTGCTACTGTATTTTAAGTTTATCATCGTTCAAGTTTAAGTTTCGTTTAATTATCTCATTATTATTATTATTATTTTTTCTTTCTGTCGTACATTACCAATGTTTTGCTCTCAATAAGGAAATTGTTAAACACACCTTGTTCCAACTATGTACCTAATAACTGTGGAGTGGAGCACTGGTGACCTGTTATACAGGCGTACAACCTAATTCAGGCACCAGTCTCTCACAAATCAGGTTTAATGATATTAATTTTATATTAATTAAAGTACAAATACTCAGGACTAGCACATAAGAAACCTATTTGTGAGAAGAAAATAAACATTTTAAACATTAAACATTTTAAACATTTAAACATTAATATTATAAAGAGAGAAGATTTGTATTTTTGTTTGTTACGAATAAACTAAAAAACTACTGGAGCCTTATTCGCTATGACCAAACGCGGGCTGGTTACGAAATCTGCGAGGAATCGTTGTCGACGAGCCACGTTTTGGGGCTCGTCTGACTGTTTTTCAAAGTTAACCTATCGATAGCGAAACTATCGCTATTGAAACAACACAGATACAGAAAACAATTTTACAATTTCACACCACGGCACGTATAGAACACGTTAATAAGTTACACGTTATTGGTACGGAATCTCCTAGGTCATAGCGAATAAGCCCCCTGGTCCGATTACAAAAATTATTTCACATTAGAATGCTACGTTATCCCTGAGTAACATAGGCCATATTTATTACTAGCGATCCGCCCCGGCTTCGCACGGGTGTGGTTTCACTGCACCCATGCGAAGCTGGGACGGACTGCTATTCTATCTATTTAATTTAAGTAGCAAGTCAGCAAAGAAAGTGGTCTATCAATTTTGACAAAAGTTTCTGTGAAATCCTATGACATTCAAATGAATCTCAACCTCAGGGTGGTAGACCACATTTTTTGCTGACTGTATCTAGCTTTATCTGGTTCCCATAGTAAAAGCTTTGCTTTGTTTAGGGCTAGATGGCGCTTATATAAAAATGTCCGCTAGGTACTTTATTTAATTTGATATACAGTTATTGCGTGTTGTATTGAATCTTGTCACATCATCATCATCATATCAGCCGATATACGTCCACAGCTGGACGCAGGCCCAAAGAGCGCCATGACGACCGCTCATGTTATCGGTCCATCGAGTGGGGGCCGTCCTACACTTCGTTTTCCAGTTCGTGGTCGCCACTCGAGAACTTTACGTGTTACAGCCCGTTCTAGTCTCCGTACCCGATTTAATGAATACGACATAAAAAATCGCTCATACAACTCCGTAACGCAATCTACAGCGAAAACAACTTAATTTAACTTGTCTCCACAAACTACTGCATTCTATCATTCATTCCCCTTCCCTTACATCTCATTTAGAACCAAACATACCAAAAATAAATACTCGTGCTTGTCGAAATCACAGGATCAATGAAAAAAAACGTAAAAAAACGGAGGTTGTGTGAACGGGCTCTTATACGTGTAAATAAAGTAGATTAAATTTAAAATTTAAGAGTAGTAGAGCTCGTCCGGGGAAGGACTACCACCATACCTATTTCTGCCACCAAGCAGTAATGCTCGCATTGCTGTGTTCCGGTTCGAAGGGTATGGTTTCCGGTGAAATTACAGGCACATGAGACTTTCCATCTAAAGTCTCAGTGTGGTAACATGCAAGTGATATCTATAATGTTGCATGCGTACATAGGCTAAGGTAACCGCTGACCATCAAGTGGGCCGTACGCTTGGTTAACACTTTAGTAGTATAAAAAAATACTTACAGTCAAAATAGCGAACATCATCTGAGCGACGTTGAACGCGTGCCTCCAGTTGTGGTAGGTCACGTTCCGGTAGTTCTTCTTCACGCTCAGCAGCCAGCGGCACAGCACGGCGTAGTCGATGTGAAACCTGACCAGTATACTTTTAGTTTAGGGGCTAATACACCAACTACGAAGTTCGTTCGTTCGTTCGTTCGTAAGAGTCAGTGGCCAACTCTGGTGAAAGAGTTTCTAGGCCGCCCGAAAGCCTCTGTCATGGCCTAACAACTTTGATAAAGCCGGGACCGACTGCTTAACGTGCCCTCCGAAGCACGGGAGCGCTCAGTTGAAATGGCCACTGGCGAACAACCGGCATTACAACTACGAAGTGTCCTAGTCTGCGAGTGGCGCTGTCCAGGGCAGTTTCACTAAGGGCCATACACACCTGAGGGTCTACTCTTGCGGACAAAAGCGATGCATCGTCAAAGTTTTTGAGTTCAGCTTGTGCCACTGAATGGTCTGAACTTAGTTGGCACCAACATATTTTGAACTAAGATATTTCTTACGATTATCGTTTGGCGCTTCCAAGTGTAGACCCACTGGATGCTATGTAGTCGTCGCCAGCTACGTATCTCAACAATTCGTATTGAAATGTATGATAGATAACTAGCACACTTGGCTACGGTCTGGCTATTTTGTATACAAGTTACGCTTCACTCAGTCGCCAATGGGTCACCAAGATGTCCCAAGATTGGTCTTTCAAGAGTAGTAGAGTTCTCTGTGATAGAGCTCGCCCGGGAAAGGACTACCACCATACTTATTTCTGCCGCCAAGCAGTAATGCTCACATTGCTGTGTTCCAGTGTGAAGGGTATGGTTTCCGGTGAAATTACTGGCACATGAGGCTTTCGATCTTAGCCTCAAGGTGGCAACCCGCGAGTGATACCTCTGGTATTGCAAGCGTCCATAGGCTGCGGTAACCGCTTACCATCTTGTGGGCCGTACGCTTGGTTGCCACTTCAGTTGTATAAAAAAAAACAAGACGGACGCTTATAGAGTAGTAGCAATTGGCTACTCATTTGGCAACTTGATTTGGCTAAGGTAGGTAGCCAAAGGTAGCCATGGCTACGGAGCCGATGACAAGACCATGGCATCCCGGTGTGTTATGGCTCTAAAAGTATGTTCGTGTACTTCAGTGGCCAGCTCACGCAATCGAGTTAATCATCATATTAGCCAATAGACGTCCACAGCTGGACATAGGCTTTCCTCAAAGCGCCTTAACGACCGATTTTGAGCCTTCACCATCCTACTTCCTGCGACCGCTTAAATGTCATCGGGAAATCGAGTAGGGGGCCGTCCTACACTTCGTTAACAGGTTATCTGAAGGCCCTGTTATGGCCAAACAACTTTGAAAAAGCCAGGACCAACTGCAATTAAATCCATTCGCAACTCACCGTTCAACAAAATCCAGGTCCAGAAACATCCTAAGACAGGCCTTGAGGGTGTCGTCGTCCGTCATATCGATGTCGTCGAAAGCCAGCTCGTGCAGGCAGTAGTGGACGGAGGAGGGTATCCGCAGCGTCTGCGAAATGGACGCCTTCATCAAAGTCTAGCGGCACTATACGAACTGAACTTTTTTTATATAACATAAATAAATAAATAATGCTGGACAATCCACACAGCATCATCTAGCCCCAAGGTAAGCTGCTGTTAAACAGAGCTGTGTTTATGGGTACTAGATGACTGATATATACTTAATACAATACAATACATAGATAGATATTTTTTTTATTATATACAAATATATAGAAAATACCCAGAACACCCGGAACAAATATTTGTAGATCGTACAAACATTTGACCCTAGGCGATAATCGAACCCGCAACCTCCGCATCGCAGGCGGACCTGCGCCCGCTGCCCCACATCGGTCGTCAAAACATAAAAAAGTTTTTGTTTTAAATCCCACTAAATTCTTCCTGAGACGAAATATTTTGAATACCAAAAAACTTTATTGTGGTTTGGGTAATAAATGGTGGATATTAAACTTTGGACACACTGTAAAATACCTTACAAGCATAAGTTGTGTCATTTACCCAATAAATATAGGTTAAAATAAAAATGTGTTTAATCATCATCGTTATATTAACATATCTGCAGGTCTAAACTTTAAAATTCTTAAAGTTATAATATGACAATAGTTAACTTACTCCTGCCATATTAATATACTTATCATCTACTACTAAAGATAGAAGATATGTATTTTATTGTTATAAATAAACTCAAAAACTACTGGTCCGATTTCAAAAATTCTTTCACCATTAGAATGCTACATTATCCCTTAGTAACATAGGCTATATTTATTACTGGCGAATCTAGGGCAGATCGGCTAGTTTGTTTTTTTTTATTTTTTATTTATTTAACTTAACAAAAAAACAAAATATATAATTATAAACATTTAAAAAAAGGTTTGTCCTAAATGCTTAGAGTCTTAGTTAATATAAAAGTGTTATGCTCTGTACTGATGAAACTGATGAGTTAACTTACCCGTAATCTTTGAGCATCATCCATCGACGCTGACGCATGGTAACTTAAAACCTGCAAATAACAGAACAAAGTCATAAGAATCTACATAAAGATAGATCAGAAAATAAATAGAATAATTAACTATAACGTTCGAATTAATTACGATGAATTATCATCATCATGACAGCCTTCTACTTATCCCACTGCTGGTACACTGGCCTACTCTCAGGCGAGAGTGATTGGGTCTTAATCCACCACGTGGACCCAATGCGGATTGGTGGATGGCACATGTCTTTTGAATTTTTAGTTTTAGTTTTAGAATTACGATGAATAATGTAATAGAACTGTTTAATAGTTAATTGAGATATTAGCATAAACATCTATTTAAATTTTAAAGCTACATTCTGTGCCTAAGTCAACATTATTTTAATTGAAATATTTTCTATTGTTTTTAAATTAAACTTTAGGTTAGCAATACATCAATTACCTAACTTATTTTCGTATGTTAATATAGTAACAACACTCATTTTATGAGCAGAATCTGTTATAGGTTATCTGTGATAGTGCTTGTCTAGAAAAAAAGTACTACATGTCATATTATCTGCCGTCAAGCAATAATACTTTTATTGATGTGTTTTAGTTCAAAGTGTATAATTGCCTGTGAAATTACAGACAAAATTTAAGGCAAAGCCGATCTGATGCCGGACCAGTATATTAAACACATTTTTTTCCCATCATGACAGCCTTCTAATGTTCCCAATGCTGGGATACTGGCCTACTCTCGGGCAAGAGTGATTGGGTCTTAATCCACCACGCGGATCCAATGCGGATTGGTGGAGGGCACATATCTTTCGAATTGTTCTTGGACATGCCGGTTTCCTTACGATGTTTTCCTTCACCGTATGAGAGCACTGGCATTGCGCACTTAAATTTTTCGTAGCGAAAAATCCATTGGTGCACGACGGGATTCAAAACCACGACCGTAGAATCGGAAGGCGACGCTACCACTAGACGACCAGTCCCCTCTTTTTAATAACATTTTGCGAAATTATTTGGATACTTACATCTAAAGTGACACTCTGTTTCGCCATAGCCGTGATCGCTTTCTCGTACATATGCGTGTTGTGGATGCCCATTCCGCAGAATATCGCAAAAGCCTCCACAAAGTTCTCGTCGTTCTTCGTGAACAGTAGCCCGTCGAATTTGTTTATAAGCTGTAAAAAATATATTAACATCATCTCAGGTAAATACGGGAATTGCCCTTCCAGATTGGGTAATGTAGCTTGTTTTGTTCAGTCGTATCTACGCGCTCATGACCAAATGATCTGAGTTACATAAACCTACTAAAGTGTACTCAGTGCACACCCCAGGTGAATAAAGTATACCCCTAAGACGGATCTTTTGCTCGCAAGTTCTGCGGATCTATGCGGTTTATTTCTGAGTTTTTTTGTTTTTTTTTATTATTATTTTGCGCCACACAATAATCATAAAAATAACAAAACAAATTAAAACTAAACTATTGTGCCGAAAAAAGGCAGCCACTCATTATATGCTACAGACGTAGCGCTGGCTGTAGCCTACGAGTAGCAGTAGCAGCAGAGAACTGCGACACGAGTCTCTCTCTATCTAACTATTTACTTAGGTAGTTTGATAGATTAATCATTATCATCATCCACGGCCTGACTTCACCCACTGCTGGGTATTAGGCCTCTCTTAGTTTATGCCATTTAACGCGATCCCGCGCTAATATGATACACTTACGGCCCGCGACTTTGATTAGTCTACTCATAAGGCGACCGAGAAAGTCCGTCTATTGGCGAGACGTGTAGATGATAGACATAGACATACCTACGTTAATTTAATTTAGATAATCCTGTAATTTATTGCCCAAATCGCGGTATACAAGCTGTAAAGTCATTTGCAACAGAGTTATTGATTAGTTATTAATTTAGCATAATGGAACGGAACCGAGCTAAATCGATAAAATATGCTGTAGAAGTTAATCCGGACATAGTAATAACGAAATTACTGCGTTGTTTGTCCGATGTTCGAGCAGTTTAACATACAAAGTGCTTTTTTATAGTTTAAAAATATTATACAGTTCTATAAAGAAATCTCAAATCAACTAAAATCCAATCTAGGCTGAAAGTGAAGGCGTTAATCCATCTAGCATGATTTAAGAAGATTCAAAAGCTGGTGTAGTGGTGTGGTGCCTAGAATCGGTTTGCCGCGTGCTTATCGATGATTTTAATACATTCATTTTCGCGCGGCTTATGTTTCCCATTAATAAAATACATTTGTGTGTAAAATACTACGCAACATGTTACACGCTCGGTTTCCATACAAATCGACGAAATCTTTCATTCTACTTAAATATAGTTCGGTGATCTAGCATGATTTAAGAAGATTAAAATGAGTCGTTGTGACGTTGATTTAGTCTAACTTACATTTTGAAATACTTTTCACTTTATTTTTTTGTATGTTTTATGCCTAATTCCGACCGAGGCGGTATTCACCGCGTACCCGAGTGAAACCCGTACTTCGTTTAGATCAAGTCGAAACAGAGCTTCATTTGTACAAAATAAAAGTTTTGCAGCAAAATTCAGAGTACAAAAAGAGAATTCGTTTGTGTTGAGCTGAATCCTAAATGTTTTGGCTAGGTTTGTTAAAACTTTGGTATGATAGTAACTAACTAAGTATAACTACATAGCACCTACTTAAGTAGTACAAAGCTGTACACAATTGAACCAAACTATCATGTTCTTACAGCTGGGACACTGGCCTACTCTCGAGTGAGAGTGATTGGGTCTTAATCCACCACGCGGACCTAATGCGGGTTGGTGGTGAACCAAACTAACACGCAAAGATTAAGATGGTATATGATCGACATTATGCTTCGGCAGAGGAAATGCGTGAAATTGCCAACTTCTATTCTAAATACTCAAAGTCACTATCAACAGTATTAATACTGAGAAAATAGTACCTTGTCGCAGTGCGCAATTTATTTTAATGAGTTCGTTAATTTTCCTAGCCTTCCGTTTGACGCGCTAGTTGATTCAAATTAAAATATATTTTTTTTTAATTATATTTAGTTTTAAAATTCCATGTGTGCAACGATCGCACATTCGAAAGCCTTTAGAGCAAAATTATTTGATTCAAAAGTTTTGACAAAAGCTCTTAAAGCGGTATAAAGTTAATTTTATCGCGCTCTGATTTCTAAATTATGGATAAGATACCCTAAATTTTTTTCATATAATAAGTTGTGAATGACTATGGCAAATACTCTGTAGTTTATAACAATGTTACCTACTTTTTACTTCTTAGTAAAAAAAAACGCAAGTTTACGTCCAACTCAAAACAAAATGAAATACTGATTTTAATTCGCCTTGGTACTAAATAAAACGTAGGAACAATGTGAATTTGTTAATTATTGAAACAACCACAACGGAATGCGTAATTTCCATTTAAAATTTCCGCAAACTGCCTAATGTAGTGGCCTGATGTTCTGTGGACAGTCAGCGACATATTAAAGCTTGTATTACACAAGTAGGTAAGTACTATGTTGACTTGGCCTTTGCCCAAATATGGACAACCCTTTACAGAACAAAAGATCGAACCAGAGAGCTAAATAGGAATTTAAAAAGAAAATATGAATTAACTAAATGCTCCTCGTATGTTAATGCTCATTTCTGTGTTAAAAAATATTACTATACTATCTTTATCTTTCTTTATCTTAATTACCATATATTCAATTGCAATGGAAATAAATGGTTTTATTTTTGGTACTAATCCACCGCGGATTTAATGCAGATTGGTGGTCATAATAAAGTCTTTCGAATTTTTGGTTTGAGGCAATTATTAGTTGTTTTTGCTTCAAAAAATTCATTGTTATTTTTTTCAATGTCTAATAGAAAAGTTACTTACTATGCTGTGCGGTTTTATCCCAATGCGGTTTTTTTAAACAAAGACTGCAAAAAAACAGCATGAGTTTACACGGAGGTTCCAGTTTTCATAGTAATTTGGGATATCAAAACTGTATATTGATGGTTTTACCTTGTTTTCGTCGGCGACAGTACTGTCGCATGGTAACCGCACTGCGCTGTTTCAACCGCCGCGCTAGCAGTTTGAATCTTTCATTAATTCGTATCTGAACCCCGGTTTTGTTGCTACTCTCGCGGCGTAATGCGATAATTTTATAAAGCTATTGCATATTCATGGGATAAGAAAATAAGAGTTTTGCTTCTCACCGTCTACGACACTTTTCGTCAATTGATCTTTAATCATGTAGGCTAGAGCGATGGGCGCGTTTAGGACATCCCATATTTCGAGCAGACGAGGCGAGGATGGCTCAACTGGTAGAGCATCCGCGCATCAAGCGGATGAATCAGAATAATTAAGCTAAAGATTTATTATTATTATTATTTTATTATTATTTATTATTATTATCATACTATTATTATATAATTAAATAATTAAGAAAATTCCTGAACTCGGTTTTTTTTTGGTTTTTCTATTATATCCTGAGCCTTCCTATACATACTCGTATAGCTTTCAGGGGTATTTTTTCGAATTCAGAAAATTTAAGAAGGTTTATTTCATAATCATACTATTAATAATAAAAATATAATGTAAAGCTAAAGATAATGACAATCATCATCATATCATCATCTTTGTTCATTGACTTTAGAAAATACAAAAAAAGACAGTATAATATGATTTCGTCTTATCAGAAAAAGGAATAAAAAGCGTGCAGTAAAAAATGTGCAGAAGAAAATTGTGCAGTTCGTGGAAATACTTCTTAGTAATGAGAAAGTTTTTTTTATACAACTGAAGTGGCAACCAAGCGTACGGCCCACAAGATGGTAAGCGGTTACCGCAGCCTATAGACGCTTGCAATACCAGAGGTATCACTCACGGGTTGCCTTGTTGCTAAAATTACGTTTTTTTATCACGGGGGTAATTCTGTAATGTTTACCTGAATAACTCCTATGATCCTGCCTTCAGAGTTCTTGATTGCCATGCACAGAATCGTGTTGTGTTTGAAACCGGTGCCGTCATCCACGGATGGGTCAAAACGAGGGTCAAGGTACGCGTCCGCTATTGTCACTGTCTGGAAGAGAAAACAAATAATAAATAAATAATGCTGGACAATTCACACAGCATCATCTAGACCCAAGCTATGCGTAGCTTGTGTTATGGGTACTAGATGGCTGATATACTCAATACAAATACAATACATAGATATATATTTTTTTTATTATAAGTACATAGAAAATTCCCAGTACACCCGGAACAAATGTTTGCAGATCGTACAAACATTTGTCCCAAGGCGAGAACCGAACCCGCAACCTCTTGCGTCGCAGGCGGACCTTCGCCCGCCGCGTCACATTGTCATAAATCAATAAATCAATATTCATTGACATTTCACACAGCGTCATCTATTTTTAGTTGCCAGTTAAAACTTAAATATAGGAATGCTTGCACACAGTTCTTTGGAAGCAGAATATTATTAAATTATAGACTATTATTCACCTAGCTTTAAGACGTCAAAATGATTTTTACGTTTTTTTTTATTTGGCAAACACATTGAAAATTGGATAAAAATCGATATAAATATTTAAAAATGATTTCTCGATAATATCTGTTTTATCGAAGTCAACAAGTAAACGACATCTTACGCTCGCTAGTAGATTATGATGATGATGATCACACTCTAACATGAACTGGTTTTAATAATTAAAATGATACTTTAACATAAAATCCAATTCAGCCTTCAGTTTCCTTAAGGTAACAAGTACACAGGGGATTTGTAGAGAACCAGAGATAAAGTTAGGTATACACTATACCTATTGTATTGTTAGATACCTATTCCCAAGGGCCACCGAAGAAAGGGTCTGCGATGTTTATTAGAAATGATGTATGATCGTAAGATGAAAGCCGAATATATCCAGTTTGTTTGGTTTATGCTCTTGGAAACAATTCAATTTAGCTAAAACCTTGAAAAATATTTTCTTAAAATTTTCTTTAAAATTAGCGGAATTATTAAACATTTATCTTAATCTTCATCCCATAAGTTGTGATGGTTACCAGTTTACCACAGTTAAAAAGCAAATAATTATAATAGATATAGGTGCTAAACCCACTTACAATGTTACAGCATATTTTATAGTTACAGTAAACCTAGGTATAGCAGCTGTGTGCAGTGTGAGCAGTGGAGCTGGCAAACTACTCTCGATATCACACAGACTTGCCAAATCTGAGCGGCTGACACACGTTTTGGGACCTGCTGTCTATAACCCAGAACATGTTAAACAAGCACCCAGCCTTACTTCTTTAGTGTAGATGATTTTATTTGCAAATTGCAATAATATTTTTAAATTGTAGTAAATTTTTAACTTTGACATTTGCTTGATTTATGTATTAATTACAAATTATTTTTAATTTAATTTTAATATTATGTTATTTTTAATATTTTGTCTATGCCAATTCATAGTGTGACATGTAAATTAATAATTTACTAATAAAATGATTATTCTGATTATTCAGCTAATTAATAAGAATTGCCGACATATGAATTCGTTTAATAGTTGGGTTTAACGAATTGTGAAACAGATAAATGTTGGTGAAAAGTGTAAAATACCTATATATAATTATACACATTTCGAGACATAGAAGCGAACATGAGGCCCGTATTCAAGAACCATACATATGTGTGAATCGTGAGGTATTATTAGAGGGCTTCTTACTATTTCTTTAAATTATATACTATATAGTATACTATACATTCTCTACATAGATTAAGTACAGTTCCAAATAATGCACTGATTAATTTGTAAGGAAACATTATTTTAGTAATAAAAATGTTATGTTAGTTGCTTATACAACAAAAGAGTAACTTTTATTTTTATATTCCTCAAGGCGCACCAAGACGTAGCGCACTTAAGTACTGTGACTTGGCATCGATTTGGCATAATTTTTCTATGAAGAACTGTCAAAAATAGCTTGAGTCACGATTCACACTCAAGTAGGGTTTACGACATTCATGAACAAAGACATTTAGAAAATCAGTCATTTTGGGAAAAGGTTATTATAAGATTTGTTCAATACGGGAATAGTACTATATAACTAACCATGAGACCATTCTTTTTGCTGATGACACAACTGTAATAATTAAATGCTCTGACATAAACACATTTGAAAATGACATACATAATACTATTCTTGACATCATATCGTGGTTAAATAATAATAATTTAAAAGTTAATATTGACAAAACGAAATTAATGCAATTCCATTCACACAAACATATTCCGATTCCACTTGACATTAAATACAATAATAATATAATTAAAGAAGTAGACTCAATCAAATTTTTAGGAATTCATATTGATAAAAATATTAATTGGAAATTATAAATAGATAAAGTATGTACCAAAATAAGTAGGTACGCGTATGTTCTTAAGAAGCTTCGAGAGATAGCCTCAATAAAAGTGGCTCTCAGTGCCTACTATGGTTACGTTGGTTCAGCTCTGCAATTATGGGGAAATAGTGTAGATACAGATAGAGCTTTTAGAGCCCAAAAAAGATGCATTCGATCACTATATGGTGCTCACTTTCTAGAGCCCTGTAGACCATTGTTTAGAAAAATTAAAATTTTGACATTACCTTGCCTGTACATTAAACAAGCTGCAGAGTTTGTTATTCAGCATCCAGATTTTTTCACTAAAAATCAAGACTTCCGCACTAGAGTACATTTAATATAATATTTGCATGCCAAAGATTTTGGTAGGACATAAATGAACTAATTTCATTTTAAGACCATTCATATGACATGTGTTCGTGCAAATAAATATCATTTATCATTTATCATTATTATTATAAAAATCAGTCCAAACAGACCAGAAACTTTTGAATACGGGCCTGACACGTCATAAAAAAAGCTGTTCAAGACAGATTGTTAATGAATTCACGTTATAAATTAGCTGTTCAAAACAATTTGAAACTTTCAAATTGCTGCATGTCTGGAATGATTAAACTTTGCAAACCTATCTGCGTGACGTTGACACAATGTTCTTAGTTTTATCCCTCTATAAATCCTGTGTGAGTTTCAAAAACTTATACACGCCAAAGTTTAAAAGTTTTTTGGATTTAAATTTTTATCGATTAATATTTCTGCAATTATAATGACGTAGGTAAGCGATCGTATAACCCTTAGGGTTATTATGTAAACCTGTCGTTGTCATCCGTCTGAGGTCACGTTAGGCCGTCCCATATGCTGGCATTTCACTTGGCATATTTGCTCAAATATTTGCCTTATTTCATCAATACAAACTAAGCGTTGTATCTCAGAACAGAAATTAGTATACTACGTACAGAATGGCCACTCCCTACCTCCTACCGGTTTTACTTACCCCACCCCAGTCGCGAGTTTGCCGGCACTGAAGCTAGGGGCACGCGTTTATTTTGATTTTGTGTATGATCAAGTGCGCGCATACCAGCGCGTGCGAAAGTGTGCTATCTCGCACTTGCTATAATTCCGTGCTTTGGATGGCACGTTCAGCAGCGATTCCGGCTTTTTCAAAGTTGTTAGGCCAATTTGAGTCTAGTAGTCTAGTCTCCGTGACCAAAGTTGGCCACCGACTCACGCGAACTATTTACCTTTAGAAATTGACAGCAACGATACGTTGACTTTTACGATTGTCAAACAAGTTTTTCGTAATTCGCCCTGCGTAATCTCATGTGAACTGACAGTAAGCGGTTTACATACTAAAATTACAGAATAGAGATATTTCACAATTGTTTATACATACCTCACCAGTAGTCGCCACATAACCCGTGATGCCGATGTTGATGGGAAACCGGCTCTCGTACGGCGAGGTCCGGGGCATGCCCGGATCCGTGTCGTCGCCGGCTTCCAGGTCGAACACTCGCGAGAAACTTCCCTTCGACGCTTCGTGGACTAGAAGAACCTGAGGGACAATAAAAACGGCTGTAGAAGACGAAAAGACATGTAGTTTCGTAAATATTTTGTACTAGCTGTCGCCGGCGACTTCGTTCGAGTGGAACTCGGGAACCGTACTTTTTTCCGGGATAAAAAGCCTATGTCCTATTCCCGGTCATTATCTATCTATGTTTAAAATTTCAACCAAATCGGTTCAGTGGTTGTCGAGTTATAGAGTAACAAACATCCAAACTTTCGCATTCATAATATTAGTGTGATTAGTGTGATATAGTGTGATTGTGTGTGAGCGTGGCACAGCACTACGCTCGTCACCGAGACGTACTTATTAAGTCTCTTTTGCTCAGTAATTTCACTTGCTCTTTAAACCTAAACACAATAACGCTTGCACATAAAGCTACTTGGAGAAATTTGTACCTCGAAATCGTTTTTTTTATTTCTATATTTGGTATAACACTCTTTAAAACCAAATATCCAAATAATATAATAAAGCAACTCCCGTTATAAAAAACAAGACCGTCTTCGCAGCGAACAATTTTAATTAACATCCGTCAACAGAGGCTAAAACAAAATTAAACTTCAATATTGTCTTATATGAGCAAACAGCGGTAATTGGCTAACCGATAGCAAAATATACTAAGACACAGTAACTTTTGTTTCCCATTCCCATCTGATTACGCGTAGACTGATCACGAAAAGATTTCCCAAGCGATCGCGCGATCGGTGGAAAACGATCTGGTAAATATTTCCCAACAAATCACGGCATCGACTTCCATGGCTTGTTTACTAAAAATTAACGGTTTTTCAGTCAGTAACTCAACGATTATAAATTTTAGATTGAGTAATATTTGGCAGAACAAAATTTTATTTCAAAATAATGACGTTGGTTTGTTTGTTTTCTTTTCTAATTTATTGTTGAGTGTCAGTTTGTAAACAACCAATGAACTTCTTAACTGATTTCGGAACTCTATTTAGATACAAATTTAGGTGCAGATTTTATCGAAGTGACTGTAATTGTTTTGACATTAAATGTGCTGAAACACACCTGGGTATAGGGTTGGAAGGGTCGAGTTCAAATTGGCGGTCGGCTGAAATTACGTTTAAATAGAGAATCGATTTGATTTTGATAACATTTGAAAGGCGATTTCATAAAACCGCTTTTGGCCTATGCATTTTATTTGGTTTTTATTCGTGGACGTGATTATTGTTCTATTTTTATTGGGTTTTTATTGGTTTGGTAAGTTTCAAAATAATGTTGTAAGAGCTGTATTTTAGAACTTTACTATTAGTGTGATTTTTTTATTTATTTTGCTTTAGTGTGAATAAGTATTAAGAAATTATGAACTGCCAAAAGTTGAGTTTATGTTTTGTTCTGGAATACGGATCATAAGGGCTAGAGCCACAGCAAAATATCCACTGGAACATGTTTTTTGGATAATTCTTTATTTTTATACTGTCTAATCACTTTAAACAGAGTTAACGTACCTACCTGTATAAAAAACGCAATCACAGGTAAAACTCGAGAGATCTAAGCTGACATGTCATGATGGCATGGATTAAAATTGTATAGTTCAATCGCACGTGAGTTATAGACGTTTAATATTAGCTTCGCTTTATTCCAATATCATTCAAGCATTCGTTAAACGAAAATAATAATTCGTTCTAACGTGACAGGTAAACATAATCAATTTGAAATAATTTCATCTATCTATCTATCTATTCAGGTAACACCCACTGCTGAGTAAAGGCCTCCTCTCTTCACGCCAAATAAATATTCAATGCTGTAACTAAGGTTGAACAGTCACTTAAATAATACACGACATAGCCCTGTAAGATTCCCTGTGCCATAGGTGTACTCAGACCCAGTATTTGCAGATCATGTAAACATTTGTCCTGCAGCGTGTATCGAACCCCCTACCTCTCGATTTCCGACCAATAACTCGCCCACCGCGTCACCGAGGTAGTTGAATTTAAAAGACGTCTAGATTTATTAGAAACAAAATTGCTTTGATAAATAATGTCGAATAATTTTAGAACAAATTAATCACAAAACAAACCACTTCAGAAAGCTTAATACCACTGGAACAACAACAATATTGAACAACTGTTTGTTATTGGTTTGGCAATATGGTCGATTCTGAAGTATACAAAAACCTACCTATACAAAAACTGATCTAAGTAGGTGATTTGTGTTAACATATATCAAGCAAATTCTTTTACCAATTTAAAAAAATAACGTAATGTATGTAACGCAATTATAAAATTTGTTACGCATTTACGCTAAGTTTTGAATATTTTTTGTGACAATAATAATTAAGGCTGCTGTGACCTTTTAGACAATAATGCCAAAGTTGAGTAAAAAAAGGTTGTTAAGCAATCCGTAACGTGGACAATTTTTTACAAATTGCGTATTTTTTTTTCGAAGTTTTATTTTATAAGATTAAATGCTAGGTTTTATGAAATGGTCGTCATATTTTATGACCGAAACAATATCCCTTATTTTCCCTGCATAACACTCACCGCTCGGTGACAATTAGCCTATTTGTCACTTAATCGAGCATCGTGTGAATAAGCCCTTAGTTTTAAGCCTCGGTAATATCTCACTGGTTTTAGCAAGAGCCTACATTGGTTCATATTCATAGAATCTCAGCAGTATTGCAGCATTCTATATAAACTAGTATAGTTGAGAATTACTGAGAGCAACACGACTTCAGAAATAACTCAATAAAAAAAAAATAGTAAAGTTATACCTCCAAAATAGGATATGTTAAAAAAAAGCCGCCAAACATTTTAATTATATAATAAAAATATGGGTAAACATAATATTTTTTTCAAAATATAGTTTTTTATACAATATGCAGAATCTTTCACTTATTCCGAAACGTGTCCGCGGCCGTCATAAACGCATTCAAATTTCAATACGTTTGAAATCAAAAAGGGCAAGCGTAGAGGTGCTAATTTAATGGCATGCAATGTCACCAAAGTTGAAATAGTAGACGGCGCCTATACATAAAATAGTGGCCCTTATCCCAGCCCTCGTGACCGATGAGATCAATCCATCAGTACCCGGGCACAGTATAACTAATAGTAGCGCTGACCCGCTGTCGAGATTCCTTATTATATCTCGATATTTGACAGATAGCCTCGTATGAATCGTAAGAACATACTCGTAGATTTTATTATTCAATACAAGAAGAATAAGTAGGTAAGGTACTAGTAAAAAACTACAACTAGCCGACTAATACCACAGAGTATACAAGTACCTATTAATAGTTTTTCACTAAGTGCTAGATGACTTGTGACGTTTGATCAACCGTCACATGTGACGAGATACATAAAAATAATGATGATGATAATGATGATGACTTTAAACCTCTGTTATCTAATGTGTCTTTCAAATCTATCATATCTTTGTTTATTGTCATAAGTATTATTAGGAAGGCAATACTTTGCAAGCCGCTGAAATTAGAGTCCTTTTTTTAATAAAGTAAGTAAATTCGTGGAGTCAGTGGCCAACTCTGGTGACAGAGTTTTAAGCCTAAAAACTTGTTGTCATGGCTTAATAACTTTGAAAAATCCGGGACTGGCTGTCTCCCTAGCTTTTTTTATAAATAAGGGCACTAGTGTGTACCTACGCTAGATGTAACTCGTGGCTATTGGTGGCCCGTGTAGGGCAAGCCTTACTGCGACCAAGCACTTATTCGGACATGTTGGCACTAGTCCAGCGGATACGATACAACATGAGAATGCGGAACACCGAAACAAATGTCATCTGACAACTGTTCGTAAGTGCCAAAAGCACTTCGCTGATAAACGCAACCATATTCCTTTATTTATTGCTATGTTCCGAGTTTAGGCTATCGATAAAATGTCGATAGCAATATTTCGAGATTACATCTCGATAAAACATCCGTTTTCTATAAGAATTTGACATTACTTTTTGATAAAATCCTACTTTTAACGAGGTCCACAAGAACGTGACATGCTATGCTCAGGTACAGAAACATGTTTTGATATCATGTTGGTGAACATTTTGTTTTGATATAATGTTGGTAACTTGCTACAGAGTTTCGTAATCTGATAAAAAAACACCGTCTGCAAGTAAACCACAATAAAAACTACTTAGCATAATAAGTAACCTTCCACTTGTGCACAGTTAAAAAACCAGTAAAACCCAGTAACAAAACTTGATTAGCATCCCGATGTTCGCGCGATGGATAGCCGAGATAAGTCCGCTCGGCGCCGGCGCCTCCGATCGACGACACAGTAAACAAACCAGTCACACACCGGACAATCAATAAAATGTATGAAATAAACGCGTCATTAACACCACATGCATAGCTTTGTGTCCTTAAACGGAGCCTTTGTATGTGTGAGTGTCATCATGGTTGGAACCGCAACAGCGAGATAGCGTGCTTCGCGCTCTCCACGCGCTCTCCGAGCGTTTCTTGGTGTTGTGACCCACACAAATAAAATAAACGTAGCGTAATAGTCATTATCTTCAACGCCCCTCGAAATCGCGATCGGGTTGAGGTAAGAAAAACCTATGGAAGGTGGGAAGTAGCCATTCATTTAATTTATCACATTTGAGAAAAGACAAGAAAGCTTTTCTTATTTTATGGCGGTATCATAAAACAATTTTTCGCATTAATTAAAAAAAAAACCTAAAAACAAATTTGGTATGCCGTACCAAACAGAAACGCAATGAATAGATGAATAGGCACGATTGAGTTTGATCACTGTTCGCAGACTATGTGTTTAGAACTTCAATCATCATTAGATGGCGTCGATTAAACACAGCTCAACTGGCGACACTGAGACGATATACTAGTGTTTATACTATGGTATGCAGCTCTTGACGTAACGTGTCGTACAGAGCAGACGCTCTCAACTTTATATCCATTAGCGTATCAGTCCCCGATAGCACAGAGTAATAGTACTCTGTGCCGATAGCCCAATATTACAAGCCTAGACTTGATAAGCTTCAACACTGAGCGAAATTGTTGAGAAACACTGGCTAGACTGATGAATTAGTTAGTAGGTCCAATCAACAATAATTAGCGCTTAATGTTGGGAGGTACTTATATCTGTCCGCAAACACAACATTCACATTGCGCTGATGAACTAAGCAAAGTGCTATCGATTAGTTAATAGCTTAAGGGCCTATTTCACGATTCTCGTGTAATTAAAGTAGACGGATTGACGGTTAGCCAATAACTGTAATTGTCTTGTCAACTAAAGCTACTTGACACTGACTAGAAGAGAGTGAAATAGGCTCTTAAATAAAAGCTTGAATGAAAGAGTCGAAAACGACTTTTAATTTTTGACTGACAAAAACACATATTCGTATTCATAATTATATTTATTTATTACTTCATGTTGGTATAGGTACATAGGATCTTATAATTATTTTTCTCGCAACATGAGCCCTGCTACAATAATTTTAACTTATATAAGTGGTTTTCGTCTCAAGTTATTAGCTGTCTATTTAGATGGCGGTAGCTCAACTGGCGAGCTAAGATTTAATCTTAGTGTTCTAAGTATTCCTTTGTGGTGTAAAACATTATTCTATGAATTTTTTTTAAATTTATCAATAAATAAAGTTTCTTTTTCTATAGTTTTTAAATACAAATTCTAACCACTTAGACTATCGTGAGTCTTTTTCTTTCTTTCTTTATTTTATTTCAGTTCTGTGTTTCTGTGTCAATTTTTTTTTTTTTTCAATAATTTTAAAAGGACTTTTGAACAACATGTTTATGTCAGCCCTGTAAGGTAACAAAATAATAACAACTTACATAGAACAATTTCAACATTAACATAAATACCTAATAATTAAACTATCTAGGTAGGTTACACTACCTACTTATAATTATAAAGAATTAACTGCCTACCTAGCCGCTTAAACCAAACTATAGATAAGTTTGGCTTCACTAGAATTAGGACACTTTATTATGTATTATATATATACTTTCTTTCATAAAAGATACTACGCTACATCTATTAATTCGCAGACCGCAATAACAAAGCAATATCTGGACACCCACTGCTCAGTGACAGTACCGATGCCAATAATATCGCGTGTTCGGTGGCAAATCAAACCATATGAGAAACATGATACTGCGACATTGATAGTAGAGAACTAATTGTATAACTAGTTGCCCCGCGGTTTTACTTGCAGGTAAACAGTTTTCTGTCATTCACGAAAATTCGGTTTTTTTTTAAAGAAGCCTTGAAGAACCCTGTGTTTATCCGTAAAGCCGTGTTAGCTCAGTGGGATGGGCTCCAAGTGACTCCAACTTCCGATCCGGATGTTGCGAGTTCGAATCTCAGCGCGGCCAATTGAATTTTTCTCTTTAAAAAGTAAGAATGTGTAATGTGTGTAGAAACAAGTGTAACCAACTTAGTAAAAAATAGTAAGAAGTAAAAAATCTCTTTATTCAATCATATCACAAGGATCATTTTAAATCGTCTTGAAGCTAGGTGAATTTACGTCAGTTCTACGCGCCCCTGTCTAGAAGAATCTGGCAACAAACTCGGCTGGGTTGGGCTGGGCTTACTACTAGACGTAAATAGAATATAAAGTCTAACTTTATCATCTATTGAAAACGATTTAGGTCATTGTTTTAATAGCAAAAGTAGTTCATGTAGTTCATACTAAGAAAAAGTAACTCTCCCTTAGCCGAAATTATGGTTCATTAGCAGTTACATTAGCAAATAAATCAAACCAATTCCGCTTATTAGTTTAGCTAATGGATTCTAGATTCGTTTGTGCTTGTGATTCTTCGGATATTTCTGTAGAGATTATTAATAAATGTGTAACCTTTTATCTCGAGCTGTGGTAGTTTTTACCAGAATCTAGTGTTTAGAAGAACATTTAGGAGTCTGTGCCCAATTTCAGTGATCGCGATCTTAGGCGGCCATAGGAAGGACATGGACAGGCTTTCATCATGACGTTTGTTTTTCTATAAAAATATTCACATCAAATAACAAAACTAAAAATAAAGCTTCCAAGTAAAACAATGAAACCGTTTTTATAATTGGAATCCATTCATTCTGAGATTATATCAATTTTAATACAAAGCAAACATAGATTAATTCCCTTTATTCCATACAATGTTTGAATAGGACGTCCAATCAATAGCGTGTGTATACAGAATTTGCTATTCAATTCGGTTGATTAAATGTGTAATCAATGTGACAAAGGACTTCGGCAAAAGTTCGTGGAAGTTAAACGGGCGATTTATATTAAGCGATACCCGGCAATTTTTGGGGATAGTGAAAATCGCCTACTGATACCGAAATAAAAAATTAAACACGTTAAACAAATTTGCAACATTGACAACAGTACATTTTATTAAACTTTTGAGACAGCTTTTAGTTAGTGTATACGATTTTCCAGTGTATTGACTCTCATTCCGAAGTGAAACACCTTTTTCTTTCATGTCGATAACTAAACCACGTTTATCGTCAAATCCTGTTATTCCAGGAAACCCTAGACTAGTTAACAAACGCAAATAGGGTGTATACTGCGTGTATACGTAACTATACTATGTCATAAAGCACCCTAAAATTACTATGTCTTATAAATGTCATTTATAAGCTTGACAAGGTGTCAGAGATTATTATAATACATGCAAAGGGTTAGTCCGGTCTATGGAATAGGTACCCCAGGGGTCACTTGATAGTCTGGTGGGCCTGTCATCTGTCCCAGAAGACATGCCCTTAAGCACCATGTATATGTAATGTTTCTTGTCTGTTGGAACTTGATTAACTTTGTATTAGAGCGTTCCTATGGTTCACGTTTCTATCTCACTTGCCCAAAGATAAGTAAGAATAATTCTTACGTTTCTGAAACAGTTACAGTTTCTGAACACCATACAGGGCCACATTAATTCTTGTCAAAGTGATCCTTGAAGGGATAAAAAATTAAGGAGAAAGGGGACCTTTGCTTAGCAGCGGGATGATACAGATTGATTTAAAAAAATGATCCTTGTGATTCTGTTCGAGTTCAATCACGCTCCCATATTTTTTCTGTATTTTTTATTTATCGAAAATTTATGTGCGCAAATGTTAGTTGCATAAACGATAAAAAAAAAACATCGTAAAAACCAGTTGAGTATTTTGTCAACGGCAGCGATCGGCTTGCAACCAGTTCTAACTACTGTCCAAAATGTGGGCATGTGCCAAATATAATGTTTAGACGTGCCTCTGACTACTCCCCAAAAACAACCTCATCTTATGTTTTTTGAGATCTAAAAACTATATAGCAAATATCGTATTTTCCAGTGTTTTCACTTCCGTTAATTGTGTCCCATTGATAGGACCACAAGTAAATAGTTTTTGCTCATGATCCCATTAATTTGTTACTATTATATTATTTATTATTTTTCTAATACTGAAATAATCTAAACGTGAGGTCAGGACTATATTTGTAACTGTCGGGTTCGTGTTAACAATCAATTAATCTTCTCTTTGGTTCTCTCTTCCATATTCATCCACATTCATGTCTAGCACTCTAGATAATGGCGATAATAAATGATGATGATGATAATAAAACAAACATACTTGGATTCCATCAAATAAAAAATCTTCCAAGGCGGAGAGCACTCAGAAAGTAAAGTTGATTGAATGAACTGAGTACGCTTCACTTCTCTTGGGGCAAACGGTCAAATCAGCGGTAGGATAACGCAATTCTTTTTTTATATAAATTATTAGCTGACCCGCCGGTTTCACTCGCGTTATTTTTCTCACCGTATAAACCTTCCCTGGATTCCCACATATATTTAAGACCAATATTAATAAAATCACTCCAGCCGTTCTCGAGTTTTAAGCGAGACTAACGTACAGATTTTTTTCATTTTTATATAAAAGAGAGGATAACGGAAAAAACTATATACGAAATTATTGATTACAAAATACAAAGTTACTCAACATCACAGACACAGGTCAATCAAAATATGAATACTTATGTTAATAACAATCACAAGATTATATGATTATGAGATTTACATGTCATGATTAGAATAATAAAATGTCAATAAAATCAGGTCGTGATAAAATTCAATAAAATCATAATAAAAACCACAAAACAAATGATCAAAAAATATTATCATAATAAACAGAACTGTCCATGATAAAAACATTCTATATCACTTGTATTTTATAATGTATTGAATTCGACATTCGTCCAACCGAAGTCAAAGTCAAAATAAATTTAATAAAATCACAGTTAAAACGTCTTACAAAGTAGGAGAATATATGCCAGTTTATTATACCTGGTCTCCCCCAAAATGTGAGACTTAAATTGTTGAAAGTTTAAATTCTTCAAGTCTGACATTTGATTCTCAAACATTAAGATCATCCAAAGTTTATTGACCGACGACGTCATTTTATTTTCGTCAACCAAAATTTACGTTTGCTCCGGGGAGGAGTTTTACGATTTCAGGAAGGTTTACTGCACGCATTGTAAATTAAATTAATTACAGCATAGAGATTTACCAGTTTAGATTCTCAAAGTGATTATTTTGATAGAAGGTTTCAAAGCTAAAGCAATTAGACGTATCTTTGTCCCTATATTTTTGACGACCAATGTGGCGCGGTGGGCGAAGGTCCGCCTGCAACGCAGAGGTTGCGGGTTCGATTCCCGCCTTGGGACAAATGTTTGTAGGATCTGCAAATATTTGTTCCGGGTGTTCTGGGTGTTTTCTATGTATAATAAAAAATATCTATCTATGTATTGTATTGTATTAAATATATATCAGTCATCTAGTACCCATAATACAGCTCTGTTTAACAGCAGCTTACCTTAGGCTAGATGATGCTGTGTGGATTGTCCAGAATTATTCATTTATTTATTTATTTATATATTTGTGCCCTACCTAACCCAGTTCAGATGCACTGAGTACCTACCTAATATCTTGTGTAAAATTAAGTCTTAGTGTGCCTCTCATGTTTGATTGAAATCCGCAGATAAATAACCCTACAGCATATATATTTATGGTTTGAATGGTCTTATTATCTACCTACTTAAAATTATTTATTGCTTCTTTCTTTCTTTCTATATTAAATGAAATTGGGAACGGAAACTGCTAAGGCCGGTCGAAAAATGTGCTCATATAAATGTGCTAAAATGTGCTGTAGTTAGACTAGTATAATGCACGCGCGAATTCGGAGTCAGCGCTTTTTTCTGTTTCTGAAAAAAGCGCTGACTCTGTTTCTGAAAAAAGCGCTGACTCCGAACTAAACTTAAGTTTCTCATAAAACAATATGTTGAAAATGTCACCTGGACCCGCTGACACCGAATCAGACTCTGCGTATGCGTCAATATCCTCAGCACCATGTGTTCTATCGTGCTCTGCTCCTCAAACACCATCCTCGCTAGGTCTAGTAGAACCTGGATAGAACAAGAACACAATTAATCAATATTAATCTTCGACATAGCGCATAAAAATGAATTTCTGTTTGTTACTTTTGCTAAAACTTGAGAATGCTTGGATCGATTTTGCTTATTTTGGTTTTGATATCATTTGTAGGAGTCCAAGGAAAGTTTAAATTATAGAGTTGGTTTTATATTAAACATCACACTAGGCCTAGGGGCCTATATTATGCGGGAAATTTCATAAAGTGCTTTATCAAGAATGGCAAAGTTTTTATTGCAGAATATGGAGCTGTTTTTTTACGTGGTAGTCCTTCCCCATCACACGGAACTCTACTACTCTTTAACTTAACTTACTTCTGCTGTATATCCTTACCTGGTTTCTCTTGACTTCTAACTGGGATCTCTCGTAAAGCTGTGCGTTCCGCAGGCCTATGCCGCAGAACTGGAGGTAGGCGGAAAATACTTTCTCGTCATACGACGTGAAGGGGCTGTCATTCTGTTTGTTTATCACCTGTGAAATCCAAAAACAATACTATATCGCAAGAGTTCGTCTTGGTGGGTACTACCGCAGTGTCAGATATTCTACCTCTAAGCAGTAGTGTGCAAGCATTACTGTGTTTAGGTTTGAAGGGCACTGTAGCAAGTGAAATTACTGGGCGAAAGAGACTTAACAACAATGTCTCGGGGTGATAAGCGCAGTGCAGTAAGCTTTGGGTGGCACTGCATCTGTAATAGTCAGGCGTGGTGCCTAACATCAGGTGGGCGCCATGATTGTCTTGTCACTTGACGACTTAAAAAAAATAAATCGTCAGTACTTTTGATTTATTTGGAGCACAGCGAACGCATGTCAAAATACTTTATTTTTGTCGAAAAATTACTAGACAAACAAATAGTTCGATTAATGTTATGCTAATATGGCATATAACCTATGCCCCACGCTTAACATATGCAGTGACATCCAAATTTTTAAGTTTTAAAATTTTGGGGTCTCTTTCGCTCTGTAACTTCACTTGCTACAGTGCCCCCTTCAAACCTAAGTGCACAAGGCACTGTTTGAAGGTTACATATCTGGCACTGTGGTGGTACTCGCCACAAAAGACCATTGGTAGAGGGTTCTAATTACAGGTAAAAAAAAAACAGACGTCCATGTCCAAACATTATGCCTTTATTATCCTCCATCAATACCATGATGTGCATCATCCAGCAGTAGGGCTATCACGATAACTATAGAATTACCAATGTCGTGTCGGTTACGTATAACGAGAAAAACCGTATCCATAGTTAAAGGTACATAGTATAAGTCACTCAACCAACACCCACGCATTCAATATTTGCGGACAGTACAGACAATAAAGTTTTCGGCATAATGATTTCATTTATCCAGAAAATAGTGCTGTATAAAATTGACCCAATACAAAAAGCTTGTCTGGCGTGTTCTTTGTTGCTTTTTGGCAAAGAGACGGCCAATATATTTTTAATTGATAACCAAGTAAGTAAACAAAAACACATAACAGTCACATAGTTACATAGTTCTAAATCATGACTTCTGTTGGCAAGTGGCATGTTTCGTAGCATCAGAAGGTATCGAGCTCATACCACAACATATAAACCAGAATCAAATATTTGCATTCATATTTTCTTTAGCAGCAATCTCATAAACCTCATAAACAAACAATACGGACACTCGCTCTACCGAGGTCGTCATATAAATTTGTTATCATAAAATGTTAAAAACAATCAAGGATGGACGAATTTTTACATTTAAGTTTTATATTTTCTTCATCCCTGACATTTTAAAATAATATTCCCCTTGGGGCCATTGCCAACAGACAGATGCCATGAGATTATTCCAAGTTCCACTAACATTTCACAAAGCAATTTCAATTTATCCTCGCATTTTTTACAATGAGAGTGTTGCAAAAAGTTTTTATGCTATGTGAATTTTATGTGACTGTTGAAAGTACTTTTTATACCAATGAGGTGCTAAAGTTTAGCCTAAACGATTCTCCTGTTGGCAAGTGGTAAGTGTACTTCCAGAGATGCTTTAAAAATACCAGAGGTATTAGTTGTGCTAAATCCATAGTCGTTATTTATAAAAGAAACCGGAACAGACTCTTAATTTTAATGGACATTTGGTTTTTTCGTCGGTTCAAAAAATATTTCTTAGTCGTAGTCGTAGACATGTCAGTCGTCACGATAAAATATACAAAGCATATATTTTGTTATTTTTTCGCAAAGCCATTTTCCATTTCTCCATTTCAGCAGCTGTTGGATCTCCGCGTAAACAAATATTTAATTTACTTTTTGGACGACAGAACAGCCTTCGACCGGCGTGAACTGTAAAAACACGTTCAAGAAAAACAAAAGCCGTGGAACGAAAGACAATATAGGTAGTTTTTTTTATTCACGAGTGCGCGTGATATATTGCAATTTGAATCTTATATCAATGGTATAAATATCACCAGAAAGGCGAGGAATTAAATAATTGTAGCAAGTGATTAATGAACTCGTTTCATACAATCATACCTGAGCGACGCCGATGACCTCTCCATTGATGTCCTTAATCGGCATGCAGAGGAGCGACCTCGTTTTGTAACCGGTCTGCTGGTCAATGTCGTGGTTGAACCGCTCATCCTGAAACCAAGCAAAACTGTCAAGAGTTGATCGGAAGTACTTACTCATTTGTATAAAATCCTCCAGTCCAGCGGCACTTTTGCCAGTTGCACCTAGGGAAGGTGCAACTGGCAAAAGTGCCGCTTTCCAGAGGCTGTTGCCGTTTAAGTGTCAGATGAAAATCCGATTCAGGGTTTAATTCAAATTCATCATGATAGGCTGGGAAACTGACCTACTCTCGAGCGAGAGTAATTGGGTCTTAATCCACCACGCAGACCCAATGCGGATTGGTGCACGGAACATGTCTTTCGAATTCCTAGTTATTTGGACATGCCGGTTTCCTCACGATGTTGTCAAAAAATCCACTGATGCGACCGAGTTCGAACTACCTTAAGATCGAAAGGCAGACTAGACCACCAGTCAGTGCTCTTCATTTCAATTTAACAGTACCAAATGGAAACGACTCTAAAAAAGAGATCCCATAAATAGGACCGGATAAGCCAAGCCGATCTAGTGACCGATAACGACTGTCCACGCCCTAAACTTCTCATACCACGCCGAAAACAAGAACTCAGCCCTTCAGAGATTTCGTTCCTACTTTTGTCTTTACTGAAATATGATTTAAACGAAAAGGCAACAACATTGTTTCCGTACAACAAACTGTCGAGTTTATTATGAAAAGTTGTACTGCAGTCACAAAAGTTGTTAAAACAAACACCACAAATCTCTTGCGTCGGGTAAGATTGCAATTTCAGAACTGTTGTGGAATTTACGACTCATACAATCGGCGGTACAAAGTGTATTACAAGTATATGAACATGAACTTTTCTACGGCGGACTACATTATGTTGCAGGGCAAGGTTTCCTCCGATGAACTGGGTAAAATAATAATAAACGATAAACGAGTTTTTCAATGCCAGGACAACAAGCCAGATTACAATCGAAACCACGGATCGCTTAGAGAACTTTTTTAGAAATTATAAAAGATGGTATTAATTGACGCCCGTTCGCTTGTCAAAGCCTAAAAATAAAAAATCTATCTTATTCACTGGCAATGGTTACTGTTAGTAACTTGCTGCCCCAGCAGGCATATTAGGAGTTTCTATCGCATTATCTTTTATATGTAGTTGCGGGTTCGATCCCCGCTGCGTGATATTTTTTCCTTGGTCTGGGTGATTTTAGTATTATACCTAAGTATATATAAGGTCATTCATTATCAACCTGACAAACTTAAGGGGTAGGTTCCAAACATAAAAAAAAAATACTAGTACTTTTTATTTTCTAAACGTTTATTTTATAATCAAAAAAATATATTTACGTAATTCTGCTTAATAATTAGTTATCCTTGTTAAAAATCGAAAAGGCAGCGCTCGGCACGTGTCCGTGACCCGCGCGTCAATGAACCGCGGGTCAATAACCCACCCGTCCTTGATCTGCGCGTGTCCTTGACCCGCTACGGGGCGCGCACACTCGAATATTTCATTATTATGTCGCATAACTCGATTCCCAACAATGATAAATAATAATTGAGCGGAAAAACGTAATCGATTTTTTTTTGTTTACTTGGGATTTTTAAGACAAAATATTAATTTTTAAGACCTATATGTGGAACCTATCCCTTAAGTTTGTCAGGTTGATAATGAATGACCCTGTATTTACAAAAAAAAAGTATATTATGTAAATCTATCAGTTAACTGGTTCCCATGGTACAAGGTTTGCTTAGATTGGGTTACATGATGCTGTGTAAAAATGTCCGTCATTATTTATTTATTTATTGAAATAAGTTCTCACAGTGCAGGTCTTCACACAGGTTTAATTTAACCATTTCATTGCGCTGACGTCCAGCACAATACTAAATTCAGGCAATTTCGATGTTCCATCAGATTAAGCAAAAATCGCTGACGCGTCGAGCTGAATTTGCAAAACTCACAGTCGATTTCACACTAAAAATTCATTTTATAAAACTCTCATAAACGGAGAGTCACGATCTGTTTACGTTTCATTTGTGTTTACATTTTTGTTCAGTCATTCACAAATTGGATTAGATCCATTAAAACACTCCCGTGTAAGAGTAAATTGGTTGCGGCTACAAAACCAATTCTTAATTTATACCAGTGCATAGATAAATAGATAGATAGAAAATACTTTATTGAACACCACATGAAAAAAAAATCCGCGGGGGTCAATGGGCGGTCTTACCGCTAGATAGCGGTCTCTACCGAACAACCTTTACTATATACATCTAATAACCATCATAGAGAACTTTATTCTTTGCCTTTCAGTGAGGGATGAACACTAGCCAAGTACCTACAATCATTGTATTTGAGACATGAAGGGTCTGTTAAGCCACTTCAGACATCAGTTTTCTCAAGGGCTAAAAAAAAAGGTAATTTTTTTCTACATTCCCGTTCAGAATCTAAAATAATTAATCCAACTATTTCTAAACCACAAAGGTCGTGTCTAAGTTAGCCTGCCATATAGAGACTTACAACGAGTATAATTACTTTACACAGAATAAATAAATAAAGTACTAAAGTATAATTTTGCAACAATGCTACTGTTATTTTGATTTAGTCTGAAAGTCTTAAAAACAGGCGTTTCAGTAAACATTCAGATTTTGTTTTATCTTACACCAATATAGATAATAAGCTTGGTCTCTCAAATTATGAAAGCGATAAAAACCCGACACAGCACAGGAAACCTTATGGATGTCACAGAACAGAACAGATATTAGTACTACGGTTATGGTCTTACTTATTTGGGGAGAAACATACGACGAAGGCAATTTAGCCGCTAATTCATGCAAAGTGTATGTAGTTTGAGAACTGATTTTCTTATAGAATATTTGGCAAAAAGACAAAATCTCTTCCGCATAACTTAATAAAAAATCGAACGCCAATTCCCTTGGCTAGGTTACATTTAAAAAAAGAAAACCGACTCCATCTAAAAAAAAATTCTTTGGTTATTAACAAGATTTTTATGATTTTTACAAAAAGCGCTGAACCAATTTCACTTAAATTTATATGGAAATACCTCTGAATTACCTATCAAAGAAAAAAATAATTATCAAAACCAATTCATAAATTGACGGAGAAATCGCATCACAAACATAAAAAAAAACAGTCGGATTCATAACCGTCTCTTTTTTAACTGTCTTTTTTTGAAGCCGGTTAAAAATAAAAGAGTTTCAGAGTCAATAGTTGTAGACCGCCGCATGAAATTCGATTTGAGGTAGTTTCACGTTCGAGTAATTTTATTTCTTGCAATGAAGTATCTCTGAGAAGTATCCAACTTTCAGTTTTGTGAATCAGAAATTGTGACCCAGTTCGAAGTTTCGTTTAAGGTTATTTTTATTTTTTATTTTATTTATTTTAGGTACTAAATTAGCTAACAAACCAAAACATTAATTAAGAATAGGTATACAGTTAGTAGAATAGGTAGTGTAAATGTTATGATGGCACTTGGGAAAAAGTAAATGGAGAACGTGAGTTTTAAAAATGTAAACTCGATAATTACGTTGAACATCGTTGAGAAATACATTATTTGATAAGTGGCCTATTTCATTAGATCAAATTGTGCTAAGCGCGGACCTTGTTGGCCACTAATTCATACGAAATTACTAACTTATAATATAACATAGAGACCAGTCTCTATGTTATATTATAATCTATGTCCAGACACGTGGAGATTTTTTGGCAGATAATTTCTGTAAATATACCATTATTAATCACAAGTAAGAACAGTAAGAACAAGTAAGTAAGTAAGTAGAGCACTGGTGGTCTAGTGGTGATGACCTTAAGATCGAAGGCGGGGGCCTTCGATCTTAAGGTCGTGGGTTCAAACCCGGTCGTGCACCAATGGATTATTCTGCTGACATGTGCCATTCACCAATCCGCATCACATTAGAAGGCTGTCATGATGATGATGAATCACAAGTAAATAAAATTCAAAATAACATAATAGAATATACAAAGAAAAAAGTCCACACATGTATTCTGTATTCCATCCTCACATATGGTGCAGACCTGGTCTTTGACTGATCAACAAAAGTCCAAACTCGGGGTTTGCCAGCGAGCCATGGAGCGCAGTATTCTAGGAGTCAAGCTTACAGACCGCGTTCATAATAGCATACTTCGCTCCAAAACACAAATCGCGGACGTCGGACAGCAAGCGGGTAGATTAAAATGGGACTGGGTAGGCCATGTCTGCCGCATGTCGGATGTATTGTGGGCTAAATCCATCACAGAGTGGACCCCCTAAATGGAAAACGACCTCGCGGCAGATCACGGCGAAGATGGAGGGACAAAATTGACTCTTACCTGAAGGACTGGTCCACAGTAGCCCAAAACCGTGATGATTGGAGAGAAGGAAGGGAGGCCTTTGCCCTGCAGTGGGACACTACAGGCTCATAATGAAATGAAATGATGTATTCTGTAGGTAATATCCCTTATTTGTCAAAGAAAAATAAACGCAGTTATTTTATGACAAAACAAAAGGTAACTTCCTGTGACCTTCTAGTCACAATATTGTTATTATAATCAACTTGTTGCCTACCTCAATAGTATATTAGCATAAGAGATAAGCATTGTGGAACGAGTAAAAGCGTTTGAATGTTTTATGAGATCAATACTAAATGTTAATGAATAATTCAGTAAGCGATTCGGTTGTAACTGGATTTTCTGGTTTCAGGATAAAATTTTGATGATTTCAATGAAATGGCGAGCAAGATAAGTTCAATGCCGAATTCCTGGCGTTGCGTGCGACCGCGCAACTTTGTTTAGATCTTGTTCTAGCCTTACCTATTTTTGTAACTATGTCAATAAGTTAATAATTTTCTTACGTCCTTTAGGAGTTGAATTTCGGAAAGTTGTTTAAAATTTTCCAAAATAAATGAATTTTATTTTTAGGGTTTTGTGTAGGGGACACTACAACACACCTTTAAAAAAAATTACACCTAATCTTTATTATGTAAGTAATATAATTCCAATGGTTATATTTTACCTAGAATAATAAATCAATATAAATTCCGTGCGGGGCGCGTTGGAACTGGCGTAAATTCACCTAGCTTGTAAGACGTTTCAAAGTGATCCTTGTGATGTTTTTAAATAAAACTTTTTGACTTTGAATATTATTAAAAATGGCGTGAACGGATAACAGGCAAATGTTAATTTTCCAGTCCAGTGGGTACTATAATAACGTGTATTTGTCGTCGCTGTTAACAAAACGAGACAAAGTAAACACTCCAGCTTGTTTAGTTAACTACTAAAGATTATACCTCTGGCAATATAACATGATTGTGTTTATACTAATAATATACAATACAAGATTTTATTAAAGCGGGGCGTTTATGTAAGTCGCTCGCGTTGAACGCATTCTCTCGATTGCTTTGTTTATGAGTTTTTTTTTTCGGTTAAACTGTAACTGTAAAACTACGCAACAAATGTTACGTAATTAATTAGGTACCTTAGGTTAGACTGGTGATCTAATGAACCTTCGGTTCTAAAGTCGTGGGTTCTTGCCTTGTATCATCTGAACGCGTTTTCATGTTCGGAACTATAACAATTCAAGTTTCATCTAAATCGGTTCAGCCGTTACGTAATTAGCCAATATTATAATATAATTACGAATATCTAAAAATTATCGTATTTATATTACAGTAGAATTTCTACAAATTTAGAAAGTAAGATAATAAATTAAGTGATGTACTCGTAGCTAGGTTACGAAACAAGAAGAATGGTTAACTGCAATAATGATCTAAGTTATACATTTTCTAAGATGTTATATTACAAATCGCGGTTTGGCGCGGCGAAGCGAATTAAAAGTTCAACCTTATTTAGAGAAACTTAAGTTAGAGAATTGAAAATACATGCAACGAGTAGTCAATTATCTGCTTTTAATAACTTAATGATGAGGGCGTTCAATAAAGCTTTACTGAAAATTCAACTCAGTTATGTGAAGCATAAAGTAATAATTACAAAGGTATAATCTTTGTGCCAGCAACAAAAACGACGACACGTGTAAGTAAGGAGTAAGAACTTCAATGGAAAACCACATTTTTTCCCAAGGAATCTAAACATTAGTGTGTCACACACTTATGTAAAATTTGAGTATGTTCATGTATTAAATTAATGTATGACAGAGATGGGGTTTTTTACAACTCACTTCTAGTTTATGAAACGACATAATACTAAAACCAGCTGGCGCATATTCATAGAGCAACAAATGTGATAGGTCTCTTGCCACAGACCTATGGAAGCAGCGCAGTTTCTTTGTGATATAGAAAAAAAATATATTCATAAATGTAATTCTCATGTCAATACATCATTTTTTATAAATAGTTGTATTTCTTGAACTTTCGGAACTCAGAACAAAAGTTAGTCGAAATGGTTATACTTTGAGTTCTTGATATGAGTAGAATCTGTTCTGTGGTTCTAGTCGATATTAGAAAAAGCACAATAATATCATCGCACGAAATAAATACGTGGCCGTTGTAAGTCCTTGTAAGTGCTCAATAACTTTTGGCACCAGATTTCTTGTTATTGGAGTCTTGGCAAAATATTGGATACCTACTACTAAAGAGCCTTTTCGTTGGATACCTACTACTAAAGAGCCTTTACAAAGTATTTGTAGTTAGGACACTCCTGTTATAAAACACCCATCTAAAAGCTGTTTTAGTAGTTCGTGGGTGTGTTACAGCCTTACAGCACGTTTAGTGTTAGAACCATAACATTGAACAGTTAAATTACAGTGAAAGAGTAGTAGAGTTCTTTAGTAGCACTAAGCACTACTACTAGCACTGACGACCGAAGTGGCGCAGCGGGCGCAGGGCCGCCTGCGACGCAGAGGTTGCGGGTTCGATTCCCGCCTCGAAACAAATGTTTGTACGATCTACAAATATTTGTTTCGGGTGTTCTGGGTATTTTCTAAATATAATAAAAATATCTATCTATGTATTGTATTGTATTAAATATATATCAGTCATCTAGTACCCATAATACAGCTCTGTTTAACAGCAGCTTACCTTGGGGCTAGATGATGCTGTTTGGATTGTCCAGCATTATTTATTTTATTATTTTATTTACTAACCATACCCATTTTTGCCACCAAGCAGTACCTAATTGCTCGCAATGCTGTGCTCTAGTTTGAAGAGTATGATGAGTTGAAATTACATTACATGCACATGAGATTGGCTATCTTATCTAATTCTCGTGATGGTAACGCGCAAATGACACTCTGGTATTGCAAGCGTCCTTAGAACCTGTAATCTCTTACCATCAGGTGGGTCGCATGCTCGGTTGCCACTTTAGTTGTATAAAAAAATTGAGTACCGAAATGTGTAAGCGGCATAAGCGTAAAGTGATATTGATGTTTTACAAGTACTGTGTACATTTTCTGCACTATCTGTTCAGATCTCGCATACGCATTTGTATGCAAATCGTTTTCATAAATAGTTAGTTCGTGAGCACGCATCTGACAAGGTCATGATTTTGGAGACCGGCCAGGGTGAACCATCCTATCGGATTTACCCTCAAACATTAATGTATGAACGACCTTGAACTTGACAGAATGGGAATGGAAATGTTTTATCTGATAGAAATGCCATCGTATATTTTCTTATATCGGCAGCTGTT
The DNA here is from genome assembly GCA_951394395.1 of Colostygia pectinataria. Classification (NCBI taxonomy): domain Eukaryota; kingdom Metazoa; phylum Arthropoda; class Insecta; order Lepidoptera; family Geometridae; genus Colostygia; species Colostygia pectinataria. The sequence continues at coordinate 7,003,890 of OX596363.1, forward strand.
ATTTCTTTGTAGTCTTGCGGATTTGTTTGTGGGTGACCTAACCGCGCAGAGAACGTTACTAAAGAACTAGCCGAAAAAGCTATACGAAATTCCTCCCACATTTTGGATAGAATTCGTATGACTATGTCAGCTTATCTTCCTTGTGTTTTACCAGTCACGTAAACTACAAACACATGCCCATTAATAGCATGAAATCATGTTTTTGTTATTTTGTTTGAGTGTTTAAAAATATTAAAAGTAATGTGCCAATCAACAGTCTTATTTTATGAGCATGCTTCAATAAGCAAACTTTTTTATGTGCATGTGTATTAGTAGCTTTATTAGCAACGATACAAGAATAAACTTTCAGTCAAACTTTCCATGATAAAATAACGTTTTTCATTTCAAATAGCAACTCTTATAACCAAGACTGAAACTCTTGACATTCCGGAAAGCTGAGTCACGTTTAAAAGTCGGCAATTTCTGAATAAAACAGTAGGTATTGTAGGTACTGCGCCGTACCAGCTCAGCTAACACTTTTGAATGCTCAATCAACTACCTACCTCGAAAAATCACGAACTATGTAAATCCGCTATTCACAATTTGAGATAAGAATGTCAATTGAAATGAATATTTGATGCAATGTTAACATTGTCATTGTATAATAAATCTTATTATCTATGGTCTTGGATATAATTTCGTTTGGTGTAGAGATTCAAAAAGCGCTCTCTGAGGTCACAGTATAGATATTAGTACTACCTGAGGTGTAAAATCTTGTGAACACTGTAGAGATAATGAAGTTTCAGTGATTTCGTACACGCTGCTGGTGGGAATCGAGGTTTATTCAATAACCAATATGAAAGTGAATGAATTCATGCCCAAAATATACAATTTCGTACAGAAATTTCGAAACATCGGCATATTTATTTCTGGCACAGCGATTTGCTACAATTTTATTTATCGACTTTTAACGCTTGAAGTAATGAACTAAAATCCTAAATATAATAATGTTTGCATGATCTGCAAATATTTGTCTAGGTGTTTCTATATATTTTATGTATGATGATTGTTTTTTCTTACGAAATCCCATATATTGAACTTGTATTTTATTTTCCATTGGGTTCCACTTACATATCAAAGACATAATACATATATTATTCATTTCTATAGACACATGTATAAAATATGAACCCACTTATGTTAGTCCCAAGTAGGTTTATTGTATACAGCAATATATCAAACTCAGTACATTACTCGTTTTAATACAAAGCGAAATGGAGCAATAAAAAGAAAGTTAGGTACTACCCAGTTGTGCTAAAGCTATAAATTAGAACAGAATGAAGGGTTTTTATTGAAAACAAAAATAGTTCTAGTTGAATAAAATAATAAGTAAGTAATAAGTAAGTGGATTAGATTAGCACAGGATCGTGGTAGATGGCACATACTAAAGGAGGCCTATACCCAGCAGTGGGTGAAGTCAGGCTGTGGATGATGATGATGATGATGAATAAAATAACTGAAAGTCAAAATCATTCAATTTATTTTTGTATTGTAATAGTCAGGCGTGGTGCTTAACATCAGGTCGGGGCCTTGATTGTCTTGTCACTTGCTGACATATAAAAAAAAAAAAAAAAAAGCCAATAATTATGACTGTGGGCATTCGTTAAATTAATTTAGTTCAAGGAAGTTAATCATATTTTTTAATTCTATAGGTATTGTAAATTATTAATTGAGTCTGCTCGTTATTGATGCTCTTGATGTCTTATATATCAAAATATTTTGTTTATCAAAAATCTTTGTACATAATAGATCATAGAAAGCTATAACTACTTTAAAATTCAACTCTATAGCTTGTCTAGTTTGACTTTGGGAGATGGTGAGACACACAAACACACCCACCCTCTCTAATACACGGATAAATCCGGCTCCGTTTTTCCAAAACTGGAACGGAACACAAAGAATTAGAATTTGTTTTTTTTTATTTTTTAATCCTTTCTCAATAGAAAAAGAACGCATTAACTTTCTAATACCTTGATTGCTGGTATAAAAAATCTAGTACAAATCAATCTCTAATATAACTTTATTAACCTGCTACAAAAATAAGTAACAATTTTAATATGCTATGATTTAAGACATCAATATGCTTGGTAACATACTGACCTACAACGCAGAGCCTAAACTAGTCTGACATAAATTGCTATAAACAAGAACATTAGTAATAAGGTTAAAACCACATAACTTTGATTGTTCATCAACCGCAATTTAAAATAAAATTTCCTTCTTTAAGTAACCGCAGTATTTGAAAATCTCTGAAAATATCTTTTGCATATTTTGTGACCACAGCTGATTTTTCATTTATTGCTCTATCGGATTTCTTAGTTTGAATTTGTATTACGGCCAGATACCCAATATTTATTGCAAGGAACATTCTGAGAGCGGTGTTGAATAAGTTGACCTAGCGGCTAGCAATAGCCAGTGCCGGACGCAAGAGTTTATAAAAGGGTAAGTAAGTTAGTATGAGAGTGGGGTATCTTTACCATCGGAGTTTTTGAGCCACCAAAAGGTTAAAACCAAAACAGAGAATTGTTTCTCTTGCCAATGCGGTTTTTAGAAAGCGGTTTGATGTGACTTACTTTACGATATCTCGCCATTTCAATTATTTGAAATATTCGATTGGTTAAAATCCTAGTAACTCATGCAAAGATATATTCACGGCAGATAAGATATGGTCGGTCCATCGCATGGGTGACACCTGCGCGGTCTAGTGCCCCGCACTCAACGCTCTATCAAATACTAGATACTAACAAATGTTATAAAGGTGAAAGTGTGTTTAGATGTTTGAAATGCTTAGTTAGATTACTGTTACTGTGTTACTGTGTGACCTCATCAGTTAAAAGGTTAAGCGGAGTAGTACTAGAGATTTTTCGTCTGTTTTTTATCTTCTCTTTATTCTTTATCTTTATTCTTTATTGTACACACATAAACATTTAGAAAAAACTTAAAATATAGTGCATGTACACAGGCGAGCTTAACCCTAAAAAGAGTTCTCTTCCAGCAAACCTAGTAGTGAATGAGAGATGATATAGTAGAGTGAGTATATCTTGTAATGGATTTCCGCAAAGTAACGCCTGAATCTATCAATTATCTTAGATTACTTTGTTATAATATTACACGGCGACCGAGACGTGACAATGGCGGCTGAATTTGAATGAATTTAGTAATAGATATGGTTTGGAATGGCATCGGCATATATACGGGGAAGTTTCTAGTCAAGTATCATGTAAAGCAATGGGACACGGTCAACTAGTAAAAATAGGAAAAAAGATACGACTTTTGCAAGTAATTTTTACGAGATTATCATAACATAGAAACCTGCAATTTAAGGGGGTATTATTTTGCAGTTTTAGGGGTAGGGTGCTTTTACTCTGGTCTTGCCCGCTACAGTTACTACTGTGTAGGGTATTACCCCTTACTTTGTCCTGAATACGTCCATGAGGTTATGTCTGGTCCGAAAAACGTTGCTCAGCGTTCCACCGAGACGTTTATTTATCGATGTGAATTTTTCATTCGGTCTCGAAAAATCCAAGACATTTCGCGTTCATCATTGATACGAAATCTTGGTTTAGAAATTCGATTATGGAAAACATCGTGAGGAACCGGCATCTATGACTAAAAATTCGAAACATATTTATTCCAAAAAATATCCAAAAAATACGCATTGGGTCCGCGTGGTGGATTTTGACCCAAACACTCTCGCTTGAGAGTAGATCACCGTCCAACCCAACAGTGGTAACATTAAACTACTGGTCATGCCGCAAGTTTTCTTTGCCTTTCATCCCACTGGTTTTATCTACACAGTTCAAATGAGTCACTAAAATCTACAATCAATCGTCAAGTCAAGTAATCACAACAAACACAAAGAAAAAAGTTTACGAAATAAAAACAAGTGGCCAACAGAGATTTGCCAGAACCAGGGTACAATAAATTAATTCTGTAGAAGAACCCACATCTTAGATAGTACCTATTAAGTAACCTGCGACACGAACACAGAATAAAAAATGGTAAATAAAGAAAGATAAATGGCTCGCTTAAAAGTGCTATCTCTTCTTACCCACTTCATGAATTCTGTATGCTCTCGGATTTGTCTGGCTATTCTAGTGCTTTGCTGAAGCTGTAACGACGAGCTTATCTCTGGTACGCAACGACTTTGTTACCCTTTGTTGGTAAAGTCCTCGGTGGTAGAGAACTGAACTTCTCTCAAAGATAATTAAGTTATTGTAGTGCGCGTCTTCTGATGATATTATTAGAACTAACACCTAAAACGTTTTGGTTTCTCGAAAAATACTTGTTAAAATAAATATTTAAAGTGAGGGGTGTAAGATAAATAGATAGTATTATTCTTCTTCTCATAATTATACAAACTATCTGTTTAAGCGTTCCTGGGACTCAAATATTTCAAAAACAAAATTAGCGAAATCAGTCCTGTCGTTGTCGAGTTTGAGTGAGACTAACGCACAGCAATTCATTTTTTTATATATAATAAGTAAGTAAGTATCGATTGGACCAATTTGGCAACTATTTGTGTGAGTCCAAGGAAGGTTTAAACGGTGAGAAAATATGGAAAAATAATGCAAGTGAAACCGTGCGGGTCAGCTAGTCTTGAATATAAATAATGTAGAAAATAATAATTACCAATTTGATTCATAACAAAATACGGGTTATAAATAAATACGCTACTATCGCGATTCGCGGCGTTAGGAGAAAACCAATAAAGATTTTATTTAACAGTAATATCATCTCGTCTTGAGATATCATACATTTATATATTATTTAAAATAATATATTATAATTTAAGACTTCTTAATGGGACTTCTATGGATATTGGCAGTCTTTTATACACATTAGAATGTAAAATAATACAAGGTATTAATCTTATTTTAAGATTAGTCTGTTGATAAGCCTATTGTAAATATTATAGTCGCTCTAGAGATGAAAATATTAATAAAATATTCGTAATTGATACATAATTATAAATAACAAATCAAACTCGTTAATTATTAAATATTCAACATGATTTATGGATATTTAGTTCCTGAAACTAATATTTATCGAATACATTTCCAGCTTATCTGGTGATCATCATCATGACAGCCTTCTAATGTTCCCACTGCTGGGACACTAGCCTACTCTCAGGCGAGAGTGATTGGGTCTTAATCCACCACGCGGACCCAATGCGGATTGGTGGATCTGGTGATCATGTACTAATGTACATGATCACCAGATGTGTATAATGATGATAAAAGTATGTTTATGTCGAGATGAAGTGGTAGCATTTGAATGAACATTTTATGTTTGGCTAACCGTATTTATCCGACAATGAAATTTACAGTACGAGATAATAGGTATATGCTGTAAGTATACGCTCAAAGAAAACTCTTTTTTCAAAGCACCGTTTTCGTGTTACAGATTAGAACATAGTTAAGACAACTCTGTAAGACTACTGGGAATGGGCGTAGATGTAGACAACCACAAAAAAAAATGCATATTCTAACTAATAGGTATAACTCAGTCTTGCTTGGCTGCGAGTTAGGGAAATGTTTCGTTTGTTGTTCTGACTTTCCTAATCCACAGGTTAGTTAGTTATGATAGGTTATTTAAAAAAAAAAGTTAGTTAGATCAACAACCATACGAGTGTAAACATAAGAAAAAAACTGCATCGATTTCTCTGTAGGTTTAGCTATCAGTGTGGAGCGCTCGTGACGTAGCTGGCTAAGTTGTTCTTAACAGATCAACGAAGTTAAGCACTGTTCCGCGGGGTCATCATTTGGATGGGTGACCGCCAGTGGCAATTTTAACTGAACGCTCCCGTGCTTCGGCACGTTAAGCAGTCGGTCCCGGCTTTTTCAAAGTTGTTAGGCCATGACAGCCATGACAGAGACCTTCGGGCGGCCTAGAAAATCTGTCACCAGAGTTGGCCACTGACTCATACGAACGATTATTATTATTATTATTATTTATCTCAATTCATCGAACACTCGCGTATTAAGCGTCAAAGTCACGAATGAGGCGAAAAAAAAAACAAAAAAAAAACCCTTCGTAATTTGACTCACTTGCGTTTACACAAAATATCCAAACAATAGTGTCAAACTTATGTACAAAATTAAACGGAGTATCTGTGGTAAAATAAATCTCCCGGGTATACAGAAAGTTAGGGTTCTTGCGGCTTAGCGGCGCAAACGAGATGTGGGTCAGACGGATTCGAAAAATCCCTCCAACCTCATGACTGACAGATGACGGAGGGTACCTAAAGTTACACTGGAAGCGACCGACGTAAAACTAGCAGCGGAGACATAGCGCCTAAAATCTTACTAATTTACTTTGCGCACATATTTTTTACAAGTGGAAAACCCATTAGTGTGTTTTAAACCCACTAATGACACTTTAGGACCGAAAAATTTCCACTAGACCACCAGTGATGTTCGATGATAGCCAAAAACTAATAACCGTCCAGCGTCAAATAATATGCAAAATTAAACAAGTTCTAGTGGACCTTGTAGTTTTCAAAATGAGTCTGTTTTTTTGACATTTACGAAATCGCAATATCATTAGCCTTAAAATATAAATTAAAACAAAAATTTTAATAACAATAAAATGCTTCGGTTTAAAATTAAATTATGCAACAGAATAAAATGACTGAATAAGGATTATGTTTATGTTACATGTATTTCATTCAATAACAAAAAAAAACATAATTGAAATTTATTAATATTTTCTGTGAGCTCCAGGATGAGATGAACCTTAGGCTGCGTTTCCACCAGAGATGTGCGAGGAAAGTGTTTTTAGGAACCAATAGAATCACTTCATTAAAGCTGTCAGAGCGATGCTAGATAAATGAAGTGATTCTATTAGTTCATAACAAACACATCCCTCGCTACACATCCTTGCACATCTCTGGTGAAAACGCAGCCTTACAGTTCGTTTGTCTTACAGGTCTTCAGACGGCTCAACTATGTGTTCTGTGTATTTTGTTTAGAATAATATAGAATAGAATACTTTAGCATAAAGGAACAAGGTATAGGTTTAAATAATAGACAAAATAATATATATTATAAGCAGTGTCTGAGTCAATTCTTATGGTATCGAAGGCTCAGTCAACAACTGAGCTGCAATTGGCAGACATGCTAACAAAGCCGTAGTTCAAGCCAAGACTCAATATCATTTGCAAGAATGTTGAATAGAGGTTTAAGATTTACCAAAAAGAGAAGATGATAGAGGCATTTACATTCTTTACTTTGGCAAAGAACATTTTAATTTTTTTTAGAAGACAGTTTGATAATATAATATAAGTATTTGTTGAGATAAGCCATATCATATAAAAACATATATTTTTAAAAACTCTTTACCTTATTTTTTTTACCGTTTGTTGCTTCTGTTTTTTCAATCGTAAATTAAAGATTATATTCAAACTCTCTCTTTCTTCAAAATTTTGAATTTATCTAATATCTAGAAAACATATGACTCGATCAAATTTTTGATCAAATCGCCCGTTATTCGATCCGGTACAAAAATTTAAATATTATGTTGTTATAGAACGGAACAATACAAATTATTACCAACAGTATTCATTTCGATGGTTTTCAATTATAGTTCGGTCATTATTCAGTTTGGTAAGTAGGTATTACATAAAACAGCTGAAATAATGTTTTTTACGATACAGCTGCACTTTTAAAAAATATCAATGACAAAAGTAGAATTTTCAAAAGTAGCAAAACAAAATCTTGTATTATTATGTACAGAATGACCCCATTATGAAATAATTATACATTATTATAATAAGACACCTTGTATAATAATGTGACTTGGAGCCCAATTTTACTAATACACCGACTACAATTGTATTGTAAGTTATTATATGTATTAGTACAATTATTATCATGGTTTTCTTTTCACTATTTGGATGGATGACCGCCAGTGGCAATGCTGAGCGCTTTCGTAGTTCGCAGTGTTTTTTTTTATTTAACATAGGTATGTACGTTGTTACAGAGTTGTTTAAATACATCTAAAAAACCTTAGTAGGTTTGACTAAGATACAATATAGCAAAAAAAAATTCCTCAACAACTTAAATACTTGTTAGTAAACAACATGCCGTAAATGGTCGGTCCAGGCTGTAACAGCCGTTACGTTATGATGACGGAGGCTTTTAGGCGGCCTATAAGCTCTCAATCGAGTGGGTCACTAGAGACAAATCCCACAAACTATCACGTTCTATTCACATACAGATTTACTATATCACAGAGGCGAATCAAAATTGACGTCAGACGAAAACGCCATACAAAATATTACGACAAAGAAAGCATGTCTGGAATCTTTACGATATGACGAGCAGTAAATGTATACTCGGATAGCACAAAATCGTACCGGTTTACGTGTACTGAATAAGCCACCCACTCAATTGAGTTATCTGAAAAAGGCAAACCAATATTTTGGTAAACAAGAATCTCGGTAATCTGCTATAAATATGATGATTCTTTGAAACTAGAGAAATGTCGCGCGATTCGATCGAACGCGATTTCTAATCTCAATATTTTGGAAATTTATTTGGGTTTTTTAAATCTCGTACCCCGCTGCGAAGGAAATCTAATCTTTGCTAATACATTATAAGATTCACGTTAATAGGTTTGTGATTCGTCAATGCTGGACTGGTCAACACTTCAAAGGCATTCGATTCCTGCTTTTAGATTTGCATCCATTTTCTAACGGTACCAGTGAGCAAACAACCTTTGTTGCCCATTTCAAAAGAGAATGTAAACAGCGGAATATCACGATATTACGTCAAAAAACTAAAAAAAGACTACTAATTTGAATAAAATACAAAAATCGTATAAATCTTAATACATACATTTGGCAGGAGCAATAATACTCGTATAAATATCTGATATTAAAATACGTGCCATGCCAATTTTGAGATAAGTCAGGCTTACAGGAGAGACAACAACATATTTTTATTACGTTTTATTGCGCGCCATCGAAATCGGCTTTACTGATCATAAATGACCCACATTCCTGTAAGCATTGAAATGAAAATAAACGAAAGAATACCGTACTAGCTCTACATTCAGCATAATACAGATGACTCCATCAACTCGTCTCATAAAACATCAGGCAATCCGGCCAATATGCGAGGAATGTTTACACAGCGTATTTTTCATCAGGGCTATGTCCAAGTCAAATTGTTTGCATAACAATGTTTACACTTATATAATTAAGTAAGCTTGTCATTGTTATGATAATAAATAAAAAACTATCGGCAGACAATCTACATATTTACACAGTGCTATTCAAACTAAGCAAAGCTTGTGCTATGGCGACCAAACCTAAATGGTGACCGTCATATTATATTCCCTATTTTTTGCTGGTCAGACCTTTTAGTATTGATAAGTTACTGTAATCCGTTAATCGTTATCATAATTATCTCAGATTACATATAGATTACTATTAAACACAGAAATGCGAGCCGCTATTCGGTTTTATTTTATAAACTTTCTGCCCAAAGGAAGAATACCGATCGGCATTCATCTATCCACAATTCAAATTCAAAATACTCGTATTCAATAAAATCCAAGGATCATTTTGAAACTTCTTAAAAATAGGTGAATTTACGCCAGTTCCACGCGCTTCAGCCTAGAAGAATTAGGCAACCAACTCTGCTCTTAGCTTTTCGATGATCCACTTCTTCATGGCTCACCTTATACGCATCGGGTATGTTAACGGGCTCCCCGCTCTCCGCGACATAGCCCACGATGCCGCTCCCCCAAGGTATCCGGATCTCGTCCAGCTGTTCCATCTGCTCCGGCGTCGACTTTGAGCACACGTCGAACAGCTTCGACACCAGGCATCTATGGACAATAACAAACTCATATCAGTGGCTGGTGGTTTTACCTGGTGGTAGGACTTTTCAGCAAGAGTCCATCGTGGTAGGTACCACCGCAGTGTCAGATATTCCACCTCCAAGCAAGTAGTGTGCAAGCATTACTGTGTTTAGGTTTGGACAATAACAAACTCATATCAGTGGCTGGTGGTTTTACCTGGTGGTAGGACTTTTCAGCAAGAGTCCATCGTGGTAGGTACCACCGCAGTGTCAGATATTCCACCTCCAAGCAAGTAGTGTGCAAGCATTACTGTGTTTAGGTTTGAAGGGCACTGTAGCAAGTAAAATTTCTGGGCGAAAGAGAATTAACAACAATGTCTCAACTTTAAGCTTTGGGTAGCACTGTATCTGTTATAGTCAGGCGCGGTGCTTAACATCAGGCGGGCGTCTTGATTGTCTTGTCACTTGCTGACATATAAAAATAACCAGTCATATTATGTAGATGTGCGTCAAATTAATTTTCCTTTAAGATGTTTGCCATACCATACTGTAATATTAATAAATAAGATGAATCATGTACCACTGACCTGAAGCACAGTGACTATAAAAAACCTGCCATGATAAATGAATGAAAGAATATTACGATTCAGAGACCTTGAACTCGAAAACAATTTGAAGAGTAATAAATCATTTGGATTCGCAACTGGAATCTTTAAGCCAGATCGATCTGTTTTTGATTTTACCAGAAATTAGCTTTACTTGAACCAGAAATTAGTATAACAACATTGACATCATACAGAAGATCCCCTAATACTAGATTAAGCTTTTTACAAAATAAATAAATTGCTTGTTGGTGTATTTTTTGCGAAGTAAAACCGAATTTTTTGCGACTGGCTTTTCACTGAAATTTATTATTTTGGATTCATATGTATTTTATTTTGTTAATATATGTTTTTTTTTTGTGTATTATCAATCAGTGTATTTTTTTATAAGTAAATATTTCAGTTTTTAACATAAAATACAATAGGAATTATTCATTTTCGTAACAAAACCAATAGAGCACCGGTGGTTTAGTGGTAGTGACCTCGCCTTCCGATCCTAAGGTCGTGGGTTCAAACCCGGTCGTGCACCAATCGATTTTCCCACCAATCTGCATTGGATCCGCGTGGTGGATTATGACCCAATCACTCTCGCCCGAGAGTCGGTCAATGTCCCAACAGTGGGAACATTAGATGGCAATCATGATTACAAATCCAATTTTATATGTAACCCTGCAATAATTATAATTCGAAATAAAGCAGATGCTAAGTTTCTTATAAACCTTAATGTTTATAAACTAAGAACCTTTCCAAATGAGCAAAAGGCAACCATTTTTATACAATGGTCATGGCTCTACAAATACTTCAATACATAAATCATTTTGGCCTCTCAGCTTTTTTCCATCACAATGTAACCAAAAATAGTTCAAGAATAAATCGTCATAAGGTTTATTTCAGGAGTAAAGATACTATCTAAGAGCGTCTGAAATGGAGCCTCTTTGGATGGATCACCACAATTTATTAATATTCAAACCTTTGGGACCCGCGCGCCTGAAACTGACAGGTTTAGGTCATCGAAATACTTTCCCAGATATTTGAAAGTCACTATTCTATGACGCCATTTTCTTATAGATCATAAATATTTTTTGTTTGAATGGCCAACTATGTTCATAATTTGTAATTTGTTATTTATAACAATAATTAGTAATTGATGAGCTTTTTAACCATTGTACATTTTGACGATGGAGAGTATTGGCTCCAGTACAATAATTAGACTTTTACTCGTTTATGTTCCGGGGTGGTTAATAATAAAGTGGTTATATTAACATCCCTCTCGTTCTCTTCAATTATAAGAAATTTTGTGCGTTTGTATCGGCTAAACTTTAAATGAAACTAGTAAAAACCCCGAATGAAAACATACCACAACTTTTCATTCCCTAAAACAAGCAGGTAAACATAGTTATAATTTAAAAAAAGGAAAGAACCGATATGCATAAATCTGCGTCGAAAACTCATTGAAGTCTCCCTTAAAGACAATAAACATACTCGTCGCATATTACAACAGATAATCCGACATTAGTAGCGCATTATGTAAGAGCGATGTCTCAGAAACCTCTTATCTTAAGAGCTCTCACATTCAATAAAGTGTTAGTGGCATGAGGCCGACGTGAGTGACAGTCTCACACTATTTCCGTTCAGTGAATTCGAACAACTAGACTCTAAAGGTGATTCTACACGAACAAACCGTATAAACTTTGCTTACTTTGTTACTTTGACGACTTCGGTGGCGCGGCGGGCGAGTGTCCGGTTGAGAAGCGAGAGGTTGCGGGTTCGATCCCCGCTACGGAACAAACATTTGCTTGATCTGCAAGTATGGGTCTGGGTGTTTCTATGTATTTCAAGTAAATACATATTGTATTTACAAAACACTTTTGAGGCTAGATGGCATTGTGTGAAATGCCCGCCCATATTTACTTATTATTATTAAAAGTTTATACGGTTATTTATTAGTTCCTACGAGTCTGTGGCCACATCTGATGAGGGAGTTAATAGGCCGCCAGAGGCTTCCGCCGTGGCTTAACTACTTTGAAAAAGCCATGACCGACAGCTTTATGTGTTCTTTGAAGCACGGAAACGCTGGCTGTCATCAATCCAAATGGGTAGTGCTATCATGGTATACAAACTACTAAACATAAATAAATTGTAGAAACAGGTGCAGTTGATGTTTGTTATTTATAGCACATAACGAAAATATTATTATGTATTTCGGTCACATTTTCCAAATTAGTTATTATGACGTCAGACTCCCTGTCATTTCGAAACTTATAAAATATTAAAAACTTGGTATCGTGAAATGTTGTAGCTTATGATAAAATATCTACGACATTTCACGTATTCAACACTCAGAAGATTAAGAGCCTTATTCACAAAATAAACTAATTTTAGCGGCCGACTAAGTTTATTTTTCCTTGTCATTCTTCTTCTTCTTTTGTTTTATGGCCTCTGTGGCTAGTTTGCCACAATTTTGCCAGTGTCAAGTGTATTAGTTTGATTGTAGCTTAGCAACGTAAACAAACGAAATTTGGAAAGAAACGATGACTTTTCTTTCAAAATTCTCCTGGAAAGCCTTTGACTAAATTACCAACCAACATTACCCCTCCATTTCAATTACTAACACTTGTGCTAAGTAAACAAGTTAAATTGGATAAACTGCCACCAAATTTACGCAATAAAACTTAAAATAACACGAGAAAAATAATTAAAATGGGAAGACCCATGTCGTTTTGACAAGATAGCCAAAGACAATCCTTGTCATTCTTATGTCAATGAACAAAGATGATACAGCATTTGAATTGAAAGACAAATTAGCTGACAGATGTATAAAGTATAATTGTGAAAAGTACCTGGTTGATGATAATGATTAAGATAAAAAAAAACATTTTTTATGTCTATGTTTGCATTGCTTGACTATTGTTTGATAGTGTGGGCGCGCACTTACTACTTAAGGAGATCTAATTGAATACCTAATATTGTTATCTCGCCATTCTAATAATAGAGGCAAATTGAATTAGCACTTTTATTTCCACCTTCGTTCGATTTTGATCTATTTCAAGAGTTTTCACACTTTTCACATGTCATGACATGTACGCCTTTTACGTAATGTGTCTTTGAAAACTACCATCATCTTTGTTCATTGACGTAAGAATGTCAAGGAAAGACATACTTAGCAAAACAATACTTACAATTTTAAAGTTTTTTTATAAATAAATATAGAGCGCTCGTGATGTAGTTGGCTAAGTTGTTTCTAACAGATTAACGAAGTTAAGCACTGTTCCGCGTAGTCACCATTTGGATGGGTGACCGCCAGTGGCAATTTCAATTCAACTGAGCGCTCCCGTGCTTCGGGGGCTTTTTCAAAGTTGTTAGGCCATGACAGAGGCCTTCGGGCGGCCTAAAACTCTGTCATCAGAGTTGGTCACTAAAAGTAAAATTGTAAAAGTAAAGTTGGTAAAGGTTAGTAAAGGTATAAAACATTAATTGCGTTGGATAGAATCGGTGCACTAAATTAGGATAGTCAAATTTAAAAGAACACAATAATATCTTCCGAAAACGGAAGGCCCAGTTTCTCATACTTAGAGCCGTGAGGTGCCGAATCAATTTTCGTGGCACGACAATTAATGATGCATTCAGTGACATCAGGCTCAGTCAAAATTGGTCAAACGGCAGTTCGAAAAAAATATAATTCAGAAATTATTCTTACGAGTTCTAGTTAAATTGGAGCGATTGTTAACTAATTTATGTTGGTATTTATCCATTTGAAGCTTGTTCCCAATGGCTGTGACCTTAACCCCAACCCAACTCTCGGCTCCATGGGGCTAGAGTCGTGTCATTCTAAACCGACGTTCAATGTAAAAAGAGCTTTATGTCTCTGCCTTTAGTTTAGCTACAGCCTGATTCAAGACACTGATATCGTAGTTCCCGCGAGTGGATGCTAGGGTAATGGATGTATACCTGCAGCTCGCGCACACATTGAGCAAAAGAAGACGCGGATTGATTTAATAAAGTTTCGAATATCCTCATTTACGATTCGGTCGAACTCCGGATTAGCAACAAGCGTTTGAACAGCCACCATCCCTTGTTTTTTATAGACTTTGTGAGGTTTTATGATAAGACTTTTACGAGCTGCGAAGTTATCTTGAAGATTACTTAGGCACTACTACTTAGGGAACAGATTGCCTATCTTTTTCTCTTTTGTAACACATGTTTTCTTTTAGGGTGAACCTATCTCCTTAAAAGTCATAAAATCTTTTTTCTGTGGTCAAATCAAAGGTTGCCTTTTACGCCTTTTACGAGGAGCACCGTAACATTTTATAATTTCGTTAAAGCGGCGAAGGTGGCTCGCTACTCACTGATCCAAAAATATCAAAAAATGGTGTAACATTGACACGTAAAGAAGAAGGCAGTTCTTTTTAGGTCAAAAATTGTTTAGCCAAGTAGTCCTATCATCAAATTTAAACACTTACACTAATGGAAAATCCCGCCAACAAATCTCCAATATTATTTAACCCAAACCCTTGACCTTGGCAAGTTGTAGTCATTTGTATTGTGTCAGAGCGTTTTGTGAACAGTAACAATTTAACATTCCAGGGGTCAGTGAGGCAATAAATAATGTACGTCATTCAGGAGCAAATACAACGCGGATTTCATAATGCGTTTGTGAATAAACGACTGCGATATGATAGTTTATTATGTTTACCGAGGACCTTGGTGGCGCGGCGGGCCAAATGTTTGGATGATCTGCAAATATTTGTTTCGCGACTGAGTGATGCGGTATCAAAAAAGTACTCGTAGTTACTGATACCCGTAGCATAGGGAATCCTAGTATGAGGATAAGTAACTGTTAGCTTTTACAAATACAAAGACTGAAATGTATAAAGAAATTGTGAGGATACAGCCAGTTCTAATAATGTACAAATTTGATAATGTTATTTATGTTTTTGTCAGACTAGTTTACCACTGCAAAGCAAAGATCTCGACTAATTCTTTCTATCTATCTCTCTGTCCTTGGTAGTATCCCACTATCGGTTCTGAGAACTATTATTTCGTATGTAAATATTTCAACTTGACCATAGCCTTTTATCTTAATAATAGTGTAACCAACTGTGAAATCCGAGACAGATTGCGCCCGATGAGCTTAAATATCTTAACACCCTTTATCCCAAAGGCCAAACAAATACATTATACATTATGCCCGACACGTTATGTGACTTGGCCATTTGCCAAAACTTGAATATGAACCGAAATAAGTTAAGAGAATGCAAAATAATTTGAATAAATCATACAAGTATAATATAAACATGACTTTCTTACATTTTTAAATCTGCAAATTTGATTATAACTTTAAGATCTATATATGCATTTTTGTTTTATTCAACGCCCTGAAATAAAATTGTAGGTAAAGGCACAAAAAATTTAGTAAAAATCTTCAGGGACTTGTTATTTTATTTAAATTTCGAGTGCAAACGACAACAAAAAACCACAATCTGAACGAAATACAATGAAAAACTCTAGAGACTCGTTAAATATCTACAGATAGCTTGAGATAAGCTGTAAATATTCAATAGAAATTGCTTATCACCTACCTAATGCCATAGGCACAAAACTAAACTAAGAAAGAAATCGCAAACAATAAGAAATATCGCTGCGTTAGCAGTTAATAGGTTTTTAATTACTGACACAAAACAGATAAAAGTATTAGTCACAGACCATTATATTATGGTGGAAAACAAGGCGAAAAATACCCCACAATCGTCAAAAGTCTCGGTAAAGGTCCGCGCTGATATATTATTGTGATTGTATATTATTTAGATAGAAGATAGATTGTAATTGTCGCTCAACGTTTACGTTACCAGCGTAAAGCGAAAGCGCTTGAAGCGGTGTGGCTCGTGGCCCCCAAGTAAGCTTTCCTCTTCAAATTAAACTAAAACCATACTACGCACATGGGAAAAGCCGGAAGTTTTTCACGAGCGACACAAATAAAAGCCGTTGAGGTTGTCAGCAAACATTGTGGAAACGTTCTACAACATTGTGCCATTTTGTACCCTTCATCCCCGAGGGAGGGAACTGAATCCACAGCTCACATGTACTTGTATTGTGCGAGACGACATTCTGGGGAAACAAGAAACAAGTGAGCGCATTATATAACCTTGTATGATTTAAGGTTTATGTTCTACTAGCTGTGCCCGTGACTTCGTACACGATTTAATCCCTGCGGACGAAGCTGGAATATTATGAATACAAAGAGGGTATTTTTAGATCGTTAGTAACGGTCTTTTGATGATCTCTTTTCTAATACTAAAACTGCCCAAGTTATTCAAGTTACAAAAGGCCTTGATTTAGTCTAACGGCGAATTTTACTATAAAATAATAACGAGTTTGCAAATACATACCTAATCCAGAGGTCAATTTAGTTAACCCTATCAAACGCAAGTAATCCTCGTAACGTGAATTCGCCGAAAGTAACTCAAAATTACGTCTGTTTGTCCGTACATCACGAATTGGTTTTTAGTAAACATATTTTTATTCGTTTCATAGAATCAGTACCATCCAGTATATTAGCAATCAGTTGGTAGGTACTACCTATTTCTGATGTGCTTTTCTTTTTAATAGCAAAGTATATGGTCCTTATTCATAAACGAACTATAACCTCTGTTAGCTAAAATGTTTATCCAATCTATCTTTATATTGAATTGTTCCATTTTCGCCCCGCAATATTTTGCCTACTTTGCAAGCTGCTAAAATGACAGTATATTTTATGAATTGCATAAGGGTGTGACCAAACATTACGAGCTAACCGCGCAGCAGCAACACGCGGCAGTAGTTATCCTTTAATCCCCATCAAGTGCGCGTGGTGGATTATGACCCAATCACTCTCGTTCGAGAGTTTTCCAGCAATGGGAACATCAGAAGGCTGGCCACGACAAGAGTGGACGACATCCCACTCAAAACAAACTTTAGTAATGACGTAGCGTGGTATTGTTCGTACCTACTGGTAAAAGTGTGGTCTCACAGTAATTCGCCGTTGTAAAACGGATGAAAACCGCCATCTTTAATTAAAACTTCATACAGTTTACACAATCACGGTCTGTGTACAGTTTTACTAAGTAACTAGATAGAGCAGCATAAAGTAGCACAATTAGCTTTGGGGTTAATTAAGATTTTATGCATGACATGGTAACTCTACCTTAAAACTAAGTACCTTGAGGGTGACAAGTGAGGCGACGAGCTTGAGCGCAATTTCGCAAGTTAATGTATAAAAGCGCATGTATAACATGAGAACTATATAATAGTTTTCCTACCCCATATTTTAGCTGGCTGTCGTATTACGACACAGCTTTCGTTGTCCGATCGCCCGACAACACTAAATCTATTACTGGGTTTTAAAATAAAAATGTATTAATTTATAAAGCTATGCGCCTGAAAACTATTTTAAGTCTGGCATAACTTCCTGCCTTCCCCAGACCAAAGGTAACTATATAAAAGTCATATATTAGTCATATATAACTGTTTCATATGTATTTTGTAATGTAATGTAATTATTTACATATATTATTTTGATAATCAATTCCTATAACGTAAGTTTAAAGATGATGTTCAATTCAGTGATGTCCTGTTCAACTGCAGATTTAAATGTTCTCAAAGAAAAAGATAAGTGTAAGTATCATCATCATATCCACAGCCTGACTTAACCCACTGATGTGTATTGTGCTTGGCAATTTTATTATAAATATTAATTTTATTTTGTGCCATGTTATTTTCTCAAATTGTTTTAATTCTTCTAATTCTTTTATTAATATCAAGTTTGGACTATCTTAACAATTATTTAATAATGTTAGGTGTATGTTAGGTGTGCTATGTGTCAAAAAAGTTACTCGAAATAAACAGATTTTATTTTTTATTATTTTTTTATTAGCTTGTGCCATCTACCGCGATCCCTAGCTAATCTGATCCCCTTACGGCCCGCGACTTTCACTATGTCGTCTACCCATATAAGTAGTCTGTGTAAGTGTCCTTACACATATTTTTTATGGTACATAGATTCACGAGCAAATTAAATTTAACTACTCAAAGGTAATCACCATAAAAATATTTTATTACAGTACACCGGGAAAACTACGGGATATAATTTCCACAATATAATATTATAGTTCAACTTTTTTAAGAGTAGTAGAGTTCTCTGTGATAGAGCTCGTCCGGGGAAGGACTACCACCATACCTATTTCTGCCGCCAAGCAGTAATGCTTGCATTGCTGTGTTCCGGTGTGAAGGGTATGGTTTCCGGTGAAATTAATGGCACATGAGGCTTTCGATCTTAGCCTCAAGGCAACCCGCGAGTGATACCTCTGGTATTACAAGCGTCCATAGGCTGCGGTAACCGCTTACCATCTTGTGGGCCGTACGCTTGGTTGCCACTTCAGTTGTATAAAAAAAAAACTTTTCATAACTAGTAAATGCAGACCGAATACAAATCAAAATGCTTATAAGATTGGGGGCTGTGAAAAATGTCTGTCAATATTTATCAATTACTTATGCCTTTAGAGGGTAGTTTATTATTAGTTCGCAATATACAAAGAATATGTTCCACGCACAAAAACATGTACATGTATTTTTTTTTTACATACATACATATTCCACTTGCTATGATCCTGACACACCTCTTTTGCTCTACGTTTTTTTTAATAGGTTTATTTATACTTCCAATTTTCTAAAGTTGGTGAACAATAGCTCAGGAATCTCACTGAATCATGTCTAAGACCAGACAATATCATTTTGATTCGGTTAAGTGCATCGATTACCAAGTCAAATTGTCTGTGGTTCACTTAAATCAACGCAAAAGCAATTACAGTTCTCGATTGATACCGCACAGTTAGTATCCGATTTACACAAAACGGAAAGCTCCGGACGGAAAATTATTTTTATTCTGTCCTGACGAAGTTGATGTTTTAATTGCAATAGTTCTACCATAGGACTACAAAGGTAAAATAAAGTTTTAACAGTTCTATTGACAAGGTATTATTAGTTCTATAGAACAAATAAGACAGTTTTTGTTAATATCGTTCTACCATGGAACTACCGTAAGAACCGTTTAAGAGTAGTAGAGTTCTCTGTGATAGAGCTTGTCCGGGGAAGGACTACCACCATACCTATTTCTGCCGCAAAGCAGTAATGCTCGCATTGCTGTGTTCCGGTGTAAAGGGTATGGTTTCCGGTGAAATTACTGGCACATGAGGCTTTCGATCTTAGCCTCAAGGTGGCAACCCGTGAGCAATACCTCTGGGATTGTAAGCGTGCATAGGCTGCGGTAACCGCTTACCATCTTGTGGGCCGTACGCTTGGTTGCCACTTCAGTTGCATAAAAAAAACCGTGACAAATAAGTTTCAACAGCTCTATGACGTTACAGTCCTATAGAATAAATGGGAGTTACCGGATTTTTTGTGATCATTGGTCAGTGGTCAGGGAAGTGTGAGAGTAGAAATAGTGGTGGATTTTAAAATGGCAAATTGGAAGCAACGCTGCTGTGTCGCTCCCAACGCACTAAATCGTGCATCGATGGCACATTAACGTGGCTAGCGAGACCAGTAAATCACATTAAAGCCTGGAGAATATTTTGGGACGCGACTATTTTGTCGCAATGTTTAATTCTCTGTTCTGTTAATGTGCGTAAACCTGCAAGTTTAGGAAAGTTTATGTCTTTTACAAAAAGGAGAGCTTTTTTGTTCAAAATCCGCTACTAGGCCTACCTACCGCCTAGTCTAGTCCCGCCTAGTCTAGTCCCGCCTAGTCTAGTCCCGCCTAGTCGACGAATCTAACGATTGTTAAGTTTCACAAAACAATTTTAACTCATGACAACGATTAGTAAACTACAAAATACAAAAAGTCAGGATTTGAACCTTCTGCTCAATTTAGTTTATGAACGATAAATGTTGCAATGATTACTCATTTGGTAATATTTCCTTTGGAGGTAGAATGAAGCTTCACGTAAAGACTGAGACATTTAGTCGCGTCCGATATTGGTCGTACAGCATGAAGGCCTCCTATGCGGCAGCAAATGTATCTTGCGAGCGCCAGGGCCCAGTGGCATTTGTGCGATAGTCATTACGGCTATTGCAACTAGAACATGTTAACAGCTTAGTTTTTAATACCACTAGAGTGGCAACCAAGGGTACGGCCCACTTGATGGTCAGTGGTTACCGTAGATTATGTACGCATGCAACATCATAGATATCACTTGCGTGTTACCACCCTGAGATGTATGGTACGGTATGGTGGTCCTTCCCCGGACGAGCTCTATCACAAGAACTCTACTTTTAAATAGTACTCTTAATAGTACTCTTAAATAGTCTTAATTAGTGACAGATTATCGGCGGTAAAACATTACTTGCCTACCGAGAGTTGTTAGGCCATGACGGAGGCCTTTGGGGGCCTATTAACTCCGTCACTAGAGTTGCCACTGTTTTATACGAACTTACTTACTTACCCTTAGAGTAGAACATCTATTATGTACTTGGGTTACACGACTTTGACCGCATCAATATATCAAAATAATTTATTGTCACTTCATCAGGGAAAAAGACAGAAAATTTAGTGCTCGTTCTAAATTATAATCATTGTTGAGAGTCTCTAGTTCTAAGGTTGGCGCTGGAAACTGCGACACGGTTTTTACTTATGTAGTTATATGTTCCAGAGTTCACAGTTTTTGCCACAGTTATTAAACTAAATTCTACCCTATGTATACATTAAAAAAATAAGTGATTGCGTTAAAAACCAGCTTCTTAGTTCTTCCCAAGTCAACGAGCTTTTGTTTGTTAAAACAAGTAATGAGAAACTTGCGCCGCCAAATCACCACATCGCGGTATTGTACCAGACAAAGGCGCAAATGAAAGTTCTTCGAGTATTGTGTACGTTTCCGTTCCGTCACGGTCTGGCGGCGGTGCCTTAGGTCGTCGGCCTAGATCTAACGTACCAGACATGACCGATTGAGGATTACTTCGCGTGATTAACCAGTCTGCTGAAAGGTCGTGCTTGGAAGAATAGTTTATTTGCAAACAAAGTATTTAATAATGAGTACCTACCTACAATATCTTGAGAAGCATTTATTTTATGTCAGCAATTGACGAGCCGACTAAATCGCTCGCCTGATGCTAATCGCCATATTATGACACATTGCACACCACACATTATCTGGTGGTAGGACTCTTCAGCAAGAGTCCGTCTTGGTGGCTGGGTACCACCGCAGTGTCAGATATTCTACCTCCAAGCAGTAGTGTTCAAGCATTACTGTGTTTAGGTTTGAAGGGCACTGTAGCAAGTCAAATTACTGGGCGAAAGAGACTTAACAACAATGTCTCAGGGTGATAAGCGCAGTGCAGTGCCACGCAAACACGTAAAAACTTTAAGCTTTGGTGGCACTGCATCTGTTATAGTCAGGCTTGGTGCTGAACATCAGGTGGGCGCTTTAATTGACTTGTCACTCAAAGACATAAAAAAAAAACAATAGTTGCGATGTCACACCAAGCATTCAGATTTAAAGTTCTGCATGGCACTGCATGCAAACCAGTAGTTAAATTGATGGAAGGTCATCATGATAAATCTTCTAATATTCATACTGCTGGGAAACTGGCCTACTCTTGAGTGAAAGTGATGTACGAAGTCAAACCACTAAAGTAAAGTATTGTGATTATACTATCTAATCATCGGTCGCAGTTTAAAAAGTGATGAGTGAGTTAAGTTTTTTTGGATATGGGAAAAGATGTTTTTCTAAATATTTATTCTGTGGTATTTTGTATAGAGCCACTGATCCAGGTACCTACCGCTTTTCGTCGAGGACTTGAAGTAATTGGTACAAGTAAACTCAATTAGGTACATTTGTATATAACAAAGGAGTCTCCACCTTACTTCCTTTTACTAAAAGAATAACGGTTACCTACCTTTGAATATCCTAAAAGAAAATTTGCTTTCCCCTAGCTATTTGTAAAAAAATAACGTTGTAACTCGGCATTTCCTGACCATTAATTTTTGTTTTTATTCCATAATGGACTCCCGATTGTGGTGTAAGTGGTTTTATATGGAGTTATTCGTCTGACTGGGTACGCGTTTATCTTCGAACGGATTTGCGGGTTCTTCTTCCGAGCGATAACACATGTCGTCGGAGTCCTATAAGAATACTTCACATACGATAATGTACGCAGTACTTTCGTTCGTGACCAAACTCACGTGTTCGTGGCCGTGAATGAAAGTACCTAGTTACCTAATATAACTTATGGCTCTAGGGTTTCAGGACAAAAAGATTCAACCCAAAGTCAAGAGAAGATACCTCAAGAACGACGCCTGAACCGATTTTAATGATATTCGAATTTTAGGATTTGTCTCCGCGTACAATAGTGTATATGAAATGTTAGCTTAAAATCATACGAATGAAGCAACAAAATAACCAAAGCTATTATTATTATTCCGATTAAATAATTTCAATATTTCTTTACTAACTTGTATAACAAAGCTGTTTCTGATGAAAATATTTGGCAATGAGTGCAATGACTTGTATTGCTTGATTTTCAAAGTTTGAGACGTGGAACTCTAAAAAATGTACGTATATAAAGGTTAACGGTAAAACATATTTTATGAGTGCTTTTATACCCACCTTGAGGGTTGTAACCACAGTAGGTACAGAGAAGTTTTTATATCAGTCTGAGTTACAATTTTAAATACGGAGCATATTGTTTTTTTACATCATAAATAAACCTACGTTTGACTGCGATCAACCAGTATCATGAGCATGGAAGTCAATCATTTTCTTTACGAAAATGACGAGAAAAATTACAATTTTCTTTGAACTGATTCATGTCACTTTTGTCTACTCCTCATACTTTTTCAGGCGAGCTCTATCACAAATAACTCTACTGCTCTACCAGTTCAATCATTCATAATTTAAGACTCATTAAAGAAAAAAGTGCTCTAATCTTTATATTTATACATTAATAAAGCGTCAGCCTCCGTACTTATCTAAAGGTCAATGAAACCAAGTCGCAAACCATTCAAAATTAAATTCTGCCTTTCGGATCGGAATGGAAATCACCCTCAAAGTCTAGTCTAGACTTACATGCGAATATTTATCACAAAATGAATAATAGTAGGTACTTTTACATCCAGAAGGGAGATGATAATATGGGCTCATCTATATTTCACTTTTTATACACCTTTGTTTTTTTTAACCCTAAAGTGGCAACCAAACAGCCACACTTGATACTAAGCGGTTACCGTAGCCTATGTACGCTTGCAACACCTGAGATATCACTTGCGTGTTGCCACTCTGAGACGTAGTCTACGTCTCATGTGCCTGCAATTTCACTGGAAACCATACCCTTCGAACTGGTACACAGCAATGCGAGCATTACTGCTTGGCGGCAGAAATAGGTATGGTGGTAGCCCTTACCAAGACGAGCTGCATCACAAAAAACTCTGCTACTCTTGCGCCATTTATGAGTTATTTGTGATAAGTTCGTAAGGGGAAATAATACCAAATATATTTCTGCGGACAAGAACTGCAAACATAAAGCTCACAGGCTCGAAGGGTATGGTTTACAGGCACTTGGACTTTACTTTACTTTACTTGGCACTTTTGATCTCAAGGTGACAAGAGTCGACATACCTCAGTATCGCAAGCGTCCATAAGCTACAACAACCACTTACCATCGTTATGCTTGTCAAAAATATAATGTTAATAAATAATACGCATTATGTATCTTATCTTCTCGTGTAAATCTGTAATTATTGCTACAATTTCAGATAAACCTTCCAATTTAAGATGCGTAGTCTTTCTTGTTAGTCTTATACAAATCGCAAAGACTTCTGAAACCACTACTAGCCAATGCATATTGAATTTAAAACAGACAGCAATAGAACTAACTTTACACTGTAAGCCGATCTGAAAGGACACGCGTGGCTAGACGCCGGCGCCGTACGATTTTGAAATTTACAACTTGAGGAACCTTTTTAAATGCAAATACGAAATGCAGCTAAAACGTTTGAAATATGAACGTTACAAACCAAAGGTAATAAAAATAAGCATTATATTACTACAACACAATACCATAAAAGGATGAAATGCAAACAAATTTAAGAGTTTATAAAGTAGAGAACTAAAAAAAAACACATATCTGAGGAGAATTAAAACTGGTGTTTCTGTTCGATTTACCGCAAAACATTAAGAACATAAAAAGCTTAGAAGATTAGGAAAATTTTTCAAGCGCTTTATAACGGAATGGGAACTGAATATTCGTTCAAAAATAGCTTGACGCAGGGACCGAAAGCTTAACGTGCCTTTCAAAGCTCATAATGCGCTCTGTTGTTATATAATGCCAATGCCAATTCCCACTGGACAATGGCCTATTCTCGAGTGAATGTGATAGGGTCATAAATCACTACTAAGAATTATTAGTTCTTGAACATGCCGGTTTCCATACGATGTTTGCTTGTGTTTGTTTGTTTTGCTTCACTATTTGAGATTAATATCACGCGTAATTTTTTTTTGGATAGAAAATTCTATTGATGCACGACCGGTTGTAAACCTACGACATAAGGAACGGACGACGGGGTCTACCTTAGTGCTCTCAGTAAAGTAATACAGTATAACGAGATTGTTTGAATCTCAATCGTTTCAAAGGTTTGAATTGCACAAAGCATCTCGCTGTAGCAGGAACTCGCTAAAGCTATAAATTCTGATTACAAACGAACAAAGTTGACTGCACTCAAGTGAAAATTCTCATTTCTATTTATTGGAAAAAGCAGCTCTAGGTTTTTTCATTGTTGTCCGTTTAGCTTTTAATTTTGTATGCGGAGTTTTAAGCGTTGTAAGCGCTGCAGTGGTTTCTAGCTGCATAATCTTGTTGGTTTATAGAGATTCACGTCATCAAACGTTCGTGTTCATTTAAAACTTTATCTCATTATGAACTATTCAAATCAATTTTAATTACACAGTCATATACATAACATATTTTATTTTCTTAATAACTAAACGATTATTACATTACCAGTTTAATATACGAAATCGTATATTGTAGGTACTTACACAATACGTTGTGTTACTGATGACAATTAACGCACAGTCAAAACGGTAAGTCCTAGCGATATAAACTTTTCAGGATTTGTTCCTTTTAATGTGTAAGGAAAGGAATTTTTAAAACTGCGGACGACGCGGACGGAAAGGAAGAAATTTGCAAGAAAAAAGTCATTATATCAGCCGATAGATGTCCACAGGTGGACATGCCTCCCCCAAAGAGCGCTATGACGACCCATTTTGAGCCCTAATGAGCTTTAAGCTTAATGAGCCGAGCTTTAGAGTCATCGACCATCAAGTGGAGGGCCCGTCTCCACTCGATGAAAAAAGTGAATGCGGATAAAGTCACGGATATTCCACTAGTCTATCATAGACATAAGCACCCGCGTTACGACTGTTCACAAAAACACAATCACACAAACGACTCAAAGAGAATACTTTTATCTGCTAAAAAACAATAGTCGACCTCATTTCTCTTTCATCTCCTGACAGGAAATTGCCATCCTGTCACGCATTCTTGGCCACGAAGTGTATCAAAATGATCAAAAACTCTGCATAAGCTTGCCTATATTGTTTATTGAAGAGCGTATGAAGTTGTAGTGTTGTATGTAAACATTCTTATTTGGCCACTGACTCACGAGAACATATTTTTACTTTTGCTTAGAGATTTAGGTTCAGAAGTTTCTTTACCATAATTTAATTATTAAATTGAATTTTTATAAAGTCACCCCTTAAATCAATAAACTAACATCCTTGTCAACATTTCATCTTCGTCACGTTTCGACAGCGTTTTCTGGTACGAGAGGCCAACTATATATATATATGTATAGAACTTCGTAATTTCGGCTAACGATAGATAAGTTAAAAGCTTCTGAAAGTTTAACAAAGATTGACAAAGATTGAATGACAAAGGAAAAGAGCTAGTAGAAATTTGAGGATTTTGGGACTAAAAGTTATTTCGGGTCTGCAAATAGTCTTTCTCCTTTGAACGTTGTTTAATATTCGTTGTCTGTGTTTTTTTGTCTATGTATTCTAAATAATTATCATAATAATGATGATAGTAGGTCCGACTGATGTTTCTTTTTAATGAAATTACTGTGCGAGAAGAGACTTTACAACTAAGTCTCAGGCTGACAAACAATAGTATGAATTATTTTATCGTGAATTCTTAATTCAATATAATAAAGAGAAAAATAGAGATGTTATGGTTACTCTTGAACTTGACCTTATTCTTGAACGCAACTCTAATTGATCAGTATTAGAATATGACATTTAGTACTCTTGAGTGGAAACCTAGCGTCAAATTCAACCATAAAATAGACTTCAAACTAAAAACACGTTTCATAAAATACATAGTCGAATTGATAACCTTCGGTCGATTAGAATACAGATCTTCCACAAACCTGCCGTTCTGCGGATGAGGTGACGCAGCCCGCTCCCCCTGCACCAGGAACAGCGAGCCTCGATCAGCGTCGAGCAGTATCGACACGTTCTGCAGGATCTTGTGGCACAGCACGCGCACTTCCAGCTCGTTGCATATGTCTTTCACCTGGAGGAAACACAAAACGCTTAGAATTGTGTGTAAATTCCATACAAATCATGGGAATAATCCATCAGCCCAGTTACCCCATGTATTTTTTTTATTTCATTCTAGTCGGTGGTATAGAAACAGTAACTTAGAATTATTTAGCTTAGGTTTAGTTAATAAAACGGTTGTCTGGAAATCGCTGAGTGTAAAGAAGTAACAAACTAAAGCGAAGGTTGGATGTTTCTTACTCAATCACGTGGTAACTAACAGTAGAACTGGTTTCTACGATCTTGGTTGTAACATAAGATGAGTGGAGTACTTCCACGAGCTAATAACTAATACAAGTTGAAAATTTTGGTTAAAACAAACCAATAAAGTATCAAACAATACAGCGCAAAGATCATTCAACTGTTGCAACAGAAGACAAAATATGCGCATACTTCACATCATCAATTCAAATCAGCGAATCGTACAAAAGAGCAAAATTCACAACTCGTGTCTTTGAAAACACATTTACTGACGTCCGTTGGTACTTAGGGCTGCTATTCAAACTCGCAGCAGGGAACTTTTAGAGTGAAAACGTCCCAAAGTCGCTTGAAAATGATATCTACCATGTGCAATTTGCATATCTCAGCGTGTTCCGAGATGCAGTCGCGACATGTCAACAAACTTCGAATCGCTCTGTCCACCCACGACCATCGCAGACGAAGGGGTGTTGGCACCACACGAGTACGAATATGTCAAGTAACTGATACGGTGAACTGGTATATCAAGAATTTCATTCAACCAATATTGGGATCCACATCGACTCTAACCTCGACGTTTTAGAATTCCAGAATAAAAAGCATTAGTTTTCTTTAAACATTTGTTTGATTCGTTCGAAAAGAAGAATATTAATTTTTCAACATTAATTTATTTATCACCTTAGGAGGGGACAAAGAGAGATTCTTGTTAGAGTTAAGCTCGCCTTGTATATGTCATTTCTTTTAAGTTGTGTATATTATTACTATGTGTACAATAAAGAATAATAACTAGTTGACAGATGGGAATAATCCATATTTTTGGTAATCAAGCGAGACTTAGAGCAGATTTTTGCTATCAATCTCCCATAGCTTTTCAAAATTGATATCCAAATTCTGCCAGTTTGAGCTGAGAAAGATAAACATAATTTTTAAACCAAATGAGGTTATTGTTATATTATCTCGGATGAGTTACGTACTATTCTCATCCCAGGGTTTAAATAAAATTCGTGCAAGCGAAGCTTCAAAGTAATATTGCAGATAAACTTAACAAGCTCGCCGCTACATATGAGTTCCGAGTTAATTTCCTTCATGTATGTACTACTTTCAGCGTCCAGTATGTCAGAAGTCAAAGCGAAAATTCAGTAAACATGCTTTAGGGGTCAGCTCTGCAAATTGACGTTATAAATTAAATTGGGTTGAATATGAATAACTTTGAATGTCACACAGCAAACTCTACAGCTAGAAATCATCTAGTATAAAAGGCACGCCTCTTCACCGCGTATAAACAAAAGAATTTTCCGTAAGTGAACTCCTATTCCTATGAAGGCGAGGGTCGAAACGCCACGCTTTTATATATGTACCTAATAAATATATTTGTATATTTTAATGCATGATGGCGCATGGCGCCCTTTTATGAAAGTTGGTTGGCAAGTGGTAGCTATAAACGAAGAATTATATTAACAAGATACGCTATTAATTGATACCAACCTCGCAAAATACTATATGGTTTAGAAATTCAGAAATGAAAAGATTTGACATCTGCCAGTATAGCATTTTTCCTTATTGCAAATTAGCCGATCTGCCCAAGCGTAATAAATATAGCCTATGTTACTCGGGGATAATGTAGCATTCTAATGGTGAAAGAATTATTGAAAACGGACCAGTACCAGATTTGAGTTTATTCGTAACAAACAAAATTACAAAAATACAAATTTTCTCTCTTTATAAGTATATATTATAAGTATATATTTTATAAGTATATAGTATAGATAGCAATTGTAAGTCATATTTATGTTCACCTTCTGAGATGCTTTGTAAAGGAAATTATGACGACGTTGAGTGGCAAGACCTTTTGTTGGGTAAATGAAAAGCCTACGCATACTATACATAAATGGAAGTTACATAGGTCGTAAAACATTTAACTTTTAGCATCTTTTATCATCTATTCAGCCATTAACACCACAAGATATATGTGGTTTGGTACCACAACACCCAGACACGGAACAAATATTTGCAGATTATGAGAAAATTTGTTCGCAGGAATTCATCGCGCCATACATTTTATTGAGAGTGTCCGGGGTGTGACAATGACAACACATCAGAGAAATCAAATTCTCTCTTATTTCGAAGAGCCGCAAGGAACATGTAATGTGTTCCTGTAAATGTCTAGCTCCGATTTACGTTTGATTAAACATCACTCACGTGAGTTGATCGCATAGGTGAGATAAATCGATTTCACGCGTTTCTATTGGGGCAATCGAGTAATACAATATCGACCACGTTATCTCTAAAGATCTATGATCATTTACAGATACGTAACTAAGGTTAGTTATCTATTCATACATCAGCAGTGCAGTGCATATCGCGACGCGGAGGAGGACGCTCGCCGTGTCACTCAACCCTGATGAAGACTCTCGAAATTGAGTCGAAACAGTGTCGGTACATCTTCACAGATATACCGGTACGTGAAAACATCCGTTTTTATTTCCGTGGCAATTTCAACTGAGCGCTCCGGTGCTTGGGAGAGCACGTTAAGCAGTCGGTCCCGGCTTTTTCAAAGTTGTTAGGCCATGACAGAGGCCTTCGGGCGGCCTAGAAACTCTGTCACCAGAGTTGACCACTGACTCAAACGAACGAACGAACGAACGTTACAAATCTTTCCTCTTTACAATATTAGCATCGATTAGTATAGATATAATATTAGTATACTTGTAGTATAACGACATGTAGAGCGAGCAATATTGCAGCAATATCCAAATTTACGGTTGATTTAGTCGACCATTTCGCGTCGAATTCCATGGATATTCGAGTTCGTACGTTGCATTATACCAATATACAGATTAATATTGAGTTCCAAACTATCTACCCAACTCAAGTTGTGAACTATGTAGTAGAACTATTCAACAAATCTAATATTCTCTATTTAGGGAGTTTGATAAGTAATTCAAATCAGGGTTTGTAATTTTACTACAATCACTCAAAAGTTTGTACAGAGTGGGAATCGAACCCACGACCTTACCTTGACGACCTCGGTGACCTCACCGCGCCACCGAGGTCGTCAATCGATCCTCTTTGATTTTCATAAAAGCAGTGTGATTGATTCTGATTCATATATTAGTAGGAATGTATGTGACACTAGCCAAATAGTATAATTCTTAGTATGGACAAGTACCACAAAGCTAACGGGTAATAAGTAACTCGAATGGCACTTGAACACGTATTGGTTCCACCTATAGTATCACCAGGGAGCGAGCCACAAACTGCGAGGCGGGACCCATTTGTAACAATATAGAGGACAAGCTTTATTCGTTTGCCCTCGACGTGGTAATATCATTCGGATATGTATTAAGCGATTTCGGAGTCATACAAAATCCAGTAATAACTTGGGTATTCGGTAGATGCTATCTGCTCGCGAGAGTAGAATGTATTTTAATTAAATACACATCGCAGTATTTACCTGTGAAACTCTCAACGAAGCATCCAATTATTCCGCGGCAGTAAAATGTTAATGAACAAATTTTTGAAACTATTTATTTTTCCTACTAAAATAATCTCCAATACTTCAAACATCTTTAAAATTGTAAAAGCTGCTTAAAACAACTGCTAAGGTGACTTTTAAGTCGGACTCAGAAGCTCATCTATAGAACCATAATCGCGTGTCAGAGCGCATGTTTACATGTAATTATCAATCGTTATCTCAGACCTCAGTGGCGGCGCGGCTCGGCAGACCGACGTAAGACTAATTTAGATAATTGTGGAATGGAAACTGACACCCAATTGTTTCAATAATTGACTTGAATATAACAGCTGTGAACTGTTTTCTTAAATAACAGCTAGCTCAATGTGTAGCAAGCAGCAACACTCAAGCTGACATCCAATCCAGTCCAGCCAGATCCTGGTCCATTTTGAATTCCAAACCAATCCGGTAGCAAATAGTCTAATCGACAGCAACTCCTAATGTAAGCGATTAACGACTTGACTATGCCGCCATAATTCTATAAACTGTCTCATTACAAAAAATTCCGTGCTTCGGAGGGGACGAGAAACTGTCGGCTTCCCGGCTTTAAAGGTCGGCAGGCCACAGCAGAAGCCTATCGGTTGCCTATAAACTACATCACCGAAGATGGCCACTGACTCATACGTGAAACTTAATTTTAACTTACTTAAAATAGTACGCACAGAATAATACATAAGTCACGTCTGGCGCCTTTACTCGTACTGACCCCATTGTGTTTGATTAATTAATATTGATTATGCATTCAAAAGGCGATATGAATTCCTTATAACAAGGATTCTTGGATAGATGCAGAGAAACATGACATGTGAAGACATATGACATGACTTTCGTATAACTCTTTGCAAGCAAGCTCTCAGCAAATTTTTCAATTTAAATGTTAACCCTGTTCCAGCTAATCATTTGCAGAGTTTTCTCATAAATAAGACGCAAAATCGATAATATTATGTTTGTTTTTCACAATAAAATAAACGCGAGCGTGGTTTAAAGGAAATTATTTAATTTTGAGATAATTATAAATACTGGTATTACCTATGTATAAAACAAAGCTTACAACCAACAGTTCGATCACTCAGGTACTAAAAAGCTGTTAACAAGTATAGTAGGTAGAACATAACCTAATACACGGTCACTTATATTCCTGACCTCACTTTAGGATTCCCTGTGTCGTGGATATTAGAATCTACAAGAACATGAACATGAATATCGTTGCAGAGTTTTATGGTGGCATTAATAATTCCATGATGTTTGACTAGTTCTGCTAGTTACTCAATAATAGTTACAGTCAAGCCAAATAGTTTTCTGTGCGATAGCATGATAGGGTCTACACATGTTGCAAACTCATCGCAACCTAAAAATTCGTAATCTAGCCTGTCTTTATACCGTCATCATGTAACTAATAACAAATTACGTTACTTAATTTAGCGGAAATGCCTAAAACCCTTTTTACTAATTAGAAATACGAAATAATGTCAAGAAATATGGAAAATGGAGGTCGCTTACTCAGAATCAGAGAAATTTCAGGAGATTTCTTATTAATAAATTGAAATCATTCGAGGAATTTCCGAAATGAAAACATTTCTTGAAATGGGAATTTAGCCCAATAAGCCCAGAAATGAGCAGATGGCCAAGACATTTAACATTTCAGTAAACGATTAACAAAAACTGAATGATCGCTAAAATATTACGCAACAAAATATGGTCATTGTTAATTCCTATAGTATCCGTCAAATCAACATTGTAATCATTTCTACGCATTTGTACCAGGATGGAATATTTATGCTAGCGTGAGCCGGATCCGAGCCGGACCACGTACGGAGCACTGATATAAAAAGTAAAGTTTTTTAAAATTATTTTTAGTACTCCATGCAATGAGGCTCTGTCACAAAAACGATAATTCAGTAATGAAATACGAATATGGATTTCCTGTGGGAGACTATAAGGAAATAAATAAACTGCATACACGTGGAATCGATAACCACTGAGAAATAAACCAGAAGACTATGCGTAGATTGGTATTCGATGTACCAATGATATTGCAAGAAGTGGGAGACGAAGGCATTGAAGGCCGTCTACTGTCTGATGATGTTTAGCCGTTTACTGGCAGATTTAAACAAACGCTTCAAGCCATTCACCAATCCGCATTGGGTTCGCGTGGTGGATTAAAGCCTAATCACTCTCGCTCGAGGGTAGGCCAGTGTTCAAGCAAGGAGAGCATTAGAAGGCTGTCATGATGTTATCAAACGATTTAACAACATGCATGCTTCGTCTCGGATACGGCTAGGCCGATCATAAATCATCCTTTATGCAGTTGTACATCTATACAGATGTATTAAAGCGTAATGAACGGGGACAAATAGTAAAGGGTAGTAAACATGCGCTCACAACAGCGATGCTCCACCGCTCTAATTGAAACCTGGTGGCTCGGATTTAATTGTCGTCTTCACAGTTCGCCACAGCCAATAACAACTAGGTATTGCGACTGCATGGTAACAAACAGGGCATTGTTGTTCAGAGCCTTTGTTTAGTTCGTTTTGGTTGTTGAAAGAATGTTAAATTATGAATGTAATATTTATTTTATCACTGTTTAGTACATACTCATTTAGTCATAGTTATTTCGAGTCTTTTGTCTGTAACTAAAGAATCTAAATAATAGTCGGTAAATAAATAACAGTGGGCAGGTCATACAGCTCGCAGAACCGATAACCGATGGGGAATAAAGGTTCTTGAGTGGAGTCCACAACTCATGAACAAAAAACTGGAAAACGAAATTTAGGACGGCCTCCCACTAGATGGAATGATAAATTAAAGCAGCCGGAAGTCGATGAATGGTGATGTTTACCACATCACCATTCATCTTGATCCTGGATCGGTCGTCATGGCACTCTTTAGGACTAAATCCAGCAATGGACGTCTATTGGTTGATATAATGATGATGATGATATTAATAGAAAAATAAAGTCACGGCAGTAATACGAGATAGTACGTGGAACACATCGTGTAAAATAAAAAGGTGGTAAAGACAAATCAAAACATCATATTTAGCATGTCTACTTTTTGGCAAGTAAAAGTCAAGAAATTGTAAAAAGGCACCACTGCAGCAAAATCTTCGTTGAGTGTCCCCTTCGTAATATGTTCACTAGTTTTAAAATGTATCATTTAAGAAGATTCATACAGCGTTTTGTGGTCTCTTTTTGCCCACACTAAAAGTTTGAAGTGATGAAGACGCTGTTTGTACCTGGGGCAGATTTACATGAATCCTTCTAGTTGGTTAAGCTCTGTACGTTCGTATGAGCTAGAGGTCAAGTCTGGACGGAATTAATATGCCGCCTCCGGTATGACCTAAAAAGATAACAAGACTAACTGATCACATAACTCGGCCAATCTCCATTGATCTCCATCTCAAACTGTCTAAATGACAGCTCTACTGTCTTGTTAGACAGTTTGAGATGAAGATCAATGGAGATTGGTCGCTAACAGAGTTGTGTGATCAAGAGGCGGGACCGACAGCTTAAAATGCCCTCCAAAGCCTGGACCACCACCGTCACCCATCCAAATGGTAACCTCGCTGACAGTAATCTGTTAAGAACAACTTAAGCCAGTTATGTCATACGCTGGGAAAAATAGTACTTACAAGCTCGAATATAAGCTCCTTTTCATCCAATTGTCGCAGTTCATGCCGCGACCGGCGCTGAGGGCGCGACGGCGTCGCGTACGGCTGGTCGCCGAGGAAGGTCGGCGTGCCGTCCACCGTCGTCACGAGCGGCTTGAGCAGACCACCGCGCTCGAACTCGTGCGCAGAGATCTTCCTGGAGGAATAGTAAGTTTGTGTTAGATTGTTACATTAGTATAGTACACGATGAACAATGGAGCTTTTTCGAACTAAAATGCCAAGATCCGCTGGCAGTAATATAAACTCGTTTAATGTTGGGCTGTCATAAGGTACAAAAATCCGTTAGAAAGATTTTTTATATGAAAAAAAAAATGGATAGTTCGTACTATCTTTATAGAAAATTCAACTGACAGAAGCTTCTCATGGTTTATAGTACAAAATGCGGCATAGTCGCTAACCAACTCTGGTGACGGAGTTTATAGAAAGCTCTCTTGTGGCCTAACCATTTTTATAGCTGGAATCGTTAGCTTTTGTGCCCTTCGAAGCACAAAACAACTCTCGCAGTCACCCATTTACATGATAGCCGCAAAGAACATATAAAGATATTAATCCAGCTGCAATGTCACGAGTGCTACTTTTCTAAGATTGGACCTTAGATCATAAAAACTAAAATACAGAAAAATAAAGTGGTTTTCCAAACCAAATAACAGAGCGATGGGGTGGCCCATTGAGTCATATAAATGACAATCCATTTTCGTGCGCAGAATGCATTTAACTTGGAAACGGTTGTGGTCCACATGAGCGCTTTTTAAAGCTTAACATTGTACCGAGGCAATAAATTCGCATTACTTTTAACATGAAGGCCATCGCTTTAAAGCTATCATCAATCTTCTGTCGTCTTGTTGTACAAACATACTGTAGGGCACACTGGATGTTGCAAGTAGTGTGGTGTTTTGTTACTAGTATTATAAATTTCAGACAACGGGTGTGTCGCCACCAGTCTTCACGTGGCAAAAGATGACAGGTCGTAATTATTTTACATAAAAAGCAATTAATATTAAATAGATTTTAATTATTTTAACAATGTGTATGTAGAATATCTTTAATAAAATCTTTGAAATGTAGGCAATATTTTTTAGGTAGTGATTTTTAAGATGTAATTTTTTCAAGATTTTAGAAATAATTAATGTTATGCCCATTATAATTTAAAGCTTATCTCTCGGAGTATAAATACAATTACACGGTCGATGGGACTTAAAAACCGTCGACAGGATTTAAAAAGCAACATTGCAAAAATATTGAATAATATCAGCACTATAGTTTTGCCCTCACTATAGTTTTGAAAAATTGCCTTTCAAAACTCAACTGCCTAACAATTTGATCTCGCGAATGAAACGCGGTGCCTCCATTAATTAAGCATTTTCTTGAGGGTCCATAAAACAGGCTGTAAAACACTTTAGGAAGTTAACTTTACAGGGTCAGATAGGCGGTTGCTGGTAAAGGTCTGGAAGACGGCAATAGCTAGTATTACTATGGTATAGAAGCGAAATTCTTTGTGCACTTGCTAGTGTGGCGCATAACTTCTCAACCGGGCGCTCACACACCACGCAACAGTGGTCGTCAAGCAAAGCTTCTTACATCAATTTTTTTTTTATACCACTATTGTGGCAACCAACCGTACGGCCCACTTAATGGTCAGCGGTTACCGTAGCCTATGTACGCATGCAACATCATAGATATCACTTGCGTGTTACCACCCTGAGACGTTAGATGGAAAGTCTCATATGCCTGTAATTTCACCGGAAACCATACCCTTCAAACCGGAACACAGCAATGCGAGCATTACTGCTTGGCGGCAGAAATAGGTATGGGTAATCTCATTAAGCAAACTTAGCACTGTAAAGTCGTCACTCTACACGCTCGCAAAGTGATCGATAAATGATATACAGGGTGTAATCGTTAAGTGTGCACAGGCGATTATTCCGTAACTATTGCAGATATCAAAAAACTTTAAACTGATATCGAAAGTACTTTACCTAATGAGTAAAATGACATTAATAACTTTTTAAAAATAAAACGAGAAATATCCAAAAAAATTACATTAATCACTCCCATACATTTTATTTCTTAGTAAGTACAAACATTTTGTGTTCGAAGCATATGTTCGAAGTGACGTCCTCCTTGTGCAATACAATGACGAGCTCTATTTACAGTTTCTAAATGAACTTTCCTTAACATTTGCGGAGTAATTAAAGCAATTGCACGACGTACACGATTCTGTAACTCTTCTAGGCTGTGTACTCTCTCAGCGTACACGTGGTCTTTGACAAATCCCCATAGGAAGAAATCACAAGGCGTGAGATCCGGGGATCTGGCAGGCCAAGGGGTTGCACTATTATTGGCTATTAAGCCATTATAATTGTTTCGTAAGAAATTCATTACAACATTTGTATTATGTGCAGGTGCTCCATCTTGTTGAAAAATTATCGACCTTCTTTCATCGTCTGGAATTGGTTCTAAGAGACTTGGCATATCGTTTTGTACAAAGGAGAAATATCTCTGTCCATTTAAGGTTCCACTGTAAAAATATGGCCCAATGATCCGATCTCCAAGAATACCACACCACACATTAATTGAGAATCGCACCTGAGCTCTAACTTCAGTAGTTAAGCGAGGATTGTCAATTGACCAATAATGCGAGTTTTTTCTATTGTAAATGCCGCAGTTTGAAACATTACTTTCATCGGTCCATAAAATTGACCTTACATTGACATAATTATTGACTAGCCAATTGCAATAGACCAGCCGACGAGCAGGATCATCATTGTGCAGCGTTTGAGTAGGTTTTATCTTAAATGCTTTGAAGTTGTGTTTTTTTAATAACTTGTGTACATAATTGTGGGACACTGGAAATGATCGGGCCACTGAACGCGTTGATTCTTGTGGATTATCTACTACGTAGTTAATAATATTGTTATCTAAGTCATTATCAAATTCCGGAGCTCTTGTTCTCGAACCTTTTTTTCTGTTAAAAGATCCATAATTTATCAAATTGTTATCCAACTTACGTAAATACGTACCAGAAGGAACTTCTCTATCTGGGTACTCTCTTCTGTAGGCGATAATGGCCGCCCTATTGTTACAATCATGTTTGTAGTACATTTTTAACATGTCCCTCTTTTCTGTATTGGAATATGCCATTTTTCAATCAATAAATGCAACAAACACGATTATTAACGCAAATTGAAAAATACAATAAATTGGCGGGAACGAGAACCCGCGATAAAAAATTTGAATTTAGAACGAACACCAAAGAGTATCTTTTTTTTTGTTTTTATTTAGTATGTAGCTTTTCAGCTAGTTCAAATCAATACAATATTGAAACAAGGTTTATTATAAATTTGAAGTGGTAAGATAATTAATCTACACGTGTATCTACTTGAAATTCATTAATACCTTCATATCGTACATAATTATAAAATGACAAGGGTAAAATGAGTAGGTACTATTCCACTTAAAATAAGGAAACTAAAACCTTTCTACTATCTCATACTAAATGTATGGGAGTGATTAATGTAATTTTTTTGGATATTTCTCGTTTTATTTTTAAAAAGTTATTAATGTCATTTTACTCATTAGGTAAAGTACTTTCGATATCAGTTTAAAGTTTTTTGATATCTGCAATAGTTACGGAATAATCGCCTGTGCACACTTAACGATTACACCCTGTATATCATTTATCGATCACTTTGCGAGCGTGTAGAGTGACGACTTTACAGTGCTAAGTTTGCTTAATGAGATTACCCATACCTATTTCTGCCGCCAAGCAGTAATGCTCGCATTGCTGTGTTCCGGTTTGAAGGGTATGGTTTCCGGTGAAATTACAGGCATATGAGACTTTCCATCTAACGTCTCAGGGTGGTAACACGCAAGTGATATCTATGATGTTGCATGCGTACATAGGCTACGGTAACCGCTGACCATTAAGTGGGCCGTACGGTTGGTTGCCACAATAGTGGTATAAAAAAAAAATTGATGTAAGAAGCTTTGCTTGACGACCACTGTTGCGCGGTGTGTGAGCGCCCGGTTGAGAAGTTATGCGCCACACTAGCAAGTGCACAAAGAATTTCGCTTCTATACCATAGTAATACTAGCTATTGCCGTCTTCCAGACCTTTACCAGCAACCGCCTATCTGACCCTGTAAAGTTAACTTCCTAAAGTGTTTTACAGCCTGTTTTATGGACCCTCAAGAAAATGCTTAATTAATGGAGGCACCGCGTTTCATTCGCGAGATCAAATTGTTAGGCAGTTGAGTTTTGAAAAACTATAGTGGGGGCAAAACTATAGTGCTGATATTATTCAATACTTTTTGCAATGTTGCTTTTTAAATCCTGTCGACGGTTTTTAAGTCCCATCGACCGTGTAATTGTATTTATACTCCGAGAGATAAGCTTTAAATTATAATGGGCATAACATTAATTATTTCTAAAATCTTGAAAAAATTACATCTTAAAAATCACTACCTGTGCACACTTAACGATTACACCCTGTATAGGATATTTTGTAAGTTTGTGTTTCAACCACTCTATACCGCTGAACATCTGAACTGATTTGGATAAAACAATTGCAATAGTGCAATAGTTCTGGGCCTGGAACAGCATAAGGCTACTTTTTCTTTAGGTACCAAGCGACCGAAGCCGCAGGTAGAAGCCAGTTTTACCCATTAATCAAGAATTGCTATGAAGCAGCAATATCTATAAGGTAAATAAATTGCAAATTTCACTTCTATACCCTAGTATTAAAACTTATTTTATAACTGTACTTTAGGTGCAGAAAAAAGTAGACAGAGAAACTTAAGCCTACCTTCATTAACTTGGAAGTTTCAACTCTCAGAGGTTCTCAAACGAGCTTACCACGGCCGTTAAAAAGTAAATTGTATGCCAACATAAAGACTATCTAATTACTTTGCGGGTTTTGGATAAGTAGCTAAGCCCAACCATGCTTTGTATTCGAACTTACACAGTTAGTCAAAGCAGTTCGTGTGAGTCAGTGGCCAAATCTAGTGACGCAGTTAGGCAGCCTGTAATCTCCATCATAGCTTAGCTACCTTAAAAATTCCGGGACCGACATCTTAACGTGCCCTCCGAAGTACGGAATCGCTCAGTTGAAATTGCCACTGACGGTTAGGTAACCGTCACTCCAGATGATGACTAAGCGGAACAATGCTTAACTTCGTTGATCTGTATGAACTTAGGCAGCTATGCCACAAGGGGTCATTCTGCATTTTTCCGATCGGAATTGTACAAATCTTTTCATTTCAAGTCAATGCCATAAGGGTAACACCCTTATCCGACGTCATTCGCCTCGGCTCAGCTTGGACGCGATGTAAGGGCAAAATAAACTTGCAATGCACAATGCATGTAGTAGTAGCTGGTAGCTTGCAGATACCAGCTACTAGATTGTATGTACAACAAAATATGACACATGCATGACATAAGGTAGAATGATAAATTAGTACCATAAATTGAAAAGACAGTGGCATGCCAGGAATTACTTGCATGCAAGCCTCAGACATTTCTATTTGCGTCCTAACAACGCATGACGACAGCACGACTACGCACCCTTGCAAAGCCGGGGCGAGTCGCTAGTCTAACATAAAGCTATCAGTTTACGAAAATGCTTTATTTTCGCCCTAACGCCTGTCGATGGAACAATGGTGCGCAACGGCTACGCACCCTTGCAAAGCCGGGGCGATTCGCTAGTCTAGCATAAAGCTATCAGTTTACGAAAATGCTTGCCTCATATAAAATCCGTAAAGTGTCACGCATTTTAACATTGTCAAACATTTAGACAACTGGGACGTTTTGGGTTCGCCTAAACAAACAGGGCCGCTGCCGGCTTCGCATTTTATCCTATTTGTTCGGGATGTGGTCGCGTAAGTAGCTGAGCAACTTTCAGCGTTTAAATACACCTGCTTTGGATACTAGCACATGAACAAGCAAGCAGTTATTAATTGTCAAAATTAGCTAAACCACATAACCGTTACTAGACTCAAGATAGAGTCAAGACTTTTCTTCTTCTTTTAATTTGTGGCGTCGCGTCTGTGGCTTAGTTAGCCACAATTTTGCCAATGTCAATGTCGACAGGGTTGAAACAGTAAGACAAATGGAGGATCTGCGACATAAGATGGTCGGTTTAACAGAGGGAGACTCAACCATAATTTTGTAACAAGGTGATTTGTTATTACATCCTGAATAAAATACAACAATTTGAAACAAGATAACACAAATATAATACATACCTAAGTCTAATAAATGTAATGTCAAGACTCACAAGAACAAGAAAAACTGTCATTGCAGCGACTTGCTAATATTGTTTATTCTTGTCATTCTTATGTCAATGCAAGATGACAGATTTGAAAGACACTATCTGTCAGAAGTTTATATATATTTATGAATAAGGCCATTCGATTACGAAATATATTTGATAAAACGAATTTTATATCATCTCACTGGCAACCAACTCTTGACTAAAAGATTTTTCACTCGCTTCGCTCGCTCGATCAATTAGAAATACGATCGGTAAGTACGGTTTTAGAGATAAGGGTCGCAAATTGAAAACCGACCCAAGTTCTGTTTGCTATTATAATTTTAGTCCTATTACGTAAAAAGGAAAGTCTGCTTGTGTGTGCGTGTTTCCATGTTGATTAAGTAAATTGTTTATTATTATGTGTTAGTTGTATGATTTGCAATAAACTTTCATATTGAACTCGTATTCTTGTATCTTGGCAATAGAGTTCAAGACTACTCTCTGTATACCAGTTTTTGACGAACTCTATGGCGCGGCGTACGAGTGCACGGTTGAAAAGCAAGAGGTTGCGGGTTTGATCGCCGTTGCGGAACAAATGTTTGCAAATATTTGCTCCTGGGTCTTTTGATATGCCGGTTCCTTCACAATGTTTTTCTTTACCGTATGAGCACATTTGCGCACATAAACTTTTCGAAAACAAATTACATTGGTGCACGACCAGGGTCGGAAGGCGGGGTCACTTCTACTAGACCACCAGATCATAAGGTTACCTAACCTTATGATAATATGGCTTATGACTTTCAGAGTAGTAGAGTTCTTTGTGATAGAGCTCATCCGGGAAAGGACTACCACCATACCTATTTATGCCACCAAGCAGTAATGCTCGCATTGCTGTGTCCTGGTTTGAAGGGTATGTTTTCCGGTGAAATTACAGGCACATGAGACTTTCCATCTAACGTCTCAGGGTGGTAACACGCAAGTGATTTCTATGATGTTGCAAGCGTACATAGGCTATGGTATAACCGCTTACCATCAAGTGAGCCGTACGCTTGGTTGCCACTTTAGTTGAATACAAATAAGAAATAAAAAAATGGCATTACCTGACAGGTGTGGTCGCTCCGGAGCCGGAGCCAGCTCTCGAAGGCGACGCGAGCTCCGCGCTCGGCGGCGTCGCGTGGGACACTAACCACGCGTCCACCACCGACCTCGTCGCCTTCCTGTTCACAAACACTATAATTATTGGCGGGTATTTCACACAGCGACATCGAGCCCTCATTGATATTGACGAGCATCACACCCAGCGACACCAAACCCCAAACTAAGCAAAGTTCGTACTCGATACTGTCCGATGCTCTCACATCAAGAGTCCGCCAGCGCCGGATTTTAACGCTCGGTAAAAATACGCTCGTGCGAACGAGACCTAAGTTCTAGAAACATGAAAGTGGGAGGGTACATTGTACTGAAGGGGTGCACTAAAAATGAATTCCTGAAATTCAACTCCTAGAGGACGCGGGAAGACGAAAATCTGTATAGACTCAACGCGGGCAAA
The DNA here is from genome assembly GCA_951394395.1 of Colostygia pectinataria. Taxonomy (NCBI): domain Eukaryota; kingdom Metazoa; phylum Arthropoda; class Insecta; order Lepidoptera; family Geometridae; genus Colostygia; species Colostygia pectinataria. The sequence continues at coordinate 7,046,146 of OX596363.1, forward strand.
GTCGCGGGGCGTTCCACTAGTCAGATTTGTATTTTACTATTTTTATTTGTTACGAATAAACCCAAAAACTACTGTTCCGATTTCAAAAAATATTTCACCATTAGAATGCTACATTATTTCTGAGTTATATTTAAACTAGCGACCCGCCCCGGCTTCGCACGGGTGCTTTAATGGACTAGTTTTCAAATAAAACAAACTCAAATGTCTATCAACTAGGTGAGTAGACTTTTAACCTAGTTAATGGAATTAATTAGACATGACATGTCATTGTTGCTAAGTTTTGCATGCAGCAACTAATTATAGTAATAGCTAAGGGTTTGTATAGACAGATATTAGACACGGCTTCTGATGGCACAATGATGATGAAATCCGTCGGCAGTAATATTTACATATTATTATTATACAATTTGGGAGTCTTTAAGGCTAGAGTGAACAGGTTCTTTCTAGGCAAGCGTGCTCCATCATCGACCACACCATCACTTACCATCAGGTGAGGTGGTGGTCAAACGCTTGACTATAATCAATAAAAAATAAAAAACTTATTTAAAATAATATAAATGTAAAAATAAATAAAAACTTATATAAAATAACTAATTAAGATAATGAATCTAAATTAGCGTATAGATTTCATTTAGCGGACAAACACCGCGTCCTCTCTGTTTCAATGTCATAAAAAAATGCAAAGACGAGTATGGTAATTAACCAGTTAAAATTAAAGTAACGCCGGCGCCGATTTTATATTTTGTAAAAGCACTAGCTTGTAGCTCGGTTTTTTAAATATCATAAACTAGCGGAACTTCCCCGCGAGTTCCTTCTCGAATCCCAAGTTCAGATTTATTATTACTTTCTTCTCGTGCTGCCCCCTCTCTCTCTCTGGCAGTTATATACAGGGTCTTTGATAGTGCGCGATATTCAAGGAACAGGTTCCACACATCAATAAAAAAATTGTAACTATGTTTTATTCTGTATATTTTATCTTAAAAATCTCGAGTAAATCGATTACGTATATTCGCGCACTAATAATCAAAGACCCTATATAATTGTTCACATTAAAAAGACAAATCGGAAGAGCCTGAACACGACCAACACTTTCTAAATACTCCTCTACACTACAAATAACGAATTTCAAGTTTTTAGTTCCAGCGATGTAAGCTTTGTGTTGTGTAGTCATGGTTAAATTCGCCAGAAACTTTAAGAGGATTTGCCAGCGCATTATATACCAGTAGGTAATACCCAAGTACACTAGAGAGTATGCCCTTTCATTTCCCGCTACTATTCGCTATCTTCTTAACCTAGTAAGAACTAGAGCAAACCATTCTACCTAGTCAAATTTGCAAAATAGATAAGCACTACATTGCCAATTAGGTAATTTAAATTTGCATCTTAAACAATTTACATTCAAATTCACCACAAATAAGGCGTCTAAAAATATTTACGCACAAAACATCATTTAAATTCACAACAAATAATTGAAATAGCACGAGACGATAAGGACCATTGAGGATCTTCTAAATACTTTGATCTCAATATTTGCAAAATGAGGAATATCTAATTGAATAGCAAAGACAATTAGACAAAAAAATCGAAATGTACTTTATTATATTGTTTCTCGTTAAGTTTGAGCTAAACTTTGTTTCAAAAAGATGATCAAAGAACCACACCACAAAATTGAATATCTTTGAATATCTGCTGTTGTAGAACCGACGTGTTCAAAGATTTCAAACGACACAATGGTTTTAAGTAGGTAAACTCTATTCTACTTTGTTTTTCATTACGACTACATCAAAGACGTCACAATCACAACACGACATTACCAAGTATTACGACAAGTGTATCAGCATTAAAATGTTTAAATTAATTAAATAAATAAAAATATTGATGACCTTTGTTTGCTTGTAACACGCAAGATAAATGCCGTTTGGACTACGCACTGCCTACGATCTGTGTACTGGATTAATTTGGTTTATATCAGGTTGTTCGGACATCTCACAGAGTTTATGCGGTTTAGTCTGCCTTGAGCCAGCTTAAGATATACATTTGCTACTTTATTATTCGGATACTGCCTTGATTTAGACCTGTAGATGTGTAGCTTTGAGCTGCCTTTGTTATTACATCGCTTTTTTTTTTATACAACTGAAGTGGCAACCAAGCGTACGGCCCACAAGATGGTAAGCGGTTACCGCAGCCTATGGAAGCTTGCAATACCAGAGGTATCACTCGCGGGTTGCCACCTTGAGGCTAAGATCGAAAGCCTCATGTGCCATTAATTTCACGAGAAACCATACCCTTGACACCGGAACACAGCAATGCGAGCATTACTGCTTGGCGGCAGAAATAAGTAAGGGTTTGAACTAGCCTCATTGTGACGACCTCAGCGACATGGTTAGCTATAGATAGCCGGTTGAGAGGCGGGAGGATTCGGGTACGATTCCCGCTGCGAAACAAATGTTTACACGATCTGCCAATATTTGTTTCGGGTTTGTGTGTTATGGTGCCATGGTATTCCCAGTTTCTGATACCCAAGGAATCCTAGCAGGTCAGAAGGCTAATTTTACTCACAAACGTTTTGAACAAAAAGCCGCTCTCAACCGTTTACCCGGTTAATGTATGTATCTTTTATATTTTACTGATTAACATAATTATGACATAATAATACAAAACCTGATACATCTCATTTACACAATCGTAAAACTTTATAGTCTAACGATGGCCTGCGTTTTATCTTTTATAGTAGTAGATAATAATATAGAAAAATGTTTACTATGATATGATTAACACATTGAGGCTGTCCTGTGACTGGCCTCACAGATCAGCTGATTGTATCTCTTTATTCTGTGCTGTAGGTTGTGGATTCGATTCCCACCCAAAAGCATTTGAATGATGAACAAAGATGTTTGTTCTGTCTTATTGTCATAATAATATATATATATTTTTATAATACTAATTGGGGTACCATATGGTACCCCAATTAGTATTATAAAAAAATATATACCATAGTACAAGCTTTGTTTAGTTTGGACTACATGGCGCTATTTGAAATGTCTATCTATATTAATTTATTTAGTAGTTTTGTCTAAAGGAACATAGCACAAATAAATAAAATTATACAAATCACGCATCTGAACTTTATATGAATGTTACGACCATCGGAAAATTCCACGTTTCCTTGTTGTTTCAACTATACCTGATAATTAAATATCTTGCTACTAGCTTCTACATTTTACAATGACACTGCTGACATGGTCATGTTATGTTATGAAAAGTACACAGAAGTATATAAAGTTCTAAAATATTGTTTGAGAGTACTGTTTGTCATGATGTAATTATTAAGGAATATCTACAAATCAATCAAATTTAAAACAACACTAAGGCTGCGTTTCCACCAGAGCTAAGCGAGGATGTATAGCGAGAGATGTGTTTGTTGGAACCAATAGAATCACTTCATTGAAGCTGTCAGAGCGAGACTAGGTAAATGAAGTTATTATATTGGTTCCTAACAAACACATCCCTCGCTACACAAACTCGCTTAGCTCTGATGGTAACGCAGCCCGACAGAAGCAAACTAATTTTTTTTACATATTAATTTCATATCATACAGTGTCTAATAAATTTTGGACTTTAATAAGTTTTGCTTTAACAAATTAAACAAATTTTATAATAAAGTGCCATTAATAGTGTTGAAATGGACGCATTAGAAACTTATTTGACTAATTAGAGAGAATGTAATATTACATAGGTACTCGTTATAACCCACTAAAACAACATCCCAACTCTATTATTACCTTTAATACTGTAGGTAGAGCCTAATAAAGTTTTGTAATAAAGCTAGGATTTTGTAACAACAGACGAATTTATAATTATTTTTCTAACGTACCTACAATAACCATTAAGTTCAAATTCAGTGTTTCTAACAACTATAGGTTGAATATATAATAAGAATTTTGTAGGTAGATATTTACCAAGGACAGACATAGTATAAATAATATTACAAAGAGCATTTTTATTTTTTGTGAGAATAGGTTCAAAGGTTTACAAATGGTTTAAAAACCTGAAGGTGATTTTCTAAATTTTACTTAAAGTGATCGATGATTTAATAATGAGCCTTGAGTCTCCAAGGCTCATTGCTACTGCCAAGGGATTGCTCCTTGCACTATAAAACTGTAATCAATCCGTTTTAAATATCTTGGCGAAAGCCCGCATAGTCGCATGCCCACGCTGAGAAACGCTGAAAGCGTTTCCCATTCCTCCAGACAATACGGCATACTAACTTGATTTATTAAGTCTACGAAGTTCCAGACGTTTTCTAATTAGTATTTTCCATGAAAAACGGGGTAAAAAACGAAGTCTTTGTGATGACAGAAGAATTTGCATTCATTAGGTCAAGGTTTTTTTTTAAATACGCCTGTGCTATCATAACATCTTCCTTTGTTTCATTATCTGATGAATTGAGTTGATTTATTTTCTACCTAAATAGAGCCTGGTGCGTGCGTGCGTGCATGAGTGATCACCTGTTCTTATTCTCTCCCACGAGCCTATCATTACGTATTATGTCTAGCAATCTAACAAAAAAAAAAATAGACGTAAATGATGCTATATCTGCATCGATTCGTTTTTTACCTCTTCATAGACAAGTCTGGTCTTTGTGGAGTAGTTTAGTAGGTCTATTTAAAGTCTGGGTTGCTAAACCAATATTTAAAGTTAGCTACGTTAAGGTCCACCCACGCACAATAAATGTTGGCTCTAATCCTGTCTAAGAAACCCTCTACTCATCAATTATTATCATGTGATTCTATCACAATATAACTGTGTCTACGATTTCGCTGAATTATTATGAATACAAAACGTACAGAAGCATTAGTTACTTTCAGAAAAACGTTATACAACTATGTATATTATTTACAGTGGCAGGCGAGAAATATGAGGATATAAACCTTTTTATGTCACATACGTTGATCCCGCTTCAATCGGCAAAGTGATAAAGGAATACGGGAAATAAGAAGAAACCATGTTTCCGCTTCAATATCGAATGGATGTCATTTAAGCTTTATAAATAGCTAAGCTCAGGAAGAAAATCAACATTACCTCACTGGATCGAGTTTCACAAACATGTCACAAGGAGAAACAAATAAAAAAGCTGCCTCACGTCATCTATATGTTAACTGAGTTACATAAAATATACATGAAGGTGTAACACGTGGTACGCATCGCAAAAATCTCGCTTGTGTATGATACTAATATTTTAACCTTGCGCTGAATAGAATGTATTACTACTACTTAGTAACGCTTCTGACTTTTAAATATTTGTTGTGATCGCTATATTCTGCGATCTTTGTAAATGTCGTCGACCTAGTTGGCAGTAACTAATGTCTCGTGTCTCGTGCCTCGTCGGCACCCCACTGTTTTACGAGTGTCATACCTCCAGTCTCATCTGTCATCTCCCCGTACATCTTGCGGATATTTTACATATTGTCAAATTTAATGCAGATATTAATCTTTACTGCAGATGATTTATTTATATTTTGTCAGCGCCTCTCATAGGTATTTTGTAACCGCTAAGGTGAATGATTTCCAAACTGGTTGAAAACACTTTAGTCTATTGCACCGTAGACGTGCTACAGTGCTACGTATCGTAGCAAATAACATGAATATTCGCTACGTCATTGGTAGTGCAATTTTACACTGCCTGACTAATCGTCTGCTTAATGTTTTAAAGGTATGAAAAGAACAAAATAATAGTCAATTTGCATCTACTCGAAAGAACCCAAGCGGCTATTTCGAATAGTCGGCAGTATTTTGCATTCTGAAAAATCCTAAACATTTTTTTGCAAATGTCTTTATCTTGTAGATGTTACCTTACCATATTAGCTTAATAACACGGAAACAACATTAAAACAATATTAATTTAATGTGACCATCAACATTTCGTATAATAATTTTATTTTACTTCTCTAGTGGGATACGAAATGAGGGCACATTATGTGCGAAATTGTTTTATGCTTTTAGTAGGTACTTACTCGGGAAAATCATAAGCATTTTTCAACAATTCTCGCATTAATAATTACAGTTTGCTGTAGGGATTTAACAAGGTATCCAAACAAATTTTAGCAAAACCAGCCTTGCTGGCTGCCTGGCTGTTGATTTGTTTGGAATTGAGTAATTATTTGTTAATACTTTACGGGGTCAATTTTTTTTAATAGATAATTCAGTAGGTAAATCTACTAAATCGCAAGCGTCGAGGAGGCGGCTTTGAGGCGAATTTCTATAGCGCCTTTTGAACGCCGCTTAAGCGGGGTGCTCGAGTTTTTTAAGTTCAGTTTTTTCTTTCAAACCACCTCTAATCTGGTATTAGCGACAAATGTAAATAAAAAAAAAAAAAAAAAAAATAAGATATAAACAAAGCATACAGTGAGCTACACTGTAGTCTATGAAAGAGCAATATGACCAGGGGCAACAAGTTCATAATCTTGAATTTGTATGAAATAACACTCATAATATTTTAGCTTGTACTTTATTATGCCACTGGCACAGCCTTTGTGCCTTAAATAGGTAGTCAGTACGAAATCGCTCTCTGCGATATGACCACCTTTTGAAGGACTACATACTTAGTATTGTTTACACTTAAATAACTTTTGTACTACTTGTGTTCTCAATAAAGTGCTTGTTATTATAATTACTTTATTATGCAATCGGCCCCTAGTGTACTGTTGCGTTTTCTCACCAATACCTATAGGCAGTTGAAGAGTTCAGTCATTAGTTTTACTAGTTTCAGCATCTTATAAAATAGACCACAAAAATGCTGCTGAGCGGTGTTGCCGCCCTCGGTTGGGAGCAGACTGAGTTTCGCGGCGAGTAAAGAGGTTCTCAACCCTTACTTAGCCCGTTTTTTCGGCACGCGAGGTACATACACTCACTCATTCTACTCAAATATAGTTCTGTGCGCCACATGGTAACGTCATGATGTCTCTGTAAGCCCGAAGTGGGGTATTCCAGAGGTCTTGGCGAACAATGTTTGTTCAGGGACATTACGTTTATACGGTTTATAAAGTCAAAGTATGACGACCGATGTGGCGAAGGTCCGCCAGCAATGCAGGAGGTTGCGGGGTCGATTCCCGCCTTGGAACAAATATTTGTACGATCTGCATAACTTGTTTCGGGTGTTCTGGGTATTTTCGTTGTATAATAAAAAATATCTATCTATATTCTATTGTAACCCATAACACAAGCTCTGCTTAGCTTGGGGCTAGATGATGCTGTGTGGATTGTCTAGTATTTAAAAAAAAAGGAGTTTTATTCAATAAATCATCATTATTTTGAAACGTCTTATTATAAGATTAATACCCTCCACTTTCAAGTTCAAGTTTCTAGTTTCAGTAGTTAGGTGAGGCTGTACGTTGTAGATCACTATGCCAGCAAGACATTTTTAATATACTGATATCTTACAGAAACTTGCCTCAAAAAGTAGTCATGCACGAACTCCTGGTTCTCGTCCAGCCAGGCCTCAGTGCGGGCGCACTCCGCGTCGTAGCAGGAGGACGCGGGCACGCCGCCGCCCGCGCCCCCTGCTGGCTCCTCTATGCTCCGCAACTGTAGACCTGTAACAATGGAGAACTACTTTAGAGATCTAAGGTGGTCACCCATCCAAATGGTGACTACGCGGAACAGTGCCTATCTTCGTTGATTTGTTAAGAACAACTTAGCCAGCTACGTCACGAGCGCTCCATATATACACAGTAGACTTTTGTAAGTTATTGTATGATTCAGATACCCACGGAGCAGAGAATTCTATTCTACTGAAGAGTGGGTCTAGGTCTGAGAAAGTGAAGCTACGAACTTCGTAGCCTTTCATAGCATACATCATCATCGTAATCAGTCTTCTAAAACTAGGGTAGGGACACAAATAACCTGAAAATGGCGAAGAAAAGAAGGTTGCGCTTTGAATAACAACACGGAGAAACGAAGTACGCGCACGCAAATTGTGATCATTTAGTGAGACTTGTTAGTCTCACTTAGTCAAGCGGCTCGCCATTCATCAATGTGAAGTCATCGTGCGCACGTCTCTCAATTATATATTATTATTATTTCAAAATGGTGTATTGTGTGGTGAAAGGCTGCTGTAACACCACGTATAAATTCATTAATCACGTATAATACATAGGCCGCTCACGCAAACATCAATTGTTTTGTGTACACACTTTTGGAAATCATTTTGAATGAAACTATCATTCTACGTGTTGTTATTCTAGGTTGCGTTTCCGTCTCGTTTTGTTCGACTTTTTGTTTTGGAACTTGTAACAGGTATGTACCTGCTAGACAGTGCGGAATTACTCGCCGGTTTTTAATTATAACTCTTTCACTCTCCAATTATGTCTGCTAAAGCTACAGATATAGAGGTGTTTCGTTTTATACAAAAACAAATCATAGACATCCTGAAAATGTTGTCTGTTTCATTATTCTCACAAAAAATAATAGGAATAATAATTATTACTTGGTACGGTGCTTGGGTCCCACCAATCGCAACATCCACTAAAAACACCGAAAGACATAACAAAATGACTATGAGCTAATTTTTTGCTTCTGATTTTAGATATTTAGTTTCCCATTAGTTTCCCTATTATAACCCAATTATAACTGTGATATTTAGTTTTTACTTATGTATTTAGTCAACTTTCAAATGTCAGATTATTGTCAGTAGCAGAACATTGTCAAATTTAAACAGACAAAAATAGGTAAGATATATTTATAAAAAAGTATTTGTGAAAGAAGCGCGATAGCGACTGAAACTTTTATCCTTCGTGACCAAAGTCTTTGTTCGTGACACAACTGGTTGAGCAGCAGTCACAACCAGTAGTGCTATTAAATCTTCTTCGTCGTGTCGAGGTTTTAATTATATTTTGAAACTGTTTATTTAAAATATGCTGTCTGGCGCCACACTAAACCATCAACTAAAAGCAACATTCATAAAACAAAGCAATATAAAAATTCGGTGCTGCGTGAAATATGTGACCCTTGTCAGCAACATAATAAAATTATCAACGTTATCAACACTAATCATATTGTGTTATAGTGTAGTTTGTGATTTCTTCACGGTTTTGGCTATTTTTTTATCTCGGCCCGAATGTTTCTGTGGGATAACAAAAAACTGTTTAACCACGCTTAAAGTCAAAGTCAAAAATGATTTATTTCAATAAAATCACAAGGATCATAAGTTAAGCCATGACAGAGGCCTTCGGGCGGCCTAGAAACTCTGTCACCAGAGTTGGCCACTGACTCATACGAACTTACTTTTTACAAGGATCATTTTGACACGTCTTAAAGCTAGGTGAATTTACGCCAGTTCCACGCGTCCCAGCCGCATAAGTACCGCAGGGCGCATCGAGTTATGAAAAAAGTAAAATCGCGTTTCGCCTTTATTAGTGGAATTATTTGTGGTTTCTCGTTTCGTGGAAGCATACGTAACCATACTACATCGGAAAGCGTTCACATACAATCATCGAGCATAAACCCTTTTTATGTAGATATGGGTTATGTATATACTCTATGAAAACAACATTAAATGCACCAATATAAAAAAAAACCTGTTGTTTGTTTATCAGAAAGTCTCTGTTGTTGAATTTTTTTTTTTTTTATACAACTGAAGTGGCAACCAAGCGTACGACCCACAAGATGGTAAGCGGTTACCGCAGCCTATGGACGCTTGCAATACCAGAGGTATCACTCGCGGGTTGCCACCTTGAGGCTAAGATCGAAAGCCTCATGTGCCAGTAAAATGAATGTTCTAACTATGGCACAATGTACAGGTAAATTAAGCATCCACACACCCACCAGCTGACACTTGTTGATTGTTTACAAGTTCCAATACTAAGGGTGAGTTGCACCATCTAACGTTAACGTCAAACTGTTCAATCGTCGTCGAACAATTTGACGTTAACGTTAGATGGTGCAACTCACCCTTAGAAACGCTTCAGACCGTTCGTACAGCGAACAATATTATATATTTCAAACGAATACTTCGTTATTAGCTTGATTTTTATGTATGTATGTATTTCCTGTATGTATGTAGTTCCTGTATTTCCTTTGTAATATAAGCAGTTTTACGAGGAATATCATCATCATCATATCAGCCAATAGAAGGCCACTGCTGGACACAGGCCTCGCCCAAAGAGCGCCATTACGACCGTCTTGAGCCTATACTATCCACTTACGACCGATTTAATGTCATCGGCCGTCCGTACGTTTTTTTTTTATTTATTGAAGAAAAAAGGGCTTTGTCGCTGAGCGACCACACCGCCCAATCGGTAGTCCTATTCTTCGTTTTACAGTTCGCGAGTTTCGGCGTCGCCATTCGAAAATGAAAAACTAACAAATAAACGCAAAGAACCCTGTTAGAACTTACAGGTAGATGGCGGAATTTCCATTATAAAAGTGCATATTGGTTGCTAAGCTACTTTGATCACGTAGGTACTCCCTCACAAACGATACTTCGTTACACTCCAATTATAGAGAGTCATATAATTTCCCAGAGCACGGATAAAGTTCTAAGCAGGTTGTCAACCTCGGTGATTTACTGTGCGAGTCCCACTGGGGGCAAATATTTGCATGATCTGCAAAAAATTGTTTCGTATCTGGGGTGTTGTGGTACCATAGTATTCGTAATTTCTGATATTCACGACAAAGAGAATCCTAGTGCGGTCAGGGTATGTGACTAATAGATGCCTGTTATGTAGGTTTCTAGGACAGCACTCTATACTAAATAACGATTGTTAGCCAGATAATCGGTAGCGAGCGTAGCAGTTCTACATTATTCGAAAGATTAAGACGAGAAAATTCGAAAAGCCGTTGCGTTGAAAAGTTTAAAAAATAATTCTATTGACAAAGCTTGGGTTCCTTCAGATTATCTTATGCTGGGAGCCTACAAGCACCTGCTGAAATGTATTTTTACCAAACTAACTTAAGAACAAATGAACAAGCTGGACGCTTTGGAGCACTCAGTTGTATGTGAGATACTCGGCGACTCATCTTCGAGACTCGCGTATGGTAAGTCGTCTGTAAGTATCATAATGTAATAAGGGTCTTATAAAGCTGCGGCGATGCCAACTTCCCACCACTCTGTGGGAAACACGCTATGTTCCTCATTCCTTGAACGACGCTAATCAACCATCATTGTTGACACTCTTATTACAAACTAGCAGTCCGTCCCAGCTTCGCGCGGGTGTAATGAAACCGCACCCGTGCAAAGCCGGGGCGGGTCGCTAGTAATAAATATAGCCTATGTTACTCAGGGTTAATGTAGCTTTCTAATGGTGAAAGAATTTTTGAAATCTCACCAGTAGTTTTTGAGTTTATTCGTAACAAACAAAAATGCAAAAATACAAATTTTCTCTCTTTATAATATTAGTATACATAGACATGGCCGTGAATCGACGTCACTTTAATATTGTGACTGCAAAACTCTTTAATTGGAACTTGTCTTATCACCAGCTGTTTGCTGTTACTGTTCATTCTGTGGTGTTTGCGTGATGTTCGTTAATAAAACTAAGTTTGCTTTTCCCTCATTGAAATAGACAATAGGTACGAGCTTGCTAATTGGATGTTCGGTATCATTTCATCGTACGTTTCGAGTACTTATGTTTTAACAACTATGTGAATGAGTGTCCTGTCTCTATACCAAGATTTTCTCATAGGCTTAAAGTATTTCCTGGGTATTAGAAACAATGCTTGGTCAAAATCAAAAACTCAACTGTATAATCACTATGTCACATAAATTTTACTTGTTATATTATTATAATCGAAACCAAACCCGCATTTTGATGATGTGTTATGAAGTGAAATCCCAAAGGCTTTGTTGGTTTCATATTATCGTAATTTACATATTCAACACTATTTTCCGACACTTTATCAGCGGCTCACTATTTGCATGGAAATGATTTATTTAAAACAGCGAATGTTGATTAAAGTTTTATCAGAATCTGTTTTATCAGAATCTGTTTAATGAGTTAATAAATGTATTTTACTGGATTAATTAATCAGTTGATAGATAAATAAGGCTACCACCAGCTCTGATAGTTGAAAAAAACCCATACTACCCCGAGTAGTGGCGCGCTGATGTCAACAAAACATCATTGAAGCGTTTTTGTGAGAAATAAGGAAATCTTGTTTCTCAATTTACTCGTATTTCCTTTAATATTTAACGATCTCATTTGGTATTCTGTAAAAAGATTGAGTGGCACATAAAAACTGTTGTGGTACATTTAAAATACTTTCAGCCATTCTCTGAGGTTCTCTGTTGTAAAATAAATTGTTTTTTCAGTTTCTTTCAAGCTGTTTTTATGACAGGATAAGTCGCTATAAAAACTCTATCTATGCTGTTTTTGAAGTTTCATAATAAAAATAAACTGTAAAGAGAAATAATCTGTTAAGTGCGGGAGTGATAGAGACAGTGCTAAATAAAACCAAGCGCTCAGTAACGTTTATTTGTCAGACCTCAAAGCGTTTCACTACTTTTTTAACGTTTCGTTTACAAACCGCGGTGAACAAACCCCGAAGGAAATATACAATGTCCGCCAATGTTCATAGACTGACAAGGTTTGCTACATTGCATAAATAGTTGTTTTAACTAAAGCTACGAGTAGCTAAGCTTTTGGTGTATTTGGTGGACAAAACAAAGTTAGCATAAAGAGCAAATTTATTTGATTAATATCTATAGATATAAAAAAAACTGAGACTCGCTGAAACCATTGCATTTAAATTTATACTGTTACGTACGATCTACGAGTTTTAAAGTTTTGGTTCAGGTTGGTGTTTTATTTTAGGTTATATGGAATTTGAATATTAGGTTATTAGATAGTATGCAAGTATGAAATATGTAGATATTGTATTGTTCTATTGTATTGCCTTCACACTAAGCTATGTAAGACGTGAGACGTAAGAAGAGAATTGGATAACGAATGCCTTACAATAACATTTTATTTAAGCTTGTTACAGGCCGCCATTTTAACCTACTTTAGACTGAGAAAAAGTATAACACATAAACTCAGACACATAGACTCAGACTGACCATTTCAATACGTACTACTTCGATAGCCATTTCATTTAGTTAATAAAATATTCTTCAAAATTGAAATACTGCTTAATTAAATAAAAACTTGATTTAAATACTAGTTGTTACCTGCCGCGGTTTTTTATCCCACGATAACCCGGGATAAAAAGTGACCTATATTATGCTATTCAAGACCATAATCCATGACTGTGCCAAATTTCATATAGATCCGTTCAGTAGTTTGGGCGTGATGCTCCCACAAACATACAAACATCCAAACTTTCCCCTTTATTATATTAAGATTAAGATAAGAAGATAATGAGCACTCAAATATCTTTTTGTAAAATCAACCGCCAAGAGAATGATATAATTTTAAACTATTTTGGAGCAACAAATTATCTGAAAGTGGCTCAATTTCAACTGAGCGCTCCCGTGCTTCGAAAGGCACGTTAAACAGTCGGTCCCGGCTTTTTAAAAGATGTTAAGCCATGACAGAGGCCTTCGGGCGGCCTAGAAACTCACCAGAGTTGGCCACTGACTCATACGAACTTACTTACTTTATAGAATAGAATATGTGGCTACACGTTTTTTGCGTGTTCTGTCATATTATATTTCTTTGAAATGAAACGCTGGCTATTTTAGAGATATTCAATTCATATTATATTATTATATATTTGCAGGATTCAGATTTTCTCAAATGGATCCACATGTTATCACAGTAAGATTGGATAGTGTAGTCATAAGAGCTTTAGAAAAAATTACACTGTCTCCAAATAATTTATTTTATTTATCTAAGAATGAAGTAGGTAAATATAACTAATATTAATTACTTTGATAACCTTAGTACTTGTTTTGATATTTTAACACCTCTATGAGATAAACATTGTTTATCTACTTTAAAGAAATAAATATATAAACTATAATGTTGATTTTGTTAGACATTATAGGTAGGCTACTTAATCAATTTTAAATTGAAGATAATAGTTTTCAAGGAAGAAGAAGGATCACAAGGATCACTTTGAAACGTCTTTCAAAATCGATGAATTACATTTTATCAAGCCAAAATAATTACTAATCAACCATACACGTTATAATTGCTGTGTCGTGTGATATTACAAGAAACAGAGAAACGCTTAAATCAGAGCCAGAGTCAATAGTATGTATAGTTCTCACAACGGATCTCGGCCGTCGTGAAATTAGCCGTTTCGATGCGCAATGGAGTTTTTTCAGTCTTTGCGCATCACAAACGGCTAACTTCACGGAAGCCTAGATCCGCTGTGCGAACTATAAGTAAATGTGGGTTTTTTTATATAACTTTATCTTTAGGGCATGCACAACGCACGTGCTTGTATTATACTACCATAGACACTTCCGATAACCCGCTTAAATATATAGCATCGTAAAGTAAAGCTTGATTTTATTCATCATAAAAAAACCCGTCCAATATAGGAAATTAACTTGACCATAAAATAGCATGGGCGCACGCCGCCCGCGCCGCTAGACAATCGGTTGTTAAGCGATAACAAAAAAACAGAATCATTGAGAAATTATATGAATATCCAAACAAATCAATAACGTGTCACTTCATATAAAATCAAATTAATACGTCTCTTCGCTTTACGTTTGTCGCTTGTCTAAGATTGGTCTCGAGGGCATTACTGAGACTTCAACAGGAAACGGAAAATTATTACCTCGTAAAATGTAAAATACAAACATTCAATGGGTCGATTTAAATGGCGTTTTATTTAACTTGAGAAAGAATTTTCCTTATTCATTGTATTGTATAGACTTATGGCAATTATAATCGATTATTTTTATTACTATGCATTATAATACATTCAACATAGGAAAGTATATAATTGTATACTCAGTTGCGCTGAAGGTTTTTCTCATGTTTATTCATTCTCCTAGCCTTACTTTTTATTGTTTTTCAGAAAGTGTAAAAATGTAAAATTTTCGTAGGCTAACATGAATCCCTCACTGCACTCTGAATTCTGGTTTGATCTTTGTCGTTAGTCGTTACTGGTCGTTACACTCAGGTGTTACACTAGAATCTTTCGTTACGCCCGGGATTCAATATAGCGCTAAAGTAAAGGCGCTAGTAGCGTAAGACTGCA
The DNA here is from genome assembly GCA_951394395.1 of Colostygia pectinataria. NCBI lineage: Eukaryota > Metazoa > Arthropoda > Insecta > Lepidoptera > Geometridae > Colostygia > Colostygia pectinataria. The sequence continues at coordinate 7,061,299 of OX596363.1, forward strand.
TTATAATTCAGATTTTTAATATGGCGCTAGCAGCGTAAGTTTGCATTATAATTCAGATTAATAATCTACGCATCTGCTGCAGGCATATTAGTTTGTCTAAAACATTCGTGTGATTAACTAACTCGGTCTTGTTAACAAGTATGTAGATTATATTTGAGATCGAAAATTAATAGCTATAAAATTCGAGACGAAACGATTCGTGCGGAATTCATCATTAATTGGTCGTATATAAATGTTCTACAATCAGGTTAGTACACCGTTTGCTGGCGACGATCATAAATACAGTCATATGACATAAAAAGTCGCAAAAAACACTCTTAGATTTTACTCATAAAACTGGAGCGCTCGTGACGTAGCTGGCTAAGTTGTTCTTAACAGATCAACGAAGTTGAGCACTGTTCCGCGGGGTCATCATTTGGATGGGTGACCGCCAGTGGCAATTTCAACTGAGCGCTCCCGTGCTTCGGAGGGCACGTTAAGCAGTCGGTCCCGGCTTTTTCAAAGTTGTTAGGCCATGACAGAGTTGGCCACTGACTCATACGAACGAACGAACGAACGAACTTATAAAACTATCGTGAACTATATCATACATTTTACAAACAGGTGTTTTCACGTACCGGTGAAGAGGTACCGACACTAGACGGTAGAGCCGCAATCCGCAGTGCATATCGCGACGCGGAGGAGGACGCTCGCCGTGTCACTCAACTCTGATGAAGACTCTCGAAATTGAGTCGAAACAGTGTCGGTACATCTTCACCGATATACCGGTACGTGAAAACATCCGTTTGTAAAATGTATAACACTCATAGAGTATACAAAATGACGAACACCACTCATATTTCGTACTAGTAGGATCCCCGCGATTTTTTACGTATGGAGCTAGTTTTATAAAACAACGACGCGCAAGACTTGATTGTTTTGTAATTTCCTAACATAAAAAGAAATCGCTTGTTAGATAGGCAAATCACTTTATTACAGCAGCTACTACTACCTTTGTCAGTCAGTCAGACATATCACGGACGACAATATTATTTAGATAGACACTGCTAGTAGTCATAAAAATCGTAACATCGAACAATAAGTTCTATATTGTTACAGTTCTAAGATTATTCTGATAAAAGAATTTAACACGTTTCCCGATCCCTTTAACAATATTGGCCTTAAACTTAAATATTATCAAATCTTATGAGGTGTATTAGCAACAAACAAACACAAAGAGAACCACAAAAAACCGTAAGCTTGTTTTTATGACAAAACATTACCAAATTACTTAGTTATCTCCTGAAAATTGTCAACAAATCCCTTACCTAACTGATAAAGATATAGGCACTTTGCTCTCAGAGCCTGGGTACGTATACTATTACTTATTCCACGCACTGGGACTACAAAAAGCTTTATTCATGTGACCAAATCTCGGTTAGTTTTATATTGCGTAGTCTCGCTCGAGGGACATGATATGTACAATTTATGTGACTCTTTCTTTAGTCTATAAGCTTATGATGTTACAGGACCCCAATTACCAGATTCTGATGATTTTAAACTGATAAAAAATTCTTGTGAACATAAACAAACCTGTAAAGATATTTAATAAATAAATAAATAAATAATGCTGGACAATCCACACAGCATCATCTAGCCCTAAGGTAAGCTGCTGTTAAACAGAGCTGTGTTATGGGTACTAGATGACTGATATATACTTAATACAATACAATATTTGTATTTATTTGATATTTTTTATTATAATATACATATAGAAAATACCCAAAACACCCGGAACAAATATTTGTAGAACGTACAAATATTTGATCCGAGGTGGGAATCGAACCCGCAACCTCCGCGTCGCAGGCAGACCTGCGCCCGATGCGCCACATCGGTTGTCCAAAAAAAAAGTAAAGTAAGTTCGTATGAGACAGTGGCCAACTCTGGTGACGGAGTTTATAGACCGATTGAAGGCTTCCGCCATGGCGTATTATGAATTTATATAAAGACTGGCTGTTGCCCGCAACTTCATTCGTGTGGAACTCGGAACTCGTAATTTTATCCGGGATAAAAAGTAGCCTATTATTTAAAGCGGTCATTATCTACCTATGTTTTTAAATTTCAGCCAAATCGGTTATGTGGTTGTCGAGTTATAGAGGAACAAACAAACATCCAAACATATAAACTTTCGCATCTGTAACATTAGTGTGATGTGATTTTATTTTATACCATTATTTATTCTCAGCACTTCATTTTAGCGGCCATTCTTATGTCAATGAACAAAGATGATGTCAGATTTTATCGCCATGTTAACTGACAGAGGTGTTTTATCATCATAATCATCAAAACATTTCAATAATTCAACACTGGAACACAGAAGATCAATAACAAAGATTTTTCTTAAAATTCAAATCCAGAACACTAAACTTTTAAAAAGTATTCATAGACAATTTGTGTCACAAGTTTAGATTGCTTTGTGCCTCTGGGGCAGGTGGCACTATCGATCCTTAAACAATTGCCATCCGGTTCGATTACCTACACTAATGATTACAGAACAATCTCGGTAAGTACACTCACATAGATAGTACAAAATATTATAAGAGCTTGATTATTATCCTTAAGATTAGTAATTACGGAGTACCAATAAATTCAGCATTATAAGCGTGCGAGAAAGAAGAAAATAAATATATATTTTTAAATAACTTTTTAGTATATTTTTCTTAGTTTTATTCAAAATATTATTTACATTACATTTATGACATATGATTCCATATGTAGGACTAATTATGACGTGTTGTAGTAAAGTAAAAAAAAAGTTTAATTGGGTACTTTGATGGAATTTTCTTTAATTATTTGAATTACATTTATGACATACGATTCCGTATGTAAGACTAATTATGACGTGTTATAGGAAATATAAAAAAAATAATTAAATGGGTACTGTGATGGACTTTTCTCGATAAGGGTACAATGATCGCTAGCCTGAAGCGCAGTAGGAACTTTATTCATAGTTGTATCATTAACAAAGTTTTACTATTGGTTATTAGAAGTTTATAGTCGAGTTTGTAATTATCTCTTGTGGTAAACGGTCTGATTGAGATTTGTAGAGAAGTTTCAGATAATTTAGATTACGTTATAAATACGAGCAGTTGGTACCAATGTCGTTTTACTCTATAAAGGCTTTCGGACACCTGTATAGAATTCGAAATTTTCCTGTGTTGTTAAAGGGTGACACAAAAAGCTCGCATTTTAATTCTTTACTTTAAGGAGAAGGCTTTAGAGGCGAGTCCCTTGGTGTTGTCGACATTAATTATTTACCCTCCTAGCAAGTGCACCGTAGATAGGTTAATACTAAAGAGACAAAAGTTAGACAAGTGTGTAATTTTTGTATATTCTGTCGTAGACAAATAAAAACGTTCCCGTTTTCGATACAAAAACTTCTAAGCCTGCATAAAAAGGCACCAATTATAAAAAGTTTTCGAAAGCGAAAATAACAAAACAATAACGAAACATTATATTTTGTTTACCTTCGAGTTCGTTTGAAAAACGTGAATCAATTCAGTAATAAAATGCCTTTAATAATAGGATAATGGAAAGTCAGATCCCATTACCAAGCATTGCACCATCGATCGGTCAAGAATAGCGACATTCCCGTGACGTCATCATTGCGTAGCGATTAAAACGGAGAAGTGGAAAATTTTGCGGTGTCAGTTCCACATCAGTGGAAAAGGAAATACGCGAACATGCTGAATACAAATGGTGAAGAGATCTGTAGACAAGGGACAAAAGAAGTTGCTAAGCGTTATGAGGATATCCATCGACACGAAATGTCGCGACATACATTGAAATGAAATGAAATTGAAATGAAATTTATTGAAAAATCACAACAAACGTTATAACATTTAAAACAACTGGATGGTGGATACAGAACAGATGTGTAGACAAGTGGCAAAACATACTGCTAAGCGTTTTGAGGATTTCACATCGTTAGGTACATTAGAATTTTACGACAATTGTCTGAAATATTCGTATATTTCATATACCAGGAACCTCGACCTGCCATGAGCACCGTAGACAACGGTTTTTTCTACGGAAATGAGAAGAGAAATAGAGAAATATGACAGTTTTTAAACTTTCTAAGATCACAATCTGAGAAATCCATTTTTTTTTTCATCTAGGCGGTAATGATTGTGAGATCCATGTTCATACTTATGTCTTTCAGTTACGTTTCACAGACAAACCCCTGAATCTTTATGAATAAGATCTGGCACGGAGATATTTTAAAGCCTGAGGAAGGACTAATCTTTTTTTTATGTACCTAATGTATTAGGCGAATGAAGTCGCGAGCGGCAGCTAGCTTTTTTTGTGAACAACTCTCTGTTGAAATGTTTTACGGTAAACAGGCAAACAACCATTTGTCTAGAAAGCCTGAAAAGAATAGGTATCAGGTTCACAAAGCGGTTTAGGCGTGAAATTAACAGATAAAAACACAATTGGAAGGAATACAAAAACTCAACAAGAGAAATAAGCAATTGTAAGGCTTTGTTCTTAGTCTTAGCACGTCAGATGGAAAATAAAAGGAGAGGCTTTGGGTAGTATTATGCTTAAAGTTCAATTTATGACGCAAAAACATTTACTTAGACAAAAAAATCGTCTTTGATCATGCTTGCAATTCAATTCAAGGCGCAAAACCATTGACAAAAAACCTTTTTTTTGCTATGTGAATAATAATTGTAAAACGCCTAACAAAATCACATAATTTTTTACAAGCTCTTTTTATTTGTGTGACGCATTGCTATTCTAATGAATAACATCTACCACAGTATTTATCTTTGATAACAATAAAAACATAGTCCATTAAATACAACTTTGCGAAAATAAAGTTATTATCGAACAAAATACGACACATAAAATACTGATGAACGACCATCTATAATAATCGTGGTACTATACAATATACTCGTACAGTGTCCTATTTTAAACCAGTGTTGAACAAACTATAGCCCATAAATTCTCAATATGGGAAGTGTTATCGGTTTAACGGGCAATCAATTTTTCCGATATGTTTTACAGCTTAGTTAACCACCTAACCTTCTATCGACAATGTTGGTTTTATACTATCATACAATAGAGGGATAACCGAAAAGGCTACTCAAACCTACGCTAAAAATGGTAGTATTTTTACGACTTTTTTTTATATATTTTTGTTAATTGCTTTGGTATGATTTTAAATTTGTATGAGCAGTGGGGTTACGTAAAAGTGAAATGACAGCTAAGAGTATGACATCAGTGACAGATCACTCTCTAGTAGGACTTGCCCGTAGTACTTATTAGTTCCATAGACTTGGCGCAAGGACTACAAACCTAAGAATTAAAAATTGAGTAAAAAAACTATATATCATCATCATTTCAGCCTGGTATCACCCACTAATGGGCATAGGCCTCATTTCGCTTATGTCATTCTTCTCAGTCTTGTGCAGTTCTAAGCTAGATTTGTCCAGCGACTTCTACGATGTCATCGACCCAACGCTCAGTTGGACGACCCGGATTTATTCGGCCTGTTCTTGGCCACCACTCAGTCAAGAAAACTATTAACAAATTAAAATAACGTCAAGAATGCAGTAGGCATTACAATATGTACATCCAGTAATCTCGCCGTTTGCCCCATACGGACGCTAACCCGCTCGAGTCTCCATTAGGGCCGGGTACAGTCTAACTGAACATTTAAAACTGCTAGTGGCTAGTGTATTGCATGTGTTTACTAACTAACCCGTGCTTACTATGTTTTTTTGCCGGTATGGTTTAAAATACTCCATCAAATAGTAATAAAATGCCCCATGCGGGCGTTACGCTCGAGTCTTCATTAAGGCACATTCTTACATTATAATACATTGCTAGTATGTTGCATTTCAAGTGTGCATAACTTGATAAACCATGTTTTTTGCCGAAAAGATATAAAATATCATGCATACATACTTTTTTTGTGGTGAAGACATGATCCGTGAAGGCGACACATGCTCGCCGCTTGCCCCATGCGGGCGCTACCCCGCTCGAGTCTCCATTAGGGCACGGTCTAACATTCAACACTTCATCGACGCATTGCGACACTTCACTGGTTACAACACTGTTAGCACAATGTACTGCTCAGTAAGTTACTGAATTCACTGGTTTTGGACACATGGTTGATTTACAGTACTGGCAACTGAGGGGATTAAGAATTTGTTAAATGAAGTTAGAACAAGATTGAAATAAAAAAAGTCATTAAAGCAAAATAGTTAGTATGATAGTACTCTCTCAGATGAATTGGGAAGATGCTGTTCAGTCTGAATAATTCCACCGTTCCACATTATCCAACTCCCGATAGAGACAGATTGGGTCTTACCTAATTCACCTCGCAGACTCAATGCGGATCGGTGGATGGTACATATTTTCATAATTAAATTAGATTAATGGACATGCCGTTTCAGAGCACTGCACATAATATCAATCGGTGTGCACGACCGGGTTCTTTTTTAAACCTTATTTAATAATCAAACCTAGCGTCTATCCATTCAGCATTCAGACTTTTAAAATCTATTTTCAACGCGGGATAAATAATTAGCGTTCTCGTACAAACCGAACAATATAGCAACACGAGCATCAGTTATGCAGATTTTAATCTTCTTAAAAGCGGGAGCGAGAACGTTAGAACAGCATGTAGAGATTTAAGGCACGGTATCTCTAAAAGCGGCGACCGACATGACGACCGTAACTTACCTAGTAGTAAGTGCAGATTTACATTTCGGCATCGGCAACAATTATCGTTTTTCGACCCTATCATCATACACCCTGGTGTATGATTCTTACCTGGTGGTAGGACTCTTCAGCAAGAGTTCGTCTTGGTGGGTACCACCGCAGTGTCAGATATTCTACCTCCAAGCAGTAGTGTGCAAGCATTACTGTGTTTAGATTTGAAGGGCACTGTAGCAAGTGAAATTACTGGGCGAAAGAGACTTAACAACAATGTCTCGCGGTGATAAGCGCAGTGCAGTGCCACGCAAACACTTGTAACACACACTTTAAGCTTTAGGTGGCACTGCATCTGTAATAGTCAGGCGTGGTGCTTAACATCAAGTGGGCGCCTTAATTGTCTTGTCACTGGCTGACATAAAAAAAAAAACTAAAAAAAAACTCAGCTTAGCTTCCTGGCTGAGGATCGTGCAGTGCAACAACTTTTACTTTAAGTTGAAAGTATGTTTTTAGAAGTGTAGTACTTATCAGTAGAATTGATACGTAAGTAGTTATTTTTATCTTGGTACCACGAGAGCGAAGCCGCGGGCAAAAATTTGGTATTAATAATACTGGTGGGCATTTTATTGTAAGAAACAAAATTTTTGTTGCAATAATTTTTTATTGTTCGCTATAATATCGTTTTTTTATGCACGGTAAGTTAAATAAAACGGTAAAGTTCAACCTTTATTTCCTATACGATATTCCGTTGTATTTTTAATAACTGAAATATTCTGGTTCCAATCTTTTCAAATGGTAAATACATTTGAAAACTAAAAATTAAATGCCGTTGTTAGCACGCAGCACAAAAAACAGCAAAAGCTGAACACAATTCGAACGTAGTCGGAAATAGAAAAACAAATGACAACGAAAAACCAATTGCCATTGACAAATCGTACAAGCGAACGGGGCTATTCATGAATGAAAGCGCGTAGTATTGAAGTACTTGCCTCTTACCTGGCCCTTTGACGTAGTTTCGCGATAGTAGTATTTGGCAGTGTATTTTGAATATAATTAGGAGAAGTTTTGTCATAGAATTACGTACGGCTGACTTTTCTTCAGAAAACCAATAACCGTAATAGCTCTTGAAAGTTGAGAATAAATAAAGAAGTCACAGACAAAAAGACAGTCGTACGTAATACAATTTAAATCATTTTAAGCAGATCGGAGTAAAAGACAAACAAGAGCCAAGAGGTTTAGATTTTACTCAACTCCGGACCGTTCAGAGTTGATGGATTAGCCTTCCGTCTGCTTAAGCACAAATCCAGATCTGACACAATTCAAAACTACTTTGTGTGGAATCCCCGAAGTCTAGTAGCGTAAGGAACAACCGTTGTGACATTAGCCCAACATAACAAAGTATTCCTCTTCGCTCCCGACGGCTGTAAACTGATCGGCTGTAACAAATCGAATGTAGATAGGAGCCTTCGGAACAACCCACGTCCGCTGAAGTAATTTTTCAAAGACGGCTTTCCAGCGTAGGTGAATAATAGAATTTGGAATGGCATTTGTCTGATAACTCCGAGACGCCAGTTTTAAATAGAGGCGCTACAGCTTAGAGATTCTGTAATTATCGTGTCGCTATGTAAACTTAAACTAAGCTCCAAAAAGAACAGCTCGCTCTGTCTTTCTCAATTAGCAATTAGATATTGCTATACAGTGTAAATGATAACGGAATGGTATTAAGTATAGGCAACCCCGAATTTCACAAAAGCCCGGGGCGTGAAACAGGGATGATGCTGGGGAAGCGCGGGGAACGGGCGGCAATATATTTTGAATACAGCATATTCGATTTGAAAACTGTTAAATATATCGAAATCTATGGTAAATAGCGACTTCTTAATATTTATAGAACCCTAAATGCAATTTTCTGTGACGACGCTGTTGTTCATTATAGTCATGTGTTCGTCACCTAACACAGGACAAAAAATAGATGTGTTCTAGCAAAACCAGTCGTCTGCTCATACTATACTACGGGTTTCTTCTAAAGTTTTGAATTCCGTCCGAGTTTCACTTACGACACTTTTTTGAAAACCATTTTAAAAATTGTATGTGAAGTTGGCCACTGACTCAAACGAACTTACTTACTTACTTTACTAAAGCAATAGGTATTGTATCATAACTTTTACTATTTTTATTAAAAATCCAAATAAATTAGTTACGCGCTAACACTCGCTGTGTGCGTCACGTGACTTCAGTGACGTCACAACTCATTACGCAAGCTGTCAATCTGTTAATTTTATTTCAACACTCGCCAAACACCCGCAATGTGTTCGTCATAATATATTCGGCTCATATCAGACACACATCACAGAAACTCAGTACGTTATTTTGAGCTTTTTATAAAAATTGCATCAGCTCGATACTAAAATACAATCAAATACCCTATTGGAAAAACGAACTTAAACACGAAGCTTAAATGTAAAATCTTAATTTTGCATTTAGCACAAAAAAAAACAGCACTCACTCGAGCACTTACTAACTCGTCGAGATTTACTCTTTCAGTTAAGTTTTCTGAAACTTCAACCAACGACCGGTCCCTAGAGCTTGTACTAAATGAGGCAGCTAAATCAGTATGCACTGCGGTTCCCCTCTCTACGTCACTCAGATAAGTTTTATAACTATTTCTGGCTTGGCGACTGGACTGTGGGGGTGTAGTTTTCAATTTGTTAAAACATCAGACAACGCTGGAGCGAACTACTGAAGCTATTATTCGAGAAAGCCAATTATTGTACGCCAGTAAAAAATTATGCATAAAATATCTCGTTATTGTATGAATAATAATGGAATTTATTAAAGTACAGTAACTAAGTTTGTATGAGTCATTGGCCAACCCTGGTGACGGTATTGATAAAGTTATCTTCTTAAATATAAAAATGAATTGCTGTGCGTTAGTCTCGCTAGAATTCGAGATCGGCTGAACCAATTAGGCTAATTTTATTATTGAAATGTTTGTAGGAGTCCAGGGAAGGTTAAAAGGTTCACGGGCTAGCTAACGTGAGTCATCTTTTATACGCGCGTTTAATATTTTTAGAAACTCTAGCTTCATGAAGTATAAAACTTCATTTCAAACGTTAAAATACCTTTTTCCATTAAAATTCAACTTGCAGTATTTGGCAAGTTTTAGCAGTCCGTTGAAATGAAAAATAAATCCGAGCTGACGGCAACTGGTTTAAATTTTTATCATAAACTTCCGAAAGACATAAAAAATCAACCCAATTATGAAAAAAATATATCTCGACACTAATTGCTGCGGCTTGACGCTAATTGTTATATCTCCTGATTTATAGCGAGTAACCTGAGGCGCTGATGTATATGGTGTGTGGATCGGTCCATGCCGTTTAGATATCATGCTTTCTTATGCAGTGATTTTTAATCGGCGTCGGCGGCGGATCAATAAATATTGGATTTAAAAGAAAACCACAATACCTACAATAACTACTTACCCACTTTAGTTTGTAAGGGGTGGGCGAGCATAAAAATTATAAAACAGGTATTTCTATCTCAAGGTGTAAAACGATATCTAATAATGACGTCACATGACGTTTCGAGTGTTGAAAGCTCCAGTTTCTATGAGTTGTGACGTCACTTGAAACGCAATATTATTGAACTTGAGATGGTTTTCCAATAATATTCAAATACCCCATTTTTGAAGGAGGTACTGATATTGGTAACCCAGCGACTTCCTACAAACGTTCAAGAATCGGGGATCCTGCTGTGTAAACAAACCTGTTCTTGAGTCATTTAATTTTTACACTTACTTTATCGCTTCCGTGGCATAATGTTGACAGCTAATCGATCAACCGATAGTCGCCTAAACTCCGCCAAAACTAGTAATGTTAAGCAGTATAATATAATAATATTTTTATATCATCATCATCATCAGCCCAGGTTAGTTTACTGGACATAGGCCACTCAGGGTGAAAGATTACCAAATCAACCATACTGTCCCAATAGCCAACCAACATGCAACGAAATCTTCTAGCAGCTTAATCAGCAGTATAAGTTAAGTTGTGTCCTGCAGTCGCTAGCCTCAGCGAGCGATGGGCCAAAACAAAACCCTCCCAATGATAAACACAACCCGAAAATGGCCCTAAGTTCTCGGTCTTGAGCTGGTGATTCGTAGATTATTCTTAGGGATTTTTTTTTATATAATATATATACATACTTACTAACAATACCTACCACGTTTAAGTATTGAATAGTTTCTATTCGAGGATTTACTCACTCTGGTAAGTTAGTACTTGGATAAAGAATATTCAAAATGGATTCCCTTTATTATCTCCTTAGGTCTATTATAGTATTTTTAACTGACTACAAGTTTATGCAATAATGCCGTTAGAGTATGATTAAAATGCAAATGTTACATTGCGCCAAACATACAAAACTTCACAATTTTTTATTTACATTTATTCATAAATATTAAATAAAAAACTGGGAGAGTATGAAACAATACCTTGTTTGTCTCTACAACATAGCCCGAAATGCTGCCCACTTCCAAAATACAAAGGATTTAAAACATAGTTACGCTAGCTGACATAAATATTAAAAAGACTTCAGGGATTAGGTACCTACCTAAAAGTATCTAAGTTCTGGTTCTGAAGTTCAGAACTTAGGTACTCTTAAGTATATATTCCTAGCCCGAGGCTATCCTTAACAAAAACCGGTATCGTTAGGGTCAAAAACATTTGTTCCCTTGTCGTTTGTTCAAAGAACACTTTTTGCTTTCATTAATTTCCTTTTTGGTCGGGAATGTTTTGAAAAACAATTGCGGAGCGGAAATTCTTTATTGCGGTTCTGCGTCTCGCTGCTTAAATTTTTTACGAGCTACCCTTTGTGAGGACCTGAAACTCTTTTATTAGTGAAACCTGGATTTGAAGGTTCATTCAGAGGCGTTAAAGCTGGTAAAATAGCAATGCGGTATTGCAATTAAATGTTCCTATTGCAGAACAAATAGAAAATACGAGTATAAGCCTCACAGGTAAGTTATGCTAGCTTTGTTTTGGCTTTTCTGCATACTATAAAGGTCACTTTCCAACATATGTCCCTCTGTATGTGTACGCTTGGATCTTTTAAACTACTCAACTGATTTTAATGCAGTTTCCATTAATAGATGGTGATTTAACAGGAAGATATATACGTATAGTCTAAGCACCCGTGCAAAGCCGGGGCGGTTTGCTACTACCTATTATTATACAGTAGATTATTGTGGTCTGTGTTAAAAGAATGTGAATTCGTAAGTTGAGTTCCTTTTTTTAACTCACCAGAGAAGGTTTTTTTATTAACTGTCATCTATAAGTTCACTTCACTTCACTTCACTTCTTTGTTTATGGCGTCTGTGGCTTAGTTGTCACAATTCTGCCAGTGTCCGTAAGTTAAATACTGTTATCATCGAACATCTGACAAGAAAAATGCGGCCGCAACTCAAGATGATGCCAAAGGCAGAAATATGACAAGACAACGTATTTAAAAAACGCAGGATTTTAAAAGCCTTGTATTAGTTAAAAATAAAATAAAAATTATGTGTTACCAACCAGATCTACGAGTATGTTATTTGTTTATGTAGGTACAGTTCTCAATACTAATATAAATAAATGTAATTGCTAATGCAATTATGATAAACAATTCAGAATTCGATACACAAATATGTTTACTTTCACTTGAACCATATATTTAGGTCAGTAACATTCCAGGACAAGCGTGGGTTTAAGTGCCATTATGTCTGTCTGCGTGTCTGCAAGGTAAATTGTAATTAATGACTTCATAAGACGCTCAGCGTCCTACGCAGTCGTAAGTATCGCTTTGGTAGCTTGTTTTATCAGGGATTTAAAATGTAGAATTCATCTACATAATAAAGAGATAAACTACTTTCTGACATCGTGTTTGTAATTTATATACATCATCATCATCATGACAGCCTTCTAATGTTCCCACTGCTGGGACACTGGCCTACTCTCAGGCGAGAGTGATTGGGTCTTAATCCACCACGCGGACCCAATGCGGATTGGTGGATGGCACATGTCTTTCGAATTTTTAGTTCTTGGACATGCCGGTTTCCTCACGATGTTTTCCTTCACCGTATGAGAGCACTGGCATTACGCACATAAATTTTTCGAACAGAAAAATCCATTGGTGCACGACCGGGTTTGAACCCACGACCTTAGGATCGGAAGGCGGGGTCACCACCACTAGACCACCAGTGATCCAGTGATTTATATACATAATACATCTTATTTTCTGTAAGTAACATAGTAACGTTATCATTATAATTAATGGTAACGCAAATATATTTTACTGGTATGTTAATAATCAGAAACTACTTTAGATAAGATTATATCTATATTTTAAAAGCTCGATCGATCTTCTAAATTACTGCCTACTTAATATTCTTTATTCCGCTTGAATGCTTCTCAAATAAAAAATATGATAAAAAGTTTTTTTTGTAATCACACTTATTAATTATATTAATAAATACACAAATTTAATTTATTCTCTTACTAAACAGGCCCTACAACCTTACAACAAAACTTAGACTAAGACTGATTACAAAGTCAAAATCGTAATATTTGAATACATTGGACGGGCCGGCATTGTTGTCGATTCTGTTTTCTGATTTTCTAAACTTAACTAACTAAAATTGTAACCGTACTTTTCTAATGAATTAAATTACAAAGGACCGCGATAATTTTAGTTAGCTAAGTTTAGAAAATGCTACAACAGAATCGACACCAATATAAAAGCTTTAACGTCACAAATACTTTATGAAAAAAACTCGATTGATATTTTAGATAACCTGTATTTTATCTCTGACAATCTGATCTGATAATAATACTTTCTAATATCATTAATTAGTCATACGATAGTTGATAGTACGATAGTTTTCTATATGTTATTTATTTTATTTTAGTTTCTTAGGAAAACAAACAGTACTTAAAAGCTAATAACTATTCTAAAGATATAACTAAGGACTATTTACATGTTTCTGCATATTGTGTCTAAAGCATGTATGTTGATTGACAGCCATGCTAGGCGGTAACGGATTTATATAATTTATTTAAATTATATTCAGATTTTATTTACTTAATTAAAAATCAGAGAACATAATGAAAAACAAATTAGATAAAAATCTTCGAAATTCTAATTTCCTGACCTTTATTTCCTTGTCATATTTAGTAATTAAAATTAAAATTGAAAAAGTATTGTTGAATTGCAAAATCTGCTAAATACTTTGTTTTATGAGTAAAAAAATTCTATGTAATTAAATTAAGTTTGCACAATACAGCGGCCAACTCGAAATTAAATAATTTAATTAGATACTTGAGAAGGTGTATAAACACAAAATATTTACAAAAACCTAAAATTTCTAGGAAAGTATTTTTATTTTACGCTTGAAGCCAAAGAAAAACTTTTGTAAAGTTTTTATTACAAACATTGACCTACGCTTACATTTTTATTGTAATGTAACTAATTACTTAGTATCTAAAATAACAATGCCTTTTCTTGTATTTCTTGTCTTTGTTCAAAACATTACTTACATTCAGTAACGTTAGCCTTTGAAATCAATGCTTAGTTTTAACTGTTTCTCATCTGAGTGAAACTTTATGAGATCATATTAATCTCAAGTCTCTGACTCATCACACAGATCTCTCGATCGCTTACCAAGCCCTACATAATTTACATAACAGGACGGCAAGCGTCGAAAGGATAGATATGATTAAATAAAGAGATTTTTTACTTTGACTTTGAAGCACGATTACTCTTAAAAGCGACAAGCGATAATTGTGTCAAATTTCTTATAGCTTCGGTCGGTATAGTCGGTGATAAGTGATAACTAAAAGTCCAGTGACCAGTAATTTGATGATCAAAAAGGGGGTTACCTGGAAAGTTACCTGGGAGTTTTGGAAATTGGAAATAATAATCATAGATTTCAACATACATAAAATGCGATCTGTCACTTTAGGCGGACAGTTTTGTGTGACAGATGGGAATAATCCGAGCATTCATGGACATTTTTATATAAGCTAATTTTGAACCACGAAATTTGTTACGATACATCGCTTTTGTCTGCTAAAAGATCTGTTTATCGTGATCGTATCGCGATGTTATATTGCCATGTTGTATAAGATTCTTTACAGTGCCTGTACCGTTCTGAACAGGAACTATTCATGATCGGGGTAATGCATATCTTGGCGCCTGCACTATCCATCGATCATCGGATATAAGAATTGGTTCTCTGTCTCGGCAGACTCGTTTGGTTTTCTGGCGTGAGTCATGGCGAATAGAGTCTAGATAATAATAAACGACTTTATTGGCACTTGGAGCATTAACTGCAGAAAATAGTCCGTATAATTGTAAAAAAAAAACAAGTATTTTTTTTTAATAAATTAAGTAACCAACTTTTATAAAGCCAACCGAATGAATTATCAGTTTGGATATTTGAATATTTGTGGGAGCATCACGCCCAAAAAACCGAATCGATCAGGTCATATTCTAAACAAATAGGAATAAAAAAAAGTAAGTAATTTTCACATTATATTCTGCCTGCGAAGAACACAACCAAAATAATTAAACTCTATAACTCCAACAACAGAGCTTCCAAGTCAATGTTCAGCATCAGAATTCTATACTATAAGGACTTTATTATGTACTCGTACCTGCGTTGCAATATGCATCGTGCCCCTCAAGACGACAAGGTAAAGCAATCTGGTGTACTGTTATAGAATATTAAGTCATCTTTAATGTATACGAACGGGGAAAATCGTCTATTACGTATCGAAATATCGATATTTGACACGTAGGCATTGTTCATCACTGTTACATTTTAGGATGTTCTAGGTCGTTTCTTTGATAACACAAATGAAGAGTTATGACAACCGGACAATGTTAAAATGGGAACCACAGAATACTTATGTATAATGTAACCAAACTCGTGATGTAATGTAATTAAATCAGTCACTATTCAGTGCCACTGGAATAAGGTCATCTAAACCTAAAAGGAGAGAATATTTTTCTTGTAATCTCCGAACAAATCCAATCAGATCCGAATAATAATATACTCGTAATGTCAATAATATAGGTACGTGTAATCTGATAGGAGTCGAGAAGGAACCAATTTCCTACCCTGTTTGCTATGTCGAATTGTCGACCGAAGGAAAACTCATTAAGTGAGTAAATAGACAGGCATTTGCCTTAAAAATATTGTGTTTATATAGTAGTAGTTCTTTTGAATTTAAATAATGAATCAATAGAATCAGCTGCCTCACGCTCAATTATTATACCAAAACTATTCTGACAGGTTTGTGCTCTTGTCTTATCTCTTTCTTATTTCCATAACCCGGCCGTTAAATTACTAGTCAACTGCAATTTTCCTGTTAAAAACACACAGACGTGCAAATTACTTCATAAAATCCTCGGAGATAGGTTACGGCGCCAGTGGTCATAAATTTTGTACGAGAAAACATTAAAATCTCGTTAAAACGTTCCCAGCATTGGTGTTCTGAACCTAGCGTGAGCCAGGAAGTCCAGTGGCAATTCACTTGAAGGATAAAGCGAGGAAATTAGATGATTCTTCATGATTTGAGTCCTTAATTGAGTAATTGAATCGGTCTACTGCTTTGAAAAGTCCGAAATGTAATTTCTTGCAAACCATGTACCAATATGATGTAATAATCCAATCTAAGATTAGAGAAGATGTGTTACAACTTACAAACAATGTATTGTCGACACATAAATAACTAATTTTATAATTTGGAGTCAGCTTATCCAACGGAATTATAATTTAGGACCAATATAAAATACAACAACTCCATCTGCACTTGCAAATTTGTAATTACCTTCGTTATAATGTTTATTTTGCTCACTGTTTTGTTACATAAGTAGTTAGGTACTACTCTTGTATTACAATTGTATCACAAAAGGGTGAGTTGCACCATCTAACGTTAACGTCAAATTGTTCAATGGTCGTCGAACAATTTGATGGTGCGTGAGTTGCACCTAAGTATTTTTAAGTTTGCAATTATTGTTCCACCTCATGTCAAGCAATGAAATAAATAAACTTTAATAAACTTTAAACTTTAATAAACTTATATTTACCTGTACTCTACAAAATTGAATAAATATAAAAAAACACAATTGGACTAGTTTATTACACTGATCATATTTTGGCTTTATTAAAATCGATCAACTTATTGAGCATAGAATCCGAAATCTGACAGTTTATTAACACTTTATGAAACTAGTGAAACTACGAGGTGGAAAGCAACTGCCAGAAGCAACAAGTGATTCCACTCAATCGGAAGAAAGGGGAGAGACCCCATTTATTCAATTGAATAGAATCACTTTTTTACACACTTGCTCCCGTACTGTTGGTAAACACTGATGATGGTTCCAATTACCTAAATGCTTTGATAACATTGAGTTGGTACACTTGGTACTTCGAAAGTAGAATAAAACATCAATAAAACCGTTTAAAAATAGGACTGCATTTGATAAACAAACGTTGAAATAACATAACATGCCAACTTTTACAGAAATACCCATTTCGGAAAACATCTAGCGAACAACGTGTTCAAATATGAAGATAAAATATTATACTCCCGTGAATAACAAGGCAGAGATTTTCTTAGAAATGTTAAAGAGGGAAATACAGAATCTATTCATTAATAGTTACGGGGAAAACAGCTCACTGGAAAGTCGAGATGTCATGCGTGCCAATATAAAATATTAACTAGATGATGGATCTATTAACATGGGTGTGATAAAAGAATACAATAGACCTAAACAATGGCAGCGACAGTTTTGGGTACGATGATAACACAAAGGAAAATGATAGACCTTGAAGAACAATACCAATCTACAAGGAAAATTAAATGACCATGGCTTATATTTTTGGTTGTGTTGTCCATGGGGCGTGTTATTGATGTGTCACTGGCAAAAATCATCTGGGTTGTTTACAACCGAGAATGAGAGATGTATTTGACAAGATCGATATCTTTGCACAGCTGGGCAGTGTACACAACCCATCGCAAATATCAAAGGCAGTTATTAATACCAGTATTGGATTGAACCTCGTCGTCACTTGGCCTATGCCACTTCAACTAGGCTTGCACATTAATAAAATAACCTTTCCTTGGTGCCAAAATCCGAGCTGCGTGCTGGTCAAAAATCGTCATATCTCGCGTCGTGTCCGGTTTATTTTTGAGACGTACGCACTATTGACTTTTGTTGCCCCTTTCCATATATATAAGGCGATATTCATAATTCATCTCGCCGCATCATCGCCAAGATGAAGAAGTCCTAGCTTGGCATCAGTACGAAACCTACTGTTATCTATTCTGTGTTACTACTGCGGCCGGTCAGCTAAGGAATGCAGGCAAGGTCGTGTACGTTCAACGCCCGAGCGACTTAGCGCCAGAGATTGATACCTGTGCGCTAGCTAGTCTGTATGAGGTAATGTGAACATAAATAAGTCTAAAGAGAAAATACTTTGAGTTACTTAGCTGACTAGATATTAAACTGTTGACTGCCGACAACATAAAAGATAGACACGAGTTATAAAGAAAATTGTAATTGACTTCAAGGCTGTTGATGACAATGATGAAAACCACTTTTAATTAACAGATGTTCTAATTAAAAGTAAGACTCAGTATCTATGCTAGCAATGATGATATGTACTCGTGATAAAACGCAGATGTAAGTATACTATTTATGAATTTATTTGTTCTATATTAAAATAACTCTATATTCGTTACAATAAGTGTAAATAGGTTCGGTTATTATGTTGAGCATAAGGTATTTGAGCCTAATTTAGGTTTGGATTGTAAGTACCTAGTCAAACAAAGATGAAAAATGGTAGTTGATTGGTATAAATTATTTTTACAATCACGTTTCTATAAAAAAAATTATATATATTTTTTACCACTAGTTACTGTAGAGTCGTTCAATAAAGGCGGACAAGCAGCTTTATAATACCAAAATCTTACAGCAAAATCTGAAAGATGTTTTTTTCTTGGTTCAACCTTGAAAATTGCATTGAGATGGTCAAGATTGACTTGACCGATAGTGAACCCATAGCTAGATGTTTGCATTTATAACTAGCACTTTACAAATTTATGAGTATAGGTAGCCACAGCCGGTGTCTTGCGTCATTAGTTAGACGATAGCTTACAATTTACGTCTATTCTATATCTCATACTGTACCGACTCTTTCTTGGCCGCCCTATGCAAGGCCAATGACTTTGAAAAGTCTCACGATCTGACTCTTGAAACTTTGGTTAACATATGAATATGCAAGTATTTTTAATATTTTCACAATCTATCAAGCTTTCATCATCATTAAACGGAAATATTGTATGACAAAGAGTTTATGACATTCATAAGTTACGTACTTATATAATAAATATTTAGTATCAGGTTTTTCTTGGCGCTGTTTGGTTAAATACCATTAAAATTTACATAACACGACATTTATTGATCAAATCTCTATACCCATATCCGCAAACAAAACAAATAATAAAAAATACTATACCAAAACATTTTCTAACGAGTGGGCAATTCATCAAGTACTTCCACGGCGTGTGGGGGGCTTGTTTTTTCTTCTTACACCGCCTATGGGAGGGATGGTGGCACCGCTCAGCGGGCTTGCCGTGCTTCGTGAACATGCCGAGCAAACCCACGCGCTTCCATACACCGTCACATCACTGGCACAGGTAACACTAAACTGACACCGACAAAACACTGCACTGCCTTTCACTAGCACAAATCACGCATAAACCACTAAATCAAACTCATCCGTAGCCATCACAGCAAAACACTACATGGGCGTCGAATTCAACTGAAAAGAAAAAAAAGAAAAATTGTAGTTTTAGCCTCGTACTACTGAGGCGAACAAAAAAAGAAATGAAAACGGAAAAGTTATTGTTAATTTCCGCAGTTCCTTGTCTCGATTTTTAATAACTTACAAACATGGTAATAAAAACCACCTTTAGTTCTGTTACGTTACGGCACAAGTTTGGGTTCATCATTTATATCATCAAAAAATTTATTGACTTGACAGATCGCAGAACCGAAATCTTAGAAATGATGACGAACCGGGTGCTCTGGGATTCTCATTTCTGGATAATAGCTCGCACCGAGTAAAGTAATGCGAGAGGAAAAGCAAATGCTGCAGTAAAATAAACAGCTAGCCTAATATTTGTATCTTTCAATCGTCAGTCGGACGAAAGTGATGCATATCAGATAAGGACTAGGGTCGATATTATTAGACAGTATTGTTGGACAGTTACTTGGATTAGATTAACATACGCATCGACAAGGCATCCACGATGTTCGGGAAGCTTAGTGCAAGAGCATGGTACAATAAAAATCTGTCCGTAAAAACCAAGATAATCATCTACCAGTCATGTATCTTGAGAGATACTCTTGTATGGAGGGAACCAGGACGTTTTAAGCATATGCCAAACAAGAGCGGAAAGCGAAACTGTCTTCGTCGCCTCGTCGTCTGTTTTAGACACTCGTGGGATCGAGTTACAATTTAAAAGGTGATCAGTATCGCGGGATCCCTCAGCTGCCCAGCATTACAGCCATATTGAAACAGAGGCGATTGCGTTGGTTAAATCACGTGCAACGGATGGAACCTTCACGTCTCCCCAAGAAAACTCTTCTTGGAAAAATCACGGGTGCTAAATCACCAGTTGGACGTCCAATGTTGAGATTTAAGTAGTGCTAACCGGGCATGCTTTCTTTTAATACAGACCCCGGTTAACAGGGAGAAAACCTCAAATGACCGTGATCTCTGGAGAAAACTATTTCAGATGGAGTTTATGATGATGACTTGGACAGTATGGAACTATTAAGGATTGACACCTCAGTCACCTCTGCCGACAGTTGTGATTAACTCTATCATAAGGTCTATGAAAACCGGTCCTCACAGGATGATTCGACTCATTTGAATTTGTTCTGCTCAAAGCGGTCACAGACCGGGTGCGGAAGGTCAAGGCACTAACACACATAAAATGTGCACATACATAAACCTACACACACACACACAAAGCCAGTATCAAAACAAGGACAACCTTATCGCTCTTCCGTTTACTTTATGAAAGCGTGTTGCTAATATGAGACCATTCAAAGGTACTTGTTTCTTATGTGTGTGTTGTCACTTTATGCCATTCTTATTAGTATTGGTAGCACATGTATTTTAATCTGGTATCTGTATACTCTGCTATTTTCGAGCACTAACTTTACCTATTTCAATTAGCCTCTTTGTCTGCCTGCTCTATAAATATAAAACGTATCATGTGACTTATATTCTGCCCATGTGACTTGATAGTTGAACCAGAAAGCACATTATCGACCCAAAATATCAGGCTATACATTTTAATTAAAATCATCATGATAAGATACCGGCCTACCCTAGCGAGAGTGATTGGATTTCAATCCACCACGCGGTCCAATGTAGATTGTTTGATTGAAGGCACATGTTTTTCAGTTCTTTAAATTTTTATAATACACTAGCAGTCTGTTCCAGCTTCGCGCGGGTGCAATAAAACCGCACCCGTTCGAAGCCGGGGTGGGGCACTAGTAATAAATATGACCTATGTGTAATATCAGACCAGTAGTTTTTGAGTTTATTCGTAATAAACAAAAATACAAAAATACAAACATACAAATCTTCTCTTTTTATAATATTAGTATAGATAATGCCTGTTTCTTCATGATGATATTTTTCGCCGTATGAAAGCATTATCGTTGTGCACATAATAACATTTTCAAATAGAAAAATTCATCAACCCAATACCACAACTTTTCGAAGTTATGGGTGTTACCGCTACACCTCTAACTCTTAATAGAAATGGTAGCATTATAATGGCTAAAAGCAAACCCTTAAAGAACCGCCTTCTCGGTGGTATGACGAGTATACATGTACATTACGTTGAGTGCAAAAAACCGAAGCAAATACGTGTTTCTACGAAGCCCTTACCGTTTTAGGGAGTCACCACGTCATAATACCCTGTAGGGCTCGTGAGCAACGTTTTTGTTGCTTGTTTAGTTAAGGCAAAGTTCTCTTACAGTCAGTTCGTTCGTATGAGTTAGTGGCCAACTCTGGTGACAGAATTTCTAGGCCGCCCGAAGGCATCTGTCATGACCTAACAACTTTGAAAAAGCCGGGAAAGACTGCTTAACGTGCCCTCCGAAGCACGGGAGCGCTCAGTTCTCTTACTCAGTAAAGATGGTTAATGTGAGCTAGCGAATCTATATAAATATTTACATCTAATATTTATTTTAGCCTGAATCATCCCGCTGCGCTGCAAGGCTATTGCAATTAAATGGAAATTAAAATTGAAAATATCATAATTTAACATATCAATTATTACAATTTTAATGCTATACTTACTTTTTTATTCCATATTAACAACTCAATATTATAACTTTTTTATTTGTAGGCTCTCTCCTTTCCGCATTTGAACTAAGTACTACCACAATATACAAAACGAAGCTTTAGAATAGTTTGGTCAGATTTGGAGAGATATAGTTTTAACATTCACGATCGGTGACACTTTTAAGCTATGATTTAGGTTTTCAATTGCAATAACTCACGCGCGCTCTTGAAAAAAGTATTGTTTGGTAAAGTTTGTAAGAAAAAATGTTTGGTGAGCATGTGAGCACCGGTGGTCTAGTGGTAGTGACCCCGCCTTCCGATCCTAAGGTGGGTTCAAACCCGGTCGTGAACCAATGGATTTTTCTGTTTGAAAAATTTACGTGCGCAAAAATTTACGTGCTCTCATACGGTGAAGGAAAACATCGTGAGGAAACCGGCATGTCCAAGAACTAAAAATTCAAAAGACATGTGCCATCTACCAATCCGCATTGGGTCCGCGTGGTGGATTAAGACCCAATCACTCTTGCCTGAGAGTAGGCGTGTCCCAACAGTGGGAACATTAGAAGGCTGTCATGATGAGCATGTGTGTGAGTACGTTTGTTACTCAATCACGCCGTTACGTCTGAACCGATTTGGATATTTCTGGATTTGGAATAAAAGATAGGATAGGACTTTTTATCCGGATACGAGTTTAGTTTGTAGTAGGTACGAAAATAAGCACACTCATGGCTGTCAATACCTATGACAGATGAAGATGACAATGAAAAACTTGAAGAAGAATTCCAGCAACAAATCGTGAGTCAGTAGGTATACCAGAGAATTTAGATTATGTCGTAGGTACGATAACCTATACTTGAAGACTAATAGACTTGAAGACATGTTTTACGTATCGAGCGACAGTGTACTTTCTCGTGTAGGCATATTTAAAGAAGATAGTTGAAAATGAACTGATTTAATTGTTAACGAAACTTTTACTTATTTCTTTACAATCTTACATAGGTGCTGGTCTCCCATATGGCAACAGTTAGGTTCGCTCCTTAAGTGCAAACAGCTCATGCATGACTCACTGTTAACCAAATAGGGAACTTGACCAAGACCCGCAATGCACTTTACCTGTGTTTTATCTTCCGAACAACTATACATTTCTTTTATACTAGGGGTAAATGAATGAGTTATTGGCTGGCAGTAGTTATTGGCTACTTCATACTCAAACACTTCTTAAAAGCTACTGATGCTAAGTGCAATATCTCCCTTCATTCTAGAGAATAGTTTACATATTTAGCTTTAATATTAGTGCCGATTTGTACCACCTTTCGAATAATTTCGTATAAAAAAAATCATAAATTATTGACAATCGGCAATCCGGCTACTATGGTGGGGTTTTGTTGTGAAAACGGTAAGCATTGCGTTTGACTACAATTCGAATGAAACTTGTCTCATACCTCATATCTCTGTAGTTGATCCATATTTCGTTAGTATTTAAGTTATTTTATCTTAATTTAAATGTATTTTATTATTTTTTTACTTTAAAACATTAAATTATGGTATAGCCAATAACAGAAACGAAAACTAAGTTTTAAGTTACTGACCATACATGTACATTACCCGCCAGTCACCTACGAATTCAATTTATAATTTGTCAAATTTGGCGAAAATGGCCTTCTTCCGCCAATCTGACGTTTGCTGAAGAGCACAGCATAGATGGCCAGTTGAGTAACCACCGCATGCAGAGATCAGTTCAAGATCCGATGGCCTGAAATAAACTTGTGCCGAAACCGATACAAATTCATTTTGTCTGGTGAACTTTATACTGTAATTATTTATACAAGGGCTTCGAAAAGTTCGTTTATACCAGAGCTAAGAACTCGATAATTATGTTCCTTGTATTTCTTAAAAAAAATGACTATAATCTGCTGTGTTTCGTAAAAAATGCTACAGCCAATAACTGAAACCAAACATGCCAGTAACTAATTCTGGGGTGCCAGTAACACAATTTTTATTTGAATGAATATAAAAACTTTATAAACAATGTTAATTATTTTTATTGTTAGTAAAATGATATTAGAACTTTTTCCGTCTCCACTAACACCATAAAACATCATTTGGATGACGCCTAAAGAAACTATAGCAATTTAAATTGACCAAGGTGCTTAAGTAGCCAATAACTGGTGCTTTTACCCTAGTTTCTTTTTTATACAAGTACTGCGGCTTGCGGCCATCGGCCGCATTACACGGAATGAGCTCTATCCTCTTTGTGCAAACCGCAAGACACATTGCTCGGAAAAGGTTTCATTCATTTTCTATAAGCCGCAAGCCGCATTGCCAGAACCCCATGGTATACGTTTGCACCATTGAGTTGCCCCATGGACGTCTAGAAGAAATGTTTTTTTTATTTTATTTTGAATAGTCGAGCGTTTGGCTACTATCCCATCCTGACGCTGTGACTGCGGCCTAAAATGGAGCACTCTTCGCTAGATAGACTCCATTTACTCTCGATAAAAAACATTCTAAATTGTACTGTTCCGTTGACCAATCAAAATTAATTAAATTAATTATTTAGTCAACTCATCCCGTAGGATGAGTTTAGAGCGGGATGAGTTGACTAAAGAGTCTAAAGAAAGACCGACGCCAGTCAACCGCAACAATCAGTATTTTAAATGAGTACAAATTGACCACATCGCTAAAGTATGAATGAAGAATGTGTTGTGTCAAAACCTCTTTGGTCATAATAACATAACTCATGAGGTAGACAAACAAAAATAATTTCAAATTACCCATGAGACTAAAATTAATATAACATGGATTGACGTCATATTCAATAGATCGCAATGCAATTATGTGATAGCTCCCTAAAGACTCCTAACCGACCCTTGAACTGGGTCGGTTATTACGGGCACGCAAATTGAGTTGGCTTTCAAAGCGAGTGGATTATTTTGCAATTAATGACTGGGTTTAGGCGACCATACTTTCAAGGGTCATTTAGTTTTGTGCCTCTGTTTTTTACAGCCAGACGCTTTTGGAATTATATCAGCTAGACTATTTCTAGCAAACGAATACTGAATTAGATATGCCAGAGGTATCTTTCGAGCTATTTAATTCATCTGTCTGTTTTACTTGGTTAATTAAATACATTTTCTTCTTAGTCAAAGCCTATAATGTTCATATACTTTCAGCTCATAAACGGAAACGTTATAAAATATCCCTGCTCACAATATTAGGGAGCATAAGTAAAGCTTATTTACTTAATTATTTTGAGTTATTTATTGCTGAGCTATCCCTCAAATCAAAGGGCGACTAAGGCGAAAATTTGATTATCATTTAGGTAAGTACAATGTTTCGTTCCATACTTTCTTAGTTCCAAAGAATATCAAGAAAAGTACATTCGACATAACGACAGCTGTTTTGGCTGAGTTATTGACGCTCATCGCTCGTGTAAAACTGACCATGGCGTCAGGGGGTGTCAGGGGGTGTTAGGTGGTGTCAGAGTAGGGGTCAACGAGGGAGATATTCATTCATCTGAGGCGTGACGTCACGTGCGAGGTCGTGCCCTCGTGTTGCCGAGAGAATAAGCTGCGACAAAAGTGACGCGAATATCAACATAACTTTTCACACAAGGCTCTCCGAAATCCATTTCAGGTTTCAGTTGATTGCTTTCTTGGCTCTTTTCGCTTTGTAAGTCTAAGCGAAACAGCAACTTTCTCGAGTCGGCAACAGAAAACTATTGATACTTAAGTACCTACGCAATTGTATTTTGCATGACGTTTAGATTGAACCACAAGAAAATTGTTAGGTTTTTTTAACAATTAAGTCATTTAGTATAGGTACCACCTACTTAGTTAGGGAACAAAGAAATGCTTACTTCATTTCTTCACTTCGCTTTGTTCACTATACTCGAATCTAACTTTTATATTACACCACACCTGACGCGAATAGTACGCGAATTTCTACAAAAAAAAATTGCAAGTAAGTACATAATTAGGGTAAATACACTAGAGCATTACTATTTAACCATTTAACTAATCAAAACAATCATTGTTTATAACTGACTACACATAATATTGGTCAGTCAAGCTGGAGTTTCTCAAATAAAACGGTTGTAAGTAACGTAACGTTATAACCATAAGCGCAATATACAACCTTAACGTAATAGACATAGAGGTAATTTCTCCGCTTTATAACGGCTAACCCAACTGGCACTTCTTATGAAACCAAATCTCACAACGTCACTATCAGCGGGGTTCTCCCCCATTTATGATCGCTTTTCCGATACCCATCTCACAGAAGAAGACATAGTAGGCAAAGGAAGATATACGAGATTTAGTATTCACGAATCGTCCGAACCACAAAAATGGTTACGAATGTCAGAATGGGCCTGAGGGTTCTGCAATGTTATCATGTCGAAACCAGAATTTTAAAATTCCATGTATCACAATCAATCTCTTCACTTGTGTCATTATTCTTTATCACTTTAATCGCTACTAGTGATTTGTTACGTTAGAACTATCTATGTATGAAAAGTTTACCTTCGCTGGTGCTAAAATCAAAGCAAAATGTCAGCTTGAACTACAAACATTGAAAGATTATAATATTTTTGAGCTAAACTCTATTTAACAGTGCTCCTGAAAAGGACATACGAGGCATTTTTATTTTAATCAAGGAACCATGAATCAAAAAACGCGAAGCGGAGTATATCCTGAGTTTTATCAGACTAATGCATTTATAATGTTCTTTAAATGCAGCCGTCGACGGCGGATACCACGAGTCAGCTGGTTGCGCCAAACTACGTTACGGTATAAACATTTATTAAGGTTGGTTTGCACATGAACATTATTTAAACTTACCCTACCTACGGGATGAGTTTAGTTAGTTTAGTTTTTCACTAACTCGCTAATCACAGCGATTTGTCAAAGCACGAAATACGAGATTTAACGAAACGATGGCAAACGACGAATCACAATAAAAAAAATACAAAAATTAAGGGAAAGCTACTGCCAAGCTAATCTAAAATCTGTAATTATCTAACCCCTTGTCCTGTTATCTGTTGTGAACAAACAAACTCACTCAAGAGAGTGGCGGCGCCGGCGCCTCAAAATGTACCCACATTATCGTGTGCTTTGTCGCAACTCACCGGTTTCGCCACAATAAAACATACAAACCCGATACAAATCTAAACCCAACCGCATCGCAAAGCAATAAAGTAAGGGGCGCTGCACACTTAGCGGGCCGGCATTAATCGGCACTGCGATGCAACAATCGAATATAATGGTAGATAAATGTTCGGGAAAAAGGTCGCTCGGATTGCTTGCCGAAAGAACTCAATCGGCACCAGTCGGGCCAGCATTATCATTCAACAAATATTATCGACAAATCTGCCGGCCCGCTTAAATAGCCCGAATAGACTGCCCGATCGGCACTAGCCGAATAGTGTAGTAACTGCTTTGGGCCGGCCTTGCCGTTCATTAAGCACTGTCGAACCGAATATGCCGACACGCTTATGTGTAGCGCCCCTAATGCTATAGCGTTCGTAATGATAGGTGAGGGCGTATCGGCTGCATTAATGAGATGTGGGCTCACGTGTGGTCCGTGCCGCGAATAGTGCTTACGATTTATAAGGACTCTATGGCCCATTTATAATTTAGGAACAATGGTGGTCTGGTCTTTTGTAACACGTTATTGGAGCGTGAGCGGATTGAATTGCGCAGCTTTGTCTGCTGGTTGTGAAATTTGGGGCCCGTGTGAGCATAGGACACGCCTATGCTTAAATAGGCCCCGAATTTGACACACTATTACAAGAGAGATAGAGTTTAACGATCCCGTTCCCGCATCCACAAACAACTCTTAATTTTTTATTTTAGCCAGCTGGTCGCATCTCAGCTTTAGTCAACTCAAGGGTACAACACTTTTCTGACGTATATTAGTATTATTTCTTACGTCACAAGTTCATGGTTAAGCCTCACTGGTCTTAGGAAGAACTTCTGCTAACTCGACTACACTGCAGCAGAGAAAATCTCATAACATAATTGAGAATTAATTTTAAATTCGTTTCAATTCTTATGCCAACGACATAAAAGTGACCTGACGACGGTCTTCTTATTGAACAGTCTCTCTACCTATGCTTTAGTGTGATCATATTATTATTTAGTTAAACCCTGCGAATCCTCGTCACGCATACCACGTAACCAAACGAATCCCAAAAGCCTGATACAGCTTCAACCTAATCAGAATATGGGATGAAAATGACAAAAGAAGGTATCCAGGCTAATTTACGACTTTTACAAAGCCTTTCGAGTTCCCCCAACACAAGTATGATACAAGTATGTTATTTTAATTGTGGTACAAATAGCTTTAATAAAAAATGTCTGAGCATGGAATATGTCAGATTTCATCAAAATCTACAATATTAACAATTAAAAATTCTTCTGCAAACCTCATTTAGGTCCAGTCCAGTCAGACTAGTGATAATAATTTAAAAAAGTAAATTGAAATGGACTTAGTTGTACAAAAAACGTATTACTTGGAGCTTTTCTAGAGGATCTCCCTACACCCTGGAGAACAAACGCCACAGGTAAATGGACCTATCTCAAAAACAAATTCCTACTGGAAAACCGGGATAAAGCTAGCATGACTAGATTTATGAGGGAATTTCGCACCTTTATATTCTTGTTCTTTAGTATGACAAGAGTTTCTTTAGAAATAATAGCAGTGGTTTGTTTAAGCATCGAAATAATATGCTATCTATGTAGAAAAGCCAGAAAGCCTCGCGTTTGAATTCTTAGTAAGGATTCTAAGCACTAACTAACTCATACAGTTGACATCGTTTTAATGGTGGATCATAGATTTTCGACTTCTACTTCTTCTCACATCTCTCCAAAAAAGAAAAGAAAGATAGCTTTACCCAAAACAAAACCTAAAAAAACCTACTCTTAATCACCGGGGAAACAAAATACCTAGTCAAATACAAATAGCAATTTGTTTTGTTTCCTTGTTGTAACAATAGTGGCAATCCATTTGGTCATTGACACAGCATGGGGACAAAAGCAACAATAGTAATTACTATTCCAGACGAGTCGTCTTCGAAGGTTGTTCACCCGATGAAGAATTAATGGCACGTCTTAAGCACTAGCGCTTAATACTTCGTGGTCTTTAATCTATGCTCCATCAAGGGACAACGCGTAAACAATGTTGTTATAACTTTAGTTCGATACAACTCTATTTCAACAAAACATAAACTGATGTTTACTGTATCTGTCAGGAGTACCAAGGGAGTTATTAGGCTAAAAGTACTAAAATGTTTTAGCACGTCTTGTTCGGACTACGTATTTGTGCAGAGCTAACAAAAGTGCTACGGCGAAACACATTGCAAATTCTACTTTAATTCAACTGGTCAAAATTAGAAGAGAAAGTGCCATAAGGTACGAATTTTGGAAGATTAGTTTCATGATGGCGATCAGACCGCTGCTGCTGGTAAATACATGTGTATTACACTCATCCAACAAGCAAAAAATACAATACCTTTTTTTTAATCGGCGACTTCACCATCACGATTTTAGTTTCCAGTTCCACATACATGATAAACTGACATACAGAGCACAGCCCACAATCGCTGAGTTGAAATTTTAGAGGGTGTGTTTCTTGGGAGTGTTCTAAGTAAGGAATGTTCAAAATTATATTCTAAAATTAGGTAAAGTTTATAAAAGAGTGATGAATTTCTCAGAAACTAAACATAGTTAATATGCAAATTATTCAGACAAAATATACAATAAAGCGTGTCAAGAAAATATTTTTTAAAAATTTTCTCCAAAAAAACTTTACCCACATAGTTTTTGGGTCCTCTATATAAATTAAAGACGCGGTAGGAGTCGCGAGCATAATGCTTATAAATAAAAAATCCATCAATATCTTATTCACTTTACAAAACGAAATCGCGATTGAAATTTAATATTCATAGGCTTCATCGAAATTGAATTTTTCCAATGCGTTTCAAGGTTACACGTGCAAGTTTTTTAAAAAGCCGAGGTTATGCGCATGAGGATAAATATTTTTCATTGTAGTGCTATCATGCAAAAAATAAAATAATAAAACAGCTAAGATTGTTCCTAAACATTTTTTTGAAGACACCGCAGAATATCAGAAGTATGTAGAGATATTTCTAGAAAAAAATGCAGTAACATGCAACAAACTAAATTGCGTTTCCAAGTAGTCGGCCGGAGGGGGCGGGGTATCGCACGCGAGCTAATAATTATTGCAGCTCTGCAGCCATTAAGAGGCGCCAGATACACGCAGGCATAGTAAGAGTCTCTTTGATATACGGTTCTTCAACATTATACACTTTCCCAGCTCGCCTCACGCAAACAAATACACATTTCCATGGATCCTAGGAATCCAGTGTGTGAGTGTAGAAGTAGGTGTGCACGACACCCGTGGTTAAGTCTAGTGTTTCACACCTAGAGTTCCCAAAGGTTACGATCCTCTACTTCTAGAAGTATTTTTTTTCTACATTATCATACTTAGTACGACTTTTCTATGTTGAACGGCCGGAGCGTCCGAAAGTTACGTATTATATTTTGTTTGATCTTTTTTTTAAAGCTGTAGAGTTTTTTGCAAGAGACCTTTGACCGTCCGTATTTGCATCTTTTTTTACCTTCGAACCCTTGCTTCAAAGAGTTTTCTGAGGTTTTATACCAAAACAAAGTTAAAAAGGCTGTGAAACCTATCAGCGACTTGTACGCCACATAAAGATAAAACCTTTTGATGTCGCACTAGTTCTTACACCATAAATTTTTCCACTGGATCTTCAAATTTCATCATTCAGAGTGCCAGAGCAAACATTCTGTGGAAAGCTACGAACAATATAACAGTATGGGTTTGCGTGACTTGGTATAATTTACTGTTTACTGTACATTTGCCTTAGATGTGCTATGGTATTAAATAGAAAATGTTGACATCTATGCTCACGCATACACGGAGGACAAAACGTGTAAGTAGTTATTGTAAAATTATTAACTGTTCGTCGAATCATCCAGTTCCTCGAATGTACATTCGTAATAATTCGTACATATAACTCAAAACAACGTGCTCGAAATACAATCCTAAGGACAGATTGGCCGTAGCGTGTCATATTGCAAAAAGTTGCACCATGGGTTATTTTTAATGAAATTTTTGTTTCAATCTGTTTACGTTGCGATATGATAAGTAATCGCTATCGCACATTGAGTGTACATTATATTCAGACTATAGTGGAATGCCCCGCGACTTTGTCCGCGCAGACTTTACCAATGCAAACTTATTCCTTTGCGCCGCCGGCGCCGGCGCCGTCTTAAGAATTTTAAGAATTTTTAAAAATGAAGCTCTCACTGACCTATGATTTAGGACCTGTGTGTTGATTGTTAGTCGGTGAGCCAGTAACGCATCGATTATATAATATATTTAGATAGGATAAACATGTTGTAGTGTCCATTGCGGCACTAGTGTATGTTCGAGATATCGCCCACTTAATAAACGGGCAACAGTCACTACGTCCTGACTATACTAGAATTTCCTGTATTGAACGAGAATGCAATATTATAATAATATTCGAAATACCTACCTAATTTTCCTGACTTAAATCAGCTTCACTACAAAAATATTAACCTTAAAAACTAGTTTAACCGGAAAGCCAACATAAATGCGCAATGCAAGTAAAATTTGTAAATAAACATTAGATTTTGAACCTACGTATACTGTAACCGTACCGCATTGAGACTGAAAAAGTTTACGAAAAGCTTTTTGATTTTTTTTGCATTATCTGTTATAGCTACGTTATCTACCATGAGTGGTATATAGGAAAAGGAGATGTAAGCGTAACATAAAATCGGTTACAAAACAGTTTGTAACAGAATATCCAAAACGGGCCATCAAAAATAGCTTAGAGATCATCAACGCAACGTTGCCCTGAAATTCTGTATCAATATTTACAGTGTTGTTGATAGTAAAAGTTAATCGTTCAGACAATTATGCCCAGAGCCAAATTGTCAATTATCGTTTGCTACATTGTAAAGTACCATTAGCACGAGTAAGTAATGTCCTCACATTTAGCCCTAGCACAAAAAAATCTATTCACATGGTAAACGTATCGTCAGCTCTCAATTCATCATCATCAATTATCGATTAATACACCACTGCCTCTACAGTGCGCAAAAAAATATCATGAAACCCTCATACGAATTTACAATTACTATAACTATACAATAAGAGAAAAAAAAAGTGGGTTATTCGTACAATTTGTGATTCGAATGAGCACGGCTATTAAAAACCATTTCCGCCGTCAAAAAAAAAAAAAGGGATCGCGAAAAATTACACAACGTCAAAAAATACAAATCGTCCTCGTCTGAATGAGCTGTAACTTAGGAAACACGCTAGATACGTTTAGCTTTAGCACTCAGTGATAGCTGAGCTGCACTGCGCAGTCCAAACTATACATATATTTATTACCATGAGTTTCAGTGAAACCACTGAAACTAATCGTTTTACAGATCATCAGTCCCAATTCTACAGATTTCCATTACAAATTCACAATAAGGTCGTTTTAGTGACTCATGATAAAACTCACATGAACACAAAACTAATGCTAGTTGATAGTTCGAAGACGTCACTGACCGTAATTGGACTGAAACTACGAGAATTCCTTTCATAGCCGTAGTTAGAGCTAATGTTGTGTGTTTTTGTAGCTCTTGAAATAGTTTATTATTTATTTTTTGCTCAAAATATTCTGGAGAGCTTTCGATGCTCTTGAGGTACAGAAACCTTGCCAGTCTTTTATCAGTCAGTATACTCAGTAAGTATTATGTAGTGCTTTTAAGAAAACTTACAGATAGGTACACAAAACCTATAATATATTTTTTTTTTATACTACTAAAGTGGTAACCAACCGTACGGCCCACTTGATGGTTAGCGGTTACCGTAGCCTATGAACGCATGCCATATCATAGATATCACTTACCACCATGAGACGTTAGATGGAAAGACTCTTGTGCCTGTAATTTTACCGAAAACCATACCCTTCAAACCGGAACACAGCAATGTGAGCATTACTGCTTGGCGGCAGAAATAGGTATAGTGGTCCTTCCCCGGACGAGCTCTATCACAAAGACTCTACTACTCTTAATATATAAATATATAAATAAATACAAATGAAAAAAAAAAAAAAATGCTGGGTACATGTCAGCTGAAGGCCAATTATCCGATACGACCGATATTACGAAGACCGATGTGGCGCAGCGGGCGCAGGTCCGCATGCGACGCAGAGGTTGCGGGTTCGATTCCCGCCTTGGGACAAGTGTTTGTACGATCTACAAATATTTGTTCCGGGTGTTCTGGGTATTTTCTATATATAATAAAAAATATCTATCTATGTATTGTATTGTATTAAATATATATCAGTCATCTAGTACCCATAATACAGCTCTGTTTAACAGCAGCTTACTTTGGGGCTAGATGATGCTGTGTGGATTGTCCAGCATTATTTATTATTATTATTTATTAATTATAAATTTCCTCATAAAGGTTACTAATTAAATGAAAAACAACCCCATCACTAGACCCTACATTGTCATTGGTGCGCAACGAGGAAGAAAAACTTAACATTTATACATACTGAATAAAGTGCACCTAAACGGGTGCGCTACGTGGAAGTACTTTGGTGCGCTTCGTCTTGGTGCTTTTCAGCTAGGTGCGCTACGAGGAATGCCTCGTCAATACCTGATCTGTGCCTTTGAAACTGATGGCGAGAGAGCAAGCGTGATGAAGTTACACAGTCGTAGAAGCTCTCCATTTTTCAGTTCTTGAACAAGCCGTTAAATATTTACATTTGATGAACGAAATGGTGTTTACTTTACATTTTACGCAATCATAATATTTTTCCCACTCGTATCAAATGAAAACATATTTTCCTTTTATCGTGTTGCAAACGTAATGGCTCTTATCTAATTGGTTTGACGCGTAAACGGACTACACAAAACAGCCATTAACCTGGCACCTTACAGAGAGCAATGCACGAAAAAGAGCAGCGCAGACAGAATAGCAGGGTGTTCTACAAGTCTACAATAACAAGTTTTAATTAAGTTAGAGCGAGAAGTCTAATCATAGACTGGATTTTAAGGTAGGTATTAAATTTTTTAAAGGTAAATATCTTTACCATACTGTTATTTAACGCTCGCACATGCGATGTTGATTTACGCAGCGATGCTGCTTCCGTAAAAGCAGAAATTTACTGCAAACAATGAGAAGAAAAATTCGAAATGATATGAAAAAACGACAGTGCTATCCACTAATCCGCATTGGGTGTGAGTGGTGGATTAAAACCCAATAACTCTCGCTTGAGCGTAGTCCAGTCATGACCAGCGTCCCAGCAGTGGGAACATAAGAAGGCTGTCGTGATGAGACCAGAAGGGTAAATCCCGTTACGTAAATTATTATTCATTATCAAGTTCCAATCTCATTATCAAGGCTCGATGTCGTATTATGACACAAATGGTATTCTTGTAAACAAAATCACAAGGTAATTGATAAAATGATATCATATTGTAATGTGATCGAAAGTTGAACGTAGGCAAAATCGGTATTCTGCTAGCCTGACTGACTAATCTTTTTACAATAGCTTATATTGGTATTCTCGTCCTTGTTATAAACGTCAAAATTGAGTTTGAAGGTTGACCGAAAGTAGAATGTCGCGAGATGGTCACGAGATTATACTAAAAATTAAAGCGGACATGAATACAAATTTTCAGCCAATTTATAATTTAATCTCGATTCGGTTAGGTTCATTTTTCGATCTCAGGTAAATACGGGAGTTAGCGTTCTGTTATATCTACGAAAACATTATTTTATACCATTTAAGCCAAGTATTAGCACTCACTCCATGCATGTTCATTATTATCTTATTCCCAGAAGTATCTCAAAGTGACACGTGCCACTTTAATAGCCGTGATGTGTATGTTCAATTTAGGATTACAATACATGAAAAGGCTCATTGTAATCCAAAATTCATCATTCGAATGCCGGAATGAATTCGGAGGCATTAATTATACCGCTTTATACACTAACCGGTGGTCTAGTGGTAGTGACCCCGCCTTCCGATCCTAAGGTCGTGGGTTTAAGCCCGGTCGTGCACTAATGGATTTTTCTGTTCAAAAATGTATGTGCACAATGCCAGTGCTCTCATACGGTGAAGGAAAACATCGTGAGGAAACCGGCATGTCCAAGAACTAAAAATTCGAAAGACATGTGCCATCCACCAATCCGCATTGGGTCCGCGTGGTGGATTAAGACCCAATCACTCTCGCCTGAGAGTAGGTCAGTGTCCCAGCAGTGGGAACATTAGAAGGCTGTTATGATGATACACTAACAAATGACATATTCTTTATTAGTTACTTACTTACGAGTTCTGGCAACAAAACAAACTACGCTGAACTCACGAGGAAAGTGTATAAAATTATAGTTGGATTATGGATTTTGACTTTGTGCATCATATTTTGAGACCCACTGCCCCCCATTTTTAAATCATTTTCGTATGACCTACAAAGTTGGAACGAACCGTCTAGCACAGCCTAGCATAGTCGTAGCAGTTGCACGCATAAGCACGGATGAGCTCAGTTTATCAGTCACATTAAGAAATATAATCAGGTTAAACGTTGAAATTTGTTAGGTTAGGACTGCTGACATGCAAAAGTATTTGACGACCTCGGTGGCGCAGTGCCGGGTTTAGCAGAGAACTTGCTGGTTCGATGCCCGCTGCGGGACAAATGTATGCATAATCTGCAAACATTTTATCCTGGCCTGGGTGTTTCCAAGTATTAATTAAGAAACATCACATCACACTAATAACATAGGTAACACTTATCAGACTATTATCACACTAATAAATAATAATAATAATAATGCTGGACAATCCACACAGCATCATCTAGCCCCAAAGTAAGCTGCTGTTAAACAGAGCTGTATTATGGGTACTAGATGACTGATATATATTTAATACAATACAATACATAGATAGATATTTTTTATTATATATAGAAAATACCCAGAACACCCAGAACAAATATTTGTAGATCGTACAAACATTTGTTCCGTGGCGGGAATCGAACCCGCAACCTCTGCGTCGCAGGCGGACCTGCGCCCGCTGCGCCACATCGGTCGTCAACTAATCACACTAATATTATAAATACGAAAGTTTGGAGGTTTGTTTCTCTATAACTCGACAACCACAGAACCGATTTGGCTGTTTAAAGCATAAAAGGCTAAAGACCGGGAATAGAACATAGGCTAGTTTTTATCCCGGAGTCCCGAAAAAAATTACGGTTCCCGAGATCCACGCAAACGAAGTCGCGGGCGACAGCTGGTATTGTATAATAAGAACCATTTACAAAAAAGCCAATTCTGTCTGTTATCGGGTTCCCTTACGCTAAATGGCGCTGTGTAAACAAATGTAAATATTTTTATTAATTTATTTTTATTTAAATCAATAAACATACCATCAAATCGTTATCATGTCAATAATCTACATTTTGTGATGTAGTTTAGTAAGATTGTAATCGTATTAGGATCGGATTTTCAGATACATAGTTAATTATGTATAATTAGGTCGTTAACGCATTCATAGGTATAAACACTGATGTCACCATACCTACCATACTACTTAGTATACTATGAATAATCTCGATACCTGCTGCGCATGTACGGAATACGGAAATGAGATTATTGACGGCAATAAACCACAAACAGATGGTTCGCCGTGTAAGAACGTATGCCAGGTTCACATTATTCCAGTAATATTCCAGTCCAGCGAACGAATCCAGCGCTGGAACGCTACTGGAACAATGTAAACCGGCACGGAATGTAACCATTCCAGTAATTAACCAAGTTCAGTGACAATTCAAAATAATGAAAGTTTGGGATAATGTAAACGACACAATCCGTCCAAAACATCGGATAATGCAGAGGGCCTACTCTTGCGGACAAAAGCGATATATCGACACATTTTGCGTAGTTCAGTTTATGTCCGTGAATACATTAAACTACGATATTTGCCACGAGTATCGTTTGTCGCTTTCAAGAGGAGACGTTGTGGTTTGGTTTGCGTATAGAAGAGCCAATAAAAACTTATCAAAACCCATTCATACAAATGCTAAACAGTAGCCAACATATCTGTGACACATGACCTCCAAGGGAGGTAGGTCTCCAATCATTACTACACACATTTGTGTTGTATGAAAAGTACATAGAGCGTCTCGCTCAAGCAATAGGGTCGAGAATGATAACTCGTTTGTATGTGTGTGTTGTGTAATGCTGCGTGATTGATAAAGCGCGAAACGCGGTGGAATTGTTTTGGTTTTAGAACTATATTCACGCTGTAGAAGGGGTAAAAGGTCATTTCTCATATGTGACGAGCTGACGGCATATCACTCTTATCATCATAACACCGACTCATTAGAAAGGGATAATTAGCAAACCTTGTATGAGGTTAAGTGAGATATGAATTTAGCCATATGATATTCAGCTCCTAATTTTAAGTTAAATTAGAAAGACACTCAAATTCAAAGACATTTGAGTGTCTTGTTTATTAATCTCATACGTAATGATATGTAATTTGAGCTAGCAAGAACATTTGCATGTAGTACGTGTGATTGATTGATCACCCAGTTATTGTCTTGTATCGTGCATGGCTCTAAAAAGGGTTTGTGAAATTGTGACCGATGTAACAACAAGATTTGCATTATAAAGTAATTTAATAGATAATACATACAATGCCATGTTTATATGATAAAAAGTAAGAAAAAATCTATAAGTACTTACATTACGTGCTTTCGAAAAAATAAAGGTCGTAAGAAAAACCAATTACTTTTACTCATCGAGAAAACTAATCACTCAGCGAACATGCATTTTATTAAAGTATACTGCAATTTACAGCGGCGTCCCCTGGGCGGATTGGAGCTGAATTTCGAACTGATTTCTTACTACATATAAGAGGGATATATTATTCTCCAAATTTCAAATTTCTAGGTTTAGAATCTGCGTTGTAGATCAGTGTGTCACAAAGCCTCTTTTAATATAGATGACCATTTTATAAATCGGGACTTCTCATTTCTTCATTAAGCTACCACTAAGCTACCACTAAGCTAAAAGTAATATCGAACGAAAAATACTACAAATCCACCAGCAGCTTTTTTTTTCAATTCATCATCATCATATCAGGCAATAGGC
The DNA here is from genome assembly GCA_951394395.1 of Colostygia pectinataria. Taxonomy (NCBI): domain Eukaryota; kingdom Metazoa; phylum Arthropoda; class Insecta; order Lepidoptera; family Geometridae; genus Colostygia; species Colostygia pectinataria. Next base: position 7,099,661 of record OX596363.1, read on the forward strand.
ACCCATGTACTTATTGTACATACTCGTAGGTCTCCCCCAAAAAGTACTATAGCAACCGATCTTGAGCCTTAACCATCCACCGATTTCCTGCAACCGCTGTCATCGAACCATAGAGTGGGAGGCAGTCCCACACTCGTTTTCCAGTTCGGGATGCCATTCGAGAACCATTATTCCCCATTGGTTATCTTCTTTCATTTACTTTGATGTAAAAAGTATTATGATTTTAACAAACGATCACAAAAAGGCAAAGCGAACCCTTGTCTTTTGATCCTTTTTATCATGACAAAGGGGTAACTAGGGGTAACTTGACAATTTACATTTTCTTGTCGAAGGACAAATAAATACGGTCAAGCGTGAATCAGACCGATGTTTTGTTGTAAGATAGGTACTTTACTACTTACCTATACCACAGATAACATAATACTAGTACTATACCTACTTTATGTTGTTTATAATGTAAAAAACATTTGTTTTTGCTGCATAATATGAATAAGTTAAGTAAATTATTTTTATTTTATTTATTATATTATTTATTGCACAAAAACAGGATCGTACAAAGGGAGGACTTAATGCTATGCAGCATTTTCTACCATTCATCCTTAGCTGGTGAAAAAGTAGAGGTTGGCGTGCTTAAAACTAAGTTACATAAAAACTAACATGGAAAACTAAAAATACTTAAATAAGTATGTACCTAAATTATTTTTTCTGAATTTTCGGTTTTTTTATAAGTAAATTCAATTTCAATTTATTTATTCAAAGCAATAAATCCGTCTAAAATAGTTTATTAGTTCTATTGATTTTAATAGATTTAATACACATAGTGCAAAAAGTCGTAGCAAAACTAAGTTTTCAGTCATTCATTACCATCTATAGAATTTTATCATAAAATTCATTGTTTTTCGATACCATAAAGCGATGTAAATAACGTATTGTTTACAAGGTTTTATGTACACATACTTGAGAACCACATTATCAATTAACAAGTACATACAAAAGTAGGTAAACATATAATTTATGCATGTAACGCGGAAGAGTAACGAACTAGGTACAAAAACAGTAGAGATTACGTAGGTATACAAAGAAGGTAGGTATGTACCTACCTAATACTAAATCAATGGTTATTAATATGCTGATAACGCAAGTACATAATTATTATCTACAGTACAGGGGTGAGTTTTTTTAAGGCCGCTGAGAGGAAATCTGAAACCGTGTGAGGTATCGAAAAGTCATGTCTCTCGATTTAAAAAAAATAAGTTCTGCATTAAAAAAAGTAAACATTTATTTACAGTTTCTGTGAAAAAGTGAGTTTGTGATTATTATTTTTTGCATTTTTCGCTTCTTTCTTTGATAAAAAATAAGTAATTAAGTGTATGATGACCTTTAAAATTGTACGTATTTTTTTTTCTAAATCGAGCGCGTAACTTGACTTTTCGATAACTTTCACGGTTTCAGATTTTCCCTTAGCGGCCCTGAAAAAAAAACCCACCTGTATATCGATTCAGCACTGGTAGCTAGTGGATTGGGGCTTGTTGACATCACCTTTTTCAGCAATAATCTTTAAACGCTTAACATATTAATTAAACACATTTTAATGATAATCTACTTTTATTAAGTGATGTGATGGGAATGAAGAAATGCGTAACTCAAAATCGTAGTCATTGTTTAGCACAAAGGATGGTGTTATGCAGAATACTCAATGCAATATGCTTATAGATCGTGTGTTGGTGTTGGTTACTTGGTTGTATGACCCACAACTACACTAGCATAGCATACACTATACTAGCATATAGGTACATAGGTACGCAATGGCAAATGTATGATAATCTACGTTTGTGTGCATTAAACATGTCTCACTTGTCTCACTCAACATACGTTTATTCACGACACTATAAGTAGTTTTGTGTTTTTTGACAAATAGGTACCTAGCTTTTCTCTGTAAACATTAATTATTTAAGAATTGGTTTTCGTAATGCATCGTATTGGTTTAAAGAACACTCCGATAGATTGGGAACGAAAGAAGCCAGTATCGTAAATCAACCGGGGTCATACTTACAGATAACGTTCCTCGGGCACAAATGTAGAGGTTTAACAACAAAAATCCGTCAACAAAAACACAAGAGACGTGGTGCAGGCGTGCTGCACACTGCGGCCGTTCACCCGGCACCGGCGGACTGCGTTTCGAAAACTTCACGTCGCCGAAGCGTTTAGAGAATATTCAAAAATAGACCGACCGATCCGATCAAACGCGCAACAGTGAACCCTCTCAAGTTTAACTTCGATACGCGACTTGAAATTCGAAACGAAAGCAATACGCGCCCGTCTAAGCCGTCCTGAATTGCTTTGAAAAGTTTCCAGTGCACAAAGTTAGTTGGATCGCGAGTCAGGGCTCTACGCGGCGGAACGCGGCAACCCCGTGCCGCTCAGAAGTGAACTGGCGCCGACCGCTCCGCCAGCGCGCCAGCCGTCACACAGGAACACCCACACAGACGCAGCCACTCACACGTGCGTCCGCCGCCTTACACTTACGTCGCCCGCACTCCCACACACTCAATCCAAAACTGATAAACACCACTAAACAAAACATTACTTTGCAACTGCATGTAATAAATATAAGCTCATTCCCATTCTTCAACACCATTGATCTCATCAGCCGTTCGTCTCTGTCTTCACAAATGTTGTAGAAAACTTAACAGACGGTTTGTGAGCGAGATGATGTAGTATAAAACAGTACACGAAACGGCAAAAACAGGTTTCGTTTGAGGATCGTAATGGGCACTCGACTACAGATATGTCGTAGGTCGGACACAACGTGAAATGGTATATTGAACACAGACAAATCAGGAAAACAAGAGTAATAAACAGAGAGGTCAAGACTAGAGTACAAGACGCTGTACACATTCGCTCCTAATACGCATAAAAGTAGAGTTGGATGTGATGCACATAGAAGATACTATCGAAAGCAGACGCGTAGACGCGTCAGAAGAAATCACATAGATATAAATAATTGACTAATTGACTAAATATACGCTAATAACTTTAATATTCAATGAACGTATTAAACAGACGAACGGAATACCCTACACTCTAAACGATGTGCTCTTAATTTATGGTGTTTCGTAAGAATGCGCAACCGTCAATCGATTATTATTATGTAATGTAACTGATAACGATGATTAATTTGATTGTAATGGGAATAACGAAAGCAATAATAAATATAATCCGTGATAAGGTAATCGTATAAAACGAAATGTAAATTGATTTAGCAAAAAGATCCATCTAGAACCAAATGGAAATCAATGCACTACCTACACATGCCGTTATTCATGATTAAAGATAATAATTTAACATAAAAAGATACTCACGCATATAAAGGCCGCATTGTTGGTTGGTAATAATATTACCTGGAATAAAAAACAAAATATCTGAGCATACCAAAATCTAATGTGATAATACTATGTTACACATAAACTGAATATACATAAATTATAAGCATGAATAAATTAATATTAATATAAATAATGATGGTAAAAACTTGGGGCTTATTGAGCGAAAGTAACGTAACTGAAACGTTTACGTTAAAGTCTAGTTAAAATTAGTTTGGTGACGGTGATGAGCCGCTGCTCTGTGATACTATTTACAATGTTTATTTTATTTAGTACGTGTAAGACATGATGTCAACTGGCTTCTGTTGGGAAAGCCTTATATTCTGCCTAAATTTTATTGTCACAGTGGATCATTTGTCAAATATAAATATAAAAATATCAATATAAATTATAATAATGACCTCTGATAGGACACTGGAAGTTAATAAAAGCAGTAGCGCACGTATATTCCCAAAGACTACAGCTTGCAAATAATAAAAAACAGTCCAGGTTTGGTTTAGACTACAATAAGAGCTCATAGTATGGTCATGGAGAATATTGCGAAGTCCTGATAAATGCAAAAAAAAATGGTACAAAATTCATTAAACCGATTCTAATAAATCAACTTCAAATATTCCTGCGCTTCTATATTATTTACAATGAGAAAAGGTCTCACGGCGAAACGTTTCAGTTTACTTTGTCGCTTTCAGAAATTCGATTTGAGCTTTCGTGAAATCTATTTGTGTTTCGACACGAGTACGAGTCGGGAGATAAAAATGGCCCGCGCAAATTGATTTATCTCAAGGGAACTCTTCACCTGGAACTGGGAGACTAGGTGTTACGATATGTACTGGTTTAGTTTTGGCATGTTTTAATTTTAAATATCTATATGTCAAAGAAGTTGTGGATATCCCAGCACATCACAGTGAGGTCAGCGCGACACGAACGATACAGCACGAAGAAATCAACGCAAACTTATTCAGACATGTTCTCAAAGTAAATCTGGCTGTGGATATAAACACTGAGTAAATTTGACAAGTAGTATCCAAAGAAAAGAGAAATTAAGAATTAAGGTGACTAACACATCACTTATCGAGTTCACTGAGCATTGGTGTTCCACAAATTGCCACTTAATAATCCATGATTGCTGTTTCGAATCTCGTCGTAGGTGGGTAGGAATTACCACTGGATAATTGCTATATTTAGCAAGTGCCTCAAAATACCTGAAATAAAGCTTGACAGAAATGTTTGGAAAAATTTCCTAAATCCGAATTGGGTAATTCGATTGGTGGTAGTTGTGAAAATAATCAAGGATAATATATGCATGGAATTAGCCCTGCATATTAGACTTCTATGGTCAGATCACAGGTTTGTTATAGGAAAGTTCAACAATTTTATTTGGAGCATATGTCTACCCATTCTTTTACAAAATATTTCGTGCATGTTAGCTTGTGCAACTTATAGGCCTATCGTAGCTTATTAACACCACCTTGGAATTTTTGATTAAGGACGACTACAACGACGTGTTCTGCGTCGGTTTCTTCACGATGTTTTTCTACACATTAAACGTTGATAATAACGAGTTGGGGAAGAATAGGCATCGCGTGGGTTTCGAAAATTCGACTCATTTACGATTCAATTGACGTATCAGTGGTGTAACAAAAACGTGACCGGCGAAAAGGGAAAGTTGGCTCGATAGGTCGGGGCAAAACCACGTGGTTTTGCTCAAGTAACGATACCCTGGAAACGGTGGCTGTAAAATATATAATACGACGATCGTAAGAGGACGTGGCAACAATTTTGCAAATTGTACGATTAGGGTTGTAACTTTGCAAGGTAACGCGTGGTGTTTTGTACCTTGTGAATACTGTGAATACAATGGACGGTCCATTGTATTGATGACAGAAATCAGTAAGGTAATGTCTCTGGTATTGCATCCATGGGCTATAACGGGGGCACGCTGTAGGTTTGCTTGTTGGTTGGACGCTTGTTTGCCGTCTTATGAGTATTAGTAGTAAGTATTAAAATGTGAGGATATAATTAGGTGTGTATACAAAAGTTAGTCTTTGGGTAAATTAGTGCATATACTGTTTTCCATCATACAATGATACTTAAAAGGTATCAATACTTGTCAGTTTAACCTATAAGCTATTTCATTTAATAGTAACTTAACTTCCAGTTGGTTTAGTTGAAACAAACGGTCACAGCTATTTTACAATAACAACTACCGCTTTATTAGAAGCGAAAGCTTAAAACGCATCAATCAATTTGCTTAAGATTTGGAGTTTCATCAATCTTGATTGATGAACGCCGGTAATGAACTGCTGATGACCGTCTAGTAGATCACACACAATATGTAGCTTCTTAATTTAAAAAACCATTAAAATTGTATTAATTCTTGACGAATGTTAACTTACATACAACTGAATTAACAACCACTATTTTGAAGTAAGGTTGATTTTTTATTTACCTACTTATTTATTCAGTAGCACCAACATAGTTAACATCAACATTATAAGCGCAGTGCAGTGCCACGCAAACACTTGAAAACTTTAAGCTTTGGGTGGCACTGCATCTGTTATAGTCAGGCGTGGAGCTTAACATCAGGCGGACGTCTCTATTGTCTTGTCACTTGCTGACATACCAAAAAAAAAGATATAGCAACACATTATAATCTATAATCTAGTCACCTTAATTACAGGTAGAAAAAAATCAAATTTCAAAGGCAGTTACCTATGTGCAAATTAAAAACAATAAATTATAGGACATTATATAAATAATACTTGAGTAGAAGGAAAGGGATTTCTTTATTTAATAATCACAAATATACAAATAAGCAAGCTTTCGGAATATATTAGTAATAGTAGGATTCTGGCTCAGATACCAAGATCTTTCAAGATGTGGGTCAGCCAAAATTGTGATCTAAATATAAGTGAGAATATTCACTCTTTATAGTAAAACACCATTGTCATTGCCAAGAATTTCAAGTGAAGTAACCAGCATCGATCTAGAAAGTTGGCAATGGCATTACTTAGATTTTTCAATATCCACTGATCCGCATTGGATCCGCGTGCCAATCACTCTCGTCCGAGAGTAGACCAGTGTCTTGGCAGTCGGAACAGATGAGTTTAGCGGACGCTAAAGCGATATATCAAACAAAACTATTTAATGTTTTACTTTATTAATTTCTTTAATTACCTACTCTACTAATGGATTTAAAACAGTAAAATAAGTAATAAGATAAATAAGTTCAGTATTCGTGGTTTTCTTTAAATGTGATTGCAGCCACAACGTATCTTCAACAGCTACTATATAAATAAATAAATAATGCTGGACAATCCACACAGCATCATATAGCCCCAAGGTAAGCTACTGTTAAACAGAGCTGTGTTATGGTACTAAATGACTGTTAAATACTTAATACAATACAATACATAGATAGATATTTTTTATTATACATAGAAATACCCAGAACACCGGGAACAAACATTTGTAGATTGTACAAACATTTGACCCGAGGCGGGAATCGAACGCGCAACCTCCGCGTCGCAGGCGGACCTGCGCCCGCTGCGCCACATCGGTCGATCGATATAAACAAATACTTAGTCAAAAATTTCATCTCAGCTAATATGGCGAGATGTGGTTATGGGCTGTGGCCCGTCTAAACAAATCCTTAGATTATTAGAACGTTCCAAATTGTGAAAGAAGAGATTCTTTGACACCGACTTAGATTTCGCAAATTCTTCAAGACCGTTATTTTGTTTATTGCATTTTGACGACTGACAGTTCACTTTTTGGTCCAGATTTTGCAAACATAAATTTTTTTTATCTGGTAGATGGCTAACTAAGTAAAGGCTTACCTTTACTTAGTAAAAGATTTTATTAAAAAAACCAAGCAAGCAAGGTAAGTTCACAATCTTTGAAATGTGCGTCAATCCGAATTTATTTTATTTTTAAAATTATCTGAGAAAAGCTCATGATTGCATATTATAATCTGTAAATGTCTGTAGGAGGCATACATAAATATATATATGAAAAGCAAAACTACTGTACTAAACTATGATTACCGCGATGTCATTGATTAGTGCCCTTATTCATAAATGAAAATTCAATTTAGCACCTTGCTTAGTATTGTCCTTCCTTGTCATTCTTATGTCAATAAACAAAGATGATAATAGATTTAAAAGACACATCAGCTAACAGAGGTTTATATTTCGTTAATGAATAAGGCCTAGCTATATTTGTATTTGTAAATATTTAAAAATAATTTAACCAGTTAGTTTTATTTTGGTGTGTTCGTTTTAGTTTAATAAGAACATTAAACCTTCGACGTTAGTTAAAATGAACAAAGTAGTCGTTTCACAAGAGCGATGGCGGAATGAAGATCCTTTGAAAATAATACCGTTTTAAATAAATTAGAGTCATTTACGAACTCCGTCATGAGTCTTCGGGACAATAAACAATCTTCAAGATATTTCTCAAGTTACATCTTGAAGGTTTTGATTGACTGCAAAAAATGTTAAATTTATTTTAAAATACTTCACAAGTTTTTAATTTCTATTTTATATTGATCACGTTTTCGCCAGGTTAGTGATGATGTAGCCAAAGAACAAAGTCTAGTAGAAGACATTCACAGACCCGATATAATGATTTTTAGGAAAAATATACCATTTGGCTGTTCGCATTATGTGTGGAAGAGAAACTTTTGGGTGCTTGCTGATGACTTCCTAATGTGATCTTTCAGTAGTTATTGTAACAAGAATTATACAAATACAAATTATCTTTATTCGGAACAATAACATATGATAATAAAACATAATGGAAGCGATGGTATCCGCATCCGCATTACATTGATCCAATAGTAAAATCTAAACACTTTTTTTTTATAAATTGACCAGTTTTAATTTTGCGATCACATTTATGTAATTTTATAGCTTTATCACATCAAAATCAACAAAGAATATTACCTTTCTATTATCCCCTGTAGAACGAGTAGAGTCATAATAGAGTCTTGATTGAAAATGAGGCCGGATGTGAAATTTTCCACGAGGTTTAGGATTGTTACGAATTGGCGGGACTCATTCATTCACGAATGTATTTTTAGCGTGACTTCACAGACAAAATAATAGTACTGCGTTAGAAGTTTCACTCTAGAAACCTACACATGCACGCGCGTGAGAAATAACATTTTATTTCTGCTGCCAAGCATTGCTGTGTTTCGGTAGGCAGGCAGTTCATATGAGTCAGTGGCCAACTCTGGTGACAGAAGTCTTAGACCTTAGTTTCTGTGACATTACAGGCACAATAGACTTTAGATACGTAACCGCTTAAGCACACTTCGAAAAATTTATACCGCATCAAGTATAAACTTTTCGAATAGAATGATGCACGACCGGGTTGGAACCCACGACTTTGGGTACGGAAGGCGGGGTCACTACTACTAGACCACCCAACTCACCCAGTGCTCTCCTAGGTAGTTAGTGAAATAAATTTCAAGGAGTAAGCATAGCATTTCGCGAAGATTTGTGCAGAAGCTCAGAACAGATTTAGTACTACGCAGAAGTGACTGCGCCTTGTGACATGGGTTGCCGACCCTAGGCAATGCAAACAGAGAGCTGATCGATAGTTTTATTATCTTTTCCCTTCTACAACTCGGAACAAGTATCCTGGTTACATACAAACCGTAGTTATTTAAAATGCAATACCTACCTATTAGCGTACCGTTCCCTGTCAGAGTAAGGGCCTTTATATAAAAGGAGAAGAGCCAATAAAAGTGTCTATATTGTTGCTGAGTTATTTTCTAAGACCACCAGTAGAACGCCACGCTACTTTGCCAGTGTTAAGTTTTTATTTCACACAAACATATTTTTTCCTCTGCTTCCACCGGCAGCATAGACCAGAATTATAATGTTCCCATTTATAGACACTTGCTTACGACGACTTCATCCTAATCCACCAGACGGATCCAATGCAAATTAGTAGATGACATAATTACATTTTTAATACCTGGACATGCAAGTTTCCTCACGATGTTTTTCTTCGTTAGAGAGCGCTTTTGAATAAAATAGTTTATGCTTGAAAAGCACATGTTGTCGTAACCGAACTGTATCTCAGAGCTTTGTTCCAAAATAAACTAAGATAATGGCAACTTTTGCTCGTATAACTGAAGATTGGCTGCAGTAACTGTGTCAGTTTAAGCTATTACTTAATCTTAGTTAAGTCAGGAGTCCAACCACCCACATTTTCCTTCAAACTTAATCAAGGTTTTGAAAACTATTTTCTATTTGCGGTTTCGCTTCGCTTTCGTGTTTTATGTGGAATAAAAAGAAGCAATATACTTATTCCAGTTTACTACAGTCGTTCGAAGATAAGCAACGTTCCGATAAGTCATTTGGATGGGTGACCGGCAGGGGCATTATCATCTAAGCGCTTCCGTGCTTCTGAGCACGGCTATAAGGGTCAGGCTATAGCAGTCGTTAGGCATGTCGGAGGCTTTCGGGCGGCATGTATTTCGTCACCAAGTTGGCCACTGACCCATACAAACTAACTTTTACTGATACATTTCAACCATTTATCAATATGTAGGTGTTTATTTACTTCTAGGAAAAGTGCGAAATACTTAAATATTTTTTACATTACAACCATTTTTATAAAACAAAAATATGCAAACTAGTTACCTATACAAAATACAATATGAAAATAGGTATATGAAACAGTTGAGTCATCTCAGATATTATTTGATAAATAAAATGCCTTACGCCTCCGGTATTACGATTTATTCACTGTTAAAAAGGATAAAAAAGGTAAAAGCAAGAACAGGTTTAAATGCGGTTAAAGTCGCTATAAATTAATTACCAGTAAAGCTCAGCACTTGCAGTGCCCACTGCAGACGTAGGAACCTTAATTAAAACGTAGTGTCGTAAATACCACACCAACAACTAGAGAACATTTGATGTTTTTTTTAATCAACTTAAAAAGAAGGGTATCAACTCGACAGTATGTTTTTTTTCAACACACTTGCTTATAAAGTGGCTCTATGGTCATCGCAATTAGGCACAGAATGACACCCATAATCAAACTATGACTTTTTCATTGCTATAAAATGACACCCATAATCAAACTATGACTTTTTCATTGGTATAATTCACTAGTGAGTTATAGATTTTTTTTTGTTTTTTTTTGAGTTTTTTTTATTTTATTTACAATTTTATACACGTGTGTATTGATGATTACCGTCCTTGGCTATCTTAAGACTCTCGCCTACGGCTCGGGTCTCAATGGCGCCTCAGCGGTAATCACCAATGTTACACATTAGTACCATAATTTTATATGTTTATTACGCGAATTATCCGCCAATTATTAATTGATTTTGATGATTATTTTTTGTTTATCTTAACATTACATAGTATAAAATAGAGTCGCTGTCCCTTATGTAGTACGCTTAGATCTTTTAAATCACGCAAGAATAAAGTTCAAGAGTAAAGTTTATACTTTGTTTCGGCACCCGTGCGTAGCCGGGGCGTGTCGCTAGCATAATATATATATATATTATGTATATATATACTATATATAATATTATGTCAGCGAGGACAAGACAATCAAGGCGCCCACCTGATGTTAAGCATCACGCCTGACTATAACAGATGCAGTGCCACCCATGCCATATACATGTCATATATATATAATATGGCACTGCAGTGGCACCCACAAATACGGAACGGACTCATGCTTGACACTTGCGTGGCTCTGCTGGGTAGTACCACGCTATTTCCTTCGTAGTATAATAATCTTGACAAGATTTTTCTCGTCGATTTCAACGATATTTGGATGTTAAAAAACCTGTATAAATAGAGATTAAGATGTTAAGGCCAATTGATCAGGAAAAATACCACAAACAACAGAATCAACAGACACGTCATCGACGATCAATTCAAAACCACTCCAAAACGAATCTGGAAACATACAAGGCTTTTAAAAAAATCAAAATTCCAATAACATTTGAGGCTGGCTGTGTTTTGTATTTATTGCACAAGACATTAACAATGTTTGAATTATTCATATTAAATGCATAATTTCATTGGCTTTGTTTCTATATTATGAAAGAATGAACAACGAAACAGACAGGCACTGGATGCTTTTGAAATGTGCTGCTATCAGGCGCCTTGGCAGTATCTGCGCCCATCAAGACGAACTCTTGCTGATGAGTCTTTATCATCATATCAGCCAATAAACGTCCGTTTCTGGACAGCCTATTCCAAATAGTGCCATGACTAGATCCTTTCGGAGGTTTTTGGAGCCTTGGCAATCTACAGACTACAGAATCTGACGACCGCTTTAATATTGGGTCCATCGACTGTGGGTTTTACACTTCGATTTTTCAGTTTGCGGATGCAATCGACCACAGCGACTATCGGTTCTGCGAGCTATAGATGGCAGTAATGCTACCCACTGTTACTTCAACTTGCTTATTACAAGCACTGGCACCAACACACTGGCTTAAACTTTTTTAAAGTTTTTTTAAACTAATACAGTTGCTCAAAAAGTGGCGTATTGCTGGGACGTATAGCGTTCGGGATGTGGGCTATTACATACTCGTGCTTTTTTTTACCTTTCCCGAACTCGTGCGTTCGCTTTCCCAACTGTCAAAATAATGTCTATTTAAAAGGAAAAACAAACCATGAAGTTTTTACTAAAAATTCATAGAAGTTTTTATTATTCATGCAAATACGTATATTTCTAAAAAGAAGCTACTAATTTGTTTCAATATCAGATTTAATGATTTGATTGAATGAGTTAGGTTAGGTTTCATTTCATCTCATTAAATTTCATTTTCATTTCATATCAATAAAAAAAAACTACTGAAAACTTGGCTGTATGGGCGGGCATAGTTCCCTTTGCCTACCAGAATGGGTGAAGAAAAAAAAAACTCTGCTTATATTCTACGACGAGTTTAGTTGTTTGTTGCACAAAATGAGTAATTTCGACCCTTTAGTTAGTTGAGTTTATTGTGCTTTTATTATTTTATTAAATTGCTTCATTTTTTCGCAACTGTATTAAAAATAGTCGTTCAGTACACGTGCGGAACAGTCATCGTAACTTGTTCCGACTGTCAACCCTCGCCTTCGGCTGCGCCTCGGCTCGGGTAGACATTTGTCGGAACTCTTTGCAATGACAGCCTTTCCGCACTTGTAATGAAATATACTATTTTTACATATACACAGAAATAATAAAATCACGCACGATTGTATCTTCCATTATGGAGCCAGTCATAATTAACACAGAGAGACAAACAAGAGTTTTGCTTTGTTAGTTGGCATTTATTTATACGTGCGTAATATCGTTCGCTTTTTGGGAGATTAAATTGTCTTATTTTTAAATAATTATTTAGGGCGGGTTATTTACTTATGCATCTTCTCCGCTCATGCGTAAAGTGTATACTTTACGCATTTATATGATATATTTAATAGAGTCCTAATTTGCTTACTTAAAAAAGTAAATATTTTCCGTGTTGTATTTTTTGTTGTTGCAAATAAATGCTTTTAATTCTATTCCATTCTATTCTATTCCTTCTAACCAAGGTGAAAAAAGTCCGTAACTTGTTAGCAGCTTTTGTGGCATGGCGGTGACTGACGTGTGCAGTGATTGTTAGGTACTCGTAAGTAACCTATCACCGGTGATTAGGCCGGTTTCGTTCTCGAAATATGGTGCCAAGATATTTTGTTTGGATGAGTTTCCCGTGACGTCATGGAACCTGGAGCTGTTGTAACAAAACCAACAAACACGGCCATGTGGCCGGCGCGTGCTCATTCATAAATACAATACTCTCTCTCTCACTAATATAGTAGAGTTTGCTGAGTGGTGGCCATTTTTGTTACCAACTCTAATATTATTTTATCTACTTTTGTCAAAAAAATTATGTTACAGAATAAACGTTTATATTATTATTATGGCTGGATACGACCAACTTCTGGAATAACTATTCTGCGAAATAAGAAATGTCAAATAAAAGTAAACTCTGTCAGTTTACTGTGTAGGAGGCATTTTTTTTTAGTTTACACGCGAAAAACTACTATTTTTTCGGAGAATAGGCCTATTCGAGTTTTTTTTTAATATCATATAAATATATTTAAAATACTTACCAAAAAAGAAATTTTTTTGGTACTGTGCAAATAATTTAAGTTTTATTTATTTCTTTTTGTAAATATATTTTAACATCTTCAGAAAATAAACATGAAAAATTATAAGTATAATAAGAAAGGAATTGCATATCATAATTTCAATCTCAAACGTTTTATTAATATACCTAAGGAAAGTTTGTTTTTCCTAGTTTTCCTCAAATATTCCTGACCAACCGCAATAAAGACATATTTAAGGCTAAGTCAATATCGCAGAGGAAAATTCGATTATATTCCTCCTTCCTATTCTTAGATTTTGCGCCAATACCATAACATTGATTTTCTCAAATATTTCTGACCAACCGCAATAATGACATATTTAAAGCTAATGCAATAAATAAAGACGGGGAAACTCTTAGACAGTTTACTATTTATAGAACTGAGGGACAGAATGGCTGATATTATTTTTAATAATATGAAAGTATTAAAAGCATTAATTATCCTGAAATCTAAACAAGAACTTTAGAAAGGCTTAACTACTTACTAGCAAATTTACATTATGTATTTAATCGTAAACACAAACAAGCAGAATCACTTATAACGCTGGGGTGGGGATAGAAGTACTCGTACTTAGGTGCGCTTCGTCTTGGTGCGACGAGGAATACCTCGAGGAATACCTCGGGGATATCATGGGTTCATAATTTCATTTACTCGCTAGCATTATTAATGTCAAATCACCTTGGGGCTAGATGATGCTGTGTGGATTGACCAAAAAAAAAAAGCTTGTGTGTTCAAATTAAATGTTCTTAAAGTTTTAAGTGTAACTACAACTGTTAGTCAGCTCAGGCGTGGCCCTTACATCAGGCTAACGAAAACATTGAAATAAGAGTTGTAATGAAGTACGTACGTACATAAATAAATAATACTGGACAACCCACACAGCATCATCTAGCCCCAAGCTAAGCAGAGCTTGTGTTATGGTATGTATGGGTACTAGATGACTGATACTTAATACAATACAATTATACAATACATAGATAAATAATTTGTATTATACTTGCATAGAAAAATACACAGAACACCCGGAACAAATATTTGCAGATCGCACAAACATTTGTCCGAAGGCGGGAATCGAACCCGCAACCTAATGCGTTGCAGGCGGACTTTCGCCCGACGCGCCACATCGGTCGTCAAATAATATTATATGTTGGCTGTTTTATCTACTTTTTATGACTGGACATGATGTTATAATAATCCTCATAATATGATGCAATAAATATGCTGAACTAATGACCCGCCCCAGCTTCGCATTGGTGCTCAAACAATACCTATATAAACCTTTCTCTTGAATTACTCTATCTATTGATGATCCGCATTAAATTGTGAGAGTGACTGAGTCTTAATCCACCACGCGAGCCCAATGCGGATTGGTGGATGATGATGGTCTTTAAAATTTTAGTGCTTGGACATGCCGCTTCCTTAACGATGTTTATCTTCACCGTATAAGACCGGGGCAATGGCATTACGCACATACATTTTTCGAATAGAAAATCCATTGGTGCACTACCGAATCGAACCGACGACCTTAGGATCGAAAGACGGGGTCACTACCACCAGACCACCCGTGCTTACTTAATATTATGTAAAGATTAGAATCTAAATTGAATCGCACGCAATCATGGTAGGCTGTCAGGGTAAACATCATACTAGCCCTACAGCCACAGAATCAATTACAACAGTGAACAAAACAGCCGGTGGATTACAGTCGTAATCAGTCACAATTTCAACAGAGGAAACTTAATTATAATGGCACAGCCATTAGCGTGACTTACAAAATAATGATGATGAATGCTCCGCTGTTTACCGCTTGCATAATTTAATAAACTGAGCCGCGTAATGTTTTCAGAGAACTGTTCAAATTTTCAGGAAAAAAAATGTGATAAGTTTATGTGTAATCAGTTATTTGGCTCCTATATACAAAAGACTGTCATAACAAGCTAAGTATGTTTAATTTAATGACCAGATAGCACTGTGTAAAAATGACTACCAGTAGGTATTTTTTTTTTTATATTTTGTTGGGTCGCATTAATTTAACTAAACACAAAATAATGATAGAAGGCACATGGACATTTTCTTAAATTAAGATTATATCGATCGATGGGTATGCAATTTTTGATAATGCGAAAATAATATCTACACTACACCAAATGTGTCTCTAATTTAGCAGGGTCTAAACCGGTGTAATAAACCCTTTAAAACGGTGTTAACTAGAACTGTTAATCCCTTTTTCAGGAGCTGTAAACACAAGACTCTTCGGAACACCTGTTTCCTGATACCCAGAAGATATAATGCAGTACTTACCGCCAAACGGTACCACTACAGTAGTACCAAATTATGCGTTCAAATGAACAAAGCCAAATGTTCTACCCAAATTAACTGTCCTACTGAATTAACAGTCTATATTTTCTCAGAGACAATTGCAGGGTCTGAATGAAATTCCCAACCAGCCTACAATTAGAAACTCAATTACATATACCAACTGAAGAAAGTTATGGTTCTTAGGGTTCCTAAGTCGGCTAAAGAACCCAGAGTCTCTCTGTCTGTCCGTCCGGCGTCAAATAAGTTTTACTTGCTAAGTATAAAAAGTATTATTATACACTTCCTCGAAATAACCTTTGGGATAATAGGTTATAAAAGATTGTTAAACACTACATAGTATAAAAGAAAGGCGCTTCCCGGTCTGTACTGTTTCTATAAATGCTTAGATCTTTATATCAACGCAACGGATTTTGATGCGGTTCAAATGATTCAAGAGGAAAGTTTATATGTAGCATAAGCACCCGTGCGAAGCCGGGGCGGGTCGCTAGTTATAAGATAAATAAATTGCAGTATTTTACCATCACCAGAGTTTATCACAGACTCACACGATTTTACTTTCGGTATGAAACGCTAAGATAAAAAACAGACGAAAAATCTCTAGTACTATTCCGCTTAACCTTTTAACTGATGAGGTCACACAGTTACCACAGTTAACCTCAAAAGAAAAATATCGACACGTGTTTCATCCCTCCACGGGACATCCTCAGGACCATCGACTTGTTCTCCGGCAGACTGTTGCTCCGTCGAGCGCTGGAGCCAAAGTGTTGATTTTCGTCTGTTTTTTATCTTGTAATGGATTTCCGCAAAGTAACGCCTGAATCTATCAATTATATGAAACGCTAAATCAAAGAAATAATCATCTAAATCGGACTACACTGTAAAAAGTTAAGCATTGAACTAATAAGTAGGTACTACTAGCGTATAAATTCCTTGGGTCATACAAAAAAAAACATATCAGTTACAGGACATAGCTCACATGTCATAAAAGTCCTACGCTCGACGCGAATATGTTTTTTTATGAGAACCTTGAGAAACCCCTCCGTTTTTCTTCGGTAAACAAGCTACCTTCACCAGTTGACGTTGATAATATAAAATCTCTACGTAAGCTTTTTGCTGCACTTTTCGCTCGCAGGGACTTAACTTGAGAGTATCTTATAAAATGTACCGGAACATTAGCACTAGTTGCACATTACTGAAATTAGGAATTAAGAGACATTATAGGGTTCACAAATCCTCCTCTCTACGTCATTATATAGTTCACAAATTCGTACAAACATCTCAAATTGTCCCATGGCGGAAATCAAACGATTCTCAAACAGTTCCTGCTTATTGTATAAGGGTACCACAAGCTCAAAAGCATTATTGAAATAATGTTACACTGACACTTCGGCATACAAAAAAAAACAGTGTAATATTATAAGTATGTATAATATTCGTTTGCGATAAACTATAGCGTTTCGATAACATCATAAACTGGTGCTAAGCTCTGCGAAGTTCTACGACACAGTTCACTAGATACTTTTATAAGTAGGATTATCCACACAGGACTTTCGACACTGTGGGTCTACTCTAGCTGACAAAAGCGATAGATCGTTACAGTTTTCGTGGTTCAACTTATGTCCGAAAATGAACTGAAGTTAGTTGTCACCGACATAAGTTGGACTATAGTATTTGCCACGAGTGCCACGACTATCGTTTGTCGCTTTCAAGAGTATACGCTCTGGCTTCACAGCAATATTTGATGCGTCTAAATAAAAGGTAACCTAAACAAACTATCTTTAACTATAAAATAAACAAAAGTTAAGTTGTTTATAGGTATTAGGTACTTAGTTTGTAAACTAGTCAACATCATCATCAGGGGCTGTTCCTTCTAATGTTCTTCTAATGTTCCACTCACACTTGAGAATCTGGTGATTGGAACCTAACTCTCAATTTTTTATAGGTCAGTCTGTTTCCATGCGATGTTTTCCTTCACCTATTGAGAGACTGGCATTACTACAAATTCAAAAAGAAAAATTCATTGCTGTAGGACAAGTTTTGAGCCTACGGATTAGGGAACCCTACCTTAGGATTACGGAACTCAATCACGCTAGAACGGCTGAACGAATCTGGATGAAATTTGGCACAAAGATACCTAGATTTATAGTCTGGAATAGCATATTATAGGCTACTTTTTATCCTGGAAAATTTACGATTCCCGTGTTTATGCGACGAAGTCGCTAGTCTAGTTAAAAAATTCGGTATTACTTCATTCATTGTACTCTTGAGTTGCGGTACGTCAGCCGGACCAACAGTCCCTAATCAGAGTGTTAACGTTAAGGGGTAGATTATGCTAGAAATGTCAAATGGAAACCTAGTGATAACAGTGCTTTAATTTTTCACGACCATACAATCAGCAGAATTTGAGAACTATAGAAAAATCATATTGGTTTTTAAAATTTTAACCGACCCTACCAATCATCATTGGTGATATTTTTGTTCCACTCTCTATTTCGGTTTTATGAAACTAGCAAGAGTGACTGGCAGAATTGTGACAAAAAAGCCACAGACGCCATAAACGAAGAAATGAGTAAACTGGGCACGAAAATCGTGAATTCGTTCCCTTAATCAAAGTAGCTGGTGAACGAGACGGAATCAAGTTCTCCATTTAGCATCGGAGCCTAATCCAAACATTCCCAGAAAGTGTTCGAGAGCCGGTGTCAAGAACGGAAAGCAATCAACGCCTACATTTCCAATCTACAGTCTGCAAAGATATAGCTCGCTCACTCTAAATTACTACTCTCTGACACTGCGGCATCCACCAAGACGCACTCTTGCTGAAGACTCTTATACATGTCATCCTACCATCAGAAAAAGTGACTAAAGCGAACTGGAAAACTAAGTATAAAACGGGCCCCCCCCTCGATGGACCGATGACATTAAAGCGGTCGCAGGAATTCAATGGAAAGGCTCATCAATTTTGACGACCGATGTGGCGCGGCGGGCGAAGGTTTGCCCATGACGCAGGAGGTTGCGGGTTCGATTCCCGCCTTGGAACAAATGTTTGTATGATCTGCAAATATTTTTGTTCCGGATGATCTGGGTATTTTCTATGTATAATAAAAAATATATATCTATGTTTTGTAAGTATTGTATTGTATTAAGTATATCAGTCCTCTAGGATCCATAACATAAGCTCTGCTTCGCTTGGGGCTAGATGATGCTGTGTGGATTGTCCAGCATTATTTATTTATTTATAATTGGTTGTCATGGCGCTCTTTGGAGGAGGCCCATGCCCAGCGGATGTCTATCAGCTGATATGATGAACTGACTAAAATGAGTTGAGAATAGATACAGATTAGGGAGATCTTTATCTTATCTTGTCTGAGAGAGATTAGGCAAATCTATATCATTCGTAGACAGTTTTTTTATCATTCGTAGACTAATGGCAATTGTGAACTGGAAAAGAAAGTATTTAACGACCCTCCGCTCAATGAACCGACGACATTAAAGCGGTCGCAGGAAGTCGGTGGACGGTGAAAGGCTCAAGATCGGTCGTCAGGGCACTCTTTGGGAGATGCCTAGGTCCATCAGTGGACGTCTATTAGCTGTGCCACAAGATCCTCAGAAACGAATCTGCAAACAATTATATTATAATTATCTTCTTCCAAAAATAACAGAAATAATTTTATAATCCGTAGTAACTCTCTTGGTTTTTTTATGACAATTTTTTTTTTTTTTTAATAATTCAGATTTCAGAGAGAAATTGAAAATTCAGAGATGCAAGATATTTTAGATAAAGCGATAATTAATAGATTCAGGCGTTACTTTGCGAAAATCCATCCAGCGCTCGACGGAGCAACAGGTCTACCGGAGAACAAGTCGATGGTCCTGATGATGTCCCGTGGAGGGATGAAACACATGTCGATATTTTTCTTTTGAGGTTAACTGTATTAACTGTGTGACCTCATTGGTTAAAAAGGTTTTTTATTTTATAAAGCACTAGATATTTCTTACTTAGCTTTGGCATATTTCCTGAAAAGCCTCGTCTCGTTAACCCGTCATAATTAACAAATATCGAGAACTGAAGCACTTTAAGTAAACGTTATTTAGGTATGAATGAAATTAAATTCAAGAGTAGGGTAATACCTGGCGACACCCGAAAAGCTGTGATTTGGTTACACAATAACAACAGGATCCGTTGTTATTTATTCATGTAAACTTAGAATTAACATTACAGAATTCCAAGTCGTTTTAAATACAACAGCTAGGAGTCCTCAACTTGGATCTCGTGGAGTATTTCACTGTTTGCTGCACCTCTAGTGATAAAATTTCATGTCCTTTCTCAGTCAGCCAGACTATAATTGTACCTACTATAGTTCTAGAAATAGACAGAACGCAATGGCTTGTCATATTCGCAAGCAAAGTGTCTGTTTTAGGCGGTTAGTTCCCCTATGCTCGAGTCCCGCTATGCTCGGACCTATCAAAAAGTGCCGCTATGCTACGAATTTCTCAGTTCTACCGAAAACAATGAAAGGTATAGTTCGATAGAAAAGTGTTTCTAAAGATACCTACTCTAAATCGAATTGCAGACAAAAAGCTAAGCTAAGTTAAAGCTTAGCTTGCATACGACATAGCTCTGCTAGTTTTCAGTTTGCACACAAGTATTAAAAACTGCGTCAGCTATGCGAGCTAAGCTAAATTAACTTAGCTTAGCTCTTGGTCTGCAACCCGCATTAAAGCTAGCCTGGAGTAGAGCTGGGGAGTCAGAACAGACTAGGTAATATCGGGTTTCGACTACCCAGACCAAGGTCACATTTTAGTTCAACCAGCAGGCTGTTGTTTGCTCTGAAGCGTAAAAGCTCTTAGGAGATCTACTTTTAGGGGAAAATGCCTGAAAATAGATACCATCTTTTCAGGACTTAGGACTCGGATTTTAAGCTGTGTGCTAACTACCCGATACCAGCATCTCTACAAACTTACTACATGCACCCAAATTGCATGATCCTTTTATTATTTTAAGTTATCAAATTGGATTGAACCTAGTTCTAAAATACCGTTGAAGAATACCATTAAACTTTAGACTATTAGAACCGAGTGCATTTCTCTTACTCCCATAACAAATCCAGTTTTTATGTTTCCCGAACGAGGTCCGGATGAAATAGCATTATTTTACGAGTTTGTTTTATCATCATCGTTTCACACTGGTCGTTAAATGAATCTTTACAGCCGAGTCTAGTTAACACATTTTTCTAGGTGCGTGACTTGTTTAGTCTACACACAAACTCATACATTCGTTCACATACTTGCGCGACAAGACTAGTTTTTTACGCGCAAAATTGTATCATCTCTAGAGTCTAACAAAATTAGGTATACAATCTTGATCCAAGAATACTAAAGCACGCGCGCGTAGCTGCGAACGCGCAAGGATGTAGGCCTTTCATGGCACTTTTCATTTCACGCGTTCGCACCAGTTCCCAAACCACAGACGCGCTTATTAAGAAGTGCTTGGATGCTCTGCAAATACTTGTTCCTAGTATGGGTGTTGTGATACTCGTAGTTTCTGATACCCACAAAGGGAGATTTGGACGGAACATAACATGTGACTGTTGAGCGTGTCCTATTAGTGAAAAGATATGGAAAAAGCCTCCTTTACCTGGCTTTCTCCGCATACGCCACTGCACCGGCGGCGGCGCCGGGCTACCCGAGCCCGACGAAGCCAGCTTGAAGCCGTCACCTGAAAACAAACAACTTCAATGATCTGCTAAATGTAATAGTATGACACCTACATACATACATATATAGGTAATATGAGATTGGGTTACAGATTTCGTCAAATGTTGCTGAACAAAAGCTTGCGTCATTTTTATTTGTTGGTGCCTTGTGTTGTGGTGTTTCTTGCTGCTGGCATTGCAGGCAATCTGGCCTACTCTCGAGCCGAGAGTGATTGGGTCGTAAATCGTGATTCACTGACCTAATGCGGATTGGTAGAGGTGATGGATGTCTTTTGATTTTTAAGTTCTTGGACTAATACCGGTTTCAGAATACGATCTTAGAATCGGAAGGCGGAATTCCTAATAAAGACCAACCAGTGCTCTCTCTAAAGCTTGCGTGATCTGAAATATTGTCGCTGCTTCCCTTGGCCTGAGCAGTGAATGACGACAGATTAAGAATTATCGTAAACTAAGTAATTCAACACGGATCGCGTATGGTCAAATTTCTTAAGTCATGAAATTGTACCTACCTTCTTAAAAGACATGTACTCAAATTTCTTAAGTCATGAAATTGTACCTACCTTCTTAAAAGACATGTACTATGTAAAGAAATGTAGAGCCTACTCAGCTCTACCATTCCAACATTCTTCAGTTTTACACTTCAAGCGACATCTACCCATTGGTAATCGTACTACGATAAGAACAAAGTAAGCATGTGAATTGAAACTCGAAGCTCAAGTTGCTTTAGTTTCTTTATGAGGTAGTACCACTTTTAATCGGAAGATGGCGCCAAACACAAATATAATTTTACGCTAATTTGAAAATAATTAGAAACAATACTATAATATTGTTAGATATACTACTTACACATAAGTTTAAGCACTACTTTTTTTAAACAAGGTATAATTTCTTTGTTCAATAAAACATAAAAAAAACTACTGGGTAGGTAGCCTAACTAACCTACCTACTCCAGAAATCCTCCTGAAAAACTTTTCTTAGTAGTAGGTAATAGTAGGTAGGTATTTACAATGCATGTTTACTTTACTTAGCTCTATCTGCTTGCCTCTAGAAACTCTAGATCTTAATTTTCCTTAGGTAAAATACTTTAGGATTCCAGACACAGTGTCCGTTGATGAACGTTTCTCAGCCGAAACGCGTGCTGAATAAAAAACTTGTAAATTGGCGGGAAAACTCTATTGGCAAATTGGCTAGGTGAGAAATACCTGTTTAAACTTATGAACACTGTTAGTAACAAGGAAACTATCAGATATTTTAATTTCCTCCTCAAGCAGTGTGCAAGCATTGAGTGCTGTATTTGCTTGGACACTACTGTTGAAGACAGAATGTCTGGCTAGGGAACCCAGCAGACAGACTCTTGCTGAAATAGTTCTCATATTAAATAATTGATAGATTCAGGCGTTACTTTGCGGAAATCCATTACAAGATAAAAAACAGACGATCTAGAGATTTTTTGTCTGTTTTTTTTTCTCATATTAGGTCAGGTTATATAGTCAAAACGACAGAAATAACGACATATTGAAAACCGAACCTTCATTAAAGCTTAAGGCGCCTAAACTGTTTCCAAAACCCATTAAAATCAACCAGGCGACCAAATTACATGCTACTTGAATGAAGTAAAATTTAATCCCAGGAAAGCTTCCCTTACCTTCATTTACCTACTCTTTAATCCTGCTAAAAGCTTCCGCTTTTAATTGAGTTAAGTCTCATCTAATGAAGGTGTATCCGAGGATAGGTAAGTAGAGTTGGTTAACTTTGTTTCTATACAGCGAAGAACTAACTGAAACCTTTTCTGATATATACTTAATTTAGTGTAACCAATGTATGTAGAGCTATTACTCGAACTTGTAATATAAATAAAAACGGACAAATGCGAGCGAGACTCGAACCGTAAGGGTTCCGTACTGTAGATGATAATTTCCAATTAGATATAATTAAATATTTTTGACTGTTAAACCTTTGATCATAAAACTATTTTGAAATCTCGTCTCACAAACTTAACCAGTCTATCCTTACTTTAGAGCTTATTTATTTTTATAAGAGCACAGAACTTGAAGATTTGCTTGTCTGGTATCTATACCAGACAAGCAAACATAGATATACTTACCACTAATAGCCATAAGATTAAAATAACAAGCCAAATTACAACTTCATTCGGTTACAATTTAAACATAAAAAATTTCGCATTTAGAATTATGTGGAATTATGGATAATGTATATAATACTAATAAACCTTCTGTCGTTAGAGGGATAGTGGTCCAGCAGTAAGTAAGTAAGTTCGTCTGAGTACTTATCAGTATATGGGCTGTGGCGTTTGCGGTACATCGAAGCCATTTGACGCACACGCCATGGAATTGAAAGGAAAATTGAACAGGACCCCAAAAGCAATTGACTGTGAATTGAATTCAACAGTTTCAGAATTTACAGTCTGTTCACAGTTTGCACGGTCGATTATAGCGACCGGACGGAACCCGTAACGGTCTGGCCAACACTGTAATTTGCAATTTATAGCTGGTTATTTTGAACAGAGGAGGTTTGAAATTGAAAACCATTGCGTTTGATTTGAAACCAATATGTCCACGATGTATTTTCTGTGCGGAAATTGCTTCGCCGATCACTGGGGATACCACTAGATAAGACACAAACACAGGAATCATTGAACACAAGACATTTTGTTGACTCTACTAAAGTACACACGGCAGCAAAAAAGATTTACAGAACTATTTCCTGATTGCGCCTGATGTAAGATATCTGATTGGATATGGTTTTAAACCGTTTAGTTAGAGTAGGTTTAGGAATGTCTAACAGGGATGTCATTAAAAGATTATATATGTACTTATTTATAAACAAATAAGGTTATTCTATAGCAAAAGTCGGGTAAAAACAAAACACACAGGTACATAGGTACTTGTATCGATCATAGACACGAGTCGCGTTTATAAAGGTTTACCTTTAAAAACCAAGCATACAAGTTCTACTCATAAAACAGCACCTTATGCGGTTGACATCAAAGGAATAAGCAGCACTGAATAATGCACCATACATTGCAACTGAAATGCGTGTGTGCGGAAAGATATTACATATTACGGCACTGAATTGAAAAACTAAAGATCTATACTTATGTAGAAAGCTATCAAATATTTGCTATGTTTTGGGCTTGTAATAATAGACACAAGATGAGGTGATAGCCATGGAAGTAATTTATTACGTCCACGGTGATAGCATCGGATTATTCTATCTGTCACCTATTTTTGACCCCGCGATCTGAAAGCTTCCCTGAAAAACCCTTTCAAAAACTTTCATTTACAGCCATTAGGTTCATTAGGACCAATGTACTGTTTGGTATAAGTCTGTCCGTTAGGCCTAATTCCCGGTTAGGTGAATCCCTTTTGAGTCCAATTACCCATAGGTCTAATAACCGATTAGTCCAATTCCCGGATTGTCAAATCCTTTTTGGTCTAATTACTGTTGAGTCCATTTTCTTGGGCAATATTTATTTATTTATTTATTTATTTATAGTTATTATAATGCAAATTTCGTAAAGGTCGATGTTTTTTACCTACACACAGATTTATAAGTATACCTACTTGGTCCTAAAGATTTACATGTTCTTCTTCTTCTTCTTTTCTTTTATGGCCTCTGTGGCTATTTTGCCACAATTTTGCCAGAGTCAAGTGTATTAGTTTGATTAGTTAGAACATTTAGAACAGATTTGACATTGGTTTGGTTTCGTGTTGTGACAGATCTCACTTTTATTTTTTCAAAAAGCGACATGTCAGCTGTGAGAAAAGAAGGCCTTTGAGAAAGCTCAAAGGCCTTCTTTTCTTACAGCTAGATTCAAGGTTCAAGATATTTATTTGCATAAATAAGTGTTACAGAAGGTCTTAAAAGTAATATGGCACTTATAACTTATTTGCCCTTTTCAGACATTGCAAGTTTTATGTAGGCTATCTATGCTGGGCGCTAAGCTGCTTACATATGTGCATATATATGTGCTATGTCAGCAGCTAATCAGTTTAAAGAAACTATATAGACTTTGAATCTCTTATCAACGTTGCAAACTTTACCTACGAGCTTGTAGTATGAAATAACTGTACCAGAGTAGGCCACTGGCTCACAAACTTACTTTACTTTTAGTCCCTAGTGTTTGTGTAACAAGTTGGCCTAGTGTAGTCGTTCCAAACAGAGCACTAAACAGTAACCTCATCTACAGAACTGCAGTAAGCTAGTTTAGGAAGCAGCAAGCAGCACGTACAACGCTAACTAACCCAATTACTGTTAGTGAAGTTTGTACAGCCCGTTAGCAGTGTTGATAAAATACAATTTAGCTGCTCAACTGAAACTTAAGTACTACTGTAAAATAATATAAATAAAATGAATACAATAATAAATATTCGCGGACATTTTTAAATGAAATGAATTTAATTTAAATGAAATGAAATAAATAAAATGAATTAATTTAAAATGGTAGTATCAACGCCACAAGAAGGGGTTATGCTTATGATGTTAAGTTAAGACTTACCCAAAGTTTTTTTTATTCCACTTTATGATGGCAAACTTATGGACGTATTGTATAGGAACCTGAGGTATCAATCGATCGTAGATGATTGTTAATTATTTAATGAGAAGAGGGGTAAAGCCTTCCACCCTGAAGTTTAATTTAGACATTACATAGAACACTTAAACCAAGATAACAAAGTGGTTGTGCAGTAGATACTCACTGAACCGACAAATGAACTTCCCGCAATCAACAATCAAAGTTAGGAGTAGGTCACACAGAGCGTTCAAGTTGGCATAAGTCCTCGGGTTCCAAGATTCCTCGGCCACCGTTCGGTCACTAGATGTGCTTGCCAAATGCGATGCGAATAATAATGTTCATGGAGTCACGTCACAGTTTCCATACAATACAAAAGCATTGGTGTACGTTAGCTTAGCACTTTTTCCAAAAAATCTAAGCAATATCCAACCGAAGTCAAGCTTTTCAGCCGTTTTCATACAGCACCTATATTTTTGGCAACCTAAATCTACAAAACTTCAGTTCAAAGATTCTAAATGTTGAAGAAAATACACAAAACCGTATGACGTCAGAGCTGAAAGAGCCTTTGATCCTAAGGTGTCAGTCAGACATAATACTCGTAGTAGGTAAGTACTTAGTTAGATTTTTTTTGTGTAGTATTAGTCAAGAAAGTTGAAATAGTACTAGTTTATACTAACTGAGCTGCTATGGCTGCTTATGCGAAGTCTCACGGGGTCCGATAACGCCAATTCATCTCGGTCGAGTTTAATTAGTTCAAGAGTTTAAATGAAACAAACTATCTACGCTACGCAGTTTGAATTCCATTGCTGTTTATTCTACGAGTATTTTGCGTTGAACGGTCACGCACATCACTATCACGAGTAATCAAAATTGCTTACAGTAATGGAACCGGTTCATAAATCGATGTGATGGATTTCTTATAACCTTTGTTTTTGGTAAGTATAGTAGTAATGATTGGAGTATACACTATCATTATCAATTAAGTAGATATATTTGTGAAAGGAAAGTTTAGATATTTTTATGTTTATGTTTTAATCACGTTGTAAATCTAAGCTGATTTGGATTAAATTTAGCAATAGTTGCACTTTGAATTACAGATAAGCTACTTTTTATCATGCAAGCGAAGCCGCGGGCAGACACTAGTATCACAATAAGAACTCAGTTTGACCACAGAGGTTTGACTCCACTTGGGCACAAATCCCTCAGCTAAGATGATAATGATCGTACATCGAAGAATGTGGACAAGAAACAGTAATGAGTCTATAACAAAAAGTCTACACGCGATCGACCTACAACTGTAACTCCATTTACAAACGCAATTGTACTGCCAGTCTGCTAGTAGCAACGAGTATTATACTCGTTGGCTACTAGTAACCACTTTTAAAATAATACAGACCCTTCTACTCAGATTCAATGTGCTTTATTTTTGTTGTAAACTTGATTATCTATCAAAGAATCTTTTCTAAATAAGCATTTCTCTGAAGCGTGGGCGTTGGGTTTCGAACTCTAGATAAATCTTTGCGACTTTGCGGTCTAAGACTTTATAATAAATGAATATAAATGGCTCGACTTAAAAAAATAACTTAAAAGCAGCCATTGTATAATAAAAATAAACAACAACCAACAGACGAATAGCTCAATACTTTATTTTAGGATTGTGTAACTTTCGAATGAATCATTTAAGATTATGTCTTCTGTAAGTTTTAGAATCAAGAAATAATAACAAAGACATTGAGATTTGCTCTGAAAAGAATAATAAATTAAATGTTATAATTATTTCTTGTTCCTAAAAAAAAAGCAAGACAAGACGCACGTAGAACTTTAAAGGATCGTTCAAACCAACACGGCGACGCAAAAGCGGAGCGAAAGCGGAGCGGAAGCGTCAGCCGCGCGGTCGACGCTGCAGTGTCTTAGCAATTGCGCCTTGCACAAACGCAACCGCGACGCGGCAACACAGCGTTCCCAAATTCCGCTTTCGCGTCTCCGCGTTGGTTTAAACGATCCATAAAACGTAAATTTCTGTGTGACACAGCAGCAGTTTTGGTAAGGCGTGCCGCGTGGCGCTTAACATCAGGCGAACGAATTGACCGTCTCATTTAAAAAAAAAACAGTTTGCTTGTGTTTGGTCTAGTGGTATAACCTCGCCTACCGATCTTTTAGGTCGTAGTTTGGAAACCGGTCGTGCACTAGTAGATTTTTTAAAACACATTTTTTATACAAATAGAAAAAAACTATTCAAGTAAAATGATGTGCGGAATGCCAGTGGTCTCAAACGGTAACATTGTGAGGAAACCAGAATATTCAAGAATCGTATAGGTTTGTTACGCGTGTTGGTTTATGTATGACCCAATCCCTCTCGCTTGAGGCACAGCTTGAGGGTAGGCCAGTGTTCCAACAGTGGAAACATTAGAAGGCTGACCATAATGATGATGCAATGCAACCTGCGAACGCTTCATGAACAACATTAAACTAATACGTACCTCAATCCTAGGATTAGCTGTCTGCCACTAAAGTACCAATTCCAAAGCGACGTAATCCCATAAAAGCCAGGATCTGAACAAATCGTCTAGTATATTCGTCTCGTAGATGACATTAAATGAAATCCTATATTGTTATAAAATACCTAATGAAGTTACACGTATGTCTATATTTTTATTTTGGTTATAAATCCCGAAGCGTCTCAGTTTCGAGATTGGCCAAAAATTCTTTCACGTCAGTCAGCTTGTAATCGCCTACAGGTTGCATTTTTCAAGCAATCTGGTTGAAACTTGGTATAAGTTATATTTGTCGTCGGCGTGTTTTTCTTTCAGAAAGGGGTAAAAATCGGTATTGGATCAGCTACCTACTGGATATCTCCGATAAGTATCCAATGCAATAAAAACTATAGTAAAAGATCTAATTAATTATGACCGCAACTGACTTGGTCTTTTAAATAGTCATAGATTTGATTATTCTTCTAATGTCCCCACTGTTGAGAACTTGAGACACTGGTCTTCTCTCCAGCACGAGTGAATATACTCGTAGTATACATCACCACGGATTGGTAGATATAGTGCTAAGTAGAAACTGCAAATAGCTGACATTAACAGCAAGGATATGACGTCAGTAATTCTTAAAAAGCCCCGCTCATAAAAATCCAAGCAAATATTATCTCACACGAAATACTAACAAATTAAATCATGTTGTTGGCAACTTCGTTGTTGTTGTTGGAACTCGGCGTTTCCTAGTGTAAAAGCCCGTATATACGTTCGTAGTGTAATTGGGGACAAGCGAGAAAAAACTTCCCGTTGGTCCCCAGTAGGGACGAGCGGGAATAACCCGTAAAAACGACAATGCTGCACTGTGCAATTTTGACACGAGATGGGCTCCAACTGAACATTGCCATCATACCCTAAAGGCCCATTTACACCATACAATAATTGCATGCCAGAATTGCCTTGTCATATTGATTTTGGAACAAAAATTAATACAGGAAATACTAATTCCATAATCCGGTTGCACGACCGGATTCGAATTGTATTTTTCTATTCGAAAAAATGTGCGCAATGCCAGTGCTCGGAAAACATGTGTTAATAACCGTGTAGGAAAATATCTCGTGAGGAAACCGAGCATGTTCAAGAACTAAAAATTCAATAAGACGTGTGCCATCCACCAATCCGCATTGGGTCCGCGTGGTGGATTAACACTTAGGACCCAATCACTCTCGCTTGAGAGTAGGCCAGTGTCCCAGCAGTGGGAACATTAAAAGGTGTCATGATCGTCAACACGCCGACTAAACACCCATGCCAATCAAATAATGAGATGCATTGCGCTAATTTGCGCTTCGTGGTAAATTATTGCGCCCCGAGCGTCATCGCGGGTCTCTATTGATTGGTTTTGTAAAACTCTGTCGTGTCCGCTTCCGTGGACACCCGCCATTAATCTTCTCTTATGCAATTAGTACAATCTGTACTGTAGGTAAAGTCTCAGTCGTAATGGTCGTTAGAGCCAGTCCAATTAATTATCAACAAAAAACGCAAAAACAGTCGTCACAAAACAAAAGTTTACAAGTACTAGCATTTACTTCCGCCATCATTGTGTTCGAGATGCTTTGACCGTATGGTGTAATAAAATAAACATCAATAAAATTAACGACTTCGGCACAGTGGGTGGGCGAGTGTCCGGTTAAGAAGCGGTTGCGGGTTCGATTCCTGCTGCTGGACAAATGTTTGCATGATTAGCAAATACTTGCTTCGGGTCTGGATGTTATTATTATACTTACATCCATTTATCTATCAATTACAAATAATAAATATAATTATTCTATCTGTTATTTGGTTCCCATATTACAAGGTTTCATAGCTTGGGTGGTTTCGGGCTAAATGGCGGCGCAGTGTAAATATCTGGTCAATTATTATCATTGTTGAAAATCGCGTAATACTAAAATTTTTGAGCACGCGCGCTCCGTAGAGGTTATGGGGGGTCATTGACACGCGCAGGTGTAGAACGCGCGGGTTATTGACCCGCGAGTCACTGACACGTGCCGAGCGCTGCCCTTTCTAGTTCTAACAAGGATAACTAATTATTAATCAGAATTACGTAATTTTTCTTTTTTTTTTGTGTGGAACATATTCCTTGAATATCGCGCACTAATAATCAAAGACCCTATATAATGACACACTGCACAAAGTAATAAGATAGGTTATATTATGAAAGTGTAGTGCTGTGTCGAGTGGAGATCCGTTTCATCTCTACCTACCTACTAGCATGCAAGTATACAAGTAAACAATGAATCACGTGTCTGTGATACCACAAAGAGCCTGACAGCTGTGTTTACTCCAAGCCAAACAAAATAAACTAAACTAAGGCTATTTTTTTTATTAGAAAAGATTCACCAGTACACAATATTATATTCACTTTAACTTGTTCCTGTATAGTTGAAAAGCTCACACCAGTATAATAATTCAGCAAATATTGTAATAACAGCAAGAAGACACGTAGTGAGTCAGTCTCATGAAAACTAGGGCGTTGTCATGTCAGTCGTCACGAGTCGTAAACCACAGGCGACTGGATCGTGAGCTCGTAAAATATCCGATAAACCGTTATAGTATTGTTTTCAGTTACCATCTCTATAGGTACAATTGTACCCAGCAAGCCCTTGCTAAGTTTGTTCGTTAGTTCTTGCGTAGGTTTGGTTTTTTATATGTACCTAATTAAAACAAGCGAAGTGTTTACGATTTAACCATAGAATTATTTCGAAATATACTAAAGAGTTACGATACCTTTTATAAAATCTTTTTCCCAACATTCGTGTGTTTGGTGATTTGATGGTGTCAAAGACATACGCAAGTAATATTTTGCTATAGTAATTGTTGTATGCAATTTGTGTGGTCTGGTTAATGTGCCAAAGAGTTACCATACCATAGCGATGCCAAGAAATGCAATCAAACTATTTATTCAGCAGCATGGCCCTCGCATAATCCGATACGATAGCTACTATTATATGAGACATTTATATGGAGCTTAGGGCTGATAATTTTACATTGCGTTTTAAGGTTAGTTTGACTTTGCGGCTATAAGATGCTGGAATGATATTTCCCACCGTTGAATACCCTTAAACTAGTTTATACATTTAAATCAAGTTGAGCTTAAACGACAAAGAGCTTTTTGGAATACCTAAAAAGGCTATCGACAAATCTGCTCCGGAAAGCCTGCGCGCAGAATTTCCGCGTCATGGATGAAATCAAAAACATTATGAAAAGGAGTTGTTTAAAAGAAAACCGAAAACCCGATTATATTTTGTGAAGGCCTTTTTATTACAGTTTTAAAAGAAATGCAAATCAAAAGACACTAGAAAGTTTCAGCCACAATCACGAGAAAGGGTAACTTTGATGTCTACGGAGGCGGATAGTTAGAGAACTTTGAACAGAAATAGAGGGAAGAAAATAAGATTGGAAAACTTTTGATTTCCAGGTAGTAGTAATTGAACTACATACAAAACATTCACATTTATAATCGGCTTCGCTCGCATGTTTTTGTTGGAAACTTTGCCTTCGCATTTGTCACTCATGGGGGAAGATTTATGGGGTAAAAAGTAGCCTATATGTTATTCCAGATTATTTACTATGTGCAAGCAAGTTTCACTTGAATCCGCTCAGTGATTACGGCGTAATTGAGTAATACACATTCATATTATCTAAGATAGGAATTAGGAATTTAGGACATTGACGATTCGTAAAAAAATTAAAAAACATTGTACCATGCCATTGGATACACGCAACGCAACGCAACATGTTTTCTCGACGACAAGGGCTTAAGTAAAATCCGCATCATCACTTCAATGGCCAGTCAATAAGGATTTGTGAAAAATAAGTTCACAAAGCCCTATTGATATGGTCGGAATCAATAGAGCTTTGAGTACTAAAACAGCAACAAGTACTGCCGAATATGTTAGCAGATTCTACAGATGTAGAATAAATTAGACTGTGTGATATTTCTCAGAATTTTCAGTAACACGTGCGAATTTGCAAACTATATACATATTTTGCCGTGTAGGTAGGTAGGTGTAAAATTATATGTAATGTAGGTATTGCGCATAACTGATGAAAAACTAGATCAGTTAGGCTAAGAGCCCGTAACTCAATTATATACAACGTATATAGTAAATTAGGTACTATTATTTATACAGTCGTCCTCCACGACTCTTTTGTGTGGGTTTCCTTCCCTGCATTAGGAATTTAGGACTCACGCACGGTTGGTCCGTTATGCGTGGGGTTTTGACTGACTATGCATTAAGCCTGCCTAACTCTTCCCAAAAGCACAGAAGCCTGGGGTCTTCACAGGTACCGTGGAGTGATCTCGGCTTGCCGAGGATTTGTGTGCATTGAGTGGCTACAATGCATTCCAGGACTACGTAGGCAGCCGATGCTTTTTCGGTTAGACAGCTTCTGCGTCCCACGTTTCTACCAATAGTCGTACTGGTACATTCAAAGGGAATTTTCATTCCCTTCCACACTCCAATTAATTTCCTACGCTACCGTCTATGTACATGTCTACATACTATGTGTACGCTACGATTTAGTTTACTGCGATTCGGATCCCTTTAATTATTCATGTCTTTGTGTGCAATGATGACAATACAGAGTAGTGTCAAAGGTGCATTCTTGACAATATTGTAAATATTTTCGCTACGAGCACTGAATCTACAAAGCTTTTATGAGCATGTCTACCAAATTAGATTATCACTGCTAAAATCCACTCACTACGTGCTACTTTTAAGAGTCCCTGAACCTCTATCGATTTTAACCGTTTTTGGCGTAGTAATTATTTTTGTGTGGTTATAAATAATCAAATGAGCTGTGTTTGTAGCGTTTTTGGTTTTTATAAAAATGCTACATTGCTTGGGTTAGTATTTACCAATCCCAAAAAAATGTTGTCTACGGCAAATTATCTCTTCATTTAATTTAAATCTTGGGTCTTGTTATTTCGGAATAAATAGACTACAACTACGTTTGCACAAAGGTCAGGGTGTCCTGGGCAACTTTAATAAGCGCGTACGACACGCCTACGTGTTATCATAGGATTAGCACATTAGGAGTACCTACTTGTTTATCACAAGAGTTGATAACCCGAACATATTCCGTTATGACTACTTTATGAGCGTCGAAGTTAACTAATGCTATGACGCGCGACTTACCTACTTTGATATCAGCTTGGATTTCTCAAACATACACGACCTTTGACGCACGTAGTATAGCGAGCTGTCATCATCATCATCATTATCATCATCATCATCATCATTATTATCATCACATCAGCCCATTATATAGAAGTCCACTGCTAGTCTTAGGCAAGAGCGCCTAGGCGACAATATACAAAAATTGTTACTTACGTAGAAACTTCTCGATAAAACTTATGTTTTCTATGAGAATTTGATATTGCTTTTTAGCGAGGTCAGCCAGTGTCTTCGTATGCTCAGAAACCAGTTTAAAAAAAACAAACATTTATTGTCTCAATTCTGTGTGTCCGTTCGTCTCCGAAACACAGAGCAAAATTAAACAACAACACTATTGTCGAATGGAACAGGACTACAATTTCGTTTGAATGTAGAAAAAATAATATTTTGTTTTTCTAATATTACTTATTATATTTTTAAAGTAATATTTTATTTGTCACCGCTACTTTTCCTAAGAATTTAATAGCTGTCGGGATGATCTGTAGAACATAAACAGGATATCACCAAACTAAGAATTAAATATTAGAAAACTGAAATTTTTAGATGTAAATTCTAATTTTACCGATATAAAACAAACAAAAACCTTCATAAGCTCTGTACTGTATCAACAAACGTACTGTACTTCTGCCTACTAACTTTCTGTTTAATAAACGTAATAAGTAGCGGTAAATAAATACAAAACACAAAACGCTGTTTGCTCTGTATAATGTACCGAAGTCATGTGTAAAGTAACCCATCTTTACTTTGTAATGGTTGTTTGTATGAAGTTTTAAACTCAGCGGGATCAACTGAGATACGCAAGTCGAAAAACCGGTACAAAACTTTGAACTGAATCTTTTTATTAAAATTCTGAGCTCCTTTAGAATTCCATAATGAAAATTCTCTTCTATCCTACAAGCCAGTTTAATTATACTGATAAGTTTTGTCATATGAGTGAAAAGGGCTGTAGGTGTATGTAATTAGTTAAATAAAAAAAATTTTTCAAACGTTCAAACAAAACTTTACAGATACTTATCAATATCACAGAGTAATATCAATATACTCTATGTATACCTAATTCTAATTTACTGTTTTTTTTAGGTCACTCAGATGTAGTTGTTGTAAAGGAAAAGACCAGTAAAACGAGCGATATAGTACTTTTTATAAAGTAATTAGGTTAAAATCTTTTGGTAATAACAATTTTATTATTGCTTTGCAAACCCATTTAATTTTACGATGAAATATTTTATTATTTTAACGGGCTTTTGCGGGTGCGGGTAGCTCTTAATAAATATAGCCTATGGTACTCAGGGATAATGTAGCATTCTAATAATGAAAGAATTTTTGAAATCGGACCAGTAGTTTTTTAGTTTATACGTAACAAAAAAAAATACAAAAATACAAATCTTCTCTCTTTATAATATTAGTATAGACTATCGAACTCGCCCAGGAGGGCTATCTCTATGGCAAGAGAATCGCCCTCCAGGCTTCGCACGGGTGCTATAAACCTTCCTCTTCTTGAATTACTCTATCTATTGATAAATCGTACCTACATACACTACGTACTACATACATAGAGACAGATGGCGGGACTTTATTTTATACTAAGTAAGGGTACGGGTTCAAACCCGGTCGTGCACCAACGGATTTTTCTGTTTGAAAAATTTATGTGCGCAACGCCAGTGCTCTCATACGGTGAAGGAAAACATCGTGAGGAAACCGGCATGTCCAAGAACTAAAGATTCGAAAGACATGTGCCATCCACCAATCCGCATTTTATCCGCGTGGTGGATTAAGACCCAATCACTCTCGCCTGAGAGTAGACCAGTGTCCCAGCAGTAGGAACATTAGAAGGCTGTCATGATGAAGGGTAAGGATAATGTTCGTAAATACTACTTGAAATTATTTGTCATGTCAACGAACGAACTTTAGAAAATCAGTCATTTTGGGAAAAGGTTTTCTAGGATTTGTTCAAAATGAGAATATTATAAGTACCTATATTTATAAAAATCAGTCCAAACAGACCGGAACCAAGTTTAACAACGAAATTATCGTTTTCCGATTTCAAAAGTAGACCCTCTGGTTTCGCCAACTAAAGATTAATTAGATCTTCAAGGACCAAAAGCTTTACCTATTTACTCCAACACTTCAGATGTGCTGATCAAGATAAATGATCCAAGAACTAGTAATCTAGGGCGTTCCGCTCACGTTCGATCGGTTCGATTGTCGAGTAGATATTTACTCGCCACCTGACTTGCTCTAAATGTGAAATAGTGACCTTAATTTGGTCAAAAAAAAAAACATCTAAGTCACATTTTCTTTTTTTTAAAGTCGGTTAAAAATAGAGGTTATCATATCAATTCGGTGGAATCGTCGACAATGTAAGATTTATTTGATGCACATAGATTACACATTTAAAAAATATGAATAGTTTTTGATAACTTTGGTGCAGATAGAGATTACAATTTATAAGCTATGTGCATTAAAATTATCTATTGTAGTGTATTTAGTGTACGATCTAATCTATCATCATTTTGAAAGGTAGTTATTACCTGTTCGCAATACACCGTACATGTATCAATCAGTTTGGCGTGATTTCTCCTTCAGTCAGTAAAAAGCAAAAAGCAGGAAAAGGGAGATGAACGCTAAACCACAGCTAAGCTATAGCGAGGCTGTGTGCGTCGTACCATAGCTATTTTATAGAAAATAGCATCTGGTGACCTATTTCCATTGTTGGTCTTTGAACTCTAGCCTCTATGCTTGGCCGATACCTGCTGGTTGAATGGCATATTTATTGCAGTGTCATTTGTACCATTGTTTTATACATTTTGTTCTTTACACGTTTTTCTGGTCAATTATGGATATGATTTTATTGAAAAAATACTACGAGGACCACAAAAAGTTTTATGAGGGATTAGAGTAGTGATGGTTATCTTTTTTTTTAAATTGGTTATAGACAAGCGTTTGACCACCACCTCACCTGATGGTAAGTGATGGTGTGGCCGATGATGGAGCACGCTTGCCTAGAAAGAACCCGTTCACTCTAGCCTTGAAGACTCATAAATTAAGACTTCTATCTTGCATTTAGGTAGTAATCTTTGCAATGGAGTACTTTAAAATAATTATAAATAACCTTATTATACTCATACAATACCTGTTCTCTCGATAAGAGAGTCGTTTTTCGGGTTTTTGAACTCCAAGGCCTTTAACTTTACTGTGTCTTACAGACGACAACGAAAGGTACTTTACCTGCGGACAAAAAAAAAACTTTTAATAGATAATATTGCCAATTGAATTAAGAAAAAGTATTGATGTGCCAAATATAAATTCGAGCTCTTCTTCTAAATATTCTTTCTATAAATTCTCAAGGACCTGAGTAACTGGATATATGACAGTGAGAGGATGTCTTCTACGCATGGGAATAACGTGTCTAATTTCCGTGTGCCTATTTTTTCTTTGATATTTCCGACCGATCCTTACCCTGTGTTTACGTTATTCGACTTTTTAAAAATATCAGTTATTTCTCGTAAAAATTAAATTCACTTACATGACATATATGTCATGTAAGTGAATTGTCATATTTTTATTTTTATATATAACTTATTTATTAATTTACAAACGCACCTCCACTAACTACACTATTATTATTTCAAAAACAATTTTTTTAAATTCAAAACAGATTCACAAGCAAACACGATATCTATCGTAATAAAGTATACGAATAATACTCGTAGCAAGTTCGAAAGTTAAAGTTAATAGGTAGGTAAGTTAATAGGTAGGATGTTTAAAACAAAAACTTGTCATGAAATAGAATTCTTACAATAGATTGTTGTTGAACTATAATTTTGCCGTCCTTCTAATGAATTAATATACAAAGAACCGCAAATATTTAAGCTGTTTTGAAAATGCTACAAAAGAATCTATCGACACTATTATTATATTTAAGAGTAGTAGAGTTCTCTGTGATAGAGCTCGTCCGGGGAAGGACTACCACCATACCTATTTCTGCCGCCAAGCAGTAATGCTCGCATTGCTGTGTTCCGGTGTGAAGGGTATGGTTTCCGGTGAAATTACTGGCAAATGAGGCTTTCGATCTTAGCCTCAAGGTGGCAATCCGCGAGTGATACCTCTGGTATTGCAAGCGTCCATAGGCTGCGGTAACCGCTTACCATCTAGTGGGCCGTACGCTTGGTTGCCACTTCAGTTGTATAAAAAAAAGACTATTCTAGTTAACACACATCTATTACACGGAAAGAAACTAGTAAACTACTTATAAATATTATGTAGGTTATTATTGTGTTATCAATTTAATAAACAATGCGGTTTATGTAATTGAACACGCGACTCGCCGGTTTTCCGCGCTCTGTGGTTAGATGCAATTTATAGCGTAGGCATCTATTACCTGAATAAGTAGGTATTTCTGGATAAGCTAGAAAATATACTTTAGTTTTCCGAACAGAAAAAAGCTTTTAACACCTTTCAAATAAAAATAAAAACTAAATAAAACTCATGAAATAATTGAAAAAAGAAATCGTTTAGTGAGACAACGCAACAACTTGAGGATCATGCAAACATTTGTCCCACAGCGGAGATCGAACCCGCAACCTTTCACATCTCAGCCACTCGCTAACTGCGCCACTAGGTGTGACTTACGTGTGTAGATAATACCAGCGTTTTTAGGACTACCGAAACTCTATGCATTACTTTAGTATACTCCAGCCCGTCACAATAATACAATAATACAAAGGATATAAAGAGATTGAGGGTTGAACAAAGGTTCTAGTCTTTTGTAACCGCAAAACGTGATCCCACAAAGCAACAAGAGCTTAGTTAATTTATACTTATATTATTTGAAACACGTAATACCCAAGATTACTTTCGTCAAAAACTTACGTAAGAAAATACTTTAGAACAATAATTAACTACATTTTCCGCTAATGAAAGCAAAAAAGTAGGTACCCTTTTGTTTTAGTATACCTAGCAGGAATTATAATCATTAGAGACAGGAAAAAGTAACAAAATGTATGTTAGTATAAATTCCACGCACTTGTAAAGCCACAGACAGAACAGATTAAGTACTAGTAGTAGTAGTAGATAATTTTTTGGAATACATTTTCCGTATCTTGTTACGCGAAACATCAATTTATGTCATCGATTTAGATTTGTAAATCGATGATTTATGTTATTTATTTCTGCCGCGAAGCAACATCAAACATGAAGCGAACATCAAGCGCTCTGCAGAGCTATCGGCTATCAATATTGCAAAGTTTCAATAACAAATGTATTTGCGCCCCGCGTATCACACGCTTTTACGCATCGGTTAATATAGTAGCACAGAACAAATATTAGTTCTACGTACAGAATGGCCACTCCCTACCTCCCACCGGTTTTACTTATCCCACCCCTGTCGCGAGATTGCCGGCACCGCACGGCACCTTTCGCCGGCACTGAAGCGTTATTAGGCGTGCGTTTATTTTGGTTCCGGGCGGCTCTAGACAATCGTGAAGCTAGTCGTTTGTGATGCGCAAAGTCAGGCATGATGTTATAAAAGTGCCTATCGCCAGGACCGATATTAAAAACAAATGTTGTAAGTACTTTAGGCAGAGCAGAGTACAAATTAATTGAATTACCTTTACCTTACCATATACCACCCTGAGTAACCCCAAACATGTCATAAGTGTTGATTGTAAAATAATAAAACGTCCAACACACACAACCTTGGAACCTCTATCAACCCTTGTAAGCCGAGCTCGGGTTATCAGGTCTATTACTCATAAGTGTTCCTACAAACCTGAAACCTGACCTCCGTCAATTTGATTGAAAAGGATTCCGTCGAAACGTATTCAACCGTCGACATCAGAGGTTTACTACTAGCTGTTGCCTGAGACATAGTTCGTTTGAAACACAGACACCGTACATTTACGGCGTTAAAAGTAGCCTATGCTGCATATCGCGACGCGGAGGAGGACGCTTGCCATGTCATTCAACCCTGATGAAGACTCTCGAAATTGAGTCGAAACAGTGTCGGTAACTCTTCACCGATATACCGGTACGTGAAAACAACCGTTTGTAAAATGTGTAAATGTATGATATAGTTCACGATAGTTTTATGAGTAAAATAGCCTATTCTATTCTAGGATATAATCTACCTTTGTACCAAATTTTATTTTAATGTGTTTAGTCGTTTGAACGTAATACTCCCACAAACATACAAACACCCAAACTTTCCCCTTTTATAATATTAGTAAAACGGGTAGCACGGGCACAGTGCTACGCGCTTACATGCCCCAATCCCCCATTATGCCAGGCGTCTGTAATTAAGCACAGATTGTCCCGTCATGGAGTCAACAAGCGACTTAATAGCTTCATGTAATTAATGGCAAATTGATTTTCTTGAGTGTCGCCTCGCCGCGCCAGCCACCTCAGTTTGTTTTCCACCCTCAGCTTCATTTGAACCAAGAGAAAACCATGTCTTATAATCAGTAAAATTCTGATATTTTTCTTCTTCATGTTCTTTTAATTTGTGATCATTCCACCAAAACCTTGTCAGCTCTGACATCTTGTCATCCATCGAAAATCGAAATATCCCATCAGTATCTACGGCGGAGTTACGGAACTATTGCAAAACTTTTGATTTTGATTTGGCTGTTTTCTCTGTCTCAGTCAGTAACGCAACGCGCGTTACTGACAGTTCTTTATTAATGTATTGTCTAGCATAATTTGTACTACATTCATTCCATTACGTATTCCTGTCAGCGAATGACCACATGTGTATAGCACATGTTCGGGAAGATTTACGACTTGCAATATCTGTCTGTAATGCGTTTGCAACTGAATTTAATATAGTACTACCATGACAGGGAAACCCATTTACGTTCCAAACATGTGCACGTATACTTTCAGGGTACTGTCGAACAAAGAACCATTGGGTTTTCAGGCTTCCGTCAAACAAAGACCCTTTGGGCCTACAGGGTTCCGTCCGTCGAACAAAGAAGTTATATATAAGATCGTTCATTCCTAGTTCTACACTACAGCATCATAAATAACTTTTAAATTGCCAAATTACAATAATTAATTAAGATTAAATTACAATAATTAATTAAGATTAAATGTGTATAAAAGTAATGTTGTAAATTTAAATTTTATTTTTCATTTAAGTTTGGTTTAAACAAAGTTTTTATTATTCTGCTAACCAGTCTGTTCCAGACAAAACAATAATTTTAAACGTCTCCAAATCATTTACATATAATTTAGGAAAAGACTTCCGGTATGAGGCGCGAACAATATTATGGGCACCAAAATTAGTCTGCACCGGACAGAACGGTAAATCATTGCCTCAGGATTTATAACATTTCAGTGGTTATTTGGTCATATACCAATACCACGGCAGAGTCAGAGAATCTGCCTTCAAGCACTAGTGTGCAAAAACTGTTTCAGGTTTATTTAAATTCCTAGGCAAAACGACGAGCGCAGTGCAGTGCCACGCAGAAGTAGCGGAGGCAAATATAGTAGAATATGCAAAACTATTTTTAGCTCCTAGAATATTTAGATAACTTCACATTCTCCGAGAAGTTCAAACAGAGAATGTACAGAAAGGTCTCGTAGTGGGATCTAATAGGAAAAAGTAATCCATCTACCACGACAGCGGTGTTCACGTAAGTAAGTTATCCATCACGTTCTTCTGAAGTTTTCGGATGTTTGCTCCAAGAGTTGTTTTCGAGAAAATTCGTAATTTTTACCATTTGGTTTACTTGGTCTTTCTAATGTAAGTAGGCAAGTACTTACATCATTTGTAGGTATTCAGCAAACTGAGCCGTCAATCTTCTAATGTAAAAATCCATCTAAAGTAAATAGTTAGATAGTGAGAGACTCGTGTCGCAGCTAACTGCTGCTACTACTACTCGTAGGCTACACTGAAAAACGTAGCGCTGGTTTTCAGTGTAGACACATTAAGTCTGTAGCACATGCTGAGTGGCTGCCTTTTTTCGTCACAATAGTTTAGTTTTAATTTGTATTGTTATTTTTATATTAAATGTGTGGCGCTAAATATATATGTTTCTATTATACTCTATTCTATTCTAATGGGCTATAATACATATTACATCGTCCAACTGTCAATAAAATAAACACCAATACTTCTGAGACAGCCAAAAACAGCCAGATTAAACAAGAATCTTTGTCTACGATCAATAAATCTCATTGAGATAAGATAATCTTTCAATTAAATTTCAAACATTGATCGTCGCCGTCGTCGTCGTCGCCGATTAGATAGATTAAGAAAGATGAAAAATTTGCATCGAGCGGAGGCATCTTTTGATTTGTTAAAGAGTATTATAATTAATACTAAGTTACCGTCACATACATAACGGGGCTCTTAATTTCACTATGCTTTAATCATAGGTAAGAAATATTAACAAGATTAGCTTTTATAGAATTCAAATAAGAATAATTACCTTTCACAAAATGATGACTACGAAAAGTTAACATTACACATTACTGCGACGCGGAGGTTGCGGGTTCGATTCCCGCCTCGGGTCAAATGTTTGTATGATTTACAAATATTTGTTCCGGGTGTTCTGGGTATTTTATATACATAATAAAAAATATCTACCTATGTATTGTATTAAGTATAATATCAGTCATCTAGTACCCATAACACAGCTCTGTTTAACAGCAGCTTACCTTGGGGCTAGATGATGCTGTGTGGATTGTCCAGCATTATTTATTATTTACAGAAATACACCATAGTCGCCTCCTCAAGTAAGTGGCATACCGAAATCAATTTATTAGCACAATATGTCGTTGTTGTCACGAAATATTCACTTACGTGCGTAGGTAGAGGTATGTCAATTTACTAATAAGATAGTATAGATTCAGATTTGGACAGAGTAGCTTCCGATGTTTAAGCTACTGTTCGTAATAATTATGACCTCGAAATTCTTGTTTTCATTATTCAGATACTAAATTAGAAATTATTTCCTTGTTGTTAAAACTAGTTTTAAAGTGAACGCATTTTTAGGCTGTTAGTTCC
Source organism: Colostygia pectinataria (assembly GCA_951394395.1). Classification (NCBI taxonomy): domain Eukaryota; kingdom Metazoa; phylum Arthropoda; class Insecta; order Lepidoptera; family Geometridae; genus Colostygia; species Colostygia pectinataria. The sequence continues at coordinate 7,142,489 of OX596363.1, forward strand.
ACTCCATATATTTTTATTATTATACAATAAAGAAGCGTAGCTAAATATTTGCAAGATACAGATATTCAGAAAACTTCAAGGAAATACTATCAAAATATAAAATGCCGACCGAGAGCGTGTCGATTCTTTGGCAATCCATGAGTGTTCTCTAGAATCTAGACAAGAATTTCTAGAGTCTAGATGAAAACAAATTACTACGAGTTGACTGCCAAACACTGTTTGTAACCTGCCTTTTGAGATATTAGTTTAAAAAAACTAACCCGATAGTATGGTTATGTACTGCAAACAATTTTCTCGGCACCCATTCGTGCATTTTAACAAAGCCAGTTTTAACTTTAACTCGTAAGTGCTGAAACCATCCATTCCATTTGGGCAGTATAACATATTTCGGTAAAACAAGTCTAAAAAAATATTTGGCTTCACACGGGTGCTTAAAAATTTCCTCTATAATCACTCCATCTATAGATTAAAACTGCGAAGTATAGTACAACGGGAAAGACGCGACGAGTCTGTTTCGTTCTCCCCCAGGTCCCGTTCTATCAGGTTACATAAAGTATCAGGAAAGAACTATAGAACTCAGCTGCATGCGAAAAGAACTCACATTCAAATTTGATGAAGTTTTGCTATGGGAAGTTAGCAGATCATTTCGTTAATTGGTATTTTTCGAGGTAAAAACGCCAGCAGAATTATTTCTAAAAAGTATAAGGCAGAAACTATAGAACTCAGCTGCATGCGAAAATAATTTATATTTATTATGTATTTGATCTGCTGTAGGTAAAATGATTTGCTAAGTTTACTCACATTTCTCCCCCGAATTATTTAAAGTTTTGCGACGGTAGGAAGGCATTTTTTTTTGTTTTATACTCTATGTAGAGAGAGATAATACGCAATGTCTTGTTGTTCACAAGTTTTTGAATAAACATTATTATTCACTTCGACAAACAAAGCACTACCTGCCTACTCAATAAAAATGAACGTGTTATGAATTTAAATCTTTTTTTTGGCGGACACTTCGGAATAATGGAGTTTCCTGTTCGATTTATGTATGGTCGGAGTAGTATTTAAATCTGTTTGTGGTATGGTAAGATAAGTTGTTTGGCCTGTTGTCATCGATCGTAGCAATTATTGTAGCGCAGAGATTGGTTCACAGAATCAAGTACGTAATAGGTCCTACAAATTAGATTCATAGGTAGGTCAATTCAATAACAATAGATATATAATTTATTCAATCACAGCAAGGTCGGTATTTGATCGAGTTCCAATCACAACAACATTCGATAGACAAGATTATTTGCGAGATCAGCGAGCAACGCTCGAGACCATTCGATCCAAACAAAACAACGTCCAGTTTTTCACCTTGATTTTATTATTCTTCTCATTATGCATAATATGTGTACCTAGCCATTTACCTGATTTGATTGTTTCGATACACATCCAAATTTTTGTGCGCATACAAATTGTCTGCAAATACGAATGCGTAATAAATAAATAAGCATGTTTTTGCAAATATTTTGATTTGAAAGTATTACGTTGTATTTCCAACTTAGGATCTGTTGATTCTAATATGACAATGACGACACATCGGTCGGTAGCGAGGTGGGCGATTGAGAGAGGTTGCGGGTTCGATCTTTCGTTCGATCAACTGATAGAATACACACATACATTGCAAATTAAAATGCATCTATATGTGTATTTTATCAGTTGTCTGGTTTCTATAGTAGAGTACAAGATTTGCTTAGTTTGGGGTTGGATGGCGCTGTGTAAAATATTTCCCGCAATGTTTATTGACATTACTAGATTTATTATTACGCAATCCAAGCAACATAATTATTCGCTTCGAGAATAAGGCCTAAAATCCGAAATAATATTTGAATAAACTTCGAATTTATCAACATAATATTATGTTAAGCACTGTCCTTATCCTTATCACCTTCCAAGGACCTATGACGATCTTATTCTACTTGATCCTCTCAAACTATTTGTTATTTTATTCTTCTTTTAGAATAAAAGTACTTACCTATACCTACATAACAAACACGGCATCGACAGCTTTTTCGAACCCGAACAACGTGGATGATTTTCACATGGGATAGATACACTCGAGAGCAATGAATCCGGGTCACTCAAAGAATCCAAAAAATCGATCAAATTCGAAAATCGAATTGGTCGAAAGTTATGTTCTCCGACGAATCAAAATTTATGCTCTACAAGCACGATGGAAGACACAGAGTGTATAGAAGACCAGGGGAAAGATTCAAGCAAGCATGCATCGAAGAAAAAGTAGCCTACGGTGGTGGGTCTGTACTTGTGTGGGCCGGAATTTGCTCTGAAAGTCGCACAGAGCTGGTGATCATAGAAAACGGCTCTTTAACTAGCGTAAGATATGTGGAAGAAATCCTCAACGAACACGTTGGTCCATTTATGGTCAATTTGGGTGAGGATGCTATATTTATGCATGACAATGCCCGACCTCATACAGGTAGGATTGTGAATGACTACCTTCAAGAGATGAACATTACTTGTATGGAGTGGCCAGCGCGCAGCCCGGATATCAACCCGATCGAGCATGCTTGGGACGAGCTAGGGAGATGCGTAAAACAACGAAACCCTCCCCCAATCACGCTTCCTGAGCTCAAAATTGCTCTCACAGAGGAATGGGAGAATATTCCCCAAAATCGTATGAGGAACTTGGTGTACAGCATGCCAAACCGCGTAAACGCAGTAATGGAAGCACGAGGAGGTAATACGAAGTATTGAAATTCAAGAAAATCGTCATAAAGTTCAAAAATTTCATGTTTCCTATTTTTGTTTTAAGGAGAGATCAGCAGTTTTTTTTCTTTATGTAATTTTGTGTAAATAAAATGTATGGTGACTCATATTTTTTTAACTTTCATTTAAGGAGTATTAAATTGTCTATTAAATACAATTTATTGCATTAACCTAGCATTCTTACTTTCCGAGATTTTTTGGATTCTTTGAGTGACCCGGATTCATTGCTCTCGAGTGTATTTACCTTGTTTCCCCGATCTTTGCGTCAAATAATGTTAGTTATAGCGAAAATATGCCAAAGGTTTTCAAGCAGCTTTTTGCTTGTACGCAAAAAGTCTTAAAATTATTGTTTTTGTGCGGTCGACCTTTCGATTGTAAGTAAGTATTTACTTACTTACGAGTCCATTAGCGGTCGATTCTGTGAGAATCACTTTATTAGCTCTTTGGTTTTCTAGGAAACAGCGATCCATTACGAAATATTACGATATCTGTGCAGTGCAATATTGGGTAGAACGGAGCATATTATGTTTTGGGTTGAACGGGTGAAAATAATATTAGGTAGAATTTTTTTGGGTTCGGGGAAACACTCGAATTTTATATTACTTGTAATAAGAGACTCTCGTCAACAAGACAGTGAACACATTAGATATGAATTATGATCTCTAATAGGTATAAAAAAGTCGTTTTCCGCCGTCTGTCTCTCTGTATGCATCTTTTAAATTACGCAACGAATTTTAATGAGGTTTTCATCAAAAGATAGCTCAGTAATTCAAGATAAAGGTTTCAAGAGAAGTGATGTAAAAGGAAGGATTAAATACATACTTAATTATAGTTTAAGCACACGTGCGAAGCCAAGGTAAGGATGTTTCAGTGTGTTCCCCAAGCAATGGAAGGAGGCAAGGTTGGTCCTCTTGAAGAAGGATGGCAGGGCCGCAGACTCTCCCTCTGCGTACCGTCCCATTTGCCTGCTGGACGAAGCCGGCAAGCTATTCGAAAGAATACTTGCTGACCGTCTATGCACGCACCTGGCGCAGGAAGGTCCCGACCTGTCGGAAGACCAGTATGGTTTCCGACGGGCGCGTTCGACAGTGGACGCGATTCTTCGCGTCCGATCACTGTCGGACCAGGTAGTGTCCCGGGGCGGGAGGATGTTGGCGGTGTCCTTGGACATCGTCAACGCGTTTAACTCTTTGCCCTGGAGGGCGATCAAGGAAGCGCTCATTTACCATCGAGTGCCCCTCTACCTCCAGCGCATTGTTGGCGCTTACCTGCGGGATAGGTGCGTGCAGTATGTAGGCAGGGATGGTACATTGCACGAGAGGGAAGTGTATTGCGGGGTTCCACAGGGGTCCGTTCTGGGTCCGCTGCTGTGGAATCTCGCATACGATGCGGTCTTGCGTGTCGATCTCCCGACCGGCGTACACGTTGTCTGCTACGCAGACGACACTTTAGTGTTAGCTGGTGGGGACTCCTTCGACAGGACCAAGGAGCTCGCCGAGCTTGGGGTGGCTTGTGTCGTGGACAAGATCCACGAGCTGGGTCTGCGGACAGCGCCTCACAAGACCGAGGCGCTGTGGTTCCACAAACTCCCGAGGAGTAGGGAACCACCCAGCGTGTCGATTCGGATAGGTGACGTGGATGTCCAGGTGGGGCGGTACCTCAAGTACCTGGGCCTCACCTTGGACAGCCGTTGGGACTTCGGGGAGCACTTCAAACGCTCCGTCCCCCGAATTCAGAAGGTAGCGGGTGCTCTGCACAGACTGCTGCCAAATCTCGGGGGACCACGGGAAGGAGTTCGCCGCCTGTACGCGGGGGTGGTGCGATCGATGGCTCTCTACGGAGCACCCGTCTGGTCCCACAGACTAGCGGGTGTTAGGCGCTACAGGTTGCTGTATAGCAGCTTGCAGCGTCCTATGGCCATCAGGATCGCACGGGGGTATCGTACGATATCCCTAGAGGCGGCAACAATCCTGGCGCGGTTCCCGCCCCTCGACATCTTGGCGGAGACTGACGCGCGTGTGTATGTTCGTCTCCGACATGATGACGGGAGCGGAATCGCGCCTTGTGAAGTGCGAGTGCAAGAGCGCCGGCGTGCGTTTGTTAGGTGGCGCGAGCGGCTCGAGGAGCCACGGAGTTCGCGCCAGCGCATCGTCGGCGCAATTGCACCCAACCTCGAAGCCTGGCTGGGAAGGGAGCACGGCAACGTCACCTATCGACTTACTCAGGTACTCACCGGACATGGATGCTTCGGTGAGTACCTGAGTAGGATCGGTCGCGAGTCGACACCACAATGTCACCATTGTGGGTGGGACCGAGATTCCGCGCAGCACACGCTGGAGCAGTGCTCAGCGTGGTGCCCGGAGCGCGGGATCTTGGTCACCAGGATCGGGCAGGATCTTTCTCTGCCAAGCGTGGTTGAGGCCATGTTGGCAGATGAAACGGCGTGGAGGGCCGTGGCCTCTTTCTGTGAGACCGTAATGGTTCGGAAAGAGGCCGCTGAGCGAGATCGGGAGAGAGCCGATCCCGCTCGGAGAAGGCGGCGGCGGGGTGACGGCAACGGCCGCCCCGCACTGCCTGCCCCATAAGGGGCCAAGCGGTATCCCCTGCCGAGCAGGGGAACTTTCGGGTTCGTGGGCGGTCTAGAGTGAGGGCTCTGGTCGTCCGTTTTCAGCGAACCCGGGAAGGGCGGTAGCACAGGGGTGGCCCTGTGCTACCGCAGCACTGCGAGGTGCTGGGGCTGACTTTTGTTAGCCCCGGGAAGTGCTTTGAGCGCGATGCGAGAGGGGCACCACTGATAGCCCTAGGGGACCGTGGAGCCCCTTGGCATGCATCGAGGCTGGCCACCGGGGATGGTTTAGTGAGTCGTCGAGTCCGACAACCTCACACACCCCCGTCGTACCCTTATGCGACGGGATGTCTGGATGCAGATTCCTCCCCGTAAACAAAAAAAAAAAAAAAAAAAGGTAAATATATAATAATACTTAATATATAATAATACTCATTGTCTTCCCAAAAACTTTTCGAGCTCAAGTGGGACTTGATCACGCAACCTTCCGCCACACTGCCTACTTGATGCGCGGATCCTATCAGTTGGGCCACAGAGTTCCTGCCTCGCCTGCTCAAAGTAATCGGTATGTCTTCGCCCCGAAGGCCGATAGCTTTAAACTACAGGAAACTTTTGAGTTATCCAATCCAAGCCTGTTTCAATGACTAAGTTGTTTAGTTCAATTATAGAGAGGTGTTGCTTTGTTCAATTGCTTTTGTTTTTATAGTGTTCAATTGCTTTTGTTTTTACAGTTGAGGACTGATCCCGCGGGATAAGTTCGAGCGGGGTGAGTTGACTAAAGAGCCAGGAAAAGTATTAGGATAATACTCAGAAGGAAGATATAGTGTTCAATTGCTTTTTTTTTCACAATGTGGTTAAGGACTGATTCCGCGGGATACTTTCGAGCGGAATGAGTTGACTAAAGAGCCTGGAAAAAGATTAGGATAATACTCAGAGGGGAGATTATTCTAAGACATATCTTTGGGATATTAAATCCTTTGACGCTCTCAGTGGCGCGGTGCTGGGCGAGTGCCCGGTTGACGATTGAGAAGAGAAGAATTGCGGGTTCCATTCCATCCCGCTGTGGAACAAATGTTTGTTGATCTGTCTGCTTACTTTGAGACGAGACGGCGTTTTGTAAAAATGTCCGCCAGTATTTTATTTTTGATTTAGTCCTCAGTGATTGATTTTTTGCTCAATCACTTCAAATTATAACTTTTGCTTGGCATTGACTATTGAATTTGTGTAATGCATCACTGAAAACCTTGAATAGGGTTGCGTCATCGGCATCGTCATCCTAACCAACTGTTTTACAAAGAGTCTATTTTTCAGAACTTTGAATTTAACTCACATTTCAACTCTGTATGATTAGTATTGATTATAGAAAAATATGAAGAAAGGAAAAGACCACTCTACCTGGCTTTTATTGATTATGCCAAGGCCTTCGATTCAATATCCCATAAAAGCATGTGGAAAGCTCTACACGAATGCAATGTACCGACAGAGACCATAGAGCTTATAAAATACATTTACAAAAAAAGCACTAGTCGCGTAAAACTGGAGAGAAAAGGTCCTGAAATAAACATATGCAGAGGCGCCAGGCAGGGGGACCCCCTCTCGCCGAGAATCTTCATAACTGTCCTAGAAAGTATCATGAAAAACCTAAATTGGAATAGAAAAGGTATCAATATTAAAGGAGAATTCTTAAGCAACCTGCGGTTCGCTGATGATATTATTTTATTTTCTGAAACAGCAACTCAACTGGAAAAAATGATCAACGAACTGGACAGTGCAAGTCGTGAAATTGGCTTGGAATTAAATACCACGAAAACAAAGATCATGACAAACAGCACAAACAAACAACCCATCATAGTAAACAACAACTCATTAGAATATGTACAAGAGTATATTTATTTAGGCAAACAAATATCTTTTAAAAAGTCTAGACACCATGATGAAGTAACCAGACGTGTAAACCTTACATGGAACAAATTCTGGAGCAATAAAGAAATACTCAAATCAACACTTCCCTTAACACTTAAGAAAAAGGTTTTGGACACCTGCATACTGCCATGTCTTTCTTATGCTAGTCAAACTTGGATCTATAATAAACAAACAAAACACAAAATACAGGTTTGTCAAAGATCGATGGAACGGAGTACTCTAAACATAAAAAGAAAGGACAGAAAAAGAAATACAGAAATAAGAAAAAAGACAAATGTTATTGATGCTCTTGAACACTGCAAAAAGCTTAAATGGAAATGGGCCGATCACGTTGCACGCATGAACAATAACAAATGGACAAGAAAAATCACAACATGGCTAGGCCCACCAAATAAAAGAAGTAGAGGAAGACCAAAAGAGAGATGGATAGATGAAATAAAAGAAACAGCTGGCGAGAAATGGATGAATAAGGCAGAAAATAGAGTAAACTGGAGCAAAATGGAGGAGGCCTTTACTCGTTGAGAGGTCCTTATAACTTTTTGAAATTCAGAAATTGACATATTTTATTTTAAATCAACTTATTATTTATTTTTTTTGCATGAATTATCCTATTAATTATTTAACAAATGAATTGTAAAAATTAAGTTATTAAGGAAATAAATAAGGCTTTATTATTATTATTATTATTATGATTAGTATTGTATTAAATACTAGCGGCTCGTCCCGGCTGCGCACGGGTGAACATAAAATATAGCATATGTTACTCAGGGATAATGTAGCCATCTAATGGTGAAAAAATGATTGAAATCGGACCAGTAATTTTTAAGTTTATTCGTAACAAACAAAAATACAAATGTTTCCTCTATATAATATTACTATAGATATTATGTATATTTAGGTATTTGTTTTTTTATTGTACCAAACTAGTAGAACTCCAACGACAATGCCGATGCCGGCGACCTTTTTATTCAAAACTATTTACGCTGCAAAGTATTTGAATTTTGGGAAATGCTTTATTAGTGCATCCCTATGATAGCTTTTCATGTGTAGGGAAACACATGAAATTTTCATGTTTCTAGGACTTGCCGTTTTTGCTGTGCATTGGATTGTCAGTCAGTCTGTCAGTAACGCTTTTATATATTAGAGGACTTATTCATAACCATACTAACCTTAGTAATGTGTTTTTAAAATCTGTCATCGTTTTTTGTTCATTAAGGTTCATTGACATAAAATTACAAGGAAAGACAATAGTCTCGATTCTGTTGCAACATTTTCTAAACTAAATAAAAAGATTGTTTCCGTCCTTTTCTAATGAATTAAAATACAAAGGACCGCGATAGTTTTAGTTCTAGCTAAGTTTAGAAAATGCTCCAACAGAATCGACACTAATACCTACCAAACTAGCCGTTCAATACTATAGTTTATTCTATGAATAAGGTTTATGAATTACATTTTGGTATTTTTATGAATTAGATTTAATTGGTAAATAATTAAAAAAGTAACTGACTCCGGGCGTAGTACTGTTGTACTAATATCCGTTATGTGCCCTGGGGAAGTTCATAGAGTACTTAGTACCACGCGAGCGAAATCTGAATCTTGCAGTCTAAATGCAAGTCAGTCCTTTGCATTCAGCTTATCTGATTTGTGCGCCGCCGCATGTCTAATAAAACAACAGATTTTACTTCTTTGTGCTAAATTCGTCAAACCTTGTTTTAGCGTTTCTACAAAATAAAATCAATTTGCAAGCAACACGACCTGAGGGTTCCGTATCGTTAGAGGTAGACTCAGCTACACGTGGCTAGACGTAAATGATTTCGAAATCTTGAGCTCTTTTTGAATTTCAGCTACTATTTCTTACTAACTTTAACTTTAACTTTGACCTCTTGTAACACTTATTTAAGTATGCAAATAAATATCTTGAATTTTGAATCATCCCATTTTAGGGGTTAAAATTCCTCAATTTTAGATGTTTTTTTTTAATTTATGTCGCAATGGTTCCTAGTCCTAGCACTCCAAATTTCAGAATTGTGAGATTACTGGCAGTACCCAAGAGGTTTTTCATTTACTTCTATGCAACAATTTTTCAACCGGGCGCAGCGCAGGCCTGCGCGGGGCGGCTTATATCAAGATTTAGATTTAATTTTAGAGTCAGGTTAAGACAGCAAAAAAAATAATATCTTTTTAATGCAATTAGAAGCTTAATTTTTAAGGCACTATAAGGTGACAGACTTTTATATCAGGAGGGCGATACTTGTGCCATAGATAAATCGTCACATGTGATACATATATCGCCAAAACTGACATAAATGTATAGGCCTTTTAACAGTTTTGACGATATATATCACATGTAACCATTTATCTATGCACGAGAATCGCCCTCGTAATTTTACCTAATGATACTTTTAGGCATTTCTAAATAATAGGGTAGGTATTGTGTTGACCGGCAGATAGACGAACAACATGGCGATATTAAAGGTTCTGTTGTTTCCTGTTGGGATACGGAACCCTAAAAAGACTCGCGTAGACAATAGGTACAACACGTGTCGCTCTGTTTGCCAGTCTAAGTTATTTGCATACTTTCATTGTTGTACTACATTTATCGTATAGCATACGTTTGTTGACTACAGGAATATTAGCTGCGCATATTGGAAGTCTCATGCATGCAGCATGACTTATCGACCAAGTCTTTTTTAGTTTCGGTGTAAAAAAATAATTTCTAGTTTATATTTATATCGAATGTAAAATTTTATAGAAGCTAACGAGAATTGGGGCCCAGATGTGCTGACCTATGGATATTTTGACCTATGGAGCTTTCGTCAAAAACTTTCTAAGCCTAATGGAACCTTTTTCTTTTTGTCCCTTTCTGAGTTATAACTTTTTGCTAAGGCACTACTGTTATTTGGGGTTAGTCTAATATTATTATAGCCAACCAGATGGGTTCTAAAGGAACCCTTCGATCTATCATGTTTCTGTCAAAGTTTTGTTTACTGCTTGACCAGCTGTCTTGGTTGGACTAAAAGTTTTGTATACTTAATGAATAATGAGAAACAGGGTACACTGGTTTTCCGCATTGAATGATTCAAGAGTGGAAAGATTCAACTTGAATCTTTCCACTCTTATATTGTGATGACCTTCAGATGTCTTATCAACTCCATCACCAGAGTTGGCCACTGACTCCATACGAATTTATTTTACTTGCATACTTTTGCATGCTTTTACAAACCATTACTTTAGGATAGGGAAATATTGAGCTTCAAGATGGCTATTGTTTCAATCACGTTACGAGTACGAGCGTGTTGCCCGCTCGTCACGGGAATGCCCGAGCGGGGCGAATGGCGCGTCGAACGCATACATTTATTCGTCGAACACCACAGTTATTATTCAAGGTGTTGACTTTGAAAAATGCAAACCGCCTCCAGTTGAACTAAATAAACACGCTTTATTCGCTACGGACCGATGGAAGGACGGGTGACCTTGTTTGACAATTTTACCCACACACGCAAACTGAAGGTGAATATACTTTGCCAGTGTTTTAGTTACACTTCTACAAGGTAATAAAATTTGTGTTTTGTCTTGTTTGGCTTTAGCAGAAACCTGATGGGCGATTATGTACTTAATTTAGTTGCAATCGATTTCACTTGGGTTCAATAAAAAACGGACGTATCTTAAATGAATATGACAGCTTATTGACAGTACGCTGATTGATATCGGATTGCAACTGAGTTGCGTAATCGCTCAGCTGAGGGTGCAAGGCTTGCACTGCAAGCGGAAATAGCAATGCGAGCATTACAGCTTGGTGGTAGAAATAGGTTTGGTAGTTTTTCCCCGGACGAGCGAGACAGAACTCTTTTCGGTCAATCAAGTACGATTTTGTAACGCTTGATCTATCTTGAACTCATGGTGTACTACATAGCTCCAGCCGACCACAGCATCTAGATAGTCGTGCGAGTTACTCCAGCATCCACCCTTCCAACATCCACGACCGTCTCTTATTAAACAGGGAACTTATTTCCATAATTCAGCAACAAAACATTACGCTTGGTACGCATTTTGTATTTCAATGAGAACAAATTTCATTCGTTTGGGGCCTTTGAACTTTGAATGGAGCGTGAATCTTAAAATTACCTACCAGAACATTTTTGTAAACCTTTAGTTTGAGACTTGTAAATTAGCAGAAATTATTAAATGAAGAATTGGTTGCCATTTGGCTTCAAGTGCATTGCACGCGTCACAAAGGTTAAGTGAGAACCGATAATTTAGTGATAACGATCCTATTACCAAGCGCTAGCTATCACGCTCTGATTTCTAAATAAATATTAGGATCAATTTAAAAAGGACATTTTTTTTTTAAAGTCAAACGTTGAATCAAAGAAATTAGAATTCTATCTATCATTTTATTTGCTCTGGGCTTGTTCCATTCACCATCTGTTGCAGTTGGTGCAATCTGCTAACTAAGCAGAAAACTCTCAAACAACACCTTTTTGATCGATAACTTCGAAAATTACGATTAATGTACGATTTATGCTACGGCCAAGTAGCTACGGCGATTTCAGCGCTAGGTCATAGGATCGCCTTAAGTATTTATGAGATTAGATCACGCATTTGAATTGACCAAATAACCGGTTCAACCGTATGCCGATAACATCTTACCTATTCATAATAAATCAACATAATATAATGAAAACAGTCACGTATGACGAATGGAGGTTTATCAGATAATTTGTTATGAAACAATGTTTTTACTGTTTGATTCAAGCACGTGGAGAGATTAAGGTATGCGATACGATACGATTACAAGATCTATCAATGCTTTGTTTTCGAAAAAAGGCCTATTGAGCTATTGCGCTGAGTTTGTAGAGTTAGCGGCCAACCTTGGTGAGTTTGAGCTCAGTAAATATGCCGAAATACCATTCACCGACAGAATTGCGTAAATTGCTCGAAATTATTTAAAAGATGTAATATAGTAGTAATGCAGTTGTCCATAAAAGTATTGCTTTAATTATTTTTTAATAATGTATAAAAAAAAAACAGTCTTGGGAGATTATCGTTTTAATCAAGTCACCTCTAGATAACTTTATACATATTCGTAGGATAATCTGTAACTTAAGTAGTACCTAGTTACCTACTTACTTAGTGTGTAGGTGCTTACAATTAATGTAATTATCTATGAGTTACATAAACTAGGACTTATTTTGATAACGATCATTGTGTGCGGTGCACGTATATATAAAAAAAATTACTACCAGAAGGGGAATTCACGTAATCTTCGCTTCGTTTCATTTTTTATCTCATAATAATAATTGTCATTTGAACAATTATGTTTCTTTGTGAAAATTTACGAGATTAAAACAAGATTTTAACTTAAATTTGACTAAATTTTGTTACACAAATTACCCTTTTAGCTTTACTTACGATAGACTACAGACTAGACACAACGTAATTTGAACATTATTATACGACTTAGGAATATTAAGATTCAAATTCCTCTGAATAAAAGTGTATTATTAGTGTTTAGTGAAATTAGTATGAAAGTACATTACTAATTACCACAACGCATATTATTTTATCGTTATTATTTTACGTTTCATACTATTATGCTGATTACATAAAATGTAATTAAGATAATGTGTGTTTTTAATTCCTGTAAGGGTAGAGCCACATAATTGCTTACAATGTAATGATGATGTGATGCTAAATGATGATCAATGATTGTGCATGTCTTCGTCATAATTAATGGCGTAGCGGAACTAGCGGATGACGTCAGGGGGTCTACTCTTGGGGACAAAAGCGATATATCGTGACAGTTTTCGCGATTCAGCTATGTCCGTGAATACTCTGAACAAGTTATATTGGTTGCAACCAATATAACTTGGACTACGATATTTGCCACGATTATAGTTAGTCCTTTTCAAGAGTAGACCCTCAGGTCATGATCGCACGCGTGATGACGCGTGTTTACGTTACGGGGATGTCGTTGTCGTTGACGTTGTGCCATGGTTAGGTTCGTAAAGCGTGGTATGGTATGGTTACGTGGTTGAGAAGAAAGAGTTTGCTGTTCCGGTTACCACTGCAGGCTAAATGCATGATCTCCAAATATTTGCTCCGGTAGGGTTATTTATTACGCAAACCTGTTGCTATCGTCCGGCTGTCGTGTCGTCGCGACTCAGGACGTTTCTTTCGAACATATAAAGGTATGCACCTGTCGCAGCAACAGGCGGACGACAGCGACAGATTTACAAAATAACCCTGCGGGTCTGAGTGTTGTGGTACCATCATAGTAGGTACCTACTCGTTTTATCTATATGATAACCTACAATACAGGGAATCCTAGTGGGGTCTAGACTATGTAAATGGAGCCAACTCTACATTATTGTATTTACCATGTGTTTGTCGGAACGAGATATCGGTTAACGAGGGGGGACTGGTTTTAATTTATGATAGTCTCTGAAATGTTTACCTTGATACGTAGGTATTGCTTTCTGTGCGATTATATTGTAAAATAAAAATATATGAAGATAATAAGTGTTTCGATCAAAACATACTGAAATCACATGGATTTTCCATCAGTTTTGTCATGCTGCCTCTTTTAACAACTTATTACCTCTCCCATTTGAGCCTAAATACAAACTAGCAGTAAATTTTAGAAAAAAAACTTTATTTATGTATCTATTAAAGGCTAGTAAGTAATTTTAGAAAAAAAATCTTCCTTATGTATAAAAAAAAACCGTCCTCAAATGGGGCCAATAGGCTTATGAGTGGTAATATTTCAAAACCTTTTTTTTCGATGCACAATGTTTTAATGCATTTTTTACATTGCCAATGTGCTTTCATGTGGCACTCGATGCATTGTAGTTGTGCTAGGAAAGTTTCCAACACCATCTGGACTCATGCTTGAACCTTCTGAAGAAGATTTACGAGAACTTTCATGGAGACTTTATGCGTCTGCCCTCTTCAAAGACCATGAGACAATACTTCAGTGAAACTGGAACTGGTCCAGTCTGTCTGCAGCAGTCAGGACATGGATATGCCAAGCATTAGCCTAACCAAATCTAACATTTAGGTAAACAAAACCCATCATAATGTTTTGCCTACAGCTGTTCTGTATACTACGATTGACCGCCGCTTGATCAACTCCGCCTGTACTTTTGCTCTAGTCCTGAAAGACCACAAGGATTTTCACGTCTACCTCTCTTCCTTATGCAGAGTTCCATATGTTTTTTATATTATATAAAAAATATTATAGCAATTAGCTCATTATCATAAATCATATAATACTAAGCGATCGTTTGATGTTGTTAATAACTGTCTTGGACTCGAGAAAGTCACCAAAACATTTTAGATGAAGAAAATGTTCCTGATGATAGTTATGATAGAAACTATCTATTCAGACTCGAGTGTTGTCACGCATGTAGAAGAAGGCGATAAAGATGACGTCCAGTGAAACATTATTGCTTAAAAATATTATATTATATATAAAATATTATAGCAATTAGCCCATTGGACCCATTTGGGGACACTAATCTAAAATACCTCTACTTTTGGAAAAATCTTGGAAAATACCTGACCAAATACCATTATTTATTAGTAAAAGCTTTGGTCAAGTAAAAAATATAAAATAAGTGTAGTAAATACCAATTTTTATTGAATATTTATTTGCTCAATGAAGTAAATATAATCACTAATATCATCCACTTGATCTAATAAATCTCAAAGCTATAAATTGTGTATCATAAAGCTACATTCTTTGGCACCACAAATTCAACTTTAAACTATAAATAGCAATAATAAATAAAAAAATATAGGTACATAAAGAAATGGCCCCAAATGGGGACAGCGGGCTTAAATGGGTTAACTTAGAATGACCCATACATCACACATTGCTTAAAATTATAGCCCTGTGTTTATTAAAAGGTAAATGACAGGAATAAGATAGATAATAAAGATATTGCCTGTACTTACAAATATCGTGTAAATTATACGAAAGAAAACAAAGTCGTTATATACAAACCATATTACTACAAACAAACTATAAGGTCTAATAGAAGACTGTCATGTCACCTCGGCATTACCGTTAAGGAAGGTAAGTTTACTCAATTAATTTACAAAAATGATGAGTAATGGATATTACAATATAATTGAAGTTTGAGCCCATTTTATCATGATGACGTTATTGTCAAATTGATATCATGGTACAAACATTTTTTGACAATTTAGTTTAGGTCTTCATTTGAATCGCTATAAGAGTTCATGGTAGGAGGGCAGGGGTAAAAGGGTGGTAATCTGCCACCCCCAATCTATTACCCTAGTTATTTGTGTGTGACGGATAGAAATAAAGAGGATCGCTCTGCGTGTTCGTCGAATAAAAGTGGAATACAGCTTCCTGTGTCTGATACTGCCGACGGATCCCGAGCCATCGTCACAGAACAGATATTAGTACTACGTACAGAATGGCCTCTCACTACCCCCCACCGGTTTTACTTAGCCCACCCCGGTCGCGAGTTTGCTGCCACCACACACCTTTCGCCGGCACTGAAGTTAAGGGTTTTAAAGCAAGCGTTTATTTGGTGTTTGTGTAGGTCCACAGCGCGCGCATGACAGACAACGCGAGCAAAAGTATGCTATCTCGCTCAATGCTATAATTGGTGCCACCCATGACGCTCACACATACAACGGCACTATTTACGTACGCAAACCATGCGTGTGGGTGATTGCGACGCGTTTGCTTCATACATTTTATTGAGTGTCATCGTGAAGTTATACGATTGGGATGCGCAAAGACAATTTAGTTCGAAAAAGCTCCATTGCGTTGCGCATCGAAACGGCTAACTTCACGACGGCCGAGATCCGCTGCTAGTAGGTAGGTATGTACACTTACCAGCAGCTGTAGTGCTGTCAAAAGTACCAACTACCTGTGTGGAAATAATAACAAACAAAAAGTAATTGGACAGGCGACAGCACCCTATCATGTTACATAAAACAACTATGTTGATTGAATTAGTTAGTGATGCGTCATTCATTCCCCCAAAATATTAAAATCTATAGCAATATACAGCGAGTACAGCGACGCGTAATCCAAAGACTGGTTCATTCATATGTGGATAACATTAGTTGTGAATTTATCTAGACCTGCTTTTCACTATCTTATCAGCGCACCGTACCTGTTACCTACCTTTTATTTTAAATGTTTCGTTTAGGTTATTAGCTGGGCACGCAACCTAAACTTAACATGCGCACCCCGATTTAGAACGTTATTGTGAGCTTTTTAATATCTGGCTCAACTCAATGTATCAGCATCAGCATTGCCATTCAACGTAATGCTGCCGGCATGTTGGAAACGCTTCAGGTTGGATTCGACCAAACTCGAACAGGTGCTATTCTCCGAGTAAATCGTAGTTATTCGCGAGTATAGTTCGCACAGCGGATCTAGGCTTCCGTGAAGTTAGCCGTTTGTGATGCGCGAAGACAATTTAGTTTGAAAAAGCTCCATTGCGCATCGAAACGGCTAATTTCACGACGGCCGAGATCCGTTGCGAGAACTATAAACTAACAGCTTCTTACTTGTATTTGACATTTCTCTTTATTCCGCGGAATTCCAAAAGTTGGTCGAATGAACTCTCAGTCTGGTAGTGATTTGGAGCTATATCTATCTTAGATCATAAATATTTTATGTATTTTTTATATATTGTAGGTTATCTTTATGAAGTTTTTATTAGTAATTATTAACTAGATGTACGTAAATAACCATTGCTTTGGCACGACTGATGTCAGCTTACTTTGTATGTTACGGTTTATGTTCGCCAAATGTTTTATTGATTTAGAAATTAAATTGGAGTTATTCCAAGTCCAATCATCTCTTCAAAGCATGGGTTTTGGCTTTGGCACACATTTCGCAAAATCTTTTCATGTCTGAACTCCAATCCTTAGTTTTACGATCGATACATGATCATTGGAATTTAACCGCTCGATAGCGGCAGGCGTGGCAGGTCTGAACTGGAACCATCTCCAATCATTAACCGTTTTGCCAGGCCTAACCCACAGAACCTAAGCGAAGCAAAGCACAATCACAATGGAAATACAACGAAAAACGCTTTGTGGCAAGGTATTACAGAAAAAAGTCTATTCCACCAAGTCTATTCAAATAAATAATGTACTTTTGAATTAAGTATTTACCTACTTAATTACCTACTAAGTTATTAAATTATTTGAACAACCGCTATCTTTTTTTAAAATAATGTTGGACTATCCACAGTTCCACACAGCATCATCTAGCCCCAAGCTAAGCAGAGCTTGTGTTATGGGTACTAGATGACTGCCTTCTTGCCGTCTAAGTAAAATTTCCAGCATGATGCAATTTCTTTAAACCGTTTACAGGCCCGAAATAGTTTTATACTTACAAAAAGTTATGAGATTGAACAATATCATGTACGGCAAGTATTAAATGTCTCTACCGTACGTGTAATGTGAACACCAAGATAATTTGTCAGCCATCTGTCGATCGTCCATTGTCTATGAATGGTGGCCAATCACAATAACTTTTGTACGCGTTTGTACGACCCATTGATTGGAAATAGGACATTATAAATGTACAGATGATAACGTCACCCGCTTTAATAAGCGATTAGTTTTACGTCTCGTCACAGAATAAAAAAGTTCCTAGTCTCGTACGAAATCACGGAGGTAGAAGTTATGAGTTAAAACTATTACCTACATCATTATGGTATCATATTAATTATAGTAGGCTAGTGTTCCACCCAACCCAATAATAGTAAACAATTTTATATGTGTCTAATATATTATGGTAAGTATTAGGTTATTTGGTTTAGTATTTAAACATAATAAGGTAGGTACATATTAATATACGTGAAGTTAGCCGTTTCGATGCGCATGGAACTTTTTAAACTTATTGTGTTATTGTTGTTACCTGGTGGTAGGACTCTTCAGCAAGAGTCCGTCTTGGTGGGTACCACCGCAGTGTCAGATATTCTACCTCCAAGCAGTAGTATGCAAGCATTACTGTGTTTAGGTTTGAAGGGCACTGTAGCAAGTGAAATTACTGGGCGAAAGAGACTTAACAACAATGTCTCGGGGTGATAAGCGCAGTGCAGTGCCACGCAAACACTTAAAAACCTTAAGCTTTGGGTGGCACTGCATCTGTAATAGTCAGGCGTGGTGCTTAACATCAGGTTGTCTTGTCACTTACTAACATAAAAAAAAAAATTGTAGGTATTTGTGCAACTAGTTTGCTAGAACTTTACCTCTAGGTTTGACGCTCTGACGGGTTCTAGCCAGAACCCACAGCTGACTCGGGCAGAGTTACCGTCTTTGCATTGAAGTAACGTTCGTCAAAAGCAAAAGCAAGTAGGTATGTGCCTAAGTAGGTACCTAACCTACTTACGTAGTACTAGTATGGAGTATATAAGGTACATAAGGTAGGTAGTGAGTGATGCTAGCTAGCGACGTCAAGTAGATACTATTTCTGATCTGTTCTAACAAACACCTGCCGGACTTGTTTTAGATTTCGCATAGAAACTATCACGCGTGCTATGGCCTTGCTCGTGAACTAACAATGTCACCCTGATCTTGGCCCTTTTTAAAATCAGGTAGAATATCAGTTTAATCACCTGACTTCGTTTGCGACGCCATGCATCGTCGTAAATCGTAATCAAGCGAGGATGGCTAAAAATTACCTTTATAACTACCTACCTACTTCTGATTGAATTGGGTTTAAAATAGAGAAAGACTGACCACTGTGCGACAGTCATCAAATTCATCAATCAAACATCAATAAAATTAACGAATTTTCGACAATGGGCATTGTAGGTATAGATATCTCGAGGTAATGGTAAGTAGGTAAGGTACCTACCTACCTATACCTAGTAATATAAATTCATTTAGGTACTTATTCAATAGTAATAGCATGAGACTTGGGTACACCTACCTATTAGAGGTAGGTACGATTCCTCTAAGTAGGTATACCTACCTACCTAGTACCTACTTAGTTTACCCAGTCTGTCATCCTTGGTAGTACCTACCTAGGTAAGTAGGTAGTAGGTACTTATTTATTATGGAGGTACAGTCAGGAAAGAGCTTTATCACTTTTGACATAAAATTCTGTGAAATCTAGGTAGGTATGACGTTCAATTCAAATAAATCTCAACCTTAGGGTGGTATACCACATTTTTTGCTGACTGTACCACAAATTAAAAAACGTGTATCACAATTATTAGTGTAGTGTGTAATTAAACTTACCTACCTAGGTACTTAATAGCTTTAATAGAGTCGCATTAAATTACGACTCAACACAACCAAAACTGTCGTCATAGTCACAGTCAGCTCTGAATGCTCCTATAGATAAGCCACAAAGGGGATTTGTATTACGATATTTAAAGTTTTGTGACTTGTCATTAACTTGAATTTGGCTAATTGCCTATGTAGCAAAGGCTATTAAATAAAAAAAAGGGGGATTTGTCAGTGACCATCTAAAAATTACAAACAAATTTTTTATGCTAAGTAGTATAATCTCCTAATTATTATTTACTATGTACTATATGCCTTCAGAGTCAAAAACATTGAGAATTCTTCCTCTGTGATTCCTCTGAGTTCTGAGGCTTTTAATATTACGTACGAAAAAGGTACGAAATTAGCGTACTATAGTAGTTTATAGGTACCTACAAAGATTAGTAGTTTATCGGCGATAAGTTAATCAAATAAATATAAATAATAAAATATATAAATAATTAATAATAAACAATTATACCTACCTATTTAGTTGTTAGCTACAATAACACGCGTCTGTGTGAATAAATGGCTTGGCTTACCTCAGACGCAGTTTAAAGTAACAAGTTCAGGGTGAACGCGAACACACGCAAAAAACTAAAACCTATCAACACTTCGGCAAACCAAACATACACTTTGTAAACACCAAACACGCGGACTGAGATATTTAAAAAATTGAAAAGCTCGAAGCTCGGTGAGCTCAGCTTCATAAACTGCACATATACTTCCACAGATGTGCGAAGTTTGTAAACTCTTTGTCGAAAGGACAAGTTACTGGCGAGTGAAAGTTTTGAGATTATCAACTATTGAGGTTATGTTTTTGTTGTGATAAATAACCGACAGGATGGCAATCGCACGCTCATATCCACGTCAACACCACACCGACATAGCGCGGTTACTACCAGTGTTGCCAGCTTGCTTCTGCTTTTTTGCTAGTTGCCACTGTTGCCAGGCCAAGTCATCTGCTAAGAAAAGGGACTTGACTGTTAGTTTAGTTGGGCTATGCAACCACGTTGGGCCGTTTACACGCTTGCCAAGCCTCGACAAGCCTCCAGTCCACAAGCTCACGCGTGTAAACAGGGTGGATTGGTTTGGCTTGGCTTATCTAGCGTGAGCTTGTGCCGATCGGGGCTAATGTCGGTTTTTTAACACAGATCAAAAGGAAGCTTGCTGCAAGCGCTTGAGTTGCAACGTGTTTACACGTTGCGCGTGTTCAGTGTTGCTCACGAGCACGCACCAAGCTGGTGTTTCACCAGCTTGAAACAACAGTAAATCAATATTTATATTCCTACCACAGATTGCATCATAGAATTCTTCCTACAACCTTTCCTATCCTACGAATAAAAAGAAAAAAGTTTGTGTGAATGTTTAGCTGAAGGTATCACCGTAAATACTAAACCAATATTGATGAAATTTGAAGTGTGGATTTAGACTAAGCATAATTTTTAAAATCAATGGGATTAGAAAGGAGATCATAATATTTTGAATAAAAATACCTATGTCAAGCCAAACTCAATAGCCGACACAGCCGGGGCGGTGTGTTGTTTCTTAATGTGTGCGGTGATTTCATGGTCTTCTTTCTCTTCGTTATTTTGACTATTTGCCTCCCAACTCCCATGATTTTTTTTAAGTAGGTAAGGATAACAAGTCATCCTGTTGTGGGGCAAATGATACTTTCTTTGTAGACTGCAGCTTTAATATGAAAGCAGAAGTAAAGGTGTTCGAAACATCGCACCACATCGGTAGTTTATGTTTAATTTATCTTTGTAGGTAGGTATTCACAAAGTTTTAACATTTTATTTAAAGGATACACACACACTGATAGAATGTCTTATTACTACAGCAAAATGCCATTTAGTTTAAAACTTGATCGTAAGTAGGTTCATAATGAGTCAATGGCCATCTCTGGTGACTATCGTAATTAGACCTCTTGAACCACGTATATCCAGCTTGATGGTAAGCGGTTACCGTAGCCTGTACCGCTTGCGACATCAGAGATATCACTTGCGCGTTGCCACCCTGAGACGTAGTTCTAAAGTCTCATGTGACTGTAATTTCACCGGAAACCATACCATATCATAACCATTCACAGCAATGCGAGCATTACTGCTTGTTTAGTAGCTGTAGCTTAGTTACGACTACGAGCGCCTCTATCGTGCCTAGCTGCGTAACGTACCAGTTCTCAGTTGGCAACATCCAATGCAAAACTGACTGATAGCGAGCGAAGGGGCGAGGGAGGACACAGGCCGCCGTTAGACATTTGACACTGGACACATAGTTCTGCTAAGGTTAGTCGATTTTAGTGTTACGGAGACTATCTCGATCTGTAAAAAATACCGATGAATGGTACGAATAAAAAACTGTTTAACTGCAGAGCGATCGCGTATCTTTGATTGCGAACCATTTCTGGTGGTTTCAATAAAAAAACATGAAATTTGACAGATTTGCGATTTTGTAAGATCTTTGGTTCCAATCATTGATTGCAAAGCAGAACCATTAAAGACATGAATATTAACGACAAATGAAATCGCGTAGGAAAAGCGATTTTGTAAGGCGGTTTCCATCAAACTGACAGCAATAGTATAAAATTAGAGATAGGTACAGATCAAAATCTTACCCTATTAAAACGATATTATCTTCGTAACATCGATGTTTTATTATCGGACATAACTTATCATTTCATTTATTTAGCATCGATGAATATCGAGCTGAAATGAAAAATAACCGTCTATTCTGTCACTCACTTCATTCGTTTCGCTGTCTGTCTTCTTCTTCTTTTTTGTTCCTTGTGAAAATAAAACACAAATTATTTTAGTTGCAATATCAGATGAAACTTATAAACATTAGTGCTCTTTATAAGTGTAGTGTAGCCGTATAGTTTCTTGTTTTTCTTCAAAAATCGTAACGAGTACGTAAAGCGATCTAAAATGATTAAAAACAAGCCATGGACCGGTGGCACTGACGAAGAGTACGAAACTCAACATTTCGGTTTCGGATCCCAGCGTCTCAAAATCGCCGTGAGGCAGATGGTCCAGCAGAAAATAACAAATGGAGTCAAAGACATGGAATCGTATCTACGACAATCCTTGGACCTCAACGAGACGGACAAGGCTACGTTGACAAAATCTTGCGATACATTGGTTCATTTATATTGCGAGCGGGCTGGTCCTTCGCTCGACGTCGTCGATAACGAAATTGAAAGGATATTGAAGGTTCCTTCCAATGTTTTACTACCGGGAGATGAGTGCCAAATGGAGCTGATTACAGATTCAGAGTATGAAAATCTAAAAGGGGATGTAGCTGATCTTAGAAAGCGAGTTAAAAGAGGTGCGCTAATGGAAGCTTTGCTAGCAGCAGAGGAGGAAGAGCTAACTTCTGTGGAGAATGTGTGTGAGACAGCCAAAAAGGACATGGAAGTGTTTGATTTAATAAATAAGAGTACAGAAAATAATTGTAAACATGCATTGAATGATACAAAGTTTTTGTGTGCTAGTGTTAATTTCATGAAAAAGACTAGCTCGGACATTTTTGATTAGATAACTATTTTATATTATAGTGTTGAGATGCTGGTTGTTTTAAAGAACTGTTTTTTTTTGTGAACAAGAATACAGAAAACTGGCATGTCTAAGAACTAGATAATTTTGTTAAGATATTAGAGTTCTTTGTGAAAGAACACATCTGGGGTAGTACTACCACTATACTTATTTCTGCCGCAAAGCAATAATGCGTGCATATCTGTATTCCAGTGTGAAGGGTATGGTTTCCAGTGAAATTACTGCTTTCAATCTATGCCTCAAGGTGGCAACCTGCGAGTGATACCTCTGGTATTGCATTGCCATCTTGTGGGCCGTACACTTGGTTGCCACTTCAGTCATATAAAAAAAAAACTACATCACTCTGCAGGATGGATTGAGACCCAATCACTGTTGTTCTAAAGTTAGCCAGTGTCCCTGCAAGAAAACATTAGAAGGCTATCATGATAATTTTATTGTTTTTTCTGCATGTGCATACATTATGATCATGAACTTACATTAAACCACCTCTGATTGTTTTGCATTAGATTGTAATAAATATTCAATACCTGTAGTAATTAAGTCTTATTCTGCACAATGTGCTCCTCATATTTAACTTTTACCTAATTTTAGTTTTAAGAAATAAAACAAAATCAACAGTCATTTTTATATTACTGTAAAACCAACTTTTACCTCTATAACCAATATCAGAGAATAACAATACTTATTACACCAATTCTATGCTATAACACCGTAAAATGTAACACCAATTTTACAATACAGCCAATATATTTTAGCTGTCCTCTGGCAATTTAGCATCAACATTGAAATTGTAAATTATTTCTTACCAAGCAATATGCTCAGCCAAAATGCATGGGCAGTACTGTAATTTTATTATGGAACAAGACATTACAATAAAAAATAATATAAAAACATTTTCAAAATCTGTTTACCTACAATATAAATACAAAATTTACAGAAATGCATTGGCACAAAAATATTACTTGTAAAATATATCTCCAAATAATATCATTTTCCCCCTGTATGTACAAGGAATCTAAAAACATATTTTTTTAACTTGACTAATGATAAGCAAAAGATCTAAAAATACATCTATTAATGTAATCACTACATTGCATAACCTTTTAACCAATAATTTGTTTTAATTATGAATGTAATCGATACCGGTTCAGAAATGTATGTCATTGTTTTTGGTAGATCATCGCAAACTGCGGTTTTACTTGAATTTTGTGATTTTGTGTCATAAGCGCCATCACCCACTGTCGTAGCGCATTTAAACTACAACATTATTTTAAGAAAGTTAAGTTAGAAATTTGAAAATACTTCAGTTGC
The DNA here is from genome assembly GCA_951394395.1 of Colostygia pectinataria. Taxonomy (NCBI): domain Eukaryota; kingdom Metazoa; phylum Arthropoda; class Insecta; order Lepidoptera; family Geometridae; genus Colostygia; species Colostygia pectinataria. The sequence continues at coordinate 7,166,888 of OX596363.1, forward strand.
TATAGTGCTAACTAATCAAATAAAGTAAACTTAGTTTTTAATTAATTTCATACAGTACATAGATAAGAAAATCAAATTTTAGCTACTTTCCCTAATAATAATTTTACAAAGTCAAGCTATATTTAATATGGTGGTAAAAATATATTTATTTAACAAGTAAAAATAAATGTATAGAATCAGAAATAATAATAATAAGATTAAAATGCTACAGATATTTTTTTTTTATTACAAATGTGTGGGTAAATATAATTACTAGTATTTTTAGCATGTTTATTAAATAATAAGTAAATTGTTTGGAGCTAATACTTTTCCTGAAATAAATATTCTCGAAAAGCTTACTATAAAACTATTGATTATTTACATGACAAAAAAGCTTGAGACAAATGTGCTCCAACTCCACTCGGCGTTCATAAAAATAGCAAGCTTGATGCCTAAAAAAGCGATAGGAACCCAGCCAGAGTTGTTGCCATTCTTTTACGAATTTGGAGCGTTGGAACCTTTGATCAAATATACCCTATATATAAAATAAATATATAGGTATATTTGATCGAAGGTTGGAACATGTAGCTTTGTGGTAGCTTGTAAGATGTTTCAAGGTGATCTTTGTGATTTTTATTGAATAAAACTATTGACTTTGACATTATTGAACGGTAGAAGTGGTAGCGTATGCAAAACTTTAGTAGATTGTAGAAGGGGCACTAAAACTAAAGGCATTGTCACAATACATAATTGTATACCTTAGAATCAATTTGTGCTTTTTTATTCCGTATTATGACTATTGAGTTCTAATGTGTCACAGAGTAAAACTAGTTACAAATAACCACATAACAATTATATGTTAAACCATTATCACAGACAAAGAAAACAAAATTATAATCACGCTAGTGAATTTATGTACATTTTAGAATTTATGCTTCATTTGATTCATATGTACAGTTTTATTAAATCTAACTAAACTAACAACTGGAAATTTAATTATATTAAACTCAAATTCACAATAATATTAATTAATACAGTATGCAACACATTCCTATGCACTGTTAAAAGCGGCATAACATTATACTTATAACAATCGGAAATTCTCAATAGATAGCGACAATCCAGTCTTAAACTGCATGCCTATTTCAAAAACCACTAATAGATGTCATACTCAAATCTGTGACAAACCAGTGTTTGTTTTTTTGTAGTTTGGTAGGGTCGTGCAATTTTAGATCAAAATTAAATCTATAATTAATGTTTGCAGCTTAAAAATTGTGCATAGTGACGTGCCGCGTACTTTATTCATCTAATAATTTATTGATGCAGATTGCAACTTTTTATTGTCTGCCCTATAACAGGAACACCATGTGTTCACGAAAATTACAATAAACACTGACAAAAGTAATGATTATTACAAAAGTTACACCTATTTGCTGACTAGCATTATCAATAGTAACATTAAGTTACATTGAATTTTACAATAACACATCCTAGCTATTATACAACTAATAATATCTTTTCTAACAACACAATAGATATTTGGAATGTAGCTTATTACTAGAAATACAGATCTCTTACGCAAGGACATTCTGTCTAGATTAAACTTTTGTTAAACTTACAAGCTTGACTGCATACAAACTACTTTTAAGTCTTATTCATCGAGCCAATCTTATTTTCAATTTTCATCAGGTCTAATTTTCTAAGAGGAAGCATAACTAAAAGGGCCGCTGGAAATCTAGAATTCATATCTATACAATGAGTGATAGGTAAATATACATTAAATAATGGGTAAATATGAACTTGATATGGCATTGTCAAGGTTTAGGTCCTGACCCCAAAGGATTCCCTGTATGTTGGGTATCAGAGACATAAACTTAATGGGGGAATAACACCCTTAATTATTATACAAATAGAAGGTACAATCACATGCATTTATATTTATATTCTATTAAGTTTATATACAATTAGTGGTTTATTATATAATCGTTGATTAAAAAAGTTAATAGTGTATAAACATGAATGAATGGTGAATGTGTACCTTATAGGGCTTTCCAAAATAACTATCCTAAGTACAGCTCTAAGCGTAACTATATTTGGTTTAAATACTGGTTTTGTATTTTCAACTAAGATTGACACAAGCCTTAACTAAACTAAACAGCAGATTAACTTTATTATCCTCAATATTACAAAGTTAAAACAATAGTTCCAACACCAACTTAACACCTTATTAAAACAGCGACAACAGATTAAAAGCAGCTAACTACCGACATATTACTCTTTCTGAAGTTTACAAAGCTGGTTATAATGTTTTCTAACCGTTTATTGTTCAATGATACTTTGATGAATCCAGCTAAAATCAATATTTCTCTAAGAAAAAATCTTCAGACTGAGCAGGTTAAGTGTGGGCAGTCTGGCTTGTAGAATATTTGCTCCAGTGAATTTTTTTTTCTCTTGTTCAGTTATCGGTAAAATAATAAATTACGCTTGTTATGACATTTATCTGGAAGCTGGCATTCTACCCGTGAAGAATAAACAGCTAGTCCACGCCATTGGGGCCCATTGCATAATAATAACATACAAAATTATAATAATGAATAGCTGTTGCCCGCGACTTCGCTCGCGTGGTACCAAGATAAAAAATATCTTATATTTCAATCCAGCTTATAATATCGTCAGACAAAGATTCCTTTGAACATTTTATTGATTAAAAAAAAGGAATTACACAGTAAATACCTGCAAATTACATTTATGTTCCAAACGCTGCATGCTTTCGCATTTGCATTATGTAATTATATTATTAACGAGCTGACCCGCGCGGCTTCACCCGCGTTTATTGCAGTTTTTACGCTATCCTACAGGAACAGTGCATTTTTTTGGGATAAAAAGTAGCTTACGTGTTATTCCAGGACTTAAGCCACCTACATTTCACCACAATCGGTTAAGTCGTCACGGAGATACGTGGTAACAAACATACACATACACACACAGAATTTTACATTTATAATAGTAGGATAATTTTGTATCTGTTATCCTACTAATATTATAAAACTGAAGAAAGTGGGCGTGTGGTCCCGACTTTAGCGATGAAATATGGAATGTAGATGGCTTAGGTCCTGGAATAACACAAGCTACTTTTTATCCGGAAAAATGTACTGTTCCTGTAATAACTGCAAAAATGCAGGTGAAGCCGCGCGGATCAGCTCGTTTTGTACTTTATTATACAATCGGCCCCATAGTGGGTAACGGCAAGCTCTTATAGCAATATTAAAACAATGTTAGACTGACATTTCGGCATACAAAAATTGTAAAGTTTTTTTTTATACAACTGAAGTGGCAACCAAGCGTACGGCCCACAAGATAATAAGCGGTTACCGCAGCCTATGGACGCTTGCAATACCAGAGGTATTACTCACGGGTTGTCATCATAGATTGAAAGCCTCCCTTCACACCGGAACACAGCAATGTGAGCATTACTGCTTTGCGGCAGAAATAGTTATGGTTATAGTACCTCCCGGACGTGTTCTATCACAAAGAACTCTGAAGAACTCTGTTGCTCTTTTCTAAGTTATTTTAAATTTTCAATATTGCTAAAGAGTTTGTGGTTCATCCCCCAGTACTAGCAACATAACAATAAGCCAGTGAGTAGTGTGGTGTTTATACGAATGCGGGCGGGCGGGGGTCGATGGCTGTGACCACCGACTTGGCGGCGGGGCCCGGCCACGACCATCCGTTGTCGCTGAGGGCCACCAGTCAGACGGGGCCGCTCCATTCTGTGCTATCCTGCAATTCAACAATAATAATAAATGTTTATTTCTTCTCACAAATAGGTTTCTTATCACTAGTCCATGAGTATTTGTACTTTAATTAATATAACATCACAAACACAAAACATCGTGAGGAAACCGGCATGTCCAAGAACTAAAAATTCGAAGGACATGTGCCATCCACCAATCCGCATTGGGTCCGCGTAGTGGATCAGGCGACGACGCGAGGTGGTGATTAAGACTATTGCTTGAGAATAGGCGAGTGTTCCAGCAGTGGGATTCTATGTTCCCACTGCTGGAACACTGCTGTCATGATGAATTAATATAAAATTAATCGCAATAAACCTGTTTTATGAGAGACTGGTGCCTGAATTAGGTTGTACACCTGTATTACAGGTCACCAGTGCTCCGCTCCACGGATATTAGGTACATAGTTAGGACAAGGTGTGTGTAACAATTTCCTTAAATTCAAAATGAACAACATGAGTCTAAGTAAGTCTTTAGTGCAATAAGAAAGGAATTTCGAAGAGGAAGATGTGTTTGCAGGTAGGCATTCCACTTTTGCAAATTCCTTTGTGCATCTACACATTAAAAGGAACACACCAATTAATTTTCAGGACTGTGCGTTGATTATAAGTAAGCAAGTATTAAACTATATGCTTCCTTCCCCCCCACCCGCGCGCCTGTCGAGCCGCGCTGCTAGAGCCGCAGCCCGCAGTGCATATCGCGACGCGGAGGAGGACGCTCGCCGTGTCACTCAACCCTGATGAAGACTCTCGAAATTGAGTCGAAACAGTGTCGGTACATTTTCACCGATATACCGGTACGTGAAAACACCCGTTTGTAAAAATGTATGATATAGTTCACGATAGTTTTATGAGTAAAATATTATTATTTATTATTATTATTAGCCTGTATTATCCCACTGCAGGGCAAAGGCCTCCCCATTCCCCTTCCATGTAGTAAGATCATGTGCTTTAAAGGATCAATCCTTATCAAATGTGTCCAGGTCATCCCGCCATCTAAGTCTGGGTCTGCCACGATGTCGTCTTCCGTCATTGGGGGCCCACTCTGTTGTTAATTTGGGCCAGAGATCATTAAACATGCGGCAAACGTGCCCAGCCCAGTTCCATTTCAGTCTGGCAGCTTTTTGAGTGTTGTCTGCGATTCGAGTTATGGAGCTCTAAAGATTTAGAAAAAAAAAAAGATTTCCCCACTAACCTGTGATACGTTTACAATGTTAGTGTGTGTGGGCGGGCTGGCGGGGTTGTTGCTCGTTGTGAAATAGCCGCCGGGGCGCGGTCGCAGGTGCCTATTGTGCATCTCCATCTGAACTATCTTCATGAACTCTATTTGAGCGGCTAATTTCTGCACCTCCTCCTGCGTAATAAATAAATAAATAAATAAATTTATAATGCTGGTCAATGTACACAACATCATCTAGTCCCAAGGTAAGCTGCTGTTAAACAGAGCTGTATTATGGGTACTAGATGACTGATATATACTTAATACAATACAATACATAGATAGATATTTTTATTATACAGAGTGATTTTTTTAAATGGGACAGTATGGGGAAATCCGAATCTAAAGGAGATAGAGGAAAAGTGTCTAAGGAGACATTAGGTGTTTTTTTATGTAAACAAATTTGGCTCGTTAAAATTTGTGGTCAAGCGTGAGTTGTTCTTAAAAAATGATAAAGTTGGTTAATTTTTTTTTTGACGCGGATCGACTCTGTTTCATGTAAGGATTATTTCATTGTTTGGAAAGAAAAAAATCTGAACAGCAGAAGTTGGTCAAATTTAATGAAAACTAATCTTCATACAGTTGGTTTATTACTTGAGTAAATGTTCGTTGTGGCCGCCGTCTTGTCTTATGCAGGTACGAGCACGCTTCAAGACACTTCTAGTTGCATTTAACAGAGACTTATGGTGAATTGTGTTTAAAGTGTTGTAAACAGCATCTTTTAATTCTTGTACGGAGTTGTATCGGGATACATAAATTCGACCCTTAAGGTAACCCCATAAGAAAAAATCTAATGGCGTTAAGTCGGGCGATCGTGGGGGCCACTTTATCGGCCCATATGTACCCATCCAACGGTTTGGAAACTGCTCGTCCAAACATAGTTTACTTGCCCTACTGTTGTGGGCTGGTGCACCATCTTGTTGGTAGATTATCTTACCAAAGTTCCTTAAGCTAATAGTCTCATCCACTAAATCTGCAGCCATGTTCAATATTTCCTGATATTTTTCACTATTTAGCGTTCCTTGGTAAATTTTGATAGCAAAAATTCTGTTATGTAATATCGCACACCAACAATTAAAAGAAAATCGGATTTGGTTGTGGGTTTCTGTAGTTCTTAGCGGATTTATTTTTGACCAGTAATGGTTATTTCTCCTGTTGTACATGCCATTGTTCGAAAAGTTGCATTCATCAGTCCAAATAATAAAATTAGGAAAACATCTATTTCTAATAGTCTGAGCCAAATACCAATTACAGAAATGTAACCTGCGGTCTTTATCTCCAGGTAGTAACGCTTGTACAAGTCGACCTTCTATGTAACACTTGTATTTATGAGCCTTCAATATCTTCCTTACAGTTGATTTATGAATACCGATAGTTTCAGCTGCTTCCCGTAACGAAGCTTTTGGGTATGCTTCAAAATATCCCAATACGGCAATAGTTATAAACTCACTATTGACTATTGTCGGCCTTTTACGCTTAGGCTTGAAACAGCCTTCCTGTCTTAGGTTCTTTATTAAACTATCAAATATCTTGCGATTCGGTACTACACGGTCAGGATAGCGTTCTTGATACCACTTAAGTGCATTATCTCTACTGCGATAATTAAGCAAATACGCCTCAATCAAATCAACTTTATGTGAATTAGTTAACGCCATGATGAATAAAATTACAAGCATGAACTGATTGGAAACAAAATCACAGCTGCAGAAATAACTTACGTTCCAAATTTGAATTCTTTTTTTTATAATTTCAAGACTATCGGTTGCCATGATGTTTACGAAGATTAAAAAAAATGTTCTTCTCTTGAATCATCTGGAGCTCTTATCGATTATCAAAATTTAAAAATGGAATAATTTTAAATATTTTTTTACACGCCTAGGCACTTGTAACAATATTAAAAGGCGAATACTGCAACTGTATGAAGATTAGTTTTCAGTAAATTTGACCAACTTCTGCTGTTCAGATTTTTTTCTTTCCAAACAATGAAATAATCCTTACATGAAACAGAGTCGATCCGCGTCAAAAAAAATTTGAACAACTTTATCATTTTTTAAGAACAACTCACGCTTGACCACAAATTTGAACGAGCCAAATTTGTTTACATAAAAAAACACCTAATGTCTCCTTAGACACTTTTCCTCTATCTCCTTTAGATTCGGATTTCCCCATACTGTCCCATTTAAAAAAATCACTCTGTATATAGAAAATACCCAGAACACCCGGAGCAAATATTTGTAGATCGTACAAACATTTGACCCGAGGCGGGAATCGAACCCGCAACCTCCGCGTCGCAGGCGGACCTGCGCCCGCTGCGCCACATCGTATAAACAATTTTTTAGCAAGTTTAGAGGTTTTAGAAATTTATTTCTCAAAAAGAATTACATTCACTTGGATGAGAAATACATAAGTGTCTTACAAATAAGTACTGGTAAGTTAGTAAATAAAATATGTAAAACATTTCTATTAATTAAAAAAATATTGATTTGGTACACATAATTGTAACGAAGACCGATGTGGCGCGACGGGCGGAGGTCCGCCTGCGACGCTGGAGGTTGCGGGTTCGGTTCCCGGCTTGGAACAAATGTTTGTACGAGTACGATCTGAAAATATTAGTTCCGGGTGTTTTCTATGTATAATAAAAAAAATAATTATCTATGTATTGGGTTGTATTAAGTATATCAGTCATCTAGTACCCATACCACAAGCTCTGCTAAGCTTGGGGCTAGATGATGCTGTGTGAATTGTCCAGCATTATTTATTTATTATTTACTGTTACCTACTTAGAACATAAATGAAGATGACTGCAAAAGTTTAAGCTGTTTTACATAGCGTCATTTAGCCCATACCTTAATCTAAACGAATCTTGTTTATGGAATCCAGACGATAAAATTGGTGCGACGGATTGGATGGATGCCGTCTTTCGAAATTTTTGTTGGATGCCAGTTATTTCAATGTTTTCTTTCATCGTTTAAAAGCACTTAAATGTGTTAAGCTAAAAATTCGAGTGGAATAACCCATTGGTGCACGACTGGTTTCGAACCCACGACCTTAGGATCAGAGGCGGGGTCGCTTGACTATCAGTGCTGAGGCTAAAAAAGTGTAAGTATAAATAAAAATTGGCTAAAAAAAAACACGTAATACCTTCAACTCTTCGTTTTCCTGGTACAAATCGGGCGGTTCATCAGGCACCAGTCCGATGCCGTTTAGCGAGGAGGATGCAGGAACACCTCTCGCTCTCGCTCGGCTGTCCCATGTGTCGCCTGTTCCGCGGACTACGCGCAGAACCTGGGTTTTACAACATAATTATTTTTATAACTAATATTATAAAATAGCTGTTGCCCGCGACTTCGTGTGGAACTCGGGATTAGTACTTTTTTGGGATAAATAGTAGGCCTATGTCATATACCTTTATGTTTTAAATTTCAGCCAAATCGGTTTAGTGGTTGTCGAGTTATAGAGAAACCAACATCCAAACATTTAGTATGATGCAAAAGTTTTGATGTTTGGATAGATGTATGTTTTTTTTTGTATACAACTGAAGTGGCAACCAAGCGTACGGCCCACAAGATGTAAGCAGTTACCGCAGCCTATTGACGCTTGCAATACTAGAGGTATCACTCGCGGGTTGCCACCTTGCGGCTAAGATCGAATGCCTCATGTGCCAGTAATTTCACCGGAAACCATACCCTTCACACCGAAACACAGCAATGCGAGCATTACTGCTTGGCGGCAGCAATAGGTATGGTGGTAGACCTTCCCCGGACGAGCTCTATCACAAAGAACTCTACTACTCTTAACTTATATAACGTATGTTGCTCTATAATGCAAAAATAGGAAAAATATTCCCTAGAATCGGCCTAGGAACTCTGTCACCAGAGTTGGCCACTTACTCATACGAACTTACTGCAAAAATTTGTCCCGCATATCACACACAGACAATCTTTCAATTCTTGTTAGAAAAGCAAACATGTTTACCTTTGGACCGAAGACTAATAGCACCGTTGTTGTGGTTGACAACTGGGTCCTTATGAATCCTAGAAGATATTTCATGTCTGGCCCCGCTCTTGGTAATATCAGTAAACTGTAAAAGAACCATTTATTATAATAATAACATGCGTAATTTTATAGTGGAAATGTATGGTTCTACAACATTTGGCTATTTTCATATGCGTGTACCTCAGAGGAAATAAACAAAAGATTATTTTCTATGTCAGAAATTGTAGCTTGTACTATTAAGTTACAATCAAATCCTTTCCTTCGGTTGTTTTCTCTATGTGTCCGTTGTTTTACTTTTATTCTAGAATGTAAAGTTATTTTAATATATGTGGCGAACACTATAAAACACATAACCAAAATATAACTTACTGGAAAGCTATCATAACAGAGTTGACGGTGAAAATGTTGTAAATAGCGTAGGAGATGAGCCGAGCCTCGTTGTAAAGGCTCTCTGCGTGACGGACGCGGTAGCATACCCGCACACCCCACAGCAAGAACAGGATCTCACCTGAAACACATACAAAGTTAGGAAAGATTTATATTAGACCGGGGAACAAAGTAAAGTAAATTAAAGTAAAATATATATTTATTCAATCGTATTGGTGTGACTGGCACATGAGGCTTTCGATCTATGCCTCAAGGTGGCAACCCGCGAGTGATACCTCTGTCACACCCCGGACACTCTCACTTAAATGTATGAAACAAATGTTTCGTAATCACCACATGCATAGTTTGTGTATGTAAACGTTATGTACGTAGTACTAATATCTATTCTGTGCCTCTGATATTGCAAGCGTCCATAAGTTGCGGTAAACGCTTACCATCTTGTGGGCCGTAGGTACGCTTGGTTGCTACTTTAGTGGTACTTATAAAAAAAACGAATATTGTGTTTTTTTAAAGTTGCGCGTTTTAAGTGAAAAGTAAAATGTGTCTATTATGTGTCAAATGCAAAAATAATATAAAAAAATAAAAATAAACGGACTAAATAATACCTATTGCTAAACTGTGATCCCACCAGTTGTAAGTACATTGTTTGAACTTTAGTCCTAGGTTGTCTGTAATCTGAAACAAAAATACATTTTGTTTAGCTAAGATTGGATTCGACCAAACTCGAATAGGCACTATTTTTCGAGTAAATCGTAGTTATTTGCAAGTAAACGGACTTATCCCGCGGAATAGTTATTCCAAAAGTTGGTCGAATCCACCCTTTCAATATTATAAGGTTGGACTTTTGGACTCGCTTTTGGTTCTGATGTATGTACTTTTTATGATTGAACATTTTTAGACGAAGTATTATTTTATCATTTTTCAAAATTGGACATCAGTCGTATAAAGGACATTTAGGCTCGTATAGTTCTCACGGCGGATCTCGGCCGTCGTGAAGTTAGCCGTTTCGATGCCCAATGGAGCTTTTTCAAACTAAATTGTCTTTGCGCATCACAAACGGCTAACTTCACGGAAGCCTAGATCCGCCGTGCGAACTATAAGTACGGTCGGCGGATCTAGACAATCGTGAAGTTAGTTTCTGTTTGTGATGCAAAAGGCATCAAAACGGCAAACTTCACGATTGCCTAATATCCACAGGCCAATATTTAAGAATAAATAGGTTCGACCGATGTGGCGCAGCGGTCGAAGGTTCGCCTGCGACGCGGAGGTTGCGAGTTCGATTCCCGCCTCGGGTCAAATGTTTGTACGATCTACAAATACTTGTTCCGGGTGTTCTGGGTATTTTCTATATTATAATAAAAAATATCTCCCTATATATTGTATTGTATTAAGTATTTATCAGTCATCTAGTACCCATAACACAGCTCTGCTTACCTTGGGGCTTGATGATGCTTTGTGGATTGTCCAGCATTATTTATTTATTTATTCAATTCAATCAAACGTCTAGTTTACAAAACTATAAATTTTCACTAAAAACGGGATATTTACCATGATTTGTGAGTTCTATTGATTCTATTAATGAGTTCAAACGAATCTTACAATTTCGGCATCAGGCGGCGCCGAGAGCGTCCAAGTTCCAAGATATACCAGCATGATAAGTAGGATAGGAGCCATCCACTGCAGCAGTTGCTTGTCTGTGAGTTTGAGCTTGTGTGCCGACTTCACGCGGTATGTTAGGGACACTCTGCAAACAGAAAATATAATCTAACGCACAATACATTAAAATAAAAAAAAGTCCTGATTATATATTTGCAGGCTTGGCTAACTTTTGTTCCGGTGCGGTAATCGAAATAACCTGTTTTGGCTCAGCGATGTGGAGATATAAAATGTAAAAGTTCAGTTCTTTACGTGTTTGTTTGCGACTCAAACCGATTGAGATGAAACTTGAAAAATATTATAAACTAGCGACCCGCCTCGACTTCGGGTGCCTTCCTCTTGAATCACTTCATTTATTACGTGGTTTATTACGCGTACATTTATACAGAGGGACCGACCGATGGCACGGCGGGTAAGCGACCGTGTTTTATAATATGTCACATATATCTAGTGACCAGAGACTAGACAATTTTTCAAGTGGACTAGAGTCTTGTTCATAGTATAGTACGCTACGCGGAAGCGCCGCGGTAAAAGCTAGTAAGAAAAAATGACGATTTATGTCAACTTGCCTCCAAGTTTTCATCAGTAAAGCAGTATATGTGACACAGAACCCCATGTGTCGAGTCCACTTTGTAGCAATGCAGAAGTATCTATCCAGAACTGGAAATATGGCTGCCATCTGTTAAATAAATTATATTACTGTTTTACAAGGAAATAATAGGACAAGTATAAGCACATTTTATAGACATTTTGGCATGGATAGAAAATCTTAACTATTGCAATTGCTTTAATTCTGAATAGAATGCTTTGGTAGCAAGATTTGTACCCTCAAGTTTATCCTACTACTAGTGACCCAGAACAAATACTTGCAGATCCTACAAACATTTGTTCTACAATGGGGATTTAACCCACAAACCCACATCTCGTGCCACCAAGGTCATCAGCAGTCAAACCTATACTTACTTCCATGTACATAATAACACAGCCGCACAGTGTTATAGACAGGAACACAGGGCTAGCCACTCTGAAGACTTTCACCCGACGATGGTGTCTTGTGTAACATGACAAACATACAGTCAGTATGGCACAGGTTACCGATATCACCAGGAGTGTTATCCTGAAATCAAGATAAGTTTTAATTAGTCATTTAGCTATTGCACAAGTTGTGGGACGAATGGCTAGGTACAAAAAAAACACCTAGCAACCTTCCTAGTACCTGTAACTATAGAAAAATTGCATTTTTGTAAGCAAACCCACAGATAACATAATATTAGGCAAAACCATTGCCTTTGGTGCTCGCTCATGTAGGTATGAATGGATATATGAATTTGGATGGGTGTTAGCCAGTGGCATTTTCAACTGTACATTAACTTGTGTTGTGCCCTTAGAAGAAGATACATCAAAGGGCACAACGCTAAGCTGCTGTTCTCAGCTATTAACCAGCACTACAGACACATTATGTCTGCAGCACATGCTGAGTGGCTGCCTTTTTTTCGTCACAATAGTTAAGTTTTAATTTGTATTGTTATTTTTATGTTTATTGTGTGGCGTTAAATAAATATTTTTTTATTCTATTCTATTCTATTAGTTGTTGTGCCATGACAGAAACCTTTGAGCGGCCATAAGTTTTGTCACAAGAGTTAACATCATACTAACTTATGTACCAACAGGTGGCCTATGCTATGCTTATGTTCACAGTCAATCAACAGGTCAGGTCGGTCGTGCCTCGCTCTCTCTCAAGTAGTATCTAATAGAAATTAGTCTAGATAGTTATAGCAGGTAGTGGCACTCACCGGAAGGGCCAGTTGTATGTGGCGAGGCAGGGCTCCGGGCCGCGACACGTATCGCAGCCCGGCTGGCACTTGAGACACTCGTACGGCTCGTTCCAATTTTCCACGCCATTCTCCTCATATTCTTGGTAAGCGACTGTAAACAATATTCGATTCTTAATTAACCAAGATCATATCCGATTTTGAGCTGAAATAACTTTTCCGCACTTTTACTTGATTTGAACAGCGAAACTGTATAATTTCTTTTGTTTAGTTACAGCTAACACTGGCTGGCTTACACTTTCTAAACAAAATCTTATATTATTTGCAAATTTAAAACTTAGGTAAACAAACAAAGAATGAATGATGCATGGAATGAAAGAAGAACAAAGTTGAACAAACGAACGAACTTGAACAACAGATTATAAAATATAACAGAGTTGCTAGTACAAAATAAAAAATACTGAGCTCTGATTGGCCAATCAATCTTTTCGTTCGTTCTCTGCAGCAACCTGTAGGAAGACTGTAAATAATAGCGGCAAAATTTAAATAAAAATATGTGTATGTAGTGAAAATGGAATGGATGGATACTGGCACCAGAGAATTTGCAGCTATGCTAAAACCTCTTCAGTCAGAATATCTAATTTGCTAGGGTACTTACTTTCAACAAGAGATCCATTAAAGCCTTCAGGATGGTGTATGGAGTAGTAACCTAGGCGGCATCTGCAGATGTAAGAGCCACGTGCCCACCCGGATAGACGAGCACTCATCTCACGGTTTGGCTTGTAGTCGCACTGCAAGAAATACAACACAGGTCAAAATATTATCGTGATAGTTAGTTCATGTGAGTCAGTGGCCAACTCTGGTATGCAGACGCTATAGGTATAAGAAATAGCTAGTAAGTACAGCCTTTATTTTACTTACTTTATTAGAGTTAGTGATATTTGTGGCTAGAGTTTAGGGTAGGCCTAGCACTTAGCTTAGCTACATAAGAAGTCGTTACTAGAAATTCGTTTTCTTCTTCATTACTCCCCGCCGACATGGCCTGAAGTTTAGCGATCTGTCTTACTATACAAACTTTAGATAGTGCCACGTTGGCTCTAAAACTCATAGTAAAATCACTTACGGATGTAGTTTCATTGGGGCATTTGTGGGTTCCATGGAAAGAGAAGATTTGGTTTTCGTTCTCGTTGTCTGCATCTATCTCGCATTGGTTTATCTCCAAATTCGATATGTCTATGTCCAGCGAGACGATGCCTTTTAACCTGAAAAAAAAAATGAATATAACAAGTAAAATACCTAGTGATCAGATGTTTAGAAGATAATTAAATACTTACCAACTTACTTATTTTTATGATGGCTTATTCCACTTGGTTTTCTTGAATGAATGATAATTACTAAAAGTGTGCAAAGATGGGTAAAAAACCATTATGTACATACATTATCTACTCAGGACTCCTAAATAAAGGACTGATAAAATTTAAACTTATTATATCGTTGAAGTCGTAACTTGTCTTTATTAAAAGTCTTATTGGACACTACGGACACAACATTTTTTTTTGTTAGAGTACGCCTCTCTAATATTAATTTATGGTGGAACCACATTTATGATAATTCATTTTCAGCTTGCGTCTCTAAAAAGCGAAGGCACTCAGAAAAACACACTTAAAACTATTTAGAGATAACTGGCAAGCACTAATAAAATGCAACTTGAAAAAAAAATATCGCAAGTTCTAAATATCGTTTGGTTCTTAAGCATCTGGAAGCACTTAAAAAGTTGCGTATTCCTTGTAAAGAAACCTGAAAGAGTTGTAAAAGTTTGTAGTCAGCGGTAACTGACTTAAAGACTTGTGCAAACCTACTTTCAAAACTTCCGTTTGTAGGATAGCAAAGTTCACGAGAAGAGAAGGTAGATCCTTAATTATATGAAAAACTACTGGGTGTATCATATATTCAGCCGCTTTTGCCTTGCGTTTCCTCAATAGAGGTCATTAAAGATTTTTAATCTGGCAATTTACAAAGATTAACTAAAAAATATTACCTTGTAGTTTGGACTTGGACTATACAAAAACACAAATACGCATTAAAAAATATTTTATTCTTTACAGAAGTTTACATAATTATTATTTTAACCATACTTGAATGAAACTTGTGAGAAGGTTTTACTACGATACGCTACGGTAGCGCTACGCTTACGCTACGTCGCTACAGTGCGTAGCAATGGCGTAGGCTCTACGCCGTAGGACATCTATTAAGTTGGAGCTTTCTTTTGCAACAGAACATCTACAGATATTTGGGAAAGTTTATTCTATGACTGCGAGTTTGGTACTTATACGTAATTACAAGCCTCCTTGAACTCACCCTCGAATGCTAGCCACAGGCACAGTGTAAGACAGCAACCAGCGTTTTGCCTCACAGCTATAGTAGGGATATGTCCACCACCCCTCCATAGTCGCCCCGGGCGGAGATGACATGAACTTCGGCGAACGGAGGGTATCGCTTTCGTGCGCTGAAACGTACCTGAAATGTTTAAGTTTCTGTTATCATCTGTTCTACTCAAATGTTCGTCGATTTTTATGTATATGGAGTAAACCAGCTTGCATAATACGGCTGGGGTTTTAAAGAATTTGTAGAAGTCAAGACATCAGTTTCTCGCACTTGAAATAGTTCGCTCACAATAACTTCTAGATTAAAATAACTTTAGATGAATGTTTTGTTTTCTCCTAACAGGTTGAGTTAAATTTTAGGCTCTTTAGTCAACTCATCCCGCTCGCACTTATCCCGCGAGATCAGTTGACCTAATGAATATTTTGAATCGGGCAACTGATCCCATTGTTACATAAAAACGTAAAAAATATAAACATGGAGGAGGACTACAATTTTATGTAGTCAACAGAACAGGCTTTACGCCATCTCGAAGGAGAATTTCCGAAAAATAAGTAGTGGTAGAGCTTTTGTGATGATTTTGTCTGAGAAAGTACTGCCATCATACTGCCCAGCAGTGCCTAATGCTTGTATTGATGTGTTCCAGTCTCTACATACTGACGTCGCCTTTAAATTACCAAGGTTTTTCAGGACTAGTGGCCTGACCACCGTGCAACCACCAGTCTGTAAAATACTGCATACAACTGTGATTTACCAAGGGTTTTCCCCCGTCGGACCGCAGAGCCAACCAGAGCATTAACCGTGCAACCACCAGTCTGTAGGATACTGCAGACAACTGTGTCTTACCAAGGGTATTCAGCATTTACCGCCGAATCACAACTCTGTAGAATACTGCATACAATTGTAACTTACCACGGGTATTCGGCATCGGGCGGCTTGCCCAGCTGAGGTGAAACTACGGCCACTGGTTCGCCGGTGCCGAACCGCTCCCAGGCGACCGCGCTGTTCACCACCCCTTCTTCGGACCGCAGTGCCAACGCTCGGGCACCCACCGCGCGCTCCGATGGCATAGCTCCCATGACCAGCCCATGAGATACTGCCATCAGGACGTCTGTAGATAGACACATGCTTACGTTAGTGGATTGGTGTAGAACATTTTTGATGTCTGGTTGTTTCAAACTAAAGAAAATATGAGCAGTTTATTAGGTTTGGTCCACTTTCACAACTATTTTTCACAACTAGTTAGGAAGACACTTTTTACTCCTTATTTTACGGAGTCCAAAACAGAGTACAAAGTTTCTTATGTCTATGCCAGTTGTAAAAGCAGAATTATATTTCTTCTTTCTTAACTATTTTCGGATGTCAGTTAAGACAGGCCACTTTTTATTCCATTTTAATAACCGGTTATGAAATAAGGAGTAAAAAGTGTCTTTTCTTAACTAGTTGTGAAAAATAGTTGTAAAAGTGGACCAAAGTGTTTATTATAGGTAGATAAGCTGTAGGTGTACATAAATAAATAAATATTAAATATTAGTGGACATTTTTACACAGCGCCAGCTAACCCCAAATAACTTTCAGACCAGGAACAAATATTTGCAGACCATGCAAACATTTGTCTCGCGGGGACCGAACCTGCATCATCTCGACGGGCACTCGTTCACTCGCTCACCGTCTTAGTCTTTTATTATACCTAGTAATAATTATAAATAATAGAAATGGTCACAGAGGGTCATGTTTGCTCAGGTTAGCTAACAAAATATCCAAGAAATTTCACTCTAAGCTCACCTTTTGTCAAATCTGATTACCATAATTTGCATAAATCTATAGGTTTTTGTAAACTTTAGCATTTTTCTTCAGAGAGATCTATGAGATAGACACAATAAACTCAATCTTTCTTGCGGTAAACATTCATATAAAAAGGAATTCAGTTTTATTACTTTAGATTAGTTCCGGTACTCGACACTGGTCGCATTTCAAAGATAAAACAAAAAGAAAAAACAAGTTTTACAATATCGTACGAAAGTTCAGCGTGTAGCCAATTCCAATATTGGAACAACACTCAAAACCGTGCGTTCAGCGCATTTTATTCATAAATAACGCATAAAAATTGCGATGTCAGCTTGCGATTGCGACTCGTGTATCAAATCAACCAAGTTTCAAACTTTGATTTAGCTATAAAAGTTACGAGCGCTTTACAACTCGTTTGAGTGATGGAAAAATGAAGTAAATAATGAAGTTTATACTCGTACTGCAGCTGACTACAGTCGGTTCTTGACTACTGTCTGCGTAATTATCATGACAGCCATGTTTTGACATAATGTTTCAACTGCTAGGTAAACTAGCCTACTTACGAGCAAGAGTGATAGGGTCGTAAGTATTGCTAGGAGGCAGAATATCTGACACTGCGGTGGTACTTACTAAGATGAACTTGCTGCAGAGTCCCAGGTAAAATGTTCATGGTTGGCCTACTGTGCTGTCTCAAAGCTTATAAGTATCATACCGTCGTTTTCTAATCCTAGCTGATGGAGGAAGTTCGCTGCAAGATCAGCCTGCGCCCTGGCGGTATCCCACCGCTCTGTGTACAGCGGAGCCCTGAGTCTGCCATACCGATGAGTCACGCACAGGGCTCCGGTCGCACCGGACGCGACAGCGTGCACTAGACGCAGTGACGACTCTATTTCTTCCTGAAAATAAAAAATAGATAACATTTAGTAGGTATAAACTAATAATGATTAAGAGTAGTAGAGTTATTTGTGATAGAGCTCGTCCGGGGAAGGACTACCACCATACCTATTTCTGCCGCCAAGCAGTAATACTCGCATTGCTGTGTTCCGGTTTGAAGGGTATGGTTTCCGGTGAAATTACAGGCACATGAGACTTTCCATCTAACGTCTCAGGGTGGTAACACGCAGGTGATATCTATGATGTTGCATGCGTACATAGGCTACGGTAACCGCTGACCATCAAGTGGGCCGTACGCTTGGTTGCCACTTTAGTGGTACAAATAATAATAATAATAATAACGATGACAATGATTTCCCACTCTCGAGCAAGATTGCTTGGATATAAGTAAAGTGGGATATTTTTTGAATACCTGAAGCATATTACTTCAGGTACCTATTTTGAAATATACCTAAAAGTAACTTCAAGAGAAAGTATTTTTCTTTTTAATGCACTTAACTTTCTAAAGATCTAGAGAAATTAATTGCTCGCATTTCCTTTGTGACAAACACGGACCATTTTAATTTGCCTTGTGTGAATATAGAATATCAAAGTAGAAAAAGGAGATATTTTATCTACGAAAGCAAAATAAATGAAATAGGAATAAACAAATTCGAGTCCAGGTGTTATTATAGTTTCGTTAAATTCTCTACTTGTTTGCTGTACGACGTAAGGCCAAAAAACCACAGTGCCTGTAGCTTATACGCAAATATTTTCTGTCATTCAATCTTATGTCATGTTTTGCTCGTAGGTACACAATCCAGTAGTTAGTATTTGCAAGCTACATATAGTTCTCACAGCGGATCTCGGCCGTCGTAAAATTAGCCGTTTAGATGCACAATGGAGCTTTTTCAAATTAGATAGTCTTTGCGCATCACAAACGGCTAACTTCACGGAAGCCTAGATCCGCTGTGCGAACTATACACACATTCAGCCGTCACATGTCGTAACTTCTGATATCAAAGCTTTGTGGAATCTCCTAGTAAAGGTGTACCTTTACTAGGAGCCACCGTTTATTTGCTGTAGCAAATAAACGGTGTATCAACCAGGTGGAAATGAGCAGAGACACGGCACTCGCTTTATTGGCCAATCAACTATTATACGACTATATTTTTTTTTATACAACTGAAGTGACAACCAAGCGTACGGCCCACAAGATGGTAAGCGGTTACCGCAGCCTATGGACGCTTGCAATACCAGAGGTATTACTCGCGGGCTGCCACCTTGAGGCTAAGATCGAAATCCTCATGTGCCAGTAATTTCCCCGGATACCATACCCTTCACACCGGAACACAGCAATGCGAGCATTACTGCTTGGCGGCAGAAATAGGTATGGTGGTAGTCCTTCCCCGGACGAGCTCTATCACAAAGAACTATACTACTCTTAGACTATATTTCGGACATGTTTCAAACAAACGAAATCCATTTTTTCTCATGATGCTGCCGCGTTATGCAAGTGAACGGTAGGTAATATTGAAGCGAACAAATGAGTATTAATACAAAATACTAACTTATTATTATTACAAGCCCTGTGGCGTATTGGAGGTAGGAGACAAACGCAGGCTGTCGCGTCTATTTACAGTCCTTCGCGGTAGAATGAACTTACTAGGCAAGGCGCCTCTATCGCGTACAATGCACACACTCAATCAGGTTGCAGAAAATATTGACTACTGCATTGTATGCTCGGTGTTATTGTTAGGAAATAGTATTATTTATTTTATTGAAATAGAAAAATAAGACAGCATGAGTCCTTTTTGGTGGGTATCACCGCAATGCTAAAAATTAAAAAATTGAGTAGAAACACGCTAAAAGAGTGTTTCTACTCAATTGATAATTTTATGCATAAAAGTGACATTGAAATTGAATAAAACTGTATTGTATGTAGGTATCTAGTATTATTTTTTATTGACATTATTGTTTTACTTGTTTTTTTTTTAATATTTTGTATGTATTTTGCATGTTAAATAATTGTATTCTTAACTTATATTGCATGTATTTTGCATGTATTGAAATAAATAAATGAAATAAAATGAATGAAATGAAATGCCAGATATTCTGCCTCCAAGCAGTACTGTATTGAGAAAGCATTACTGTGTTTAGGTATGAATTCATCATCATCATCCGCCTATTGCAGTCCACTGCTGGACGTAGGTCTCTCCCAAAGCGCGCCGCTAATAAAATAAAATGACTGCACCATTGCATTGGGAATAGGAATGTTCTGTAAGTAACATCAGCTGTGTGTGAAACTAAATAAACAAATAAGCTTGAAACTCAGATGATATCAAAGAAATATATTTACGGATTACTACGAAAGAATTCCGGAGAACCGCGTACAAAATTGCAAAGCCACGCCAGCGGCCACTGGTTATCCAGAATTTAAATATTCAAAGTCGGTTATTTTAATAGCTTTGATGAACTGCTATAGAGGGACCATTTTAACCTCTGTTTTTTTGTTGATGACTACTGGCTACGTTAATAATTCTACATAGCATTAAGTCTTCCCTTAGTATAATTTGTGCTTTTTTGTGCCGGGCTTCACAGCTCAGTTAATAATTAGTAGTAACTATGCCGTATGAATAGCAGGTTGTGGGTTCTAACTCTATCCACGACAAAAGTAAGTTTATTTATTTGAACATTATAAATGTTTATTAATAATAATTTGCCTAAGAAAGTGTCATAAGAAGAATTGTCTCCTTTTTGGAAGTCAGTTAAAAATAAACTTCATCTTGCTGTTGCGTCATCTAGCACTTGTTTTCGGGACTTTCTTTCTTAGTGCACTATTTCAAGAGCCATTTGTACTTTTGTAAACGTACTTGAAACCTCTGTTAGCTAAAGTGTTTTTTTAAATTTTTATTGTCTTTGTTTATGACATAAGAATGACAAGCCACTGATATTACAGGTTTTTTATGAATAAGGGCACAACTTTTTAGGACTCAAGCTTGGGCTGTGCGTTGATTGTTAAGTCAGTCAGTCAAATAATCAGTCAGTATTTTATGTATTTCTGATAGAAAATTAAAATAAGAGCAGTTTTTAACTATTTATTTTTGGCAAAACGTGTGTATGTCCGCACAATTCCAAATGCTTGGCGACCAACCCTGGCACGGCTCCTATTATCACGGGGCTTCTAATTAAAACGGAAGTGCTTCCAAAATTTATAAACGTCGAAATGCTGGCGATATTATGACCGCGTGTGAAACTCACTCTGTGAATCACACGAAATTCTTAATTATTCCACGTTTTTATGCAGCATTTCTGTTAAGTGGCCTTTGGCTATGTGAAAACCGGGCATATTTTTTATTTATATGTCTGCAAATGACGGGACGGTCAAGTCGTTTTTCTGTTAGGCTTCATGCCTTGAAACATAACTTTTGCAGATAGTATTTAAACTAAACACAGTAATGCTTGCACACTACTGCTTGGAGGCAGAATATTACTAAACTAAACTTACTAAACTACTATTTTACTAAAACAAACTCTTGCAGAGGAGTCCGACGGTGGTTTTAAAACAAATACAAAAAAATAAAACGCTCATAGCTGGTTAAGTTGTTTATTACAGATCGACAAAGTTAAGCACTTTTTCGCAGGATGGCCATTTGGATAGGTGACCGCTAGTGGTAATAAATTTCAACTAAGCATTTCCGTGCTTCGGAGATCACGTTAAGCTTTTTAAAAGTTGTCATGACAGAGTTCATAGGCCGCTGACTGACAAAACGACTGACTCACACAAACTTACTTACCTTATATTATTAAAGAACGCTCTTTATTTTCCCTTACTCACATTTGGGAAAGTCTAGTGTCTAGTTTCTAAACGATAAAAATACTAGCAAACTTTATAACCATGTGAAAAACTAGCTCAGTCAAATTACGGTTCACAAAGTTTTCGGTGCATTCTGTAAAGTAATGTGGGAACAACACTTGTTTTTATTGTGTTTGGCAGTGAACATCTGTGCTCACATTAATGTACTTAGTTTTTAAATGGCTAAAGGTGAATTCGACCAACATATGGAATAACTATTCCGCGGAATAAGAAATGTCAAATATGTACAAGTAAACTGTCAGTTTACTCGCGAATAACTACGGTTTATTCAGGGAATAGTGCTTATTCGAGTTTGGTCGAATCGACACTAATACCTCTATGTATCGTTATACCCAACTGGAAATGGTTTTTGTTATTTCTATGGACCTTTGTTTGGTAAGTTAAAACGTATAACCTTCTCTCTTCACGATGTCAGCATTGTTTTTATAGACGGTTTCGATTATATTTCCAATAAAACAATGGTTATTGTAATAGAACGTCAAATGCATTTATTGAAAGCGTTACAAATATTGTAGGGACCTTGATAAGTTACTTAAATTTTTTCATTCAATTTTCTGCTGTAGCCGATCCAATATCAATTTAGTCTAACTACTAAGAAACACGTGTGGTAAATTAACTGAGTTTGCTTAGGTACATCAAAAATTCGTCAGCGACATATTGTATCTAACGTGGTTTGAACTACCCTGCTAATTAGTATACCATACACCCTAGATTATGCATGTTATGAGAAACTTAAGGTAATTCGAAGATATGTAAAATATTTTTGAAAGTTTATTTGAGATTTTATCGTATTTATTATTTTTCCAGCAAAGTTTAAATAAGTGAAGACCTTATAAAACCTTCATAATATTTTCACAACAAGCTCTGAATTGCCAAGAAATGGTCGCAATAAGTCTTATTTAACTTTTTTTTTTTTAACGTGAGCAACGCACAGCCTAAACCAAATACTAGAGAGTGTGTTCCTTCTAGGTATGGATACTATGTAGGAATGATACAAAAGGATTTACCGAAATTCAACTCCTACAGGACGAAGAGGAAAGATGAAGATTAAATTTTATAAAGTCAGCACCTTTGACTATATAGAAATCTTTGGTCAGCACGGCACGGACTGAACTTGGGTTCCACTAGTTTTTCATAAAACTACAAGACTGCCGTTATTTATTTAGGAAAACATAAATTGGGTGAACTTACTACCACAGAAAAGGTTTATATGATGGTCTATGGTATGATGTATGATATAATTGAAGAAACCTCACATTTTATATTTCAATTGCATCGCTAACATGGCTTCAATTCAATTTGTATAGACGGTACGAACCGTATGCAAAAGAGGTTTTCCGTTACGATTCATATTTGTAAAATCCAACTTCTTTCAATACGTAGATACCCGTACGAGTAAAGTATAGGTATATTCTACTCGTATGTAGGTATGTCTTTGAGCTCACTCTGGATCTAAAGGACTCATCATTTCAATGCGGGCCTTCAGAGAGATAGGCTGGTTTTTGTGGGATCAAAAAGGTATGTACGAGTGGGTATATTACCTTCTTATGTATAATGAACGACTAATTTCATACTTAATTATTTTCATTATTAATATAATGCTGTTAATATTATACTTTTATTAATAACTTAGGCTGGTAAGTAGAAACCGAAGTCACTTAATATTCTTTGATGGAAACAATTCTTAAAGTGTCACCTAATACCGCATAAAGTTATGATGAGCCTTACCTCAAAAGGACGAAACTCATTAAATCGAAACTCATTATTACCTACCCGTGTTTGATGAAAATACATAATACTTTACTTTTTCTGTTTATTTAGGATTAGCTGCCACGGCTTTGTTCGCGTGGTATTTATATTTTTATACATGACGGTGTATTTTTTTCTTATTATTAAAATTCTAAGAATTTGAATTAGGTACCCAGTTACCACGGATTTTATCTGTTCAAAATTTGATATTTTTCTAGGATTTCTACACGAATAGAAAACTCAGTCCCGAAAGTGAGTTCACTACTATGGATACCATGGTAAAGGACTAAAGGTAGGTAGCATGGAAGTAATGCCTAAATGCTTGGTAGATACGTTTTATTACTCCATCAGGCTGTGAGTATTACGCCTGAGCAATTATTGACAAGAATCCAATAAGACGCCGAAAGCAATAGAGCTAATAATATTAGCACACGCCCTCATAATTAGCGAGGTTCTGCTGGTGTTTGAAGAAATAATTATTCCTCAATAAAGTGGGGCCATATAGCAAAAGAATAATATTCTAACGAAAAAAAAACATGTTTTTTTTTATACAACTGAAGTGGCGACCAAGCGTACGGCCCACAAGATGGTAAGCGGTTACCGCAGCCTATGGACGCTTGCAATAACAGAAGTATCACTCGCGGGTTGCCACCTTGAGGCTAAGATCGAAAGCCTCATGAGCCAATAATCCGGTCAGTAATCCGGTTAGTAATCACCGGAAACCATACCCTTCACACCGGAACATAGCAATGCGAGCATTACTGCTTGGCGGCAGAAATAGGTATGGTGGTAGTCCTTCCCCGGACGAGCTCTATCACAGAGAACTCTACTACTCTTATGTCATAACTCTACAATGCAACCTTTATGTGGATGACATTGTTTTATTAGCACCTTTGTATTTATGACTTGATGTTCCATTTAAACATGCCTAATGATGAGATCGGCCAAACAAAGTTACAGCATTGGTAGAGTAATATCACAAGCTCAGAGGAAATAAATGTAATTTCCACTGAGATTAGAAGTAACTTAAAGGAAGCGCAGCTCTATAAGTGCTAAATCCCTAACTTTCGTTTTATTCTTTGTTTCGAACTAAGCGAAATGACGTTGAGATGGTGTGAAATCTTTATGGATAAAGACATTCACATTTTATTTAGAGAGAATAATCATTCGTCGTTTAATAATCGATTTGAGAACAAAGTTAGGCTTTTTGCTCCGAAGTCAATTTTTGCATGCAATTATTGAACCGTGTAAATGATCTTTTAAAATCACGCCGAAAACAAAATTGCATCCAGCCATGCATCCTTTCGTAACGTTGATTGATATAAAAAAAAACCGCTCAGTTCAGATGGATACCATACATTCGTAGTTGTTGATTTATTTGGATACCTCCACTAAGAATGTAATTGCGCAGGTATGGTGTGATGGGGTATAAAAAGCGTAGGTTTAATGTAGCAAGCTGACTCTAGCGAAGTCAGTATAAACACAGAATAAGAAAAGGTATCAATTAAAAATCTATTGTGGCAAGTTATTGTAGGCAGCAGGCCAATGCCCCTGTATAGTAACCATTAGAATCTAATCATGGTGATGTAAAGTAAAGTAACACTGATATAATGTAATTTATTAAGATACCAAATAAATATTGTTTTGATTGATTTTTTGATTAAAAAAGTACATTCAATCATATCATGTGATTATACGCCAGTTCTACGCGCCCCAGCCTAGAAGAATCTGGCAGCAAACTTGATTGGGTTCCTAGCTTTTTTTTGATGATCCCTATTCATCTTAAAGCTTCAGTGTGGTACCAATCAAACTAGGTGAGGCTCATGCCAAGAATATAAGTAGTTGTGTGTAGGACAAAAAAATTATGTACAGCTCTTACCCGATACGTGGTGTTGCCGGCGTGTGATGGCGGAAGCGACAGCAGTGCGATGGGTAGCAGCAGCGCACTGGACATGCGCCGCGGCCCACCCATCACTGCGCACCATTCGCGTTGGCACCGCCCTACCTGGTGACAGTAAAAACGGTATTTTATTAAAATATATACATATTTACATTGCACACACATACAAATTCATAATGTAACAGTTGAACCATATGAACAACAAACTACAAACGATCTTTAGACAGATGATCCAAATCACTACAAGACGAAAGCGTTCCCAACATGCTGGTAGCATTGCCACGTTGAACGGAAATGCTGATACGTTTAGCCAGATATGAACCATCACGCGTAACAACAAAAAAAATAGTATAAAAATAGTAGTAAAGGAGACCAGATTCCATAGGGCCACAAGACTCAGACAACGGGTGTGTTGCCACCAGTCTTGATTAGACACAGTGTGAGATGATAACTCGTCATTATTTACCTTATAAAGCGAATTATATAAGACATTTTGGTAAGTATTTGGAAAATAGTGTTGCTTGGAGATGGCAAGATTTTTAAATTAATTCATGTTTTGGCTACTACGAATTAGAAGTTTATCAATCTGAGTACTTGTATTTTTCAGTGAAATACGATCAGCAAGATTAAAAAAAACTGGCTAGAACGCTCGACAAAAATGTTTTAAGTTGATATTTTGATATTTTTTAAGAATGATTTGAAGGTTATGAGTATGATATAAAGATCATTATTTTGTTATTGATGTGTGGAACTAAATGCGGATTTCATTATTCATCTATGAAGGATTTATCCCGAAGTACTCAATAAAATATTAGTGCGTGAATAAAATATTTTATGTTTGGCCAATACTCCCAACTAAGTTAGGCTTAGATTCACATATTAGTCAGGCACCAGACCGGCATCACCTCGTCTACACATGTTTTTTTGGTATCACGATGCACGATGTTGATTAGTGTGCATTGCAATATGGAGTTTTATACAAAGAAAGTTCAGAACCGCTCGAATTGAGGCGATTCTACGACCAATGTGGCGCGGTGGGCGAAGGTCCGCCTGCGACGCAGAGGTTGCGGGTTCGATTCCCGCCTTGGGACAAATGTTTGTAGGATCTGCAAATATTTGTTCCGGGTGTTCTGGGTGTTTTCTATGTATAATAAAAAATATCTATTTATGTATTGTATTGTATTAAATATATATCAGTCATCTAGTACCCATAATACAGCTCTGTTTAACAGCAGCTTACCTTGGGCTAGATGATGCTGTGTGGATTGTCCAGCATTATTTATTATTTATTTATTCTGATCGGAGCTGAGCCGCTACGTCTGCGATAACCTTTAGGGTTATTTATGGTCAGCAATAAAATATTTATTTGATGGCAGAACCCTCTTATAAAAATTATGAAGACATTGCGACTGTTGCGGAAAGGTCACAAACTCGCAAATATCATTACAGATATTAGTAAAAATGTTTTTGCGGCCTTGCTGCTACTCAGAATAATGCGAATTCTGTGACACTACGAGTGCTACGGTACGCCATTTTGTTAGAAAGAATTTGATTTCATCTCATATTGTGTTCTGAGATTTATCCGATTTATCATCCCGTTCAAAGACGTGTGTGAGATTGTGGAATTTTGTAAGACATTACTCGTACCTACGCAATTTTTCTTACTTTCTTCCAAAAACGAAAAACGAACAAAGCGATCAGATACAGAAGATAAAAGAATTGTTCAAAACCGAACGAAAGGATATAAAACCCAAAGTCTCTTTGAAATGTCACCCTTTATATTCCGTTATGAAACTTAAGTCCCTGATAATTAGGGTTGTTACCTTAAACAAGCGATTAGCGTATCAGGTATAATGTAGGGTGGAAAGTTATGTAGCACGACAGCTCAGTTGAAAAGGGCAATAAGTTAAAAACGGGGTTGGCTGCAGTTGATAAGCTTCGTTGGGTTTGTAGGTCAACACAACACATACCTACGTTCAAAATACAGTGCATGTATTCTGATCGTAGGTTGCCAGTGCATTATTTTTTTACGCCCTTTTACGCTGCTTTTTCTAGCTTACTTTTTTTTATGGCGTCTGTTAATTTTGACAATATTGACAATGTCATGCCAAGTAATCGTCGCATCGCAACAAACAAAAACGATCGAACAAACGATAGGACTGAGAAGTAAAAATGACTCAGTTGCTGAAATGCTGGTCAGTTCCTCAAATTAATATCCTGCTAAAGATCTGTGAGAGATAACTTATGGATGAACAGGCAATAACCCAGCGAGTCATTTCAAAAGGTACATAAACCCTCCAAATGGAAGTCTTATCGCTCCGAGCAGTCAGTTTCAGGAGCCTTTAGTTGCATAGAATTATGTTAGAAAGGCGCTCAGAATAACTAAAAGCTCCAGATTTACGCTGGTTTCTGGCCAAAGAGGTTCGAGCCGCTCTTTGATAGACGTCTTTGTTGACGACCTCATTGGCGCGGTGCGCGAGTGCCCAGTTAAGAAGCGAGAGGTTGCGGGTTTGATACCTGCTGCAGAACAAATTTTCTATGTATTTACAAAAAAAATATGTATTTATGTATCGTATCAGTCGTCTGATTCCCAGAGCACAAGCTCGGCTTAGTTTGGGGCTAGATGTAATATTTATTTATTTATCTTTGTAACATTTTGAGTTAGTAGTTCTCAGCATAGAATGAAACAGGTTATTATCGAGTGTCTATGTATGCATGATGCTTTTGCAAACATAGTGGAGCTGTACTGTACACACAAAATAAATATCGTGATCATGACCCTATAAACCCACAAATGGACGTAAGCCTCTGCTAAATAATGCCACGATGAATTTCATCCACGGCCTGCTTGCGACTGCTGTTATGTCGTCGGTCCTTCAAGTGGATTCCTACATTACGCTTTTCAGTTTGTGGTCAGCATTCTAGAACCTTTATTCATTATTCTCTAGAGACTATAAGGCCTGCCCTGGGCATTGGACAGTGCCCATTGCCACTTCAACTTCTAAGAGTTAAGTCGGTCATTTCAGATCCTTTCACGTGATTTTGAGCTTGTGAATGAGACTAATAGGTATCGACTTTACGTTAAGTAACAAAGTAATTTTGCCTGTTATACTAACAATACTCTGATTAAACAAAGTGCCATGACGTTTGTGCTGCCTTAATCAACAAATACCTGAAGCCTCTGTTTACTGTATAGGTATGTTGACAATTTGATTGCATGCACAGGCAGGCAGGTAACTAATTGAGTTGTCCACTCTAGTGTCTGCATTCAGGGTAAAGTAAAGTTAAGTAAGTGGTCTTTATGTAGCCTATGATCTCACAATACTTAAATATTTAGTGTTTATATATCATGTATATACTACTCGTATCAGGTGACTAGTTCCCAAATCGTCTTTGCTTAGTTTAGCTATTTATGGCGCTGTGTAAAAATCCATGCTACATAATATAAAATATTAGTATTCTAAAGGACCTGTTAAATTTTTAAATCTTAAATATAAAAAAATACTGTTAGCTATTTTTTTTTTTGACATCAACTTTTTTTACTTATTCAGTCAGAAAACTTGTGTACCTCCAGATTGCGTGTGATATTTGCTTTAAAGTACGTGAATTCAACTGTCTGTGCGTTGGTTTGTAATCAACTCGTGGTAGCTATATCTATGTTAGTTGACCACGCTTCAGTGAATATAATAACTTCAGTGCGCAATATGTTAATGAGTTAATTCTGAGAATAATCCCTTTCCCATCAAAGAACGAAGCAAATTTTGGGTGAATAAGTAAATAAAAAGCCCTAGCCTAAAATAACTGCCCTTGTCTTTCTGTTTTCCGTTAGGCACCTTGACACTTAATCGAAGATCGTACATTATGTACGGTCTATTTTAATCACATTGATCAATATCAAGGTATAAATCCTTAAAAAACGAATTAAAAAGTCTTTGATAAATATCGATAAAATTTAAATCGAGTCCGTGTATTCACATTCACGATGTAACATCATAACTGCTACGGCATAGCACACTCGGCGTAGCAATTGCATATCATATTACTATTACATATTCTGTGTTCTGGATCGTTATTTTTACAGCAGGCACACCACCCAGAGCTTAAAACCAGATCAATTCAAGTGTGCAATGAGCGTTTCAAATGTCTGTGAATGTATAACAATGACAGCCTTCAACTCTGGTGATAGAGTCTTTAGGCCGCCCGAAGGCCTCTGTGATGGCCTAAAGCTTTCAAATGTTCCCACTGCTGGGACACTGGCCTACTAACGAGCCTTAAACCACCTCACGGACCCAAAAAAATTGAATTTTAATTCTTGGACATTTCCCCACGGATTTTTCCTTCACCGTATAAAAGATAGATAGATATTTTAGTGTACGACCAGATTCGATCCCTTATGGTCGAAAGGGTCACTACCAGCAGACCACCTGTGCTCTGTATGTAAGTAAAGTAAGTTACTAAGTTTGTATGAGTCATGGTCAACTATTACTCACTGTATGTAAGTAAGAATGTTTATCGAATTTGTATTCGATATCTTCGTTGCCGACCACAGTTCCCCTACGGAAAAACGTAGGTAAGTAATCTACCAAAAGAAAACGATAACCCAAAAAACCTCTTCAATAAACGCTAAAGCCTCCCAGCAGCAAAACGTGAAAGTTTTTCAACTTGCAACACATTCCAAAGTTAATTTAAGTTGCTTCATTAAGATTGGGGCCGGTAGCAATTTTCTGCGGATTGTTTTTAATTAAATTAGGGCCAACCTGACGGCCTGTTTTATCCTAAGGGTCTTATTCTAATATGAAAGACGTGATGGATTAATCTAATCTTAAATTGCTTTTGCACCGTCTTAGATTAGGGCTCCCACCACCGAGCCACTCAATTACCATACCGATTGGTATGAGGTTTTTATTTACCTATCTTAGGGTGGATTCGACCAACTTCTGGAATAACTATTCTGCGGAATAAGAAATGTCAAATACAAGTAAACTGTCAGTTTACTCGCGAATAACCACGATTTATTCAGAGAATAGTGCCTATTCGAGTTGGGTCGAATCCAACCTTAGATGTACAACAAGCATACGGCCCACCTAATAGGTAACCATAAATTATATGCACGCTTGTAAGAGTATTACTTGCGCGTTGCCATCTTGAGACGTAGATCCAAAGTCTAACGTGCCTGTAGTTTCAGCGGTAACCATAACTGGAACACAGCATTGCAAGAAATATTGCTTGGCGGCAGAAATAGGTTTGGTAGTAGTACTTCCCCGACAAGCTCTATTACAAAGAATTCTGCTACTTAGTTTTGGCTAAGAGAATTGAGAGCCTTGTGGACCTTTTTCTTTTGCCTGTAGGTTTCGTGTAGTTATTTCTCAAACACCATAACAAATTCATAACACTCACAATACAAACAGAAACGGTCCGTCCTTTTGTAATGAAATCTAACAATAGAAATAGAATGTGCGTATAATATCGTGACGATTCCAACAACGACGACCCTTTTCGGCATAGCTTTCGATATATCAGCTGGTTCACAAGCTTTCAAAAATCAGCAAAAATTAATTGACGAGTAGCTTTTAAAATAATCTTTTTTTTTTTATGACAGCAAGTGACAAGACAATCGCCCTGACTATTACAGATACAGTGCCATTCAAAGCTTTCAAAGTTTTCAGTGTTTGCCAGGCACTGCACTGCGCTTATCACCTCGAGACATTGTCTGTTGTTGTTAAGTCTCTTTCGCCCAGTAATTTCACTTGCTACATTGCCCTTCAAACCTAAACACAGTAATGCTTGCACACTACTGCTTGGAGGTAGAATATCTTACACTGCGGTGGTACCCACCAAGACGAACTCTTGCTGAAGAGTCCTACCATCAGGTAAAATGTGTAATGTGTAAGGTGGTTAACTCGCTAGATGTAAATCTTTTCTTCAGCAAGAGCCTGTAATGGTAGAATATAACACCGCACTGCCATTCTACCTCCAAGCAGCAGTCGCTGATTTTGATATCGACTGAATCGTCTCTTCACTTGCTGGCGTAAATAAAAACAAGAAATATGTGAGTGTCCTGTCAACTTATCTGTCAGCTGAAAATGTCACTGAATTAGCTGTTTCTGTATAACTGTGCTGAGTTCCGACAAGAGCCTTATTCTCCGCCACCTGAGTAGGGTTGCGGGACCTGACAATTCGTTTGAAGTACACCAACACCAAGCCAGCTAACTGCCGCTAAGCCTGACCAACGCTTTCCAAATAGTTTTATACCGACCCTTTTATAACTCTCTTACTCCTACTCTTACTGAGGAATGCTAGTTCAAACTTGATAGTACGGTAATCGTGAAGTTAGCCGTTTGTGCGCAAAGACAATTTAGTTCGAAAAAGCTCCAATACGCAAAACGGTGCTTCATGATTGCCAGATACAAAAAAAAATTGATTAAATGAACTTTGAAAAGAAAGAAAAGCTGCTGCAGTAGATAACGCGTTCTTAAATGAAATGTAAATATCACAAACCGTTAATCAATCGCCGCTGGGTCATGTTGTCTGTTTAGGTGAGAGTATAAAGTGTAAAGCTTTTTATCAAGGAGAGGGTGAAAATCTTTACATACTCGTATTAAAAAACCAAATTGCTCACCCGCCGTCTGTCCCTCTATGCATGTAGGTACGATTTTTTACGTAGGTATATATTACGCGAACGAAGTCGCGGGCAACAGCTAGTGAATAATAAATTAATGGTTATAATAAACGTTTGTTCATGTGTTGGTAAGCAGTGGTCTGTGAGGAAAGACTCGTGTCACACGACGAAAGATCTAAATAGTAATAATAATATCTGCTCTCCCGAGGACTGTGGGTGTCTTCATTTAGGACAATAATAAAGAGTACGTTGATGTGTGTTTTGGTATGTTCTAGAGAGATCTCTGCGAGAACAATAGACTCTATTTCTGGTTTCCGCTCTGAGTAACTTAAATCGTGGAAGTTTATTCTTTGGAGTGCAAAACTTTGTAGATATGCATGAATGTGGGCCGAGCGTGGATAAGACCACGATATTGTGTCGCGTAACTACTTATGTAATAGGCCTCTTTACACACACGATAGTATATTGCACAAAAAAGCACGCGTGTATTTATAATCGTATTCGTTGAAAATAAATTAAAAGTCTGCGGTTTTATTTACTTCAATAAAACCGCAAAAGTTGACTGTTGACACGTGAATTATTTTCCGCATGATTAACATGATTAAATCCACATACGTTTGTATCCGGATGTTCCGCGCCAGATTTTTCCCTAGAATTCGGAAACTAATATCCTTCAATCGTGACTTTTGAGACTTTTAGAACGCTTCAACTTTATCAAGCTGCGACGAACTAAGTTAAACTAAATGAATCCTTATTGGCCTCTCGATTCGCTAACACTCGATTCAGCTGATGACTAAGCGTAACTTAAGAGAAACACTTTATCACTATTACTCAGCTTGGTATGACCCATTCTTGGGTAATAGTTTACCCAGTTCGCTTTTGTCAGCTCTTCGTCACCCAATCGCGCTCTCGGGCAATGGAAGATATACTTTGGCTTCCACCAAACTGGTATCGGCACTGTCCGCAGAATAAATAGTAGTTATTTTAGAATAACTTGACATTTCACTTGCATTTGTTATTACGTTATTTCCAGCATAGTTGTCTTTTTATTTCCAGAAATTGGTCAAATAAACTGGAAATAAAATTATGAAAACAAGAGAGTTTCAAGAGTACATAGTAGGATAAGTCAAGCGACACAGGTGGTCTCGTATCGGTGTTGGTTGGAATTTGTCTAATCATTTCAAACAGACTTCCCTAATTCAAATATTTATCAAGGTAACAGCACACGGTCGTTTTAAGCAAACTTCGTGATTAGTTCTTCGTCACCTCGAAAATTTAATTTAGGAAGGGAAGACCAGGGACAAGCGTTAGGTAGGTATCTAAGGTAGTCATGAAAGTAAAACACACTCTCATTATTAAATACAGCACTATATTATTTTATATATTATATTAAAAGTGACAGCACTAACATGTTAGTAGAAAAATTCGTGACTGAGTGAGGTTACTGACTCAGTGGCTAACTCTGGTGACTAAGGTTATAAGTCGCCTGAAGGCCTTTATGTCTCAAGGCCTGACGACTGTTGTAACCAACAATTTAACGTGCCCTCCGAAGCTCGAAAGCGCTCAGATTCAGCTCAGATTCAGCTCAGATATTGCCATTTTTTTTCATGTCAGTAAGTGACAGGACAATCAAGGCGCCCACCTGATATTAAGCACCACGCCTGACTATTACAGATGCAGTGCCACCCAAAGCTTAAAGTTTTTAAGTGTTTGCGTGGCACTGCACTGCGCTTATCATCCTGAGACATTGTTGATAAGTCTCTTTTGCCCAATAAAACCACTTGTGGTCACCACTATAATTATGATGACCTCGCGAAACGTAGCTTGACTCCGTTGATTTCTTTATTTACAGATAACATGATACTAGTTTAGTATACTTTTTGTCAATTTTACGATTGTGTTGTTTCATAAGTGGCATGTTTTTAGTATTCTTGAGAATAAAAAGTATTAGTCACAGCTAGAGACTATAACTACCACAGAATTTGTGCTTTATGTGTAAATGACCTAATTCACATTTACGTTCCGGGAAACTGGGTACGATTCTGCTATGTAATAAATGGCATTATTCCCTCGGACATAGCAAGTAATTAATGGGATCCGGTTTAGCTTTGTTTTCCAAAAACTACGAGTTTATTTGCCACATGCATTACTACAATCATACATTTATTCCAATATTTTAACTACATATTTGTTTACTGAGTTAAACATTTGTAGCACATAAACTTAGCATTTTTTACCTTATGTTATAAGATCCTGACACGCAGGTACCTAGTTTTAAAATAAAATTATGCAGTGCTTCACTTACATATTTATAATTCTGACCAGGTATGTGTCAAGTACAATGACCAGCACTAAATAAGTCTTTTCAAAAGTAATGCACCATTGTTTCATTAAATAAATAAACAAACATAATAAAAATATTCTAAACGCCCTTTATCTGAGCGGACAGGACAAAAAATAACGTAAAACGTCCACAGATGTTTGTTTTGACCCTTACTAAGCTGTATTACGACCGCCATAATGACGATCAACATTTCATAGAAATCCGGACGAACCTGTGTGGTTAGATAGCACTAAAGTTATACGTTAGTAAACAACAGTAACTGCTGAATTGCACACAATTCAGCTAATTGCTGACTCTAGTAGGTATAAACGAACTTCGGAACGCGGTAGGCTAGTGTAGTTGAGGCATTATGTAGGTTAGAAGGTAATTTCTTCCGGGTTTTGAAGTAAAATAATATTATTACGTGATGGTAGGACTAGAACTATTTAGCAAGAGTCGCTGAAGCTGTATTGGGCTAACTTCACGACTGCTTTATATAGTTCCGTTATATACCTACTAGATGTTTTATATACCGTTTTTTTCAAATCTGCATCTAAATTAATTAAAAAAAACGTAAACTGAACCACGGCAAGTGCATGGTCATTAACGAATGCACCTACGAGTGGTCATTGCTAGATAACATTAAACAGCACAATTGCATATATTTTGGCGCCACTCCTAGCTTAATGTGCGCAGTTAAGCTGGCTATTCTGACTTTATCACTGGTGATTTTGAAAATGGCAACACTTTAATTCCAATTTTCAGACACAGACCTTGATTTGAATATTTACGTACCAGATCTTTATAATTCACATGTAAATACCGGCTTAAACATAATAGCTCATTATTACACGGTTTAATTAAACAGAACAGATTAATTACACAGAACTAGAGTTACCTCAAAAGTTGCAACTCTAAGTAAGGTCTTTTATTCACAACCGTTAATGTCTGTTATTCCTAACTTGTAAAGTCTCATGATTTTGCGACTTATTTCAGTTGCTGAATACTTACGATTTACTTCAAAGTTGTTATAAGGACCTAACATCTTATTTTAAGGAACGGAATACGCTAGAGTTCAAATCCATTTCTGAAAACCTCGTTGAACATTTTTACTGATTAAAAATACTTAGTATGTATCATCTCAGTTTGTAAAAGCCAGGCTATAGTTTATTTAGATACGAACTTACTTTCTGTTTTTATCGAGTTGAGTTAAAGTGAAGTAGGACTGTTCTATCCGATTTTTTTATCCGACAAGCAAAAAAACCTTTTTTTACTTTAAAAGCCTTTAAACATAGAACGACTTCATGGAGGGATTCTTAGCTGCTTTATCTTGAGGCTAAGCGTCGACTCTCGGTGGGTACCTAAATCAATAATGGAAAATCTCCACTAACTAAAGCCAGGATTTTCTAAGAAATATGCTGTCGTCATACTCGTAATGAGAGTATATCCATTAAAATGACAGAAGCAGCTCTGCTGTGTTAAATTACTATGTAAGGCATTCATTTACAGTGGCCATTTACTTACTTTACAATTTGTTATAGCAATGTAGTCCCGTAGTTATTAGGTCAGTAGTTAATAGTACCTATTGATTTTGTTGTGCATTGGTACAAGCAAAACTAAAGACAGCATGAAAATCCCGTGCTTCGGAGGGCACGTTAAGCAATCGGTCTCGGCTTTTTTCAAAGTTGTTAGGTCATGGCAGAGGCCTTAGGGCGGTCTAAATACTCTGTCGCCAGAGTTCGCCACTGACTCATACGAACTTACTTACTTAACATGAAAATTATTGCCGTCCTTTTCTAATAAAGCATAAAATAAGAACACTGATGGTCTAGTGGTAGATGAGTGGTAGTAACCACGCCTCCTGATCCTAAGGTCGTGGGTTCGAATCCGTCGTGCACCAATGGATTTTTCGCTACGAAAAATTGATGTGCGCAATGCCAGTCCATACGGTGAAGGAAAAATCGTGAGGAAACCGGCATGTCCAAGAACTAAAAATTCAAATGACATTGCTATCCACCAATCCGCATTGGATCCGCTGATTAATACCAGAGTCCCAGCAGTGGAAACATTAGGAGGATGTCATGATGATAATATAAGAAGGACAACGGATAATTTGTGTGCTTAGTTTTATCACAGAATATTTTATAGCCTATATAACACAACAAAATTTCCGCAATTATCAAACTGCTCGCAATCCATTTTGAATGCAAACCCTAGTTGAATGTTATACACTAGAATATAAAATAGAAATAAAATAAATAAATAAATAATGCTGGACAAACCATCTAGCCCAAGGTAAGCTGCTGTTAAACAGAGCTGTATTATTGGTACTAGATGACTGATATATATTTAATACAATACAATACATAGATAGATATTTTTTATTATACATAGAAAACACCCAGAACACCCGGAACAAATATTTGCAGATCTTACAAACATTTGTCCCAAGGCGGGAATCGAACCCGCAACCTCCGCGTCGCAGGCGGACCTTCGCCCACCGCGCCACATTGGTTGTCAAACAGAAGGTTGAACCGTATTCCAATGTAAAAGTTAGTTGTCTAAATGGCGGTCTAATTACGTAGTACTAATATTATATATAGCGAGTGATACCTCTGGTATTGCAAGCGTCCATAGGCTGCGGTAACCGCTTACCATCTTGTGGGCCGTACGCTTGATTGCCACTTCAGTTGTATAAAAAAAAATAAAAAAATTATATCGGTTCTGTGATGATGGTCAAATTCAACAGCGCAGTATACATAAAAAGCTTAATAGAATGTAAGTAACTTTCCCCGTGTCCCATCACGATCGAAGCAGCGGGCAGAAGCTATCAACTTTATAAAACTCAGTTTGTGGTAAAATACCAAATTGCACGATAAAGTTTGTTAGGTACAGCTTTTAATTTGTTTGACAAACAAAATAACACCTAATAACAAAACAGTTTAAGTACCGTTAAATTGCTGCAATAAAAAACAGTGCCACAGCTAAGCGAGAAGAGAGAAGTTACTCGTAAATTCAAAAAATCAGCTCCAGAAAAGCAGATAAAAGTAAAGATGGTACGTTTTCTATAAAAAACAATCAACAAATACTAGTTTATTGAATAGTAGAAATACCTAAATGTGTAAACAATACGCTACACAAATTATTTGGTTCTAGTTTCTGGACTTATATTATCTGCACAAATGTGAATCACAATATTATGATTCAGATGCAGATAATATAAGTCCAGAAACTGTGCATATACACAAATAATTACCAAGAATCACTAAAATTACGTCTTTACCATTGTAAGAAAGAGGATTCAAGGAATGTAAAAACCATATTTCCTTTTTACATTAGATGCGAGATTGATAATATATTTAATAAAATAAAACTAAAAATTACAGCAATCCGCAACAAAAGTTTGAACACCAATCAGAGATCAGAGCATCTTGGTTCTCTGATTGGTGGCATCTAATAAAATTGTACATTCAAAAAAAATTTACATTGAAAACTGACATATTGACGTCACCGCTGTCACTCCGCGAATCAGCGCGATTTGGCGTGAATTTTTAAATTTTAATTTAAATCTCGTTATTTTACTACGATATGTATTCTTAGCATGAAGTCGATACTTCTGAACACAATAGAAAAGTTTTTACAAATCAGCCATCATGCCTATTATATTCCTAGTGTCATATTATATCAGTTCATTCTAGCAGTATTTAAGTGATTTAGCTATCCTACACTTCCTGTGACTGCACTGAACTTTTATAGCGTTTTAACGAAACCACAGTTGTGATGAAACCAACGAGGCCACAACCTACGTTGTAGCAGTTATAGAGCTTTGAATCTATAGTATAGGAGGTAGGTTTATATACACTTATGCAACCGTTAGATCGTTTCGATCGACCCGCTTCGATCGACGTCTATTAGGTCCAGGCGAACTTGTTGAAGGCTTTTCTTCCTTAGCTGCCTATTATTCTGTGTACACAGTAATAGGCATGGGTCATAAAGTTGGTTCACTACTTTGGATACCAAGGTAAGACTGGCTTTTGTTATAGACTATAGCAAGTTGTGCTTTTGCCAAAATAACTTATTTTTCAGTTTTCGTGCGGCCTTCATTACCAGAGACTCATACAAACTTACTTACTACTTACTAAGAGTAGTAGAGTTCTCTGTGATAGAGCTCGTCCGGGGAAGGACTACCACCATACCTATTTCTGCCG
The DNA here is from genome assembly GCA_951394395.1 of Colostygia pectinataria. Classification (NCBI taxonomy): domain Eukaryota; kingdom Metazoa; phylum Arthropoda; class Insecta; order Lepidoptera; family Geometridae; genus Colostygia; species Colostygia pectinataria. The sequence continues at coordinate 7,205,406 of OX596363.1, forward strand.
CCAAGCAGTAATGCTCGCATTGCTGTGTTCCGGTTCGAAGGGTATGGTTTCCGGTGAAATTACTGGCACATGAGGCTTTCGATCTTAGCCTCAAGGTGGCAACCCGCAAGTGATACCTCTGGTATTGCAAGCGTCCATAGGCTGCGGTAACCGCTTACCATCTTGTGGGCCGTACGCTTGGTTGCCACATCAGTTGTATAAAAAAAAAAAAAAAAAAAAAAAAACTTACTATTACTTTTTTTGTAACAATCACAAAAAACTCTACAACTAGTTTATGAATACAAGATATCCCGAATTTTGTTATATTTTCCTACCCTGTCAGACACCTAAATAAAAACCTTGCGACATCAAGTATCAAGATACAACTTTGTAAGTGCAAGAAAACTGAAGTAATTTAAGTTAGCAGTTTAGTTTGTTATTCTTTGTCTTGGTCTGCAGAGTTCGAGACAGGTTAAACACTCTCGTCGGCAAGCTCATCTCTGATTCTCTTGCAAAGTCATAAACAAGCCAATTTAGCAAATGGCATCTTGTTATAATAACATAAATCACGGAAAATTGCGAGCAAAAATTTATCATAAAAATATCCAAGAGTGATACAAAGCAGGCTTGAGATGCCTTATGTCCAGCTTAAAAGCGCGGTGACACATTTAATTTATTCGACCGATGTGGCGTAGCGGGCGCAAGTCCGCCTGCGACGCAGAGGTTGCGGGTTAATTCCCGCCTCGGGACAAATGTTTGTACGATCTACAAATATTTGTTCCGGGTGTTCTGGGTATTTTCTATATATAATAAAAAAATATCTATCTATGTATTGTATTGTATTAAATATATATCAGTCATCTAGTACCCATAATACAGCTCTGTTTAACAGCAGCTTACCTTGGGGCTAGATGATGCAGTGTGGATTGTCCAGCATTATTTATTTATTTATTCGTTTATTTTTCTTTAACTAAAGATGCGCCTTGGTTAAAAAAAACCGTCGTTTATCGATATTTCTATCGCAAATGAAAAGTATTGAAGAGTTCATTTTGCTAAACTTGCCTCACTAATTTAACTCTATTTAACCTCACTGTCTTGCTAAAGAGACCTACCACCAGATAAAGGATTTTCGTACTATACAGTTTACATCTAGATCAAACTATAGAATTTGAATTCGGAGCTACAAATACATAACGGAAATGTGGAACTTGATAAATAAATGTGTAGCTGGAGCAAGCCCGCACGTATTTCCACATCCACATCATGATTACAAAGAACACTTTTATTAAATTATCTTCAGCTCATTAAAACCAGTGTCCAATTTGTGCATTAAAATTAAACATCAGCCATCCAATAAATTATGTCATTGTATCTTGTACAGAACATAATTTTATTACGCTTGGTAGGTATGTTAATGAATGGCTCGGCGCACATTCATCCAGCTCATTTGAGTTGACGTAATTTAATTTGGCTCAGCCGGTGCTGCTGCATGTGATTCCAGCTGTTGAGAATAAATGCGAAATGAAGTTTTATAATCACCATCGTCATCATATCAGCCGATAGATAACAACTGGACATAGGCCTCCCCCAAAGAGCGCCGTTTGATGACCGTTTGGAGCCTTCACCATCTATCGACTTTCTGCGACCGTTTTAAGGTCATCGGTCCATCGAGTGGAAGGGCCGTCCTACACTTCGTTTTCCTGTTCGTGGTCGCCATTCAAGAACTTTTATTTCCCAGCGGTTATGTTTTATAATATCCCAAAAATAGACTCAGGCGGGACTATTACATTATTTTTTTAGATTTCGGTTCGATATCATCAACTTTCACACTAAGGCTACTAAGTTCTGTTTTACTGAATGTTTATTTTCAAACTGATATACAATACAATTCGATAGCTCAGCTCATGACTCATGACTGAGAAGTTGGTTAGGATCGATTTTACCGTTCGAAGGAAACTCACTTCGGGTTGAGTAGGTACAAAAAATATGTTCAATACCCTGAAGACAGGGAACTTTGTGAAATAATTTCTCTAGAGGTTCCTTTTCAAAAAATTGCAAAGTAACAAAATACGATTGACGGCAGAAAATAGCGCTTATAGGAGAGGGCGCTACAGTCGCGCAAACAACATCAACTCTGTCGATAAATAATCTTTTAAAATACAAATAGTCGTTTTTCCAGCGTAAAAGTTGTGAAGTTGTGTAAATAAACGTGTAATAAACCTATGACTTTGTTATCATCAAGAAAATTCGATGCAAAACAACAAAATATCAAGTGTAAATAGTGACTCTGAACATCGGTTAAAATTCTAAAATTGCGGAAGTTTTAAGTGACCACAAACAATACCTGAATACATCCTGAGTATAAAAGAACACACAGTGTTAAAAACAGTGCCAAAATACATTCGAAAACTCAAATAAAAGAAAAGTGTTCATCTGACAATAAAAATTTGCGATATTTATTATTCAGTGACGGTGGAAGCAAAAAACTTTATTTACTTACATTACCTATACAACACCAAACATTAATCTCTGAATGTCGTCGTCTCAACCGTAAGCTTATTTCGACCATTTAGTAACTGTTCCGATGGCGTGATAAACAAATGCGTTTGGTTCCTGATGTGCAAGCCTTGAAGGGGTGGTTCGAATCTTGAAGGCGAAATTCACTTTTTGTACACAAAGAAGTTTCAGAACAATTTCTTAGAGCCTGAGTCTACAAACGCCATCTATAAAAATACTTAGACCAAAATAAGAAGTGAAAAAAAAAAAAAAAAAAAAAAACCCTACAAAAAAGACAAGAGGGCAACACTACGTGTCCGTCAAGCACTCAACTTAACAAACTAAGGGATATTCCACGTGAAAAGGAACGTAAGAAAGATCATCAATCTCATCATGGAGGAAGTAAGAGAAATGTTCAAAAAGCTTCAAGTCGATGTAAACGAAACAAAAGAGTCTCTCAAAAACATGGAATCTAACATAACAAGAAATATCAACAAAAATATTAGTGAAATGGTGGGGAACCTTCAGATAAAAATTCAAGAACTTGAAGTTAAAAATGAATCTCAAGAAAGGCGAATAGATACATTAGAACGAACACAGAGGCAACGCAACCTCGTCTTTTTTGGCGTAGAAGAGGAAGAACGTGGATACTATGATCTTGTACATAAAATACAAAAAATCCTAAAAGAACAAATGAAAGTAGATTGCACAATACTCGAGATTGAAGCAGCTAGAAGAATTGGAAGGAAAGGAGACAAGACCAGGCCGGTAATACTGACTTTTACTACCTTGGGAAGGAAAATTGAAGCTCAGAAAAAATGGAAAAACCTGCAAGACACCAATTATACAATCGCGGAAGACTATCCGCCAAAAATTTTAGAAAAAAGAAAAATGCTGTATGAACAAGCAAAAATTGAAAAAGAAAACGGAAGAAAGGTATTGATAAAATACGATAAATTGATAATACTTCCACCAAACACCACTGATCAAAGTACTACAAAAACACGCAACAACAAACGAACCATTTCTCAATCACCTCCATCAACATTCCATAACAACCAGACAAAAGACGGAAGGGCCATACAAGCACAGAAGAAAAACAAGATATCGTCCTACTGGACGCCTTCTGCTCGCCAAGTCAATCAATCACCTAAACACCATAACAATCAGGCGGGACCTAGCGACTACTGTACGAACAAAGAAAAAGATAGAAACACGACAGATCTACCAAAACAATAGCAATTAATTAACAAAACTCCTCCTCCCCCTCCAACACGGCTGGTCACCGCGGAGGTGAATGACCAAAACCCTCCAGCAAGTAAAATACCCGAAACAAGCAAACTACACGTATGTACATACAATGTAAGATCCTTATCATCAAAAGAAAGAATGCTGCAACTGAAGTACGCTCTAACAAATATTAAATATGACATAATAGGAATTTCAGACATCCGCCGCGAAGGAAGTTCTATCATAGAAGATGAAGACAATATTTTTTGTTACATAGGGGAACGACCAGGAAGATACGGAGTTGGATTTCTTATCAAAAAAGAGTTAAAATCAAACATCGAAACTTTCATTGGTCTTACAGAGAGAGTCTGTCTTTTGAAATTAAAATTTGATGATTATAGCTTATCAATAATCCAGGTATACGCACCAACATCCGAGTCCACAGATGATGAAATAAATACATTCTATAGCAGTATACAAGAAGCCCAAACATACGCCGAAAAAAATTTAATTATCATGGGAGATTTTAACGCGAAGATAGGTCAACCAAAAAACACAGAACACTTAATAATGGGGAAATATGGATTCGGTAAAAGAAACGATAGAGGAGAAAAACTAGCAAAATTTGCTCTAGAAAACAACTTCAAGATAGCCAACACCTTATTTAAAAAAGAACCAAGCCAAAGGTGGACCTGGATATCTCCCGATAAAGCAACAAAAAACGAAATCGATTACATCCTGTACAACAAACCAATCCAGCTCCAAAATGTTGAAGTTCTTAGTAATATTCCCTACTCCAGCGACCATAGATTACTGCGGGCAACATTGGAACTAAACAAACAAAAGAAAAAAAGAACAAATTATGTTAACGCTCAAACCATTCTGAAAACAGAAGAGGACCAAAAGTTCTATTTAAAAGTCTTAACAGACGAAATCAAAATACTAAACAATGAAGACAAAGCTGAAATATACTTTGAAAAAATGCATCAAGCAATAAGAAATAGCTTAAAAAACACACGGCAGCAAACGAGAAAAAATATCAAAAAAACTGAAATTTTATGCGAAGAATCAAAACAACTAATCAAGAAACGACATGACCTACAAAATAAAGTGAACTTATCTAAAGAAGACAAACAACAACTAAAATCACTTTATAAAGAAACTAACAAGAGTATTAAAAATGACTACAAAACACATAGGATAAAGATTTTTCAAAAATTTCTAATTACAAAAGGAAGTACGAAAAAGGCAAACAAAATACTAAATAAAGAAAAAACATGGATCCCAACCTTGAGATCAAGCAATAAAACAAACAAAAAACAAACCAGAAGAGAAATAATAAATGTAGCTACTGAATATTACAGAAAACTTTACAGTTCTCCTAAACAAGAAGGCGATGATAAAGAGAGTCACAGCGTTCCGACGTCAGAGTTTAAAGAAGAACCAATTATGATAGAACCTGTGGATGAAAAGGAGATAATGGAACACTTAATGAAATTAAAGCCTGACAAGAGCCCCGGACCTGATAATATATCAAACGAGATACTAAAACTATCAAAGTTTATACTAACTCAACCATTAACAAACTTGTTCAACAAAATCTTTGCAGAGGAAAAAATTCCCAACCAATGGGCTATTTCAGACATAATCCTCTTGTACAAAAAAGGTGATCCAACTGATGTAGGAAACTACCGCCCAATAAGCTTGATGCCGAACGTCTACAAACTATTCGCCACTTGTTTAGAAAAACGAATTAAAAAGTATATAGAAATCCAACAACCAATTGAACAAGCCGGCTTTCGCAAAGGTTTCAGCACCGTAGACCACATACATACAATCGAGCAAGTTATAGAAAAGTATGAAGAGTATAATAGACCACTATACGTGGGATTCGTTGATTACACCAAGGCGTTCGACTCGATCCATCACCAAAGCATCTGGGATACTCTTTTGGCTCTAAAAATTCCAACAAATTACATAAATATAATAAAAGATATTTACGACAAAAGTAAAAGCAAAATTAAACTCGATAAAACAGGCGAAACTATAAAAATATGTAGAGGAGTCAGACAAGGAGACCCACTTTCTCCTAGCCTATTTATTGCTGTACTACAAAAGATAATGTCAGACCTAGACTGGAACCAAACAGGGATATATATTGATAACAAACCCTTCAACCACTTAAGGTTCGCTGATGACATCATTCTTATATCAGAAACTTCTAAACAACTAGAAAAAATGTTAAATGACCTTCATAAAGTGAGCAGTAACATTGGTCTAGAAATGAACACCTCAAAAACAAAATTAATTACAAACAGCATAAAGAAAAAGATAACTGTAAACGAAAAAGAAATAGATTTTGTGGATAATTATATATATTTAGGAAAACAACTGTCATTCAACAAAAAAAGAAACATTGAAGAAATTAAGAGAAGAATAAATCTTACCTGGAATAAATTTTGGAGTTACAAAGAAATAATGAAATCAAAATTACCAACACAATTAAAAACTAAAGTGATGAATTCATGTTTATTACCCTGTCTCACTTACGCTTGCCAAACATGGATATTTAATAATACGGCGAAAAATCTTATACAAGTTTGTCAAAGAGCGATGGAGAGAAGTCTATTAAACATTAAGCTTAAACATAAACAAAAGAATACATTAATAAGGAGGAAAACCAAAGTAATAGACGCTCTTCAGCACGCACAAGCCTTGAAATGGAGATGGGCAGGCCATTTGGTACGCGCAGAAGATGACAAATGGACCCGAAAAACTACCCTATGGAAGGGCCCAATTGGCAAGAGGAAAAGAGGTAGACCACAGGAAAGATGGCAGGACGAGATAGCCGAGATAGCAGGCAAATCATGGACAAAGGAAGCAAAAGACAGGAAAAAATGGAAACTTTTGGAGGAGGCCTATACCCGCCGAGGGGTCCTTAGTTAAGATTTAAAATAATATGTTAACCTAACCACCTTCAACTATAACCTTAAAGAAGGAATAATAAAGGCTTTTTTATTTTTATTTTTATTTATTATATACAATACAATTCGATAGCTCAGCTCATGACTCATGACTGAGAAGTTGGTTAGGATCGATTTTACCGTTCGAAGGAAACTCACTTCGGGTTGAGTAGGTACAAAAAATATGTTCAATACCCTGAAGACAGGGAACTTTGTGAAATAATTTCTCTAGAGGTTCCTTTTCAAAAAATTGCAAAGTAACAAAATACGATTGACGGCAGAAAATAGCGCTTATTAAAGCAATTTACAAAATATTTCTAAGATCGACTGACGACTGTTATGGCAGAGACCGAAAACTTAACGTGTCCTCCGATGAAAATCTTATCAGAATTATATCAAATGATGACCTATCAGAACGTGAACGACACCACAACTACTTTGTGCTATAAAAAATACTTAGTAGAGTTCTTTGAGAGAGAGCTCATCCGGGGAAAAACTACCACCAAACTTATTAAAGTAACCGCTATCAAGTAGGCCGTATACAGGGTCATTCATTATCAACCTGACAAACTTAAGGGATAGGTTTCACAAATAAAAAAAAAAATATATGTACCTATAATTTTTTTTTTTTATGTATGTTTTGTCTTAAAAATCACAAGTAAACAAAAAAAATCGATTACGTTTTTCCGCTCAATTATTATTTATCATTGTTGGGAATCGAGTTAAGCGACGTAATAATGAAATATTCGAGTGTGCGCGCCCCGTAGCGGGTCAAGGACACGCGCAGGTCAAGGACGCGCGGGTTAGTGACCCGCAGTTCATTGACGCGTGGGTCACTAACACGTGCCGAGCGCTGCCTTTTCGATTTCTAACAAGGATAACTAATTATGAAGCAGAATTACGTAATTATTTTTTTTAATTTTATAAAAAAAAAACGTTTAGAAAAAAAAAAAAAGGTACAAGTATTTTTTTTTTTATGTGTGGAACCTACCCCTTAAGTTTGTCAGGTTGATAATGAATGACCTTATATATACGCTTGGTTGATACTTTAGTCTGGTGAACAAATATTTCAGATGAAAATGTTACTACCGGTCACCCATCCAAATGATGACCTATAAAAACGTAAGTGTATATATTTATATGTGTGTCATCATGACAGCCTTCTAATGTTCCCACTGCTGGGACACTGGCCTACTCTCAGGCGAGAGTGATTGGGTCTTAATCCACCACGCGGACCCAATGCGGATTGGTGGATGACACATGTCTTTCGAATTTTTAGTTCTTGGACATGCCGGTTTCCTCACGATGTTTTCCTTCACCGTATGAAAGCACTGGCATTGCGCACATAAATTTTTCGAACAGAAAAATCCATTGGTACACGACCGGGTTTGAACCCACGACCTTAGGATCGGAAGGCGGGGTCACTACCACTAGACCACCGGTGCTCTCACTCGAATATGTGTGTATTTATTGCTAAATATTAGTTTTGTTTAATATTTTTTATATCATGTCTTGTTATTATGTCCTGGTGTACACCTACCCACTTCTACTATATGCACTTTAATTAAAGTTTTTTCTAAATGTATAATTTTGTGATTACAATAAAGAATAGCGATAGAAAAAGTGCTTCATTATAAAAACTTTCTAAAATCAAGTATATTCGGAATATAAGAGAGGTTTGCAAAGAGGCCAAGCCTCTTGACAATCCTTTCATTCTACTGTTACCAACCGTAGCGTAAACGATGAGCGATTGTTGGTAACCTGCGTCTAATAATGGAACAGGCTATTATTTTTTTATAACCTCTTACCATATACTATTATAATAGGACGGCTATTGGTGGATAGTCATTTCGCATATGAAGGCTTATGTAAAGAAAAGTAAAAAAATATAATTATTCAAACATATCACAAGGATCATTTTAAAACGTCTTAAAGCTAGGTGAATTTACGCCAGTTCCACGCGCCCCAGCCTAGAAGAATCTGGCAACAAACTCGGCTGGGTTCCTAGCTTTTTTTTGATGATCCCTCTTCATCATAAAGTTTCAGTGAGGGCCATCAGTGGACGTCTATTAGGCAGATAATATGATGATTAATTATATTCCACCATTTCCAGACATAAAAATATCTGACATATACAACGGTGTCGATATTATTGTAGAATTTAAACTTTGCTATGTATGATGGATGACATGGTGACATGATAATCTATCCTAATATTATAAAGAGGAAAGATTTGTATTTTGTTTGTTACGAATAAACTCAAAATCTATATTGGTTTCAAAAACTCTTTCACCATTAAAATGCTACATTATCCCTGAGCAACATAGGCTATATTTATTACTAGCAATCCGCCCCGGTTTCGCACTTGCACCCGCGCGAAGCTAGGACGGACTGCTAGTACCATAGACAAGCTTAGCACATGATGGTAAGCGGTTACCGTAGTATGGACGCTTGTAATACAAACTCGTGCGTTGCCATCCTGAGACGTAGATCAAAAGTCTCCTAAGCCAGTAATTTCACCAGTAACCATACTTTTCGAACTGGAACTCAGCAATACAAGCATTACTGCTTGGCTACAGAAATAGGCATGTTAGTAATACTTCCCGGATGAACTCTATCACAAACTGTTCTTCTTTTTTTATTCTAATGAAATGTGCAAATTCTAAAACTCAATTTGTTCTTTTTCGTCCCGTTAATCCTCAACAAAGCGTTCTTAAGAAAATATAACCTGACAAAGTTTTTACTTCACGGCTTTTAACTCTTGGGAAAATTGTACCTTTCAAAAGTTACTTAAAAAGGTTGCAATTACTGCGAAACTTTAATAATGAGCCAGTACCTACTACCTACCTAAGTGCGGTAAGGTGAACAAGAACTTACTTTAAGGGCCTATTTCACGATCTTCGAGTATCAAGTAGTTTCAGGTAAGAGAGCGCCCAACGTTACCTAAAGTGACATGAACATTGCACACATTGGTGTGTACTATTAACTGCCGCCTGCGGCTTTCCTCGCGTATCTGGCTCTATCTCTATCTCTAGCCTATATCCTTCATCAGACCTTAAAATATCTCCGTACCAGCTAACATCCAAATCTGTTTAGCCGCGAAAACGTAAATAGAGTTAATTTCGCATTTATAATAGCACAGCTCGGACACTTTTAATAAAATATATAAAATAACCGCGTCTTTAATACTCCACCCACACACAGTTTGTATGAGTGTGGTTGGCTGGCACTTAGCTTCAGCGCCCCCGAAAGTGCCCTCGAACTCGGGGTGAGGTAAGTAAAACCGGTGGGAGGTCGGTAATGACCATTCTGTACGTAGTACTGTAATATCTGTTCTGTGATGATAATATGGATTCTTTAAGTGAGCTAACACAATAGGCAAGTTATTTCTAAACGATTCTGTGCGATCAATACACGAACCTTTTAGATAAAGTAGATTAATAAGAATGACAGGGAAGCTTGGATGCCTCATTTCATGCGGTTCTAATAGTTTAGTGGTAGTGACCCCGCCTTCCGATCTTAAGGTCGTGGGTTCGAAACTAGTCGAGTATTCAGTTGGAACAATTTTATCGCTATGTATTGCCAATGCTCTCACGGTGAAGGAAAACATCGCGAATAAACCGGCATATCCAAGAACTAAACATTTAAAAGACATTTATTGTGTTGCACTGGCAATAAATCACAGTATTTTTTTTCTAATAGAAAAAAATAATAGATAAAGACTAACAAACTTTCGCATTTATAATGGTGATGTTATTTTGCTGGATTTTGCATAAACTATCGTGGAGCTTATTTTTTTTACGACGTTAGATAAAATTCCGTAGTCAAGCAAGCTACAGGCATGTGTATTTCCACCCTAACAGAGTTACTGCAGATAAAAATAGTTTAGCCACCACTAAAGGCATCGTTCATCTCTCAAAATCAAACTTTGTCCCGATCCTTTTTCGATCGCACAGCTTTTAGATTACATCGCGCGGTCCTGAACGAAATCTCGGGACTTAATAGAATTTAAGAATAGATCGCAATCTTAGGATAGAATTCGAGAGTAGATATGATGGGTTCATTTAAAATGGAGATCACGGACTGGCCGGTTACACTGTTGTTACTTATAATAAATGATCAGACAAAAATAGAGAGGATATTACAAACTTCGAAGCTTCAACTCAAATTTCCGCCGTGACGTGAGCTGACCACTCCTACCTGAAAGTGCCTGAAACTTAATTTCCGCCATGATTGATGTAACCCAACAAACTGTGTTTCAAGGGAAATACGATCGTAGGTACTCCTTTTTTATATCAGCAAACGACGAGACGGTCAAATCGTTCGCGTATATTGAACCAACCTTGGCCATGACAGTTGCAGTTTCACCCAAGTTCCGCGTGAAACTGCATTGCGCCCGTCACCCTAAGACGTAGTGATTGATGACCTTATTCATATCATACTATAAACCTCTGTTAGCTTTGTTTGTCTTATATACGACATCATCTTTGTTCATTGACATAAGAATGACAAGGAAAGAGCTACGAAAATTAAAGTTTTTTATAAAAAGGTGGCAAGTCTCTTTCGCCTAGTAATTTCACGTGCTACAGTGCCTTTCAAACGTAAACGTGATTGTGGCAGGATGGAAACAATTCTCAGCTCTACCGGTTATCCAAATGTGTAATACTATACAGAACAGAAACACAATAAATTATGTAGACGCAACTTTACACTCTGCATACAAATGAATTTATTTCATATATATACTTGGTGTTTTGTAAGGATCAATTTAAGAAACATTTTTATTGGGTGATTTAGTTTTTAAACTCTTGTATAACATGTTGTTCAAACTGTTTTTATAATCACAGCATGTTGTAGGTCATAGGGTTGCCTTCCCTATGACCTAACGTTCGTTCGTTCGTTCGTTCGTTCGTATGAGTCTCAGTGAAATTGCCCATCCAAATGATGACCCCGCGGAACAGTGCTTAACTTCGTTGATCTGTTAAGAACAACTTAGCCAGCTACGTCACGAGCGCTCCCTATGACTTAGCGATACCTATAGCGTAATTATCTGTATTACTCTGAGGTATTATTATGTATTGGAAAAAAATTAAATGAGGTTTCTAAAAAAAGTAAACGTGGGTCGTCTCGCCCCGAGCTACGTTCGCGTGGTAAATACATCACATTTGGCAAACCTCTGTAAGTTATTTAACATTTGTTTTTTTTTCATAATGAGACATCTAGTTAGATGAGAATTATGTAATTAAAAATTAGCGAGATAAACCGTCATAATGCCAAAAAAATGTCAGCATGTATAAAAAAAATATATAGAAGTGTCATCTACAAAAGCCTGATTATAAAATTCGAATGCAGAATTTAATTTATCCTTCGATCAAATCACATGATTTGATCGAAGGATAAATGCGTGTGCCGCAAACCAGCCCGGCTGGCATGAGCATCGTTGAAAAGGTTTTCCTTACGAAATAGTAGACAAAATTACATTTGTTCAAACAAACCTCATTTTCTTTACATTACCGCAGAAAAAACCTTTGTCTACGCTGTTTTTTGCTAGCCTGACAGCTCTTCGTATAATGGTTTCCTAAATATTTCCAAAGGTCGTTCGCCGGCACAGCTTTTCCTTTTATCTTTGAACACTTGACCAGACTCCGTTACGATACGATCGATACCTTCTTACCTATTTTCCTAAATATTTTATTATCCCTCCCAACCTTATTTTTAACCTGGATTTTTAACTATCACTATCACACTATCGCCCAAATACTGAATCGTCATTTCAACTGACGTCATTGTAGTCTTCTCAAAATTTTATGAAAAACATCAAAAACGAAACATTGTTACCTTGGAGTAGGTGATTTTTTTAATGCCAACAGTTGTACAATCAAGCGGGACAAACCGGCTGCAAAAACTTGTCTTGTGAAAAGGGTTTCTTAATAAACAAGGCCCGGTTACCGAGAAACTGATGTTTTAAAGTAAACATTTTCATGAGCGATGTTAGCAGGGGGTGTTTCACATAACTTCAGTTTATGTTCGTAAAACTTGTTATAACTGTTACATGCTCAGGTTACTGCTATACTAATTCCTATAGGTATAGGTACTCAAAAGTGCGAATATTCTCAAACGTAACAAATATTTTTGGAAGCCTATGTTAGTGACGTATGTAACTTACATAAGCTAAGTAGTTGCTAAGCTGGCAAAGAAGCTAATATACAAAGCCGATCTCAACATTGCTTCAGATGCCGCTACAAAGGTTGCCACTTACTGGGCTAATCGGATCTGATCGCAGATTTACAGAGTTTTAGAAAGATTCTTGAATCTCATAAAATGAACATACTGTGAAAGTCTTTTGAAAATTGCTTAGTAGTTTTCCCATCAAATTGCCGGAGAAACTTCTTTTTCTATCAAGGAGCAAGCTATTTTTAATAAAAATATTAATATTCATTCATGTGCAGACTTTTCGACCTCTACATTTTTATAAAAGTGACTACAGAAATACTGTGTTAATTTTATTTATAATCAACTTTATGCAAAACTCACATTCATTTACGAGTAAAAACACGAGTATGTGTGGCAAAAACTCATTCCCCCACGGCTGCACGCTGCGCATAGCAATGATGATGTTGTTTTTGCATATCATTATAATAAAGCCTGTGTCAGCCTTGGCTGAGGTCAGGGGGACGTGTCATGAGGCTTTTTTGTTATCTTCTATTGAGTTTAGAATGATGGTTCTGAATATTGAACCCTTAAAAATAAATAGTAATCTTTAAGAGTAGAAAAGACACTGGCGCTACTGTTTCGCTTATACGCCAACTATTTCTGATCTTATATCTTCTTATCTTATAATATCTTCTTATATAATAAAAATGAATTGCTGTGCGTTAGTTTCGCTAAAACTCGACAACGGCTAAACAGATTTGGCTAATTTTGTCTTGAAATGTTTGTAGGTGTCCAGGGAAGGTTTAAACGTTGAGAAAGTTTGCAAAAGTTGCAAAAAAAAAACGCGAGTCAGCTAGTATATTCATAAAAAAACTTAATTTACATGAGGTACAAAATTCACATATATTAAGTATTCCATTTTGGTAAAATAAAGCGCATTTCACCACACATCTCATTTGCAAATACGTCGTCACATGTAGCTTGATTTGTTTCACGATTTATAACATACGATGCTTAATTTAATTTGATGACTTCAAATTATTATCAGCAATCGATGTAAAACCCAAGATCGCTACAATATACCTTATAATATTTCACATTATCTAACACAAACAATCTGATGAGGGCTGATGCAAGCTCAACAGAACCTTAACAGCTTACATACCTGTTGAAAACTTGCCCTACTTCGAGCTTTATCAAAACTATTTGTGACAGCACTGACAACCATTATACCGCTATCAGATCTCGAACTGTCAACTAAATGGAGACTTTGCTAACAAGTTACAAGACTTATGTAACCAGTAAGTTTGGAGAAGACGGCGGGTGAAGTCTGACCGATGTGTGTGAAACTGGGTAAAGCGAGGCATAGATTGCTCTCATATACGTGACGCAATGCATATTATCTAGCCTTTTGATTTTATATGAAAGCAGACGGCATTAGAATAGCATCACAACGCATTGAGTACCTACTTAGTTTGGATCACGGAGTGACGTCATCGAATAGACTCAATTGTGACGCAATTTCGACAGGGTGCTATTGGTTGCCTCCGCTCCGCGTCGGTGAATATACTCAGTACCTCTCAGTACTCACCTTAATGGAAGGGTTTTGCTTGTCAGCAATGTCAACGTCACTTTTACGAAACGCAGAGACACATTTGGTAAAAGGGTAAAACAGTCAAAATAAAATGTACTGAAACTCATAAAGCCGTCTATTCGTTTAATTTAAACAGTGTCTATTTAGGGATCGCACTTTCTGGTGGCTAAACAAACTACTAAGGGAGCGGACAGACGGTCTACAGTTATTGCAAATAAATGAGCCGTGAGATGGGTTTGCTTGGCTGGCGTGTCTTTTAGCTCTTTCATTTTGTTTGCTAATGTGACAAAACCGTTCTAGGGTGCGTGGCATTCATTGGCGTAAATTCACCTAGCTTTAAGACGTTTCGAAGTAATCCATGTGATTTTATTGAATAAAATAATTTAAAATGTACATTTTGGGCCCATTATATAATAAAATACTAGTCATTAATATGAGCATGTTTCTATACAAAATCGCTAATATTATAATGTTTGTGTTCTATTAAGCAAAAGTTCTAAAAATAATTGATTGATGATATCAAATAATCATAATAACCTGAAAGTTATTTACTTTTTATTCTACCTATGTAATTTTTTTTATAGTCCGGCGGAGGGTGCTCCATAATACTGGACCACAATTGCCACAATCCTAGTTTGGGTAGGTAGTAAAGTTGTCAGACCTTGATATACTACTTTTATCTCGAAATACCTAACCATTGTACAATATAGGTTATTGTAATTTATAATAATTATGAGTATGTTAGTTTCCATTACGTTTAATTTACGTTTAAGACCTGTATCTCTACATAAAAGTAATCGTAAATTTAACACAATGACTAAAACAAACAATGATTTCAAAGGATATCTTACTCTGATTAACAGATTCATAGCGAATACACAGACACACAATAGGGCACTTCGATGAATTAAATTTTTGTTTATCTACTGCTAGTGGATTACCGAATCGCGTTTCATTTACATGTTGGCACTTTACGGTGCCTATTCTAGGTTTACCTGTAAAATGTTATAAGGTATTTTTATACTTGACAATATTTTTGTCAAGTTGTTTGTTGACTACAAATAAACGTTAGTATCGAGTTAGTCAGTTTATTTGAAGTCGGCGATTATTTAAAAAAAATACAGTTTATTTTGTAAAATAATAAATAAATAAATAATGCTGGACAATCCACACACATCATCTAGCCCCAAGGTAAGCTGCTGTTAAACAGAGCTGTATTATGGGTACTAGATGAATGATTTATACTTAATACAATACAATACATAGATAGATATTTTTTATTATATATAGAAAATACCCAGAACACCCGGAACAAACATTTGTAGATCGTACAACATTTGATCCGAGGCGGGAATCGAACCCGCAACCTCCGCGTCGCAGGCGGACCTGCGCCCGCTGCGCCACATCGGTAGTCATTCTTATCATTTTACTTGTTACTGTAGAGTTTTATCCGAAAAAATGCTTCTTGAGTTGTCTCGTTTTTAGCGAATTAACCTAGAGACATTTTTGGTAAAAAAACGTCCAAAAGAGATTTTGCTCCTTCGAAAAAACCCACCCTCTATAATATGGATAAGCTCTAGACTAAGCTTGTGATTGCGGAAGCGTATATATTCAAAATATTAATTTTGCCAGTATTTCTTACAAAGTGAGAATTTCTAGTGATAATTTGTTTATATATTTTCCTTATGTATTAGGTAGATACTGATAAAATATGAATCATAAAGTTCTTTTATACCAAGTAAGCGAAGAAAAATGGATTCGCTTATTTGTTTTGTTGTTGTTTTTAAAAGCTGTGTTGTTTTGTTGGTACCGAAATCATACAACTGACTGAATTTTGTGAATTAATTTGTTTCGGATGACGATGCGTACCGAGCATTCGCTTGCTTGTCGAGCTTGGTGAAATACTAGGGTAGGTATTACCGTGAAGTAGGTAATATTTTTTTATAGAAAACGAAAGGTTTATCGAGAAAATTATGTCAAAATATTTTACTCAAATATTATTGCTAGCCAAAGCTCGGTAGGTCATTTTATTAATTATTAAGAGCCTGTGGTATCCCACTGCAGGGCAAAGGCCTCCCTTTCTTCTCTTCATCTATTTTTATTTAATAAAAGGTCAGATTTGCATTATTTAAAGTTAATCTCATTTTGACAGCAATAAAGTTACTGCTATCTTTTACAAATAAACCAAAATAAATAGACCGGGATAAACCAAGCCGATAATTTTACCCCTACCATCCTTGATAAGAATTTACTTTTGCTTTAGATACCGCAAAACAAAGGCTACTGCCATCCTATATTTTGATAGAGTATTGATTGATTCCGTGATAGGGTAACTTAGTTCTCCACCTCCATATTTGACCACCTACATACCTCCTCGTCATTTATGAATTGAAGCTATAATGGTTAGAAATTATTTTATATTTTATTAACGACTATTTACCATTTGGTTTTCTCATTTATGCTGACGTTTCAAAGCCTGTGCTCATGAAGAAGAGCTTCTTATTCAGAAGCACCTGCTGCGTCTGTTTTGTATATGAATGAATGAATGAATGAATGAATGAATGAAAAATTCTTTATTGTACACCGAAAAAAAAAAACTTAAAATTACCAATTAACACACAAGGTACAATGGGCGGTCTTATCGCTTATGAGCGATTTCTTCCAGACAACCTCTTATATATCTTGAAACACAATAAAAAACCTATAACCAAAAAAGGTCATTATCCCTGTGGATAATGTCGATGATTTGAAAGAGGCTATGCTCTATTTTGCAAAATAAATTATTTACGTCAGTAGCCGTGCCGAGAGGGCACAGACAGGCGGAGGAAATGAGGTTATCTCAACCTCCGTTTGCAGCAAACGGGGAATAAAAACACGGCAAAGCGCAATACCTAGTTAAACTCGAAGGGTCCTCCGGGAGGAAATTCTATTATATCCAGATACTGTGTCACCTTATTTCGTGAGCTACCGTGAAATTGTTATATTAGATAAGTATGGAGATAAGAATAATGTCTTTAACACACAACACAAATAAAGCTTAATTTGCCAAAGTAATCATGGTAGGTCGAGGTAGTACTAATATCTGTTCTATGGTAGAGGTTCATGGTTTAAACCTGCCAATGTTCCCACTGTTGGGATACATGACAAGCCAGAGTGATTGGGTCATAATCCTTCACGAGAACCAAACATGTTGATTGGTGGATAAACAGAATAAGAATAAAAATGAAGCAATGCTCATTTACATAATTTATGCCATTTTCTTGTTTATACCGTGCAAGTCATTTATTATTTCAATTAATTGTATGCAACAGGCAAGAAACTTGTATCATGTAAATGGGCCTCTAGTGAATCTTGTTTTTTTTTTACTAAGTTTTTTGACTTGATTCGAATCACTTGTGTGTAGTTAAAAAATATTTATCCCTTGTAACTAGCTGAGTTTATCATCAAGAGTATGGAAATCGCTGGGAAAGTGTGTCATTCGTACTTGTTCGTTTTTTTTATGAAACTTTTCTAGACCTTTTATCGACTACGCCTTAATGGCATCTACTGTATTTTAAAAGGTTTACACACTTACACACAATACATTTTTGAGTTGGTGCATTTAATTTAGGTACAATTAAGCAGAAAAATCTAAAATCGAATAAAACCGAATTTTCAGCGTTCAAGCAATTTTACGATAAGGCAAAGGTCTTGTGAAGGGCGAAGTGACTTTTGTACAAGTATTTGTTTGAGAAAGGTTCTTATTTAGGGTCATGGTAAAATAATGAATAAAAACCATTTTACTTTTTTTTTCATTTAGCTTTTTTAAAAGTACGTACTAAGCAGGTTAGAGCTGTCATACAGAGAAACGTATTCAAACAACTTAAATTGAACGATGTTAAAATTAGCAAGTCAAAATTTGTTAAAAAAAAAGTGTTAAAATTTGACGATGGCGATAAAACCGCTGGTAGATAACCGAGACTAGGCTATAAGTGTGGAGTGTTAGGACGTTCAGAAAGGCGATTATGGACATTATTTATTATTGCTGTGCTATGTTCAGAGTTAAGTTTGCTTTACATTTTCACTCTCTCAGTAAACTTTCTGAGAAAATGTTCTGTTTTGTTCTATAATGACATCGTTTGGTGTGGTGATCGTGTCATAATGGTACTTGTAAAAGGTGATACGATACCAGTATAATATTAGCATCGTAATTTGAAAGAATGTCACTGCTATAAGTGCCAAGCTGTATTCAGATAATATTCTAATACTTACTTACGTTGTATTCTATTTTATTTTTATTTTCTTTTTTTTCTGTATTGTTGTTTTAAATTTATTCTAAGAAATAGGTACCTACTTACTTATACTCACTTACTCACCTTGTCTTGTATTACTTTCCTTTTTTGTGTGTGTGTCAAATAAATAAATTCTTATTCTTATTCTTATTCTTAATATATACCCGATGTCACCATGATTTTGACCCCATTAATTGGGACAGTGGTATGACAAACAATAACTTCCCGCCGTCCCCATTACGCTTTATCTTCAATGGGGACAGTGACACGTTACTGTAAACCGTGCCACTGTCCACATTGACATTTATCTTAATTGGAACAGATTTATTTGGATAAGTTTTTGTGTTCTCATGTTGATAAACGAGTCAGAAACATTACTAACTACAATAACCAGTTAACCAGTTAGTTATTCCAATTTGACGTACCGTGAAAGTACGCCCCTAAGGTCGTGACGGAAGTAACCAAAAGGTTTTATTCAATATATTTTTAACCGCATTTATGTCAAGATTCAAGATTCAAGATATTTATTTGCATAAATAAGTGTTACAAGAGGTCTTACAAGTAATATGGCACTTAGAACTTATTTGGCCTTTTCAGGCATTGCACATTTTATGTAGGCTACCTATGCTGGGCACTAAGCTGCTTACTTAAGAGTACTAGTAGTCCGCTCGAAGGTGGCATGTTCAGTTATGAACAAACCTTCTATAAAATAAATAAAGATTATAAAAAAAAGAGTACTAGTATCTATGTATTTAGTGATAATTGTGTACATACTAGTATATTAATATATATATATAATTCTAGTATATATAATAGTTGTCAAAATGAATCAAATTAAAAAGTAACACACTATTTGTTCCAGTTCATCCCTCAATATTTTCAAAGGAAAAGTAAAAGAGCACTAATATATGTCTATGTAAATTTTACCTTGGTATAATATAACTATGTATGTATATAATATGAGTAGTAAATAGTAGTAAAAGTAGTTTATGTAAGTATATTATAATATTGTAGGTATATCTTATGTATGTTTATGTAAGTTTATTTATTTCTGGTATATTATTATTTCTATTTTCTGTACGCGTACCTACCACTATAATCACATCTCTCTAGCCTCATTGGTTTGCTGGAAGAAAACTCTTTTTAGGGTTAAGCTCGCCTTTGTATATGTCTTTTCTATAAGTTTTTTTTAATGTATTATTTGTGTACAATAAAGAATAAATAATACTTTGCCGAACGTAAAAATAGCCCAGACCTTTTTTATTTCTCCTGACTATGCCTCATTATTATGCGGAATAGAATCGTTATCAGCTTGCTATAAGGTTTGGCAACTTTTATAGTATTACCAATCGTCTGGGACCTGAGGTTTTGAGCAACACTGGCATACGTGATCGGGGAATCAGGTTTTCGCTTCGTTTTGTTACTTTCAAAAAGGATCAATGGTTGCATGAATAATATTGTTTAGTTAGATCCAATCCGTCCGTGATATGGGTAATCTTTGTAACACTTTTAGTACATCGACTTATCGAACAGCGGTTGCGATCGTTAGTCTTGCTCACTCTTGCGCAACTTCTATTTATGTTTTGATTGAATCATCTTCTATTGATTACATCTTTCCGACAAAGATGTAATCAATCGCATATCGCAATCGCAATATCGCTCGAAAATGTGTCAGTGTACAAAAAGCGTAAATCTGATTTCGCAACCGTTTTCCAATGACCGATTCGTCGGTGAACTGTTCGCCGACAGGACAATTCGTCATTAACCTGTTCGCCGACAGGACGATTCGTCATTGACTTGTTCGCCGATAGGACGATTTGTCATTAGCTTGTATACCGACATTGTACAGTTAGCATCAAAAGTCATCATCATCATTATCAGCCGATAGACGTCCACTGCTAGCCATAGGCGACTTTGAGCTTAAACCAATAGTTAGCGACCACGTCTCAGTGCCATAAGTCATCACTGGCAACACGCACAGATTAAAATCTCATTCAAATTCAAGGGCGAGTTATCTCGATGATTAAATTATAACAAAAACTTTAATTAAAAAAAAAAACTTAAATTACAGAAAAGTCAAGACCGTTATTATAGCAGCCGAAGTTATTGAAAAAAATAATCTGTATTATTTTACCCATTATTTATTTAATTCTTTATTGCACAAAGAGTACAAAATGATGGGCTCCTATCTTAAAAAATTACATAAAAAGTTTTAACGATGTATTGAACTTATATGTATCTACGTAAGTAATATAAGCATCTACTTTGTGTGTTCTGTTCAGCCCTCACAGCCACGTGTAAAGTGTACTTCATCATATTTCCTTTATTAACTTGAGATGTTTTAAATTGAGTGAGCTGGAGGGCACTGAGCCGAGTGGAGATGAGAGGGTGGTGTAACATTTTGTTATTTAATTCGAAAGACTGAAGATAATTTTAGCTTTGGGTAACAAAAATAAATATGAATAGGATTAGGTAGGTAAAGTCCCTTGTCAAAAATGAAGCGTTTTAACGTCTCTTTATAGCCTCGTGGTACGACGACGTTACGTTGGTACGTACGTACAGTGGTAGGACGCTAAGCAATCCTTGTCACGATGTCAAATCGTCAAGGTATCAAGAGTAATGGCCCATTTACACCATACCTTCATTGCATGCAAGAATTGCCCTGTCAAATTGTGTCCAATGTTCAACAAAAAAATGTGCCATAATGCTACTGCCATCGCTATATTTAACTATAATAATTTAAAATCTAACATGATACTCTAGCGTTTTGACGTCAAGTTAAAAAGCGTTGGTCAAATAGAACGCACCAGAAAACGCGCGCGGTCAGTATGACCCAGTCTGGTGCTTATAACATTTTATAACACATTATAACACAACGTAGCGTCTTAGCGCGACTGTAACCGAGTTTTACATGTGAGAACCTGAAGATTGCACTCGCATGAAATTTTTCAAATGATTTGATTGTGATAGCAATGTTGTGTAGCACTCTGTAGCTCGTAGCTCGTAGCTTGTAGCGCGTAGCAAGTTAAAAGTTATATAAGTTAACATTTTGTTGGAGAAAACAGTACTCGCAACTTACGAGACATTGACAAAGATTGAAGAAATTGAATAATAACAATAAACTAACTAGACAAGTTATGTATGTACTGCCGGCGAATAACGCCCGTCGTGAAGTTAGCCGTATCGATGCGCAATTGAGCTTCTTCAAACTAAATTGACTTGGCGCATCACACACGGTTTACTTCACGGTGACCGAGATCCATTGGCAGAGTACTGCTGACCACGCAGAGTGTCGAGTTCCTATATTTATGTAGCTATACTTTTCATTAACATCGATAAAGCAAAGCAGCTATTAACATAGAAAAAAAAGACAAAAATGCTGTTAATTTTCACTATCAGTAGGTAATGTTAGTCAACAAATGGCTTTTTGTGAAATTGCTTCGATATTCGATGCTAAGAACCGTGGTTAATTATTTTCACAAATCATTAGTCGGATATTAAACCACGGGTCAATAAATCCGCCCTCACGGTTATTTGTTCAACGTACCTACCCTTAAAAAATCTTACCAATCTTTCCAATTTTGCGCTTCGTTTAATAGTGCCGTATTTATTTAAGGTTGTTTTTGTTACTTTTGTCTAAAGCCTTTATAGGTAAAATACCTTTCGTTTTGGGTTTAAATTACTCTCTTTTGTTTAGAAACTTTTTCCTGTAGAATGTTGGTACCTTACCTACCTATTAAAAAAGGGCAAAGACTTTAGCCGGCCGTATAGCTTGATTGATTTTATTGAATTTTAAATTAAAGATTTCTTGGAACGCGTTACAAAAGTTCCTCTGAGATTTTGTTATTTTTAAACTGTGATATTTTAAATAATTGTGAAGATGCAAATAATCTCAGATGGCAAAAGGCGATTCTTGACTAGAAGTGAAGGTGGTGGCTAAGGAACACGCAAAACTAACCACAAGACCAACAGCTCGAAATGGTCAGACGATAATGTAATGTGGCGTAGCATTTTGTAGCACTGAGCGCGTAGCAAGTTATATGCACGTTTTACCAACAAATAACCGGAAATCATCGTTGGCCATTGACCTTACTTACGGGATATGTCTTTGTAAACTCGCTCATTGGAAGAGGCCTGAGTCCAGCAGCGGACGTCTATTGGCTGATATGATGATGATAATAATGACACGATATAGTCCTGACCAGTAAAAAGAATAACTGTTAAACAGTTTAGTTTTAAGAGTAGTAGAGTTCTCTGTGATAGAGCTCGTTCGGGGAAGGACTACCACCATACCTATTTCTGCCGCTAAACAGTAATGCTCGCATTGCTGTGTTCCGGTAAGAAGAGTATGGTTTCCGGTGATTACTAACCGGATTACTGACCGGATTACTGGAACATGAGGCTTTCGATCTTAGCCTCAAGGTGGCAACCCGCGAGAGATACCTCTGGTATTGCAAGCGTCCATAGGCTGCGGTAACCGCTTACCATCTTGTGGGCCGTACGCTTGGTTGCCACTTCAGTTGTATAAAACTTAAAAAGTTATAATAAGGAGACATCTATGTAGGTAATCCCGTAAGTAGATCCTCATTTTGTTGATAACGTGCCATACTTGCCACTTGATAACATGGCCTACAGGTATAATCAAATTTATTATGCAGATTTAGGTATCAAGGTAATGAAAACTTACCCGAATTGTTCAAATCATTCTTGAATCTGAAACAAATAAAAGTTAAATGAATACCACATAATACATACAATACATAATGTAAGCTGTTACTTCTTCTTCTAATTTTAAGACTTCTACGGCTGTTTGCCATTTTGCCATACTACATTATACATTATTATAAGCTCGAGAAGCTAAAGAATTCCCCAAATTCAACTTTTATAGGGTTAAATTTAAAATGTTTAGGGGACTAAGAAAATAATTCGCACAATTCAAAATCACTTGTTAGTAACAAAATAAATGAAACAGTTAAGACAGTAACAAATAATGATCTATAGATAGAAGAATAAAAATAAAGAAAACCTTGTTTCTACATAAAATGTGATTTGTCACGGTCCGAGTAACATCTGGTTATTATTATATTTGTTCAACAATTTGTAACAAACAAGAGACAAATTACACTTTCAACCCTTATTCAACCTTGTTATTTCGTGACCTGAAATAAGGGTTCAACATCGCGTCTGTTTCTGGCTTTTATCACTGCATTTAGAGTTCCGCCTTTTAAAACTTTCAGAACACAATTAAAATAACTTATCTTTGCCAGCTAGGGCGGTCATCCATCGAAGCGTAACGGAGCCTAGTCAACGTAGAGAACGTGTCAAAAACGTGACGCAATAATGTCGTAGTTTTGTCGTCTATTTTTGTGTAATGGACGCAGAATAATCAACTAACGGAACGGAAGTATTATAAGAAGAATATACATGAAAGCCAGTGGCTGTAACTATAGACAAACTAAGTTTATAACTCAACGACGACCGACACGGTGGCCGATGCCCGTTTGAAAAGCCGTTGTGCGACAATGAGGAGTTTTCAATTCGAGATTAAAAAAAAAAGGAGTTCCAATTGCTTTGACAGATAGCGCTATCTGCCCTACTGCCTTACTGGGAAAGGTTATCAAAACAAGAAAAAAGTTGATAACTCCGTTTTTGTTTCGTCTCGTGTCAAGCGGAAGGCTGTGGGTTCATGTCCTGCTTGAGGCAAAATAATTTAACTCCAGTACGCCCAAAGTTATTGTATTACGTAGTAAGAGTAGTAGAGTTCTCCGTGATAGAGCTCGTCCGAGGAAAGACTACCACCATACCTATTTCTGCCGCCAAGCAGTAATTTTCGCATTGCTGTGTTCCGGTGTAAAGGGTATGGTGAAATTACTGGCACATGAGGCTTTCGATCTTAGCCTCAAGGTGGCAACCCGCGAGTAATACCTCTGCTATTGCAAGCGTCCATAGGCTGCGGTAACCGCTTACCATCTTGTGGGCCGTACGCTTGGTTGTCACTTTAGTTGTATAAAAAAAAAACGTACTATGACTTTGACACCAGCCAGAGGTATGAGAGGTGACAGCAGGAGCAACCAATGTTTAATTCCCAGTTCTCTAAATAGACAGTTTTTTTTTAATAACTTAAGACGAAAACTCCTCATTAATGTTTGCATGATTGCCAATATTTGATCCGGTCTGGGCGTTTCTATTAACCTAAAAAGTATTCTATCAGTTATCTTGTTCCCATAGCAGGCTGTTGTTTAGTTTGGGCACAGAACAGATTATTAGTACTACGAAAAATGTCCGCCTTGCGAGTTTTACGCACACAGTTATTTCGTTTGTATAGACGAAGAATAGACATTTTTAACTATTACCAATAAAAAAATATTATAAAGTAAATTCCAAAACACGTTTGCCGCTTTTATTAAACCGTGGATTACTGTTGAAAGTTCAACCCAACCACGTTGAGCAAATACCGCCGCGATCCACTCCCGTTAGTGTTCACATTGGATTTAGATTGCTTTTTGCGACGGAGATACTATTGTCTCATTGGATTCTAGAACCTTAATCTTAGACGGACTGTTTGTATTACCCAACTATTGTTTAAATTGATTCTGTATAGGTATTTATTTGTACTTTGTCTACAAAGAACACAGCTCGAACTCAAACGACTAGCAGGCTTTTTGACAATTCTTTCTGTTCTACAAGATGCTTCACACTCAAATAGATTACAGTTCTTAGCTGAATATGGACGTTTTAGCGGAATATCAGACCCAGACAATCTCATTTTAGTTTGATATTCATAAAATATCTAGCATTGGAAATATCATGGTTAATATTTTATAGTATACCTGCTTACCTAATTTACTTTAATTTACCCCGCATTTAGACTTTAAAGGTGATCAAAATTTAAGAATTGGCTATAGGCTTAGGTTTCGTCTCAATTAGTAACACTTCCAGGTTGTTTACGAGTCGACCTCCAGCGTGCACTCCAATGTAGGATATTGACCGCCATGTGCGCCACTTCAAACAGCAACTGGTTCTAATTGAAACGGTCCCCTTGATCGCTGCATATTGCAAGTTTGACCCTATTAGGTCAAAAATCAAAAAATCAAAATCAAAAATTATTTATTCAGTAGAATCACAAGGATCACTTTGAAACGTCTTACAAGCTAGGAAAATTTACACCAGTTCCAACGCGCCCATGCCGTAAAAAAACTGGCAACAACACCGGCTGGGTTCCTATCGCTTTTTTGGCATGACCCTTGCTATTGTTATGGATTCCAAGTAGAGTTGGAGCACATTCGTCCCAAGCTTTTTTATCATCTAGGTAATCGGTTGTTTTATAGTAAGCTTTTTGAAACAGATTTTGTTTAATTAAGTTTTTAAATTTGCCAATTGATAAATTTTGTATGTCGCTTGGGACACTGGTGGCATCACTGTTGGTTTAATAGTATCACCGATCACGATCACGATCTTTTAATGTCGTGAGTTCGAACAAGTAGGAAACTGGTTCTACCATGAAACATTATTCTAAAGTCACGGACCGCATGCAATTCGTACCATGAATCCAAGAATCACATTAATTCCGCAATCAGCTCCAAAGACGGCACATGAAAGTGAAATAAATTGTATGACACCCGGTAGATAAAGCACTTCGTTTTTCGTTTGCGTTTTGTTCAGCTACAAAATTACGGACAGACCCATCATGGTAGTCCCAGCTAGTCATGCACCATTAGCTTTTTCCATACCTAAAACATAAACAATATCCCCATATCCCGGAACTTAAAACTCAAAATACTTACCTACATTGTGCAATCTACCAATCCGCAAAGGGCTAGTAGCTTATGACACTATCACTCTCTCTTGAGAGAGTAGACCAGTTTCAGAACATTAGAGGGCTAATCATGATGGGGTGCAGTAATAATCACATCCCTCGCTTGTCTCCGGCTCGTAATTTTCCGGTGATAAACTTAGCTGTAAAGCTTCTTATGGGTACATTTTCCCGGCTTATCTGCTCGTTATGAGAATTATGGTAACGCTACAGGAATATCAAGTTCTCACGCCATCATAATTTTATAAATGGACCTATGTACCTACAGTTTCTAAATTATGCGAGTGGCGGCATCTAATTGATTATTTACGAAAAATACTTATATACCTACTGTTGTTTCATGTTGAAAAACATTAATATATCCTAGATCTACGTAACAAGCATAATAAGCATATTTCATACTTTATTACAAAAATATTAAAAAGAAAACATCGTGAAGAATCATGTCCAAAAACTAAAAAATATGAACACACTTTTTTCATCTACCGATCCGCATTGGGTCAGTGTAGTGGATTTAGTAAGACCTAATCACTCTCGCTTGAGAGTAGGTCAGTGTCTCAGCAACAAGAACATCAGGCTAGTCATGATGATAAAGATGATCCTAGGCTCTTTCAAGTATAATCTAATCACTCTTTTTAACAAACTTTTGAATCTTCAAACTTTTACCTTAAATTCAGAGTGCCCTTATAAAACTTCCAAGTCTGAGAATGAATTTGAAACAAGTAATGGCAGAGCAAATAAAATTGCTTTTCAGTCTGCCCCTGGAGCAGGTATTTAACATAATAACTGGCTGCATTATGCATGCGACGAAACTTTGAGAGCGCCACAACCTTGTTTTGGCTGTTTTTCTTACAAGGAAGTTTTCTTTTTCACCTCTAAGTTGTTTAGTAAAATACCGGATTCATACTCAAAGGTGGTAAGCATAACACTCGTGCTTTGCCAGGGATGTGTAAGCAGGGATATGTCAGTAAATCCTCATGTGCCATTTCTTTTGGGTTCTTTCCATGATCACCATCAGTCAGGCCACTCATCAGTTGGTGAGCGTGATATCTAATTGATTTTTTCGCTGATGAAAATTACATAAAATTGTGGTGAATAGAGGTAGCTAAATTGAAGCTACACCTATCTTTCTGGTAAATTTATTGGTACCCAGAGAAGAGGTAGGTTGACCTAAGGAGATTTGTTGCAGGTACCTATAGCAGGAAATGAACTAACATCTTAAACGACCGCGTGGTCGTTATTAAAACTATTTTTTATTTTATTGGTAACCTTGAAAGTCAGAATTTGTTGAGTGTTCCAACTAATGCTTTATTGACGTCGAAAACTTTTGCTACATCTGCCAATCAGTCGGACGAACGGAACGCAAAAAAGTTAATTGATTCGAAATCGCGTTTTCCGTGTCGTCCCAATAACTGGGACAGCGGAACGCAGGCATGGATCCAAGAGGTGGGGGCACGGCTTATGTCACGTTGATTCTAAAGTCTAGCTAGACTATACTATACTAGGACAAACGCTTTTTGCAAGTGCATCGTCTTCTAACTCTTGGTGGGGGCATATTGCCTATCGGAAATATCCCCCCACAAAAAGTTAGTTGCGAATTAGTTAGCCGACGATGGAATTGGCAGTCCTCATAATGATCTGGTTTCAATTGTGGCTGTGAAGAGTCATTGTATGATCTACTATTTCTACATCACGAAAATCACAGATTCTACTGTCAGAGAATCACGTGTGAAATGTATTGTTAAAAAAACGGTCTATAATTGCAATTAATTGTGGCTGTAGGTAATGCAAAAATGTTAACTGCATATCTTAGCTAGTTATGTGGCTTTTAGTTATATGAATGGCAATATTTCTTTCAAACTATTGCATCACAACTTTTGTGTCACTTGCATTGCAGTTTTGATTTGACGTTGTTCCTTGTTAATGAAACAACGTCAAATCAAAACGCTCTAGGACGCAAACGTGACACCGATTTTGTGCATCGATGTGTCGAAACGCTTGGCATCGCGTTTATGTGTTTCGGCTCGGCTCTTACATTTGTTCCCCCAGATAATACCTACCTGATTCCAACTCTGACAGAATGATTTTAGATAGGGCTGAGTTGGTTATCTGTGCAATTCCAGCAGCAGCGTAAGTAAATTGATTTGATGTTGCGGCCTACATTAAGTATTTGATTTTAATTTAGATTCTGTATGGAGTATCATGTTTTGTTTAGAGATCACCGACAGTCTCCCTCTTAAAATCTCAACGAGCTATGGAAAGAGCTATGCTAAGAGTTTCACTTCGAGGAAATTCGTAGATCCAACAGATATAGCTAAAAGGTGAAGGCTCAAGATCGGTCGTCTTGGCGCTCTTTTTAGAGGAATGTCGCCTATTGGCTGATATGATGATGATGATGATGTATCGTACCACGCACAGTAATGATGACTTTCAGAGTTTATCCGTATCTTTTTCCATATTAAATATTTTTATAGAAAATTCGTATAAAATTGTTTAGAAGTAACGTTATGTAAGTAGGAGTAAACTGTTGTGTTTTTACAAAGCTTTTTAGTAGCTAAATAACAATCTTTAGTAGAGTGCTTGGATACCTAAGTAGTTAATGTACAATATAAAGTTTTCTGCGAATATAACAATAGTATTAGTTAGTAAAGTACAAGACAATTGTATCAAGTTAAGTGCACTTTGAATACAGCTTGTCTTGCTACGTACTACATCATCAGTATCATGATTTGGCTTTTTAAGTTTCCACTGCTAGGAAACTGGCCTACTCTCAAACGCGACTGTGTGTTGTGTGCCTAATAAATAAAATAAAATAAAATAAAATAAAAATAAAAATCCATCACTAATGCGGATCGGTGTATTGTGATATTTATGTTTTACGAGTATAAAGTTTTTTTGACTTTTTGCCACCGATGTTTTTTATTACTATTTTGCTACCACCACAGCTACCACTAAACCAGTCGTCTCATCAGTTTCAGTGCTAGCAAATGTGTGAAAGATCTGGGAATATTTTTTTGGGTCTAGGTGTTGTAGTAACGGTACCTACTCTTAGTTTCTGAATGAAACCTACTGGCAATTACTTCATGCAGCAAGTATTTTAATTACTTAGGACAGGAAGGGGCCTGGTTCAACACTACACGATACGTACCAAACTGATAATGTCAAGGTAACTAAAGTAATAAAACAGGGTTATCAATCAATCGGTTTATATTTTAGTCTATCATCAATTCAACAGATAAAGCTTTTCAATATCATATCCAAATCAGTTGATATCTGTTACCCGTCAGAAACATTCGTACCATGAGTCTCCTCGACAAAGTGGCTATTGTGACGGGTGCTAGCTCTGGCATCGGAGCAGCCATAGCCGTAAAACTGACGGAAGAAGGCGCGAAAGTGGCTATCGTCGGAAGAAACGAAAACAAACTCAAGAAAGTCTCCGATGCATGTGAAGTATGTGGTGTCAAACCTCTAATCATCATCGCAGATGTATCAAAGGATGAGGATGCTAAGAAAATCATCTCTGAAACAATCAATTGCTTCAGCAAACTCGACATTTTGATCAACAATGCTGGTATCGGCGGGCCGTGCAGTATTCTTGATAAAAACGCTATGAATATTTACGATAAATATATGTCTACAAACCTTCGTGCTCCTGTATACCTAACGCATCTTTCTGGAAAGCATCTAATCGAAACTAAGGGAAATGTTGTTAATATATCGAGTGTTGCTAGTCTAGCGGTTTTATCTAATACAGCTTTTGCCTACAGTACTTCGAAAGCTGGTTTAGATCATTTTACAAGGTGTGTTGCTTTAGAACTCGCATCTAAAGGAGTCCGCGTCAATGCTATCAACCCTGGGCCCGTGAAAACAGACATGATAGAAAACAATATGCGAGTAAGTAAAGAAGCAGCAAATATAGTTTGGAAAACCATGGAGAGCGCTACCGCACTAGATAGAGTTGCAGACCCTAAAGAGATTGCAGACTTGGTCGCTTTTGTAGTAAGCGAAAGAGGAAGAAGTATAACTGGTGCCGCAATTGTTACAGATAATGGCATGATATTAAAAGGCCCTGTTACATGATGCTTTCGGTAAATATGTGATAAATATATCGAAAAAAAGGTGCCAATAAATATTTTATTATTTTCACTTTCATTTTTTATTTATCTAGCAAGACCATGGTACTGATATAACAAACAGATTATCTTATTTAGCCTTACGAATGACAAAATCAGCAATAATCATCTACTTGGATCAAGTTGCTAACTTTGGGAATCTTCAACTTAGTTCCCTTGAAGGCCGATTTCAGAAAATACCTAATAGCCTATGAGGTTGCACATTTTTTGTGATATTATGTTATATAAAGTTTAGAGTCCCTGAAAGTTTTTAAGAACATTTACAAACCAAGAGTAGTAGAGTTCTTTGTGATAGAGCTCGTCCGGGGAAGGACCACTATACCTATTTCTGCCGCCAAGTAGTAATGCTCGCATTGCTGTGTTCCGGTTCGAAGGGTATGGTTTCTGGTGAAATTACAGGCACATGAGACTTTCGAACTACGTCTCAGGGTGGCAACCCTTCAGTGATACTTCTGGTATTGCAAGCGTCCATAGGCTGCGGTAACCACTCACCATATTCATGGCTGTGCGCTTGGTTGTCACTTTAAATGTATAAAATAAAAAAAATTTAATCTTTTAATTTAATGTTGAAAATTAAACTCTATTTTTTTTTGTAAATATTCGTGAGATTGTTTTCATTTCGTCTGACTTTGGCCACTCCCGCGCCTTCATCGCAAGCTTCACGGCTATGGCAGCCCTGCTGTTAGCACCCGTCACAAAAGCCCATTCATTTCACCTATGTATCGAAATGAAATCTTATAAATCAATAATTCTAACAAGATTCGTAGATAGGAGTCCAAAAGTCATGGGCATATTTATTATGTGTAGGACATAATTACCAAACTATGTGATATTATCACTTGCACCATTTTCCTAGATAAACACTATCGCGAGAGATAAAGGTCCTATTTAAACAAATAAAAACTAACACATGTTACGATTCACGAACAATCCGCGACAATGAATTTTCAAAACAAGGTGGTTCTCGTTACCGGAGGCAGTTCTGGCATTGGAGCCGCCACCGCCGTAGCATTTGCTGCTGAGGGTGCCAGAGTCGCCATCGTCGGGAGAAACAAGCCCAAACTCGCCACTACTGCTGAAAAATGCAAGCAAAAAGGTAGCACGCCATTGATCATCGCAGCTGAGCTCCGGAAAGATGAAGACGTGATAAGGATTATCAAAGAAACAATCAACCATTTTGGTAAGCTAGACGTTCTAGTCAACAATGCAGGGATAATCGGCTACAGTAGTATTCTCGCTCCTGATCATATAGAAATCTATGATAAAGTTGTGTCTACAAACCTTCGCGCTGTAGTTTACCTGACGAACCTCGCTGCACCTTACTTAGTGGAAACAAAAGGCAGCATCATCAACATATCCAGTATAGCTGGTTTAGCTGTCCTCTTGAAGACTGGTTCTTCGTACGCCGCCTCGAAGGCTGCTCTCGACCATTTTACAAGAACAGTGGCTATGGAACTAGCTGAAAAAGGAGTTAGAGTGAACACAGTAAGCCCCGGACCAGTAAGAACTGATATCTTGGAACCAACTGGTATTACCACAAAGCAGAGAGATGCGATAATGGGTAATGTTTATAAATCAGTTCCTCTGGGTAAAATAGCGGAGCCGGAAGAGGTTGCCGATGTAATTCTGTTCTTGGCTAGCGACAAAGCGAAAAGCATCACAGGCTCGACGTACGTTACCGATAATGGGATGGTGATGAACGGTTGCACCTAAGAGTTATTCATTCATCTTATTTGTTCATCGCTACATTAAAAACATACGACCTTTATATTTTGTTATTACCTACAGCAGCTTATAAAACGATTGTGCGATGCCGTTATTCCAAATAAATGTGCTCTTCGAGGACGATTAATTTGGTCAACACTAAGATCAAGTCAACGTTGTATGCAATCTTCAAAATAAATAAATAAATATTGTCGGAAATGTTTATATACCTATCTTTATAGCCCCAAACTAAGTATAGGCCTATGGAAACCAAACAACTGATAAAATACATACACTTTTTATAAATAAGTACCTACCTCATAGATAATTATAATATAATACATATAATATAATACAAATTTTTATATTTACAGCTCATGCAAGCATTTATCCCGCAGCGGGATCGAACCCGCAATCTCTCGCTTCTCAACCGGGCACTCGCGTCGATATGAAGTCTCAGTGTTTGGGTTATAAAATTAACCTTTTGTTGTCTTTTTGCAGCCTAAAATTTGTAACTACTTTCTACACAGTCATGCTTAGTGATTATTTAAAAAAAAAATCTACATTACTCTAACATTGGATGGCCAAATAAATGATTTCCCAAGTTATGTAGTGTCTCGTTAAATTCGTTCGCTACGTGTGTCACGAAGTGTGATTGTATCGCCTTGATTAATGTTTTAAATGTAAAAATGAAATGAAAAAATTGAAAAATGAAAATGTAATTGAATAACTCTTAAATACCAATACCGAGGGTTAACGAGAAGGTAATGAGTTTCGTTATCAGTTATTTATATTATAACGCAATGTACAGAATGTTATCTAATAGCCCCGTGGCTTACATCCCAGCATCATGTTGAGGTACCATCGGGGCAGCTCAGATGTTCGGCAGAGCGGCAAACATCTAATTAGTAGCTTGGTTAGCTCTTTGCCGCACTGAAACTTTGCCTAAGGGAGCGTGTCATGGAAGCTATTTGTGTATGGTTTATTTTTAATTTATCTAATGTTGATCAAGTTTTATAATAAATTATTGCATCATTTTTTTTAGGACTGCTTTGCCATATTGTTAAATTAATGTAGTTTCACTTTTATATGCGCCAGTAGTTACTAGGTACCTTGTACCTACTTAAATTTGGCCATTAACAAAGGAAAGGATCCATTTGTTAAGTACCTGATTACTTAAAAATTAAACTCACACATAACGCACACTTTGCTACTTTTAAAATTATTACTTACCTACCTTCTTAAGATATAAATGATCGGATTCTAACGTGGTGGCTCTGCTGGGTAGTACCACGTCAATTTTCATCAATATTCAAACCTCAGTTTCAAACTTTCCCAGTGTGCTTGTCAGGATCTGTCAATAGGCACAATTCTCGTGATACTTTACTGAAATGCAAATTTGATTCGGTTTCGTTCTGTAGCGCTACTTATTCCAGACATTTTTTGCGCCAGCCCTGTATCTAATGCCAAAGAATAGGAGTGAAACTCCCTCTACACAAACAAAATAAACCTTACACCACATACACTTAGGGTACCTTTACGGCCTCCACCTACAAAATCATCAGTCGCCCAATATGCGCTGCCTGACGCTACGATAGGATTTCTTGTCGTTTGTGAACAACAAAGTAAAAATAAAAAATAAATCATGCACACATGAAAAAATTATATTTCAAGAAACAACACATTACACAAAGGCACAGATAAACGGTTTCTATTCGCTTTATGAACGCCGGCCGATCGATTAGTTAGTCATTCATGCTAACTTCGTTCGTGCCTAGTAGGGTCTACTCTATTCAACGACTGCGACAGGCGCGGCTGATAGAGAGCTAAGGAAAGGGAGTTACGCTTCTGTATACTTACTTAAAGTATTATTTATTTATAAATGTTTATTGTAGGTATATTTAGATATCTTTCCAGAGGCCCAAAGGCTGTTTATTGTATTACCGATAAAGGCAGATATTTTACGTTTCTTTGCTTCTTGCAAGTAAACGAAGCTATTTTTAAACAGAAAATGACTATTTACGATGATTGAGATAGTGTTATTATTATAACATAGGTACTAATCCATTCCCATACTTACCTACCTACTTTTCCACGTTAGTGCTGCAATTTCGTATGATTTCTTTTACATACATGCCAAAGAAATTGGTTCTCACAATAATCCACAGGCTTGGTAGACTCTACAACATCTCTTAAGATTACTAGATTCGTGAGGCACGACAACCACAATAAATTCATAAAAATGGCTAGACATCGAGAAGCCAAATGACAAATAGATTTTATTCCTTTCTGGCATTTTTGAAAGTTAACGCTCGAATGAGAATGATTCGGGGCTAATGGTCTGGGGGTGACGGCAAGCACGCACACTGCAAGCACACTGCACAGTCTACAATCCGGCATGACTGACTTTACTCTCTGCGCAAAAAAAACGGGCGCAACGCAAACCGTTGTTCGATACGCGTATATCGAACCACGCCGCCCCCTCCTCTTCGCCCCTCAGTCACGCCTGTGCAGTTATGCCCGAGCATTTGAGGGGCAAGCACGTAGCGCTATTTCACTCATAACTTTGCGTTAATTTTGCACCTTTGTACTTCTTTAAAACTGTTGTTCATGCCATTTGTTCTGTGTAGTGTCCGTTAACACGCGTGTGACAGGACTGGGTACGTAATATTTCTACTTTAGATAATATTCTGGTGAGCCGAGTAAACGCACGCTACCTGACGTAACGACCAACCGTGCGGCAAGGTTGTACAAACATAACACCACCGCATAACTCGACAAACAAAATGAATATAAGCGAACAGGAATTCCTCTACAAGAAAAACAAATACATGACGGAGTTCATACTTCTCTACAAAAGTATGCCATGCTTATGGCGTCTAAAATCAAAGACTTACCATATGAGAGAAGTAAGGAATAATGCTTACAAGCAATTAGTTAAGAAGCTGAGACAAATTGATCCAACGGCGGATCGCATCACTGTTGTAAAGAAGATCAACAGTTTGAGATCAAGTCTGAGAAAGGAGAAGAGAAAGGTGGCGCAACTAGTCAAAGAAGGGGTCCCGTACAAGCCGAGACTTTGGTACTACAATTTGTTCGATTTCCTCGATGAGGTAGAGCGTGACAAGCAGGGCGACGACTGTGCGTCTGAGGTTTGTTTTTCCTATGTCCTGACCTATTTATTGAATTCCACGGCGCGGTAGGTGGGATTTTTTAAGATGCCGGGATGATACGCGCGTAGTATTGTTGGGTGGGCATTTATATACACGCGAAAAGTCTCAGTCTAACTAAACGATACCAAAGAAATACAATTTTGTATTGAGATAAATCAAAAATTCTTTGTTTTTTCTGGGGTTGAGCTCAACGATTTTACATAAGTCTATTATTTTTGTAGGAGGAGAGCGAAGAAACGGAACCAAATATTAAACTAGAAGAAGGAAAAGAATATGCAGTTGAATATGACGACGAGGACGACGACCCGCTGAATAATTCTTACCAAATAACACAAGATGAGTCCTCAGAAGATGCATCGCCACCACCCAAGAGAGACAAGATAGCAGTAACTGAGTTTTCTCAGGCGAGCTCTTCAAAAATTGCTTCGGAACATCGGGTAAGTCCGTCCGTCAAAATAATACCCCGGGAGTATTGCGCACTTGTCATTATGTCCTTAAAATTATTTTTATCCCTTGCAGTTAACCAAGATGCAGAATTTCGAAGATACCCCAAAACATGTTAAACGCGAGGACCAGTACGATATCTTCGGCAAAAACGTGGCCTCCAAACTAAGGGATATAGCTTTTAGGGACAACACGCAACGGCTAATGGCAGAGAAAATAGTGAACGATGCTCTGTTTTTGGCTGAACTGGGCCAACTCACACTTGTACACTGCAATAAATTGCATGCTGAAATAGATAGGCAGGAGGCAGGTCAATGATGTCTCCACAGATATAAAATTCCTGCCAATAGATGTGACTGAGTTGTTTTAAACAAATAAAAGTTCAAAAGTGATTTTTGCTCGTTTTCATCTTTCTTTTTAAATATACATGTTCTGGGTTCATGCCCAGCGAATATCCCCTAAAAAAGGTACCTACCTATATTCGTCCTATGAGATACGCACCTACATACGTGCGGCATATTCGTACCAATGGCATAAGAACCCCTGAAAAGGCAAGAGTTTTTAGTTCGGATGTGCAGGTTGCGCAATAGATTTTGTAGGAACTTTAAAATAAATCAAATAAAACAGCCTTTATTTCTATTCCTATTTTACTGTAAGGTTTTTATAATAACTATAACTAGATTTAACTCTAACTAGGTACCGTACCTTTAGTTATTTTAATTAATTGTAGGACAAAAAACGGTTGCTTATATCTGTTGATTTAACAAACACTACGAATATTGCTCATGTCGATTGAGAAAAGTTCAAAAGTCAACAGCCACTGGACTACGACTGTAGTCTAACAATGATTCATTTCATTCAGTGCGTGCGACACATAAATTGATTTGAACTTGGCCATAATAAACGTGACATGATGCACTTGTTGTGTGTGCCCGTTGTCATCAATTGATTCTATTGCAGTAAATAGAATAGTTTAACTATCTACCTACCTACCAGTTATCTGATAGATGCCAATCAGCAACGTGGGTGGATGATGATGACTCGTTCAGAAGACTTTTTATTAAAAATCCGATACCCGTTCGGTGATGATGAATTAAAAACACGTTTATGACAAA
Source organism: Colostygia pectinataria (assembly GCA_951394395.1). Classification (NCBI taxonomy): domain Eukaryota; kingdom Metazoa; phylum Arthropoda; class Insecta; order Lepidoptera; family Geometridae; genus Colostygia; species Colostygia pectinataria. The sequence goes on from OX596363.1 coordinate 7,242,474, forward strand.
TTATGTGGAATTGTGATTACCTCATACCCAATACCTGGCAAAGATATTGAGAATTATTTGCTCTGAGATACCTGCCTATTTTGTTCTATATCTACCACGGATGAAACTTTTGTTCGTACCTTACCAACCTACCTACAGAATTTTGTTTCAACTTGTACAATTAGTAGATATCGTCGGCTTACTGCGAAAACCGAATAAATGCACTTTTTGGCTGATTTGACTTAAAAATGCAGTTATACTTATTTTTTTCCGCTCTATCGACTGGTAAAACCGAATAAGCGCTGCGACATACGGCTGCAGAGTTAGCCAGTTATAATATCATATAAATACCCTAATAAAAATAAAATTATACTAGTAATATATCATAAGTATTTTTAATGCACGAATCCAATCAATATTATACAGCTAAAGTAGTATAAATATGATTATGCGTTTTGACATGTAGTAAGTTTCATAGAAAGTATTGCATATTTTCAGAGAGAAAGTATTAAACGCATTTACAATAATGAATCCAGCTTTTGAATTCTCACTTTTACTGTTAAAATAGTTTAGGGACATTTAATTTGTTTTACCGTTTGTGAAATTTGTTCTACGTTCTACAATTCTTCTACAGCAAAAACCTTATAAATGTATTTATGTGGTTTTAAATGTAATGAATCAAACTTTTGAAATCTCACTTGTACAGTTAAAATAGTATAAGGACATTTAATTTGTTTTACCGCTTGTGAACTTTGTTCTACGTTCTACAATTCTTCTACAGCAAAAACCTTATAAATGTATTTATATGGTTTTAAATGTATCAAATTCGTATCAAACGAGCCCGCTTTGACGTGATAGAAAGAGAGGCACCTGCCGACGAATCAGCGCGGTGCAAGGTGAATTGCACTTTATTGCGTCGTTGTTTGAGTTGCTAGTCATCAATTCGTTTTCACGGTGTTTTGTTATTGCTTAGGAACTGTCTGTAGTTTATTGATTGCTGAGATTGATCGGATTGATTGTTTTCTTAGATTTTTGTGCGCGACGTGCTAGTAACTTCTCCGTAAGAAAATAATAGTTTTATGTATTTAAAAACGATTTAAAACGCTGAATGGTGTGTACTAAGAGTAATATGGAATCCAGAGGAAAAAGATTGGTATCTTTGATAAAAAGTAAACCCGAAGCAGTGCCTGAAGGTATGGTATTTTGTTTTTACAGTAAGTATAGCTAGATTTGACATCATCTCGTCGGATACTAAGCGACATTAATGTTTGAATGATTTGAATAAAAAATTTAATAGATAGGTTACCTACCTACTTAGTCAGATTAGAAAAATGCTTTTGAACGTGTAAAACTTAACCTAAAAAGTTCGAAAAATTTTTTTAAATGAGATGAGCATTTTGATGGTCTTTTGTTTTTTACCACTTGTATTTGACACGTATCTACTTTATCAGTACCTACATAATTTAAGTATTTCTTTATCCTAAGTATCCTAGGTATCTATCTGTTTATAATTGAGTTTTTTTTTTAGATGATTTGGATCCAAGACCTAGTACTTCAAAACAAGGATGCGATAGTCCAACGTCGTACTGTTCTTCAATCTTAAGCGAATCCAGAGAGAAAATAGCAGTGGAAATGGAACGTATATTACTTGACAGTGATGATTCTGTACAGGATCCCACTTATGACCCGTATCTAGACACACTAATTCAACCAGAGGAATTGTTTGAAGAATTGGCAAGTGGAAAGGAGAAAGACATGCAAGATAGGGGTTTTTTGCGATTTTATGGAGATAATACTGATTATACTGACGAAGCAGTTCCAGATCATGATGCTCAGGTAATGGTAGCACAAAAATTACCAGACTCTGAATCAATCCAAATTGCAAATTTTTTTTGTGAGCTTTTATTAACAAGAGTATTTGATTGTACAAGAAAAAGGAAACGTTGGGTAAATCCAGAACCTGAAAATTGGAAGATAAATGTTGCTAAGAGAAGACGAACTGATGGCCTGCCTTATACCACAGGAAATAAAGAAAGACGGGCAAAAATACCAAAAGAGATCAACTGTGAGAGATGTTTCTATAAGTGTAATATTATTTCTTCGCAAAAAAAGAGAGGTATTGTGTCGAAACTACTGGAATTTGAGCTTTCTTTAGAAAAAAATTATTTTGAATAACGTGACAATTCAAGCTCCGAAAAGAGTTCTTGCGATTCGTGGAACAAAGAAACAGCGCAAATACACAAAAAACTGCTTCTTTTTTCACAAGGCAGAGAAGAAACAAGTATGTCAAAAGTTTTTTTGTCATACATTAGCTTTTATCCCCATTGCCTTAGATGGTGTATTCCTACCAGTCTGTTCCGACTTTCGGTACCTCGGTTCAGTAATACAGAAGGATGGTGAGATTGATCGGGATGTGAAAAGTAGAATAAATGCTGGATGGATGAAATGGCGACAGGTCACAGGAACTACGTGTGATCCAAGAATGCCTCTTAAACTTAAGGGGAAAATTTACAAAACGATCATAAGACCTGTCGTATTGTATGGATCTGAGTGTTGGGCTACCAAGGGAACGGATGAGAAAAGAGTGCATGTGGCGGAGATGCGAATGTTAAGATGGATGTGTGGAGTGACGAGAATGGATAAAATAAGGAATGAATACATTAGAGGAAGTCTGAAAGTGGCACCAGTGACGGAGAAAATGAGGAGTAATAGGTTAGCGTGGTATGGGCATGTTATGAGGAGGGATGAATGTCATCTGACAAGAAGAATGTTAGATATGAATGTGGATGGATATATAGGTAGAGGTAGGCCAAAGAAAAGATGGATGGATTGTGTGAAAGATGACATGAGTAAGAAAGGAGTGAGTACTGAGATGACGGGTGATAGAGAGGAATGGAAGAAAGGAACATGTTGTGCCGACCCCACATAACGTGGGAAAAAGGGCAGGAAAATGATGATGAATGATGACACTAGCTATTTCTCAAAGCGTTGTGAATGATGCTGTTCAAAAGCGGAATGATTTAGGTCTTTACAAAGATATGGACAAAAGAGGTACACATGTACCTCCTAATAAAACGAAAGAAGCTGATGTGAAATTTGTGAAGAAACACATTGAATCCTTCCCCACCATGGAGCCCCATTACATAAGAAAATCTTCTAAGCGTCTATATTTAGATGCATCGTTATCAATCACGAAACTGCACCGTCTGTACATAGAAAAGTGTACTGAAGAGAACATGACCCCAGTGTCTGAAATAACTTACAGGAGGATATTTTGCAATGACTATAACTTTAGCTTTTTTGTCCCAAAGAAGGAACAATGTTTAACATGCTATAACTACATGAAAGCCAATGATGACGATAAAGCAGCAATGAAAACCGAATACGACGAACATTTGGCAAGAAAGCAGTTCTGTAACTTAGAAAAAAAGAAAGACAAGGAAAAAGCAGCTAAAAACAAAGACTTTTGCTGTCTTACATTCGATTTAGAGGCTGTATTACAGATTCCCTCTGGATTAGTGGGGCAGCTATACTATTGTCGAAAGCTGTGCGGGTACAATCTGTGCATTTACGAAGCTGCACTGCCAAACGATGCTTTTTGCTTTGCTTGGTCCGAAGTGAATGGAAAAAGAGGGAGTTCTGAAATTGGGAGTATTTTGTATCACTATCTGTCCACCTGCGTGCCTTCCCATGTGAACGAAGTGTGCCTGTATTCAGATACGTGCGGTGGACAGAATAGGAACCAGTATGTGGCTGCATTACTGCTCTTTGTCGTTCAAAATATACCTCACATTGCAAAAATCGAACACAAGTTTCTTGAATCGGGACACAGCTACATGGAGGTTGACAGTATGCACAGCGGCATTGAGTCGGCAAAGAAAAACAGTGAAATCTACTGCATGCCTGATTACATGTCAATTTTCAAAAAAGACTTATGATGGACAAACTTTCAAAAAAACACCATACAAAACTAAAGAGTTTAAATTCCACGAATTTTATGACTTAAAAAAACTCGCTAATGATACAATCTTCAATCGTTCTAAAGACATTGATGGAAACCAGGTAAAGTGGCTGAAAATTAAAAGAATGCAGTATCTAAAGGAAGAACGATCGAAGATCTATTTCAATTATGACATGACTGACAATCTGTTATACATGGATGTCAAAGGAGCTTTTTTGGCTACTACCCCAAATTCAGAGGCAACTAGAAGGAATACAAGAGGGAAAACACGCGTGAAGAATAGTGTGCCTCAAGCAAGTCCTACTCTTGTACAATTGAAGCCACTCTATAATAAACCTTTACCCATAAGCGAAGCCAAAAAAAAGGATCTTCTGGGTTTATGCAACAAAAAAATCATTCCAGAAGAATAACATGGCTGGTACTTATCATTGCCAACTCATTCTGGAGCAGATCGTTTACCCGACCCTGCTGTAGAAGAAGAGTCATCAGCTGAAGAATGAACCTACCTTATTAAGTTTATTTACCACAAGAATTTTTCAATTGCCATACCTTCATAAAAGTAATGTTTGTTATAGCTTCACATACCCACTCAATTAAACTTCTTTTATTCAAAAATTAATCATTCGTTTTATTTATTGGTAGTTAAATGAATTGAATTGAAATTAAGTTTATTTGAATCGATACTATTAATGGGAAGCTGAAGAGTTTGTTTGTTTTAGCAGTCTAATCTCTAGAACGGCTGGACTGAGTTTGGCGGAATTTTCACTGAAAGAAGCTGATATTTTCTGAAATAACTTAGGCTATTTTATTTTCCCCATTTCTTACGGGAACGGAAACTACGCGAGTAAAACTGCGGGGCGCTGCTACTTTATTCATAGTTTTGTATGTAGTTATTGTAATAAATGTCATTCATTTTCAAAAAAGCCTACAGCTATAACCAGGTAAATAAAACAAAATGGGGTTTTTTGAAGTCAATGTTCTAAAATATTTAATTTCTGTTATTGACGTTGACAGAAATACATACAACAATTACCTAAATGTAAAAATCAGCTTTCTAGTGTAGATAAAATATATAGAAATATATAGTGTAGATAGAAGATAGGGCACATTTTCTAATTACAGGTAAAACCAAATAAATGCATGACCCTCTGAAAGAAATTTAAATTTTATGGATGGTTTCTTTAATATCATATTACATAGGAATATATTTCAAAAGACAGATAATAGTTGCATCACCTTGTATATCTTATTTCTAACTTGTTAAGTTTTAAGTTGGTCAAATTTTATCTCAAACTTTAAAATGCGATTTACTCAGCATTACGTAGAGTGCATTTATTCGGTTTTCGCAGTAAGCCGACGATATGCGTATTATCTACAATAACGATCAACATCTTTGGGCCAAAACTTTAGGAATTTCAAGTAATTTCATTATACTTACCCTGACAGATAACGAATGGAGAGCTTTGCCAGCACAACAAGCCTTCCTTTAGAACTTCGAGTCGAGGACTATAAAATTACTAAGTCTGTTTGTTTTTTCAGAAGTAGGTACCTATAAATACAAGGCTTTACATTTCCGAACTTTTCTTGGTTCGTCTGCAACGCAAATTTCAAGGCGTTTTAGTTACCACCAATTTAGAATATTAATATCCCACTTCTGATGTTTTATCATAACAATAGGTGTATAGTATATTCTATTTTGTGGTTTGTTTTGATTAATATCATCACTTGTAGGTATTTAATGCAAAAATGAGCTTAACTCTATGGTATGTAGGTAAGTAAGTAGGAAAGTACCTTTGACAAAGTTTTCAAACCTTTAATTAAATTCCTAGGTGAAAGTATTTCAGACAGAATAGGTGATAAGTAGGTACCTACTACCTACAGACATTTTTCTAGGGGTAGGTAAGTAGTTAGATAACGTCACGGGTTCCCTCCCTCCAGCCTCCACTCAGGGGTCGTAACCTTTAGCCGCCACTGACAAACGTCCTTCGTCAAAACAAATTAAACCAATCAATATTTAATCAGCCAAAAACATTAAAAAATCCTCACCTCGACGTTATAATCTCTATCCTCTCCAGGTAATAAAAAGGGGTAAACAGCTGGTCAATAAAAAAATCCGGCTTCAGTTTTCTGACAGAAAACAGAACTTCCACAGCCCACTAAAATATCACTTATCGCATCACTATGAATCGCGCTCCTAAATGATTACTTATCCATTCCACACCAACGAATGCCCGAAGCCAACACGCGTGTGATTCTCTCGACGGATTTCAGAGGACTGAAAGCCTACGGGAAAATATCAAGCTTCGGGTCCGCCTCGACCGGGATTTCGTTGTGATGAAAATACACGCGGGAAGTGGGTGGCGTTCTCTCTCGCTCGGCCGTCTGACTCACTGCTGAGTCAAAACGAGTTAACCGGACCTTGCTCATCGCAGACTCCTAACGACACACGAGGTTTTCCGAGCCCGGCGACAAGCGATGAAAACTGCCGCCGAAAACTCAATGAGCAACGATAATTCATTCCGAAATTTGAAAGGACATTTTTCCAGTAGGTAAACCTACCGCCTTTTTGCAAGTTCATAAATTTTCTGAATTGATCCAGCTTTTTTTCTATTATTAATTGTGACACCGAAATGAATGGATGGTTTACTTATTTGATTTACGGGATAGCTAGAAGTAGGTAAGTGCGTGTATGTAGAGTTGGTATAGCAGCGTGGTAGAAAGCTCTCCCGTATAATGTTGGTGTTGTTATTTAATAATCCAAAAAAGGGGTGGGAAAGGGGGTTCCCCCTTTTTAGTTTGCTGTACCTACACAATTTGTTTCATTGTTTGACAAATTATTCTTTTCATGATTTGACATTACAGACGAATTTAGATTTTTGTTTTTTTTTCTGAAAATAGGTGTGTCGGTTATTACATGGTTTTATAGGCTCGTGTTGTGAGGTCTACTCCATAAACGGTGAGAAAATATGGAAAAATTGCTTTGCAAACTTACATATTTATAATAAACTAGCGGCTCGTCCCGGCTTCGCACGGGTGCAATAAAAACTTAAGCACAGGTGCGAATCCGGGGCGGTTCGCTAGTTATTCATAAGGTAGGAGCCGACCGCACGTTTTAGCCGCGCGGCTACCTATTTCATAGTTCATGTGCACGCCCCTCTCTGGCCACGGCGCGCGCGCGGACTTTTTTAGTATTTTGTTTAGATTGTCATTTTTATAATTCGATATAACTTTTGAATGGAATGTCTGATTTCAATAATTCAAACAGTTATCTACAGCGTATTGAAACAGTCTTGATTTGATTGATTTATTTGGATAAGGATTAATATAAAGGTATGGAATACATGATCTGATTTTGGTCGGCATTTCTATCAACTTTTAAAATGTAAAAAAGTAGTTATAACTACATAACTACAATAGTTGGATATATGGTATCGCTGACTTTTTTGTAGATATCAATATGTTCTTTAATATTGTAGAAATTATCAATAGTTTCCGCAGCGCATGCGATGAAAAACATTTTATGGCAAATTTTTTTACACCTTGGGTTCTACGAACAATGCTTTGTGTGTTCGTACCTTGGGTTACATTATTGAAGTTTTAGTAGGGATCCCTATTATTTTCTAAAATAAAATATAGCCTATGTTACTCAGGGATAATGTAGCATTCTAATGATGAAAGAATTTTTGAAATCGAACCAGTAGTTTTAGAGTTTATTCGTAACAAACAAAAATACAAACATACAAATCTTTTCTCTTTATAATATTAGTATAGATAAATAAATAAATAAATATTGCTGGACAACCCACACAGCATCATCTAGCCCCAAGGTAAGCTGCTGTTAAACAGAGCTTAAACAGAGCTGTGTTGCGGGTACTAGATGACTGATATATAGACTTAATAAAATACAATACATAGATAGATATTTTTTATTATATATAGAACACCCGGAACAAATATTTGTACATCGTACAAACATTTGACCCGAGGCGGGAATCGAACCCGCAACCTCCGCGTCGCAGGCGGACTTGCGCCCGCTGCGCCACATCGGTCGTCAAATAGTAGCAAGATAGTAATATAGAAGATTATGGTTGCATGTAGTTTTTAAAACTATCATGGTTAATAACATAATGTTCACTCTAAACGGGATGTTTACCATGATGGGAAAACTCACGTTTTATTGATTCCCGACATTTCGGCGCATATTATCATGGTAAATATCCCGTTTTTAGTTAAAATTAAGTTGCGGGTAGGTAGGTACTACGGTAGGTACTTAATGTAGGTTTTTATGTATGTGTATTCCCTAGGTCTTTAAATAAAAGTAAAACTTAAAAAGAGTACCTTTATTTAATTGTTAAGATTTGAATATAAATGTTATCCTCATAAAAATGTAATACATAAAGAATTCAATAAACAAAGCATTTTTATAAGTACCTTTTACAGGTCAGAATTTAAATTGTAAAATACTGTCATACCATTCTTTCTTATCTTTCTTTATTTCCATAATAAAATAATAAATAACAAATACATGATTGTAGGTACAATGCGTAGAAATAATTATGTGATGTATAATATAATAAATGATTACATAGTATAAAACAAAGTCTCGCTGTACGTATGCTTAGAAAAGATCTTAGCATACATAAACTACGCAACAGATATTACTGCGGTTTTCATAAATAGATAGAGTGATATATTTATAAGACGTATTATGCAGTAATAAACATTTCATTTTCATACAAAAGGACAGTAGTTTTAGGACCCGTGCGAAGCCTGGGCGGGTGATGGTTTTTTTTTTATATAGCCTATACTGTCCCACTGCTGGACAAAGGCCTCCCCTGCATCCCTCCACTTATCCCGGTCCTGTGCCATCTCCTGCCAGCCCTGGTGGAAGACCTCTAGGTCGTCACACCAGCGCTTTCTTGGTCTGCCTCAGCGTCGTTTTCCGCCTTCCGGGATCCACTTAGTTAAGACCTTAGCCCATTTATCTTCTTCCATAGTAAAATAATAAATAAGTACATAATATATTTTATAGTCAATATATTAATTGGGTCGATAGTAAAATAATAAATAAGTACATAATATATTTTATAATCATCCTTCTCTAAGTTCAAACCGAATGTTTGCTTATTTGGTAAGTAAACACATTTGATTGAACTCTTTCATTATCCTTACTATTCTAATTGGCTCGGAACAATACTATGCTAATATAAAAAAACAATATGGGTTTGACAACTGATGTGGCGCGGCGGGCGATGGTCTGCCTGCACCTACTAAACAACTATTATTAAAATATTGAGATTCACATTTTCCTTGTAGGAGTAGGTATCTTGCCTATATTTTTTCCTACACAAGTAGGTAATACATCTGATCTAGCCACTCATGTTTCTTAGTCTAATAACGTCTTACAGTTAGAAAAATCAATATTGTTAAGCCATTGAAAATAATGTCATGTTTAATAGTAAAGGCAGATTTAATTCCACACACACACACACACACCCACACCCAATTCTTAAACTAATTTGTATAATAATTATAAAGAATCATAAATAGGATTCATGGTTTTTAAATGTATACATATAAAATATAGAGTGCAAATAAGCATAGTAAATCAGTACAATAAGGTACTTATGGACGGATTTATTCAATATAATTGCAAGACAAAATAAGAGTTTAAAAATAATCAATAAAAATATCAATCAAGGTGACTTAAAAGCTTATCATATCTGGCTCAACACATTAACATTGTCATTAAATGTAGTAATGCTACCAATATGTTTAGACGCTTTTGAGCTTGTACTACAGTACACCATAATACACCTTGCATTATAGCACTGAGCATGATGATGCTTTTATGAAACTCTTATTTTGTCATAACAAAATCTACATACTAGTATTTAAGGCACAGCTCTTTCTGTCTGATATAAAACTTCTGGACACAAAACTTCAATGCAAAAGTTATGAAATTTCATTGGAACATAAATCACACTCCCAGAAATCATGTCCAGTGACCAAACCTTATACTTATTTTCAATCCTCTACCAAATAAATGTGGATAACAAAATTGCTGTTCCTACCATTGCAGATATAACAGTAAATGATGATGTTACATACATAGAGCTGTTACATTCATCAGCGGAGCAGTAACATTCCTCCCAGTAAACACCATTCTCATATACACCCCAGTTGCAGACCCCTGTCACCCCGGTCTCCGCTACAGATGCACAGCGTCTTATGACTTGTCGCCATCTCCCGTCCCCTAAAAAAAAGCAAAAAATATTTTATTAGGTTGCTATGAACAAAATTAGGAATGGATTTGCCTATTACTTTACTACCCAGGAGTACTTTATATAGCTAATGATGTACTTACAAATGAATCCTCTTGGACCCTGTTGAGTCAGCTTCATGCAAAAAGAGCCAGGCATGTGAGATTCGTCACTTCCACATTCTACTGCTATATGACTTTCTCGGTCAAATTTCTTGTAGGCACCGCACGTATCATCACCCTTGCTGTCTTGTGATGAAGCGCATTGGTAGCATCTCACACAGAAAACTGAAAATGTTTAGATAAGTTTGTAAAAACTTTTATATGCGTTTTACAGTAGGTAACCATTTAGTGAAAAGAAAACTTGTTAAAATCTTACCGGCTGGCAGCGAACACAAATATAAAAATACTAACAATTTGGTAAACATTTTGAGTAGGTAGTGAGTGATTATTCGAGCGAGACTCGAGTTTGCTTATTTTTGTGTAAGTGATGATGACTCCGTGTAAGTTAGCGTGTAAGTTCCTTGGTGATGACGAAAAATTAAAACGAACACACCCAGTCCAGCCGCAGCCACTGATATTAATCAAGCTCAATTATTATAAGCTTTGAACAAGCTTACAAAAAAATTACAAAACAAACAAACCAACTAACAAACAAACAAAGCAAAAGCAAAGCAAACAAAGCACAAAAGGGGTTTTTTTAATTTGACATTGACTGACATAGCGATCTAAAAACTATGATAAGTTACGATTGACTGACTGAATCAAGCAATATTTAGCAAGCAAGTAAAGTGTTTGTTAGAATGTTTGTTTGTTGGTTATAGAGCTAGTTAGCTTGTTTGTTTGTAGGGATGTAACGATACCACCTGGGTATCGATACTTTTACTAGATCTTTTAACGGTCACGAAATATCGATACCAACTTGTAACGATAAATTTTTCTGTCGGAAGTTTATGAGGCAAATAAAACCGCAGTATTAGGTACATGTAGTTAAGTTATTGATTGCTGAATTTGCTAAATATTGATATTACAAATTCAATTCAGATAAGTTTTGATTTCATAAAAACAAATAAACAACCGCCACACGATGAATGAATGTTGTGACAGACCGACCGGACGAAAAACACAGATATTACGTACTATACGCAACGCTGCCAACAGACCAGTAGAAAAGGTGCGTTCGCGAAACAAAAAATATATCAGTGAGTGAGTGACCGACCAACCAACCAACGACGGTACCTATTGACCGACCGATACAAGTACTTAAAGGCCTACCTATTACATTACACGATTCGTCGGCACGTTAAGCAGTGACGACAGATCGGACGTTATGTTTACACTACACGATCGCGCCTTCCTAACTCAGTTGGCAGCCGAACGTAGTTTTGGGATTGCCCTTGCTGCAATTGCGGCTGTAAACTTAAAAACAAAGAAAAAGTAAAATGTTGGATTAGGCAATGTTTACTTCCACGAAATAAAATGTGTAGAACCTTTTACACTCGTTACAGGATTTTAGAAAATATCTTTTATGGTGGCTTGATTGTCGAAACTAGACCAAACTAGAAATTTATAAAAAAAAACTAGTAGGACACAAAATCCGTTGTGTTTAAGATATTTGTTTTTGTAACCCTGATGGATGATTCTTGTGCCCTAAGTTAAATAATTTTACAATACATCCTTTTTCTTTTGAGATGTAATTTTTTGCACGCAAAAGGCTCGCTCACAACAAACGTCTCGCGCGACTGAGCGCCCTGTCTCACTAACAGCGATTACATCTGCCAATACACGTCCTAATTAGGGAGTTAGGACGGTCGATATCGGCTTAACTGCTTAACAGCGAGCGATTACACCTTCTGATTTAGACTCCCTGCTTCAAATCGTAAGTGAAGGTGATGAGTCGTGAAATGTAGTCGAGCCTTTACTTCCCGATACTACTGGTTACTCAGTCAGTTTTAAAGTATCGAGTACAAAAGTACTTGGTATCGAAAGAAAAGTATCTAAAGTACTCGTATCGTTCATCCCTATTTGTTTGATTGAGTACGAACGAATACGATCGTGCGGGCGTTGTTTTGTTTATTTTGGTTTTTCAAGATTTTATACTCTAGCTAGCACATTACTTTCAAAATGAAAATATACACGAATTTGATCGTGACTATAATTATTACTCTTACTCTGATTCCATTCGGTATGTACAATTTCATGAGCATACAAACATTACATATATCAAGAGCCGGAGTCACGCCCAAAGCATTGTTTGGGTGTGACCATTCGTTCCTCAACCCGTTTTCATTGTAAAATAATAATAATAAACTCATTCAGTCTCTTTCCCAAGGTAATCTTAATGCTAAAATAAATGTTACAGGACTATCTCTAAAGTGTTGGAACTGTCGCTCCAACAATGATCCGAAGTGTGCTGATCCTTTTGATAACAGCACAGTGCCCATTACGGACTGCGAGCAGGAAAAAGGACTTGTACACTTACCGGGAGTCAGACCTAGTATGTGTAGAAAAATCAGGCAGAAAGGTATTATATTTTGTACCTACTTTTATTAATAAGCTAGCGAACCCCAGATTCGTACGGATACAATCGTACGCATTACGTTACATTACGGCACGTTAAGCAGTCGGTCCAGGCTTTTTCAAAGTGGTTACTGACTCATACAAACGAACGGATACAATGAAAACTTGCACCCTTACGAAGAGGGAGCGGGTCTAATAAATTTGGCTTAGCCCACTGTTAATGTAGCATTCTAATGGTGAAATAATTTTGGAATTGGACCAGGTAAGAGGTTATTTGTTACTAACAAAGAATACGAAAATACAAATCTTTCCACTTTAATAATATTAAACAGATTGCAAGTCCTTTGTGAGCATAATATTTACTACTTAAGTACCTACTTATTGATAAGCCAGATAGGACTATTTAATTTGTGATACCGAACATAACATTAATTCAATTCAAATTGCAAGTTAATGTGTGGTGAACTGGCAACCAAAAAAATAATGTAATCTGAGAATTTTGATGTACCTACATAATGATAATTTTTTTGTTATTTCTTACTGTTTATATGAATGTGTACTAGTGAGACCATACTACTTTGCTGCTTACTATTTTGCGGTTCTAAAATGTACACAAAAATAATTTGATATCCTTTTGAATCTTTATTAGTTTAGTCAATAATTTCATTAATCTGGTGTCAGGTTTTATTAAAAGCATTGTGTGAAACTGCAAACTGCTATTGTCAAGTTTCACTGAGAACAGATGCAGGTAAGTCTAAGAGTAGTAGAGTTCTTTGTGCCAGGGCTCATCCGGGGAAAGACTACCACCATACCTATTTCTGCCGCCAAGCAGTAATGAGAGCATTGCTGTGTTCCGGTTTGAAGGGTATGGTTTCATGTGAAATTACAGGCACATGAGACTTTCAGGGTGGTAACACGCAAGTGATATCTATGATGTTGCATGCGTACATAGGCTACGGTAACCGCTGACCATCAAGGGGGCCGTACGCTTGGTTGCCACTTTAGTGGTATAAAAAAAAAAAAACTTTTTTTATCCACCATTTTTTTACTTTGTCTTGTGACATGCTGCTATAAAAAAAGTATACCTACTTACAACATTACTGATTTGGCACATTATCAAAACTATTCTAACAATCTCCTATTTTTCGTTTCAGTGAATGGTGAATGGCGGTACTTCAGAGACTGTGCATACTTAGGTGAAATTGGTATCCAAGGTGATGAAAGATTTTGCCTCATGAGGACTGGTACTTACAACATATTTATCGAGTACTGCACTTGTAATAGCAAGGATGGTTGTAACTCATCATTTATGTTTACACCTACACCATTAATGCTGTTTACATTGGCTGTTCTATCTTCTTCAATGAAGTTGGTATTGTAAGAATGAGAATCTTCACCCTTATTCATGAATGGCTGGCCAAGTATTGTGTTTCTTTGTCATTCATACACAAAGATGATAATAGATTTGTAAGACATATTTACTTATCAGAGGTTTAAAGTACGTTTATGAATAAGGCTCTTAATCTGTAGGTCAACCATGAAACACATTTTTGAAGTGAAATTAATGAATGGTTCCCTTTAGTAAGTGAACCATGAAGTTTGTTTCGGCCTGACCCTAGCGGTCGAAAAGGTTCATAGTTTGCCTATATCATCCAAAAACCTGACAATCTATCTCTGGTCTAGTTCTGTACCGTAGGTTAAACCATACTGGTCAACCCAATGCTTTCACATTTAGTTATTAAGAGTAAAACATGCTGCATTTAATGAATCTCAAGCTTCTTTTAAAAAACAAATATATATGTATTTATTTTGTGTACTAGAATAGCATTTCAGTAGTTATGATTACAATCAGTGAATTAACTATAAAATAAAATTATGGCGCTAATTATTGCGTATAAAAGTAAGTAAAAAAATGAAGACAATGCTTGACTGTTATACCTTGACATTTTAATAATAGTTTTATTATTATTTTGACATGGACGTTTTTTAGTACCTACCTGTTTTCAGGTAATTAAGTAATAATAAACATTGTTTGATAGAATCAGACATGTTTTAGTGTTCCATGACATGTGACGATGTCCGACTCGCACTTGGCTACTTGGCTCAATAACAACAAATACATATTAATAATGTTTCCTGCTTGTGTAGTACCATTTTTTGTAAGTTTTTTAGGTATAGATACTACATAAGACTGAATGTATCCGTCCATATAATATGCCCTATAATTTTGTTATAAGTAATATATATAAGTAATATTAATTTTACCTAAGTATATAATTATTGTACAATGGCATCAATTATTTTGAATATAATGTAATTTTTTTAAACAAAGTGGTGTTGTACTTATACTAAAGTAAGTAAGTATTTAGTCTGATAAGTCTATCATTCAAATGTCAAAGTACCTACCTACTAGGTAATTTTTACACGATTGGATTCGTATTGTATTATACTTACACAATTACTTGTACGCCCAGCGTGTAAGACCGTTTGATATTACCACAGAACTCGGATTACGTAGCAAGCAGACCTACGTCCAGCAGTGGACGTCTATCAGCTGATATGATGATGATATGATGATAATAATAATAAATAATAAATAATGCTGGACAATCCACGCAGCATCATCTAGCCCCAAGATAAGCTACTGTTTAAACAGAGCTGTGTTATGGTACTAGATGACTGATATATACTTAATACAATACAATACATAGATAGATATTTTTTATTATATATAGAAAATACCCAGAACACCCGGAACAAATATTTGTAGATCAAGATTCAAGATTCAAGATATTTATTTGCACAAATAAGTGTTACAAAAGGTCTTAAAAGTAATATGGCACTTAGAACTTATTTAGACACTTAGATCGTATAAACATTTGACCCGAAGCAGGAATCGAACCCGCAACCTCCGCGTCGCAGGCAGACCTGCGCCCGCTGCGCCACATCGGTCGTCATTGATGATAATACGTAAGACAAGGTGGTATGCATGGTTAGTTTGAATAATAATAAGTTTTACTATTCTTATATTTTTTTTGTTTTACTAATAATGAAAAACAACAATATATAAACGGTGTATATACCCGACTAATTAATATCCTGTCAGCAAATTCTTACAATACTTCGAGGGTCGAGAAGTTTATTTTGTACGTACTCCTACGTGTACGCAAGTACGTAAGTAAAATCGTACGCAATAGTATTCTCATGTGCGCGCAGCGCAGCCCTATGGTCCAAAGCTCTATGAAAGGGTAGAAATAAAATAAAACAGTATCTCTGTGAAATATTTATTATAAAACTCAACATTAGCTCCAGAATATAGACATTTTGTTACAACATTGAGATTCTTTGTGATTGTAAATGCATATAAATTATATTTTATGCAAAAGCACTTTGTAAGGCACGATTTGTTAAAAAACCTGTTTATTAGCAACCAGTTTTAAAAAGCTGTTTGGTTTGGCTACAACGCAATATGTAGGTAGGTAATATAAATAGATAGGTAAGTGTAGGTTATTATTTACAGACAGATATTCCTTAACCAGCAAGTGAATATAAATACATTTCAAATGGTAAAAAAGGAAAGAGTATAGTTCTCACAACGGATCTCGGCCGTCGTGAAATTAGCCGTTTCGATGCGCAATGGAGCTTTTTAAAACTAAATTGTCTTTGCGCATCACAAACGGCTAACTTCACGGAAGCCTAGATCCGCTGTGCGAACTATACCTACCTATTAGAATAAGTAAAGTGATAGAACAGATTGTGCAAAAGTAAAGTCAAAAAAAATGTTGATGTTAGTCTGTAAATTTCTACGTATTATAATAGTTAAAGGTACTTATCTAATATAAATTTTAGCGTACAAATACTCTGATATTTTAATGCTATTCATCGAAATAAGCACAGTGCCACAAACAGTTCAGGTGGTGGTTTTTACCACCGCGAGAGAAATGTGTGCCACTGTAGCTTCACATTACATACAAATAATTCTTATTTCGATGGCCTATGAAACTTGGTAAACTGTATCGCGGTGGGCACTCCGGGATAATTATCATAGTCCCACATTCATAACTTTTGTACTTATTGACGTATTGAAGAAACGAATCGTTTTACCTCAAAAATCCTAAACCTTGCGATAAATAAGAGTGATGGGCGCGCACAAGATGTATTTTGACTCATTATAGAGGTTATCTTTGTTTTACATTCTACTGTAGGTAATAACACAAGCGATTTACCTAATACAATGCCTGTGTGCCCTACTCGTTTTATACATTTTATTTTAGAGCACTATTTAGAACTAAACAATAACATTTTCAAACAGCAATAATAGATTAAATATTTCCTTTATGGTAGGTAATTTCTCTAAAGGAAATTTCTATAAAATGTTTAATTCTCGAAACGATTTAGCTCATCGTAATCGGGCATGTCTACATAAACACGTGTATCTACATTGCTAAGAAGAAAGTAGCACATTGGTGTCGTAATGTCCTACTAAAGCGTAGTTATGTAAGCGGACATGTCACTTTCGCCGGTTATTTTCGATCTTAACACTTTCGGACTGAGTCTTGAATTGGAGATTGATTCGTTTCTTCATACTTACCTTACTATAACTAAAACTCGTTAAAATTATAAGGCATGGAAACCGAGTTCATTCAAATACTACTAATAAATATCTAGACAGGTACAGAGCTCAAGAACTGTTTATAAATCTACCTTCTATCATCTATGTGTGTGAACAGCGCTAGTGACGTGACTTGAATGTATTAAAATATTTGCCGTGTGTGAGGAAGTATTTTTAGTGCTGATAACTCTAGACGATCTCTGAGAAACAAACTCAAGACACGTTTCATACTTACAATGTAGATTGTTCGTTCTATATTCCCTCTATTGTTGTGTTTTTTATGGCCCGTCAATCAATGATAAGAAATCTAGACTGTTAGTTAGACAAAGCGTTCACTTCGCTTTAACCTGAGCTTTATTCTTAAAACTGGGCCCTTAGCCTGTTTTAACCTATGCCTTATAATTTTCGTATAATCTACTTGAAGAGCAGAATGCTCAAAGGCGCGATGATCAAAGCTAAAGTCTTGCCGATAGTAGCGGCACCGTTGCACGCGTCGTATTCGCAGGTTTCGCAGAACGACGTGACTTCGTTGACTCCATTGCTGGAGGTTGGACAGGAACTGGTGTAGTCGTCCTGACGCTTCCATGTGCATCCACGGGTGATGACCAACTGACCGTTGACTGAAAGAGACAAGTTGTTGGAATAAGAAAGAAAGTATTTCTGTTGACATGTGCGAAGTTTCCTAGACGTGATTACCTAAAACTTTTATATTATTATAGTGTGAACGAGAACAAGAACCACACCACGGGTTACGAACGAGGAATTGGTTTGTGGCTAAAGCATGTTTCTTTACACGAGTTGAGTTGTTAGAAATGATCTCTCAGGCAGGAGTTAGTCTCTAATTAGTTCACGCGACCTACTTGTAACCTGCGACCTGTATAAGGAGAGGTCTAATCTCACTAAATGTGGTGTCATCCATCGCGCACAGTTTTTAGAGCTCTTCAGCTTTTTGTGTTGTTATTTTTTCCTTTCGCAAGATAGGAGTCATGAAGAGGCCTAGGTATGTACCAACATAATTATACCTAATATGTACTTACTTATATTGCGATTTCACTCTACTTACCTACCTATTAGCACAGGTTTGCGTTAGTTACAGTGCTTGTGTATTAAGATAAGCCGTCATCATGGCGCCCTTTGGGGGTAGGCCTATGTCCAGCTGTTAACGTCTATCGGCTGATAATGATGATGATTAAGATAGCATCTGATAAGTAGATTCAAACAAAAAACAGTAATTCAGTGAACTGAAACAGCGCGATGGGTCAGTAGTTACCTACTTGGTATTTAATTATAATTAGAGTTGATTCGTCAGAACAATAGAATTGGAAGGACAAACATCTTCACCTAGGTCTAATTGCAGGTTTGACATTGAGGTTTATACCTAGTAGGTAAGTTTACTTATCTACCTACGCAGCATTTGAATGCGCGGATCGTTGTTTATTTTATTCTCAAAGAAGCTTATTCATTTTACTAGTAGGTACCTACTACCTATAACTTACGTAAGCAAGTATTGCAATAAATGGCAGGTAGAAATTACAAATTTTATACCGCAATTGGAAACTTAACTAAGGTGAATGAAACCACCATGGTTTTAATTGCAATGCAACGAAAGCAACAGGATTCACGGTGAAATCGTCCATTTGTCCGGTCTATCATTTGCGCAGTCGACCGGACTAAAATGCATTATTTGCGATTTACATGATAGGACCAGAGACCAGAGTACTAAGTCCTTACTAACTGTATAATACATACAATGAATAAAAATAGTAAGAAGCTAGGTACCCAGTAACCTGTTCTTAGTGCTAGATAAAAGTACATTTAGATATGTTTGACTATGATAGGTACTTACTGATAACGTCTCTGCCCCGGTAGGTTCCTATGTGTTATTATTTCGAAATAGCAGTCTAACAATCTCTGGGTCTCATGCTCGATAGGCCTACCTAATGTACCTACCTACGTAAATCTTTATGTCGATGAATCGTACGCTCTTTTTAGCACACTTACTGTATTTCTTCTGCTTCTTGCAGGCGGATTTAGAAGACGTCAGGTAAGGGTAAGTCGCGCCAGTGTTCGCGTCGCAGTTCTCCAGCCGGTATGCGTAGGAGTTGTCGTAGTTTCCTGCGTGGAAGGGGTCGTTGCAGAGTGGGTTCAGGTCTGAAGAGCATGTCCAACAGCGCACTGGTTCACCTGTAAAGAAAGGAAACTTGAATGATTCAGCTGCTGGATTTAAAAAGTTAGAATTGTTTCGTCAAGTTCGGATAGGGTCAATCCGCCATCTAGATTGTGTTCGATGGTTCTAATTCTGAATGTCTGGGTTCTAATCGAAGTTAAAACGATTGAGCATAACGAAGAACAAATAAGTCCTTGAGCATAACCAATCGTGTGTAGTGGAAAATTATATGGCTTTGTCTGCCGTCATGTAATATGTCATGTAGGTACCATAGGTATTGGATGCATGGTTGTCACTGCCAATCCTTGAAACTATAACTGTGTCGTCATTCAAATTCCTACAAATCTCGCGGTCTCAGTCTGGTCACAGATCAGATAGGTATAGCACTACGTACAGAATGGCCACTCCCTACCTCCCACCGGTTTTACGTACCCCACCCCGGTCGCGACTTCGCAAGTTCGCCTGCACCTTCCGCCGGCACTGAAGCTCAGGGCTATTTAGGCACGCATACATTTTATTGAGAGTGTTCGGGGTGTAAGAGTAGGTATAGTTCTCACGGCGGATCTCGGCCGTCGTGAAATTAGCCGTTTCGATGCGCAATAGAGCTTTTTCAAACTAAATTGTCTTTGCGCATCACAAACGGCTAACTTCACGGAAGCCTAGATCCGCTGTGCGAACTATACCTATTGTTTTTTAATTAACCTCTCAACTGGTCTCACTCTCAACCGTGGTGTTGGTTTGTCGGTTGTGCATGGCAGAACATTCGAGCACAATATTCTCTACGTACCTACCTATAAGTATAATTATGTGGCGCCCACGCGAACTGTTTGGCGGAAAGTATACTTCATTGGTACCAATTTTGTGGTTTATAAAACCATCCGCTAGTGAAACGATTAGATTCGAGTTTTTACACAAAATTGAATTCAAGGTCATTCCTCGATGCCTAGGTATAGGTACTACCAGTGCTACTCAACCGTGAACTCACGTGCTTTGGCTTTGTTACAATCACTGCATCACAACATCAATTCTCTATCGTCGAGATAACCTTCGAATTATTCCGGTAACGGTTGACGACCTCGGTGGCGAGTGCCGAATTGAGAAGCGAAAGCTTGCGGGTTCGATTCTCACTGCGGAACAATGTTTACGCGATTTGCAAATATTTGTACCGGGTTGTTTTGTGGTGTACGTAGTACTCTAGTTTCTAATACTCTACTGATTGAGTCATGCATGACACAGGGAATGGTCAAGAGACTGTTGGGATAGCGTTGACACGGTGCACGTGACATGCCTAGGCTAAACCACTTGCATTGGGTATCACGCTTCAGAGTGCTTAGCACGAAAATCTCGTTTGACAATCGTTAACGAAAACGTATCGTCCAGCTGTCAATTTGTATGGAATTTTGGTAGTTCATTTACCGCACTAAAGAGGCGCTGTTAAAAATTCCATACAAATTGACAGCTGGACGATACGTTTACATTAACGATTGTCAAACGAGTTTTTCGTGCTAAGCGCCCAGGTAGTTGTGCGCCATGTGCGCGTAGCCTGCGCTTGTGACTTGCACCATATCTACGCAGCTTTATAACATTGGACCAATCTTGGAGGCTATAAAAACTTAATAGCATCTTCGCAAGGCCCTTTAGGCTGATCTGGAGAATTACTGTAGCTTGCCTACATTGATACGGTGTGGTGACCATTGACAAAGGTAGCTTTTTCTGATGGCTGTATTTGTGACGAGGAGTCACGCATAGTGACGATTTGTGAATAATAATGCGTTTTTTTTTATTTACTGTTGTAGAAACCTTTATACTATTATATCCGTCCCGGCTTCGCACGAGTGCAAATTCAAAGTATTACATAATCAATCATAAATAATATTCAAATTGGTTATTCTGTTTAATAGGCAAAATGGTCCGGTAAAAGATTTACAGCAAATTTTTGAATTTTTGATAGTTAACCTTGTGTTAAATTTTATTTATTTTCGGAAATATCTCTATTTTTTTTATACAGCTAATGTTACTCGCTGATAATGACGGTTTTCTATCTAGAGATAATTTTTTTGGTATCGTCTTGTTTTTGAGTATACAGTCGTCTATTTTCGAGTAGGTTACCTAAAATTTCGAGCCCGTGCGTGACACCGACCAACCTTTTTCCATAGCCGTTTAGATTTTACACTCAGAGTATTTTTATTTTTCATTTCGCTGTAGCTTGGAGCCGCGATGGTCATGTTGGTACCATGATGGCCACCGGCATGGTATGCGGCACGCACGGCGGCACTCGAGCGAAACAGCGTAGGTTTCTACTGACTGAGCTAGAGCAATAATTTGAAAGATTCTTCTTGGTTTTATGTATACCTAACCTAGGTACCTAACCTACTTCGAAAACTTTTGCATTTTCGTGAAATATAATTATACTAACTTAATTAGGTATTTAACGAAAAAGCAAAAACGAACCTCTACGGGGTACTTCTATATCTACTATTGAAATGTAGGCAGAAGATTTTGTAGTTCAGG
Source organism: Colostygia pectinataria (assembly GCA_951394395.1). Classification (NCBI taxonomy): domain Eukaryota; kingdom Metazoa; phylum Arthropoda; class Insecta; order Lepidoptera; family Geometridae; genus Colostygia; species Colostygia pectinataria. Next base: position 7,264,486 of record OX596363.1, read on the forward strand.
TAGATAAAGGTACTTACATAAATAAATATTTTGTATTACTCTAGTAGATATAGGTATTACTTAAGAAGGTAGGTATAAATATATAAATGTACCTATTACATACTAATAACTATAGTAGTAGTAGTACATAGGTATGTAAGTAGTACCTATTAGTGTTCGTGTAACCTTCAGCTCACTTAGCTACCTTAGATGGAGCAGGTTTACCTCATGCTAGAATTGGTATGCATGCACTTACATAGGTGAAAATGAAAAATGAAATGAAAAAAGTGTTTATTACTGCATAATACATCATAAAAGGAACAACATACAACTAGGTATGTACAACAATGGGATATCCAAAACTATAGTATGTATACATACAGAAACTGTTACAAAAATAGGGTGATGTCTTATGATCCCCACACTAGGCTAAGCCTGAATCGTGGGAACCTACGTACGATTATTTAGTTTACGGTAACTATTACCTAGTCTGACATTAGTAGAATTTCTATTGATTTTATATAATGTATGACTTTATATAATGACTAAATTATTTCTAAAGTAGTAAGTATAAGAGTTTATATAATGACAAATAGGTGAGTAGATTTAATAAGTTAAAAATTAAGTATGCATCCATCTATCTATATTGATACTTATATACCTTTTTCTTTAATAAGTTTTTAGTGGGTATCACCTCCAAAAAACATGTTTTCTGTTCTATCATAGCTAAGTGTCAAGAAGGTACCTACCTACTATGTAGTTATGTACGTAAAATAATTGTAAATAAGTAAATAAATAATTGGCGGGCATTTTTTATACAGCGCCATCTAGCAACAAACTAAGCAAAGCTTGTATTTACTATGGGTTATAATACCAACCGATACAATATTTTTTTTTGTAAGTAAATAAGTAAATATATACATACGTAAGATTATAATATCCCAAAAATTATTTCACCTCAGGCGGGATTTGAACCCGCAACCACCGCTTGAGGCAAAATATTTTTTGGGATAGGTACTAGAATCTTTAGTAGGTATAGGTATTACGTAGTACTAATATCTGTTCTGTGGTATTACCATGGTATGATGGTAGTGATGGTTAACTATAAAAACAAAAATAATCAAATACATACTTACCTACCTAACTATAAAAGTAAAGTAGGTATAATATTATATATCACGCTAATATTGTAAATAGGAAAGTTTGAATGTTTAAATTCCCTAAATCCCCTCTATAGAAGATTTTCAAAGTGGTTTTTGAATAAAACGCTGTTGCACCCTTAGAATATAGTTGCACCCAAAGCGCTTTCAAGTTCTGCGTGGCACTGCCTGCACTGAGCTCGTCTCACCGAGCCAAAGTTATTATCACCCACTAATTTCCCTTACTATATACTATAAGTCAGTGTCAGTAAAGTGGTCCTTCTAATCACACAGATCTCAATCACACTAATACACAGTTTTTAACTTTGATAGCAGATAAAGGTGGCATTAATTATGTACTCTGGTACCTGCATCAATTACTCAGTAAATGAGTCAGTTCACGATGTGTCATTTTATTATGTGCTTATGAATTGCCCTACCTACGATGAATTAACTATAAAGCAGTCTGTGGTCTCACGTAGGTACCTTCCCACTTAACAATTGTTTCGAACTACTTATGTACCTGCATACCTACATACTCATAGACAAACACGTGATTTCTATAGAGGCCCAATCTACCTATATCAAGTTCTCAATTCACGTTGTGAGTCGAAGTGACTTAGGATGACACTGACAATAAAGTTTTTCAAAATTTGTGGTCCACGAGGCCACTACGACGCATGTGTACCAACTGGTTGGCATATTGGCTCAAATGCTTGCGTAGTTTCATCAAAAATACCTACAAACAAAATAATAATAGGTAGGTGTAGAAATAAGCAAACATTTGAGCAAATATTTGGTGGGTTATATGAAGGTACCTAATACCTAATACCAAGTGAAGTGCCAGCAATAAGTGAACTTGTAAACAAATAATAATAATTATTTATATAAAATAAAAAAAAATCTACGGCCTTAACACGCCCTAATTTTTTTTTTATACCACTAAAGAGGCAACCAAGCGTAAGGACCACTTGATGGTTAGCGGTTACCGTAGCCTATGTACGCATGCAACATCATAGATCATGTGCCTGTAATTTCACCGGAAACCATACCCTTCGAACCGGAACACAGCAATGCGAGCATTACTGCTTGGCGGCAGAAATAGATATGGTGGTAGTCCTTCCCCGGATGAGCTCTATCACAAGGAACTCTAATACTCTTGTGTAGGTACATTACTCCACAACAATATACTACGATGAGGTCTTAAAATTTGTCTGAATTCAATTATTCACTAACTTGATTTCTTCTCCTTGGTTTTTAGATGGTTTTTATAACAATACATAAAGTTGTATGACCTTCGCAGTCATGCCGTGCAAAAGTACAATACCGTGGAATAATTTCAATAAAAAAAAGCTAAATATTGTTGTCTTTATGACTTCCGACTGGTTCTAACCTCGATTTTTCTACCTTTTACCTAAAAATATATATATAGGTGGATGCGATTTATTTATAAATAAATAAATTTCATTTCCTTGAACATGACTTTTTTATCTAAACAATTTTAGTTCTGGAGATAAAATCAGTTTATAAAAACATTTCGTTGTCTAAGAGACCATTGCATCGGCTTGGAGATAAAATACGCAAAGGTTTTTATTAAAGAACTATTATAAATAAGTAAACATAGAGTAGGTACTGTTATGGTGATAAGATAACTTTCACTAAAAACGGGATATTATTTACCATGATTTGTGAGTTTTATGGATTCCTGATATTTCGGCGCAGTTTACATGCACCATGATCACGGGAGAACTCATAGCAATAAAAACTTATCCATCTTTTCTTATATATTATAAAAATGAATTGCTGTGCGCTATGCTCACTAAAACTCGACAAAGGCTGGAATGATTTGGCTAATTTTGGTCTTGAAATGCTCAGCTAGTATTTATTTATCCTAAGTTTACTTAATTACTAAAGATTTAACCCATAGATCAACTTTTAAACATCTTCTGTTAGAATATTATAAAAGTCAAACAAGCTTTAAGTTTTAGAAGGTCGATACTATGCCCTTAAGAAGGGCCCCCTTCTAATATAGGTAGGTACTTAATTGCGAAACCCATGTTCTGTGGTGGCGTAAACCGGCCCAAGCGAAGCCTTACAATCTCAATTGCTGTCCTTGTTGCACTCGTAGTAACGCCTATTTCTTTTTTAAAAGATCATCTTCCTTTTCATCATCCAAGTTTTTAGGCACGACACGAGTTAATGAAGTCGTATAAGTAGACCTTTGTTCTTGAGTTCAGCTAGGTACTTACTTATACTTACAAACATTCGCTGACATAAATGTTATGCATAGTAAATTGCTGAGTAGGATTACTTATAGGTACCTATCAGTCACAGAAAGTATCATTATTTATAGAAGTAGGTAATTATTTATTTTTGTTGGGTATCATTATCCAAATTACCATAATCTATATTCCCTAAAAACAACAACTTATGGGTAAAATATTGGTAGGGTGTGTCCCGTAGCATGACATTGACCAACTAATATATAACACGAAGTTTTCACTGTCCTTTATTTTGGGTTCAGAAACCAAAATAATGACAACATAAAACACAATAAGTAGGTCTAAGCAACCTACACTGACCCAGTTTTTATTAGGTACATCCCTGCATAAATATCAGGATATTACCATGGTACAATAATATACTTGATCTTGATGTTACCTTTCGTTCGGAACTTTGTGTGAATTGGTATAGGTATAGGTTTTCTTTTGTTTATGACTCTTAAAAATCGGCTGCCGCGTCATATTTAGGTGTGCGTTACATTGTTATGTATATTTCAGGAATGGTATGTTTCAAAATTAGTCTATAGTTTAAATTGCAAATTGAAACAAACTTGAAATCGTAAATTTATAAAATGTGGTTAATTGTTTGTATTTTATATTATAACATTGAGATTGCCGAATAGATCGCTTTTTGCCGATTATATCCAACAGTTTGTACCACGGGTAGGTAAATGATGCAAAAAAGGACAAAAAGAAATCTGTCAGCCGTCAGCACCCTTCCTATGTGAAATAGACTATAATGTAATAGGATATTTTTTATGTAACTGGACAGACTACATCCTAAGCACACTCCCTGGGTATCCTGTAGGCATTGTTTACAACTACCGAGGTCTATCATACAAGGGTTAGTGGGTCACGAGTCGACCTGAAGAAGGGTAATTTGTAATGCGGAAGCTTTAACACCCTTAATGGTTGTATGATTGTGTGGTGTTTATTGACAAGCTAGCTTTTACCAGAGGCTTTGATGGCATTGTACCTAACCTACTTGAATAAAAATTAGTCTGGGTCTATAACCTAAAATAAAAATATATCTAAATTGTGAGTGAAAAGAGCTCATCATTTCATACTAACCTACTAAGATAAAAAAAATTAAAAAAAAAATGTTTATTGGAATTTCGTATCTCAACCGGAAAAGGTAGTAGAGTCTAAGAGTAGTAGAGTTCTTTGTGATAGAGCTCGTCCGGGGAAGGACTACCATCATACCTATTTCTGCCGCCAAGCAATAATGCTCGCATTGCTGCATCGAAGGGTATGGTTTCCGTTGAAATTACAGGCACATGAGACTTACCATCTAAGGTCTCAGGGTGGTAACACGCAAGTGATATCTATGATGTTGCATGCGTACATAGGCTACGGTAACCGCTGACCATCAAGTGGGCCGTACGCTTGGTTACCACTTTAGTAGTATTTTTTTTCCGTATTATTAAACGCACTCTACCATGTAGGTTAGAACTAAATAAAATTCAGTTAACTGCACGCGTGACCTTACCATGCCCAATGGTAAACGTCTGTTTACTGTGACACACATACCGTTTCATCGCGACCTACCAGCCCTATTGCGTAATGAATAAGGTTCAAAACAGGCATGAATTAATGGTGATGTCAGAGTCAGATTAACTACCTACTATCACGCATCAACGTCCAAAAGATTTGATGTCGTTTACTTCAGAAAATTGGGGATGTGCCAACCGTATTTGAAAATGATTACGTAAATGTTCTAATATGATGTTACACCGAATTAATAATTTTGGCATTATGACACCATCATTTTCTGTGCGCTGCTATCATGGAACTAATTGTACTACCGTACAACTAACTTATAAATTCCTTGGTTGCGATAGAAGGATTTTTAATAAGGCCTTGTCAATTATAAGACGCGATAGTGCTAGTCTTAGCCAAGAAAAGTCTAGCGTCAACCTAGCGCCTAGCGCGGCTAGCTTTATTTTATTGCGCACAAAAGCACATGAATAAATAAGTAACTTATAGTAGTTTGTTATAAACAAAAGTCTATCGCCCTTACGATGATGTTGACGCTAGCTTTTTTTGAGGATTCTTTTTCCTTTTTATTTAGTTAGGCACACATAGACGTACTAACCACAGAATATAAATGGATTCCTACTACGTGTTTATTTTTTGTATTCAAACACTGTCAGAGCACACGGCCATTAATCACACACATTCAATTTAAAACAACAATGAAAGCGATGTGGTGCGTATCACAAGTACAACTTAAGTTATACGTATACAATGTAGAGGTACCAACCAACCACTACTAGGTACTAGTAGGTACTTAGGTGTTATACCTCCTAGAACGAGACCTAAGTCATCTTCTCATTCCGTTACAAATTTAAACAAGTTGCATTTAACCATAAAAAACAAAAATACCTATGTAGGAAGGTAGGTACCTAAAAAGATTTATTATTATGTAATTACTGTTAACTTGATTTACATGCTCCTTTGTTTCCGTTTTAAAGATCTTTTAAAAAAATGATTTTACCCACAATCATAAAATAAATTAACTTGAAAACTATTTTTAGCACCAGATTACGATCTACTTCAAAATCTGTTTCATTGTTTATTTTTGCAAATATTTGTCTTGTTTCTTATATTTTTAACTTCAAACAAGGTAATTTCGTGATTCTTACTGTTCTCCCTTTACCTACCTAAACTAAAACAAACCCTTATTATATTGAGTTATTTATATCATCATCATGACAGCCTTCTAATGTTCCCACTGCTGAGACACTGGCCTACTCTCAGGCGAGAGTGATTATTTATATACCTTGTTACAAATACAACAATCTTTATAAAAGCATGTTATTTCATTTATAAACATGCTGACAATCAACTAGTTTAACTAAACGTATGATAAAAATAATTACAAAAATATTCATTATTTATTACTGTGTCACAAATTCACAATTAAAACTAAGCGCATAAAAACGATAAACGACCAAAACGAAGGGCAATTGAACCATCAGATAATGTTGAAAAGACCAATTTAGGCTCTTCCTGTTATACCCTCCTCTCCATGATGGACACCTAATGTTCATTTCTTATCTCTTTATGATCAGCCATCAATGTTCCTGCTAGGTCTACACTCGAGTTGTTAATTGGTGTATTTATGGTACATATTCGTCGTTTTAGCTTTTGGTTTCCATAAGGTGTTTTCTTTCCCTGTTTGAGTGCGTCCTTATTTACCCAATGAAAAGAATTGCAAACGGATTTTACTGATCGAAAGAACTTACCTACTAATATTATATAGAGAAAAGATTTGTAATCTGGTTATTATATATTGTTATTTATTAAAATGCTACATTATCCCTGAGTAACATAGGCTATATTTATTACTAGCGACCCGCCCCGGCTTCGCACGGGTGCTTAAGATTTCATTGCACCCGTGCGAAGCCGGGGCAGGTCGCTAGTGTTCCTAAAAGACATTGCTGACAATTATAATTTTTCAGTTCTACCCTCTACGCTACGGTCTTCTTACCATTAGATCTATAGGTAAATATTTAAACCACTAGGTTAAATTGGACCATACTCAAAATATAAGCATTATTCTACGACGACCAATGTGGCGCGGTGGGCGAAGGTCCGCCTGCGACGCAGAGGTTGCGGGTTCGATTCCCGTCTTGGGACAAATGTTTGTAGGATCTGCAAATATTTGTTCCGGGTGTTCTGGGTGTTTTCTATGTATAATAAAAAAAATATATCTATCTATGTATTGTATTGTATTAAATATATATCAGTCATCTAGTACCCATAATACAGCTCTGTTTAACAGCAGCTTACCTTGGGGATAGATGATGCTGTGTGGATTGTCCAGCATTATTTATTTATATTTATTTATTTATATTTATTCTCCGAATAATGTAATAGTAGTTATTCGACGGACAGTTCAGTTCAGACAGACGAATCTAACCTTTTTAGATCAATAGGAAATGATCCTAAGAGTAGTAGAGTTCTTTGTGATAGAGCTCGTCCGGGGAAGAACTACCACCATACCCATTTCTGCCGCCAAGCAGTAATGCTCGCATTGCTGTGTTCCGGTTTGAAGGGTATAGTTTCCGGTGAAATTACAGGCACATGAGACTTTCCATCTAACGTCTCAGGGTAGTAACACGCAAGTGATATCTATGATGTTGCATGCGTACATAGGCTACGGTAACCGCTGACCATCAAGTTGGCCGTACGCTTGGATGCCACTTTAGTGGTATAAAAAAAAATCTTTGGAGAATGTCTTGTTCTGGAGAATGTCGTATCGTATGTCGTAATACGAAATATCTCCCGTGACTCATTGGCCACGTTGACCTCAGTTGATAGAGGGGTCAGGTCAGGGTTCCAGTAATGAGACATAAATCTACTTGGATCTATTACAGTGCAGTGTAATGAAATTAACTAGCAGTCTGATTACAGTTAAGTGCTTTTATTTTAATAGTACGTTAATACAAAAAGATAAAAATGTGTAAGTAATACACTACACCTACTATTATTTATTTTTGCTAAGTATTCAGTTTTGTGTAATAAGAGAATTTGTCTGACCTGAAGATTTATATTTATATAACATTTTGTAAACCTGTTTTAGATTCTATCAAAGTTTCAAAAAGCTTTTTCAAAAAATAACTGTCGATTTTTACCAAAGAATAATATTTTTCATTTAAAAACGAGTTAGTTTACATAATTTTTTACCGGATCGGTGAAAAGGTCACGGCAACACCGAACATGGGAAGTCGTTGCTTTCTAGTCAACCTTTTTTTTAATACAAAAACCTTTTTGGCCACAACCTATGCTCGGTCATCATCATACCCGGTTTTGACTAAATTCCGAGAGTCTTCATCAAGAAAAGTGACACTTTGCTTCGCAATATACCCGTAAGTATTTGAATACTCCCGAATTTTAAATGATTTGTATAGTTCTAATTTAATAAAACCCTAGCCTTGAAAATATTTCTTCAACTAAGTACATTTAAAACTATTACCTAAACAATCTTGAAACTATACTGTAAAATGTTGCAAATTTTATAGTGATTCCAGTCTAATTAACAATGTGCTTGACATTTATTTTGTTGTACTAAAAATTATCAAACCCTCTAACATAATTTCCGACTTAACTTAATTTTGCTAAGTGGTATTTCGTTAAATGATAGTCATCCTTTTATCATTACGGAACGCAAATACGTAAAGAATAGCATGAATACCGGCGTAATATAAATCAATGGTGTGATTTGCCACCATTGAAGTCACAATGATGGCCATCGACTCGAGGGGTCATGGCTTTTTATTGAATACAATCTCTGATTATGCGGGCTTTGATCAGTTTATAAAGGAATTTATTTGTGAGATTAAGTACGTTTACTTGATAAGAACCTAAATAAAATACCTACTCAAAATTGACAATGTTCAGAAAAAAAAACTAAATGATTGGCTAAAAACAACAAAGTACATTTTATAATATATTATTTTAACGTAGGTAACTGTGATAATAATAATTATTAAAACATAGACGTAAAATAATTAATATACATGTTGGTATGCGCATATCCAAAATAAACATTTTCTTAACTGAAGTAACTGAAATTAATTTTTTTTCAACACACTTGCTTATAAAGTGGTCATCGCAATTAGGCACAGAATGACACCCATAATCAAACTATGACTTTTTCATTGCTATAACTCACTAGTGAGTTACAGATTTTTCTTTTGTTATATTATTAAGAGTTTTTTTTTGTTATTTTATTCACAAGTGTGTTGAAAAACGTCGTATGATACACGTGTGTATTGATGATTACCGTCCTCGGGTATCTTAAGACCCTCGCCTACGGCTCGGGTCTCAATGGCGCCTCAGCGGTAATCACCAATGTTACACACTAGTACCATAATGTACTATTTTTATTTAGTTTACCCATTCAGTATATTTTTATAGCGGATTCCAAATATGATTTTAGAGAGTCACAGCTTTACTTCTATTACCGCTGACTTCACAGATAGGTACGAGTAGCTACCTACGTGCTTACCTAATAGAAAAGGGCTTATGTGTGTCAGAACGCGATAAGGTAAAAGTGAAAGTGGAGCCATTCAATATTGCTATTTGAGTTTGCGCAACTTTTTCTGCTACGAAATATTTGTCTTCTGCCATGGACACGTTTAGATAATAAAAAGAAAGGCTGGAAAGTATTGTATAAATTAACTATAATATTATTTTGAAGTATAACAAGCGACAGCGTTACCGAAATCTCCGAATGTTAATGATTAAAAAAGCGTTGGAACTGCCGTAAATTTTCCTAGCTTGTAAGACGTTTCAAAGTAATCCTTGTGATTCAAATAAATAAAGCACTTTTGATTTTGATTTTTGATTGAAAAAATATCTTTGCTTCCTATTTAACCTTATTATGCTTAAAAGACTACCATACAATTTGCGACGCGTGGGTAAATCCACTCGTGATACGGGATAATATGGTAATAGCCTCTGATGGGACCAAATTGATAAATTGAGTCGCAACTGTGCACTTAGGGTTTGCATACTTAATTCTTAGTTTCCATTAAACTGTGGCCGTTCTATCCGCTCCCCGTATCGGTTTTTTTAGCTAGAGATAGTGCAATCTCAATACATACACTGTTAAAACCGTCTGAAATAGATGTAGGGGCCAATGATAATTAAATTTATTATGGTGGATACCAAAGAAGATTATGAATTTTATTGAGATCCTATTCAGTATAGTATTAACTTTTAAAAGTATGATGGTTTCATAATTTTAGTTTAAAATGTTGATGACATGATATTTACTAAATTGTGAGTTTTATTATTTTTCCAATTCTGGCATCATATATTTTGTTGAATAACAAAATAATAAAAAAACATGACCAACCAAGTAGATGATTTCAAGGCATCGTTTGCAAATACCTACTCGATGGTAAGAAAAACTGGTAGAGCAGGTTTCGCCCGACACGCCTTAACCCGTTCGCAACTTAGCTACCTATTTATAAGTACGTTACCACACAGTACTTACAAGTAGTTTGTTTACACAATGACATAATCATAGTTGTAGGTAAAATAGGTGGATATTATGTTTGTTTACTGCTTAGATGTAATTTAAATCAAATGGTACGTGATGATACCAACGGTTCCGGATGAAGGTAGAAGGTTAGTCACGAAAACCTACAGCGTAAATTAATTTAGAATTTGAAGCGTTATTTCTCTCCGCTGGGAAACTTAACTTTACTTACGTAGTTTTATGAATTTTTAATTTTCTTTAGTAATCAAATTAGAACGTCCAAATTATTTAAAAGCACAATTGGTGAATCTGAAACCTTACTTTTTGTGTTATATATATATACTTTTTGTTCCTAAGCGGTATTTGAATAATTTAATTTTTTCAGCATCCAGATGATCGAGATCCAGATCGCACAAAATCTATTTACTCGCTCCTACATCAGCAAACAATAATAACATTTTTCACATGTTGCAATCACAACACAATGCTACACAAAAATAGCGAAAACAAATTACAAACTTGAACACTGTAATGTTTATAAACTCACCATCTTGCACGAAGAAAGCCAGTAGGAGCACAGGCACAATGAAGTATAGGTTAGCCATTGTAAATTATGTAAATAAATAGAAAGTGCACTTTAAATATTATTCACAATATTCGACGGTCGCCTCGGAACGCACTCGGTGAGCGAATGGCGAGGAAACGCAATACGTAACAGCAGCGTCGTTCTAGTTTTATACAGTGACGCGAAGCAACGCAGCGTTTTAAACGCAGTTTTCTCTAGATAAAAAAGTATATTTTATCGAAATTGTGTATTCAAATTATTACTAGGTGTATAGTTATGTCTAGATAATAATTTGGAATATCATTTTCCTTTTGTGCTGTGTCCTCTAGGAGTTGGAACTTTGGGAATTTATTTCTTATACACATTATAAATTTTAAATTTTAACCACACCATAAATTTAACTATAGATGGGTCTTATTCATACGTACTCTAAACCTTGTTATCTAATGTGTCTTTGAAATCTATCAAATCTATCTTTCTATTAGTAAACATAAGAATGACAAAAACAATACTAGCAAGCTGTTAAAATATTTTTTTTTATGATTAGATTAAGGTCGCTTGTAGGTAAGTCTTTTGACAAACTTTTTGTTTATATTTTTACACACCTTCTAACTATATTTTCAGCATTTTCCTACTCTAGTGTAGATTGTTTAAAATTAGTTTACTATTGGCGCGGCTTTTGGCGTGAACTCAGAGTTGGTAGATTACTATCATGCGTGAGTTGGGTAGATGTATATAAAGTCATTCATTATCAACCTGACAAACTTAAGTTGTAGGTTCCACACATAAAAAAAAAATACTTGTACTTCTTTTTTTTCTAAACGTTTTTTTTATATATATAAAAAAAAAATTACGTAATTCTGCTTAATAATTAGTTATCCTTGTTAGAAATCGAAAAGGCAGCGCTCGGCACGAGTCAGTGACCCGCGCGTCAATAACCCGCGGGTCAATAACCCGCGCGTCCTTGACCTGCGTGTGTCCTTGACCCGCTACGGGGCGCGCACACTCGAATATTTCATTATTACGTCGCTTAACTCGATTCCCAACAATGATAAATAATAATTAAGCGGAAAAACGTAATCGGTTTTTTTTTGTTTACTTGGGATTTTTAAGACAAAATATACATAAAATAAAAAAAAAATTATAGGTACCTAAATTTTTTTTCTTTTTTGTGTGTGGAACCTATCCCTTAAGTTTGTTAGGTTGATAATGAATGACCCTGTATACCTGCCTACACCAAACGCCAAACGTTACTTAGAATGATAATTTCAACTTTCAATAATAGGTAAGTCAAATTATTTTGTACCTAACCTACCATGGTGCGTAGTAAATGCCCAAAAGAACGATTATTTAGCTCGTACGTACGCTTTGATTTGAGGTGAAAGCGAGCTCATTCAACATAAAGCAAGCATACTGTGTTCAGGTTTGAAGGGCACTGTAGCAAGTGAAATTACTGGCGAAAAAGACAGTAAACACGTCTCCGTGACAAGCCCAGTGTAGTTCCACTCAGAATTAAGCTTGAATATTTAAATACTTTAGACGTTTTTTCATTAGCTGAGAAAAAACACATGTTTTGGTGCTAGTTGCGCCTCTACTTGTAGCATTGCTAAATTTAAATTTAAATTAGAATGCGTTTCGCCGTGACACATAATAATAACGAGCGGAAAAAGAAACACTCTGTAAATAGCTTGTTTTGAAAAATATAAGTTATATGTTATAGGTACATCATTAAGTTATAGGTTATAGGTCTCTATTACAACCAAAACATTTAATGCTGCGACTTATATTGGCCTAACTGCTTAAATTTTAGCATTTTTCGTCAATAATGAAAAAATCAACCCTGTGAAAGTAGTATACAAAGTTTAGTTTGTAATGATGAAATACCTCATTGAGCATAACATAACACAAACAATTGCTGGTTCTGTAAAATAACAAAGTAAAAACTTCTCAAATGTTACCATGTGTTAATATTGTAGGTCGTAAAATTGTTACCACGCAAGCTTCGGCGGGCAGAAGCTTGTAAAAAAATAGTGAAACCGGTTTTTTAACTACGGAAAAAGATTGCCATGTTTTTTTTTACTTAGATAATTTAGTGTAGCTTCACAGATTATTATAAATGGCGCAGTGTGCAAGCATTACTGTGTTTAAATTTGAAGGGCACTATAGCAAGTGAAATTAATAGGCCGAGAGACCGGGAAAAGTAAAGTAAAAAAGTTTATTTCGAGACATTTGATGCATAGTAGGTGGTAATAATATTAAAAGTGTATATTTAGGCAGTTAAGCATATACGAGTTCATGTAGATCTTAGGTCTTCGAAAATGGTCGCCATTCAGTATTTGCTAAAGCAGCATGCAGTAGTACTTTAGCGCTGGTCTTCCATGGCGCCAACGGCAACTGCGAAACACTAGTCGCCGCTTCTAAATAATAAAAATAAAACTTAAAATTCAAAGATAAATGATAAAAAATGACATTGTACGAAAATATTCAAATGGCAGCAAAAATAAATAACAAGTATAAAAAACAATAACAACACTATCTAAAACAAACCAGATTGAGCCAGAACGACTACCTATATTATGTTGAAACGCAGTGTAGTGCCACGCAGAACTATAGAATTTTAACAGGTGTTATGGTCAGGCGTTGCGCTTAACATCGGCGAACAACTTGACCGTCACTTGCTGACATAAAATAAAAAGTGATTTCAACCACAATTTTAAAAGTGAATCATTAAATCATCACCAAATAAAATTGTCTTCGTTATATTAAATCGTTAACTTTCTGATTCACGAATGATAATTCGAATTAGTGCACCTACTAAGTAAGAGTGAGTGGCCCACTCTGGTGACAGAGGTTTTTAGGCCTCTTATTTGAAAGAGAGGACCGTCCACCAATCCGCATCCGCGTGGTGGATTAAGACCCACTCTCACTCGAGAGTAGGCCCGTGTCCCAGCAGTGGTAACATTAGAAGGCTATCATGATGATGATGATTTGAAAGAGCCGGGACTGACTGCCCTCCGAAAAACGGGAACGCTGGGTTAAAATTGTTACTGGCGAATTTAAAATGATTACGAGCGCTTCTACTTACATGTAAATATTTGATATTATCAATCCTTATCAATCCAAAAGTTTCAATAAGTATTCATATTATGATTGTGTTTCAATCACAATGAAGTGATTTATTTGGATGATTACATAGAAAATCAATAGTTCTGAGTGTGAATCACGAAAAACTCGTTTGACAATTTTAAATGTAAACGTATCGTCCTGCTGTCAATTTGTATAGGATTTATAAACGCCTCTGTAGTACGTTAAATGAACTGCCGAAAATCCATACAAATTGACAGCTGGACACTCTGTAGGCCAACCATCTGCCGAGGTTACGTTTGCACCATTGAATGGTGCAGAAACGATTGCGGTTCACGAGTCGATCTTCAATAACACGCGTACGAAGTCGTAGGTAACAGCTAGTTTAAAATAATTTTGTAAACTTTAAAAAATATGTTTTCCTGGAGGACCGTGTCCGTCCGTCAATGACCGTCGCGAAGCGGTAACAAGCCCGCCTTTCGATCGTAAGGTCGTGGATTCGAAACCTGTCTATCAGTCTAGATGGTTTTACCTTAGTATTTATTATTGTGTGCGTTTGCACACACGCATTTGCACACACAGTAAATATTATTAGCAAAATAGGTACTTACTTCGTTCGTTCGTTCGTTCGTTCGTATGAGTCAGTGGCCAACTCTGGTGATAGAGTTTCTAGGCCGCCCGAAGGCCTCTGTCATGGCCTAACAACTCTGAAAAAGCGGGGACCAACTGCTTAACGTGCTCTCCGAAGCACGGGAGCGCTTAGTTAAAATTGCCACTTGCGGTCACCCATCCAAATGATGACCCCGCGGAACAGTGCTTAACTTCGTTGATCTGTTAAGAACAACTTAGCCAGCTACGTCACGAGCGAGCGCTCGCTTACTGTAATTCTGCTTTCAAGAATTCTCAGATATTTTTTAAAGGCGCTTGAATAAATTTTTCGATGAGTCAGCCATTCATTGTCAGAGCATTGGTTGAGTCTTCGCTTCCTAAAGTCATGGGCTCGAAACCGGTCACGCATTCTCTATTCAATCTATTCGAAAAATTAAGGGCAATGCTTGTGCTTTCAAAAGGTGAAGGAAAATATCGTGAGGAAACCGGCATCTTCAAACAAAAACAAAAATTCAAAAGACGTGCCATCCACCGATCCGCTAAATAAACGTTCAGTGATTAGACAAACATAGCATACTTATAAAAACTTCTGGCACTATTTGTATAGAAACGAGTAAAAATCACGAATTCAGGAGAATTTTTACAGCACACAAACTATTTACTATTTCGATACAAGAATGTGCGCTATCCTACCAACCTAATACTTACAAGCTCTTATTTATAAACCGAAAACAGACACAGGATAGGATAGCTCCGGTATTAACGACGCGCGACGCCCGCCGGCCGACGCCTACTAATTTTCAGATAAGTAATATAATAAATCCAAAAATGTGATGTATGTTTGTTTGTTGCTCAACTGCACGCCCAAATGGATAAGTTGTGATTCGTTTTTCCCTTTGCGACCTCTAAACTAAACTTTCGATATTCTAAATAGTTGTGTACCAGTGCGACACACTTTCTCTTGAAAATAGTGTGTGCACATTAGGAGAATAATTATTGTCATCATGGTTATTAATTAAAAGCACTGGTGGTCAAGTGGTACTCAATAGTACCTATAAGAAATGCCAGTGCTCTCATACGTTGAAGGAAAACATCGTAAGGAAACCGGCATGTCGAAAAACTAAAAATTCAAAAGACAGTGCTGATTGGTGATATCCACCAATCCGTATTGGGCCCCGCATCACTTTCGCTCGAAATAGTGTGTGAACATTATAAGGATTATTATATAGTCATCAAGATTATTAATTGAATTGGATTCTGAAATAGGTACAAGTGCTGCTGCCTGTGAGACATATCTTTTCGCGTTGTCAGTTTATAATCTAGTTTTATTAATAACGACTCCTAATGTCTCAAGAAATCTCGTGCATTTAACTCTCAATTGAGTACCTACCGAATTAGATGCAACTCTGTTGTATTAATAGTTTTGTGTCTCAGAATAGTGGAGTGTTAAATATTATTATAGGGAAACGTTCTCCTTAGTTGCGAGTGGAATAAGGCAGTTGTCTCACCGCGAGCAACAGGCGATGCGCTATTGAAAGGAAAATCACTCACTTTTGTTTACGTGTATTTGTTTATTGGCGACAACTCGCTCATCGTCAGTCGCCTGAGGTGAGACACCTGCCTAATAATAGATTAATTAAATGAAAAAACTGGGGCTTTACTCAGTAATCCAATGACAATTCAGAGCCAATTCTAATTACAGTTCAATTCTAATTTACTGCTGGCAAATTGAATATGGAACTAGGTTTGCACTCAAAAGTACGAACTGTTAAAATTCCAATACCGATCGAGTTCATTGGAATTACGTTCAAGAATAAGCCCCTGTTCTTTTTTACCTTGCGTAAGTGGTGTAGATTGGTAACTAACATAACAAATAATAGTATTGCGACATCGAGTTAGTTGTTGTCTGTAGGTGACTATGTAAAATTTGGGTATGTTTATCATAGTTCACGTGAGATTAAGGGGTCAATAAATGATTAGGAAAATGTGTAGAAAATCGTTATTTGTCATAAACTGATGAGACATTTTGCTTTCTATGTATGTATGCATGTAGTCAAGACTGGACTAAACCTACTGTATCAAGAGGGAGAGAGAGAGTTGTATAGCGTCTATTTACAATTTCATTTAGCACAACTTCATGAAACTGTCCTAAAAAAAACTACGACAAAGCAAGTTTCGCAAGGATAGGATTAATCACTAAAGTCAGGAACGCCAGAGGGAGCGAGTGAGAGACTCCGTTGCACTTATCTCCTTCGCACTCGTTGCATGAGCTGAGTGACATCACGCCTCCATTTTCTTCGTGGGCCTTTCTTATTTCATCGCAGCTTCCCCTGTCTGATGCACAGCCTCTGACCAACCAAGCCTTGTCTAGATCTGTAAAATATGTTATCTACACATTTTAGTTATGTAATCCGCACATGCATTACAAGCATTTGAAATAGGGTCTATATTCAGGAACTGCTAATAGGTAGGTAGGTATTTGTAGCATACAAAGCGTAACATTTTATGTACCACTAGTATGCGTAGCATACGTTGTACTTTTGTATACGTAGCGTTTGTTGCATATGTAGCACGCTTGTAGCATACGTAGCACGCGTACCATTAGTAGCGCTTGAAGCATACAAGTACGTAGCATAACGCAGTACTTGTAGCATACGCGTAGCGTTTGTAGCATACGTAGCACGTTTGTAGCATTTGTCGCACACGTAGCATTAGCAGCGCTTGAAGCATACAAGTACGTAGCATAACGCAGTACTTGTAGCATACGCGTAGCGTTTGTAGCATACGTAGCACGTTTGTAGCATTCGTAGCACACGTAGCATTTGCAGCGCTTAAAGCATACAAGTACGTAGCAATTATTGTAGCATACGTAGCGCTTGAAGCATATCACGTAGCATAACGCAGTACTTGTAGCATACGCGTAGTGTTTGTAGCATACGTAGCATTAGTAGCGCTTGAAGAATTCGTAGCATACGTAGCACTTGTAGCATACCAGAGCTTGAAGCATATTACGTGGTGTACGCAGTACTTGAATGCTGCTAAAGTACGTATGCTAACGTAGCATTAGCAGCATTCATAGCACGCTTGTAGTATACGTAGCACACGTAGCATTAGTAGCGCTAGAAGGATACACAACATATACAGTACTTGTAGAATACGAAGCACTTAAACTCAAGCTACCTATGCTTCAGTATTGGTTTCTGCCTGAGGCTTTATTGTTTAAAATTAAATAAGTGCCACACATACAAACATACTCTTGCGCATACTTATCAGTAGTAAATTATGTCACTCACTTTCATATTTCTCTACATAGGTGACACATTTGTACATCTTTGAATAGTCCGGATCGTACGGGCACCTTTTGACAGTTGTGTTGTAGAAGACCCTCTGACAGTTGCTGCAGGAGTAGCAACTTACGTGGCGAAGGTTTGCTCCAACAGAATTATCTGAAAGAGGGGAATGTCAGGAAAGGAACAAAGAGATGATTTTTTAGAGCAGAGGTAACGTTTTTACCAACTCTTATCACACTATCACACTAATATTATGAATGCGAAAGTTTAGATGTTTGTTTTGATGGATGTTTGTTCCTATAAAACTTGACAACCACTGAACCGATTTGGCTGAAATTTAAAACATAGATTGATAATAACCGGAATAGGACATAGATTTATCCCGGATAAAAGTACGGTTCCCGAGTTCCACGCGAACGAAGTCGCGGGCAACAGCTAGTAGGGTATATTTTTGTCTTTTTGTGACCAAATTAAAAATAAACATAAATCCTTACCTAGGTACATGGTAAAGTCTGGGTAAAACGAATAGCATATTTTTTTATTTCTTCTCTGTTTTCTATAACGAGCGGACTATTTTAAAATTTGTAATAATAATATTATGATGATGTAATTTGATCGTGTGTAAAATCCTGATACCAAAGATTAATTTAGCCGTAAATAGCACTATCTGATATGATGGACTGACCGATTGTGTAAAAAGTCTTATTACATTAATTGTGAAGTCGGCTATTTTTTTAATAAAAACTATACAGGGTCTTTGATTATTAGTGCGCGATATTCAAGGAACAGGTTCCACACATCAATAAAAAAAATAATGTACCTATGTTTTTTTTATGTATATTTTGTCTTAATAATAATTCCAAGTAAACAAAAAAAAAACGATTACGTTTTTCTGCTCAATTATTATTTATCATTGTTAGGAATTGAGATAAGCGGCGTAATAATGAAATATTCCGAGTGTGCACGCCCCGTAGCGGGTCATTGACACGCGCAGGTCAAGGACGCGCGGGTTATTGACCAGCGGTTCACTGACACGCTACCCTTTCGATTTCTAACAAGCATAACTAATTATTAAGCAGAGTTAGGAAAAAAAATGTTTAGAAAAAAAAAAGTAAATGTATTTTTTTTGTGTCTGGAACAAGTTCCTTGAATATCGCGCACTAATAATCAAAGACCTTATATAGGTAATGCTTTGCTATTAAACCTTTTGCTATTTTCTTTGTTTCCGCCCTGATGGCAACGAGCATCACTAATAGCAACCAACGCGTTCGGAACATTTTCTATAAGTTCAAAACAATGTTATTCACACATCGCTTTTTATAACGATGCAGTCACGACCAAACTATGCTTACCAACTAGCTTACTCCCCTGGATTCTCCTTACTAAAAAATCCAGCTTATAGAAAAACGACGTAACCAGAATCACCTCACGGCCGAGAATGCCAGTGTAAGTATTGCATGAGTAAAAACAAAGTATGAATAAAGAAAAAAATATATTTGACAGCACACTAATATGACGATCAACGGCACAGGGTGCCCGGTTGAGATGCGAGAGGTTTTGGGTTCGATTCCCGCAGCAGGACAAATTTTTGCATGATTTTGGAATATATTTTCGGGTCGAGGTGTTTCAATGTAAGTACTGGATCAACTATCTGATCCCATCATTATCATCATATCAGCTGCTAGACGTCTAAACCTACTGCTGGACATAGGCATCTCCCAAAAAGCGCCATGACGACCGATTTTGAGCCTTCACCATCCAAAGACATCCTGCGACCGTAGGATATTTAGGTATCTCAACAGTAACATACATACTTACAAAATAAACAAACAAACACGTCTTTAATATATTTTATATAAGTTTTAATCGATGGACTATCAAGCTCCAGTGATCCTGAAGATACGCATTCGCTGAAGTAAGTCACTTATCAGATTCTTTTGATATCGCTATTAATATGATTTAACCTACAATCTACAAACCTACATTTTTAATTACAAATCTTTGCGATTAGCGACCGGGAAGTAAAACGCCTATTTATTTATTATATTAAATTAAAAATACGAGCTGACCCACGCGGCTTCACCCGCAGTTTTGCAGTTTTTATACTAGCCACAGGAACAGTATTTTTCCGGGACAAAAAGTAGCCTATTACGTTATCAAATTTGCCAAATTTCATCACTATCGGTAAAGTCGTCACGAAGATACGAGGTAACAAAAACACATACAGACTTTCGTTTATAATATTAGTAGAAACAAATTAGCGGACATTCTTTTCTTAACACAGCGCCATCCTATCGCAAACTAAGCAAAGCTTGTACTATGCACCAAATAACTAATAGTATTTTTTAAATAAATACCTAAATACTTATAAAACTTACATAGAAACACCCAGACTCGGAACAAATATTTGCAGCGGGGATTGAACCCGCAACCTCTCGCGTCACAACCGGGCACTCGCCCACCACGTCACCGTCACGTCGTCAACTGTAATAATGTAACTGTAAGAAAGAAAGCAGAAAGGAAGAAAATAAAAAAAATTCTACATATTTTGTTCTAGACATTTTTTTTTATACACCTGAAGTGGCAACCAAGCGGCCCACAAGATGGTAAGCGGTTACCGCAGCCTATGAACGAAAGCCTCATGTGCCAGTAATTTCACCGGAAATCATATCCTTCACAACGGAACACAGCAATGCGAGCATTACTGCTTGGCGGCAGAAATAGGTATGGTGGTAGACATACACTATGAGGTAAATAGATAGATAGATTATATCTTTATTGGTACACCTTATAAGAAAAAAAAATTGGAGGTAGCTATGTTTTCAGTGTAACAATGGGCGGTCTTATCACTAAAAGCGATCTCTTCGAGCAGAGGTGTATTTTTAATCCGGTTTACAGCAATCAAGGACTATATTGAAGTTCGAAATTCACGAAAAATACATCCTGCGTTGATATTGTACATATAAGAATAAATAAATAAATAATGCTGGACAATCGCACTTATTGAGTTAAGAATAAATCTTTTTTTTTTGCTTTTATGTCAGCTTTTTTTTATGACGAGATGATCACTTTTGCCTGTGGGTGATTACGCAGCTTACATCAAAGGGGTGATTGTGTAATTCGCTCTTAACCGAATTACACAATCACCCCTTTGATGTAAGGTGTCACGCCTGACCATAACTGCTTTAACTGACCATAACACCTTATAACATCTTAGGCGGACTTTTGCTGAAGAGTCCTACAAAATATTTTATGATTGAAACCTTGAAAAATTGGGAACTAGAGAGGTTCTTATGTAATTCGGTTGCAATCGATTTTACTTGGTTTCAATCAAAAACATACATATTTTGTATAAATATGACTGCTTGATTGACCTCAGTTGTAATCCGATTTTAGACTACAACCCGATTCTAATCCACACTATTTTGGTGAAATCGTACCTTTACAATAAACGACAAGCATAGGTATTTATGTAATTTTTATATTAGAAAAACATTAAGTTTAATACTTAATTACAAATAATTATATAAGTTCTGTTAAATCCGCCAACATTACCTACTCCTTATACTCTTTGGTCACCCAAAAATTGTGCATAATATGATAAAACAAATTGTGACTCATAATTCGAACAAAACTTTAGCGTACGTGAAAACAATTATAAAACATGATTCTTTTACTACTTAAGTTACTTATAGTAAATTTCACGCACTTCTAACTATGGACTTGTTCGAGATATTGTTGATAATAATGACTATAGCTAATAAAATTAGACATTTAGCGTCGAAGAACATGTGGGCAAAGTTGGGAAAGCAAGTATTGTGCGCCAAAAAATACCAAAGTGCAAAACATACAATCGAGAAGAATGCGTTTAATGCAAGCGCTTACATAATTATTCCACAGTTACATAAATAAATTATACTAGAAAAATAGTCAACATTTTCTCTACTTAAAGTAAATTCAGATAATTTTAACAAAATTTAGAAATATAGTCAAATTTATTTTCAGGGCAAAGTTTGAGCGCATGTTAATGAATATCACAGTACATAATTCTAGATTATAGGTGGTTTACATTTTATTTTGCCCTATCTTTACAGCTACCTATCGCAAATAGATACCTCAACTTCAATCATACACAGTATCAGTAGTAAGGACGAAAACACACATGCCTGCAGCAATTTAATTGCGTGCAATATGAGTTACTCATGCATTTGTTATTTCAGTTTATATCCACTTTATTACACTAAAATAATATTATTACCGTTGCCTTTATTACATGCATTGCACATTATATGTGTAATAAAAAAAAGTTTGTGTGCTTACGCTGTAGTTATGGATGCATCTTGGAATAGATGACACCATACCTAGCTATGGCACAAACCGTGGTACCATACTTTTCTAAATACGCTGTAATGTATGGCATTGTGCATTTTACATGCAAGCTACAAGCACGTGTATTTTGCCTTTAATAATTGACCTTTGGTTTGCACTAACAACTTATGCCTATAGGAACACTTTTTTGACAAAGTACCTACATACTACTGTAGATGAACCACTCGATACAGTTACAAAACTGAGCTGCGGACTGCATTCTTCGTACATTTAATATTTAATATTAATAATAATAATGGAAAATGAATAAAGTATACACTTTACTGGTACTCTCCAGCAATGGAGTTATCCCAAAACATATAGTTCAGTCCCTAAAAACAATATAATATACCTGAAAACTTATAATACCATGCAGAAAGCGGCAATCCTGAAAACATTTTGAACTGTTCAATAGTTTTTGTAAGACGACGCGAAGTATTGTCTTTTTTTTATTATATTATTTGATAAAAATCACATGGCGTTGGCTCGTGAATTTCATGAATAAATAAATTTATTTTGAGAAAAAGAGAATAAAAATATGTGTTCTCTTGTGCCACTTGTAATCGGTGGTCGACACAAGTGGTCGGTGGCCGCTACTTAAGGCGCGAGTGGCAAGTGTCGGCATTTTGTGTCTACGTTTATCGGTCGGCGGCAGAACACAAAGCGAGAAGCGATGTCTCGTTCCATGTAGCAACGTTGCTTTTCATGTACTCGACGTCACTTTTGTCACACCGAGATATAGGTAGTTGGTACGAGTAATACTACTGCCGACGGATCTCTACCATTGTGAAGTTAGCCGTCAAAAAAAACAGTTCCACTGTGTATCGAAACGGCTAACTTCACGACAGACAGCCGAGTTCCATCGGTAATACTATAAGTTTCATTCACTCAATGATTTCACTTGCTGTCAATGGTGTCGATTCTGCTGTAACATTTTCTAAAGTAAACTAACTATAATTGTTGCCGTCCTTTTTTAATGAATTAGAATACAAAGGACCGCGATAATTTTAATAAACTAAATTTAGAAAATACAACGACAGAATCGACACCAATGCCCACCAAACCTAAACACAGCAATGCTTACACTGCTTAAATGCAATATATCTGGCACTGCGGTGGTAACGACGAAGACGGACTTTTGCTGAAGAGTCTTACTACCCAGGTAAACTTAACTATCATTAAAAGAACCGGGCCATAAAGCCCTTAATGTTTGAAGGCCATAATAGCGGACTATTATTTCCAACTTACAAAAAAAATAAAAAAAGGTGTCTAGAAATTAATAGACCCGTGAGGATCTGTAGTCACACAAAATAAATGATTTGAAAATTGCTTGGATGAAAATGGTGCGGATCTGCATAGACACGGTGCAAGCGACATGCGTGGGCTTATGACGTAACGTTAAAGTGTATAGAGCAAATAAATACCTAACCCGCGTGCATATTTTTCATGTCGTTTGCAAGAAGCATTTATGCGGAAGAAGTGAATTTATTAACACGCGCTTATTACATTCACGTATAATAGCGCGTGTTGACACACCATTTTAGCCCTAAAATTACGATAACTGCTAAAACAACAAGCGCGCGATTCTGTTGCTGCGCACACTAGCAATCCACGCTATCCACGTATTTACGCGAAAGTTTAGATGCTTATTGTTCAAACTTTGACGTTTTAAAAAAAGGACCGGTTTAGATAAATTTTGTATAAATAGATGATCTGCTAGGATTGAAACGGGCAATTTTTTAAGATCTTTTGTAGGTCTATCAGAACTAAGCTTTAACATCTGCATGAAAATGTTTGAAAACGTGTGTAATGTAGCGTAGCATAACGTGTGCCGAAGTGGAATCGTGCGTTAACCTTTTGTGTGTATTACACTACCACGGGCCTAAAATAATGTATTAGCAATAATATAAATGTGGCGATGCCCATTGCGGGTTTTGTTGAGGAGTTGCAGAGGTCTCCAGTGCAGAGCGTGCAGCTGGTGATGTTGGCTTCGGGGTCGCCGATAGCTTCGCTGCATCTCTGCTGGGGCTGTTCTGATGCTGTGGAGCAGCCTCGCACTACGTTAGTCTCACCATTTGCTGAAAAATAATTAATGTTTTTATTGACCGAGCGGGCAAAACGAGTGTAGCGTCTCAGTTTCGAGATTGGTTAGTCAGTCTTTCTGTAATTGCTTACATTTTCTACCAATCTGATTGAACCTTAGTATGCAGGTTCTATGAGTTTATAAAAAAAATTGTTGTCGTCAAATCTTTGATTGGGGTCGTTCTTTCTCCAGAAAGAGGAAAAAAGGAGGCTACTGAAAATCTCCGCCGTATGAGATCCGATTTCAATGATTTTTTTAAATTAGAATGGTAGTTTTTAGAACTAACTCTTACACAATTTTAATGATGATCTGATGAGGAACTTCGGCGTGCTGAGAAGAATAACTCCAAAAAATACAGTAAATTGCTCAATTTTAAATGTTTGTGTTCGCGAGTTTGCAGTACTACTAGTAATGTATTATAGTAAACTAGCGATCCGCCCTGCCTTTGCAGATTCTAACTCTAACTATAACTCTCTAATTAGACTATTAACCATTCTCTTGAATCACTCTATCTATTAATGAAAACTGCATTAAAACCCGTTGCGTAGTAAATAGACAGACAGACGGCAGGAAGCGCTTTATACTACTACGAATGTGTAATGAATAATACAATAGATAAAGTATTACCTTCATAAAATGTAACGACGCATCTGGGTTCGGATTCCGGTGTTATAGCTTGTCTTTTTGTTCTCATCATTAATCTTGCGCGAGCTCCAACATTATCAGTCACTGGTACGACTACTGGCTCTCCACTTGGTGCAGCCGTTGGTGCGGCTGATGGAGGAGGTTCAGTTGGTGCTTCAGTTGGTGCTTCAGCCGTTGGTGCGGGTGTTGGTGCTTCAGTTGGTGCTTCAGTAGGAGCAGCCGTTGGTGCGGGTGTTGGTGCTTCAGTTGATGCTTCAGTAGGAGCAGCCGTTGGTGCGGCTGTTGAAGGTGGTGTTGGTGCTTCAGTTGGTGCAGCCGTTGGTGCGGCTGTTGAAGGTGATGTTGGTGCTTCAGTTGGTGCAGCCGTTGGTGCGGCTGTTGAAGGTGGTGTTGGTGCTTCAGTTGGTGCAGCTGTTGAAGGTGGTGTTGGTGCTTCAGTTGGTGCAGCCGTTGGTGCGGCTGTTGATGGTGGTGTGGGTGCTTCAGTTGGTGCAGCTGTTGAAGGTGGTGTTGGTGCTTCAGTTGGTGCGGCTGTCGATGGTGGTGTTGGTGCTTCAGTTGGCGCAGCTGTTGAAGGTGGTGTTGGTGCTTCAGTTGGTGCAGCCGTTGGTGCGGCTGTTGATGGTGGTGTTGGTGCTTCAGTTGGTGCAGCTGTTGAAGGTGGTGTTGGTGCTTCAGTTGGTGCAGCCGTTGGTGCGGCTGTTGAAGGTGGCGTTGGTGCTTCAGTTGGTTGAGCTGTTGAAGGTGGTGTTGGTGCTTCAGTTGGTGCAGCCGTTGGTGCGGCTGTTGATGGTGGTGTTGGTGCTTCAGTTGGTGCAGCTGTTGAAGGTGGTGTTGGTGCTTCAGTTGGTGCAGCTGTTGAAGGTGGTGTTGGTGCTTCAGTTGGTGCAGCCGTTGGTGCGGCTGTTGATGGTGATGTTGGTGCTTCTGTTGGCGCAGCCGTTGAGGCGGCTGTTGAAGGTGGAGTTGGTGCTTCAGTTGGTGCAGCTGTTGGTGCGGCAGTTGAAGGAGGTGTTGGTGCTTCAGTTGGTGCAGCCGTTGGTGCGGCTGTTGAAGGAGGTGTTGGTGCTTCAGTTGGTGCAGCTGTTGAAGGTGATGTTGGTGCTTCAGTTGGTGCAGCCGTTGGTGCGGCTGTTGAAGGTGGTGTTGGTGCTTCAGTTGGTGCAGCTGTTGAAGGTGGTGTTGGTGCTTCAGTTGGTGCAGCCGTTGGTGCGGCTGTTGATGGTGGTGTTGGTGCTTCAGTTGGTGCAGCTGTTGAAGGTGGTGTTGGTGCTTCAGTTGGTGCAGCCGTTGGTGCGGCTGTTGAGGGTGGCGTTGGTGCTTCAGTTGGTGTATCCGTTGGTGCATCCGTTGGTGCGTCCGTTAGTGTCGTTGGAGGAGGCGTTGCTGTAACAGGAGGCTCTGGAGACTCTGTTGATGGCTGCTCGGTGGTAACGGGAACTGTAGGACATGTCTGGATGTCATTTTGTGTTAGTTGTGTGACATCGTGACATCCGCGACACACGTAACATTCCAGTGCTTCATTATCTGTAAAAGATCAACGTTATTTTAATAAAATTCAAAGAATTTTTTATCATTATCAAGATAAACATAGTTGTAATCAACATAATTTTATTAATATTATTATCTGGAAATGATTGTTGAATTTGGCAAGGTAGGTACTAGCTGAAAACAATTCCAGCATTTTTTTAAATTCCTGTCTCTCGGTCTTTCTATCTGTCGATTTGTATGATAGAAGAAAATATAAGGGTTCTTTGTTCTCGTCCGAGCTCGTCCGGGGAAGGACCACCGCCATACCTAATTCTGCGCAGAGCAGCTATGTTTGCATTGCTGTGTTCCGGTACTAAGGGTATGATGGTGATGGTAAGCGGTCACCGTAGCCTATGTACACTTGCAACATCAGAGATATATAGATGTAATTTCACCGGAAACCATAGGTAGGTTCCAATAGGAACACAGCAATGCGGGCATTACTGGCAGAAAAATAGGCATGATGGTAGTACTTTTCCGGACGAGCTCTATCACAAAGAACTGTAAATCTTATTTATTTAGTTAATGAAATATTTTACTTTGGTAAAAATATACCTTTATTTTATTACTATGATAGAGACTTTCTAAAGATTAGTGTTATCAATTATCGTAAATGCAAAACTACACCCAGTTCAGTTGAATAGGTAACTAGCTGCCGCCTGAGGCTCTGCTCGCGTATAAAAAAACAAGTAGCCTATGTCTTTCTTCAGACATTAAATCATCTTCACGCTAAATTTAGTCCAAATCGGTTTAGTGGTTTAGCCGTGAAATCCTAACAAACAGACAGAACTACTTTTGCATTTATATTTGTATGGATGTGGATTGTACAACTACTACTACTAACTTTTATATTACTACTCCAAAAATGTAGTAAAATGATATAAACGTGATATCTGAACATGTAGAGTAGCAATTTTGCAATTATATCTAATTAATGACATAAAAATTACAGTTGCATTGCATCGTCTATTTTAGACAGAGACGGTCCACATGTTGACTTGTATATTTTTTTTTCTACATTTAGTATGGCAAGATGCTACAATCATCATGGTCACCTTTCCTTTGTTCCCACTGTTGGGACATTGGCCTATTTTCAATCAAAGTAAGTAAGCAATAGTAGTGTCGATAATAATGACCCCTTAATCCACCATGCGGTCTCAATACGGATGGGTAGAATATGCTTACGAATTTTTAGTTCCGGACTTGCCGGTTCTCTTACGTTGTTTTCCTTCAATGTTTTAGAGCACACATACATTTTTCGAATAGAAAATCCATTGGTATGACCGGTTTCGGCAAGTTAAAATAATTATGTAATTCAAAATCAATCTGGCCGCAATGACACTTCTGTTAAAAAATTTGAACGTATCGCGTGTGGCCACTTTTAAATACCAGCTTTACTTACAGTGTAAATTAATGATGACAATAAAAACTAAATAACACTTCATAAAGTCCCGAAACATAGCAAAGTTTTATTATTTATTTTTTTGTTACAAAATTAAGTTTTGTTGGACTTTGTCTATCAACAACGCACTCTGGGACGCGACTGTGCGAAATGCAGAACCAGTATTTTGATAATAATTTTATACGGTCAGATAATCTGCAAGAAATAGATAATGGTTATACTACGGCCGTTATTAATAAGCCCAGGCTGAAATTGGCATAGCGCTGACACTGTCCTTGTTGTTTATCAAATGATAGACAAAGATAAAAACAGCGCTGAACCACTGTAGCTTCAGTATAATACCAGTAGGTGTAATTAGTTTATCAATAACTGTGTACATAATTAATAAAATATTTGAAGGCAAGTAAAAGTTTTAATTGCCTGTGTCATACTCTATGATGGGAAAGCCCCTAGATCGCATGGCGAATATGTAATTTTAATGCAATAAATTTCACAAACAAAAACATACACATCCAGTATGTCGGTATATTGAAGGTTGCTGACTGAAATTGGATTGCAACACAGTTGCGTAATTAGCTGAACAGTCAGGGGACCCCCAAGAACAAGTGTCAGTAAATCCCAAAGAGGAATCTAAGAGTTGAGGGTTTATGTCGAATGTTGGATGAGGATCCGTGTTTTGTGTAGGAGTGCACTAATATAGGAATTAACGTAATTTAACTCCTAATAAGCGTAGCTAAAAGGAGTATCTCTGAATCCGAAACAAGACAAAATAGAAAACCAAGGTGCTTGTAAAGTAGCAGTGCGCTGGTCATATTATGCCAGAAGAAGAACCGATAGCTGCTGGGGCAAATGTGCTCTGGAGTGTAGAGCGCGCAAGCTTAGTGAAGTACCCTCTAGGTAGATGGAGCGATGATTTGCGCATAGCTGGCAGAAAGTAAATATAAAATGCTGAAGATCGGGCTCATTGGCGCGCCTTGAGAAACCTATGTCCAGCTGTGGACTGGGGTAACTCCCATTAGTTCTATAAGACTGTGACGTCATAGAACTGCTAAAAATATTTTATCCCAGTGGTTCTAAGGCTGAACTATTGATACGAAAACTGACCTTTTTGTTCCATAGAACTAATAATACTTTTGGTTATTTTTGTTTTTATAGTGTTAACCATCACACTCGATCCCGCTTGAGGCGAAATAATTTTCGGGATATTATAATCTGTCAATAAAACTGTTAAAGCTATTTTATCTTTGTAGTTCTAGAACTGTTAATACTATATAATTTAAAAGGATTAAGTTTTTGCAGTTAAAAAAATAGCTAGTCTAACTGTAGAAGATAAACTCTTCTTCTGCAGCCCGGAACCCACAGGGTCCGAGTCTCACTCTTAGTTGTCGTTTTATTTATATTTTTTCAATTAACTGTTTCGACGGGCATATCGAGCGGTTATTATCTATGTAACTTAACTTTATCTAAACGAGCGCGTTGTACTTATATAATTTTGGAATATTGGCTACAATCTGACAGTCGTACCAACCTAGGTGACCTTTGTGACGTAGTAGAAGCCAGTTCTTCAACTGATGAAAAAACATTGTATTCCAGATTTTCGTGGGGGGGTCTACTCTTACAGAAAAACCATGAATAACGTGAGTTTTCGTGGTTCAGTGTTCGTCTGTCACTGAAATAAGTTGAGCTACGATATTTGCTAAGATTATCGTTTGTCGCTTTCA
This sequence comes from Colostygia pectinataria, assembly GCA_951394395.1. NCBI lineage: Eukaryota > Metazoa > Arthropoda > Insecta > Lepidoptera > Geometridae > Colostygia > Colostygia pectinataria. The sequence continues at coordinate 7,294,177 of OX596363.1, forward strand.
AGAGTAGACCCTCTGGTGTACCAAAAGCAAAAAATCTGGTCTACTACCCTAAGCAGAATACCAGTGTTACATCGTTCCCTATCAAATGCGATGTAGCTTATGCTGAGTCAGGGACCATTTGACCCCTACTCACATCACAAATTAAGTATATATATATATATAAACACGCCGGCAAAATTAGGGGAACACAAGCGAAACGTTAGGACAGTTAAAATCATTAGTTTAACTGTCTGTTTCATTTTCTGGCGTGTGTATTATATTTTTATTAGGTAAGTAGTACTTACATTCTGAGTTTCTTCTTATTTTTTTTTTATTTACCATGTTTGTACCTACCTACCAACTTTATTTTTATTACTCATCTAGTTGTCATAGATTTCACAGAATTTTTTTTCAAAGCTGATTGACCACTTTCTTTGATGACTTTACCTACTGAGTTGATTGCTAGTTGGTCGTAGCTTTATTTGTCTTCGTTTGAAAATAAAGAATCAATCATTTTGTTCCAAGTCAGTATATAAAATAAGCAGTAAGGTTTTCGTTACGGATGGTCAAAGTACCCTTGACGCACCAGTGAAACTGTCACTTGACCTAATAGAAGGTCTAAAATAAAGCTTCAGTCAAACTGAGGGCGTACTTATTTGTGCAATCAAAGCGACTGCGAAGAAATGGGTGGCATGTTTTTGGCATTTGCAGGCCGTTCCCAGAACCAGTATACGCAAATATACGTTTAGTTTAGAGTAGTAGAGTTCTTTGTGGTAAGAGTAGTAGAGTTCATTGTGATAGAGCTCGTCCGGGGAAAGACTACCACCATACCTATTTCTGCCGCAAAGCAGTAAAGGGTATGGTTTCCGGTGAAATTACTGGCACATGAGGCTTTCGATCTATGCCTCAACCCGCGAGTTATACCTCTGGTATTGCAAGCGTCCATAGGCTGCGGTAACCACTTACCATCTTGTGGGCCGTACGCTTGGTTGCCACTTCAGTTGTATAAAAAAAAAACGTAATTCCAGACACTTTCCCACCACGCCAGAGAAGTCGACCAACCGGGTTTTAAATGAACTTGTTAATTTTATTAACCTAAATGTATAAACTCATCGATGCATGTCACACAACACGAAGTCATGCGGCCATGATCATGGTCAATGAAGCGACGTGCAAAATTTTTTACAAGGTTATACAATTTTATAACGGTGTTTTGTAATAAACTATTGAACCGCCTACCCAACAGTTTAATACAATTTTTGTATGGTAATGGTACTTTACATTACGTTTTCCTTTAACCTATAATAATGGATTTTCAAAGGGGATGTTGACACTAACCCATAATAATGACAACACCATTTTACGGAATCGATTCTATCGATCACTCATCTAAATGGCTGTACCGTCAGTAGGCGGCTTTAGATAGCGTACAGTTTCCGTAATAAAACTGTTATAAGCCTTATGTGAGGTGGTCCTATCAGCAATTGATAAAGCCAATAAGAATTCTGTAGGTATTATATATTGGTCAGATATATAAAATATTGATTAGTTTATAGAATGTATAAATTAATTTATAATAAAATTTTGGGAAATAGTTAAAATATAAACAATAATAGATAATAATTATCGTCAAATAAAAACATAACATCAGATATTATGACTAAAAAAAACAAAGATGGCCACCACTTAGCATGTGCTAAATCGTTTTGTTATTGGCTGACTGCATAAACTGTAGATACATGTGAGCGTGTCCTAATAAATTGTAGGGGTGCACTAAAAAAGTAATTTCAGAGCGCTATCGTAACGACTAAGTTTTTTTTAACAGATCAACGAAGTTTAGCACTGTTACGCGTAGTCACCATTTGGATGGGTGACTGCCAGTGGCAATTTCAACTGAGCGCTCCCGTGCTTCGGAGGGCACGTTAAGCAGTCGGTCCCGGCTTTTTGTTATCCATCTCTGTCACGGCCTAAAAACTCTGTCACCAGAGTTGGCCACACTGACTCCTACGAACTTACTTACTTTACTTCTTTAGGAAAGTAATTGACGACCTCGGTGGCGCGGTGAGCAAATGCCTGTTTATAAGCAAGAGGTTGGGGGTTCGATCCCTGCAGCGGAAATAATATTTTCAAACTTCTGTAAATATTTGTCCGGGTCTGGGTATTTTTATGTATACTAGCGACCCGCCCCGGCTTTGCATGAGTGCCTAGACTAAACCTTCAAACATTTGTTCCAAACATTTGTTCGGGTTCGATTCCCAAGCAAATATTTGCAACAAATGTTTGAAGTCAATCTATCTATATTGTGTATTGCATTGCATTAAGTATATCAGTCATCTAGTACCCATAACACAAGCTCTGCTTAGCTTGGGGCTAGATGATGCTGTGAGGATTGTCCAGCATTATTTATTTATTTTTATTACTTTAACTTGACGGTAACTTACTCGAGAATTCTCACCTCACGACTCTGCATACCGGTGTAAAAGTTCGTAAAACGCGTTTAGTCCCATCCACTGCCAGATTTGGTAGCTGGCTTCAAAATGGGAGAATAATCACGATTCAAAGCTGGCTACCAAACCTGTGTTTACCAGAACAATGGACGTGTGCCATTCACCAATCCGTACTGTCTGCGCATTGTTACCAATCCCTCTCGCTCGAAAATAAGTAAGTAACTAAGTAAAGTAAAGTAAAAAATATATTTATTCATTAATATCACAAAGATCATTTTGAAACGTCTTAAAGCTAGGTGAATTTAGCCAGTTCCACGCGCCCCAGCCTAAAAGTATCTGGCAACAAACTCGGCTGGGTTCCTAGCTTTTTTTTTGATGATCCCTCTTCATCATAACGCTTGTGTGGTGCCAATAGAACTGTGTGTGTCCTAATAGTAGGAACATTAGAACGCTGATCAATGATGAAACATTTCAGTTTGCTTTGCTGACGAAATTACTTTCAAGTGTAACTGGAGGGCTTAATTATTGATTAACACTTACGCGATGATAAGCTAAATATAACTTACCTCTATTCGCGTTTCGCTCTCTACGCGCATTTATAACTTTACTAGCCGATTTGCAGCTTCGCACGGGTGTATGAAAAATTAAACCCGTGCGAAGCCGGAGCGAGTCGCTAGTGATAAATGTAGCCTAGGTTACTCAGGGATAATGTAGCATTCTGATGGTGAAATAATTTTTGAAATCGGTTATTGAGTTTATTCGTAACAAACGAAAATACAAAAAATACAAATCTTCTCTCTTTATAATATTAGTATAGATTAGTCATCATCATCACCACTCTAGCACTGGTGGTCTAGAGGCCTTTCGATACTAAGGTACCTATTTCTGCCGCCAAGCAGTAATGCTCGCATTGCTGTGTTCCGGTTCGAAGGGTATGGTTTCCGGTGAAATTACTGGCACATGAGGCTTTCTATCTTAGCCTCAAGGTGGCAACCCGCAAGTGATACCTCTGGTATTGCAAGCCTCCATAGGCTGCGGTAACCGCTTACCATCTTGTGGGCCGTACGCTTGGTTGCCACTTCAGTTGTATAAAAAAAAAAAAAAAAAAAAGTCGTGGGTTCGAATCCGGTCGCGCACCAATAGATTTTTCGCGAAAAAATTATGTGCGCAACGCCAGTGCTCTCATACGGTGAAGGAAAACATCGTGAGGAAACCGGCATGTCCAAGAATTATAAAAATTCAAAAAACATGTGCCATCTACCAAACCGCATTGCATTGCACTCTCTCGAGAGAGTAGGCCAGTGTCCCAGCAGTGGGAACATTAGAAGGCTGTCATGATGATCATCACCAGGCCTCACATCAGCTAAATTCTATTTGGTACTAAAGTAAGTTCGTATGAGTCAGTGGCCAAAATAATAAAGTGGTATTATGAGTACTTATTGCACTTTCCGCTCCAAATAAGTCGTTTTTCAGCCAATATAATGTCTACTGATGGATATATGGATATAGGATAGGATCTGATGTGATGGCGGAGTTGGCCTCTTTTTTTTATGTCAATAAGTGACGAGACTGTCACGTTGTACAAGGTGTTAAGCGCCACGCCTGGCCATAACAGTTGCAGTTTTACCCAAAATTTCAAAATTCTGCACGGCACTGCACTACGCTTGCCTGCTTGCTCCAGTGCCTTCAAGCCTACACATATATTTTATATACAGGGTCATTCATTATCAACCTGACAAACTTAAGGGATAGGTTCCACACCTAAAAAAAAAAATATATGTACCTATAATTTTTTTTTTTTTTATGTATGTTTTGTCTTAAAAATCACAAGTAAACAAAAAAAAATCGATAACGTTTTTCCGCTCAATTATTATTTATCATTGTTGGGAATCGAGTTAAGCGACGTAATAATGAAATATTCGAGTGTGCGCGCCCCGTAGCGGGTCAAGGACACGCGCAGGTCAAGTACGCGCGGGTTAGTGACCCGCAGTTCATTGACGCGCGGGTCACTAACACGTGCCGAGCGCTGCCTTTTCAATTTCTAACAAGGATAACTAATTATGAAGCAGAATTACGTAATTATTTTTTTAAAATTTTATAAAAAAAAACGTTAAGAAAAAAAAAAAAAAAGTACGAGTATTATTTTTTTTATGTGTGGAACCTACCCCTTAAGTTTGTCAGGTTGATAATGAATGACCTTATATATATGGTGCTATGTATATAAAATATACCGGACTCTCTAAGTTATTTTGATTTCCCTGTAATTAAATTCCCATGTTTTCGATAATCATACCAAAATTTAATCTAATATCTAAGTTCAGATCAATCTTGATTACAAGTTTTATTTCACGTTTTCATTTCACATTATGTACTGTACGTCCGGAATGGATACTGATAAAACTTGTTGGCATAATATTATTAAAAATTTTTGTACATCAATGAGCTAAACAATAATTAAACAACAAAAAAAAGTATAAGTACTACCTTTCACCGATGCTTTATAGAAGTAGATAAGTACTTATTTAAGAAGTTTACACACGTTACAAATATTTAATTTTATAGCGCCATTACTTTGTGAAGTGACGATTCCTAAACTATTTGGTAAGCAATATCGGGGGCGAACGAGTTCGGGGGCAAATGATAGTAACCCACTAAAATAGGTATGCCTCGCTAATTTATTTGTTTCGTCTCAACACTTACTCATATACTTGTTCCACTACTTCTTAGAGGCACATTAAAAATGTATTATAATAAATTACATGGTATAAAAATATTTTAATCTCAATAAAAAATAAACAATATTAATATATTATGTACATAATTGTATTTTATATGTACAAAATATACAAAATACTTATGAAACAGTATAAAATAAAGTCGCTCCTCGTTGTCTGTCCTTTGTATGTACGCTTAGGTTTATTAAACTACGCAACGGAATTTTATGCGATTTTTATCAATAGATAGAGTAATTCAAGAGGAAGGCATAAAGCACCCGTGCAAAGCCGGGGCGGGTCCACTAATAACGATAAAAAGTAAATTCGTATGAGCCAATGCCAATGTTGTGTTGGTGAAGGAGTTAATATGAAGTTTGACAGTTATCATCAAAAAACAATCAAACGGTGAAGGAAAACATCGTTTAGAAACCGGTATGTCCAAGAACTAAAAATTCGAAGGACACGTGCCATCCACCAATCCGCATTGGGTCCGCGCTTAAGAGTAGACCAGTGTTTCAGCAGTAGGAACATTAAAAGGCTGTCATGATGATATGATGATGATGATACACACAATTTTTTTATACGGTCTTTTTGTCTGTATTTTCTGTTATCAATGGTGCAAACATAACTAACCAGTATGTTAGTTATGCCCCATCAATGGTGTAAACGTAAACGTGGCCTGAAGGCTTACGTCATGGCCTAAAATACTCTTGTATCTCCAAAATTATAACTTACACTCAGGTATATAATCCTTAGGTACTACACCATCCGGGTAAGCCCCTACAATAATAATCCAATTGAGTCATACTAAAGACCAAACAATAGTACCATCATAGCAATTAACTGAAGTATTTAATTTCATTGTGCTTAAGATAACATTCTTATGAAAGTCATATCTCGACCACACCTATTTTATTGTCGACGATTTCACAAAAATCTGCGGCCGTTATCGACAGCCATGTGCATTGCGGAGACGGAGAGCGGAGATTTTACTAATAAAACTATTGTAAACTATATCATTCATTTTAAAACGGGTGTTTTCACGTACCCTGATGAAGACTCTCGAAATTGAGTCGAAATAGTGTCGGTAACTCTTCACCGATATACCGATACGTGAAAACACCCGTTTCTAAAATGAATCCTTGAAGATGTTTAGAAAAATAGTTTTGGTCTGAAAACCAGTGCTGTCGCCTTATGTAGGGCAGCAAAAGCTGAGACTCGACTGCACTTGGCACATAGATAGAGTGGTTACTGGTTAGGTCTGTAGATTTTCATCGTTGTTATATTGTTCGACTAAGTAAACATATTGATCTTAAATCAAAGACCAATTATTACTGCAAAAAGGCTATAACTGAATATCTTGAAATGCTTTCATACGATGAAACCGAATTGCTAATAAGAACTATTGAGTAGAAATCACTCAAAACGAGATAATTTTTAGTTAGAAAAGTTACCAAACAGTAGGTATTAATATTATAAACACACACAAATAATTTCAAAATACACTCATATAAATACACATACACTGTACAGATATACACAATACACATTACCCATACACCACACACACAATTACATAACCTACAACGTAACACTACATGCAAAACAATACACACTTACAAAGGATCGAAAATTATTTTAAATAGACATTTTTAATAAAGTTAGACTTTTTTAATAAGTTATCGTTTTGTACTCAGGCTTATTATTGCTCTTTTTTGTTTAGCATTTTTATTGTTTTTGTTCATACAATTGCTTAGCTTTAACCTAACCTAAGCGAAATTACAGTCGTACCTACTTACCTGTAACTACATATTCCAAGTTACCATTAATTTTCTACTCTTAACTACAAATGATTTATCCGTTTTAAATTGGTTGTACTGTGCGAAAACAGAACGAAACAAGAAATGTAACAAGGCTATAATGGCATGCGCGAGGGGGACAAAAACTATACGCCGAGATACGGTTTAGAGCTAGTTCGGCGGGTAGGGTGAATCCAATCCTACCATTTGTCAATATAATATTTCATCTTATACTTTGGATAGGAAATTCATGTAAACTTTCTGTTTGAAATAAAAATATATTTGTATTTGTATTTATTTGTTCAAACTCAAACTATAATTCATTTTTTTTTTATTTAACAAAATCACAAGGATCAATAATTTAAAGCGTCTAAAATTCCACGCGTTGAAGAATCTGGCAACAAATTCGGTTGTTTCTAGTTTTCTTTTTGATGATCATTCTTCATCCATTGTTTCATTTTTATCGCGTTCCCAACTTTTATCTTCTAGGAGTTATCTTCTAGGATATGCATCCTGTTTTAGTCTTCTCACTTTGTGTTTTTACTTTGCCAAATAATTTATATTCGAGGCACCTCTATACTAATATAGACAACACAAGACACAAGACAAGAGATTAAGATTAAATTATTAGATCAGATTAAATTAATTAATTAAATTATTATTAGATCACTATAAGCTGACGAGCATTTTATGAAGAATGTGATGAAAGTGAATGAAACAAAGTGTGTCATGATCGTAGCAAGTGGTAATCCATGGCCTACCCTTACATGATTTTATGCATGTTTATTGAACATAAAATGTTATATTTCCATGTGGCATACAAATCCAATGACACATATTTTTGAATTTATGTTCTTGAACTGCGCGAGCCTTTTTATTTTCCATTTATAAGAAAAGTGTAGAATCTCTCTACCACTGCTCTACCTTAGCGTTAGGGTTATTATGTCTATGTGTTATGGGTTATCGTCCGCCTATTTCAACGTCAGGCTTTCTCTTTCACATCTACAGTGCGTACCATACGTGTTTATGGGACGGCCTGACAGACGACAGCTACAGGCCCACAAACCCTAAGGAACGCGACGACTAGCTCGCCACCATGACTACATCTCGCCAGCAGTTGAGTTCACTTTGATAGAGATCGTCCAGGGATGAACTACCACAATTCCTATATCTGCTGCCAAGCAGTAGTGCTCGCACTGCCGGTTTCCAGTGAAATTACGGGCACATAAGAGACTTTAGATCTACGTCTGGGGGCAATTCTAGGTTCCTTCGATAAAAAATCACATTCGATATCAATAAGATCATAAAAATTCAATTTTGAAATATCTGGGCGGCAACGCGCAAGTGATATCTCTAATTTTGCAAGCGTACATAGGCTACGGGGCCACTTGGTTGCCACTTTAGTGGTATAAAAAAATAAATATCCAAATTCAGCGGATGTACGACTTTTATTATTTTATTAATAACTAGCAGTCCGTCCCAGCTTCGCGCGGGTGCAATGAAACCTCACCCGTGTGAAGCCGGGGCGGGTCGTTAGTAATAAATTTAGCCCATGTCATTCAGGGATAATCAGGCTTTTCAGCTTGTTCGTGAACGAGTTGATCGAGGGGCTTAGCAGCATGCATGTAGGGTGCACCGTAGATGACCAAATGGTCAATAGCATTAGTTACGCGGTTGACATGGTGCTGCTCAGCCCGTCAGTCAGCGCACTGAGGAAGTTGCTGCGTGTCTGTGAGGACTATGCTAAAACTCATGGGCTCAAATATAATAGCAAGAAGAGTGAGATGATGGTCTTCGCAGGGCGGGGCAGCTCCCCCAGTTATGTGCCTCCTGTCCATCTTGATGGTAATGAACTGACTAGAGTATCTAAGTTTAAATATTTAGAGAGGGAGCGGAGGGCGCTGGCGGCTTGTGGAAATATGCTGGCCCGCAAGTTCGCACATTGCACAGGTGAAGTTAAAGTTACGCTGTTTAAGTCATATTGTCAATCATTTTACACTGCTAGCCTGTGGGTTAGATATACCCTGAGAGCATTCAGCGCTCTGCGAGTCCTTTATAATAATATGTTCAGAATATTGTTGGGTCTACCGAGATTCTGCAGTGCGTCAGGTATGTTTGCCGATGCACATGTGGATGACTTCCACGCTCTAATTCGAAATAAAATAGCATCCATCAAAAGCAGAATGTTGGGTAGTTCCAACAATATACTGCGAGCACTGGCCGGCAGGTGTGACAGTCCTCTGCAGAGACACTGGATGTCGGCTCTCATTAACCCCCATGCTGAACTCATTTATTATGTAAACTAGCTTCTGCCAACCGACCACATCACTAACTAGCTATAAGTGTAAGTATAATTATTACCTAATTAATTGTTGTAATTTTTATTATGTACTTACCTATAGACTTGTCTCTGAATTAATGATTTTTAGTTTTATTTTTATTTTATAATGTAGCATTCTAATGGTGAAAGAATTTTTGAAATTTTGAGTTTGTTCGTAACAAACATATATTACATACCTATATACAAATATTCTCTCTTTATAATTTAGTATAAACAACATCTATCATTTTATTACAGGGGCATGTAGTTTGGCTACCATTGCTCGCAAACAAATAGCAATAAACGAGATGACCTCATTACTGAACGTCTACGAGGGGAATAACATGTTTATAGAAACCCGTATCTAATAAAGTAGCTATCGAATTCTAAGTAATCTATCGAAAGCCTCCAATTAGCAACGTTTGCTATCTACCTCGTAGATTAGTGATCGGGAGCTGATATGAGTTTTGCATCGAATCGCTTCACTTACACCATAGATAGATAAATGAAGGTGATCCTATGAGCCAGCGCTAGCTGTTTATTATTACCGCATAATATTCAAGAAATAGGATCTACACACAAATAAAATATAATACATGTACACTTTTTTTCTTTTTGTGTTAAAAATCTTGAAGTAAATCGATAAAATTAAGCTGGACAAAATTATTAGTTATCCTTGTTGGATATTAAAATCGGCCGCGCGCGGCACGTGTTAATGAATCGTGCATCAACGACCCGCGCGTCAACGACCTTCGAGTGTATGACCCACGTAATTACGGGGCGTGTGTATTTTATTATTACGCCGCCCTTCTCGATTTCCAACAATGATAAATAATAATAGTTGAGCAGATAAACATTATCGATTTACACAATATGTAAAAAAAGATTACTGTAGGTATATTTTTTTTGTGTATGGAATCTATTCCTTTAATATAATGCGGTAATAATGAAAGACCCTGTATATCCGTCTCCGATCCGTCACCGAGAATGAGATGTATACATAACTATAGCTGCATCAATCAGTGCTAATATCTGTAGGGCCATTATGTAATTCGGTTACCATCGATTTCCCTATGTTTCAATCAAAAACTGACGTTTGTTTTGTTTTTATATGTAGTGTTAACCATCACACTAAGATAATATTAAAAATTATCATATAATATCCCAAAAACTGACGTATTTTGTATGAATAAGACAGCTTGCTGGTTGAAATTCGATTGCAACTGAAGTATGTAATAGCCCAGCTCTTCCACAGCGCCCAGCTTCTGTGACTGCGTGCCGTCTCAACTTGACGCCTAATTTGATCCAGAATAATTTCTTTTCTCGAAGACGGATCGTGGGCGGATGCGGTTTACAAAGGCTCTAGGCTTTAAGCCATGGTGTCAGACCTTTAGAATTAGAGCAAACCCTGAAGCCTCTATCGGCATAAGACGTTGTCAAAACAAATAAAACAAAAGTCAAATATTTTAAATTAAAACAAATTTATTAAATTACTTGAGAAACATTAAACAAGTGGTAGCTACTAGTAGAAATGCTGAAAACTGCATCGTGTAGCTACTGTTGCATTTATCTGTATCACAAGTACTGCAATATGTTAGGTTGAAGGCTTCCTGAACAGAACATCCAATGCTAGCCGGTATACAACCTCTGTAGATGGTACCGTTCTCTGAAAAATATATTTTTTTTTGTACAACTGAAGTGGCAACCAAGCGTACGGCCCACAAGATGGTAAGCGGTTACCGTAGCCTATGGACGCTTGCAATACTAGAGGTATCACTCGCGGGTTGCCACCTTGAGGCTAAGATCGAAAGCCTCATGTGCCAGTAATTTCGCCGGACACCCTTCACACCGGAACACAACAATGCGAGCATTACTGCTTGGCGGCAGAAATAAGTATGGTGGTAGTCCTTCCGCTGACGAGCTCTATCACAAAGAACTTATCTTAAATATTGTTAAAGTACACATTCATCATCCTGACAGCCTTCTAATGTTTCCACTGCTGGGGTATTAGTGTTGTATAAATAAAGTTGATGACTGTTTGCAAGAATTTGGATACCTATATAAAAAAAATATTACATATTAATATAAACAAGATCTTTGTAGCTTTGTTTGTTCATATTTTCAGTCTACCATGTTTCATTTACAACAAGCATACCCTTCAGAGAGAGTGTCATTTTCTACCACGCAATACAGATTGGTGGACACTAATTATAACTTTAGAGTTTTGAGTTCTTGAACCTTTTTTTTTATACCACCAAGGTGGCAAACAAGCATACGGCCCACATACCGTAGCCTATGAATACTTGCAATACCATCAGGCTTCACTTGCGCTTTAAAAATTTCAAAACGCCCTTTTTGAAGAACTTCATGCCAGTTTTCCTTCACCATTTTGAGCATTGGGATTGCGTGCATAATTTTTTTAAATAAGAATTTCTATTGGCATAATGACTAGTTTTGAACTTACAGCCTTATTTTGAACTTACCCTCAGCTTTGTAGCAAACATACGTGATGTCTTGATATTGTGTGATACGATCTGAGAGCCGCTTAACGCCACACTCACATCCTGCTTCCTGAAAAGTGTCAGAGACAATGATAACAATGATAATTAATTATTAGAAAAAAAAACAAACCGATTTAAAAACGAAAACGTAAAACTTCTTTGTTCTTGGCTAATTATTGTTCTTGTGATGATATTTTACTTAAAATGGAGATTGAAAGTTCTCATCAAAACTTTTGCTGAAGGGAACCAAAACGTCAAGTTGTGTTAACATTTTTGTTTTTGTTGATTATTTCAAATTTCAATCTTTGTATAAAACCACCTTTGATGTGAATCTAACAACAAACCAAAAAAAAAACCATTAATCAATTTGCAGTTGGCGGGATTATCACGTACCAAACATAGAAAATTCTGTATGGCGCCGTTTATATTACAAGTTACCTGAGACACTGGAGACAACTACCTTGTACCTTGTTCAGTGTTTCGAAGTAAGCTGTAAAACCTACTAGCAAATTAAATGTTATTGCACTATTGATGAATTTATGAATGATAAAAATATTTCTATTTCTTAAACTGACATTGTAACTGCATTCCTAAAGTATTGTTAATTATTTTTTTTGTAGGTATAACGTACATTTTTACATTTGCATTCATCTCTGCCAGATCTCGACAAAACACTGCGTTTCGATCTACTGCCCTGTTGTGGCGGTGGTGGTTGAGAGACAGCTGTAGTATCAGGAGAAGCAACAGTAGTCACTGGAGGGGCTATGGTAGTAACTGGAGGGGCAACGGTAGTTTCTATAGGAGCATTGGAAGTTTCTGAAGGAGCAGCGGTAGTTTCCGGAGGGGCATTAGATATTTCTGGAGGGGCAACGGTAGTCTGTGGAGGAGCTAATGTAGTTTCTGGATCACCACATGTCTTCAAGTCGTCGTCAGTTGGAGTTGGGCAGTCCTCACAGATGTAGCACTGCAAACTGTCGACTGAAACAAATATATGTTTTTCTAAGGATTTTGATTTGTTTTGACTTAGACACCATCACTGAATACGGTTATTTCATTATCTTGGTTGTAAATCCTACGCGTTACGTCACTGTTGGTGGATAAGATGGTATTGGGGTCATGTGATAGGATCTATCGTTCGCATAATTTAACCATTTTGCTTAGTAAGGGCACAGGTAAGGGTCTGCAAACTGCGGATGTGTTTGATGATTTTTTCCGCCTAGATATGGTGCGTTCGGAACTATCTTTGTAACACATCCATCCGCGCGCAAAAGTTTCTTAAAGTTATGCTTTAGTAGATTGATAAAAAAAAAACACTTACCTCCTGCTAACCCATATATTAAAATCACAGAAACAAAATAAAGTAGCTTCTGCATCGTGCCTTACTTGATCTATATATGGTACAATATTGTGTTGCAAATATATATATAGCAACGCGTCATGTTATTACAGGGAGTTCATAAAAATATAGTTAACATAAATCGCACCCATAGAATTTAACAAGTATAAAGAGTCGTTGCATAGGATGAGGATCATTTGTCGAATTTCGATGATTCTGCATTGAAAAGACATCTGCCAAATATGGTTACAAGGTGGGATTTAAGAATTCCCGTTTGGTAACCAGCTTTGAATCGTGATTATTTCTCCCATTTAAAAGTCAGCTACCAAATCTGGCTACGAGATGGTACTAAACGACAAAATCAAGCATTGTCATAAGTGTGTATAACCCTGGTTACACTGGCATTAGACCATTCGAATATAATTTATTATGGCAGTTTTATATGGCGAATATTTATCTATATGGCGGTTTGTGCGTTACATTAACATAGCACCTGTCTAAGTGTGGTGGTAGTCCTTCCCCAGCTGATGAGCTCTATCACAAAGATTCTTCTTCTTCTTTTATTTAGGGCGGCTGTGGCTGAGTTTGCCACAATTTTTTTTGTAAATGTAACTGATGGCTGTCATCTTTTCTGATATTACGGTCATCATTCTGAGCGTTATTTTTCAGCGTCGTTCTATCCGGTAGAAAATTGAATGGACTTTTCGGAATTTAAGATTACATAATCACAAAATATAACGATAGTTTTGGTTTTGGGTTCATGCTTGGTTCTTAATTCAAACAAAACACAACTTTTAACCAAAACCAGCGGATTTGTCTGAAGTTGTGATTAGTTTTGACTCAGTATGGCCACAGATTATATTGGTATGGCGCGATCTTGACATTTGTATTTCTTACTTTAATGGAGTAACTATAATTTGATCCCACTTATAATATTTTTTTCAATTGAACCCGTTAGTTTACTTGCTAGATTGACATTTTGTAATGTTGTTACAAAATGGCTAGATTGACATTTTGTAATGTTGTTACAAAATGTCAATCTAGCTAGTTGACTGTAGTTAAAACAATACTCAGCAGCAACTAGAGGCTCTTATGTTGAAAGAGTGACCCAGAATTACTGTAACATTAAATGAAAATTGCACACCATGTGTAAACAATGGTATCCTCAGATATCGATCAATACTTGACCACTATCACATCATAAAGTACTTGGCCTCTCTAAAGATAAACGATGTTAAATTGCAAAACTACAGACAGAGATAAACTGTGGGGAAAAACGGAACACTGATTTATAAAGAACGGGAGTTGAGGATGTTTTTGACAGATTATGATAGATTTAATCTTAGTCTGACTGTGGCAACTCAAAAAAAAAAAACTCTCTGGTGAGTAAAAAAACGCCTTACGAACTTGTATACCAGCAATTAGATTAGAATTCTATAACATTTGACTGGCGACTTCAAATAGATTAGAACTCTATAATCTGGCGACTAGATAATATCAAATAAGGCAATCTCGCGACATTCAGGCAAACCCAAGATCTTGCAAGATCAGCTGGGCTGTTATGTAATTCAGTTGCAATCAATTTCAATGTTTCAATAAAAACATACATTGTATGAATGCTCAAACATACATAGCTCTTTGACATGTTGCAATAGAATTCCAAGTTTCAATATTTATAATTTCAATACAATAATGTGCCCCACCTGCAGAAAAGGAATTATTTACTTCATGGTTGTGTAAAACAAAAAGTGTTAATGCATCGTGTTGTCGCATGGATGTTATTTTTAGTTAAACAAGTATAATGTTGGTTCAACTTTGCATTATAATAATTAAAAGCTAAAAGGAATAACTTATTATGATAATAAGTGATAAAACATAAGCAGCTTGTCCGATGTTTGTCGGTAAGATTATTGGATTAGCTTCTTAGAACAAAGCATTACCTGTTACAAACTCTACCTATCTAGTCATCGACAATAAAATGAATCAAAATTAAATGTAGTTCTTTATTAGGTACCCTATATTACTTACTACATTTATAACAAAGAGATTATATATATATATATATATTATATAACCTCCTCAACGACATTAAATTCACCTTAAAAAAATACCAATGGTCGTTCCCGATTGGACGGTATCGCCTAAAATGACGGGAACCGCGCATGCGCAGCGCTTGTTAATGAGGGCGATGCTGTGCCAAATAATTCAAAGCATTCTATTTACGTATTAAGTGAGCAATTGTTTTATGCCACTCACATTATGGAACTAAACAGTAGGTCTATCAAAAACTAGAACTAAACTTTAACTATTTTAATTAAGTATAGAGATAGTTTCATAAGGCGGACAGAGCAGCTGGCTAGAGATAGGAGTAATAAATATGTAGGTAAGTTTTAACACTGGGACATTTTAAAATTATTACCGCGAACTGCAGTTTTTAAGTGCACATATTTTAGTGCACACTTTTTATTCCCATTACTGCTCAAAAAGTGTGCCGTTCGTGGGAATAAAAAAAAATCTAAAAGTTCCCATTACTGCACAGATCTTGATAACTCTTTCTAGTGATGGGCAAAAAAGTATTCATCGTCATTCTCATCTCAGCCTGGTATCACCCACTGCTGGGTATTTTAAAGTTCTTAGTTTTTGCCACATAGAAAGCCGGACAGACATTTTGACCTCGTACTACCCAGTCACGGAATCTTATTTTTTATACCTACTACTAAAGTAGCAACCAAGCTTACAGCCCACCCAACGGTGAGCGGTTACCGCAGCTTATGGACGCTTGCAATACCAGAGGTATCACTCGCGGGTTGCCACTCTAAAACGTACTTAAATCTAAAGTCTTATGTGACTGTAATTTCACCGGAAACCATACCCATCGCACCGGAACACATCAATGCAAGCATTACTGCTTGGCGGCAGAAATAGGTATGGTGGGCGGTAGTATTTCCCCGGACGAGCTATATCACAAAGAACTCTACTACTAATTTCTATCAAATACTTACAGATAAAAAAATAGTACTTAAAATATTTTTTATAAGTAATTATTATAAGTATTTGAATAAAAGTACCTACATTATTGTTACATAATAATTTTATACTAGCAGTTCGTCCCAGATCGTCGCGCGGGTGCAATGAAACCGAACTTGTGCGAAGCCGGGGCTCGCTAGTAATAAATATAGCCTATGTTACTCAGGGATAATGTAGCATTTTCATGGTGAAATATTTTTTAAATCGGACCAGTAGTTTTTGAGTTTATTCGTAACAAACAATAATACAAATATTTTTTTTCTCTTTAGTTATAATATAGATATTAAATTGGTTTATTAATATTAATTAATGTACCTACCTACTACTTAGTATCTACATACTTACAACTCTTACAAGATGTTTATTTTCACTCTTGAGCTGTAACTTGATCCGTGTAGAAGTAAAATTAAAAAGAAATAATCAAGCATTATAATGAACTCACCCATAAAGGAACAATATTGGAATAAAACTAAAATTCTGTAAGTTGGTTGTATTAAGAACTGCTTCAATTAGTTACAAAACATTTCTCCTTAGAGATCGAAAATAATATTAAAGCAATGAGATTTTATCCTTACCAAAATCTTGAAACATATCAGTGAAAACTTAACTTTATTGCAATCAACTTTATTAATAACCTGTCTGTCATATTCAAACAAATTTAGTTCAAACAAATTCAGTATTTGATTGAAACCCACTCAAGTTGGATTGACACATAGATAAAAATGCAGCACTAAGCCACATTAACGGGCCTAAAAAAAAAAAAAGAAACAAAGATTTAAAATCTCTAAATTAAAAATAATGTAAACTTATTATACAACAACGTAGCATTTTTTCCTAATAATGAAACAACTGAGAATGAACATGAACAAGTAAGTTATGATTCAGAAAATTAGGACAAAATGGTGTTTCCCTTAAATGTTTGTGTAATACTGTGCATTAAGACGACAGCCAATACCAATTTAACTAGCACACAATATAAGTAGTAATTGCTGCATAATTCTTTAAAAATTTAAACTATAGGTAGGTAGGTACATGCGTAGTGGTTTAAAATCAATGACCGTAATTTAAGATATTAGTTGTGCAACAAATATGAATCAGATACAATGAAGTGTTTACAAATTGGTTTTATCATCTACGCTGATTTTTTGGAGCTATTTAGAAGCTCTTCTTTATGAGCATCGCCCACGACCGCGTTTGACGGTTACTCGGCAAATACTATGAATTCGCTACGAAGCTTCGATCGAGCTGACAAAAATAATTGTTAAGCTCTTTACAACAGTAACCTACAGATTACTAAAATGCACAACTTAAACCTTAAATTACTAGCATTTTGATAGATATTGTAAATATTCATGCAAACATATCCCCTTCCAGGAAATCTCATTACTGTTTGTACATTAAGTAAGAGATGACAAGAGTAAGTGCGGAGAGAGGGAGGGACATAGACAGAGCGCTGGCTCCGTTGCAGTTGTCCTTGTCGCACACCACGCATGTCGTGACCTTCTTGTCAGGAGTGAGGCCCTTGGTTTGGTGTATCAAGGACTTGCAAGACTCCTGCAGGTTGGCGCTACTTCCCTCTAAACAGGTACGGACCACGGTGCCAGTTCCTGAAATAATAACGTTATTTTTACATTATTTTCATTATGATTTACACTAAAAACGGGATATTTACAATGATTTCTGAGTTTATAATCTTAAAAACTATAACCTACACAACCTGGTGTACAAACTTATTGTGACAACAACAGTGACACCTATTGTTATTACATTTTATTAGGTGTTGTCAGTGTTGAAAATAGACAAAATACCTGATATACGATCTACTTTAGAGACTAATAGCGCCATCTGTACTGGCAGTGTTCTTTATGAATAAATCTGTTGTTTCAGTCAGTTCATGAAAAACAGTCGTTTTATTTTAGTCAGGTGTTATTATATTTTATTACTTATATTTAGGAATCACTCAAACCTCGACCGAATTCGACCGGTTTTTAAGCAGTTTCATACAATCTGCCGATTTATTTCGAAATTATAAGCACGATTGGAATAGCATTTATAAGGAGTATATTAATGTTTATAGCATTTTGATACTTCGGACAACACAAGATTTTTTTTAAATAAAACTATTTTGGGTGAGCCGATCACTCTCGTCCGAGAGAAGGCTAACGTCCCAACAGTGGGAAGGCTGAAAATGACGAAATGATAAAGCCTAAATCCAACCGTACTATCCGTAGGATGGCGCTGTTCCGGACTTTACGAGAAATATGTTTCAGTTGTCAGGATTTTTTGGAGAACTGGTATTCTGACGGTGACCTAGTTAGCTATAGCGTTTATTGGCCAAGGCAAAATACGTGGTTACAAATCCTGCCTATCCGAAACCTATAGCTGCATTTTAAAACGTTAATTAAGATAATTATAAACATCGTAGAAATACAGACCCATCACGAATTTGTGGCAATATCTTGGCACTCCTTGAACGCCTCCGAAAATGTCGGACGGGAGGACATCGTACAGGTTCAGCTGGTTGTAGCTGCGAGATTCTGTTGAACTGCAGTCCTGGAAGATTCAAGGAATACGGTTTGTACCTGTTGTAGACTAAATATCTTCAAAGACATATCGAAATCGAAGTGGTTAGAAATCATCTCAAAATCACATTACGTTAGTTACTACTTGTTTTTGTCATGATTCTGACGTTTCGAAGCTATTTAGAATCTCATCTTCATGAGCATCGTGCGGTCACAGAGTGTTCCAACATTAGGAGGCTGAGGCTGACTAGACTATGATGATCGATGTCAAACTCACCTTAGTTCCAGTGGTGGATGTAAATGTGGCTGCGCATTTTGGGTCCGTTTGAGAATTGCAATGGTAGCACTGCAGGCAGGACCCTGGAAATAATAAAAAAAAACAATAATTAATAAAAAATAAATATTGGCAGACATTTCACAAAATGACCATCTAGCCTCAAACTAAGCAAATAAATAAATAAAATAAATAATGCTGGACAATCCACACAGCATCATCTAGCCCCAAGTAAGCAGAGCTTGTATTATGGGTACTAGATGACTGATATACTTAATACAATACATGACATAGATAGATATTTTTTATTATACATATAAAACACCCAGAACACCCGGAACAAATATTTGCAGATCGTACAAACATTTGTCCCAAGGCGGGAATCGAACCCGCAACCTCCTGCGTCGCAGGCAGACCTTCGCCCGTCGCGGCATATTGGTCGTCAAAGATTGAACTATGGGAACCGGATAAAATAGCTTGCTAAATAAAACACCAAGACCTAAACATATATATTTCTTTCTTTCTATATATTTTTTTTTATACCACTAAAGTGGCAACCAAGCGTACGGCCCACTTGATGGTCAGCGGTTACCGTAGCCTATGTACGCATGCAACATCATAGATATCACTTGCGTGTTACCACCCTGAGACGTTAGATGGAAAGTCTCATGTGCCTGTAATTTCACCGGAAACCATACCCTTCGAACCGGAACACAGCAATGCGAGCATTGCTGCTTGGCGGCAGAAATAGGTATGGTGGTAGTCCTTCCCCGGACGAGCTCTATCACAAAGAACTCTACTACTCTTATATATACATATATTTGCAGAGCATGCAAACATTTGACCCATAGCAGCGGAAATCGAACCCGCAACCACATGGTTCCTAGCCTAGACTCGCATACATTATTATTTACTCTAAGTCATGAAAGTCCCAAACAACTGTTCCTAACATCCTTTTGATTAATAAACCTATGATATTATTTGTACATCCACATCAATCCGCATTGGGTCCGTGTGGTGGATTTATGACCCAATCACTCGCTTGAGAGTAGGCCAGTGTCCCACTATCCCAGCAGTGAGAACATGAGAACGCTGTTATGATAATGATGATGAACCTAATGCAAACGGGTATTCAAAGCACGCTGTGTTGGTTAGCAAAGTGCAAAGTATGATGTCATCCGGCTCCATTTTTGTAGTTGGAGCGCTATGAGCTCATTCACCTTGACTTGGAGCTACTAACGACCGACGGAGCTAGTAATTCAAAACAAAAAAATGCGTCGACGAATCTAAACGGCTAAACTTGAATAAAACCAGTAGGTTTCACTACCTACTTATTTCTAATCAAGTTTAGCCGTTTTTTTAGAAGAAAAACAGAAACTCTGAAGTATATTACCTAATAAAAAAAAAACATTATCATCAAAATTAATTCTTATTTGATGGAGATATCGCGTAAAACTACAACAAAAAAACATTATTCAGACGAATTGATAACCTCCTCCTTTTTTAAAGTCTGAGAAAAAACTAATTATTTAGATGACAAAAAGCCTGGGTCAAAATGCCCCGACTACACTCGGCATTCATAACAATACCTTTGTAAGGGTTGTGTGAAATTGATTGCAACTGAATTATTACATAGGTACTTAATAGCTCCTCAAGATGCCGAGTAGAGTTGTTAAAAAAGCGATAGGTACCCAGCCGGTTTTGTTGCCAATTATTTTATGATCGCGTTGCAAAGTGATCCTTGTAATTGAACTAAACTCGTGTTGCATTATTAAATATGCCTGTCGCTGTTTCGCGCCTGTTGCTGCTTCATACCGTCTCTTTCATACCTACGTGTACATTGTGTAACCTAAAGACCTAAAGGCCCAATGACGATTTTTTTATACCACTAAAGTGTCGACCAAGCGTACGGCCCACTTGATGGTAAGCTGTTACGTTGCGTGTCTACCCTGAGACGTTAGATGAAAACTCATAAGTGCCTGTAATTTCACCGGAAACCATACCCTTCGAACCGAAACACAGCAATGCGAGCATTACTGCTTGGCGGCAGAAATAGGTATGGTGGTAGTCCTTCCCCGGACGAGCTCTATCACAAAGAACCCTACTACTCTTAAAAATGTGGTGACCTAAGGACGATAGCGACAAATTTACAATAATATCCCTTCTATTATTTACGCTATTTGTGGTTGTAATGTAAATAGCCACACCTAGTGCGGAGCGATGTTGGATGAGCTCATTCGTCCCATAGAGTGGGGACAAGTACTACATATACCTATCTAGTTTGAAGCTAAGTACCTGGTAGGTTGTTAAAAATAAGAATAATAATAATAAAATATTTATTTTCTCCTACAAGGTGGTACATGGTGGTCTTAATGCTAGAAATAAGAGCTTTATGTTTAGTCAGTACCAACTTTGCAAGAGTCTGGTGCTTGAGGTGGGTTTCAAAAGTAAAACCTGTTAATTCAAGTCACCAGGGCCTTCCTCCATAGGTATTGGCTTAACTTGTTCTCCTTAATTTTAATTTATAAGGCACAGAACTATTTTTAAGAAAGAAAGAAGAAAGATAGAAAAGTATTTATTCGACAGCACAAACAAAAAACACAGAGCAGAAACAGGCTGGCAGGTACATCATAAAACAATAAACATAACTATCCAAAACAATAAAAATACTTAAATGTAAATGTACCGCTATAATTAGGGAGAGAAAACTATTATACCGAGAAAATTATTTTATATATTTAATATTAGTTCTGTGATAAAAGGCTTTCGTGACTGACTGACAGATAAAGTCACAGATTAAACCTAATAATATTGGAGGTATAAGTCCTAGAAATATTGGAGGGTATTTGCTCTTATGGTGTAGGGGTGCACTAAGAAAGGAATTCCCGAAATTCAACTCCTAGAGGAGCAGCGCCAGCGGTAAGATGAAGTTTGTTTAAAAAACTTAACGTGGATAAAGTCGCGGGTGCTCCTCTAGCCTAGTACATAGATAAAAACACAATATGTGGGTACATACAGTTTCAGTCAGTGACAAGCCTCATAGCATAGCCACGCTAAATACTAAGTAAATATTATGTTTCTTCTGTAAATAAGATTTTGCTTTACAGTAGAAACTGTATGTACCTATATATTGTATTTATCTATGTATATAGATATATTTGTTAAGAGGAACACCCCGCGACTTTGTTTGTGTGTAAAGTTTTTTGTACTAACTTCATCTTCTTCCCTTGAAGTTGAATTTCAGGAATCTGCGATGTAGGTCAGTGAGTTGACCTACAGCCTAAACCGTTGGACCCAGAAACTTGAAATTTGGAAGGCATTCGTCCTATAGGTAAAGTAGAAGGGCACTAAGAAATTTACAAAATTCAACACAAAGGGCATAGCGGGAAGATGAAGTTTGTTTAATAAACTCAACGAAGACAGAATAGCCATGAAACAGTTGAGCTATAGGTGCATATAAAGGACGTTACAACGATCTATAGATAGCTCAACTGGTTCGGATCACTACCAGATGGAGCCGTTACTAACATGCTGGCATTACCAGCAATCTATAAGTACCTACTTGTATGCAAAAAGATTTTTGTAAATTTTTCCATTGCTGTCGATTTGTTTTTAGTGCTTTTCATTATCATCATCAATAACATCATCGTAATTAGCCAATGGACGCTTACTACTAGACAGGCCTCCCCTCTAGAACGCCATGAGCACCGATCTTGACACAGTACAGCTATTCTGTGGATCTTGACCCTTCACAATTCCCCATCCACTGACTTCATATCTATCTAGGTCTATCGAGTGGAAAACCTTACTGCGTTTTCCAGTTCGGGGTCGCCATTCCATAACGTTCTTTATTTAGAGAACGTTCATTTCCCAACGGTTATTGGCTCTGCGAGGTATATGTATATGCCACTTTAACTTGCCGAAAAACCGGTACGTGATAATATCAGATTTTTGAAATACATAAGATTGAAGTTAAATTTTACTCTATAGTTTTACACCTACTACCATGATGGTGTAAGTAGCCGGTATTTGCAAACTACACGCATGTGTATTTTCGACTATAGTTTGTAGTATTTATAGCCCACATCATCTTGTAGTAGTGTGCATTATCTACGCTCTGTTATACTGCTAGATAAAGTACTTTCGACGGATCTCAGTTATCGTAATGTTAGTCCTTTCGAAGCGCAATCGAGCTTTTTCGAACTAAAAACTTTGCGCAACACAAACGGCTAACTTCACGATGGCCGAGATCCGTCGAGAGAACAACTTGGTGTAATAAAGACTAGGTAAGAGATAAAACGGTCAAATGGGTCGACTTTTATAACAAAAAACAATTTTAGCGGTAAGCAGAAATTTAAAAAAATATTTATCACAACTTTTTATCATAATAATCCAAATCTGATTAAAACTATACTACCTACTTTCAAGTCCAAACAAAAAATACCAAGAATATACATAATATAAAGAATATAAACATATAAATAGCAATAAAACTCGGAATCATAACCTTGTTTTGGCAGTTGCACAATAAATTGATGACTCAGATTTAAACGGATCATTAGGCTACCACGCCGCGAGACATGTCACAAAAACAAAGCTTAAATTGCAAAAAAAATACGCACCAAATTCAACAAGGGCCAGAAATACAGCTAGGCAGAGCGCGGCACTTTTGTTGGAGAACATTTTGTTTGTTTAAAAAAGTTGAGGATGTAGACGCGGCTAAACGCGAGTTTTGTCTGAGACTGACTAGCGAGCAACGGAACGACGTTCTCGGTTGTTGGGTGCCCCACGCGACCTACTATACCGAAAACACGACTGAGTGACGCCATACACCTATTACATAGTCACTCTATACTATATCTACACCATGTTCCCAATATTATACAACTTTCTATAGACTGTGGGGTGGACAATCCTGGTGTGGTACCTACACTCTATGAATTTTAAGTTGAAGTGCAATTTACATTGGGTCAGTGACTGACTCCAAATAAAGTCAGTGCTAACTTTGTGAACTGATTTTCTCTGTTTACAAATGGTCAGAGTGCTTAGCACGAAAAACCCGTTTGACAATCGTAAACGTAAACGTATCGTCCAGCTGTCAATTTGTATGATTACAATTTGAATTTTGGAAGTTCATTTAACGCACTAGAGACAGCTAGAAAGACGCTGTTAAAAATCAGCTCAGTAGCAAAGTTAGTGCTGACTCCAAATTCAAGAAAGTCAGTGCTGATAAGAGTCAGTGATTTATTTAATGGATTTCATCGACATTTTGCTTACATCAAAAAAAGTCTGTAGATGTGTGCAAATTGTCGTTTGGTCAGTTTGCTGACTTCGATTATCAGAAAAGGTTATCAATAAAACATACGGTTATAAGGTGACTAATAAAGTCAAGTTGTTGACAATCTCGGTGATGCGGGGGTCGATTGCCCGGCTGAAGCAAAAGAGGTGCGGAATCGACTCCCGCTAGGGACGAAATGTTTACTTATCTATAAATGAGTTTATTTTTTATTTTTAGTGTTAAGTTAACCATCGTACCTACTAAGGTAAGAAATTACTAAAGTTTTAAAATAACACCCCATTTACAAACCGGCGCGGCATTTATTATAATATTGCACAGATAATGGGGACAACAGGAATATTTTTTATTATTTTATTTATATGTTGCTGTCCCCATTAACAGATTATTGACAATGGGGACCACAGGCATGTTTTTCATTATTTTATTAAAATTTCCCATCGTCCCCATTAACGGGGACACGGTTAAAGGGGACATCGGGAATACACGCAAAAAAATGATTTTATCTATCTTGACTCGTAGCTGTGTCTGTGGGATCAGCATTTTGTATAGGTATGCATGCATTTTGTTTATCTAGGCTGGGGCGCCTGAAACTGGCGTATATTCACCTAGCTTTACCTATGACGTTTCAAAGTGTTCCTAGGGATTTTATTAAATTTTATATTTATTGGATTTCTTTTTGATATTGCTTTATTAAAAACTGAAATAAATCTTATTCAGCATTCCGATATACAATTATGAATCACTTTAATTCATCATAAAGTTCGCCTGATCCTCCACGGAATCTCGTAAACTACTCGTACTTAAGCATAAACTCTACAATAACAAAACGTCACCAGGGGCTTCTTATATCGATGACTTCACTTCTATTTGTCGGTTCGGATTGAAAACTCGAGATCAATAATATCCTGTCACATAATATCGATATATAATGTGACGTGTGACATAGTCTCTAACTAACTAATAGACTAATAAGTCACATTCACAAGCGAAAAGTTGCACAAAGAGCTATAGAAACAGCTGAGTTAGGAGTTTTACTCAGCGATAGAATTCGAAACGAGGACTTCTGTAGGAGAATTAAAGTCACCGACATAGCTCTGAGATTATGCAAACTGATGTTGCAGTGGGCAGGCCAAATAGTTTGCAGAACCGATAACCACTGGGAAATAACGGTTCTCCAATATACTGGAAAATGGAAAGATGTGACATAATAGTGTACATTATTAAATCGTTAATGAATAATAGTAATGACTGACAGTCAATTTTCACACAGAAATTGTTACAGGGTGAGTTGAGTAAGTACTATTGATATCCGTAAGTCCTAGAGACATTATTAAACTTTTTCTAAACGTGCAATAATAATTTATGAATAAAGTTCAAAAATTATCATCATGACAGCCTTCTGATTTTCCCCACGTACCCAATGCGGATTGGTGGATGGCATATGTCTTTCGAATTTTTAGTTCTTGGACATACCGGTTTGCTAACGAGTTTTTTTTTACCGTATGAGTGAGTGCATTGCGCACATAATTTTTTCTAATAAAAAATAGATTGGAGGACGACCGGGTTTCAACCCACGACCTTAGGATTGGAAGGGTGAACCACTAGACCTCCATTAAACAATATTTACAAAGTGAGTCAGGCATATTATGCTGAAAAGTGTACACAAATTAAACCAATTAGGAAATCGAATAACAAGGATAATCTATGAAATAAATACGGTCTTTGTTCTTTAATTAAGAATTCAATTAATATAAGCTCGCTATGAACCTAGTTTATAAACATTCTATAATAACTATTATGTTTAAAATTTTTGCATATCTGCCCAGCTTTAATGTAATGATTCTATTGGTTCCTAACAAACACATCCCTTGCTACACATCCTCAAACATCTCTGGTGAAAACGCGGCCTTAAACTCCATTTATTACATTTTAAAAGTGAGAAATTTATTGCACTTTCAAGATCTATTTTGCTCATCATACTAAAGATACTGATCAGATCATTACAAAATAATAATAATAAAAAAACAATCGAAATCGTATTGGGATGTTTAAATGTATGAATAAGCGGTTACCGTAGCCTATGGACGCTTGCAATAATTTCAAAATCAAAATCAAAATCAAAAATTATTTATTCAGTAGAATCACAAGGATCACTTTGAAACGTCTTACAAGCTAGGAAAATTTACACCAGTTCCAACGCGCCCATGCCGTAAAAGAACTGGCAACAACACCGGCTGGGTTCCTATCGCTTTTTTGGCATGACCCTTGCTATTGTTATGGATTCCAAGTAGAGTTGGAGCACATTCGTCCCAAGCTTTTTTATCATCTAGGTAATCGGTTGTTTTATAGTAAGCTTTTTGAGACAGATTTTGTTTAATTAAGTTTTTAAATTTGACAATTGATAAATTTTGTATGTCGCTTGGGACTTTGTTAAAGAAGCGTACACATTGCCCTTTAAAAGATTTACTGACCTTAGTGAGCCTAACTGTGGGAACAGCGAGTTTATTTTTATTTCTAGTATTAACATTATGATTATCACAATTTTTTTTAAACAGATTAATATTTTTGCGAACATACATAAGATTTTCATAAATATATTGACAGGGCACTGTCATAATATTAATTTCTTTGAACTTATCTCTAAGTGATTCTCTGGGACTCATGTTATAAATTGCGCGAACAGCCCTCTTCTGCAACACGAATATGGTGTTAATATCTGCAGCACTCCCCCACAACAAAATACCGTAAGACATAATGCTGTGAAAGTAGCTGAAATAAACTAGTCTGGCTGTATCGACGTCGGTGAAATGACGGATCTTTTTGACTGCGTATGCTGCAGAACTAAGTCTCTTCGACAATTTATCTATGTGTGGGCCCCATTGCAGTTTATTATCTAAAGTTAAGCCTAGAAAAACTGTGGTGTCCACAAGGCCTAGCTTTTCATCTTTTATTTTTATATTAGTTTGGTTTTGTTTTACATTAGGTAGTATGAAACGAACGCATTTCGTTTTATTTTCGTTTAACAATAAGTTGTTTACATTAAACCACCCTACAATTTTAGAGATTGCATTGTTTACTTTGTCAAAGTTAGTCTCTTGTCGCTTTAATTTAAATAAAAGTGACGTGTCATCAGCAAACAGTACAATCTCATGATCG
This sequence comes from Colostygia pectinataria, assembly GCA_951394395.1. Classification (NCBI taxonomy): domain Eukaryota; kingdom Metazoa; phylum Arthropoda; class Insecta; order Lepidoptera; family Geometridae; genus Colostygia; species Colostygia pectinataria. Next base: position 7,321,551 of record OX596363.1, read on the forward strand.
TTCCTAACAAGCCGGGGTAGATCATTTATATATATTAAAAACAAGAATGGCCCAAGTATTGATCCTTGTGGTACACCAATTGTTACCACTGATCCCGGAGAACGCTTTCCATTTACGTCAACTCTTTGTATTCTATCACTTAGATATGAAGTGAGAAGGTCTAGAGCAACACCCCTAACTCCATAGTGTTGTAATTTTCTAATTAGTGTCTCATGATGTACACAATCAAATGCCTTAGATAAATCACAAAAAATGCCTAAGGCATCTTGCGATTCCTCCCAGGCTTCAAAAATGTGTGATATCAACTCAACACCGGCATCAGTTGTTGAGCGACCTCTTGTGAACCCAAATTGTTTACTATCAAGTAAGTTATTCATACTAAAATGTCTTTGTAACTGAATAAGAATAAGTTTTTCAAAAATTTTACTAAATGTAGGCAATACTGATATAGGCCGAAAGTTACCAGGGTCAGAATGACTACCTGATTTGAAAAGAGGTGTTATCTTGCTATGTTTCATTAAATCAGGAAACACACCACAGTCAATACATTGGTTAAATATAAAAGCTAGGTCAGGTGCAATGATTTCAATGAATGATTTCACAACGCTAACAGAAATGCCCCAGAGATCAGTGGTTTTTTTTACATTTATCAGTTTAAATGCTTTGATAATATCATTATTATTTACATAATCGAAATGTAATTGTATGTTGCATTGTGGTACATTATTTTTTAACAATGACTCTGCAATTATGTGAGAAGAGTTTAAAGATTTTGTAGTAGAAACTGGAATATCAGTAAAGAATTTTTCGAATGCTTTGGCTACTTCATCATCATGATTAATATTACTATTATTAATATTTAAATTGAAAACATTATTCTGAGTCTTGACTCTTCCAGTCTCATTATTTATAATTTTCCACGTAGCTTTAATTTTTGAACATAAATATAGTGATTTTGCAACTTGACAAACGCTTTTAAAAATTTTTGAATAATTTCTAACTTTTACTTTAAACTCTTCACTAAAGTTGTATTGTTTTTCGCTGTAAAGTTCATACAAGGTTTGCCTGCTTTTATGAATACCAGCTGTTGCCCACTCACAAAATTTTGAACTGCCTGATACCGTAACCGTCTTGGATGTGAAAATCGAATTGAATACTTTATTAAATTCATTAAAAAATAGATTATACGAGTCATTTGGATTATGATAGTTATATGATAAACCAGGCAATCTAGAAATAAGGTTAAATTTTACTTTATCCAATCGATCAATGGTCACAGGAATAAAAGTTATTTTTCTATTTACATTTTTTTTGTTTCTTGCTTCTACATGAATAAGTTGACCAAGATGGTCCGATTTAATATTACTTATTATACTTTTTCTTAATACTTTTACATTAGAAAACATATTATCTATACATTTAGCCGAAGTGGCAGTTATTCTTGTGGGCTCCATAAATAATGGTTCAAGGTCAAATGATTTAAATAGACTAGTTATTCTGGTACTTAAAGAGTATGTTTCAAGCAAGTTTACATTAAAGTCACCGCAAACAATAGTTTGTTTATTTGATTTTGATACTATTTTAAACATTACCTCTTCCATTACTTTCTCAAAAACATCAAATGAGGCGGTTGGTGGGCTATAAGTGCTTATAACAATGAACTGCTCCAACTCCACACAGGCTATCTCAATGTGTCGTTCTACAGAGTGGGTGACAATGTCTTTACGTTCTCTAAATTTAATTTCTTTATTAAGTAATATTAATGATCCACCTCTCATAAAGTTAACTCTGCAGAAGGAACTACCAACTTGGTGATTACTGAAATTGAACATAAGCTCATGGCTTTTCAGCCAATGTTCAGTAATGCAAATAATGTCAATATTATTTGAGTTCAGGTACAATTCCAGTTCTAACTCTTTGTTACAAATTCCCTGAATATTCTGATGCACCAAGCTAGTAATATTTACATTCTTTGATTTATTTTGACTTTTTTTATAACAATTATTATTTGACTGTTGAATGCTAGAGAATCCCTCTATTGTCTTACAAACTAATTTAAATGACTTGGAATAATGTCCAGAGTCTGTCTCATGTCATGGGAGTGCCCAATAAAAGCACTTTGTGTAGCCAAGTTTTTGGCTGTTATACTAAAATAATAAGATAGCGAAACAGCTACCTGTCGTTTATAATAATTGGAAAGGTAATACCTACCTTTTGTCAAATAATAATTTTTACTAACAATGTTGTTAGAGTCAATTAAATGAATTAAATTACTATTGCATGACATAGTATGCAGGTAGTATTACCAGGAATATACTAGAGGTATCACTGGCGCTTTGGCATTCAAAGACGTAGATAGTTCAATTCGGACCACAGTGATATGTGAGTAATGTTTTTTATATCAGCAGCGGGCGGTAGCTAGATTTCAATAAAACTAAACAGGTTATCGGTCATTGTGGCTTACCTGCCTATAAAAATTATGGCCTTCATACAATACAGGTGCCTTCTAATCCCAATTTCAGTTTACTGCTGTCAAATTTATTCACTCTTGAAAACAAGGTTGAATTTGGCGCTAGGTTTGCTGTCAAAAGTATGAAATGTCATATTAAATACTTGTCCAATACCGATCGCGTTCAAGAGTAAGTCCCCTGAACCAACAAATTGACTCAAAAGCAGAATTGGATACGCGAATTTTTCCTTTGTGACAAATTACTTACAACAATAACAAGGAAACTTCAATAAAAAACACTTGTTTTCAGAGCTACTCAATGTGGCTCTCCTGGTTATCAATTTTGCCAGATAGATTCAGATGACATTACCTTCCCTGGTGTAGACTGTAGACCACTGATCTCTAGTAAATTGTATTTATTTTTTGTCAATTATTTTTTATCGATGTTGGAAATCGCGTATTAATTACATATTCGAGGTTATAAGAGGGTAATTGACACGCGGAGGTCAATGACGCGCAGGTTATTGACACGTGGTTCATTGACGCGCGGGACACGCGCCTCACGCTCCTGTTATGATTTCCAACAAGGATAATTGATAATTGACCAGAAAAAAAACTATTTACACGAGATTTTTCAGACCAAATGTAAAAAAAAAATTCTTCATGTATTTTTTTGTGTATGTAACATATTTCTTGAATATTATGCACTAATAATAAAATACCCTATATAGGTAGTTCACAACTTAGCTCTCCATGTTGCTCTCCATAGACACCTGTTAGTTTTTCTTCGGCCCTTCAGTTTGTAACAGATATTGGCCATGCGAATTGTAGCCGTGGCAGAAATTAAGCTAGTTAACTGACAGTTTACTTGTATGTATTTGACATTTCTTATTCCGCAGAATAGTTGTTCCATGGTTCCAGATGTTGGTCGAATCCACCCTTGTTAGTATCGTATCATACCGTATCGTATCGTATCGTATCGTAAAATCAGGTTAAAACAAGTTTTCTTTGAGAAGATTTATTGACACACTCATACGTGTGCAATCACACGCACACGTGTGAATCAGATTGTCAAGAAACAGGTTAGATGACCCTACGTACATCAATCAATCAATAAAAAAGACAATTGCTTGCATTAAATCTATCAATGGTCTTGATCTCTTATTCGCGCGGTGAACTTTCAACGAAAGGGCATCTTTGCAGAAGCAATAAAAGTTTTATTTTAAAACTGTGTTGTCAAATCACTAGTACTGCCGTAGTAAAGAGTAGTAGAGTTCTTTGTGATAGAGCTCGTCCGGGGAAGGACTACCACCATACCTATTTCTGCCGCCAAGCAGCAATGCTCGCATTGCTGTGTTCCGGTTCGAAGGGTATGGTTTCCGGTGAAATTATAGGCACATGAGACTTTCCATCTAACGTCTCAGAGTGGTAACACGCAAGTGATATCTATGATGTTGCATGCGTACATAGGCTACGGTAACCGCTGACCATCGTACGCTTGGTTGTCACTTTAGTGGTATAAAAAAAAAAAAAAAAAAAAAGTAAAACTGTGTTTTAATACGGCAGTAATAGTGATTTTGGCCGAATACCCGCGTGGTACTACCCAGCAGAGCCACCACGTTAGAATCCGATCATTTATATCTTAAAAGAATGTACGTTAGACGTATATAGTGTACCTACGTATGCCGTTTATTGCTGTACGTTCGTCAGGTACGAGATAGTTTAAAAAAATCATTTCGCAAGTTTGACAGATATGTTTTACCGCTGGTTGCAGCTAGACTGCTTGACTCATCCATCTACGTGGTAATATGCAAAAAATATTTTGCAACAATGTTTTCCTTCACGTTTAGGATACTCTTGTCATGCCAAACACATATTTTATTACCGCAGATAGTTCTAAAGTTTACTATGTAGTGGAACGATAACAAAACTGATGAGTCACTGTCTTAGGCGGACCCTACACCTACAATAAGTTAGCACAATATTTTATTGCGCAATATGATTTAATCGCCCTTCTCACTCAAACGATCAATTATTATTTTGAAGCAATCATTGATGACTCATAAGCGTCAATCTTTTCACGTGAGCAGGATCAAATGGAACTGTCAACTGTTCCGTGAACAATATGTCAGACCAAGACTTGGCTGCAGCTATAATGTTGCTACTTGTGGCTAAAAATAAAAATAAAATACGTCGCTGGTCGAAAGACTGCTACATTAAAAGGCAAAAATATACCCACGAGCATGGTCCGATCCTCGTCAAGGCGACGCACAGACTAAAAAATATTGTGCAATACAGATCCTAGACGGTGCAATGATAATATGGTGCAATAAAAATTAAACTCGCTCAAACTTTCGTTCCATCATTGCGCAAACTTCAATACTTCTACAATACTAACCCTAGACGATAATTTTATTGCGCAATTCGTGATATTGCGCAATGTTATTGTAGGTGTAGGGCCCGCCTTACACTTAGCTTTTTTCAGCAACATTTTATTGGTCTAACAAAGTCTCTGCAAAGTTAGATGGGTGTAAGTTAGTGCCGTAAGCGTCGCCCAAAGTCCAAAACAGGAAGAATGGCGCCGCAGGTCCTACTATAATAAAACTAAGTATTGTCTGCTGAAAGTGGGTCGATGGATGTTTATTAAATCGCACCCCTATTCGACCTTGTTCGCTATAGGGTGGGATCGTTCGCATGGCTGGCTATAATGGTAAAAGTTGTGGTGTTTTGAGGTGATGTTTTCGTGGAGAAAAACCACTTATTTAGTAGTTTTTTCAAAGGTAAACATAACTATATAAATGTTACCAAGTGCGGAATATTTTATGCTTTTATTGACTATTTTATACTGAGCAAGCGAAGCAAGTGAAGCGTCTCATTTTTGAGAATGGCAAAAAAATCCAAAAATACTTTTGACTGTCTGTCTGTTCTCAATACAGCATCGAATTTTTAACCAATCTAGTTGAAATTTGTATGCCTACAGATTCTATGATTTTAATAAGATTTTTGATTAGGTACGGGGTAGGTACTAACTCCAAAAAGGGGCAAAAAGGGGGCTACTAGAAATTTCCGTCTCATGAGATCCGATTTCGATGGCATTGAGTTGGTCTCCTATAAGTAAATGGTGATGATCTGATAAGGATCTTTAGCGTCAGGATAGCCCTCAAATGCGGTAAATTGCTTACTTTTAAAAGTTTGTGCTTGCGAGGTCTTCGGTTTGGAGAACTACTACCTGCTTAGTTTGTAATAAAGACCGTCGACCTCGGTGGTGCGGTGGACGACTGCCCAATTGAGAAACGAGAGATTGCGGGTTCAATTCCCGCTGCAAGACAAATGTTTACATGATACAAACATTTGTTTGCAGATCATGTAAACTAGATTATGTTGGTCTGGTCTACTTAGCTAAGAGTTGTGACAGGTAACTTAGTTGGGAACTCACCTACCGCTACTACCGTCAGACTAAGGCTGCGTTTCCACCAGGGATGTGCGACCAATACCTAGTCTCGCTCTGCCCAGCTGATTCTATGGTTAGACACACATCCCTGGCTACACATCCTCGCATATCTCTGGTGGAAACGCAGCCTTATCAGGAACTTTCCTTATTCATATGACGCATATCCTTAATTACTTACCTGCATAAGGTGCTTAACAAGGTCTCAAAGACTCATTGATAGCACGTCTACCATCGGGTTTTAAACCTTGGACTAAAAGGCGAGGTTGTCTGCGTCTAGATAAAGTAAGTAGGTATGTGACTGTGTCATCATCTTTAGTTATAGTGTTCGCATCAAATGCATTTCTCTCGATATTCCATAAGTCTAACAGTTGTTCCTACTTACCGAGAAAAAAAACTGTCAAAACAATGGAACTGAGCATCATGTACCTACGTTTACCTAAGTACACGACCTTCATAACGTTTTCGAGACACTGGGAGAATTATTGTGTTACTCAAGTCACAGACAAAGCCTATGCGTTTGATGCGAGCAGCTTACTTAATAGCCCTGCAGAGTGTCATATCTGCGAGAAGTGGCGAGAACATTGTTTGAATTCAGTGGATCTTCCTGGTCAAGGAACATAACTATCCTTACTTCCTGGTGCTCATCATCATCATGATGAGCATCATCAAAACCGTTCGTCAAGAGATTGTCCACACGGCTCGGGCGTTACAAAAAGAGTATTTTTTCACCGCTAACGCCATCTGTCGATAAGCCCTAAGACTTTTATCAGATGACAGGTAAACTTTGAGAAACAGCGCAGAACTTGTTTTAAAATTAGATTTTAGAACTTGTATTTAGTTATAGAAATACAGCCTAGATGGAGCCAAAAACAAAATTTTCAACAGAGCAGCTTCGAAGAAAACGTGACTTTGTAATGTGAAGACTTTAGAATGGTCGGTAACTCGCAGATATGATCTGCGAGAAGTGGCGAGAACATTGTTTGAATTCAGTGGATCTTCCTGGTCAAGGAACATAACTATCCTTACTTCCTGGTGCTCATCATCATCATGATGAGCATCATCAAAACCGTTCGTCAAGAGATTGTCCACACGGCTCGGGCGTTACAAAAAGAGTATTTTTTCACCGCTAACGCCATCTGTCGATAAGCCCTAAGACTTTTATCAGATGACAGGTAAACTTTGAGAAACAGCGCAGAACTTGTTTTAAAATTAGATTTTAGAACTTGTATTTAGTTATACAAATACAGCCTAGATGGAGCCAAAAACAAAATTTTCAACAGAGCAGCTTCGAAGAAAACGTGACTTACTCTAGGTCATACTCTCACTTGAGCTAAAAGGACATAGGAAAGAAGAAGGTATTGAACCTGCGATTCCTGGAAGCTCAAAGTTCACGGTTGAAGTAAGAATGTATCTCGCTCGGCATTCAGTGACCTTTTCGGAGCCTCGTCGTTTCGACACTACGAAACTCGTCCACGATTCGAGTTCAAAAAGATAAGTACTTTGTTCGATAATTCATTGCGTTTTTCAGCAGCGTTGGGACTTGGGACTCTCAAGTTGGGAGCCAAACTGCTCTTATTATCATCATCATCGCGCTTGTGACGTAGCTGGCTAGTTGTTTCTAATAGAATAACGAAGATAAGCACTGCTCCGGGTAGTCACCATTTGGATGGGTGACCGCCAGTGGCAATTTTTACTGAGCGCTCCCGAAGTTGGTCCCGGCTTTTTCAAAATAGGCCATGCATGACAGAGCGTTCGGAGGGTCTAAATACTCGTCACCAGAGTTGGCCACTGACTCGTACGAACTTTTACAACATTCTAATGTTGTCTAACTGTGTGACTAAAATATTACAATCAACTGATTAACTATGGCGTAACTGGTTAGTTAAGTTTGCACCATTGATTGATAGGGACAAAAACTCAATACGGAAAAAGTCGCTGGGTGTTCCACAAGTAGGTAATAGCAATAACATAGCTGTGGTGATTGTGAACTCATAATAATAATTATAACTGTCGTTTTTGACGACACGTCAATAATTTTTTGACGCAGAAATACATTGCATTTTTACATAACATAAACTCGAGACCGGAAAAATAAATTAATTTTAAATTACAACAGTGATGAGGTGTTGTGTAAAAAAAACAATCAATCAATAGATTCGTGTCAAAATGGTGTGAGATAACTTGGTTTTTTAAAAATCAGTAACCTGCATTATAATATTATTATAACGGCCGTTATCGCAGAGGTGTCTAAAACAAAATTAATTTCTCGTAGGTAAATAAAAGCGATTTTCAACCGTGGCGCTATATCTGGGTTTTTATTTCAAACTTCCAGGTTTTCTTCAATTTGCGTTCAAACAATACCTTATAAAACAGGTTATCGTAATCAGTGTGATAATTGTACCGTCAAGTGATGGATGCACTTCCGAGAAATGGATAGTGGTTGGACCGGTCGCTAATTGTCTTGGGTTCTCTTGTTATTTAAGAAATTGTAATTCATCACCTTATGAGTATCTGTACTACACCAAACAAAGGCTCTGACAAGACTCTCTACTTGCTGCTAGTAGACTCTGTATATAACATGACTAGCTAGAGCACAAATATTGTTCTTCTCTACGAACTTGCAGTAGACAAGTATGATATTTATTGTGAAATTATAATAAATTCCGTAAAATAAAAAAACATTGTCTAACGTGCTCATTTGAGAGGTTGCGGAGATAGCATTAAAAAAAACAATGGTTTTTGTAGAAAGAATAGGAGCTAAGTTTAAATCGAAAAAGGTTTTGAACACTAAAAAAACAAACAAAAAAGTACAAACCTCGTAGAAATACTGCTCATTCTAGTAAATATCCCGTAATATATGAGCACCGGTGGTCTAGTGGTAGTGACCCCGCCTTCCGATCCTAAGGTCGTGGGTTCAAATCCGGTCGTGCACCAATGGGTTTTTCGCTACGAAAAATTTATGTGCGCAATGCCAGTGCTCTCATACGGTGAAGGAAAACATCGTGAGGAAACCGGCATGTCCAAGAACTAAAAATTCGAAAGACATGTGCCATCCACCAATCCGCATTGGGTCCGCGTGGTGGATTAAGACCCAATCACTCTCGCTGGAGAGTAGGCCAGTGTCCCAGCAGTGGGAACATTAGAAGGCTGTCATGACTAGTAAATATAGTTCATAGTCAAGTTCTCGATGTAAATTATATTTTCGTTCATCGATAGCTGGTACGCGTTTTTTTTTTAATATAAGTTGTTGTACAATTTACCACTATATGTGAACCACATGTTTTGATTTTTGAAAAACTAGCAAGTACTCTTCGCGAGAATGCTATATTAACTTTGGTACGTTTTGATCAAAGACTTGCAAGGCTTTGGTTTAGAATTATGCATATTTGGTTCGTAGACTTATTATCTCCTGTTCTTTTGTCCAACATCTATGCAGTTAATGCAGCAGGTGTTGGCATAAATTCATAATTGATATTTTATCAAGATCGAGCATAATTTATTAGAATCACCGAATGTTGAAACAAAACAATCGTGCGACGATATTGGCTGTTAATTAATATTGACAGTTTCATTTGTTGCGTTCACTTGGGGATTTATAGAATTTAAATCGAATAAAAAACTAAATGAGTAGGTAGTTATTGTTACTTAGCAAAAATAAATATTATCAGGGGCCTGATTCCGCAAATTTTATCTAAGAGTGTCATGTTAGAAGGCCTTTATCGACTCTTGCGTGAGACTTACTGCATCTGCATGTTAATCGTATCGTACCAACATAGAATTAGCTGTATTAGGGTCCTGTTTGCAGCCGTTTCTAAAAAGATATCAACAGCTGCACTACATTCATCTATGGTTTACCTACTAGGTAACCACTTTAGGTTAATTATTTCCACGATTTAGAAGGATTTCTTTAAGGTATATCTGAAGTTGAAGAGAAAACACGCATTACAACACAGCACAGTTTTATCTTAACCATTACAAACTCACAGGTACTTAGTGGTGTGGTTGTGACCTGAGTGACCACTTTATAGTCATGGGCCATGGGCGTTCTATCATTTCGTCATATCAGACAAGATTTGTCACATGTGATGACACACACTAGACAGATATCCATAGTCGGGCTCTTACTTTCGAGTTCTTAAATCCGCGCCCTAAGGCACTCGTTATGTTGGTCAAACTCGGTCTTTAGTCTGTTTTAATCCATATTTTACACAGGGTATGGTTTACTACTTTTTTACTTTGTCCTTTTTCTGTCTGTCGTCCAGCACTTCCATCAGCGAGATGGTAATGGTAAACGTTGTCTTGACGACAACCATCGTAATCTCTTTATCGTTTCGTCGATAACCGTTCCCTTATAAGCCGGACTAAGATAAGACTAGAGCAGTAGGTACAGTGATATTTAAAGGGACAGTTAAGCTCAGCATTGGGTTGAATCGGGATGTGGATGATATTACAAAACTCTAAAACCAACAACAACAGTCACTAAGTAAGCAAGTTTGTATGAGTCAGTGGCCAACTCTGGTGACAGTCACTTGTTCTAATCAGTCATAACTTAGACATTTCCAGTGATTTATTGCTCGATCGAAACTTAATTGACCGAATTAAATAAGTCTACGGACGTTGAATCGAATGACAAATTTATTGTTCATGATTATGGCATTATGCATTTATGAACTAAACAAATCATAGGCCCCCGAGGCACTGCCGGTTTTATTAGTCTTTGCTCTGAAAATTCAAGATATATTTTGTGTGACAGACGGGATAGATCCGGTTGTCATAAAAAAAAACACACAAAAATGTGTTAGTTACGACATTTATCCTCGAGAACGGCTGGACTAATTTTCATAATTTTTATTTGTTGATTTTTTCTCCGGCCCGAACAGTAGAATATACAAAAAAAAAATTACAAAACCACGGATGAAACAGCGGAGCACAGCTTGCTGACTGTTAAAGAGTAGGTATAGGATCTTACTTATTCTTATAAACGCGTTTTATGGAAAAAGATAACCCATCAGACTTGATGTAGAATCAATCGACTATTAGGAAATTTTTAAAAATGAATAGCGCGCAATCCTACTTCCGAATTCCTTATTCCCGCCTCAATGGCGACACGCTGGTACTGAATACCAAGACACAGGTAACATAGCAGTTGTTCTTCTCGTGCTGTTGCCACAGATGAGTTAACAGTAAGACTCATGCTGGCTTTAGGTGCAGAGTGAATTCCTCAACGGGTCGGCACTTGGCGAATGTGAACGTACCGCCCCGCCCTGACAATAAAGGAGCTACCGGTCTGTGTTAAGGGGAGGAACTGATCTAGTTCATGAGTCATGTCCGTGTTTTTGTTTCGATAATGCAACTTTTTTGAATCACACTTCTATGATCTACGCTCATTCAACATTAACAAATTCAGCTCGACGTTGAACTCACTAAAATTAATTTATAATTTATGAATAGGAAGGATAATCTTACGAGAAAGTTGTAACACAACCCACACTTAGTCCTGCGGGTTGATCACATAACTCTGTTATCGATCTATCACCATTGATCTCTTTAACAGCTCTACTGTCTTGGTAGACAGTTTAATATGGAGATCAATGGAGATTGAACGCTAACAGAGTTATGTGATCAACCCGCAGACCATACATACTAAAAAACGAGGTAGGTACCAAATAATAACATGTACCTAATTCTTAAAATAAATAACACTTCGACTCGAGACGTAAACTTCTTACTTTTAATATGAAAAAAAAAGGTTCTTATATCTTTATTAAGTATAGGGATTTTTCGATTTTATGGCTATGACTCCCCTTAATATGGCCGGTATAATATAAGCGACAACCATGACATATTGCTGTCGCGTAGTTTTATTGAGTTCTTATTATAAACCAATAATAATTATCATAAACAAGCCGGATGCCGTACTGTCGTGTTCAGATTATAGTCTTGAGCAAAAAAATAATTACAATGCCCTATCAACGATAAATAAAACAATAGATTTAGATCAATACCGGAAAAACACCCCAAATTGTCGATGTCAAAGTTCTGAAACGCAAAAACCGTTCATTGCTTTGACCATACCATATTTTTTGGATTTGAATTGAATAGTAGTTCAATTGGTTAATTAGCCCATTAAATAAATAAAATAAATAAATAAATAATGTTGGACAATCCACACAGCATCATCTAGCCCCAAGATAAGCTACTGTTAAACAGAGCTGTGTTATGGTACTAGATGACTGATATATACTTAATACAATACAATACATAGATAGATATTTTTTATTATATATAGAGAATACCCAGAACACCCGGAACAAATATTTGTAGATCGTACAAACATTTGACCCGAGGCGGGAATCGAACCCGCAACCTCCGCGTCGCAGGCGGACCTGCGCCCGCTGCGCCACATCGGTCGTCAAAGATGCCATTCTACCAGAGATGTGCGAGGATGTGTAGCGAGTTGCTACTAGGGATTGCAAAAGCGGAAGGTATTCAAAACCGGTTTTGAATTGCGGTTTTCAACTTTAATTTAACAACGTTGCGTTTAAAATAAATGTCCAAGCGTCGAGGTTAACATGAACTTAAAATAATACTAATAGTTCTACGAACAGCAAGCACCAACTTTTAAAAATGAGCAATTTACTGCGTTTTAACGAGGTAATTTGCTCATCACGCTGATTATTTTCATTAAATCTTCACCAAATATTTATAAGACCAGCTTATGGTAAATAAAAAAACAATCTAAATCGGATCTCTTAAGGCGGAAATATTCAGTAGCCTCATTTTTGCTCCTGTCTGGAGGATGTACCTCCCCAATAAAAAATCGCCAACAATGAAAAATATCTATGAAGATTGGTTGAAAAATGGGACCTTTAGGCGATTGACTGCCTGACGGACAAAAGCATTTTTGGTCAATGTCTAAACTGAGACGCTTCACTCGTTCGGTTAATTATGATTAACTAACTGACATCAAATCAACTCATCATCTCTTTTATGGAGATGATGCTCCACAACACAAGCAAGCTTCGTGAGCTGATTATATTGAAATTGAAAATTAAATTCTGATATATTTGTTGTGTTGTTGTGACTTGTGTTGCATATCGAAAGAAAGATAATATTGCCAGCTTTAAAACGGTGCCACAAACACTTCTAGGAACCATGGAGGTAATACGTGACAACACCGGATAGAAGTGCGTTCCAAAAAGTTGATTTAAATCTATAAAAATAATGTAATTCAATAACAGGAAAGTCGAAGTTAAAACCGGTTTTGGCTCTCAACTCCGGTTTTCAAAACTTGGTAAATTTTGTCCGGTTTTTAACCAAAACCGGAAACCGGTTTTGCAATCCCTAGTTGCTACACATCCTTATGGTATTCTTATGGTGGAAACGCAGCCTTATAGTACATTAAGCATTTGACACGCTTATTTCCGACAGTCAGTCCACCGAGGAATTTTCATTGCTGGCTGCAGCGACGTTGTTTAATAATGTAATCGGACATTTTGTTATAATCTTTTAGCTTGTTCTACCTCGGGTGGCCTTGCGGGTTATGAGCCGATGTGCAGGTTTGATTACAACGAAGGGTAAAAATTTGCATGATATATAAATATTTTCTAAAACCTCATGGTTTATCATCCCGTTTATAGTAAAAATTATGTTAAAACCTCAATCATGGTTTTAACATAATTTTTACTATAAACGGGATATTTACACATGATTTGTGAGTTTTATTTATTCCCGATATTTAGAGAGTTCTCCCATGATCATGGTGCATGTATAGTTCTCACAACGGATCTCGGCCGTCGTGAAGTTAGCTGTTTCGATGCGCAATGGAGCTTTTTCAAACTAAATTGTCTTTGCGCATCACAAACGGCTAACTTCACGGAAGCCTAGATCCGCTGTGCGAACTATAACTGCGCTTACTTACTTTTAGTGAAAATTATATAAATATTTGTTCACCACTACGGTTTGTGGTGATCACCGTCTCATACGAAAGACGTGGCGCGGCAGGCGATGGTCCGCCTGCGACGCAGGAGGTTGCGGGTTCCATTCCCGCCTTGGAACAAATGTTTGTACAATCTGTAAATATTTATTCTGGGTGTTCTGGGTATTTTTTATTAATAAAAAATATTTATTTACGTAAGTATTGTTATGTATTAAGTATATCAGTCATCTAGTACCCATAACACAAGCTCCGTGTGGATTGTCACTATTTAGTTATTTTACATATTTATTTATAATTAATCCCAAATAAGACTATGTATAATGCAGTAAGGGTTGAGAACTTGGGTAATTATGTTATTATTTATGACTTTATGATGCTAATTTATAGTTATCTCAATGGATCACGGTCATCGTCTATTGCATTGACATGACATGCAATTTTCGAAACCAAAATGGCGATGAGGCGATGGTTTGCAGTTCAATTTCAGTTCAATGCTCTTTGCAAATTAACAAGAATATTTAAAAAGCGAGGTTACTTTAACCTTTTATATTGTATATTTACTTTTATTTACTTACCCATAATTATAATTATAAGTAAGTACCTACCAATTTTTCCACTTGCGACCTACGATATTATCATCAAAAAGTAAATTTCAAAGACTTCAATCATGTATCTCGTTCTCGATAGAGTCAGTTTGAAACACAATAGAGTTGAACAAAGCTTCATAATTACTGATAATAATTATGTCAATGAAACCACTTTACAGTCTAATAAACTACTAGTTGATATTATAAAGCAGACTTCCGATACGTAATATATATAACTTATTGTAGTTACAGTTAACTAAATAAACATAATACATTTATTTATCGAATCTTGTACTAAACAAAATCGTTAGGCAGTCGTAAACTTGGAGGGGGGACGTAACGTCCAGCTGTCAATTTGTGTGGGATTTTGGTACCTACTTAAAAGTAAACGACTACCAGATTAGAACCAACCACTTTAGAAGAAGGTACTTACCTAATTTATGATTTTATATGATTAACCTGGATTTTTCATGAGTATAAAAACTATTACAAAAATATGTGTTTAAATATCGAATAATAAACCCGTGTTTTTATTCGACATTTAAACACATGGCATTATGACGTAACCGATAAAAAAAAGTTTGTTGGTATTTTTTTTTTAATAAATAAACAAATAGGTTAGTTTTGCCAAAAGAGGTTGACGTCTGAATAAAATATACATTGCGCGTAGAGTACTATATCTGTAAAAAAACCAAACTTGTTTTTTTCGACTTAATACAACTCTAGAGCTGTCATTGTCAAATGGTCAATACAACACATTGATTACATACAAAGAAATCGAAGCACCTTGAAGTTAAAGGTCACGTATTGTATGATGGACACTTATTTTTATGTCATAAAGGAAATAGGGAAGTTGTTAATTTGATATTAAAATGTAATTACTCATATTTTACGGATTCATCATCATCATGACAGCCTCCTAACTTTAACTATCAGTGTTATTGACATAATTTTCCTATAAGTATTTTTTTATGTGTTGCTTTAGCTTTGCCCAGATTATGTTGCTACAGATAAAATAATTCTTATCGTATTGACGCAAGATTACCATACCTACCAATAAATTACTTGAAAGGTAAAACCAGTCTAGTTTTCATGTCCGTGACAGAGAGTGCATTTTTTACACACAAGTGGTTTTTCCGGCGCCACCAAAGTACCGGTCTTTTATTGTTTATGATCCTGCTATGGTTATTTAAAACTGGGTTGCCAGACTTAAATTATGAGAAAATATTAAAGATAATAATTTTAACCCTAAAGGTGTTGTAACAGTTAAAAAGCAAAAATACCGGAAATGTAGGAAAGCTTTGATTTATCGCAATATACCTTTGAATTAATTAAATTTATTTATTTATTCGTTAGTGTCAAAATCTCTTTTGGAGTGAAGCTCGAACTGAAGTAATCAGTAATTTTATTTGAATTTTAATTCTCTAGTTAGTAAAGCAGCGCGTTGAAGTCTTTTGTATGAAAAATTTTAGACTAGCTAGTATTTTCTGCCGATCTTCTTTTCACTCGCTTTACTTTAGTTTTTTTAAAGCAAAATTTAAAGTCAAAAACTTAAAATTTTGATTAAAAACATAGAATATTAATAAAATTATCGTGTCAATAGATATTGTCCGTGGCTAGTGCCGGTGCCTGTGTAAAGACTATACCTGCTACCTTCCTGCTACGTTACAGGGATACATACTATAATCTATTCCAAATATCATTGTAATACATGTAGTTGTTGCACAGTTGTTGTATCTCCTACCTGTAAGTAAAATCAAAATAAAAAATCTATTTATTCTATCATATCACAAGAATCATTATTATTTAACGTAGTACCTTTATGTATCTAATTATTAAAGATTTGAATATGCTTTGTCTCTAATTGAGAAAATAAGTTTAAAAAATATATAGCTCTTTATCACAAAAACGAGTAGTAAAAAGTCTGAATTAGTTAGCAATCAAACAATGACCTTGTTTATAGTTACACAATATTATATCTAAGTACATTGTGTACCTGATGAATGCAAATCAAATTAATTCGCCGAAGCTGCAAATAACTTAGTATTTTAAGAAATCGATTGTAATCGCTCTACATCCTGCATGCGTAGGTAAACAATAAATCCCAACCGGAACACGTATCTACATCATCGGAAGTTTTAATGTCCCGGACTCTTTCAGCCAGTGACAATCCACCAGCTGAGGTCTTTAGTAAAAGGAACCGGTAATACTTACCACAGTTTACTCTTAGTGCCCGCGCGACCGCGTGTGCAAACGCACGTGTCAAAACCTCCTTGAACGCACAGCCCGCTAAAACTTTGAAGTGTTCGATTTTCAAATGTGACAGTTGACATTGTGAAAATTCAGCTCGTTGTTTTCACGCGCGTAGGCAAAGAACGAACTGAGGTAAACTTTAGTTTATATTTTTTTCTATAATTTGGTGGTAACTTAAATAGTAAGTAAATAAGAACTCGAACGAATGTTTATTTGCTCTAGTTTAATGTGTTGAAGGTCTCTACTTAATAGCAAAATCAATACAACAATTTATTTTAAAATACGCTTGTCATTGTTTTTTAAAGTTTGTCATAGTTGTCTGTCAGATCAATTACTTTAGCACGTGACTAATACGCGGTAATGCAGGCACATATTTAAAACGAAACTCAAGTTTAAACGACAACCTAATTTTTTTTTACAGTTTATCGTACAAAACTGTTACAAAATCGATGCTTGTGTCTTGATTGTATAAGTAGAGCTCTAGAATATAGGCCTTACCCAAATAGGTACGCTATACTAAAACGCTCTTCAACTAATTAAATCTTAAAAGATGATGTTTTTGATGTTTCTCCATAATTTTTGTTATTTAATTGTAGTAAGTATTTGAATGTTAATAAATAAATAAAAATAAAATATATAATGCTGGACAATCCAGACAGCATAATCTAGCCCCAGGTAAGCTGCTGTTATACAGAGCTGTGTTATGGGTACTAGATGACTGATATATACTTAATACAATACATAGATAGATATTTTTTATTATATATAGAAAATACCCAGAACACCCAGAACAAATATTTGTTGATCGTACAAACATTTGACCCGGGCGGGAATCGAACCCGCAACCTCCGCGTCGCAGGCGGACCTGCGCCCGCTGCGCCACATCGGTCGTCGGTTAATTAGTAATGTATACTTATTATTGTGTAGTGTAAGTAAAGCTTTTTAATTGTAAAGCATTTTCATTTAAGCAAGTCTGTAGCTTTATTGGATTGGCCTTGGGATGTGTCGCTAATATTTACGCAACTCACCAACACCGATCAAACTAAGTCCATGACATAACGCCATCTTACTTTACTCTGTAGGTATAATTAACAGAAAGCGACATAGAAATATTTTGAAATAATCCGACGATTTGTAATAAAATTTTTGATTTGAACGTGTCACAATAAAAACTCTTTGTATCGATAAATGGAGTTTTTGCTTGGTTTTTGTGATATGTAAGTTTGTACGGGATTACGAAACGCGGGAGTATTAAAAGAGATGACGCAGGTGAATGGATTCGGATAATAGGCAGGATGACAGTAACCAAGAATCATCAAAATTACGTCTTCACCTAAAAAAGATTCAAGGAATACATGTAGGTAATTGCTTTTAACATTAGATGCTGCATTGATAATATTTTTAACTAAATAAAATTACAAAATACAGCAATTCGCCATAAAAGGTCAGAGCATCTTGGTTCTCTGATTGGTGGCATGAAACAAATTGCAGAATATTTTAACCTAATTTTACATCAAAACTGAAATAAATCGTTACTACTGCTACGCCGTGACTTGGGCGCGTTTTGGCGTTAATTTTAAAATTCTAATTCGCATTTTTTTACTACTAAACCAAACCATTAATTTCTGGAATAATAAAGTAACTTATTTTTTGCTAAATCAGTCAAAATGCCTATTTTTTTAGAAGGGCAATGCTGCTAACGCTTTTATTAGAGCTTGGCGATGACAGTACAATACTGATAAGTGTGCGTTGCAGTAAACATTTTCAACCAAGAAATACTGAACAAAACAAAAGTTCTTTTGTGACGCTGAGTCTTTATTTAAGTAATATACATATATAAGTACCTCATCAGCAAAATCATGGCTCTCCCACGATACTGTAATGCTCCTAATTTATGACTCGTAATAGCCTTAAATTAATAAATGGTGCGTGTAATGTTTATTTAATTTAAAACTAACGAAATCACTATAATTTGAATCAAATTAGAAAATGTCTTGGGGCTATTCTTTTATGTCATAACATTTAACTTGTTAGAACAGCTCTACAAGGACGTACAACTCAATATGTTAAGCATAATTTACATTGAGTCAGTAGCAAAGTCAGTGCTGACTTGCTATTGCCTAATGTAAATAAAAAAATGTGAAGACCCAAAGTACCTACTGACTTCAATATTCTCGCGTATACTGACCCTTGGTAAACAGAGGAAGTCAGTTCTTAAAGCAGCACTGACGCCAATTAAATGCAGTCACTGACCCAATTTAAATAATATTAAATGAATGCTAAGGTTCGTCAGTGATTTGACGTCACGTCACTGCTTGTAAAAAAAGATTAGGAACATTTCACCCTGAGTAGATAATTGATCCTACCACAGAAGCTAGATCAACTTCTGTGGATCCTACTTATTGATGAATTGGACTGTGTGAATTATATTGTAGAAGAATTTAGTCGCTGCAAATTAGATTTGCTGACTGCGCTTACTTATTGCGGAGGTTGTAGTAGATAATGGATCCTACATACATGGGTGCGCTAGCTGTCCACTGTCATATCGCTTTTTGCAGCTACCAGGAAATCGTGCGTTTTTCTGACCTTAAATCGAAAGTCCGTAGTATATCAAAACTAGTTTTAATAGAAAATAAAATAAACATACTGGATCTTACTTACGCGACATACCTACTCGTAAGTGTAACGGATATAAATACTTAGTTTCAGTAGCCTATGTTCTTCACCAGTATCTTAATAACGACTTAAATTATATCGGTTTAGTGGTTCAATTGTTAAAACGCATCGAACGGTTATGTGCTCGATTTGCAAGGTAGCGGACAGGACTTCTTTCGCATTTCATAATATTTAGTATGGATAGTCGAAACGTCCCAATACTAAAACGTTATTCAACTTACAAAAATTTAAGTGATGATTCTTTAAAGTTTATTTATTCACAGGCTAACTACAATGTCTCCTAAAGTTGATACTATAAATTACTAACGCCTGAATATTAAACGCAACTCAGCTAATCAGATCTTAAATCATGATGTTTTTAACGTTTTTCCATACGATTTTGAAGGCTAACCACGTGTCAAACGTATTAACACGATCTCAAATATTTAAATAGTGTTTCAGTATTTAAGCTCAAGTATCTAGTTTTAAATTGAGTCTCATAATAAAGCGTAAAACTTTTAAATAACGTTGCATACGTGGGCTCCCTCAGTCTATCTATGCCAGGAATGGTTCCAGTCCAGCTGACCTAGGTATGTGAAATTATACGCCGCAATGTAAGCGCGGCCTAACAATACATAGGTGGTAAACATTAATAAACACTTTCCGGGTAGCCTTGTCAAGCCGTTGACATGCTGGTGTTGTGAAAACTGTCTCGAAAGCTGAGTGAAGGGTTTACCCGGTTTGTGCACGACTCTTAAATGTCAGAGTCCTTTTGTGTAAAAGCTTCGACACTTACATAAAAAAAATTGTTGGTTGGAATTTTTTAAACTCCATATTTATCTATAAGTACCTCGACGGTGTAGTGGGAGAATGACTGATTGAGAAGCGATAGATCGCGGGTTCGATCTTTGCTGCGAGACCAATGTTTGCATGATCTGCCAATAATTGTTCTAGGTTAGGGTATTCTGGTAACATTGTACGCGTAAAAATATTATTCTGTCTCTTTGCCAACCACTAAGACGTCTTCCGTCAGGCTGGAAAAAAATATAAAAAAATCTTATTCGTAAAAATGTAATTTTTTATTTTATTTTAAGTTAAAAAAATTGGTAGCTACGAGCGAAGTACGAGTGACTCTTAAATAAATTACGTACGCATTTTGTAAATATGACGATTTTTTTAAGATTATTTTATTTTTACATTTCTTTACACTATAAACGTAAAAACATTAATTCACAAAGTCGCAGTTTACGTCAAAAACGTCAGTTAATGGTTTTAATGGAAACAACCAAGGCCGTAACCCGTCGAGTATGAAGGTTTATGATAAGGTTCATGAATTATTTTATTGCTAAAACGATAAAATAAATAGAGTGATATGTCTGAGCACGTGGGCTGTAGGTATCATTGTGCACAATTTTTTATGATTCACTTGAAAACTTTTAATACTTATAATAAAAATAATTAATATTAGCAGACAACGTCATCTAACTCGGTGCCTAAAATAAGCAATGCTTGAAGTACTATGGAAACCTTCTAAAAAGTAAAAAAACGGACCTTAGACATGTAAGATATTCCCAGTGATTTTGCGTTATCTTCAAGGATTAGAGAAACCAAGAATGGCGTATTCTAGTATAATAATAGAGGAATGTCTTAACCATAAAATTTGTTACTAGTATGTTATATAGCTACAACTAAACAAATATCTATTGTTAAACTAATATATGTCTATTTCGAAACATAATAAAACAGTCGATAAAAAATAAATGATCTATTTTATTGGCAGTTAAATGTTAGTCCGATTGCCCAATGAATTGATTGCTACGTAAGTTTCATTGGTACTAATGAAGGAATGAATTATGTGAATCCATAGGTTAAACTTAAGTATTATGACCTGATTCCATCAATCACGTAGCTTGTTGCGTCATGATAGCTGCGACTGCGCTGCGATCCAGTATTTGGTTATTGAATGCGCAGCAGCTTTTATAGGTTAATAGATAACAAATAAGGACATTTTTACATAGTAGGTACCACAGTTTTATGACAATAAAAATATATGTAGGTACTCGTTTACTTCTTTAAAAAAAAATATATACATAGTCTGTTGCATTGTACCATATTGGACAGCACGTTCTAGTTTGAAATGCACAGCTTGTGCTATTGGGACTTGTTAATTGTACATGGACCACTTTGAGACCATCGATTGGACTAATCCCTCCGGAGGCAATTTAATACTAAGCAGGTACTTAATTTTTTTTATTCCTAAACACATTTTTTTGTAAATAATACTTGTTATATCTAAATAAGTATAAACACCCATTCCTACCCCCGCCATACTTAGTTTAAATGTATCGCGATTTTAATCAAGTATTATTCAACTTTCTACGAACAAATCCCAATTTTTTCCGACTCCGGTAAACCCGGGGATGATACACAGATGCTCTACTCTGCTTGAAATAATCCTTGGTATTTCTAAACTTTAGTATTCCCTAAGTGAGGGGGTTAAAACCATAAACCAATAACCGGTCAAAGTTTCAAACAATAGACATTCTGGTATTTATTAAGCACAGCAAAGGCTTGAAACACGATCGTAAATACAATATGTGGGCGCAACTACAACATTAAAATTTTATATTGATTTTGGTTTTGT
This sequence comes from Colostygia pectinataria, assembly GCA_951394395.1. NCBI lineage: Eukaryota > Metazoa > Arthropoda > Insecta > Lepidoptera > Geometridae > Colostygia > Colostygia pectinataria. The sequence continues at coordinate 7,343,529 of OX596363.1, forward strand.
GTCACGTTTTTGGTTTTTCTTTAAGCCGTTTGCCTAGCAATCATGGGATGTTTGATTTTGATGTTCCCACTGCTCGGACACTGGCCTACTCAGATGAGAGATCGATGTCGTTCTAAAGGAGTTGTTTCACGTATTATGGAGCCGGGCCCTGATCTTTTGTAGGGGTCTAGATAATTATATAATCAAAAAAGAAACCATTTATCACTGTTTGTTTTATTGTATTTTGGCTTCTTTTATAATCTAAAGTAAGTTTATCTTTGTGAAGGAGTGCAATACAATGCAAAACAACATGGCGGGTTTAACGAACAACTGGGATATTAGGTACTGTCAAAGTCAAGATGCGTCACGATCATTGGCTATTAGCTGTCATGGCGGATCTCTAGTGTTCCCGTTTTAGAAAACTCAACACAATAAACATTTTTCCTTTAGAACTTTGTTTGTCTACTTAAAAATAAAATTGTTTGTTACTGTTATTCTTATATGTTTTCCCAATTTTTCTATGGTGTTACAAAGGCCACTATGAAATTCGTTCTTTTACATGTTTCCTTGCGAATGTTTTGCTTGACCGTTTGAGAGCACTGGCATAACGCACATTCATTTTTCGAGTGAGTTTTACATAAATGCTCGTTTAGTATTTAAATACACATTTTAGGTACAGGTGAAGATAAATAAAATTCAGTTAATTATTTTATTCCGCAACATTTAAAAAAACATTATTATTAAAATAAACTGGATTACTTTAAAAGTTTGTTGGTAAAAAAAAACCAACTAATTCATGGTCGTTGTTGCATTCCGTTGGATTACTCGATTTGATTTAGCAAGGTCGAGTTCGCCAATCGAATCAAAATAATACCTATTATTTTATTTTTATTAAAACTTAGGTAGAGTATGGAGTATCTATACCTACCCTAGTAGAAGAAAGTACTCTAACTACCCATTAAAGAAATAAAAGTACATATAATACTAAAATATGATGACAATATTATCTAATAAAGGTTCACTAGCTACAATTAAAATATTAAATCACTTTTGTGATAAAAATTGTAGCCTAATTTTTTGAATAATAAATAAATAAATAAATAAATAATGCTGGACAATCCACACAGCATCATCTAGCCCCAAGGTAAGCTGCTGTTAAACAGCTGTATTATGGGGACTAGATGACTGATATATACTTAATACAATACAATACATAGATAGATATTTTTTATTATATATAGAAAATACCCAGAACACCCGGATCAAATATTTGTAGATCGTACAAACATTTGACCCGAGGCGGGAATCGAACCCGCAACCTCCGCGTCGCAGGCGGACCTGCGCCCGCTGCGCCACATCGGTCGTCAATAGGTAAGTACTTAATTAATTTATAACTACATAAAAAACATCTAAATATAATATGAATTCGTTGTGTTACTGACTGACAACAATCATTCAGTCAAATAGCTCTCTTCTAAAACTTTTTGGGTGCGTTTTGATGTGTGGGTGCACTAAGAAAAAATCAAGTCCTAAAAAACGCGGGGCAAAAGATGTAGTTCGTATAAAAAAAACTGAACTCTGTTAAAGTAGGGGGGAGTTCTTCTAGATGTCACTAAAAGGTGGGTAACCATGCACAAGCTCTAAAGCAATATTGAATATCGTTAGATCGACATTTCGGCATACAAAAAAAACAGTGTACCTAATATTATTTTAATATTGCTTTAAGAGCTTGTTACCCCCCTGAACATAAGTTAAAACAGGTATAAATAATCTTGAGTTCCCAAAATTTACAAGATGGAGTATGGAGATTACAATCGTAAGCATTTTAAAGATTATAATATCCCAAAAATTATTTTGCCTCAAGCGGGATATATATAATATAATAATCTTTAGTATTCCCCTAGTGTAATGGTTAACACTATAAAAACAAAAATAACGTAAGCATTTTACTTCTAAAACAATGAATGTTTTTTAAAAGTGAAGCTAAAAAACACAAATGTAGAGCTTGTAAAATAAATATCCTATTGATTACATAGGCGTAAAATTATATAACAGTGGTATGAAACCTTTTTACGGGCATACGAGCGTACTATGTTTTCATTCCCATCACATCTAGCATCTAGCACAAGAGTTTCCCACGAGTTCACATTAGGTACTTTGTCATGTATTGTATCATATCCTAAAATAAACCTTGCAATTATACAAATAGAGTAAATTTTACAGTAGATTACTAAATCTGTTTTTGAATGACTACATTCAAAAACATTGTACACTTCGTTGATCAAAGAGATAAAGTTATGTCAAACGTGATGGCCATTTAGCCAAAATGAGTGCAGAGCTCCGTTTTTGGGGCACTGCTTGACAATGATACTTGAGTTAAGGCTTTGGTCCTCTGTTTTATTTTGATAGCTTTTTCTAGGCTTGAAAATACTTGATCTAAAAAGTTAAAATTAGTGTTGGTACCTACCACAGCTGTACTATGGCGGGCCTTATTTTTTAACCAATTACAAAAGTACTACGATGTACAAAACATATTTGGGATTATAAAATCATTATTTAATATTAATCCTACTAATAATAATAATTATAATCTTTAAAATGTGCTTACTCACTTACGAATCAATTTATATTTTATGGACAATAATTTATTTTACATAATACGAGTATACTACATACATTCCGCCAAACCAAGAACCTCGTTAAATAGGTCTCGCCTCGATAGCCAAATCGTTCTATTTATAATACCTACCTATATTCTACAAGGTAGGTAAGTAGGTGGCACGTTTCGTGGAAATATGTAAAGTGAAGGGACAAATAACTAAATTGTTAACACTGAACAAATACAATAAAGTAGCTAATGCTTTGATTATTAATGTGGTCTTATTGTACTAAGCTAATAAATAAATGCTAACATTTCTGGGTGTTGTGTTGTCATGGTCAGAAATACAAAGATGCATAATTTGTTACTAATACATTGATGGCCATGATAGAGGACTTCGGGCGGCCTAAAAACTCTGTCACCAGAGTTGGCCACTGACTCATACGAACTTACTTACTTACTAATACATTCCCGGGGTCTTTCATGTAGTCGATTCGAGGCTGCCACTCTCGCGAAGGTATCTTTAGCCATGAACAAAAAACTTTTTCTCTAACTTGACGTACCTATTAACATCTCATCTGCAATAGATACTATAATGATCATGATGATGATAGGTAATGCGGATAATTGTTTGCATGTTTATGTTGTTTAAATTCATTAGCATTGCGATTGCTCAATACCTAGTTTTTTTTACAAAACAAATACATACAAATACAGTGCATTTGATTTTAACTCTACCAATATAGGTACCTTTACCTGTATCTTGGATTTTATTAACAAAGCGTGTGCTCAGGCTTGATTTAAACCGCAAAGTACAAAAGGGAACGCTGAAGTGTGGCCAAGAAACAAAATAAATAACCTAAATATCCATTAAATTGACATTTTGTGTGCATCACGCAGACGCTCGGTTTTCCCCTGCGAGCGCCGAAACTGAAAGGATCACGACTCGCCTTTCAAATCGATGCCATTTGTAAGTGGCAAGGATATCACGAATAGGGGGAAATCCAACAATAAAGTACAACTTTAAAACCACCGTAACTAGTTCAATTTCGCTGTTCGATACTTTTAAAAGTTTGCGCAAGCGGTTTTCGGGAGACGTTTATTTTTGTAGAAATATTTATAACTAATAAGATTTTTTATTGTTTCAGATTCACGCGTGTTTCAGTGACGAAGTGCAAAATCGGTAATCGTGTAGTGTTGTGTTATTATTATGAGAACTGCGTTCGGTGTAGGTCTCAGTACAATGTTGCAACGTAGCGTCTAGCGTCGTAATATTGACTTATCGAGTTGACATTTCGCGGCAATGAATAAGTAGCCATGGCGTTAGCAAACTTTACAATAGCGACCATTGGAGTGGCGACGCCGGCGATCTCAGCCACATCGGCCACTCCCCTCAGAGTAGACCTCGATGATCTACTCTACTCACCCGAAGACCACCAACCAGATTCCGCCCAACAAAGCAATGAGCCCTTTAGTTCTCCGAGCACGAGGAGGCCGAAACTGCGGAAGCGAGCTGGCACCGCCTACCTGCCACCGCTCAACCAATACGCCCGCTACCCACACACCAACATTCCACACAACCCTTACAATCTCCACACGCAAGTGTACCAACAGAACACTCGGTTGGACGTTCAAATAGAAAACCAGCGAGTGCACGAAGTAAACACACAGTACGACAACACCGGGCAGTACCATCACGATCCTACCGGAGACTACGATTATGAGCAAAGAAGGTTAAATCAGAACCCACAAACCGTTGGATATAGTCCAGGGTACGCGGAAACACCTTATTCTCCGCTGACAACGCCGAGTCCTTCTAGTCGACCGTTCCCGAACCAAAACGTACCTACATTCAATTTTGTAAATAGAGCTACTGCCCCTACACCTCCAAGAACCATTCCTGAACCACCGAAAACTAGCAGTGGGCAAACCCCTGGAGGGCAAACTGGACAGAGTGGACAGACGCCCCCAGACCGGCCGAGAGGGTTCACAAAAGTAGAGACGGGAAGTTCTGGTGGAAAGACGCAGTTACACGCTGTTCTGGATTACGATGACCCTGATGATTACTACGATGATGTTCCTGGTACAGGTGAGCTTTATACAATCTCTTACCTCTGCTCTTTACAAGAACCCAAAATAAAAAGTCACATATAAACTCATGTCAATCAACCAATAACCCTTTAGAATTCGTTTTTTGGTTCACACCTTCACAAAATCTGCAGGTACAATAATTGGCGGTGATTGCGTACAAAGCCTCCGATTAGGTGGTCAACAACAATTAAATCCTGTTAGCGCTCGTGTTGATTGCCAGCAGCCAGACAGTAGATCTTATCATGTACTCTCGATCGTAGTTCTAAGGCAAAGGCTTGCTCTCGAGAGCTCTAACAAAAGTTACTTAACTAATAATATTAACAAGACTTGGAGTGACGACGGCGACTTTGGCCTACCTTACTGCAGATACTATGCAGTGCTATGTTATGATAATGATACTTCAACATCACACAACATAAAAACCAAATATTTTAATAACTGCTGTCTTAAAAATTGGAATTGCTTAGGAACAGGCCTGCCAGACGTAGATCTTATCCAAACGCACTCGATTCGTAGGTCCATGAGACCGCAGGCACGATCGGTCCAATTACTTCCACTATCAGTCGATAGCCACTAGTAGCCTTGACGGTGGGCGGAATTTATAGAAATGGAGCGTTACTTTGTAACCTGTTTTAAAACAAGAACTTACGAGTATAATAGGTATAGGTAGAAGGTAAAATAAGAGTTCAATGAATAGTCATTGATGAATATAAATTACGAAACGAGTTTTCACGTAATGTAGTGAAACTAAAGGGTTTGCGATATCCTGATGTTTCGACTGCTGGGACTGGCTTACAGACTCTTGAGCGAGAGTAATCAGATCATAATCATCACATTCACAATAATAATTCCTAAAAACATTAAATCCATTAAAAACTGAGCATGTGTAGTTATATTATGCCGTTAGACTATGCTTTGAGGAAATAAATGTACTTATTTTCAGAGACTATTTTCATTTCGCACAGTAAAAAAGCAACATACATTTATTAACTTATCCAAATATTTCTAGTATTATTCTTCACTTGATGACTTTCTGCAGATATCTCTTTTAAACCTACACATCAAGAATATTTTTTAATCGCACCTAAACCGGTTTATTTTATTTCGAACTATGATACAATTACTTGATCATCACCATAAGATTGAGAAAATAGATGTCCACTGGCCAAAAAATGCCATGACAACTGATTAATAAGCCTTATGTGGAAAATCGCGTCAGCTCTTATCTTAGCAATGCCTGGAGCCTTCGATCGCTATTGGCGACCGGTATCGCTATTGGCTTACAACAATGGACAGTCCACTGTAGACGTGAACATATTGTCTGTGGCCTAGAAATCTCGCTTGAATCTATAAAAATGTACCTAGACCTAGCAAGTTGGAAAATGCACCAGTCGTGAGTCAGTTTGGTATTGTCTAAACTTATCTTGCTTCCTAAAAAAATTGGGATTATAAAAACATCTACTTAACTATAGCAGTTCTTCGAACAGTAGACCTCGCAAGAATAAACTTGTAAAGTGAGCAATTTACTGCATTTTTTTTCTCATTTTCATTGTGGTCATCACGCTGAAGATTCTCATCAGATCCTCACCAAATTTTTATAATACGAACTTAAAGTTGATTCCTTGCAAAATAAAATAAAAACTATAGAAATTGAATCTTATGATGCGGAGACATCCAATAGCCTCCTGTTTACTCCTTTTTGGAGAAAGTACGCCCTCTATTTCTAATATCCCCAACGATAATCTAGTTAAAAATATAAGGTCATAGAACCTGTACCTATACCAAGTTTCAACCAGATTTTTTGAAAAATACGACTTGCTCTGTCTGAACAGCCGGACAGACTTACTGACAAACAAAAGCATTTTTGACCAATTTCGAAACAGAGAAGCTTCGCTCGTTCGGTCAATTTAAAAAGTTATCGTTCATATCTTATGAGCTAAATTACAATGGACTACGATAATGTTAAGATAACGCTGACTACTACGGAATTATCACTGTCATCTATCTATTTTATTAACCTGTAACATCCATTACTGAGTAAAGCCTCTATAATCTCTCTATCGCGCTACTTTTGGCGTATTCTCACGTTACCCTTTGCGGTTTGTACTACAGATTCACTGCTCGCCTATGCTCTCACAATGTTGTCAGACTATCGGAAATGTGCATGGTCTGCTTCGAGACGACTGAGATGAACAAATGCCCGGTTGAGAAGCGTGAGGTTGAGTGTTCAATTCCTGTGCGGGAATAATTGCATGATCTGCGAATATTTGTTCCTGGAGTTGAGGTAGGTACTCTGTGGTTGAGGTGCCATGGTTTTCAAAGGCACAAAGAATCCTAGAAATAATAGATAGAGTGATGTCGCTGGCTGTAGTTTGTCCGCTAAATATTCACTATTATTGTAGCGTAGTACAAAAAAGTATGGTAGCACCCATTTTAGTAAAAAACGTGATCTAATAAAGATAACAATCTGCCAAGTACGATGTTCCGTAAAGTTTTATTCAATGTCAATTTTTATTTTTTTATTGTCAAGTGTCCTTAGCAGGTACCACGGTAATGTTTTTCGCAAAAGCAGACCAAGTACCAAACAGAGGCCGTATCCGAAATAATGCTTTTGACGTATCGTCCGGCTGTCAATTTGTATGGGATTTTTGTAGTTCATTTTACGCAATAAAGAGGCGCTGTATATCTCTTCTTCTTCTTCTTCTTCGTTTATGGACTCTGCGGCTTGTTTGCCACAATTTTGCCAGTGTCAAGTGTATTAGTTTGATTGTCGTTATGCAACGTAAACAAACGAGAAATGGTGACTTTTCTTTCAAAATTCCCTTGGAAAGTATTTGACTAAATTACCAACCAACATTACCCCTCCATTTCAATTACTTACACTTGTGTTAAGTAAACAAGTTAAATTGTATAAACTGCCACCAAATTTACGCAATAAAACTTAAAATAACACGAGAAAAATAATTAAAATGGGAGGTCCCATGTCGTTTTGACAAGATAGCCAAAGACAATCGCTGTATATCTCATACAAGTTGACAGCTGGGACGATAGGTACGTTAACTACGATTAAAAAGCATTATTCTGGATACGGCCTCTGTACCTACCTACAGTGTATTATCTCGCCAAAAAAATCACATCAAGTTATTTTATAGAAATAATATGAATCAAAATGATGATACCTAACCTACTATGTAGAAAGAAACTTAAGTAAATTTCCTCTGCCTCTTGCACTCGGCCAAAATAAAAAACATTTGCAATAAATTATTGCAAATCAAAAATGTCAGAGACATAATCTGATCTGAGTGTTGGCAACACCTGGATTAAGTTTCCTAACAGCTTGACAGAGTAAGGTGACTAACGTCATTAACACAGCTCCTAACGAGATGCATTTAGTGCACAGACACGGCGCCAGCGACACGCGCATTTTGAGCGGGTTTATTACATTGTGTAAACAACTGCTGTAGGACGTCATACTTGACGGACGAAGTCGCCGATTCAATCTGTTTGGTTAATATTTATAGCTCCTAACTGCATGTCATAAATTATCAATAGGAGTTTATATTAGCAAACCATTTATTATATAAAAAGATACCTGTTATTACTTTTTTGTTTCTTTTTAAAATGCTCTAGTTGGCCTGCGCAATCTGCGCATATCACTTACACCATGTCTTCGCATCACAGTTGTATCTTTGAAGATTGCGTTTGGCCTTGGCTTTGAATGACTATGAAAACCGCTGGCTCAGTCCACGAACACTCAAGTTGTGGATTTATCACCTAGCTGAAGGTAACTCTAAAGTCGATATTATATTAGTTAAAAAAAAAGCGTTTTATAGTTGGCGATGCATGTTTTTAACCTCTGGTGTTGTTGGATTTTCGGTCTTTTAACAGTTGTCAAAACCGATAACCGCTGAGGAGAAAAGCTTCTCGAATGGCAGCCACGAACATAAAAACTAAGTGTAGGACGGCTCCCCACTCGATGTAGTGTTGCAATTGTTAGCGATCGTAGGAAATCAGCGGATGCTGAAGACTCAAGATCAGTCGTTCTGGCACTCTATGGAAAAGGCCTATGTCCAGCAGTGGACATCTATTAGCTGACATGAGGATAGTGGAAAGTTAAAGTGTGCTTGCTAAAGAACTCTACGCTGTGGTTTCACTTTCAATCTCATATCGAGAGGTCGGAGCACGGTACTTGCCTTAGTGTTAGTGGCCCGGTTCGTTTTAAACATTTTATGAAGTTACGTTAGAAGAAAACTCATTTTTAGGGCAGGTAACCAAAATGGTAGAAAATAATAATAAATATACAGAAATGGTATAGAATTATATTATGGTCCTATGTAATTATCTCACCCAAAATATTAGTAGGTAATCGAAAGTGAGAGATGTATTATCGACTATGATGAGACTATGATGCTAACACGTGTGCAATGCAAACCATGAATCACATAATTCCGAAATCGGTCCCAAAAATGGAACGTGACAGCTGTTTTTGTCATTAAAACACCGACGAAACGAGATGACAACAAAAATCAAAATTTTAAGAATATAAAATGACCTTTTTGGTCATTTTATATTCTTAAATTGCAGCTGTTGATCTGTTCCGCCCTAGTATCGATCCAGGTACGTAAATCCCCGTGCCTCATTCATCGGACCGCACTGACTCCGCTCCTCTACCTAAATATGATATTAAAATCGTACCACTACTGACAGACCTAGAGACTTACCAATTAGAGTGTGTGTTTCTTGAAGCACTAAAAAGGGTTAAGGAATGCCCGAACTTCGACTTCGGACTTCTAGGGGACGCAGCAGGAAGAACAAAGCCTGTATAAAAATACTCTAGTTCACCTAAGTCTATTAAGTTAAGGTATCTAATATCATGTTAGATATTATATTTACCTGGTGGTAGGACTCTTCAACCGAGGACGAGAGCACCGGTGGTCTAGTGGTAGTGACCCCGCCTTCCGATCCTAAGGTCGTGGGTTCAAACCCGGTCGTGCACCAATGGATTTTTCTGTTCGAAAAATGTATGTGCGCAATGCCAGTGCTCTCATACGGTGAATGAAAACATCGTGAGGAAACCGGCATGTCCAAGAACTAAAAATTCGAAAGACATGTGCCATCCAGCAATCCGCATTGGGTCCGCGTGGTGGATTAAGACCCAATCACTCTCATATATTGCTCTAAGAGGATTGATCCTATCACAAAACCTACGTTATGCCTTTTAGTAGGTTTTTGTCATAAAAAAAACGACACATTTTGTTTCATGATCTTATTAAGAGGTACAAAGAATCGTGAATTACAACAATGCCATTGTTATACAATATGAAGTCGTGTCGTGATTAGCTCGTGCCTTTCCGACGTCATAAATCAACTGACATGATTGGTATGCACTTCCGACGAAGGACTCGTTAGGCAAATACTCGAGACCATGTCAATAGCAAAGTTTAAACGTCTTTGTTTTAATTGTCGTGTCAGTATTTCTGTAGTTCTAAAGTCGCCGACAAACTTGGTTCACTGAAACGCTACATTTTGGAAACTAACGAGCGACACGTTTCAAATAGTGGATACGGGTTAATCCATGAACCCCCTTAGGAAATCACCTCAAGGAGGATTTTGATCGTTCTTCAAAAATTAAATGACGTTTTAGTATTCGGGTTTACGTTTACTAGCCTCTAACCTCTATCTCTAGTAGAAAATTCTTGTTTGTTGCTTTACATTATTCAAATGTTTAAAATATCTCATAGTTTATTTTATTTTCATAAATTGCTCATGATCTGTTTTTTTTTTTGAACTGAACAACTGAATGTTTTTGTATTCAATTTTTGCTTTGAGTTTGCCTAGTATATAACAACAATTCGACATCACATGCCATACAACGCACGACGAGTACGACGACAGACAGCACTCAGTCATTGTTGATGTAATCGGACAGGTTGTGTTGTAATTGAGGGTACGTCTCATAAGCAACGTCGCGAACTCGCGAGAGGGGAGTTTAGGCGCCACCTTTTTGCTCGTTTTTATTTCAAACATCACTTTGAATTTGTTGATAGTAATCTACTGGACTTCATCATAATTATGGAATAATGTGTAAGTATGGATAAATTTTGCGTGTGTTTCATCAATATATTTAGTAATGCAGAGCACGGCTCTACTCCAAAAATAAACTGTTGATTCCCGATCCAATGCTAATATGGATCCGTTGATTAAATTATATATCGTTATCATCTTAAAATAACAGATAAGGGGACTTTCATATGGCGCTACTGAGCCCAGTTTTCTACTATACATCCAGTTTTTGCCAGCCTGGGTTAGTTTGATGGCTTGATGCTTAGTACTGTCCTCACAGAAAACGTCCTTCTTCAAAATAAATCTGTTTCTATGCAATAACCCACCAGATGAGCACATAACGGTTACAAAATTAATGATTAAAACATAGACATAAATGCTAAAACATTTGTGGACCTGTTTCTGCCATCTGTTCCGTTCTTGATGTATATCTTGACATTTCAATATTGATGCAATCAAAAACTGTAGTGTTTGTCTGTAAATAAGTCTTGGATTCACTCCAAGGTCGGTGTAGTCAACGTTTGACCGCGGACCGTTTAAGTAGTAAACTTTGTTATAGGATAAGTTTATGTATATTGGTATTTACCATAGAAAAGTTAGAAGTTCTAGCTGAATAGAAATTCTAAAACTTTTCAAAATGGAGTAGGTTGGTGGTATGCTTTTGACGATCGTAATTGCGTATATCGCCCAATTGTCAATTTGTATACGATTTTTTTAAGCGCACGAAAGAGATGCGTAAAATGAACTACAATACCAGAATCGAAGGCTTTTTTGTAGTCCACATACGCAATACAGAAGACCGAAGAGTATAATCGGCCACTGCGCACGGCATATTATAATCTGCCGTAGTAAATGAATGTTCTATGAATTAGTCTTTTCGAAACCCGACTTGTTCGGGAGGTTTAACGACTTCCAGCCCCTGAGTAAACAGTATCTAATTGGTAACCAAGTGGTTATTACTAGAAAACAGTACTTAGGTATGTAAAACTCAGATATAAATATCTGCAAAAGTAATCATGCTTCTTATTAGTAAACCAGACGGCAAAATCTGCGTGCAAGATTTAGCACATTTTTTATGATTTCAAAAATAAAAATAAAGATGCGGCATTGGTAAAATCGGAAGCAAGGTTACGTGATTGTTATAGTTTTAATTGATCAATTCATTTTTTATGTTCATAAGTGAGTGGGCGGCTTGGTGTTGGTTCAGAATTTCTTTAAGCTTGGTTTATTCTATCTATTTGCATTAAGGAATGAATTATGTGATTCGATGGGTAGGTAATAAAAAAGAAATGGTGGTAGGATTCTTTAGCAAGAGCTGTTTTGGTGGGAATCACTCAGATATTATTGTGTTTAGGACACTGTAGCAAGTGAAGTTTTGGGTGACACTTCAAATGTTATGAAATACCTGAATCGTGATGTTTTTGCATGCGTCCTCAACATAAAAGAGAAGAAAATGTCAACTCAGGTCATTTAACCTCATATTAATAACAATAAATTAAGAATAATTTATCAAAAATATAGACCTGCGTTTTTATGGCTATTCTCAAAACCAGAATCGCAAGATTGCCATAATACCTACGGTAGTACGTTGACGTAGGTAGGTACCTTATTATTACAGCACTGCATGACATTCGGCATGACACACCCAAAAGTAATTACGCCCAAAATAATGAGCTTTGTAACATTTAAATGTACTCAATGACTTTAAATGAAATGACAGGCAGGACATTGATAAATACGTTTCTAAGAAGGAACGCAACTAAACTAGAGTATACCTACTTAGCTCTGGTCTTTTTTATGATGATGATGACACGAATCACAGACTTTATGACTGTAGGCGTTGTCTAAGATAGGCGTTGACCGAACTGACTGAACGATATATTATCAGCTTTTCAGTAGAGTTATTTATGTTCATTTTTAATATTATTTATTATTTATGGGTTTGATTCCTACTGCGGAACAAATGTTTGCATGATCTGCAGATTGTTATGTTACGTTATTCAACCTTGTCTTAGCTTTCGAAACCGCCGGTTTCTTTAGTCATAGAGCGCTTTGGTTCTTCACTGGTATATGAAACTGTCTAGGCTAGCCACTAATATATTCATTAGTCGCATTTTGTAACCTCCAGTGATGCACCGCAGACATTAAGCGAGCAGGTATGACGAAATTTTAATTTACATGGATGAGTAGACGAGAAATTTTCATCTATTGTTACAGCTTCGGCCTTGCGTCTGTCATGGTTGTTCAATTCAACATATTAGACGAGGTCGATAAGGTAATGTCACGCGATAGTTAAGCCTTTTAGTAGATAATACCTTTTTTCTAGTATATAGGGGTAAATGAATGAGTTATTGGCTGGCAGTAGTTATTGGCTACTTCATACTCAAACACTTCCTAAAAGCTACTGATGCTAAGTACAATATCTCCCTTCATTCTAGAGAATAGTTTACATATTTAGCTTTAATATTTGTGCCGATTTGTACCACCTTTCGAATAATTTCGTATAAAAAAAATCATAATTGATTGACAATCGGCAATCCGGCTACTATGGTGGGGTTTTGTTGTGAAAACGGTAAGGATTGTGTTTGACTACAATTCGAATGAAACTTGTCTCATACTTCGTATCATTGTAGTTTATCGTTATTTCGTTACTATTTAAGTTATTTTGTCTTAATTTAAATGTATTTTAGTAGTTTATTACTTTAAAACATTAAATTATGGTATGGCCAATAACAGAAACGAAAAAAACTAAGTTTTAAGTTACTGGCTATACATGTACGTACATCACCGCCAGTCACCTACGAATACAATTTATATTCTGTCAAATTTGGCGAAAATGGCCTTCTTCCAAGTAATGCAAAAAGTGGAACCTTACTCCGCAATATTTAAAAAAAAACTACTTAGTTAACTACTTAGTTAGTTTTTGGTCAATCAGTACAATGCAAAATTTTAACTCAATCTGACGTTTTGCTGAAGAGCAAAGCATAGATGGCCAGTTGAGTAACCACCGCATGTAGAGATCAGTTCAAGATCCGATTGCCTGAAATAAACTTGGGCCGAAACCGATACTAATTCATTTTGTTTGGTGAACTTTATACATTAATTATTTATACAAGAGCTTCGAAAAGTTCGTTTAAATCAGAACTAAGAACTGGATAATTATGTTCCTTGTATTTCTTAAAAAAAAATACTATAATCTGCCGTGTTTTGTAAAAAATGCTTTAGCCAATAACTGAAACCAAACATGCCAGTAACTAATTCTGGGGTGCCAGTAACACAATTTTTATTTGAATGAATATAAAAACTTTATAAACAATGTTAATTGTTTTTATTGTTAATAAAATGATATTAGAACTTTTTCCGTCTCCATTAGCACCATAAAAACATCATTTGGATGACGCGTACAGAAACTATAGCAATTTGAATTGACCAAGGTGCTTAAGGTGCCAGTAACTAGTGCTTTTACCCTAATACTTTTTTTTGTTGGTTAATATTTCTGACAGTAGTAAGTTCGGACATACGACTAAATGCTCTAGAACTGAGGGCGTGACTAGAAAAAGGTTGTGAGCCTCTGTAATTAAAACTATTTACGGTATGTTAGATATGCTCTACTACTCAGGGCGTGACTAGAAAAAGGTTGAGAGCCCATTAGAAAATATTTAATAGTTGGATTTATAACATCATTTAACACTTTCACCTACCTGTATATCACCTGTAAATATATCATCATTATCAGCCGATAGACGTTTACTGCTGAATATAGGCCCTGATAATGTGATAGTATTTTTTTTTTTTTAATTATTTACTTGAACTGTAATATCATATCACATAGTACAGAAGTTATTTTTAAGATGTCTTCAAAGGAGGCACTTTGCTTAATAAAAGGCAAAGTTTTTAAATAAATAGGATATTAACAGATATAATAATAATATTTGTCGAAGAATTATCTCTTTCGTCGTATCAATTCTTATGATTTCTGACCAGCCCGAATAGTATGTACAAGCACCAGTTTTTTTTTAAAATTATTGTTATTTATATTCTTCCGAAGAAAGAAATGTAGTGTACGGTAGCTACTAGCTTGCTTTGAAAGTCTGAGCTAATAAAATCCTACGAGTGATTAAATTATTTTATCTTTTTTTTCCAGGGCCAGCGGTGACTCCGCTCCAGGGCCCCATACTCCTGAGGAACGGAAGCGTTCCGGTCGTCCCCCTCACTTCCTACCGAACAGTCAACAACGGGTCGTTCTACCAAATTCCTGTAAGTTTACTTCCATCTTTAGTAAGAAAAAAAATAAATGTATTCTAGTACATAGTCCTCCTTTTCCTTATACGGTGAAGGAAAACATCGTGAGGAAACCGGCATGTCCAAGAACTAAAAATTCGAAAGACATGTGCCATCCACCAATCCGCATTGGGTCCGCGTGGTGGATTAAGACCTAATGACTCTCGCCTGAGAGTAGGCTAGTGTCCCAACAGTGGGAACATTAGAAGGCTGTCATGATGACATAGTCCTCATCATCTATAGTCAAATGACTATAAAAAAAATAAAGATAATTTTTAATAAAGATAGTTAAAACTAAACTAAAGATAGTTTTAATCGCACTATCACACTAATAGGTATTATAAAAACTAAAGTTTGGATGTTTGTATGTTTGTTCCTCTAATCTAGAACTTGACAACCACTGAACCGATTCAGCTGTAAAACAAAAAATAAGACATAGCTTACTTTTTATCCCGGAAAAAGTACGTTTCCCGTCGAGTTCCACGCGAACGAAGTCGCGGGCATCAGCTAGTGACTAATAAGTTGGATTCCTGTGAAAGTACTGGTTTCGAAGAAAACTTAACTTCAATATAATCACAGGAAGGTGCGAACTGCGGAGGCTCTACGTAGTATTGTTTTCGTAGAATGGATGATTTGAGTAAATAAGAAATGTCGAAGCGGGTTATACAAACTAGCAATATTTGTCTAGTAACAAAACAAACCGTGGTTAGTCACGTTGCCTTAGGTATTGCCCAATCAATATACCTCCATAAACCCTCATATACATGCAACTGTTATGGTCAGGGCATGTCGCTTAACATCAGGTGAACAACTTGAACTTCTTGTCTTAAAAATGTCATGTGCAGCGATAATGCGAATTTTAACATGACCTTCCCTCTACTTTTTTTTTGATGCATTCATTTTTATTCTCCCCGAACATAGGGGTATGTCGGGCTCTCGATTATCTAATGAGAAATTAGCAAATAACGGCATAATACCGACCAAAAACCCAACGAATCACACTAACCGTATCGCGACGGTGTATCCTATGGCTTTTATCTAAGGCTACAAATTTTTGTTTCATTATCAATTTAGTAAATCTTTTATTGATCGTAAATCCATGCGGTGAGGCGCCGCTCATTTGCGGTGTTGTTATAAATTCATAGAATTATTTGACGAACGAGTCATTGAGCGAATACTACTAAAAAAGGACCTTTGCCTTGATTTCTGCTCCCCGAAGCACGGTAGCGCTCAGTTGAAACTGCCACTGGTGGTCACCCATCCAAATGGTGACCACCAGTGGACCATAACTATGTATTAATTATGGTTCTTACGTGGTTTTGATCTAGAGACGAAAACGTCGTTTGAAGGTACCTAAGCCCACTTCTTTGAATGCCCTTATAAAGTGCATAATTTATCCATAGACATTCAAGGTGTGTTGATGTCTAAATTAGCTTAACCTGAGCCAATTACAACTTACAAGATGATTACTTAGGTACAACTTAATCACGCTCAAGGTACAACTTACCTATTGGTGGTCTTGGATTTAAGTAAAGACGTGATGACATGTTTTATCAAAAAACTGATGTTTGGCAACTCGTAAGATTGGCAAATTGTATATTGCCAATAGAAAAGAAAGTGCTGAAAACGTATTTTAGCAGCAGAGGCAGCGCCGCAGAGTTTTTCATTATTAGTGCATAATATTCAAGAAATAGGTACAGTTCTCTCGGCGGATCTAGGCTTCCGTGAAGTTAGCCGTTCCGATGCGCAATGGAGCTTTTTCTAACTAAATTGTCTTTGCGCATCACAAATGGCTAACTTCACGGAAGCCTTAGATTCGCCGAGAAAACTATAAGTATCACAACCAAAAAAAATTACACGCCGAAAGGCCGAAAGCGCGGTATTCCCAATTTTTGTTTTTAACAAAGGTTAAAAACTACAATAATGAAACCAGTTGCTCCCAAAGCTACTCGAACTTCTAAACATCAGTTGCGAAAGAGTCAGATAATGCTCCAAATTACATGATACCATAATAGAATTGCGACAACAGTGTAGGCTCACAGGAAACGTCCGAGCGAGCCTGAGTGTCTACTCCTAAAAGCGATAAACGATAATCGCGGCATATATCAACAACACAAGTTCAACTTATGTTGGTGATAACTTCAGAGCATTCGCGGAATAAGCAGAGCCACGAAAACTGTCACGATATAATCGCTTTTGTTCGCTAGAATAGACCTTCTGAATCACCGCGTGGGCTTCAAACGCTTACGATTTATAACTAGTGTTTGTCAGTCTGGTCATTATTATGGTACCTGGTTAAAATGCTTTTAAAAGGTACCATGTATCATATTTCAGGCCACAAACTGACGGGGGCGGTTGAAGTCAGGGCACAACTAGTTATAAATAAGTCAATTCCAATGCATCACGTACGAAACGAATATTCACCACATGTTAATGCATCTATTCCATTCACGTAGATATGATGTGAGTCACCTTCGTTTACTTCAGACTTAGAAATTTAGTATTCCTAGATGTGCCGATTCATAGAACTCTAAAGACAATGCCAATAGGACGGTGAGAATTTATTGGAGGAAAACTGGAAACGATGAACTTGGTGCCATTGGTCGATGCTTGACCCGAGTGCACTTTATTGTATACATGTACTTAAAGTAGTGTTCAGTCAGATAGATAGAAAACGTCTACCAGTACTTGTGGAATAATAACAAAATAGGTAGGTGACGAATTAAGTTTATTTTAACAAGTACATACTAGTAGCGCCATCTATCGTAATATTAGGGTGTCATCCTGAATAAAGTTAGTCTGTTGTTAACCGTTACATGAGTTTTATTATAGGTTATGTGCCTGCGCGAAATAAATTAAAGTTATTGCGAATATACTGTTATTAGATGTGAATTATGTCCACGAACATTATATCTAGTGTGCCAAAGTTAAAAGGCAGAGAAAACTATGAAGATTGGGCGTTTGCAGTCGAAAATTTTCTAGTTCTCGAAGGGATGCAAGATTGCATTCTAAAGGAAGGAGATGCAAACGACGCAAAAGCAAAAGCAAAAATTATCTTAACGATCGATCCAGTGCTCTATGTGCATATAAAAACAGAAACTAGTGCAAAAGGATTGTGGACAAAGTTAACGAATGTTTGATGACACCGGCTTTACAAGAAGAATTGGACTCCTCCGAAACCTCATTTCAATTCGTCGTGAAAATTGTGATTCAATGTCTCAGTATGTGACTTTGATAGTGGAATCAAGTCAGAGACTGAATAATACTGGTTTCAAGATCGGCGACGAGTGGGTTGGATCGCTGTTATTAGCTGGATTACCTGAAAAATTTTCGCCGATGATAATGGCGATTGAACATTCGGGCATTGACATAACGGCAGATTCCATCAAATCAAAACTCATTGACATGGAGGACGGAAGTGATGCTTCAAATATTCAAGGTGCTTTTTTGTCAAGAAACTGGCAACACTCAAAAATCAATAGTACCAACAGTAACGTGCATCAAAAATCGGATACGTCAAAGTCGAAGAAAAATATCAAGTGTCACAAATGTAAACAATATGGCCACTACAAAAATCAGTGTGAAAATGAGAAGGCAGAAAAAGCAACAAATACAAAGCAATCGAATGCTTTCAGTGCAGTATTTCTTAGTACAAAGTTCAACAACAACGATTGGTACATAGACTCAGGAGCGAGCATGCATATGACGTCCAATAAACATTGGCTAAATAATGTCTCGAAAAATCAAGAAGTAGACGAGATTATTATAGCCGACAAGACGAAGATTCCTGTGGAATGTTGTGGAGATATTATGATCACGACAGTAGTAGACAGAAATGAATATCAGATTCCAGTTACGGGAGTATTATGTGTGCCGAGTCTCGCAACAAACTTGTTGTCCGTCAGTGAACTAATCAAGAAAGGAAACAAAGTGAACTTTGGTAATAATCAATGTGTTATTCGCAATAGAAACAATGAAATCGTGGCGACTGCAGACTCTGTAGAAGGTGTATACAAACTCAAAATCAAAGAAGTTGGTTGTTTGTTGACATCAGGGAATGTGTGGCATAGAAGATTTGCTCACATTAATAGCAGTGATCTAGAAAAAATGAAAAATGGAGCGGTTATTGGATTAACATACTCAGACAAATCCCAAGCCAGTAAGACAGATTGTATTGTGTGCTGTGAAGGAAAGCAAGAGCGGTTACCTTTTCCTCACAATGGTAACAGAAGCCAGAATTTGCTTGAGGTAGTACATGCAGACATCTGTGGGCCGATGGAAACCAAATCTATTGGTGGTTCCAGGTATTTCCTGTTATTTGTCGATGACTACAGTAGAATGGCTAATGTGTTCTTTCTAAAAACCAAAGATGAAGTTTTTTCTTATTTTAAAAGTTACAAGTCATTAGTAGAGAATCAAACAGGAAAAAATATAAAGATATTCAGAACAGATAATGGATTGGAGTTTTGCAGTAAGGAATTTGAGAAGTACTTACAGAATGCAGGTATCATACACCAGAAAACCAATCCATATACACCTGAACAAAATGGTTTGTGTGAAAGACTTAACAGAACGGTTGTAGAAAAGGCCAAATGTTTGTTATTCGATGCAGATCTACCAAAGAAGTTTTGGGCAGAAGCAGTGAACACTGCAGTCCATCTGCGGAATCGATCAGTGGCATCAGGATTAAATAACAGAACACCTTTTGAGATATGGACCGATACAAAACCAGATGTTAGTAATATCCGTATATTTGGAAGCAAGGTTATGGTTCACATTCCAAAGCAGAAAAGAATGAAATGGGACAAGAAAGCTGTGCCATGTATCTTAGTAGGTTATCCAGATAATGTAAAAGGTTACAGAGTTTACAATCCTGCAAACAACACCATAAGCACTAGCAGAGATATTGTGGTTATCCAGGAAGGAAGCAACAATAATGTATTGCCTATTGATATCAGCGAGAAGGAGATTTTAACAAAGGAAGTAACTAAACAGGAAGTAAAACCAGAAACAGTGGAAGATACAGAAAGCAGTACATCAGAAGA
Source organism: Colostygia pectinataria (assembly GCA_951394395.1). Lineage (NCBI taxonomy): Eukaryota > Metazoa > Arthropoda > Insecta > Lepidoptera > Geometridae > Colostygia > Colostygia pectinataria. The sequence goes on from OX596363.1 coordinate 7,363,587, forward strand.
AACAGATGATGAAATCCAGAAGCAAAAGGAAGAAGAATTTGTCGATGCTTCAAATGACCTGTTGGATGAGGAATCACCAGAAAAGATGCCAGAACCAGAAAATATACCAAAATCAGAAATTAAGCGTTTTAGAAAGAAACCAGACTTTTATGGTTTAAGTGGTGTATGTGTTTCAAGTGAATCAAATGACTGCAGTGAAATGTCTATTCATGATGTAATTAATGGACCCGAGAGTTTGCAGTGGAAGCAGGCTATGGAGGAAGAACTTCAATCATTCAAAGACAATAGTGCCTGGGAAGTTGTGGACATGCCCGTAAGTGGAACTATAGTTCAGTGTAAATGGGTTTTTAAAAAAAAGTTAGATAGTGATAAAAACATCCGTTACAGAGCTAGGCTTGTTGCAAAAGGTTATTCTCAGAGGCCAGGTGTTGACTTTGATGAAACTTTCTCTCCTGTATTAAGACATTCAACTCTTAGATTGTTGTTTGCACTGGCAGTCAAATTAAACTTAGATGTAAGCCATCTTGATGTAAAAACAGCATTTTTAAATGGTTTTTTAGATGAAACTGTGTATATGAAAATTCCAGTAGGTCTAAAATGTAATGATAAGGAAAATAAAGTACTTAAATTAAAAAAGGCCATTTACGGTCTAAAACAATCATCTAGAGCATGGTACAAAAGAGTTGAGGATTTTTTGAAAACATTGAGCTTCAAGAAGTCTCAATTGGAACCATGTTTGTTTACTAAAATAGAAGGCTCTAAAAAGGTTATAATTGCTTTGTATGTCGATGATTTCTTTGTGTTTTCAAACTGTAAATCAGAAACTGATAAATTGAAAAAGAAATTGGCATCAGTATTTAAAATTAAAGACCTTGGTTATGTAAAACAGTGTTTAGGTATGAGGGTCAACATAAATAAAAACAAGGGTGAAATAACCCTCGATCAGGAAAATTATATTGATGAATTATTAAAGAAATTTAATGTTGTTGATTGTAAACCGATAGACACACCTATTGAGCCTAAATTAAATGTAACTAAAAGTGAGATATGTAATAAATCTTTACCGTACCAAGAATTGATTGGCAGCATTATGTATCTAGCAGTTTTAACTAGACCCGATATAGTTTTTTCTGTTAACTATTTAAGCCAGTTCAATAATTGTTATAGTGAAGAACATTGGGCTTATGCCAAAAGAATTTTAAAATACCTAAAGAAAACTAAAAGTTTTTGTTTAAAATTTGTAGCTAGCGGTAATTCAGAATTACAGGCATTTGTAGATGCTGATTGGGCCAGTAATCCAATAGACAGAAGGTCATATACTGGTTACTTTTTCAAGTTATCTGGAGGTGCAGTTTCTTGGGAAACTAAAAAACAGTGTACTGTGGCACTGTCAAGCACTGAAGCTGAGTATATGAGTATTTCTGACTGTTGTAAAGAGGCTGTTTACTTAAGATGTTTGCAGAATGAAATAACAAATGAGTACTATACTACGAGTATTACTGTGTATAATGATAACCAGTCTGCACTTAAGCTGTCAGCCAATCCTGTATTTCACAAAAGATCTAAGCACATAGATGTGAGATATCATTTTTGCCGTGAGAAAGTAGCAGATAAAGTTGTAAAAATTGTATACTTGCCCACAACTGAAATGCCTGCTGATATACTAACAAAAGGTTTGCCATCAGCAAAGCATTATAAGTTTGTTAAACTGTTTGGTCTCAATTAGTACTATTAATTTGTGATGGATATTATCTAGGTTTATAATATAGCATTACTAAATTATTTTGTTAAGTGGAAGTGTGGAATAATAACAAAATAGGTAGGTGACGAATTAAGTTTATTTTAACAAGTACATACTAGTAGCGCCATCTATCGTAATATTAGGGTGTCATCCTGAATAAAGTTAGTCTGTTGTTAACCGTTACATGAGTTTTATTATAGTACTGCTATGAACTTACTTAGTTACTTGCTATGACTATGACTGGCACAAGTTTCGTTTTCAACCAACTTAAAAATTATAAATAAATAAATAATAACTTTATTGAGGACACAATTTGCATACATGATTATAAAATATGTAGTCCTACAAATGTTGGTCTTATCGCCAATAGCGATTTCTTGCAGAGAACCCATACTAAGAGCACCGGTGGTCTAGTGGTAGTGACCCCGCCTTCCGATCCTAAGGTCGTGGGTTCAAACCCGGTCGTGCACCAATGGATTTTTCTGTTCAAAAAATTTATGTGCGCAAGCCAGTGCTCTCATGCGGTGACAGAAAACATCGTGAGGAAACCGGCATGTCCAAGAACTAAAAATTCGAAAGACATGTGCCATCCACCAATCCGCATTGGGTCCGCGTGGTGGATTAAGACCCAATCACTCTCGCCTGAGAGTAGGCCAGTGTCCCAGCAGTGGGAACATTAGAAGGTTGTCACACGATGACCCATACTAACTAAACTAAACCTAATATTAACTAAGCTACTGCTAATTATTAACGATATTAATTTATTAAGCTACTAGCCGATGCAATGAAAACTAAGCACCCGTGCGAAGCCGGGGCAGGTCACTGGTAATAAATATAGCCCATGTCACTCAGGGATAATGTAGCATTCTAATGGTGAAAGAATTTTTGAAATCAGAACAGTAGTTTTTGAGTTTATTCGTAACAAACAAAAATGGAAAAATACAAATCTTCTCTCTTTATAATATTAGTATAGCTTAATTTCACTGGGAATTGTGGCCTAGTTCTAGGAGCATCAACACTTGGATATTACCTAGTTAAGTATATTGATTTAGGTACTTATATTTTTTACAAAACACTATAATCTGTTTTAAAGAATCTACTCAAGACAAATCACAGCGGGATCTACCTATAAACACTTGGAATTCCCCAGTCTTTGCATGACACCGTCTCATCCTTAGACAATAGCTGGTAGCTATAATCGCCTACGCTATATCTTATTATGGTAAATCAGTCTATTCAGTCACGTGTTTTAGCTCGTAATGAAGGCTTTATGCACTTTTAGCGGAAACCACTTTAAGCGGATCTTTTATTTGCTAGTTGCCGACTACAGTTGACTCGCGTGGTAGGTAACTAGGTACCAGGATAGAAGCATCCTATGTTTTACTCCCCGTCATCATTTATTGAGATAACAAATTTCTTCGAAGTCGGTTCAGTTGTTGACTGATTGAAAAATAAACATTTAACTTACGCAATTTTTATTTTGTTTACAGTGAATAGCGTAGTGATACACTACTATTCGTCTATTAGAACTATTTGGAAGAATATTATTTGACGGTTGTGAATCTCATCTATCGTCGTTAAATTGCACGAAACGATATGTTAAAGCAGTCAAACTATTCAAGATATAGCTTTTAAAACAATAAAATTAGCACCCTTATTGCGTTTTGTCCGCTAGATTTTTTACATAGTTTTTTATTCAAAGATTGTCCTCTAAACGTGCCCCGTTGAAACGAAAATTTGCAAAAACAATGTGCAAATTATTTAGGTAGGAGGTACTTAGCAACATTTTGCGCATTTTAATTTGCTATAATTTTTCATAAAATTTGTATTATTTAGGAAGACACAACGGATGTAACTACCTACTACCTAAACCAGTTTCCATAGATTATAAATGATTAGGCAGGAACCTAAACAAATATTTATTTAGATAATTGTTTCAAGATATTTGACTACGACGACTGCAGATTTAGATTAGATTGAAAAATATTATAAAGCTCTAGAAACAGATAAATCAATTTGCAAAGTTACGGCGCCAATACATTTTTTCTTATGTATAAATATGCAAATTTATTTCGTTCCAAGCAAGGTTATTGACATACTTAGTTGCGTTAAAACTTAAAATTACAGGGTGTTTTCTTGCTGAGCACACACAACTACATATTGGACAAAAGATAGATAACTAGACATCATCATTATCATCATTCAGAACCTTACATCAACCACTGCTGGCTAAAAGCCACTGTCAGATTACAGTTTGCAGGTAAGTAAGTAATAAAACAAAAGAAGCAAGATTTTAAATTCAGCTTTCTTTTTGAGTTGCTGTCGATTCGGGGAAATAAAAACGAATTCACGAGAGGGAGGAAACGTTATAAAAACCAAGTTTAAGAGCACCCTGTATAGCCAAGGCTTGAATTGCTAAACTCTTGCTAAATCTAAAGCCGATCCAGTTTTCCATTTTATTACTGCGTCGCTTCATAAATCACTGTATTAGTTACACCAACAAGTTTAACATTATTATTATGATAAACTAGGTACTTATCCGCGGATTCAATATTCCGATCTAGTATTTTGCAGTGTTTCTGAATCCCAATGAGTATTTGTGCCGCATTTTACATAAAGTGATCATGCAGGCGAGACATGGAGTCTTTGACGGTAGACCTAGGGTCTAAATGACCTTATTCATAAAAAAACCTTCAATTTTACCAGCTCGCTAAGTATTTTCTATCCTTGTCACTCTTATGGACAAAGTCGACAGATTGGAAAGACACATTAGCAAAGGTTTAGACTTACGACGATGTAGAGTAAGTATGATTAAAAATGGACAATCGCTCGACTAAAATGATTCTTGGTTGGTCTATATTTTCTAATGTGAATAAATCCCTTGTATGGAACAACTTACACTTAGTTCTACGTGTATGACTACTAATATAAAAAAAACGCCTAATTCTACATCTATGTATTGGAATTTTTAATACTACGGTAGTTACCAACTACCGTAGTATTAAAAAAAAATACTACCTACCTTATTAATACCTACCGTATTAAGCCTAGTTTTTTAACGATATAGGTCTTCATCATCATCATCATCATCATCATCATCATCATCATCATGACAGCCTTTTTAATGTTCCCACTGCTATGACACTGGCCTACTCTCAAGCGAGAGTGATTGGGTCTTAATCCACCGCGCGGACCCAATGCGGATTGGTGGATGGCACATGTCTTTCAAATTTCTAGTTTTTGGACATGCCGGTTTCCTCACGATGTTTTCCTTCACCGTATGAGAGCACTGGCATTGCGCACATAAATTTTCGAATAGAAAAATCCATTGGTGCACGACCGAATTCGAACCCACGACCTTAAGATCGGAAGGCGGGGTCACTACTACTATACCACCAGTGATCAACGATATAGTACTTGTCGCAATCGTTGCCTAGATTATTCATATTTTTATTTAGTTCTGGTTAAAAAGACAGTTAAACTTTGGAGTCCAAAGTTCAAGATCGCACGTCGTCCGCTGTCTGCTTTTTTTGTCAAGACTCTTTTCCAAAAAGGATTTCCTTTTACTTGATGATTAAAGATTGGTGTACATTTGTTCTCTCAACCATTAATATAAAGTTATTTTTCAAAGATAAATCATAAAAAAATACACTTAAATCCCAGATATTTTAATAGTTAGTTTAATAGTAGTTCTTTGTGATAGAGCTTGTCTGTGGAAGAACTACTACCACACCTATTTCTGCTGCCAAGCAATAACGCTTGGATTGCTGTGTTCCGGTTCGAAGGGTATGGTTTCCGGTGAAATTACAGGCACATGAGACTTTCCATCTAACGTCTCAGGGTGGTAACACGCAGGTGATATCTATGATGTTGCATGCGTACATAGGCTACGGTAACCGCTTACTTTTTTTACGCTTTAGAGGTATAAAAAAAAGTTATTACTTGTCTGATCACTAAGCATATATTATGATAATTTATATTAACGAATGTGTAACAAACGTAATATCTATTACGCTTTAATTTACTAATCAGATAGGTTTTTGGGCCAGAGTTGGCCACTGACTCATGCGAACCTACTTACCACAAGTTTCAGATGCCGTGTTTTGATTAAGACGATTGTAGTCTAAGTACCTAGATTTACCTAATATTTTTTGTGCGAAGTACCCATACTAAAATATACCGTATTGTCTTTATGGCTGTTTTTTTCGTCTTTTCCGCAGTATCTTTTTGTTTGAGGTTCAGTTAATTAAAGCATTTTACAGTAGCAGGACGTGTTAATTAATCGGTGGTGGATATGGATTTGTTATGGCTAAACGTAAGTGAATTAGCTGTATAGAGAGTTGCCTATTGTTTAAATTTCGCAGTGCCTTTGCTGTGAAACCTTCCGGGTTGTGTAGGGTGACAATATTCGTAGATTGTCAGTCAGGTCAGTTCTGACTTCAATTTCTCGCATATATACCCTTTGTAACCAGAGCAAGTCTGTTCTCGAAGTCAGCACTGACTCCATTGGAAGTCAGTCACTGAACAAATGTAAATCATACCTAACAGTTTCTGCGCTACGTCACTCCGAGAGTGACGGCATAGTTGTAGCCTTAAATTGGCCCAGTAATTTCACTTGCTACAGTACTTTTCAAACTTAAACACAGTAATGCTTGCATACAGTTATAGACCATTGCGTAGAGCCGAGAGTCAGAATATCTGGCACTACGGGAAACAGTCTCTTGCTGATGAGTCCAACCACCAATCTCTGACCACTAAATTGATATTACACCAAATACCACTTTTAATAAAGTTATTTAATTTCAGGTAAACATACCTACCTATAGCTGCGTCTAGTGCGTCGAACAAAATCATATCGAGTAGATCTATGTCACACTTGGCAATTTAATTAACCTAATTTATTTTTTATTTCAGATATTGTGGACTGCTTTATCATTAGCGCTGGGGTACGAGCTGCAAGGGCAGATAATACGAGGAGTGCCTTGCGTGAAGAGAAACTACCAGCTCTACTGTCCCACAGCTGGGAATACCTATCCTTTGTAAGTTACAAAAGCGTTGTCTCTTCATGCAAGTTTTGATGCATTTAAAACCGCACAAGTAGAATCAGAGTGAACGCTCGCAACTCTCATAATGAATTTAAAACTTGAATACCATCAAAGTGGTAGTTCAACCAGCATTATATTAACTGAGTGTGATCATTCGCCATGACTTAATGTTTTTATAACTATTTGCAGTCCAACACGCAAATTTATACCTAACTAATGTAGTCTCTACATTTAGTTGGTTCACACAGAATAATTTAGATTTTCTTATTATTCTGAACTCATATTAATAGTTTCGTCAGTTTTTTATGCTATTATTCATTAATTTATTTTCAGAGACAAAATAGAAACGTTTATAGACGAGAATAAAGCCCTAATCAAACGAATGTACGGTTCGTTCACGACGCCTGGCGGGAACCGGGTGAGAAGGGCTCCTGGGTCTCCGGACATGCATGATGCTAGCGGAGATTCCTACTTCAGACATGTACGGCAAGCTTCGAACGCAAACCTTCCGGATCCTCAGGCTATCAACAGCACTGGCAGGTAACTAACCAAGCAATCTTATGCTTATCATGCTGACGTAGCTTACCTTCGGCATAATCTTATGGGGATGATATAATGCGATTTTTTAGACTATATTTGAGAGACTCTGACTGCGAGGGTTATTTTAAGACGCGGTTTATGCAGGCCGGTTTCATCAATATTGGATAATATTTTTCTGCATGCAAAATTGTTTCATCAATATTAGGTAATTATTCAAAAATAATCACGTTTTTGGTATTATGAAACTGACATTTCATTTTATTGCATCACAATGATCGCCTCATTTAAAATTCTGATAACCAAATTTTTGTTGCATTCACGGTTACGTGTGCTCCAAAATGTGCATTACTTGATCTCTTTCCCTCCTTCCAGGGTAGACGCATGCGAGAGCAAGACGGAGATAATGACACCGTACTGGGCCCTGAACTCGGCGAGAAAGTTGCGCGCGATAGTCAACACCATGCATTTTGAGCAGGCAATACATCAGGAAGTATGCAGGTATGTTGAACTTTTACCTACATTGAGCAGGTTATATTGTGAGATTGGGTTTTCCATTCCAATATCACGACCTAGATTGACCGGCGATCATTATGTGATGTGTTCATCAGTCTGTTACAAGTTTATCATCATTATGGAAAAATAAAAGGCTAATTAAAGAACATCACTTAGCAATCTGCCCCTAAGATCAAAGGTTCGTTCGGAACTGTTTACATTATGACAAATTAAATAGACCGTGTGTAATAACTTGACTTATGTAGCTATGAAGTAGTAAAGCCCTCCGTGACTTAAACTGGTGTTTTACAGTTGTTTATCAGGTTCATTAAAAAATACTAAAGCGAAAGAACATATTAATTAATAAAAAATTTGCAACCACCGATACATTATTGTCAGTGCCCCAGATTTTTTAATACAGCATTTTCTCGATGACTTAACTGGTTATCGCTAAGTCAAAGTGCCACTTTTGTTTCATCAGTGAATGGATCATAGCCAACTTATGATAATGATAAATTATTTTTATTCATAAAATACCTCACCAGTCTTCTTTCAATTTCAGTAAGAAGACCACAAACCGCTGTACGCGAGACTGCGGATGCGAGCAAAAGTACAAATGGCATCGACTTCTAGCATACGATCCGAGCGACGATTGCGCAGGAATATTTATGGACTGGTTCCTGTTTCCTTCGTGCTGTGTGTGCCGGTGTAACCCTTAGGGCCTGTTTGTAAAATCCGTGTCTATAGAAAGTCATCAATAACTAGGTAGAATCTAAACAACCAATATCCGTTAAATATAGTAGCACCAAGGGCAATACCTTGAGGAACCCCGGATTTAACAGACGATTTGCTAAAGCTAGGTAGTGCTAATGCAGCAATGTACTGTGGTTATCAAGCTAACTTTTGGAATAAGTATCCAAAAATACTTATTAAAACAAAACAACATTTTTGTACTTTTTTACAACACAGTTAACACCCATTTTGTGTCAAATGCTTTAGATAAGTCAAAATAAAGGTCTGATACAAGCACAAAAGTTAACATAATTTTATTCACCAAATTCATTATTATTTTAAAACGTTATAAACTACTAGGTGAATTCCAGCTTAATCTTAACGACCAACCAAATTATTATTATTCTAACACCACGGATTTAAGGAACCGGCCCCGTTTAGTGTTTATTAATGACGGCTATGTAAACGACTATTGTGAATGTTACTGTACGTTTGTCTGAGCAAACCTCTTTCAAATAATATCTTCTCTTTTAGCCAGCAAGTTGCTTTTGATTTAAAAATTCTCTGGCTATTATATTTAGTCAAATAAATTACTTGCTAGTTTTGTCTAGTAATTTACATTAATTTGTATTTAAATATCTAGTTATTTATATATACAAATAGTTTAACTTAGTTGAATAATTATGTGTAGTTTTGTTATTTTAAACACTGCCATTAATAGAAATTTATTTTGATCTGTTTATTATTTTAATAGGTAGTTCTTTTTGCAAATGAGTTAGGATTATTTTATAAAATTAAATACATAGTAAAATCATATGAAAATAATTAGATTTAAATATGTAGGTACTGTAATCAAAGAATCTTCTTTGTTTTCTCGGACATAATTTAGGTGTATTAGGTTAATTTCGATTGTATTAATTTTAAAGGAGCTATTTAGTGTATCTTGGAACGTTTACTATTCAATGAATGTTTATTCAAAATCTTCGAATTAGATCGGTACCCGCAAAATGTAGCATGATTGAGTTTATTATTGTGTCTCTACTTTTGATCCTACCAGTAGTGGCACTATTATGTACCCCTAACTAAAGTTAATTATATTTTGTTAAACACCCTATGATACTCAAACTTTGTAAAACTTTGATCTTTTAGTAATAAAAGATACCAATGCAATAAATAAATTTATGTTTTCATTAATCAAACCCTATTATGAAGCAATTAGTAGGTAGTTTCTTTTGCCTAATAAAATGGTTTATTGCCAGAATTATCAATTTCAATATCCCAGTATTGTATGTATCTTAGATAGACCTAAATTAAAAATGTAATTGTAATATATAAAAAAAAATTGAAATCGACAAGATATTTTTAATAACTATCTGCTAAATATAAAAACGAAAAATTAACAGCATATACATACAAGATCTACTTACATTATTATCAAAATAATTTCATGGCTATTTTTTTGATTGTTCAAACTCATTGAAGACCTTTTCGCTGAGTTTGTCGCCTTCGTCGTCGATTTGTTCAACAGCTAGAACTTCGGGGATGTAGAATTGCATCATATTTTGAACCTGAAAAAAACACCTTTGCTCGGCAGTGGGTCAAGATAGGTTGATAAAAATACTATACAAATTATTGTATATGCAAAAGTAACCCTGTCTGCCTGTAAGGTTTTCACAGTAAAACCTGATGAAGATTGTTGAACTTTGGGAAAAGATAAGGTACAAGTTTGTAGCCGACTGCAGGCGACGCGCGACATGTCGCCGCGTTTCGTCATAGCGACACGTCGTGGAATAATGTCGCGGCAGTCATGAAGATGAGATTCATACTGAGTGCTTATCACGAAAAACTCGTTTGACCATCATAAACGTAAACGTATCGTCCAGCTGTCAATTTGTATGGAATTTTGGTAGTTCATTTATCGCACTAAACAGGTGCTATTAAAAATCCTATACAAATTGACAGCTGGACGATACGTTTACATTTACAATTATCAAATGAGTTTTTCGTGCTAAGCACTCAGGGGCCTTACTCTTGAACGCAATCGTTATTAGACAAGTATTGGAATATGACATTTCATACTTTTGACAGCAAACCAAGCGCCAAATTCAACATTGTTTTCAAGAGTACAAACATTTTATAGCAGAAAATAGAAATTGGGATTGGATCGGAATTATCATTGGATTCAAGAGTAAGTCACCAGATCTGCGGTCGGGCGACACGTCATCAGACAACACTGTCGTACTGACGTAACGCAGCGACACGTCTCGCCTGCAGCTGCTGCTTGCAGTCAGCTATGAACTTGTACCTTTAGGCTACATTTTATGAATACACACAAACGAAACCGAGGGTAGCAGTTAGTGTAAAATAAAAAATATTAAGCACATCACGTATTTTTTTTAATATTTACAACCATGCATACTTCATGCAAAGTTTGTGTCTGGTTTAAATTAGTCTAATGATGCTTGCAATACCAGAGACATCACTAAAAATTTGCCATCCTAAGAGTTTCATGTGCCTGTAATTCACTATGGGTGTACCCTACATTTCGCACCGGAACACAGCATTCTATTTCGCTTTAGCCTAAATGAATAATCATCATCATCATTATGACAGCCTACTAATGTTTGGACACTACTTTCGAGAGAGAGTGATTGGATATTATCCCACTATGCGGTCCCAATGCAGATTGGTGGATGGCAAATGTCTTTGGCATTTAGTTCTTGGACATGCCGGTTACTGATTGGCAGCAGACATAGTAAACTCTATAACAAAGATTTCTAATGACTTACCCCATTTTTCAAAGTGACTATAGAACTGGGGCAGGATGAGCAGGAACCTTGCATCTTCAATGTAAGTATTCCGTCCTTGAAGTCAACAAACAGACAGTCACCACCGTCCTCTTGTACTGTTGGCCTAATGCGAGTGTCAAGGAGCTCTTTGATCATTTGCACTATTTCATCATCATCTTCGTTAATTTCTGGAATTATTCAATAGTATTGATATAAACTTATTTTTTTATTCAAGACTGGATAACAAGGTAGATAGTTGCAAAATTCGGCGTAAGCGTCTTCTGTAGGTATTTTACCACTAAGCAGTAGTATGCAAGCATTACTGTGTTTAGGTTTGAAGGGCACTGTAGCAATTGAAATTACTAGGTGAAAGAGACTTATCAATGTTGAGTCTCCCTCTGTTAGACCAACCATTTTTCATACTCAAACCTCCATCATTGTAGTTTTAAAACTTGTCGACTTAACATTGGCAAAATTCTTGTAACACAATTTTTTTACTAACACAAACAGAATCGTATGACGGAAAGTAACAATCTACATAATCTACATACTGGGTACCTCTACATTTACGCTAGGTTTTGTACTTTGTTTATATTTTGGTAAAAAAACACAGCTATGCGAGCATTACTGCTTGGTGGCAGAAGTACACATCCTGGAAAACCCTCAATAATAACGGAAGAAGGACTAATGAGCCCAGATACCAGAGGACAGAGAAATAATCAACTCATCTGCTTATAGTCCACCAACTGAACATGGATAAACAGAACAATAAAAAATAACAAAAAGATCTTACGTGTGTCTCCAGATGGTTTAGCATCAGTGACCACAGGTAGTCCACTGGCAAAGAAGTCCATGATGGTAGCAAATATTTCAGGCTTCAATAGTTTCCAATCAACATCTTCATCATGTTTGGTGACTGTTACAAATTCAGGTCCGAAGAAGACAGCTTTCACACCTTCAATGCGGAAGATCATTTTTGCTGGAATTTCAAAGTGAAGAAACAAATTATGCCTCTCTGAACATTCTAAACTTGGTTATCTCTTGGCTCCTATGCAGTGAATGAATAAGTTTGGGAACATTGTTGTGGGAACATTATAGTTCAAGTAATTGACGAGTCATAGTTAACATACCTAATCTATAAATAAATAAATAATAAATAATGCTAGACAATCCATACAGCATCATCTAGCCCCAAGCTAAGCAGAGCTTGTGTTATGGGTGTACCTACTAGATGACTTATATAATACTTAATACAATACTTATATACAATACTTAAATTATACCAAAATTTACGTGTTTCACATATTACCATAAAGATATTTCTATTTATTTTTATATTTATTTCAGAGCAGTCTTTCAGTCTTAATCAAAAATATAAATAATGTGTACTAAAGTATGGATGTACTTTTGTTTACCTAAAGGGCTACACTGTGCTGCGCCAATGTTAGGAAAGTCCATAGTTTGACCTGTTTCCAAAACTTTTGCCCCCGGCATGAATTTCAAACTGTTCGGATTCGGCGTATCTTGTGTTTGTATGAACATCGACCGACAGGAGCAGGTATTGACCAGAGGCCTATTTCTACCCAACTTCTTAGCGGGCATGGGCTGTGAAACTACACTGTACTTCTTGGTATCATGTTGTCTGTAAAATAGAAGACTTGTCATTACGTTATTAAGGTTTATTATGAGTAAAAAAGAAGTTTCATGAGGTGATTTGGTAGGTACATAAAGTACCCAGGGAAAATTACAAAAGGTCATCCATTGGATAAGCTATGTACAGTTCTTAGAAAGGATGACCTTTGAATTAGATTATGAAGTTCGTATTTGGTCAGTAAACAACTCAGATGACAGAGTTTACAGGCCGCAGGAAGGCCCATATCATGGCCTAAACTTACCTGAAAGCAGCTGATGCACAGAGCTGTCCGCACTTGTTTCTGCTACTTAGTAGTCGAAGAGAACTTCGCAACATCTTGAGTTATGCAAAGGAAATCGAATTCTCTTCAAAATGATTTGTACAAAAGCAGTACAGGAATAAACAAACAACGCAGATCAAGAAAAACAGAAACAGCGCAAGAACTAGGCAGGCAGCCGGTCAAGAATACCGTGATGGCGGACTGACTTGACAGTGACAATGACAGCAATTAGACGTACTGACACTGACGGCAGTGACATTAAATATTATTTTTGACGTTCTTAAAATTGTAGGGGTTATGCTCAGACAAAAGAACCAATTTCATAGTGGCTTAGGTCTTAGTAACACCATAGAGAAATTGGAAAAAAATATAAAACTAACAATATAATACAATTTTATTTTTATGTAGACAAACAAAGTTCTAAGAAAAATGTTTGTTGTGTTGAGTTTCTTAGAACGGGAACACTGGAGGTCCGCCATGACAGCTATTAGCCAATGATCGTGACGCATCTTGACTTTGACAGTACCTAATAACCCAGTTGTTCGTTAAACCCGCCATGTTGTTTTGCATTGTGTTGCACTCCTTCACAAAGATAGAACTTACATAAGATTGTAAAAGAAGCTAAAATAAATTAAATAAACAGCTTAAAATGGTTTCTTTATTGAATATCTAAATATCTAGACCCCTACAAAGGACCTAGACCCGGCTCCATACATCTAGAAACAACTCCTTTATCTGAGGTGTATGGTAGTACTTATTATATTTATTATCATGATCCACGTTTATGAAAAAAATATATAAACGTAGTGCTTACATTTTCTTGGGGTTGATCTAGGCGTTGAGGTGAGAGGTCGTTAGCTGACACAAAACTATTATTATAGTATATTATTGTATCAGCCATTCATGTCCCACAGCTGGGCAATGGCCTCCCCCCATTCTCTCCAGACTTCTCGATCCTGGGCTACATTGCGCCAGTCTATTAGAAAGGAGTTGTTTCACACAGTATGGAGCCGGGCCTTGGTCTTTTGTAGGGGTCTAAATAATTAGATAATCATTAAAGAAATCATTTATCACTGTTTATTTATTTTATTTTGGCTTCTTTCATAATCTAAAGTAATTTTATCTTTGTGAAGGAGTGCAACACAATGCAAAACAACATGGCGGGTTTAACGAACAACTAGGTTATTAGGTACTGTCAAAGTCAAGAGATCATTGGCTAATAGCTGTCATGGCGGACCTCTAGTGTTCCCGTTTTAGGAAACCCAACATAATAAACATTTTCCTTTAGAACTTTGTTTGTTACTGTTAGTCTTATATTTTTTTTCCAATTTTTCTATGGTGTTACAAAGACCTAGGCCACTATGAAATTGGTCCTTTGTTCATCTCATCCCTCCATCATCGTTTAGGTCTTCCGCGTTGCCTTCTCGCTGGGTCAGGGCGCCACTCAGTGGCTACCCTTGCCCACAGCTCACTTGGCATGCGCCTGACAAGATCAGCCCAATTCCACTTCAGCGTAGCTACCTTCGAAGCCAGGTCCACGATTTGAGTCTTTGAGCGCAGGTCGGTGTTTCGGACTCTGTCCGTTCGCTTGAAAATTACAAAAACTACACTACAAACTATGACATATTTTAATGATCAGAGCAAAGGGATGTCAAAGGGTAAAAATTCCTCGATGGCTAAATGCTAGCTAAATAATTTAAAAGCTGGAAGGCCGGCGCGGCACCACCACGTGGCGTAAAAATATAATATATATATTATTTTTCATAAATAAAAATTTTATTCGTGAAACGTAGACGTACGTACTAGTCTCAGACATTCTAATTTGTCTGAGCGTACTAGTAGTCACATTTTATGGTTTTTTTTTTTGTAGTTATAAAAAAAAACATTGTTCAACCTTGGTTTAGCCAACCAAAGATGCCATCGCCAATGCCAAGACAGGCGGGCTAGGATAGATAAGTTCCTTGAGCGGGATACACTGCAACGCCGCCGCCGGCCGGCGGTGCAGCATGGACATAATGTTACTGAGGTTTACGTCCATTCCATGCTGCCGCCAGCGCTTGCTTGATTGCTTGTTTGTTGAATGGTTGTTTGGTTTCTCGTCCACTCAGTGGATTTTAAATTTATTGTCTACCTGATGAATGAATTTTGTTTAATTTGTTGTTTTAAACGTAGTGCTTTTATTCTCTTGGATTGATTGTTTGATAACATGTTGACTCAGACATGTTGATAATAGACCTGTGTCGATCGATCATTTTTCAAGACCAGTTCGATCACGATCGAACTTGCAGAAAGATCGAATCAAAAAGACTCGATCGTTTCGCGGGTCGCGGGTCGCGAAGACCCCATGACTTGCCACTGCCATGCCGCGCCGGTGCGTGCAGTCTATCGTTCGATCGATCGGTCGTTCTTATTTCTCGGGAAAAACTATCTTACCAGTCACGCCATAAGGTTCACTTTGTTTTGCATTGCCGCGATCGAGTCTTTGTGATACGATCGATCACGATCGACACAGGTCTAGTTGATAATATGTTTGTTTGAAATGCACCCTAGTTAAAGAAGATGCAAGTTTCTGAAAAAATACTGACTTGACTGGAGTAAGAAAATTCTGGTAAGTTACTGCAGCTTTTTTACAATAGTATCAAAAATCCCCTCAGTTTACCTTTGTTTTCAATAAAATGTGTTTAATCCTTCTGGGGCTTCTGGCGTAGGTAAAGGTAGGTATACCTTCAAAATTATTGCTGCTGTGTTCTATCCAGTATCAGTAGACCCTGAATATAGCGAGCTTTACTTTATTGATTGCAGGTGGCATTTTGTGTTGATTGGTGGTTTTATTGCGGGTAGACCGATCTGATCAATTTTCAAGGAATGTGTGTGATTTGAAGTACTTGGTAAAACAACAAAGTAGCTTCCGTAGGTAGGTAGCTCATCTGATCATCTAGCTACCTACTCAGAAATCAGTCAACTACGAGGTGTTCTGTGGTCCCAATGTGATTCACATTCCACATTCTCCCACTAGGTTATGTACCACTGAATACATACATGCAAGCAAAGAAGTTTGTTAGGTAAAATTGTAAGGTATTTCTACAACTACAGCAACATCATTTTTAACAAGGACGCCCTAACACAACTTTTTACCGCTCTTGGATGCTGTTTGTAAAGTTTTTCTCTGTAGAATTCGAAACTGCATCTCTCGCGTCTCAGCTGTGTATTCTTTTGTGGCGCCACCGAAATAGTCAGTGTTTTATGTAGGTACATAAGTAATTTAACCATTTGAGCACTGGTGGCTGGTATTATGAGTAAGTAATACAAATAAAGCTTGTTTTGTTACTCATTAGGCATTACATAAGTAGTAAACAAGCTTTCAAACACAAAGGCGACTTTTTACCCTGTAAATCTCCTATATAATTGCATCTAAGCAAAGTTTCTATAGAAAATATGTAACTGTTGGTGGAAACCAGTAAACTAGATCCCAACGCCAGATGTCACCTGTGATGTACCCTACCTAGTGGATACAGTGCACAGTGTAATTAATAAAAAAGTAAGTATGTAAAAGTAAAATTTAATTACATAAAACACATGTAAGTAGATACAAAGATAAATTTTAATAATCTACCCTTTGACAGAAACAATGGATACAAGTAAGGGCCGAGGACGGGGCATGGCCCTACTCCAGGAGCTTCAAAAGCGAAGCTCGCCACAAGCTTCTCAGGAAACCACCCCTGAGACCACACCTGGACCGAGTATTTCTCCAAGTGTTGTAAGTTTAGAAGAGTATCTTTGTAACCACAAGTTAATAATTTAAAGAGATCCTCTATACTCTTATGCCGATGATCTTAAAACGGCTGAACCGATTTTGATAAAACATGTATAAGGGTTTCTGACGATTTGAATACTTCACAGGTCAGCTCAGCAAGTGCCATGAGTGGCAGGGGGCGTGCAGCCATGATGATGTCGAAGCTCCAACAACTGAAACCAGGTAAAACATATGCCAGTTGGGCAGAAGGAGAGAAAAGTGAGACAGAATACAAACCTTCAAGCTGCCTATGTAACATAACCAGAGTTTAAAAAAAAAATTGTATCCGATTATTCTGTCTAAGCCTTAGAGAGATCATTGTCTAAAACTGCACACCCCTATACCGCATTTGTCATAGATTTTAATGTGACAACAATAGCTATTTTTGTGTTGGGTCATGCAGTTTTAAGCTGGTTTATCTCTACAATAATAAATTTAGGGCTAGATTGGACTGTGTAAAAATGACCCCCATTATTGTTGATTCTGAACTGAAATTATCGTGGTCCTTTGTATTTTAATTTATTAGAAAAGGAAGACAACAAATTTAGTTACACTAATATCTATTATTATGATGTAATATGCAGGTCCTACATTTACTCCTGCATCGGATGTCAGCCCGAGCGTGACTCCGGGGGCTGCGCAAGCTTCAAGGGGAGCAGGCCGTGGCATAAAGCTGCTACAAGCATTGTAAGTTAATAACCTCATCTTTTTGCCTGTAATGGAACGGAATAGCTATATGCGTTCAGGTTAGAAAGGCACTGTAGCAAGCGAAATTAACTAGACTAGCAGTCCGTCCCAGCTTCGCGCGGGTGCAATGAAACCGCACCAGTGCGAAGCCGGGGCAAGTTGCTAGTAATACATATATTACACCTATGTTACTCAGGGACAATGTAGCTTTGTAATAGTGAAAGAATTTTTGAAATCGAACCAGTAGTTTTTGAGGTTATTTGTAACAAACAAAAATACAAATCTTTTCTTTTTTAATAATTAGTATATAAACGAGTGAAAAGTTTTTTTTAGTGCATCTTACTTTTTTTAGGCAAGCTTCAAAGGCCTCTTCCGTACTCAGCGGCCAAGGAGACGTTTCGGAAGTATCGACCAGAATGGCAGAGACTAGCATATCATCTACCGTAGCCTCAACAATTGGCAAGAACAAATACATTGTATGTATAACTTTCGAAGTGTCACTAGATCTTTTTAACTATGGTTAGGTGTTCTGGGTATTTTCCATGTATAATAAAAAATAAATAAATAAATAATGCTGGATAATCCACACAGCATCATCTAGACCCAAGCTAAGCAGATCTGTGTTATGGGTAATAGATGACTGATATATACTTAATACAATACAATGCAATACATAGATAGATATTTTTAATAATACCCAGGACACCCGGAAAAAATGTTTGTAGATCGTAGAACCCAGCCGGTGTTGTTGCCAGTTCTTTTACGGCATGGGCGCGTTGGAACTGGTGTAAGTTTTCCTAGCTTGTAAGACGTTTCAAAGTGATCCTTGTGATTCTACTGAAATAAATAATTTTTGATTTGATTTTTGATTTTGTACAAGCATTTGATCCGAGGCGTGAATCGAACCCGTAACCTCTGCGTCGCAGGCGGACCTTCGCACGTTGCGCCACATCGGTTGTCTAATAAATATCAATCTATTTATTGTATAATAGTCATGTAGTACCCATAACACAAGCTCTATTTAGCTTGGGGCTAGATGATGCTGTGGGGATTGTCCAGCTATATTTATTTATTTATTAAGTTACAAAGAGCATTGGTGATCTAGTGGTAGAGACCCCTTCTGATCCTCAGGTCGTGGGTTCAAACCTGGTGGTGCACTAATGGATTTTTCTATTCGAAAAATGTATGTGTGCAATGTTAGTGCGAGTGCTATGAAGGAGAACATCGTGAGGAAACGACATGTTCAGAACAAAAAATTCGAAAGGCAGCATTGGGTCCGCATGGTGGGTTAAGACATAATCACTCTCGCTCGAGAGTAGGCCAGTGTTCAAACAGTGGGAACATTAGAAGGCTGGTATGATGGTGATCTCTATCTACAATCTTTTTCACATAGAACGGGTGCTGACACATTTTGGTTTTGCCTTTTTTGGATTATTTAATCGGCAATGCCAAAGTTATAAAATACAGACAATTTAACCACAATTTATAAATTTACAAAAAGTTTGTTTCAATATGCAATATAAACTATAAAATATTGATTAAAACCATAAAATACCAAATGTGTCAGCACTCAGCACCCTTCCTATATGAAATAGTCATGCTAGTTTCATAAAACCGGAATAGAGAGTGGAACGAAAAAACAAATATGACTAGTGATATCTATGTGTCAACAGAGTGAAGTCAAGACGGAGACTAAACCGGTGAAGATGCACGGCACGCACGGCACGCCAGTAGAAGTGACGGCCAACTTCATACGCCTTCAGTTTAAAGAGAACAGCGTCTATGAATACGAGGTGCGCTACGAGCCGGATCAGGATTACAAGCAAATGCGGTTCAAACTGCTGAATGGTGAGTTCAATAGGCTTGCTAAGTTAATGCTATTATTATATATTATATTATTATATATACATTATATATATTATATATATATATATATTATTATATATATTATATTATTATAGTTATTGCTAAGGTAATATACGACTTATGAGGCAACTAATACGGCCTACATGATGCGGTTATGTACGCTTGCAACAACAGACCTTCGAACCATAGCAATGGGTGCATTAGTGCTTGGCGGCGGAAATAAGTAAATAAGTATTCCCCTCTGGTAGTTGAGCTCTAGGGGGGCAATGCTACCAATACAATGATAGCAATTATAGTTGCATTGTAGAATTTTGAAACTTTTAATTGTACTAAGGAAATTGTTAAACATACCTTGTCCCAACTATGTTCCTAATATCTGTGGAGTGGAGCATGGTGACCTGTAATACAGGTGTACAACCTAATTCAGGCACCAGTCTCTCATAAAACAGGTTTATTGAGATTAATTTTATATTAATTAAAGTAAAAAATACTCATGGACTAGTACATAAGAAACCTAATTGTTTTTTTTTATATACCACTAGAGTGACAACCAAGCGTACGGCCCACTTGTTGGTCAGCGGTTACCGTAGCCTATGTACGCATGCAACATCATAGATATCACTTGAGTGTTACCACCCTGAGACGTTAGATGGAAAGTCTCATTTGCTTGTAATTTCATCGGAAACCATACCGGAACACAGCAATGCGAGCATTACTGCTTGGCGGCAGAAATAGGTATGGTGGCAGTCCTTCCCTGGACGAGCTCTATCACAAGAACTCTACTACTCTTAATTGTGAGAAGAAATAAACATTTTATTTATTATTATTATTATTAATTGTAAATCTGTAATATTGCATTGCCTCCTGGAGGCTTGTCATTTAATAAATAAATAATAAATAACAGGACAATCAAAGCGCCCACTTGATGTTAAGCACCACGCCTGACTATAACAGATGCAGTGCCAACCAAAGCTTAAAGTTTTTAAATGTTTCCGTGGCACTGCACTGCGCTTATCACCCAGAGACATTGTTGTTAAGTCTCTTTCGCCCAGTAATTTCACTTGCTACAGTGCCCTTCAAACCTTTACCTTCAAAACTTTATTGTAGATAAGATTGATAGTTGACAATTTCTGAAGTGTAGTATGTAAGCATTAAAGTGTTGCAGAGTCGCAGTACGTTAACGTACGTACGTATGTAAACAGTGAAATGATTAAAAAATTAATGAAAATTGGTAAAATTGTGTTATGCCTACCTACCCTCTAGTTAGCTAAAGTAATATTTTACTACTTCATTCTATAACACCAATATAACAACACAAATAATAACCAGTTATGCATCAGACACAGTTGTCATTTGCTCCTGTAATTAGTTCCCAATAAACCGCAAAATTATTGTTTGTTTTAGAACACAACCACCTTTTTCAAAACAAGACCTTCGACGGAACAACACTGTATGTTCCTCACCTGCTGCCCGATGAAGCTCTGAACTTGGTCTCAACTAACCCCTTTGACGAGAGTAAAGTCAACATCAAAGTAAGTATAACCTTTAACTAAGGTAACTATACCAGTTGCCAGTCCTTTTACGGCATGGGCGCGTTGGAAAAATGTCTAGCTTGTTACTTATATCTGTTCTGTGCTACAGGATAAGAACACCTATACTCTAGCCATATTTACAAACATTGGAAATCAGCTGATTTCGTCCTTTTACGGTAAAAGTATGATAGTGTGTGTGAATTACTTGCTAGCAAACAATTGGGTTCCTTTTTAACTATAATTTGGAATTAAGAATAGCACTAAAAACTATACACTATTCATACAAAGACCTTGTTTTTAATTTAGCAGCTTTATTGAACTGGGCGTAACGTTTCGTATCACGATTCATGCTGAATGTTAGCTTAGTGTCAACTTATCGGAATATAAAAATTACCCTTTATTTCATCAACAAATATTTAAATTATTGTTATTGATAGTAAAAATTTGATAATGATAAAGATTAATTAGTATAATCTGTCATAATATAATATTATACCTATTTAAATAGAACTAGCACAGCACTAAAAATGTGTTTCACCCCTGCTACCAGCTGATTCAACTGTCAGTTCAATGTTAGTAAATATGGCATCCTTGAGTTTGGCTAGAGTATAGACCTAGCTTGCAAAACATTTCAAAGTGTTCCTTGTGATTTTACTGATAAAAGGACTTTTGACTTTGACTTTATACATTTTACATGAAAGGGGCGCCGCGCATTTGACACGTTCACTTTTATCTTCTTTATCTCGTTCTCTTACGTTTTTTTTTTTTTTTATACAACTGAAGTGGCAACCAAGCGTACGGCCCACAAGATGGTAAGCGGTTACCGCAGCCTATGGACGCTTGCAATACCAGAGGTATCACTCGCGGGTTTGGCAACCCGCGAGTGATACCTTGAGGCTAAGATCGAAAGCCTCATGTGCCAGTAATTTCACCGGAAACTATACCCTTCACACCGGAACACAGTAATGCGAGCATTACTGCTTGGCGGCAGAAATAGGTACGGTGGTAGTCCTTCCCCGGACGAGCTCTATCACAGAGAACTCTACTACTCTTAAAACGTCTTTTCTATGTGGCCAGACCCTAAGTATCTCTATAAGTAAACCTCGGTAGACTTATGCCCGGTTTGGAAGCGAGAAGTTGCGAGTTTGTTCCCCGCTGATGGACAAACGCTTGATGATCTGCAAATATTTGTTTGGTGTTTCTCCAAGCATGTATAAAAAAAAATATATATATTTATTTCATCCATTATATGGTTCCTACAAGTACAAGCTTTTGTTTCTGTAATTGTTTTACGTGTTTTTGGTTTGTTCTAAGAAAGTTGGCTCCATATACTCACATACTGGCACCTTGTCTTGTCTTACTTTCCTTTTTTGTGTGTGTCAAATAAACAAATTCTTACTCTTATTAGTTATGGCTCTGTGTAAAAAATGTCCGCCAATATAATATCTTCATTACATAGTATAAAACTTTTTATCTTATCTTATTGTAACTCAAAAGGAAGGTTTCTGAGTATAATTACACGAACGAAATCGCGAGCAACAGCTAGTTTATTTATAATATTTTTTTCATAGATTTTGTACCGCCGTCCGCGTCGCTTGAGCGAGATGATCCACCTGTACAATGTGCTCTTCAAGTCAATTATGAAGGATCTTCAAATGGTGCGTTTTGGGCGGCAGAGCTTCAACCAACGAGATGCCATCCAAATACCACAGCACAAGCTGGAAGTGTGGCCAGGGTAAGTCTTTTTGAACATACGTATCATGGATTGATGGCTTGTTGCTGGATCAGGTGGGTTACCACAAGCTCAAAAGCATTATTGAAACAATGTTGATTTCGGCATACACATAAGTACTTTAAAATACCTGTCTGAAATAAATGGCTATTACTACTTAATACTTACTACTACTAATACTATATTGACACATATTGAGTGCATATCGCGACGCGGAGGAGGACGCGTGCCGTGTCACTCAACCCTGATGAAGACTCTCGAAATTGAGTCGAAACAGTGTCGGTCACCGATATACCAGTACGCGAAAACACCCGTTTTAAAAATGAATGACACGATAGTTTTATTAGTAAAAATTATAATACCTATTATTAGAGGGGGTTTTATCTAAAGACTCAGGTTAATATTATACAAGATATATTTTCCAAGACCACAATTATTCGGAGTCAACGATCACACTACCTGACATCTTCGTTCTTCCGTTGCTTATGTAACACGACCGAGCATGCGTAATGCGCGCCTCACTGTATTTACAGCACACCTCCATCTAGCGACTCCAGTTACACTATGTATTAACAATAAATAATTCTGATTCTGGTTCCGATTTATTTATTAATATTCTCTAATCCAGCTACGTGACAGCGGTGGACGAGTACGAAGACGGTCTCATGCTGACTCTCGACTCGACGCACCGAGTTCTGCGCACTCAGACCGTGCTCTCATTCATAAAGGACGCGGTCAACTCTCAGGGCACGAACTGGAAACGTGTCATGTCCGAGACGCTGATTGGTTGTTCGGTCATGACGACTTACAACAAGAAACTATTCAGGTATGTAACGGGCTTGTACTCAGGAGCGCTCGTGACGTAGCTGGCTAAGTTGTTCTTAATCAACGAAGTTAAGCACTGTTCCGCGTAGCCATCATCTGTATGGGTGACCGCCAGTGGCAATTTAAACTGAGCGATCCCGTGCTTCGGAGGGCACGTTAAGCAATCGGTCCCGGCTTTTTCAAAGTTGTTAGGCGATGACAGAGGCGGCCTAGAAACTCTGTCACTAGAGTTGGCAACTGACTTATATGGATTTACTTACTTAGTTATAATTGTAATTTATTGCAGAGTCGACAGCATTGACGACACGATGAACCCAAGATCGACCTTCGAGAAGAATGTCAAAGGCCAGATCATTCAGATCAGTTACATCGACTACTATAAGACCAACTACGGCATCGATATCATGGACTGGGACCAGCCGATGCTTATTTCCAGGTCAGAGTACAACCTCCATATTCATAAAGAAACTGTTTAGCGGCTCGCTAAGTATTGTCACACCCCGGACGCTCAACGGAATGTAAGAAATAAACGCGTTATTATCACCTCGTGCATAGTTTGTGTCCGTAACCGGTGCCGTTGTATGTGTGTGTCATGGTTGGAACAATTACCGTAAGAGCGAGATAGCATGCTGCGCGCACGGTAGCAGTACGTATTTTTTAGGATTTAAATCAAATCAAATCAAATCAAATACATTTATTGCTGTCATATGGTACATTATGTAGTTGTTACAGAATAAGTAGTATCACACATGAACCCTGTTATTAGGGTATTGCAACATGGAGAAAGGCCGAGGTTTATGCATTCGGTATTTATATTAAAAAAGTAGATAGATAGGTAAGTATGTCATCCCTTTATTGTTTTTTGGTGGTCAGAACGCAAAGATATCGCTATATCGCTACTAGCGGAAACTAGTACTATTTTCAACCGATTTCAAAACAGGTTATCAATTCAACATGTTTTTTGTATGTTTAACGCGATTTCTCTGCCAACTATGAATTGATTAATATTGATGATTCATTTTTGTTTTAATTCTTTATAGGATGTCCCAAATAGATTTTATCGAAATTGGTTCAGTACTATTTGAATAAACCATTAAAAACGTGTTAATAACTAAATGCGCATCACCACAATCTATCGCAATTTTTTTTAGTTTGATATAGTTTTTTGTATTTTTATAAAATTAACTATTGATATCTTTTTTTATTTTATTTATTATCATGCACAAAACACATCACAACCACAGCAAAATAAACATTCAAAACTACGATCTTAATCTAGATTGTAACATTAAAATATGTGCACACATCAAAAACTAACGTAATACAACAACAAACAAACAAAAAGTAAGTAATCATATTTCTATATATAACTTTATTCATAGTCTTAGTACTAAGGTTTACAATTATTAATAACTAACTAAGAGTAAAAATTAAAATATGCCTGAAAAAAAAACCTATATTCCAGGCATATAAAAGGCTAACATAATGTTACAGGTACATGAATATGATCAAATTAATTTACAAAAAATCTCTAATACTATTTTATCTAATAGGGATAAAAAACAGACGAAAAATCTCTAGTACTATTCCGCTTAACCTTAACCTTTTCTTGCTTTGGTTGTCCGCCGGAGAACAAGTCGATGGTCCTGATGATGTCACGTGGAGGGATGAAACACGTGTCAATATATTTATTTTGAGGTTAACTGTATTAACTGTGTGACCTCATTGGTTGAAAGGTTAAGCGGAATAGTTCTAGAGATTTTTCGTCTGTTTTTTATCTTGTAATGGATTTCCGCAAAATAACGCCTGAATCTATCAATTATCTAACAGGGACACAAAACGCATGTCCGGTTCCGACATGCCGGTCGACTTCATGATATGCCTCGTGCCGGAACTCTGTCAGTTGACCGGCCTGAGCGACGACCAGCGAAACAACTTCAAGCTGATGAAGGACGTCGCTACCTACACCAGGATCACCCCCAACCAGAGGCACAAGGCTTTCAAACAGGTACGTTTTTTAATCGACTCTAAATCAAATTCTAAAGTTCGTAGGAGTCAGTGACTATCTCTGGTGACAGAGCTTCTAGTTTTTATTAACTTACTTTTTACCGACTTCAAATCAAATTCTACAGAATTCGACTATAAGTTGTTTTTTTTATATTCGCGATTTCTCCGCCTATTATGAATTGATTTTGATGATTATTTTTTGTTTGATAAGAATAAATCCCATATTGTTTACCAATATTGTCCATCCACCAATCCGCATTGGGTCCGCGTGGTGGATTAAGACCCAATCACTCTCGCCTGAGAGTAGGCCAGTGTCCCAGCAGTAGGAACATTAGAAGGCTGTCATGATGATTGTCCATTAAGGAAATACATCTTTAAATCAAACCTTCAAAAGTAAGATTGATTGTAGTTAATTATAAAAACGTGTCAATAACTGCATCGCCGCGTATCACCACAATCTGCCAAAAAATTTAATTAGATTAAAGTTGTTTTTTTTATATTTTTTTTTAACCTCCAGTCCAGTGACCAATTCAACAGTTTATGAAAGACTGGAATAAACGATACAATCCAGTCCATCACGAGACTGGATTTGCTTTGCTGGATACTGGAAAGGGTAAAGTCCGGAAAATTACTGGCATAATGCAAACTGGGCATTATAGATAAATATGCGATTAGATATTGTCAGACAGAATGTCAAAAACATTGAGGGTAAATATTAATCAATTGATCTCCCTACAGTACATCCAAAGCGTCCTCAATAACCCGAAAGCGAACAGTCGCCTAGAAGGCTGGGGGCTCAGCATAGCCACTGAGACCATAAACCTCACAGCCAGGACTCTGCCCCCGGAACCGTTGATTTTCGGCAACAACGTCAAGATACCCGGCAGCCCTAACGCAGACTGGAACAACGAAGCTACTAGGAACGCAGTCATGTCAGCGGTCGATATACTGCGCTGGGCGGTGATTTACACCGAGAGAGATACTAATTGTACTAAGGTAAGGTCTTTTATACCAATAAGATGGCATACCACAACTATATTTAAGTAGAATGAGTGAGTGTTTGTACCTTGCGTGCCGAAAAGACGGGCTAAGTAAGGGCTGAGTAACCTCTTTACTCGCCGCGAAACTCAGTCTGCTCCCAACCGGGGGCGGTGGTGGTGTGGCAGTGCCTAGCATCGGTTTGCCGCATGCTTATCGATGCTTTTAAACATATAAACATACATACAAAGATAAAATTTATTCCTCTTTATAATATTAGTGTAGATTACTAATAGAAAAAAAACCTTTTACAGGACTTCCTCGACACACTCAAGCGTAACTGCCGCCCGATGGGCATAATGGTGAAAGATCCGGAAATGATCAAGCTCAGAAACGACAGAACGGACAGCTATATAAACGGCTTGAAGCAATGCATCAAGAATTCTCTCCAACTTGTCGTGGCTATATGTCCCACGGCGAGAGACGATCGCTATGCAGCGATCAAACGCATATGCTGCGCGGAAAACTCCGTCGCGTCGCAGGTCAGTAAATACTAATACATGTAAATACAAGCTGTTGCCCGCGATTACGTTCGCGTGAAATTCGGGAACGGTACTTTATTTCCGGGATAAAAAGTAGCCTATGTGCTGTTCCCAGTCAGTGTCTATCTATGTTTTAAGTTTCAGCCAAATTGGTTCAGTGGTTGTCGAGTTATAGAGGAACAAACATCCATCCAAACATCCAAACTTTTGCATCTATAATATTATAATGTGATTAGTGTGGTTACTAGCTGTTGCCTGCGACTTCGTTCGCTTCTCTAACCAGTTCATATATAGCTAGTTAATTTAAGGAATGAGTACAAAGCGACGTGTTTGCTTCATACATTTTATTGAGTGTCCGGGTGTGACTCAGGGATAAATTCTTATAGATCTTGCATTACAGGTGATAAACGCGAGAACAATAATGAACCAGAAGAAGATTCGCGCTATAACGCAGAAGATTTTACTGCAAATTAACTGCAAACTTGGCGGCACGCTCTGGCACATTGCGATGCCGCTCAAAAGTGCCATGGTCATCGGCATCGACGCCTACCACGAGACCGTCAAGAAAAACAACAGCGTGTGCTGTAAGTTGTCGATACATCTTAGTTTTTTAACGGACTTCCAAAAAGTGGGTTATCAATTCGAATGTATGTTTTATTTTTCTATGTTTGTTACGCGATTTTTCCGCCAATTCATCATTGTCATGATGAATTGGCGGAAAAATCGCCTTCTAATGTTCCCACTGTTGGGACACTGGCTTACTCTCGGGCGAGAGTGGGTCTTAATCCACCACGCGGACCCAGTGCGGATTGGTGGATGGCGCATGTCTTTCGAATTTTCAGTTCTTGAACATGCCGGTTTCCTCACGATGTTTTCCTTCACCGTATGAGAGCACTGGCATTGCGCACATAAATTTTTCGTAGCGAAAAATCCATTGGTGCACGACCGGGTTTGAACCCACAACCTTAGGATCGGCAGGCGGGGTCACTACCACTATACCACCGGTGCTCACTAGACCACCGGTGCTCAACTCGGTGGTCCGCCAATTATGAATTGATTATAGATTTTTTTTGTTACGTAGATGATAATACTTCAGAATAGGTCTCTTACAAATTTAATCGAAATCGGTTATATACTTTTTGAATTAATCATAAAAAACGTGTCGACTATTTACATCCCCTCGTATCACCAATACGCTAAACTGTTTTTTTTTATTTGAAAGCGTTTTTTTTTCCATAAATTTATTAATTTATAATTTATTAATTTCAGCTTTCGTTGCGTCGTACAATCAGTCGATGACGCTCTGGTACTCGCGTGTGATCATCCAGGAGAAGGGGCAGGAGGTAGCAGACGGCCTGAAGAGGTGCTTCACAGACGCGTTAAAGTATTATGCCCAAGTTAATGGGAAGTTTCCAGACAAAATCATCGTCTACCGGTAACTAATGGTTTATTGATTGTGCCATAATCCACTAATATTATAAATACGAAATATAAATGAAAAATGTCTGGGTGTGCGGGTGGGTGGGTGTGTGAATGCTTGTTAACACTCTGATAACTGTATCTCCGTGACGATTTAACCGATTGTAATGAAATTTGCGAAATTTGACTGTCCCTGTACTGTCCTGTAGCATTAAACTGAAAAACTGTGGGTCAGTTCGTAATTTATAGAATTGCAACCTTTTTTTATAGAAAGGTCACCATTTCGATGGGTGGCCGCTAGTGGCGGTTGCAACTGAGCGCTTCCGAGTTATGGAAGACACGCGTTACGCTGTCTGTCCAAAGTTTTTTCGAAAAGGAAAATCCTAATAATATTATAAATGCGAAAGTCTGTGTGTGGGTGTGTGTGTGTGTGTATGTTTTTTACCACGTATCTCCGTAACGACTTAACCGATTGTAATTAAATTTGTAATGTAGATGGCTTTTATGTCCTGCAATAACACATAGGCTACTTTTTATATCGTAAAAATTTACTGTTCCTGTGGGATAGCCTTAAAACTGCAAAAATGCGGGTGAAGCCGCGCGGGTCAGCTTGTGTTAAGTAATAATAATAATAAATTAATAATATTAATTTAATGTCTTATTCTCTTTGTTCATAGACATAAGACTGACATGGAAAAAGCAACAGGGCATTATAATTTGATTTGTGGTTTACAGCGACGGAGTCGGCGATGGCCAACTCAAAATAATCAGGGACTACGAGATCCCTCAGATCAAAACCAGCATTAGCCTGCTAGATGCCAATTACACCTACGTGCCAATGATCACGTACATTGTGGTGCAGAAGCGGATCAACTCGCGTATATTCATGAAGGTGCATGGCGGGCTTGAGAACCCACATCCCGGGACTGTCCTGGACAATGGAGTCACTAGGAGAGACTGGTAAGTGTTCAACCCTGAGTAAGTAAGTTCGTATGAGTCAGTGGCCAACTTTGGTGACAGAGTGTCTACGCCGCCTGAAGGCCTCTGTCATGGCCAAAAGCCGGGACCGACTGCATAACGTGCCCTCCGAAGCACGTTGGACGTTGTGGAAGCGGCGTTTTCATAAAACATGTGTGGACATGTCGCGACGCAATACATAGAAAAGACGGAGCGCGGACACGACGCTTACTCGTCTGCGTCCTATTCCACAACATCAAAAAGGACGGGGCACAGGCACGACGGACAGGGCGCGGGGAGCCGGGTCTCCTGAATGCCTAAAACCACAAAGCCGCCGCCGATAGGACAGATGACTGATTTAAAAAACTGTTTATTGTGTTCAGAAGTATCGACTCTAAGCGAAAAATAACTTATTATACCAGAAATTAATGGTTTAGTATTAAAAAAATGCAATTTAAATTTGTATTTGAAAATTCACGCTAAAACGCGCTGAGTCCCAGAGCGACAGTGGTGACATCATTATGTCAATTTTTAATGTAAAATATTAGCAATAAGGTTTCTAAATTCTGCAATTTTCTATGATGCCACCCATCGAAGAACCAAGATGCTTTGATTGATGTTCAACCTTACGGCGGATTGCTGTGTTTTGTAGTTTTATTTTATTAAAAATATTATCAATGTATCATAAGGTGAAGACGTGATTTTAGTGATTCTTGATTACTGTCATCATGCCTATTCTTGCGACGCCGCCGCCCCGTCGTATGCCCCGTCTTTTCTACGTTTTAAAAATCACTTCCGCGTTCCGTCTACGCTCTGTCTACGAAGCGTCCTTGTCCTACGTCTTTTCTGTGTGGCCAGCCCCTAAGCTTTCTTCTACAATACTTCACTTCACTTCTTCGTTTATGGCTTCTAAGGCTTATTTGTCAAGTAATATTGTCAAGTAACGTGAACAAACAAAACTTGAAAAGAAATGACGGCGTTTCGAAGGTGAAGGTCTGCAACGCGGAGGTGGCGGGTTGATGTTCTCGGGACAAATGTTTGTAGGATCTGCAAATATTTGTTCCGGGTGTTCTGATCTCAGCACCCATAACAAGCTGCATAGCTTAGGGCTAAACAGGCTGGTCACGATGACTTGAACGAATACATTCAAACATCTTTTCAGGTACGATTTCCTGATCGCATCGCAAAAGGTGAACCAAGGTACTGTAACGCCAACTCACTACGTGGTGGTGCACGATGACAACATGCTTCAGCCCGACCAGTGCCAGCGGCTGACGTACAAACTATGCCATCTGTACTACAACTGGCCGGGCACTGTCCGAGTGCCCGCGCCTTGCCAGTACGCGCACAAGCTGGCTTTCCTGGTCGGCCAGAGTATAAAGGCGCAACCGGTTGATTCGCTTTGCGACAAACTATTCTTCTTGTAGTTGAAAAAAATCTGAAAAATGCCGGTATACATGCCAGTTTCAAGCGATTAAGTAAGAATAAACTAGCTTTTGTAGTTGAAGAAATCATTCTGTAAACTGCCAGTATATAGGGTATTTCATTATTAGTGCATAATTAAAGAGTAGGTTCCACACACGTAAATATAAATAAATATAGTCCTTTTTTTGTCTTAAAAATCTCGAGTAAACCGATAAAGTTTTTTGATCAATTTATTAGTTATCCTTGTTGAACATCGAAAGAGCAGCGCGCGGCGAGTGTTAATAAACCGCGCGTCAATGAATCGCAAATCAATGACCGACGCGTGTCAATGACCCCCCCCCGTAACCGCTACGGGGCGCGCGCGCTTGATTATTCTATTAATACGCTGCCCGTCTTGATCAGATAAGTTTATCTGGTAATAATTGACCAGATAAGCTAGACTGATGTACTCGCGATTTTTAAAATTATATAGTGTGTGGAACCTATTCCTTATATTATGCCAGTTTCACGCGATTAGGTAAGAATTCGCCTGTCCAATGCCAACGTTGACGAACGAACTGCGGCATCCATAAATACTGTGCTACAATTGGCCTGGTACAATACCGCAATAGAAAGCAAGAAACAAACAAAATACATATATTCTGTACACAATAGAGTTTCTACAACAAAATCGTAGTATTTAAAAACGTCTTTGAGTTAAGCGGACATTAAATTTAGTTACACACTGCACAGTAAAGCATTTTTTCACGACACATAACATTATTACATGGCGCAGTGAGAGCGGCATGTTTACTGCCATGTTAATTAGAAATCTATAAACAGTCGCATTGCATTGACTAAAAAGTTTTGTTGAGAGCTAAATCCATTTGAGCCTATGCTCAATTCATCGTTTGCTCGATAGACCCATCTTGGCTATTACGCAACTGTGTTGCCATACGATTGCAATCAGCAACCTGTCAATAAGCTGATATTTATACAAATTACGTAAGTATTTGATTGAAATGGATTTTTTTTTAATAAGGGCAAACTCTTCTTTGACGTAAAAATAACAAGGACAGCTTATTTATCAAGCGTTTTAAAATGAAGTGATAAGAAAGTGATTAAATAAAAGTCAGCTAGATTTAATAGATTATCATAGATTTAAGTCCTATTGTAAATGTGTTCACACATCGATCAGTGAATGGATCTAAATCTACAGATATTTATTGATTGTGTGAATTTGTAGTTTTGTGTTAATATAACCAGTATAATAGTAGGTAGTTAGTTATATTAAAGTTGGCTACTAACTCTTACGAACTTACTTTAAAAGGTAGTATCACAGCATGATACTTGTCGAGAGTTCGTGAGCATTTTAGTAAGCACTGCAGCTAAGGGCCACTACGTACGCGTTTATTTTGTGTCTGAGTAGGTAGGCACACTCTTTCCACACCGCGCGCATGACATCTGCGAGCGACAACGTGCTATCTCGCTCTTGCGATAATTTGTGCCAACCATGACACTCACACATACAATGGCACCGTTTAGGTGCACAACTTAATACATTTTATTAAGATTATCTCTGGGGCGTGACATTATTGAAAACCCGTTCTTTTTGTTCTTTTATGTTCTGTTCTGTCTGTTCAATCTGAATCCATCCATTTCGATTCTTATGATAAAAGTCAACTGAAGACGGTGCTCTTAACGATAGACTCTATACAATTGTTTTTGAGTGTTTTATTATCATAATCATAGTATTGATTGATCTAACTAAATTTTAGAATGTATGAGCGTAATTGATAGATTTTTGTACTCTTAGACGTTTAGTTTGATTGTTTTATGAAAGCAAAATTCTTATAAATTATATCCCACCGTTGATTAAGTCTACTTAAATTAATTTAATTTAAACTTAATATAAATTTTTCCATCTTTCTGCCTGAGTACGATCATCATCATCCACAACACATTTCAAGACACGATATCTCTTCGATGGTCTTATCTGCGTTAAATTTCTTTTTACAGTTCTTCTTACAGTTCTGCAAAGTAAATTTAATGCATAAAGTATAGAATTTACTTTGCAGAACAGACAGGTATAGTACTCTATACCTGTCACACCACACCTTGGCCCGCCCAACTCCATCTGGGTAACATTAACCGTTCCAGTTCTCTGTAACTTATAGACCAAGTTCCA
This sequence comes from Colostygia pectinataria, assembly GCA_951394395.1. NCBI lineage: Eukaryota > Metazoa > Arthropoda > Insecta > Lepidoptera > Geometridae > Colostygia > Colostygia pectinataria. Next base: position 7,396,769 of record OX596363.1, read on the forward strand.
AATATCGAGATCTGAACACGAATTAAGGTAGAATGGTTTATATTAATTGTACTATCATCTCTCTGTCATCTACAACCAGAGATGGTGAGACACGCCATGAACCTAAAGACCTCCGTTATATCAAGGAGTTGGGCTGGCTAGGGTCAGGTTGGCAGGGAGATAATAATAATGCACAATACACAGCAACGCGGGACGTCAGTGCACATATAAAGATACGATTTCATCAAAATAGTGTGCAAAACTAAATGTGCTGCACGAAATATTCGTGAACACAAAATAGTGTGCAGCATAAAATGTGCTTTATAAAGTTAAATTGTACTATTATAGCTTAACTTTATAGTTAAAGAAATTGTAAGAAGCTTCTTATTTTATTGTATTCGATTTTGAGATTTTGAAAAATACCAACGTATTATAAATAATTTGTTGCATCGATTGATATAAAAAATAAGAAGGCCGCACGCTCTACCAGAGAAGTGACAAGCTCTGGGGAGTTATGCTACTAACAGAATAAAGGAAAAATTACTGCTGAGTAGTAGGTACGCTTTGGCAATAGGGACTCGAAACGTCAAATTCGATTTCACAATTAGGGTTTTCGTCTTAAGTTATTAAAAAAAAAGCTGTCTATTTAGATGGCGGTAGCTCAACTGGCGAGCCCAAGAGAATGTAAGCACTACGTTTGGCGAGCTATGGTGAATGTGTGGGGAATTCAACATTGGTTGCTCCTGCTGTCACTGTCTGTCATACCTCTGGCTGGTGTCAAAGTTATAGTACGTACTACGTAGAACATTAACTTTGGTCGTACTGGAGTTAAATTATTTTGCCTAAAGCAGGACATGAACCCACAACCTTTCGCTGGACACGAGACGAAACAAAAACGGAGTTACCGACTTTTTTCTTGTTTTGATAACCTTTCCCAGTATAGCAGTAGGGCAGAAAGCGCCATCTGTCAAAGCAATCGGAACTACTTTTTTTTAAAATCTCGAATCGAAAACTATCATTGAATATTTTCTGCTATTGTGTGAGTAGAATTTGTCCCCAGGCACTGAGTATAGATTGTAAAGAAAAGGTCGATAAACATTTTACATCTATTTGATAAAGCTTTGATTTTTTTACCTTACCTAAATAACAATGTCTACCTCTATAATTTTGTGCTTTATTTAACTAAAAGCTATAGAATTTTTTTCAAGTTCTCTATTAATTTGTGCTTATTTGCATTCGTACAAATCGTCTTAACTAACAAGTGTTAATTTTGTCATTATTTTTTACTGTAACATAAGTTTTGTAAAGATCTACTAGAGTTTACTAGATGTATAGTAGATGTCTTAAAATATGTATGCTAGTTCAAAAAGTGCTTGTTTGCTTACGAATAAAAATATGATGTTTCGATTGGATCAATCTCATGCAGCCGAAATTGTGTAAGGAGCAATACTGTTTAAACGATGGCCGCAGTAGTCATGATGACAGTAGCTAAGTATTACTTTAATTGTGTATAATCCTTTTAAATGCTCTATTCATCATAACATCCTTCTGTGTTCTCACACTGGCCTACTATTGAGTGAGAGTGATTGGGTCATAATCAATCACGCGAACCTAATGTGAATTGGGCACAATACTTTAAATTTTTATTCCTTATTTTCGCGATATTTTATGATAAACTAGCTGCGACCCGCGGTTAAACAGTTTTTATCCCACCAAAACCCGGGATAAAAAGTAGCCTATATACTATTTCAGACCATAATCTAAGCCTGTGCCAAATTTCATATAGATCCATTTAGCCGTTCTGGCGTGATACTCCCACGAGCATACAAACATCCAAACTTTCCCCTTTATAATATAATATTAAGATAAGATTCTGCTTTGTAAAACATACGAAATGACTGACTAGTTATATTATTATGTTATCTATAATTATTATAAGAATAACGCCCGAATACTTCAAGATTCAAGATATTTATTTGTATAAATAAGTGTTACAAGAGGTCATATAAGTAATATGGCACTTAGAACTTATTTGCCCTTTTCAGGCATTGCACATTTTATGTAGGCTACCTATGCTGGGTAAGCTGACTTAAGAGTACTAGTATCTATGTATTTAGTGATAATAGTGTGTGTTATACGTCCTTTAAATGTTTGAGAGTGTATTAACCATTTGAGACGTTGTTATCCTTCAAAATCGTATGGAAAAACGTCAAAAATATAATCACTTAAGAGTATTCGGGCGTTAGTGCATTGTTATAACTTAGTACATTATGAATGTATAGTTTTCATGAGTACGATATTCGTATTTTCATTATACAGGGTCTTTGATTATTAGTGCGCGATATTCATAACTTAGTACATTATGAATGTATAGTTTTCATGAGTACGATATTCGTATTTTCATTATACAGGGTCTTTGATTATTAGTGCGCGATATTCAAGGAACAGGTTCCACACATCAATAAAAAAATAATGTAGTACCTATTTTTTTTTTATGTATATTTTCTCTAAAAATCTCGAGTAAATCGATTACGTATATCTGGTCAATTATTAATTATCATTATTGAAAATCGCGTAATAATAAAATATTCGAGCACGCGAGCCCCGTAGCGGTTATAGGGGGTCTATAACCGCTACGGGGGTCTGCCCTTTCGATTTCTAACAAGGATAACTAATTATTAAGCAGAATTACGTAATTTTTTTAATAAAATAAATGTTTAGAAAAAAAAGTACATGATTTTTTTTTTGTGTATGGAATAAAGTCCTTGAATATCGCGCACTAATAATCAAAGACCCTATATAACTCCGTTACGCAGACGTATCGGAGAGGTCGCTATATCCTAAGCATTCCAAGTCTCAAATAATATTCTTCAATGATTCAATTAAGTTATCTACCTGAAGTGGTTACCGTAGCATTATATTGGTTAAATATAGCTTGTTGATATAGTTTTTCAATATAAAGTATCTGCCATTTCCCATGGCAAGTATCTCCCATTTTCCCTCTCATTTGACAGTCTAAGATCTGAGGGTATTTCTATCATGCATAAGGAATAAAAGTTACTTAAGTTTTTATGATATGTGTCAAAGTAATTGTTAAGTTTTTTCTTAAGTTGATACGGAGCGTATTAAATTTCCTAGTTTTTGAGATTAATATCATTCATTAATGGATAAAAAAAAGCTATGATACTGATAGTTTTATAAACAACTGTATTTTTATTTTATTTTGTTCGGAAAACAAACAGTATAAAAAACTAAAAATTAAACAACTTAAATAACTAAACACCAATAATATGTTTTCGCATATATTCGTATTGATAATATAGGTCATACATTATCATAGGTGTTGTATTATGATTAGATATTTTTGTTATTTTGTTGATCTATTTTGATTAAATCTTTGATTATTTCTATGCTATAGTGAATTATGGTGTTTTATTTGTTTGTGAATTTGTTTTTGTAAACGCCACCACTGACTTAAACCCTCTTGTATTTATTGAAGATTTAAACAGTTGTAACTCATTTGATCATACTAATGCCCTTATTCATAAACGAGCTTTAAACTTCTATTAGTTAATGTGTCTTTCAAAACTATCATTGTCTTTGTTCATTGACGTAAGAACGTCAAGGAAAGACACTGAGCAAGCCGCTGAATGACGGTATTTTTTATGAATAAGGATATAAATTAATTAAGTGACGCAAAGCTAGTTGGTACAGTCAGCAAAAAATGTAGTTTGCCATCTGCCACCCGGTTAAGATTAATTTGAACGTCATAGATTTCACAGAAACTTTTGTCAAAAGGGATACCCATCGAATTTCTTACTAACTTACGGTAGATAATTTTTTATTTATATTTGATCTGAAGTATTTTTTCCAAGATATATTGTTCAAGAAAGATTTAGCTGTAATTACTTGCAAGCTCAGTCGTAGCCCGCGGCTCGACTCGACATAGATGTGATAGCACGCGGACGTCGGAATTAGACGATATCACGAAACTCAACTTCCACGAACGAGAACGTTTATTTGTAAAGCTTTGTTCATAGGTACAGTGAAACGCGGCAGTTTTATTTACTAGCTTTTATTTACTAGCGTTGTGTCGCGTTGTATGTTGATTGCAACCAAGTTATAACAGTCAAGTTCGTTCACAAAGTTGTTATTAAATCGACTTTTAATTTAATAAAACGTTATCATTTTCTTTATAATGTCAGTTCTTGATTGATTTAGTTTGAAATTGGATTGCAACTTAGTTAATTACCGCGCTCGCGATGTATGAGTTCTCATCCTGGCATAGTAGCTTTTTAAACAACAGTGTAATAGTCTGGAACCGCTTGCGATTAGGTAATTATTATACCATAAATAAATATTATCTTTCCAAACATTCTTAACATAATTCTACCGCCAGCCAATATGGATAGAGCCTTAGTGCAAACGCATTGGTCATTGAGGTAGGTCGCTTGGATTTAACACGAAAACGCAGTGGATTTACATTCTGTATCGATCCGTCACTAATCTTGAATTAGACCAATAAACAAGGAATTCTAATTTGAGTCCAGCGCGAAATTCAAGTTGAAATTAGTTTATCCAAAATGATTTTAGAATTTCACATTGGCTTTATCTGAACTGACAGGGAAATTACTGACTGCCTTAATAGGGGATAGACTCTTGACTATTAATTCTAACGGAATAGGTACCTATTTTGTAAGATTGCTGTGGAACCCAACTCTTGTCTTTACCGTACCGGACATTTTCTAGACTGTTGGGTAAGTATTTTTTACTAAGTGGTATCTAAGTTACCTATAAGTATTTTTTTTTTTTTTTTTATACCACTAAAGTGGCAACCAAGCGTACGGCCCACTTGATGGTCAGCGGTTACCGTAGCCTATGTACGCGTGCAACATTATAGATATCACTTGCGTGTTACCACCCTGAGACGTTAGATGGAAAGTCTCATGTGCCTGTAATTTCACCGGAAACCATACCCTTCGAACCGGAACACAGCAATGCGAGCATTGCTGCTTGGCGGCAGAAATAGGTATGGTGGTAGTCCTTCCCCGGACGAGCTCTATCACAAAGAACTCTACTACTCTTGTATATATATTTTACCAATGGATACTTGGATATATGATATATATCTTTTAGATCTGTTATCATTTATCATAGCGTGTCATAGAAGTGTCTTAGATCATAAAAAGTTAGCGCATAACAAGTGAATTCGCAGACTAATGTCTTCAAGAACATTAAATAATCTAATTGCTGTAATTTTACAGGGTTGTCCACAGATCACAGGAAGACTCAACCAGAAATTCAAACGAGATGGAATTAAATCGGCAAAATGGCCTGAAAGTTAAGGAGCTTAAGAAATAAGATCTCTTAGATTAATAATAGGAGCGTGCTTAGAAGAAAAACACGCTCCTATTATTGATAGGATGATTTTAATCAAAGAAAAAAACCCTTTTCATATTTGAATGATATGGGTTTTTCATGAAACGTTTTACCGCATTGTAATTGGTATAAACTTAAAGAACCTATACCTCCCTAAGTATATCTAAACGTATCACAACTTTAAGAAAAGAGTTATCAGAAGAATAAAACATTGAAGCCATTGATGAAAAGGAAAGTTAAGTGCGTCCATTTGCGTTTACGCCATAAAATCGCTCAAACGGTATCATTGTGAAACATACCATCACCGCCCACCAACAAGCTTCTAATCTACAACTTATCTGTGAAAACACTTGCATAGCGCAATAGCTGGCATAGTGGTGCATCGATCAGCTAACCTGTACCTACCCGCTGACGTAATGTATGCCAGTCGCTTCGGAACAATCTGAAATACCGACGCGGTGTGTGGGTGTGCTTCGTTTAACGAAAGAGCGGCAGTCCATCAGGTGAAAAAAGGACAACGCTATACAGAGAGAGCGGAGCGGCGGTATCACCAGCCCGTGGGAAATGCACAGTAGTGGTCAGAGCAGACTGCGCGCGCGCCGGCCCAATGCACGTATTATTGTATTGGAATATTTTGCCGCTCACAACATCTTATGGGATTCCGATTGATGCCTCATTCTCGTCCTTATTTTGCTGAGCATTAGGGTTTACTTCGTTTAGGTTAGTTGGACTTTGGAGGGTAATTTTCTATGGTAAGTTATATAGGCGGTCGGGTCTCAAGTATAACGCGGTGATTTTTTTAGCAATCGATTGAGGTTTTGCAGACACGCTTGAGATGCAAATGTGGTGTTTACGGAGTTGTCCGGCACACGCCTATAATAAATGTTATGTTGCGTGCTTTAATAAACACGTTTCGACTGCGGTAATGGTAATACGCCAATTTACTCGGTTGCTGTACGCTTTTATGGCGAATTCAAGTTACAGTTTAGTAGCTTTTTAATGATTGAAACTAATCCGAAGTGGGTTGGGTTTAATTAAGTACTTATTAAAAAGCTGGCACTCAAAAATGATTGAAACTTGGAAGTTTATCTTTTAGCTCTATCCTTTCTCTACGTGCTTCTACAGACAATATTAATGAGGACTCTACAAATAGACCTATTAATGTCTGCTCTGGGTAGGTACCTAACAAAAGTGTGATTTTTCTGCCGTGAAATCAGTTGGTTCAAAAACTAATAAGATTGATTTCCTCCGCTCATATCTTACAGGGACTATAATAATCATCGTCTCGCCTATGCAAATACTTCTAAATCACAATTTACTGCCATAAAGTTAACCATTCCAGAAGAAATAATAAATTATTAAAAGATTCTAATATCTCGTCAATCAGCGCTCGTAATTCCTCCTCCTACGCAAATACATAAAGACGAAACGGTATCTGTCTGAGGCTTTCACGGTTATGACAAAAACTTGGAAGAACCAACAATAAACCCATTGATTTATTGAAAATTGTGGCTGATCAATGTATAAACGAAATCCTTATGCAAAAAGATAAGTAAATTCAGTGCAACTTTGAAGATAGTACTGCCTAAGTAGGTAGGTACCTATAATTTGTTATATTTTGCTAAGCTATAGTAGGTACTGTTGCATAACATTCATGAACACAAACCAGATTTAAATAATATCAAACCGTGCTTATTTGATCAGAAAAAGCTATCTTTTACCGAAGCCAAGCTTCTACACTTCAGTAATAAAACCGTAGACATCGCGGAACAAGACATTCGCGGGGGCACTTAGCTAATACGGACACCGCTGGGTATCGCACGATTTTATAATACTTTACGACTAGTTTACAAAGACTATTTAGCTTGAACATAAAATAGACTTTATCGTAATGAAATAAGGGATGATACGGTGACAGCATTAAATGGTGAAGTTATGCTTTGCTGTGATGCAAATGGAATTGCTACTGACGCATTATAGAACCTAGAACATTAATTTAACTGTAGAGCGAGGTTTAGAAATTTTTTTTTGAGATGATCTCTCTTTATATAAATAATAGCCAAAACCAGGGTTTAACCTCTGGCTTAGACTTAGACTTAAGTTTATGGGAAACTCGGAATCTTTTCACCAATGGAAACCAAGACACCACCGGTATAAACACAACAGCACTCATTCATTGGATTTGCTGAATAAAATGAATGAGCTTTCAACGAATCAATCCGAAATCAAGGTAGGAAAAAGGTGTAGGTAAGTCCCTATTCCGGGAAAAAATAATTTACAGGTGGTGAAGTACAGTTAGGACAAAAAACGGTAGGTACGGGGTCGGTGTAGAATGTAGAATCTACATTGTAGATAAGTATTTGTTCGTTTGTTTTTTTAGACGGAGTTTTGCCAATGGCAAAAATTCAATTTAAAAATGTGACAAGTTGGAGTTTGGTTCTATGGAGAAAATCCGAACTTGCGGGAAACGTTTGAGATTGCATGCGAGTTGTTCATCAAGGTTTAGACGTGACAGTCTTCCATGAAATCTTGTATACCTATGCTTCGTTTAAGTTTTGAGTTTCGTTCTGAAACGCAAACCTTAGTGTTAAACCATTTTCACCCCACAGTTCCTACTCGTACCTTCCAAGGTGTGTCTGTGTCATGGTATCAAATAAAAAACTCTTCGTCCTGTGGGGGCTAATTAAGATATGTATCTACCAGCCGTCCCACCATTGTCCTAATCCCATGAATGGACAGGTAACACACGTGATTGGAGACTTTTTGTCGACGATTGGAAAAAAGTGTGGATTACTTATTATTATGTTTGTAGACTAAGTAATTTCATTCATCGAAGGAGTTGATCTAATCGTAAGGGTGAGTGCTAAGATATCGTTAGGTTTTGGTGTTGCTGTTCAAGTTGTTTTCCACATAAGTATGAAGGTATACCTTACCTGCGATTAAGGTTTTAGTTAGCCCTCTACGCTACGAGTGCTACAACGGCATAAGTAAATATGGTTCCGCGGTAATTCAATGAGAAACCATTGCTCGATGGATGGATGTGTTTCTTAAACATCTATTTGAAAACATCAATTTGCTGCAATTTGAAAAACATGGTGTGTTTCAGAATATTTTGAATCTAAACAGATCTACCAAAACTGTTCTACCATTTTATTCTCATCTAAAGGCATCTAGAGGCCATATTCTATCTTACTAGTTAACAGACAATTTGGTTCAAAAGAGCAGTAAAGACGGGGTCTTTGCTACTTTAAAGACCAAGTCTACTGCTCTACCGTTCATTCTCATTTAAAAGGCTAGTTACCATTTCAATCACTCAATTCGACGTTGAACCACAGATTACTACCACTGAACATAATCCAAGTCCATCGTCTGTCCGTTGCAGTGTTCCCACGGCAAAACGCCCGCGGCTTCGAGCTACGTGCGACGATTACTGACCGGCTAACTTGCGAGATGACAATATCGAGATTAGATTCAACGGGTGAACCGGACCTTTTGTGGTAAGCTATTGTGATCATCATCATAATCAGCCTTGTAATGTGCCCACTGCTGAGATACCGGCCTAGGTAGAAGGTAGAAGGTAGAAGTACTTACTAACTAAGTAGAGCTGGTCAAATTTCTTCCGGAATTCTAGACAGCTCACAGAAACCTATCACGATGTTTTCTTCTGAGCCAGAGTGACTTTGTGTTAAGCTTTTCAGGAGTCTTCGTACTTCGGTATAATGTTTTATCTACCTACCTATTATACTTATTACCCACCTAGGTTATTATAAAAATGTAATCGATTTGCAAAAAAGTAAATTATGATGCACGATCTCCAAATAAAGGATCGTCCACATTAATACCTTATTTGTTAGTGTTCAACATGTTTGTTATTCACACATTGTAAAACACTTCTCTGCAAATGAGTCACTGTACCTGCATTATAGAGATATTTAAGGATAAGTATCCAATAAAAATGTATTGTAATCTGAGATATTGACCGTCATTTAAGCGGTGATGTCCTGTTTCATTCGACGCTTTCATCCGAAAACGCAACCGACTAAAAACGGAGGTTCTGAAGTCTACGAGTAGATAAGTACCTAGTTACCTATTATTTACCTGTAAAAAAATCCCTAAATCGGCTATAATTTTTCTAACCAAACTTGACTACTTAAACTAAAACCAAGAGTGAGTATTTTCCGAACCGGAAGACACCAAATTTAAGTTGGTAAGGTACTTAGGTACTTCAGTTTCAAATCTTTACAAAATGTTTATAGGTAGATACCTACTTTACTGCATGATTGCATAGCCTAACTAAAAATTAAATAGGTAAACACAGTCTTATTAGCTCTTCAAAACAGACCACGGAAACTCAGTTTCCTTCAGCGGATGTTGTACCAGGAAGTCTTTATTTGACCGACACCGACACCACTAAAGCATCACATAAGTCACCGAAACGCCAAGTTCCCAGAACACTGTGGAAAGCCGATAGGGCGCCTTTATGACTCGAATCATTGCATTGCAACCCATTTTTCATTACCAAATCAATTGTCACGGGAAATTATCACTTACACAGTTCTGTTACGGTTCGTAAGGATTCAGATTCGAGTTTTGAGTATCATTTTAAAAGTGAAGGCTGGTGGTGGCTTTGACATCTCGCAAATAATGTGGACCACATCCAGAGTCGGTACTTTGACGTGGCGATTTTGTCGCTGTGGCACACTTGCACACAGCGTCAAAAGCCGAAATTGAATTAAATCTTCACCAAGTATCCATTTAAAAAAAGAACGACATCGGTGGTCTTATTCTTCTAATTAAAGTTATTTGAAATTAGTTGTGTGGGGTGTGGGTTGTTACAGAAGTAGGTACTTAGGTACCTATAAAGTTTATAGGAAAACTACTGATAAAGTAAAATGTGATTGAAAGCTGTGTTTTTCGAAACGATTGTAAATTTCGAAACGTCTAAAGTTCCCACTGATGGGACACTCTACTCTCGAGCGCGAGTGATTGAGTCATCATAATTCCGAATTGATTACACTACGCGGACTCAATTCATGAGTCAATTTCAGATGAAGGATTCCACGTCATTTTAATTTTTCGTTCTTGGACATATTTTAAGAGTAGTAGAGTTCTTTGTGATAGAGCTCGTCCGGGGAAGGACTACCACCATACCTATTTCTGCCGCCAAGCAGTAATGCTCGCATTGCTGTGTTCCGGTGTGACGGGTATGGTTTCCGGTGAAATTACTGACACATGAGGCTTTCGATCTTAGCCTCAAGGTGGCAACCCGCGAGTGATACCTCTGGTATTGCAAGCGTCCATAGGCTGCGGTAACCATCTTGTGGGCCGTACGCTTGGTTGCTACTTCAGTTGTATAAAAAAAAAAAAATTACACTGGTTTCAACACGGTGTTATCCTTAACCCATCGCTAAGTTCGGTCGAGTCGAGACTCTCACTTAACTTAAATACATAATAGAGTAGAAGCTATGCACCATAATATACTACCACTTAGCTAAATGACCTCCCATTCGTTTAGTTTTAAGAGCCTACTTGTTTTAAATAGTCTTCAATCATTTAAAAGTATCAGTAAAAATCAGTCGGCAAATGTTTTCGTCGGCACAGATCTGTGGAGCATTACACTGAGATTCTTTGGCCTCATCGGCATCGGCATGTCGAGATGAATGGTCCTGCGTCTATACAATATGGCTGATTTACACAGATAACTGGTTACTGGTGCCTATAAGTTTAGTAGGCAGTTTTGGTAGCATCGTTCATCGTTATGTACCTAACGTACTTACTCAGCTTGATTAACTTTTTACGTAACTAAAGTAATTTAACAAAGCTGTGGATTTACAATAGCTACTCAAGTAAGTAGGTAAAGTCAACATCATTAATAACTGGTGACTGGGCATAGGTAGGTACATATAGTTTGAAAAGCATTTTTTAAAAATCTTATCATTATTATAGTTTTAGCCAACTAAAATTATAAAAATAAGTATGTACATTTAGGATACTGGTGAATCTAAATTTAAATTCTAGGTAAATTTAGTTTCATCAGTAAAAAATCGCGGCGGAGTCAGAACTGGCGCGCTTGAAAGTTTTAATCTGGTTTATCTGTAAATGCGTCCTATAGGTACCAACATGCTCGGTGCACAATGGCTGGTCTGTCCTCCTATTATTACATGCGGCGAGCCTTTATGTGAGGACGTCACACGATAAAGCGGAGTATAAATAAGCGTGCACATGTCATGTACCGCGGGAGGGGAGAGAGCCTGTGATTATCGATGTTTAGGGTAGGAATAAGCACCACAAAATATGCAGGACTTACGTTCTTACCCCCATATTTATTATAAAAGAAACTGCCGTTCTAGCGGAGTCTAAGTATTATGTTTTATCATCATCGATGAACAAAGATGATGGCAGATTTTAAAGACACAGTATCTAACAGAAGTGTGTACTTGTGCAGTATGATTATTGAATAAGACCCTTACCGAAGATAAGGCTTTACCGTCTTGTGAAAATATTGATTAAAATACCTACGTAACTTTATGAAATATTCGTTTGAAAACATCGATTTTAAATTCAATATATGAAAGTATCATCGAGCTGTCAATTTGTGTGGGATATTGGTAGTTCATTTTACGCACAGAAGAGGCGCTGTAAAAAAACGTGAGTTTTCATAAGCTTTCAGAATGCGATTAATCGTTAAAAGTATCGATATCCCATCAACACTAGCTATGCTTGAGGAACTGCAATGTCAGTGAAGTCCGTTACCATCCATATTACCTACAGATCGTTGTATATCAAATAATTATTTATAACGAGACGTCTTGTTATGATCAAGCGACACAGATCTAGCTATTATACCAAGGCTCATTGTCGATATAAAGCTACTAGTAAGGTGATTCTAGGTTTTTGTATTTTTTGTACGAACAGTAGGTACCTATAGTTATAATAATTATACAGGTACAGGTATAGGTACTGTTAGTATTAGGTCAGTGTCAAGATACAGACTTTATCCGTAAATTTGACAGGATTAGGTACTGGAGGGCGATTCTCGTGCATAGATAAATGGTCACATGTGATATATATCGTCAAAACTGGCAAAATTTCTATACATTTTTGAAAGTTTTGTCGATATATATCACATGTGACCATTTATCTATGGCACGAGGTTCGCCCTCCTGAATGAATCCCGTCAAAGGTAGGATTTTATTTGACGTGTGAAAATTTCAGAATTTCCTCTCAAGAAGCCTAAGAGAGTCGCTTTTGATTAAGTACCTATACTATCTTATATTCTCAATCACATATATCAGTAAATTACTAATTATTAATAATAATTACTTTACTTTCCTCATTAAAAGTAAGTAAGTTCTTATGAGTCAATGCAGTTGCTCTAGCCACTTTTCACATAGCATCTTTGATAGTTTTCTATAAAGATTGGTGAAACGGTCCACTAAATAGAATAACACTGACCATAACCAGATGCAGAGTCACCCAAAGCTCTACTAAGCCAGCCGCGCTCATCTCTCCCAGACATCTGAGGTCTTATTCGCCTATTATAAAACTCTACTACCTACCTACTCTTTAAATTTTTATTAATTATTAATAATTTGATTAGTTAAATAGGTATAGTGCTCGGGATATATTTTTTATAAAAAAAAACCACTTATACCTATGAAAAAAAAAACTACGGTAATTTAATAGATATTGCCTACCTGACTTACAGTGAATAAAACAGTTTGTTGAATGCCAAACATGTCGATACATGTTTTGGTAAAACAAAAAGAGTTCACTATTTACACAGTTCAAAAGTACTAACAGCTGGCACACTTCAAATAAAAATTCTTATTTAGGCACCTGACGACTGACGTAAACCCGTCTCATGCATATTAACATACCCAACAGTCGCATGTAGTCCTGCCTGAACCACACCAGGACAACAATGCCATAAACAAAGGTTTGCAGATTATACAAACATTTGACAGCAGCGGGAATCTAATGGCCCATTTACACCATACCATATTTGCATGCAAGAATTGCCTTGTCAATTTCATTTCAGAACATTTTTGTTACTACTATATTTTTTGTAAGGTTAGCTAGATATCTTTTCAGTAAGCTGTGCCAAAAGCGTGTCCTTACCGGCCCCCAATGTTATGACTTATTTGTCTCGCGTTTTAGATTTATCGTTATTTCAATTCAAAATATAAAACCAAACCACTATAATTAATGCATTCATTGAATAATGTAAATGGTTTTTTTCCGTGGCTATTTAAATAAAATAATCTAGCCTAAACACCTGTGGCGGTAGTATTGCGAGTTTAAAGCCGGCATTACACACTTGGCCATATTGGGCCAGCGTGTTGGTAGATGGCGACCAATGTTGGCAATCCAAATAGTGTCGGTTATTATTAGCCATCTGAGTTCACAATTTGACGACCGATGTGCCGTAGCGGGCGCAGGTCCGACTGCGACGCGAAGGTTGCGGGTTCGTTTCCCGCCTCCGGTCAAATGTTTGTATGATCTATAAATATTTGTTCCGGGTGTTCTGGGTATTTTCTATATATAATAAAAAATATCTATCTATGTATTGTATTGTATTAAGTATATATCAGTCATCTAGTGCCCACACACAGCTCTGTTTAACAGCAGCTTACCTTGGGGCTAGATGATGCTGTGTGGATTGTCCAGCATTATTTATTTATTTAATTAGCGTCCGATTCTGTTCTTTCTATTAAAGTGGTGTCGCGCGTGAGTGAAATTCCAATTTTTTTTTCTTCTGTGTGGAGCTGTACAAGCAATAAAGTTCTACAATTTAAAAAAGCAATGCAAAATTATCAGTAAACTAATGTGGAAACAGTGGCAATTTGGTATCCGACATCTTGCCCAACCCTTGGCCATGCAAGTGTGTAAACAGCAACAACTGGTGTCCAATATCTTGGCCCAACATGCTGGCAAAACCTTTGGCCAAGTATGTAGGTACTGCCGGCTTAAGATGAATAGAACAGAGGTCTAAGATATAACTTGCCACTGAAGGTAGGTTAGGTACCTATATTAGTGCAGTACGACAGACTTGAAATTCGATCACCATTGCCATAGTAGTCATCATTAGGATGAGTGACCGTCAATGTTATTGTTTATGGCAGTTTCAGCACGAAAGCACTAAATTACACTTCCGTCATAAGCCCCTTCTCTCAATTTGCACGTCTATTGTGTTATACATTAGTACTTACCTACTTCTTCTTTTACCTTATGGCGCAAGTACACAATATTATTATCCTGTCCCTAAGTATCTACTTTACTCACACATTGTTTTTGCAAATATTATTAATCTTTTTATCATTATCTAGAGATGACGACTGACTTAATAAAGGTGCTTATACCGGATTACAGCAACCATTACATCAATTCCGAAATTTCATGTCGTTTCGTGCAATTTCATACCATCAATCATAATTATTTCGCAAAAAAACTAAAATAACTCTGTCACTAGAGTTGGTCACTGACTCATACATACTTACTTTTTTTATTATTTCGCAATCGGTCTCGAAGACGGCGCGTGAAGTATGATTTACATTGAGTCAGTAGCAAAGTCAGTGCTGACTCCTAATTCGAGCAAAGTCAGTGCTGACCCGCTATTGAACCAATGTAAACATAAAGATAAAAAACAGACGAAAAATCTCTAGTACTATTCCCCTTAACCTTTTAACTGATGAGGTCACACAGTTACCACAGTTAACCTCAAAAGAAGAATTTCGACACGTGTTTCATCCCTCCACGGGACATCCTCAGGACCATCGACTTGTTCTCCGGCAGACGTGTTGCTCCGTCGAGCGCTGGAGCCAAAGTTTGGCTGGAGCCAAAGAGCTCATCAGTTAAAAGGTTAAGCGGAATAGTACTAGAGATTTTTCGTCTGTTTTTTATCTTGTAATGGATTTCCGCAAAGTAACGCCTGAATCTATCAATTACCAATGTAAACACTTTCGGGTCAGTACTGACTACAAATTCTCGCCTAATGATCCTTTGTAAACTTCATTTGGAAGTCAATGCTGACTTTGTCTGAGTCAGTCACTGACCCAATGTAAATGGAACTGTAAATGGAAGAGTAGTAGAGTTCTTTGTGATAAAGCTCGTCCGGGGAAGGACTACCACCATACCTATTTCTGCCGCTAAGCAGTAATGTTCGCATTGCTGTGTTCCGGTTTGAAGGGTATGGTTTCCGGTGAAATTACAGGCACATGAGACTTTCCATCTAACGTCTCAGGGTGGTAACACGCAAGTGATATCTATGATGTTGCATGCGTACATAGCCACGGTAACCGCTGACCATCAAGTGGGCCGTACGCTTGGTTACCACTTTAGTAGTATTTAAAAAAAAAAAGAACTTGATACTGGCATTATTATTTTATTGTTTAGAACTTCATGGTAGCTAAGTGCTTCGTTTTTCGTTTGCGTTTCGTTCAGCTTCGAAGTTACGGACAGATATTTTCATCGCATCGCAAGCCAGCAGAGCAATCAGTTATTTCTGAAGCCGTCTCTTCCTATATAGGTACTTTAATAAGTTTTTATAACTTTTGAATGTCTTTCTAAACTATGAAATTGCAACCCACACGTTTGACGCACAAATAAAAAGTTTAATATCATAATCCAAAACGCTAAATTCTTAACTACACTGGTAACTAGTGAAACGTCTCACGACTTAGTCCGTGCTTACTTTTTTCATGAAATCTTCTTCATTTACTTTTTTCTTGCGTCCTTTATAAGTGAATTTTGTGATTTCCAGAGTCATTCCCGTTCGGTAACACATCGCTGTCAACACTTGATGAGTGGGAATAAAAATTCCCACTCGATCACAGTGTTTGTGTATTCCCGATGTTCCCATGATTTTATCCCCATTAATGGGGACAGTGGGACAAACGCTACATTTTATTCCCGCTCGTACACACCATCTAGTAGGACAAGAGCACAGAAAAGAGTCAGAACATAAAAAGCGGATTTCAATAAAAGATGATACAGATTTTAAAATGCTTTATTTATTTCCATACTTAGCGCAGCCCTAACGTAAAAACACACACTGAAGATTTCATATTCTATAGGACTTACCGTATTGGCTGTATGAATGAATGAATGAAAATACTTTATTGTTCACTGAACAAACTATATAAATAAAAAAAATAAAAAATAAAAACTTAATGTCTTATAGCTGAAAAAGCTTTCTCTTCCTTCTTCCTTTAGTAAGTGCGTTGGTTGTCAGTCAGTTAGTCAGATTATATTATTTATATATATTATTTTTATAGCTCATTTAAGAGTTAAAGTGCACAATTTCACCCAAACACGATTTTAATGTTTTATTTAAAAACTAATTTATGCTTTCGCTAATTATGACCATCGTTAACTTAAAAGATTTTGTAATAAAACGATGCGGGGTCACTATTATGTGCAACTCACGATATTTTACAATAATGTTCTAACGCTGCTTCACACAGCCAGTATTTTACGGGTAAGCCCGCGCCTAGACGTACCTAAGTCTATAAAGGAGTTGTTTCTCGATGTATGGAGCCGGGCCTAGGTCCTTTGTAGGGGTCTAGATATGTAGATATTCAATAAAGAAACCATTTTAAGCTGTTTATTTTATTTATTTTAGCTTCTTTCACAATCTTATGTAAGTTTATCTTTGTGAAGGAGTGCGGCACAATGCAAAACAACATGGCGGGTTTGACGAACAACTGGGTTATTAGGTACTGTCAAAGTCAAGATGCGTCACGATCATTGGCTAATAGCTGTCATGGCGGACCTCCAGTGTTCCCGTTTTAGGAAACTCAACACAACAAACATTTTTCATATAGAACTTTGTTTGTCTACATAAAAATAAAATTGTATTATAATGTTAGTTTTATATTTTTTTCCAATATCTCTATGGTGTTACAGAGACCTAGGCCACTATGAAATTGGTTCTTTTGTGTTTATATATATTTTTTATTATCATCCATTTTGAACGAAAAATCAGTTTCATGGTGTAAGACATAAATTTTGAGAAAACGTCATTAAAGTAGTCCACTGCTGGACATAGGCCATAGGCCCCAATGAGCACCAGGATGACCGATATTTTGACACTTCGAAGTAGAAAAATAATATTAAAAAGGTCCACTCATCAGATTGTTACAAGGACTACGTGTCCTTAAGTTACCGTCGTTATGGACATTTGCATTTTTATTGTCGCACACCGAATGAACGAAAAAATATCAGGTTGAAAAATAATCTCAGGGCGAAATTGAATATTTTTAGTGGTTTTATTGCAATTTCAAAAATGTAAGTAACTGACAGACGGACATTCAAAGCTTTATAATTTCTTCTGCTGTAAAACTGGTCTACTCTTGAGCGGGAGTGATTGGATTGTACTGTAAAAAAGTCACAGAGAAAAAAATCTACTACCAAGTTTTAAAGTTCGAAGGCGAGGTTACTAATCACCAGTGTTGCCACATGTTAACGAAGTCATTGGTTACCCTAACCGTCTGTTACTGTGTTGGTTACTTTTGGTCTTAATGCTTCTAGATTTTCTGAAATCGATCCACAACGGGGGGCACGCTTAAACTTGAAAAAGGTGGTGTTTTTGGTACTTAATGAGCTCATGAATTTATTGGTAGCCAAATTCTGAATCACTTAATAACTTAATATATAAATAATGTGTAACCATCTGTTTGAACGGGTTATACCTACTCGTGAATTTGTTTTAGAATGAACCTGTTGCTTGTATAAATTAAAAGTAAGTACCTACCTAATTATTATAAAAAATAAACGCACTTCGTTTATTTTGAGTACGTACATATTTAAATAAATAATGCTGGATAATCCACACAGCATCATCTAGCCCGAGCTAAGCAGAGCTTGTGTTATGAGTACTAGATGACTGATATACTTAATAGCAATATCATACATAGATAAATATTTTTTATTATAGGTACATGGAAAATATCCATAACACCTGGAACAAATATTTGCAGATCGTACAATCATTTGTTTCAAGGCGGGAACCGAACCCGCAACCTCCTGCGTTGCAGGCGGACCTTCGCCCGCCGCGCTACATCGGTCGTCTCGTATTTAAATATTATAAGAAGACAACAATAAAATTATTAATGTTTTTGATTTCGTTAGAGCACCGGTGGTCTAGTTGTAGTGACCCCGCCTTCCGATCCGAAGGTCGTGGGTTCAAACCCGGTCGTGCACCAATGGATTTTTCTGTTCGAAAAATGTATGTGCGCAATGCCAGTGCTCTCATACGGTGAAGGAAAACATCGTGAGGAAACCGGCATGTCCAAGAACTAAAAATTCGAAAGACATGTGCCATCCACCAATCTGCATTGGGTCCGCGTGGTGGATTAAGACCCAATCACTCTCGCCTGAGAGTAGGCCAGTGTCCCAGCAGTGGGAACATTAGAAGGCTGTCATGATGATGATGATTGATTTCGTTTTCCTCTTTTGAACTTGGTAATGTCAACAATCTCAAATATTTGCAACGAAATAAACCATTGGAGATCGAAAAGATAATAATTAAAATAAAATAAAATGAACTATGATTTAGCACCCTGTTCGGACTACCTGTGTACATTTCTGGCAACAGTGGCAGTTTGCAGAATATCTACCTTAAGGCCCAGACATGACAATTCGTATTTTTTTTTACATAAAAAACAAATAAAATATACTTAAGTATTATAATTATTTAATTAAACAAAATATTAACATCGTAAAAAAATATTAAAATGTAGGATCTTAAGTAATTTCATTCGAAGATATGAGAAAAGTTGTGGGTAATTTTTATACTTAGTGCATTTTATCAAGATTTTAAAATTAGTTTGTGTTTTGGCCATTTTATAAGCTTATCTTTCTGACGTATAAACAAAATGAAAACATTATTTTCAGCTAAATACAGTCAACAGGATAAAAATTGGGATGGGTAAGAACTTTAGCGTATTCTGTCCTTTAATCATTCGAAATATTTGCATCGAAATACCATCGATGAAATATAATTGACTCGGCGATGAACTTGATAGAGATTTTAAGAATCGGAACGTTAAGCAATTAATAATCACCATGGCAGCCTTTTTGTTCTAACTACTGAGATACTGGCCTACTCTCGAGTGAGAGTGGTCTTACTTAATCCACCACGCAAACCCAATGCGGATAGTTAGATGGCACTGTGTTTCGAATATTAAATTCTAGGAAATGCCGGTTTCCTCACGATGTTTTCCTTCAGCATTTCAGCACTAAAGACTTTTTCATCTTTCGTGTCGAGTGGTATCGATGTTTTAATCACTAGGTACCGTAAAAAAGTTAGTAAGTTCGTATGAGTCAGTGGCCAACTCTGGTGACAGAGTTTCTAGGGCCGCTCGAAAGCCTCTGTCATGGCCTAACAACTTTGAAAAAGACGGGACCGCGTGCCCTCCGAAGCAAAGGAGCGCTCAGTTAAAATTGCCACTGGCGGTCTTCCATCCATATGATGACTACGCGGAACAGTGCTTAACTTCGTTGATCTGTTAAGAACAACTTAGCCAGCTACGTCTAGAGCGTAATCACTGTAGTGAAAGCATATTTCAGCTTGCAGACGTATAAGCGTACCTAACTGAAACTACGAAGACCAAACTAGAACTAAAACGTTTCCGTTCAAAACTAGCGTGGTGACGGCCCTGGTATATAGTGTTGTACCATTATGGAAAATGGTCTGTTCTGATCTGATGGACAATTTATAACAAAATAAAACATTTGTTAACATTTATCTTGCTCTTAGCGTTTTGCGCATGTTTTATACACTTAAAATAACAACAAAGTTAGTGACCTACACACGCCTAACCATTACCTAAGTATATTTATGCCATAGACAAAAAATATATACATATCTCAAAAAAAACCAAGTGTACTTAAGCTCCCATAAAAGCTGCATTACTTATAAGACAATCGAAATTTGAAAAAAGAACATTCGATCTCTGTTGTCAACGTATTCTTTTGGAGACCAACACCCGTCCACAAAGAAACTGAATCCTTCACACCTGAGTGTAAAGTTGAGAATCGCGTAGCAGTGTTCGATTTGCTTCTTTTCGGCCAGGATTACGTCACCGACCAAAGAGACAAAGCACGAATCGCATCGAATACGTATTGATGAGCTAAAACCTTATTTTTGGAAGTTTTATCATTATTGCCAGTCTTCTTGTTCCGACTGCTGGTGTACTCACTAACCTTTACGGATTCGGAGATGAGCTGATACAATGCGGACTGGTGGATGGCACATGTCTTTCGAGTTTTAGTTCTGAGACACTGACACCTTCACCGTTTGAGAGCACTGACATTGCGCACATAGGTTTTTTGAACGATAAAATCTATGAATACACTTTCCAGTAGTACAGAAAAATCCATTATTGCTGGAGCGCACATACGTTTTTTGAAAAAATCTATGAATACACTTTCCAGAGATAAATCCATTATTAATGGACAGGTTTCGAACTCATGACGTCACGACCCTAAGATCGGAAGACAGGGTTACTTACTATCACATATATTTCAATACGGTAGGTATTACTACTCCATCACCATCATTATATCCGCCGATAGACGTCAACTGCTGGACCCCCAAAGCACAGCCCAAGGAGGCCATGACGACCGATTTTGAGCTTTCACAATCCACCGTTCCCGTCACAGTACCTTCCTACATAGTACTATAAAATACCCCTCTACAAAAAAAAAGACTTTACACAAACTGAACTCTACAAAGTTTTCATACAAAAGACTTCAACGCGCTGCTTTTTTTTGCAATTTTCGTAGCGTTGTGGCTAAGTATAGTTCGCACAGCGGATCTAGGCTTCCGTGAAGTTAGCCGTTTGTGATGCGCAAAGACAATTTAGTTTGAAAAAGCTCCATTGCGCATCGAAACGGCTAATTTCACGACGGCCGAGATCCGTTGTGAGAACATCATACAGATACATCATACATCGGCAACTATTTAAAATATTAGTAAAAAAAAGGAATTCGTTTATTTCAGGAATTTTACATAGGTACCAAAATAGGTAAATTCACCCGTATTCAAAAAAATAAAAACCAAGAAACAATATTTGCAAGAAACACAAAATATACGGTACGGTACGGTAATTTTTTATTTCAGTCTAAATGGACCAAAATCTTGAAGTTATATTAGGGTGAAATAGAAAATAATAAAAGTCAGAAATACTATGTTATTATAAAAAAATCACGATAGGTATTAGTTCTCTCGGTGGATCTAGGCATCCGTGAAGTTAGCCGTTTCGATGCGCAATGAAGCTTTTTCTAACTAAGTTGTCTTTACGCATCGCAAACGGCAGTTATGTTTTACATGATTATTTTTTAATTTTTGTAGGTAGTAACATAATAATGTCTGGTTCCTATAATTATGTACTTTGGCATAATTTTATAGATATTTTTTTGAGTGAGCTTAATCCTAATCTTTTAGTTCCAGTAGGTACGGAATAAATAAAAAATTAGCAACGCATATCACTTTGTGTGGTCTGTGACCGTTCTAAGACCAACAATGACTTTAGTTTTGTCACACTTATTTTTAACAAATACCGTTTCAATTCTCGATATTGGCCTTTTCTTAGTCTATAAACTAACAAAGTATTTTAGCCCCCGTCGATTGGTACAATACTTGCCAATTTCGGAGACAATGCTCTACCTAATATGTTTTGATGTTCAGTGCCATTGTCCGTTTGTCTGTCTGTTTGTCGCTTTGATTAGATGTTTACGACCATGACGGAATGTTTTGTTTATTGTAAGTTTTGTTATATTGTCGTGACGCGTGTCATGGGCCGTTACGTTTCGGTTTTGTTAGAATTAGGTGTGGACAGGGATTTGAATCAGCTATTTAAATGAATGGTACTGAGAAAAAAAATCTTACAATAATGTGTTTTGTGAATTTATTTCTAAGTGAGTTTTCACGTTGGTAGGTACCTAACTTACTACCTGCCGATAATTATGTCAGTGTAGGCTGTGTAGGCAGGCTTACGTAAACATTGCTTCGACTCAATTTCAATAGTTGATTTCAGGGTAAACGGTTATTGAAACAGTTTTTATTTTACAAAAATATGAAAATTATATTTACTTATTTTATTTTAATTACATAATTAAAATAAATAAATAAGGTAAGTAATGTAAATACAATAAAATAACTTTTCATATGTTACATAATTGCTAAATAGGTATTATAAAATAAAACTGGTAAGTAGGATGTAGTACCTAGTACCTATAAAAAAACTGATGTACATTGGGTATTCTGATTATTTATAGCTGAAACGATAGCAATGCTAAAGAAATTCTC
Organism: Colostygia pectinataria; assembly: GCA_951394395.1. Taxonomy (NCBI): domain Eukaryota; kingdom Metazoa; phylum Arthropoda; class Insecta; order Lepidoptera; family Geometridae; genus Colostygia; species Colostygia pectinataria. The sequence goes on from OX596363.1 coordinate 7,419,441, forward strand.
ATTGAAATAATATGCTGGGTAGGTACGCGGTGCGTAGCGCAGTAGTCAGAAACTTCGCGAAGTGAACATAAATAACCCGCTTCACCGCAAACAAGTATTTACCGCGTATTATTATGTACTTTATACAGTACACTCTAATACAACCTACACCTACATAATAACGAGAACGCGCGGAAGGCGTAACTCGGTAGCCATCTACCTTCTCGCTCCCCCCTGCCTCGGGCGCGCGCCAAAGCGAGACCAACAACCACAAATTTATTGAAATAAAAAAAATCAGCTACTGCACTCCGCGTTCGCTTCGACAGAACTAGATACATTTTTCCACTACTCCGTGCGCAAGCGAGCGATATGTGCGATACGGTGAGAGTGAGCGAGATAAACAGAGATTGTAAGGACAGCGCGCAGCTAAACGGCCGGTCATGTGGGCGCTGCCGGTGTTGCGCACGAGCTTCCTCGCGGTCGAGTTCCACGCTCGCGCTGCGACGCTCGCCTCGCTTAGCCCGTGTGACCTTTACTTGGTGAACTTAGGAAGCGTCGTCGGCTGTGAAACTTCCATTAGACCCCCTCTTCCCCGCGCTTCTGTGATTCTTTGGACCTCCGGGGCAGCAGCATCAGCGTTGGAGTGAAAGAGATGACTGGTGGTTGCTGGAGCCGCAGCTAAAGGTATTTGTAGAATGCGTGATCTGTATCGGGCGGGCGGGGCGGTGCGGGGCGCGGGGTGCTTTCGGAAGCGGTGGCAGCTCCCATCGACTCCTGGGGTTATTCTTCCTCAGGCCACTGCTAGCTACGTATCGAGCGAGCCAGTTTTTTCTGTCCACCGCAGCGCACGCCACACACTCGTTAAGCCCGCGCCAACACGAGAAGTCGCCACTAATAAATTACTGTTTTTTACCGAATAAGCAACAGTCAGAGCCGCTCAGCTCAGTAATTTATACGTTAAAATAAACATTAATCAACAGTAATCGCCGTTCATATCGCCCGAATACAGTAAGTACGCTGACCACTGTTCTTATTACCTTGATTCAATCGATGCTCTTCTAAAATTACAGAACACCATGTCTGCTTTCAAGCTTATTTAATCATCTTTTTTAAAAGCCTTGAAGAGTACCAGTTGGATCAGCTATGTTGTTTTGTTATTTTGTGTTACAAACATACTACATTAAAATATCATGTAGCATTAATCTATCATCACATTTGCATTTTCATCATAATATCATTTTTATCATCGACATTTTGTTTCATTCATTTTTAAACATTTTATTGCTTGTTTTAAATCATACATTATTTGAATGGAATAGGATAAAATCAGTGAGCAACCAATATACCTATCTTTTATAAAATCATAAAAATCACATATTAGGCTATTCATACTAAATAATCAAAAGTTACGATAGCTAAAACATGATAACATGATAAATAAAACCAAAAAAGAAATAAACATTAAACTTCTAAAACACATTAAACATAAGCTGCATACAGGATCGTAAAGCATAAAATCTGTTCATATTTTAAACGGATTCTAATAATAAGCATGTTTAATTATTATCAAACAGTTCCCATCATTTTATTTCACATCGACAAACAAAGTTATGAATAATTTTATACGTTATCATGTAAATGGTGCTAAGCGCCTCTCACGGCGCTACTCTCACAAAAGAGTCCTACAAAAAGGACATAAAAATATTGTCCGTATTAAAAGACATTTTTTTCATCAGAAATCGTGCGGCAGTCGCTGCATTGAGTGTCTTAGTGGCCATTTTGTTACGATTTATGGTTTATTTAACAATAAAAGAAGAATGGTTGTTGAAAAAAAGCATTTCAAGATATTTTAAGGGTACCCTTAGTATTCTTTGTAATATCTCCAAACTTTGGTATTGTACGGGTCATTAGACACAGATTTTGACACCTCTAACATATTTCCCATGAGATTTGTATGGACAGTGAATTTGCTTAATTGATGCGCCCACGTATTTTTTTATTAATATATGAATTGCAGCTGTTTTTTTAAATTATTGCTGCTATACCCTTTCTGACATTTAAATTCGAAAAAGTAATTTTCAATATTTTGTCTCAAAAATAACTTTAAATATAAATACGCAATCGAATTCGCAAAAACTATTTATTTTATTTTGATTTTACACAGGTTATAATTATCTAAGACTAAATACAAGCAACATGACTTGCTTGCAATATAATTTAATTTTAAACTAATAAAATGCCTTTATAGCCCATAATATTGCCAGTAAAAAAATAGTAGTGTCAACAATTATATTCTCTTCCTTGTAAGTCTACAAACCTACTTTATCGGTTGAGGAATTTATTCTTAAACTGTAATTAAAGTTAATCGTACCTACTTCTTTTTGCAAAACGACCTTTATTAATTTACAAAATGATCGAAAAAAGCATAATCACCGTACTTTGAATGTCAGCCAATCCTTGGCTTCATATAAAGTCTGATACATTTACATGCGTAATTTAAAGCCTTATAGAACAGGAGTAAAGGTGTCGTAAAAATATTGAATAACACACATTAAGTGTATGTGTTACTGGCCTTTACTTTGTGACAGTTTTTTATGAGGAAGTAAAAGTATCCCTGGTTTTCAGTGGAGCCTGTATTACGATTAATTGGTTTCTACTTGCGATTTTCTTCACAAGTTACGCCATGAAAGTAAAATGATATAATAGGCTATTTTCTACATAAGTGCCAAGCTTCACTCTTCAGAATCCGATCAGTACGGCGTGATTGAGTAACAAACATACAAATATTTACAAACTTATGGATTTATAATATTAGCAGGATATGGTAAGTTTAATGCATGTTATGCAAGCAAGAAACGTTTTGTATGACTTTTTTCATAAAAAAGACTTTTTTTAACATGTTTTTGTATGTCTTTTCTTGTTATTCTTATGACAAAATTTCAAAATCACATTAACTAACAGAGGTTTTTAGTTCGTTTATGAATAAGGGTCTCAGGTTTAAAAAAATATGAGTTGGAAAAATGTACTCAAGCTCTTGGTCTATGTGTAACTCAGTGGCAAAAGCCGTTGGCCATCGCCACCTCCACAATTTACCATCTGTGGGTTATTCGCGTTTTTGTGCGAAAAACGATGTATAATTTATTTATATTGATCTCCTTTTCGGTATTTCGACTTTAGAATAGTAAGTATTCGATTATAGCTGCCATTTTAACAATTTAAACTGATATAAGTGTTAAGAATTTATTAATAATCTATTTTTTTGTGAGCTCCTCCAAGAAACGTGGTAGAATAAAACTTTTCCGGTAAAAATATATTTGAGTAAACTTTATTTTTAATTTTAACAAATTATTATAAAAACTAAAACAAACAACCATTTGCCGCCTTTCATAGTGCGGTCACAAACCTATCGATAAATAATGAAATCGTATAAATTCGTTTAAAATATTTCAAAAATCGAACACCATTATTTTGGTTACGCTGAGGACGAGACGCGACGGGGCGTCTGCGTCCTCCACTTTCTTTTAACTTCGCCGAAAGAGTCAAGCTTTAGTTCTCGATGTAGTGATGTATTGTGTAAGATTTGCATACTGATTTATCGATAAACGTTTAATATTATGATAATTATTAGGTAGTCTATTATTAATTTGATGTAAGAGGTTCTTTGTGTTTTTTAATTCATTGCACTTGTTAAGCAGGTATAATATTATAGTAAACTGATCATGCTTAGACAATTTGCGTTGCTGTCGCTTGCTGTTGTATTACTAATTTGATTATCATCGCCTTCATGTCTGTAGATAGGACCTTAGTAGGTAACAGTTTTTAGATGGCTCCACTGTTTCATATTCTATTTTCTAATGTTCCCACTAAGACACTGGCCTAATCTCGAGCGAGTGATTTGGTGTTAATCCACAACACAGGCTTAATGCGGATTGGTGGACAGCACATGTCTTTTCTAGTTTTTATCTAACTAATGTAAGTATTTTTGTTCTGGTAATGTGTTCCGTGCACATTACAAAGTTATCTTCAAAAGCTCCATGATCATACACAGCCGCAGTTCCAAAACTTTATCTATCTCATGTTTTTCCAAAACAGTCCTATATTCACCTACTCTACCCGTGCTTCTCTTGTTTATATTAACACATCCCAAAAAGAATTTTATCTATTGTAGCCGTGAGATTGCTTACCACTAGATAAGCTTAGCCGAAACTCGAAAACCTTTGTGTGTTATCTAGTTTAAACAAAAGTTTCCTGTGTTGCGTAGACTTTACATTCGCTGTCAAAAGTAATTTTGTAACTTATGTGAACAAAACTAGCTTCACACTGAAATTGTAGGGTTCCATACATAAGATCAACATTCATTTTATCATTTACAATATCAACACCACTTGATCAATGGCATAGTTTACTACATCAACTAATTAAGAGTTTGATGGATCATAAGAACAATATAAATACTAAAACTTATTTATGCAAATAAATATCTTGAACAATGATAATGACTTTATCAAGGTGCTCATTTTGAGAACTTAATTTATTGTGTTGCTTATTAGAAACATCACTGTCTTAGTGACGCGAATATAGCTATTTATGAATGTTTTTTTTACATCTAAGTATGTTCACAAACATTTTAAAGATTATTTACTTTAAAGATAATTTAACGGTATGTTGTTATTAGGTATACAATATATATTTTTGTCACTTTAATTGTGAATTATAATATCTATGTTATTTGACACCTTCTCAATTTTGAGTGTTTAGGTGCGTTCCATCCCTTTGTTGTCAAGCTATTTTTGAAAGCCTCTATTCCTACAAATGTGTAAGAACGTTTATGATTTTGGATATTGTTTCTTAATACGATACTCAGTATCGACAGTGGTGTGTAAATAAAGGCAGCACTATGCATACGATCACACACTTCCGTATATCATTGTGTTTTACCGTGTATGTAGCTTAATATTCTGAAAAGGTTTTTACTTTGGGGTTGAAAGAAGGCTTCTCAGGGATGCTCTCTTCAGTGTAACTCAATATTTAATGAATACCTTAGTTAAATACCTAAAACTTCATTTTATTATTTTCGTTTAACGAATATAATCTTTTATTATTTCAATTATTAAATAAATAAAAAATTATTAGTAGGTACTTATTTCAAGATCCGTCCCCTTTTGCTCTCATACTTAGTTGGCACCTACTTATTTTACCAATCTTAGGGTAGGTATTATGCTTTGAAGTTTCTAGATCGATTATTCTAAGTTTTGAAAAAAAAAACATTATTAGAATAGAATAGAATAGAATAGAAAAATATTTATTTAACGCCACACAATTAACATAAAAATAAAAATAACAATACAAATTAAAACTTAAAAGGCAGCTCAGACTCAGCATGTGCTGCAGACATAATGTGTCTGTAGCGCTGGTTTTCAGTGTAACCTATTAGGTAGTAGGTAGGTGGTACCTACTTATGTAGTATAGATTAAAGATTTTAATGTTTTATTTTATGTATAGATTGATAAAACCTTGGGCATAAAGATAATTGTGAAGCCCCAATTATCTATCTATTGTAATAAAATTGGAAGAATACCATCTTTGCAACGAAATACTGTCATACTTTCGCCGTTATGTTTGGTAGCCTATTTAATTGGAAAGAAAAGACGAATAAAATAGTTTCTTGATTCATTACCTATCTATCTTCCAACCTACTCAATATCCTTATAGTTCATTATAAATTACTAGCTGTTGTCCACGACTTTGTTCGCGTGGAACCGTACTTTTTTTCTGAAAAAAAAAGTAGCCTATGTCTTATTCCCGGTCAGTACTATCTTTTAAATTTCGGCTAAATCCGCTTTGTGGTTGTCGAGTTATAAAACGAACAAACAAACATCCAAACTTTCGTTTAATATAAGTGTGATTAGTGTGATAGTGTGATACTCAGACCAAAAATAAATATTTGTAGAATATGCTAACTTTTGTAATGCATTAGTAGTTGAACCCGCAACCCCTCAATTCTCAATCTCGCACTCGTCCACTTCGCATCCGAGGTCATCATTTATTTACAGACCTTTTGTTATTTTATCAGTAAAGTGGTTTTACAGGCGCGGCCGATACCTACCTTATTGTATGATATGTAGATAAGATTATCGTACCCGTAAATGCATATTTGCACAAGAAATAGGTAAAGTTTTTGTAACGCATAAAAGCCTTTGAAGCCTTCCGACAATAGATAAAGAACAAATCAGTGTTTGAGTTGATAAGTTTTGCGATTGGGGTTGGTCTTAGATAACAATGAAGGTGTAGTTTGCCTTCACCTACTTTAAATTAGGTTTACTTAGAAATAGATATAAATAAGGTTTACTTAGAAATACTTAGATAAAAACGTAAATATATAAATATGGAACTATTTGTATTACTAATCATCATTTTGTACCAAGCTCTTTTAAGAAAAACTCAAGTACAAAAATGCAAAATTATTTTATAAATACACCATGCCTAGGAACTTAGGAAAAATAATAAAATTTAAAAAAGGAGTTATTTATAAACAAAAAAAAACAAAATTCCATCTTCTTTTAAATCAATTCAAACAGCTGTTTTTCCTGAAGTATATTATAATTATTTTAATTTAAGCTTGGATTTTTGTATTAACATTTAAATGTGTTAAGCAAAAGGTGTTGCAGGCACCCACGCAAAACTGCAGAGATAACATCAGTTTCTGAATGCCATCCGCTTGGTATTTAGATCTAAATGCCTTCTGAATGCGCAAGCTTGAGCAATCCTATTTATCAAACTTAGAATTTGGTCTGTTTATAATTTATTGGCTTAAATTTGCCACTTCACTCTATCAAATTATGCATGCTAAAATTGTTTATAAGAATTTTTAGTACCTACTTTTATTGGACATGGACGAAGGAGACTATCTTCCCACAACACAGGTTTACCTAAGATGGGAGATAGTGGTGTATTACACATTATTATTATTAAGTTAATTTGTGCTCAAAATTTTTCACCTACAAATTGTAATGTAATGTAAACTTGTTTTGTTGAAATAAATAAACTATAAACTTGTGACCGTGGAATAGCTTCCTTATTATAGGTATGTGTTCAATTGAATTAAGTTTGAATATTATCTAGGTATTCAGTAAAAAGCGAAATGTCTGCAAAGTAGAAGAATAAAGGCCCATTTTTACGGTTTTCCCATTTACGCTATACAATAATTACCTACAAGAATTGCTTTGATAAACAGACATTTTGCTCAGAAATCAATTTCTTGCATGGAATTGTAGAACCGTGTAAATTGGAAAAGAAAAAAATATATATTTGCGGATAATTTTAGACAGCATCATCTAGCCCTAAAGTAAAGTGTTTAGATATTATTAAAACTTATGAGTGTGAGTGATGATAAAACATTTGACGACCTAGGTCGAACGGTGGGCGAGTGCACAGTTGAGTTGAGGAGCGAGAGCTTGCGGGATCGATTCCCGCTGCGGGACAAATGTTTGCATTCTTATACATATGTTCTGGTTCAGGGTGTTTTTATATAAGTAATTATATGTATAGGTATTCTATCATCTGATAGAATCTATCTAGAATCTAGTTCCTATAACAAATACTAGCTTTGATTAGTTGAGAACTAGATGTAGCTTTGTAAAATATCCACCATTATTATTAAAAGCTTCAAGCGTAGCAAAAAATTCAAACGTTCTTATTGATCTATTATCATCACACTTAGCATGTTTTCATTCACAAAAATTTTACGTCGCTATGAATTTGTTGTTTGTTGAGGCCTGCGCCGGCACAGGCTTGACCACAGGACAAACATCCCGGTGTTTGCCGGCAAGCGCCACAGGTGTAGGTACCTGCCAGTTTTTGCACTGTTTGCTTGCTTAGGTAGTTAGCTATTTTAACGTTCAAACTGACCATGGTGTCTGATCTGTGATAGAAAACACCGCGTTCGTTTTTGCCTCTTTTATTTTTTGTGGTAGCAACATCGAAGCCCATTTACTTAGGCACAGAACAGATGTTAGTATTAGTACTATAGGTAATAATCAGGAAATAAGGTTCACGTTAGACTTTCAGTTACTCGGACCTTTGAGGATTCAAATGGTTGTCTGATCCACTTACTTAGTTGATCGCATTTTATTTTAGGAATCGTTGTATATTTAGTCAAAATATTAACGACGTTAAGTTTGCGCAAAAATGACGAAATTGCGCATGCCCACTCACACAATAAATAAATTCCCACAACGGCATCAGGAACGTATGGGCATCACCGCTTTCATCCCACATGAGAGCCGCCGCGGGCGATAGAAAGTCCCACCCACGCTGTCCGCTCTGGCGCATAATGTAGTAAATATAAAAAGTTGTATTTTTTGTACGTGCAACATTTGGCTGCCGTGTTACGCCCCGCCCTCGCGTGTGATTGGCTCACAGACTGCACGGTAGCTGGATCTAATTCTTTTTTTATACGCGTGCGGTTCACTTGCGTTTGCATAACGAATTGATTATGATAAGACTAATGTAGGGTATTACGGTCCAGTGGCGTGTATCACGTGGCTTAGAAGTAGGTTAATAAGTGATAACCTTCAGAAAGAAAACTTTCGTACTTTTTGACGTTAATTTTGTGAGTACCGATTTAATATAAGTATTTACTATCTGTTATATTTATATTTAAAAAACTGAAGACTTCTACCGAATGCATTGAGTAATGTTCACGTGTTTTACCCATGCTCTCAACAGAGTCTGGCACAGAACCTTAAGCAATATAAATAGGCATTTACTCAGCACTTATCGTTTTATATCACATAAAACCAGTCCAGTATTATAATTTTCTAAAATAAAACTAAAGTGTATTCAGACCTTAACATCTTAATTTAGTAATAAAGCCTTCGGGCTAGCAAATCACTGACGAATTATGTATAAAACATCACGAACCCATGTTGCTAAATTGGCTTGTTATGAAATTGATGACATACTGATTGATTTCAAATCATAAAGAAGCTGCAGGTATTTTATTGTCACGTCTAAGAAAATGTATTGATTTATAGCCTAATTTGATAATTGTAACCTTGGCTTCTTATGTCTATAATAAAATGTAAATGTTATCGTTGAAATGTATAATTCTGTTAATTTACATATTTTACATACTTACATAAAATTACGATTGTATCCTAGAAAGGTACAAAAAAGCCACAGATTTTCATTTGCCATGCCACTTGTATATTTAAAAAAAATACTCAATCACATCAAGTAAAATTACCAAAAACCGCAAGTTGAGTTCTAGTAGTCCATTCAAAGGAACTGTTTTAAATATTACTGAAAAATAAACTTAACTAACTTTGTATACAAAAAGTAGGATGTATTGTAATTTCTCCCAGGTTATACATCTTATATCCTACCTACAGCTACCGATTGGCCGCGTAAACCGGTAGCTCACTCCCACACATGCATTATGTATCATCACAATTGGATGTGTGCGTGTATTTACTCAGCTACTGTTGGTCGACCTCTTTGGCCCTCAGGGAATTTCGGTAAATGGGGAGAGAAACATAAAGCTATGTTTAGTCGTGGGTGGGTTTTTACTGTCGGGGTTTGATGATATTTTTAGTAGGAGTACAGTACACACGCATTCGAAAACCGTTTAAATAATTATAAGTGTTATAATAATGTAAAAATCTTAACAAAGAGGTTTACACAATTTTTGCGTATGCTGTACGAAACAAAGCAAAGAGCAGCTTACAACCTGTAAAAAGACGATAATATTTCAGTGTGCTAGATGAAAAATATTAATGAATATTATAATAATAATTAAAAAATATAATAATATTTGTTTTGGTTGCTATGCTAATAAAAACACGTCCACTGGCTTATAAATTTCCATTTTCTTAATTTGTCATACAAAATATTTTAGTACGTAAAAGTACCTACTGAATTTCATTTTATGCATTAATTAAGTTAACTAAACTTACCAACTCTCCATACAAAGTTTTAAATTGAAGTTTTCCAAACAGTGTTACAATTATTGTGAATAATAATAGTTCACGAAACTTGACCTGCGTAATTACTATTCAAAAGCATAGAACTAAAAGAAGTAAGAACCGCCGAGAAGCAGGCATGCACCGCCGGAGGCTATTCGACCGAAGCCCCAATATATCAGTCGGTGCTCACAGATACTACGTTGCATGGGCACAGAGGAACCGTGGAGTACGAAACACTTATTTATATTTTATACGTTTTTTTTTATTTGCAATCAACAAAAACTTAAAACTATTAAAGCTATTAAAAAACAGTTTTTTTATTCTGATATAAGACAATTCAGTCCCTTACATGAGAATTTTTAACAAATCTTCGTCGTTTCGTTACGGCGTCGTTTCAAATGAAGGCGCAGCGCATCAATTTATATTATCAGTCACGTTTTTATCCTTGTTTTTTTTTGGCCTGCCCTTTTATAATAATAGCACACACCACCTCACACACACATTACTCCACATTACTTCCACATTACTCCACATTACTTCCACATTACTCATTAAAAATAACCTAGTACATAATCCATAAAATATTTAAATAGGTGTAAGCATTTTGTCTACCAACCCACCAAGATAATTATAAGAATTACACATTCATTTTAAGTATAAATCAATATAAAATTTAACCAAAAATTTAAACATTTGTTTCGTTATTCTTGCACTTCCATTATTTAAATGCTAGTTAGTATTAATATTTAAGTAATAGTATTCATAGTAAAACCATTAAATAATATTTGATTAAATTGTAGATACTGAAGCTAAAAAGTATTTAATTAGATTAATAAATAATTTCAATATGTAAAGCCGCCATGCTTTACTAAAACGAAATACAAAGCAAAATTCTTATACAGCGACATAAAGACACTGTCAAATAAGTCAACTCGAAAATGATATTTTTTACGAGCAGTTCTGCCAAAGTCGAAAGTCACTTTCCGCCGTCTGTCTCTCTGTATGCATGTATGTATGTGCGCATGAGGGTACGTTAATATTTTTTAAACTACGCAACGAATTTTAATGCGCTTTTTATCAATAAATAGAGAGCTGGGGTGGGTCAAAACCGCCTTTAAATCCGGAGCGTAATTTAAAAGATCCAAGCTTGCATACATACTTAGATACTTACGCACACACACACAAACAAAGATACAGAGGGACAGACGGTGGAAAGAGATTTTGTTTTATACTATGAAAATATATTATAAAAAAATATATATATCGTCGTCTCCACACATGCTACTGTCCGTCGCAAGCGCATACCGATCCTGTGGGAACGCGCGGGACATAAACTTATTCGTTATTTCTGCTCACTCTCTCATTTGTATATTATAATTTGGCCGGAGCTTAGCAAGATTTAAATTATTACGTTATTACATTGATTGTATACCAACTTTGTTATTTTGCTGGGTTTCTGGAATTAATGGTGATGAGTTTTTGTAAGAGACGTGCTTGAGGTAGGTTAGTACTCAGGAGTGTGAGAACCGAACTGTATGGCGTAAGAATTCCCGTACCTACAGTTCTCTCGACGGATCTCGGCCATCGTGAAGTTAGCAGTTTGCGCGCTAACTTCGAAATGATGCGCAAAGACAATTTAGTTCGAAAAAGCTCCACTGTGCATTGAAACGGCTAACTCCACGATGGCCGAGATACGTCCAGAGAACTATACCTTATCTACTTAGCTTACCTTATGCGAGGCATACCAAGTAGCGTAGCGCACCAAGACCAAGCGCACAAAAGTACTTCCACATAGCGCACCCGTTGCAACTGAAAGTTTGCCTATAAGAAGGTTCGATAAGCCTTCGGTCGTATTAAAAAACTGGCATGTAAAAAGCTTCACTTCTTTGATATTTTTTTAGATACAAACAAAAAACAATATCAAAGGGTTAGTGGCTACACGCTTTGCTGATCATCCATAATCATAATAGAACTTAAATTATATTTAAATATAACTTCTAAAAATTATATTGGCTATTGATTTATTAGTGTTCCACTGAACAGGCCTAGATGACTGCAACCTTCCTTCGTTAGGTAGAGCTATCGATGCTTTGAGCCAAAGGCATCCTAAGATATAATTTGAAAAGGGCGAGGCATGGCTTGGTAGCTCAACTGGCGGAATATCTGAGTATTCAACAGAAGGGCCGTAAGTGGATAAGATTAGCACAGGATCGCGGCAAATGACACAAACTAAGGAAGGCCTATACCCAGCAGTGGGTGAAGTCAAGCTGTGGATGATGATGATGAAACAAAAGATTGCGGGTTTAAGTCCCGAGTCAAAATTTCTTTGGGAATAAACAACTGAAAAATTCAACAAAAAAATATTCAAAATCTGTCAATACCAAAAAATAATGAGACTGAATATAAAACCCATACAGGCATAATAACCACAATACCCAATCATAAATTAAGCACCCTTTTAAATAAAACACCTACCCATAAAAAGAAGTCATGATCACCCACATTTGAATAAAATTATTACCATCTCTTTGTTCGGCGCGTGCGTACCTCTCTTGTATTTCAACACGAAATTTTATGTTTATCATTCTATTTGACATTTTTACGAACAATGACTCGCTGTGTCTTACTCTGGCATTCATCCTTTCTGCTGCAAAGAAAGGGATGGATCTTTATTGTTGGTTCATCGTTTAAATTATGAAAGAATGCGAGGTATGAGCTGAATCACGGTTGTAATTACCGAGTTTGTAGTTTTATGAATAAATCTAATTATAAGCTTTTATGTAAGCTTTAAAATATATCAAGCATTATGCAATAAAACAGTTTTTATTGGTTTTTTAAAGTCCTGTGGGTGATTTTATTTGGAGTTAGAAAATGTAATGTCAGTTTTCCCACTAGGGTTAGGTATTAGCACAGACTCTGGTACTAGTGCGGTAGTACTAAATCTAACTAAGTAATAGATGTAAATCTACGGTGTCGGCAACAATAAAGAAAGAGATACTTAGTATTGTTAAACCTAGGTTACCAAATGAAATCTAACAAGCACTTACAAGGACTATAAAAAGATTTACGACAAACGAGTAGCAAAAAAGAATCGAGCACTGGTACTTTATTGATTTACATGCAAGCTTTGAATAGCAAAATTAGCATTGTGTTTATATGCCAGTATTTTATAAGGCTGTGATAAAATTTAATTACAGGCGAAACATAAAACTGCTCTAAAACTACCATCTGATCTTCGACTCAACGCAAGCATCCCTAGTTTTACGACTATTGTAATTTGGTTGTAATACATTGCTGCCCGAGTGCTACTATAAAAAAGTGATTGCGATACATAAAGTGCAGTGCACGAAAAGATTATTTAATTGTCAATTTGCTACAACATTGTTGCTGACAATTGCAGCGAGTGTTGCCCGTTTATTGTATCTGTTTGTGGAATTTTGCGTAATTAACTCTGTAGTGGCAGTTTTTGTGTATAATTATTAAGTTGCACAATATTTATGGTACTGTGAGTTTTCATACAATGTTATTAATGAACTAAGAATTGTGGGGAAATTCCTATGGCTTGTAATGGTGTGTTTTGCATTTAAGTAGTACACATATGCTATGTCTATCATTAGAAGGTAATACATGCTTGGTTCTTGGTAATAACAAATCTAAAGTTACGCGTTTTACCATTTGAGCGACAAACGCGATGCTATACGTTAGTGCTTGTACACAAAACTGAGTAAATAGCGGAAATCTGCAACGCTGCCCGTCTGCGTCATACGGGAGTCGTCACCGATTTCTGCGATTCGCCGTCGCATCTCAGTTTTATGTAAAACCTCTTACATTTATGTACCTACGCGTTGTTGCGATTACGCGTCGCGTCACGTCACGTATAAAATAAAATCATCGATGATTGCTCGACAACTACAATAACCTTTATCTCAAAATGTCGAGTGAGCAAGGTCCGAGCAATTGCATTCATTGTAGGTAGCTATGTACTTGGAATTTAAAATTCGAAGTATTCTATTGATTGCTTGGGGTGTTTTCTCGTGAGTGATTTCTCGTGGTCCTGTTATTTTTTCCATTTGTAATATATCAATCGATATTATCAATCGCATTCTTTGTTAGTGGAACGTGATTACTCATTTTTTTAATAATATAGGGCTAACCGAACTAACAGTACGTTTTTACTCATTAAAATACCAGTATGTACCTAGGTAATAAGTATTTACATTGACCAAAACAAAAGAAGTAAACCACTAAAAGAACACTAAAAGAGAAACCTAGTTTTGGGAAAAACCATAAAAATTATAAAATAAACATTCACATCATTAATAAATTATTTTGTCTCAGCTTAAAACATTAAAAACAAATGTCAAAACCGCAAGTTCTGATGACGCACGTAATGCTGCGTTTCTACGGCGAAAGTTACTTGCGTATCTTCAAATGCGGGTAACTCACGTCAAATACTTGCTGCGTAGAAAAAATAAATAAATACTGGTAGACATTTTTACACAGCGCTTTTTAACTCCACAAACTAAGTAAAGTTTGTACTATGGGAGATTGAAATCGCAACCTCTCGCTTTGTAACCGAGCTCTCGTCTACCGCGTCACCGAGGTAGTCTAAACGACTACAAAGTAAAATTTAAAATAATTTTATTCAATTAAATCACCAGGATCAATTTAGTAATAATAATTTATTAATTTATTCAATCATCATAAGATCATCTTAATATTAGGCTAGGCACAATTTATTAATTTACTAACCTAGATTTGACCGTCAATAAATGCACCATACAGCAATGGTTCAAATAGTGACAATCAAACCTAGCAGCAAACATCCTCAGACTTTGAAACGTCTTACAAGCTGACAGGTGACTAGCACTGTAGCAAGTAAAATGACAGTGCGAAAAAGACTTAATAACTACGTCTCGGGTTGACGAGCACAGTACCAGTAGCATAGTGTGGTATTTGGGTGACACTAATTATTATGTTCAGACGCTTAACATAGGCGAACGACTTGATCGCCTTGCTTGTTATTGTGCCTTACGTGCCGCCGCGCCACCCGCCGCACCGTACGTATTATTTCACTTGCGCGCGGGTTACCTGCACCATGGTAACGCAGCTTAACAGTATAGTTTTATTCTGATGATAAATCGTCGAGGACCGTAAAAGTCACCGGGTTACGTAAAGAAAGGATTGCGAAAAGTTTGTATGAGTGAGAACTGGGCTTAAATTTTATGTAACGTTGACCGAATTTTCGGTAGAGATCGGCGATACAAAAAGTTATTACAACATACCTTTCTGCCACTACCCCATTTTGGTAACCACATAATAACTCTTCAAAATTCCCGAACACATTTTTTAATAATTAATTTTTAAAATTATGAGAAGGTCTAACCGTTTGCCTGATGCTATTCAGTTGGTCAGCTTTCTATGTTATCACTCTCGAACGAGAGTGATTGGAGTCACGCAGATTCGAAGCGCATATTGGGTATTCTTCACTTTCGAATTTTTAGTTTTTGGACATATTTGTTTCCTCATGATGTTTTTCTTCACTGTTTGAGAGCACTGATATTGCACACACACTTGCTTTTTTGATAGCGCAGCTAGTTCATAACATTTTAATGAGATAGAAATATGTTAATTGGATTAACATTTTTCAATGGTTTAGATTCAGAGAACTATAAAACGGACTAAATGATTCCGCTATTCCGTTGGGACTAACCTTAATTTTTTACCTGGAAAAATAAAAAAACCCTTTTCCCAATATCTAGCGATTTCCAACAATTAGATTTTTTCCATTCTGTCACTAACCACAAAGAATTAGATTCATCTAGAATTGTCACTCATAGTGGTGCTTACGTCATTTTAAGTCAATTTCAATGGAACAATGACTTTGACAAACTTTTTTTTTATAAAAAGTAGGTAATTAGGTTGACCTATGAAATGTCAAAGTTCATGGTAAATACATTCTCTGATGATTCATCTTGTGATTTGAACTTTGAGACGATGTGTTATATGGTGACTCATTGGAAGATCCGTTTGAATTTGAACTCATTTTAACAATACGACGACGACGCCTAATTTATTAGATATACCTAATCATTTTAAATATTATTAAATAATATTAGGAATGCGAAATTTTGTGCTTATTTGTGGGTTAGTTTCTAATTCTCCATGCTCAAATGGCTGAACATATTTAGATGACACTTCAAAGTACCTAAACGCAGACCTAGAATAATACATAGGCAATTATTTATACAAAAAAAATTTACTACAGGGCACAGTTAAAATGGAATGAAGCTGTAATAGTACTTACTAATTTTTTTTTTCTATTTCAAATTTTCATTCGGCTGCTCTAACATTGAGTATACTTGTACAGTGAAAATCAAAGACCTAAGATCATGTTTTTTTTGTTCATTTAGTCAAAATATCATTGATATTCTATCACGATTAAAATAGATAAGACATGGTTCAGACACTGTTCATGATAAGTAAGCATTAGCTCCCAAAGTAGGCAACGTAGAAAACCGTGATGTACTTCTGTCTGACTGTATCTTTACGACTGAGATGAACTGTAACCGTGACCAGAGATTTTATCGTCTACTAACTAGCGCACGCGACTTTACTTCTGCTAATATTATTTAAACTGACCTTTTTTATGATTGTGTCATTTTAACAAATTGCTTTAACATAATCATCGTTTACCTGCGTAGTCCTGACTGTTTAGCTGAATTTCGTGTCGTGGTTATCAGAAAATGCGGGAACCAATGTAAGACCATTACATGTTTTTTAAATATCAGCAAGTGACGTGACTGACTGTTCGATAAGCGCCACGCTTCACTAAGCTTTAAAGTTCTGCATGGCACTGCACTGTGCTCATCATTATACTATATAAAGCTTCCTAAGATAAAATTATTGAATCACATTTGCGAGGCATCAAAAAAAAATACCTAGAGATGCAGTGTCACCCACAAATTTGAGTTTTTGAGTAAAACTGCAGCAATTATGGTCAGGCGTAGAGTTCAACCAGGCGAATGACTTGACTGACTACTTGCTGACATAAAAAAAAGTAAACATTTTTGCCGCTCTGTGGGAAATAAAATAGCAGTGTTCGTCTCACTGCAGTCCGCCACTTTCCCGCCAAGCCAGTGCTACAAAGTAACATACCTAATAGTACCTAGCTTTATCTACAAAACTTCTAATGACGTGGCCTATTGTTTTGCAATGTCATACTAAGCGTCGGTCGGTAAGGCTTTGGGCTTTCACACATTGACGCAAGCCTCATGTGTCATTTGTTTCATCATCAAAGATTAAACTTCAAAACCTAGTTAAAACTAGAAATAGAACTTAGGTACATTTATTATTAAGTGGTATGTAGTATCATTATTATTATTATTATTTTTAATAGTAGGTAGATAATAATTTTATATTATTATGTATCTACAATTTTTTTTTTAAATTATTTAAATTACATTTAAGTTTACTGTTATTTAGTTAAATGTGCACCACCGTCTATTTAATGTCTTAACTTATCCAGTCCAAAGGTTGTCTGGAAGAGATCGCTTATTAGCGATAAGACCGCCCATTGTACCACTTATAAGTTCTATTTTTACTCTGTCTCTACTCTTTTTCTTAGGTGTATGTACAATAAAGATATATTCTATTCTATTCTATTCTATTGTATATATTTGCTATAAAAGTTTACGATATTGCATTTCTAAGTTTTAATTTTAGAAACTTATCTCATATCACATAATTTACTCTCAGTTTATTTTTGCCAAAAATAATTGTAAGTTCATTCAGTTATTCTTTTTGTAAATTCGCAGACAGATGAAGTATGCATCAGAGGCAGACTAATAAAACAAAGCAGACTGTCTTTATAGATATCGTCTCCGAACAGACAAACAGGCAGGTTATGAAGAGTATAAGTAGCCTTTTGCGCCACCTTATTTGGTTAGCAAATGTGAACTAAATAGGAACTTACTGAGATTTTTTGCGAGCATTCATGTCGGTATAACATTTACGTGATGTTTCGTGTGTAATATACTGATGCGATCGAAAACTGGAGACTAAAATAATATTAAAGGTCTTTTTTAAGTTCCTAGATGCGGGTAAAGGAACAAATAATGGTTTTAGATTGGTAGAGATTGTTAGCGGTTTAAGCTTTTACGAAAATCGTGATAGTAAACCACTTGAATAAATACTGCTAAATGGTAATAAGGAAGTAAAGGTATTCGATGGTCACTTAAATCTATTTTAGTTCATAGAAACAGCTTTACACTAATTTAGTGCCTTGAAGAGGCCCATATATGTCCAGTCATACCAAACTCTACCATGAAAACGCATTGCTTTTCATTCTAAGCTAAACGCACACGACGACGATCGAATTTGAATGAACATACGCGTCGGTAAAATGCAAAGTGTCGTAAGCGCCAAACCAGTCGTAAGTGCCGCTTCACGGTTGTTCCAGGAATTAAACTTTATAGCTCCTTTAACACGCGAAATTTGAATAATATGCGAAAACGTCGAGGGTTTGAATTTGAATTTGAATGAATCCTTGCGTTTCGATACGGTTTACACATGGCAAGCATTACGTAATTAAAATCAACAGATTTTGCGGCGAAAATGGTCTTGATGTTGAATATTCGAATTCGGGTATTATTGATTTTTAGATTTTTATTAGCAAAAACCGCAACGTTTCGTAACGTTCTGCTGCAACGGCAAATCAGTTCTGGAGGTGCTACGAAGAAAATTATTTAAATATTATCCAAAAATTACATATTACATAAATGCTATAATTTTCCGTACCTACATAAATGCTTTGTTAAGACGATAACCATAAAGCACTAAATAAATGCGACAATTTGCGTCAAAAGTTCAGATAAAATAAAATTACTATAATAAAATTTTAAACAACCGAATCTAATTACACGGAGCTATGTAATCTAGAAAGTACAACTACGCCCTCAGGGAACGGTAATGACAGAAGCCGAAAATCATCAACAATTTACCAGTAAACAGTACCGGTGCCGAAATAAGTGGGGGTCATGTGAGTTTCGTGAGTGAAATCCACGGTAGCGCCGCAAGCCACCAGCCACTTGCTCGCTTTCCCACCGTATAAAAGTAGTAGGACTTACATGACAATCCAAAATAATACTTATTAAAAAAAATATAAGTTCTTTGTCCTAAACTCCACATCTGTAAAATATTACAACCTCGTTTATTTACTTTTTTTTAATCTATGACACAATGCCAAAAAGCTTATTGCCTTTAGATATTTAGTGACTTCACGCATAAAAATAAGAAGTTTCACGTGTGCAAAATACGTCAAAAAAATTCCCAGTGTGCAATCTGTGATTCCTGCGAGCTTCTCGTGGCTACCTGTTCATTCAGTGAGCACGTGGTGGGGGCCAGTGCCTTCCGCGTAACGCTATCAGTAGTTTCCGCACCCTCTCAACGGCGCAGTTGCTAAACGCACCCGCTCTTGATCGCACGTTCAGTTGTCATTGACACTTCTAGTCTCATTACATCTCCGTCTTTCGATTATTAAAATTGAATGCTTGAGCTCAATTCTTGATTTGCGCTCTGTTATTTTAACAAATGCTAGTTTTTTTGTGAAAGTGTATTTGTGTTATCATAAAACCAAGTTTTTTTTATTGTTCATCAGTTTCTTTGAGAGGTGCGTATATTTATAAACATTAATTAAAGAAAATATTTTTTAAGTAATTTATTTTCACGTATTTAATTGTCTAACAATTGGATAACCCTAATCTTATTAATGAAAACATTGTGTATTCTTTAATCACCCAATTTAAAAAGTACCCTGATTATTATACTATTTATCAGTCAGACAAATCAACCGTCTTTCAGTTAAACAAGCATTGCCTCTTACGCTACCAACACATTAACAAGCCGTTTTAATATATTCGTATCTATGTTTATTTTTATACAATCAACTGGAGGGTGATTCTCGTGCCATAGATAAATGTGTGATACATATAATTATGTCAAATTTCTATACATTTTTGACAGTTTTGACGATATATATCACATGTGACCATTTATCTATGGCACGAGAATCGCCCTCCGTCCTAATCTATGGTTACAATAACCGTCCGTTTATGCGTTGGTTGCTTTCCATGCCTCTGATTGCGTCCTTTTCATTCCTTATCAAAAACATAACTGCACTCGCACTAACAAATGTGACAATCAACCTTATCACTAACACATAGAGTCACATTACGCATAACATTTGATAACTTATCATTGTACAGGCGACCAAGCCCCGCCCGTGGTAAACATCGCCTCTAGGCAAAATGTTCGCCGTGATGCAGATTGACGAGGAGCACACACGGGATTTCAGACGCAAACTGCGCCCAAAATGCGAGTTCGTCTGCAAGTACTGCCAGCGTCGGTTCACGAAGTCCTACAACCTGATGATCCACGAACGGACCCATAAGAGTCCGGAGCTGTCGTTCAGTTGCGAGGTTTGCGGGAAGAGCTTCAAGAGGCAGGACAACTTGCGTCAGCACAGGTTAGTTGCACTTATTTTGTTACTAGATAGATAGATAATTTATTTAATCACAAAAAACTTTTTACAATACTGAAGATAGATAGATAATTTATTTAATCACAAAAAACTTTTTACAATACTGGTTAATAACGCCTAAAAACCTATGTTAGGTTTATTTTTCTTTTAATTTGTGGCGTCTGTGTATGTTAGGTTTATCTAGACTCTAGGTTCTCGATAACATACACTACAAAGTAATGTCTATAAAGACGATTCAAAGTGTACTAGCGCCCCGGCTTTGCACGGAAGCTCAATATACGTGTAAAACTTTATCTTGAATTACTCTATCTATTGCTAAAGTATGTAAGTTCGTATGAGTCAGTGGCCAACTCCGGGACAGAACTTTTAGGCCGCCCAAAGGCCCGAAGTTTGTGTAAAAAAATTCAATGCGGTACGTTCTAAGATACGTCATGTTGTACTAGCGACCCACCCCAGCTTTGCACGAGTGCTTAAACTGTACGTGAAAAAATCCTCTTGAATCACTCATCTTTTGATGTAAACTGCATTAAAATCCGTTGCGTAGTTTAAAAGATCTAAGCGTTAATACAGAGGGATAGATGGCTTGCTGACATACTGACCTACAACGCCAGCCTAAACCACAAGACCGAAGAACTTGAATTTTGATAAGTGTGTTCTTTGTAGTGTGGTACCTATTATAAAACATTTTTTTGAATTAACTTCGTAAAGCTCGAATTTAGCCAACCAACTTCTGGATTAACTATTCCTCGGAATAAAAAATTTCAAATACAAGTCAAGTCAATGTCAATTTACTCGCGAATAAAATTACAATTTATGCTGAGGATATAGTGCCTATGGTCAAAATAAAAAAACACGGAGACTACCTATTTATAGTACTTATAAACTTATAACGCGCGGACTAAGTAGCGGGGCGTTCCCTAGTGGAACGCCGACGTACGACGAACGTTAATCATCATCTGAGAGAAAAACAAGATAGCAAGTCGAATAATTTTGGAAATCCTTAAAATCTGTTTATTTTATCATTAATAAACACATACCTACTTTAAACTGATTTCTCATGAAAAACATAGGTACTTACTTACTTTAAAAGGGCAATAAATATAACATCTGATAAAAGTAACAAAGCACTTAAAACAGAACAAAGAAGATAATCTTCGGTATAATACACATTTCTTTGATCTAGATAAAAAATAAGTGATTGGTCTCACCAATAAAAAAAACAATTCAGGAAGTGTTTTTTTAAATATTGGTAAGTGCATCAGACTTCATTTATTTAATAGCTTTTTATTCGAAATTCAAATTTTGACTGAAAATAAAAAGACTTCAAAGGAGGTCACGATTACAAAGGTTACAATCTTCTAATAAAGTAGAGACGGCTAGTCTTCTGAATGAAATCCATACTGTACAATACCGACCCACATACCTCGTGGTCGTGGTTATGGTTAGTGGTCAGGTGACGATGTGGTCAGGTAGGTCAGCGCATGTTAACCTGCCATCGCTCAGAAATGCACTTTTATAGAACAACCTAGGTAGGTAGCTATTTATGACCACAAGCTTATAATCATTATTAATGTTGATTAATAAATATAACTTGACATATAGTATACATATAGTATAGTAACATATAGTAAATATAGACAAAAATGAATCACAATAGAGAAAAAAAAAATAGTGATGAGAGGAATACATGCGTCCGTAATTAAAATTACCGGATTTTCACTTCAACGCAATCTGTAAGCGGTGAAAACCGGAATATTTCCTGTACATTGCGTTTGAGTAAATAAAGCAATCGAGCAGACGGCCATTGCTGTGACATTGAACGATTGAGTTATAAACATAAAGACGGTGGTAATCAACCGTAAAATAACGAAAGGCTTTTCGCGATTAATTTATCTCAAACTCTTATCTGTAATGAAGGTTTATTACACTGATTGTAACGTCTTGTACCTATTTAATTTAACAAACGTAAGTACTTACTACAAGAGTAACGGAAGAAAACTAAATCATGCTTAGTAGGTAGGTAACGTACTCTTTTCTAATAGATTAATAAAAAATAAATTGTTATTTTCCTTGTTTCCACCTACTGTATAGGTGAATACCGGAAAGAAATAAAAAGCAGGCGTAAGTGATGTACAGATCAGCGGCAATCATGTGTCAGATTTTATAGCTATCCGTAAAGTGAACAGTATTGGACATGTACGAATACGGATAGCTTTACGCCAACACTACTTTATCTATTTCATATCGTAAAATTGTTTCGGTTACGACATTCTGTCAAGATGAGATTTGCATGAGATAGTGCCAGGTCGCGACCTCACAGGAGTGCTACCAACACATTGTATGTTAATGAGAAGTGACAACCATAGTCGGAATGTCGATCCTCTCATCTGAGTGACATGCGAACCCACCTTTATGTTTAAGAAGTTTAATGAACTCAAGGCGATGACAGCTAAGCCGATTTAATTATTTAGACACGACTATTTTTTAACACGAAGCGCTTCAAGGTGATTCATTAAAGTTGCCAATTAAGATGTTCGGACAATAACTAAGCGTGACACAATCATCTTTTCAATCAATGAACCAAATAGTTTGTTGCTAGCGATAGAACGAGTTTCATTTCCTGAAGACACAAAGCTAGGTACCAAAAAGCTGCAACCTAAATAAAATCTCGAGACACGACAAGAGCTCGTGTGCTATAAAAATCTCCCAACCGCGAAAGCATACGCGTAACATTGTTCCGTGTGAAACGACAAGACTCCGCGATTCCTCGTGGTGCTACCAGATCGCCGATAGATCGCTCATGGTGCATGGGAGTCGTGAGCTCGTGACGTGGCCTGTGTGTTAACGGTGCTTAATGGGCCCTAATGCTTCCGAAACTGTGCGAACTCCGACGGTAGCCCGCAAGAGCGAGCCACACGTGACTGCCTCAGTATAATTTGCAGTTTATGCGCCCACCGTACATGGTACAACGATGTGCGCTACGTTTAACAGTAAGGAGACGCAATTGCGGCAATTTGTTGAGGGTGCAGATTTGAAAGGAAAGCTCTGTCAGTAACGGAGTAACAGCGGTACTGTTACTTATAAGAAATCAATGTCTTTACCGCAATAACTGCAATAACCAACCATTTCCATACATAATAAACCAGAAACTACTCTAAAGCTGCTTGAACAAAACTTATTTATATTTTCTTTGAAACTTTTGATACTCAGTTACAACATTCTATGAAAGTATGTTCTGAATGTGACACTTTTACTGCTTACATATACATTTTTAGTAAAAATGAGATAGATACTTCTAAAATCTATCCTATCATCACTTGTCAAAACACACGTCTATTTCCGCATTTAGCCCAGCACCGTACGATGCTGATCGCGTGTGAAACGCCGATCCGAACGTAAGACGTGAGCGCCATCGGCTATAAGTACCGCTACCGATTGTTTTACTAAATGTTATGACGATCGTACATAATGTTGCGGGGCAATATGAGGAACCTTCACGATGCAATTTGCTTGACTTCCTACTATGCGTTCCGATTTCTCTAAATTATTTTTTTTATATTTATCCGAACTTTATCCGTAAATGGGTTGCGTTGCGTGACAACACTATTTTTCTTAATCATCATGAAAGCTTTTTGATCCTAAAGTCGTGGGTTCGATTCCGATCATGCACCAATGGATTTTTCTACTCGAAAAATTTATATGTGCAATGCCAGTGCTCTCATACGGTGTAGGAAAACATCGCGAGGAAACCGGCATGTCCAAGAACTAAATAATCGAATGACTGCTCCCTTTGTTCAGACACTACTCTCGAGCAAGAGTGATTAAGTCCGACCCAATGCCGATTAGTGGATGACACACAATTTTTTTTTTATTCTTGATCATTCCTGCCGGTTTCCTCACGATGTTACCGTATCAGAGAAATGACATTGCGCACATAATTATTTCTAATAGAAAAATCCATTTTGGTGCACGTCTGAGTTCGAACCAAACCAACCTTAGGCTTATTTTGCTAATGATTAAACGAAACTGTTTTACAATTTATTTTTCTCTTTTCATTACTTGTTGAAATGCAAAGGCTAAACAATACACTCAAACTGGCTTTATTTACCTCTCAGCTCAGAACCGAGATGGTCCATTTAGTTAGCAATTATCGATTTAACATCTCGCTCATAGGACGTCATGGGAAGAACCCAACCTGACCTATCCATAAATAATATAAAAATGTTTTATTTATTCGTTTTTGTGTATTGTAATTAATATCTCATATCACACAACAAAACGTCATTACGTTACTCGGTGGTGCATGTAAAAATGATTTAAAAGATGGGAAATGGAAATGGGAATCCTTACATACATGTGTACCTACTTCTATGCTCGTCACAAATAAAACTATTTTCTTTCATTCTTTCTTTTCTTTCTTTTCCTGTACCTTTATTATAAAGACAGTACCTATATTAGTTATTATTAACCCAACTCTGAAACCTCGCAAAATTGTGAAACTAAAAAAAATAACACGTAACGTGAAAGTTGCCAGGTTTTATGATGATGATGTACAATTAGGTGCGTCCCCCACGTCTTGATTTAGAAGTCAGATGACCTATTTAGTTAGCACGCTGGGTCATCGGTTCGACTATCTGTTGTGCATCTCATTGGATAGGTCGGTTGTTATTTACGCGCGTCGTGAATCGTGATGACACGTCACATTCGCTGTATTGATCAATATTTAATTTATCGCAATTCGTACACTGAAAATTCTAGGTAATTAATTTGTTTAATAAATAAAAAAACATAAATATTTTACATAACTGTTTCTTAAAAAAGTGATAAGTAAACAAAAAAAATTTTGTTAAAATAAAATTTCGACCGATCAAATTGCAATAATTTACTGTTTTTAACAATATTGTGCAGTTTTATTAAACAAAACAATATCTGAAAAACATCGTCATAGTCAAGCCAGAATCCAATAATGTAAAGAAGCGCACACAATTTGAATGGTCCCTTATAGCGAATAAAAAACCGATAAAATTCTAATCCCCACTAAGTGTTGTTAAAAGGTGTAATTGCAGCTATCGAAACGGAGCATCGATTGCGCTTGCGCATCCCGTTCGAGGTGGCAAATGCGGTTAATTGGGAAACTCGCGACTTGAACAAAGGCGTATAGGATGATCTATAAATTCAAGATTTTATTTTATATGGGGTTCCTTTTTTATACTAATGCTCTTAAAAAAACTGTTATAACAGTGGCTTGCTAAGTATTGTCATTCTTTGTTATTCTTATGTCAATGAATAAAGACGATGATATAGATTTGAAAGATACCTTAGCTAACCTTAGTTAATAGTACGTTTATGAATAAAAACTTGGTAATTAATAATAAATGCTTTTTCTAAAACTAAATAAAACTAAACAAAATCAATACGACTGCTTAAAAAAATACCGACAACATGGTTTTTTACTGTGATATTTTTGTTTATTTCTATATAAGTAATCATATTGCAAAAAGGTTTTTAAAGTGCTATAAAGTAGTCATAACTTCATAATTTTAAAATATGAAAGAAAAATAATTATGTAATATGATATCACAATGACTTAATGTGGACATAAAATTCACATTATGTTGCAAGATTTTATTCATAATATTTTTTATTATTGTGTGTTTATTCTTTTTCGTTAACACTTCATTAGGCACGTGCCCATACTTCAAGATATTATTGATCATTTGATATGTAAATAAACGGGTCTTTCCGTCAATATACTACCTGTCATTATGTTTTATTGGAAACTCATAAAAATATTATTATGATTTCAAATCCCAATTACATGTTTTATAGTCAAAGAAAGCTTTATATAAGTTACTAATTGCGTTAAAAGATTTTAGAAGTTTTTGATGAAACTACGCGCTGTTGGGTGCCACCGGTCATAAAAGTTTTTATATTAAAGGATATTGTTTTTCCTGATTATAGTTTATGTTATGAGAAAATAAACTGATTTCATTTCATATTTATTTATCAAAAATGTTGATAACCTTTTTTTTTGGTTTATATTCGAAAAAGTTTGTCAACCTGTATATTGGAACAAAGAGTTCAGTTCCCACAGTCGCACGTACAGGGTGTGCGATCACGAAGTAACCCAGTCTCGCGCGGAAGTGTACAAATGTCACCTACGGCCCTACACCGTTCTAGGATCGAGATCAGACGCTTAATCTAATTGTATTCGTGAATCATTAGTCGGATCAAAGTGAATAAAAACTTAAAATGTTGTATTTACAAAGTATAAAAAAAGTCGCTTCCTGCCGTCTTTCCTTCTGTATAAATGTAATGTACGTACGCTTAGATATTTTAAACTACGCAAAGGATTTGAATGCGGTTTTCATCAATAGATAGAGTGATAAAAGACGTAAGTTTAATACATTGTTATAGATTTAAAACCCGTGCAAAGCAAGAGCGGGTCGCTAGCAAAATGTGAAAACAACGTAAATGCAACGAATCTTAATATTATTTTGATTATACATAAAGATCACGAGACTTCAAAAGAAAAATACATATCCTTAAGTAATATTAAAAAACCTTTTAACAGATAAAAGTATGGCGTTAAAATTTTGAGATTTGGTTACCCAGCTGACTTTTTTTCTTTGATGTTATTCTTACTAGGACTGAAAAAAGCTTGGAAGGAATTAAGACATTTTAAATCCATATTATTTTCTAGCTTTACTGTCAAATTTTCACCGCCAAATCTGTTTTAGGAACCTTAATTTGCGATTTGGACATTAATCGCTTTAGAATATTAAGGCTCTGCTTTGTTTAAAATTCTAAATGTAAAGAAACTTCTGGGGATTTAAAAATTTTAACAGAATTTTTAAGCTCAACTCTAATCTTGTTTTGGGATAACTGTAAAACGTTTTTGAATAAAAACTTCTTTGTTTGTGACGCATTGATTGATTGGAAATAGATACCGTAAATGTTTTTTTTTATCAACTTGTTTTGTTTGTAGCGGTATTCGATATTAAAAAAGTTACAAAAATGCTTATGCGGGCTGGATATCATTAAAATAATGATTTTACTAATGTTAGTAAGACAAATAATTAAAAAAACTATAACAAAAAACAACTTATAGTTAACAATAAAAGTTGTTTTTTGTTATAGTTTTTTTAATTATTTGTCTTACTAACATTAGTAAATCAGTAAACATTATTCTTTGATATGTATCAAAGAATATAAAGACTCGTCTTATATATATTTTTTTCAAGATAAAAGTTGTTTTTTGTTATAGTTTTTTTAATTATTTGTCTTTTTGGTATCTATTGTTTATTTTTTTAGTTCGTTCGTTCGTATGAGTCAGTGGCCAATTCTGGTGACAGAGTTTCAGGCCGCCCGATGGCTGTATTTTTTAGTACAATACGTTTAACACACACTCTTGTTATCTGGTGCACAATTTGTTGTTAATTTTTATTATTTAACATTATTAACATGTTTTTTCCAATTGTTGTAGATGTAGTCAATGCTTGTGGCGGTGAAGGTGATGGAAGCACGATCATCTACAGCGGTCTCTCTTACATAAACAGTAAGAACCAATACTTTTCAATAAAATCAAATCATTAAAAAATGTTAACCCACGTATCATAATTAAAAATTGGGTTCATAATCTGAAAATAAACATTTTTCAACTCTGTTTAAAAAAGTGTTCTGTTTAAAAAGTAAAAATAGCTTGCTAAAACTATTTATTTTACAAACATCTAAAATGAACGCAGGGATTTTTTTAATACCGTGCGTATTAATTTGGGACCGAACTTAAAAAAATGATCGTGCGTGTTTAAAAATGCCCACAAGCATATTTTTATTTTATTAACACATTAGCTAGTATAAAGCTAGGTTCACTGCTCCAAAAACATAACAAAACTTGTTTGGCAAACAACGATTCAATAAATTGCAGTCTGTTGGATATTTTTTTAACAGAATTATAACAAACTGTAACATGTTTTCGTTAACTATGCAACAAAAGCAATGTTGAAAAACCTAATAAAAAAATATCTTTACAGAGAAATGCACAACAACATAAGAAAGGAGACCACATACATGCGCTGGTGACCTGAGTTTGCTTGAAGAAGTCACCACTACGTCATCCAACATAGCGTTTCGTCCTTTACACAACAGTATTCGTGCTTCGTCCTAAACACCGCCAGAATGGGAAATTGCAATTGTTTTATTAAATTCATCTAAAAAAACCCGCAAACTTAAAAAAAATTGGCCAAAAAATTCGCAGCTGAATTTTAGAATTTCGTTTTTTTTTTGTTTTAAAATACTTAAAAAAAAGCAAAAACATTCTGGTGATTTGTAAATAGTATTTATTAGATTAAGTGATGGTAGCATTTAAAACAGCTTAATTGCTTATTTTAATGTAAATTAATATTTATATTTTATTTAATAATATTGTTATCATAAGCTTTTCTAATACGTAGAACGTATGTTGTTCTAAAAAAATAATGACTTCTTCCAGTAGAAAAAGAAATACAAAAATGTTTTCGGTTATTATTTATTTTTAATTTTAGTCTATTACATTCCATTATACTTAATGCTTTATTGAGTGTTGTTCCTAATACCTAGAAATATGGGTAATAAATAGATTGGTAAATATTGAAATATCTACACAATTGAGTCGTAATCAACAGTGTAGATATTTCAAGTTTAAGGATGAGCCATACAGATGAATGGATTATTTCTAATTTCTAAGATAAACATTTTTTAGGATACGCACATTGGAAATATTTAGTAATAAGACAGAGATTAATTTTGCAGTAGATTTAATGATTTTTTGTGATCACTGTGTTGTCTTGCCATTATTATCATGTTTAAAAATTCTACTATATTTTTCAGATAGTAAGCTAATTAGCGTTTCAAAAGATTTTCAAATCCATTAACTGACCTGACTTTTAATATTTGACTAATTTTGCTCAGACATTTTCAATAATGTTTTTCTACAAATCATTGGACATAAACCTTTACTGTATTTCGACATTTTCGAAATAAATGTAAGGGTTTACAAAATCTTTAGAAATGTTGTCTTGTAACAAGATATATAAATAATATTTATATATTATCTGTCATATAAGACTCACGCTACTAAAGTTATGCTTTATCGGTTTTTTATAGAGTTGAGGTGGAGGATTGATAGAGAAAGAGAGACAGAAAGATTATGCTCTCTGTCTAAGACACCTTGCCAAGTCGTATTATAACGTAATATATCGTAAAATAACGATTTTCTCTATATAAAATTGCCAATTTTAGGTCGTTTTTCAATGTTGCTCTAACACAAATGTTTGAAAATTATGTCTGACCGAATGTAATTTTTGCCTAAATTTTCGTAGACAAAACTATTATTTTGGTCCTGACTGTGTAAGGAGCTAGGTCGACTAGCAATTTTTATCAAAATGTATTCAAGGTGCCTTAAATAAGTTTATCGCGTTCGCCAATCCCCCCTTAACAAAAATCCCATGTGCCAATAAACAGACAGGTTGTTCTGTCATTAGCCATATTTTGATATAGTTTTAGATGTAAAATATTATATTTTGACCATATTATACGTATCTTGTATGTATTATCAGCTATCGTTGTGTATCAATGGTAATTAAATAATTGATTAATGAAAATTTCTTTGTTTTATTCAGCCTGTACAAATTATAAAATTACTTCATAATTCCTGTTCGAAGTTTATGGTTTCCGGTGAAATTAGGTACAGGCAGAGAGTTAGGTGAGAAATTTGATCTACGTCTCAGCTTCGCACCGCAAGAATCGAGTGTAGTGTCCATAGACTACGGTAACCGCTTACCACCAGGTGACGCAAATAATTAAAAGGAGGTTATTGCATAAAAAGTGTCCTCTAAGGCGGTTCACCCATCTAAGAAGCATCAAGTCACGTGACTCGAGAACCGATCAAAAATACCATACTACTAAATACATACACACATTTACTCTAAATATGGTATTTTGTTACCAACAGACAGTTCTATTTTCATTAACAAAGATTCTGCCGTCATTCTCGCAAATAATTCGATAAGTTAAATTAGAATTAACAGCAATCAAATAAAAAAAAAAAGGTTTACTTACACATGGTACTCATATATGATTAAGGGTGGATTAGACCAACTTTTGGAATAACTATACCGCAGAATAAGAAATGTCAAATACAAAGAAACTGTCAGTTTACTCGCGAATAACGATTTACTCGGAGAATAGCGCCTATTCGAGTTTGGTCGAATCCAACCTAACTCGTAAATTTAATGAGTTGTCAAAGCATACAAATAAGTCAGAATTGAATAAAAATTGCCGCTAATTAAAACAATTAAAAATCTCGTGCAAACCGACCGTGACTTGCTAGCGTCGAATCACGTCACTTGGTGCTTCTTAGATGGGCAAACAACCTAAGACGCTCTTTCAACACTGGGTCTGATACATATGGAGCTGCAACTTGCTTGTCACTTCTCTCTCTCTTAAAGTATGATGATGGCTGGCAAGATACTGTAATTTTTTTTTCTATTTTATCTAATAATAGTCTTTGGTGGCAAATAAGTGTGCGTCTATGTCTATGTCTAAGTTGATCTTAAGTTTGACGTCATCTAGAAGTAGTGTTTGGGAATCACGTGGCGTACGTTCTTACTTCTTAGTAGGAGTCGAAATAGGGTCACCACTTACAAGGATATCATGTAATTCTTAATTATGAAATATTTTGAGTCATATTACACTGAATATGACATCTTCCAAGCTCCGAGATATTTTATTAAACTATGATGGATGGTAGTGACCCCGCTTTACGACTCTAAGGTCGAGGGTTCTTTCCCGTCCAAGAACTAAAAAAATCGAAAGATATGCCATCCACTAATCCACATTGGGTCCACGTAAGGTAAATCTAATCACCCCGAGAGTAGGTCAGTGTCTCAGCAAAGAATGTTAGGTTGATCATGAATCAACTGATGTTATCAGCATCTCGAATTCGCCAGAAGAGACCGCGGAATTAATCACTCTTCCAACGAAACTTGTTTGCGTAACATAGGAGCGGCCAGACTTGAAGGATCCGGTCCCATAACAACTATGCTTTTTCTGTGTTACTAACTACTCATCATTCTGTGGCGGTTATGTAGTAACTATTCGTGCATCTGTGGCTGGGTGGCTGGTTACTCATCAGCGATAGTTTTAATGTAGGTCAATTCCGTACGCCATTGCTTGGACTTAGCTAGTTTAATTTACGTACAGGTTTTTTAACAAACAGGACGCCATGTACTTGTACTTGAACATTTATTTATTGTCTCATAAATTTCACCAGTCATCCATCATCTATAAAGACGTCTACTCCTGGATATCGGTCTCCGATAATGAGTGCTGTCTTGTTCATAGTGAGAGGTTGAACTGATATTCGGTGCAAAAGACTCAAGAAGGACCCTATACCTAGTACCTATCTTGTAGCCTAACAATAGAGTAAATTCTAAAACGTTTGAACTCATGCTAGGCTTGAGCAGATGAGGCAACAGCCACATCCGTGTAGCACCGTGACTCAGAATCCGCATCACTCTGGCTAACTTTGAACTCTCTGCCTTTGTATTAAGGGTGTTGTTTTATCAGAGATCTGAGATTTTATCTCGAAGGTCCAACGGTAGCCCAGTTCAGCGAGAAAGTATAAAAATGCTTCGGTACAAAATGTTCTCACGGTGGAGATGGGAGATGGTTTGCGAGGTTTTTTGGACAGTCACGATGTTTTGCAATTTATTTGTCAATGGATACTCATAATTCGTCGCTCAACGAGCTATGCAAAGAGCTATGCTAAGAGTTTCATTACGCGATCGAATCATTAACGAGAAAATCTCTACGCAGACAGCACATCATGGAATTGGACGAAACATGATAAATAAGAAGGAAAAATGTTCACTGGAACAAATCTTCGAAAAGCCAAACTGCCTACACCAAACCCGTTCAAAGTCTGAAGACTGATCGCAGATAAACACAGAACAAAAAAAAAAGGAAATCCATAGAAGAACCAAGGTCGCCGACATAGCTCTTAGAATAAGTAAGTTGAAGTGGCAGTGGGCAGGCCATATACCTCGCAGAACTTTTAACCGTTCTGCGAGCTATATAGTGTTCTGTTGTCTTTGATAGAGTTTTAAATATAAATAAGGTCCACACTATACCTTTCCCTGGACTTCCCGCATCGAACAGAAACAAACAGACCGGCACACGATCCAGCGCGTCCGATGCTCACGGCGTGAACAGCAATTGTAGGACAATGCGCGGAAGTTTGCAGATATTTGCTCACCAAAAACTTATCACAATGGTATAGGAGCATTGGGTTTTGCTGGAGGCAGTGTTTATTGAAAGGTTTTATGTACTAATATCTGTTCTGTGGCTTGGTATCAAATAGTCGTGTATAGTACGGCCAGCAGATCTTTAGGCAGCTTCGATGCGCAAGGAGCTTTTTCGAACTAAATTATTGTCTTCGCGCATCACAAAAACGGCTAACTTCATTCATTGGCCGTACTGAGGGCTCATCACGAAAAACTTATTTGACAATCGGACGACTATCTATCATTTTTAACTTTTGACAGCTCCTCTTTCGTGAGTAAAATGAACTATCAAAACCTCATACAAATTGACAGCTGGACGATACGTTAGCGTTTACGATTGTCATAATATTATGAGTTTTTCGTGATGAGCCTACCCTTACACACTATTTTTCTATAGTGAGGGAGTTTTCGAAATTCTAATTTTTACGAAAAAATATCTTTGAAATTCGAATTTCGAATAGAAAATGTTACTCACAACTTTGTCATGAACGTTGGCGCCTGTACTATAATTTTGATAAGCAGTTATTTCAATCATGGAGCTTCCTACAGCTGGGACACTGGCCAACTCTTGAGTAAGAGTGATTCCACCACGCGTATACTCAATGCGGATTGGTGAGTGCCGGTGACACATGTTTTCCGATGTCAGACGTGAGCAATAATAACGGAGTTCCCCGTCTCGTAATTTTGCTAAAAGTTATACCTACTTACATAATATATATAAAAAGTGTGCACTAGAAAAACTGTGCAGTTTGCGGGAATACCTCTTTTATTGGTCACATCATCACATACCTAATGTGAAATGTCACTGTGCCCAGACTATTTGATTGGTCGAAATCCATTCGTTTGATTGTTTTAATCTAGAAAACGGGTACCTTTAACATTATTAGGTGTCCCACTGTGTCGGTTCTTAAACGAGATCTCATCATCATTATGTGGATAGAGCATATTGATTGTGCTATAAAATATAGTGTTATGATTTGTATGGCCTTCGTTAGGTAAAGGGAGTTGTTGAATTATAAAAATGTTGATTCACATTATTTACTTATATAATAATAATATATTATTTGAGTCATTGAAAATGTATTCTATTAATTAACTGGTTGCCAATTGCCAAAGTATACCTTTGCTTAGACTAGATAGTGATGTGCAAAAATGTCCGCCAAATTTTTATTTGTTCTCGATTCATCTTATTCTCAATCAATATTTTCAATAAATTATAATTAAAATCAACTCTTTTAATTCATTTAAGTGTGACTGATTGCTGTAACCACAACTTGTGAATGAATAGTACTGATTCAGTTCAGCTCATACTAACGAGCTTTTAGCACGCGAACGATTCTTAAATTTTACTTTGTCGTTGTTACAATAGTTCGTGCTTCATTTAAGTTTATGCGTAGGCGCAGCATAATTGTATGTGCGCAATGCCAGCTCTCATACGGTGAAGTTAAACATCGCCGGTAGGTATGTCCAAGAACTAACAATTCAAAAGGCATAATATGCCTTGCAGCAATCCAAAGATGGGGACAAGCGGGAAGTTTTTCCCATTGGTCCCCAGTAAGATCGAGACGTGTGGGTTAGCGGGTGACCATTACTGCTTGGCGGCAGAAATAGTTAACGTGGTAGTACTGCCCCGGACGAGCTCTATCATAAAGAACTTTACTACTTTCGCATAACTTTTAGCGTAGTACCTCTAAAGAGGCGAATTGAAAACTAATTTTACTATGAGAAAATTGATTTTACTTTGCTTAAACAGAAATAATGATCAGATTTATGTCTATTATAAATCACACATCTCAAATTCAGCTAGTTAAACTGAAATCCTTAAAAAGCGGCCACCGTCATATTAAAAATGCTAATGTGGACACAATGTTAATCGGTTAAGCAATAGTAGGTAAGTATAGGCAAATGCACGGCATAATAATGCAAAGAGTCAATAATAATGTCAATACCATATGCAGTGACTCTAAACTCTAGTGACTTAATTATTACGTCCTGGGGTGAAGAAGGCAGTGCAGTGCCATGCAGAACTTAATAACTTACAGTCCACGATCTTGCGACTGTCATGAAAAAGTCAAACGTCACAAATAAAATTACGTCTTTATATCAGGCGAGCGACTTAATCGTTTTATCTTTTGCTGACAAAAAATGAAGGGGCATGAATATTATGTTAATGCTATGTTATTATGTAATTAAAGTTTTTTTTTAATGAAAAATGGCTGTTTCATGTAGGTAAAATTTTCTTTATTTATATTATTATAATGACTTACTGACCCACTACAGTCATTTGTCTGAATTAAAATGTTTTTGATTTGCTTTGATTTTAATGAATCGCATTCTCCGTGTTATGACGGTAACCGATTATCAAGAAACCAGGACTTTACGTAAGTACTTTCACAAAGCCTGTGAATTAGCTCGATCAGCCTCCATCATTATCTGATTCTGTAACACCTACTACACGCCTACACTGTAATAGCCTCTTTCTGTCCGAATTAGTGTAACCTATCACATAAATAATGGCCTACTCTATGATTCACTGCTAATTCATCATATTAAGTAAGTTCGTATGAGTCAGTGGCCAACTCTGGTGACAGAGTTTCTAGGCCGCCCGAAGGCCTCTGTCATGGCCTTACAACTTTGAAAAAGCCGGGACCGACTGCTTAACGTGCCCTTCGAAACACGGAAGCGCTCAGTTAAAATTGCCACTAGCGGTCACCCATCCAAATGATGACCACTTCGTTGATCTGTTATGAACAACTTAGCCAGCTACGTCACGCGCGCTCCATCATTAAGAGCTTTTAGAGATTTATTAGAGCAAGCGTGACAGGTTTCAGTGACTTAATTGGTAGAGCACGCGGGTGTAACTGAAGGTGGGTTCAAGTCCCGCTTGAGACAAAACAATTTTTGGTATATAAACTTTAATATTACTAAAACTAACGTTAAGAATTCAGCAGTAAGCATTATTTTATTTTAAACTAGAAGTCCGTCCCAGCTTCGCATGGGTGCAATGAAACCGATCCCGTGCAAATCCGGGGCGAGTCGCTAGTAATAAATATAGCCTATGTTACTCAGGGACAAAGTAGCATTCTAATGGTGAAAGAATTTTTAAAACCGGACCAGTAGTTTTTGAGTTTATTCGTAACAAACAAAATACAAATCTTCTCTCTTTATAATATTAGTATAGATTTAAGCGCAGGCACAGATACAAGAAATACAGTGTAAGTAATAATGTTTGTAGGAAAATAACATTACACAATAGCAAAAAGTTTCCTATTTCCAACTTCATAGATTCACAATCTTTCTCAATAACAAAATTTGCAATTGTTGCCAACCTAAGTACTCGTACGCAAGCATCACATTTTCGCATCATTTATAATCCGTACATGAGCAATCTGGGTCAAACAGACACAACATGAAGTTATAAACGTAAGGAAATTGTGTCAAAAGTTCTGTGATTTTTGTGTACAAACGTTGCCAGTGGTTTTGGTAGTATGTCTGAAGAAAATTCCCAGTAGTTCAACTGGTACTACTCGTCCTATTCGACTAGACGTCCACCGCTGGACATAGCTTTATACTTTATTAACAAATAAAATTATTAATTATTAATAATTAATTTAAGAGAGAGCACCGGTGGTCTAGTGGTAGTGACCCCGCCTTCTGATCCTAAGGTCGTGGGTTCAAACCCGGTCGTGCATCAATGGATTTTTCTGTTCGAAAAAATTATGTGCGCAATGCCAGTGCTCTCATACGGTGAAGGAAAACATCGTGAGGAAACCGGCATGTTCAAGAACTAAACATTTGAAAGACATGTGCCATCCACCAATACGCATTGGGTCCGCGTGGTGGATTAAGACCCAATCACTCTCGCCTGAGAGTAGGCCAGTGTCCCAGCAGTGGGAACATTAGAAGGCTGTCATGATGAATTAATTTAAATAATATTTTGTATAATTAATAAGTTTTTACTAGTCTGTAGTGTCCCACTACTGGGCCAAGACCTCCCCTTGCATCCCTTCACTTATCTCGATCCTGTGCCATCTAATTAATAAAAAAATAACATTAAATCTCAGCATGGAAACGCATTTATTTCTTGGCTGACACTAAGGAAAAAGCTGACACACGCTTTTTCAAAGTTGTTAAGTCACTGACTCATACGAACGAACGAACGAACTAACGGAAAAGTCTTAGTAGTCCGAGGATTTTAATCACAGAACTACTAAGATGACAAAGTCTCATCAGTCCGATCACCGAACTAACTAACCGGACTACTGATACTAGGCTGAAAATATACCTTGAGTTAACTTCGTAGCTTCATGTCATGACATGGATGCATCTGAACCACTCGTAAGATGCGGTCAATCATTTTGTATAAGATCATATTCAACACGTCACTCGTCACTGCGGTTACCAGTAAAGTACCATGAAATTAACTTTCTCAGTGTATTTTGACACATTGTAACAGCCTAATTTCTGTATGGCAATCGATTTACATTTGTACGGTGGTCGAAGTTTGAAATTGATCCCTTTTTCATGTTTTTATGGCCGGTTTGATCATCATGTAACGTAACTTATAGTTTATATTGATAGCGAGCGCTCAGTCTTATTCTCTACTTAAATAACTATTTGTCAAAGTAGTAGATCTTTAGAGTTTAGGATATGAAAAGAAAAACAGTCAGTCAGTCTCTTTATTAGAGAGCTTTTTCTAGAAATATAAACCTATTTTTGTAAACAATTTACTGTTTCAAAAACAGTTTATTTATAAAACAAAATAACTACTAAATTTCGTATCAAAAGTACCAGGGCTGCATAAATAACAAAGAGCTCTACAACAAGTACAACGTCGTACATGCATTAGTGACATAATCGTAATCTGTGGTTTTAAGCGCCACTATTCCATTCACAATGTAATATAGGGGAACTAGCATACTCCTAAGGCGGTTTGCCTACTTCGCCTATTTAAGAAATTATAGTTTGAATTTTAATGTTCCCACTGTTGGGACATAGCCTACCTTGAGCGATAATCATCTTAATCATATGCTAAAATGTGTCTTATCAATCTATCATCGTGTTTGTTCATTAAGATAAAAATGACAAGGCAATACTTAGACAAAAAGACAATACTTAGCAAGCCGCTAAAATTAATGGGTTATCATGATTATAGGCTTACATTTGTAACATTTCTCAAGCTTTAAAAAATTATAAAAACGGGAACTGTGGCGATGAACCCAAGAACGTTATTACATTTTGCAAGGCTAGCAAAAATGTAAGGGGTATAACTCTGAATTTCTTTATTTTCCGCTCAAATTACATTACCATTTTTAATGTCAGATGGTAAGTATAAAGAGCTATCAATACCTGTGTAACCGGAGAGAAACATTGAATAAATCGCTCAGAGAAGGGGTGGGATGGTCGCGTGCCGTCGCGTCCCCCGTCTATATTTTTCCAATAAATGGCAGGAGTTGACAACATTGGTCATAACAATAATATGCGTATGTTTTTGAATCATTTAATTGTATTAAACACATTCCAAATATTTTATTCAGAGTCATTCTAACTCCTAAATCCGCCCGTTTGTCAGGTATTTATGTATGTGTGTTTAGTACTTACCTATTGTAAAAAGAAGCATTCATATTTTTTGTTTTGGATAAAAAAAAAAACAAAAATGGTGGTGCAAACTAAGCAAAGCTTGCATTTACTATATTATACTTACATATTATCTATAACCCAGGTAACTCGTAGAACTAGCCTAAGCTGGCTCACTGCGGGGCGAAAATTCCCTCTCCTTCCACATGTATCGGTTCAATGCCATTATTTTATTAGATGTTAGAAAAAAAAAAAAGTAACATGTTTTAAGCAATGCATACAACACCTTATATAGTAAGTAGTGTGTCAGATTGTTCAAGTTAACTAACAAAATTTACAGACTGGTAGAGCATTGATTCGCTACCAATCAACAAAAATAATTGAACAACGAAACGAAAGTCCATCAAACAATCGAAACAAAACGCACGTGTCTAACAAGTAAAAATATTTTTGTTAAACAAATCATCTATCTTAACGATTAAAAACGGTCACGGATCTTCAACGTAACGGACATATTCAAATTATAGTTTGGACACGGTGTTTTTGCACCCACACACTTCCGTCTTTAACTGCCTTAATGATCTGATATTATCTATATTGTATTATACTATCAATACTGTAACTAAACGACGCTAACTATGAAATAAAATAACATAAGTAAAAAAATATTTTTCTAGCAGCCCTACCCGGGTTTGCATGGGTGGATATAATTATAGCCTATGTTACTCAATGATAATGTAGCTTTCTAATGGTGAAATAATTTTTGAAATCGCACCAGTAAAGACCTTCTGATCAGAAGGGAGTTTCCACCAATATTTTCCTCTATGTGATATTACTAGCCGATCTGTCTCATTCGCACGGGAGCAATAAAAACTTAAGCACCCGTGCATATGGGGCGGGTTGACATTTATGAAGAAAGCCTATAATAATTAAGGTTAATGTAGCATTCTAATGGTGAAATAATTT
Source organism: Colostygia pectinataria (assembly GCA_951394395.1). NCBI lineage: Eukaryota > Metazoa > Arthropoda > Insecta > Lepidoptera > Geometridae > Colostygia > Colostygia pectinataria. The sequence goes on from OX596363.1 coordinate 7,458,791, forward strand.
TGGAAATCGACAAAAAAAATACTAAATACAAAATATCTTATCTCTTTATAATATTACGGAGATATAGATATAGATATCCAAGTAATATTTACTTCGTAAAAAAATGACATCTGGAATTTTTTTTTTCTTTTTGGTAAAAATAAAAAATTTATTAACAAAAAAAATACACGTCAAAAAACTTCTTACTCTGTTTTTACAATTTAGTATCTGAGTATCCGATGTCGCGAATCAATAGAAACATTTAATTGGACATCGAATGGATTCTCCTACTATCTATTCTGTGCCTGTAGATGAAACATGAATAATAGTTGTGTAACTCGTTCTTATTCTGCGGTTCCGCGACCAAAGTGGGTGTTGTTGGTTTTATGACCAATTTGGAAGTGTTGATGTTTGATGAACTGGGTGTGTGACGTTTATTGCACTAAATTGGCCGTCAAGAAAAACTTTGAATGTATAATTTTCTTAATAAATAATGTAGATTGATGATGGTATTGTGTTCTATAATGTATTATTGAATTGATTTTGTATTGGTTTTGTGTGTATAGATATATAATACAAAATACATTTTGTGCAGTGAAAATTGGTAAAATCAGATATTTATGTAACTGGAACAGGATTAAGCCACCCTTAACAAAATATAAATAAGTAAAACAAGAAATGACTAATTTATAGATCTAGATCTCAATATTACACTACTAATAATTTAACGTAATTTAACGTGTACAATAGTAAGGTTAACGAATTTACACTACTTATTCTACTAACTGTATACCTATTCTTAATTAATGTTTTGGTTTGTTAGCTAATTTTGTACCTAAAATAAATAAATAAATAAAATAACAGCAGCTTACCTTGGGACTAGATGATGCTGTGTGGATTGTCCAGCATTATTTATTTCTTTATTTTTAATTAACTCTCATAAATAAATTTATTATGTACTTAAGGGTAAGTAAAGTAAGTTTGCAATTCTGTTAACAGAGGGCTTCTGGACGGTCTCCGTCATGGCTTAATAACTTTACTGTTATAGTCGGGACTGACAATTTAACGTGCCCTCCGAAAGACGAAAGCACTCGAATTGTAAATGCCTCCGACCGTTACCTAACCAAGATGACTTCTCGCTTCGTTAGTATGATAAGAATGACTTATTATAGTTAAGCCACAAACAAACGGGTAAGAAAAATAAAGCTTAAAACATACTCAGTGATAGAAAAATTTGCAATCAAAAAGCCTAGGGCTACAAAAATAACAACAGGCTACAAAAATTGCATCTTGCTGGCAATTTTATTGACCAAAATATGGCTCAGTATATTTGCAACTTATTACCTACTTTTTACAATTTATTGTGAAATACATCGCAATCTAGCCGGCTTTACATTAAATGCTTGCAGTTAATAAGAAAAAATATAAATATCTCCACACAAGATTTCAGCAATTATTGCACTATGTAGAGCGATATAATCGGCAACTTGGCGGCTTCTGGCTATACAAGATATTGTCAAAAAACTAGCCCGACTATGAGCACCTTAATAAAGTAGCAAAAACATGAATAGTTTTAAAACAATCCAAAGGTTGTCTTGTCAGTTGCAAAAAGTATCGAGCGATCCGCGATGTTATGTCACGAGCGCGCGCGCAGAACGCGACCCGCGTGGGCGGCGCGGCCGTAGAGATGTGCTCATCTGACTGATGCAACTGATAATAATATGTCGATTATCGATAATAGATCTGTCAATGATATTTGAAATCGTTGAAGTATGACATCGATATCGATGATGATTTGAATTTAGTCGCAATAGACGTGATGAGTGTTATATATTATTATTGACTCCTTTATCAATATCTCCAAAAATGGAACGGCATTCCGTATTGATGATGAACATTCATAGGTCGACATTATATTTACCTAAAAACTATGTTTGTTGTTTTAGTTCAGTTGCGTTTAGCGCAGTTTCATGGTTTGCAAACTGCAAACTTGATAGGCACGTTGAATAACTACATTTTGCATTGAAATTTGCAACATTATAGTATTGGCAAACTTTACCAACTATAATTATAACGTCAATGATGACACATAAATTGTAATGTATAGTATTTAAGTTCTACCTAGTTTGTTTCATTTTTAGATTAAATTTAGGAGTATTTACTCCTAAATTTGAGTTGTGTGACCTACTGGTGAACATAGTAACTGCTGGAAAAACTGGAAAAAACTTAGATCATCGATAAAAATCAATATCAAACCCATCTCTAGCCCCGTCCCAGGCGCAATCTTCGCTAAACCCGTAGCGGCTGTGGCGACAGACAACATAAGGTCACGGTACGGTCCCATAAGGCAGGCCTTAAAATATATAGCCTTGCACGTTAAATGTCTAATGTCATTTCATTTGCAGCGTGCCATTACTATGGTGGAGCGTCGGGTTTATTTCTTATTGTTCGCATTGATATTTTGACAGCGGCTGGTGAAATGATCAAACAACAGCTTTTTGAATTGGCTTGAATTGATTAAAAAAAATGGTTAAGCACTTGGGGAATTAATATCTAAGTTCATAAGTTAGTATGAAGGCGCTTCAGTTTTCCAAAACAGAGCACTAAAAATAAACAACTTCTATAAATATCATTGCATGCGCTCAATGCAAGGACTTGATATAATAAATAGTCCTTGGCTTATCGCACTAGAATATAATTAAATAAATTCTTAATAAAAATAAATGTAGTTTTTAAAACTATATGTTATTTACATACATTTCACTAAAAACGGGATATTTACCATGATTTGTGAGTCTTTTAAAAATAAAAATTATATGTTTTTTTTTCAATCTTAAAAATAAATGTACCTAACCACATTGTAAATGAGCACATACCTATACGCGAACTGGAAAAAAAGGGTAAAGAGTGTGAGGACTGTAAGGAGAGAGAGATCACTCTAGATAGATATCTATGGACAGATAACAGTAAGTCGGTGGAGGAAGGTTCAAGATGACACACGTTATGACATTATCTGGGAAAGGCCTATGTCAGAAGTAGGCATCTATTGGCTGATATTTATGATGACGTGAACAAAAGCCACACTCACTCAAAAGAAACCAATTCGATACACCCATAGAACTATTGAACCGGATACAATAGATCGTGCCAAAAAATACTGTGAGGTCAAATTGAGTACATCTATGACTCAAACTTATCTAAACTTAATCTACAAAACCGATGAGCTACGAAGGATGTTCAGAAATTCCGTGATTATTAATCATAGCGGGTTCTGTAGAAAGTTTTTATTGCACAAGAATATTTAATTGTGATTAACTTGCTAATAAAAAATAGTGTGTTATAACCTACAAATTAATAAGTCAGATTAGCTGCTAATTAGTTAAGCAATTAATCAGGATTAATTGGGTTATGATGTAGACTTTCGGGCATCCTATAAACTCTGTCACCAAATGCCACTGGTTCATAATTATGAACATGCTTACTTTTAGCTGCTAATCACACTGTCACACTAATCTTATCTTTATATATAAAAATGAATTGCTGTGCGTTAGGCTCGCTAAAACTCGACAACGGCTGAACAGATTTGGTCTTGAAATATTTGTAGGAGTCCAAGAAAGGTTTAGACGGTGAGAAATTATGAAAAAATGGCGAAAAAATAAAGCGAGTGAAACCGGGTCAGCTAGTTTTATTATAAATGCGAAAAGTCAAAAGTGCTTTAGTCAGTTGAATCACAAGGATCACTTTGAAACGTCTTACAAGCTAGAACAATTTACAACGCGCTCATACCGTAAAAGAAACTGGCAACAACACCAGCTGGGTTCCTATCGCTTTTTTTACATGATCCTTGCTATTGTTATGGGTGCCGAGTAGAGTTGGAACACATTCGAAATTTTGGATGTTTGTTCCTCCATAGCTCGATACAACATCTGAACCAATTTGTCTGAAATTTCAATCATAGATGACGAAAATAGAACTACTACTAGAATAACGGGAATAGAACATAAGGTCCTTCAATCGAAATTCCACACTAACGGAGTCTTAATAAATATTTTTTTTTTTACAATATTTAGGTATAACTAGCGACCTTCCCATGCTTTGCACGGGTGCAATAAACTTAACCACCCGTGCAAAGCCCGTGTAGGTCGAATTTATATAGCGTTTGTTACACCCCTGAGTAACCTAATATTCTGTTAATATATAAATAATAGTTTGTCTATACTAATATGGATAAAAGGATAATGTAGCATTCTAATGATGAAAAATGTTTTTGAAATCGAACTAATAGTTTTTCAGCTTATTCGTAACAATTAAAAATACAAAAATACAAATCATTCCTCTTTATAATATAAGTATAGGCAAACTATTATTTATCTAATAACAGAATATTAGATTTTTCAACAAATTGGCTTTTATAAAACGTTTCCTCATCGTGTCGCTTTACTCAACTCAAGTCAGTTTGTCCGTAGCGTACATTTTTATGATACATAAATAGTGTGAAACAAAAAAAACCATTGTACAAACTCTTTAAATTTATTAAATACCTACGTAAATATTCTTTGTTCTTGTAACCTTTACAAATATTTTGTAACTTATTTTGCGTTTCCTTGAGTTAACAGGAAGTGTCCGTTTGCACTATTGTGTTTGTTCCGTACTGTAGCTTTTGTTTTTAGAACCGAGTCGTGATGGGTTCTAGCAGTACAGCCAGCAACATAACCTAGACGGTCTCTGAAGGCTGACAGGTAGGTACAGTCAGCCACATTATCATGACGACCTCTAGCGCAAATAAGGTGCAGCAGCCTAGTGGTTAGGTACAGTCAGCAACATATCAGAAGACTTCTAGGGTGTGCAGGTTCAATTCCGGATAGGGAGATATAAGTTTCTTTAATACATAACATTGGCTCTCATCAGTATTCAGAACAAGGATGCACCAATACTTGTAAGGTTTGTATTGGTGTATGTTTTGAGTAGTGATGTCTATAGAAAATCACGGGATTCACATATATCCCGGGATTCAGAAACTATCTGGGATTAAGACAAGATGCCTAGATATATATATATTTTTTAAGCTTAAATATGATGGTAAGCGGTTACCGCAGCCTATGGACGCTTGCAATACCAGAGGTATTATACTTGCGGGTTGCCACCTTGAGGCTAAGATCGAAAGCCTCATGTGCCAGTAATTTCACCGGAAACCATACCCTTCGCACCGGAACACAGCAATGCGAGCATTACTGCTTGGCGGCAGAAATAAGTATGGTGGTAGTCCTTCCCCGGGCGAGCTCTATCACAGAGAACTCTACTACTCTTGCCATGCCATAAAACTTACGGTAATATACACTACTTAACTGGCTGCTAGATAAATCTGGTTAAGACCATTTCAGTAAATTAATATCTAAATGCAAAAACCCGGTATTATTTGAGGGTTTTAAGAACTGAGAAACATAGTATTGACAGTAGGTATTGTGATTTTAATAATATAACTAACTACCAAAGACCACAGGCTATATTTTGGCTGGACCAGCCTGTAATCACAATTATTATGAATTTGGGGCTTATTTTACGATCTGAAAAATAAGTGTGAAGTAATTAGCCAGTTAGCCAAAATAAAATTTATTTTCTATTCAATAGTCTCTGTATGTCAGTCAGCTTTCAGCGCGATAGTTGTATTGGCTAACCAGCAAATTACCCTTACTTGGAGATGCTGATTGGCTTTTGGCCAATGTGAAAGTAATTTTAAATAACTTATATTAATCCCGGTACTTTAAATCCGGGATTCCAGTATCTTCCCAGCACTAGCTAAGGCCTCGGGCTGTAGGGACGCACTGGCTCGCGTGGTGCCGCCCTCCATTGTCTCAGCGACAGATTATAATAATTTCCCGCCAAATCAAAAGCATTCGGGAATCGATCGACTGCTTTGATGCTATTAAATCAATGTGCGCTTGCGCGATGATCCTATTTTGGTACTTTGCCGTGAGAACATGCAAATATTTTTATAATAATGTTTTATATGATATAAGGAATACAAAAATTCTAAAAAGTTTAGCCTTAGGGTCGCGAATCAAACAAAATAAAAAAACGTTACAATATACAAAATCAATATGAAACAGTTGAGCGAAATTAAAGGGTCATTCATTAAATAAGATTTATAGTTAGCTCTACTTATCCAAACCACTAGACAGAAGCGTTTCTAAAATGCCAAAGATCTCAAAACGTTAAAGAAAACATTAAAGAAGCAAGAGTTTAAAAACAACAATTTTAAAAGACATTCACTGGCCGATGGCGATAATCATAAAACAGATAAACAAATTCAACAAAAGCGGCTACGGCTGCTGAAAAAAACTAACAAATCCACATTGGATTAAAATAAAGTATCAAAACAATACATTTGACTATTTCAACAATTTACTTCGAAATGACAGCTTACATTGTGATACAACACCACAATCAAACAACTTCAATCGCGTGTTAGCTTGAGCACGTGTAATTCGCTTTTGTGAAGCCTATCTCACTAATCGATTCGGGACACTGCAAACAATACTGCACCTTCAAACCTAAACTTACTGTTTAGACTCCTTTGATTATTATCAGAGCGTAGCACGGTAGCCATTGTGCTACACTTTAGCGTTTTTGTATCACGCGTAACCGCGCAAAGGATTGTGCGTTATATTGGATAGACATAGAGTAGGTTTTGGCTTGGGTATTGCGGGTTTTTACGGTGTTTTTAGTTAAAGTGGTAAGACCGGTAGCTCGCGGACAATGAGCGATCAGTCATGCTGTTAGATAAGAGATGATTACATACAAGTAGCGCCTGAGGGAGGCATTTGAATAAACCTGCATGTTTATGGAAGATTCTTCACTCATAATTGAGTATAATGGTCGTGTGAAAAAACTGAACGATCTTTTTGGATATTGGCACTCAGTTTATACAAATAATTTGCTCTGAGATGACAAAAAATACTTTGGCAATTTAAAAAAAACCAATAGTTGCATTCGTTTCATTAAAATTCTTAATCTCACGCAGTTACCGTCGTAGGACTCTTCAAAAGAGATTCTGCGTATGACAAGCACATGAAACCTTTGATGTCACAAGGTGACAATGCGTGGGTGATATATTAGTTTGTTGCGTATTGCAGACGTCCATACATCAACATACAACAAATAACCATCTTGAAAACCGTATGCATGTTCATTCTATACATTAAAAAACTCCTGGCAATAAGTCTCAATTCGCGATTATCGTTTCCATTTTCACACTAAAATCTTACGGTATTGGTAAAAATAACGTGGGCTTACAAAAAGATAAAGGTAACGAATTTCAAATTCTTTGTTTTTATGCCCACCGATATTTGTCAACGTTGCGAAAGTGCGTTAACCGTTCCGAGGTAAGCAACGGTTGGGCCTCTTCGACACCACACATTTCGGTCATCCGTAAATCACGCGAGGTTTGTTCCATAGTGCTCTGGAGTTAGTGAAATAAAAAAAGACCCTAATTTAAATATGCGTATAAATTAGAAATTAAACGTACTAAGTAAGCTTAAAAATAAGCCGTCTCGGGCTTAGTACACATATCAAAACAATATTTTTTTCTTTACGGAAATGTAGAGCAAAAATACAGCAATAAAAAGAGAATATTTGTCTAATATTTGTCAGAGAGCGTTGCGAAGTATGTGTGGTGTAAATCTGTGTGATAGAATAAGCAATAGTATGATTAAAGAGCGATTAGTCCTCCTTCTCTGACCTGGAAAACACTGGAGATTTTGAGCGTACCCTGGGCATTTTTACACTTCTCCAAATCCGGCTACTCGAAGGACCAACAATGTTGCTGTGAGGCGTCGTTCAAGGACTCGAGTAACAAACGTAAAAACTTTACTTATTACGACTTGTATTGACTTTGAATCTATCTTATAGAGCTCTTAGGAGTGAACCAGTCACGCTAATGTTATCTGCGCGTACGCTGTCTACTTGATGCATTGCGCGCGCAGGTTTTGATTAACGAAATTAATTTGTCACACCGAATGCTTGTAATTAATTTGTAGTTTACAATAATATATTCCGTTGATTTGTTATCGGTGTCGGGTTATTTTTAAGTGGAAGCTTGGATAGTTGGATATGAAGACATCAGATTAAGTTAAATTTATGTTAAAAAACCGTTTTTTTTTTAAATTTTTTAGTTACTTACCTACCTCTAATGGTAACAGTTTCTTGAAAGGGATACTTTTGCGTTGCAGTGATGTTATAAAAACAATTATTTCAATGAACTAAAAGATACGTATTTTATTCTGATTCTGTGTAGAAAGAAATGTAGCTTTTTTGTTTTTAAGATGGCATCTCTATCTTCCCGTATCTCAGCATGAGAAGTTCCAAAGCTTCCAAACAGCAATTAAGATAAAAACGTGTCCACTTCCCACATCGCGTAAATTAAACATGTCCAAACAACCTTATCTGACCACCTCGGAGTCAAAAATGAATGGGGCCGATATGATTCAGTTGTCATTACATTATATTCAGGTAGAATGGCGTCATTAGTTAATCAGGCGTTGAAACTTTTCGCCTGACGAGGTTGTTAAAACTATTGGATCTTACAGACCTGGCCTTTCCTCAAACTAGTTAATTATACGATCAGTCAATAATGATTATTGACCTTATAAAATTGTCAATAGGACCGATCGGCAGAAAGGGTTCCGTCCGACACAGTTGCCTCAAACTGTGAAAAAACAAAGGCAATTTTGTCTAATAAAGCATAATTAAAAAACAAATTTTATTGAAAGAATTCACGCGTTACTTTCCTGGATTTTAATTAATCAAATGGCTTATTGGGAAGTTCGGTTGTCGGTGCGAGTGATGGTATTAGTCAAAATGATCCTTTCATATTGTGTGATTTTCTACGGCGGCGATTGAGGGGTTAAAACTTGAAGTCGGGTGCAATAAATGGTAGGTTTATGACGAGCAGGCAGATGAGTTAAATCATCATTTTTTGTGTGATTTTTGATTGGGTCAATTTGCTTTCATTAACTATATTGAGCGCCACCTCACACGTTCTCTTCGAAAAACTTTTCAATCAAGTATTTTTCTCGTTTGTGGTACATGAAAGTAGTATAAAAAATGTTTCTAGGCACGCGGCAATGTGCCGGCCAAAATCAAGCACACAGCCACATTCTCTTTACCACAATCATCTCATAATAGTTTTCAGACCTACATAACTTTGCTACGAATCAAAAATAAACGCCGAACATTTTATATCATAAGCATATTAATTTTATGAATTAAACTTCTTGCAATTATGGTTTACTGATGATGGCAAATATCTTTGCCATCAAAGTTTATTAACTGGCGGTCAATCATTGAAAAAAAAAGTTAGACTAGAATTTAATTAAAAATTTCTGAAACTAAGCTAAAAAATCTAAATTAAATCACGTGTTGCGTAAGATTTCCAGTTAATATAATACCAAAAACAGAAATGTACTCTATAATTTCCATAACTATTATGCTAGATGCGGTCAGCTATTAACATGTAATTAAAATTTGTCTGTCTGTCAAAACGTCCTTCAGTGGCATAAGATTGGCCCCTGACAACCCCTGGATCATAGAACCTATTATTATGTACTGTTACAGTTGAAATGTGAAATCTGATCGAATAATTTTATTTTGTAATAAGCAGTTTGTGGCAATATAAACACATTACATCATTATGACAGCACTGTAATATTCCTACTGGCCTACTCTCGAGCTAGAATTTCAAAGTTAAATTTATATTAATTTTGCTTGTCACTTGGGAATTTGTTAAAGATTATCAACATCAGTTGAAGGACTTCTTCAACTGATGATGATGCTTATGACAATCGTACAACAATCAAATAATTACCTTTGATCGAGTAAATTCATTCGGTAACTGTTTCTTAAAAAGCGTCAACGTCATAATGACGGCTATAATATATTTATTTATATTTTCTGGTGGTATACTCTTTAGCAAAAGTTCTTCTTGGTGTACCTCCGAGATATCAGATATTCTGCTTCCAAGTAGCAGTAGCAGTAGAGTGCAAACATTACTGTGCTTAGGTTTGAAAGGCACAGTACGAATAAAAATACTGGTCGAAAGAGAATTAAAAACTACGTCTAGGGGGGACGAGCGCAGTGCAGTGCAACGCAGAACTTTAATACTAAAGCTTTTGGTTACACAATAGCTTAACATCATGCTTAACTTTACAGTCTTGTCATAATTTGCTGAATAGTCGAAAAACATTCATTAAATATGTTAGTTAGTTGATGTCTTCCGAATGAGACACCGCAATCACTAACGAGCACCGGTGGTCTAGTGGTAGTGACCCCGCCTTCCGATCCTAAGGTCGTGGGTTCAAACCCGGTCGTGCACCAATGGATTTTTCTGTTCGAAAAATTTATGTGCGCAATGCCAGTGCTTTCATACGGTGAAGGAAAACATCGTGAGGAAACCGGCATGTCCAAGAACTAAAAACTCGAAAGACATGTGCCATCCGCCAATCCGCATTGGGTCCGCGTGGTGGATTAAGACCCAATCACTCTCGCCTGAGAGTAGGCCAGTGTCCCAGCAGTGGGAACATTAGAAGGCTGTCATGATGATGATGAATCACTAACGACGACTCTACTACGACTATAATGTTCCCAACAGTGGGAACATTATATTAAGTCATAATGAACAGCGCGCACAATAACGGCCGCCGCATTTTCAGGATCCCAAATCTAACGTGTAAAAGATGTTTAGAATCGATTCGTCTCGATTGTCTATGAAATCGTGATTTCCTTTCGATTACTATCAGTTTTATCTCAAGGCATGTTTGATTTGTAATTTGGATGATACGGAAATATGGAATCATTGTTTTCGATGTAATACGATGCAATTTATTGAAAGTGTCATAATACAGTGCCTAAGTGGTAAGTTGGTTAGTCTTTTGCCTCCACTAAATGTGGAATGGGTGGTCTAGTGCCCCGCCTTCCGATGCTAAGGTCGAGGGTTCGAATCCGGTAGTGCACCAATAGATTTTTCGCTACGAAAAATGTATGTGCGCAATGCCAGTGCTCTCGTACGGTGAAGGAAAACATCGTGGGGAAACCGGCATGTCCAAGAACTAAAAATTTGAAAGACATGTGACATCCACCAATCCGCATTTGGTCCGCGTGGATTAAGACCCAATCACTCTCGCTCGAGCTAGTAAGGCCAGTGTCCCAGCAGTAGTACATTAGAAGGCTGCCGTGATGAAATGTGAAATGATTCCCATCTGTCACCCAACTTTGTCCGCCTAGAGTGACAGAGGTTTTAATTTTTCTTTTCTTTTTATAGTTAAAATATATTTTATTTGTAGGTATTACATACCAATTGTTGTATATCTATTCCGTCACAAATAATATTTTTTTCTTTCTTTCTTTCTTAGACTGGATTCAACCAACCTTGAATAGGCACTATTCTCTGAAAATCGTAGGTATACGCGAGTAAACTGACAGTTTTCTCGTATTTGACGTTTCTTATTCCGCGAGATAGTCATTCCTGAAGTTGGTCGAATCCACCCATAGTGACTTTTTTGCAAACATTATCTCGCTGCGTCCTCTTGTAATTGAATTAAAGAATTATATTTTGAAAATATCTTTAAGTCTAATCTTAAAAGCAACAAACGATAATCGTGGAAAATATTGTACTATGGTTGTTACTTAGTTCAGAGCATGCACGGACCTAAGCTGGATAACGAAAACCGACACGATATATCGCTTTTGTCTGCAAGAGTAGACCCCCAGGTCTCTAGGACTTATTGTTTAGGCTGTACGTATTCATTTTTTACTTTAGAGTTTGATTTAATTTCCGTAAATTTAATGGGAACCAACAAACTGAATTCACATGCATGAAAAGTGAACTTTACTGAGCTCTGTTTAAACTACGAGACAATAGACAATACATTCTCTTATACTTGTATTCATAGTCGTGAGGCGAGGGCGTTTTTCAACTTTTTCTCGACTCAGGTGTCAGATGATGGCAGATTTCACCTTAGCACATCCCACATGCTCATCTATATTGCAAAACCTTAACTGAATAATAAAAGTTCCGAAAGTGACTGTAAAAATTTCTGGCAATATTTAAAAAAAATAATTAGGACCAAATTCTTTGCGCGAATTAATACAATAAATAATAAATTAAGCGAAAATAATAATTTCAATATTTGCATTGGATGTTTGTTACTTAATAACGCTGAAACAGTTTGGTTTGGTTTGGTATATTGATGGATTAAAACAAAATACTTTTTGCAGGTACCACGCGAGCGAAACTGCAGGCTGTTGTTACCATAATTTTTGACGGATGAATGGACAAATCAAGCTTCAAGGGTTGGGGATCTTGTCACTTTATTATCCAGGAAACTTAAGTTATGATGTTAGATAGATTTGCCAGCAGCATGAGACAGTAAGAAACTCGTGCTTATCTCTCTGACCTCTGCTAATGCACTGTCTATCGGTGATAGCTGATAGCCAAAACTGGTAATTACCCCGTGATTAAACACCGATGCAATGGTGGCGTGCTCCCACGATCTTTACTACGGTGACCATAATATCTGTTGAAAGCAATCATTATAACTATAATAATAGACTTACTGAGTTTAGTGTCCTGAAAAAGAAATAGATGGCGCTGTAAGTCGGTACGAAAGTAAGAACACGCTATCAGTGCGTTTTGGACATGAAAGCGTGTAATTAATAAATGCAATTATGTTGAGAAATACAAAATTTGAATTTGTAAGCTTTGAGCTTCCATTTCTTTATCTTTCTTTACCCTACCTAAAGCATCTGCGTAATAAGCGGGAAGTTGCAGGTTCATGTCCCGCCTGAGTTGTTTTTTGTGTTAAAAGCCATTGGCCTTGCTAACGATCATTCGAGGTAACGACCATTCGACAAAACGTACCGCCGAGGTAGAGACACCGAGGTAATGAATATCGAGGTAACATTATTTGAGCTAGATTACGATATTCTTACAGAACACGTCAGAAAACACACGCACAGTGTGACTAGTTTTGTATTTGTTGTATATTACAGTTGTACCTACAAAAAGTCGTAGCGTCCTAGCGCAACGCTATAATGCAAGCTCTAGCACTTTTTTGAGAAGGTCTTGAAAATCTCGTATAACGGTTCATGGCTACCCTAATGTCTGACGATACGCTTCTCAGAAGTCAATCCTCAGTTTACACCTAAAAGGTTTTAGATTAGATAATTATACGTAAAGAATGTTCTTTTAATATTAAGGGTAGTCTACAAAGGATCAATTGTTCAGTTTGTAGATGTATCTAACGATTAAGCAGTAGCTTATATTTGCGGCTTTTAATATCGATGGGTAATTTTCCTGTCGCTGTCAAAATAGAAATGGGGTCTTAAGTCGTTGTTTTATAATATTTTGTAACACTTTTGTGATGGTGCACTTTTTGGGTTGATTTCGTACTGATTTATCTAAACAATTAGCCACTGACTATAAGAACTTATTTACTTTATAGATTTTTGATAAAAAAACTACATCATCATCATTATCATTCTGGTTCCCATAGTATCAGAAAGAGTGTCATCTCCAAACAGACAACACTGCATACATATACATTTTCGCATTTACAATATTAATGTGATAAACACCGATATTTTTGACCACAAAACACTATATTTAATGGTGTTTGTTAACAAATATTGACTCAAGTGTACTAAACAAAACCAATTCCACCTCTCACGATGGATCATAAATTAAAACAAATTAGCAATCAGCGCAATGTGATGCCGGAGAGTCGTTTTAAATTAAAGTTAAGGGGAGGTCGTTAAGAGCCCTATCCTTGACAATCCTTGAATTTTCTTGTAGCCCGTGAAGTTTCGAACACTATTGTGGCTCGTGTGTTGAAGATATTTTAACAAAAATAAAAACAAATAAAAGCTTTATCCCTTAAAATTTAAGCCAACAGAGCAAATATTAATTAACTCAAGACATAACTGATTAAAAAAATAATTAGTAGCGCACGTTTTGTAAAATGAGCAATTCCAGTCAACTTTCGATCATTTTTTCTATGAAATAACAAAGTCTAACATATTTCTAAATATGCAATTATAATAATCACAGTTTTAAAATTTAAGTGAATAGAGAAAAATACAGCATGTTAGTTCAATATTTTTGAATAAAGACGGTCTAAAAAACGCGTACTTTTCCCTATTTTACGCTTGTTATTTCTGCTAAAGTAAGGAGTTTACAATAAAAATACACCTACTAAATTAAAGTTTAAGTTTTTATTAAATAAATACAACGAAGAAAATAGTCTAATAGCATTGACTTTTTTTAATACGAATTTTTTTAAATCACACGTTAGCGCACTTATAATCATATCGATCAAAGCAGCGACTCTCAAACAGCGCTGAGCGCTTATGGAGGGAGGACGTATCGCTCCTCGTCGCGCGGGCTATTACTTCTACTATATAAAGATACATTAACGCGAACTTCATGAATTATATCGCTAAATCTTGGAAAGGCCTCTTAAGCCGGCTCCATTTGCGAAGGCTTCTGTTACGCCTTTTTGTTCGGCTCGATTACTGGCGATAATGTATCGATACGCATCAGTGGGTACAGGGTGTGTGAGTTACTAATACTTTTATTTTTAGAAATTAAATCTTGATACTTTTTATAAACCTATAATTTTTAGAAATAAATACTTAAGATGGTACTTTTTAAAAACCTATAGTGAATTTTAAGACTTGTTAAAATATATGAGTATTTTCAGTTACTGTTATGCCATGTCATGTGTGTTATGTTATGTGTATTATATTGATATAATAATTGACCGAGCGAGCGACGTGTCTCAGAGATTTTCGAAATTAGCCAAAAATGCTTTTGTCCGTCTGTCTGTTCTCGCCTACAGGTCGCGTTTTTTAACAAATCTGATTGAAACTCGGTATAAGTACAGGTTCTATGATTTTAAAGATTATTTTTTTGTCAGGGATTTTTGATTGGGGTCCCCCCCTCCAAAATTATTTATAGGTGGTAACATTCAGTTGGTCTCAGAACAATTTAGTAAAGATCTGATAAGGATCCTCAGCGTGATGGGCAGAATAGCTCCTCAAAATGTAAACGTTGTTTGAATTTTTAAAAGTTTGTGCTTGCGAGGTCTTCTGTTTGAAGAACTACTAATATTAAACTCAATGGCTAGAATCTTCCTCAGGACGAGTTATGCAGCGACGTTCACTCCTACGTCTCCTTTTGCACTTTTTATACTTACGACAGCTTTGAGCACTGCGCAGTCTATGCAGTCAGCGCTAACTTAACGTTTTCCTTAACGTCTATCTGCTAAACTCTAGTGCAATAAAATGTAAGGAATTAACTGTTTTAAACTACCATTTTTTTTAATTACCTATTTCATTCAAAAGCTACACCCTGTGTACAACGAGCTAAAAATAAACTTCGTCTTGTCAAAGAGACGTAGTGGCCACGTCAATCAAGTAAGCCTACTGCAAAAAATAAAGTTATCGCCAATTATAGACACGCTCACCCTTAATGGATTTTACTTGTACACTGATTAGCAAAAGTATCTGTTTCTTGGCGTTTTAACAAAAAAATAATGCAATACATTTTTATAGATTTATCTATTTCATGAATCTATTTAGACTGTTAAAAAAGTTGTCATGGCAGGCCTTCGGGCGGCCTAAAAACTCTGTCACCAGAGTTGACCACTGACTCATACGAACTTACTTACTGTTAAAAATCAATCACGCCAGAACGGCTGAACGGATCTGAATTAAAAAAAACACAGAGATTTATATCTGGAATATTACATAGACAATTGAAAAACCCTAAAATAAATAATCATCATCATTCACAGTCTGACTTTACCCATGGCTGGGTACTGGCCTCCCTTAGTTTGTGCCAGTTTGGCTTAGCACCGGTGGTCTAGTAGTGACCCCGCCTTCCGATCCTAAGCGTGGGTTCAAACCCGGTCGTGCACCAATGGATTTTTCTGTTCGAAAAAATTATGTGCGCAATGCCAGTGCTCTCATACAGCGAAGGAAAACATCGTGAGGAAACTGGCATGTCCAAGAACTAAAAATTCGAAAGACATGTGCCATCCACCAATCCGCATTGGATCCGCGTGGTGGATTTAGACCCAACCACTCTCGCCTGAGAGTAGGCCAGTGTCCCAGCAGTGGGAACATTAGAAGGCTGTCATAATGATGAGTTTGTGCCATCTACCGCAATCCTGTGCTAATCTGATCCACTTACGCCCCGCGACTTTCACTATTTCGTCTACCCAGATGAGGAGATTGGCAAGATCGCCAATGAATAACCGAAGTGTCCATAGCCACTTATCGGACAATGGACAATCCGCACAGCTGAAAATATATACATCAGCTATTTTCGAATTCTTAAATTTTTTAAAATAATTAGAAATAAAAACAGTTAATTATATCAGATTTCTGTAGGTATCAGACTTCACTAAGGTTGGATTCGTCCAAAACTCAAATTCGCTATTCTCCGAGTAAATCGTAGTTATTTGCGAGTAAAATGACAATTTCCTTGTATTTGATATTTCTTATTCCGCGGTATAGTTATTCCAAAAGTAGGTCGAATCCACCCTAAAAAAGACCAAACTAAACCTAAAATAGATTCCGTTCAAATAACCGCGATGACGGCCCAGCTATTGACTGGCAGGTCATCACATCACGCGCTAAGTAGTCATCTTTAATTACAGATAGCTCGCCGACATCTCGCCGACAACATTTTGACACCACAATAGAAGCGTGTGACCATTAGAATGTGTGAAGCGTGAGAATGAGTTCGAATATCCGTGCTCTATGGCTAGAGTACATCTATTGTACTTCATTGACCTTCATTGACATAAGAATGGCAAGGAAAATTAAATAAATAAATAAATAATGCTAGAAAATCCACACAGACTCACTAGCCCCAAGCTAAGCAGAGCTTGTGTTATGGGTATTAGATGACTGATATATATAATACAATACAATTCCTTCGCACCGCAGGACCTTCGCCCACAGCGCCATATCGGTCGTCAAAATGACAGTTTCTTTTAAAAATTAATTATTCATATTCTCCTATCCTTATTCATAATTTGAACTCGAAAAATCTCTGTTAGCTAATGAGTCTGTCAAATCTATCATTGTTTTTGTTCATTGACATAAATATGACGAAAAGATAAGTCTTTTCGTTACTTACTTGTTCGTAGTTTTACTAGCTTGCTAAGGCAAGCTAGTAAATTACTGTTTCTTTTATGAATAAGAGTGTATCATAAATAACACACCCAACAGTAATTTATTAGTCCTGATCCTACCAGTTGATTTTTCAGGGACATAGGAAGTACCTACAATATGCCCTTATTCATAAAAAACTATAATTACAGCAGCTTGCTAAGCATTGCCTTTCCTTCAAAGATGATAAAAATCATCTTTGTTTGTGTGACAGACACATTAGCTAACAGAAGTTTATAGTTCGTTTATGGATAATGTTTTTATGTCTAATCTAATTAAATTATTAAATAAAACTTAATATAAAATAATATTTTATAAATGCGAAAGTCTGTGTGTAGTATGTTTGTTAGTACGTGATGAAATTTGAACTGTAGATGGTTTAAGTTCTAGAATAACACATAGGCTACTTTTTATCTCAGATGAATTGACTGTTCCTGTACGATAGCATAAAAACTGAAAAACAGCGCGGGTCAGCTTGTTTAAGAATATCTCAAAACCTATCAACTTTGTATTTAATAGTAATTCGTTAATAACAGCTTCTGTTACATTTCCGCTAACCAATAGGATCGTCTAATGAAACGAAATATTAAATTATGGCAACATTGTCTACTACCCAAAGCTTGCTTTCTTACAAAACAGCAACCGTTATATAACGTTCTTGTTATTCAATATTATACGGAACACGCAAATCGCACTGTAGGTGCGAAAGTTGTTTGATGCCTGTAGCTAATCTTCTTAGATATAAAAAATGAATTGCTGTGCGTTAATCACGCTAAAACTCGACAACGGCTGAACCGATTTAGCAAATTTTCTTAGGTCTTAAAGTATTTGTAAAAGTTCAGGGAATGTTTAAACGGAAAATATACAGGTGTAAAAATTTGCTAAAATAAAATAACGCGAGTAAAACCGCGCCGGGTCTACTAGTTTAACATAAAATTTACATTCTGATTTTGTCTTAACTTTATGTAGGTTACTTGGTGCCACACACTTGATCTAAAACCTAGATTTTTTGTTAAGAATTAAATCAACACTCTCGCGTCTATTCATTTTTAATGTTTTATTGATTTTCTAACACAGATACACTGGTGTGTTTCTGTGTTAGAAAATCTATAAGTAGGTATAAGTTATAGATTTTCTAACACAGAAACACTCCAGTATATCACTACCTAATAAACATAATAATATACACTTTTTTTTAAAATAAACTATACATTTTGTTGTCACAAAGAAAGAAAAACGTCTCCGCTATATTTTGCGTAGTATTACGGTGAATATATCGTGAGAAATGTAATCCTAACCGCTTATTACACAAATGAGTTTAAATATTAGGTTTGCGATCTGACCTATAATTTGGGCGCGCCTAACTATATTGCGAAAATTAAGGCGTAGATAAATTATGAATGTAGGTAGGCTCATGTTTAGTTCCCAGAGCCACCGTCGTTTGACGTCATAGAATCTTAAGGCACACCGGATGCGTAGCACGTAGACGTAATCACGCGCGTGTTCGCCTTGAGAGCTGTCACGCAAGCGGTGTACCATGTCACACACAGTTTCATACATGATTTTATACATTGCAACGTTATGGTACGCGTACGTCTACGCTTACTGGCATCCCGATGTCTCCATGATTTTGACCCCATTAATGGAGACACAATATTTTCATGTCCTCATATTTTCTCGCCACAGATACCGCAAAGCCGATAGACGAAAGTCTATAATCAGTGCGTGTTGCCAGTGATGACTTATGGCACTGAAACGTGGTCGCTAACTATAGGTCTCGTTCAAAAGCTCAAAGTCGCCCAACGAGCTATGGGAAGAGCTATGCTGGGAGTTTCACTACGCGATCGAATTCGCAATGAGGAAATCCGTAGAAGAACCAAGGTCACCGATATAGCTCTTAGAATTAGTAAGTTGAAGTGGCAATGGGCAGGCCATATAGCTCGCAGAACCGATAAATTGGGGAATAAACTCGATGGACCGATGACATTAAAGCGGTCGCAGGAAGTCGGTGGATGGTGAAGGCCCAAAATCGGTCGTCATGGCTCTTTGGAGGAGGCCTATGTCCAGCAGTGGACGTCTATCGGCTGATATGATGATGATCAATGGAGACAGTGGGAAGTCAATAAATAACTTTAGTCGTACGTATACGCAGGCCGTGACTGACCCTTTAACTCATGATTGTTAACTCATGCTTGTGAGTTTACTATTCGAAATACATTTTTTTGCTAAAAAACAAATTTCGAAAAGCAATCAAGAAAATTCGCGCTTGTCAGTGTCAAACTCTGATCATAATTTTAAATTAATTTAATTTAAGTAATTTAAAATTTTAAATAGTTTTTTTAAACATTCCTTCCAAACTGAAATACTAGTCGAAAATGTCACTAGGTGACACCTATCCAGGTGAATCCGTATAAAGTTGTTTAATTTAGTCAAACTCTTGTAAAAACAACTAACTGTCAAAAAATAACTTCTTTTTACTGTCAAATTTCAAACTTCGGGCGGCCTAGAAACTCTGTCACCAGAGTTGGCCACTGACTCATACGAACGAACGAACTGTCTAATTGATAATATTTTTTAGGTTATTATTAAAATTTTCTTAATATTGTTTCAAATCGTCTTTGATTAATAAGTGGTTGAATAGGATGCGACGGCGCGCGCACCGGTGCGGATCGCCGCGGTCTCGCGATTTGTCGCGCGATCATGTCGTGATTGCGCCGTGCTAGCGTCAGCGGGATGCTTTCGCAGGATGGCGTTATGCAATGTGTTTAAAGAAAATATAATAAAAAATAATGGACATTTAACTTTGAAGAAACAATAATAGAAAAAATACTGGCGGACATTTCACACTAGCCCTAAGCAAAACAATATGGAAACCAGATTACTGATACGATACATATTTATTTTAATACACAGAAACAGCTAGACCCGAAACAAGTACTTGTTCCGTGTCGTCGAACCCGAAACCTCGTTTGCTTTTTACCAAATCTGTTAATTTAACTCGATGTCAAATAATTTCAGCTAAAAACAGGTTGCAGCAGTACATGAAATTATACTTGAAGATATTTTAGGAGCAACCATTGCATGGTGACATTGTGCATACCATCATGCATAATTCTTCGAACAAAAAGTACAGTCTGTCCCTTGTTAAGCCCTGTCCCATTGCGAAGGACTATCGAATACAAACTACTCGGATGTAATCGATTCGACGCATCGATACCCGTTCAATGATCGAAACCAGGGTTGGAGTAGGAGTTTTAGACAAAGAAGTCTTAGTACCCCCTGGGAAATAGTAATATTTCATTGTTCCCGTCTCCCAACCTTGCACATAAGTCGCTAGCTAATTCTAATGCAGAAGTGTGGTTAGTATGGCTATATTTAGATCGGTTTTTAGATTGGTTATACTGTTTCATCATGTGTTTTGATCGTCTGACTGAAGCGTCCGTGGCATAGCTAGCAAAGCATGTCCATAACAGATCAACGAAGTTAAGCACTGTTACGCGTGGTCACTTTTTGGATTTTAAATGAGTGCTTCCGTGCTTTGAAGGTTTTATGTAGGGCGTGTCCTGGCTTTTTTCAAAATTAGGCCATGATGGAGGCTTTTGGGCGTCACCAGAGTTGGCCACTGACCCACACCAAATAAATTTTGCTTACTGACAAATTGTCAGACTGTCAGAATATCATCATGACAGCCTTCTAATGTTCCCACTGCTTGGACACTGCCCTACTCACAAGCAAGAGTGATTGGATCTTGATCCACCACGCGGACCCAATGCGGATTGGTGGATGGCACATGTCTTTCGAATTTTTAGTTCTTGGACATGCCGGTTTCCTCAAGATGTTTTCCTTCACCGTATGAGAGCACTAGCATTGCGCACATACATTTTTCGTAGCGAAAAATCCATTGGTGCACGACCGGATTCAAACCCACGACCTTAGGATCGGAAGGCGGGATCACTACCATTAGACCACCAGTGCTCAGAGAGTATCAGAATATTGGTGCATTGTATAACCGAAGTAAGCCCTAGATCTTGTCCTTCCTACCGACGACCCTGTATAATACCGTCTGTGTCGCTAGTCTGCACTTATCTTTATGCTTGAAGCGTAATCTTATTAATTTATGAATGTGTATTTTAAATTAACATTTTACAAAGCTCGTGTTTAACTGTAAAAGGACTCTGAATCGGTCAAGTGTTTAATCCCTTGCACAAAGGTAAATGCAATTACGTTCAATTTAATTTTATCTGATATCTTTGACAAATGAAATGCGGAAGAAAAAGCATCGTTTGGCACGAAGTTAGTGACGCAGGAGACAAAGCGACTCCTATACATTTTTTTATACAGTTTAAGTGGCAACTAAGCGTACGGCCTACAAGATGGTAAACGGTTACCGCAGCTTATGGACGCTTGCAATACCAGAAATAAAACTCGCGGTTTGCTACTTTGAGGCTGAGATCGACAGCCTCATGTGCCAGTAATTTCACCGGAAACCATACCCTTCACACCGGAACACAGCAATGCGAGCATTACTGCTTAGCGGCAGAAATGGGTATGGTGGTAGTCTTTCCCCGGACGAGCTCTATCACAGAGAACTCTACTACTCTTAAAATTTTTCATTAATTCATTTTAGGTTTATTGTCGTGCCGCGAACAGTGGAGTGACAGACAGGAAACAGTTATTAGCTAACTGGCCATTAACCTATTGCATAAACTTAGGTACACATAAAACGACAGGAAAACCAAGCACAGGACGGTCCCCCACTCAATGAACGATGACATTTAGTAGTCGCAGGATATTGGTGTATGCTGAAGGGTCAAGATCGGTCGTCGTAGCACTCTTTGGGTATATATCTAGCAGTGGACGTCTATCGGCTGATATGATGATGATGGCTCTTTCCCTAAAAGGGGGAAATAAGCCTCTAAGACTCCAGCAAGAGTGTTAAGTTAGGGTTTTCTGGCAGGCCAAATACACCATAGCGACTCCTTACTACCGCAACAGTTTAAAATTTTGATGGGCCGATGATGATATAGCGGTCGCAGGTTAATCAAGACTATCCACAGTGGCATTTTTTGGGAAAGGCCATAACCAGCAGTGAGTCTTTACTGGCAAAATCTAAGATTGCGGAGTAGTAGCTCTTTAAGGACTACCACCATACCTATTTCTGCCGCCAAGCAGTAATGCTCGCATTGCTGTGTTCCGGTTCGAAGGGTATGGTTTCCGGAGAAATTACAGGCAAATGTGACTTTCCATCTAACGTCTTAGGGTGGTAACACGCAAATGATATCTATGATGTTGCAAGCGTAACTAGGCTACGGTAACCGCTAACCATCAAGTGGACCGTACGCTTTGCCACTTGTTGGTATAAAAAAAAAGTGACAGTTCATGTGACCCAAATGTGATGAAGTTTGTTGGATTAAGTGGTTGAAATATGAAAGCCATAACGATCTATGAATTATAAGTCTTAAGTTTTTGAGGTTTTAAGAGACGAGTCTTTTTTCTACAGAACGGAACCCTCAAGACGCAAATTTACCTCACACTTGTTAATTTTTATAAGTTTAAAGCTATAAATATTCATAACATTACTAATGCTGCAAATATTACAACGAGATCACATTAAAAGCCTATAAATTCGCCAGCACAATCAATAATGTACCGGTTCGTTCTCAACAATAAAGTACGTAAGAATTTACATTACACAAAACGAGCCACGTGACACCGAATCCTAACTAACGATATAAAAGAGGCAGCATTTCATTGCACTTCAATACCGCGAATGTAGCACACCAACCAGAAAACCTTGAGCTTGACCTCTTTGAAATCGCTTAAGCATCGAGGACAGTGTAGGCTGGTGAGGTGCACATAAGTGTTGTTGAAAGTGTTATCGCCGCAGTACATTAGAGGCGACTTGACACGACCAGTCTTCTGTTAAGGCGAGTCTTGTATTAGTGCTTCTAATTTATTGGGAACGATATGACGACGGACGCCGGCCACCCCGGCCACGGATCCATTCACACCAGGGAAGTAAGCTGGGGTAAATTTAACCAGGATCTTTTTTTTTGTATTAATAACTTTCTAAAGTCTTGTCTAAGTCTTTTAAACTTTAAGATCCAACCCTTTAAACTGTGCGTTGATTGTCAGTATATAATATAACTAAAGGTTTATATATTTATTTAGAAGATAACATACAAATAAAAATTTGAAATAACAATGTGGTGCCAACAGTAAAATAATAATAATAAATAAATATTGCTGAACAATCCACACAGCATCATCTAGCCCCAAGGTAAGCTGCTGTTAAACAGAGCTGTGTTTATGGGTACTAGATGACTGATATATACTTAATAAAATACAATGCATAGATAGATATTTTTTATTATATTATATAGAAAAAAACCAGAGCACCCGGGACAAATATTTATAGATCGTACAAACATTTGACCCGAGGCAGGAATCTAACCCATAACCTCCGCGTCGCAGGCGGACATGCGCCCGCTGCGCCTCATCGGTCGTCCAGTTTCAAAAACAGTTATAAGTTATTTGATTAAATTCATTAAAAATCAACCACCGCGCACCGTAGTAACTGTCGACACAAAAAACGGAAAAATACCTAAATATCCAGCACAAAAAATGCACCATGCTGATTTGATTTCATACAATAAATACACACAATGCATTCAAAGTGCATGTGTCAAGGTCATCTTAAATTATATATTTTTTCATATTATCAATAAAGGTCTCGTCAAATAATGGAACTGATTTATGGAACTAATCAACCTGTCAATCATTTTGAATATTGATGAATACGGAATTGTGGTTTTTGTCACTTATATATATATATAATACTTAGGTAATTTACTTACAAACTACCGAAGAATGTTATTATTCCATTTGATGCAG
Source organism: Colostygia pectinataria (assembly GCA_951394395.1). NCBI lineage: Eukaryota > Metazoa > Arthropoda > Insecta > Lepidoptera > Geometridae > Colostygia > Colostygia pectinataria. The sequence continues at coordinate 7,482,896 of OX596363.1, forward strand.
GTAATTTTTTTTGTGTGTACTTTGATTATTCCTTATCTAAATTAAAAGTTTTGCTATGGTTTTCAAATTTGATTTTAGTCTACAACAATGTCACCTGCCTTATTTTCCTCTCTGTATATTTTATCTTTATTGGTACGTTTAGATCTTTTAAAAACTCGTAACTACGCTCCGGATTTTATTGCGGTTTGCGAAAAGGTTTACGTACATATTACGGGAACGAAGTCGCAGGCAACAGCTTGTAATAGGTTTAATTGCATTACAATTTACAAGTTACGATAGGTAAGGTAATATACGAGTAATTAAGAGTATCAATAAACCTTTTTTTTATGTCAGCATCTGACGAGACGATCAGATCGCCCGCCAGATGTTAAGCACAACGCCTGACAATAACAGTTGCAGTGCCACCCAAAGCTTAAAGTTTTTAACCTACAGGTAAAGTCCATAATATTATTAAAAGTACATTCTATTGTTATGGATTCATATTTTTTCTACTAGAGAGTTAGTTAGTGTAGTTCTTCTCTTAAATAGAAAGAAAGAAAGAAAGAAAACAGACACATACTAAGCTACATAAAGATGATGATTCTCTAAATAACTAATTACCCATAATCCAGTAAACCTATCCGCAATATGAATTTGAAGCTCGATCAAGCCTCGCCTGTTAAAAGACTAGTCGTCACAGCATTAGGCAAAAATTATTATAAAGTTAAACTCAATTTAAACCTTAAATATAGCAAACAAGAAATATTTAAATTTATTGGTGCACCTGTCCCCAATTTCCTCTACATTTTTATTAACACCCCAAACCAGATAAACAGGATACGGAAAATATATTTATTTATCCAATCATCGTATATAGGGAGTCTCGGGTTACACCGATGATTCTGTAAAGCATAGTTTCTTAAAAACGACCGCCGCTATAATAACGCTCTCGAAATCGCGTTCGATTATCGTGGAAAGCGAGGGCAGTGCAAGGACGAGATCAGTGTTGCTATAGGTAGGTATGTATTTGATCCAAGAGGTTTTATACAGCGCAACAACGTTCTTGCACTATGGTTTTCGTACAATACGTTTCAAAATAACGTTTCAATTTTACCTAACCTTTTGGTATCGGAGTCTTTACTAATGCTTACATAATCTGTATTACGACCGATGTGGCGTAGCGGGCGCAGGTCTGCCTAAGACGCGGAGGTTGCGGGTTCGATTCCTGCCTCGGGTCAAATGTTTGAACGATCTACAAATATTTGTTCCGGGTGTTCTGGGTATTTTTTTTTTATGTCAGCAAGTGACAAGACAATAGAGGCGCCCACCTGATGTTAAGCACAACGCCTGACTATTACAGATGTATTTTCTATGTATAATAAAAAATATCTATCTATGTATTGTATTAAGTATATATCAGTCATCTAGTACTCATAACACAGCTCTGCTTACCTTGGGCTAGATGATGCTGTGTGGTTTGTCCAGCATTATTTATTATGTATTATTACGTCAGTATTATACCAGTATACGTTTTTTGGGTTGTTTAAGTTTTACGGCAATCGTCCTGTGATTTGTAGCGACAATCTCGGCTAATAAATAACACACTCAATTCGAGAATTGAGCTGCCTTCCTTGAGATACCAACATTCTTTTGTTTTTCACTTGATTTATCATGTTCAGTGACTTTTTGCATTAGCGCGTGTAACCTCAAATTCATTCCTGGGCAGTTCGTTCTAAGTTGTACAATCGATTAGAAATCCTGATTCACACAATTTTTTCCATGAAATCGTACAATAAACTTCAGTTCAGTTAATATTTCAATTAATATTATCACACTTTATATGCGAAAGTTGCCGGATGAATAAATGGATGGACGTTTTGTAATTCAATTGTCTACGCCCGAACGGCTATACAGATCTTGTACAAATTGGCACATCCAAACTTTCATATTTATAATAGAAAAAAGATGAGAGCTAGGCCCTAGTAAGTACTTAATAGACTAAAACAGAACTTAGTACCCTAAGCGCAGACCACCGTGCACCGTTCCGTCGTCGTGGGCTAAAACAGATGCTTCAAACTGCGAGTCCTGACAAGTTAAGGGAACTTTATTACTCCAGGCTTAGAAGGAAAACATCGTGGGAAAACGGTTGTTCCTTTAGTGACTGACTTACTTTGACTTATGTACAAAAGGTGTATTTGTATTTTTCTAATAAGCTACTGCGAAAGCTAACACCTAAACAGAGGTTTAGTTGAGATCATCCAGTTGAATTGTACGCCCCTCCACCGCTTTGTCATAGATTTGAATGTGAAACCAATAGCAATTTCTAGAGGAAGGCCGGCAGTTTTAGACTGGTTTATCTGTACTTATTAAATCTATAATTAACAACAAGTCTAATTATTCCAGAGTTGCTAAATTCAAATGTCTTTAGAGCATGTTTAGTATAGCCTCGGCGCTCGTGACGTAGCTGGCTAAGTTGTTCTTAACAGATCAACGAACTAAAGCACTGTTCCGCGGGGTAATCATTCAATTGCAACTGAGCGCTCCCGTGCTTCGGAGGGCACGTTAAGCAGTCGGTCCCGGCTTTTTCAAAGTTGTTAGGCCGTGACAGAGGCCTTCGGGCAGCCTAGAAACTCTGTCTCTAGAGTTGGCCACTGACTCATACGAACGAACAAACGAACAGCCTCGGCACAGAACTGATAACTAGTACTACGTGGTTTTGGGAGGTAGAGACAGACACACGCACCTTCACACACACGGACTGACAGACACCGGAGTAGGAGCATAAGTTTTCCGTTTTTTTTTAATAGTTAAAAAAACATTGTAAACACGACAAGTAATTTATACGCAGATTGTATTTGCTTCTTGATTTTGCACACGAAAACTATAGAAGCGCACTAAAGGATTATATTTATATTTTCTATAATAGTTTTTTTTTATACCACCAAGGTAGCAAACAAGCATACGGCCCACCTGATAAAAAAATGTTCATAAATATGCACGAAGTATAACGTTTTAAGCGTTTTAAGAAGCATTTCTTAATTCACCACATAGGCTTTTTCGGAAAGTGAGAACAAACTGGTCAATTATTCTGTATTGCAATTTCTCAACACCAAGCGCATACTAATATCTGTTATGTGACCAAGTTAAAGATGCAATGACACGTTTCATTTATCGTTCCCCAGGAACGCATGTCATTACCTTCACTTTTCTTGCACTTAAGTGCGCCTCGGCGCTGAAAACATCGTTCATGGACGTCATCTTCAAACGAAACTGAAACACATACCTATTAGAATAGAGTACAATTGACAAATCTTGCAAGCCATTCATCGAACCTCTTTGCCTTGCACTAAAAAGGAGAGTTCTTTGATGACACGCGTCAAATCCACGCGACTACAAAGTGCGAAAAGCAATTCTACAGCAATGTCGCATAAAAAATCACTTTGGCGTAAACTAAAGACAGGCCGCGACCGAGAAGGTCCATTTCGCCGATTTGCTCGTAAACCCATGGCCCATGTAAAAAGGCAATAAAATTCAATTGACACCGCTTTAAGGTGAGACGCTGTTAAAGCAGAGCGTGTTATGAGCGGTCTGATGTAGACATAGCTTAAGATGAATCACCGATATAAAATGCATCAAGTTACGTGACTTGATAACTGATATAAGAATTAATTTATCAAACACTTTGAAAGCGAGTATGGTAACAAGATGTTACAAGGTGTTCAATTAATTAAAAAAGAACAAACGACAGTCGAGTTAAAGGAATATAGTACATTGTTACCCTAGGGGTGAAAGTAACTTGTTTAGTCCCGAGACGGGGTTTCGCCAATAGTTCAAAGGACTAAATAAGTCTTTGACTCGAGGTAAACACTGTGTTTTTCATTACAAATACAAGGAAAGTAAAAATAAAAACATGAATTAGCTATAGACTCATTTCTAATTTTTCTGAAACTCATTTTATATAAATCTCTGCTATACGGAAGCATAAACAAAACTCTACAACTCGAAAAAACAAATGCAAATCGGATTGCCGCTTTCCTGCCTATTTCGTTTTTTTTTCTATGGCCGGCCAGCTATTCCGTTATTATTTTTCATTTTCATCATTGAAAAAATGGTAAATGTTATGCCCTATGAAACCTATGATATTTTAAAGAAAATGTTGAAACTAAATTATAATAAGGTTATATAAAAAATATATATTCTTTAATCAATACTTAACTTTATGTTATTTCAATTTTACATCGTGGCTGTATAGCAAGTTGGAACATGGTTCAATAAAAATGTGAAATAGAACATCGTCTAATCCCTGCAGCAGGGGTATTTTGAAACTATTTTATATTATTATATTTTGAAAGCCTTCGGTATCGGATTTGACCCGACGGAGATTCCGTATTCGAAATTCGAAAACGTTTTTGACAAAATCGAAGTTTCTGACCCGACACCTTTCCGACCGTTATAAAATACCTCTGGTGAGAAAATAACGTCTAAACGACTGAACGGATCTCATATTTGAAATTTTGCACAGGCATAGACTGTGGTCTGGAACAGCTTTTATGTTACTTTTTATCCTAGGTTCCTTTATGATAAAAAATTGTCCAAATTGCGGGGCGCAGTTCATATATTTACTCAATATTTCAGATCGAACCTTTCACTTTTTAATCGAGCTCTCGCTCACTCTGCAACCGTGGTTATCAATACTTGCATTGGTTTTAGCTTTTCTTTAAAACTTTTAATCAGACTGAGTAAAATTAGCAAAGTCTCCCATTAATTTGTTTACTTTACTATATTTTGGTACTCACTTTTTTATGTGTTAACTTTAAGTTTTTAGTCGCTCAGTTAATCGCTCAGCTTATGAACAGTTGAGGCCTGTAGAGCGTGTCGGCCACTTTTCTCTGTTGGCATAAATTATCCAGATCTCTTCTGAACTAATGCATGTTCTCTAAGCTTTAATGCATGTTTTATGACACTATCTTCTTTAACTTGAGTATTACATAATAGAAGGATGAGTGAAAGTTGGTAGAGCAGTAAAGTTACAACTTCGATAGCTCTTTTAGACTAAATCGTAAAATAAAAAAAACCTTATTTTACAGCTCAGGAAACTTCTGTACCGAAATAAATATAATTTAGAATTCGGCCGCTCTGAAAATAGTTGTTTGTGATGCGCAAAGACAACAATTTCCTTCGAAAAAGCTCCATTGCGCATTGTAACGGCTAACTTCATGAGCAACGGTCGAGATCACCTGACAGAGGTACTATTCCTACTATTACATTGGCTATTAATTTATCATTTCTTTTTGCAAGGGATTATTGATATTTTCTAAGGGGATTTGTGAACAAAGCCATGCAGACTATGCATTTCACCCGTTAGATGTACAAAATATTTTTCAGTTTTTTTTATAACAAAATGAAATCTTCCATTTTCTTATCAGCTAATAATATTTGATCAAAAGTCCAAACAAGGCATTAACACATTCCTCAAATATTTAATCGCATCAGAACAAAAATAAAAGGCACAGTAATATTTATCTTAACACAGTCGACCAAAATGTTTCGACAAATATCTAATAGGTATAATAAACAATGTATTCACCCGGTTAAGAAGCTTGCTTGCCTTATTAATTTGTATAATACCACTAAGTTACAAAGACCCTTCGGTTTTAACCACATCTTTGATTTTACGGCTCAAGTTATATTGGTGCGTTTGAATATCGTCCTATCATTATAAGAATCTAAGTCCCTTGAACAGGTAGGCGATGGTTAAAAAAATTAAGTAATAATCCTACCTCAAGCCTATGATAATCTGATGGTAACGCTATTTTGTCTTGTGTGGTTTTGTGAAAAAAATGTGTGACATGATTATCGGCAACCCTAGACACAAAAAAATTAGGATAGGTTTACATAGCGTTGAAACTAAACAATGATTGGAAACAAACGACTCAGAAACAAATCGTTGCATCGTCAGTAACTTTATTTTTGAATATAATCGATTTCAGTATAACTTATTTATCATTAAAATGCACAGCATTAATAGGGCTAAAACTCGAAAATATGGTATTATTTACAAAACTTTGCCTTTGTAAATAAATATAAACGCCGTAACCTGCTGAATAAAGTATGTTATCAAACTCATTATACAGGCTAATTACGAAGACTTGTATGGTAATCTACAAAAGTTACAAAAACATTTTTTTTACAGTGCCATATAAACCAACCCTTCCCTAATTATAAGGATGCGGTCACTCGAAAGCAGTTCCCGATAAGGGAGGGTTGAAAGTAATACATACGATAACATCGAGGTTCGCTCGTTAGCTGCAATAAAATGCTTTTTGTGGAAATTGGAGCGAATTTTTTGCCGCTCCCGTCTCGCCAGACGGCAATTTGTCGCTGCAAAGATAGTATTTTGACAAGTTTGAATGATCATTTGATTATATTGATGTGACGAGACAGATAATTTTTATTTGAGTAAAATAAGTTGTCAGATGACTGAATTTCACATTGATTAATATTAAAAATTAAGTTTTTTTTAATATGGCAAATCAGCATGCTTTGTTGTATTTGATTGCGCTTGCAATATCAGAGGTATCACTCACGCTTTGCCATTTTGAAACGTAAATCTAAATTTTTATGCGCCAGTAATTTCACAATACAATTTTTAATTACAATTTAACCTTAATTGTTGCACTTAAATATTTGGAATAGAAAAATTATTGGTGTACGACTGGTTTCGAACCCACAACCTTGAGATCGGAACCATTCAGTTGCTGCTAGACCACCGACACTCAGTTATTTAATACTGGCATAAAACATTACAAATGATTGCATCACAAAGCTTGAAACTAATCTCAACTACAAATTACTCAGTTTCTGCGACATTAAACTATTACCTACCTTACAATAGTATTAGATATATTATTATAAATAAACTATAGTTGTGCTACTGTCTGACTGTCAAAAGAACCCTGCGCAAAAATGCAGAGAACCTTTTAAATTGAGAGGCTTGTATAAAAATACTACTAAATAACTAATACTACCGACCGCGGCTTTACTTGCGTGTTTTACAAAATGAAGCTGTGCTTTAGTCTAATTTAAAATAGTTATTCAATAAATATCACAAGGATTAGTGATGACTTTTAAAAAAAAGTCTAGCAAACAAATCGACTGGGGACCTACATTTTTATATTAAGTATCAGGTAAATTTTCCTGTGATTGACACTAGCTCTTTTTTATTTTATTTTGAAACAACTCGCTACATTAAAATTACGAGTATTTTATATTTTAACTAATAAGCAAGCAAACCTGTACATCAGCACTAGTAAACATTAATTTAATCCGATATAATCCCATAAGCGAACAACGAGGCTACTTCAGTAAAGAAAATCAAAAGACATTGTAAATTGTTTTCTGCATCGCATTGCATAAAACTGCTGTTTAAATATGTGCATATTATTGCATTCGTACTAACGTATAAAGACGTCAAAATGTAGTGGTAGCAGAAACAGTTTAAATCCATACTAATTATTGTAGTTTTTTTTTTAATACTACTAAAGTGGTAACCAAGCGTACGGCCCACTTGATGGTCAGCGGTTACCGTAGCCTATATACGCATGCAATATCATAGATATCACTTGCGTGCTACCACCCTGAGATGTTAGATGGAAAGTCTCATGTGCCTGTAATTTCACCGGAAACCATACCCTTCGAACCGGAACACAGCAATGCGAGCATTACTGCTTGGCGGCAGAAATAGCTATGGTGGTAGTCCTTCCCTGGACGAACTCTATCACAAAGAACTCTACTACTCTTAGGGATAGATGCAAAATAATAGTAGATGCAAAAGTCTGTCTGTTACGATTTCACGGATAAGCCGCTGAAACTATTTGGATAAAACACGATAATTAGAAAATATACGATTATGATTCAAAGTCTTAAAATACAAAGTAATTATATAAAAAATATTGCAAAACAAAAACGAATAAAAAACAGCTCAGAATCGGATAAAACCTGGCTCAAAAGACGCAGGAAAAAAATGCTGATTCCGAATATGTTTATAAAAGTATATTTCTTAAAAAGTGTCGCTTGAACGAAATAGCCGTCGATAGGTTAATTCTATCAGTTTTATAAAACTTGAACTAATAGGAACCATCATAATAGTACAAGCTTTGCTTAGTAAGTGGCTAATTTGTCAGTTCGAGATATGGACCAATCGCTATTACAACCATTACGGTTTTTCAGTCACTTGATCGATTGCAAAGTCCATACGCGACGAAACGAATAAAACTGTGGCCAATATTTGTTCTTAAAGTGTTTGTATCGTAATTTACACGACTACAATGTACGATATTACAACAAGATATAATGATGATTCTGTAACTCAAAAAAAAAACTTAAATTAAACCCCATAAAGTGCCCACTCTTAACCGCTCGTTTTTCGTATTATTTTTAAAAGACTTTTGCTGTTTTACTGCACTGAAACATAAAACAATGATCTAAACACTCCTAACAATATTGCAAAAATAATAATCCTTTTCTGCACGCAGTATATTTGTTTAAAAAAAAAAAACAAGCGTGCGCAAGCGCATAACATACGAGTAGGCGTAGTTACTAACTACATCAATAAAAATCCAAGTCGTGAACTTATATAGAAACCAGTGGTCATAATTTTGGAAATTCCAAAACATGAATGAATCAATTAATCCCACAATATAATAAAATGATTTGTTTTTTCTTAAAACCACTGAAGAACATTGGTGGTTTAATGTATTACCAGTGCAGTGACCCTTTCTGAATAAGAGAGATGTTGATTTGTGTCCTACCAATTTGAATAACAAGGTTGTAGGTTCAAAACTGATAAACCAATGGATTTTTGAAATTTGATAAATTCATGCAGTGCAATGCCAGTGATCTCAAACGGTGGTGGAAATCATCGAGAGGATACTGGCATGTTCAAAAACTACAAATTCAAAAGATATGCCATGCACCAATTCGCATTGGTTTTCTTGGTGGAATAAAACCCAGTCACTCTCGTTTGAGAGTAGGCCAGTATCTTATTGGAAGGCTGTCATAATGATGAAGAGCCTATTAAAACCGACTGAAGCAAAGGGTTATGTTTTTATGCGTATTTAGTATGTATTATATGTTTGGAAATTTCTAACTTCGATGACCGATGTGGCGTAGCGGCCGCAGGTCTGCCTGCGACGCGGAGGTTGCGGGTTCGATTCCCGCCTCGGGTCAAATGTTTGTACGATCTAAAAATATTTGTTCCGGGTGTTCTGGGTATTTTTTATATATAATAAAAAATATCTATCTATGTATCGTATTGTATTAAGTATATATCAGTCATCTAGTACCATAACACAGCTCTGTTTAAACAGTAGCTTATCTTGGGGCTAGATGATGCTGTGTGGATTGTCCAGCATTATTTATTTATTTAACTTGGAACTTAAGGTACTAATATCCATAACACAAACCTCTGCTCTTGTACCAACTTATTAAAAAACTTTATTTTAACTAGAAACTTAATATTCAGGAAGTAAGCTATTGACTAAATTCTAACGCCACTAAATTACCAAAATCCTAAATCAACCGGAAGACAAAAGATCGTCCCTGATAACATTACCTAATCGATAATTGTATCTTAGACACTTCGACTCACACGTTAAATCGTAAAAAGGTGAGAAAGTAAGATGATAAAACTATACTACATACAACCCCTCTTCCACCACAAACATCACCAAAAACTAATCGAATTTCAATCCTATTTACCAAGTAATACGAGTTAATAAAGATTTTCATAATAGTGAGGTAAGTTTGCGGTAAGGTAAAGTCGCGAAGAGCAGAGTAGTAAAAAAGGTGAAATGTCTCTTTGGAAGCGGCAGTGGACGCGTCGGCGATAAGGGACCACCTTAGTGGATGCTGGACCCATTTTTAGGATTGTTTTCCGGTCGGAGATTGTTTGGTTAGCTAATATTTTTGCTATGGATATGACTTGGGGTTTGGGATTTACGTGCAATTTGATTGGTGTAAACAAAATGTGTTGACGTATAAGATTGTGTAGAAAAAAAAAAAACTAAAGACTGCAGATGCTTAAATTATATCTACTTTTTAATATGTCACATGTTTGTCGTATATTTTCATAAAATTCTATTCTGGCTAATGTGCACTACACTAAAATAAAAACTGACGTATAGATTCTGTGGTCATTCCAGGTAAAAGTCACATGTCTAGGAAAAACTAAAGTTTAATTTTTTTTCTTGGTTCCATAAAAATTAATCATCATCATCATCACGACAGTCTTGTAAGGTGCTGGGACACTTTTATATAAAAACTTTTTTTGTAGGCCAACAAAAAAGTAAAGTCCTTTAGATGTGAATACCAAATGAATTAAAAAATCTACGTCGTAATCTACATTAGGTAATTATGTAATAGATTACTAACAATTCAATGTTGTAAATAGTGACTATAAAGCTAGTGTTTGCGAGATAATAATGTAGCGTAGTTATCTTGAGTTTTCATATCCTAGCAACCACTATGGTTGGCCGGAGTGGTCAGGGTCACTATAACGATATGGTATTAAGCGCTTTACGCATTGCCATAAAGCTCTTTATAAGTGCAGATTTCAGATATCTTCTCTACTATAAGATTACAAACAAATGTTTTGCTAACAGTTTTTTTAGCCTAAAATACAACAAAGCTATTGCGATACTATCGCCCATTCACAAAAGAAACATAATAACTAAAATCACAGTCAATATTTTACCAAAAGATACGTCGTCACTTCGGCGATATCTCACTGGAAACGGGAAAGCGGTCGTTTTCATTACAAATTTATTTGTTTTTATAAATTGAGCGATAACTCGTGGTTAGGGACGGGACCCACTGGGTGTCGAGTAATAATGACGTTCGTTATATACGATTACATGATAGTGACGATGGGATGTCAGTGTTACACTAAGAGAAAAAAGTGTTTCATTCAGAATGTGGGGCAGAGGCTCTCACAGACTCACCCACACATTAAAATAAACACACACCACAGGAAATAGGATGGTGCTAGGACGAGCTTGGATCATTTACTCTGAAGGGTTTACTCTTGAAAGCGGCCAACAATAGCCGTGTACTGCCACGTATGTCGGTGACAACGAAGTTCAGAGCATTCACGGGCTGAAAGTATTGGTTTGTCTTTGATTTTTCCTCGGACTTATCACTGTTGCATTCTTGCGTGTTACAAACAGTGACAAAACTTTTAAAACTGAGCATTGTGCAAATCATATCTAATTATCACCAGGCAATGTCACGCAAGAGTGACCAAGATAAATCATAGAAATCATAGCTTCCCAAAAACTTTTCCTAAAAGAATCAGTTTTTTCTCACGAAACCCTAAAGCTGACTGAGCCCAGTCAGTTAAATTCGGTAAAACATTATGTCTACTACTTATCACTTTATTTCAGTGTCGACAGACACAGAATAAAATTATGTAAACCCGACGTGATGGCTGATGGCATTCAAATGGTGATGACGAAACCAACTGAGTGTTTTCATTGATTGCTTTTACCGTCATGTGTTTAGATTTTCTGAGAGTTTTATAGCGCTATTTTTATAATCATAATCTTGAGTGGTATCAATAACAATCCATTGAAATGGTGAAACCTTATTGGTTTGGTAAAATGCAGATAAAACCAGCAAGCCACTTTAATAGTTTAACTATGCAAGTATAGGTATAATATTCGTAGATGATTGTCTTTCAAGAGGTTTAGTACCATTAATATAAATTCATTTACGTTTTTTTTATCTTACAGGTTCTCAGCATAGGGAAAAACTTAAAAATTCGAGAGATTATAAATTCGACTGTTTTTTTTGGTATGTTTTTTAAGCCAATTTTGAATGGATTTTTATGATTATTTTTTTGTTTTATAGGATTTCAGAGGTGATGAATTTTATCGAAACTGGTTCAGTACTTTTTGAATAAATCATATTAAAATACCTGTCAAATACAAATCGCCTTGTATCGCTACAATCTGTCGATTTTTTTTTAGTTTGAAGGTTTTGTGTTTTATTAAACATTAGCTAATTGCAATAGGCATTAACTATTTGATTATGTGTTATAGTTATTTTATTGTGGGTATTATATTAACACATTATACATAATAATATATAATACATAATTACTTGGCAAAAAAGATTAAATATTATGTCACGGGCGACGAGCGCAGTGCAGTGCTACGCAGAAATTTAAACATAGAGCTTTAGATGCCACTGTAACTTATATGGTCAGGCGTAGAGCTTAACATAAGGTGAGAGTACCTTAACAAAATAAATAAATAACTCATTAATGAGGACATAAAATAGTAACTACAAAAATTACGTACCAAGTATGTAAATTGGTTTTGCTTTGTGTAGATAATTTTTATTTTACTACTTACCATTCGCTTCTTAATGATTTATTTTTTTGATTTTGTTGTGTTATTCTCTTACTTCGTCAAACATACCGTTTAAAGGTTTGACAGAGCCTAACTCTAATCCCATTTGCTAACAAAACGTGTCAGTTTTGGTAACAGCAAACCATGGGATAAGTCCGGGATAATACCAAGATAATTCACAGAAATCACAAATTCATTATCTGTTGTGACCACAAACAATTTTTAGGGTTCCTTAAATTTACAAAACATAACTTAGTAGAATAATATTATATTAATCTAATACTGTTGTTGAATAGAATAGCCTACAATAATTTTTGAAATCACTAAAAATCATCACATTATTTTTATACTTATTGCAAAAATTTGGTATATTATTTTTATGTTCATATTTTTGTCAAGGTATTAAGGAAGTAACCTATCATGGGAAATGATTTCCCATTCATATAACAGTATGTAATTTAGTCATATGTTAAATGGAACCCATTGTCGTCAAAACTCATGAGATCCCACGACAAAAAACATCAATATTTAAACCATTGTCTTCAATCACAGAAAGATCTGTCAACTAAACGAAAGTTAATCGGATTAAAACCGAATAAGATATTATTGTCCGAATTTAATACTCGGCTGGAACGTTCCTATGACAATGTACCATCATTGATTTACAACTTGGACCTTTTTGTGGGACATAATGTCGTCAAATATTTTTTGTAATGATGTTCTTTTCACATGATTTATGGTATAGAGTGTGCTACTGTATTGTTTATAAGATTATACGCGTCTTATCTTTAATTCAAATGTTTTAAGGTTTTTAAGCACATCAGCGCGGACAGAACAGTTAAAATATTAACCGCTAGGTTTAACCGGGTTTTAAACTTTAAGTTTTTTGTCATATTTTTGGGTATCTGGTATTGTATGTTTTTATAAAAATTAACCCATTTCAAATCCATGCGGGTTATCTGTGGCTCAAACTCAACCAACGTTTTAGATGTAAATTATAATTACTTGAGATAAACCAATGTGATCACTGAAATAGTATAATATTATATGGTTCTTAACAATAAACTTATCCCTCGCTACACTTCCTCTCTCGTGGAAATGCAGCCTAACTATAGTCTTTAGCGAGTCCACAGACCCACTGTAAAAATTATGATAGATCATTAAACTGAAAAACTACATGCGTAGTTCAATATTATATTTTATCACATTATAATTTGATTCAACTTAGCCAATCTTAGAAACCTGAAATAACTCCTCCATTTTCGTCTAACTTAGTTTTTGAGGTCAGCGTGCTGGGAACGCTTCCGTCTAGTAGTTATTTGGATCAACTGTTTCTTATGTATCTTGTATTTATGTAAAAACAGATAAGTAATTACATAATTTTATTTTATTTTGTTATTTAATATACCTTTAGTATTTCGTTAATATTACAACAGTTATTATGGGAAAGTATCCTTTCTCTAATCCTATAACTGTTTACGAATTCAGTCAAGCGAATAAGCGACTAAAGTTAATTTTAAACGACAATATTATTTGCTTAAAATACTTATTTGTAAAGCTCAGTAGGAGAAAGATTATGAAGGACTTTTATTTTTTAATTTTTACTTTGACGAGTGAAGTTTGACTGTATTCCCGTGGGAGTGCTAGGAGAAAGTCTTTTAGAAATAATATTATTGTAAGTGTTCCGGCTATATTATCTTTGCTTTCAGCTATTTATGAGTAACTTTCGCCAATTATGTGTTGCTGCGTGATCAGTTTTTGCTACACGAAGTTCTTACTATCATGAAGTTCAAAATGCTTTTGATTCTCACAAAAGTTTCACCCCAAGCGGAATTTAAACCCACTACCTTTTGCTTGATACTCTACCAATTGAGTTAAAAGCGCTCTAATCTGAGAATCTGTTGTTATAATAAATTTATTGTGTCATGTCATTTTCAGAGTCACAAAGATTATGTCTTACGGCATCTAGCAAAGCTAGCTTATCCGTTCTTTTTAGGAAAAATTACATAGTCTGCGCGATCATCACTTGGATGGGTGACCACCAGTAATACTATAATAGTCAAACCCGGCTATATCAGTTGTCATGATACGAATTATATAACGATGAACTCCTTGAATAAAATTGCCACTGTCTCATATGTTTTTTTTTTTTTACTTAAGAGCCCCTATCTTAACCTGTTTTTGCAAGGTGTTTGTAAAAGGACCAGTGACAAGAAGATACTGTTCGAAACTCGATATCTTCTCAATCGATAACGTGAAGGCGCCAGGGTTTGGGCGCCAGCAAATGCTGTCATGCAGAAAATTACCACAGCTCAAAAAACTAACAGCTACTTTACTTTAGTAGCAATTTTATCTGAGCGCTCCCGTGCTTCGGGGGGCACGTTAAGCAGTCGGTCCCGGCTTTTTCAAAGTTGTTAGGCCATGATAGAGGCCTTTGGGCGGCCTAGAAACTCTGTCCCCAGAGTTGGCCACTGACTCATACGAATTTACTTACTTACTTTGGTGGAAGCAGAGGAAACATATTAAAATAAGCCAAGTGTATCAACAACGTGTATTCTTCTTATCTTCATCTTCTTCTTAAATATAAAAATGAATTGCTGTGCGTTAGGCTTGCTAAAACTCGACAACGGCTGGATCGATTTGGCTGATTTTGGTATTGAAATACTTGTATGAGTCCATGAAAGGTTTAAACGGTGAGATTATGCAAAAAATTGCGAAAAAAATAACGCGAGTGAAACCGCGCCGGGTCTACTAGTTATCAATAAAACTTTATTTACAAAACCAATAGATAGGTTTCGTAACGGAATGTCATTGTAAAAAACCAAAAAATCTGTTGGAATAATAAAAAAGTTCACCTAACTAAAGATCATCATCATCATGACAGCCTTCTAATGTTTCCACTGCTGGGACACTGGCCTACTCTCGGGCAAGAGTGAGCATTTTTAATTAAGTTGACTGACACGTGTGGTTTTATTTTAGAAAATGAAGGTGGTAATCTTTTACTTATGATGAATATGGAATAATATTCAGCATGAGTAATATGAAATGATTCTACTATCTCTTTCCTCGACTGTAACTCTACTGATGAAACGAATGCCTAATACACCATGACGCCTATCACAAAACCTAATTAACGCTCTTACAGAACCATTTTACCTCGACCTTCGCTAATGCATTCAGTTTTGAGACAGTTGATCTTTACGAGAGTTCATCTAATCTGGATGTCTATAGCAATGTTCCTTTATCTCTCTAGCATTGATTTCGTGATAGTATGCGGTTTCGATAAGTGAAGCTATATTTTTTAAAACGGCAACTTTGTCGATCGCTTTATAGCAGTGCCAGCCTATTTCCAACTTTATGTTCAACATAACAATGCCTGTTTCGTCTGTATTATGAAGGCCGTCATTAGAATGATCATATAAGAGAAGGTTTTAAAAAAAAAATTTAACAATGCATATTAGGTGTGAGAGTGGTTTTGGTTTGACAAAAAAACTAAACTTTAAAAGTTAAACTTTTTCATCACTGTCATGCGTAGAAAGTTTATGACATTTTTTGTTGAAGGAAACGCCGCTCTTTACTTCAAAATTTTATTTTTCCTTGTGTTATGCGACATTATATTATTCTGCTAGTGTCAAATAATAAGTTTAATGTTAAAGCTCAGAACAAGTTCCATACGGAAACTAACTTTTATATCTACCTGTATAACTATTACATAGAATAATAATATATTGTTCAAAATGAGGTTCATAGATGCGTAAACATGATCATCAAGAGTTTCAAAGCACTATTAATTATTTTATGAACATTGAATACAGAAATATATTTCGTCGTGAATGCCATAAAAATATCTCTCTCTTACCAACCTGATTCAGGGCTCTTCCTTTATACTTGCCGAACGGTGAGACAAAACTATTGTAGAAGACTAAGGTCTTCTTTAATAGTAATAGGCAAGTACTATTTTATATTTGAGAGGTATATTCTTATTAAATTATTAACGGCTATTTACATCTAGAATTTGTCATTTATGCTGACGTTTCGAAACTATTTAGAAGCTTTTAATAGTCTTAATAGAAACGTCAGCTAAATGACAAATTCAAGTGGTAAATAGCCGTTAATAATTTAATAGGTATAACTCTTGTTTTGTTGGTTTGTTGTTTAACTCGGGCGAATCTACATGACACCAGGAGGGCAATACTCGTGCATAGATAAATGGTTACACGTGATATATACCGTCAAAACTGACAAAATTTCTATACATTTTTGACAGTTTTGACTATATATAAGGTCAATCATTATCAACCTGACAAACTTAAGGGGTAGGTTCCACACATAAAAAAAAATACTTGTACTTTTTTTTTTTACATTTAATAAAAAAAAATACGTAATTCTGCTTAAG
The DNA here is from genome assembly GCA_951394395.1 of Colostygia pectinataria. Lineage (NCBI taxonomy): Eukaryota > Metazoa > Arthropoda > Insecta > Lepidoptera > Geometridae > Colostygia > Colostygia pectinataria. Next base: position 7,499,681 of record OX596363.1, read on the forward strand.
TTATCCTGGTTAGAAATCGAAAAGGCAGCGCTCGGCACGTGTCAGTGACCCGCGTGTCAATGAACCGCGGGTCAATAACCCGCGCGTCCTTGACCTGCGCGTGTCCTTGACCCGCTAAGGCGCGAACACTCGAATATTTCATTATTACGTCGCTTAAGTCGATTCCCAACAATGGTATGGATATTTAAGCGGAAAAACGTAATCTTTTTTTTTTGTTTATTTGGGATTTTTAAGACAAAATATACATTAAAAAAAACTATATATACATTTTTTTTTTATGTGTGGAACCTATCTCTTAAGTTTGTCAGGATGATAATGAATGACCCTGTATAATCACATGTGACCATTTATCTATGGCACGAGAATCGCCCTTCTGGCTCGAATGACGTTACATAGTTTTAGTTCCAAAGCCTCGGAACTAAACAGAGTTATGTGATGACATAACTCTGTAAGCGGCAATCTCCATTGATCTCCAGTTTGACCATAGTTCTACTGTCCTATTAGACAGTTTGAAATGGAGATCTCCATTGATGTTTGGTCGCTAACAGAGTTATGTGATCAACCCGCAGGTGTCATGTTAAATCACCCGGTTTGTAGTGACCCCCGTCTTCCGATCGTGAAATTTAATTCAAAGCAATCAGATGGAGTTCATGGAGTACATGTATATTGTTTTAAAAAAACAACACTCAAACTTGTGCTTTTTCTAAATCTAAATGAAAACACTGAATGATAATTGATAAATCATATTTATTTGCACGAACACAATCATCTACATGGTCTTAAAATTAAATTCGTTTATTTGTGTCCTTTTTTTTTTTTTGTTAACGGGGAGGAATCTGCATCCAGACATCCCGTCGCATAAGGGTACGACGGGGGTGTGTGAGGTTGTCGGACTCGACGACTCACTAAACCATCCTCGGTGGCCAGCCTCGATGCATGCTAAGGGGCTCCACGGTCCCCTAAGGCTATCAGTGGTGCCCCTATCAAAATCTTTGGCATGCAAATATTAAGCATGATAAATTAAATTACTGCAGCGAAATTCAAGTCAAGAAAAAAATAAAAAATAATTAAGAATATTATTATCGTACGTTGTCCTTATAGTGTAAAATTCATTAGATATTTATATTTTTCATTTTCATTTACCCCATCTACTTACAACACTTTAACTACAATCGGACTTTTAATTAATCTTGTAAGAAGTTACCGAAATCGGTCGAAATCGATACCGATACAGGTCCGGGGGACTCCTGATTAAAAAACGCGCTATGTAAAACATTTCAATTCGTGCTCGGTTCAAGAGAGTGCAGGACGCGCGGTCGCGACAGTCGAACTAATGTCAAGGCAAGCGCAATCAGAGTGCGTGGGCGCAGCGCTAGCATATATTGATACGCCTTCGGTTTGACAACTTTTTGTTGAATGAGGGGTAAAAGACGCGGGTTCGATTGCCGCTTCAAGACAAATGTTTGTATGGGGTGCGATTAAAGTGAACCAAGTTCTTACCAAGTTATTTCTAAACATCGTTAATTAGAATATACGGTTTTATTCGATTTAACAGGCAAAATAGAATCATTTAGGTGGACCTTAGTGGCAGTCTTACAATTGCTTATCAATAGTATTCTACCAACTAGTGTGGTTTTCTGTTTCAAAAACATGCGAATATCAAAACAAGCGCAATGCAAGTATTGTGAAATCGGTGATCCGAAAAGATTTAAACAAAACTTTATTAACTTGGTAATATCCACATTAACCTGTCGCTTGCCACACTCGCGCTTCAGTAATTGAACGCCGATGTAAAAGGTATCTACGGAGCAAACAAAGAAAAAAAATCGCAACGATAATCGCAGGTCGCGTTCCCGCCCCGATTCGTGTTCGTTCTACGGCCACAGTACATTTAATAGCACTTACGTTCAGAAATGTCACTTGGCTATAACGTCACGAAAACTGACCATAAACTTGTGTCAAGTAGTTTAAAGTACTGCTAGCGAATTTTAGCTGTGATGTTAGTCGTTTGTGATGCGGAAAGACAATTTAGTCCGAAAAAGCTCCGTTGCGCATCGAAAAGGCTAACTTCACGACAGCCGAGATCCGCTGGCAGTAGGTTCTATACTGACGTTAGAGTTTAGTTACCAATTACATACCTATACTGGGTAACTAGTATAAAACTAAGCTAAGTAGCTTATGCTAGTTACTTCAAATCCTCTCTAAAATAAAAATCATAGTTGCATTGTAGATTTTTGACACTTTCGCTACATCGAAACTCAGTAAAACTCTTACTTTGATGTTATTGTATAATATATTAAGTAAGATAATGACAGGATATTTCTATATTTTGTATATTTTTAATTAAGCTGAGGTCTGCAGCCAAGCCATTCTGTATTTAAACCAAAGGTGATAGAGGTAATTTTCAGTACAAGCTGTTATATAGTGACACAATATGCTACGGTTAATATTATGTTGAATTAAAAATGTGGCCCATTCAATGGGCTGGCCATTCAAAGGCGCATTTTGATTTGAAAGCGTAGGTTGTAGGGTTTATTAGTGCTGTTGATTTTTGCGTTTTTACGTTCGTTTGTTTTCGCTTTAGTACCTAACGCTTTCAAGAATTTTGAAAAGATTTATAAATTTGGATCAAATAAAAGTTTCAGGAGTCATTTTTAACTTCATTATAACTCGTGTTGCATTTGTATCGTAATATTAAAGATATTAATAAGGTAGAGCCTACTCTTGTTATTCTACTCAATGATAACAATCAATTTATGCTTCAACAATTTTTACGTTTAATACTGTTAGGAAGTTAACAAAATGTTTATAAATATTAAGTGAGAAAGGAGTTACAAGTAAACGAGTTATTATAAAATTCAAGTAGAAAATGTTGTACCCTATGCTGATATTACCGAATTATAAAGACACAATATCTTTGGTGTCAATTTTATTGAATCATCCAAGTCCCAGTAATGTTGCCTCATAAATATTAAACAGAGGCATTCCTTGCGCTTTAGTGGGGACACATAAAACTGTGCAGACAGGAAACAAGTGTGGCGCCCGTGTAGTCCCGCCTTTATGTCTTGACATTTATCAATTGCGGCCTTTTTGTTGTACAGAAATGTTTGTAAAGGGTCAATGCAAATTGCTATAGATGTGTACTTACTGGGTGTGCAGCGGTCTTTATTCATAGTTTTTTTTAGCATAACAGAAATATATAATTAAAAAAGTAATTCAGCCAAATTAAATATAAATAATAATGTAATAAATTGTATACCACTAATCGATTATTTATTTAATTATTTATGGACCCTCTCGTAGTATTTTATTTAGCCTTTTTTGCCATAATTATAGGTTTTCCTAGTTCAGGTAAATTAAAATTTTAGCTTCCTTGACATTTGTTGTTTTAGCATGACATGTAATACGATAAGATGTGAAAGTTATTATTATTTGTAATATATACAAATTTGTGATACCTACCTACTGCTAAAGTTATGGTCGGTCAAACAAAAAAAAATCCAAGTCTAATAAGGACAAGCAAAGCACTTTAGCTAAAAACTAACTCTAAAACCATAATACCCCTTGAATAAAATTGATAGCCTTCTTATTCAAAAATGCTGTTCCCAAATGTACCCAAATCGATTAAAAATGTTTCGACTCTTCCTACCATTCATTCCTTATCATAGAATTATATCTTAGAATACTCAAAAATACATTGTTAACACTTTAACACGGATCTTGCCTCGAGATATAGTATTATTTGAGTATAATTTTATTCTGTGTCCTACTGCGTTATGGATTTTGTTTGTCTTTGATCTCATTTTTTTATTATTTTATCTCATTCCTGGATCGGTCTGTTTACAAATAGCTTGCTGTGGAAAGTTACTACATTTTTATTAGTTTTATTTAATATTTTGTGCTTTTTAATAGTTATTACATAAGTTGTGTGTTTGTGTGTTGTTTTTGTTTATTTTATCTAAATATATAAAATTGTAGCTTTACTGATTGACTAGCTAACTGACTTACAATCAAGGTACAACCTTTACCATAAATAATTCTAGAAACTTAAAATATTTATATTTCCTTTTAATAATAATTAGAAGTTCAAAAGAATTTCCGATCTGTTAGTAACAGACCTCTAATTATTATTAAAAGGAAATATAAATATTTTAAGTTTCTAGCTAGTTGGAGCTGATTTCGATGTGACTGGGCAAAAAAAAGCGGGAATCGAACACGCGACTGCTTGGTCCACCGCGACGCCGATCTCAGCTCCAACTTATTATCAAAACCCTACACTTATAAAAACGTGTTGCAGACAATAATTCACCGAATCATAAATTTTACAGTCCTCTTCCACAGAACCATGAACAACGTGGCTAAGTAAAATCTTATGTTTGTTTTTTGATAGGACTGTGTAACTGCGTGTGCCTTTTCTCTCAAATACGCCTTTTTTCTTGGCATATACGCCTTTTTTTCTTACAACGTTTATTTGGGATACAATAAAAGAGGTGGCCTGTTTAAATCAAGATATTGTTTCAAGGAAATTGAGATGTTGGATTACAACGCAAGCAACGTGTAGGTATCTAGATAACATTTTTGAGTTGACTTATTTTAGATTGTATTCGAATAAAGATGAATTGCCCATTAGGGCATAGATATTATTATATTGTTTCTTACTTGATTTGTTGGTAAATAGGTATGTATCGTATGTCTGACTAACTTAATAATAAATTGTCTTCAAATATTTTAAAACATAAGTCAATATTTTTTTTGTAATAAATCAAAAGGATAATTTTTAATGGTCGTATACTGTTTTATGTTCGTTTATTGAGCTCGGTCAAAAATGTTGCTGTGATTTGTACATTTCTCACGATAAGTTAAAATAGCAGATGTAACTACTTTAAACCTATTTTATTATCTGAACCATTATAACAAAACTCCAAAGTATCCAACAGAGTTTTTGTCACACACAAAAAAACGACATCAAAGCTTAAATCTAACATAACCTACAATTACGTCCTTATGGCTACGAAAATGGCTGACGCATTTACGATCTTTTACACTGATTATACATTTAGACAACAAATTACTTTACTAATGAAAACCACACTGAAAAAAAGAGTACGAACTATAATCATGAGATTATGGGAGCTGTTGTTAGATTATAAAACCATTATAAATGCATTTTCCCCTTACCAGATGCGGCGCTATAGGGTTAAATGGCTATTCTATTTTCTACTTGTTCTTTGTGTTTTATAGTGGTTCAAATTCAGTGGTGGTTTACGCCTATCTTTTTAAAGGGTATTTTTGTAATGCTTTGAAAACGAGTTGCATTTAATACCTCATTTACTTCTGTTTATACAAATATTTTTTGAATGTGATATAAAATAGAGCAAGTGAAAATCCGTTAGCATCTTATTGTTAAATTGACACAAAGAATCAATGTAGTTTTGTCCAGAACTGTACAACATTTTATTTACATCATTGTAAAATTGTATCAAATAAAAGTGAGCTGTTTGCGCAACTCTGGCGCTAGACGTTCGTTACCTTTGACATATACTATAGTACTGCCAATAGATCTTGGCTGTCGTGAAGTTGGCCGTTTTCATGATCAATCAAGCTTTTTCGAACAAAATCTGTCTTTGCGCATCACAAACGGCTAACTTCACGATGGCCGAAATCCGTTTGCCGGTACTACATCGGAGTAATTGCCGGCATGCCCATTGCCCATGCACTTTGCCGCCGGAAAGCCAGCACCGGCTAGCCAGGACGTATAAAAAGGCGCTTACTGTTATAAGAAACGACAAAGCAAGCTACAAGACGGAAATTATTATTAAAATTTGGTGTGCCATTTCTTAAAATTATTCACAATAACCACATCTCGTATTCGCATACCGCGACGGCAAGCACCGCATAAATTATCAAATACCATCGTCTGTGGACAATCGTTCATTGAGGTACTTATTTATTTTAAATACAATCATCAGGGGGGCCGCCCGCCGGCTGCCCATGGCTCTGTCGCAGGCCCCCAACCTCGTACCGCTTTCGGCCCCTTTTAATCAACTGTCATATAGTACTATACGATTACCATACCAATTTTCACTCAACACAAACTGTATCCTTAAAAGCTTTAGAATAAAGTTAATAATTCAATAAATTTGAGGAAAGTTGAAGTAGACGCCATAGTTTGATTGTGACTATAAGGGATCTAGGGCAGGGTTAGATGATATTCGGGTTGGGCGATGAGTTAAATAGTTTTATAGGTATTGACTTTGTAATTATCTTGAATGTTTGAGCAAAGTAAGCAATTTGTTATACTTTATAAGTAATAGGTACTCGCTTTATTATTTTACTTAGGTTCTGTTTTGAAATATTTATTTATTTATTTATTTTTAGTAATAAAAATGTGCGTGCATTAAAAACTTTTTAGAAAAAGACATTAAAGTCATAAAGACGTATACGTTTATTTTTGGGGTACTTTGATGATGATGATCTTTGATGTAGGAAAATTAAACGATGTGAGACAAAGAAAGAAAATAAAGTAAAATTAGCCTTTAGACATTCTATACGTCCGATTATTTTTTCCTATAGCAAAAAGCAGGTAATGAAAACGATGACTAATTTATCAAAAAATAAAAGCCTTGCATCTACCACATTAATACAATGACCCACAATATGTGGTAACCATCACAATATTATATTCATACATATGAACAGGACGTCAAGCGAGCCGCGTTGATATGACGAATTTGTTATGGTCCGAAATAACTTAGATACACACGGTCACACAAGATTGAAAACATTTCGACGAACTTGAGGCTGCGTTTTCGACGACAACGAGCAGAGACAGCAGATTATTCGCGTGGTACTACCCAGCAGAGCCACCACGTTAGAATCCAATCATTTATATCTTAAAAGAATGTACGTTACATACATAGTGTACGTATGCCGTTTATTACTGCACGTTCGTCAGGTACTGATCAAATCGATTTCGCTAGAAGTAAGCATGCTTCCCAGCAGGACCACCTGAAATTATGTATTTTGGAAAGATAAACGCTTTGATGGTGGATTTCCTACAAGTCATACCCAATCGATCACGCCATTTTGTTAATTGTTGTTTGTTAATTATGTATGTTTTTCTTTACAATAAACCGAGTTTTTTATAGTTTTTATTGTCTAATATGATTATATTAGGTACAAGCATTTTTATTATTTTGTAGAAGCAATTATTATTGTATGACGCCAGCAGCAGCTGCAATGGTAAAATTTGTTTAAATAAATAATCAAACTAGTAAGTAAGTTTGTATGAGCCAGTAGCTAACTCTGGTGACAGAACTTTTAGGCCGCCCGAAGGCCTCTATTATGGCCTACCAAGTTAGTAAATGTGGTTTATTTGTTAATTTGTATAAAACAAAAAGAAACATGTTTTGCAATGTAATGCCTTTTTAGTTAAGGTTTTCTTCAATTTTATTATTAAATAACAATATTTTAAAACTCGCAAGAACAGGTAAAACTATATCAATTAATTGTGCTATTCAATCAACAGCAAATTTGCGACGCACAACCAACATATCGGTCAATCGGCTCACCACTCTTCACGTCCGTGTGTTCTATCCATTTTTCTACACGTCCTAAACGGTCCATAAGTAAGGTATTGTGGCTCGAATGTTAACAATAGCCACCATTATGGACGAGCATCGATACCCTTTCTTTGACGGTACTTAATTGTGTGATGAAGTGTGGTTACGACATTTTTTACTCGTATTTAGTACTGAGTGTGGCGCGGCAAAAAATATGCGGTGTATGGGAAAAGATTGATATTATTATGCCTCTACGGTTTTGCGTTAGATATTTAGTTTTTAGTTACATAAGTATTATTTACTTATCTAAAATTATTTACTCGATCTCTTCAGCATGAGAGCCTTCTTCTTTTATTTTGATGGCTTCTGTGGCTGTGTTTGCCACAATTTTGGCAATTTCAATGTTGACAAAAAGTAGCCTTCAATTGTTCTCACGTCTATTGGCTCTCAAGCGAGAGTGATCATTTACGTGATCGAATGGTTTGTAATAATTACCTAATTGTTTTTAGAACAAGACGTTTGGTATTTTTTTAGGATAAATCAACTTTTGCCTGCTATCACTGAATCGTGTTAATACAAGTTTTTTTTAATAAGAGTTCTTAATCGATTCGTGCAACTTATAGTTAGTAGGTACCTGTAGGTAGATGCTAACGTTATTATTACCATAATACATGTGGAGAAGTAACGTAAGCTGCTTGCATTGAACACATTTTTTGAGGGTGCTTTCACCAACTAAATAAAAGCCCGATTTAAATCCTAAACCAAGCAACTAGCATCACATATTCAAAATTAAGGTTTATTAAAAATACTTAATGAAAAGTGCTCATTAAAGTTCTGTGGTAGCTTTAGATTAATTTAAAAGTATAATTGAATTGAGCAGTTCAATTATAATCGTATCAATATTCATGAGGTGCTCAACATCAAGTAATGCATCGTTCATTCTTGCATCAATTCACAAATTAGTCTCAACCTTAGAATAACACGGAGAAACGAAGCACGCGCACACCAGTTGTGATCATTTTAGTGAGACGACTTTGTCTCACTTGGTCAAGCGGCTCGCCATTCATGAAGTCATCGTGTTAACCCAATACCAAATAGTGCGCACGTCTCTCACTCACAATTATAATTTAAAAATGATGTATTGTGTGGTAAAAGGCTACTGTAACACCACATTAAATAATCATTAATCACGTATAATACATAAGCCGCTCACTCAAACATCTATTGTTTTACTCATCTATTGTTTTGTGAACACACTTTTGAAAATAATCTTGAATGAAACTATCATTCTACGTATGGCATTCTATGGTCTCAACGATAAACCAGCACTTACACATCTTCATCTAAAAGTCTTTATTGCGATGTACTAAGGTAGGTTTCCGCAAGTAATGTAGAAAGTTGAGTACCACCCGCCAAGTCGATAAGTTGATTTCATTAAGAATAAGGCGTACCAATTCATTGAATGTTCTTGATAAGTAAATGAGTTTTTTTTTGCCGTTGAGTGGAATGAACACAATATCTTCTTCATCTCTTTTCATGACTAGTCATTAATAGCCGTCATCACAACGTAAGCACGTCTTCGGCACGACGATGGCTAAATAAACGCGCCCCGGCAGTTGATTGACATGTTTTATTACGTCATGCAAACGCGTAGACCACGAAAGTTGCGCATGCAACGTTTAGAGGTAAGCGCGTTGAAGGCTGCTTGTAATCATGGTGTCTGTGAGTTGACCACTCAGAACTCGTTCACGCGAGCGTAAATTATCCGTCGCGGTAAAAGCGTTGGTGGACTCTCGATTTGAGAGCGTTATCCAGCTCTCTCGTCCAACGCATAACGCTGAAAATAGAGCACTGCGCGATAAAAATACGTCACGTTTTAAAAACGTTGACGCGCGAACAGCTACTTGGAAATTGGATTCTATTTGAGTGGATTTTGAACGCGCGGTAAAAACGCTCGTGCAAACGAGGCCTGCTGGACAAACACTTTGAAACGTTTGACTTTTGCCAGGGAATTAATTAAATAAACATTTAAAAAAACATAAAGATACTTGCTGTTGTAGCCATCAGGTTTAAGGCGATGTCTTGTTAATTTTATTAATAATCTTTAATTGACAATATATCGACTCCATATTTTGTTAAAATTAAAACATACCTGCCTGTTACTGTACATATCTACTCGTAAATAAATAAGATCATTGTATAATTGATAGATTCAGGCGTTACTATGCGAAAATCCATTACAAGATAAAAAAAAACATTGTGTTACTGGCTGACTCATGCTCAGCAAAAACGGTAAGTCCGAATTTCAGTGTGCGTATTTTAATGTGTAAGCAAGCAGACGATAATTTCCGGAATTAATCCTCTTGAGGACAAATAAAAAGTTTGCATAAAAAAATAGAACACGAACAAAGTTGCGGGATGTTCTACTAGTCATACATATGCATACACAAATTTATTATAAGTTACAAACAAACAACGGTATATAAAACACTAAATTAATTCACTAGTACAAAAAACAAATAACATTGACCCAAAATTAATTGAATTTTCGTTCCAAACGTTCGTTCGGGATAGAGTAAAGTGCTTAACATGTGTCTCTTGAAAATAAAATAAAACTTAAATAACATACCGTAAATAATGTTTTTTAATAATAATATACTTATTTATAAGAAGCTTCTCAACGTGGTGCTGATTAGATTTTAAATAAACTAAAAAGGTGAACTAATTTCATGTGGAATTAAAATTGGATGTATTAATGTCCACAAATCTGTTATTTTATTGTACGCGGCTGTTGAGGAAGCCTCCAACTGGTGGATGGCTTTATGCAAGAACAATATTGAAGCACAATTTAATGATCATTAACTACAGTTGTATAGTTCTCACAACGGATCTCGGCCGTCGTGAAATTAGCCGTTTCGATGCGCAATGGAGCTTTTCAAACTAAATTGTCTTTGCGCATCACAAACGGCTAACTTCACGGAAGCCTAGATCCGCTGTGCGAACTATACTTGTCTTCACTTGTAGGAGATAAGATACTAGAGTATGTTGGTTATTTTGGTTTTTATAGAGTTAACCATCACACTAGGAGAGTACTAAAGATTATAATATCCCAAAAATTATTTTGCCTATAATATAATAACTTCATCCTGTATTGTATTTAGATTTTTTTTTCTTTGGGCTTGCACGTTAAAACTTTGTATTTTATTATTTATTCTTTATTTAGATTTGAAAATAAATTTTATATTCTAGTGTCTAAAATCAAAATATAAAGCTTTTATTCAAATAATATGTAATGAAATCGGCTTATATTTATTGTAAATATAATTTGCATTTTACTGCATAAACCCATCCTAATGACAGTAACCATACTTTTTGGGAGCGTGTCCCATTAAACGCAATTTGATGGGACTGCTAATTACAATGTTGTTTATTGTTTAAATATACAGTTCTTTACTTAATTTAAACAAAATTGGTTTACGCTTGGATAAACTTAATGTATTAAAGTTCTTAATAAATTTATTATTTGGTACGTTAGTTTAATTTATGTAAAGTTTAAACATCTTTATTTACAGACCAAGAAAATAATAGCACTCGCTGTATTGACTGTGCGTTGATTTATCAGTCTATCATACATAACATAACGCAATGATTTTATAAAGTTATGAAATATGTAATCTAGAATTTTTTAGACAATTTATGTTTAAACTTCACTCATGATATAGTTCAATTCAATTTGGCACCACACTTGAGCTTCATGATAAAGATGAATCAACAAAAGAAGCTAGAACCCAGCCGAGTTTAGTTTGTTGTGTGAAGATGTTTCTAAGTGATCCTTATGATTTTACTGAATCAAACTAAGTATTTTGAATCATAATATCAGCTTGATCCATGAGGTAGTTTTTTTATCTATAATAATATTATAAAGAAGAAACAAAAAAAAAGTAAAATTTGTATTTTTGTATATTTGTTTGTTACGAATAACTCAAAAAATACTCGTCCGATTTCAAAAATTATTTCACATTAGAATTCTACCCTTGAGTAACTTATGCTATATTATAAAATATAGCATCCTAAATAGTCTTATTCAATAGTCCATCCGTGCAAAGCGGGGGGGGGACGAACCGCTAGTAATACCTAAATCTAAATATAATGTTGTGTAAAACACAATAATATTAACATAAAATATTACATAAGAAGAACAAGCGTTAGTTATAACGGTCAGACAATGTTTACAACAACAAGTTAAAAGTGAAAATTAAAGGTCTACTTACGTTTGTTGCAAGTTTAACTGCATTCACTTTCATGATTACCTCTTCATCGGCAGCCTAGTGTTCCCAATGTAGTAAGTAAGTTCGTATGAGTCAGTGGCCGACTCTGGTGACAGAGTGTCACTGGCCTACTTTCAAGTGAGAGTAGTAAATTAGACATTTATTATTATTTATTAATAGATTTTGATTTGATTGATTGAGATAAAAGTTCGAAAGACATGACTTTCGAACTTTTAATTTATTTTTTGTCAGCAAGTGACAAGTCAATCAAGGCGCCACCTGATGTGAAGCACCACGCCTGACTATTACAGATGCAGTGCCACCCAAAGCTTAAAGTTTTTAAGTTTTTGCGTGGCACTGCACTGCGCTTATCACCCCGAGACATTTTTGATAAGTCTCTTTCGCCCAGTAATTTCACTTGCTACAGTGCCCTTCAAACCTAAATCAGTAATGCTTGCACACTGCTGCTTGGAGGTAGAATATCTGACACTGCGGTGGTACCCAGCAAGACGGAGTCTTGCTGAAGAGTCCTACCACCAGGTTTTTGAATGAAAAAATTAATACCTAAATGAAAAATAAAAACGGGTTGTGTGTGTGTTGCATTTGTTTTGTTAGATGTATGTTAAACGCTAAACGAATCGAAATGCAAAACTCCAGTACGTAATAATAATAATAAGGTGGTACTCAATATTACCTTTAGTCCGAACAAAGCTTTAATTGCGCCTCTACCATTCCTGTAAATATATTAAATCAAGGTAAAACCACTCCGTTATTTTTTGCTTATAAAGTCATTATCGACGCAACACACCGTCTCCTTAGTTATCTTAACTGCCAATAGGCCGCAATAAAAGGATAAGGCCGAGTAAAGGTTCAATAAAATTAGGACATTTTAATTATGTGCCCCTATTTTGTCGGTCCATACGTTAATTACCTTCAATTGACGGTGGTCTAATTCTTTTTAAATGAAGCTGTTAATTAAGAAGGTACTTCGGATGCTATTGGCCCAATAAAGGTATAAAACTTGACTGCCTACTTGATCCTTTTCAGGGCGCAGTGTAGAGCTGGTTTTTGCCGAAAATTATGCCCGAATTTCGGCATTTCTACTATTGACTCTTTGGATTGCAATACTCAAACTGAAACGAAGAACAATCAATCTTTACTAAAAGTTTTTCAGATTTAACTCTCAATAATCTAACTGATAATGTATTTGGAATGTTATATTATTGACATAACATTTGTCTCACAGTAACTTCTCACTTCTCAAACTAACGGTCGCCCCGTGCAATCAAAATCGTCTTTTGTTTTTCGGCAAAGTATTCGGTAAAGTTTCACTAAACCCGAAAGCGAGGATATTGCAATGCATATCTACAATTCGGTACAAAAACAGACATAAATAGCTAGAACACTCTAATTGATTTGCAATAAACGGAACGCTTTTTGCTTCGAAACGAGTTTGCGTTCAAGTTTATAACTCATTATTACTTAATTATAACGTCCTGGAAGTTATACAACTATGTCTAAACCAATAATAATAGTGTGACCACATCATTCATAATGATCTGACTAACCTGATAAATATAACTAACTTGGCAGTGTATAGGTAGAAATAATGTTAAAAAAAAAACAGTTTACCGGTACAATCTAACGAAGATGATTTTGCATGCTGCGGTATCCTTTAATTAGGGGAACACTTAGATTTAAGTCCTTTGTTTTTTATTTACTGTATTTTTATGTGTTTTCTCTGTTGGATACCCTTTATTAAATAAATAAATAAATAAATAAATAAATAAATAAATAAATAAATAAATAAATAAATAAATAAATAAATAAATAAATAAATAAATAAATAAATAAATAAATAAATAAATAAATAAAAGATTAAAACTAAAACAATTTCGCACAGGTACTGTTCGTAGTATTTTGTATTTGTATATTTCATTCATTGGCAGTACTGTGATATTTTTTTATTTACGCTCATTCAGTCTACATATTTGTCAACCTCAGCATCTTTTTAAGAACGTAACAACTTCCCGGAAACCACGCTCAGACCAATAAGTCAATTACGATAAGCCGTGTTTGACGAACAGACCGACAGACATGCAAGCGCCTAAACCTGCGACTAACAAACACCGCTGTTTGAACTCAAACAGGTGATAAGGCAAAATAATAGTGCTTATTTACAAAAGTTTCACTTTGACGTCACAAAACCTAACTCTTATTACACATAATAACAGTCACTAAAACGAAAATGTATTGTTTTTTTAAATATTTTAATTTGAAATGCAATGTATGAAGTTTGAGAAAAAAACCATTATCTTCTGGCTGCTTTTTAATGACAAAGAAACGAAAAATTATTTCGACTAAAGCTCAGTTCTAGTACTCGGTCTAACGCATTTTGGTATGACTGGCATGCTTTTGTTTTAACAGGAAAGGAATAACGATCCCAACCTTCATAACTTTAGAGTTCATTTTACATCAAACACAAATAGAAAGTGACCAAGACCAGCAACTGTTTGAACTCAAACATGTGATAAGATAAACCTCAGTTAACGCCGACACAATGCATGGTGGTAAATATTTGTAGTGTGAATACCTTTTGGTGTGAGCGCGTGCTGTGATGGTTGATCTGTCACACTGTAGTGATTGACCATGTGAGCGAAGAGAGCGGAGCGCTGCTTCAAGTCTGGCTTTGCTTTAGTCTGTCAGTTTGGTGGTACATCTCAACAGGTCGTGTTTTATTGGTTGTAGATTTTTGAAACTTGGACCAGTTTTACGATTTTGTAGATTTTTTGTCCTGAGAGTTTTTTATAATGGAGGGATAGGTAGTACTTCTTCCAAAAAAGGGGGTGAAATGGGGGCTGCCGAATATCTCCGCCTTATTAATTCCGATTTCTTGATATCTTCGATGTTTCTTATTTTATTTGTTGGTTTCATAAAAAAATGGTAAAAATCGGATCTTTGGTGTGATGAGCGGAATATATCTTCAAATGCAATAAATAGCTGTTTGCAGAATTACTAAACATTTTCGAGGTTCAGTATTTGAAAAATAAAAAAAGAAACCCATGTTGGATCACTTTGTTGTCTGTCTGTCTGTCGGTCAGTTTGTCTGTTTACCAAGCGTACTGCCCACCTAATTGTAAGTCTACCGTATCCTATGGACGCTTGCAATATTAAAGGTATCACTCGGTCATTGCAATTATGAGACGTAGATTAAATGTCTCATGTGCTAGTAATTTCACCGGTAACCATACCTTCGAACCGGAACACAGCAATACAATATTTACATTATTATTACAGGTTGAGCTATCTATAGATCGTTTGTCTTTAGATGGCTCAACTGTTTCCATATGTAAATTATAACTATCACTGCATAGTATAAAACAAAGTCACTTCTCTCTGTCTGTTCCTATGTATGCTTAGATCTTGAAAACTACGCAACGGATTTTGATGCTTTTTTTTTTAATAGATAGAATGATTCAAGAGGAAGGTTTACACATAGCTTAAGCACCCGTGCAAAACCGGAGCAGGTCGCTAGTGTGAACTAAAAGTGTTTTTATCATCTCTTACTTTGTATTTGTAATGAAAAACAGATGCGGAAAAAGTTGTCGTAAATCGTTTCTTGGTGTTTCTCGAATGAGCAAATTGACATATTTTGTCATATTAATACCAGAACTGTTATCCTATGTTTATTACATTTCGGTGTAACATATAGCCACATAATGCACGACCACAGTTAAGATTGTAACGGATGTCAATGATAATAGGCAGAATAATTTCATACAACAAACATGTGATTAAAAAAAAAAAATACAGACGTACAGACTGACTGGCAAAACTAAAAATTTTAAAGAAAACTGGAAATTTCAGGGTGTGTTTTTATAGGTAAGTCATCATCATGACAGCCTTCTAACGTCCCCACTGTTGGGACACTCACTGGCCTACTCTCGGGCGAGAGTAATTGGGTCTTAATACACCACACAGGCCCAATTCAGATTGGTGGATGTTATTATGTCTTTCGAAGTTTTAGTTCTTGGACATGTCGGTTTGCTCACGATGTTTTCCTTCACCGTATAAGAGCACTGGCATTGCGCACATAAATTTTTGAACAAAAAAAATCATTGGTGTACGACCGGGTTTGAACACCCGGGTTTTAGATGATGCCACTGTTTTCCTTAGCTTGACGAAATTTAAACAGTGCAATTTCTGTTTCAAGAATAGTTGCCATTTCCTTGAATTTTTTTAAGTATTGAGTTTATTGCACTTTAACTGACTGATTAAATTGGATCTAACCTAAAGAAGGTGAGTATTGATGCAAGCAAAATTAAGGTTTACTACTTTTGTTTTATGATTCAATATCGTTATACGAGCTGTAGTTTTAAAAGGCGACATTTGAATGAGATTTCTCTACGTCAGCAGTCACTATTATTTCATCTGTGCTTCAATTGTTCGTTACGTCTTTCAAGATTGCGCCTGCACATCTATCCGGGACGACCAATCAGAAACGAGATCGAAAGTCGATAGGCGGAGCTCACTCATCCCCTCCCAACGCCCACCAAACGACTTTGTTTCAAGTATTGGGTTACATAAATAGAGTTCGGTTTGTAACATTGTTTTTTTCAATTCTTTTTATCAGGATTTTATTGAAATTGGAAATCTCGGGATAAGATTTCAAGCGGTAATAAATTTGTGGTTAGAAATGTTTAAAGATCAGTATGGTTTTAAACGTGTTTGCGTAAAACATTGTACTCTACCTACCTAATAAAATTTTCACCATTATTCTTGGGCTTCTAACAAAAAAAAATGTTTGACCCAAAATAAAAAAAAGTATGTTGTAAGTGCATAATTACATAGGTACCAAGCAGGTATAATATGAAACAGTTGAGCCATCTATACACTGTTCTTCAGACTAATTTGGTATTAATTTATTTATCAATTGGCTTAAAATTAGAATTTTCAAGCTTTAAAATTTTCATCTCCAATCTTAGTAAAGACGCCCTTATTCCACTAACTAATATACATCAATTGTATCAGCTAATTGATTCGTAAGATGCATTGTTATCCCACAGCTGGGCAAACTTTACTGCCATTAAAAAGTTATCGATCCAATAAAACCAGCCGCAATCATACGCATACATTATAAGTCCAAAGTCGTCGTGTGCGGCCGGTATCGACTATCACGATGGCGCCCGTTACCGTCACTGCGACACGATAGGTGCATAGGCAACTGCCAAAGATAAGGAAAGAACAGACAGGGCTTTCTGAAACATATATATTTGCCTACGATGTCATTGAAATTTTTTTATACAAATCAAAGTTAGTAGGAAAGCCAGAACTAAATAAAAGAGGAATTCGGATAGCATAAATAAAAAAGTTTTAACAATAAAAAATGTATTTCTTTTATCTCGTTAGGTATAGCAAGTTACATAATTATATAGCTTATTTTATCAAGCAGCATAAAATATTTTTTTTTCAAAACACATTCAGTCATAGTTTAGTCATAGGATATATAGAAACAAGAAGCTTTTAACATAAACATATTTTTAGTAATGTTATTATTTAATGAATTCGTTGCACTCAATCTTACAAATCTAAAACTATCCATAAAAAACATAGGAACATGAATGCTGAAAAATATATGTCATTGTTCTCTTTCGTTTCACGGCTAAACCTTACAACCAATTTTGATGAAATTCGGTATGAACTTAACTTAAACTCTAAAGAAGGATAAAGGTAACAAAGGAGATACTATGTGATCAGCAGCAGGCGCAGGTCCGCTTGCGACGCAGAGGTTGCGCGTTCGATTCCCGCCTCGGGACAAATGTTAGTACGATCTACAAATATTTGTTCCGGGTGTTCTGGGTATTTTCTATATATAATAAAAAAATATCTATCCATGTATAGTTGTATTGTATTAAATATATATCAGTCATCTAGTACCCATAATACAGCTCTGTTTAACAGCAGCTTTCCTTGGGGCTAGATGATGATAATATTATTTATTATTAATATTATTAAAGGATGCAGAGTCGCAGAACAGAACAGCAACGTTTACATATACAAACTATGCGTGTGATGATTGCGTCGTGTTTGCTTCATACATTTTATTGAGAGTGTCCGGGATGTGGCAGAGTCTCCACTCTTACCAGTGATATGATATCGCAAAACGACCTCAGACTTATCTTAGCAAACTCATCTGTGCGCACATACAGCACTTAGCTGTAAGCCTTTAGTACCAAAGCTCGAACACCAATGGTAATCACAATTGTCACCGTCAATTCGCGCAGTTGTGATAAGATGACACAAACCGTAGTTTCACTGTGAAATACCTAAATGAAATTACATTTAAATAGTTGCCCACTCACTTTACTGGATATTAAAGTTTATAAATATTAGTAATATCGCAGTAATGCAGTTTTGATGTAATTATGCACTACTGTCTGCGTTTGCGCAGCGGGGCAGCATGTAAATAGGTTTCTTTTGCTGCGCGTCGGGGGAAATGGCGTCAGCGTAAAATGCAGAGACAGGAAATGTATGGCCTGGGAATAATTAACTACTAAATCTAGTCACAATATTGCGGGATTTTAAAAGTGGTTTTGTTGTATGTTACCTACTTAAGTTTTAAGGCTCTACTATATTTCTGGCAGCATAAATTTATTGCAGCAAATACTACTATGCAACGTTTTGTTTTAGTAAAGTGCTATTTCACAATCTTTAAGTTAGCGTCAAGTATGTTAATTGCCGGTTTCAGTTTTTAAAAAGAGTTTCAAAGTAGTATATTGTAAGTAATTACAACATAATGCAAATATTTGCCGAACTTATAATAAGTCATTTTTTTATAAGGTTGTCAGAAGACACTTTTGGCAAATATATCTCTGCGCTACTTCTTTTTTCAATCACTCATTTATTTTATCTTTTAAAAAAGTTACTTGAAAATGAATAATACCTTGATTAGCACTCAGTTGAAAACGTTCAAAGAGTATAAAGGTACACCTATTATTGTCCACACAAAAGTATTATTACATCAACAACATGAAGACAAACAGTCCAAGCGTAACCGTGCTTAAAAATACGAAACAGCCGGGACGCACGTTCAAGCTCATTGTCAAAACACCTCATACAATTTCACAGCCGAACAAAAATACAACCAAAAAAAACCCGTACTGTGTGTGGTCGACGCACTCAAGTTAAAAGCAAATATTTCTCAAACACCTCTCAAGCACAAGCCTTTGTCCCCGTAATTTCAGTGTCGATGACAATACCTTAAAAAAAGAAAGGTTTTACTTTGTTTAACTCCGCGGGATTCTCAATAGCTATGTAATTTGCAGATAATTCGAGGCTATAAAACTTTCTTAGGTTCTATTATGTTGTCAGAGTGGTGCGTCTGTTAATTGATCTTTGATGTTTGTTTTAATTGGAAGTGACTGAGATGAGACTTATTATGTGCAGTGGTTTTAGATGATTAGAGCGAACAATTACTTGACGCCATCAATTTATTAAAACGTTTAAAAAAACATTTTTTTTAGCATAGCATTTTAAGATTTTAGGTTATGTTACTAAACTTGCAAGTTGGCAACGTTGGTTTTCAAGATAAACAATCCAATTATTATTTAATTTTGGTTATAAAAACATTGACAAAACGTAGGTATATTTTGTAAGTGGACATAAAAAACGATAGATTTAAAACACTCAGTAAAACGGTTTAAACATTTAAATTAGAATACGAATCGGCACAATAAATATCGTCTCAGAAACCAAACACTCGAGCGCACACCACATTTGTTAACTTTTTAACACATCATCCAGTTCCAAATTCCACATGAGACATGTGGCCCATTATCATCGTGTTTTGTTACGAAAAGAGCTCTATGTCATTTTGATAAACTCTTATGAAGTCTTTGTGTAGGATTGAATCGATAGTCCTTTTATTCGGTCCTTCGTGTGAATTGATGCACTCCATCGAATTCTCAGTTGAATTGGGGCGATTTTTCAAGCTCAGTAGTCTTTTGTTGGAAATAGATAGTTTAGTCCCGCTTTTTACTATAACCTTTGCTTAATTATCACCAGATTGCCAGACATTGAGCTTTTGTGATTTAACCTTTTATTCAACATCAAGCCGCCAATATTGTTTTCAACATTTAATATTTATTAAGTAGAGATAGGAAAGTAAAAGACCAAAAGAGAGATGGATAGATGAGATAAAAGAAACAGCTGGCGAAGAATGGATGAAAAAGGCAGCAAATAGAGTCAGCTGGAGCAAATTGGAGGAGGTCTTTACTCGTTAAGAGATCCTTATAACTTTAAAATTCAGAAATCGACATATTTTATTTTAAATCATTTTTTTGCATGAATTATCTTATTAAGTTTATATAACAAATGTATTGTAAAACTAAGTTATGAAGGAAATAAATGAGGCTTTACTATTATTATTATTGTAGAGTTAGGAAAGTAAAGGAAGAAATCGCTTCTAAGCGATAAGAACGCCCATGTAGAGACCTATTTTTATAAAAAATTTATGTTTGGGATGTTGCCTATATTAAAGTATTTTGATTCATTCATTCATAAGTTTTATAAAACCTACACTAGAGTTTCCTGTATTCTATCAAAATCTACGAGTAGCTATAGAACCACATACCCATACACGGATGATATTATGTGCCATATAAAGATTTGTCCCGTAGCGAGAATTGAACCCGCCACCTCTTGCTTCTCAACCGGAATACTGACTGGATATTATGAAAATATTATAATAATACCTTAATCACAAAAATTTGTCTGCTGTGCTGGCAAGTTACTTATGTAGGTATTTTTAACCAACTTCAAAGAAAGAGATCAATTCGACTGTAGGGTTTTTGTTGTATGTTTGTTACGCGATTTCACCGCAAATTATAAATTTATTTTTAATGATTATTTTTGTGTTTGTTAGGTAATCATTCAAAGGTCTCATATAAATAGACCATACACCTACATAGACCTGTAAATATCTTTATCAATAGATGCTTATCACTTATGTCTTATGACTTAAATTTTATCGAAATTGGTTAGCACCTACTTTTTGAATAAATCATAAAGAAAACATGTCAATAACTACATCCCCTCGTATCACCACAATTTATTACATTGAAGTCGGTTTTTGTCTTTATTTTCTAAAGTGGTTACTACTAGTAGAACATTATTTGATTAATGTTCTACTATAGTAACCATAAGGAGAGCACTGGTGGTCTAGTGGTAGTGAGCCTTCCGATCCTAAGGTCGTGGGTTCAAACCCGGTCGTGAACCAATAGGTTTTTCTGTTCGAAAAAGGTATGTGCGCAATGCCATTGCTCTCATACGGTGAAGGAAAACATCGTGAGGAAACGGCGTGTCCAAGAACTAAAAATTCGAAAGACATGTGCCATCCACCAATCCTCATTGGGGTGGTGGATTAAGACCTAATCACTCTCGCCCGAGAGTAGACTAGTGTCCCAACAGTGGGAGCATTAGAAGGTTGCCATGATGACATCAGTTACCGTGGATTCTTTCACTAACATCAAGTTGTATCAAGTACGCTAATTGCAGGTTAGCCAGTCGGCCGCGTGGCCGAAGGATGACTGACAGACAGTGTGCGTTATAGCTGCTGGCCTGTAATTAGCCTATTTAACACTTGGTCAAAGACCGTGAAATATGCCTTTAGTAAGTAAAAAGTATTTTTGCACATAATTTAGGTTGGCTTGCATCAACATATTTTAGCTGTTATTAGCTTGCTAATTATAATTTTAGGGAGTGGTGAAATCGTAAAAATGATGAATATGATATATTTTATTCACGTTACTGTAATAATCAGAGTTACCGCTTTATTGCCATACATTTTTATTATTTCTTGTGTAATGGATTACAGTGTAATAGGAAAACCACCCTTATCCTTGTCCACGTTGCGTTTTGATAGAACTTCATTTTTTGGTGGGTTCTTTAAGAATCAAAATACAGAAATTACATTCCTTTTGCACCAATACATACTTACGGTTGTTGTTGGTAGATTTTTTAATTGGTAATTGATAGATTCAGGCGTTACTTTGCGGAAATCCATTACAAGATAAAAAACAGACGAAAAATCTCTAGTACTATTCCGACGGAGCAACACGTCTGCCGGAGAACAAGTCGATGGTCCTGAAGATGTCCCGTGGAGGGATGAAACACGTGTCGATATTTTTCTTTTGAGGTTAACTGTGGTAACTGTGTGACCTCATCAGTTAAAAGGTTACGCGGAATAGTACTAGAGATTTTTCGTCTGTTTTTTATTTTTTTATTGGTGTTAAAAAAAAAAGAAATTTTCAAAATAATAAAATTATTTTAATTACAGTTATTACTTACTACACAACCTGATCGTTAAATCTAAGTTTAGAAGCCATAGGCCTCTAACAAAATAATAAATTGAGGAAGATTCTTAAAATTACATTTATACAGCCTTTACTTACATATAAATAAGACCCATTTCTACGTCTAAATTTTCAAACACAATAAAGATTGTCTTTTGTTTGGTGTCAGCATCTTTTTATTTACACAGCTCTTTATGTAAATAAAAACATGACTCATATTGACATAAAAAAACGTTCCTACAATGTTTTGTTGCGTATGCGTTTATTTAGCGCGTAAAATTGACCTTATGATAATAATTTTATACATTTAAACAATGGACGGAATAATTGCATCATTCTTATTATTTACAACATTAAAAATGAGATCAAATAATATACATGAATTCAGAATAATCTAAGTAATACTTATAATAATCTTCCTAACGTCAAATGCATTTAAAATTAAACTTCCACAACCTTTTATATCGGACCCAAAAACTTTTTTAATGTTTATTAATGTTATAAGTACACATTGTATTACTTGTATAGGTACTTAAAAAAAAATTCTTTCATATTTTATGACACAAACCAAGAATGCAAACGTTGATTACTAAAATAAAATTTCAAATTCGAAAATACGAGGTTATAAATACTTAACCCTATTTTGTGATCTATTAAAGTCTTTTTAAACAGCAGATCAAAAAATAACACTGAAGTAATTTGTTTTATCTTACAACTACAAGGCACCGTATAGAATCAGTCTTTTAAAAACCACTATTTACAAGATCACTAATTTTCGTCTTCCGTATCAATATTATCAATAGGAAAGTTCGGGTTTAGCAAGGGACTCTTTCCATTACTGCCACTAGGAGAGGTATTTACCGAAGATATACCAACTAGGTTATGCGTTAGACTATGACGCCTGAGGTCACAATTTCTTCTAAAAACCTTACCACAAGAAGAGCAGTTATAAGGCTTTATGTCTGTATGTGTTAGTAAATGAGTTTTCAGGTTCGACCTTTGGTTAAAACTTCTACTGCACACCGGACATTTGTGTGGAGACTCTTCCATGTGAAGGATTTTGTGAACGGCTAAGGTCCGAGACTGGCAAAAACCTTTACCGCATTCTAGGCACTTGAATGGCTTCTCCTTGGAGTGAATATACCTGTAAAGAAAAAAAAAATGTAATTCCTTGCTCAGTAGTTCGTTCTTTGGTATGAGTCAGTGGCCAACTCTGGTGACAGAGTTGTAAAAAAAAAAGTAGTAAAAAACCTTTAACAATTCATAAACCCAGTTTTTATTTTATTTCTTTAATTAGATAGAGGCTGGAACTACTAACGGTATGCTGTAACTTTGCCTTATTACTTTTACAGTACTAAAAGGTTGTAAAACACGGCCGGCTGTGCGTACTTTTATTCTGAGACTTATCAGTCTGTTTATAACTTTACTGGATACCACATCCATTGAAATATTGCGTAGGCCTATGCGTAAATGTATTAGGCGAGCATTATCGCTTGGCGGCAGGTGATGGTTTTACTTTCTCGGACGTGTTTCATTATACAGTACTACATCTTTATAAAATATAATAATTAACGAGTAATTTACCACTTGTTTTTGTCATATTATTATAATATGCTGGCTTATGAAAATAGCTTCGAAATGTCAACATAAATGACACGGTTAGTTGTAACTGTTTTAGCAAATAACCGAGCATGTATTTTAGAATGATTTATAGTTGACCCAAAGATTTCAACATCTAAAGATAATCAAAAAATGGACCTCTCAGAAATCTTAGAAACGGCATGAGCTACACTACGAGCGATTCAATCCAAAAAAATAACAAATTGCAAGTAATACATGCAAATAGTTTTGCCACTTCAAGTCTCGGAATGATAAATGCTGAGAACCTCAAATATTGCACAACGTCATTGAAATATTGTTAGGTAGGTACTAGTAGTTATATAATAATAAAATGATGTACTGAGTTTCTCAACTCACAGCGTGTGAATGAATAACAGGGGCGTGTATACTACCACAAAGTCTATTAAGAATAGTTGTAAACCATACCAACGTAACTATGTTCATTTGTACTAATCTTAATAAATTATCGCAAATGGCATCTACAACTCTAGCAACGAAATTACAAGTCTCCATAAAGTAGATGCACAAGTACATAATTTAGCTGAGGATGGTGCGTGGGCCAATAAACACGTCATGTCTTGAGGCGTCGAAACCAATGCATCGACGCTCTCGCGTGTTTCAAACGTCTCGCAAGGAAGCCAACTGAATAGTAAATAATAAATTTAACAAGCATTTCAACATAATCAATTTAAAAAGATGAATAACTCAAGAATGTTGAACACAACGATGATGAAAATAACTTTATTGATAATAGAATAGATATAAAACATTATTCCTAAATGAACAATGTAATTACGATAATAAAAGAATAATATCAGTGGTAACACATCTCAAATTAAAATTAAGCCCAACGTATAATTAACACGAGGGTAACGTGTAATCAATAATAACGCACCACGAAAACCCGGCAATCGAGAATCCAATCCGAGAAATAACCATCGCATCAAATAAACAAACATACACGGAACATAAAAATTACGGCGTTTACAGTAACGTAATACGTGTAATAATCGTTAGGTACGGTGAGATCGGTGACGATAAAAAGCAACTTGATGAATGAAATAATAATTTGGATATTAAAACACGAGATGATGGTGATTAGGGCAACGAAAGCCGCGCGGCGAGGCGCGTCGTGCCGCTCGGACTGGCGCGGGCGCAGCGTTAGGCCTAGATCGCGCGACTCTGATTAATGAACATCGGGATGCGGATCGATGGACTATGAAATTTCAATTGCAATGCCTTTCAAATCTCACGTTCTGACTAATAAAAGGCGACACATATATAACCAAACAAGCAACAAATTAATTTAGATTCATTATCCTTTCAATCTACAAAAAAATAACTAAGAACAGCTTACAACGAAACTTGGTTTTGTACATGGAGGATATATTTTTTGTCGTCCATATTAATCCTCACGTCAGGATCACTCGGTCTCGGTCCGGTATAATGTATCGTGTCAACGGACATCGATTGAACATCGACAGGTCGGCCAGCTCACCCTCCGGCGTCTACAAGAAATTTATTTTATTGCCGCAGAGATACGGTGATTTGGAACGAAATCGCCGAGAGACAGGTGTAAAAAATCCAACACCTTTAGTTATTTTCGGGTGGGGATCTACAGATAAGTAAAAATAGATTGAGAGCTCTTGTAATACCATTATCATATTTATTGTGTTCGAGATCCGTGCTTGGAATTCCAATTGTTGTGAGCAACATCTTTTTTGAGTGCGTTCTGTGTTTTTATTTTAGTGGTAAATATTTTGATATGGAAAAAGATTCAAGGATTTATAAGGAATGCGGAGTCGGTGCAGAAAACAAAATGAGAATCCAAAATTAAAACATCGGGTCTCGTGAGATTAGCGGCGGTTTTGTGAAATAATTTACGAGCGTGACGGACGAGTTGTCGATACCATCTGCTGGCTCCATACTTAACCCTTTTTGTTTTAAAATATATTTTTCTTTACCGCCATTATTCAAAGTTATAATGTTTCGGTTGAAAATAATTTTATTGAGTAAGTATATAAATGAGGATTTCTGAATGTTGCCAAGCACGGTTTTATAATTGACATAAAATGCGATATTATTGAAATACTAGTTTTTACCCATAGATCTGTCGGTGTTATGCTTCCTAAATGAACACATTCTTAGCAACTAATTTATTTTATAAGACTAGGTCAAATTAAAATTACTCATTAGCCTAAACGTAAGGCTAGATTGTAATAAAACTGGTTCCTTAATAAAACAATTGCTGAGAAATAAAGGTTCTTGGATGTCTAGCACAAACTGGAACTGTTGGTAATTTATTCCGCTGGGTTGACTGGGACTACCCCAAACGATGTATAGAATGGCGATTCGATGAACCAATTTAAAGCGGTCGCAAGAAGTCTGTGGATGGTGAAGGTTCAAACTCGGTTGTCATGTCGCTCTTTGGAGGAGGCTTATATCCAGCTATGATGATGATCAAACAATAACTGACACCTTAGATGGAAGAGTAGGTACAAAGAAAACATCTGGATCTTCTTATTAGCAGGTCTCTTGGCATATCTTCATCTAGTAGAACTTAAAACATACAAGTAACATAATCCGTGTAGCTAATATATAGTGCAGTGTTAGTCCGATGCTGTTTATGAAATCACACTAATGTTTGGATGTTTGTCACTCTATAACTCGACAACTTCTGAACCAATTTAGCTGAAATTTAAAACTTAGGCAGATAATGACCAGGAATTGGTATGTCCTACCTATGTGTGTATGTCCTAGAATAGGTATGTACTATTTTCGGGATATAAAGTAGCCCTTATATATACTTTGCATATACTTTTTATCCTGCAAAAAAAGTACGGTTCCCGAGTTTCACGCGAATTAAGTCGCGGGCGACAGCTATTAGATAAAAAATGCTGGCATGACTTCACTTGGCATATTTGCTCAAATGTTTGCGTTATTTCATCAATACAAACAAAGCTTTGTTTAGTACTTTCACAAAGTTGACTTTGTATTGACAAAAACAAGCGACATTTCGAGCAAATATACCAAGGGAGATTCATATTATGACTTTGTGGTAAATTCACAAATTCAAAAGATGTATCTTATGAGAAATCACGTTAAATTTACTTTGGTTGACTGTACCTTGTTAAAATAAACAAAAGAGCCGCGACGTTTTTAAAACGAAGTTTAAAGAAGAAGAACAAAATTAATAATGACAGCTGATTTAGCTATATATCTCTGGAACGAAGATAATGTCTGAGATACTAACGAGTTTTTGGTTAGGTCGTAAAACACTGGAAACTTGTTAGGGAATAACAAATTAAATAGTTAAGATTGTCTTAATCGATTACGGAAGAATTAGTGGTTTCAAAGAGATAAAAATGTCATACACACATTTAACTACTAAAGTTAAGCATATCGTGAAAATGTTACGACTATAATTTGAATTCTGTTGAGTAGAGCAGCTCCTAAAAATATAAAGGAAAAAATGAAGCTACATCATAAAATAGTTTTATTAGTTACCTGTGATCTCTGAGGTGATCTTGCCGTCGGAACGCTTTTCCGCAGATGTCGCACGAATATGGCCTCTCGTCGGTATGCGTCCTTTCGTGAATAAGCAAGTTGTATGACTTTGTGAATTGCCGGTTACAAAACTTGCAAATAAACTGTTTCTTCGTCCTAGGCCCGCTTGTAGTCGTCTTCGTTTTGTTGGATATACTACTGCTAGATGATGAAGAGCTGTTAGTCGATTTGGAAGAGTTTGAGGCGGGAGGTGATAGGGGAGCTTGAGGGCTGCCACTCATTTGTTGTTGATACATCGCATTCATGAGTAAACTCGGGTATCCGTTGTCTAAGTTCTGAGAACTGTAGCCATAACTTTTTGATGTAGATTCCAGATGCTGTTCCAGAGTAAATTCATCTTCGTTATCTAACAACGCCAGGTCTTCTTCCACCTCTTCTGATAAGTCAACATCTTCAGCTGCTAATGTGTCTGATAATGGGTATTCTTCCGGTGTTTTGGGCGAAAATTCTTTAGGATTATCAACAGAGTCAATTTCACTTATTTTCGCACTTGCCGTCGCTATCCTTAGTATGTCTTGCTTAGAAGATGAATTGTTTTCAGGTGAGCCGGTTTGTGTTGTGTTTACAGTTGAAACAGATGTTAGGCGTTGCAAAGTCAAATAAGATTCCAACGCTTGTAAGTTTAGCGCGGCTGCGGCGGCAGAGTTCGATGGCAATAGTGCGGCCTGTTGCAGCGAATTCATCATGGCATTCTGAAGGGATATCACTACACCTTGTAGGGATCTCTGCAACATATTTTCTTGCAGCAACGCGGCAGATGCAATAGACAAGTTGATGTTTGCGGTGGAAGAACTAGGGCTCTTACTTGCTTTGTCTGGGGGCGGCGGTTCGACGAGCAATCCGTTCATCTCGGGCTTGGTGTCTTGTATCTGCAGGTTGTTTTTCAGTTTGATGATGGCGCTTTCCAGGGAGTTGAGTGTTGACTTGCTGGATCGGCTTTGTTCTTGCATGGTTGCACTATGGCATCGGCACGTGTAGGGTCGCGGGGGGAGCGCGTGCGCGTGCGAAGCTGGCTTGCGTCGATGCGCGGCGTGCGAGATGCTTGTGCGACGCGGCGCGACTGAGCCGGCGGGCAGCCGGACCCCGCCCCGCCCCCACCTCACCTCGCTTACCTTCCCGCCTCACAAAAGCTCTCTATTTTAGGCAACTCTTTGTACAGTAATGGTCACCTCACGCTGCCCTAACGACGGACACGTCCATGAGAACATCGTTGCGCCAGATTTGTTTGCCCCTTTCAAGTAATGAGATTCTGAATGGAATGGTCAGGCTATGGGAAAACAATATGGTGCGATCGACTGGCTCGTTTTGTCAGTAGGTCACGCACATTGCCGCATATTGCTCGGAATAATCAAGACGCTACTTGATCTTTCCTGGAACCAACCTAAATTATTAGCGTACTTTGTCCTGATGTATGAGCCTGATAAATACTATTTATTCTTAAATACCTACCAAACCAACGTAATCACTGTATCCACTAGTAAGTTAGGTACCTATAATCAGTACTAATCATGATAATAATTAACATTTTTTACTAAAGTTCTCACTGTTATGTATGACCTGTTTCTGTGCAAAACCCTAGAATATACGGAATAAAGGTCGGTATCCCTTGCAATGTGAACATTATATATAATGCTATCATTCTGAAATATCTAAAACCAAACCATCTGCTGTAATCCCAAACTTCTAGTACATTTAGATATAACCTATAATTTGTTAAACCATTGTAGCTTAAATGTTATGAACCAATTTGGGTTCTAGTCTAAGTAATAAATAATTAATAATATAGAAAATTTTGAATATTTGTCGAGTTCAGCTAGAGATAACAAGGTATTGTCAAATAGAAAGCTCTATAATAGCGTCGCGTTGTACGCTACGTTGTTTTGTACTAACTAACAAGTAGACTGACCACTCTAAGCGCGGAGGTTTCCTGATGCATTTAGGGGCTTTTGCTGTCATAAGTGCTGCAGAACAACCCATCTAATTTTAACTTAAACTCAACAATGTTAGTAGTAGTTCCTTACTTGCATTTGTATTATAATTTCGCATACTTACCGGTATTCTACTCGTCTGCTACTAGTCTCGCGATATCCGTTGCGTCTCCTACGAATCTCGGCAAAATGGCGGCGGGACGTCCGCGCGTCTTTAGTATTAAACTGGACGGCTGGAGTTAATCAAGTCTGCCTATTATATCAAATATAATATGATGAAATTTTCTATTTTCAGTAACGTAATCTATTTCGAGTAGTATTCTGTTGGTACTGTCTCATTAGTATAATAATGTATGAAGACTGTTACTACTACTTTAGAGCAATTACGAAACTGTTGCAATCCGATTTCAATCAGCAAACTGTCAATAAAATTAAAAATAAAATTGATCGTAACCGAATTACATAATCGCCTCTTTGATAATCAGTCTAGCTAGAATGACAAGTGCTTTGAAAATAGGGAATAGAGCTTCTGTTGCTGTAAACGTGTAAAACTAAACAAATTAGAAGCACTTGTTTCGCAAGTCTAATTTCGTCTGTGTCACGGCGTTGCCCAGAGACAATGGACACAAGCTGTCTGTTCGTCTATGCTCTAATGGAGCGTGTATAATTGCCCTTATAGATTGACATGAGAGCGTACTTCACTTGGACTTGGTCAGGTTGCGAAATCCTTTATGATCATCATCATTATCATCACGTAGTTAATGAAGCTATTTTTATACTTTAGAAACGGCAAACGAGGGTAAAACAAGTGTTGGGGGTTTTTTCAAAGTTGTAATTATAGTTTCTTCATTATGTAATATATTAAAAAAAAAAAGTTTTGAACAGCCCCCCCCCCTCCCCACTCGATGGACTGATGACGTAAAAGCGGTCGCAGTCAGTGGATGGTGAAAGCTCAAATAGGTCGTCATAGCGCTCTTTAGGAGACCTATGTCCAGCAGTGGACGTTAATCGGCTATGGTGATGATGATTCTGGGGCCACAGTAGTGACCCCGCCATGACGAACCAAGCGCGGTTGATTTAATTAAATTTAACCACCAAATTACAAGGCTGATTTAATTTTGGTCAAACGCTTGTCTATAACCAATAAAAAAAAAAAAAAGCCCAGCCCTTATAAATATTTTTGGTGGGATTTATATTTTGTGCTACTAAGCCGTTATAAATAAATAATTAAAGTTGTATATAATCAAGCTCATTGCCCCGAGCAAACCTCGTCTTGAATCACCCAAAAAGCTCCAGACAAGTTTAGCGAGTCAGTATATCACATGATTTAAAAGATAGCGGAGAAAGCTGAATACTATGAACTAAAATACTGTGTCCATATTTATAGAAGTTTCTGGTATACTTACTTTTAAATACTTTTTTTATGTTGGGGTTGCCTCATCCAATTTTGACAGTTTTTTTTTTATACAACTGAAGTGGCAACAAAGCGTACGGCCCACAAGATGGTAAGCGGTTACCGCAGCCTATGGACGCTTGCAATACCAGAGGTATCACTCGCGGGTTGCCACCTTGAGACTAAGATCGAAAGCCTCATGTGCCAGTAATTTCACCGGAGGATTTCACCATACCCTTCACACCGGAACACAGTAATGCAAGCATTACTGCTTGGCGGCAGAGATAGGTATGGGAGTAGTCCTTCCCGGACGAGCTATATCACAAAAAAAAACTGATCGCAATGATCAATTATTAGAATAGAATAGAATAGAATAGAAAACTCTTTATTGTACAACACACAAGGAAATATTCAAAAAATTACACAGATATACAATTTAGTAAATCGAGGTACAATGGGCGGCTTTATCGCTGGGAGCGATTTATTCCTTACTCGATTATTTTCATTAATAAGTGTATTTTTTAAAAACCTACTGGTCTGAGATTTTAAAATTTAACTGGTTGGTATGGTTTGAATAACACTTTAAACATTATAATACGAAAATCATCTTGATGTATTGTCTTCCCACTTATAGATAAATTAATTTTATATGTGGCCGAGTCGTGAGCGCGAGCTGCCCCCGGGCGCTGCCAGCGTGAGAACCCGCCCGTGCCAACTCGCCCGGGATATACAGGACACGTGTCTAACGTGATATACTGGACACGTGTCCAACGTGGTATTTACTGGAGGTAGATGATGAGTGACGTGACAGCGCCGTGCGCATCTGACAACACACGATTTGGTCACCATGATCTTAAACTCGTAGTTTTGAATTTGGTCTGTAAGCACGTACACGAAACTGGTGTAAGGGAGATAGCATTATATTTTGCAGTTTTTAGATTTGCATTATTCACTTGTACCAGTCTGTTATGTAACACGTGTAAAACGTGAGTGACCGCCGTCCGTGCGCCCACACTTGCTCTGCACAAGTGAATTTATTCTTAATTTGAGACCATGATACAAAAAGTTAGGTAAGTACACAAAAAGCGCATAATACAAAAACGTCAATAGTATTATCTTCTTGAAAGTT
Source organism: Colostygia pectinataria (assembly GCA_951394395.1). Classification (NCBI taxonomy): domain Eukaryota; kingdom Metazoa; phylum Arthropoda; class Insecta; order Lepidoptera; family Geometridae; genus Colostygia; species Colostygia pectinataria. Next base: position 7,531,500 of record OX596363.1, read on the forward strand.
AAAGTTAGACAAGGTTTTATATAATTATTTTATATTGAAAAATAACTTATTTGTTTTTTTGTGTTTAGGATTATAGGTAATAGATGCTTGTCTCGATTTATATTGAAGTATAGATTAGTTCTGCGTGGCACTGCACTGCGCTCGTCACCCCGAGATGTAGCCTAAGTCTCTTTCGCCCAGTAATTTCACTTGCTACAATGCCCTTCAAAATTAAACACTGTAATGCTTGCTCTATCCATGCATTACTCCAAACTTATGGAGGAAGTACGAAGTACGCTAAGCGGCATCGTTATGATAAAGCGGACCATTTTGGACGGTTTCCATGAGCAATGGCGCCTATTACACGCAGTTAAGCTTTACACGTCTGTCGTGTAAGGGATTTATATGCGACGCCGATTTTATAAGTGGCCTGGGTGCAAACATAATGCTCGATGAAGATATTTTTTTGTATCAAGCAAGATCTTTTAACTGCGTTTCGACTTTTTTCTTTTTTCTGCTGAGTGAAAATGACTAATTACAAACACTATTTTAGAATATTTTACTACGGTTACTTCTTACCATAGCCGGTATGCTTGGTATGTCACTCAAATGTTATATCAATTATATCTAACTAACTTAATTATATTAGTATTACCTTTATTTTGGCAATAAAGTAATTAAGTATCGTTTTATTGCCACAGATAAAACTGAAAAAGAAACTCTTCCAATCCCAGAAAATTATGGATGCATTCCAAGTGTTATCGGAGCTCATGTTACTTGTAAATTATGGCCTGATTAGGGCAAAGGTCGAATATCATCATTTACAGCTCGCTCGTTGATCCCGAGCTAATGATAAAAGGTGTAGCTTGTGTAGTATGAGGCAATTTGTAAGTGGTAATAGAGATGGATCATTCAATTAATAACATTATTATAATCTACATCTAAATAATTATAAAAATCTTGGTGGTATATTATTGACCTACAACATAAAGCCTAAGCTGGACCTAGAAACTTTTTTAAATCGACATGTTCTAGGAGTTCTAGAACTAATAACTGTGCCATCCACCAATCCGCATTAGACCCGCGCGATGGATTAATGATGATTAATCGAGATTAGACTAGTATCTCAGCAGTGAGAACATGAAAAGCTGTCATTATAATGAATAAGTAGCAAACGCGAGCAGTAAACTTTGTAGCCATTAAGAAGCAAAGTTTTTATTTCATCGCAGCTATGAATAAAATTTTAATGTTCTATTTTACGATATATCGAGTTTTACAACTGGGTTTCTTATGACAAAATAAAAATCGGATTTGCATCAATACATTTTAACCCTCTATTTAAAATCTCTTTTTATTTTAATAACCGCTGGGGAATTATGGTTCTCGAATGGTGACTGCGAACAGGAAAACACAATTATAACGATAGATCGATGACAAAAAAGCGGTCGCAGGAATTAAGTCGGTGAATGGTGAAGGCTCAAGAACGATCTTCAAAGTACTCTTTAGAGAAAGCGTATTGGATAGCTATTGGCTGATCATTTAAAATGATGATGATGATGAAACTAAAAGTGTCATCGTAAAAGTTTCATAATAGTACAGGACCGTTTAATCTCACTTCAGATTCATCATTTTAAATGATGATGATGATGAAGCTAAAAGTGTCATCGTAAAAGTTTCATAATAGTACAGGACCGTATTATATGAAAGAGGGATGAGGAAACCTTTGCTCTGAAGTGAGATTAAAAATTTAATAAATAAGCAGCAGGATTCGAACCCGCAACCTCTCGGTTTATAACCGAGCATTTGTCACTGAGGTTGTCACTTTAGCAAGAAGTCACAAATAAAATATTTTCTGGATTGTGACCTAAAGTCGATACGCCTGTTATGTTTTATTATCGTGCAGTGTTTTACGATTGTCACATTAATTACTTCATTGCTGGCAATTAAAGTTTGGTGGAAATATTTTTTTTACTGCCGCATTGGGTAAATAAAGGCTGGTATCACTTTATTTTTTTACCACACACGAATTCAGACTAGTGATGGTCAACATTTAATAAAATTGTTTCTGATGTTAAAAAAATGTTTTTTTTTTTTGGTAAAAATGTTTAATGTAATTGTGTCGTCCAAAATATTAAAATAAATTCCTGCTATATTTACATTACGTTTATACAAAATGTATGTTAAACAGTTGAGTCAGAAACCGTTACAAACAACCAATAGATAGATAGATAGATAACGCTTTATTTGATCACCACACAGAAATAATACAAAGCAACAAACTTAAATTAAGAGGTAATACAATTGACGGCCTTATCGCTGAAAGCGATCTCTGCCAGGCAACCTATGCACGGAGCGGACTAAAATTCATATATAGCTTAATATTTAAAATTTATTTATTTTATAATTGTTAGTAACATAACTATTTACATAAACCATAAGTAGGTACCACAATCTACCATCTGCAATCTGAAGGGGGTGATCTATTAATAATTGGATCGATGAATATAATTCCCGAATATATCCAAAAAGAGGCAACGGGAAATTTATACTTGGTTAAATGAAACTAGAAAAAAGCTTAGATAAAGGCAATTTATAAGTCATATCGATAAAATTATAGCCCACATAACATCGACACTATAAAGTAAGCGCATCAAATTCTAGAGTTAGTCATAAAAAAAACGATCCGTGAATTTGACAGAAGCACGTGCGTTGTATCGATAGTCTATAAAAAAATATAGTTGACGATCAATCGATATTTATTCACATTATTAGCATCACTAAACTTTTTGCACATGCATAATCAAGAATGATTTAGCCTGTTTTAATTATTAGAGTTTTATTAGTGAGTTTAGATTACATTAATTGGCTGTTTTTAAATCTAAATGCTCATCGTAAATGTTAAAAAATATGTGACGTCCGGTTTTGATTACTTATGTTTCTGAAATAATGACCGCGATTATTTTTATTGCAACAATTGAGCTAAAATTAAACTGGAAAATAAAAGAGGTAAATATATATATATTTTCATTTTTGTTTACATTATTTTTCAACTGTTTTAAATGATAGAAAAACACAATCAGAATTAAGTACAAGCTAATCTTACTAATAAAGTTATAGAAAATAAGTTTGTAATAAAACAAAAATCAATTTAAACTCAAGCCAAATCAATAATTAATTCTAATAATGGACCGATGATATTGTAGCGGTCGCAGAAAGTTGTGATGGTAAAGGCTCAAGGTTTCTCGTTCTGTCATATTGTAGGAGAGGCTTATCCAACATAGGACGTCTATTAGTTGACTGATTATTATGATGATTTATTTTAATCATGCCAACCTGGGTTTTTTACCAGTTTATGTCACTGATAGAAAATCTGTATGGCATTGTCTTCCTTTTGAATAAGTAAGTTTAAGAGTAGTAGAGCTCTCTGTGATAGAGTTCGTCCGGGGAAGGACTACCACCATACCTATTTCTGCCGCCAAGCAGTAATGCTCGCACTGCTGTGTTCCGGTGTGAAGGGTATGGTTTCCGGTGAAATTACTGGCACATGAGGCTTTCGATCTTAGCCTCAAGGTGGCAACCCGCGAGTGATACCTCTGGTATTGCAAGCGTCTATAGGCTGCGGTAACCGCTTACCATCTTGTGGGCCGTACGCTTGGTTGCCACTTCAGTTGTATAAAAAAAAAAGTACAGTGATCGAAAAAGCCCTTAGAGCTTCGAGTACTTCTAATGTAAAGAGTAGTCGAGCTTTTTATAATAAAGCTCGATCTCTTTTTTTTTAACATATTTAGTTAAATAATGTTTTTATTTTTTTCTTCTTTCTTTTGATTGGGGAAGTACTACAACCATTCCGTAAATTCTGCCGCCAAGCAGTTCAATTCGAAGGGTATGCATGTATTGCAAGCGCTCTCAAAACTTTGCCAGATATGTATAAAATGTACGTAAAAAAAATTGGTACATGATACACTTCGCTCAATACAAACTTGCAATCCAATTAGTGTACCTGCCCGGAATCTATCACGCTCCACTTAACCAAGCATTTTGTTTCAACATCACTAAAACTGAAAACAAGTATCTAGATGTAGATGCTATTATATACTTGTACCTGTTTAATAAATATAATATACAGGGTGCCCCATATCATGTAAGTCTGACGACCGATATGGCGCGGCAGGCGAAGCGCGAAGGTCAGCCTGCGATGCAGGAATGCGGGTTCGATTCCCGCCTTGGCACAAATGTTTTATAATCTGCAAATATTTGTTCCGGTTTTTCTGGGTACCTACTTTGTATGTATAATAAAAAAATATCTATCTTTGTATTATTAGTAAGTAGTATATTATTAATAAGTCATTTACCACCCATAACGCAAGCTTTGCTTGGCTTGGGGCTAGATGATGCTGTGTGGATTGTCCAGCATTATTATTATTAAAAAAAAATAAGTCTAATTAAATATGTATTATTCTTATTACTATTAAGTTAATATCCCGAGAAAAGATACCATTATGGTATTGATTTTTTTTAAAACAAAACTTGCTTGTTTGTATTGCACATGCAGATACTAACATCTTTATTGATATTGACTTCTTTCCTCTGCAAAAAAATAAGTTGATATCAACTATGAATGTTAGGTACCTAAGCTTTTAAGAGTAGTAGAGTTCTCTGTGATAGAGCTCGTCTGCGGAAGGACTACCACCATACCTATTTCTGCCGCCAAGCAGTAATGCTCGCATCGTTTGCTCATTCCGGTGTGAAGGGTATGGTTTCCGGTGAAATTACTGGCACATGAGGCTTTCGATCTTAGCCTCAAGGTGGCAACCCGCGAGTGATACCTCTGGTATTGCAAGCGTCTATAGGCTGCGGTAACCGCTTACCATCTTGTGGGCCGTACGCTTGGTTGTATAATAAAAAAAAAAAAAAAAAAAGCTTTGTATAAAATGATTAAATAGTATTGGTAAACTTACCTTAGAGTAGATACTGGGTGCCATGAGTTTTTCTGAGACATCCTGTATATGTGTTCCAATATGGCCGTCAGAAGCCTAGCAATCGCAAAGTTCAGGTAAGACCAATCCAGTCATTGTTTCATAGATTAAACCAAGATTTAGTGTGTTGCGGAGTAAGGAATAATATTTATATAGAGATGATACAACCAAATCCAAAATTGTAATACCAGTCACAGTAAAGTTCAGGTTAAAATAAGTTTTTTCTTTTTTTATCTGAACACTTATTTTTTTGTTATTTAGGTATAAGACTTAGACTTTTTTATTACATTTTCAATGCTACTAAGTATTATAAAACTAACCAACTACAGTAAAACCAATAGAAATTAAACGTCAAAATTATTAAATATCCTGGTAAATAATATTCCTCGCAAAATCGCAATTAATAACACAGCCGGCAATTATCCGTAACCGACGAAACCAATTGACGGATACTAATGGGGGTATTAACAACTCTACCTTATCCGGTACCGGATAAATTACACCGGATAAATATCGCCGGATAAATAACACGCTGTGCTAATCTAATTACTTAACGCAATGTCTTATTTGTAAAATGTTGTGCAATTTTGTTCTGCAATTAAAATGGCTTCGGTTTGCTTGTTAACAGAGGTTTGAGCTGGTGTGGCGATTTATTTTGTAGTGAGTGAATTTAGTTTGTGCCAAGATGCTGGTGGTAGAATTATTGACTGTTGAATTGACTTGCACAACATACTGAGTGAGGAATCACAGATGAATGGAACATTTTATTGGAAAGCCAATTTCTGCCTACCTCTTCTTACCGGTCTTTCTTTTTTTGAACTAGCGACCCGCCCAACTTCACACGGGTACTTAAACTATACGTATAAACCTTCTTCTTGAATCACTTTTTCTATTGATGAAGGCTGAAATAGTATCTGATGCGTAGTTTAAAAGATCTAAGCGTACATCATCATCATTATCATCATCAACCTATTTCAGTCTACTGCTGGAGCAGACATACATACATAGTATTGTTAAAAAAAATTTTTTAGTGCTGAAGTTGTTAAATAAGTCAGTGCAAACAAAACCGTGGGGCGTTTCACTAGTAAAATAATCAATGAAAAATTTAAAGCTTCAAAATATTTGTTATTAATATTAATTAAATAATAATCAAAATAATCATTTATTTGGTACAAAGTTAATACAATCTAACCTTACAGCGTAGATACAAAAACCATAAAAAATTAAAAGCACGACTGAGTAATGCTGAGCGCGCTCACAAAGATGACAATTAATACGATTATCACGCATGATTTGATCAAAACATGTCAGGCAGATATAAGGCAGCGTCTAGACAGTGTCATAGACATCTAAAAAGCGACAAGACTTTTTAACGAACACAGGAATACTTACTTTATATCTATAGCCTAATAGATATTTTCATTTACAGAATTTACAAATAGCAGGCGATAAATAAAAAACAAACAATAAGGGTTATTACAACAAAGCTAATATTAATGCATATAGGTAGGTACTATATAAATACATTTATTAAAGTATAACAACCATAATCACTCTCATTAAATAAAAGACAGGCGGACTAGGCAGTCAAAACTGGGTGACAAATGAAAATAATGCCTTAAGTCCAGTATCCAAACAGCAAGAACATTAGAAGACCTACTTATAATTTTAATACCTAAACATTGAAAAAAAAAAACAAAAAAAAATACACGGCACCACGGTCAAAATATACGATTTTATATTAACGTAACCAGTCGATGCTCATACCACATTATATTAAGGTGATGTCATGACTTACACCAATAAAAATGAAATATCATGTGATCGTGAGTAGCATTCGTGATAATTCTCGTGCTACACCAAAATAGCTCCACGCAACCATTATAGAACGTAAAACAAAACAAAATAAGCATATATTCCTACTTTCCTACAATTATAAATCTAAATGTTGTGTTGGCTATTTTTGTTTTTATAGTGTTAACCATCACACTAGGGGAATACTAAAGATTATAATATGCCAAAAATTTTTTTGCCTCAAGTGGGATCCCGCTTGAGAGATTTGATCGGAAGATTATAATATCCCAAAAAATAATTTTTGGGATATTATAATCTTTAAATGTTGTGTGTTTGTATGGATTCATAACCTAATATAAAAATAAGAATAAGAATAAGAATAATTTTATTTTGTCAAAAAATAAACTTGTGAAACAATAGGTACTTAGAAGCTTATAATAAGTACGATAGTATTACAGCACATAGGTACCTAAGTAAAAACAATTGACGGTAGGTTTAAATAGTTTAAACAAAAAATCTTACCTCCCGCGCTAGTTAAAACTGTGTGGCGGCGAGGTAGTGATTTCCGTCCTATCTAAATACGGGTCATATTTGCGTGCATTATTGTCAGAAAATTTTTGTGTCAAATAAACAAATAGGTACTAATAAAAAAAAACGCTGCAGTAGTTGCGTTTAATTATATTAAACTTGAAATAGTATAGTTCTGTACCATGAATGCTTGTTATTTTTTAGCTGAAACTAGAATGCCTTTCGCTCGAGCATTTTACGACGTCTCTCTGTAAAGGATCGTTTAAACCAACACGGCGACGCGAAAGCGGAGCGAAAGCGAAGCGGAAGCGTCAGCCGCGCGGCGGACGCTGCAATGGCTTAGCAATGGCGCCTTGCACACCAAACGCGACCGCGACGCGGCAAAACAGCGTTTGCAAAGTCCAAAGTATTTGACATCAACCAAAAAGTTTACATCACGTTTAGGTGTAGTGAAATAAGCCCCTGCAAATCACCTAAAAACTTACCTTATTAGTTAAATAAATTAGAAAACAAATAAAAATAAGTTAAAAAAAACTATGTTGTACTTGTTGCATGGCAAAACAGTAAAGTTGACTTGTTTTATAAAAAACCAAAACGATTCAAAATGATCCGTGTCGTTATCGAATAGAACTCAATTTACTTTGACTTTGAAGTCCCAGTCGATAAAGAGCAGCAGAGCTCTTTGTGATAACACACATAAACTTTGTTTTGATCCACTTCTTAAGGTGCTAGTAACGCGTAAATTATATCTCTGATATTGCAAGCGTACCTAGGCTACGGTAACTGCTTACCAAGCGTATGCCACTTTAGTGGTATAAAAAAACAGTTGACAGTAATCACGCTACAACAATAATAAACCCAGAGTTTACGGTCAACGCGTTCCGATATCAGACACGATCAATTCCATTTGTCAGATGACTCAGCAATGTCGTTGACGTGCGTGATTGTTACATTTACAAAAATGCAAATTTTCGAAAACCGAACAATGTGAATCTCGATCTCGATCTCGTTCGATTCTTAAGAACGTACAATAACGCAAGTCACATAAACCAATGTATAACTCAGTATCTACTCGTATTTACTGCAGTTACCAGTCAAAATGTTAAGAAAATATAAAAAAAATCTTGGGTTTCTAAGCAAAATAACATTTTAAAAAATATGTTTTTTGAAGAATTTGTAGGTATGCGCATTTTTCATAATCATTCTTGACGTACAATATTTTAAAAAGGGTTTTTACAAGGTTCCATAAACCAGTTTCTCGATATATGGTCTAGTTTTTTGAAAACAAGCAAAATACTAAGTAGTAATATATGTTCCGCGCCAAAGTGCATTCCAATTGTAACTTTAAATCAAGAAAGTTACGTTCGAAATAAAAAAGAGCATATGTTAAGTTCATCTAAGCTAAGGTACGCTCTTAAGGCATCTTGTGGCCCGCCAAGCAATTGAATTCAGTCGATCACTAATCGATGTCTTGTCCGTGATAGGCGCAGTCGGGGGCCGCGGCAGCAGGGTGCCGACTTACCACACAATCCATCGTTAACTTCTTTCTTTCTTTCATTATCACCTTCACTTACAATATCAACTGTATACACTAGGTCAATAAAGCTCATATTGTTTAGTGCCGTATTAAATGTCGTACCTTTTTGTACATCATTCTCTACCGCATCTTCGTCAGCAACTCCGGTCGGTTCAAAACTAATGCGGACTTTAAGAGTTATGACTTGGATTTAAAATTCCTTGTTCTCAATTTTGAGATATTCTCTTTCAGAGTTGAGTACAAAATTTAACCTCATTACCTATCTTAATAAAGGATTTGCCCTTTCGCGCCGACTAATCACAAATGAGCATGTAAAGTCTGTAAATTATGTTGCATTGAGTTCATTTTACTTGTGTTTTTGTACTTATTACATCAAGGTTGCTTATTCATAATTAACCCCCCTCAGAGTTTATTACTTCTGTACAGGTGAGCGTTATAAGCAGTTTTGATTTGTATCGCTTCACCTTTTTGCACTGATTCATTTTTAATCGAATGATCTTTAAAGCTGGTCTTTTTAACTTCGACATCTTGAGCGGTTTCCTTTTCGAGTTCATTAAGTTTATCATTGTTTACAGGAAATTAATGAGCATTCAATTGAGTTTTATTGTTTTCATTGCATTCTTGGGGATCATCAAAATACTCGGCGGTGCTTACATGTCTCGGTGCGTTAGTAATAGTGGCGTAGTCATTCATTTCCCCCGCTGGTATACATTTAAGTGTCGAAGGTTGAGCTGATGACTGCGGAGTCAAGCAACCGCTCGTGGTAGCCCCCTATAGCTTCACCCCAGGGGTTATACCGCGCGCCGAACTAAATCAAATAATGACTAATCGATTCTCTCTTATATTGCACAGTAGGTACACGTCAAACGTTATTCCCTTAATTTTTAATGTTGGGTACATTCACGCTTAAAACTGGTTGATGCCGATTTTCTACTAGCTTTAACCGGCTTAAAAGATTTTATGACATTATGTCGTCAAAAACCGTCTCTAAAGAGACCGTTTATCATCATTACCATATCAATCTCCCCCAACAAAGAGTGCCATGATCAATACTGACCATCACCATTCACCGATTTCCAGTGACTGCCTTAATGTCATCGGTCCGTCGAGTAGGGGCCGTCCTACACTTTGTTTTCTAGTTCGCGATCAATATTTGAAATATGATGATGGAGGGCAAGAGATCCCGTGGCCGCTCTCCGACCAGATGGGGAGATCTTATTAAATCTCTTACCAAATCTACAATGACCGACTGCTGTCACAGTGCTTTAAATAGAACCGAATGGAGACGCATAGCAAGAGCCGTCATTCATCAGGACCCACCCATAACCACGACCACTCTGCAAAGAGTGCCCGACTGAGAAGAGATTTGAAAACTTTTCTTGTCTAGTGGTTATCGGTTCTACGAGTTATGGCCTACCCACTACCAGTTTAACTTATTATACCCCCAAACGCATTTAATTAAAAAAAATATATCTAAAGAACAACCCGTGTATTATTCTTTTTCAAGTAATCTTCTGTAGCTAACGGCAACCTGCTTTACGAATCAATGTATCATGCTTAAGTTTCTAAAATTCGATAAACATAATTATGACGCTCGTCAATTAGTAGCGATGCTGCAAAGATCAATTGGCTTAGAAGTAAACTTAGAAGTAAGTTACATTTTTTTTTGTGGTGTTTTGACCACGAGTCAAACACTGGTGACCATGACAAAGGCATTCAAGCTATAATATGATTTGAATATGAGAATTGGCCACTGACCCATATTTCAATGTAATCTAATCTCGTTGGTAGCCCAAATCGCCGCTACATAGCGCCTACCGCTAATATAAAAACCAAGTTAAAATTTTCTGTTTGCATAAATCCATAAGACAATGCAATGATTGATAACTTTTTATACATTTTCGGCGTTTGATTGATGTTTATTAGTGCAGTAGTCGAGTCTAAGGAACCATTAGATGTACTTATGAAGAGTTATGGACGCAGCTTGTGGTACTTAACTTAATTCGTGGATTGATCATTCGTTATTTATGATTGGGTACTCACGGTCACGTGACGTCATTGTAGCATGGTTTTTATATCCGGGAAACACGTTCTAGTACCTATATTTTGTGTCGGCATGTTACCCATGATCCATTAGATCGGCTCACCATGACAGCCGTCTAATGTTCCCATTGCTGGGATATTGGCCTACTCTTGAGCGAGAGTGATTGGGACTTAATCCACCGAGTTATTCTACAACTGGGATTGTGGATGGGACAAGTTTTTCGAATATTTAGTTCTTGGACATGCCGGTTTACTCACGATGTTTCCCTTCACCGTACGAGAGCACTGGCATTGCGCACATAATATTTCGAAAAGATGAAAGAAGAAATTCATTGGTGCGGGATCGGGCTCGAACCCACGATCTAAGGATTGGACGGCGAGGTCGCTACTACTAGACTGCCAGTGCACTTAGATCGGTAGATAAAACCAGCATCAATAATACTGTTACAATTGTCAAAGACGTAGCTGGCTAAGTTGTTCCTAATAAATCAACGAAGTTAACCACTGTTCCGCGTAGTCACCATTCGGATGGGTGACCGCCAGTGACAATTTAAATAGAGCGCTCCCGTGCTTTGGAGGGCACGTTAAGCAGTCAGCCCCGGCTTTATCAACAGAAGATTTCGGGCGACCTCAAAACTCTGTCACCAGAGTTTGTACCGAAACAACTGATACCAAACGGTGGGAGCTTAAAAACACAAAAATAATATTATTTCAGTTCTGCAATTGGTACCATTTGTACAAGTAGGGGTACTATTAGTATTATTAATATAAGTAAGTATGTTCGTGTGAGTTAGTGGCCAACTCTGGTGACAAATTTTTTAGGCCGCCCGAAGGCCTCTTTCATATATTATTAATATACTTTACTGTGATCATTTTATTACTTCGGTTTTTAAGATCTATCGTCACCGCCCACGCGCCGAATCATTAGGTATTATTCAATTTAACGAGTTATGTTTTAAACTTTAAACTAATAATGACCGATGTGACGCGGCGGGCAAAGGACGCAGGAGGTTGCGAGTTCGATTCGCGCTTTGAAATAAATGTTTGTATGGTCTGCAAATATTTGTGCCGGGTGTTCTGGGTATTTTCTAATAATAAATAATAATCTACTTGTATTAAATAAAATCAATCATCTACATACTCTACTCTACCAGTAGTACTCATAACAAAAGCTCTGTTTAGCTTGGTGTTAGATGATGCTGTGTAGATTGTCCAGCATTATTTATTTTACTATTTACATAAAGACGTAATTATTGATTTTTTTCCACACAGACGTTTTACAACCAAAACCTTACAAACGTAACCCAGTATTTCCACTACGTTACGTTTAGTGCATAAAAGCCCACACCCGGCGCTCTGTTGTTATTTAATATTTTCTATGATTTTTACTTAAATACTTTCAAAAGCTAAAATATCATAGAAAAGACTTCAACGCGCTTTAAGAAAAAGATTACAAAAATCATCGGGAATCAAACCCGTAACCTCTAGCTCCTCTATCAGGTACTCACTCATCGCACTACTAAGATTGTTAACTAAAACATTGTTATTCAAGAAACGTATAGTCTCGATAAAACTTAATATAGGTACACTCGTGTACAACCACTCAAGAATTCAAGCAATGTTTGCCAAATTGATCGCATTTCAGTTAGAACAACATCGTACTTGAATGCAATGTGTTCGAATAAATTTGAATGTACGCGATTGTACACCACAAATCCATCCTTAACAGTTTTTGAATATCACCTTTGTTACTAACAGCTTAAGACACATTTTCGGTCAGTGGAGTGGGATGTAGGGTTGTAGGGATTGCAAATAGTGATGCGAATCAAAATGTTTGCAGCAAGTATGTACAGGAGTCAACTGCAGGTGACAAATAGTCACGCCATGCTGGAAAGGTCGGGGGCGATGCGACATGTCGATGTTTTTATTTGTAAAACTCAACGACTTAATGTTAGTGCTGTAAACTATCGATACTACTTTGTATTTGTTTAAAATGTCAAAATTTCGCGGTTTTTTTTCAAATCATAATTCAGCATAGTTTAAAAGTCATATGTGGCTCTTTTTTTATGTCAGCAAGTGACAAGACAATGAAAGCGCCCGCCTAATGTTAAGCACCACTTAACAAATAACCTCATAAAGTAGGGACTAATTCATTAAAACTAACTATAAATCTTTTTTCTATAGTATTGTAAATAGTTTTATTATTCATTCGAAATTCATATTCCATAACTTCAACCTTCCGCTTGATACGCAGATACTCTACCAGTTAAGCCACCGAATCATGTTTTGCCTGGTCGAAAAAATCCTCAGAATGTCTTGGCTCGAAGCGCCGATATTTCAATTCAATATTATCATTGCTCAATGACCGCTGAGTCATAAAATCTTACAACATCGACAACAAATATATTTTGAACTTATCGACAATGTCAAAAATGTCGATAAAAATATCGGTATTGTCCAGTAGCGTCGCCTCTCTCAACTTATAGATTCATATCTTTTAAATGTATGCATGCAGCAGCACATAACTCAGAGTTACAAATTGTTTGTTTTAGGCTGCGACATTAAATGTATTGGTGCGATTTCAACTTAAAAGGGTGGTGATAAATATTTGGCAAACTAGTAAATTGAGCTGTCTTCGCCTGGGTTCTAGACTAGGACACAGTGTCTCCTCTCTCTGAGGTCGGTACTTCATGACTGAAAGTCGTGATTACAATGATGTCTTTGTTGTGCTGGACTGGACGGCTTGTCCAGCAATTCTGATTATCGGCCATTTGCAGCATATCGTAAAACTTGATTTATGATGGTGAAATATTGACCGATCTATCTCTCTCTCTCTCCCTCTTTTTATCTTCTTGGCTATGCATCTAACATGCTGTTCTGCAACGTTTTTTCTACTTTGATTTATCTTCTAATGAAGCATAGCATTCCACAGTGTCTTTGACAAAATATCAAAAGACTCGTGCAATCCACCAACCCCATTGGATTCCAGCTATGATCCACTATCGCTTGATAGTAGGCCAGTATCTTGGCAGTGGGAACATTAGGCTGTCAAGATGGCTTCCCCGTCTCACCCGCGTTTCTGCTAAGTTTGCAGGGATTCTTGAGTATGTTTTGATCTGTGTATATATATATTTTTATTATAAAAGATGGGTCAGCATTTACATCTCGCCTGATAGTAAGCGTAGATGTGGCCTAGTTTAGTCACGTTTTCCTAGAAGATGCTGATTCATCATCATCTTCATCATCTTAGTATCAGCCGCTAGACGTCCACAGCTGGACATAAGCCTTCCCCAAAGAGCGACTTGCTGTCGATTCGGACAAAATTTATTAACACAGTGTCCTAACAGAGCGCCATGACGACCGATTTTGAGCCTTCACTATCCACCGACTTCCTGCGACCGCTTTATTTTCATCAGTCCATCGGGTAGGAAGCCGTCCTACACTTCGTTCCATTCATGGTTGCCTGGAAGAAATCGCTCTTAGGGATAAGGCCGCCCTCTGTACTTTGTTAATGTTTTTATATTAGTTAATTTTTTGTGTACAATAAAGTGTTCATTCACTCATTCATTCGTTTTTCAGTTCGCGTCGCGATTCAAGACACCAGCGGTTATCGGTTCTGCAAGCTATAAGGCTAGCCCACTGTCACTTCAACTTACTTATTATAAGAGCTATCTCTGTGTCCTTGGTTCTTCTTCGGATTTCCTGGTTACTGATGGTACAGTCATACAAATTTTCAAACAAACACATAGTCTTATCTTTTTTATATTAATATTATGTTGTGATGAGACATTGCAAGGTGAAATGCATTTTGTCATGACATTTTTTCTTATTTGCAGACAAGGGACATGTAAATTTACTTCTCGTTTCGATGTTTATTCTACCTTTTGTTGAATATTTACGTTGTAAATGAATAATTTAAGAGGTAATTAAGTTCGTTGTTCTGCAAGATGATAAAGGTAAATATATGGTGCGTCAAATTACGAACGCTATGTCACTCTGTTCGCTTTTTCAGAAACTAGGCTTGTTGTGTATAACAATTAATTTAATATTTCAAAATTGTTTTTTTCTAATTTTGTACAACTTCTAATTGTTGTCACACTGTATTGACAGAATTTTGGCAATAATTGATAAATATATAAAAACATTGCGTCACTGGCTGACTGTTTTTTTTAATGCAATAAGAAAAAAAAAATATAAAATCAACTCCTAGAAACAAAAAAGGAAAAAAAGTAGTTTGCTTAAAAAACATCTCATTTATAATGAAAACTTAGATAATGTTTATCTGTATCCGATAAAAGTAAAAACATTATAATAGGTACTTATTTATAAAGGTTTGAAAAAAAAACTGGTTTTAACTGTTTTATTCTGAGACATAGCGATCCGCCCAGGCTTTGCACGGGTGCTTTTTTTCTTATGAATTACTCTATCTATTGATGAAAACTGAATTAAATCTGTTGCGTATTTAAAAGAATGATATATACAGCTGAACAGACGGCGCGGCGGGAAGCAACTTTGTTTTATATTAGTAGAGACTAGCATTCCGTCCCAGCTTCGCGCAGGTGAAATAAAACCGCACCCGTGCGAAGCCGGGGCGGATCGCTTGTAATGAATATAGCCTATGTTACATAGCGATAATGTGGCAATCTAATGGTAAAAGAAATTTTGAAATAGAACCAGTACTTTTTGAGTTTATTTGTAACAAACAATAATACAAATCTTCTCTCTTTATAATATTAGTTTATATTATAAGCAGTCAAAATTAAATACAATATTAAAAGCTACACGTCTATAAAGTATAGGGTATTGACAGTGTTATGGAAAATTATGTCAATTAATGTGCAAATTCACTATCGTTTGTTGTCAACAGGTTTTAAAATTAACCATTTTATTGACAGCTTGAGGTTTGATTGATAGTAATGGCTTATGAATGTTTGTATACAATTTTGACAAATAGACTTGTAGCACAACATTACGTTACGTTAAGTTTATGTTAGTAAGCATTTCAAATAATGTGTTTGCAATTTATATACGATGAAAAAGCTTCATTACAAAAAAAAACCAACGATTATGACGAAATAATTCACTTTTATGTCTTACATCCCACAAGTGTGTTTTACTAGATTGACCTTCTGATACGAACTTATTAAACTTACTGAAACCTAAATAATATCTACAAGCATTAAAAAAAAAACTTAAATTACTATAAAAAGATAAAGATATTTATTTTCAAAATTGTAGGTAGGTACAATTTCTTTGTAACATACCCTAAAGCTACATATTAGATCCTGGATATACTTTAATACTACGACCTTGAATATTGCTCGCGAAGTAGGTACATACTATTGTTTATGTTGGTTAATAATTCGTGTATTATATACACACATCAACATTGTCTAGGGATATTCAACATTTTATTGATTTTTACAAAAACTGAAAATAATATCTTTAAAAAACTAGGTATGGCAAGAATCTTTATTTTGTGTTGTTTATTAATAATAATAAAAACCTATTAATAATAAAAAACATTAAAAAATTAATTAAAATAAATTATTTTCAGTTTTTGTAAAAATCAACAAAATGTTGAATATCCCTAGACAATGTTGATGTATGTATATAATCACCATCATGAAAGCCAGAACTGCTAGGACTGGCCTACGCTTGAACGAGAGTTAATCCACCACACCAAATTTAATGCGGATTGATGTAAGTTTGTACGTCATCATCATCATCATGACAGCCTTTCTAATGTTCCCACTGCTGGGACACTGGCCTACTCTCAGGCGAGAGTGATTGGGTCTTAATTCACCACGCGGACCCAATGCGGATTGGTGGATGGCACATGTCTTTCGAATTTTTAGTTCTTGGACATGCCGGTTTCCTCACAATGTTTTCCTTCACCGTATGAGTTTGTACGTATATCAGGTCAATTCAAACACCTTTTCACCAAAACATCTGCTTTAGTTCAATCTTGTATCTCGATCTTCCATCTCAAGAGGCGTGAACAACCTAACCTTGCAGACTTATTTTCGGCGCAAGCGCATACTCGGTCAAAGTTTAGCGTTTGAACCTCCGTGACCCCGCATATGCATACCGGTACTTGGGAGCATGAGCTAAGCTAAGAGTGTACTCTTAATATGACGGTCGTTTCTTACACACTCAGTTTTGTTGTCTATAAAAGTTAGTATGTTCGTATGAGTCAGTGGCCAACTCTGGTGATGAAGTTATAGGCTGCCTGTAGGCCTCCGTCATGGCTTAACAACTTTAATTTAACCAACTTGTCTATATGTAGGCATAGAGATAAATATATTCATAATAATGCCGTTCATAATCTACTGGAAAACTATTAGAAAAATCGTTAAATAATCTTTATAGTGATGATAAAGACATAGGTATACCATTTATTTTTTTAGCCTCGTAATTCAGATAAGTATACGTATAACATTTATTATAATAACTCATAAAACGACACTTACATTGTTATTTGTATGCCTTTTTTGGCTGGTCTACTCTCAAGCGAGAGTGATTGGGCACTGACTAAGATGGCACTTATCTCTCTAATTAGTTTTTGATTATGAAGGTTTTATCACTTCTTCGTTTAAAAGCCTTGTCTAGTCCGACTGACACTACAGTTGTTATAGTCTGATATCAGGTGACTTGAATGTAGAGAAAGAAAGAAAGAAAGAAAGAAAGATGGAACTTGAATGTCTCGTCATTTGTATAAACTTCCTCACATTACCCTCAAAACCTACATAAAAGTTGGAACAGTCGAATAAGTATCATCTACACATAACCCCACAAAACCCTAAACGTGTCACAAGGCCCGAAACAAAAATACTAAAAGCATCGGGCTGTATTCAAATGAGCTCATAATGATGAGCGGCGTATGATTTCTGGTAAAATATGTACATTATTTAGGTGCCTCGCCGACGGCAGCCGCGGGCGTAGATGCTAAATTAAAAACACGTCAAATGGTAAATTGGACCGAGACATCTATTAAGGAGGGTTAAGGCTGGTTCATGCTGGAGAAGGACCTTTATATTTCAAGCATTATTTTAGATTCAGATAATGTGGAACCATAATCTTTAGAAAGTGGTTTTTAAAAACCAACGACAGATTATTTATTGATGTGGCCACAAATGGTAGAAATATCGTTTTAACTATAATAAAATTTAAGTAAAAATCTACGGTAGAACCTGCTTTGATCCTGGTTGCTTCTGAAACATTATTAAAAAAATAGCTCGATTGAACTAGATTAAAACGTAAACTTTTACCAAAACGGGGGTTGCTGTTATAGAACATATAACTTTATAGAAAAAGAGTCGTCGTCGTTGAGAAGCGAGAGGATTGTGGATTTGATTCCAGCTGTCGGGACAAATGTGTACTACAAATATTGGTTTTAGTTCTAGCTGTTGTACCTAGTCTTGTATTACTATACGTACTTGTACTAATTAGTACCTACTCGTAGTGTTTGATATTTACAACTTGTGCGTATCAGACAAGAGTTTTGTAATAAAATTGTTTTCAAATCCAAGATTAGACATGAACATTATTATAATGTAACACAACACAAGAAATATAATTGGGGTGGTCAGCACCCAAATATTTTAAACCCAATTTTCGTAAAAGGGGTAACATAAACACATCCTTACCCCCAACTAGAGGTATCAGAAACAAGAGCTTCGAGGCTTTTACTTAATTCAGAAGCACAGCGGGTGTTCCCCAAACCATTGGTCAGTCTCGTGAAATATGGTGCACCGTGGGCACCCGAGGGCAAGCCCTGCGTGGTTTGAATACCAACCATTTGGAGTAAATTAACTGCGAATAGCTTTTACGGATTAAGTTGTTTATACTTTATAGAATCTGTGTAACAGAAATCTGAGTTTTCTTTCAAGTTGGGGGTTTTTAGTAACTTTAATTCATTCATTTATTTACTCAACCAATTCAGGGACAATTTAAAAGTAGTTACAATGGACACATAATCATAATTAGTCATTTATTAAGATTAAAGTACACTTTTACGCAGTAGGTTTGTGTTTACCTAGGTTTAACTGCCTATTGACTGCTGCCTATGGCTGATCATTTAAATCATTGATGCTGCATGCATACATCAATGATTTAAATGATAGTGACATGACGGTTCAAACCTTGCAGCAATTTTACCTATGATTTTTTTTGTGTTAATTGGTTTTTTATGTCAGTGACGAGACAGTTATGTTGTTTTCTTAGCGTTAAGCGCCACGTCTGACCATACCATTTACAAACGACGGCTGACACGTTTTTGGCATCTGCCACCTATTATTCGTCACGAAACCCTTTTATAATACCAGTGCAAGAGTTTTTATTAACTTAATCATTAAGGTGATAATTCTACATTCTACATTAATTATCGAATATCATTGTTAAAACTTACAGCTCTAATTGTTTACATTTCCTGTTCAGAAGCTGCACAAAAAGCTTTATCATTAACCTCAGAAATAATTAAATTTTATAACAACCCCGCCTATTTTTGGCTACCATTCCACTCCCGTTTTGAATTCTATTAAAACTTAATTAACTTTTCGGTCAAGTTATAAATCTCGAAGGTCTTGAAATTTGTTTTGCTACTTCTAAACGTCACTTGTTCGTTTGATAAATGCGTTTCGTTCGCTCGGAAATTGCGTTTTGTTTTGTCAAATGCCGACAGACAGGCATCGTCACGGGTGTTAAGAGAATTCTTCGAATATAAATGAATTATTAAAAGTTTGAATGCGTCTCAAAGCGTTTCGATTTTACAGTTTTTTTGTGCGAAATTGGTTTAGTTTTATTTATTTTATTAAACAATTAATATGTCTGTGTAGTCTAATTGAATAAAATTGAGATATTTCTTATCATATTCAGATTGCACTAGCTTTTAACCACGACTTCGTTCGCACGCTAACAAGTTATTTGAAAGCATGGTCATTTTTTAATAAAGTTTTTGCATTAATCATAAATGTTAAAGCCCATATATATATATTTAGGCAACGCTCTCAAACGGTTTTGAAAAATGTCAAATGAAATTAAACAGGCAAATCCTAGAATTAAAAATCTCGAACTCTCGTACTACAAAAAGTTGTTCACCACAACAGTGAGAATAATAACTTAGCGAGCTAGTCATGTTGATGATGATACATCATAATTACATATAGTAGCTATATTTCAGCAGTAACCACTCGACAAATTTAACATCCTCCAAGAACACGAGATGAAATCATATTTTTCAATCCTTCGGGTATCCTCATTAAAAATTCGCATAAAATCGTTTTGAGGAATGACAAAGGGGAATAAGCTGAGTGCATTGTCATTAAAATAATATCACAGTGAACTTACAAAACAGTAAAGTCGCTGTCTCAAAACATTACAACGATCTATCTAACCTATAGTTTTAAAAATCAAATAAGTAGGCGCAAGTTTTAGAGTCACTTTTATGACTGCATTGATTTCGGTAAATGTATGATGTAGGTATATGATATCATTTACTCTTTCTTGATAACATTGTTCACTTTTAATTTGCAAATAGACAAAAACACTGTTACAGAGTTTTGTTATGAATATACTGTGTCTAAACACTGCAATCCAACTGTAATTTTTTAGTCGTTTTTAGTAGTACGAGTAGTACGATTTATAGCAAACTTTTGCTAAATCACAATTTGTCTTGAGTTACTGTTCTTTCGTACACTGTGTTCATATGTCATAGCAGTATGTAAATCACGGGAATCGTAACGAGAAGCAATGATTTATATCGAGCAATTAAAAACCACAGTTAAAAGCAATAATAAAGGACAGAATGAGATTAAATCGATTAGTCGCGCTTCAATGGTGACCGTGAAGTATTTTTTTTTTTGTGAGAAATGTCGTATAAATCATAAGGTTTGAGGTTTTGCGACCTCCTTCGAAGATGAACTTTAAAATACTGTTTTTTGTAGTGGCGTTACTTTATAAAGATAGCTGTATTGACTCAGTGGAATGGGCCTGGACTTCCGATCCAGATGTCACAGGTTCGAATATTAGACCGTGCATCAATGACGTTTTCTATTTAGAAAATACACGTACTTAAACAGGGAAGGAAAACCGCGACTAAATTACCTTTACACGTATTGAGTTGACTGTGTCTCTGTAGATTAGGCTGGCTAGCTATGCTGAGAGGATAACGTAGGTGCTGGGCAAACTTACTTCAAAGACTCAGACTAGAGAGATCTCAGAGAGAGAGAGAATATGGCATTGCGTACCTACTAACATACATTTCTAAATCGAAAAATCTATTGAAGTACGACCGATTTCAAACCCACGACCTTAAAATCGGAAGACAAGGTCACTACTATTAGACCACCAGTGCTTACAACTAATTAAAGTCATCTTATTCATGCGGCCTTCGAGAGTAACAAGTGATACCATACGACCGTAGCAATTTACCGAAATCGTGGTCACTCACATTCATCCTATTTACATACCTATGATTAAACCATTATTAAACGTGTCAACAAAACTAAAGACTTATTAGCAAATCCATTATTTTTCTGATTACTTATAACCACACCATTTTGATGTTCATAAACGTCAAGAGCGGAGTCCGATCGTTTCTCAAACGATTGTTTGTGAACATGATTGGGATGCCATCTCATAGTGTTTGTTCCTCAATTTGGGACTGACACACTGTAACAAAGAAATTAATCGATGTTAGTAATGATGGAAACTAATGAATGGGTGTGCAGAGTAGTTTGAAACAGAGAAAAAATAATTTATTAAGTATTTTAGGTTTAATCATTTTAAAAACGTGTGTTTTCACATACCGGTATATCGGTGAAGATGTACCGACTCAATTTCGAGAGTCTTCATCAGGGTTGAGTGACACGGCGAGCGTCCTCCTCCGCGTCGGTACCTCTTCACCGATATACCGGTACGTGAAAACACCTGTTTTTAAAATGATTGATATAGTTCACGATAGTTTTATGAGTAAAATATTTTAGGTTTTTTTTTAATCAAGACTATAAGTTTCATTCGCCTAGTAAATTCACTTGTTACAGTGCTCTTGTGCCTGCTCGAAGAAAAATGTCTGACATTGTGGTGATAACAACCATGACGGACTCTTGCTAAAAAGCCCTTCCACTAGGTAATAATATATAAATAATACTCGAAAAAAAATGGGAGTAGGTTTGAACAAAACATATTCGTTTATTCTATCCAGTCTTACTAGTAACTTCTATTATCTTAATAAATAAACAAAAATATTCCAAATTGTTAGAAGTGTACGATTATCTAACTGACGGACAAAAACATTCACTTCTTGTGCTTGAGACTTCAGATGTTTGAACTGATAACAAATACTTTATTTCGGTTTAAAGATCTTTATTAGACTCATGAAAAAACTTTACAGTTCACTTATTATGAGCTATGTATATTAATAAATAAATAAATAATAAATAAATAATGCTGGACAATCCACACAGCATCATCTAGCCCCAAGATAAGCTAATGTTTAAACAGAGCTGTGTTATGGTACTAGATGACTGATATATACTTAATACAATACATAGATAGATATTTTTTATTATATATAGAAAATACCCAGAACACCCGGAACATATATTTGTAGATCGTACAAACATTTGACCCGAGGCGGGAATCGAACCCGCAACCTCCGCGTCGCAGGCGGACCTGCGCCCGCTGCGCCACATCGGTCGTCAAAATATTAAGCTTAAAATTTAAAGTTGGTAGTTCGATTGGTGCAGGTACTTTAGTCTAGGTATAGACCTATCCATCGCTGTGCACGTATATTTTATTACTCTACACTTTTAAGTACAGCTTTAAGATGTTGTACAGTCAAACCAATCCATCAAGAATAGCTGCAGGGCGTCTCGTGACTTTTGCTTGCCCTCACCACAATGTTTGCTTTTAATTAGACGACCATCATCCGAAGATAGCGATGTAGCAAATAGCGAAAGACAAAAGGCGTGGGAAGCGTGTAGTCGTAAATAATTGTAAAAAATACTGTTAGAAAAGAAAGAAAGAAAGAAAAAAACTTTTTGAATAAAATGTGCTAGTTTCATCATCATCAGAGTGATCACCCGTTCGACCCAAGAATTTTCTACCCAATAGGTATTTTGCTCCGTTCGACCCAAAACATTTGATTGAAGATATCCTTATTACTAATTTCTATTGTTTAAATTCAAATACACAGCAAATCACTCATTTTGTTATAAAATAGTTTCTTAAGTAACTATTTTATATTTTCTCTAGGACTCTGCACCCTTCCGTCAAAAATAAAATGAACTAATTATTGAAATCCTTACTTACCGCGCTCCCACATAACCCAGTTTGCCTAGTCGCCGGTCATACAATGTGGGCGCACACTCAGGCAAATATTATTTCAATTCTCTAGATGCACAGAGGCCCTTTCAAATTTCATACGTAAAAGGTTGCAAGTCTATTTTGTTGATTTAAATCAAAGCAATCAAATCAAATCAAAGAAGAAATCAAATCAAAGGTATCAAAGAAGGGTTAGCCCTTGGCGCACACCATAAAACTCTAGGTTCTGGTCTGATTGGACTGGCAAATAAATATTCGTGTCTATAGCTCGTGCATTTCAAACAATGTTTTCCTAAATAAAGTTACATTACTATTGATATCATCGTTCGAAGACGGCTATAGACAAATGACAGTCGGCGGAAGGCGTGGGAAATGATTTACTACTTGAGATTTGAGATATCTTTGATAATGTAGGTAAGCCATTTTGTGTTACTCGATTGGACCGCAATAATTGGATAGGTTAATTTAAATTTATGTTCCATTGGAGATAGATTGTGAGTTGTGACAAAATACAATAAATAACATTTTAACTGACAAAAACGACAATTTTATTATTGTGGTTCATCTTATATCCGAGAGTGCTTTGACATTAGAGTGTCACCGGCATAAGTTGATCTATGATGTTTGTCACCACTATCGTCGGTCGCTTTCAAAGTAGACCTTCTACAAATGGCATGAGCAAAGCCAAGAACGAAACGTGACGAAAATGGGAACAAAGTGAGCTGATGTTGTCATGATGAAAATGTTGCGAGGATTGCACTAGGAACGGCAGGCGTCACCCCCTGTAAAATTCTCAGGAAGGCTTCTAAGTTACTTGGTTTGCCTATAAATACATTTTGTACGAACTAAAAAACGGAGTACTTATATAGGATGGTCCCCATAACTATGAACCGATGACATTAAAGCAGTCGCAGGAAGTCTGTGGATGGGGAAGGCTCCAGACCAGTCGTGATGGCGTTTTTGGGGGAGGCCTATGTCCTGCAGTGGACTGATATGGCTAATACAAAGATGATAATAATACATTTTATTGTTAAATATAAATAACTGCCTATAAGTTTCTGTGTGACCTTAAGCCTTGTACTAAACTATTCTCAAATTATTTTTCATTGTCAACATCAAGTAGTCCAATCCTGTGAGATAGTTCTATGCACCGGAGGGCATGCCTAGTAATAGTTTCTATTTTAACCTACCACGATACATGTGCCGTTCACTGACCTGTATCTCAATGTGGTAGATGCTTGTATCGCCGAGCAAAGTTATGGTTAAGTTGGGCAGGTCGAGTCGTGCGTTGACTATTTAAATCCTCGATCGGTAGAGGGTCGCGCAGCGGGGCGCAGGGCCTTAATTGGGCCTGCAATATGTTAAGTCTTTGGTCAATCAGTGGTGATACTGTTTATCGTTGGTTTTAAAGATAAGACAACGATTGCTTTGATACGGAGGTTTGATGCATGTTGTAATAAACCTTTTTTTATTTTAGTAACTAAACTTTTGTGACCAGCAACGAAAAAATAATAATTTACTTTTTTTTTATTACCAGTTATTAGTTTACGACCTCGGTGGCGTGATGGGCGAGTGCTCGGTTAAAAAGCGTGAGGTTGGAAGTTCAATCCTGGTTGTGGGACAAATGTTTAGTAGAATATGTGATCTAAAAATGCTAAAGATAATGCCAGCCACCAATCTACACTGGGTTACCTTGGTAGATTAAGACCCAATCACTTCTTGTTGAAGAATAGGCCGAATAATTTATTTCCTTCTGTCACCCAGATCTGCCCGTTAGAGAGACAGATCGCACAAATCATTTTGTCACACTTTTTACAATTTGGTGGAGGAACGAACTTTTACAACGAATCATCTCGTGAGTTCTATTTTAAGCGGTTTTAAGACATCTACAACAGTTTTTTAGATTTCGTCATATTTATTATGATCGAAAGTAAAATAAAAAAATAAATTTCACCAAAAACTTTTGGTAGAGCCCTCTCTATTTTAGACCTTCTTAGTATCGATATACAGTGGGTTTTCAACATGTCCGTTAGTTTATGATTACAATAATCATAGGTATCTACTGAAGCGTGCGATATGTCAATAAATATCGACAATTAACCTATGGTTTGTTGAAAACTATATTTATGACCTTTTGGTCTTTTAGTCAGGTTTTTCAATAGAAAATTTGGAATCGGTTTTTATACGGTATTAATATTGTAATTTAAAGTACAATTAGGTGTGAAAAATAAACCGAATCCTTAGTCCTTAAATCTTTGAAGTGTATTGTGAACGTATTTTTTTTCTAATATTACATTAAACACTAGTAGAACGCCCCGCGACTTTGTTGAGTTTTTTATACAAACTCCATCTTCCCGGCCGCGGTCTCTAGGATTTGCGATTTTGGAAATTCTTTTCCTTTCTTAGTGCACTCCAAATTTCATGTTTCTAGGACTTATAGTTTAGGCTGTGCGTTGATCAGTCAGTCACGAAAACCTTTAATATTATTCTGTTAATTTCGTTGAATTAAAGTGGAAATCCGCGTGGCTTGTGAAGAGCAAATTAGTTCTAAACAAGTTCCCGTTACGTTAACATGTAGCTCTATAAGCCCTTAGTGTTTATCAGTTTTCTTGTTAAGTTTTTCTTTACCGCTTGAGTACATCTTGTCAAAATAAACACATTAGAGACAAAATACATAATAAAGATTAATAATAAACTTCTGATAATCTCAATCGAAAAGAGAAATAGGCAACACGAAAAACAAAACACCATCTTGATACCATTCATTCATACCAGAACATTCAATCATAGCCACACATGTCTGGCACATAGATCAGGCATCACTCTTACGAGATTAAGATAGAGCTCAAAATCGCATGACATGTTTGCGGATTTTTATTAAGTTACTAGATACATAGACGATCAAAATGTATTCAAAATGTTGATTGATTTGAACATGGAGTGTATTTGATTGAATGAAGATACATAGCATTAGTGTTAGGTCTGCTTTTAGTGTAGCCAATGTAAAGCAGCTTGCTAAGTTTGTAAGTTTAAGTTAGCGGCCAGCTGATAGAGTTTCTAGGCCACCTAAAGGCCTCCATCATAGATATCCCATTTTTATTAAAGTTCAGCACTGTTCTGCGAGTTTACTATTAAGATGATAATTTCAACTGAGAGCTTTCGTTCTTTGAGCGGACTACTCTTGCGCACAAAAGCGATAAATCGTAACATTTTCCGTGGTTCAGCTTAAGTCCGTGAATGCTCTGAACTTAGTTAACACCGACATAAGTTAAACTACGATATTTGCCGCTATTATCGTTTGTCGCTTTCAATATTAGACCCCCAGGCCATGAAAGAGACTTATCAACTTTGTCACCAGAATTATTCACTGATTCATACGAACTTACGTTTTGTAAGTTACTGTAGTGAAGAAGTTATGTCCTTATTAAGCTGTGACTATAGTACAATCTGGCTAGTAACCTTTGCCCTAACGTCGATGGCTGTTGTGACGGCATGGTGCTACATGGTTCAGACGTGATAGCTTATTAAGCATAATTTTAACCGTCAAAGATTTAGCTTTGATGAGGAGTCATCTTGAAGCTCTTTTATATTAGTTATCGTTTTAAATAAAATGGCATTACGTTAAAGTTTTTCAAGGGTCCAAATTAGAAAATTAATACTAGCTCGCGCTGATATGAAGCTTTTTATTAATGACTACCTGCTGACCCGGCGCTATTTTTCCGCAATTTTCCATAATTTTACAACCTTACCTGGACTCTTACAAACATTTCAAGTATAAAATGACAGAAGCCTTCGGTCGCCCTAGAAACTCTGTCACCAGAGTTGGCCACTGACTCATACGAACGAACGAGTATAAAATTAGCTAGCGGTCCAGCTGTTCTCGAGTTTTAGCGAGACCAACCCACAGCAATTCATTTTTTATACGAGTTATATGGATTTAAATTTAAAAATATACATTTAATCAAGATTCCAAAAATCGTGTGAAACTGCAGACTAAGAGTCGCCTTCTCGCAAACAATGAGATGTTTGAGTAGCAAAAAATCTGTGCAACGAATTTGTAGTCGTCATCGTGAGGTTTATTTTAAAAAAAACCACCTCCACATGTCACCATACATTGTATTCTATAATGGTTTTGATGGTAGCTGAATATGACAAAGGGTGTTGGGCAAAACTCTTGGCGGAACAAAAGTTTTTTGAGTGGGCAAAAAAGGAAAATTTATACGATTTCAAATAGGAGCACCTGTCGCTAATTGCCACCTTTTGGCGGCGAAGCCTTTGTGAAGAAAAATTATAAGTAATATAGGTTTGGTTATGATGAACGAAAACGTTAGATATTATTACATGCACTAAGCGATTGATTTGTTGTATAAGACTCCAACTCTTTGACCAGACTAAAAACTACTTTATTATCACCTTGTGGTAGGACTCTTCAGCAAGAGTCCATCTTGGTACCACCGCAGTGCCAGATATTCTACCTCCAAGCATTAGTCTGCTAGCATTACTGCGTTTAGGTTTGAAGGGAACTGTAGCAAGTGAAATTACTGGGCGAAAGAGACTTAACAATTATTTTTCGGGGTGATGAGCGAAGTGCAGTGTCACGCAGAACTTGAAAACTTTAAGCTTTGGGTGGCACTGCATCTGTTAAGATAAGGCATGGGTGACTTGATCGTCTTGTCACTTGCTGACATAAAAAAAACTTTTTTAATATTTTTTTATAAAAGCTGTCAAATGCGTTTAGTAGCTAGTAGCGTCACAGCTCTTAAAGATTTGAGGGTCTACTCATGCGAGCAAAAGAGATTGTTTTCGTGGTTCAGCTTATTTTTGTGAATGCCCTGAAGTTAGAAGTCATCGACATAATAAAGTTAAATGAAAGTTTTTTTTTTTTTTTTTTTTAATATAAAATAAAAAATAATAAAAGTTAAATAAGATTCTTTACGTTTTGTAACGCTAATGTCTTATTGTCACGCTTTTATTTTATTTATTTATTTTACTTTAAATAAAACGGACACGAGTTTCAATTACATTAATTAAAGATTGATGAGCACTGGTGGTCTAGTGGTAGTGACCCCGCCTTGCGATCCTAAGACCCGTGGGTTCGAATCCGGTCGTGCACCAATGGATTTATCGATACGAAAAATTGATGTGCGCAATGCCAGTGCTCATACGGTGAAGGAAAACATTGTGAGGAAACCGGCTTATCCAAGAACTAAAAATTCGAAAGACATGTGCCATCCATCAAACCACATTGGGTCCGCGTGGTGGATTAAGACCCAATCACTCTCGCCTGAGAGTAGGCCAGTGTCCCAGCAGTGGGAACATTAGAAGGCTGTCATGATGAGTTAAAGATTAAAGGTAGGTAATATTCAAATTTTATAATAATAATAAACATTAGGTACAGATTTAAATAATGTCAAGTTACAATTAAATTATTGTTAAAAAAAAATATTTTGCTGCTTTATTTATTATAGATCAGTTAGTCTATAGATTATTTGTAACGGATCAAAATGTTTCAGATGTATTTTGTTTTATGTAAATACTATTTTGTTTTGTAAGTAAACTTATTATCAATTTTATTTCATCTATTTTCTCAAGTTACTGAATTTTAATGAGAACATAATAACAGTAAACAACGTCCGCTATCATTGTCTGCCCACGTGACTGGTAGATAAATACATTCCACTGTTTTAGAAATTGACCAGTCTACTTGAGAAGTAACAGAGCTGTTGAACTGTGAGTAATGTCACCATCTTATAGATTTGTCACAGGAGAAAGTATCTACACGTAGATAGGTCTATCTACGTGTAGGTATCTTACCTACTCGTAGATAGACTCACTGTACCATCAACTCAAAACTTAGTTGTTTTTAGGTGTTATTATTCTAACTTTAAATAGTATTAATAATTTGTCAAGTTGGTAATAAATAAAATATATATATATATGGTAAAATTATAATGCAATTTTACCATATTCTAATAAAAAAAAATTTTGTAATGGATTATTCCCAGCTGTCACCTAGTTTTGTCCCCCTCGAGGTGACAGATCGCACTTTTTTGTGCGATCTGTCACCTCGAGGGGTTACCCTGTTACCCTTTTTTATGTTATGTTTTGCTGTCGCATTGCTGTGTCCGGTTCGAAGGGTATGGTTTCCGGACCTAATGCAAATTGGTAGATGGCACATGTCTATTGAAGTTTTAATTCTTGGACATGCCGGTTTCCTCACGAGGTTTTCCTTACCGTATGAGAGCAATGGCATTGCGCACATAAATTTTTCGTAGCGAAAAATCCATCAAATCCATTGGTGCACGACCGGATTCGAACCCACGACCGGAAGTCGGGTTCACTACCATTAGACCACAAATTTTTCAAGTGCTCAAATTTTTCACGTTACACAGTCGTAATATAATTAAGTTAAGTAAGTAATTAAAATGCTTTATAAAGTTATTTCCTTTCTCCTTAATAATGCTTTTTTTTGTTTTAAAAAACATACCGAATTATTTAGTTTAAAAAAAAACCTAAGAAATACCACTAATCGCTCGCACCAATGATCGCTCGCAACTAACTAATTGTCGCTTATACTAACAAATTATGTCATATTGCACTGTAAACAACATATTACTTATTTTAAGTAGATAATACCTAATTGACTACATTGTAACTTTAAAAACCAAATCACATCGACATCTTTTTTACCCCAAAAATATCAATTTGTTTAACGTCAGATCTCTATATTTCATAAAAAGGTTTGGTCACACTAATCATAAGCAATTTACAATAAAATGCCGAACATAACCGGAGCATAGCTTTGTATAGTATTATGTTCCCGTTTAGTTGATTTCTATAAAATATTATAAATGAGACGGCTACCACTAAGGGAATGACCAAATATTATTAATAGGGTACGGGGGGACGAAAGTCTATCAATAAAACTATCGTGAATTAAATCATTCATTTTAGAAACGAGCGTTTTCACATACCAGTATATAAAAAAATAAAT
Organism: Colostygia pectinataria; assembly: GCA_951394395.1. Taxonomy (NCBI): domain Eukaryota; kingdom Metazoa; phylum Arthropoda; class Insecta; order Lepidoptera; family Geometridae; genus Colostygia; species Colostygia pectinataria. Next base: position 7,561,675 of record OX596363.1, read on the forward strand.
AATAAATAAATAAATAATGCTGGACAATCCACACAGCATCATCTAGCCCAAGGTAAGCTGCTGTTAAATAGAGCTGTATTATGGGTACTAGATGACTGATATATATTTAATACAATACAATACATAGATAAATATTTTTTTTATTATACATAGAAAACAACCCAGAACACCCGGAACAAATATTTGCAGATCCTACAAACATTTATCCCAAGGCGGGAATCGAACCCGCAACCTCCGCGTCGCAGGCGGACCTTCTCCAACCAATACAATACATAGATAGATGTTATTTATTATATATAGAAAATACCCAGAAAGTATATCGGTAAAGATTATATAATAGTTTATGGAGAGTTTATACTCAATTTTGAGAGTTTTCATCAGGGTAGAGTGACACGGCACTCTTGCTCTTCCGTATTGCGTTATGCATTTGAAATTGAATACACTAATTGTCCAGTTTATTATTGAATTGACGTTTTGCCGAAACAACTGTATCGTCTTTGACCAGTCTCAGCGAAAGTAAGAAGGAAAGGCAGAAGACGATATAAAGTCCTTGGACAGGATAGGATTGGAGACGCGCAGGCAACCGACATGACAGGTACTGCAAGACTATAGCATACGCAAATATATATACGCGTAAGATATCGCTAGAGAAGCGTGCAAATTATGTAGCAAATTAGGTAAGATACTCCTTAAGGCTCGAGTAGTGCTCCTTGTGCACATAGTTATTAAAACTTTCATCCCCCTGTACCGTTGACGCAATTCCCAGTCAGAAATATGGAATATTCTTTATGTTTTCTTCGCCGCGTGAGCTCACCAGGTATCCACCGGGCCAGTCGATGACAAAGCCAAGCTCTCAAGAATCCGTTTTTCATAAAGTGTCGGCCTTTTTATTTGACCATTTGCTACCAACTGCGTTATGAAAAATGGATCGTAACATCGCATCGTACCCTTTTCTTGTACCTTTTTTTAAATATATCATGTCATTATATTTTAATAGTCACGCCAGTGAGTTAGTTAGGTCCTTTTGTATCGATCTAAAGAGTCTTTTCATTCGATTGTTGCTTAGCTCTATTGTTGTATCGATGGTTAAATCGACTAAACGCTGACTTAATTTCATTAATCGACTGCTCTGTAAGAATTAAGATTTAATTGAGTCGAATTTGTATGTAAGGAATTCGAATTATTTGAAAGGATGCCTAATGATGAACATATTTTGAAAGATCTTGGTGTAGTCGCGTGCTTCGTCTTTAAAAAACGATGATGGGGATTGTTGTAAGGGTTTTAAAGGCTTGAGGGGTAGTGAATAGGCATTATTTAGCTGCATTCGTATGATGGAGTTTTTCTCCTTGCTTTAGAGTTAGGCTAGAGGATGCAGTACTTACAAGCCTTATTAAGTATTATTAGAATGTAAGGATGTTTTTTATATAACAAAGAGGTAGACTGTCTAATAAATTTAAAAAGCCATTTACTAATCCGCATTGGGTCCATTTGGTAGATATTAATTGTCGCTTAAGAAAGAGTCAGAGTATGAGAGTACAGTTGTAATAATCATTAGGTCAAGGTCAGCTGTTAATAGCAAAAAGTGTCAATATTTAATTTTATTGTTTTATATTTGTGTTAATTATGAAAATTGAGGCATCTGAATAAATATTAAAACAAAACTGGTTTTTCACAGTGTAACTGTGATAATTTAAAAGACTATTCTTTAAAAAAAACGTTTTTGAATAGAAAATATATTTATGTATGTAATAATATAACACTGGCATTTTGTATATTGAAATCACAGTGTAATACTATTTCAACATTTTTATAAAAGTTAGAGCTAGGAGCGGTACTCTGAAGTCTTTAGTATCAATATACGTTACCAAATGCGCGATTCGATACCCAAAACTCGGAAAGGTGCGGGGCGGGATTGCTACGAGGCATGCGCGGGCGAATGACGCGTAGGGCAGAGGTCACGCGAGGCTCGATGTTGCGTTCTAGAGATGGGTGCTTGTCGATGTAGCGTTGTGTTATCGATAGTAGAATTTTGAGGAATTTATGCTAGTTGATTACAGTCACAACTTAAAAAAAATATATTGTACTGGCAATTGATGATTTTAAAAGTAATAAAAAATAATATATACTTTTTGGGTTTATTGCTAAGTATGTATTTTTTCAATTTTGAGAATAAGTACTAATATAACTTGACTAATATGAATGTCTGTGTTCAAAAACAACGCTCAAACTCAAACTACGTTGTCATAAGCATTAAGGTTTTTATATAATATTTTGTCAGCTTTACTGTCATAATGCTTGTCATAAACTAGTCTTGATTTTCATCAAGATCACGCCTAAATTATTACTATTTAAAATATTTATTATTATTGCCCAGTTAATATTTTTATTAGCTAAAATGAAAAGAATATGTTGATCGCAATCATTGTTAGTAAAATTTAGATTTTACTATTTTAAAATTTTATCACTGTAAGTTTTAATAGTTTTTAATTTTATGTCACTGTAACATAATAGGGTACCCTTATTAAATTTTTGATTAAAAATAGTATTTAAAATATAGTACTGTTAGTCGATGCTTTCTAAAAATATTGACTTAAAAGGTTACTTGGTTACTTATATTGATTGACATTTATTCTATCAGTTTAAATATAGATACTTAGTTTTATTATTATTTTCTCATACTCTTGAATATAGAATAAGATCAACTCAACACCACACATTCAATCAAATGTTTATCGATATCGATTGAAGTGACCCATGCCTATAGACCACACCTTGCCTCTCTTACCACGTCATGGCAAAAATGTAACTTTAGGCAGGTCGCTAACAGCAAGCGTCGTCGGGGCGGCATGTTGAGGCGTGTTTTTGTAGTTTTGTTAAGCGCTTCGGTTTATGTTATACTAGCTGTTATCTGCGACTTCATTCGCGTAGAACTCGGGAACGGTACTTTTTTCCGAATAAAAAAACAAGATAAAAAGCCTATGTCCTATTTCCGATTATTGTCTATCTATGTTTTAAATTTCAGCCAAATCGGTTCAGTGGTTATCGAGTTATAGATGAACAAACATCCAAACATCCAAAAAAACATTCTAACTTTGACATGTATGTATAATATTAGTGTGACTAGCTGTCGCCCGCGACTTCTTTCGCAAAATAATTTCGTTATAAAAGTAGTATATATGTCCTATTCCCGGACATTATCTATCTATGTTTTAAATTACAGCCAAATAGGTTTAGTGGTTGTCGAGATAAGGAGTAACAAACATCTAAACATCCAAAAACACAGTGTGAGTGTGATGTCAAAGTGTGTTTGCAATTTCACCTCGATGCCACGCTTTCTGTTAGCGATCTGCCTAGTTTAACTTGGCATACCAACATACATTATTATTTATTGCCTAACATGCTTAGTTTTTAAGAAACAGTTTCAACTAATCATTGTTTATTTTGCTTCTCTATACCTACAGTTCTTTACAAATTTAAAAAATAATAAGCATAAAAACACTTAAAACAAAATATCTTTACATAATGTACTTATAAGCTACCATTATGACTAATATTTTAGCTAAACTCTTTAATATGTAGCTCTAGTTACTACTAGTTACATACAATGTTATAACACATACATTATTACATAAAAACAATAAAAACTTTTATAGATAATCGACTGACTCAAACGCCCTTATATCAAGTTGAACTCTTCAATCCAGACCTCCATCGAACTCAAGGTGTTAAATTTCAATACACATTGAATATGTATCTAAATATACAAAATTGTTTCTTTACTGTTTGTCTGACAATCAAAATATTAAGAGTAATTATTTTTTTTATACAACTGATGTGGCAACCAAGCGTACGGCCCACAAGATGGTAAGCGGTTACCGCAGCCTATGGACGCTTGCAATACCAGAGGTATCCCTCGCGGGTTGCCACCTTGAAACTAAGATCGAAAGCCTCATGTGCCAGTAATTTCACCGGAAACCATACCCTTCACACCGGAACACAGCAATGCGAGCATTTCTGCATGGCGGCAGAAATAGGTATGGTGGTAGTCCTTCCCCGGACGAGCTCTATCACAAAAACTCTACTACTTTTTTGGGTCTAAAGTGCCATAAAAGTAATTGTGTGCAAATATATATATATATATATATATATATATTTATATTTTTATACTACTAAAGTGGTAACCAAGCGTACGGCCCACTTGATGGTCAACGGTTACCGTAGCCTATGTACGCATGCAACATCAACGATATCACTTGCGTGTTACCACCCTGAGACGTTAGATGGTAAGTCTCATGTGCCTGTAATTTCACCGGAAACCATACCCTTCGAACCGGAACACAGCAATGCGAGCATTACTGCTTGGCGGCAGAAATAGGTATGGTGGTAGTCCTTCCCCAGACGAGCTCTATCACAAGGAACTCTACTACTCTTATAGCATTAGTGTTACGCATAAATTAAAAGATAGATCATTTTCTTCATAAAAAGATAGATCTTTTGGTATCACTGTTGTCTGTGGTCAAGTTTCTTGTTACAATAAAAAAAAACTGTTTTAGTTTTTAAAAATATCAACCATTCCAGTATGTGCTTGAAAAAGAACCAAAAAATACTTATATTTAATATATTGAATGAAATAGCTGTTTGTCTTGCTGTTTATCTTTTTAAAATAATATATTAAAAAAACTGTTTTTTAAACATTTTTTTTTTTTTTTATACAACTGAAGTGGCAACCAAGCGTACGGCCCACAAGATGGTAAGCGGTTACCGCAGCCTATGGACGCTTGCAATACCAGAGGTATCACTCGCGGGTTGCCACCTTGAGGCTAAGATCGAAAGCCTCATGTGCCAGTAATTTCACCGGAAACCATACCCTTCACACCGGAACACAGCAATGCGAGCATTACTGCTTGGCGGCAGAAATAGGTAAAAGGTTCATTTTTTGTTCTCAATAATAATTTACAATCATCGCAAAATATAAAGCCGATGAGTCGCGAGTGCGCGAGCCAAGTCGCAAAAACTCCACTAGTTTAGTTAAACAATACACAACAGAAACAAAACTACAAGATGCGATCTCGATTCTTCCGATCATCGCAGATGGAGGGCTGTATGCTAATAAGAACCAGGAAAACAATGTCTGCGCTGGTTCCTGCTGATAATCTTCGTATTAAATGCATCTGATTGGATGAATTGGAGCACACGTGTTGGTGCGTTTTGTTCTTTATGTGAGGGTGTATCTACTAGTAAAAATAAAAGTATTTTTCTTTTTTTTTTCTTACTTAATACAACTATGACTGGATTTGAACAAACTCTATGCACGTTTTAATACATTTATTTTTCATTTTTTGTTTAATAACTGACGTTTATTAATTAAGACAATTTTAACGGCTAACTTAACTAAATTAAAGTAAATGGCAGCGTTTCCTTCAAATTATTTCTAGGATAGTCTTTGACCAAATTACAAGACAAATGATTTGTATGATCTGCAAATATTTTTAGAATTATACAAGTTTGTTTGGGCACAAGATACTAGGCTGTAAAAATGTCCACCAATATTAATTTATTTAAATTATTTGGGTTTTTTTTTTTTTGGAGCGCTCGTGACGTATCTGGCTAAGTTGTTCTTAACAGATCAACGAAGTTAAGCACTGTTCCGCGGGGTCATCATTTGGATGGGTGACCGCCAGTGGCAATTTCAACTGAGCGCTCCCGTGCTTCGGAGAGCACGTTAAGCAGTCGGTTTAGGCTTTTTCAAAGTTGTTAGGCCATGACAGAGGCCTTCGGGCGGCCTAGAAACTCTGTCACCAGAGTTGGCCACTGACTCATACGTACGAACGAACGAACGAACTGATTTATAGGAACAGAATCACGAGCAGAACGGTATAGTGCAATATGGCGATAAATTCCAATCAGAGCTCGCGCTGTGTCAGGGCACTGGGTCGTGCCGGGTCGGTTAAGGCACGGCTTGAATATGGGACGTCTCAGATAATAATTTCTAGGTATACTGAAAACCGTGAGGTGTGGTACATACAAAAGGAGGCCTGTTATACAGAGGGTGAAATGGAGCTGTGGATGATGATGATGATGATGATGATACTGAAGACGAAAAAGAGGACTTAGGGGTAAAAAATATAAAATACTAAAATCTATTACCGTTCATGTTATTTCGTTAATCTTAAATTTTTTTGCAGTATCAAATAGGCGACTGAGAAAGTTCACTCAATAAAATTTTAGCTAAATCTGTAAATTTTTTGACGAGTTTTAAACAATATTGAATTAAAATAAAAAAATCAATAAGCAAATTATTTTTTTGGTGCTTTTTCAGTTCTTTGGCGCTACTAAGTTAGTATTACTAACTGATAATTTGTCACCGATATTTATTTAATACTTTCCTAGATATATTGTTATTACCATATACTTTTAAGTTCTTGTATAATAAAGCGCATATTTCGATAGCAGCTCCGTACTAATAGCTGAGAAACGTGAAAAAATCCACCCACAATGCGCGTGCTCTTCGCTCCACATTAAAATGTTAGGTATCTGCTAAAGAGATGATATAACATACAAAGTTAAATAAAATTAAAATTTATAATCAAATCTAGGATGAAATGTATTGAGTCATCATCACAGCCTTCGAATGTTCACTTCTAATGTTTGTCCGGGGAAGGATTACCACCATACCTATTTCTGCCGCCAAGCAGTAATGCTCGCAATGCTAGTTGTGTAAAAAAATATTATATTATTTTTATTATAAAAAAATATTATAATAATTTTGGGAAATCTTGTAATTACTGTTTGTTTTAAGGTTGTCACACCTCTATATAGTTCCAGCAATGATGCGCCAAATAATAATCTACATTGTAAACGACCAGACGGAGTAAGTTCAACTTTTTCTTTTATTATCACAAGCGCGAATTTCTTTCCCACGATAATCAGGGCTATATTCTCTTTAGGAATTCGTTGATAAATCACCGGACAGTTTGGTCGTTTGACAATAAATATAAATATATTGGCGGACATTTTTTTACAGCGCCATCTAGTCACAAACTAAGCAAAGCTATGGAAGCTATACGTACTATGGAAACCAGATAAATAATAGAATACACACAAACAGACATAGGCCTCTCCTAAAGAGTAGCAGGAATAGCGATTTTCTAATAATGCCATCACTTAATATTTAAACCATGCATTTCAAATTTTTGAAATACTAAATGCTATAAATTACTTGAAAATGGAGAAGGGACCTAACCAGAAATTCAGGGTCTGATAATTGTTTAGTGAGGAGGATAGGAATTCTGCATGAAAAAAAGTCAACGCGGACTAAGTCACGCGCGTCTTTTTAGACCACTCGTGAATTCATCCACAAATGAATATTAAAAAACGTAATTTCAAGAGTAGCAGAGTTTTTTGTCATAGAACACGTCCGGGGAAGTACTACCACCATACCTATTTCTGCCGCAAAGCAGTAATACTCGCATTGCTGTGTTCCGGTGTCAAGGGTATGATTTCCGGTGAAATTACTGGCACATGAGGCTTACGATCTAGCCTCAAGGTGGCAACCCGCGAGTGATATCTCTGGTATTGCAAGCGTCCATAGGCTGCGGTAACCGCTTACCATCTTGTGGGCCGTACACTTGGTTGCCACTTCAGTTGTATATAAAAAAAAGGTGCTTCCAACTAACAAAAAGACAAAAAGCTGCCGAAAGCAAAATAATAGAAATTAGAACGAAAGAAAAATCGTATTTTATTAACTCTCAACTCCCTTAGAATAAAAGGAGTAGGTACATACATACGTATTTGACTAAAAGATAAAAACACGTTTGGTAATGACAGTAATAATCCGATCACCACTTTATAGAAGACGAAATCTATCATTGATTGTAACAATCGGATACCATTAAAATAGCAGATCTGATTGGATTTCCCATGGCATTGTGAGAATCTCGATAATCGGTAGCCGCTGGATCACTGATTGCTGTGTAATTTTATTTGGAACATCATCGATGATCATTGTATCAATCACTATTATTGTCATTGACCTATTGGGTTATGTGTCTACTTTTGAAAACGACATACGATGATCGTGGCAAATATCGTTGTTCAGTTATTTATGTCGGTGACTTAACTAAGTTCGCATTCGACATTAGAACAATTGTTTTGAATAGAATGAAATAGAATAATCGTTTATTAACGGTCATTAACTGAACCATGAAAACTATATCGAATATTGATTTTGTCCAATAGTGGTTTAGCGGTAGTAACCCTACATTTCAATCCTAAAGTTAAGTTTTTTATAATATGTATGTGCGTTAATGCCAGTTCTCTCTGTGAGAAAACATCGTGAGGAATTCAGAATGAGCCAGAAACTAATATGAATCAATCACTCTTGTTTGAGAATAAGCCAAAATGTCTTAGTAGTAGGAACTTAAGATGACTAGTTATTATGATGCTAAAATAACACGAGAAACAATATTTCACAACACTGTACAAATGCTTGTATAAAAGAACAAATTTGTGCTCAAAGGCTGGAAAGAAAAATCACAGTAATTTCGTAAAATACTTGCAAGTAATTCGATAATGTCCACAATATAATTAAGTCAATAATGTCTACAAGTAATGCAGATAAAAATAGAAAAGAATCAACACGCACATCACTATAACCATAGTATCATCTCCCTTCATCTGCTATTATTCTCACATTAAAACAGCCCAAAGGCATTCAAAAACATTGCGTGCAACAAGTAGCTGCTTCTCACGCAATATAAAGAGCTCTCTACAACGCTACGATACGGCAACGAAACGAGGCAGGGAGATTGTGTTGAATAACCCTCGTTACCTATATGTACTCGTACTACTACAAATTTATAGCTTATTCTTGTCTTTTTCAAAGTTGTTAGGCCATAACAGCCTTCGGGCGGCCTAAAAACTCGGTCACCAGAGTTGGCCACTGCCTCATACAAACTAATTTACATTATATAACTTATATCTATATTATAAGTAGGCAAGGTAAAAACAACTTGACCAGTGCAATTACAGTCATGATCGACTTTATCGCCATCATTGAACTTATCTTCTAAAGTTTGTACGTAAAGCATTTCTTATTTAGAAAAAACTTCTTTGAGTTCAGTTATCGAAATGTTTTCTAAGACCCCAGTTTCTAATAAAAATTAATCGCTAAGCTATATCTGATTTTTTTTGTTATAACTTGCCGTTATATTAATGCTGTTTCTGTTTTTTTTCTTAACCAAGCGTTTCCAGGTGAACTGAGGTAGGAGTTCACCATTTTGAGTGTTCATGGCTTTTTTTAGTAGTGACAACTATTTACTGTTTTTAGGTTTTAAGGATATGACTAGGCGAATAGGATTTGAATGAGTTTTTTAGTGTCACGCAAAACTCAAAGCTTAGGGTAAAAAAAAACTGCATTTATGAGTTATGGTTTGGCATAGCGTTTAACATCAGGTAAAATGCTAATTTAAATAAAAAACACAGGCTTCTTCGAAATATTATAGAAGCGTTGAACATAAATCGATATTATTATACCCCCTCCGTCCGGTGTCGAGTCCGTCCCGTCGCAATTTAAATAGACTTAGCGTATTGATTTAAACACAGTTTTATATGACTAATGATCTTATAAAGGCAATATTGATTCAATTGAGTCGTCCTCAAGGCAGCAAATGGTAGCGATTATTAAGTGGACCAAAGCACGCGATGCTGATTTAATTTAGCTTTGAGTATGAGAAGGAGTTGTGTTTTATGATGTGAAAAAATGTTATCATTCAGTTACAGTACAGTTCGTTAGATACCAATGTCTTTGTACTTTTAATGGAAACTGCAATAAATCGATTATGAACTGCGATATTTATTGACGACCAAAGTGGGCGAACGTCCGCCTACGAAGCAGGAAGTTGCGGGTTCGATTCCCACATTGGAACAACTGTTTGTGCGATCTGCAAATATTTGTTCCGGGTGTTCTGGGTATTTTCTATGTATAATTAAAGAAAAATCTATGTAGGTATTGTATCGTAGTATTATCAGTTATCTAGTATTCATAATACAAGCTCTGCTTAGCTTGGGACTAGATGATACTATATTATGTAGATTTGTTTGATTTCCAGAGTTGGCTATTAAATTAAACGAAATTTTTGAATGAAATTGTTCAAAGGCTATCTGTTGAATATACAATTTTAACTTCTATTCAAAATTTTTGAGTACCTTTAAATATTAATTTAGAAATGGTATGTAACAAGAATAGGTTACTTAATCAATTAAAATCAACATAGCCATTAATATTTATTCAGATAAACATGTATTTCAACACATGCATGTTTATCTAATGTTCTATTGTTCATTGTTTCTTTGACCTTTCAAAGCTTTAGCTTTAAAATAAGATGCCCAATAAATGACCTTTCTAACATGTCATACGAGACGACAGCAGATGATCCACGTACACCGCCTTGTAATCATCGTCATCAGGACGTGATGACCCCACGGGCCGGGTTCCCATGCGTGGTGTCCATGAAATCGTTTATTAGATGTAATTTTATGTGATTTCTTTAGTTGGCCATTTTGATGGTGAAATCTAGGATAAGTCATTGGTAAGTGGCCCTTACCAATGAATTATCTTAGTTACTTATCGTAAGTCTTACAGGCGGTAATTTGAAGAGCACGGCAGCACTAGTGCTCAGGGTTCGAAGCAAAAGATTGCAGGCTTGATTCCCGCTGCGGGACAAATGTTTGAACCAAGGTTTTATAGTAAAAAAAAAGCGGCTCAGGCAACCGACAGCTTAACTTGCTCTCCGAAGCAAGAAGGTAACTCTCAGAAGCTTGAGAAGCGTTCAGTTGAATCGCCGCTGTCATTTATCCAAATGGTGACTCCGCGGAACCGTGCTTGACAACTTACTTAGCAAGCCACGAGCGCTTAGTAAATAGAGCTCTACTCTAAAAGCCAAGTAGTGTTTTTTTTTAAAGTTAGTAATTACTTTAAAAAATGTAAGGACTTACTTAATTTTCTACGTGATGTAAGTAGGTCATCGCACACCCTTAGCAACTTTACATAAAATAACAATAGAAGACGTTATCGGAACCGTTCACACACGCGTGCCCTATCTACTGCGCATCGCGAAATAGAGGGTACCTTAGATCGGTTGCGACTCCTACCACTGTCTTACAAAAAAATACAACACACACCCCTAGTTAGGGGATTAGATGCGTGTTTAATGTTTTTTTTATGTTAGCAAAATAGCAAGAGGACCGTCTTCGGCACCACGATCTCTGACTGTCTGTACACCTTCTTTTACAAATGGTACCAGTTGCAGAATGCAAATACTTATGATATTATTTTTGAGTTTCGCAACTCGCACCATTCGGGTTTCAGTAGGTACTAGTTGTAGAACGACTCGATTATAACAGCTGCAAGTTTCTTACTTTGTGTTGAAGTATATTTAAGTGCCGTTCTGTGAAATTCGGTTGAGAACGGGTTAAATGAAAACGAGACTGAGGGAGAACATAACACACCCAAATAAACTATGATGAAGTATATATAGGTTTTAAAGTTCTGGGTATGTTGTTGCACTACGCTAGTCGCTACGTTAGTAGTAGTTATTATGTGTCTCATCATCTTATGACAGCCTTCTAATGTTCCCACTGTTTGGACACTGGCCTAATCTCGGACAAGAGTGATTGGGTCTTAGCAAAACCCAATCACTCGCGGACCGAATGCGTATTGGTGGATGGCTCATGTCTTTTGAATTTTCAGTTCTTGGACATGCCGGTTTCCTCACAATGTTTTCCTTCACAGTATGAGAGCACTGGCATTGCGCACATACGTTTTTTGATAGAATATTCATTGGTGCACGACCGGGTTTGAACCCACTACCTTAGGATCGGAAGGCGGTGTCACTACCACTAGACGACCGGTGCTCACATAATATTAATAATAATGTTTAGAGCCCCCTGGTTAAGACTTTACTGAATAAAGCTAATTAAATTTTAAAAAGTGCGAAACTTTCTCTAATATTTAACGTCTCTGTGCTAACGTCGTGTCCCTTAGTAAGGGGTCAGAATTATCAGTCTTACATAAGTTCGATCTGATAAGCTGCCTACCAATGGGCGTGCCGGCTGGGCGGGCGTACAATTCTAAATTCAAATTGCCAGTTACACGCAAACAAGTTAGATAAACCAGCCAGGTTTAAAAAATTGCACACATTTATAGGTTACCATTAATAAGGTTGTAATTGACCAAACTGTTCTCAGAACAAATCGTAGTTATCTAAAACTTGACATTTTACTTGTACTTGATATTAACTTATTCTCAATACAGTTATACCAGAAGTTGATCGAATCCAGACTAAGTATGAAATCTACTAAAGCCTCTTTTTTATTTATTTGAGAGTCGAATAATTAGCTTTCAGCCTACGACCCATACGGCGATATTCAACATCGTCATCTTCATTAGGTATCAGACAAGGCGACAAATAGACTTTTAATTAATAAAAGTACGTACTTACAATAGAGTGATCGAACTTTTATTAACTGAAAAGACTATTGTCCGATAATCAAAATTTGAATCCTACTAATCCTACTAATGTTATAAAAAAAAAGTCTGTGCGTGTGTGTAAATGTTTGTTACCACGTATCTCCGTGACGACATAACTGGTTGTGATGAAATTTGGTTCTGAAAATATAACACAACAATCTACTTTTTTATCCCGGAAAAGTTTACTGTTATTTTATAGCATAAAAACTTAAAACCCGCGGTTGAAGCCGCGCGGATCAGTTCGTATTTTATGTTTGAATTTTTATAAATCTTACGAGTTAGTATTTTACAGGATTTTCAGTGTTATTGTATTTGCGATTGGAAACCCAGAATAGCTTCAATGTATAATTTGTTAATCTAGAAACAGCATTTATCGCCCAGACAATGGGCGTGAAGTTTCTGTGAAATGTAGCCCGTTTCCCCTCGTTACCACGTCTAGCCGCTGTGACGGGAGCTGTTTTATCTAGAAACAGCTATCTAGATCTATGGCTTATTTTACGTTTTCTTTAGACTAAATCGCACGCCACACCGCCAGCTAGCGAGGAGCGAGCGATCGATTCACGCGTTATTTTCTGGTGTAACTCTATTCTAAAAAACTATATCTTAAACAAACTTTTTATTGAGTTTATGTACGACGAGGAAAGCAAAATAGTTGTATAAATTTCAATGGTGCAAATGTAACTAACCAGTTATTACGTCTAGGCTAGAGCGCGTGGAACTAGCGTAAATTCACCTAGCTTATGACGTTTCAAAATGATCCTTGTGATAATGATTGAATAAATACATTTTTTACTTTACTTTACTTACTTCTTTGGGCTTTCATTCTTTCTCTTTCTTTCTTTGGGGCGAGTCAATGGTGCAAACGTAACCACGGCGGGCTGGCGGGCGAAACGAGATCTGAGAAACTATATGATGAAGTAGCTTGTCTCTGCAGTTCACGGTGTGAACCGAAGTATCAAATGAGGTGATACGATGCTCGCTTGCTCGCTAGTGGGCGGTGTGGTCTGCGCTTTAGAAAAAATCGCGTGTTATCGTGTAAATTTATGTGACGGATGCGGCGAAGCGGACCTTGGATCAAATGTTTGTAAGATCTGCAAATATTTGTTCCGGGAGTTCTGGGTATTTTCTATGTTAATAAAAAATATATTTCTATTTTTTGTATTGTATAAAGTATGGCAGTCTTCTAGTACTCAAACTACAAGCTCTGCTTAGCTTGGGGCTAGATAGGAATGTCCGGCATTATTTATTATTTATTGATTTAGAACTTTAAATCAATGGGCGTGGGACGTAAAACGTGGATGACACGCCGACACGTGATTTGCGCGAGGATCGTTCGGCAAGCAAGTTTTAGCACCACTGCAACATCATCATTCTCTGGTAAAGTCATGAAGATTTTTGGTTAGCTAGGAAAAATGAAGCTAAAAAACGTAAATCCTTCTAACTTTTTTGTCCTGAAGAAAAAAAGGTCTTCAAAGATCACTGGATCTGATCACAGTTACCTGCAAGACTCAAGTGGAGTCCGAGTTATTTGGTTTAAATTAGGATGACGTAAATTGCCATCGCCTGACCATTTTTACGATATTATACGCTGACTGAAGGACTGAGTAACGCCAAAAAATAAATTTCATAACTCAGACATTTCCGAATGAGACCATAAATATTTTAAATGAAGACACGTTTGGTTCAGCATCATTAATGCTTATCTGTTGGAGTATTTACAGGCCAATTACGCCACGGTGCGGCTTATTTATCGGTATGTATGTAATGATTCATTTGCGTCGCGGTTCATCGTTAGTGTCAAAACTGTTCTATATACATATCTGAGGTTATACACGTAGATATGACGCAAGTGACATACGAGTGCACCAGTGTGCACTCCCTGCGCATCGTGATATGATGAACCGAACCTGTGTAATTAACTCAATATGTCTTTGCTACATGCAACGTGTTGACGCATCACAAGAGCATAGGTTTATGTAAATTTTCATGATGAACCGAACCCGTTTAAATAACTTAACATGTGCTTAGATTTGTACTTTTTCCTATTTGTAGATTTGTTTTTTGTTAGAAATTTCGTGATTATAAATATTTATTTAGTTAATGATGTCTGATACGCTCGGCCAACGCTTTAGCTCTGCGTCCAACCTTACATGTATAGCCAGACAGTTGGGCTCGTTTCAAGGCTGGCTCTAGTTGGTCCAAACTAGCTTTGCCCCAATATCAAAAAGGCGTTGGTCAATCGATCACTCAGTTCGTGGATTATATGAGTTTGAGAGGCTTGTGCAAATCTTTAGAGTTGAAACGTTGGCCACCATAAAGTCAAGAGTTTTACTTTTACTCGCTCAAGTAGCTCGTAAACACGCAAGCTCTGCACGATCGCTTATATGATGTGATGCACTGAACCCGTGTAAATAACTTCATGCTAATGTTACATGCACCGTATTGACGCATCACAAGAGCTTAGATTTTTGTTTATTTTCAGACTCGTCATCATAAAGGTACTAGTAGTAAACAACCTCTAGAATTTAAAAAAAAAGTAAGGTATACCTGTTGTTAAGTGGTACTCTTTGAAGAAGTATGTCTGACTCGTATGTTGCCACTCGGAGATATATATAAGAATAAGTAACAAAGTTCCAGGCCGCTTCAAGGCCTCGGAGATAAATATAGCAAGTCTCAGTTTGTGATTTCAACAGCAAACGAGCTTTTTTGAACTAAATTGTTAATAATATAAAAATAAATATAAAATAATATATATAAGAGTAGTAGAGTTCTCTGTGATAGAGCTCGTCCGGGGAAGGACTACCACCATACCTATTTCTGCCGCCAAGCAGTAATGCTCGCATTTCTGTGTTCCGGTGTGAAGGGCCATACCCTTCACACCTTTCCGGTGAAATTACTGGCACATGAGGCTTTCGATCTATGCCTCAAGGTGGCAACCCGCGAGGGATACCTCTATAGTATTGCAAGCGTCCATAGGCTGCGGTAACCGCTTACCATTTTGTGGGCCGTACGCTTGGTTGCCACTTCAGTTGTATTAAAAAAAAAAAATTGTCTTTGCGCATCACAAAAGGCTAACTTCACGATGGCCGAGATTCTTTGACAGTACTTACTATGTATATTTTACTAGCGACCCGCCCTGGCTTTGCACGGGTGCTTAAGCTACATATACACTTTTCTCTTGGATCACTCTATCTATTAAAAAAAACCGCATCAAAATCGTAGTTTTGTAATAATTATACAATGTAGTTTTATAGATCTAAGCATACATAGGGACAGACAGCGGGAAGTGGCTTTGTTTTATACTATGTAGTGATGATGTAGTGAAGACAAAATGACACAAAAAAGTGTACTTTAAAAAAAAGAGCATTTTTTTGTGTGTACTACTATCCTATTCCTATTATGCACTAATAATGCGGGCATTAGTGACCAGCGCAGATACAATGCGGATTGATGGATGGCACATGTCTTTCAAATCTTGAACATTCTATGATGAAATTACTTTTAGATTATAAATTAATACTTCGGTAAGGTATCCCGAACAATGGTAGGCAACATTAATGGTAAAGTAGTGGTTTTTTGTCGTGGCATCGCTTGACCCAGCTCATGTCCTCGGGCTGAACAGTAAATAATGATGCCAAATTATTTCTAAATTACAAAACAAAATAATAAAACCTACCACTGTTACTGGGCGATGTGTATAGAGTTGTCAAAATCATGTTGAGAAATTATTAATTTTAAATAAATACTTTTAATTGTGATTAGTTTGCTAATTCCAAATAGTTCGTTTTCAAAGCATACAAATACGTCAGATTTATCAAAATGTTATTATTAATCATAATTAAACATTATCTTGCAAGCTACTTAGTAGTGAATAATACACCCAACATAAGTCACCACACATACATACCACCTGATACTTCAAACTACATTACAGATTATATTGCGCAGATAAAATGACATAATAAAAATATTCAGAAAAGTATTTTTCTAGTATAATACTCAACGTAATCCACACAGTTACAAAAAGCTTTTTCTACTAGCTATTTTCTAGTAAGTTAGTTACTAAGCTATTTTCTAAAGTTGAATCATTCATTTGCCTTATTTATATTATAGATCACTTATACAATCAACAATATGTGGTGTGTATGTTTGTTACCACGTATCTCTGTGACGACTTAACCGATTGCAAAAAAATAAAAAAAATTTAAATAGCCGTTTTTATGCTATAATATAGCATAAAACTGCAAAAAAAACGCGGGTTAAGCCGCACGGGTCAGCTCGTATATCATATTTGAAGCAAAGCAAACCTTATTTTCGTTAGAAAATCTGCACAATCACAACAATATTGTCACACCAAGACTTTTATTGTCACAGCCTCAACAACTCCATATAAATTAACAAAAAAATTGAAAGCTTTGTCAGCGTTTTGCATAGAGGTCGTTACTTTATGATGGATGGGTATCACACGGGCTTTCACGAAAGAGCCCGAGGCTTGGCGAAGCGCCTCGGAAAAAGCTGATCTAGCCCGAGGGTAGAAGAAGCTATTTTAGGTATTAAAATGAGTTGTCTGATATAGTTGCGGATAATTTTAAATTACTGGTACTTAGGTGATGAGATACTGACTCTGATGAGATTGTAATGGAAGTAAAGTGATGGTTCAGTGCCATCATAGCGCTTTGAGAAGAACAGTAAAATGTGCTGCAGTACATTGCAAACTTGCGCATGTAATAGAATTAATAACAAACTAAGAGGACTGAACTTAATACTGAAAACTGAGCTATCATAAAATAATAAGTAGCGTAGTAACAAATTTGAATATTTAACAATATTTATTTAATATATTAAAAACTTGCTACCGCCCGTGGCTTTGCTCGCTTGGTACATACATAAAAAGTAATCTATATACTTCCTCTAACTTTAAACATCTTTATGCCATTATAAGTATGAATATTATAATCAAATAACCCAGTAGGTATGTTATCATACATTATCTACAAATTTACTTACAAAAAAACGATTAGCACCGTGAACACGGAATGCAATAAAATCCGTAACAATCATGTAGAGGCAAACCCGGCGCCTTATAATAATGTCTGCGTTACCGCCTCAACCTTTGAAGCCTCAAGTCTAAGCGTGAGAACGCCAAACACCAGTGACTCCATTTGATATACGACCCTAAACGTGCCATTTAGCGCTTGCGCATCCATTATAAACTATACTTTACTAAATTAGAAAAAAAAGTAAACACAACATTGTACGAATTCGATAATTAGATTAGGCTATAATGTAGGGGTTGGTTGGCGACGGAGAAGTTTCGGCTCGTCTCGTCAGTGTTGCCGCCCCGTGGCGCCTCGGGCGGGTCTTTTTGACCCTATTTGTTTTAATTACCTAGGTTGATTTTTGGGACATCGGAGCCTTTGTACTAAATAATTGGGGTAGAGGCGGTAGGTCAATCGGGCCGCGCAGGGAGGAGCGCTGGTTCTTTGAAGCGGCTTTCTGTTTTTGCAAGTTATATAAGGAAAGTTCTTACTATTGGCAGATTTTGTGTAAAATATAATTTTCCTCGTTCAGTTAGAACTTTAATATTATTGACTATTTACTAGATACTTTTTATGGATTACGTTGAAGTTATACATACCGTTATCACGTAAGCATTATATAACTAACAAAATTAAAAAGTAAAACGCGGTTCATGACTTTCTAAAACGGTTTAAACTTATACTCGTTATATTGATTAATATCACTTTCCTCCGAGTTTAAAATAAATCAAAGGTGAGTCATGTATGATACAATAATTGACTTCTAAATACAGTAGATTTTCATATCCTTTGGAATGTTTATCGAAAAGCAATCTCAGCATTACCATAATTTAAACACAGTGTTTACCGTAAAGAATGTTTCCATACATTCCAGAGACCAGACGGGTGATTACACGATCCCACCAGATGGCGTTCCAACAGGATTCTTTAAATTTTACTCCGATATTCCTAATATTATCGAGTATTCCAGAGTATTCCATAGAGTTACACCATTACATCATTTAGCCGGAGAAATCAAAAAGGACTCCATCCAAAAATGTGAGCCTAAAATGTTGACGTAAAAGTAGTTTTTAATCAAATCGTTTGTTACTACAAAAAATACAGCTCTCTAATATTTGGTCTTTTTGAAATGACTATCTTATTATAATCCTCTAAAAATAAATATTTTCTAACTAAAAAGCCAATTATTCTATTGATCAATATTTTGCTTTGGTGATTTGCTGCACAAACATACGCATAATGACTATGTTAATGAAATCTTAGTCCTTAAAAATATTAAGTTACTAATATATTATATATATTTTACAAAGATATATAATATTTCTTTTATTTACTGGTGTATTTTCGAGTTACAAAAAACATAATCATCATCTTCGTCCTCCCCTCATCTGCTTTTAATCCAGTCCATCCTAAGGTTTATGTTAGATTTTACTTTTAGTTTTAATTGTTTTGTTGGTGTAACAATAAAGAGTTATCTATATCTATCTATCTTCGTCAGGCTTGCTACATTACAAGTTTTTGTGATTCCCCGACTTTTTAATACCCCATTGGTTGACAACCCTTCCAACGATTACCGAATCATTCGGTAAACGCTTGTAATCTTGTAATCACCTCCGCGGGTTAGCGTCATTACATCGAGCACCGCTATTACATCTGAAAGCTCTTTTTGTTGCATCTCTGAGTTTGAGAAAATAGTTTTTACGACCATTTTACAAAAAAACCCATTGCAAATCTGAAACTACCTCATATCTAAAACACTTAATATTTAATACACTTGATATGTAAAATAATCAGGGACACGACAGAAAATTGGTTTTATTTCTTCACTTCCATCGTAAAATGTGATTGTTTTTCCTTTATTTGAGGACGTTTGAATATCTAACGCTGATAAAATGTTAGATGAGCTTCTATTGAATGAGTTTTTCTTATCACAGAGTAGACAGGTGATGTCAGATACACATTTCACCTTAGCTACTGAAGAAAACTCAACAGAGTCACCTCATACATAACCTTGGCTCTAAGCTATTTGTCGTGGTGGCAAAGTAACGTCTTTTGGCTAACATAATTTCCTCGATAGTAAAATCTGAAATTCTAAGTAAATTTACGCTTATTTTAAATAACCAAGCCACACCTTAGTTCTACTTATCATCTTTAATCTCCGAGTTGCCTCACCAAAATCCCACGGTCACGAGTCTAAGGTCGACCTAGCCTGAAGCGAACGGAAGATCCACTGAAGCAGCCAACAGCGTCTGTGTGAGACCACTGATTATGATGACCCTGCCCACTGCCCACCAAAATATAACAGAGAATATAAGTTAAACACTCGACTTTACTTAAGTTTTATGTAAATTTTTAGCTTATTGATTTTCATTATTTAGCAGTTAACTGCGGAGATAGAGACTATATGCCCAAAGACATTCGTCTAGTTTAGTAAATAGTTTAGGTAATGTTTTTTTTTCCCTCTTTTCTAGCTCTTGGCCTTAGTGTCTAATAAAATTCTTGAAAAGAGCTGGTATTTTTATTGAACAAAAACAAAATTAAACAAAATACGGTACATAGTTAGAAACCAGAACAAACTGTGTACTTTTATAAACAAGAAAGCATTCAACATTAAAGCATTTCCATTATCATCATTATCAGAAAATAGACATCCACTGACCTGTCACATAGACCTCTCATATTAGCGTTCAAAAATGACCGGTCTTGAGCCGTCCACCGATTTTATTTCATATAGCTAACCTCAAAGGTAGCGAAAGAGGTAGACGATAGTGCAATTTTGTCGACTTCGGTACCTATTATTGTGAAAGTAAATGACGTTGTAGTGTGTACAAGCATGTTCGGCTCAGGTCACACGCAATCCAAGCATTCAGGGCACGTGGGAACAGCCGAGGCAGGCGGAGAGCCCCCAGGCTACGGTTGACGATACCCGCGATAAATATAAATATATTACGAAACATTAGTATGGGAACGTGGGCGAGTGCCAATTGTTTTATTTTTAATTTTGGATACTTATATCAACTATACTCATATGCACTCGATTAGCATTGAACTTTGTGATAAAAGCCTCTTTATTCAGCATCAAAAAAAGGCAAGTGCGAGCAACTCACACCCTGAGGGTTCCGTACCCTTGAGATTTTATATTTTAGCCAATTGCATACAAATATTAAACACACTCCCAATGATTTTTTATACATGCACTGCTTGAGTTCTGTTTCAAAACAGTTGAAACTCGCGCTGCAATTGAGCTTATGGAAGGGCTTTGCTGTAATTTTAGTGTCACGATTTTAATATTAAGCTTCTTCAAAGGCATATGTTTCTCTATCTAACAGAATCTATGAAGATACCAGTGACATTACTGTACTAATGTGACTGATAAATAACGTAGATTGGGCCATTATAGGCGCTTTTAAGTCTGGTTTTTCTACGGATAGGTCACAGTGTATGACGGCAGTAAGCCAACTAGTAGAACGCATTGTCGGTACGATCGACGACGAAAAAGGTGCATGAACACTTAGTATCAGTTTTTTTAGAAAAGCTGTCAAAATATTGGCTTTAAAGCTTTATTTTTTGGCATCGTTGTTTAGTTCTGTTTTTCTTTTTATGGCATCTGTGGATTATGATCAAATCATTGAATTTTAGAAATAAAGAAAATTAATAAGTACTTTTAACTAGCATAAAATACGTGTATATTTACTGAACAAAATTATTTTTAATTGGAATTGATGTCTTGCCTCGTCATCTTCTGCAAGGCCGTCATGAATGCCGGTCTCCGTTTTTTATAAATTTTGAATTTTCTGTTAGCGGTGTTGTGATAAGGTTTGTGATAAGTCTAATGGGAAAGACGCGTGCCATAAATGACTTTGGGGGTCACAGGGGAAAGATCAGTCTCTTCAAACAAAAAAAGATCAAAACAACGGACTCTAACTACAACAATAGATTCAAGATTCAAGATATTAATTTGCATAAATAAGTGTTACACAAGGTCTTAAAAGTAATATGGCACTTAGAACTTATTTGCCCTTTTCAGGCATTGCAAATTTTATGTAGGCTACCTATGTTGGGCGCTAAGCTGCTTACTTAAGAGTACTAGTACCTACATACATTATTATCCTGAAAGAGGATCGTTTTGCGCAAAAATAAAACCATTTTTGTTTCACAACTTTTCCACGTCAGAATATTTCACTTCGTGTAGTAGTAGGTAACATATCGATATAAAATTCAAATAAGAAACACTTTTTAATTTAATTTACAGTAACAAACTCGGAAAGATCACGAGAAGCAAATGACTTGAGAATTCTAGGAAAAAATATCCTAGAATTTGCTTAGAATGTATGAACTGAACGAGAATTCATTTTTATAGTGCACCAACATCTTAGAACGCCCAAAAAATTATACCAAATCACCTGCATCCAAAATCTGAACTGTTCACGATTCGCCTCCAGCCAGGTTACTTATTAGGGCCAAGCCGCACCTGTGTTTCCATAATCCTTCTAATTAGAGGTTCGCGATTCCCAAAGGCTTCGAAGGCACTCTGAAGAGGCAATAAATTGTTCGACATTTGACCTCACGTTTTGGGGAAACCGCCGTAGGCTGTGGAGGGATCTGCTGCAGGATGGTGGGGCTTGCTTGTGATAAATGACTTGTTTTAAACGTTTGCTGTTTTAGTTTTTTGTCAATTTGCTTGAAGTTATTTTTGTGAGTTTATACTTTGACTTTCGTTTCGTTTTTGATTGAAGAACGGATTTCGATTTGGTTTGAATTTTTCTTTACATAATCATCGTAATCAACCTTACACTATTTAGACAGCGGCACTCTCGAGCGAGAGTGATTTTGTGTTTCAGAAATCTGTGGTAGTGTTGTAGTTTTTGACTTAAATGACTATTAATATTAATAGTACTACCGACACTTTTTGTTATCCATCATACACCAAAGGTTATCTGGAAGATAATGCTTACTAGCATTAAGTTCGCCTTTGTACTAGTTTTTTAAGTACAATAAAGAATTTCATTCATTCATTCATTATATTAAAACATAAAAAAAAATTAAGGCTCGTTGAATTATTGGTGGCTTGTTAAAAAAATGTACGATCATTTGTTGTGTGTCTAGAAACTGACTAAGTATAACATTGCTTGTAAATACATAGTTATAACTACTTCCGTTATAAAATATAATACATTTTATAACTACTGTGATAAAACAGTCCCACATAATTATAGTTTATGTTATTGCAAAATAAAATCGAACAACAAAACCCTATTATGGTCATCAATGAATGGTGCAAAAACTCTTACATCTCGATAATCATAGGTGGTCAGGATGCCTACTCTTGCGGACAAAAGCGATATATCGTGACAGTTTCGGTGGTTCAGCTTATTTTTGTGAATGCTCTGAACTTAGTTCTCACCGGCATAAAATGAGCTACGATATTTGCCACGATTATAGTTTCTCGCTTTCAAAAGTAGACCCTCAGGTTACCGCAAAAGAACGTCATAATTTTGTCGTGCCTAACGTAAACACCTTGAAATGTGAGCAAAGATTATACAAAGTAGAGATGGTTATTATTTATTTTATTTTCGTTTATTTGGGAAACAAACAGTACTTAAAAACTATTATTAGTATTATTGGCAATATTTAAAAATTATTATATTAAAATGAATAATACATTTTTTTTAATAGATATGATTGATTTCTAGTGCATCAATTATTCAAAATAAACTATATAAATAAAACATCACTAACAAATTTTACCCTATGTAGGTACATGAATGATTATTGAAAATGTAATGACCATTTAGTATCTGTATTTTATAAAGTAGACCATTTTTTTAAAATATTTTATTTAATGTTAATTGTTACCAAGAAAAGTCAAAAATCTGTAGGTAAACCTTTTAGTCTATTGATATAGTGAAAGATTACAATTATTATAATAAAAACGTAATAAATTAATTTTAACACAATTACCAATGACAAATTCAGAGCTTTTAAAACTCACAGAGGCCAGAGTTGTAGGCGAAAATCAAAATAATTGTGTGTGTTTTACCCTACTATATCCTTAATGTTCACTTTAAAATATCCCACAGGATCCAAAATGATGTCCTAATGATATGTTAGCTGATTAGTTTGCGGTATTACATTGTGGTCAAATGATGCCGATACGCTGTTCAGTGGCGCCTACAAATTAGTCATTGCTCTCTGAAAAAGGTCAGTTTTATTGGTTTGGTAGTCTATTATCAGCAGTGATTTTATAAATTAAAAGTAGTCGGTGGAAATTCTTTTCCAATTCAAAATTAAAAATTCCAAAAACCAAGTTTTGAAATTTTTATTGTAGTTTTATTGTAGTTAACAAAACCATTTTTATTGTAGTTTTGAAATTAGAGATTTGGTTGTTTAGATGTTTGTTACTCTATAACTAAAAAACCGCTGAACCGATTTGGCTAAAATTTAAAACATAAATAGATAATGACCGGGAATATTACATAATTATGTAAAAAAGTACGGTTCCCGAGTTCCACGCGAATGAAGTCGCGAGCTGCAGCTACTAAATAATATTAATAAATTATTCTTTGTTAGCCATTGATGTCTTATTCATTGACATAAAAATGACATAGAAAAACAATACTTAGCAAGCTACTAAAATGACAGTTTATTTTACGAATACGGTCTTCTACGGTTACAATGGCGTGCAATGGCACAAAAATTTCACAGCAGATTTTTGGCTAGCCAGAGGAAGACTCATTGCACGGCAGTCTCATATTATACAATACTAAATTACATTATAAATGTCTATGATTTGTCATTCTATTCTAAGATTAGTCATTCAATAAATCTCACACACACATCAATTAAGGATCCTCCAATGTCACAAACCAATGATTACGAAAATGAAATCATCCTATTTTAATATGACCATTATCTTGCAAAATTACACACCTAGATGTAAGAATATATCGAACGGAAGGCACGTCTACGAAAAAACAGCGTGGTAACCACAAAACTGCAGATTTTAGAACGAGTCATAACAATCATTTATTTTCCGGTTTAATTATTTTCCGGCTAGTGATGGGAATATAATAAAATGAATAAGAGAAATATAATAAATAAGAGTAGTAGAGTGCTTTGTGATAGAGCTCGTCCGGGAGAGGACTACCACCATACCTAATTCTGCCGTCAAGCAGTAATGTTTGCATTGCTATGTTCTCTTTTATAACCAAAAAAATAGTTATTGTTGTGTTTTCACCCCCTAAATTTAATAAAATTTAATACGAATCTTTGTTTCATAAATTAAATGAATTCAGATAACATTATTATAACCAAACCACTTTTAATTAGCGTAAATTATGTAGCTAAGATCGTTCAAAAAATCAATGACAAGTGTCCATCAAAAAAGTTACAGGCATCACTAACCCGTATCATTCGAAACTAACTGCCACCATTATAACCGCATTTGCCCCCAAATTCGACATTTAATAACTGGTCTAAAATGTTCAGTTCAAAATTTTGATCTTTTATAATTATACGCTAGTAATATCAAGCGTCAATTTTCTATTTTTTCGAGATACCTGCCTTACTCAGAAGGATGGCGGTTTGAAGGTTTGTCTGATGAAAAAGTTGCACTATGTTTACCCTTCTGAAATAATATTATTTAATAAGTAAGTACGTATGAGTCAGTGGCCAATTCTTGTGACGGAAAGTATTGGCTCCCTAAAGAAATATTAATACCTGAATTACAAAGTTTTGTGATAATTAAAGAAAAATATATCGAAGCTCGAATAGCGAGGTTTTCTAGAAATAACAAGTTGCTTAGAGAAGTCGTCCTGAATCTAATAAAAACAAATGTCTTACATTAAATAATATATTTATATGTTTCTCCTTTCCCAAGCTAGCTAATGCTTTAAGAAACTGTTTTTTTATTTACTTCACCTTCATAAAAGGTTTATACGTTTTTAATTTTAATATTATTTGTTTTCATTGCATCCGTGCAAAGCCGTAGCAGGTCGCTAGTAAAGTAATAACTTCATCAAATGCATTACAACGTCATACCTAGAGAAGGAAATAAAATAATAAATTACCAAAAGTAAAGAAGAGATTACAACAACAAAACGGAAGACACAAAATATTGCATAGTAACATTCCGCGAATAGCTAATTTGTACAATATAGTTTTCCAGTTGTTTTTCTGTCTGACACACAGCCTCCAAGAACAACAATTTTTTTTTCTTATTCAATAAAATTGTATAAAAGTCTATTTATGCAATAACATTATTTTATTTTCGTGATAGTGGCGTTATTTATTTTATTTTATATATTTATTTATTTTATTTAATTGAATCTCATTTATATATTAAATACGCAAATATTTTTATTTTGCTATACATGCATTTCAATATTAATATCTGATGATAAATTGATAGCGAGTAGGTAAGTTAGGAATTCAACATAATGGGAATTCAATGTAATGGGCCTCAACATAATAGGAATTTTACATAATGGGAATTCAACATAAATTGGGAATCAACATATTGAGACTCAACATAATGGGAATTCACTTTCGGGGAATCCAACTTAATGGGAATCCGACTTATTGGTCTGTATTGAGCTAAATTAGTGTCCTTTAATAAGGACGCTAATGACCGTAACTAAAAACTCAAAAGACATTGCCTGTGTCACCAATTCGTATTAAGTCCGAATGGATCACAATAATAAGTTGAGAGTAATCCAGTGTCCCAACCGTGATAACTTTAGAAGGCTGACCATAATGAATAACTAATTGATTGTAGTTTACATTTATTTCACTCTAAATAACGTTCCATAATTACAACCGTGTGAATGAATGAATGAATAAAATCTTTATTTGACACGACACAACACGTATTGTACAAAAAGAAAGAGAATACAGGAATAATAGAGAGATAATAGAGAGATACAGGATTAACCTATAGAGTACATAAAAAATAACGAAACCTTAGTCCCAAAATAACCCACGCATTTTACTCTCTAACTAACATGTACTTTACGTTTATTTCATTTTAGTAATTTTTCTATCTTTACAGCCGTGTGTACACCTACATTAGCTATGATTGTACCATGCGTGTCGACTAGGGGCCTGGTTACATCACTGTTGATATGGGTGCGACTCGGCCCTAATTGGCCGAACAGAAACCGATGACGGCCGATTATTCCCGATGATTGACAGCTGTCAATCAATGTGCGTGAGGGTGCCGCCAGGTGGCGCGTGGCTCTGCTGTGAGCTTTGAACAAAGAGTAAAATATATATAGGAAAATGGCTTTGGTTGGGAAATAAATATAATTAAATATTAAAAAAATATATTTGCTGTGTGTGATTGACAATATTTATAAAATCTTATCTAGTACATTTATTACTGGCTTCTGCGCGCGGTTTTGTTTGCTTGTAAGCACTGAAGTAGCTTATTTGATATTTTAAGTTCTGAATTACATAATTGAGTAAGTATCTAAAAATAACAATTTATTTCACGTTTCACCTAAATAGGCGCAGCCACTGCGCGTGATTGAACATCAACTATAAGAATATTTGTTGCATTGTGTGCATTCTTATTTATATTAATAAAGTTAAAAATAATTGCAATAAAAATAATAATATATGAATTTGATTTAAATATACCTACGTACTTTATGTTAAGATTCAATTTTGATTATGTTCTAATAAACAACACTATTACAAACTAGAAACTAACTAAACTAAGGAAAGCTGTAATAAATTGTATGATTGATTTAGTCGCAACTACTTATTAAAAGCTTCTTTCAAACTAAAATTCAACTGATTCGTAAACTTTATCTGACCATAAATCATCCCATTGCTACACTCAAAAACCTTTGTTTTAAATGCATCAACGTAGACCACAGGATTTTTAAAAAGCTGAGCCATTTTATACTAAATATTGCAAAACAATGCTATTATTTTCTATCTTTATGTTCTACTGTTACCTAATGATAAAATAGTAAAAGTAACGAAGATAATAGGCCTCCTAAAAATTTTAGACTAGTAGGTACTAAAAATTTGATAAAATCAGGACCGACGGCTCTATGATTCCCTATGATGCATAAAAGCTCTCAGTTAAAATTGGCGGTCACCCATCCAAATGGTGCCCCGCCGAATGTCAAGAACATCTTAGCCTGCTACGCTAATGGTAATGCATCACCAGGCAGGATACTACCTGGTATTAGGACTCTAACTTGGAGTCCGTCTTGGTGAGTACCACCGCAGTGCCAGGTATTTTGCCTCCAAGCAGTAAGTAGGTAAAGTAAGTTCGTATGAGTTAGTGGTCAACTCTGTTAACAGAATTTTTAGGCCGCCCGAAAGCCTCTGTTATGCCCTAACAAATTTGAAAAAGCCGGGACCAACCGCTTAGGGTGCTCTCCGAAACACAGGAGCGCTCAGTTGAAACTGCCACTGGCGGCCACCCATCCAAATGGTGACTACTTGGAACAGTGCATAAGTTTCGTTGATCTGTTAAGAACAACTTAGCCAGCTACGTCTCGAGCACTCCTCCAAGCAGTAATAGTGTGCAAGCATTAGATATTAGTGAAATTACTGGGCGGAAGAGCATCAATAACTATGTCGGGAGTGCGTGAAATTTTGGGTGACACTGCAGCTATTGTAATAATAAGTATATTTAGGTAAGGCGTGATGGTGAACGACTTGATTGCCTCGTAATTTGATGACATTACAAAAAATCTTGACCGTCTCGTCATTTGCTAACACAGAAAATCCGCAATGGGGTTACCTCATCAAGAAACTGAAATCAGAAGAACTGTTTTGAACCAGCTTTTCTCACCACACTGTAGTATCGCTTAGAGCTATAACATAAATCTTCCTCAAAACATCAGTATATCGCGTTATTCAGAACGGTAATAAATTAGACATAATGCCCCAAAGTTTCGTTAGAGCTACTTCAGGTGAACGTTACTACCGCCTCAGGACATGCAATCTTCATTAGACTCCTCTAGAAAAGGTAATTTTACGAAATATCACTGTTTTATTGTTATACCCATAAAATAAAAGCATACATAGACGTAGAGCGCACGAAATAATTGTGGGCGCTCTGTAATCATTGCTAAAACTTTGTGATTGCAACATGGAGGAACTTCCTCCGAATTGAAAAATTGAGGGACCGGCATCTTTAATTCCCCAGCTGCACCCAGCTCTTTGGCAGTTTAGTTTATGGACAGAAAGCAAAATAGTTAACAATTGCTTCTTCAACAGAATACCTAAAAATAAATAAAATCAGCTGCTTTGACTCGATCACAATCTCACTCTTTGAGTTATTAAAGACTAACTTAGGTTCAGTTCATAAAAGTTGAATTGCGCTGCGACGCAATTCATTATCAAACTAATAAACCTCTGTTTGCTATGGTATTTTTTAAATCTATCATAATTTTTATTCATTGGCATAAGAGTGACAAGGAAAGACAATACTTACTTAGCAAGCTGCTTAAATTACAGTTTGTTTTGTAAGAAGGGCTTAAGAATCTAATAATTTATTGTGTTGTCTGTATGTCATAAAAAGTTTTACAGTGCCGTTACTCTTAGTATTTGCTGATTACGACTTACCTACTCTATTGAAGAGTTGTTTTCAGCTAGTATGACTTATACTGTTTCTGATATTACAAATCACTTGCCTTTTTCGTTTTCTCTCATGCAAGAAAAACACCTAAACGTGAAATCACGGTCTCAACTCTCCAATAACGGCTGTCAGTTGAAATTAGATAAAATATCGGCCATTCTTCGCAAAAGTAAGGTAACCCGAAAATTGCGATTAATTGGATTAATCATTTAATTGGATAAAACAATTTAATGGGAATCTAAATAGTCATGGCCATGGGAACTGTTTTTCTCGGATTCGCGATTAGACCTCAATCAGCGTATATTCGTTGCAATTTTCATTGACTGGTAAATTGCAATGCGAGAGCTAAGCTTCAAACATCAATCAGTTGGAACCCGTCGATTCATAAGAGTTGTTTTATTGTATTTTTTTCTGCAATAAAATAGCACAATTTAAACTTAAACATGTAAAAGAAGTTTTATTAAAAAAATATGCGATATTAATGTAGTGTAGTGTTTGTTAAAATAACTTATAGGGAAATAGAGCTAACCGTTTACTACATACTTTTGTGAATCAAAAAATTTAACCAAGATTTAAGAGGTAAGGTACATTTTTCAGAATATCACATGCTTAAGAAAGCACAGTAAAATGTGCTTTTTATCCAAGCATACCTTAGTGCTTATTGTAACTAGCGATACTGAGAGTGAGTTTTGAATCGAAATTAAACTCAACAAAATAATGACGATAATACTATCTTCATTTGAATTCAATACGGGTGGCGACATCGCGTTGCGATACGCGACAGTTGTCAGTTCATCGGCCATCGAATAGATGGCGTAACGATTCACAAAACAATTCAGCCGAGATTATCAACATGCAAGTAGGTTTAATACCGTTAACACATGCATTTTAGGTTATTTGGTGCTTTAAAGTACTGTGGAATTGTATTTGTAATCCACCAAAATCCGCATTTTAAGTTTGCTTATATTTTTTGTGGAAGGTAAAATAATAAGCCTCTTAAATACTACCTACTGAAAAACATGCACATATGCGCAAAGCTTAAAAACACAGAGTTTAAAAAACATATATTAAAAACCGGTACGTTTATGGACATAATTCTGGATAGATAAATATTATACTATCTTTTCCACTCTGAATCAAACGATGACCACATAATTTTACCCATCCCAAACATCTACCGCAACGTATAATTATAATTAATTTTGCCTGATACATTAAAACCGTTTAATGACGGTGTTGAGTATGGCACGATCTATGACGCCATGCTGTAAGAGTGTAGTAAAGTTGTAGAGCGTTATCTAAAGTTGTCGAGAGTAAAATATTTTTTTAAAAGCTCTGGGTATAAAATATAAGTTAAACATACCTATCATTTAGTTATTACCACTTGGTTTGAAATATATATTTCAGCTATCAAAATAACCAAAGCATAATTTTGCATGAACTTTTTTTTTTTTTTATACTACTAAAGTGGTAACCAAGCGTACGGCCCACTTGATGGTCAGCGGTTACCGTTGCCGTTGTACCTATGTACGCATAACATCATAGATATAACTTGCGTGCTACCACCCTGAGACGTTAGATGGTAAGTCTCATGTGCCTGTAATTTCACCGGAAACCATACCCTTCGAACCGGAACACAGCAATGCGAGCATTAATGCTTGGCGGCAGAAATAGGTAGTCCTTCCCCGGACGAGCTCTATCTAATGCTTGGAGGCAGAAATAGGTATGGTGGTAGTCCTTCCCCGGACGAGCTCTATCACAGAGAACTCTACTACACGTGGGTTAGTTTACGCTCTTCGATCGGCTTAGATTTACTCTTTCTCTGGATTAAGATTCAAATTTTATCAGCAGGTTCATTCGTTTAAAATCTTTAAAGATGATTCTAAGTTTTTTACTCTAATTGAGAGTTATGGTCTCGTCACCGTTAGTTTAGCTGTTCTTAGGCTTGGTATGGCAAAGGTTAATATTAATCGCTTTCTACATATTTTTCTTCATTTGGTTTGCTGTTTTTAATTTATGCAATACAACCTAGTAGATTGTGATGCTTTTTACTACTAACCAGCATTTATTAACTTTACATGTTTTATTGATAATTATTAAAAAGAGTAGGTATCAAATTCAGCGTAAATATCTTTCGTAATAGTAGAATGTATTTTACTTTTCTAATAATTGCAGAGTTTGTAAACTTTATGTACGTACCTCATGTTTTATTATATTAATGTGTATCTGTTTGTTTGAAATATTCTCATAAACTTGAGTTAATCAATACGACTCAACGAAAGAGTCCAAAGGTATCTTTTTTTACTTAAATATTTCTTACTAGTGAAAGTAAAGTTTAATTCAAAATAAAACAAAGGTATAAGATTTGTTTAGATTTTTCATTTTTCCTCATTTTAATAGTAGCCTCATAGTATGAACTAAGTATATTATCTATTATAATACATAATGTACAAGAGTTATGTGCTAATTTGACCTAATTACATTCTCATATTATACCTAATTAAAAAGTAGCTTAAACACTAATTGAATGATTTCATACTTTTCATATTGATGTCATAGCCTTAAAATTTTGGAATGAGAACTTAAAAAAGGTAGGTAATACTTTTCCGGTAACTTTAGTAACCATTAACTTAAACTACAAACTATCACAATTAAATAAACCTCTAAAAAAACATAACAATACAACTAGGTAATAAACAAAATCAGTCTTTGAAAGAAGATCTGAGTTATAAATGATAAATCAGAAAATTAATTATTTCTTGCAAATAATTTAAGAACTGTAGACAATTTCAAGAAACTTACTAAATCTTTAATTCTACTGATGTATACGCTAGACGAGTCACGAATACTTATTGGAAAAAAGGTACATCGGTACTTAAAGACTTAACAGATATGCAGATAGATAAGAAGTACAAATCAGTCAGTGAAGTCTTTGGCAAAAACATCGAAAAAACTAACAAGTGACTAATGTTAGTGATGCTATAACTGTAATCTTCCTTAGGCTTGATCGTCCTTTGATAAGAGAATCTATAAATATTTACAAACTAAACCTATAACTAAGCTAAGATTAACGTTTCATAATGTCTTCTATTGAAAAACCGAGGGTTCTTTTAGGTCCTTCGACAGGAGATTGGTGAATGACAGGACTAATGGGAGCTTGGTGCTGCTGAGGCACTGGAGGTGGTGAGGGTTTGTGTGAAAGGTCTAACAGTGAGTTATCAGATTGACTCGTTGATGACACTTCTTGGCAGCCTTCCAGATGTTCCAAATGGTGCTTGTTAGCGTCACTGTGGGTCAGCAAATGTGTTTTCAAGTTGGATCTTTGGTTGAAACTCTTGTTGCAGACTGGGCACTTATGCGGAGACTCCTCCATGTGCAAAATCTTGTGAACCGCTAAAGTTCTGGACTGGCAAAACCCTTTTCCGCACTCAGTGCACTTGAAAGGCTTCTCTTTTGAGTGGATGTATCTGAAAAGAAAAGAAACAAAGATTAATCTTTTGTCACAAATTGTCATAAAATAAAGGTAAAACTTAGCGTGGTCTATGTAAATAAATGTGTACATGTTGGATCTTTATGACTATTGGTGACGTAATAATAACCACTTTGAACAAAAAATCTAAGCTGTTCTCGAAATGCATTAGATTGTAAAAATACTGTTTAATAAGAGACAAAAACTTTGGGTCTCGTAAAAGCGAAGAAATATAACATGTAATTTGTTCGACGGCGGAGCAAGACAGATATGGTGATCGTAAAGAACCAAACCGGTCGTTGGGGGCGCGCGTGCGGCCTCGCGACCTCACAAAAAGGTTTACACTTTTAATTTTTTTCGATCTCTTATCGTCAACAATGCCTTGATGAAACACGTACTAAATCACGTTGTTGGTATAAGTTGGAAACATTAAATTAAATATGAACTCCTCGAGATACTAATAGTGAAAGTAGAATTTATGGGCAATTCGAATACATTCATCAGTATAAGTTACAAGACTATCAAATGGTCTAATGGACAATAACAGTAACTTGATAGCTATAAACAAGGTTTGATGCTTACCTATGGTCTCTGAGGTGGTCCTGTCGTCGAAAGGCTTTTCCACAGATATCGCAAGAGTAAGGTCTCTCATCAGTATGCGTTCTTTCATGGATGAGCAAGTTGTATGATTTGGTGAATTGGCGGTTGCAATATTTGCAGATGAACTGTTTCTTGGGTCTTGCGCCTGGTACGCCAGGTGCTCGCATAGGCGGTGGGTTTCTTCCTGGCATTCTCTGTGCCATTGCTCCTGGGTAGCGGAGTGAGTGGTGATATAGAGCTGCATTTCTGATCCACTGGTTCACCAACATAGCATGGTATGGAGCGGAAGGTGGTAGAGCGGCAACTTGTGTTTGCACGTAGGCTGACATGGCTGGGTGCGCGTATTGTACTGGCGCTTTCTCGTAGTATTGTGTCATTGGCCGAGGGTAAGCAGGGTATGGTTGAGGTGGCGTCCAGCTAGGTTGGTGTCGAGAGAGAACTACGGCTGGAGGCGTGTCGTCCGTGGGCGTATGTGGTGGCGTTGGCAACGGTGGTGACGGACGCTCAAGTTTTACCAAAGCTTCGATCGGGAAATCCGGAGGATAGCCTGAGGATTAATTAAATACTTTGTTAGAAATGATATAGATGCACAGGGCGTCAGTTTAGATACATGCACAATGTGGCAAGAAGAGTTTCCGGTTAATTCATTAACTCAAATCAGATAAATTACTAAGTACAATCAATACTTATGCTTACGCTAGGTAACCAAAACAAAAGTTAATTAGGTAGGTATAAAGAGGTAAAAAACGGCACAAATTAAGGACAACTATTTTTGTATTTTAATGAAGTAAAATATTCAAAGTTTGATACTTAAGTGCTCTTAGAATAATATAACTTTTTTATAGTAAAATGAGTTAGATTATGAAATTAGCTGACATAAGAAAAAAAATATTTATCGAAAACAAAAAAAAATAGAAAGTTAAAATACATACTTAGCTAAAGATTAGAATACAATACTTACTTGGATTATCCTCAATGTGCTCTTCCTCTTCCTCGATATTAATATCGTCAGAACTGTCAACACTGTACGGCTTGTCTTCCATTTCCAAAACAAATCGTTCATACACCTAGGGCACTGACACTATCACTGTCACTGGGCAAACCGGTTTGTGACTGACAACCGGCTTGAGAGAGCGCGCGGAGCGTTATGAGGTTGTGTGCGTTCGTTATCGGGGTCTGCGACTGCGTGGCGGGAAGGGGGGCACATCAAAAGCACCGCTTCACCGGGCGCCTGTCTCGACTTCCGAAGCAGCAGCGCGCCTCCCATAGAGGCGGAGCTTACCGAGCACTGCCTTCGAAATCGATCGGTAACAATTGCGAATTGTTTCTACCACTACTGCTTTTAAACCCACCTGGTTCTATTCTTTATAACCAGAGACTTCTGCTAGAACTCTGTCAAAGTGATGTGGAGATGTTGTTCGAATCACGAAATTGTGTTTGGCAATGCAAATTTTTGGTGACACAGCCGAACCCCAGTAAAGCTATTAGATGAACGGATTGCTCTCGTAATTCTGTTTCGTAGGCAAGTCTTTGTAGCGATTGTTGTACAAGCCTTTGAAGTCTCTTTGTAATTTGTATCTCTATTGAGATTTGGTACTCCTATTACATGGTACGAGCTATTGTTTGCTTTTGTATTGCAAGTGAAATCTGATTCAGGCTTTGATCTAACTAAACTAGATTAATCAACTAGGTTAGGTACACATAGAATAGACGTTTAATTTTAAAGTCAAATTAGAATAGTTTCAGCTGGGGTGCGTAGTCTTGCTTAAGAACTAGTTAGTAGGTTCCTACATATGTAAGATTGAACATTGTCACATAAATGTTAGTTACGAGTACTGCCTAATACTCTTAGTCCTGACCAACTTTGAGTTTTTTTGTATAATCTGTTGTATTTTCAAAATAAACAGATGAACTTTTTTTTTATATAAATTTGAGGCAAACATGCTAACGGCCTGCCTGATGGTAAGCAGTTACCGTCGCCTATTGACCTCAGCCATCCACCAATCCGCATTGGGTCCGCGTGGTGGATTAAGACCCAATCACTCTCGCCTGAGAGTAGGCCAGTGTCCCAGCAGTGGGAACATTAGAAGGCTGTCATGATGATGATGATTGACCTCAGCAACACCAGAGTACTGCTGAAGCGTTGCCTGCCTTGTAAGACCGTAAGAGTTTTTTAAATTTTTCTTGAAGCAATTCATATTATACGACAGCGGAAAATCCTGTTTATGATTTTCATACTAAAAAGTAACAAAACCATATCAAACTAATCTATCCCCTTATGTCCTTACCTACCATGTAAATATTGAAAAAAATAGCTAATACTTATCTTATTTTAAATATATATAACTTCCTAAATATCTATCATAACGAATCTATATCGCTAGCATAAAGGCGTAATGTAATTAGTTTGATGTAATTCAACACAAGACCACTTAGTCAATGTGATTTAGTTTAATTATCATTAAATTAATGCTATTGAAATGACGCACTTCCAAAGCCGGTGTGATAAAATGCGGTTGTAAAAATGTAACTTTATGTAATGGAATTGAATTGAGCGGATTGTTTTGTCATGTGTAATGTTTTATCATTACAGTACATTAGGTGTACACTACCTAAATTAAAACAAATAAGATATTTAATAAATTTAATTTGTACTAAGCTTATAGACAATTTTAGAAAAAATAATTTATTAATCGAATCTGCTTACACTCTAT
Organism: Colostygia pectinataria; assembly: GCA_951394395.1. Taxonomy (NCBI): domain Eukaryota; kingdom Metazoa; phylum Arthropoda; class Insecta; order Lepidoptera; family Geometridae; genus Colostygia; species Colostygia pectinataria. The sequence goes on from OX596363.1 coordinate 7,597,628, forward strand.
TACAGTCTCCCTTATTTTTTTTATGTAAGCAACTAATTAGGCCCAGTCCTAAAAATCTAAACATTACGTTGAAAACGAAAGGGTTAAACATCATAATGTCATCACATCACCATAGTGTTAGACTAGCGAGTTGGATGCGCTCGCGCAAACATCGGTCAGGTGGGCGAGGGACACACGACACTCGTCGGCACCCTTTGAGCGCCGATCAAAGGCGCCGACACAAATACAACACACACATTTTGCTAACCTTACAACACAAGCTGTCTCACAGAACTATAACTCATATAACCTGCATACTGGAGCTCTTTTTAGTTTTTTTAATTTTGTAGACTTGAGATGTTTTGCTTGCGATGTGTCGATTGGCCGGCTGTGCCAGTGTGCCACTAGACACCTTGTTGAGTCTAGCTTTTGCTTGTTAGTTGATGTACTCGTTAAGTAATGATTGTGTGAAATGACGAAGGCCAAGATGCCAATTTTGGTTTGAAGTGCATGAAGGAAATTCGATTCGTAATATCTAATGAAGTGAAATCATAAGAGTCATGTACCTAAGCTATGTTTTGATTTAATAGTTGTATGAATGCTTAAAATACTGACTGTTTTTACGTAGCTTTTACTGATCTCTGAACCATTTTCTAATCTCACCAGCGCGACTAGCTGTTGTCTACCTGCATACAACATTACTCATTCTGATCCTTGGGCCGACGCGACACGGTGCGTAATACATTGCAATTCCACAACGTTATTGTCTTGCCGAATTGTAGAGTAAACGATTGTAGCTAAGTACTTACTAACGCATTGCTGGAGCAGTGGCGTCTGCAGAAGCCACTGCTCCATTGCAGTGACAACGTCATGGCGTTGTCATCAGTCAATGCGCAACGTAACGCTCTGGTACGGCGACTCACATCTCACCGGATTTCTCTATACAGGATGCTGCAACGGATCCGTGTGTCCTTACAAGGTCCTTACCCTAATACCGATGCCAAAGATTTCTATACGATGCATACAACACGGTTTGATACTTTGGACACCCAGAGTGTCCAAATTCATGCTCATGCACCAACTGTAATGTGCGAGAGCTCTCAAACGCCTTGTAGGCCAGTAGTTTTACAGGTAACCTTTGAACCAGTACACAATATCACAAACATGACTGCTTGGCGGCAAAAATGAGTATGGTAGTAGGTGCTTCTCTGAACGAGCTCTATCACAAAGAACTCTACTCCTCTTAATAATAAGGTCTTTAACAAATCAAGTGACAGATTTATCATAGGTAATGTACTACATAAATGCTTTAGAAACATGTTAACCTTACGTACCATCGCCTGCTATGTTGGTAAATTCTCAGAAGCTATTTCGATTTCGAAAGAGCTTGTTGTTTAGTTTGCCTAGTTACATCTACTAATGTGTGTCAGTTACCTGCCATATTATGTATATTTTTCCTTAAGTTCAAACGTAGGTTTTAACTTAGTCAATATAAAGGTACAATCCTGCCTGAATCGAAAATTTTTGGTTAAATCAGTACATATTACAAAAGACTTAAGGAAAACATATTTATTGACCCCCAAAATCATACTTAAAGAAACATACCTAATACATATAAAACACACTATGAACTAGGTATTATAGTACATATAGGTATATGTATAATGAAAATCACGCTTAGGGGTCAAAAGGTCCTGTCTCAGCAAAAGCTGCACCGCGTACGCAGGAGGTAGCGGAGCACTGGTATTCTGACACTTATTGACGTACCTACTAACATACGCACATCCTAAACCGCTGGACCTAGAAACTTAAAATATATGAGAAATTTTAGAAAATGTATCTTCTAAAGGACGGAGTGGCAGAGGAAAGATGAAGTTAGTCTAAAAACTCAACGCGGACTAATTCAGAAGTTCCCACTGCTGAGGACACAGGCAAACTACTACAGGCAGGCCTACTCTCTTTAAACTTATCATGGTGAAGAATACATACTACGTACACCTTTAATGACTATCAGTATATTAAAAGTATACAAATAATAATATACTAAAGCCACAGAACTGATATTAATAGGTACTACCAAAGACATTGATGCTCGAAAAGTACCTACTACGTACTAATATCCTAACCTAGCCAGTGGGTAGCAAGAACGTACAAAATAAAATTTCATACAAGTAGGGTAGTACTTACCTAATTGGAACTAGTGCAGTGAAATGGCCCGCTACTTCAGCCGCACTGGCTTTTTTTTTAGAGCGACCCTTGTGATCAAAAAAGTTTCCTCCCGATTTCACTTTTCAATCGATTGATTCGAAGTATGCAATCGATTGGCTGATTCGAACGGCTGCTTTCATCTGTTTTTACATACATTTACAATGCACCTGCTATGTTTTAGCTAATGCTAACTATGGGTCGACTGTTTTGTTTAATTTGCTCATATTCATTGAATAGTTTTTATTGTTATATATGTGTATAGTGTTTACAAATAGTTACCGTTTTGGTTTTGGTTGTCAGTCAGTTAGTCAATGATCTTATATTTTAGATAACAATTTAAATATTTACACATGGCTTCTGTTTTGCTTATAATAATGATGTCGACATTTTTATGAGACAGTTTTATACTATCTGCAAACAATACAACTGTAAAGATAAAACTAATACGGTCCCTAGACGGTTATGCGGCATGACATGCATTTACGTGCTGTCATGCCGCATGATCGTCTAGCTGTATTGATTGACGTGCATGACATGCAAAGTGCTGGTAGCTGATTGATATTTCCTTTTATTTTCCATCATGCAAGTTATGGTTGTCATGCACGCATGGTCGTTTAGGAACGATGCATGACTGCATGACATGCAACAGCTCAGTTTATTTCACGGCGGCGTCAACGATGGACATGAACAGCGCCCTGCAAGAGCTTTCCGAGGACGATGACGTCAACGGAGCAAAATAATTTAATATATTATTACTAGCAGTTCGTCCCAGATTTGCGCGGGTGCAATATAACCGTGCAAAGCTGGGGTGGGTCGCTGGTAATAAATAAAACCTATGCTATTCAGGGATAATGTAGCATTCTACTGGTGAAACAATTTTTTAATTGGACCAGTAGGTTTTTTTTATACCACTAAAGTGGTACGGCCAACTAGATGGTAAGCGGTTACCGTAGCCTATGTACGCATGCAATATAATATATATCATTTGCAAGATTGTCCCGAATTATGGGACACGAAAAGAGAAACGTATTCTTTGCATTTTTGCACGTTAAAGTAACAACAAGAAAAAAATAATATGCTTCTGAAAATTCGAAGTAGCGAGACGCAGCTGTTTACTGAACGAGCTCTGCACTATACTGAGGCTGGCCTGGAAGTGCAATTAAAATGCATGATATGATTGCATGATGACTTTTCTGGTCACTCATGCAGCATGATGATTCACGTAAATGCATGATCATGCCGCATGATCGTCTAGGGACCGTATTATAGACGGCGCGTTATTTATTAATATTTACTTAAACTAGTCTCATACTGAAAGTAGAACCTTATAAAAGTTGAGAAACTATATGGAGATAGGCACAATTTACTTGGTGTCAATAATATAAAAAATCGTAAATAAAGATTATACGAACCTAACTGTTGCTGTTGCAGACTCCTCTTACGGTATAAGCGCGTTGGAACTGGTAGGAAATTCATCTAGCTTGTAGAACGATTCAAACTGATCCTTGTGATTTTATTGAATTAAACTATTATATTTTGTATTGGACTTTGGCTATAACGTAAGTACAATACTCTAATGAGCACCTGCCTTTACCCTGGAATGGCGGCATATTAATGCTCGCCAACTTAGTTAGTTGCATAAAGTGCTAAACAAAGAGCTGTCAGCTGCTACAGCGGCAAGCATTTACTTTAATTCAGCGAAGTTATGTTAAATTAACTTAAGAAAATACGTTCGACGATGTCAAATGTCAATAAAGTCGTTTGCCTAGCGCCGTAAATTGTCTTACAAACTTCCTAGTTATACTACTTTGTTCGACAAGGTCAAAACACAATGTCATAAGATAGTCATGCCACTAAAATCCATGGATTAAATATGACCGTGTCGCCCCATCGTACTTCCAAGATAATACGCCTCAACCGTCTTATAAAAGAGCTCAATATTATAGTGTACACAGCAATTTAGACTTCAGAGTACCTGCTCTAACGTCCTTATCTAAATAATCAAAAGCAAAATACTTGAAATACCTTATAAACTTCCTAAAATACAAACTATGATTAAACTGAATGTTGCAGAAAAAAAAAGATCTGATGGCATTCATAAAACTCATTTTGACTATTATCCGAATTAGAGATTTTCGCTTTTTGGCGACGATTTGTAGTGTGATTGACATTACTAATGCATAGACTGTTCAACCTCCACAGTTTTATTATAGTACAGATAAATGGTATAATCTTCACATCAACTAAACCTAAGCCCGTCTTAGTCACCATCACTTCACAGGCACCGCCAACAATCAAACAAAGCCTAGAACAGACAGTCAGTAAACATAAGATTATTGTTTACAATAGATAGGTAATAAAGAATAGTAGTACTAAGATATAAGGGTATTAGGCATCTTACTTGCCACTGTTTTCTTTGAAACGCCGACACTACCTGAGCTGATAAAGGTATCAGTAAAGCTTTAGAAAATCCTGTCGATAGGTACGAAACAATGTAAGAGGTGTACGTATTGGTACCTAGTATAGTTCTTTGTGGAGAGTAGGTATGTGTTAGACCTTTCTGGGAAGATAGTAATCGTATGCGAATAGTTTGTTTCTTGTTATACGTCCTTGGGTTATACGTATACCTAGTAATACCTACTGAAAAAAGTTTAAAAAAGATTTTTTAGTTATAATTTAAGACAATGCCAAAATGCGGCGGAAACATGTAAATAGTTCTTAGTTATATTTTTAGAATAGATATTAGTTTTGTTTTCCTAAGATAATAAAATAAATAAAAAATAAATACCTCAGTGTGTTATTTTTACTATACAAAGGTTGTCTAGCTAGTTACTTATTATACGAACTTTATGTGAGACTTGAAACCTTCTCCGTTTTTTCGTCGCTTAAAAAATGAAAATTATCATTGAGCTGTTACATCAGTTTATTGGTAGGTGTAATAACTGTTGACAGATTATTTTTAACATAAAGTCACGAAGCTATTCAAAACGATCCAACTACCTTAGCGCTATTTATCGCACTCTGAATTTTGAATGGTTTTTATTGAAAAAAAAAACAAATGAGGTGTCTAAAAAATGGTTAGACGACTTACTCTATACTGTAACTATTAGTGCAAGCTGCTAATTGAAGTGACCAGCGAGAATAACTTTTTTTTTTAATACAAATAATGTATTTGTAGTTAGCAGTTCGCGTTATTGAATACAGTTGACTTTTCCGAATGTAGAGGCTGTAGACTGTAGAGGCACCTAGATTGTAGAACAGTCGAATAAAACAAACAGACAAGGCACAAAAAGTTTTTTTTTTAATGTCAGCAAGTGACAAGACAATTAAGGCGCCCACCCCTGACTATTGTAGATGCAGTGCCACCCCAAGCTTAAAGTTTTTAAGTGTTTGCGCACTGCACTGCACTTATCACCCCGAGACATTGTTGCTAAGTCTCTCTCGCCCAGTTTTTTCACTTGCTACAGTGCCATTCTAACCTAAACACAGTAATGCTTGCACACTATTGCTTGGAGGTAGAATATCTGACACTGCGGTGGTACCCACCAAGACGGACTCTTGCTGAAGAGTCCTACCCCTGCTAATTCGCTATATAGCTATATATGGAGCTAATTCCTTGGTGACGCTGGTCTTAAGACAGTATTCTTCCACAACAATGTCTTCCTCACAAGATGCTTCAAACTGTCAACTTAACAATCCTTATCATAACAGTAGTTTTATCGAATACATTAGGCTCTCCTACCGTTTGTAAGATGTGCCGACAAGCTGGCAATGATTAGATAGTATACAATAAGATGCTTCTTATATTTATATACATAAAATTTTGTCGTACTAATTGATTGACAATGCACACTAAAAAATTAAATTCTAAATCTAAATCGCTTAAAGATCGTTCGTTCGTTCGTATGAGTCTTGGCCAAATCAGATGCAAAGATAATCAACCAATCCGCATTGGATCCGCGAGGTGGATCATGAGTTCATGACCCAATAACCTTTGCTTGGGGCAGGCAAGTGTCCCAGCAGTTTCACTGGTAGCCATACCCTTTGAACAGGAACATAATAATGCAGGAATGACTGCTTGACTGCAGAATTTTGGCTCACAGAACTTGTCCATAACCTTCTTGCTTTTAGAGTACATGCATGACACATAATAAATATAATGTGACGACCATAGTGGCGCGGTGGGCGAAGGTCCGCCTGCAACGCGGAGATTGCGGGTTCGATTCCCGCCTTGGGACAAATGTTTGTAGGATCTGCAAATATTTGTATAAAATATCTATCTATGTATTGTATTGTAATTCATATATATCAGTCATCTAGTACCCATAATACAACTCTGTTTAACAGCAGCTTACCTTGGGCTAGATGATGCTGTGTGGATTGTCCAGCATTATTTATTATTATTTATTTATATAAAAAAAAATATTGATACTATTAATTTCAAATAATCGTAGCTTCAGCTGTGTTCGACATTTGGTAATTTGGTATTACTATCTCAATGCCACAACGTTACATAGGTACAATAATATATGAACCAACACATACACAAAAAAATAACAATACACAGGTAGTCTCACATACTGAAAGTGTCCGATAACAGATCAAAGGGTGCCGCCGACTGATAACAACAGATGTAGAGCACCGCTGGACGCCGGTAGCCGGAATAAAGCGAACTGTATTTATTGCGATTCTTTGATGTCGCCGATTTGATAATGGCTGTGATAGTTCAGCCCCTCCGATTTGACAACATTCGGTTTGACGGGTTGAATCACTAGGTATACATACTTACGAAAAGGGACAAAATCATCATCATATCAGCCGATAGATATCTACTGCTGGGCTCCCCAAAAAGTGCCATGACGACCGATCTTGAGCCTTCACCATCCAGCAACTTCCTGCGACTGCTGCTTAGCATCAAAGGCCTATTTGTGACGTGAGTAGTTGGGCCTCAGGCACAGTAACAATAAAATGCCTACTAACGTAGAGATTATTCAGTCTAATGCCCCTCTAACACTTACGAGTATGATTTGAAATGACAACTTTTTAGAGCGGAGCAAGCAGTTTTTGGCTGAATGAGACGACAAAGTCTCATCGGAGTGCTTAGTAGTGCTTACATTCTCTTGGGTGCTTAGCACGAAAAACTTTTGACAATCGTAAATGTAAACGTTTTTTAGCAGTGCGTTAATTTTTATTTTTTTATTTTTTTTATTTATTTAGTATAGGTACTTAAATAACATGATCAAAAATTTTGAACTCTGGAAAATACAATTAGTATAAACTGTGTCGCAGTTTCCAGCGCCCAACCTTAGAACTAGAGACGCCCATGACGTTCATCATTCCAGGTAGTATAATACATTGTACATACACTAATACTCGTAGGTAGGTATTCTAATTACAGACAGAATAAATCAATTTACAGCTCTTATTAGCACTAAAAGGAAGCAAAAAAAATAAAAAATTGTGACAACTAAGCTACAGACGCTTTATACAAATAAGTGAAGTGAAATAAACTACCAAAATTCCATATCAATTTGTATGGAATGTTTTCAGTTGGACGTGTTTTTTTGAGAATTTTAGATTTTTTTTCGTTTTATATGATCTATTTAGATGTAAACCAAATGTTATCACCTTGTAATTAACTTCAATAACCCAGATTTAATTCTTGGTATCGATTAATGGCTATAAAAATAGCGGACAAACTGCACTTCTATAATGTGCCAGCGTTATCAATACTACTATCAACATCAATGCTTGGTGGTATAAGAGATCAGCTTTTGTTTTTTTTTGTTTTGTTTTAATTAAATTGTATGCAAATACCTTGTCTTAAATACTATTTTTATGGCAGTGCCCACATGATGGTAAATAATCGAATAATTAAATAATTAAAATTTTTAATCAACGTTTCCATTCATGTTGGCTTATAGAGTTAGTATTATTATCTTTGTTTGCGTGTTTCTATAAACTTCTAAAACTTTAAAACCACATGTATATTGACACTGAAGCTTTAGGATGAAGGGGGATCATCAAAAAAAAAGCTAGGAACCCAGTCGAGTTTGTTGCCAGATTCTTCTAAGGCTGGAGCGCGTGGAACTTTTTTTTTATACAACTGAAGTGGCAACCAAGCATACGGCTCACAAGATGGTAAGCGGTTACCGCAGCCTATGGACGCTTGTAATACCAGATATATCACTCGCGGGTTGCCACTTGAGGCATAGATCGAAAGCCTCATGTGCCAGTAATTAACGTGGTTGATTAACTAACATACATACAAAAATTGTCAAATTATTTAATTTATAAAAAGTTTTTCGTTATTTTATGCTTTCAGAAAAAAAAAATGCAAATTTTTACTATTATGTGAATGTGAACCGCTACTCTCTTCTAGTTTGCAATGATAGGATACAAGTTAAAAAGCCAGCGGCTAATGCGTCTGTGTTGTAAGGTAATGGAAGGCTAATCAGCGTATTATAGACAAGTGCTTTCCACATTATCAACTAAAGGCGTGTTTAACTGTTTCTGCGCTTTCTAATAAAAGCGAGCTTCTACAATTTTGACTATTTTTTTATATGCCTACTAGCCGATATGCCCCAGCTTCGCGCGGGTGAAACCGCACCCGTGCAAAGCCGGGGCGGGTCGCTAGTAATAAAATATACCCTACATTACTCAGGGATAATGTAGCATTCTAATAGTGAAAGAATTTTAATTTTAAGACAACCGATGTGGCGCAGCGGGCGCAGGTCCGCCTGCGACGCGGAGGTTGCGGGTTCGATTCCCGCCTCGGGTCAAATGTTTGTACGATCTACAAATATTTGTTCCGGGTGTTCTGGGTGTTTTCTATATATAATAAAAAATATATATCTATGTATTGTATTGTATTAAATATATATCAGTCATCTAGTCTCCATAACACAGCTCTGTTTAACAGCAGCTTACCTGGGGCTAGATGATGCTGTGTGAGTTGTCCAGCATTATTTATTTTATTTATTTATTTTATTTTTGAAATCGGATTAGTAGTTTTTGAGTCTATTCGTAACAAACAAAAATACATAAATACAAATCTTCTCTCTTTATAATATTAGTATACTCGTAGATATAGATGACTAACTTAGAACTAGTAAACCTGAGAGGCGGTTATGATATTCGGTTGCAATCGATTTTCGATTTCGATTCGACACTTAGTTGTGTTGTTAAATTTCAATGCAGTAAGTACCTACCTACTCACCTAACTAAACCTACAAACTTATAATCTTATTAATTACTCGGACGACGACGCGACGCACATAAAACTTTATTGTTAATTTTTATTTTTAAGTTAAGCTTAGTTCTCATGTAAGTGAAATAATGTCTTTTTTGAGAATAAATATCTATGAACAGAGTTTCAATAAACAACTGACGTATTTTGTATGAATATGACAGGTTATTGACAGTTCGGAGAATGAAATCGGATTGAAACCGAGTTGCGTAGTCGCAATGCTAGTGAGGCGACGACATCTGAAATAAAGTGACTGCCTCAGTGGCGCTATGAAATGTTTAAATGATCTGTAAATTTTTGTTTAAGTCTGAATGTTTTGTGTATTACGAAATATAGTAAGTATTGTGTTTTACGAAAACATGTATGCGTTTTTTACACAATTAATGTGGCAACTAAGTGTATGGCTCACCTGATGATAAACGGTTACTATAGCCTATGAACGCTTGAAATACCAAAAGTATCACTTGCGCGCTGCCACCTTAGGACTGTAAGAATACAAACGTCTATAATTTCAACGAAAACCATACTCTTCGAACTGGAACACAGCAACGCGAGCATCAATGCCTTTTCCCTTAGGTTAGTGTCATTACTACATTTGATAAGAAATCTATTTGTCTGAGTTATTTGGTTTGCCTGGTGGTCTAAGTGGTGAGCACTGGTGGTCTAGTGGTAGTGACTCCCTGCCTGTAGTGCCTTCTGATCCTAAGGTAAGGTTCAAATCCGGTCGTGCACAAATGCACACATGGTGCACAAATGGGTGCACGACCTTTTTTCTTTCGAAAAAATTATGTGCGCAATGCTCTCATACGGTGAAGGAAAACATCGCGAGAAAACAGGCATGTCCAAAAACTAAAAATTCGAAAGGCACGTGCCATCCACCAATCCGCAATGGGTCCGCGTGGTGAACCTAATCACTCTCGCTCGAGAGTAGGCCAGTGTCCCAGCAGTGGGAACATTAGAAGGCTGTCATGATGATGATGTAAGTAAGTAAACGAGTCCTAAGTGTAACTTTGATGTAAACCGCTTACTACCGAAGTGGACACTGTATGTTATATCTAATGTGTCAGTTATACTCACCTGTTATCAAGTTAATGCGTCACTTGAACAATGGATTACTTTGCTGATCAGTGATCAGCGGGGTGATTACGTAAGCCACTCGCATTAAACGCAATGACCATCAAAGTCAGCTTTCTAATTCCCACTGTTCGGGCTATGGCTTACCTGCAGGTAACTTACCACGTGTCCCAATGCGTAATGTGGATGAAGTCGCACAACGAGTAGTAGAATTCTTTGTGATAGAGCTCGTCCGGGGAAAGACTATTCTTAGATTAGACCTATTTCTGCTGTCAAACAGTATTGCTCGCATTGCTGTTTTCCGGTCGCACATGAGACTTTCCATCTAACTTAGATTCTAACGTGTCAGGGAATACGCAAGTGATATTTATGATGTTGCATGCCTACATAGGCTACGGTAACCGCTTACCATCAAGTAGGCCGTATGCTTGGTTGCCACTTTAGCGGTATAAAAAAAAACCACGACCTGAAAATCGAAAATAAGAGCTTTCAATACACCAGTGCTTTATGGTCATTGATGCGATTGCAACGCAGACCTTCCTATTTTGAGTTTGGTTTCATTCATAGGAACAGTCTGAATAAATATTTGGCTAATAATTCTAGTAAACAAAATCTATTTTAAACTCTGCTGGTAAGATAATAAAATAGATTTTTGGTTAGGACTCAAAAGTCGTAAATGGGGCTAAAACAAATATGACCGAAGTAGCCCTGACGCCACTTAAGACCACCCAAGAAGTGGTTTTTGCAATGGATTAGCCTAAAGTTTATTTTGAAGCAAATATCTGTGGAAATAATAGTTTTTTTTATGTTTTCTGTGCAGTGTTTTTACTTGAAACACTTTTAATAAGACAATCCTTAAATAATATAAAAAAACTTGGTAGGTACCTACGCTATTTATCACACTAATATTATAATATGCCAAAGTTTTTATGTTTCGATGTTTGGATGTTTGTTACTCTATAACTCGACAACCACTAAACCGACTTGGCTGAAATTTAAAACATAGATAGATAATGACCGGGAGTAGGACATAGGCTCCATGGAAAAAGTACGATTCCCGAGATCCACGCGAACGAAGTCGCGAGCGACAGCTAGTAAAAAATATATTTAATTTAATAAAAAATTTGCAGTTTTCCCTATCACTATTCACTAAGCTTTTTGTCGCCACAACGCACGCACCCTGCTATTGTCATTTATTGACAGTTAAATGACACGAAATTGGAACTGTCAAAAGTGCAATGAAAGATAAACTGTAAGGGACACTTTTACTTTTGGTCGTGAAAAGAGCAATTTAAACGAAATACATTTTACGGGTGTAGTGTACTTCAACTACTGTTGTATGTAATTCGAATTTCAATTGAATGGTCCTGACTTTGATGAAGAGAGATCTGCTGTGCTAGCATAAGAGTTCCGTATAGTATTTTAGTCTGCTCTATAAACTAGGTTTTATATGGAAATCAGGAAGATAACAGTTTTTTCTACAGAATACATTATAAATATATAAAAAGCCTTTTATGACTTTCTTTTACTTTTCATTTGTTATTGTACTGTTTTTGTTTTAAATTGTTTATTTATTTTATTTTTTAATCTGTAAGAACCCCTTCGCAGGTGAAGACAGAATACATTATGCGACTTAAATTATATATAAAAATCTGCAGACAGGATAGACAGACGCAGTACGTATGCAGTAGGTACAGAATGCATGACAAATCTACACAATTCTAAACTTACTGACACTGAAACTGTTAGCCTACTGGATCCCAGTGTTGGGCAAACGCCTCCCTCCCATTCCTCCAGGATTTGCGATCCTGGGCAGTAGTTCGCCAGGCTCTAAACTAAACATACACATTTATTGACCGAGCGAGCGAAGCGTCTCAGTTCCGAGATTGGCCGAAAATGGTTTTGGCTGTCAGCCAGTTTGTCCGGCTGTTCGTTTGCCTACAAGTCGCATTTATCAACCAATCTGGTTGAAACTTGGTATACAGGTTTTATGGCTTTATAGAATTTGATTGTCGTCAGGGTTTTTTGACAGGGGACGCCCCCTGTCAAAAAACTTTCTACAAAAAATGACAAAAAGGGGCTGCTAGACATCTCCGCCATATGTGATTTGATTTCGATGATTTTTATTTTATTTCAAAGGTAAGTATTAACTTTAAGTTTGTCTGATATTTGGTGAAGATCTGATGAGGATCTTCAGCGTGATGAGCAATATAGTTCCTCAAAATGCATGCTCACTTTCAAAGCTCACTTTACAAGTTTGTGTTTGCGAGGTCTACTGTTCGGAGAACTGCTAGTAATATTACTAACTGCCGCCGCCCACGGCTTTACTTGCATGACATCGTCATAAATGACGACAAAACGACCTAAGGATCGGAAGAACCACTAGACCTCCTAGAACACAAACACTATCGGTTTTATGGTATTTAAGGGTGTAGTAACATTTTCAAAGATTACCGATAAAAAATGTGGAACCCCAAACCAACTTTGTGTGGTCCCACACGTATCTGAGTAGCATCTATTACGCATTCAAATTCAAAATGGCGTGAAATTGTGTCACATTATCAAGGGCTTTAGCTGCGAATTGCGTGATTTTATTTTTTTTAACTGAATCACACTCACAGATTTACTTGCGGTGATGGTATAGTGATAATGGTGTTGTAGATCCGTTACACATCTCAGTTCAATGGAGTGCGATTATTGGCAGATGTGTGCGGTTTAAAAGGTGAACTTGGTTCCTGAAGCGTTTAATTTTGTAAAAGTGAAGTTTTTTTTAGGTATTTTGGGTAGGTGGCAACATTACATAAAATATGTTTGCTATCAAACAACGAATTTGATGGGAAATTGTAATATTATTTGTACTTTTGTACAGTAAATAACTGTAATGTTTTATAATTTAATTATTAATTTATTTTTGATGTTTAGTTTAGTTTTGTGACTCTAATATGACTAGATTTTAAGTATCTTTAGATAAAAACTTATTTCTTTATTATATCAATATCTAATGAAATGTTTTTGACTTGTCTGTATGTACTGTGCCAAAAGATACATAATAAATAATGCTGGACAATCCACACAGCATCATCTAGCCCCAGGAAAGCTGCTGTTAAACAGAGCTGTGTAACTAGATGACTGATATATATTTAATACAATACAATACATAGATAGATATTTTTTATTATATATAGAAATACCCAGAACACCCGGAACAAATATTTGTAGGTCGTACAAACATTTGTCCCGAGGCGGGAATCGAACCCGCAACCTCTGCGTCGCAGGCGGACCTGCGCCCGCTGCGCCACATTGGTCGTCAAGTATAAATAAATAAATAATAAATAAATAAATAGAATTGAATTAAATTAACCATGATCTCTGAAACTTTTTATGCTGTGCTGTGTGTAGATTGCTAAACGTCATAGGATATTACGAGTACTTATGTTAGAAATAATAAACTTTATTGGTAACTAGATACTGTTGTTAGTCTGCAGTATAATCCTAATAGCCTGCTATTACCGATTCATAATTAAAACTCTTGCTAACAAATAACCAGCAAAGTAAATCCGAGTCATCTAACAAAAATCACGACATTTTGCCCCAACCATTGTAGAGCGACGAAAGCTACAATGACATCGAGCCATGTCAAATAAATGTCCTGGAGTTAGCCATTACCGATTTATCTTACTCAAGCAAAAACTTGTTCATGCTATTTTAAATCTTGCACTATTGAGATAAGGTGTAAGTTTTTATTGGTCCTTGAATTAATAAGGTTGTATTGGCAACTGTAACAATGATGTTTGTATAAAGAGGACCCCTGTTTGAACAACAAATTAGTTCCATTATACGCTTATGAGCTGGGAGGTGATTATAATGACAAGTTTCGGGGCGGAATATAAGAAAAGAAATGTTTGAGGGGTAGATTTCATTTGATCATTTTGTCAAACATGTTAAAAAGAGAAATATTTAAGATACCATTTCAAGCTCTTCAAAAGGGAGAATCAATTTCAACTTCACAGTAATATAAGGGGTAATTTAAAGACAAAGAGCACTGGTGGTCTAGTGGTTGGTACCAATGATTTCTTCTTTCGAAAAATGTATGTGCGCAATGCCAGTGCTCTCATACGGTGATGGAACGCATTGTGAATTTGTGAGGAAACCGGCATGTTCAAAAACTAAATGTCAAATGCATGTCAAAGACCCAATCACTCTCGCTTGAGAGTAGACCAGTGTCCCAACTGTGGAACATTAGAAGGCTGTCATGATGATGATTAGAGACAAAATCTTAGTTCGGTTACTTATCTAAGAGAAAACGACGACCTAATTGCGAAGGGCGTCATGCATGTATGACACAACACATCAGATTGCGTTGCGTCACGTTGAATGTTACTTAATCTGAGGCGTAGTGCATGTCATTGTTTATACGATCTATTTACGACTTACCTTTTTACTACTACTACAGTGGTACTACCTTGACGACCTCCTAGTGGCGGTGGCCTAATGAGGGAATGCCAAAAGAAAGAAGAGACACAGTGACAGAGGCCTTCGGGCGGCCTAAAAACTCTAACACCAGAGTTGGCCACTGACTCCATACGATATTATCTAATACTTGACATGATCTGCAAATATCTGTTCCGGGTCTGGTATCTGGATATCTGGTCATGGTATTCGTAGTATCTTCTCATGCGAGTAATGGTGCGGAGTCGAGACTGTTGAATGTGTTTTTTTGCTGCTCTAAACAGTGCGAGCAAAACATATAATAGAGCCTACTTCTATAGAAATTCGGTGTAATTTTGGGTAACTAATGTTTCAATTTGAAACGTTGAAGAAAAACAGCACAAACTGCAAAATAGTTCTACGTATTTTTCAACTTAACCTTCAAATCTGGCCAGTGTATGCAAATGCTCGTAAGTCATAAACTCAAGAATCCAAGCATTTTTGCATAATACAAAAAGTGGCGCACGCAACAAAATAAAAAAAAGCTAGGTAGAGGAGCGTGTCTGTGAATCCTTCGGCAACTTTAAAACAATTTCAATAGACGCCAACAATGGGGTAAGTCATAAAATCTATTTTTTCCCTACAATAAAGTAATTCGTCTACTGTTCTATTGCATTGTAAACTTCCGAATTGTATAGCAGTGTTACTAAAAGCCATTAGCGGCAAAGGAGCAAAGGCAAAATTTTATAGTTATTGAAGTTTTTGCAAAGAATAAAGGTTAAAAATTGCATAAAAATGCTTTACTGCAGGCATTGCTAAGTTCGCTTGGTGAAATTTTTATTGCGCAAAAGACTTGGTTTAGTGTCTGGAGAAATTGCGATAAAAACTAAATAACGGTAAAAATATTGAAAGCCATTGAGAAAAGAAATTTGAAAGCTCTCTTTTATTTTAAAACTGTTTTAGTTTCAGATTTGTATAATGTAAGAAAAACATAATAACATAATATATCTTCATCTATAATAATATATCTAACTTTGTTGTTAAAAGTAACATAACATTATCTTGCAACGTCCGATTTTTAAACTATTTACTGTAGCTACCTACCTAGTAAACTTTATAAGTTTCAAAAAAATGAATTATATATATTTTACTATTAAGTACCTACTCAAAATAAGCTCTTGAATTTGAAATCTCTGAAACTAAATGCTATCTATTTAAGTAGCTGGTACCGCTCAATAAATGACGCAACAAATATTTTGTTTATTTTACACAAATTAAATACTTTGAAGCGGTGTGTAAACATACATGCATGAATGTGACTAAGAAATAAGGAAACAAAAATAACAATAACAGTGCCATCCATTAATCTGCATTGAGTTTGCGTGGTTAAAATTACCTTTCGCTTAAAATAGGCCAGTATCATTAAAAAGCTGCTAACAAATATACTTAAATGTTACTTTTTATAAAGTTTTTAATTTTTGTCTAAAAAGAGCACCAAAACAAAATAATATTCTAATTTTGAAAAAAGCTGTGTTAAAAAAACCGTATAAACATTAAAATATCAGTGAATTTTTTACGTTATCTAAATATTCGTTTATTACCGTTATTTTTTGTAGGTAAATTACCTACCTCTTTAGCTTAACAAATTCACAGTGCAAAGAGAAATTTTTGCACCAAATTAGTGCAATAAAGCTTTGTTGCAAACAACGGTAACAGTTTTATTTGTTTACATATCTTGAAACAGTTATTGCTTTTACGGTATCGAACAGCGTTTATGATCTAACGTTACAATAGGTTTGTAACACGTTTCAATGGGTTTATAACCAGCTACTTTCTTTCCGTTAGCCCAGTTTCTGCCTTTGAAAAGGCCGCAGTGTTCCCGTTTTCTGACTCCTGTGTACGGAACCGTACTTTTTTTTAGGGAAAGTAGGTAGAATGTTGTACTGTGTAATGTTCTGAGCGTCATAAAGCCATTAATTTAATAATAAAATGTGCTCAGATCTAGAACAAAGTTCCCGGGTAAGCATTTTGATGTCAAGATTTTTTAATTTCAAATAATATTTATTTCATTTTTTTTTTATTTCATTGTGTGTGTCTGTAAATTTTAAGTTTTGGCTTGGAAATGATATTTATAAATGGTAGATATTATGCATTTCAATAATATTTTATTGTAGCTGTACTTACTTATACTTATTGTTGATAAATGACAAAATAATAACATTTATCTTTGGCCTCAATCAATGCTATGCCAATAGCCAATCGTTTTGTTTGTAAAAATAAAAACAATTGCATTGCCAACTTTAGCTATACAAATTGAAAATAAATTTTCTGCGAAAACATAACGACTATTTAAACAACCCTTTTGCAACCCATTACCGAAATTGCTAAAACCTCAATATAAAACATCAAAAAGGGAAAAAAATTGAAAAAGGTTTTTTTAGAAATAACGGGTTATGCCTAAAATTGCCAAAGGGTTCGCTAAAAAACCTACATAATTATTGCGCACAATAAAATAAAATCGCACTGCAATTTCTGTAAAATAAATATTTTCAAGGATTTTGCCTGCCTATTACAAATATATCAAGATATTTTCTAGCTCTAACATAACTAAATAAAGTTCATTTTTCTTTGCAAAACCGTACAAAAGCAACGGGTAAAATGTGCATGAACATTATTTTACCCTTTCCTTACCGTAACTAAGACCGTTTTGTTTAAACTGTTATTCAATAACTGTCTAAAGGGACCGCTAGACTAAAGAGTTGCATTTATTTGGAACAACATTGTTTCTTGTCTGCCGTCCTTGCGTGAAACAGTGTAAGTCATAAATTGTATTTTCTGAGTAAGAAAGGATTGTCTTTTTCAAATAAAGGGTAATTAAGATGTAAAAGTGAAATTGTGTACAGTCAGGCATTTGAAACGCTTCGTTAGGCAAAGAATGAGGAGAAAGATTACTGTTACTTTCGCTGAAGCATTTCATGGCACTTAGATCTGTTTTATAATAATAAATGTGTGAAGTAAAGATCTTACTTGCTCTTACAGGTTTTAGCTTTGGTCAAATAAATTCAGTAATTTCAAGTCAATATTCAAAAGTGCTCAGGTATTTTTGTCAATTAACAAAACATAGGTACTATAATTTTATTAAGTTAAGAATTTTACTTAAGAAAAATTAAGTAAATTATTACTCAAACCAAGAGAATCTGGCAAAAAGCTTTACTGTGTTATATAACCTAATATTGCCTGTGACTCAAACATTTAAACTATGAAAGCGAAACTTTATTAAACCTAAAACAAAGTATCTCCTACTGTTCAAGAACAAAACAAGTCTCCGTTGAAAGTAAGAACAGTTATCAACTACCATAGAAGTCTGCTCTTATAAATTGCTCCACTTTTAGAATATTTATTGGTTCTCATAAAGTTTTACAAAAAAAATGTAACTGTCGTGTCGACAGACGTGAAGGGAACGACGAACCAAACTTGTATAACGGACCATGACAAGTTACAAATGTTTAAAATAGATACGTTCCTAGAAATGAAAACCGAAATTTTGACAAACTGCGGTGTCAAATCTATCGTAGACAAACAATGCTTGTGGAACGTAAGCGTGCCTTCGTGTTTTGACCATTTCAATAAGCATTGAAAGAATAAGTTACCAATGTCATTATTTCGTCGAATGGACTCGTAACTGTAGCCAAGCGGGACATCATTGCGACAATGCAGACGCAAACATGCGTGAAAAACTATTTAAGACAATATTGTTATTTTTGGAACCTCGTAGAAACAGAATGGAACAATAGGTTTTGTAATTAAATTTATCTATTGAAGCTTTAGTGTTTAAATTGATTAGCGATGGCCATGTTAAAGCATACTAAATAATACAGCATCACAAGAATCCACCTAAATCCAGTCATATGGAAACACTCAACTCTCAAAGCGAATCACGGTAGATTTAAAAAAATATGTCAAACTTATCATCCGCATCAAAAATTACGAGGAATCGGAACACACACGTCAAAAAAACCAGCACATGTTGAAATTTGACGCATGTAACTTCTGTGTCGAGTTTGTCATTCGGTAGTCTTCATAGTTTACGCCGACGAAATTCACCGAAACTTCAAATTTGACAGGTTGATCCTACATAGTGTAAATAGCTCGTGAAATTATGACAAAAAATGGACGTTCATGGAACATATTCTAAATTAATAGTGACTAACGGACCCATTTTAATGTTAAATAATTTAAGTAGAACAAAATGATATTATCCTCATAATTAAATAAATATTGGACATTGCGTAAGAAAAACTATATTTTTACTATAAGCTTTGATTTTTATTTGCATTACATCTTAATCATGTTTAATGTAAATGGTCATTTAATATCGCAATAAACACAGGAAATCCAAACAACAAAAAAAAACAGTGTGGCCACTGGCTCATAAGCTGGGGTCACATCAACGGGTACATATTATTATGTTGATGGTGATCGAAGGGCAGTGCATAGATAAAATTCACATTAACAATCAATGTAACGCGATCAGTGGGCGTATGGTCCATCAGAGTCCCATCTGGCTCCCTTATCAGCAGCGCTGCCGCCCCGCAGTGACTCTTACAATCAGATCGGAATTTAAATTGGTTAAAATACCCTTAGCATCAGACTTTTATCAACTTGCTTGTGTATCGGTTTCAAATAACAAAAAGTTTTCACACCTAATGGTAGAAAGAACTCTTTAGCCAAAGTCTGTCTTACCGCAGTGCCAAATATTCTGTCTCCAAACAGCAATTTACATGCATTACTGTTAAGGTTTGAAGAGCACTAGCATCATGTCAGCCTTCTAATGGTCCTACTGTTGGGACACTGGCCAACACGTGTTTACGAACAAATTTCTATCATGTGTTCCTATTAGTCATTGAAGCTTTTGCACTTAGCTTATCGCGAAGCAACAAAAAAGTTTGACACAATATCGCACAAGCGCTAAAAATTGTGTTTTAAAGTACTTACACACCTTTGCTGTAAAGTTGTCGTTATCTCAGTGACATTTTGAAGTGCTGAGTAACTATCTGATTAAAAAATATGCAGTATTTTTGAAAAAATCTTTTTTTATCAGTAAGTGACAAGACGTCAAGTCGCTAGCCTGACAGTTGCAGTGCCACCCAAAGTTTTAAATTTTTAAGTTTTCTGTGGCACTGCACTGCGCTCATCACCTCGAGATGTTGTTAAGTAACTTTCACCTAGTAATTTCATATGCTGCATCAATTTCCTTTCAAACCAAAACACAGTAATGCCTGCACGTCTAATTTTGGGTTAAAGTAAATGGTAAGGGAATTTCGCCACTTATTCTTCACAAATCCCCTCAATCGAATTTAGTTGCGGCAGGGGATCTTGGAACCAAGCCACACACGACTGACCAAACAAGAATAAAACAATAGCGAGTCTCGGCAATTCTAGCCTATGTATTTAAAAATTCAGTTAAAAAAGTTCATAAATTACATTGCAATGAAAATTCATTATTATCGAAACTATTTTCGTTTTAAATTCAAAAATCATTCTACTCGATCGTTTAAAATCATCAGTTCTACTACAACCCTTTATACATTTACACTTTCCCTATCGAAGCCTAAAATTTTAAGTGAGTGTTTTTTTTATCTTTACCATAAGTGAGGGTTGGCGATAAAGCTGACGATGGTAAGATGTTCTCGACATATGTTCCACATTTAAATATAGTAGTCTTTAGTGCAATGATTAGAGTAAGGCGGTTAGCCCATCTAAGATGCATCAAGTGACAAATCAAAGAGTATAAAAAGTCGTCGCTCTACACGCTTTTGTCAGTGCATAGAATGACTTATCAGTCAAAAGTATTTGATAACTGAAAATAAGACTAGCGGATATTGATTTAAAGTAGGTATTTTATCTGGTGGTAAGACTTTTCAGCAAAAGTTCGTCTTGATGCTTAACACCGCATTTCAGTGCCAGGTATCCTGTCTATATACAAGCTGTAGTCTGCTTTATTACTGTGTTTACTGTGCGAATTAAACTAATAAATAGGTCTCGGGGTAACGAGCGCAGTGAACTGAGCGCCTTTAAAACATAACTTTATTTAGGTAAAGTAAGTAAGTTCGTACGAGTCAATGGCTAACTCTGGGAGTCTTTAGGCCGCCCGAAAGCTTATTTCATGGCCAAACATCTTTGAAAAAGACGGGACCGACTGCTTAACGCTTAGCGTAACTGCTAAACGTGCCCTCCGAGGCACAGAAGCACTCTATGTAACACTGCAATTGGTAGTATCAGGCGTAGTGCGAACCACTTTAACGTTTTTTTTTGTATGTTATTTTTATTACGGTAAAAAGAGGTTACTTTCATTGGTTACAAGTAGGTATTCCTGTGTCGGTTATCGAGTCACGTTACTTGGCTCTATGGGTGCTACTTCAAGTGGTTAGTCGTTCTCGGTCTCACAGGTTTGAGCTCTTGACTCGATTAGGAGCTCATCTTATCGATATTTAAGGTCCTTATTTTGTAGATATTTTTTTCATAGTTTGAAGAGCATCTACTATATTATGTTTTTAAATGAGAAATATTTATTTACTTCATCATCATCATCATTGTTGACGACCGATGTGGCGCAGCGGGCGCAGGTCCGCCTGCGACGCGGAAGTTACGGGTTCCATTTCCGCCTCGAGTCAAATGTTTGTACGATCTACAAAGCTCTGTTTAACAGCAGCTTACCTTGGGGCTAGATGATGCTGTGTGGATTGTCCAGCATTATTTATTTATTCACAATCTAAAGTCAATCTAAAGTCTGTTTACAATCCAAATGTTTTATAAGTACAATACTGACTGATTATCTGCTGTCTAAATCTTGAGTCTTATAAATTGTAATACTTTATTTATCTTAAAGTGAACAAGTCTAATCGTTCCACTAGTTCATAATAAAATTCTGCTTCTGTCACAATAAAACGTTAATGTTCGTCGTCTGTCATTTAATTTGGACAAAACCTATCGTAAAAAGCATAGAAAAAGAATTTTATGAAGGAAACACTCGTTCCGCGAATTCACAAGTGTCGTTGTAAATGTCAATCATATGAACATACGGCTTATTTTTTGTGCCTATACACCTTAACTTTAAAAAAACAACGAATTATTCTTTATTCGTATTAACACAAAGTTCAATTTTGAACGTTTTGATCTTAAAGAATTCTGTTGAAACATGCAGGGTAGGTTGTAACTTTTAAGTAATTAAACGATTTTCTTAATTTTGTAAAGATACACCGTAGGGAACGGATTGTTAATATAGGTGGTTATAAATCCTGGATTTTTTGGTGGGCATAAACACCAAAGGTGGTTTGGCTGTATAAACGGAAGGTCGCAATGAACTATAAATTAAATGTTTTGTAAGCTGTCCTTTGGGTATAAGCTATTCTGGTGTGTGATGGTGTGTCTGTTCCTTGTAAGTATAGCCTGGGGCCCAACCATGAACTCTTATAGCGATTCAAATGAAGACCTAAACTAAATTGTCAAAAAAAAATTATACCATGAAATAAATTAGACAATCATGTCATGGTATACAATTTCTTGACAATTTAGTTTAGGTCTTCATTTGAATCGCTTTACAAGTTCATGGTTGGGCCCCAGCCCTCCTACCATGAACTCTTAGAGAGATTCAAATTAGGACCTAAACTGAATTGTCAAAAAATTTTGTACCATGACTTCAATAATTATTGATTTCATGGTACAATTTTTTTTGACAATTCAGTTTAGGTCCTAATTTGAATCGCTCTAAAAGTTCATGGCAGGGCTTCAAAAAGCAATATTAGTTATTAAAGTTGTAATTGCATGCGGAAACTCCGGTATTTCAAATAGTTTGATAAAACTTTTTTACTATTAATGACTTAGCTAACGTTACAATACAACAATTGATTGTGTGTTAAGTTAGGTTAGCTTTTTGTTTGTATTACTTATTATTAATATTAAGAAACAGTAATAAGAATATTACATATCCCACCTCTTTTAAATAGGTAGTAGTTTTATTGAATAAATAAGATTCTAAAAATAAAAACTCCAAAGTTGTGCCGACTGTTAAAATTGTGAATTGTAAATTCAGATATTTATCAGAGTTATATCCTAATTTTTAACATTGTAGAGTCTTGCGCTATACTCGCAATTCTGAAACTGGTATCTATAGTCGTGAACTAACTCACAAGATTGAGATACAAAACTCAGATATTTAGAACACAGCCACTTAAATACTTATCCATGACTATTTAAGACCTACCTATGTCAACGGATGTAGGTTTATGGTCAAATTAGCCGGTTGTGATGCACAAAGACAATTAGCTCGAAAAAGTTTCATTGCGCGTCAAAACGGCTAGCTTCACTACACGGCCGAAATCAATAGCAGGTAGGTACTATACCAGTATTATTTACGCTACAGCTTCAATAATTTTATAAAAATCAAACAAAACACCTTACAATAAGCATTAACGATCTACGTAAACTTAAAATAAATCACGTTAAATTCTCAGTATTCGTGTGTTACAACACTTGGGGTATTTTAGTCCGTGATACTGAAAAAATGGTCCTTCGGCTGATGATTTTTAATGGTTTTCTGTTGTAAACAAAGAGAGGACAATAAGTTCTGTATTGTTTGCCTTTGTTTATATTGTTCGTGTTAATTTTAATGGCGTTTATGGCGCAAATAGTGATTTTGTGAATTTAACGCGTGTTACGTGTTGTATGGATGATGTTGCTTGAGTTTGTGCCGCTTGCACCCCCGCTGGGTATACGGTTCTTGTTTAAGACTTGTATGATTTTCTGTTATTATAACAGTGTATACAAACAGTTTTGTTTTTATGTCCAGGATTCAGTGAATTTAATCATCATCTATTAAAACTCACACAATTAGCTTTTTAACTTTAATATTCACTCACACCAATGGAATAAAACGGGTTCAATTCAATAAAGTTACCTGCTGGTTCACTTAAAACTAATCAATATTTTAAAAATAAAATGTCCTTAGATTGCATTGAAATAAAACGGCTTCATTCCATCATAATATCTGCTGTTTTTTAAGCAATTTATCAATATTTCAAAAGATATTTCTATAGATATCCTTTTCTGTGATTTAAGTTAACTCTTAGGTATGTTTTACTAACGATACAATTATATTATTATTATTAAGCACTGTTGGTATTAAGCAAGGATGAAAGCATTTTCACTTATTTTAATTACTAAGTCAATTAAACTGAATGACTATCTCAGGGTAAACAAATGCACAGTGCTAGACAATGCTATCTATGCTATATACAGGGTCATTCATTATCAACCTGACAAACTTAAGGGGTAGGTTCCACACCTAAAAAAAAAAATATATGTACCTATAATTTTTTTTTTTTTTATGTATGTTTTGTCTTAAAAATCACTTGTAAACAAAAAAAAATCGATTACGTTTTTCCGCTCAATTATTATTTATCATTGTTGGGAATCGAGTTAAGCGACGTAATAATGAAATATTCGAGTGTGCGCGCCCCGTAGCGGGTCAAGGACACGCGCAGGTCAAGGACGCGCGGGTTAGTGACCCGCAGTTCATTGACGCGCGGGTCACTAACACGTGCCGAGCGCTGCCTTTTCGATTTCTAACAAGGATAACTAATTATAAAGCAGAATTACGTAATTTTTTTTTTTTTGTTTTATAAAAAAAAAAACGTTTAG
Organism: Colostygia pectinataria; assembly: GCA_951394395.1. Taxonomy (NCBI): domain Eukaryota; kingdom Metazoa; phylum Arthropoda; class Insecta; order Lepidoptera; family Geometridae; genus Colostygia; species Colostygia pectinataria. Next base: position 7,622,265 of record OX596363.1, read on the forward strand.
AAAAAAAAAAAAAAAGTATAAGTATTTTTTTTTTTATGTGTGGAACCTACCCCTTAAGTTTGTCAGGTTGATAATGAATGACCTTATATATGCTGTGATAGTTAATTTTTCTTTATAATATTTTATTAATTTCTATTGTGTAAAATTTAGAATAATGTAGTATATTTAATTTTAGTTTTAGTTATAATTTTAATTAATTTCAAATACGATTTTATTAATTGTTATTGAATAAATGAAATGAAAATGAAATGAAATGACAGAACTTTAAAACTTAGAAGTTGGGTGACACTGCAACTACTAAGGCCAAGTTGGTAGAACCAGTTCAGTCTGCATAATAAAAATAAATAGCTTTTTGAACTGAAAAAAAAAACAGTGCAAGAAGATTGTTTAGAACCATAACCTTCCGAAAATATTATTATTGTCTGTATAGTTATTATGTTCGAGAATCCAAATATTTTATTATTTATTCATCTTTTAGTTCCATAAATTGTTTTACGACTAGCGTGCTCCGTCCACGCGCCATGTCTTACAGACTGCTCTCAAAAGCTTTTACAAATATTTATTTCAAACTAATCTATCTTCTATTTCAAGGATCAAAAAGGTTAGAATACCATGCCCTATAATTTTTGGATCTGCATACTTGGGGTGGAAGCTGTTCTAACGGAGACAAAGTTTCGAGAACAATTAGTTATTTAAGTTCTTTGAATGCTTCATCGTTATTACTGTTAGTCAATTGAAATTATGTCTCTGTGTAAAAAAACCAGGACTTTGAAGGAACAACTAATATTCCTGCTTCAGGACAAATGCTTGCATTAGGTAACTGTAAATATACATTTATCTGTAAATGTAGAGATGTGTCGGGTCTGTATGCATTGTTGGTATATAAGGTTGTTTCTGGAACTTTTTTCTTTTTTTTTACATTACTCAGGTCGAAAACAAGCATACGGCCCACCTGATATTAAGTGGTTACCGCAACCCACAGAAGTAGTACCTACTTAGTTCTGTGCCGCAGCTTAAAGATGCTTGCAATACCACATCAATAAGAACTTGGCTCTTAATTTTATTTTTCCCTTATTTACATACTTACTTACTTATTCATAGCATGAGCCTCACCTAGTTCCATTGGCACCACACTGAAGCTTTATGATGAAGAGGATCACCAAAAAAAGTTTATTGCCGCCGAGTTTATTGCCAGATTCTTCAAGGCTATAAGACGTTTCAAAAATGATCCGTGTGATATGATTGAATAAATATATTTTTACTTATTTACTTACTTACTAAAGCAATCACTCGCGCTCTTGTTGCCGAACCTTTAAAAAAATCAACTCTCTTTATTAACATTTTATACTTATAGCTACTTACCCACGGGTCACGACACAGGAACTCCTTGTGTAGGATTAGTACCTCCTACAATCAAATGTATGTGACAAGACCGGCATGCCTGATAGACTTACCTAATCCATCTAAAATCCTAATACCTACTGTAAAATCCTATAACTGTTCCCACAATGACACTAAAATTATCAAATTACAAGTAAATAAAATTTTCAGTGTAAGTAAATATTTGTAATGATAATGAAATAGTAATTCTCATGATAAGGAGACGTGAGAAAACGGTAGGAATACGCAAACGGATGAATTATTTATCTTTAATCTAAATTACTTGTATCAAAATTATAGTAAATAAGGTACTAAGAAAAACTGCTAAGTTTGCAAAATCTCTCACATATAATTTATAGTTAAACAAAAATTATTGAAAATTATCCAAGTTTACAAGACCTTTTTAAATGCGATTCAAACAAAAATACCTATATCAAAAATTCACTCATAATATTATAAATAAGGGATTCCCAAACTAGGCTAAAGTTAAAATTATTATAAAGCTGTCTATGACCTATACTACCTTATGTAAACATGATAAAAAAAAATGTGTCATCATTCATTATCATCTTCATATCAGCCGATAGACGTCCACTGCTTCTGGAAAAAGCGCCAAAGAGCGCCATGACGACCGATTTTGTGCCTATCATAGCCACCCACATCCTGCGAACGATTTAATAATAATAAAAAAACTTTATTTTAGGCAACATTAGAAAAGTTACAGGTGTAAAATACTTATTCTACGGCCAATAAAAATAAATACCTTAAAACTAATTAATGTCATCGGTCCATCGAATGAAAATGTGTACTCGAGTAAAATTATTAATATAAGTATAATATATAGTAAATACTAAATAACTTAAAAACCACTTTAAAAACTATAAGGACTTCCCAAACTTCATCTGTAATCTATTTCGATATACAACTTGGCACTTAAATTCCCATGAACGATAACAGTAGGATCTTTACATGACAACACCGTCATAGGTTAAAATAAAAAGCTGGCTCACTCTGCAAAAATAATAGCTACTAGAGTTAAATATAATATCGTCACTTCCGCATGGTTCTTTAGTTTTTACTTACTAAAGAAAATAATAAAAAGTTGTGTATTAATAAAAAACATAAATAAATAATCTGCTAAATAATATAATGAAATCTATGAAATATTGTGAGGAGTTGAAGAATCATTGTTTGATTATTATGTTTGTTCTATAACACGGACCATAGAATACCATAGAGGCTTTCGATCTTAGCCTCAAGGTGGCAACCCGCGAGAACCTCTGGTATTGCAAGCGTCCATAGGCTGCGGTAACCGCTTACCATCTTGTGGGCCGTACGCTTGGTTGCCACTTCAGTTGTATAAAAAAAAAAACATTATTAAATTCGTTCGTAATTTTTTTCTACGGTGAGTAGTTCTTTCGGTCGCGTTGTGACAATAAATGAAGTAGTATGAGTTCATAAATTTATTTTAGGAGAGTCTTTGACCAAATTACAATCAACATCACCCCATGTCAACTCACTTGTGCAAAGACAACAAAACAATTATTATTGGATAATTTGCCACTTAATTTACACAAAAAAAATCAAAATAACACGAGAAAAACTATTAATTGGCACCTTGTCGTGCCAATACGACAGGGTCCTCCCATTTCAATTGTTTTGATGATGGTCGAAAAAACTTCATAACATGAGTCAGCGGTTTATTTCTCACTGTGACATGACTACATAGATATTGAGGAGCATTTTGCCTGGGTCATTCCACTCGACTGATAGGAATTATGTATTGTAACGTTTTGGTTCCCAGGGTTCAACTTGTATCATGAACTTAATTTATAGATGAATAAGAAATTTAAAGGTTTGCAAAATATAAAGGTGTAGGAACAAAAATATTCGGATATTGCGACCACAGAAATATGACAAACAATCGTTTTATGGTTGATATTCCACCGGTCGCAGAACCGATAACCGTTGGGGAATAAAGGTTCTCGAATAGCGACCACGAACTGGAAAACGAAGTGTAGGACGGCCCCTCACTCGATAGACCGATGACATTAAAGCGGTCGCAGGAGGTCGGTGGATGGTGAAGGCCCAAAATCGGTCGTCATGGCGCTCTTTGGGGGAGGCCTATGTCCAGCAGTGGACGTCTATCGGGTGATATGATGATGATGATTCCACCAGACATAGAAGAACCAGTGACAAAGCGTTTTGCTTCAACATTTCTCTTGCGATTGAATGGAACTGTTTACCGGAGTCCGTGTTTTTCGATAAAGTTATAATTTGGATGTTTTCAAGTAGTTTCGCCCATAATTACAACTAAAAAAAAATGCAGGACAATCCACACAGCATCATCAAGCCCCAAGGTAAGCTGCTGTTAAACAGAGCTGTATTATGGGTACTAGATGACTGATATATACTTAATACAATGCAATACACAGATAGATATTTTTTTATTATATATAGAAAATACCCAGAACACCCGGAACAAATATTTGTAGATCGTACAAACATTTGTCCCGAGGCGAGAATCGAACCCGCAACCACTGCGTCGCAGGCGGACCTGCGCCCGCTGCGCCACATCGGTCGTCGAACAACTAGCGACCCGCCCGGCTTTTCACGGGTGCCTAAGCTACATATTATAATCCTTCTTCTTGATTCACTTTATAAAAAACCGCATCAAAATTCGTTGCGTAGTTTTAAAGATCTAATTTATTTATTACATTACATAGGGACAGACAGCGGGAAGTGACTTGGTTATAAAGTGCCATTTACATTGGGTCAGTGACTGACTTCAAATGAAGTCAATGATTGGGTCAATAGTGGGTCAGCGACTTTGCTCGAATTAAAGTCAGCACTGACTCTGCTACTGACTCATTGTTAATCATACTTCATACTATGTAGTGTTTACCAAACTTTTGTGACATAAATTGCTGTAAACACGTCAAAAACTCATAATAGACAGTGACCTAATATTATTTTCTTTGTTTTGATTAGTTTTATCATTCCGGTTACTTTCCTAGTCACTTTGTAGTTTTATGTGTAAATATTACGTTTTCTTGAGTTTACCTTGTATGATGCATACCTTTTCAATCATCATTGATTTCTCGAAATGTCAGATTTAGATAACGGACATAATTCAATGTTATTTATTCATGATTGAGCTAATGATCTAATATTTTAATTTTTCCAGAATCTTAATCTATTTTTTTTTTTTCAAATAAGTTTACTATGTTCTTTCTACTAGAACAGTAATGAAAAAGCTTTAGAATCTAAAAAAATCAGTGTATTCAGTTCACACTTTATTTTTCACCGTTTGATATTGGAAAGTAAGCCTTTTGATACTTACCTAAACTTACTTATCACACCTAAAATCTGGCGTGGGAACCATCACTATTTACATTAATAATCTATAACAGATAATCATAAAATACCATCTAATCCACCTATTAACCTGTCAATCGACTACAATCTGTTTGCTTTGGCGGTATGCCCATCTAAGAAACATCAAGTGACTTGATTCGATAATACTTAGACATAGAGGTATGTACCACAAAATAGCTGTTAGTTCTTTGCGGGCATGTAGTGACTACTATTCAGTCCAAAGTATCCATTAAATAAAAATTGAATTGACAAAAAATAATTTATTTTCATTATTGTGTTCTGGGTGTTTTCTATGTAGGTCATTGTAGGTATAATAAAAAATATCTATCTGTGTATTGTATTGTATTATTTAAATCAGTCATTTAGTACCCATAATACACTGCTTAACTTGGGGCTAGATGATGCTGTGTGGATTGTCCAGCATTATTTATTTATTTATTTATTAGTGCGTTATTTGGGGGAGGCCTATGTTCAGCAGTGGACTTCAATTGGCTGAAATGATGATAATGAATGATGATTCCCGTGCCGGCCGGTTGTCGAGTCACGTGTCACGTCGTTATTTAGTGCGTCTTAAAGATGGGCGAGCTGCCTTACGATCTGTGTGTTTGTTTGTTAACATTGCGGATGCGTCTACTTCAGTAGTTTTGATAATTTAAACTTGCTTTGCTATTTTGAGCTCTATCACCTTTACTACATAAGAAAATGTAGAGGCATGATCTTGTGACCTAATTTCTGGCTGTCAGAATATGACGTGTTTGTCGAAGATATTTTTATTTACTTACTTACTTGCTTGTTTTTTGTTGGACAGATATAAAAGGGTTGGCACCATGGTTACTGACGCCATGCTATGTCACGCACGTCACGATCGCGAACTCACGACACGACACATAACCGCCATATCTCTTAACTTTATAAACTTTCATACTTGATCTTATTGCTTTGCTCCGCTAATCTATGGAGTAATTAAGTAAGCCCTGTCGATTGCATAGTTAGTTATGACTGATGCACCTAACAATTAAGTAATTAAGTAGGTATTACCTAATTATTTTGCTAAACAGTGCTATCACAAGGAAAAATATTTAAGTACAAAGCATTGCCATTAATACATGCGTATAACTTTGATCCTGTAGTTATCATAAAATACCTATTTAAGTAGCTAGGTAGGTAAGTAGTGTAAGTACCTAGGTAATAAATATTCTGTTATTTAAATTTAGAAAGTAAAACATGGCTGGCGGCTACCAAAACTCATTCAGCTAGAAAATGATGTTAAACCACCCCTTCGAGACTTCGCTTCAGGGATAATCCAATATAGTTAATCACAAAAATAAAAATGACACAACTAGATAGCTAGCCAACTTATATTGAGCTTTATTTTATTCTTTGTACAGATCAAGTTTCCTGGTCAGAAGTTTATACAGTTCCTGAAAATATTTATCGAAATGGTGCCAAGCGGTTTTAGGTTTTTGCTTAGTGAACAAAGGTTTTATGTTGCAATGGTACGGCTGGAAATTGACGGTTATCTTTGAAGTGGCGCTTCTGCATGCAAATCTTTCTGAAATAGCGCTTTCAGAAAATTGACAATTTGTCGACCGATGTTCAATATTCATGCAAATAACCTAATTTATGCTCGGAGTTTATCTTACCACTTCAATAAATAAACATCCACACCAAATTGTATTAATATTATTTATTAAACAATTAAATTAGAGAAAAGCGATATCTGTATTTTTTACTGGAATGATTAAATGAAATCCTTAACATTGATTTCTTTTAAAATAGTTCTGTTAATTTTCAGCAGATGGCGGATATAAACTACTCGCTACGATGCCACCTATTGGAAATATTTAGAACTTCTTTGTTAGAAAATAATGTAGCGATTATTTTTGTTGCTATTATTAAAAAAAGTTGTGTTGACTGTCTGCAGATGGCGGGTATAGGCTATTTATTACGATGCCACCTATTGGAAATCTTTGGAACATCTTTAATAACGATTAATGTCAAGCGAATCATTTTGTAGATCGGTGTTATATTGCTGCGTCTTGTCTTGATGTAATTTTACAGCAATAGATGGTGCTGACAAAAAAAAAATTGTAGAGCGGTAGAGCTTTTTTTGATTTTATTACGAAGCTTGGTTACTTACTTTGCTACAAGTTGGATATGCCTAGGTAGTATACCAAAAAAGATTTCGTATTCAGAGCACAGTTTTAGTACTAGCTATAACCTGCGAATTCGTTCGCATGGAACTCAGGAACGGTACTGTTTTACGGGATAAAAAGTCTTAGCCTGTGTCATATTCTAGGTCATTAATTATAACTATGTTATAAATTTAAGCCAAATTGGTTTAGTGGTTATTCACTGGTGGTTCATTACTACGATATCTACACATTTTAGTAGCAAGCTGTATCAGCTCTATAATATTTTTTATTAGAGCGCATGAAATGACCGATACACTGCTGGCCACATTATTGGTTCAATTTAGCGTTTCGGTTTATGTGTTTGCTCGCCCAGGGCGTCGACTGGTTTTCATTAGCCGCACCGAATGTAATAAATCGTGCAGATTCTATGTAGGTATGTTGTGATAGTTTGTACGTGCTCACAGTTTCTGGATAGTTCTTTATTGCGGGAGACCGTAGAAGTAGGAGTCGTAACTTTTTTCTTCTCTTCATACTTCATACTAGCACTCCGTCCTAGCTTGCGCGGGTGCAATGAAACTGCACCCGTGCGAAGCCGGTGTGGGTCGCTAATAATAAATATAGCCTATGTTACTTAAGGATAATGTAGCATTCTATAAATGAAAAAAAAACTGAAATCGGACCAGTTATTTTTGAGTTTATTCGTCACAAACAAATAACAAACATACAAAAATACAAATCTTTCCTCTATATAATAAAAAGTTTTAGTATAGATAAAACAAAGTCGTTCCTTGCCGTTTTGTAGATATGATTAGATCTTTCAAACTAAGTTTTTTTTTATATGTCTTATGTCCTATTCCCGGTTATTATTTATTTATGTTTTAAACTGCAGCCTAATAATTCAGTACAAACAAACAAATAATTAAAATAATATATTATATACAGATTATTTGAGTAAGTACTAAAGACGTGTTTAATTATGACGTAGAAAAATATAATTTTAGCACACTATCAAGCTTAGCAGTTAGCATACCTACCTACATCAATCAATCATCATTAAAAATTAAAAATGAACATTTGGTAGAGCCTCTACCTGGTACTTTACCAAGAGGACAGAACAAGATCAATATTTGAATGGTAAAAGGACATAAAATAGCTCACCCTCAATTCAAAAATGTAATAACGCTAAACCTTTCTCCCCGTCTCATATCACGTCCGTATTGAATCACCAACATTGATTGCACACAATTTATCACCCAAATTTAGCGAGGCGACTACTTAATCAGTTTCATTACTGTTGTGTTAACAGTCACAGTTTAAGCAACAGTTACTGCGATATAACACGCAGTCTAAATAATAGTTGCTGTGACAAAGGGATTAATCTGATTGCACAGTGTCACTGCCACGGGGGAAATCGATAGGCAGTTAATTTGGCCGTAAGTGGACGGACATGGTGGAATATTTAACACTACTTCACTACACTACTTAGGTGTATAGGTAGTAAAAGTTGTGCAAAGATATATTCTTAAAATAAAAGAACAGTTCATAAAATAAAGCGTTTCGTAATGCGTAATGTAAAATTAATAATAAGTAGGTATTTACTTATGTTTTCAGCCTAAAAGTGTGATTCGGATGTCAGCAGCAGACTGAAATATAATAATTAGCAATCACTCTAGCCCAAACTAAAGTTATAGGCATCTTACGATACAAAACAAAATAATCTGACGCTAGGATCAATCTCGGCTATAATAGTTGGTCTCTAACGTATTATAAATAGATACAATCTACACCCTTTACCACCCCAGCACCCTTACATTAGGGGCGTGTCGCGCTGCGGGCGGGTCGCGCATGCTCTCTGAACCCAAGATGGCAGATGATTGATAGATGGCAACCTCGCGATGTCACTTTCATATAAAATATTATGGAGATTGAAAATTATAGATGGATTGTCTTTGGCTATCTTGTCAAAACGACATGGGTCTTCCCATTTTAATTATTTTTCCCGTGTTATTTTAAGTTTTATAGCGTAAATTTGGTGGCAGTTTATCCAATTTAACTTGTTTACTTAGCACAAGTGTAAGTAATTGAAATGGAGTGGTGATGTTGGTTGGTAATTTAGTCAAAGACTTTCCAAGAGAATTTTGAAAGAAAAGTCATCGTTTCTTTCCAAATTTCATTTGTTTACGTTGCTAAGCGACAATCAAACTAATACACTTGACACTGGCAAAATTGTGGCAAACTAGCCACAGAGGCCATAATAGAAAAGAAGAAGAAGAAGAAGAAAATTATAGATGGGACTTATAAAACAAAAACAAACCTTAGAGCATATTCTTGCTGTTTTTGTTACATACAACAACTAACAACTAACATAACTACAATAACATTATTAACAATCATATTTGTTAGGTACTAACAATTTATTTTATCTGTGTTTGTCTTGTTTAAGTAGTTTTATCTTAGTTTTAGTATTGTATTACATTTAGTGTACCAATGAAAGCCCAGCAAATGTTATGCGTTAGTTTTAAGAAATTCTCATGTAAGTGAAGTTATTCTTATTGAGAAATTGATTATTATGCGTGTACCTATTATGCAAAGTACATAATAAAACAGTTGATCCATCTAAAGATTGCTACAACCGATCTATAGATAACTCAACCTGATCTAAATCACTACCAGACGGAAGGGTTCCCAACATGTTGACAGCATTGCCATATCGAACGCTATTTCGTTGGTCCAGATTTGAACCAGGTGAAAAAAATCAATGGGACCTGACTGAAGGGAAACCACTTTTATATAACATAAATAACATTCCGTTATATTATATTATATATAATATAAAAGAAATATATTATATAAAAGAAACCTAATTCTTAAATTCTGTCAATCAAACCAGCTAAAATAAAAAAAATCATAGAATAGAATAGAAAACTCTTTATTGTACAACACACAAGGAAATATTTAAAAAATTACACAGATATACACAGTTAAGCAAAGCGATGTACAATGGGCGGCTTTATCGCTGGGAGCGATTTCTACCAAGCAACCTTTGCAAAAGCAAACATCTATATATCAATCACGTTTCGATATGCCTCCTGGTTTTCTCATGATGTTTTCCTTCACCGTTTGATAGCACTGCCTTTCCATTCCACATTTTTCGAATATAAAAAATTACAACTAAAAATCGAATCTACCAAAAAATAACTTAAATAAGTAAAGTTTGTGCATTCAACAGTCTTTAAATGTTTCGTAAAGTTCGTCCTATAGGCACATACTAAAGTAAATCATGGTTTGAAATTCTTTTCATAAACTAAGATTTGTTTAATGTATAGTGTTTTGAACGCTCAAAAATGTGCCCTCTTAGCCCTCACCAGTGGTTCTTAATCTTTATTTAACCTAATCTTAATCTTTGCCTTCGTTTGGGTTGGTAATTTTATAATAAAGCACTATACCTATTCCTTGTTGATGTGTAATTTTATCCTGGTCTAATAAAAGAAACTATATATTTCTGAATTATTCTCTAAAAATATTTTATAAATCCAATTATAGGAGAAATAAATTAAAATGAAGAAAACCTCACTATTATAACAAATATTCAACATGACTGTGGATAAGTTTTCTTGTCATGACATAAACATTTTTTTTTCAAACCCAACAAAAAAATGAAGTACGCTAGTAAGCTTTAAAAAATTATGAAGCTTTAATTATTAACTAGTGCTCTGTCTTAGCTTCGCACGGGTAAACATAAAATATAGCCTATGTTACTCAGGGTTAATTGACGACCGATGTGGCGCGGCGGGCGCAGATCCGCCTGCAACGCAGAGGTTGCGGGTTCGATTCCCGCCTCGGGACAAATGTTTGTACGATCTACAAATATTTGTTCCGGGTGTTCTGGGCATTTTCTATATATTATAATAAAAACTATCTATTTATGTATTGTATTGTATTAAATATACATATATCAGTCATCTAGTACCCATAACACAGCTCTGCTTAACAGCAGCAGCTGATAGATAGATAGATAGATAAATAAATGATTTATCTATCTATCTATCTATCTATCAGCTTACCTTGAAGCTAGATGATGATGTGTGGATTGTCCAGCATTATTTATTATTTATTTAATGTAGCATTCTAATATTTCTTTTCTACAATATTTGTATACTTAGTTTTATTTCTAGCCTGTGTCGTCCCACTGCAGGACAAAGGCCTTTAAACTTTCTTGATCTTATGCAACGGTGGACCAAATCTAATGGAGCCTTGTTTAGATTTAAGAAACAAATAATATGGTCAAAAATTTGAAGTTTTAGAACCACAGTCCAATACAATGCACTGACCCGTTCGCTTGTGACAAAAAAAAATACTTTTCTTTCTGCCATCGTCGTACGACTAGTGACTTACCGTCGTTTTGTTTTTTTAGGCTGCCCCGTGCACGATAAAGTATTTTTTGTGGCAGTAGCTTGCTAGAGTTGGGTAAGGTTCGATGTTATTTTTATCGATAAGAAAAAACACGAAACAAATCAATCAAATCAAGATTTTATTCATTTGAATCACAAGGATCACTTTGACACGTCTTACAAGCTAGGAAAATTTACGCCACTTTTAACGCGCCTATGCCGTAAAAGAACAGTTGGGGAAAAAACAATATTTAATCCCAGAAAATCAAAGAACAAGTATATTAGTAAAGTAAGCTAAGTTGGCTTAATTTGGCTTAAAAAAAAAGGCGTCTTTAGTAAGCACTGCTGATCTAGTGGTATTAATCAAGGTAGATTTTAAGTTCAAAAATCATCGCTTTCGAGCGTAAAACGTTTTTTTTCTTTCTCTGTTTTAACAACAAGTACACGCATTGTTGTCTTGGAGGTTTAAAAAGAAAACTAGCACAAATTTTGAAAATAATACGAATAAAAACTATTTTTTTTTTAGCCTGCATTATCCTACTATAAGGCAAACCTCCCCACCCCCCTTCCATATAATATTATTAGGTACCATACCGATAAAATATGTAAATGAGTTAAATAGTTTATCCTGCGTGAGAATAGATTCAGAGCTGCTACTGACTGAGGCTGTTATTAATATTGACACTATGACTGTTATCGATAATTTATATATCGATACAGCACACCCCTTACTTGACTTCTTTTTGTAGCACGTAGGATGCATTGTTTGTAGACAGAGATAGACATTATCCCAACCCTTGAAGAGTGAAAGAGATAGAATGAAGGGGAAAGACGAAGATGCAGTTCATTTTCCATTTCATTATAATACAATGAAATTTTCATTGTTAATTTCGTTTTTGATGATGGTAAATTGTAGGCACTTATTTGAAATGACTCGCAGAATTGTTTTTGGTGTCTGTGAAGATGTAGGCATTTCACAAAGTTGTTATTACAGAATACTGCTCACAGCTTCACTTGCCAGGGTAAAATCAAATTATGTTTAAATATAATAATAATCTTTGAAATATTATCAAAATCGGTTCAGCAGTTATAATTGGGTCACATAAAAACATTCAAACTAATATTTTTTGGTATTATGATGGATATGCATTGATATTATCAACGACCGGTGGCATCGTGGGCGATTACGCAGTTAAAAACAAAAAAGTTGCAGTTTAGACATCCGTTGTGGCACAATTAATGTTGGCGCGATCTGCAAATATTTTGACCCCAGCAGTGTTAGGTGTTGGTGTTATAGTACCATGTTACTCGACTGTCTTAAATATTTAGAATGTTATTTTGATTTAAAGTGTTGCCATAACCACATAAGCTAATAGGTCACCGGCTGTCGCTAGGCCACGACGGAGGTTTACGCGAAGATTGCGGGTTCGAGTCCAACCTGAGAAGATACAGATGGTAGATTTATTATTTTGATATTTAATTGAGTAATATCAGTCAGGTATGGAACTAAAAAAACCATTGTTTTTATAAATAATTCATAGTTATGCCATTGTTCAATTAAGTAACTGCATCGTTTCGCTATTAGGGTGTAGCTAGCTCTAGAAATGGTCCGTTTCAATGCACTACATGTGCACCTAGCTTTATATGGTGTAGGTATATGAGATGCTGCTAGGTTTACCATATAATGGGGTAATGTGAGACATGCCACTTTCTCTGATATTATTACAAATATAAATTAAAATATAATATAATAACTATAAAAAAAATACTGATGAGCACTGATGGTCTAGTGGTAGTGACCCCGCCTTCCGATCCTAAGGTCGTGGGTTCGAATCCGGTCGTGCACCAATGGTTTTTTCTGTTCGAAAAATTTATGTGCGCAATGCCAGAACTCTCATACGGTGAAGGAAAACATCGTGAGGAAACCGGCATGTCCAAGAACTAAAAATTCGAAAGACATGTGCCATCCACCAATTCGCATTGGGTCCGCGTGGTGGATTAAGACCCAATCGCTCTCGCCTGAGAGTAGGCCAGTGTCCCAGCAGTGGGAACATTAGAAGGCTGTCATGATGATGATGAAAAAAAATAACGACGTCTTACACGGAAACATCAGAAAGCGGTCGATAGTGGACCGAGCGAGGCGAGCAAAAGGCTTCTTTTCGGCACGCGAGGTATTTTTACTACTTTTAGGTCCTCTTTTATTCTATCTCGATATAGTTCTGTGGTGAGCGTCCACTTACTTTTTTATATTACTAAAATGGCCATTAAGTGTACAGTCCAGCGTTTCCCACAGCCTATAATAATGATACTTCGTTCTCCAGTTCGTGGTCACCAAGAACCGGCAAAGGTACGCGGTACGAATCACGTATTAATTGGTGTGAATTGGTGTTTAGCCGTTTCAATAAACTTGCAGTTCTCCGAACAGTAGACCTCGCAAGCACAAACTTGTAAAGTGAGAATTATACTGCACTTTGAGGACCTATTCTGCTCATCACGCTGAAGATCCTCATCAGATCTTTACCAAATTATTATGAGACGAACTTAAAGTTAATACCTTGCAAGTAAAATAATAATCATCGAAATGGAATCTCATGGGGCGGAGATATCTAGTAGGCCCCTGTTTAAGAAAGTATGCCCCCTATCAAAAATCCTCGACGACAATCAAGTCCTATAAAGTCATAAAACCTATATACAAAGGTTGTTTGAAAAATGCGACCCATAGGCTAAAACAGTCGGACAGACTAACTGACTGACAGACAAAAGCATTTTTGGCCAATCTCGAAACTGAGGCGCTTCGCTCGCTTTGCTCGCTCAGTCAACAAAATGTAATCATTTTTATTTAAGATCTTTGTATTGTCCCTCACTGATCGTAGTTAAAAATGTAGATAGATAATAACTTGCAAAATATTTTGTTCCCAACAACTTTGCTTACTTCAGACAAATGTAGAAACCTATTATTAGCCTTAAGTTTAGTTTATACCTAGGATTAATAATCTATTTAAGTACATATGTACAAATACAAAAACAATAACAAAATAAATAAAAATAAATAAATCAAGTATTATTGAGAACGAATTTGTTATTGATTGTTTGGCTGGTAAGATTTGTTTCCAGACTGTTCCGCAGTGTTGTCACAGTACAAAAGCTGCAGCCGGCGCGGTGCACACTATAAAGGGAACAGAACTGGTTCCGTGGCTCGATGCCGGCCGCAAGTGGGTACTGCCGAGTAGGCATTATACTGGATGAACATCGAATTTGTATGCTGCTTTATATTTTGGAATAGTTTTTGAACAATTGGAAGGAACTGAAGGAGGCCTTTACATGAAAGGGGTCCTAACGAAGGGAATTTTATATAAGTAAATAATATCCTAAACAAATTTTAATAAACATTAAGCTAATATTGTAAACTAGTATTAAGTTATGAAATAAACTTTTTTTTTTTTTTATATTTGATCATGGCTTTACTTGTGGGGTGACTGAGACATTCAAACTTATATAAAAAAAAAAAGCTGGACAATCACAGCATCATCTAATCCCAAGCTAATCAGAGTCTGTGTTATGGGTACTAGATAACTGATACTTAATACAATACGAAAAGTGTCGCACAGGGGTAACGTAGAAACGAAAGTTGTTTAACTTATGAAATAAAAGAAACACACAACACAGGGAATCCTAGTGTGAGGGCTAGCAAAGCACCTACTACTTACAAATTAAAAGGTATAAAAATATGATAAGATTTTGCATGAATTTATGTTTAATGAACTAGAAAAAGAAAGAAAGAAAAATTATTTATTGACACACACATAGAAGAAATACAAAGATAAAAAAAAAAAAAGTAGGCAAGTAGGTACAAAGACAAAGTAAAAATAAAAATGAAATATAAAAGATATAGTATTTAGGTTTATGTACCTAACTAGTGCTACTGTAAATATTGTACTAGTAACTATTGTAACAATGTATTTCTTGGTTCCAAATAAATGAATTATGAATTATGAATTATGAAAGTGTCTGTAACACGTAACACAAACTTTTTTACAAAGACCAACACTCTTAAAACGCACTATATAGATTATTGAGTGCATTCTTAGTAAGAATCATAAAACTTTATTAAAATTTATAATAACATCAATGCAATTAATAATTTAATACTGCTGAGTATAGACAAACCAAACAACTCAGACATTGCTTCTAAGTCTGAAGCTTATAACGCGGTTGAGTGTGCACCTCACTAGTTTATGTGAACTTAGCAAAGTACTTTTGTGATAGCTAGTGATGGGGTAGTAGTTTATAGCTCAGGACGTGGAGGCTTATTGCACTAAACGTTTGCACAACAGAAACGCTTTGGTGTAGGTCTAAATCGCACTGCGCAGACCTGTCTTAAAAGCTACAGCAAAACGCATTCTAATATCAAATCAAAATAAAAAACAAACTCAAAATAAAAAAATATTTATTTTAATAGAAAATTTTTGATTACTTTTTAAAATACATTATCGTACAAACTTTCAAATATACGTTTTCGTGGTGATAAAGCTTTATAAATGACGTCGATTGCACCATGTCAGCGTAAGTATTGCAGTGTAACCTACTCAATTATAGTGCGGCTATTAGAAGCTTTTTTTATGCACAAAAACCGTGTCTAACTTAATACTTTTGGTACCTCATCATCATAATCATGACAGCTTTCTACTGTTCCCACTGTCGGGACACTGGCCTACTCTCAGGCGATGGGTCTTAATCCACCACGCGGACCCAATGCGGATTGGTTAATGGCACCATGTCTTCCGAATTAGTTGTTCTTGACTAAGCCGGTTTCCTTGCGATGTTTTCCTTCACCGTATGAGAGCACTGGCATTGCGCACATATGTATAATTTCGAACAGAAAAATCCATTGGTGCACGACCGGGTTTGAAAACACGACCTTGGGATCGGAAGGCGGGGTCACTACCACTAGACCACCAGTGCTAAGTTAGTTTGGTGCGTACCTTATAATACGCCGATTAACCCTCTTTACAATGTTACCTTCCACCACAGCAGACACAAATCTGTGAATTGATCTAAAAGCTTACTTAAATGTCGCTATGATTTCAAAAGTATTGCAGATTTATCGGTGCAGTGCCGAAAGAAGGCCGAAAGTTGTAGAGCAGAAGCCAGTGGCTAAAGAGTACCATAATTCATCAATTCATTAATTTAATCGTTCATAAATAATTAACTAAGCGCCTTTTCATTCATTTACACAGTATTTTTTTAACTTGATTTTCCAGTTCGTCCCGACGAAGTAAAACAGACGTAGGACAGCACCCACTCAATGAGCCGATGACATCAAAGCAGGCGTAAGAAGTCGATAGATGTGGAAAGTTCAATTATCATGTTCATGGCACTCTTTGGAGGAGATCTATAGGACGTCTATTGGCAGACAATCATGTCGTTTACATTGGAGAATATCGGTTATAGACATTTATTTCCCAACACTCACGTACATGAGAAAAAGACTTAATACTCCGAGGTCGTCAAATAATACTAGGCAATATGAGATAAATGAATTTAACTTATCAGGCGTATTATTTTTTGACATCCATGTTAACCTGGTGGTAGGTAGGTCTAGGTGGGTACCACCGCAGTGTCAGATATTCTACCTCCAAGCAGTAATGTGCAAGCATCACTGTGTTTAGGTTTGAAGGGCACTGTAGCAAGTGAAATTACTGGGCGAAAGAGACTTAACAACAATGTCTTGGGGTGATAAGCGCAGTACAGTGTCACGCAAAACTTTAAAACTTAAAGCTTTGGGTGGCACTGGAACTGTTATGGTCAAACGTGGCGCTTAACATCAGACGAGCGCCTTGACCATCTTGTCACTGATATAAAAAAAAAGGTCTTCAAATATGTTGTCCAATAAAATATCGGCTCTTGCACTATACCTACACTTTGGAAACAGCGAGAGTTTGCGTGTCGCACTGCCGTAACCATATCTTGACTCCGATAAAAGGTCCCTTGCACCGTTTTAATTAGGCAGTAGAATGTATCGGGTGCTGTGCCACGGGCGTAAGAGAATAGTTGGGTCACTCCATAGCCTATGGACGACCATAGCGCAGTAGGCCCTGGCACTCGGCCAGGTAGAGAAGCGAGAGGTTGGGTTCAATATACGGATAAATGTTTGCTTAATCTGTACAAAAATATTCAGGGGGTTTAAAAAAAATACATTATATTAATTTCTAGCTGACACGGTGTGGCTAGAGCTGGTGCGGTTTACTGGTAATAATATAAAACTAATGTTACCCAGGGATAATGTAGCATTCTAATGGTAAACTATTTTTCTAAATAAGACCAGTAGTTTTTTTAGTTTATTTGTTGCTAACGAAAATACAAAAATTCTGATTTTGGTGTCGATTCTGTTGTAACATTTTCTAAACTAAACTAACTAAAATTGTTGCCGACCTTTTCTGATTAATTAATATACAAAGGATCGCGATAATTTAAGTTAACTAAGTTTAGAAAATGCTGTTAAAAATGTGTTTTGTGGTAGATGTTGTAGATTTTCTCTATAAAATTTAGTTTAGACTTGTGCCCATATTCATAAAAAACTTATTATTTGACAAAACTAAAAATGAACCTGCTACTATTTTTACCCTGTGGTCCAGATTGAAGATAGGGCTTCGACTGTGGTTTATTGGCAGTCCCGATATTTGATTTATTCAACGCTCGATAACGAGTTTTAACAAGGATTTATAAATTGATAAAAACTGTCCTTTGGGAATAAACCCAACCCAGTGCAGTTTGGGTTTTTAATCATCATGACAGCCTTCTAATGTTCCCACTGTTTGGACACTGGCCTACTCTCGGGCGAGAGTGATTGGGTCTTAATCCACCACGCGGACCCAATGAAGATTGGTGGATGGCAAATGTCTTTAAAATTTTTAGTTCTTGGACATGCCGGTTTCCTCTCGATGTTTCCTTCACCGTATGAGAGCATTGCCATTGCGCACATAAATTTTTCAAACAGAAAAATCCATAGGTGCACGACCGGGTTTGAGCCCACGACTTTAGGATCGGAAGGCGGGGTCACTACTACTAGACCACCGGTGCTCTCGGGTTATACAGGTTGTAATAAAACAGCTCCTGAAAACGGAAGGCATATTTACTTGATCGTGAAGAAAGCACACTGCAAGTGAGTTATGGTCAGGCGTGGCGCTTAACACCAGGCGAATGACTTGACCGTTTTGTCATTTGCTGATAATAAAAAGCTGTTGTGGCGACACTTCTATGTTTCTGTTTCAACTAAGTACGCTGTAACGCAACCGATTTGTATGCAACTTGGAACAGTAATAGTTCTGGATATGGAATAACTTATAGGTTACTGTTTCGCTTGGTACGTAGGTACTATATGAGAGAAACCGCGGACAAAAGCTAGTTTTACTAGCTAGTTTTAAAGCTAGTTAAGCTAGACGCCGGTGTAAGCTTTCCGTAAAAGTACCTATC
Organism: Colostygia pectinataria; assembly: GCA_951394395.1. Lineage (NCBI taxonomy): Eukaryota > Metazoa > Arthropoda > Insecta > Lepidoptera > Geometridae > Colostygia > Colostygia pectinataria. The sequence goes on from OX596363.1 coordinate 7,641,022, forward strand.
ATAAAACTTTCACATTCTTTGCATTCAATTAAAGTTTTACGTTTGGTAGATTTTATATGATAGGTAAGTAAGTAAGTTTGTATGAGTCATCGGCTCATCATAGTTAGGTATACTAACTTTACTGATTATCAGATCAACGAAGTTAAGCACTGTTCCGCGTTGTCGCCGTTTGGTCGGATGGGTGACCAAATGGCAATTCCAACTGAGCGCTTCCCTGCGTCATAGTACACGTGAAGTTGGTCCCGGATTTTTCAAGGTGGATATGGCAGCCTTCTGGCGGCCTATTAACTTCGTCTGATTAACTTCGTCTGCAAAGTTGGCTACTGACTCATACAAATATCGTGAAAAACCCTGGTTAAGCAGTTAGTTTTCCATTGATGAAGGCTCTCTCACTCTCTCTCCTGAGCATTTTTATTCCCATCTGATGGTGGAGTCTGCCTTTCTGGTTCTATCTTTTCACTTTGCTTTATTCAAACGTCGTCTGGGGTAACATTGTAAGACATTATAAGGTCTTTATTGATCACATATGTCCATTCCATTTTCGGTCTTCCTCTTTTCCTGGACCCAGGAATGTCCGGTGTGATCATTTTGTGTCCCAGGTGTTTTTTTTTATACAACTGAAGTGACAACCAAGCGTACGGCCCACAAGATGATAAGCGCTTACCGCAGCCTATGGACGCTTGCAATACCAGAGGTATCACTCGCACATGTGGTTTTCGATCTATGCCTCAAGGTGGCAACCCGCGAATGATACCTCTGGTATTGCAAGCGTCCATAGGCTGCGGTAACCGCTTACCATCCTGTGGGCCGTACGCTTGGTTGCCACTTCAGTTGTATAAAAAAAAAAGTTTGCATATTTACTATTATATTCAGCTCTGGATTTCGTAGACATCGTAATTATGGGCTAAATGCCCTTATTCTTTAAAAAAAATGGCATTTTAGCAGCTTACGTTTTGTAAATCACCGTTGGTTAATTAAATTGTCTCTACTCGTCATTTTTATGTCAATGAATAAAGACGATGATAGATTTGAAAGACACATTAGAAAGAAAGCAAGAATAAAATACTTGGTTGGGAACACAAAACACTGATTTATATATAATCGTCACTAAATTCCGCGAAAAAGATTTCTCATTCGGTACCTAATCGTAAATCTGATACGTGCCCTGAATAATGAAGGCTGGTTGTGTTGCATAGTATATTGTGACTATGTCACACTAGTTCACGGTACTCTTCAATTTTGGAGGTTAACATCATCATTTTTAAAATATCTGATAGACGTTCACAGCTGGACATAGCACCTAGATGCCAGACGACTGATCTTGAGCCTTCACTATCCTGCAACCGTTGTGCACGAGCACTACGCATTCCACGCAGTGTGCGCAGTATAATACCGCATAATATGAAGTAATAGCACAGAAAAGATAGGTACAGAAGGCGCACTAGACAATAATTTACAAAAGTTCCTGCTCAGTCAGTAGCAAATCAGTGCTTACTCCAAATTCGAGCAAAGTCAGTGCTGACCCGCTGCTGACCGTAAACGCTGTCGGGTCACTGCTGACTTCAAACCCTTTGTTAACAGAGAAAGTGACTTTATTTATTGAAGTCCATTTTTCGACTCAAATCGCACTTCACTCTTTTAAAAACATTTTATGGTTAAATCAGGTGTAGGCTAGCAAATTACTGAAAAATAATCTATTTGGTTAAGCGTCTAGTTTTTTTCGTCACACGAGTTCTAGGTGTATTTTTACGTCAGGATGAACCAGTGAGACTTATAGTCAGCTCTGCGGTGACATCATGGAATGGAAACTCCGTAATATAAACCACCTTACCATACGTGATGGGAAAACGAAATATATCGTAACGTGATATGTAGCACACCGGTGGAAGTAATGGCGAGCATTTACCATTACCTTTTATCGTATATCTTTCGGCTTGCTTACATTGTTGCTTCTAGTTTAAATCAGTTATTTTATATTTCTGATAGCTAACGCCCGCGGCATCGCTTGCTTGGTACAGACATGCTAGGTACAGACATGCATAATTTTATTATTATGCGTAACCCGGCTACAAAGTTATTTTATACACCTATTTTAAATTTATACACCATAATAAAGTAAGAAAAACAGTCCTTCTACGTCGCTGGTTGCGTAGAGGTACTAAAGGAAAAAGTAGCCTATGCAATAAAAATCATAATAAAAATCTAAGCTTCATAAGATTTTTAACAATCTCTGTGCCTTTTATCTAATTATGTGTGATACTCGTCTGGGAAAGCAGTGCTTGCATTGCTATGTTCTAGTTCGAAGATGGTTACCGGTGAAATTACTGACACAGAATTCTGATCTACGTCGCAGGATGGCATCGCGCAAGTAATACTCCTTATAATGCAAGGCTTTGGTTGGTTGTAACGTTTACAGTGAGGTTGTCAGAATAAAGTTAAATTCAATCTTTCTTTCTTACTTTCTAGGTATAGGTATGCTAGTTCCATCTAGCCTAGATGGAGTACACCTAAATAATCTAGTTATAAAAAATAGATACAAATAGGTTTTTTTTTTATACAACTAAACTGGCAACCAAGCGTACGGCCCACAAGATGTTAAGCGGTTCCCGCAGCCTATGGACGCTTGCAATACCAGAGGTATCGCTCGCGGGTTGCCACCTTGAAGTATAGATCGAAAGCCTCATGTGCCAGTAATTTCACAAGAAACCATACCCTTCGAACCGGAACACAGCAATGCGAGCATTACTGCTTGGCGGCAGAAATAGATGTGGTGGTAGTCCTTCTACGGACGAGCTCTACCAATAACTCTACTACTCTTGTCAGAATAAAGTTAAATTAAATATTTATTTCTTTCTTACTTTCTAGGTATAGGTATGTTAGTTCCATCTAGCCTAGATGAAGTACACCTAAATGATCTAGATATAAAAAATAGATACAAATAGGTGCTCTTAAAGTTGAAAGACAACACCAAGTCAAGTGTTCCAGTGTATCCAGGTGGGAATAACAGATAGGTGCTCTTAAAAGTTGAAAGACAACACCAAGTCCAGTGTTCCAGTGTATCCAGGTGGGAATAACAGATAGGTGCTCTTAAAAGTTGAAAGACAACACCAAGTCCAGTGTTCCAGTGTATCCAGGTGGGAATAACAGATAGGTGCTCTTAAAAGTTGAAAGACAACACCAAGTCCAGTGTTCCAGTGTATCCAGGTGGTAATAACAGATAGGTGCTTTTAGAAGTTGAAAGACAACACCAAGTCCAGTGTTCCAGCGTATCCAGGTGGGAATATTACAAGTCTGTGATGATATCCTAAAGGTTCGCTATTTTAGCAACTGTGTGTCACAGACGTAAAGCCTACTTACTCGTACTGTGCATAGAATCTAAGTAAGCTTCGCAACTTATTGTGAGTCATTGTTAACAAGAACTTGCAATTTACAGATAGTTATTACCCTGTAGAGACTGAATCGTGTTTGGAAATTGAAAACACAAGTGAATGGCAATAGAGTCATTGAAATTGTATTGTATTTTACATGAGGACCACCATTGTTGGTTGCTAAGTATAGGATGAGTCATTTGATAGTGTGATAATTATGTCAACCCTTTAACTACCACAAAACCATGATGGAAATTGTGAGTGAAGCTCGTATGAGTCAGTGGCCAACGTCTGGCAACTGAGTTATCAGGCTGCCCGGAAGCCTCCGTTAAGTTAACTTTTTAAACCTGGGACGGACAGCTTAGCGTGCCTTCTGAAGCACGGAAGCTTTCAGATGAAACTGCCTCTGGTTCACCCATTTAAGTAAATCAAGTAAAACTGTTATTAGAACGAATCAATGAGAATATAAATCTTGCCTAGTAGTAGGACTCTTCAGCAAGAGTCTGCCTTGGTACCCACCAACTACTGCAGTTCGATTATCCATCACAGCAGTACTAAGCAAACATTTCTGTATTTCGGTAAACAAAACACTAAGAAGAAGAAAATTAACTACTGGACCACAGCGGTGACAAGTGTAGTGCAGTGCTACGAAGAACTAAAGCTACCATTCAAGTAAATCAAGTAAAACTGTTATTAGAACGAATCAATGAGAATATAAATCTTGCCTAGTACTAGGACTCTTCAGCAAGAGTCTGCCTTGGTACCCACCAACTACTGCAGTTCGATTATCCATCAAAGCAGTACTAAGCAAACATTACTGTGTTTCGGTAAACAAAACACTAAGAAGATTAACTACTGGACCACAGCGGTGACAAGTGTAGTGCAGTGCTACGAAGAACTAAAGCTAGTACTAATTTATCTGTGCTTTTTTTTTATTTATTTATTTCACAAATAAATAAATAAATAATGCTGGACACAGCATCATCTAGCCCCAAGGTAAGCTGCTGTTAAACAGAGCTGTATTATGGATACTATTATTTTGGGATTGACCCGAGGCGGGAATCGAATCCGCAACCTCCGCGTCGCAGGCGGACCTGCACCCGCTGCGCCACATCGGTCGTCAAATTAAATAGTTATGTTGTAGCACTTAGCATCAGTCAAACCTTATTTGAGCGTAATAGGTAAGTGAACTCAGGTGGCTTTAGTGTGATACTCACTACGCATTTAACAGCGGCTCACAGCAAGTTTGCTTGACTGTAAAAATGCTGGCCAACCGGTAGGTTTTTTAAATTCAAATTGTTCCAGATTTTGCGAAATTTAAATACCAGTAACGTGGTCGCTAACTATAGGTCTCGTTCAAAAGCTCAAAGTCGCCCAACGAGCTATGGAAAGAGCTATGCTGGGAGTTTCACTACGCGGTCGAATCCGCAATGAGGAAATCCGTAGAAGAACCAATGTCACCGACATAGCTCTTAGAATTAGTAAGTTGAAGTGGCCATGGGCAGGCCATATAGCTCGCAGAACCGATAAACGTTGGGGAATAAAGGTTTTCGAGTGGCGACCACGAACTGGAAAACGAAGTGTAGGACGGCCCCCCACTCGATGGACCGATGACATTAAAACGGTCGCAGGAAGTCGGTGGATGGTGAAGGCCCAAAATCGGTCGTCATGGCGCTCTTTGGGGGCCTATGTCCAGCAGTGGACGTCTATCGGCTGATATGATGATGATGATGAAATACCAGTTTTCAAATTATTTTAGTTACCACCTATCAATCACAGTCATCGAAACAAATCAACATTCATTTTGCATTTTGCTTTCACCTCATAACTGTCTATCAAAATCGTTATAAATCCAATTTTATTGGTACTTTTGCGAATACCATTCGTACATAATAAATAAATAATGCTGGACAATCCACACAGCATCATCTAGCCCCAAGGTAAGCTGCTGTTAAACAGAGCTGTATTATGGGTACTAGATGACTGATATATACTTAATACAATACAATACTTATATAGATATTTTTTATTATATTTAGAAAATACCCAGAACTCCCGGAACTAACATTGTGGTATGTTTTTCTCCGGTGATAATAATATAACAGGAGCATGAGTGATGCTCTATGATGAGTATTGCACTCTATGTTGCAAGCCTCTATAATAAAAGCGTACATAGGCTACGTTATTCACCTGGTGGCCTACCACCTAGAGTCCTAACTCTTTAGCAAGAGTCCATCTTTGTGGGAACCACCGCAGTGCCAGATATTCTACCTCCAAGCAGTAGTGTGCAAGCATTACTGTGTTTAGATTGAATTGATTGAAGGGCACTGTAGCAAGTGAAATTACTGGGCGAAAGAGACTTAACAACAAAGTCTCGGGGTGATGAGCGCAGTGCAGTGAATTTTAGTTGTAACTTATTTTGTTATCCTTTATTTTTAAATCTAAAACTGGACTGTCGTTAATTAAATAAATTATATCGTGTCAATATAATGCAAACCTGTATAAGCTGTTTTGTAATTATGTTGTTAATTAGTTTATATTAAATAAAAAAAACAATTTTATGCAATAATAAAAGCAAGTTTTTTATGACATTCAAATCTTCGATCGTATTCTACACCGAAGAATAAACCAAAATATCTCGAACTTTTTTAGTATTTTTTTCTTGTTATATTTATTGTTTTTCCCTCTCAGTCGGCGGCTGCAATTTGCATAAACTCCCAAGTAGTCAGTGTTTCTGTATTCGCGCCGTAAACTGCCAGTCGTAAAAACCACACCTTTTTGCGAAAAAGTACCTACTTTTCGTTTTGCAGAACTTGATCGGCAGCCCGAAGTGGTATTTTAAATAGTTTATTGCTTTATTACACTGCGATGAGTGTTGGAAAAAGTGTAATACTTATTAAAAAAAAAAATTACCTCTAAGTAGCTCTAGCTAGTAGAATACTCTTTAGAAAGAAAAAAAGAAAGAAAAAAGAAAATGCATTTAATCTGAACACACACAATCAGCGCACGAATAAGTGCGCTGATAGACAGTAGTACATACAGAAAAAAAAGACTTCAAAAAGACAGATTTTTTTAGGCCCAGCTGTGGGAAAGCATTGGACTAGCTAAAATAAATTATATGTGTACAGCGTACTTAGTTGAAAACAATTGCTGAAAGACTTAACTCAGCCACAGACGCCATAAATTAAAAGAAGAAAAAGTTGTTTCAATTTTTATTCCAGACACGCTAGCGCTTTCAATAATTCAATAACTCATTGTAAGGTACCTACTGACTAAAAATAGCTTATTTTTAACAACTATATAATTTTTACCTTTTGATGGCACCGCTTCTTGTTTTAAATGCCTCAGGATAGCCACCCAGTGTTTTATAGGCTACACTATTAGATCTGATTGGTTTCTTACTGTTTTATTGAACAACTAGCTGTTGCCCGCGACTTCGCTTGCATGGAACTCGAGAACCGTATTATTTTCCGGGATGAAAATAAAAATCATGTTTTAAATTTCAACCAAATCGGTTCAGTGATTGTAGAGTTATATAGGAACAAACATCCATCCAAACTTTTGCATTTATAATATTAGTGTGATTCTATAAAATTATTATAGTTTTCTTTTTGGTTTAGCTTCGTACAAAGTATACTTGACCAAAAGAAACTGAAGCACTTCTGCACATCATAACATGAACCAATTATTATATTAATAACTAATAGTATTTAATCAATTCCTTTAACAAACATTCATACAAACAAATTTAATATTTGATTTAGAACTTATTTAAATTATATACTACAAAAATATACTACCTACTGAAAAAGACAAGAGTCACAAAAACAGATTGATGCACCATACAGTCATTTACTATTGCACCCACTCTCACACACAATAACCCTTCTGACCCTCTCTCACAAACTCACCTTACACGCTCACACACACCACACCCACACCCACACCCACAAACGCTGTGGATTTCCCGCTGTGATAACCAGACTCTTAAGAGACTGGGAGGAACAAGGAAATCCACATGCACCCTACACACATACCCTCACATACACTTTCACACCCTCACACAGACCCTTCTCACACACCACACACATACCTACACTAACAGAGTCTCCTGTTGCCCAGACTCCTATGAGATTGGTTTCTTCAGGAGACTATCACATGCTCACATACCTACTCATTTCACACATTCTTTCGTATAATATAGCGCATATTTCCTTGCAATTCGTAAACATACCTACTATAATTATGTATCTACATTTTTACCTACCTTAATGATTTATATTAGATATTAGATATAAGAACATATTTTATTTTATCTTTTTTCTACTTTACTTTTTTCATTGGCATGTACATAAGATGTTCTGCTTTTACCAGTCCTGCCTTTATCAGTGAGCTGGTGTCTTTAAATTTTGAGATGTCAGTGATAATTTGTGTACCTACCTAGTTATCTACCTATTTATAATTTCTAAGTATAATTTTGTTATAAAAAGTTTTTGATATGGAAGAGCAAGACCTTCTAATACAGGTATTTCTACTTAAAAGAAGGTCTTCACAATGTTTAAATAATTGTAAATCCGTTATAGAAATAAACATTTAGTTTTTTTTTTTTTTGTCTAAGATAAAACGTATTTCATGTTTTAACGTTTTTAAAAAAACATTAAAATCAGTGCAGCTGTTGCGATGTGATTCATATTATATTCATGATAAAAACTGTAATTTTAGCCGCTTGTTACAATGATTGTTTTTCCTTGTCATTCTTGTGTCAATGAACAGAGACGACAATAGATTTGAAAGATACTTAGCTAACAGAGGTTTAAAGTAAGTACGTTTATGAATAAAGCACCAAAAATTTTCTCATCATAATTTATTTAAAATTACCAATCTACATTAATATTGTATCTAATATTAAAGTAATCATAGTAATCTTTACATAATATAAAATGAAGTCGCTTACCGCCGTCTGTCCATATGTATGTATGTATGCGCGCTTAGATCATTTAAACTACGCAACGGATTTTAATGCGGTTTTTAACAATAGATAGATTGATTCAAGAGGAAGGTTCATATGTCCGGGGCGGGTCGCTAGTATTATTATAAACGTGAGCCATAAAACTATGCGATATAACGTTTATTTTTGTACAAATTGTGAAGGTAATAGTGAATAGATACAATCAAACTTATTAACAAACTTATTTGTCTAAATATTTCAACAAACTACATAGTATAGTTCGCACAGCGGATCTAGGCTTCCGTGAAGTTAGCCGTTTGTGATGCGCAAAGACAATTTAGTTTGAAAAAGCTCCATTGCGCATCGAAACGGCTAATTTCACGACGGCCGAGATCCGTTGTGAGAACTATACCTAATCAAAGTTATAAATTTGCATTTTATAATTTAAATAAAACTAAAAATTTTATATTGAACTTTATAACATAGCCATTATGTACAAATTAGCATTCTAAAGCTTAGATAATATCACGAATATCATCATAAACATGAACATCTTATGTATTGCAAATTAAAGGTAATTATAGAAAATACCGATATCGAAACCTATAAAATAACTACATAATAAATAACAGCGGCGTATCATAAGAACCAGTCATTTCTTGATATTTATTCTAATAGTAAATTCTATCTTTAACCATAAAAACTAAGCTTACAAAACCTATCAATGTATCCAAGCAATAATTTACACGAAAATCTGATTTCAATTTCATTTTTGATATCCAACAACGAATAAAAATAATTTCTAAAATTTTGTAAATCTAATTAAAATCTTGGAGGTAAACAAAACACTGCACAAACAAGCTATATGAGATCTTTACGAAAACCACATTCGAATACATACAAACATACCTCTAGGAATCTTACTTGATGTTAAAAGAAACTTGCACTAATAATACTTTTTAAATATACCTGCTATTCAACTCATACCTTTTAAAAACTCGTGCCATACCTGAGACAGACCAAGAAGACAAAACTTTTACTAAAATTCTATTCAATGTTCTATATAAAGAGCTAAACATTCTCTTTTTATCGTCGTAACAGAACTGAAAAAAATTAAAAGTCTGTTTGCAAAAAAAAAGCATCTTCTTTTTGTCTCTCAGTAAATTAACTATAATGAATGACATGAGTTTAAAAACTTTTCTAGCCATACAAAGTTTATCTAAAAACCTAAGTCATTTCCAAATAAAATTATATATAATTATTTGCTCAAGCTAGATTGCAAGGTCTAACTTACAACGCTTGCTTTACAATGTCTTGTGAATAAACGATTCTTTATTCTTATTCATATAAGAACTATCTAGAAATGCATAATAATACAACCATCAACTTACTAGCTACATCAACGTCTCATAATATCTTCTATACTAAATCCTTTTTTCGGTCCACTAGACTGGCTTGTTCCAGGCTTCGGGTTAGCAGGTGGTTGGATGCCAACAATATTTTTAATACCACTTGCTATATAACTTGTGGTTGGTTCTTTACATTCCCTTATTTGCATACTTTCTTTGCAAGCTGTCACATGTGTAGAAGTGCTAGGAACTGTATCTTTAGGAGGAGCATGCTTCACTATTAAGTCTTGTGCGACAGTTTGCTGAGGTCCTAGCACATGGGATGCAGGGTATGGAATCTGAGGATGTGGTGGCATTGGTAGCCCAAATTTGTGATACGAAGGAATTCCCAACAAGTTTGGAGGCATACTGACTACCTCGCCACTATTCATAAGATGCTGTCGAGGCATTGATAAGTTAGTCGGTTCAGGCGACCGACTCCTGTATACAGTTGCACATGTTCGAATATTGTCCCCGATATCTGGTGGGTGAGTTCGTTTTCTAAACGTACTCAGGTACAATCCAGAAGGCCCAGGATCTATGGGAGGACTTGACAATTGGCCTATTTTAGTCTGGTCCGGAGGGATTTGATGCAAGTCTCTGCGAATCTGTAGCTGGGGATGTCTGATTTGCTGCTCCGGTATATCCGTGTACCTTATTTCTTTTTCAATAATTTCATCTGAAGTATACCGACGCTTTTCGTATAGGTCAGAGGATGGTGTACGGTGCTTATCGGTCTGGGGACGCATAGTATATGGGGTAGCTCTGTTGTCATTGTGATGGCAATGAGTCTTCTCTGCTGGCGTTGGCGATAAACGTCTTGGTCTCTCTTCACTTTGCTCCCGGCTAATACTTTCAATTGAGGATGATCGAGCGCGTCTTACTGGAGAATGTTCTGGGGATGATAAATCCGGATCATCATCGTCGTAACCTGGTTCGATGGGTGATCCTGGTCGTCCTATATCCTCTTCGCCCACGTCTACAACATCGCCTGGTGGGACATCTCCTACAGCGTGAGTAAGAGCATGTCTTCGTAGATCGCAGTTTCGTCTGAATACCTTTCCACAAGAGTTACATTCATAGGGTTTATGGTCAGTATGGGTGAGGAGATGAGTCTTCAGGTTTGAGCGTTGGTTGAAGCTGCGGCTGCAAACAGGGCACTTGTGGGGTGACTCCTCCATGTGAAGAATTTTGTGGACCGCCAGGGTCCGTGACTGGCAAAACCCTTTCCCGCATTCTGTACACTTAAACGGCTTTTCTTTTGAATGAATGTACCTGCAACAATGAAAGTGAAATTGAATACTCAGGCTATTTTTAACTTAAGTACTTCATATGTCGAAGGAACGAGTTAATGATTCGTGCCATAAAATATCGTGGTTTAATTAAATATCTGAGCAGGGGCGGAGTTAATCCGAAGTATCCGAACGCAAGTTGTGCAGATAATCCAACGAAATGTTGTTTATTAATGACGGTTCATTATAAAGCAAGAACAAGTTCCGATCGCTATTATTATTTGTTCGTTTTGCTCTCTTTTTACATAGCAACGTCGCGTGCTCAAAGTGCCGGAGATAAAGCAGATAACTGTTCTTAAATTCCAGTTAGTCTGTATATAGCACTTTAAATGTTAAAATTTCATCTGCCCAATACAAAAGTGCCAGACGCACCTTGAACGTGATCTGAGTAACTTGAGCCTTTAGTCTCAAGGCGACGCAACGTCGTCGCATGTTCAGACGCTTGATCACACCATTTTTCTAAGAGCTCTGCAAATTCTTATCACTTCTCTCTTTTATATTGACGGCCAATAGCAAGAAGGTCAAGTTGTAATGGTACCGTTCCACCAGAGTTCCTGCTTATCCGAATCGAATTACGTTAAAAGCATTTTGTGGCCAATCACTGCGATTAATATTATTAACAGCATTCGTATTGGGTTACTGCCCGCCATATGCTGAGCTGATGGTAAAAGGCGACGTTGTTGGAAACGATTTACTTGAGTTTCTTAAGCTAGATTAACTTGCTTCGGCTTTTAGTAATTGGAACAAATTCTCAACTAAAGTAATGTTGTAAAAATATAGTTCCTTTTCTATATCTTATGTTATTTTATTGGATAATCCTCAATAACAAAAAAACGAAAAGGTTCTAATGTAACAGTTAAATGTAAACACACCGATAGGCATGGTACAGACCAATGTTGAATAATATTTTTCAGTGCAAAAAAAGTTTAAATGCAGACTATTAACAGGAAATAGTTAATTCACGTTTATATCGTAAATTCGCAGTTTACATAAAAATATCTGCTGTCTTAAATAATTTTGTTCTCATTAATGCCATGATTTGATACTGTGGCGGCTAGCCACAAGTACTTTCTTGCTAAATGAGCTGACGCGTTAGATTTGCATGGCGCGTCGCCAGTCGTTACTCCCCGCTCACTAGGCGCGCTCATGTAGCTTTGCTCGCGTTTATTTAAAATATAAATTCAGTAACGGAACCGGACGTTTTATCATTTTACCCATACCCAAGTTTGGTACAACAATTGGTGACAAATAGGTACCTACCACATTGGTGACCCCGAGTATTTTGAACATTTTGAACGTCTTCTAGTATTTAGAGGAAATGTACCAAGGCAAAATCAATTAGTAATAAAGGAAGTTAGTTTTGCGATACTCTGAATGATTATTATTTTATATATATGTACTTCTTGTGCTTTTCCTCTTTTAAAATCAAAATCAATCTCTTTATACAAAATTGATTCGTATGAGCTGGCGGCTAACTCAATTGGAGTATTTAGACCACCTCTAATAAAAGCGTTAGTCTCTAATAACTTCGTAGGTATAATAACTTTTTTCATGAGGATTTTTAAATGAACCAAATCAAGTAGGTTTATGGGAACAAATAAAATTGACAAAAAATAGTAAATGAGCATCGAAACTTGTTTTATAATGATTACCTCAAAATTTCAGAGCTGGCAAGCACCAAGCCCAAGCCAAGAATGCATCACGCAATAATATAATAATTACTTTAAAAAAACCAGAAAAGGGCAATGAACCCCTTAAAACATCACACGGTACACTTGAGATTTCAGTATCCGTTTTAGGCATCCAGATTTCCGGCAAACAAGTCCAGTTTTAAATTTTAGGTACTTCTTATCAGAAGAATCGAAAATCACAACGCTCTATTCTTATGACTAGTTAAACTTGTTTTTGAGGAAACGTATGTAACTGCGTTCAAAAACCTAATTTCATGGGTGATCTCACAAAGTTGGCGCTTTTAATAGTGGTTCAACAAATTGCTTAGTTAAAAAAAGGCCTAGTCCAGTGGAAGTGTACCGGTTATGATGATGGTGGTTCAAAAAAGCCGCTTGTAGGTTCATGCTCGATTTAAGCATAATTGAATTCACGGAATAATTATTCTGTGCAAATGAGTGTATCACTACTTTGATCGCAGTTCACGGAAGCGTAATGTTCCACAACGATAACTTAGAACAGTAACTATCCCTTTTTTACACAAAGATCTTTAGTTCTTTATATTTAATACAATACATCGATATATATATTTTATTATACATAAAAAATACCCAGAAAACCCGGAACAAATATTTGCAGATCGTACAAACATTTGTCCCGAGGCGGAAATCACCTTCATCGAACCTTCACCCGCCGCGCCACAAAGATGGCAGGCAATGGTTAGGATTTGATTATGGGTATCTTTAAAACAGAGGTTCCTAGATTCATGGGAGACAGTGTATGAGTTTTCAGTGACATAAGCATACAACCCACAGATTCCATGAATGGAAACCACTAGCAAACAGTGCCTCTCTAAGCATCACGCAAATATTGTGCTGTGACTGACAGAAACCGGTTCCAAAGTACACAGAACTTGGTCCGTTCGCTCACGCTGCCACGCGGCGTAAGATTTTGATGATAAAACGCACGTATGGATGAAAATTGTGAACCTGTCGGCACAGAATAATGACTAGTTCTAGATGGTGCGGTCACAGCTGTTATTTTTGATCGGTTGTTTGTGTTTTTAAATTGTAATATTTTTCAAGATAAATTGAAGTGATTCAATGTTCATTTCAGTTTCTTTGCCTGTATTTTTATTTGTAAAATATAATTTGATATGCCCAACTTTATTTTTAAATCAAGTTCGAAAAATGTTTTCTCGTAATCCTGGTACAATGATTAAAACTCTACTAGCAAGTTTCACATCAAACGAAAGCCATCAATACGATCACTAACGAACCCGTATTAAAAATAAAAATCGTAATAAAATTACTCTCAATAAAATTGAAATATATATTATAATGAAGGCGATGCCTTTATTTCAAAATAGATTGAGAGCCGCGATCGATTTCAATGATGTCCGGATTCAAACACCCGTCAGACAACTTGACCATAACATCAAAGAGACCGATGGAATCAAATTAACCATCCAATTACTAGAACTTAGAAATCTTTCTACTACAAACCAAGTCATATAATATGACTAGAGTTTGACGAGTACATAAAAACTCTCTTAGCATGATATACTAGATATATTTTGACAAACAAATATTTCCTAAAATAAAGTTTAATTTAATTCGCAACTTTCTATTTCCAAAAGAAATTCCACACGTATCTTTGGCTTTGCCTCTCCACAAGACACCTTCAAGGAAACACTGACATAAACATACCTGCATGTAGAAATTTACTACCTACATGTAAAATTTGGATATGTGATCATAAAATCGTAGCATAGAAATAATTAATTACATAAACAAATCTTGCTTCACGTTATCACACTAACTCGATCAATTTCGGACGTTAAATAAAATCTAAGTAACGTCTGTCTCTTCTTATTATGCATCAAGATTAGGATCGCGACGGACATTTTGACACAGAATAAACAGCAGTATTTAACCCATCAAGACAAGAAGTGAAGATTAAAAAAAACGGGGATTGAAATTACAGTCGTTTTGACCACGCACTAATGGGCCACATTAAAACACAATATTATATAAGTATATGCATAGTAATTTACCACGGACAGATAAGTGCTTGGTGGTAGGGATGGCGCCAATGAAAATTGGGAAGTTATGTTGGAAATAAAAGATAAGAATTTGATAATGATAATACAAGTAAGGATTATGAGAGTTAATCGACAAAGTACGGTCAACTTGGGGCAAAGTTTATTTTAATCGTATAAAATGTAACGCAAGTAATGGGACCCAAAAAGTAAGAAGGACGGGATGTGCTGTGTAGACACTTTTGAAAAAGCAAATAAAATTTGAATCACTCATTGACAATAATTGACAATTCAAAGCCTACAAACGGTGCCTATCTGAAGTTGGGCATTTTTACATAGTTATACATAATAACAAACTATTTAAAAGTGCGAACGGGTAGGAGATAGAGCTAAAGTTTTCATTGAAGGTAGTGGCTAAATTTGAACCTATGTTTTGAATTTCAATAGAATTCGTTCAAATTATTAAAAATATAATATTAATTTACAATAGGTACACAATATGTAGGTATTGGCTAAACATTTTTTTTTTAATTTGGACAAGTTAAATAATTCGTTTACGCGGGCCATCTTTTTTTTCCAGTTCAATCGTGTAGTTGAAATTGCCTATCAGCAAGCAATCGAATGCTTGGTAACGGATATAGAGCTATAAAGCTCTATTTCTAATACTGCAGTCACGTTTTGATCAAAAACCATAAACTTCAACAGAATTATTAAATCTTAACTCATGTAATTTTATTTATACAATAAATGTAGTCTAAAGAAAAAACTACCACTACATTATTAAACAATAAATGCAAATGAAAACTAAATTCTAAATGTGTACGAAGAGCTAATAATTTTAAACACGTAAATAAACTTTCATTGTGCAACTGTCTAAGTATTAGTATCTCTATGTACTGTGGATCAAATCAATTCCTAACTATATATTTTTTCTTATTACAAAACTCCGTGAGGTAGATAGAGTCGACCAACTGAACACAACATTACTATCTCTATTTGATATATTACTTTTTGAAGCGTTAATTACATTTTTATCTTCGTTTACTATAGTTTGGCATTTAACATTTAGTTGTAACCTTTTTGTTTATGTAATTTTTTAATTCTACATTAATTAACTTTATATAAATTTAGTATCGTTATTTTTAATGAGAAACCACAGACAATAATGATAAATATTGGATATCCTTGTCGAAAATTTATGTATTATAGAATTTCATTGATGTTTTATAATGCTTTGACATTTTCTACATGTAATAAAGATATTTTATTTTTAAATTAACGCAAGCGTTTTACATAATATTCGTAGTAGCTTATCAGGTTTCTAGACTGTAAGTAAATCAAGTCTGACGATCGCGTCTGGAATGCCGAGGGTCACTGCCCGATCCCCTCTCTCATCTCTACTATCGAAGCCTTCCATCGATCGATTGCCGGCAATCATTAACTGGATTACTTTTGTTTTTGGTCGGTTTGTATTTAATGTTTGGTATGAAATAAACTAAATTAGAACATGAAACCAAAACAATAAATAACTAAGTATTATTGTACGGCATTTGCGATGACATTCAAACCATAATTTACTACGGAAAAATATATACACCTTCTTAAATTTTATGTTAAAAAAGTAAAAAAAATTAGTGCACGATGACATTCAAATAAAGTGATCTAGAACGTAATAAAACAAAATATACAATGTCACCGTTTATAATATTGTATTCGAACTTAATTAGGTATTATGTATTTGCAAAACCCACACTAATGCGAACAGTAGCGACAGGTAATACATAAATTTATATAGAAACGGTTAGGAACCACTCGTGTATAAGTAAATCATATGCGTGTATAGGCTTGCATTTACATAATATCGCGATTTGTATAATGAGGAGTTGGTTATTCAATATGTTCAATTGTCAGGGAGACACGTTATAATATAATATTACTGTTATTTTATAGTTTTGTTCTATAATGCAGTTTTTTTTTTAACTTAAAACTAAAAGTTTATGGAAATTAATTATCATTAAAATACCGAAATGATGATATTATGTTACGGCATAAAATACGTTGTTTTTGTTAGGTACATAATATCTATGCATCAATAAATATAATATTAAAAAGGTTTGCTGACAATGCTGACCTACAACGCAGGCTCTAAACCGCTGGATCTAGAAACATGAAGTTTGAACTAATATTTTCTACTTAATATAATTCAAACATGCTAGAACAGAGTGCGTTGTTATTATGCATTAGGATAACGCAACGTTGTTTATGACGTTATATAAAGATAATATAATGCAAATATTGGTTTCTAATATAACATGATAACGATGAGTCCATAAATAAGAAATTTGGTAATCATTATGCTAGAAGACTAAGCAAAAACTATTTTGTTTTAACATTTCTTAAAAAATATAAGGTGATTTCTCAATATTAAATTAAAACCAAGTGTTTTAAATGTTTTTGGGTTTGTTTTACTTATACTTATCCCGCTGATGGGCAAAAGAATTCCACGTTCCTTTGTTTTGAGGGTTTTAAATGATCCTTGGAAAAGCAGCCGAGTTTAAATGCCACACTTAGGCAACTGCACTTCACTCGTTCATGCCCACGCAATGTTATCTCTTTACAACCAACTAAGCTGGTTTCCTTTAGCTCAGTTTATTGTTTAGCTACTTACACCGAGGTAGTGACCGCCAACGCAGCTTTTACTACTATACTCTTAGGTTAGAAAGTTAATTTAAAAATAGCTCTTTAGGTGATTTTATAGGATGTATATTACTTAAAATTTAGCATAATGTATTTTTACCATTACATTTTAAAGTGATAAAATTAGGTTATCACGACGAATGTAAGTACCTAAACAAACCTATTTTAGTTTCTATGGAACTATATTAAATTCATTGTACTAGATAGGTGGTTAAAAAATAAAATAAAATAAGAACTATAAATATTCAGCGTTTAGAAATTTAGCAAATTATATAAATAATTAAAATACATCTTTATTGAAATAAAAAACATAATATTGTGATATCCGAGAAAACAAACCTCAAACAAGATTCCCACGTTGTTCTTATAAGAGCATAAAGAACGTATTAAATCTCTTGTTTATACTACCTCACTCATGTCAAACGGTGACACCCCAGTGAAGCCTAGTAATTAAATGGTATATTCCTACGTATATTGGTTAGCTCAACCGTCTGTATTGGCAGTAGCAGTGTGAAAAACATAAGACATTATGCAAATAAGCACAAGGGCCTGTTTGCTGGAATAAAATTAGCATTCTCATTAGTATTCTTGCTTTGACAAAATTATTTTGTCAGTGCAACACTATGGTGAATACCAAAACAACAACTTTTTCGAAACGCTGTAGTGTTTTAAGTTACTTTCGTATTTGCTTCACCATTTCCATCACTGTTATGCTGTTCTCTCGTAATATTACCGTTTAAAATACACCATCATTACCTAAGTCGTAACGATAGTTAATAGATTTTGTGTGGGCGTGCTTTCAATCATCACACAGGTAGTACAATGAGTCATTACGCCAGCAGACGTTAAGTCTACTGGCTACAGTACGAGTAAAATATCTACAGAAACGTTCTGGGGCCCTACCATTAGCTCTATTGCAGCGCTGTTTTTTAACAGTTTTCATACAAAACTGTCTGAACAAGCACTGCACTATGAGCATAAAGTAGGCCTTCTCAGTGCTACTTACGCTTGAGACTTTCTACATGACAATAGATTATACTTGAGTCTTAATGAGGCTTTCTTTGCTAACGAAGTTAGTTTGCCTGTAACGGGAATCTGTTTTGAAAAGTTGAGAGCAAAAAGTTGATTTAACTGTGAAGAGATGATAATTAATGAGTTAAAAAAGTTAAGCATACTGGTTTTACAAGAAACGTTAACACTGATTTATCTAAAAATTATATTAGTTTTTTTTTTAGCAAAAATAACAAACCAGCCTAAAGCCCACCAAGCCTGATTGACACAGTTTTTCTAAATCGAAACAATCTATACTGTAGAGACTTTTTAGTACTTAATAATATCAAAAACCATTAAACAATTTGGAGCCTGCAATGTGAGAACCAAAATAAATTTGACAACAGGTCAAATTTTGATGGATTTGAATACAAAAACTTAATCGAAAAATAATAAAGTTCCAGTCGCATAGCTTCACGCAGCATCATTTATTTTCCGTATGCTTCAAAGAAATTGTGTATTCGTCGCGCGGCCAGCGTTGTAAAAAGTCAAATCCCCAAAAGTCGGACAGGTAGGTACGTGGACAAAAAATAAATGGAAAATACTAATGGAGCGAGGCGAGGTTGGACCGTGCTGCGGTGTTGTGAGTAGCTGTTAGGTTTGTTCAGTGTTTTTAATATCCTGAAGTTTAAGAGCTTATTCATAAACGAATTATTAACTTCTGTTATCTAAATTACCTAGATGATAAAAAAGCTTGGGACGAATGTGCTCCAACTCTACTTGGCATCCATAACAATAGCAAGGGTCATGCCAAAAAAGCGATAGGAACCCAGCCAGTTCTTTTACGGCATGGGCGCGTTGGAACTGGTGTAAATTTTCCTAGCTTGTAAGACGTTTCAAAGTGATCCTTGTGATTCTACTGAAATAAATAATTTTTGATTTTGATTAATGTGTCTTTCAAATCTATCATCAACTTTGTTCATTGACATAAGAATGATAATTAAAGACAAAACCTACTTAGCAAGCTGCTACAATTACAGTTTTGTTTAATGGAGGCATCTCAATTTAATCTTTTATCAACACAATTTTTCAAATAGAGGTATGGTACAAAAGTTTTATTTTAGAATCTTGTCCAGACCGACTCTACCATTCCACACCCTACCGTTAATTTAATAGTGCTTTATCGTTTGTAACTTCTTATCATATTTTTATTTTGTATTAACAAAATATCGCTTGTATGTAGTAAAAAAACTAAATCGGAATATTACTAGTTTTTACCCGCGACTCCGCGTTTGCTTGATATCTAGATAAAAATATTCTAGGCTTAGAACGATTACTATTCCAAGTTTAATCCAAATCAATTTAGCTTAAAGCGTGAATAAAACACAAATATCTAAGGTACGAGAAGAAAGTTTGAAGTTGGTCAAAGTCTGCCAACTACACACACCGCAGCGTCCACAGCCGGTTTGTCGGCGCGCACTGTCCAAGCGACGTAATGGGAGCGACGTCTCGCCACTGCCGCTTCACACACAATTTCACCTCTGACTGACGCAAACATTCATTGTACTGCGTCTACTTACTGCCGTTGTCAGGTGTATTGCTTTTAAAATGGTCTAGGTCTGACTCTAGGCTCGATAGAAAATAACTTTCATAAACCATTTCACCTTTATGGGTACCTTGTTTTGTGTTTTTTAAGTTTTGTGTCAGCAAGTTACAAAACGGTTAAGTCGCGCGCCACGCCTGACCATAACAGTTGCAGTGCCACCCAAAGAGTCTTAAAGTTCTGCGTGACATAGGACTGCGCTCATCATCCCTGTATTTTTAGGTATATTTATATTTTGCAAACGAGTATACGGTTCCATTGATGGTAGGTAGTATTGCAAACATACTAATGTGCTGCAGTATACAGAAAGCACAGGCATCACTCGCGCACTGCAATTCTGAGACATAGATAAAAAGTCTTATGTGTATCCGATACTCTGGTAATCATACCCTTGAAACCGGAACACAGCAGAAATTATTAGTACTACCTATGGTTGAAGTTACTCTAGATGAGTTCATCACAAACTACTCTACAATAAAATTTTGATTATACTATTCCATGGTCTTTTTTTTTATACAGATGAAGTAGCAACCAAGCGTACGGCCCACAAGAGATGGTAAGCGGTTACCGCAGCCTATGAACGCTAGCAATACCAGATGTATCACTCGCGGGTTACCACCTTCAGGCATAGATCAAAAGCCACATGTGCATTTCAGTAATTTAACCGGAAACCATACCCTTCACACCGGAACACAGCAATGCGAGCATTAGGTACTGCTTTGCGGCAGAAATAGGTATGGTGGTAGTACTTCCCCGGACGTGTTCTATCACAAAGAATTCTGCTACTCTTTTGACATAAAGTTAGTATTTAATGAATATTTTTTCTGTGCACTGTTCTTTTGAGAAAACAAACTTAAAAAATTCTAGCTATGAAGAGAGCAATTACAAAAATTCGATATCAATTTAATTATCAATAAAATTTCGAATTAGATTCAAAAAACATACAAAATGAACCGTGAAAAGTTATCGTTTGAGACTATTCATGCGCTCTCATTTATGAAGATATTTGATTCCAAATCAGATCAAATGTCGACTTTTTCTCATGTCTGCTTGGCGCCATTTTTTAACACACATTGAAGCTTGAAGTGAACTAATATAAAAAATCTTATGGTTAGAGCCACAAAAACTACTTTTAGCAAAAAACGTAATTGAAGATGCTGCACATAATAACCATGAAATTACATTTGATTCGACTGTGATTCATCTCAGAGGTAAAATACTTACTTTTATTAATTAGGTTCCAAATTTGAACAATTTTGAATGTAGAATGAATGGAGTAGTAGTATTTTTATTGTTTCAGAAAAAATATATAAATTTATAACAGCTATCGTAGACCCATAACGCAAGCAACTTTAGTCATTTGTCGTCATTTAATCAAATATTTTTTTAAGGACTGCGTAGCCATAACAACCATGGTGAAACGCATTCTAATTTCAACATTAGTTCAACATGATTTCGTGTAAAATAAAAAATAAACCATTTATTTTGATGAGGTGCAAACGCTAAGGTGTACAACTAAAAAAACTAGTGCTTGAGGTCCTATGTGCGTAACTTTTTCAATGAGGTTTTGGCATCTGATTTTGTTTCTACTCGTTTTATTTCCTTTGACTTTTCACGTATTCTAAAATGCATCACTCTTACATCAACTGTTTTAATTATGGTTATTTAGACACAGTAATCTGAATTCAATGAGTTTAGTAATAAAGATGAGTTTTCTACGTTCAAACTAGAAAATTATCTAACTAGATTTCATCCAACAAGGCAATCTTACATAGTAACTAAGAAGTGGATCAACGGGTTCAACCTATCAGATTAACGACAGAAGTTTGATTCATGATGGTTTCTGGCAATTACACTGAGAACTTGGAACATTAATCAAACTATATTGATAGTCTACGTACAAATCCAATTAGATGTATCCTTGTTACAATTTTGTTGCGTCGATCCAGCATCTCATGATTTATTATCTGTGGGGTACAATTAGCCTGATCTTCACCAATACATTTACCCGCGACTGCCATAGTAACCGTAGGTTAAGACAGCTTTTTACAAGGTTAATTTCAGTAAAAGTCAGTGCCCATTGGATCAAATCATAATTTAACAACGTAAATTAAAACAAAAACAAATATGCATTTTGATTATGAAACTTTGTTTTCCATAGTTCCAGGTTTCAGGGTCATCATTCATTAAAAATAAGAAAATAAATGTTTTTAGCGTTGTTTTTTGCTTTGTATAATTTTCTATTGCGTGGGTCTAAATCGTACGACTAAAAATTTTAATCTATCTTGTGCACTAAAAAAACCGGTTAAACTGAACAACCGTTAGATTAAAAAGTGTTGGTAAACAGTGGCTGTCGGTAAGAGTAATTTTGGTTTCGTCGTTAATCCAGTTTTAGTGTTGGGTGTAATTGAGTGTAATAGTCTGTAATCGTTTGGTATCGAAGATGTTTTTATTAGCGGTTTGTGGGAAGATGTAGAAAGTAAGTTGGGGTGTATTAATTTTAAGTACTCTAATTTAGATGAAAAACTACATAAACTTCCTGCTTATAAAAAAACGATGTTACTTTGTAATATTAAACTAATAAGCCTTAAAATATAATTCAATCAATAGTTCCGTTTACCAACGGGTTTTGAAAATGCGTTTCTACGGCGCATGTGATCAGCACATAATACTTGCACAGGCGCAGGTTGAATGATATAGCAAAATGTCAAGTTAAATGAACATGCATAAAGAATTCGGGTTAGTAAGTTAAAGTTTAAATAAAAATAGAACTAATGGCTATTGATTTTAAGTTTTTTTTTTTTTATACAACTGAAGTGGCAACCAAGCATACGGCCCACAAGGTGGTAAGCGGTTACCGCAGCCTATGGACGCTTGCAATACTAGAGGTATCACTTGCGGGTTGCCACCTTGAGGCTAAGATCGAAAGCCTCATGTGCCAGTAATTTCACCGGAAACCATACCCTTCGCACCGGAACACAGCAATGTGAGCATTACTGCTTGGCGGCAGAAATAGGTATGGTGGTAGTCCTTCCCCAGACGAGCTCTATCACAGAGAACTCTACTACTCTTGAAGTTAATTATATATTGTGTTGACGTGTCACGTTACGTGATGCTTATTAGATGGGCTTACCACCTATAACTCCGTCTAAGTTTGTAAACATGGCCTGCGAAGCAACGCAATTCACAGGTTGCCGCGAATGAAACCACAAAACCGTTGTTGAATTGACAGGCTTGCCTCGGCCAAGCATTCCCTCGCAAGTCACACTTTGCACTAGTAACTGGCATCGTGGAAACGTTTCATTATAGAAGAATACTAAATATATACTAAAATAATTATAAGTACGAAAGTAACCATGGCTAACTGTTATGTGTGAAAACATAAACATGGCTAAACTCTATACCGAAAGCAAAGAGATAATTGACGACCTATGTGGCGTGGCGGAAGAGACGCCACATAGGTCTATATTAGACAAAATGTTTGCACGATCTGCAAATAATATCTATGTATTGTATTGTATTAAGTATATCAGTCACCCCAAACACAATATATGTTTAGATTGGGGCTATATAATGCTGATGTGTGAATTATCCAGCATTATTTATTTATTTATTATTTATTACTAGCAGTTTTCCGAACAGTAGACCTCGCAAGCACAAGCAAGACACACTTTTAAAGTGAGCTTTGAAAGTGAGCAATTTACTGATAAACTATTCTGCTCATGACGCTGAATATCTTCTTCAGATCTTTAAAATTTATTTATGAAGCAAATTTAAAGTTAATACTTTTCAAATAAACGAAATATCATCAAAATCTAATCTCAGTAGGCGGAAATATTTGGAAGCCTTCTTTGCCCCTTTTTGGAGAAAGTACACCCCTTATCAAAAATTTCCGACAACAATCAAATTCTATGAAGTCATAGAACTTGAATGTCAAGTTTTAACCAGATTGGTTGAAAAATGCGACCTGTACTGGCAGCCTTTTTGGTCAATCTCGAAACTGAGATGCACCACTCGCTTCGCTCGCTCGGTAAACTAATTCAAAGTCTGAATAAGGCCACAAGCAAAGTCGCAGATTATAGCAAGTATATTAATAAAAGTATCTATAAATAATTAATAGAACTAAACCGATAAACAAACTTAAAACAAGGACAGGCAGATATAACAATCAAATACTACGAACTATATGGGTACATTACCTATAATAATTTATTATCCTTAAAGTGTTAAATATTTATTACTACTGTAAAACAGTAAAACGTAATGCATTCTGCAGTAAACAATAAAATAATAGTCATATTTGTAAAAATTACACTTGTTTATAGCCAATATCGTGTCAGACCACCAGACGCACGATACTCTCGTGACTAATGTGAAAATGCTCTTAGCGTAATCTCGAGAATTTTATTGTCAGACACTAATACCTATGTTATAATATGGGAAATTACAAAAGAACAAACTAAACTGATATCAAATTGTATTACGCTAGTATACGCTTGATCATATAATCTGGTGAGTTGTAAACAGACTAAACTGAAGATTATTTCTTTCTTGGCCGTCAAAATTACTAGAAAGACAGCAAGTACAATATTCAATTAGAAAAAATAACAACTTTAAAAAAAAATGTTTCGACAGACTGTGGTGTACGAGGCGATGTAGTTATTGACACGTTTTTTTATGATTTATTCTAAAAGTACTAAACTGATTTCGATAAATTTTATATGGGACCTGTGAAGTATTATCTATTAAAAAAAATCATCAAAATCAATTCATCAATTATTAGCGGAGAAATTGCATAACAAACGCAAATAAAAGTATACAGTCGTAGTGATAACCTCCCTTTTTGAAGTCAATTTATAAATCACAATCCGCCAGTCCATAGTGATTATTATTATTATATTGGGTCACCATTTTTTTTTGGCCGCAGTCTTTCCATTCCCCTGCAACGTTTACAAGTACGATAACCCAATCCCGGATACAGCCCATATGGAAAAGTAACTATGAGGTAAATATATGGTTTTTTTATCAACTTTATTACAACTCCAAAGTTTAAAAAGCCAATCAATACTTTTAATCTTTATAATACCGAGCCGTACGACCGTACCGTACGTGCTTAGAGGAGATTAAATATGGTTCCACAGACTCAGTTCTTCTGTAATAAATAACGTGATTATTTCCTTTTGAAAGTGCCCAGGCCCACTCTAAGCCGAACGTTTTTGAGTGAAGCCAGCCGAGAAAGGTTTTAGTAAACGGGATTAAGAAAAACTTACTTGTAGATGCTTTTGGCTATTCAAATTGGAATTTGTTATGCTACCTGTCATTGGTAACAAATGCATTGAAAGCCACTAATTCAATTTTGAGCTTGAAAAAAAAAATATCAATGGAATTAAAATCAACATCAATTCGTATATTACGGAGGTGACGGTCACATACATAACAGTGATAAGCTGCTACCCAACGTTATTAATAAAACTTTCTGTAAAAAAATATATCGGATTTTATAGACAAGTGAGAGCACTGGTGATCTATCTTCTGATCCCAATAAATAGCTGCACCGATTTTGGTATTTGAACATTTTTTATAAACACAGTTGCAAGTATACTCCAACAGTGCAGAAAATATCGTAAGTAAACCGACATGTCTAAGTTTCACCAATCCGCGGCGTCGCATAGTTCATAGTTATCACTCTCGTTCGAGAGTAGACCACTGTCCCAACAACCGTGGAAATATTAGCAATCTAAATAAAAAATATTATTATAAATCTCACCTTATCTAAATCCGAGCGTTGATGTTGATGATGATGAAAAACATAAACCAATAAAAATTACCTAGAGGTTGTTGCACAATAATTAAAGCTATAGGTGGTAAGAAATCATTTTAAAATATATGAAGGGTTCTTCTAAAGTTGTATGGTTTTACTTCAAAAGCGAATAAAAACTTTCTAGTAGATTGAAAGATACAATAACCGATACGCAAGGGAGTCGTAAGGTTCAAGCACCAAGGACGACCGGTCAGACTGGAACCCTGTGGTTTGCCACGATAACATCAAGCTTACTCAATTTCTACGTTTTTATTCCTGCCATTATAGTATGTGACATCCAAAACATTCGATATCTTGATCTTTGATACGACCATATTTTTATTGCGATAATGAGAAATGATCGTGTCGGCACCTTTGATAGTTTAAGATAACCTGAACCTTTATTGATGTACATATTGTACGTAGATAATTTAATTGATTCCAGGAAATCACAACTCGTTTCAATTGTTTTGTTGAGTAATTTTAACAAGGAACTATAAAGTATGAAATTGATAAATCTGCTACAAAGCTAAATTTACATTTTGAATTACATAAAGGCTAAAAAAATCTAGTTATAAGGCGTAGTTTATAACAAAGTAATATTATTCCAACTAAACCAAAACTGGAAAGTCACTAAAAACAGTTATTTACCAAGAATTCCTTCAAATATGAGATTAAGGATCTACCTACTTGAAAAGTTGTTTGTATACGCATCTCCGGCTGTGTGAGAGACTCCATGAATTTTATCTGAGACGTCGTCATTATGATTAATGACCCCACGTAGGGTCATTTGAGATGCCTTTCCTGTATGTCTATAATAACAATAGGTATTTAGATTCTATTTAAAAAAATATTTAAATAAGTTATAAGTTTTAACATAATTATATTATAATTAATATTATTATAAAAGTTATTAATTTATTGTGATTAGTAATAAAGTCTGCTCATGGTAGAAGCTTATTATTTTTAAAGTCTGCGATATCATTTTTAGACCGTTTGATGTGTCTCTGACTCTTATGGTATTCGAGAACGTCCATATAATTACAATATTCAAAATACGAGTGCCGAGTATGCCAATGTAAATATAAGCTATGCTGCAATGCTTATGCTGTGCGTACATAGACTTTGTTTAGATAACGACCGGTCAGTGTTTGCCCGAGTCAAGAGCACTCGGAAACTCAAGCAATCTTGAGCAAGCTGTGAACGGCTGGTTTGAAGCAAGTGCCTGTTGGAATGAAGATTTTGAAAGCATGTGATAGATAGAACTTCTTACACTCTTAGTTATAGTCAACTAACACAAAGATATCAAAAACAACAAGAATAAGTTGTTATCCAAACAAAACAGACTAACGCATGAAACTGATAAATCGACTTTTAATATAGCATGCGAACAAAAGAAAGAAAGAGTTATGTAGATTAAATGTATAGCATTAATGCCTTTTAATGTCGTAAATTACTCTATGCCGGACATACGGTAGTAAGTAGCTATTATTCCAAAACAAGCAATACAGATTGTTGCTACAAGCTTTATGGCTTTTAAAAACTGGATTAAGTAGCGAAGAAATGCTAAATCGACGATAAGCATACGTCTTGTCAACCCACGCATAAGATTGACTTCCATGACATAATACACTGTAACGCTTTGGATTAGAGCTGAGATTCGCGTGGATGGTTTCTAGGTAATAGGGAAGGATTCAAGTTATGGTTGGACGGTCAAGACAAAGCTTCTATTGTTTAAGCTATTTCTAATATTACATTTAATTTAATGGAAGTCCGACGACAACATTATTATACACAAACAAAAAATCAATTGAACAATAATAATACAGAAAAGCGGCCCATTGAAAACCCGTTATATCTAACGAGTTTTTCAAAGGAAGCTAAAGTTAAAAATATAAGGATTGTAAAAGAAATAAATATATAAAATTCTCACGTATCAGATTAGGCATTCCGTGGCGGATTAGCGCAATGAACTTACATTTGAATAACACGCTTGAGCCCAAGACGTTACGGAAAATTATAAGTGTAATTTTCAACGAATTTACATGGATGCTGACACATAAACATTAAACAAAATCTTGAATATACGAATATGTAACATAACCATATTGTATTTGTGTTGAAATTGTATTACCAAAGAAAAGAAACCCTTGAATTTAAAATTTGATAGTGCTATTTATTATAACAGATTTTATCAACAGTATGTCATAATAAAAATGTTTTCTGATTGAAATTTAATTGAAATATCTTTCTAGTTTTCTGATATACAAATTTTATGTGTTATGATGTTATCAGCAAACATCTAATTGAAAACCAAAGTATAATTTAGAGTCGTTCCTAGAATTAAATAGGTAGTCGGTAAGTGCTGGGCATTGTTTTGTTATTGCCAATGTTTTATAGATAAACTCGTAGTCGACATTGAGGAAAAAGAGCAAAAAACACGTGAATCCGAATCACGCGAGCGCTAAACTTAATTGCCTGGATATAGCGACTAAGAACGTTTTGGAATATTATAACACGCGAACGATTTGAATAATGCGTTTACCTGCCGATCCATTCTAATAGCATCTGAATTTAATAAAACACTGGAATCCGCTAGTATTTAGCACCAGATGTGCATGAAATTGGATGAATTTCGAAAGTAGTCGTCTTATACCTCACAACAATGGTTTGTCACTTTGACCATGAAACAAAATAAGGATGCAAAATTTTTTTTTTTTAGTTTTGAAGAAGACACATAAGCTGATGTTTATCAAAACATAATCTTGTATAATGAATCGCCAAATAATACACTGACCGCAGATTTTGCAACCAGATTTCTTGACATCGGATACCCAACAGCAGCATTTTGACTTATATCTGTATAAATAAACAATTTATTTTATTTTATACGGCAGGTGTACAGGATACGAGTGAACTACGTCCCGAACGAAAAAAAGTTGCGCAACGTTCTTGCTGAGAACTTTCAAAAACCAATGAGGCACTGTGAAATCGACGAGTGGTTCGCGCACTAAGCGTATCTGGCTAATTATCTGGCTCCTCAGTCACGACCTTTTGTTTGACCTGTTTAAAATTTCACTAATATATTATTTTATTCAGTGATGTCTGTGGCTACGACTAACGATAATAATATGATAAGCTATAATTTTGTCTGATCTTTAAAGTTGCTCATGGTTGGTAAGATTGGTTTTAAGATATTCTTACCCCAGGTTAATCCGAATGAAAACAAAATAGGTCATTTAACTGTCACTTGTAGATTAATTGGGTTTGAACATCGCGTGACTACTTACTGGTTTGCCTCAGGTGCCATCCACATTTCGGGAACGGTCTGAATATTGCAAATTCCAGTCACCAATTTGACTGTTTTCAAACGAGATAAACCTCGATACAAAGTTATGATTGGCGCGCTCTACAAAATGATAATTTCTAAAGGTCCGTAGGCGAAACTCTTGTTCTTGGCCGAGTCCACCTGCCTTCCTTTGATTTATTATGGATTCAGTATTAATTTGATATCCCTTTTTGCCTTGGCCCCTTGAGCGATCGGAACGAGTGTGGAGGCTCCGGTCTCCATTATATGTGGTCTTGGACCAATCATAATTGCATATGAGCCTCGAGATAAAACGTTTAATGCAAAATAACGTGATCTAACTTTAGCAACAGTTTGTAAAGTGTTACGTTTGAAAGCACTAGTCATAGTCTGGTTATTTGAAGTAGTTCTTTAAGATGAAACAAGTAAGAAATTGCCGGCTTGCCGGAAAATTTATGATAGCTTCTTAAGTACACTCGTATATACCTAGGTACTGGGATGGTGGTATGGCAGGTACGTTATATTTTTATAGCTGACCCTGTGATAAGCTTGTGGGAAGCGGCTATGGTTTAATAATCATGATTGGAGGCGTACTTGATGGAATTTATCTCTTTATAAAAATGGTTAGACTTGACGAAATTTGAGAATTATTTATGCCGTGCTCGTTAAATTTCATGTTCACATTAATGATCATTTAAGAATTTTGTTCTTATCTCGTAAAGATTTCATTATAGTCATGTTAGAAGCTTTAATTTTTTTTTATTGAATATAAGTAAATAAGGTTTCTCGAAGACACAAAGCTCAATAAATGTATAAAATTTAAAAGTGCTTCGTTTATTTGCGTGGTTGCACCAAGACGCCATTCCAATCTGCAAGACGCATCTCAGGTTCCATCATTACTTGTTCAGTTAATTTTCGCCCGAATATTAAACCTCTAAAATTCTGATCAAGCTTCGATTTCTGCGATCGATTTCGGATATGCCTTGGTCATTAAAATTTATTTATATTTACGTAAGGCCAGTTGGTGGTTTTTCGTTAAATATTCATGAAGTATTTTACCATACACAATCCGTATTTTTATAAATTATCTGATATTATAATAACAACTTTGATCGGGTGATTTAGTTTTTGCGTTAAAAGTTTAAAGTAACGCGAAATAGTATATTCGTTTTCGAACAGTCTTTGAAAGGGTCAAATGTGTTTTGGAGGATTTTAATAATGGAGTGGGTATAATCATATGATATTATGCAGTTCATGTATGGTGCATGCAAATTATAATAATGCGGTCATAAGTTTAATTATATTAGCAAAAAACCTCAATTAATGACAAACGTGATGATATCATGTGTTGAGTGTTTCAGTAACTAAGGTACCTACATAAAATATTTTATCGTTCAATAATTTTGTGCGGAGTTAGCTTTGTTTTGCTTTGTTTTTGACATATATTTTCAGATTTGAAATGATAGTTAGAAGCTCCAAACGTATAGTATTGAATTGCCTTTAATTAAGTAACGTCAGCAACACAACTTAAACTAAATTGACCATTTTGGACACTGTAACAAGATTATTTTTCCTTTAATATTATATATTGACTTACTGTATAAATATGGGAAGTGAAACGATGAATCAACATACTATTAAGCTAATTTCTGCTGTAATTTATTTAAAATACTTCTGCAGTTACCCATAAAAAGTGACTTATCTTAAACAAAATCTAATGATACTTCATTTGCCAAGGTATTTAACAAAACGGTTTTTAGTATATTTATGAAAAATAAAATACTTCACTGGCTGTACTTATTTCATTTTAGTTCCATTATTGCGCTGCCATCAATAGAATAGAGTGAGTCATCAGAATTTAAACTAATTACGAGCCAAAAGCAAAAAAAACTCATAATGTGAAATGACGACGTCCATGAGTTGGTCTTTTCGGTTCATTTAAATCATTATTTTCAATGTTGCTTTGCTTCGAAAGCCTAGAATCAAGTATCTAACAATTTTACTAGAAAATAGCCGTGACGAAGCAAAATAAACCAGATAAACTTATGGCAAGTTTAGAATCGCAAAAATACGAATTATGAAATCACTTACTAATGACTACCAAACAAAATAGGTAAGGTAAAACTACGAAGACGTCTGAATAGGTAAAGTAAGTAGCTAGAAGCAAGCAGTGATGCAGCAAAATTAAACTACAATTACCTAAATTATTATTCGTGGAAAAAAAACATATATTTCAAATAATTTAAGCCCAAAATTTTCCTTGTGTTCACTGAAGATGAATCATTAAAGGAAACCGCCACTGAAAACCTTACTTAAATGACTAGAATGACCTTTTTTTGCAGTAGCCACAAAGTTAGTTCATAAATGCAATCACCAAGGCAAATAGGCACTTTTGTTTTTAGTCATAGAGTCTGTTTAATAAAAGAAGAGTTATGAAATCGCATTTTGTTTCTAAGGGTAATACGACATACAGTTCAATAAACAACAAACTCTGCATGTTATTATAAATACGAGTAGATTTACAAGAACTATATTTTAGCCCTTGTTTAGTTGTAACGTTAATGAAAGTAAAGGCAATGGCTTTACTTGAATAAAAATTATATAAACCATTCTGCCTAATTATTTATTCATCAAAAAGCTATTCTAACTTTACGACTACTTTGCATCATTATGATAAATTAAAATTAGTTTTTTTGAACAAAATTTAATACAAAAATATTCGGTATGATATTTATTAAGTCAAGCCTTGCTTGAATTGCATAAGATTAGATTTGCATCAATCACGTGTTAGTCTCTACATTAACCTTTAGATTACTAAGAAATTCAAGAACCTAATTGAATTTCTTAATGTTATTATTTTATTTGTTAAGACAGTCCTTGTTTTAGTATGGTATATAATACCAAGCAGTAATATTTAATAATAATTAAAATAGTTGATTTGTTTCTTATATTGTACTCTATGATATCATAGAAAATACTAAAATTTGGCACTGCACCAAATAGAAAGATATATAAAACGGCTTTCGTACCGAAAATTATATTCCAGTTATTAAATTTATGTTTTTAATAAACTCAAGATAGGTAGACGATACTTTTATTTGGATCATCGAATACCAAGTTTGACTAGTTTTTATTGGATCAATAAATATAAGATTAGATCCTTAAGCGAAGACCCGGTATAACATGGTATAAGTGGTCATATTTCATAGGATTGATGGGCTAACATTTAATCCCTATATTTTAACTGCCTCAATTTAAGAGGCCTTTAAATAAAAATTACGAAGGCATCTAAAAACCTGATTTGAGAAATTAAGATTACTATGTGTTACGTTGACTTTATTATGTGCTTACCATTATAAATAACTATACAGTTTTTGGAACAAAGTTTTTAAACTTAATTTTTCAGGAGTGTTTATCTGATACTGATCAATTTATACTTTTTCCATGAAGTTACAATTGAGAAGCGTTATAAATATTTCAATTCCAAGAAGTCAACCGGATGTAGCCACAGTCGGCTTAGCATCTGCACCTTGAGTTACACCGGCTGCCGTATGCATATAAATTAACTAAAATACACTATGATCAGCGTAGTAGAAAATTAACATGTGCAGAAGACCGAAGTCTAATAACGTTAGTTATGCAAAATTTATATTGTAATGCACGACTACATACGCTAAGATTTGTAGCAAACTTACCTTAAAAAATAAAGTTTGCGTTTTCTCGCCATCAGAGACGACAAAAAAATATATATTCATAAAAACTTAGTTTTTTTGTATTCCACCTAAGTGGCAACCAAGCGTACGATCTACTTGATGGTAAGCGGTCACCGTATCCTATGTACGCTGCCAACACCAGAGATATGACTTATGCGTTGCCACCTGAAACGTGGATCTAAAGTCTCATGTGCCTGTAATTTCACCGAAAACCATACCTTTCAAACCGTCAATCAAACTTCGAACACAGCAATGCGAGCATTTAGTTTTCTTTATTAAATGCAAGAAAAAATCTTAACAATGCTAAAAATTTCTAAATAAATCAGATGAAGAAGCATGCATAATCAGAATAAGAAATTGTCTTACCTATGATCACGCAAATGATCCTGTCTTCTAAATGCCTTGCCGCAGATATCACAAGAGTAAGGTCGCTCGTCCGTGTGGGTTCTTTCGTGAATCAGCAGGTTATAAGACTTAGTGAACTGACGGTTGCAGAACTTGCAAATAAACTGTTTCTTCGGTCTCGACGCTCGTCCAGGTGCACGTAGCAGTCGTCTGTCCAAATGTGGGTGCATCTGATGAGGGCCCGCTCCAGGTGGAAATAATCCCGCACCGGGGAATGTAAAACTTCCAGCTGCTGTGGGTGATGGACCTGGTGCACCTAGAAATGCTCCAGGTGGTCCGTATATTGGGGGTTGGGAAGAACCATCGGACATCATCCCTTCAATAGACGATGTCCGGTGGTGAGGCAGCAGCATAGCAGCAGCCGCTTCTCGCAATGCCACCTCTTTTCTTTTCTCAACCATCATCGCCATCAAATCAAAAGAGTTTCGCTTTGGAAAGTTACCAGAAGCTCTATCAGGTGATCCTTTAGCTGGCTCTGATCTATCTCGTTCCATCATCCTTTCTCTTTCTATTATTTCAGAGGGTATTAATGCGGGGTGCATTTCGTTAGGGTACATGACAGGATGCATTGATCTTTGAGGAACGACCGGAACAAAAGCTGATGATTCTCGATGAGTTGATGTAAGAAGCGACCCGGTTGTAATTTGTCTATGATAAGGCAGTGGCGGAGTATCAAAGCTGCCATTTGGGTTTCTGCCGTTTGAAGATGGCCTCTGCTGACCTCTTTCAGCAGAACTGGCAAGGAACTGGTCGTGTCTAGAGCGTATAGGAGCATTTACAGGAGTATCTGGTATAGGGCGAGGTGTAGAAGCCCGAGATACCACTGTTCCACCGTTTTCCGACATCACTTTTTCATTTATACCTGAAAGTAAAAACACATTTTTTATTCATTGCTTATCAAGTCAATAAAAATATTTTCTAAGAAATGCTCATAAATAATCTACCGTTTTAATAGCATTTGCTGTTCATGTTTGTTTAACCATTAGCCTCCTAATCGCAGTTTATTTTATCTTAATGTTTTTCTTCAGATCTTATCAAACACAACCGTTCCAACGTGATCCGCTGTATGCCTGCCTAGCACATACGAGGTGCTAAACATTTAGATTTATGGATCGAGAATCATGCTTAATGAAGTAGCTCTACATTGTCTCTCGCCGATTACCATAAAATATAGATTCTCACGGTATCTCTCTAAAATAATAGAGTATATTTTGTTTTGTCTTTTAGTACAATGTATCTGTATAATAAATATTGTCTACGAATTAAATTCATTATGCGCAATTTATTTAGATTTTTGATTAGTATGATCTTTTTAGATGTTGTTTTGTCTCATGCATCATTCATCAGTTTACATGATCGTATCTTTAGCTTCTGGTGGTATCAGCAAATGTTAATCGCGACCGGATTTTGCCGAGGACTGGACATTAGTGTCATTACTTGATATATTACTATGAGCTGTTTAAATTGCTTTGATGTCTTTTACTCGAACTGTGTTAAG
The DNA here is from genome assembly GCA_951394395.1 of Colostygia pectinataria. Taxonomy (NCBI): domain Eukaryota; kingdom Metazoa; phylum Arthropoda; class Insecta; order Lepidoptera; family Geometridae; genus Colostygia; species Colostygia pectinataria. Next base: position 7,675,740 of record OX596363.1, read on the forward strand.
CAATGTTAAGAAAAAGCTAACTTGTTAAATTCATTGTTAATAATTTATAACTGTTGTGATTTATATGTTCATATTTATTCCATATATATTATTTAGGATTTTTATTTTAAAGTATCTAAGCTTATATTTGAATTTACATTGAGATCAGATTTGAATTTATTATCCTTCTATACTACTACTACATCATCATCATCATCATGACAGCCTTCTAATGTTCCCACTGCTGGGACACTGGCCTACTCTCAGGCGAGAGTGATTGGGTCTTAATCCACCACGCGGACCCAATGCGGATTGGCGGATGGCACATGTCTTTCGAATTTTTAGTTCTTGGACATGCCGGTTTCCTCACGATGTTTTCCTTCACCGTATGAGAGCACTGGCATTGCGCACATAAATTTTTCGAACAGAAAAATCCATTGGTGCACGACCGGGTTTGAACCCACGACCTTCGGATCGGAAGGCGGGGTCACTACCACTAGACCACCGGTGCTCTACTACTACTACATCATTTTACAAATGATTAAGTTTGCGAGTAGGTAGTACTTATTTCATTTCACCATTCTTCTTTTTTTTATGTTGAATACCATAAAGGTTGCTATTTCCAGATTTACGGTTGGTTTTTACTATTCTCATCTTATGGGCATCATGCGTTTGAACAGTAAAACTGACACTTGGTTTTATGGCCAATACCCAGAAATGTTTTTCTTGTGTTTCCGGTGTTTCGTACGCATACTTTTTACATGACTTTGCTATATTTTATTTTAAGAGTGCTATACAAAAAGTCATCTATGTAAAAATTTAAAGACTTAAGCCGTTTTTAAATTATTTATAACTCCTCTCCAACAATTGAAATCTTTGATATTTCACAAAGCTTTTAAGCTAAAGCAAGAGTTCACACAAACACGATTCCCATTAAAATTCAAGTGGTCACTAGTCACTACTAAAATAGTTTGTAATATAAATTGATACTCCCCAATCATATTTTTAACCAAAGTAATGAAAAGCTAGGCGTCAGTTACATTAACTACAAAAGATTAATCTTAGAATCAATTTATTCAAGCGAGATCGAAAAAGAAGGCGATCGTCGTATCCACATTTCACTGTGCGTTGCCCGTTCTACCGTAAAAGCCTTCTGATTTTCTCTCCCTCTCTTTTACACCTGCACTTTTGTATTGCTCGTCTTTGTCGCACATAGGCTGTTCTCGATCGAGTTTCTACCATCTTACTTGCTCCGAAGCTGTAGGACTACTTTTATCTCGCTTTTGGTTTAAGAATTCAGAGATATGAATATGTATGGTGGTGCTGCAGTAAGTAATGGATACTGGGATGTAATACCGGTCATTTTAATAACATAAAGCTTTACATAAAGTTTATAGAAGGAATATTTTAAGAGAATTTCCTTGGTTTTCAGTGCGTGAGACCAAAGCGTTTTACCAAACATTACATTGAAGTAGTATTATCTAGTAGGGTTGTCTTGTGATTTACTGTTCATAATAATTATTGTTTTGCAATTATATTAGATCATATTCACAACTACTGGCTAACGATCTGAACTTCAGTGAAAACCAGTTGTTTGATGTGGACTTAACCGCCATCCCTTGCTATCCTGTTTTTCGCCAGTTCTATACAAAATTGAGCAAAACTCACCTAGTTGGTGAGTTTTGCTCAAACGGCAAACATGTATTCTTATTTTATTCATGTGAATTTGATAGTATGAATCTTGGTAAGATGGTAATTATAATAGATGCTATCTAATCATACATAGAGCATTATATTTAAACCAAAACATATGTATTACGAAATCTCCAAATTACAAAACACGAAAGATCTTTTTACGTTTACTTATCGACTCTTGTTTCTATGACTTTTGATTAGTTTGTTAATAAGAGTTATGTCAGTGCTGTAGTAGGTAAAATAAACCATTAATTAAATGTATTAATTCAGCAAAATGTAAAAGAAGCTTCTTCATCTGGCCGCTAATTCACACTGAATATTTCATTGCAATCTGGATATTATTCAAGCAGATGTAGCATTGATTTGTATAAATTAGTGACTTTATGGTGGGAATCCATACTAAACTAGGTAAGTACCTACTTAGATGTGAAATAGATCATGTTTGAGATTTTAGATCGTGAATTCATTAAAAGATCTATCGAATCAACACAAAACCTTTCGTAATCATTCTACTTGTATTCATAGCCTTATTTATAGCTTTCCTCTATAAACAAATTAATTGTCTACGTCAATTTTTATAATACAAAATCTAATTTAGATTTAGATAGGGTAGGTTACCTAGTTAGGTAGGTACTTAACGATCCAGTTTCCTCCAGACAAAAAGATCCCAGGTACGATTATGAGAGCATTCAAAATACCTACCATGCATAGGTAGGAAATGGTATTTTTTAATTGTTCCTTCAATGACAAACTGACTAATTGGTAAACATTTAAATTTTGTCAGATTATTATGGATAACACGGCAAAATAACTGGGTAACAAAACATCTCTTGGTGGTAACTCTTCAGCAATGGTTCGCCAGTGTGTGTGTACCAAAGCCAGGTGATTTATCACAGTGTGGCATTATACCTACAATATAGTGTTTAGGTAGGCAGAGCAATGTAGGTAGTAAGTCCAATAATATACCTACCTACTGCGGGCGAATGAGACATAATAACTAGGTACCTATATATATATATATAGGTACCTAGTTATTATATATATGAATATAGCACAGGTTGAAAAGCGCAGTGCAGTTCCATAGGTAGGTAGGTACATAACTTGTGCTACGGATTAAACCAAAAATCTTTCAAATCATCTCAGTAGAATTTTTTAGCTCTAAGAATCATTTTCCACCTTGCAGCTGAAAATCAGAATAAGGGAAATATTAAATACCTATACAAATATCCCTTACTCCCCTTTTAATACTGCAACTGCTTATTTTAACAAGTCATGGAGCCGAACTAGGTACTTGAACATCTCTTTACATAAAAAAAAGGTATGTAGGTAGGTACTTACTACTACTAATAAAATTTGTAAACGGTAGATACCTAAACATTTTGTTCCATGCTATGTAGGTAATACGTGTCAAAGTGTCCACTCAACTTCTGGTTACCTACACTTGGCAGAAGCATACAAAGAATCGGTCAAACCATTTAAGATATCAAAAGATATGGCTAACGGTTTATTTTACTGGAAACAATAAACTTTATTAATGGAATGAATGCGGCATTTGCTTTAGTCAAGATAAGCATCGCACCTTACACGCCAGATTAGATTAACTTATCATGATGGTAAAGATTAACTACTATTTATTCAACTCTATTTCTACCGTTTCACAGTTACGCAGCGGTACGCTTTTTTGTTAAATTCATAGCAATTATTTTAAAATACACACTTCCAAATGAAACCACATTGTAAGTTGCAATGTAGGGTATCCTGCTATTTTGATGAATGTTTTGATTTAATTTTGATTCTTGTCTGACATTCTACATTAACTTGTTTCACTCCATTGATTAGGCCTTTAGCTCCTTCATAGAGGTTTTTTTTTCGGCTAATGCAACATGGTCTTCTTGATTGTAAAATGGCAGTTTATTCAATTTAACTTTTTTTACACAAGACAAGTGTATCAGGTATAAATACAATGTGTACCAGGTATAGGGTAAATGTTGGCCATTATAAACTAAATATCGAGGTAGGGTATAGGTACCACGTACACAAACAACATTTTGTAAGAAACACCTGTAGTTTATGTGAAAATGTTGTTTGTCTACGGTCTACGTTGATAAACTTGACTTCACTTGCCAAACTGTCCAAATTGACAGACGCCACAAATCAAGAAAAGAAGAAAGATGCTCCTTTATAGAGGAAGTAAGCAATCCTTGAACTTTCTACTTAGTCAATACTCTAAGCCTGCATAGGCCTGCTAAGCATCTTCTGATACGATATTGTCTTCACAGTGGTATAGTGCTTACATTCTCTTGGGTGGTATCTAATCTACACCCTTCGACTGGCTCGTGTCTCAACAGCTTATTCTTTGTCCAAAACCTCATCATAAAATCCAAAAACAATACAACTGTAAAAATAATTACCGCGAAATACAGTGGCAGGAAGCATTTAGTAACCAAACTGAGCAAATGAACAATAGAATCAACCACAGACCGTTTTTTCCCAGAATTGTTTTTTCGTCAACATCTGTTATGGTACGATAAACAAGTGAGCGTAACCCTCACGTATCCATCATCGGTAACAAAACAGGTAGCTATATACAAAAGCGCACCCTGCCTACCCAATTTATTCCACATCCGTTGTATTAAATTACAAAAAATGAACTCACACGTCGACTGGTCGCCCGATCGCTCGCTGGATCTGCACGCATCCAACCCTCTGGTCAGGTAGATCCAAGTTTACAAAATGTGGCTCCAGTAACAATAGACGATCATTGCAGTTTTTGTCACATTTCACAGTCCAACCGCAGTAGGTGGCTCCGAGACAGGTGAATAGGAGATTATTGGAAGCGCACACAACAATAGCTGTATAGGCCATAAACAGTTAATAGGCACGAAATGTCACATCATAATTGGTATTTCACGTGTAGTTTTGCACACTGATAGTTAGAGCGCACTGAAATCCGTTGTTATCGTAACTGATGAGGCACTGGTAGGCACTGTACATTAGTGTTTGTTTGATAGCGTTGCGAAGGCTGCGTGTGCGCAGTGGCGCGCGACTGGTGGGAGTAGAGCGCGCGTACTACTGACTGGTAGAGCCAGAGGCAGTAGCGCTCCCGAAACCCCCCCGCTCCCCGCGCCGAAGCCTCCATTCCAAACAGTTTTTACTTTGAGCGATAAAAAGGGAAGGATATCGCATTGTTTATTTTTCGTGTTAGTAGCAAAGTCGTGTATATTAACACCGCCCTCAGATTTTGTCGAGTGTCGGAAATATCGCTAGTCTATGTTAATTGACAGAAAGTATTTATACTTATTGCCTTTTTTCATATACCAACAGTTTTATTGTTCTGCTATACTTCTATTCAATCAATCACAGAAGTTGATCTAGCAACTTCTTAGCAACTTCTATGCATACATCATTGATGAGAATGATTCTCTCAATAATCAACTAGGTAGGTACACAAAACAATCTCTAGGTGAGTAGGCCAATCAATAGTAGGTTACTTTTTTAAAATCTTTCATTAAATAATGTCTAGAAAAAAAACTCATTGTTATTATGTTTATTAATTTCTTTATTACAACAAAACCTATTCATTTTAGTCACATAATACTTTTATTAATACATTTTTTTGTATTCTAATACATACCTACAATGGATTAACAAATAAGATCCAAATTTGATTTATCATTGACATAAATATAATAATAAAATAGTGAAAAACTTAACAGTTTATTATTTTTTTCGGACACAATATTATACGCGTACATAATTATTTGAATCATATATTTATAATAATAAATTACACGACGATGAATCCTAAAATTCTGATTTATTTACTGAACACAATACATTAGGTATATTATAAATTTGAGTACTTAATTATTATATTTAAAACTCAAGATACATTAACGTGCATTATAAATTTGTTATAATTCAAATACAATTAAAATAATCTAATATAAATATTATATTTTATACTTTTAGAATTTTTAACATTTACTATACATTCTACTCTATAAGCATTTAATCGATTGATTACAATCAAGTCTTTTATTTATTATTTAAATAATGTATTTGAGCCTTGCCTGATTATTTATATACATAACGGTTATGGATTTACCTTTATATTATAATTTATATCAGTTTAATGCACTATTTTAAGTCACCTAGTATGGACCACTTTCTAAAGGGAAACAGTTTACAATTGCTTACAATTAAAATTCTTGTAATAATTATCTAATAATTCAAACATAATTTTTATTTCGGTGATAAATGAGTGTTTAATCTGCTGACAATGATTTTATTCAGTATTAATAAACTTAAAAACTATTTTCTGTAACTCAATGTTATATTAATTTGTTTATTAATTATATACTGATACAAATAAGGACAACACGCAATTTTACTAGTATTTCTAACACACCACGTGAAAAACTTAGGAAAGCTAAATTATTTAACAATGTTCTTTAAAATTCACAACACTGATAATAATCACATTAATAACAGGGTTATAGAGGAAACAACGTTGTGCTTTTCAAAAGTCAAAATACTTACAATACATTATAGAACCTACCTACTACCTATAAGTTTGGCACATCAATATACTGATATCTACTGTGTATTCTAAGATTCACATCTATACAATAAATATTAGTTACTTTATTAGGATTTGCTTTTCATTGCAGTAAACTTTCTTGTATTTTTTAGCTTTGAATTCAGTCGTTAATTCACTTCACTGATGGTTTTATTTATTTTATTCTTAGTGTGTACACTCTTTAATTAATGGCATAACAACTACTTTAGTTCCTCTAGACTTTCACCTCCAAGAAAGAATTAATCTTGCTTATTATTTTCATTTCTTTACAAAATTATTTCATTCTGATATTTTAGTCTCATCTTTATCAGTCATTATTAGACGTTATTTTATGATAACCACTGTCATAAATATATTTTAGAATAACATAGATTAAAGCTATGCATTATCTTTTATCGTTTTCGATGCGTCGTTTCAATGATATAATTTTCTTATAAAATAAACTGCATTGAATTCAATTCTAATAAACTTTTGAACAATAAAATATGTACTGGCTTCTGAATAAATACTAATGGCCATTTATCAAACCAGCTCAAAAACTGACTCCAAGGTACAACATGAGGACGGGAATCAAACGTTGTTACGTCATGCTTCAAATATAAATATTTTGTCATAAATTTAAAAGATTTACAATTAAACATTTATGGATCATAACTAGCTAATTAATCACAGGGTTTTTTTTTTAAATAATAAAGAAAAAGCAAATAAAAAAATAAAAAGAATATAAATAAACTTTATTGAAACTAAATTATAAATAATAAAGGAAAAGAAAATAAAAAAATTAAAGGAATATGAATAAACTTTATTGCAACTAAATTATACGATGTCAGAGGAGCTATGTCTAGTGATCTGCCGTTGTCAACCGGCTTTCATCCATCGATCTATGGAGAACTCTAGAGCCGCCATCCAACTGAAAAGAAAGACTGTTATCATTCTACTAATAATAAAAGTCCAAAAGTTTGGATATTTATGTTTATGTTTAGATCACGTGTAACGGCTGAGCTGATTTGGATAAAAAATAGTAAGCTCTTTTTCTAGACCCATAAAAAATATCCTTACAATATTATTATAAATGCAAGTCTGGGTGGGTGTGTGTATGTTTGTAACTACGTATACTCCGTGACGAATTAACCGATTGTGATGAAATTTGGAATGTAGGTGGCTTATGTCCTGACAAAACACAAAGGCTTTTTATTCCGAAAAAAAGTACAGTTCCCAAATTCCACGCGAAAAGTCGCGGGCAACAGCTATTAGACAATAAAGGTGCGCATGCTTCGCTCGCAGAAACACTTCTGTTGAAGTTAGGTGTTCTAAGTCAAAGTGGGCAAATGCCGCCTTTAGTCTTTTAGTCTTTCCTTTAGTCTTTCTTACCGTTTTCTGTCCATCTCTGATTCGGTGTGGAAGTAAAAGTGCCTTTGCTTAGGCTCGGTTGGCATCACTTCGAAGGCGTATTTCTTTCCGCCAGGAGCGCAGGTTTGTATCCTGTACCCGTGAAGGCACGCCATACCTGCGATTTACGAGAAAATTAGTAGAATAAAAGCCAAGAAAGGTCTAGTAGTAAGTCTTCCGATCTTAGGGTACTGGGTTTAAAACGAGTCATACTAATGGATTTTTTTATAAAAAAAAAAATGTCATCAACTATTGCTCTCAAGCGATGAAGACAACCAACTTTATGATTGGGAATAAAATACAACTTAATAAAGTTGTAAATAAATTTTGATCTAAGTGTTGAACAAATGCATAAGGACTATAAACATGGTTCCTGAAATTATGATCCCTTGTAACAATAATAAACTCACCAAAAGCATTCTTGCTGTTCCCATCATTGTAAAAGTACAGACAAGCATCTTTCAGCACGCAATATCTCTTCGCCCAAGACTTCCACTTGGAGCCAAGTTTCATCAGGTAGCCGAAACAGTCTGGTCGAGGTATTGAGGAAGGGGGTAGTTTCATGTTCCTCATCGTAACTTCTAACCATCCATCGCGCTGCAAAGATAACAGTGAGATTTTTAGTAAAATTAAAGTACCTACCTACATACTCTATGTGTTTTTGTGAATGTAAATTAAGAACACACTCCTCAGTCACAAAAACCTAAGCATAGCATAGCAAGCATAGCAAGCAAACCTATGGTGCGTAGACACGGCAAGTAAAATGTTTGGGCTACTCATTCAAAATGCGTTAGATCGTAGACGTCATGTCAAAACGTATGTACTAGTTTTATGAATGATGAATACACCAGCCGTTGCTTCAAGCACTTTAAAATACGACTGATACGGGTGAGCACAATTATACACCATCTAGCGGCCGCTTTAGCAGTATACACTTGCGTGTCACTGCCACGCTGAAGTCACCCTTCTAAACCCATGCAGTCTTTCAACGTCTTCCTACAGAAGTCATACAAATAGAAGAACGTCTTCTTCAGTAGCCGTGGCTCTCGAATGTCAATCACCTAGTTGACAACGATGCTAGCTTCAGATAATGTGCATTTTATGTAATTCACCTGGTTGGTAGCATCGATAGCATGAGCGAGCACAGCCCGCCATCTAGCGGCCGCCTCCGCAGTATCCGCCGCTAGTTGCAACCGCGTGCCACCGCCGCGCTGCAGTCTAAACCCGTGAGGTCTCCCAACGTCTTCTTCAGTGAGCTGGTAGTTTACTAACATCAGGGCTCCGACTGGGTGGATGCTCTAGAAAAGCAAATAACTGGTTATTTAGACAAAGCAATCTCATTAGAAGGTCGCATTTGTAGCGTATAACACCAGTTTTTCACTGGTAGGCAATCAAAACTTGTGGGATACGGCGAAGGTTTGTATCGGTACATGAAGACTAAAGATGGTAACTCACACAATGGTAGAAATAAAGAGGATCACGATAATGAGATAATATCCTCAAAGAGCAGTACCCCCAACATGATTTGCTTCATACAATCGTAGTTGTTGATGCATTACATACAATACCAAATAAGACTATGTAATACAATTTTGAATTTCTATAGGTCGTTCGTAACGGTCTTTAGATGGCTCAACTGTTTCATATGTATTTTGTATATTTTGTAATGTAATGTAATTATGTACATATTTTATTTTGTTTAATTAGATCCCATAAAAAGATTTTGTAATAAATAAAATAATCAAAAGACCAAAATAGTTAATTAAAGAAAAATGCTAACTTCCTGTGCAATCATTATCATCATGCCAGTTTTCTAATGTTTCTACTGCTAGGACACTGGCCTACTTTCTAGCGAGACTGTTTGTCTTAATCCACCATGTGGACCCATTGCGGATTGGTGGATGGCACAATATGTCTTTCGAATTTTTTGTTCTTGGACATGCCGGTTTCCTCACCACATGATTTACTTCCCCGTAATATGTCTAAAAGTAACGACATTGCTCGCATATTATTTTCGAATTGAAAAATCCATTGGTGCACGACCAGGTTTGAACCCACGACCTTAGGATCGAAAGGCGGGGTTACTATCACTAGACCACCAGTGCTCTACAGTGCTTGCTGCAAAAGTATTTATTTTAATTATTTATTTGACTTCTCATCCCAAAATGAATTAAAAACTACCTACAACTGAAGGAAACAGCCAAAAACGGTTAAAATCAGTAGAGGTTCGAGCAAATTTTAGTGAATTCCTAAACCACGGGGAAAAACTTTAGGTAAAGTAAAAATCTAATCTAATTTTAGTAGCACTTTTTAAACTCTTTTTTGATCTTTATACAGTAAAGTACATTCAGTCAAAAGAAAGCATTGCCTATAACTCACTAAAACATACCGAATCCGTCTTGTAATAATACAAGCAGTTATCCCTCTTCAACACGAACCACCTTCTGGTCCAGCGCAGTGGATGGTGAGGCTTCAACGGTGCTGCTCGCCACAAATATCCTGAATATAGCGCTGCAGGACCACCTTCGTGTGCTAAAGATGCCACCACTTCGCAAGTTCTGGCAACCTGGAGATAACATTAAATACATAAAACCTCATCGATGGATGAATACTATTTTAGCTGTCTTTATGGAAGAGACCACATAAATCTCTTCCTTATTCAGAGACAATCCATCCCTGCTGAACACAGGACGACTAAAATAGGACATGATAATATAGTCTCTTGTTCAATATGATGATAATGATGATCTGAATATCGTTGAGTTACAGCTTGACTGACATAAAACACACAACATAAAACAATCAGTTTTAGAGAGTGTGTTCCTATTGTTTAGGTTAGGAGTGCACTAAGAAAAGAATTCCCGAAATCCAAATGCAAAGGAACACATCTTAGAGAACGTCACGCGTTTAAACATCAGCATCACTTTGATGTGATGACTTTTGTGGTATGGTGAGAGAGTGCCATATTGACGTAAAAATACTAGGTTGATTTCCACTACAAACTAAGTGTTTCAAGTGCAATTCGCAAATGTATGATCTTGGTCTAGGTGTTTGTTGTACAAATTTGTCGTTGTATTTAATACAGGTGACACAGGAAATCTTAGTGTGTTGCATAAATATTTGTAAATTCAAAATTTTAAAAGATACAAACAGGTACTTGCCTACATCGTAGGAATCTTTGACCTACTTATTAAACACAGAACGACAAGTCTATTTGAAAGTTCAATATGCTCAATTCAAAAACGTTAATCAAAAAAAAAAAATTGAGTAGGCAGTTTTGATCTCAACTGTAAATGGTGAGGAGTATTTATAAAAATATTGAAAACTTACATCTAGTTCCAATATTTGCGATCCCGAATGAGCAATCTTCACAACTTCTGAATGTGTTTTGTCTAACACATTGATACCTGTAAATTTGAAGTGATTTTATTTTGAATCCACAACAGCATTAATGGTATTGCCGTTGACAATGACATCTTCAGTTGTCTTACTTTTATAGTACAATATAAAGTCAATTTAACGACAATCGTTATTGTTTTTTATATAACAAGTATGTAAATCACTTTCTAGATAATTTGATTTAACAAAATATGCTAATTACAATAAAGTCTAAAAAAAATATTTTTATTATGGCTATCTATATATTTTAAATCTGTCTATTTTTGTCTATCTGTTTGTTAGTGTGCTTGCTATAAACCTCGTCTCTAGCTGAATATTTTTCTAGCTATAATTTAACTGACTTACCATTTACGGCTAATACAATATCGCCTACTTCAAGCCCAGACGTTTCGGCCGGAGTATCGGGTTCGATCGCTGAAACCACCACCGGTTTGCTACCGTGAATCCGGAATCCAAATTCTTCATTACCACGCCTTACCACGACTGTCTTGTCACTTTCTGCAAGCAGTTTAGGTAATGATTGTTTAAAAACTTTGTTTCAGTACAAAAATACTTTTCTTGATATCATCAGTTGCGGTTTGCTACAGAGGCTTCAATATTTCTTATCTAAATAATACAATAATGTTGGCCTAGAGACGGCAATAAACTCTCAAAAATTTCGACCCTGACACCATTAGATTTTGAAACCTATATCCGTAATAGTGTTTGCTCCAATAAAGACTTTCTTCATTTGGCCAACTTCCAAATTTTTAGGCTGCAAAGATTCATTCATAAATTGCTGAAATTGTTATTGATTGTAATAACTTAGGTGAATTCTGTTTTTAGTTACATAAAATTTGATAAAAAAACTTACATGGTACACTTACTTTAAGGCAGGTCAAATATCGATGCAACGCCAAAGCCTTTGAAGTTTGATTATTAAATTTTTGAGTCATAAAAACTTGATCGCATTTATAACCAAGGTCATGAAATAAAAGCATGGTCTGATGCGTGGCAAAGCAACACTACATTTTTAGTTTTTTTCCCAGTTTATGATTTATAAAATAGACTGTAAGTGTAGTGTTGCGGGTTTAGTTGTTTAATCACTAAATTATTAATGTTTAGCTTAATGTTTTGTCGTTGTTGCATATTTTTATTATAAGCAAGTCTAGTTGGAAACCTTTCAACATTACCACAAGGTTCTAAAGCCACAAGTTTGTTAACTTCACATTGCCGGCACCATAGCACCAGCATTAATTTGAATATCTCTTCTAGTTTCTCTCTCATACTCCCCTTCGGATTCATCAAGACTTCTCTGACTAAAAACATCAAGAGTAAATTATCAAGAGAATTTCATATGGCAAACATTTTCATTAAAAAGCTTATCAACATTTTATTATTCACTTACACGAGCGCCCCATATTTAATTTTGCAAGAGACTTGGCTAACATTCACACGTTCTTGAACTTCACGTAATTTGTAACACAAAATTCCTTTGAATGTTGAACTTGCGTCATCAAAACTCATCAATTACTACTAAACGCTCGCAATTGATGGTAAAATCAATACACTCGAAGAACTTTCCGAACTGTCTCGAGTAAAAATACCTCTAGCCGCAGTAGCGTTTCATCAACAACTGAACTCTGACGTTGAAACTCTGCTGTGACGGTAAATATAGATCATACAACTCACGTCTTTTTAATTCAGTTACATAGAGTTTTTTTTCAAAACCACAGTTGTAAGGTTCGTCACACGTAAATTTTATTACACTTTCAAGATCATACCGTACCTAAACGAATATTATTTTTAGGCCCACCATTTTAGTAGTTTAGCATTGTAATATATGATGCAAGTTAAATGGTTTCCACGACTTAATGAAATGCTCTTATTTTAAAGAAACTTTTCAAGGTTATCCAATTTCAGATATTCAAGCTTTTACATGACTCATTGAAACCGTTACATCAGCGGAAGAAAAAAAAATCATGCCAGTGGATAAGCGAAAGAATTCAGAGGACACTTCTTAAATGATAGGTGATGCTATATAAATAGAAAGAGTACTTAAAATAGTCCACACGTCACAAGTGAACTAGTTAGTATCGTTTGGTGACGTAATCAACCAGCCAAAAGGTGAATTGGTGATGAGTGTGATAACATTTAGAGTTAAAATAATTTTGTAGCAAAAACCTCTCGGTGAGGAACACAAAGTATAAAATTTAGGAAATAATTTAGACGCGAAGAGTAGAAACTATCGTTCTAGGAGTTGATATTTTTCCCATTGCTATTTTTAGTAGCAAAGGTCTACAAAAACTTACAGTCTTTTCCATGTTTTTTAAATTTATTTTGATACTAAAGTCATATAGTACGACTAAGATTATTTTATTACTTAGACAGTTTATTTGGCTAAAAATAAACATCTTGAGAACAGAGTTTTTGTTGTATTTTGAAAAAAAAAAACAAGTTTTAAACCAGCTCCGCTAGGCATGGGATATTTTTAACTGGCATAAAATCTTCGCAAACAAACTTTTTATGATAAAAATATTATAGAAAATTGCAATATAATTATCCACCAAATTTGATGTAACTAATCGGTTAGTCACTGTCGTCGTTTTCGTGACGCAAAACTCGTTGTGCACAAATCGCAATGAGCCGTATGAAAAGTTTTTAATCGAAGTACTTTTAAGTTACTAACGTTATCTATTGATATATAAGGTCATTCATTATCAACCTGACAAACTTAAGGGGTAGGTTCCCCACATAAAAAAAAAAATACTTGTACTTTTTTTTTTTTTTTCTAAACGTTTTTTTTTTTATAAAACAAAAAAAAAAAATTACGTAATTCTGCTTTATAATTAGTTATCCTTGTTAGAAATCGAAAAGGCAGCGCTCGGCACGTGTTAGTGACCCGCGCGTCAATGAACTGCGGGTCACTAACCCGCGCGTCCTTGACCTGCGAGTGTCCTTGACCCGCTACCGGGCGCGCACACTCGAATATTTCATTATTACGTCGCTTTACTCGATTCCCAACAATGATAAATAATAATTGAGCGGAAAAACGTAATCGATTTTTTTTTGTTTACTTGTGATTTTTAAGACAAAACATACATAAAAAAAAAAAAAAAAAATAGGTACAAATATTTTTTTTTTTAGGAGTGGAACCTATCCCTTAAGTTTGTCAGGTTGATAATGAATGACCCTGTATATATATATATTATATATGTTTTATTAAAAAAAATCTTTGTAACCTTCTGCACAAAAGCTGACCTCACCTGAATTAATAATTCACAAATATTGGCGGACATTTTTACACAGCGTTATCTAGCTCGGAACTAAGCAAAGCTTGTGCTAACTTAGAACTAGATAACTGATAGAAAACACATAATATCCTTTATTTTGTAAATTTCATACTTTACCAATATAGGAACACCCAGACTCGGAATAAATTTTTGCAGATCATGCTAACATTTGTTCCGCAGCGGGGATCGAACCCCCAACCTCTCACTTCTAAACCAGACACTCAACAACCGCGCCACCGAGATCGTCATCAAATGTACGGCGGTCGATGGTATGAAGCAGGACAGAGGCCTGCCATTATTATAAATACTCTGCAAGTCTGCTCTGTATTGGAAAACATTATTGCAATAATATTATTTGCAAAGTGGTTACATTAAATTAGTTCCAGGGCTTTTCATTCTGTCAAAAAATCAAGAACCGGATTTGTTTTACTAAAACTGCTAGTGGCAGGGCTCTTCTGCAAGAGTTTGACTTTGATGGGTGTCAGATATTCTGCACCTCCAAAGGCACTGCAGCAAGTGAAATTACTGGGCGAAAAGACATAATTACGTCTCGGAGTATCTAATGAGCACAGTGTCACGCAGAACTTTAAACGTCAAATTTTTGGGTGATACTTACTCCAGCTGTTGTCATGGTCAGGCTTATCATCAGGCAAACGACTTGACTGACTCGTCATTTCCTTAAATAAAAAGAAGTTTTAAAGAACTCACCAAAGCTGTTATCAGCTTGCCGTCGGTTAAGCTCGATGCAGGCTCGCCGATGGACAAGTCTGTGTGTCAGTGCCACATATCGCTTGTTGAACTCCGTTTCAGAGTCTGTCGGGTCGTCTTTGTTGGTACTGCTGGTGTGTTCTAGTACATCTGTAGAAAAATAGAATTATAAATGGCACATGCCCAATAGCCATAACTATACATAGTCCTGAAGTCTTGACTTGACATTAGAAATCTCTGTGTCTGAACGTCAGAAACTACGAGTACTAATGCTACTATGTATTTTATTTATTTTTAATATATTATAAATTTTTTATCATTTCAGCTATGATTTTTTATACCAATTTAAGGTTTATAATTTCCTAGTCTAGATAATTCAATATTCAAAAGCCTAATATTTTAAAATATTTCACAGGGTTCACAACTAGAACTTGTTTTTTTACTTGTTACTTCCTTCGAAATAAGTATGGCTAGTTTAATAGAATCAGTGTTTGGGGAAGACCGAAGGTTAACTATTTACAATACCTGGAGGAAATCGTGCCCAGTGTTCATCGTTAGCAGAGAGCAGGATCCAGTTCCCGCACCACCATGGAGCTGCGTAAATTCCCTTTTCTTCCCGAGGTCGTTCTCCGTCCGAGCTTCCTGAATAGTCTTCTTGCTCTGTGAATGTTCATTGATTATAATAATCTCATTAATTTTAAGCTGTCGTGATGTAGCTGGCAAGTTCCTCACCACAGATCATAGATAGTCAAGTTTCCATACGTGTAAAAATATTGCAGTAATTTTTGTTGTTGTGTGAATAAACTTTGGAACGAGCTCCTTATTGATTTATAGGAGCAATCCAAGCACCACTTTGCTATGCCACGTGTTTATTATCAAAATATTAAACATTGCTGTGAAACTTATAACACGCGTTTTTTTGCTTTGGTGGTTAGTAAACGATAAAAGACTTTTGTTACGCTAAACAAAGTGTTGTAAAACGTAGGATAACGAGGAATTAATTTCTTACCATCAGGATCTACACTGGAGCCAGCTAGCTTATCCAAGCTGTTGCCAGCAGATTTCGCTATACGTATGTCCTGAGGTTTTTCGGTTGCTGCGTATTCTTCTTTGCCTCTTTCTTCGGACTGAAAGTTTTATTTTCATAATATAGTTTTTGCCCAGCAGTGAGATAGTATTGACTAATTCAAAGTTCCGTGCTTCGAAGTGACGGTTATAACAGTTAGAGAATTTTGGACGGTTTTTAAACCAAGTGTTGGCAGTAAACTCATACGAACTTCTCTCTTAGTAAAAAAATATTTATTTTGGTGCAAAAAAATTTAACTCTAAAATGGCATTCAGTAGTAATGGCGTACTTTGTCAATTTTATTTAGCAGTCGTCGCCATGCGTAGAAGTATGTACTCTGACGAAATATGTTTTTCTTGGCTAAGCCTTAAGAGGTTTAGCCAAGAAAATAGCTAAGCCTAAAGAGGTTTAGTCAAGAAAATCTTTTTGTTCTTACATACCTTGGCTCGAACGTCAGAGCGATGCCTATAATGCCTCGATTTGTCTTCAGATCGGTATCGTTTATCCAGCTTTTTATAGAGTCTTACACCATTTGCAGACTTTTTATTCGACGATGAGCAAGGGGAATCTGCAAAGCCTGCAGGAGCGGGTACTATGTCCGGGGTTGGACAGTCTGCGTATGACTCCTAAAATAAATAAACAAATCAAATCAAATCATTCCACTGTTCATGTTGTAGATTTGTCTAGTGGTAAAGTAGTGTTGTTAAAATTCTATAAATTTTAGGACTCGACTCTAATCACAAAACTCAACTCATAAAGTGACTCTACTGCTTGATCTCGAGTCGAGTTTTCAAAGTAACCCTTGTGATATTAAATAAAACAATTTTGATCTCTGAAAAGCTCTAGTACTCATAGTACTCACATCAGTATGAGATGTTCTCGACGCCACGCTGTCATGCTCATGAGCTGCTGCTGTGACAATATGCACCTCTTTGCCGCAATGCAGACAATGCGCCTTCGCTTCACATTCTATGCTGTGCAAGCTATGCTCGGTCTGCTCAGAGTAGAATACAGAATCGGATCCAGGGGATACAGAACGAAGCGATTCCGCTGATTGTGTTTTAGCAAATTTACCGTCTGAAAGTTACAGTATTTTCTATAGCATCTGTCTTTGCTTTGGGCTAAATTGACAAATTCAGTTAGTTGATTTAAATATAAGCACAATATTAATTTTATATACCTTTATCTGGTTTCTTTTGATGCCTTGGTGAATTGGTTGGACTTCGAACATATCGCAAAGGCGTCAACCTTGATCCAGCGCTAGTTAGAGTTCTAGTCGTTTCAATGTCTTCTGCTTCTAAAGAACCAATGCATGGTAAGGTTGGAATTGATTGCTTTCGTCGAGGCAAACTGCCTGGCAGTGATATGCTTTCGTTTGAGCCGCTTTTTCTTCTTGGCCTACAAAAAGAAATAAAAATAAAACAATATCCATTCCAAAGATTTATAAGCTAGTAGTGCTAAGATCCTTACCTATATCCTGAATGATTATTAGTTGTAGGAGATTTAACGTTACTTGAATTAGCACCGGTTTTTCTTCGTGGACTATCACGCAATCTTCTATGTTTCCTTGGAGATATATTTCCGTTGCTTGCACCTTCTTTCCTATATTGTTCGCTAGAATCATCAGACGTTGGTATATTCAGATGAAGCTTTACATTTGACCCCATAACTTCTCTTCTATCATAGTGTTGGGGTCTATAGCTGTGGTTTCCATCTATAGTTTTACTCTGCGTTGGGCTTTTGGCTTTCATTTTGGTTCTTTTAACGTACCGTTCTCTTTCTTGTGGCCTTTTTGTATCTGCATCTTTCTCTTTGGATTGTTTTTCTTTTAAAGATTTTTCAATATCATTGGCTTCTCTCGGAGAAGATTGAACACTTTTAGTTTTTTCTGCGAAGTGGGTTTTCTTTTTTCTGGGTGCTTCAGTTGACTTTTCTTCTGGGGACTTCATACTTGAAGGTTTAAAAATACTCCGTTCAGACTTTTGACTGACGCTGTCGGGGTCTTTTAGTTTTTTGCTTCCGAAGTCATCTTGTGATGTTGAGACAGAGTCATCGTATGATTTTGAAAACTCTAAAGTAAATGCTTTTTTCTTTCGTCTCTTTTCTTCACTTAGCCATGTTTTAGGTCGAGTTGTTGATCTGTACTTCTGAGAATGTTTGTATGCTAAAAATAAACAACATTTTCATAAATACATTTTCTCAACGTAAACAATTTACAACGTTCTAAAAACGTTTTCAATATCTTACTCAAACCTCCATCGTCGTCGTCTTCAACAGGACTTTCATAATATCCCGAGGATGAGTAGTGTGCACTTCGTTCGTCATCAGATAGTGAACCCTGAAAAAAATTGTTTCAGAAGTCAATTTCCAACCCACTTTTAATTAAAGTTATACTACGCTTATAGTTTCTTACAATCATTTTTGGTACAAGCTGCTCCATTTCTTTAACAGGGCTTTCAGACTTTTCTTCTTTAGACTCGGTCTTTTCAAGCATGTTTTCTGGTTTTGCTGTTGGCGTTTTATCATCGAGGTCTTCTGTGACATTAGGATTAGAACCACCTAAACTGTAACTTCCACTAGAACTGCTTTTTCCACTCATGGTTCCTCTCATGGTCTAAAAAAGATATACATTTTGAAAAATACTTTCAAATTACTGGCAACGAAAAGAAAAAACAGAATCACTTACTTTCGTGTGTTTAGGTATTTTTTCTTTAGGTTTAATTTCAGTCTTATCTCTCCTTGTGTGTTCATGATGAGGAGTAATTTCAGCTTTTACTTCTATTTTCTCAACACTTATTGCTTTGTGTGGTAGCCTATCAGGTAGTGGCAAAGGTGGTGATGATAGATCAGGAACTATGAAATCATCATTGATTTCTAGTGGTGGCGAAAAACTTGGTACTATGAGATCTTCTGCTATATTTTCAGTTCGCGTAGATGAATACAGACTGGAAGCACTTTCAAACGATGAACCATCTTGAGCTCTATTGCCTTCTGGATCTAAATAAAAGTATTTACAATATTAGTTATATTAAAACCATAAAGTCTAATTTTAGTTCTGTACTTAGTTAAAGATTGGTGTTCCTAGGAAAAACTTTCTAAAAGTTCCTTAGCCAAAATATTATCAATATTATACTGAAAATTTATTTAAATATAGAATCACTAATAGTATTGAACTTTTAATAGGTAAGAAGATAATACATAATGTACTTACTTTGGTTTTGATTTTTACCACTTTTCTTAGAACTATCGGAATTGGCAGTAACATAATCTTCAGTGGTCGTTGTACTTTCTGATACGTCAGTTGTATTGAGTTTTCCTGAATCAGCTCTGGCTAAACAAGTTTCACTGCTAACTGCTTTAGCCAAAGGTGGTTCAATTGGCGATTCTACTATTTGACTTGGAATCGTTCCATTTGGTTCTTTTGGTATAGCTTTCTTTTGTAATTCCCTTCTCCGTGAAGGACTAAGGGCTCTTTCTCGTTTCTTGTTAATAAAACTTGGCGTTCTTTTGAATGGGACGTCAGCTAAATCTATGCTGGGATGTGTGATTGCTATGGCTGGCGTATGGTTTAGCTTTGGTGGGCCTATTGGCGATATAGATTTTGATATGGTTGGCTGTTTGGTGATCGGAGGGAGCACCACACTTGGAACTACTGCTGGTGGTGACAAAGATGCTCTCTGTGCGGAGCTTGAGCTTGATGTATCTAATTTATTTCTTGGTGAAGTTGGGGATTGACTCTGAAAACAATTTAAAAATAAATTAGAATTTGCAATCTTAAATATTAAACCTTACTACTTAAAGAGTTAACACACTTGTGAGGCATCAAATTCTTCATCCAAAGCATCTGTGTCTAATGAGGATCGCTGCTGATGTTGCAATAATAAAAGTTGTTTTCTTCTTGATGTTGGGGTTAAAAGTGCAAGGGCCCCAGGAGACGCAGCTAATGAGCTCAAATCCGAGGAACTTACGACTGTTCCGTTTTCTGTCCCAGAATCAACTTGTAAAACTGTTGTTTGTGATTCGTTCCACATGCTATCCGAATGATCTCTGCAACGAAAGCTTAAGATGAATTTAAGGCATCTGATTAGAAGTGGTGATCAAATATGAGAAAATGGTACTAACCTCTGATCTACCGTTAATGATTCATTTGAAGCACAAGGGGAAGTTTTTTCTAAAGGCGCAAGAATAGTAGTGACACTATTCAAAATAACATGTCGTTTGATTTTTTGGTCCACGTCAACTTCCACTTTTTCTGGAGATCCTGGGCTGGATTGTGCCGTGCTGAAAACAAAAACAAAACCTATGCAGTTAATAGCAGACACGAGTAGTTATTAACACCGAATTACAAACATTTATCATGCACATTCAGACAACACAAACAACCAACAATACGATGATTAAACGTTTTAGGGGAAATTTATTTTCAGATAAATGTGAAATATCGTGGATAAAAAATAGAAAATAGAGTCATTCTTTGCATGTTTAAATCCGCTTTAAGTTACATAAAAATAAATGTTCAAGTAACATGATGGAAATAAAGAACTTTTGTTAAAAAGGTCTGCTAAGCTTGATCGTGGTAATTCAGATTTATATAGAAGTGTCACCTTCTGGTTATAAATTGTTCAGTCTATATCTAAATGAAGCCTTCTTCTTAAGAAAGCCAGTGGATGATTCGTACCTGGTCTCAGGAATTTTGACATCCTTGGTATTCAAAATTTCTGGTTTTTCTTCAAAACTTACGCTTCGATTTCTAAATGTTTCATGCTTGTAACTAATATACTTTTCGTGAAAGTCTCCATATGGTGGATTTCCATCTGAAGAACTATGGAAAAAAATAAATGACTAATGCAATGGTGGCAAGCATTTCACTGAGAAAGTAATAGATTTTGCGGAAGAATAGTCAATGTATCGATGTAGCGCAGCAAACGTGTCTACAAAAATATTGATAGTGTCGTGTTGGTATTTTACCATGAATGTGAGTATGGTTTTGTGCAGTGATTAATAATATTTTAATTTCATTAAAAATAAAGTGTTTTTACCTAAAGGAGCCATCTGGTTCAAATCCAAAAATACCTTCATCTTTGATAGGGGTTTGGCTGTAGTTCTGAGCGGTATACTGTGAGTACATAGCTTCTTTATCCTTATCTTTTCTAGTCATATTTTCTTGACTTGTTGAAATAACCAATGGTACATCGTTAATACCATCTCCATTATTTAACTCAGATTTCCTTCTAAAATAATCAACGTGTTATTTTATTAATATATCTAATAAACTTATAAATAAAACTAGTTCAATAGTTTAATTTTATACTAACACATCTAGCAAAATTTCGCCTTCAGAAAGCGTTTTCTGCAGTACCCTTTTGTTTTTTTTGCGAAGTGTTGTGAATGGAATAGCTTCATCGTCTGGTCTTGGTTCAAAATCTATGATGATTTCTCTTTCATTCTTTTCACTATCATCAGTAGTCGTTGCAGATGTTTCAGTCGAAGGCTCAGATTGAAAAGTTGAGGTTTTTGATAGTGGGTGCGAAGAATTAATCGTTTTTTGAGAAGCGTCACTCGTGCTCTTTGATAAAATAGATCGAAGGCATTTGTCGCCTTTGGCTTGCTTAGCAATTTCCTGCTGCAAGTACTCTAGATTTTTTCTATTCAACGCCATAGATTTTTCTATAGTTTCTATATCATCATCTATCGTATCGTCTCTGTCACTTTCATGGATAAACTGAAAGTTTTGCTGAAAGTATTCTTGAGCTTGTCGTTGTAAAGCACTCAGTTCTGAGTCATCTACCTTCGATGACGCGACTGATTTAACAGAACATGATGTGACATCATCGGAGTCTCCTCTAGTTAGTGGTGAAGCAGGTAACATTGTAGAAATAGGTGAACGTGGTGATCTAGGAGGTTCTTCGGATTGAGTTCGATGTAGCTTATCGTGGTCAGTTCCAATGAAACTGTATAAAAAACAAATTTATAAATTTAGCTTATATTATAATCATCTAACTTGTGAACAGCGTCAACAAAAATATAACAAGCCTACCTTTCAATACTAGGGATATCGTTTGGACTATCATGACCAGCTAATCGATCGTTTGCAACTTCAGAGAATGACTTAGTTAGTCTTCTAGGTCCTACGGGAAAACCATTAGTTTGCACTCCTTGTTCTGCTACAGCTTTAACCTAAAACCAATTTTGAAATTATTGTCTATAATTTATTCTTTGTTTTATTTAATTGAACTTATCCATATGAGTAAAAATAATAGAGTTTCTAATATGATTTAACGTACCCTTTTTATAGTTCGTGGACTTAAAGATAAATAGTTTGGTGGCAGGGGTTTTCTTCCTAAGCATACTTCTGTTTGTGTTGCCTGTGTTCTCATGACTCCTTTTTTTATTGAATCTGAAATAATATTTTATAATTAAATATTAGTGCTCCAAATCTGAGAAAAATACTTTTTCATAATTAGTTTGATATTTGTTGTACTATAATATATATACATATATACTGTAGATTTAGTAATTTATTCCTACAGAGTTTTGCGCCTTTTAATTCTAGTGCTTACTGTTATACCGTGGACGCATTAGACAAACAGTATAATAGTCGATCGGACATTCGACGCACTGTGCAGAGTAAGCTTTAATTTGTTTGAGGCATACAATTCAGAGTCAGCCAACTATAAGTTTTGATGCATAGTGTGCTACATCCTTAGAAATAACATTTCACGTCAACGAAATACTTTAGCGAAAAGAATAAAAATTTGCTTACCTAATACAACAACTTTAGGCTGCTCAGCCTGCGTCGGCCTTGGCATAGCAGAAGACATAGTAACAGGGTGTTGCATTGGCGCCACTTGCGGCTGGTAATGGATAGGTGCTGACGGAGCACCCTGTGGAATGAACTGGGGGTATGGTGGGAACGGCTGGTACATTATCGGCAGTGTTGAGTATGGTTTTAGTTCGGGCTGAAATGTTAAAATTACATACTAAATTAGCCTAGGAGCCGTAGAGTCTGCTTAATTGAAAAACATAACCAGAGAAGAATATTAAATTGATTATGTTAACTATGTCTCCCGAACCAATCTATCCAAGGTACGCTTGAACTGCTCTGTTTTTAAATGTTCAGTATTTTTTAAAATTTTCAGTAGAGAGTCAGAACGAGTCTTTTTAAATTTTCAGTATTTTTTTTATTTAATAAATCTACTTCCTAGTACTTCCTGTGTGCAGGAGCACATTTAGGTGGCAGGAGATGGATTGAAAGTTATGTTGACGATAAAGCAACACATACAAAAAATTAAGGTAACATAAAGTTATCAGAAAACGTTTAGGCCAGCGTCAGACTGAACCCACATACGCAACATACCTTCACCACACGTCCGTCGATCAGTCTCTCGCAGTCTCTTCTGTAACGGCTGCCACTGACGGCAGCAGGCATGACTGAGTCGTCGAAAGTTGTCAAAGTGTGAGAGCGAGCAAACGATACATGCTTTGTTCTGGAAACAGAAAATAACACAGTTTAACTCAACTCTGACATGAGGCTTTCACTAGTATTGTGATCGTGATTTCTGAACCCTCATCAACATCATCATATAATATCAGCCAATAGCCGCTTGGGACTCATTGGGAGATCGCTCTTTTTCCAGCAGTTAACGTTTTTTTTCAGATAATAATAATAAAATTATGTTGCAAAGATGGGCTTACTCTTTAAACTCTAGCGCAGACAGCCAATTCAATTTCTTGACCAATTTAAAAAAACCTTGAAGGTCATGTTAAAAATGTTTTCGAGAGCTAAAACCTATACCTAATATAATTCATAGACCTAAACAGCATATTTAGTTCAAGGCGCATCTTATAAATTATTTGTTTTAAGTGCTAAATTAACTATAATATTTTTTGCAAAAGAATCAGTAATAGATAATTCAAGTCTAATAATGAACCACGTTCGTTTGAACTCATGCTACGTAACTCCATATTTTTTTAAAAACAAGCTTTACAATCAATGTTCTGAAACTTAACACTATTCTACCAAGCCCGCATAGCTGTTACTGACATTGTCAAATCGCTAGTAGGTACGTTAGCAGTTGAAATAACAAAAACTTGGATGACTTGCGCCAAAAAGCAAGCATAAGTGCTTGTGCGATTACATCCAAGATAAACAACCCCCGAGAAAACCTTAATGTGCATAACATTTTAAAGTCGTAAAGCAGCAATTCAGGTACACAAAAAGGCTCTACATCTATTTACCTGTGTGGTGGTATCGTGAGGGGGGGTGGCGGGGGCGGTGGCGGTATGGGTGTGTGAGCAGGACAGCTGGAACACATAAAACTGGCTTAAGTACTAGATGGTTTTGACCTTTGTGATATATGGGACCTACGAAATTTTCTATCTGAAATTTCTTTCACATTTTCACGTCAGTAAAATAGAGATTTTGTGTGCCGCTGGCTAGTTATTTATTTGTACATATATGTTTTATTGGCAAGAAACAGAAACCATTTCTACTACTCTAACTCTACAGAGCTTTCAATTTGTAGTTCACGAGTATACATTAACGTTGCAGCCTTAGCATTTTTTCCAATAGTAAAAAGCACTGCGTCTGAATGAGACGATATCATTTCAATATAAGACGGACGAATTATAAGCAAAAACCCTGTGGGCCTTTTTCTCTTTTATTGCCATCTAAACTTATGAAAAACAATATATAAAAATGCTCTAGACTTTAATAGAATAAAATAATAATATAATAAATATTTTCATTTTCTAAACAAAAGCAAATCGCAACATCAATTATATTGAGATTCATTAGCCGGGTAGTAGAATTATAGTGCAATCTCTGGACCACTAATTACTACTGTAAAGCCTCATAGTAGCGGTGATCGTATAGAGTCTTTATTATATTGGTGACGCGGTCAATTCAGTACCTTAATGCGTTAGGCGTTAGGATGACAATCACATTCACCTGCTATACTACCATTTTATGATGGGCTTCTAAATGACCCCTCATCACGTACCCAGATGTCATGGTGAATACACACACAAGGACACAAAGACATGGTTCAGTGTTGCCACTTTCGACGTTTATCACGTATCTCCGTAACGACTTTACCGATTGTGATGAAATTAAATTTACACATAGGCTACTATTTACCCGTAAAAAAAAATACTGTTCTTGAGGGCAAAGATTTCTACTTGAGGGATAGCATAAACTGCTAAAACGCGGGTGAAGCCGCGCGGGTCAGCTCGTGAATAATATCGGATGCATCTTAACTAATTTCTGGCGAAGGGTATAGGTACGCAGGTCTTCCTAGTTTGGGCACAGGTTTAAGTACCTATGTTCATCCAACAAAGTATTGCAATACAACATGAAACGACATGATATTGTATACTTTTCGCACATGTAAACAAATAAAAAAATATCTTATCTGGAAAAATCTTAGTAATACATGCAAGAGTTTTTTGTGACAAAGTTAGTTTGGTAAAGTACTATCACTAATTATAGTGGTTGTAAAAAAAAAGTTATTAACTATTTTTGCCGCCAAACTGAATGCTACTCGTAGTGCTCGATAATGAGGGAAGAGGATTCTATACAGAGCCAGCTGACTCGCAACACTGAGTACCAAAGTCAGTACTTACCAAAAAAAGTGAGCGAGAGAGTTAGTCAGCTAATGGTTTTTGTAAGAAATTTCGTGTAACAAGTACCTAAGGGTAAACACTAATCTGCGGACGTGCGCTCGCGTATGTTTCTTGTTAGATGTTTTTGTCTGACAAGATATTAGAGCACGTTTGGAACATTTCTATTAGGTAAGACGGCCGACAAGACATTCCAAAATTCCTTACAAATTGACAGCTGGACGATAAGTTTACATTTACGATTGTCAAACGAGTTTTGGTGCTAAGCACTCAGTACAACAAGCGCGTTTTAGATTTCAGTTTTTCTTGCACGGCAGTGCGATCAATTTTGTCGTATTTTACAGCTAGTACATAGCGTAACACTCGCATTGTTGTGTCCTGTTTTAAAAACTGTAAGTAAAAGCAAAGTACCTTATATATTTATGGCAAAGCGTGTTGGTGTTGTATTTGTTATTCAAAGACAGACTTTTGATCAGACAAACGAAGAAAAGGCTTGAAAGAAGTAACGCTTCACATAAAGCTTTGAATCGTTTGACATGTAAATAAAAATGCTAATATTGCTTGAGATTTTAAAAACAATCGCGCTTTTGCAATAGTACAAGTTCGTTTTTGTTTGGAAAAATATCTTTTATATATGTTTGCTCAGTAGTTGAATAAAATAATTATAAAGTTCGATAAATATTATATTTTTACTTATTAATAATGTAAAATACAAGTAAAACTTAGATAACTACGGTTTGTTCTGAGTATAGAGATTAGGATAGGTTGGATCGAATCCGACCTTAAAGATTTTGGTAGTTTCTTTTTGTAGCAGCGGAAATTCTGGGCATGGAATTTCCGCGCCATTGTAACTAAAAAGTATACGCCATTATTATCCTTTTATTATTCATTATAATTATATTTGTATAAATTGGCTATTTAGCTGCTCACTAAAGTACAACCTTTCTTGTCATTCTCATGTCAATGAATAAAGATGACAACTGATTTTAACGCCATGTTAGAGGGTCAAAGTATAACTATGAATAAGGTCCTTTATCTTAAAAACAAACTCTTTGTTAGAATACGAAGGTTATATTTACGCACAAAGGGCTATCACAGTCCTCAATGGGATTGTTGGCAGAGAAGGGTTGTTTACAAAGAGTTGTGAAGAGCAAATTATATTATGTAGACTGAATTATTTAATTATGCACTCGTATTTTGATATTTGTTTTTCGTTCGGCTTAGTGCTATGCCCTTATTTATAAAAAAAACTGTAATTTTAGCGGCTTGCTAAGTATTGTCTTTCCTTGTTATACTAATTTTAATGAATAAATACGATGATAAATTTGAATGCACCTACCATTACCTAACTGCTGTGAAAAAAAATACTGATTTTGTATAGGCACGTGATAATAATATTAATGTTTAAAAAAGTTAAGGTTGACGCAGACGAATGGCCTCAGCGCCAGATCGATATCGCCTCGGCTAATAATGTCTTTTTTTTAATCTAAGCAATGTCGGTTATGTTCAGATTCGAATCAAGGTGATGTTGATCTGTGGGTTGATTACATAACTTCAATCAACAAATCAAAATTGATCTCCATTTCAAACTTTCTAATAAGACAATTACCATAGCTCTACTGTCTTATTAGAGAAGGAGATCAATGGAGATTGGTCGCTAACAGAGTTATGTTTTCAACCCGTTGTTGCTGAGACGATCACAAATAACCTTCAAACTGAAAATACTTACGGGATTATAGAGGGTGGTCTGGGTAAGGAGCCTCCTCGGCTAACAGACGCGATTTGGTCCGCATTGTAATTTTGCGGCCAGCCCGCGTTATCTTCTATTACCGATCTGAAATTGAATGCGATCATTTAGAAAGTATTTAGAATGAACATCGAAAGCTCCATTTAGCTTTCTGTATTATTCGATAAAGTAACATCATCATCATCATCATCATCAAGACAACTCGCTTCTCAACCGGGCACTCTCTCACCGTGCCAGGGCGCCCCGCCAAGGTCGTCAAATTAGTTTTTTATATTGTTAGACTAAATCTTTTCAAGCACATCTTTTTAATGTACAGTAATACCTCGATGTCTAAAGTCAGTATACATGCAAATTAATGATTCAAATTCTAAAAGAATGTTGTGCTGCCTTACAATAGGCATTTTTACGGAAAGAAACAATAGAGAGAATTCTTAAAGACGAAGAGTTCTACTCTTAGGATCTGCCCCATCCTTTTATCAGAATGGTCAAAGAAAGTGAGAATTCCCGCGACTAAAAACATTACTACCT
Organism: Colostygia pectinataria; assembly: GCA_951394395.1. Taxonomy (NCBI): domain Eukaryota; kingdom Metazoa; phylum Arthropoda; class Insecta; order Lepidoptera; family Geometridae; genus Colostygia; species Colostygia pectinataria. Next base: position 7,703,726 of record OX596363.1, read on the forward strand.
ACGTTATTTACACACTGTAACCAATTTGTGTAAAACGAGGCATTTTTGCACGAAATTCAAAATTTCCGTAAAACCGAAACCGCGCTTATCGGGGTTGCGGAAACTGTACTGTACTGTACAATACTGTACTGTATTGTAGAATTATTAGAATAGAAAATATTTTACAGAATTAATTACTTTCTAAAAACAACTTTTTCAACTGCACACCTTAATTCAATCTCTGGAATTAAAAAGTCCATTTCTTAGGCCCTTGACAGTAAGTGCTGTATTTTTTACCTAGAGTTTCCCCCTCGAAATCAATTATGCGCGGGAAAAGTTGGATTAACGAAGCTCTCCGTACCACCGTAATGTAAATTTCAATGGTGCTCCGACGTACTTTATTGTCATTTACCGGTGGTCAAAATAAGAGCACCCTGTATTTTATTAAGGATTTTCCAGCGGAAAATTTTCACTTTAAACTCGTTAGGGCATTGAAATTGATCTGCTTTTATAAAATTCGAGGGAGGCTTAATAAATGGAATGGAATTTACCAGAATTTGGTAATAAATAGACCATGGTACGTTCAATTAAAATTTGAGCTGCCTAATACGATTTATTATTATATAAATTTATCTTCTATTGTACGGGCTATTATAAGCAAACCCATACCTTAGACTTTTGTTAGGCTATAGCGGTGGTTCATTAGGGGGCCCTTTAACTTTTTCGAGAGACTCATACGAACTTTTTTATAATTTCATGCCACAAGCGATAGTGAAGTCTCACTTTAAGTAACTCACTGTGGCCACTCCATCTATGTCTTTATCCTTTTGCATCTCGAAACGTAGTTATTAGACTATTTTGTCCAGTTTCACTTGCTGCAGTGCGGTTAAAATCTAAACACAGTAATGATTGCACACTACTGCTTAGAGGCTGAATTTCACTGCGGCAGTACCCACCAAGATGAACTCTTACAACCAGGTAAAAAAAAAGTCTGTTACTATATTGATAACTCACTGTGGCCACTCCATCCGTGTGAAGTCTTCATCCTCTGGCATCCACGTGTACCGTTTGGGGTCAGGTTGACTGCACACCGAGCGCGGCCGTCGGCGGAAGTACGAGCATTCCAAGTCGGCGTCATAGGCGCACAGCTCAGGCGGGGCGGGCGATGGCTGCCCGAACCTGGAAGCAAGCCCATCGCGCGCTAGGAAAACATACACAGTCCTTCTCAAAACTAAGGTTTCCCTTTGGTAAAGTTTTTACTATGTAAAATCCATCATATTATGTTTGGGGGAGCACAATAAAATAACACTTTACCTAAAGTTAAATAATTTAAAAAATTAAAAACATTGTCTACAATTTAAATTATCACTAAAACGTCACATTTTGATGATGATTGATAGATGATTCGAAGGCCTCCGTTATAACTCAAAAATTTATAGGCTTAGTATGTTTAAGCAGATCCTGTACAAATGTTTGCAGATCATGCAATCATGTCTCCCGCTGCGGGAATCGTTACCTCTCACTTCTCAACCACGTATTCACCCACCGCTCCACCTAGGTCGTAATTAGCCTTGACATAATTAAATTAATAATTAATTATATTAGCCAACAGACGTGAAACGTCCACTGATGGATATAGATAGGCCTCATTCAAAAAGTGCCATGAATACCGGTCGATGAACTTTGAAGCGAGCTAATAGAGTTTTAGAATATGGGGCGATGACATTTACTAAAACGACTCAACTGACGCTAAGCCTACTTTTTTATACTACGATAGTTTTCAATGCAATTCAGCTTAGATTTACTCTCAAGTTACATTTCTAGAACATGCATTTGAGGTCGGCTTGCACAAGAACACTAATTACAATTAGTGGTTGTCAAAGCCTACAAATGCGTCAGGTTCCTGTGCAAGCCGCAATTAGTGCTGTTTGAGTTTAGTTCTGAAATACTAAGAACAGAAACTGAACCGTAATTGTAAAAAATAATAATTCGAAGAACGTATGTGTGCAATGTTTAGAGTTTAAACATTCATTATGGACTTGACATTTTATTTTCTCTGATTATTAGGACAAAAATTAAAATGTCATTTAATTTTTATTTTTAACATTTTATTCATTTCTCTTGTGTATAATAACTTTAGAATAATATAGTGTTTATATCTATTTAATTTTAGTTATAATTTAAATTTCAACTACGATTATTATTAATTGTTACTAAATAAATTGAAATGAAAAATGCCAGTTCTCATAAATTGTGAAGAAAACAATTGCAATTCGGGCATTTCAGAAAATTTTAAACTCGAAGAACATTGTCATTTACTAATCCGAAAAAAGGCCGCATGGTAGATTATGACTTAATCACTCTTGCGTGGGAGTAGGATAATGTCTATTTCAGTGAAATAAAAGGAATCATCGCAAAAAAGCTAGGAACCCAGACAAGTTTGTAGCCAGAATCTAGCGTTGTACTACCCAGCAGAGCCACCACGTTAGAATCCGATCATTTATATCTTAAAATAATGTACATTAAACGTACATAGTGTACGTACGTATGTAGGCTGGGGCGTTCAACCTGCATAAAACCGTCAAAATGATCCTTTTGAATTTGCATTTTTGAATTTGAATTTTTCAATAGTAAGAACATTAAAAGACTGATAAATGTGGCCGATTCATAATTATTTTACTAAAGTACCGGACCCGTTAATTAGTTTAGCGACTGAAATAATGTGAAACGGGCATTAGATGTTACCCTCTTCTGACTTTTAAGTCGTGTATAAAGAAGGGAGACTTTCCCACCCCATTTCCAACCCTCAGGAAAATTATTGCTCGTGAGATTAAAAGATGATAAATAATATTATGATAACGGAAATGAACCTTTTTATATATGGGCTGGAACAAATAGCCCTTACATTGTTAGACACAACGCAAATTCAGCAGGAAAATTATTTTCGTAATACTAAGGCGCGTACGTGTACATGCAGCGAGTAACACACAAGCAGGAGAAATGTTTTCACTATCTGCAAATATTTTGTCTGGGTCGGATTGATGTGATATTAAAATAGGATATAATATAATAGAAACCCCGTATAATCGTTATCTTAGAGTAATAGTAATATATACCTACCCACGATCAAAGAATCCTAGTGTGGGGTATGTATGTCTATATATCTAGCTATTGGGTGTATTGCTATGCTATGTTAGTTATAGAAATGAACTTACCTGGGATACCGCTGTATTGGTGCATAATCGGAGTTGAGATTCTCATCGGAGGGCACTCGACGACGGACACACACGGATAGAAATGACGCTCTGCGAACAAGAATAAAATCGTTTTGAAGCCAATAATTCAGAAATCTCATATTGACCAAACACATAAACGCGAAATGTCTGATTCTCAGAATGACCAATACGCATAATGATATTCTTCTTCTTCTTTTATTTATGGCGTCTGTGGCTGAGTTTGCCACAATTTTGCCAATTTCAAGTCGACAAGATTTAGAACTGTACAACGATGGAGGTTTGAGTATGCAAAATGGTCGGTCTACATAATGATATTTAGGTCAAATGGTAATATGCAGAATGACGCATACGTCAATTATTTTAATAGTTGAATAAAAACTGTCATTTCAGCGGCTTTCTAAGTGTTGTCATTCTTGTGTCAATGAACAAAGACGATGATAGATTTTAAAGACAAGTTAACAGAGGAATGAATAAGGTCCTTTATCTTTTTCATTTCTCTTACGACTTTATTGCTTGCATCAAACAGATCTTCCTAAGTTTATACATTGTTTATGGTACTTGATTTACAAATTTTGAGTATAACACTGTTAAAAATTAAAATTAGAATGTGCAGTTTGTGATTTGCATAATTATTGTATTATAATTGCCATAGTTGTAAGAAAATTGCATAAGATATCAGGTCCATTCATTCCCTTTACCCTTAACTCAAACGCGATTACACGGGTAAAGAATAATAAAACGGCCAATTCTTTACTTCACCTGAGGAAACCTAAAAGGGTCCCATTTATCGCAAAATCTACTTAGGCAGGCCACTGTCGGAAATTAGGAGAGCATTTTTTCAAACATCAGCTTGTAAGTTTTTGGTCGTAAAGCCTAATGTGAAAAACAAATTACGCCGCGTAGAACGGTCTCTTTTTTTGGAAACATTTTTTTTTGTATTTTGAGTATTTATTTAGTAGGTACCTTGGGGTACCTTCTCTCTTCTTCTTGGGGTCTTATTATTGTTTTTTTTACCAACTCTAATAAACACTCTCGCTCTAGAGGAAAACAGTGTATACTTAGCTGTAAAGAACATTAGAAGATAACCATCCATTGGACATTCTGCGAATGGAACTTTTTAGGAATTGTGCATTTTACGATTTATTTTTTAAACAAATTTTACATTCTGCTAATTTTTTTTTTTTTTAACTGTATATTCCGTGCTTAGCATTTTTAAAGTCTTTATAACATTATCACAACGATGAAAGCGATGAAATATATCAGTAACAAAACGTACATTATTATTCTTGAAACATTCAAAACCTTAATAGCCAAAGTTCGCTCATATCTTATGCATGGAGGAGACCCTATGAAAATACTCCATTTGGGAATATTTCTCTAAAGAAACGACCGTATGATAAAGCTATTTTGGTAAGGTGGGTGACAGATAGGCGGGGCGAAAGCGCTAAACTAAGGGCTCTTTTTTTATATCTTCGGTAACGGCAAGTAAACGAGTAATAACCATTGTTCCTTAACTTTGTTGATCTGTTAAGAATAGCTTAGCCAGATTTGCCACGAATGTTTTGATGTAAAATAATAGAAATATATGTTTTGTCACGTTCTTTAATTGCCATAAAAATATGACGGGGTAACGGTGGCCCGTTTATTGAGAAACCAAATCTTTTGCTTCTGCAAAGTTTTACTAAAGTTTTATTTTTAGAGACGCGCGGTAAGAAAGTTGTAAAAGCCCAATTTGTTATGAGTTTTCTTCGTCGCGTCGGCAATGTTTTTGATCACCGTACGCCTTATAATAGTAACAAAATATTATAAAGAGCTTTTAGTTTTTGAACATGCCGGTTTCCTTGCAACGTTTTTCTTCACCATTTTAGAGCACAGCTGGCATTGCGCACATTATAAAAATTATCTAAATTTATAAGTAAACAGAGAAACGAAGTTTTGCATGTAAGAAAGCTTTATATGTGACGCATGTGTAGTAATAAAAATAGAAGAAATAACTTTAGTTGTAAAATAGGGCACCCTAACCACGTTCCTAGTTGCCATACCTCCATTTCAATTTAATTACAGAACAGAATTCTAATAAAGACAGGTCTCAAATGAGAGGCTGAAATTCTCGTTTCAGAAGAGTAGTCGTTATTAATGAACGATCGCTCGTTTCTAATTTGCAATTCATGTAGAGGAGGGTGGGGCTGAAAGTGTGATTTTTTTCTAAATTGCCTCAAATAACTATCGAAATGAAATCTAGTATTCTCAATGTTTTTAATTATAATGTCAAATTAGTGTAGTTAAATGAATGTTTAAGCACGAAAATACTTACATACCTGTCGACAAACGAATATTTTAAACCGCATAGTGGTATACCACTCGGGCCGCGTCGTAGCCGCAATTAAATTGGTGGCCATCAATGCGCGAGTGTAAGACGTACAAAAATGCTTAATCGAAATGTAGTTATCACTTTTCGTCTTTGAGTTATGCTCATCGGCACAACTTACCTCCGGCACTTCTTGCCCCACTCTCCCCTACTCTTCATTTTAGTAACGGACAAGGTTGTAACTGTATGTTTCTGACTTCAAATAGAAGGGCAGCTATCCATCGGAGAGTTTGACGAATTTATACTCAAATATGCATGTGTTGTACACCGCGAATTTGTTTGCGCAATATCATAAGCTATCCTTTTGGATCATTTTACTACTCTTAAATGATTTGTTCCTTAACTACGTATGTGCCTTGCCTAATAAAAGCTTACTTTCAACAAATGCAATACTAATCTCTTTCAATCTTTGCACGCATTAATGGGTTTCAGCTAAATGCGCCAATAAAATAATTATTTCTACTTTTATCGTAGTATATAAGTGTATTAAGTGATGGCGTCTAGCAGAAGGCACGTCCTAGACCGTCGTGTTTTCACAAACCTTGTCACCGTAAAATTTTGACGCAGACTTCGTAGCAGCTCGTAGCACTTCGTAGCGCGTTTTGGTCTACGAACTATTTATCACGAGAAATCAAAATGGAAACGCTTGTATTTTTATAAGTCAAGTAGGTGGTACACACAGCCGAGAATTTAAATACAAATCCAAGTAAATCTAAAATGTATATTGTAAGTAAAAATGTATATTGTAAAAAATGTATATTGTAAGTAAAAAAATGTATATTGTAAGTAAAAATGTATATTGTAAGTAAAAAATTATGAATATGATTATTAATAATAAATAATGCTGGACAATCCACACAACATCATCTAGCCCCAAGGTAAGCTGCTGTTGAACAAAGCTATGTGTTTATGGGTACTAGATGACTGATATATACTTAATACAATACAATACATAGATAATATTTTTTATTATATATAGAAAATGAGAGTAGGCCAGTGTCCCAGCAGTGGGAACATTAGAAGGCTGTCATGATGATGATGATATAGAAAATACCCGGGACAAATATTTGTAGATCGTACAAACATTTGACCCGAGGCGGGAATCGAACACGCAACCTTCGCGTCGCAGGCGGACCTGCGCCCGCTGCGCCACACCGGTCGTCACACACGTCGGATTGATAACAATGACGGATATTCCAAAAATAGCGGTTGATGAAACCAGTCAGTGCCCACTACTTTTTATAGTCTAAAATAATTAATATTATAATTAATATCTTTACCGGTTGGTTCGTGAACATGGACTCTCGATGTGGTACTGGGACAGACACCCGAGGAATCTGTCCTTCTTGGATTTCTCCAGTTCCAGCAGATCCAGTTGTTTGTTGTTGATGCAGTATTGCTCCCGAAACTCCTGAAGATACAATCAGAAATATAAAAGGCTTTCTTGGCTGCCTGACAGATCAACGCACAAACATAAGACCTAGAAACATGAAATTTGGAGGGTGCATTGCTCTTATGGTGTAGCCAGGGGTAAACGACACAAGGAATTTTCAAATTTCAGCTCCTAGAGGACGCAGCGCAAAATAAAGTTTGTATAAAACTCAACGCGTACGAAGTCGCGGGGAGTTACACTAGAAAAATAGAAAAATAATAGAAAAAAAATAAAAAAGATATATTTACTGGAAGCAAGTAAGTTCGTATGAGTCAGTGGCCAACTCTGGTGACAGAGTTTCTAGGCCGTCCGAAGGCCTAACAACTTTGAAAAAGCTGGGACTGACTGTTTAATGTGCCCTCCGAAGCACGGGAGCACTCAGTTCAAATTGCCACTGGCGGTGCTTAACTTCGTTGATCTGTTAAGGACAACTTAGCCAGCTATGTCACGAGCGCTCTATATTATATTAGTAGGATCATTACAGGTGAAATTGCTGGCACATTCAACTTTTGATCGACGTCTCAGCTACTCTTCGTTGCCAACACGAGTTTTACTTCTGTTATTGCAAACGTTCTTTGGCTATGGTAACCACTTACTATCAAGAGGGCCGTATGCTAATTTATTATGTTGTAGTTCTTACCTGTTTGGAGTACATGGTAGTCTTGCCTGATGACCGTTCGTCGCTGGCCTTTTGCCACTTTCTTCCTGCGTTCTCATCCTCTGACTCGTAGCCTTTGGCAGAATGCGCTATATCAGCCTGTAAAGAAGGAAATAAAATCAAACCTTATGCAGTCTTTATAGAGTTTTATTTAACACATAAACAAGGTACGCAAGAATCACTTAAAAGGTGAATAAAATTAAGGTTGTTTCACATTCACGCCAGTTTCTGAGTACCTAAACTGCTCGATAAAACTAATAGCAAACAAACACTGCTACAAAATCCAGATTACCCTACTCCAAGTGGAACACAACACGGAGGAACTATCGTGAAGTGAGTTTTATCACAGTTGCCGAGCTCAATAAGAGCTTTTTGTCACAGTCCAAATTTAAGCAGCTGGGTTTCTTTCGGGTTTGCGATCCATATCATGACAGCCTTCTAATGTTCCCACTGCTGGGACATTGGCCTACTCTCAGGCGAGAGTGGTTGGGTCTTAATCCACCACGCGGACCCAATGCGGATTGGTGGATGGCACATGTCTTTCGAATTTTTAGTTCTTGGACATGCCGGTTTCCTCACGATGTTTTCCTTCACCGTATGAGAGCACTGGCATTGCGCACATAAATTTTTCGTAGCGAAAAATCCATTGGTGCACGACCGGATTCGAACCCACGGCCTTAGGATCGGAAGGCGGGGTCACTAGCACTAGACCACTAGTGCTCTGCGCGCGATCCATATTCACGCTCATAATAGAAAAAACCAAGTATAATCAATAATTTTTACCTATCGACGGATACGTTGCGGAGGACATCATCATCAATTTTAAATATTTAAATGACATTTTACTATCAGGGCGTTAGTCTGATAAATTAATTAATGAATTAAAATTCTTTGTTGTATTTACACCTTGAAAGCATAATAACTAAAACATTATAACTACAAGCTGTGGCGCAGCGGGCGCAGGTCCGCCTGCGACGCGGAGGTTGCGGGTTCGATTCCGACCTTGGGTCAAATGTTTGTACGATCTACAAATATTTGTTCCGGGTGTTCTGGGTATTTTCTATATATAATAAAAAAATATCTATCTACGTATTGTATTGTATTAAGTATATATCACTCGTCTAGTACCCATAATACAGCTCTGTTTAACAGCAGCTTACCTTGGGGCTAGATGATGCTGTGTGGATTGTCCAGCATTTTTTATTTATTTATAAGATAGAGCAAAATGTACGTTTGTTTATATGTCTAATTAATTAGATAAGATAAAAGTTATGACGTTGATATAAGTGACTCTACCTATCAGTTTATTTAAAGCTAACCCAACGAGATGGTACATTAGAGACATTAGCTTAGTTAGATAATTTCCAATAAACTTGCTTTGACACAATACTACAAAAGGACTTTTTTCCTGTTAACTTCTTCCCGCTACGTTATCTAGTAGTTAACTATTGGGAATTCCGTTCTTAGTGCACAGTGAAACACATCATGAGAATTATTATTTCAGATCTGCATAATACCGTTTTGGTTCAGATTCAGGTACCAGACTTTATATAAATATACAAAACCGAAAACGAAAATAACTGTTTATCACAATTATTTAATCAAACAGTACCTACTAAGCTTTCAACTTTTTAAAATACTTAAGTAAGGTAAGGTCGGTTTGTTAATGAAAGTTTTCTGTACCACTGTTTTTTTAACCGCTTCATAAGGTACCGTGGTTTTAAAAAACATTGAACTCAAGATTCATTAACATAAATTTTATTAATCACCATCAACCTAAAACTAAAAATTCAGCTGAGGAACCTCATACTCATACAGCTATCTCCATATTACCTATGCATGTTAGTCCCATCGAAAGTTGCACAATGATTGCAAGCTCCAAGTTTGTCCATTTGCTATTGAATCCTGAGAGCTAATTGCAGCTCAAGTTTTGTGAGAACGGCTGCAAATACTTTGAGGGATTCGATTGAGACCTAGTTACTGTAACCTATCAAGCATTTAACTATATTATTCTTTAATTATATTATATGCTGTTCAAACATACGCATTAGGTACGTACGAGTTCGTTTTTGTAAGAGTTAAGTATTCATGGATATATTTGATTATGACAACATTTTGGAACATGATGAGTTACATATGTTTTCGATAGGTAGCCTTAACTTTTTATTGAATATTAAAGCTAAAACAATGATAATGATAGTGAATCAAATAACCAAGCTCTTATATTCATAAACCTTTTATCACTATAATTACCACAGCCCTGAGGGCTCGGAGAAAGGTGAGCAGGTCATTATTAAAAGCAGTTAATGGGCTTGAGCTGAATGACTTCCAGGTCGTTAGTGTTTACTGGAATCTCTGGGCTATTCCTGTCAACGGCTTAGGTCACAGCTGGAATATCAGCCTGTACACTTGATAATGAAACAATTTATGGCTAACTTCCATTTGTTTATAGGACGAATACTTGCAAAAGTAAAGGAATTTTAGATTTTTTATTTTTGTAATAGCACTGCCAGTGGATCTCGGTTATCGTGAAATTAGCCGATGGATTTGATGGATATTTTTCGAACTAAATTGTCTTTTTGCATTACAAACGGCTATATTCATGACCGACGATTTACAAACCGATCATGACACTTCAAACCAATCAGCTCAATTAGGGGTTTTCGTCTCAAGTTATAAAAAAAATAAACTGTCTATTTAGATTGCGGTAGCTAAACTGGCGAGCCCAAGAGAATGTAAGCACTACGTTTAGCGAGCTATGGTGAATGTGTAGGGAATTCAACATTGGTTCCCCTGTTGTATGTATGTCATACCTCTGGCTGGTGTGTACGTACTACGAAGTAGGTACATTAACTTTGGTCGTACTGGAGTTAAATTATTTTGCCTCAAGCAGAACATGAACCCACAACTTTCCGCTTGACACGAGACGAAACAAAAACGGAGTTACCAACTTTTTTCTTGTTTTGATAACCTTTCTCAGTATGGCAGTAGGGCAGATAGCGTCATCTGTCAAAGCAATCGGAACTACTTTTTAATCTCGAATCGGAAACCTCTTATTAGATAGTTAGCTCCTGTCCAAGCGAGGCATCTGTACCGGTTGAGAGATACACGTAGCAATTTTTATTTTATTTTTATTTTATTTATTGGTTTACTTCAATTATTACACTAAAACATACTTAAATAACAATATTATATCTAAGAACTAAGTTTACAATTTACGACAGTAAACACAGCATGCATAATTTTGAAGTTGGACAAAAAAATATAATTACAATATCTACTTATTTATCTACTATTAAATGTACTTGTTTTTTGAATTTAAAGAGGGTAGTTGATTATTGAAGTAGTTAATTGAATAGATAATATTCTGTAGTAGACACCTGTATCGTAGTACTAATTTTAGTTCTTGAGAGTTGCGTTGTGAATTTCTTCTCAACGAAACAAACATTACAGCTGCTGGACGGATTTGCATGTTTTTTTTTTCTTTTATACAACTGAAGTAGCACCCAAGCGAACGGCCCACAAGATGGTAAGCGGTTAGCGCAGCTCATGGACGCTTGCAATACCAGAGGTATCACTCGCGGGTTGCCACCTTGAGGCTAAGATCGAAAGCCTCATGTGCCAGTAATTTCACCGGAAACCATACCCTTCACACCGGAACACAGCAATGCGAGCATTACCGCTTGGCGGCAGAAATAGGTATGGTGGTTTTTACCCTGGACTAACGGGTTACGGTCTTTTGCCCCCGAACTTATTGCATACTAAATAGTTGCTGCATTACAAATCAAAAAAGGTACTGTCTAATACAAAATAAAACTACTTAATTTTAATATGATATGTATTATAGGGTCTATGATTATTATTGCGCAATATTCAAGGAATATGTTCCACACATGAATAAAAAAAAATAATGTACCTATGTTGTTTTTATTTACTATAACTATTATATTTAAAACAAACTGATAGATAGCATGGGGGTGGTAACACCGCGGGGCGCAGCAAAAAATATAAAAATAGTTTGAGATCATAATCTTATGAGACCACTGGTGGTCTAGTGGTAGTGACCCCGCCTTCCGATCCTAAGGTCGTGGGTTCAAACCCGTTCGTGACCCGCACCTATGGATTTTTCTGTTCGAAAAATGTATGTGCGCAATGTCAGTGCTCTCGTACAGTGAAGGAAAACCTCATGAAGAAACCAGTGCCATCCACCAATCCACATTGGGTCCGCGTGGTGGATTAAGACCTAATCACTATCGCCCGAGAGTAGGCCATAGTCCCAACAGTGGAAACATTAGAAGGCTGTCATGATGATAAATCTTAGTAAAACAATGTTTGTGCTGAATTGCGAAAACTCTGTAGCGGCATTTGATCTTCATAACCCATCGTTTTTAACTAAGCCATCATCCGCAGTACCCTTTGCAGTTTTCTTTTAGAACTATTTTAGCTGCAAACAATCATAAGGTAACCAGCCACTCTGTTTAGCTGTGACCTAGGGGCTCTTTGAGTATAGCTGTAGTGCCATTTAATTACAATAATGGCCAGATGTCTCGCTGGGCTTACGTTGAGTTTCTCGACATAAATTTTCATAAATTTGTATAAAATGTTGTTTTAGTGTTCTGTACCAAATTTTAAAAAACTATACTCTTATGTCGGTCTATTTATTTGCCTGTCTGTCATAATTTCACAGAAATAATCTAATTAGGCTTTGCATAATAAGATTAAAGAGTAAAAGTAAGTAAGTTCGTTTTAGTCAGTGGCCAACTCTGGTTATGGCCTAATACTTTGAAAAAGCTTTATGTACCTTCCAAAGCACGGGAGCGCCCTGTTGAAATTGCCTATGACGGTCACCCATCTTAATGATGACAACGCGGAACAGTGCTTAACTTTGTTGATCTGTTAAGAACAACTTAGCCAGTAACGTCACAAGCGCTATCATACTATCATTGTTAATATATTTATATCTGTTGGAAGCGCAACAAAAACATTTTTTTGTATAAGGGTTGGAAAATTGTGGTCTAAATAGCCACAGAAACCTAAAAATTAAGCTTTGATATATTGATATATTGATATATTGACAGAGTTTTTTTAGTGAAATAACTTCTCACCTTGTTGTAACATCTATTTGTAATTGAGTTTTCACTAAACTGTAAACAAGAAATGCTACTAATTTACCTTTAAACTCAAATAGGGAATTAGTAGGGTGTCTCGTTAATCTTTAGAAATTTGTACTAAGAAAATTAAGGGAACAGTAAATTAAACAACAAAGCCTTTGCCAAATGGCACCTCTTTGCAGAGATTCATCACAAAGAGGCTAGTTATTACCTCAATGCTGATAAATGAAAGGAATTTAGACAGTGCTTTTGTTTTTGAGAAATTTGTCACGCTGTTAAAGTGAAGCATGGACGTAATACTTTTATATAATTACGTCCATGGAGTAAAGTGTCTTCCGAACCGACATTAAAAAGGAGGGCATGGTAGAGTAAAACGTGTTTTTTTATGATGTGTATAAAAGACTATAACAGGAGAAGGATGTTATAACTTTTTTTCAATTATTTCATAACATAGCATCACAACGGATGAACACAGCCAAATCAAAAAGGTTTTTTTATGATTCGTCCACTTAATTAAAAAAATTATGTTTTAGCAAAAATACTACTTTATTTAATTACACATTTTTATTCATCATTCTTTTAAATACCAGTTTGGTTTACCATTGGAATGTATTCTAACTATATTTTCCTTGTTTCTCATTTCTGTGCTCTGGCTTTGAGTTTTTTTTTTCATGTCAGCATATTATGAGGTCAAGTCGTTGCCTGGCTTAACCAGCTGCAGTGACTCCCAAAATTTTAGTTTTAAAGTTCTGCGTAGCACTGCACTGCGCTCGCCACCCCGAGACGTAGTTACCTAGTAACTACCTAGTAACTACTAGTAATTTGTTCAGTGCCCAAAACATAGAACATTTCATATTTGACACTGTTGTAGTACCACCAAGGCGAACTTTTGCTGAAGAGTCCTAAGTATGAAGCGGAACTCCTTGCAACATTCTTGACGTAGATTTTTTTTTCACTTTGATTTTTTCACTATGTCCTCTAGGAAATGAATTTCGGGAATTATTTTTTAAAATTGACGACCGATGTGGCGCAGCGGGCGCAGGTCCGCCTGCGACGCAGAGGTTGCGGGTTCGATTCTCGCATCGGTACAAATGTTTGTACGATCTACAAATATTTGTTCTGGGTGTTCTGGGTATTTTCTATATATATTAAAAAATATCTATCCATGTATTGTATTGTATTAAATATATATCAGTCATCTAGTACCCAACTAATACAGCTTAGTACTAATACAGCTCTGTTTAACAGCAGCTTACCTTGGGGCTAGACGATGCTGTGTGGATTGTCCAGCATTATTTTCATTTTTATTTTCAATTTGCAGTCGCTAAGTGGGCGTGAGCACTAATTGTTTATAGTTATTTCCTTGTATGTACTACCACCGCGCTGGCAGTTTTATATGCAGTGACGAATAATAATTGTTGAGACAGAAGTATCACTACGGTCACAGATCAGCAACGTCTCGGCTCATCGTCGTTTTTTCCGGATTAAGGCAGTTGTCCGACCGATTTTCTCGCTCAAGAACGTACAAAAAAAACATTCTGTTGATACAAAAACGAATAATTCCTGTTTTGTATCTTCTAAGGCGTCCGTTATAGGAGTCCGACCGCCGGCGAGTGAGCGATGAGCGATAAAATATTGAAGCAAAATCACTCGCCGATTGTCTTTTGTTATCTTGTATTTGCTTTCCGGCGACCACTCACTCATCGCCACTCGCCCGCGGTGAGACACCTGCCTAATGGATTTCCGCAAAGTAACGCCTGAATCTATCAACTATCAATAATAATACATATGGTGTAAACAAAAGAGGTGAATATATTAAAAGTTGATCGCTGACTGATAACACTGCCGGCGAGGACTCGCTTAACTAGTATGTAGCTGAGCGACAAGATAATACTCGCTCAGCGATGCTCGCTGAACGATTCTCGCTGCTCGCTTGGCGATCTAAACTCACGCCAAAAAACCAACTGCTGCTCCAGCAACAGCTGTCATTTCTCTACAGGACCTGTGACAGGACTGCACCACTGCGAGCGACAAGCGCGAGTCACCGGTCACTCTCGCACACTCGCTTAATAGCCCAGCGACAAAAACTATCGGAACTGCACACTTGCTTCCCACTGCTTGCCAATTTGTTTCTAGTTTCTAGCTCTGCTCGCTTTTTGCTCATCGTCGAAGGTCGGACAACCGACTAAGACGATCGTGCGCCGACGCATAACGAAGCCGAAATAAAATCATGACAAAACTGCGTGAAACTGGTGTGACAAAAATGTAAAAAGATTTTGTGGTAGACGATCGTTGAGTGAAGTTTTAAATAAAGCATACACTACTACTCGAGTTCAAATGACGTTGAGTCGCCGGGGTTATTAATCTGCCACAACTAGGCAAGCTGGTTTTTATAACCCGATGACGCTTATTCGGAATCCAATAACGCTAGTCAACTGACCATTTTGTTGTTGTGTGTTGTTTGTGCTGTGTAACTAAATCTGTAATCGAATACTAGATCTAAATAATGCTAATATAATTTTGGCTATCTTCTTATATCAAGTACGAATGTATTTGTAAATAATTCCACACTTAGATTTTAGATTTTAGCAGAGGCTATCAAATATTATAAAGGAATTAATTTTTGTCTAAATCATATATAAACAATGTTTTTACAAATAATGTTAGGTTTCTAGCAGTAAATTTTAGATGCATAAATTTTTATGAATATATCTTCAGTAGGTAACCAGTTTGGAACCGTACGTTTCGGCGTTCAACAAGTACAATAATGTCAGTGAATTTAAAAACATTATACTTAGTTTTTTTAAGTGCTCTGGCTTTGGGTATGTATTAATGCTTTTCCTTTCTCTATTGATTATTATATTTAATATCACGTATTTACCTTTGTTTATCTGTTCTTTGGTTGTGTTGGTCACTACTTCCTAACTGCTGATCTAGATCAGTTACCAAGCATATAATGTTGCTTGTTTGTCGACCTCGATAAAATTTTATCGAATAGCAATGCAAATACCATTCTCATACAAAACACAAATTTTATCGAATTGCTGACCTCGATAAATTGATTTTACGTCAAACTAACATAACTTCCCGTTTAAAAAAAATTTAAAATTAAGGATCGAATAGTCAAACAGATGAGAGAGATTAAACAGTAATAGTGTAAAATTGCCGTAATTTTAGCGGTTTCTCAATCTTGTATCAATGAACAAAGACAGTGATACATTTGAAAGACACATTAGCTAACAGAGTTCTATAGTTAGTTTATAAATAAAACCCTCAATCCGTTTTTTTTGTTTTAGTTTCATGCAATGACAACTGGGTGTTTTCTCCACAACTACACGGGTATCTAAAGCTACACACGAAATCTGCCGACTGGCTGACCGCGCGAGTAACTTGCCATAATGAGGGTAAGTACTATTACTAAAACACAACAAAAACGAGACCTGGGAGCTTTTTAGTAGCTTTTATTTAGGAACTTGTTGTTACCTAACCACAAGCTTCTAAAGCAATATTGAAAAAAATATTACACTGCTATTTTTGTAGCCGAAATGTCAAAATAACGTTATTTCAATATTGCTTACCAGTTTTCCTTAGAATCTACGTTTTAGTTCACGAATAATGGTTAACAAATATTAATGAATAACTAGCTGAACCAAGCGGATTATTCGTACCGTTTAAACCTTTCTTGAACTGATATGGCAACTAATACAGGGTCATTCATTATCAACCTGACAAACTTAAGGGATAGGTTCCACACATATTTTGTTCTGTTACAGCGCCACTCAGCAGTCCCTAAATAAGCAAATCTACTCATTAACTGGTTTGTAGGTGCTGTTTTGGCTTCACCGTGGACTGCTGGTTTCACGACAGCCGTGCACAAGCTGCAGTGGCCTAAAAAACATTCGCTGCCACTTCTTTTCTCCGGAGTTCTAGTGACGTTCCCTGAGGAAGCTTATTACAAAGGAGGAAGTAAGATAATTATTACATCACATTATTTTACTTACAGTGTAAAAAAAGGCTATTCGTTCGTTCGTATGAGTCAGTGGCCAACTCTGGTGACAGAGTTTCTAGGCCGCCCGAAGGCCATGCTATAAGTCTGTATCACCAAATTTACTGAGAATTAAACTGACTGAGGTCTTTCCTTCCTGCCTTGCAGTAGTGTCTCTACTCTCCCAATAAACTCTAGATTACTAACGCCGCTGCCGTTACTGCTATTATTGATCACACAATAATTATGTATTTATGTGACTTGGATCATAATAGTTTTGCCATTTTAATTGCAATTTATTATTTATTATGTTATATTAAACAAAAAACAAGAACTTTTAATTTTAATAAAGTTTATTTCGATACTGATACAAATAAGCGTATACAAAGTAGGTAAAAGTAGATCCTAATGTTATAGAACTGGGCCTTTGCAGCATTGTGCTTGAATTTTAAATATATTTTTTTTTATTAGTTTTTTCTGCTCAGTTTTTTATATAATATTTTGTCAACGACCAAAAGTTTTGATCGACATCGCACATTTTTTTTTTTTATTTATTTAACATATTAAACGTTGCTACAAAGTTGTTTAAATACATCTAAAAAACCGTAGTAGGTTTGACTAAGATGCAATTTAGCAAAAAAAAACCCTCAACAACTTAAATATTTGTTAGTAAGAAACATGCCGTAAAAAAATTAAGATAATGTACAGTACAATACTTGTTTACTACCATAAAGTACATAAAGTACCTACAGTATGTAGTAGGTATCCACATAACTTAAATGGAAATAAAAATCTGTGAAGCAATAAACTTAACAGCTGTAATGCGCAATGTCATACGAGTAGGTACTAATAATGATGTAGGTAGATAAATGCGTCACCGGTTGTGAGCTGCCTAGCTTGCCGGACAACTCCCGAAGACAATGCACATTCCAACCTTATCTTATATACAGCTTGATTCAGAGTGGATTCGACCAACATCTGAAATAACTATATAGTTAGTGCTTTTATCATATTACATAAGTGAATATGAAAGTATAGCTATTATTATTATGAAAGTTATAGTATTGGTAGCCTATGTCAATATTAAATAATTTCTTTATTGAACTCCTAATATTTGTTGTGGTGATTTTATCTCCTAAATCAATTGGAATTTTATTTTTTAATCTTGGTAAGATGTTGTCAGTAGTTCTTTCTCCATAGAAGTTTTTAGCTGTTTTAGTGTATAGTTTTTTATTATTAACTTGTCTAGTGTTTATGGTATGTGTTCTGAAATGTTCGTAACAAAAGTAATTTTCTATCAACAGTTGCATTTTCACTCTATCGTGAATGGGATTAATGTGACAGTATTTAAATAAGCTATCATAGTCATTTCTATACTTCATTCGTATTTTTTTAGGTACTATTTATTAATTGTTTCTAAGAAACCTTAAATATTGTTTTTCTTCTCAGGGTTGCCAGATGCATTTATTGGTGTTCAACGTTGTGGTGTGTTTTTGGCTGGCGGCACTACGGGTGAAATTGACTGCAAACTAAAATTACCATTTATATGCTACGCACCAACCCATGCGCTTGCACCAGAATTTTCAGCTACACCTAAACTTGTAACTACAACTACATCTGAATACACAACTACACTTAAACTTGTAACTGCACTTAAACCTAAATCTACAATTACATCTACATCTACAACTACACCTACATCTACAACTTCACCTACGTCTACATTAACAACTACTACAACCACGCCTGCACCAGAATCAATAACTAAATTAACCCCTGCACCTTCAGATGGTACACCAGATTGTGGGTATCCAGGTTAGTATTTATGCGTTCCTTATTTACAAAACTACGAATTTTTTTGTATAAATTTAACAAAATAAACAGTCTTATTTCGGTGACTGTCCGTCTGTCACTACTCTTCCAAAGATAAAATAAACAAGCTAAGACGTTTAGGGAAAAGGTAAAGTCTGATCCAATGATCCGTATGGTACAAGTCCAAGATGGGCTGCAGACTGCGATCGCAGGCAAGATACACAGGCAAGATATTGCACCACTCTGCTGCAGTCATCATGATGTCAATTTATTGTCTTTTTTCTTACCTACATTTTCCCACTGCTGGCCAATGGTCTCCCCCAAGTTTTTCTAGTTGTCCCTGTCTTTGGCGGTGTCTCTTACCATTATTTCTCAAATGCAATTAAGTGATTTCAAATATTCACAGAATACAAGTTCTTCAACCAGACCGGGCACTGCTACAAGTTCCACACATTTCCAAGAAGGTGGACTATCGCATCCAGTATCTGCAATGGAGAAGGAGGAAATCTCACTGTTATCAATAGTGACGTAGAAGCTAGACACCTCGTATCACTCTTTGGTCGACACCCTGCATCATCGTTAGATAAAGCCATATTTAAATTTGATAGAGATTTTGTGCTTGTTGGCATTTTTTGGGATTCTTATCACTGGTTGACTATTGACGGTGAGTTTAATTATTTTTTTCTATAAAACAGATGTGATGATTACAAATACCACGTACATAACGTATACGACACTAGCAATCACTCGCCGCTGTTTTTAGGTACATATATGCTCAAAAAAGGTTACTCTTGCGGACAGAAACGATACCGTGACAGTTTTTATAGTTCAGCAAAATATATATTTTGTGAACTTAGTTTTCATTTAAGTTGATCTACGATACTTGCCTTGATTATTGTTTTTCACTTACTAATAGACCTTCTGTTTAGGTACTACTAATCGTTGGCAGTTCTGTTGACCTCATCATCAGACCTCGGTCATCATAGTTTGAAAAAAAATACACACCCTCTCTTTTAAAGAACTGAAAGACAATAAAATTTATCATTTAACAGCCAACGAAAAATCTCGTGAGGTTTATTTTTGGTCCATCATTAAAAATCGTGTATATCTTTCCAAAACGAACTCAAAGGACTCAGAAGCTGCCAATTTTTTACATTAAGTTACCTCGCAGTAAAACAATATATTTTTGTTTATTTTAGAGAAACGCGAAGCTGAAGGGAATTTTAACTTTTTTCAGTTTTTAATAAATGAAAGAAAAAACTCTTTGTTTTCCTCTTTTTTGACTATGAGGAAAAAATTATATCAAAATTTGGCCTTATGAGCATATATATACAGCACATTTTCTTAATTGTATGTCAGGAAAACTTGCATCATAATTATTATATTCATATAAAAGACAAATAGTAGTTTGATTATAATGAAGACTTTAAAACACTTCGATACACTTATCTTACAAGACGTACCTGGGTCTACTTACACAAAGCCCTTCGTATTTTATTTTTCAATATAGAAAGGCCAAATCACAAATATTTTTCAAATTTTGATAAAAAAAAAAATTACAACTTTCCAAATTCCTAAAAAAAAAAAAATATTATGATAATAAATAGCTTTTTATGTTAAATAAATACGAGTTGTCATCTTTCAGCACGTGTATTATAAAGACTGGTGGCGACACGACTGTATAATAATACTTGGTGTCATTCCAGGTTTCACTCTAGAAGAGGCTGGGTACGCCAAGTGGTACAACGAAGGACCATATGATGTAAGCACTTACAACGTCGGAGCTATTTACAGAGATGGCACTTTTAACAACGTAAATAATGAAGCTCAATTTGTGTTCATCTGTGAAAAGGTTCCTAGCAAATAAAAAAAAAAAGCTACAGAAAGGATCAATCGTTCGGACCAATTCAAATAAATGGCACTACAATTACAGGTCTCGATTTCATATTGAAGTATTATTGAGTAAAAAATATCCACCTAAAAAAATATTTTTTTTATTTTTTAAAATACCACAGGCACGTAAAAATGTAATAAAGGCTTCTGACATCAAGTTTTCTTATTTAGAAATAAGTCAATGATGTCGCCGTACGTCTGACGATAAATAATAGGTTGTAACTAATACTACGTTGAAGTTGACACGGTTTCGTTATTAAGTACTTCTAGTACCTAGATGGCGATCGATGATTTCAATTATTATTTTAGCTTGTTATTGCGTTTTGTTTTGCAACATTTGCGTGCTCTGTCTGTGTGGATGGATGACGGTATTTTCTTTTGCAAATCTGCGATCTGTTTTGCATATTTTACTACAAATATATTTTATTCTAATTATATTTCTACCTAATTATTAACATAACATCTTTAGTCCTTATTTTGATTTCCATACTGTTTGTGGTACTAATATTACATTGACCTAATGATAGCTAGCCTTATCATCAATACACATAGACGCAATTCTCCTAATATTAAGTAAACATAACATTAAATTCTACATCTCCGTGTCCATAGCTCTGCATTGTCTGTTTGTTAGCAACAGTTACACTCCTTGGTTAGTTAAACCGCTAAGCATTATCACTGCCACAAAATCATCCTCTAGCGAGCTGTCAATATCTTGAAGGACTTATATCACTCACTTTTGAAATGTACTCCTCCATACTGGCAAACTGATCCAGTTTAAAGGTAAAAAGTGATCGTAGTAGTCCAAGTCTTATAAAGAGCCCTCTGTCTTGATACGCCCTTTTTAAATTGAACCATGCTTCATGTCCTGTAGCCGCATTACGAACATGCTCAAAAGGATGATGGCTGCACATTGAGACATTATCATTGCAAGAGCTTTCTGTTGTTTACGTTCATCATTTACAATTGGTGTACCAGCGCTAGTCAACTCAACGCAATCCCAAAGATCTTCAAGAATCAAATAAATTTTCAAAAGAAATTTCCAGTTAGCGTAGTTATTTATGCCACTCAACTTTTCGAAATTTACCGAGATGCCTCTTGAGGTAGTGATCGCTGGAGAACCCGATGCCGACTTTGTGCCAGTACCGACGGTGGAGTCTCCTTGCATGTTGTATTTTTCCTCTTAATTTTCACCAAAAACACATGAGCTATGCTCTGCTATGCTGGGGGCCCATAACCTGTTGGGTTTTCAGTAAGTATAAAGGAAATTGTAAAAACATGAACTGCAGAATAACAACTGATTGGTTGCCATCGTTACGACCGAACCAGCGTGCTTGACAGATTTGCTTATATTCTATTTTCAACAGACCCTGTAAATCAGATTTAACAAACTCAGAAAAAAAATGTTTGGTTATTGAATTAAGATTAAATTTCTATGTGACGATTATTATAGATAATCAGCAATCACCATAATAATATTATTCTACCACTGAGTAAAAGAAGAGAAGTAGCTGACTTGATTTGACATGCGGTCCAGCCTTAAATAATTTTGTGATAGGACTGCTACCACAAGGGTGCGGATATTACGGATGGTAGAGATTTAGCACTGCGCCTACGCGCAGTGCCAAAATCGTACAATTAGTAATTATAATATGTTTTTCATATACTTAGTTGACGCGAGGGGGGATAAGTCCGACTTGTGGTCTAACTATTGCTAAATTAATTATGTAATTATAATAAATACATAAAATCAGTTTAAATAATTATTTGTGTTATGTTATTTCCCACTACAATCATTTTCATTTAAGTTTTAGAAAATAAAAATAAGGTATTTTGGGAATTCCTTTCTTATTATGTAGTCACTAAGTGGGCGTGCTCACGAGTGGTTTTTAGTTATTTCCTTGGTAGGTAAGTATTTACTACAGCCTCGCTGGCAGCGTGATATCAGTGACGAACAGTTGTTGAGGCAGAAGTATCACTAGAGTCACAGATCAGCATCGTCTCCGTTCATCGCTTCTTGTTTTTTTGGAATAAAACGGTGCGTACTATCCCAACTGTGCCGACACAAAACGAATCCAAATTACAATCATGACAAAACTGTGCGAAACTGATGTGTCAAGGTTATGAAATGATTTTATTGGCTCGGCTCTGCTTCCCACTGATGAAAGATCGGATCGCTGTGTGAAGGTATAAATAGTCACCGAGGTTGTTAATCTGCTACAACCAGGCAAACAGGTCCGGTTTTTTATATACCGATGACGTTTATTCGGAATCCACTAACGCTCGTCAATAGCTGACCATTTTGTCGTTGTGTGTTGTTTGTACTGTGTCGAAACGAATTTTTTATTCGGATACTAGATATAAATAATATTTTTCATTCGTATTTAATTATTGAACGATTTTATATTTTAGCAAAGGCTATTATCATTTTAATGGAACTCTTGAATATTTGTAATTAATTTAAAAGTTGTTTTTAAAACTATTTATTTATTAGTCATTATTTTAAATGCATATTATTATTATTGTTCTTCAGTAACCAGTTTGGAGCCGTACGTTCCGTTCTTCAACAAGTACAATAATGTCAGTGAATATAAAAACATTATTCTATGTTTCTTTATGTGCTTTGGGTATGTATTAATGTTTTTCCTTTTTTTAGTGATCGTTATATTCAATATCACGTATTTTACCTTTGTTCATGTGTTTTTTTATTTGTTTTGGTCACTAGTTTCTTATCTGCTGATCTAAATCAGGGTACGCTTAGTGCGTATGATGTCGCTTGCTTATCGACCCCGGGAAGATATGTAAATTCTCGGTAAAACCTATTTTAACAAGGCAAGCCATTCATTGATGTCCAATAGTGTCAATAAAAAGTCAGTAAAATATTTTGACATTGTTAATCGATAAAACTTACATTTTCTATGAGACGTTTATCAAGAGTAGTAAAACTCTTTGTGATAGAGCTCGTCCGGGGAAGGACTACCACCATTCCTATTTCTGCCGCCAAGCAGTAATGCTCGTTCCGGTTCGAAGGGTATGGTTTCCGGTAAAATTACAGGCACATGAGACTTTCCATCTAGCGTCTCAGGGTGGTAGCATGCAAGTGATATCTATGATGTTGCATGCGTACATAGGCTACGGTAACCGCTGACTATCAAGTGGGCCGTACGCTTGGTTGCCACTTTAGTGGCATAAAAAAGAAATCTTTACTACTTTATATTTATTATTTATTTTTTAGTTTCATGCAATGACAACTGGGTGTATTCTCCTCAACTAAACGGGCATCTAAAGCTACACACAGAACCTGCCGATTGGCTGACCGCGAGAGTAACTTGTCATAATGAGGGTAACGTACTCACACTTACTAATACAAATAACAAAAAACGAGATAAGACCTTTTAGCAGTGGATCTCAAAACTACGTTTTTACTCCACGAATAACGGTTAACCAATGTTTATGAACTACTTGAACAGTCTTGAGTTTTAGCAAGAGTAACAAACAACAATTATTTTTTTATACGAGACGATAAAAATATGATTGTTGGTAGTCATTTTTAATAGCGCTAACTTGCCATATGCTTATAATAAATACTGGCAGACATATTTGAGCGCAGTACTTATCTAATGTTTAATAATTGAATAAGCCAGTACTTGATTGCCATCTGATATTGTAGATGTTTGAACTACATTATTTGTAAAACAATACAGAAAAAAAAATTATGAACTTATTCTGTGACAGCATCACCCAGTCCAAAAATAAGCAAAGCCACCCATTATCTGATTGGCAGGTGCTGTTTTGGCTTCACCGTGGACTGCTGGTTTCACGACAGCTGTTTACAAGCTGCAGTCACCTAAAAAACATTCGCTGCCACTTCTTTTCTCCGGAGTTCTGGTGACGTTCCCTGAGGAAGCTTATTACAAAGGAGGAAGTAAGATTACATTATTTTGGTCACAGTCATCAGATTTACTAAGGAATGAACTGAGATCTTTCCTTCATAACAGAAGAGTAAAAAGAAAGAGTAGTAGAGTTCTCTGTGATAGAGCTCGTCCGGGGAAGGACTACCACCATACCTATTTCTGCCGTATTATGTATTTGACTTGGATCGTAATTGTGTTGAGATTGTTCAATTTGTAGAACTTGATATTTTTATTGCGATTTATTATTCATTTTTATTTAAACTAAAAGCAGTGACTTTTAAATTGTATATATTATATTTTTTCATAATAGTGTTTGTCACTGGTTTTTATATATCATTTTGTCAAAAACAAAAAGTTGTGAATGACGCACGATTATTCTAACTAGAGTTTGTTCTTCCAGGAGTGAGCACACTAAACTCTTTTTATTGTAAACCCGCTATAAATACCATGATTGCACAATATGCTAGACATTAATGGATATGATTGTATTACAGAAATAACACTTATTAATTGTTTATAAGATACCTCAAATAAATATTTTTTTCTTCTCAGGGTTGCCAAATGCATTGATTGGTGTTCAACGTTGTGGTGTGTTTTTGGCTGGCGGCACTACAGGAGAAATCGACTGCAAACTAAAATTACCATTTATATGTTACGCACCAAGCCAAACGCTTACACCAGTTGAATATACAACTACACCTAAACATGTAACTGCACTTAAACCTAAAATTACAATTACACCTGAATTTACAACCAAACCTACAACTCAATCTATATCTGAAGTTACACCTCCACAATTCTTTCTCGAACTATTTTCGAACGGTAGAGGTAGTGGCGGTAGTAGCGGCGTTAAAATGTAAACACGCCATTATATCAACCACATATATTAATTGAAATATCTTAGTTAACAGAAGCAAATATTAGTATATATTTATGTGTTTAAATAATATTCGGTCAATTCTACTAGCCCTGTACCGTTTTCCTTGCAAATAAACAACTGGATATCAAGTTTTATACACTTGCACTGCACTGTGTCAACCTAACCTAAAATCACAAAATGGACCCCACAACTTTCTAAAAATCGATGTCTGAGATGGGCACTATGTTTCAACAAACTATAGAGAATTTCGATGCGAAGCTTCATAGGAGTAAGTCATCTGCTGCAGACATACCGACATTGGCAAATGAGTTTGACATTTTTAAAAGTACCTTTTAGTGAAAACTTTTTGGTTTTTATGTTTCTTGTTTTGTTTACAATTTTTATCTCTTTTTCTTTCATAACATTGATATAAGTTTTTTTTGTGACGATAAACGTTCAGCAAGTCACAAAGCTGACATGACACAAAGAATCATCTGTTGTTCTGTTTTACGATTCTATTAAAAATATTGGTGTATTTATATTGTTTGGTATAATATCTATATCTTTGACTATAGACATATAGAAATCTTTGATCTATATTTATTATAAATTATGTATACCTAAAGAAGTTTAAATTTAAGTTATAGATATTACTATGTACGCCACCGTCCTCATTTGTTCTTTCTTTTTCAATCCATTCTAAGGTTGCCTGGGAGATATCACTTTTAGTGATGAAGCCGCCCATTGATACACTTTTTCGTAAATGCTTTTATCCTTCTGTATTTATTTTTAAGGTGTACAATACAGAAATATCTATCTATTTATCTACACCTGCAGCTACACCTACCACTACACCTATACCAACAACTACTACAACTACGCCTGCACATGAATCAATAACTGAATTATCACCTGCACCAGATGATAGATCAGATGGTACACCAGACTGTGGATATTCCGGTAAGTATTTTTTTACATGCATTATTTACAGAACTACGAACTATTTTCGGAATATTTTTTTTGATAACTAAAGTGGCAGCCAAGCGTACAGCCCATTTGATGGTAAGCGGTTACCGCAGTCTATGGACGCTTGCAATATCACTCGCTGGCTGCCACCCTGAGACGCAGATCAAAAGTAATTAAACAATAAGTAGTCTTATTTCGGTTACTGTCCGTTTGTCACCACCTCCCAAAGATAAAATAAACAAGCAAAGACAAGATGTTTATAGAAAAGGTAAAGCCTGACCTAATGATCGTCCGAAATGGGCTGCAGACTGCGACCGCAGGCGAGACTGCGTCTAGCGACTGTTGATTGCGCCGCGGCTGCAGTCATCATGGTGTCAATTAAATCTCGTAAATATTCACAGGATACGAGTTCTTTCACCAGACCGGGCACTGCTACAAGTAACAACTAACACGACATGACATGGTCATGGTCAATATTCACAGCGAAGGTAAAGGAAAGTTTCTCTTTATAAAATAAGTCTTTGTCTTTGAGACTGTCAGTCAGGAAAACTTGCTTTATATCATAAGATTATGACAAACTAGCAGTCCATCCCAGCTTTGCGTGAGTGCAACGAAACCGCACCCGTGCAAAGCTGGGACCCAGGAATAGCAAGAATGGTGAAAGAATTTTGAAATTGGACCAGTCGTTTTTGAGTTTATTAGTAACATACAAAAATACAAATCTTTCCTATTTATATTATTTTTATATTATTTATATTTATATTAGTAAAGATAGAAATTTGATTATAATAAAACAAAACGTACGCACTTGCAACAAGCCTTAAGTATTCTTTTTTAAATCTTTTTGACCGTATTTAGTTTAAAATCATTGTATTTATGCTTTTCTGAGAGATAAGTTTATAAATCACAATAATAATAAAAAAAGGTTAATAAAAAGATAATTATAATGCTCAAAACACACACTAATTTTCAAATTTTAATAAAAGTTTTGTTGTTTCCCAAATAATATCCCACTTTTCAGGAAATTTCTTTACAATTTTCTACATACTTATGTATTGTATAAAAAAATAGAGTTTATTGTCACATGTATAATCAAGACACTTGGTGTCATTCCAGGTTACACTCTAGAAAAGGCGGGGAACGCCAAGTGGTGGAACGATGCACCGTATGACAAAGGAACCTACCCCTTCGGAGCTATTTACAGAGATGGCACTTTTAACAACGTAAATAATGAAGCCCTGTTTGTGTTCATCTGTGAAAAGGGTTCTGTCAACCAAAAAGAGCTCATCTATTATTAGCAGTGCATAGAAGCAAAGCGCGCTCTATTCCTTTTACCACACTACTCCTTTTACTAACAATCATTGGCTTTTTCTGGCATATAATTTCAAGCTGGTCATTGAGTGCAGGATGATCAGGAAATACCAGCAACAAGCAAGCAAACGATACCTAATTAGTAATAATACCTAATTAGTAATAATACCTAATTAGTAATAATACCTAATTAGTAATAATACCTAAATAGTAATAAGAACTCATTGGTGTCCTCCATAGTGTCCAACTTTCATAATACGAGTACGCTTCGCTGGGGCGCTTTCAGTGTAAACTTTTGTGCTAAGAATGTTACCACAAGAGTGCGGATACGGTATTACGGATAGTTGCACTGCGTATTATGTATTTTTCATACAGTTGACGCAACGGAGGATTAGTGAAACAAAATGTGCAGACTAATCTATTGATTTTATGTTATGAGGTAGAATGAATAAATTCAGTTTAAATAATGATTTGTGTTTTGTAATTTTCCACTTCAATCATTATTCAAGTTTGAAAAAAGAAAAATAAGGTCTACGAGTTTTACTTAAAATTAAAAAAAACGGACCCTATATGGTTCCCGCTGCCCTTATAGGTCACTTGGATGTACGTCTGTTTGTCTGTCTGTCAAGGTTATTTTTCCCAGGAACAGCTAAAGGTATTATGGTGAAAGCATAATCTAATCTAATCAAAGTCAAAGTCAAAGTCAAAATATCTTTATTTAGTAATATCACAAGGATTATTTAAAAATAGGTGAATTTACGCCAGTTACACGCGCCCCAGCCTAGAAGAATCTAACAACAAACTTGGCTGGGTTTCTAACTTTTTTTGATGATCCCTCTTCATCATAAAGCTGGTGATCATCATGACAGCCTTCTAATGTTCCCACTGTTGGAGCACTACTCTCCTACTCTCGGGCGAGAGTGAATGGGTCTTAATCCACCACTCGGACCCAATGCGGATTGGTGGGTGGCACATGTCATTCAAATTTTTAGTTTTTGGACATGCCGGTTTCCTCACGATGTTTTCCTTCACTGTATGAGAGCATAGGCATTGCGCACTTAAATTTTTCGAACAGAAAAATCCATTGGTGCACAACCGGGTTTGAACCCACGACCTTAGGATCGGAAGGCGGGGTCACTACCACTAGACCACCGGTGCTCTTACTGTTAGTACTGTTATTATATCATATTAAATATATATTACTATACTCCCAGCTAAATATGATAGAAACCAAGAACTGGAAGAAGTTGGTGATTCGTTCGTTCGTTCGTATGAGTCAGTGGAAAACTAGAATAATTTAAAGGCCTTTCGTGCCTAACTGACAGATTAATGCACAGCCTAAACCATAAAGTCCCAGAAACATGAAACTTGAAGGATACATTGCTTTGGTCTACACCTTAATGGATGCACTAAGAAAGGAATTCCCAAAATTCTACTCCTAGAGGACGCAGCGGGCAGATAAAGTTTGTATAAAAAACTCAACGCGGACAAAGTCGCGGGGCGTTTAACTAGTTACTTAAATTTTGAGCTTATTTTGATCAGCTTAATGCTCCTGTTGCTAGTCAGCTATTAAAGCTGACGATAAAAGCTTTTTTTATAAAAGAAAGCATATTATACAAGTTAGTACTGTTATTCATCATCATCATGACAGCCTTCTAATGTTCCCACTGCTGGGACACTGGCCTACTCTCAAGAAAGAGTGATTGGGTCTTGATCCACCACGCGGACCCAATGCTGATTGGTGGATGTCACATGTCTTTCGAATTTTTTTAGTTCTTGGACATGCCGGTTTCCTCACGATGTTTTCCTTCACCGTATGAGCACTGGCATTGCGCACATAAATTTTTCGTAGCGAAAAATCCATTGGTGCACGACCGGATTCGAACCCACGACCTTAGGATCGGAAGGCGGGGTCACTACCACTAGACCACCAGTGCTCTTACTGTTAGTACTGTTATTATATCATATTAAATATATATTACTATACTCCCAGCTAAATATGCACAATAAGGATTATTCTTTTCGAAACAAACGTGTATGTGTAAAATGTCAACACTCTTAAAGGGTCAAAAAAACTGGAATCTACAAGAACATAATTTGCAAAATCTGTAGTGTCGGTGGCGCGGTGGGACGGTGCTCGGTTGAAAGCTAGAGGTTGCAGTTTCGTACCCCGATGCGGGACAAATGTTTGCATGAACTGCAAATATTTGCTCCTAGTCTGGGCGTTTATATATATTTATAATAAGTATTTTTTTGTATTTATTATTAGTTCAATAACGTAATATTCAAGAATTTGAAAATATATGTGTATTCTATCACATAAATATGTAGTTCTCATCTTAGGTACAAGTTTTTCCTAGTTTGGGGCTATATGGCACTAAGTAAAACTATGTGCCAATATAATATACGGAGATAGACAAATAGAATTAGGAAAATTAACTAGTTAGTAATTTTTTTTTTATGTCTTCAAGTGACAAGACAATCAAGGCGCCCACCTGATGTTAAGCACCACGCCTGACTATAACAGATGCAGTGCCACCCAAAGCTTAAAGTTTTCAAGTGTTTGCGTGGCACTGCACTGCGATCACCCCGAGACATTGTTGTTAAGTCTCTTTCGCCCAGTAAATTCACTTGCTACAGTGCCCTTCAAACCTAAACACAGTAATGCTTGCACACTACTACTTGGAGGTAGAATATCTGACACTGCGGTGGTACCCATCAAGACGAACTCTTGCTCAATAGAACTACCACCAGGTAATATAATATAATCGTATCGAAAGAAGAAGAATTATTATTTTAAGAGGGACGAACTTGACGTACACCTCAAAGAGTGGTCCCAACTAGCCAGTAACAGAGAGGTATAGAAGGTGAGAAGGGAGGCCTTTGCCCTGCAGTGGGACACTAAATGCTTATAATAAAAATAATAATAATAATAATCGTATCGAAGGCTTTTATACATAGATTTTTTTCGTGCTTATAAAATTGAATAAGTACCTAACTGTGTTATGGAGTTATAATTTTATAATTGTTACTATTTTAGGTGTTATTACAAACAAATTGTCTGGTATTTCCTCACTGCCGAAACAAGTTTCATAAGATTACGGGAATTACGTGCGTAAGACTTCTGAGACTTCCTTACTTGATACTTGCTGCCGTCAAACTATATTATGCGTCAGAGACTGGCGGAAAACCGCCCAGAAAACCAAAGAAGTGTTAAACCGGTTTCTGGAACTTCACAGAGTTACGTCAAAATCTAACAAGGCTGTTAGTAGCTGACATTTGTCGCTGTGTGTTGTTTGTGTCGTGTAGAGCAACTATCAATATTTATATGCTGAATAAAGTTTTCATAAGTTTGGTATCATCGTAGGTTGTAGTATCACTTTGAAAAAAATCATTGGGGTGTTTGATACATTATTAAAGGAGCTTTACCCTTTTCTACAAATTACAAGAAATAATAGTTGGGGTTTTATCAAAAAGAAACTGCCTCATTTGATATTAATTGAGTATAAAAGCACGTTTATAAACATCTTAGTAACCAGTTTGAATTCGAACGTTCCATCCTTAATAATATTATAATGTCAGTGAATTTTAAAATAATTTTCCTTGTTGCTCATCTATGTACTTTTGCTTTGGGTATGTATTATGTTATATAACTAAGTATGGTTTTAGCTGATAACATTATTTTTTGATTATTTTTAGTAATAAATAATCTGAAGTTCAGTGCAGTGCAGTGCTACGGAATGCTTTTAATTGATCACTGCACTGCACGTTTTGTCACCCTGAAACATACAGTAGTTGAGTCCCCAGTAATTTTACTTGCTACAATGTCCTACCTACCAAGACGAGACTCTTTTGGAAGAGTCACGACGACACCAAGGAGACTACTCGATTCTGTGTGACGGAATAATCGACTATTAACTGATCTAGCGTCAAAACCATGTCGCATTGTTAATTTTCTTTCTGCTCTTGTTTTAGCCTTTTCGTAATAACAATACCGTTTAAATAAACTTTTTGTAAAACTATGTCCGTGTGGAATATATATTTTTTTTTTATACCACTAAAGTGGCAACCAAGCGTACGTTTTATATATTAATAAAAGAGGATAAGGCTATAATATAATAAATTATACTAATAATTTCTCATTAGCTTAAGGCTAGACTGGCAGTATTAAGGAATTTGAGTACGCACAATGTGTTCAAAGAAATAGTAGAAATAAAAACAAAGATGTAGAAATAAAAACAAATCCAGATGAAAAATTATTACCTACCTTTAAAATGTTAGCTGAAAATGCACAGGATTCAGACATTCCTCACTAGATTCAAAAAATCCTGGACGCCTTGTGTATATTTTTAAATTTCCAGTTTCAAGCAATGAGAACTTGTCGGGGTACGTGTACTACCCACAGTTGCTTGGCTACTTGAAGCTACACACAGAACCTGTTGACTGGCTGACCGCACGAGTTCACTGCCACAATGAAGGTAATGAACCGTCTTATTTAATGAGAAGAAATGTTTTTTTTTTTTACAAAATAACAATAATTCATTGTAGTCCATACAAACCGGTCATGAGAGAATCAAAATCACAAAATCAAGGTTTTGTACCAAAAAATTATTTTGTTGTTTGTATTTATTTGGTTACAATTCCCTATCGTAAATGTATTTAAAAATAGAAATGGTGTATGTATGTGTGCTATGTAGTGAGTAATGTAATATGTCTATGTCTACATTTGACTTCTTGCGTCGCAGCGCTAGAATTTTTTTGTTTAGAAGCTCGAACCTTGCAAGTTTTTTTTTTTGAAACGAGTAACCCACCCCAGTTTCACACTTGAATTAAATGATGAAAACGGAATCAAAACCCGTTTCTTGATAATTATACTACGTTTACTTCATAGCTACCACATCATCTATCTCTCTCATCTCTCTCATCGACCACACCATCACTTACCATCAGGTGAGGTGGTGGTCAAACGCTTGTCTATAACCAAGTAATATACAACATCAACTTTCGTTCCTCAACACCTCAACATCTCTCACCTCAACAATCATCGATGATGTTAGGCACAATGCTGCCTATTCAAAATCTAGAGTCACCCAAAAGTTATTATTACAGATGCTATTTTGGCTTCACCGTGGACTTCTGAATTCACGTCAGCTGTATACAAGTTGCAGTCAAGTCAAGATCAATTGCTTCCACTTATTTTCTCCGGAGCCCTGGTGACTTTCCCTGAGGAAGCGTATTACAGAGAAAGTAAGATATAATTCCGCGTGTCTGGATTAAATATTTTTTTACAATGATTCAGTGATGTTTATTATATGTTTTAGGGTTGCCCAATGAACTGATTGGTGTTCAACGTTGTGGAATATTTTTGGCAAGCGGCACCACGGGAGAAATCGACTGCCACATAAAGTTGCCATTTGTATGCTACTCAACGAATGCAGGCTTACTAGCCTCTGCGCCTATAACTGAATCTACAACTACACATACACCTAGAACTACTTTCTCACCTATTACTAATTATTTCCCTACATTTAAAACTACAACTACATTCAGACCTCAGTTTACAACAACAGCTACAATTAAAACTACAACCACAACCACTACAACAACTGCACCTACAACTACAACCACTGAACCTACAACCACAACTACTACAACACCTAAACCTACAACTACAACTACTACAACACCAAAACCTACAACGACAACTACTACAACAACTGAACCTACAACCACAACCACAACCACAACTACACCTAAAACAACAACTACACCTGTCACACGTCTTACAGGTGATAAACCAAACTGTGAGGGTTCCGGTAAGTCTATTTTTGTTTTTTATGCGGATAGCGAGTAGATAAGCAAAATTCGTATTGCATTTGTTTTGTAGCCAAGCCTTTGGTGTCTAAATATCAAATTAGTTTGGATTACTAATATACGAAATAGACGCAAACTTTCTAACATGACTTTAATTTTTTTGTTTCCATGGTTGATTTTCTCACTATATTTTTATTTACGATTTGAAACCACACAACTACTCATAAAATCAACTTTTGACTAAAAGCATATACCATTTCTTAACCAGTGCTGTTTTCATGTCAGTATTATTTTGACTGTAACCAATTGTTAAAGTGAATATTTTGTTTAACAGGGTATGAGTTTTACAGCCAAACCGGGCACTGCTATAAATTTCACACAGTCCCAAAAAAATGGACAGACGCAAACAACACATGCTTTGTAGAGGGCGGCAGACTTGTCGTTATCAACAGTGACGCAGAAGCCAAAGTCGTCGTATCCGTCTTTGGACAAATCCCTGCTTCATCATTAAAAGCTGTCGTAGCTAAAAGCGACAGAGATCTTGCTTCTGTTGGCATTTATTGGAATTTTGATGATTGGAAAACTCTTGATGGTAAGTATTGCCATTATTGTCTTCAAGTAACTAAAAACAAACCCACTTATTCATTCAATAGTCTTTTTAGCTGCTTGCTAGTGTTGCCACTGGTACGCTTAGGAGGATTTATATCTGCAGGCGTTGAGCGTGTCAGACACGTGGCGTGCCAAACACGTGGCGTGGCAGACACGGTACTGAATTCAGCCGAGGCAAGAATCTTGCTTGAGAGTCGCCAGCCCGTGTTTGCGCGCTATTATATGAATACACCTTTCGACAGTGTGTAAAATATAATAATTTTGTCTGCCACGCCACGTGTCTGACACGCTTAATGCCTGCAGAAGTGACATCAGGCGAGCAACTTGACAGACTCGTCATTTGGTAAAAAAAACGATATTGACAAATCTTTATCTTATTCCAGGTGAAACTATTGAGGATGCGGGGTACGCTAGCTGGCGGGATGGTCTTCCATACAACGCTACCTTCTACCCCTACGGAGGTGTTCATAGAGATGGCACTTTCAATAACGTTAGTAACAAAGCCGACCTTACGTTCATCTGTGAGAAAGTTCCTGCTTAAAGTTTGAATTTATCTCACGCTCAAATTGAGACCTAATTTTATACCACCCCATTAATCTTTTGTATAAGACTGGTTGTGTTAAAATCTATCAGTTTGTTTATCTTAGAATAAAACATATATTAGAAAAAATGTAAAACACTAGGAGCCTATTAAAGTCTATCCTAAGTAAGTCAAGTAGATTAATCACAGGTAAGCTAATATAAACCGTCTATGTAAGTCAGTCACTGTTACTGTTAGCCGTTATTATTGGCTAATTCATACTTTAGTAGAAAATGTGAAAACGAAAAGGTGTCCAAAAGAGCCGGGCGAATATTAATTTCTAAGCAACTTTTGAACGCCCTGTGTAATATTTGGATTAGAAAAATATAATATTAATCAGTTTGAAAATAAATAAATAAAATAGACAATACAAATATTGATTTTTTTTTTCTTTATTTAAGTTTAATGCTAGGACTTAGAAGGCATGATTAGTGATGACGACGATCTCAGTAAAGCAGCGGTCAAGTGCTTTATTGTGAAGTGACAGGTTAAGGGTTCGATTCCCGCTGTGGGACATATGTTTACATGATCTCTAAACATTTTTTCCGGCTCTGTGTGTTGTGGTGCAACCACCCGCCACAACCCCCCATAACCCCCGCATCAGACCAGTGATCTTAACACTGGTAGATGCTTGCTTGGACTGAAACAGTCCATCAATACTAATATTATAATGAGAGAAGATTTGTATTTTTGTTTGTTACAAATTAACTCAAAAACTATTGGTCTGATTTTATTTTTTTTTCCATTAGAATTCTACATTAAATCATACTTGACAATCTCCCACTGTAGGCTGAATAATTTTAATTAAAATTAAGTATTACAGAGGCACATCGACAAGGATTACAACATAAAAAATCTGATTGTTGTATGGAATTAACCACTGGATTCTCCACAAGTAGCAGGATCTCATAAACAAAGGAATTGATCTAATAAAAGTAATCACTAATCGAATCGTAACAAGTGATAGCATACGCGTCGACGCCGCGCCGTGCCAGCAGGACGACTCGAACTACACTGATTATATAACAAAACGAACGTCGGGGTCGGGTCACTTCGGGGCCTTCTCTCTTCATTGAAAACTCATTGTACGCCACCATCCAATTTATATCTCGACAAAAACATCTGTACAAAATATATTAAATACTTCTGCATGCTAATAATATGTAAGTTCGCTACTTCGTCAACAGCGATCAAGATTATTAAATGATTTAAACACAAAACTCCACCTCCGGTGCTAGAACAAATATTAAACTATAAACGAACCTCGCGCCTGAAGACCTATATACAACGTTTTTTTTTATAAGTGAAAAAAAAAATTACGTAATTCTGCTCATTAATTAGTTATCCTTGTTAGAAATCGAAAAGGCAGCTCGGCACGTGTCAGTGACCCGCGCGTCAATGAACCGCGGGTCAATAACCCGCACGTCCTTGACCTGCGTGTGTCCTTGACCCGCTACGGGGCGCGCACACTCGAATATTTCATTATTACGTCGCTTAACTTGATTCCCAACAACGATAAATAATAATTGAGCGCAAAACTGTAATCGATTTTTTTTTGTTTACTTGGGATTTTTAAGACAAAACATACAGTCAACTCCATAGATAAGTATCCCCCTTGTATAAGACAACTAGCTTCAAATCCATTTGGATTACTATGGAGTTTTGCTCAAATTGTTGGAACAGTGGTATCATACTTGGATTTCCAATCCTGAGAAACCGAGTTCGATTCCGTGAAGTATGAAAAAACAGCCATTTCTTCACAGTTCTTGTTCGATGAACCGCACAGAGTTTGTCCTTCTGGATAGGTATACAACGCTACAGATGGTAGCATTACTTCTTTCAACACTTATTATTGCTGACAATTCATGCGCCCGTCGACTTCCACAAGTTCTCCTGGACCCATGGACGATATCCACTCCCAATAATCTAAAAATAAAACACTTTATTATTAACTACTTTATTAAGTGATTGAAAACAAAACTGACTGGGTAAAAGGTTACACTTACCGTTATATGAAGCTGCCGAGCAATTTATTTAACATTGCTTTTATTTTGATCGCAAATTTCAATTCTTGTTTTCATCAAATTATATAAATGATGCATATTATCAAAAGTCAAAAGCTTACGAAAAACACACAAAGTAAGTAAACAGCACAGAATATGACGTTAAGCCTGACAATGAGAATTATTCGTTTTCTTTGTTCGTTCGTTAAAAATAAACGACCTACCCACATCCTTCAAATAATAAATAAAGCTTTGCATTCGTCTGCTAGACAAGGACAGGTTATTGGACACTAGTGATTTATAATTTCAACGCGTTGGTCATCAACACGACAGCCGAGTTAGATAAGCGGTCGGTCATGGTGTGAAACATGATTGTTCCGAGATCGAATCCTTACGACAGTATAATTTTTGCATTTAATTTGTGAATGCGAGAATTTCTATATTACTGTTTGGCGAGGACGGCTGAGATAAAATTTAGCTACTAGTGGAGTTACTTAATAGTGGAGTCTACTGTACATAAAAAAAAAATAGGTACATATATTTACCCTGTATAACATTTCGTACTTTTGACAGCAAACCTAGCGCCAAATTCAACCTTGCTTTCAAGAATAAAAAAAACTGACAGCAGTAAATTAAAATTGGGATTGGATCGGAATTATCATTGGATTCAAGAGTAAGGCACCTAAATGGCTTACAGGTATTTCCATACAGGAAATGCCTGTAAGCCATTTAAGCCGACCACACATCATAATAGAAAAATGTGAATATGGCCTTTGTTGTCCAAAAGAGCCGTGATGTCAGATTGTGGCATCAATTTCACGACGACTTTTAAACGCCCTGTGTAATATTTAGATTAGAAAAATATCTTATAAACTGGCTGAACCGTTATTTTTTTGCAATTTTTCCATATTTACTCACCTTCTCTGGGCTCCTACGAACATTTCAAGACCAACATTAGCCAAACGGTCCAGCCGTTGTCGAGTTTTAGTGAGACTAACGCACAGCAATTCATTTTTATATTTAGGAAAATCAGTTTGTATATTATTATCCTACTAAATGTGTGTGAATGTTGGTTACCACGTATCTCCGTGACGATTTTACCGATTATGATGAAATTTGAAGTGTAGGTGGTATAAGTCCTAGAATAACACATAGGCTACTTTTTATCTCGGAAAAATGAACTGTTCATGTGGGATAGCATAAAACTGCAAAAACGCGGGTGAAGCCGCGCGGGTCAGCTCGTAAATAAATAAAGTAAACAAAAAAATATTGATTTTTAATTTTTATTAAAGTAGTATTAATGCTAGGACTTAAAATGCATGATCCCCCGCATCAGACGTGTTCATAGAGCACTGAACCGATAAAAAAGAAATGTTGATCATCCCGGTATAGCGGTATACGGTAAGTAATTAATAATTATTATTATTACACACAGTATCATCTAGCCCCAAGTTAAGAAGAGCTAGTGTTATGGGTACTATATGTATGGGTCGCAGGCGCCGCGCCACATCGGTCGTCTGATATGCATCGTGGTATAGGCTATACTACTGATGCATACCAACATTGCTTGGACCGAAACATTAGTATCGGTAGATATAGTAATAGTTGCTTGCCCAACTCTAGTGTGATATCGACCTTGAGATGGCTATCGAAGCGCAGCAAGTTGCTTCATTAGTTTGGTGGAAATTATGCAAAATAAGTCATCTAAGATCCTCTTTATTGGTAAAATGCTCGATGTTCGTGTTTTAACTCTCCGCGCTATAAAACTTGCAGAGGAAAAAGCTGAGTTTTATTACAAAAAAATGGGAATATCAGCATGCGATAAAAATCCGCAATGCGAAAATCCATAGGAAAAACCATGCTATTATAATAAGCAAGTTGAAGTGGTAGCTACAGCTAGCAGAACTTATATGCGTTGGGAGATTAAAGATTCTCGAATGGCGAACCCAAACTGGGAAGCGAAGTATGAGATTATAAATTATAAAATAGAGTAAATCGATTACGTTTTTCTGGGCAATCATTGTTGGAAATTGCGTAATAATCAAATTTTCGGGCACAGCAAAGCTTGTAGGGAATTAAACAAGTGATAAATACACATACTTACTATTTTTTGTGAATACATCTCTATGTTAGATAGAAACAACCAGAACTAGAACAAATATGTGCAGATCACGCAAAGATTTTGTTCCTTAACGAACCCGCATTTTTTCGCTTGTTACCCTAAAACGTAGTTCATGCATGCACCTTGCTACATGTTCTTCAAACCTATCAACATCATCATCATCGTAAAAATTCAGTCAGATTATGAGAATCGTGCATAAAGTTTCTTTCCTTGAAGCTTTTTGTTGCCTCGCTTACATGCGTCACAGAATAGTAGACATACACACATCAACATTGTGTAGGGATATTCAACATTTTGTTGAGTTTTACAAAAACTGAAAATAACTTCTTTTAATTAATTTTTTAAATATTTTTTATTATTAAAAGGCTTTAATTATTATTAATAAACAACACAAAATAAAGATTCTTGCCATACCTAGTTTTCTAAAGATATTATTTTCAGTTTTTGTAAAAATAAACAAAATGTTGAATATCCATAAACAATGTTGATGTGTGTATATAAATAAGGATAATGATAAACCGGTTTTCTAGAGTACTCCTTATAGTTACGCCAAAATGGTGTTTAGTATCGGAGATTCTTAGTTGTGTGTTGTTTGTGTTGTGTAGCAACTATTTGAATTAAAATTCAGGATATATTTGTAAAGTTTACTAACAATTTTAAAAAACATTAAGTTTTTTGATATTTTGCTATTGTAACTTTAGCTTTTTCTGCAAGAAAAAAACAGTTTGTTATGGTTTATCTAAAAACTGCTTGATTTGGTATTTCAAGAGTATAATAGCACGTTTTTATTTAATCACCTTTATTAACCAGTTTGGATTCAAACGTTCTATTCTTCAACAAAATTGTGATGTCAGTGGATTTTATAATAGTTTTCCTTGTTGCTCATTTATGTACTTCTGCTTTGGGTATGTATTAAGTGTTAACTAAGTGTTTTATTAGGGTTAGTGACAAATTCCAAGGATTTTGAAAATTTTTGTGTCAAAATTCCCTTTGGAGCTTCTGTGGGACTGTTGGTTCTGGCATTAATCATTCACTAGATCCAAAAGTTCTTTGACACCCTGTATATTAACACCATATTCGTGTTGCAGAAGAGGGCTGTTCTCGCAATTTATTACATGGGTCCCAGAGAATCACTTAGAGATAAGTTCAAAGAAATCAATATTATGACAGTACCCTGTCAATATATTTATGAAAATCTTATGTATGTTCGCAAAAATATTAATCTGTTTAAAAAAAATTGTGATAATCATAATGTTAATACTAGAAATAAAAATAAACTTGCTGTTCCCACAGTTAGGCTCACTAAGGTCAGTAAATCTTTTAAAGGGCAATGTGTACGCTTCTTTAACAAAGTCCCAAGCGACATACAAAATTTATCAATTGGCAAATTTAAAAACTTAATTAAACAAAATCTGTCTCAAAAAGCTTACTATAAAACAACCGATTACCTAGATGATAAAAAAGCTTGGGACGAATGTGCTCCAACTCTACTTGGAATCCATAACAATAGCAAGGGTCATGCCAAAAAAGCGATAGGAACCCAGCCGGTGTTGTTGCCAGTTCTTTTACGGCATGGGCGCGTTGAAACTGGTGTAAATTTTCCTAGCTTGTAAGATGTTTCAAAGTGATCCTTGTGATTCTACTGAATAAATAATTTTTGATTTTATATTTTTACATATTTCAGGTTTAAGTAATGACAAATTGTCAGAGTACGTGCACTACCCACAGTTGCATGGCTACTTGAAGCTACACACAGAACCGGCTGACTGGCTGACCGCACGAATTCACTGCCACAATGAAGGTAACAAACGCTCATACTGACACGATAGGAATTCTAATGTTAATAGTTAAAACATATAAAAAGCTCACAAAATTAAAGCTATGGAACCTATGTGTTTGTATTGCATGCATTACATACAAAAAAGATATTTGGAGTTAAAACACCAAATAAATATAAAACATCTGGAAGGCAAGTGCTAAAGTAAAGCACGTGTTAAAAGTTTGTCAGTAACAAACTTTTATTTTTCTTTAACTTTTTGCATCAGGGAGCTTAATTCTTTTAATTGAAGTTTATTATTACAGATGCTATTTTGGCTTCTCCGTGGAATTCTGATTTCACATCAGCCGTGCACAAGTTACAGTTGAATAAAGACCGGTCACTGCCACTTCTTTTCTCTGGCGCCCTAGTGACGTTCCCTGAGGAAGCGTATTACAGAGAAAGTAAGATCATATTCAAAAACCTTTGTTTTTGCTGGTTAGGGTCCAGTGTATGTACCTACAGCTTGCATCGTAAAATTTTATTGACTGTTCTTATCATAAGTTATTGTTGTTTATTGATTTATGGCTAAGTCGTGTTCTCAACGTTTAAGGTAATTTTCGATGAGAGACCGAAGGGCACGTTGAATAATAAATAAAATGAAACAAAATAAATAATGCTGGACAATCCACACAATAAAATTGACAGTCTCAACTATAAACTCTATCACTGGGGTTTTTTTTATACCACTAAGGGTGAGTTGCACCATCTAACGTTAACGTCAAATTGTTCAATCGTCGTCGAACAATTTGACATTAACGTTAGATGGTGCAACTCACCCTTAAGTGGCAACCAAGCGTACAGCTCACTTGAGATTGGCCTCTGAATCATACAAACTTACTAATCGTCTGGACAGCACAAGTCAGTTTACGCGTTTGAATCAAACGCTGTCAGTACAATCAGACAGTAGGTAAAGTTTTTTTTATTTATTTTATAAATTGTTTGTTATTTCAGGTTTGCCTGTTGAATTAGTTGGTGTTGAACGTTGTGGAATATTTTTGGCCAGCGGCACCACGGGAGAAATTGACTGCCACATAAAGTTGCCATTTGTATGCTACGCAGTCAATGCGCGTTTACTAGCCTCTACGATATCTGAATCCACAACTACACCCACAACTTCAACTTCAACCACACCTACATCTGAAACTACAACCACCACATCTGCACCCCAAACTACAACTACACTTAAAACTACAACTATAACCACGACTACTAAACCTACACCTACACCTGTAACCACAACAACACGTCTTGCACCTACAAATGGCGGACTAAGCTGTGAGGGTTCTGGTAAGTACGTTAGTACGTAAGTTAGACGACCAATGTGGCGCGGTGGGCGAAGATCCGCCTGCGACGCGGAGGTTGCGGGTTCGATTCCCGCCTAGGGACAAATGTTTGTAGGATCTGCAAATATTTGTTCCGGGTGTTCTGGGTGTTTTCTATGTTTAAATAAAAAATATCTATCTATGTATTGTATTGTATTAAATATATATCAGTGATCTAGTACCCATAATACAGCTCTGTTTAACAGCAGCTTACCTTGGGCTAGATGATGCTGTGTGGATTGTCCAGCAATCTTTGTTTATCTTGAGTTTTTTCATGCTTAAAAGTTTAATTAAATATATGTGCAGACCATGGTAGAGCACTGGTGGTGAAGTGGTAGTGCCCCGCTTTCCGATCCTTAGGTCAAATCCGTTCGTGCACCAACGGATTTTTGTATTCTAAAAATGGTATGTCCGCAATGCCGGTGCTTTCAGACGGTGAAGGAAAACATCGTGAGGAAACCGGCATGTCCAAGAACTAACAATTTGAAAGATATGCGCCATCCACCAATCCGCGTTTGGGTCCGCGTGGTGGATTGAGACCCAATCACTCTCGCTCTAGAGTAGGCCAGTGTCCTAGCAGTGGGAACATTAGAAGGCTGTCATGATGATGTGCAGACCATGAGTAAAACCCGTGTTGTATTTTTTTAGTCACACACACATGGTTTAAAAACTAAAATGGATTAGCTTGGTTGGTTTAATTTAAACTTTGTTTTTTTCTTAACGTTGGTGTTTGCTTGTTTCAATGATAAGTGCAGCATTTCCATGGTCACTAGCTCTCAGAAGGTTAATTAAAGGCATCGTGACTATAAATTGTACTTAGTTCTGACGCAGACTCCAAACTGCAATAAGTGTCCGCAAATATTTGTTTATATTATGATTTATTAGCTGCGCCTCGCGGTGTTATCCGCGGTTTTTTATCGCACGGAATACGGAATAATAAACGGCCTATGTTATTCCAGACCATAATCTATGCCTGTGCCAAACTTCATATAGATCCGTAAAGTTGTTTGGGCGTGATGCTCCCACAAACATACAAACATCTAAACTCATATAATTATGATTTTATATTTAAAAAAAAAATATCAGTAGGTAATGTTATATTTGATTTTTTTGTATTTATAATGTGGTTAATACAGTGGGCTATAATATTATTATTCTCAGTTATAGCATTAGTTTATATAGTTAAAGACTTTATATTGTAGATGTTTGTTGTCCCTGAATAAATATATTTTTTTTTATTATTATTATAAAAAAATGACAATGATTTTAGGCATGTATTTATAAACTAACAGTACTAGGTTGTCTACATAAATATTATTTAAACAGTATTTTTTATTCTGTGCTTGGTATTTATGTCCATGTTAATAGTGTCCATGCAGTGCAAAATCTTAGCTCAGGGTGAACTGCCAGTTATTAATTATGATTGTTACCAATCTAATATTCGGGTTTAAGACATTAATTAAGAGTAGTAGAGTTTTTTGTGATAGAGCTCGTCCGGGGAAGGACTAACACCATACCTATTTCTGCCGCCAAGCAGTAATGCTCGCATTGCTGTGTTCCGGTTCGAAGGGTATGGTATCCGGTTAAATTACAGGCACATGAGACTTTCCATCTAACGTCTCAGGGTGGTAACAAGCAAGTGATATCTATAATAATGCATGCGTACATAGGCTACGGTAACCGCTGACCATCAAGTGGGCCGTACGCTTGGTTACCACTTTAGTAGTATAAAAAAAAATCTCAAAAGACCGAGGTCACTTACAGAGAAACGTGTAAATTAATACTAAGTAGATATTATACATTCATTAAGGTAGGTAGGTAGTCGTTTTTTACAATCTAGATAAGTAAGGTGCTATAAATAAATACTAAATAGTTAATAGTAATATTTGAGTGTTTATCTCGTTTAACAGGGTATAAGTTATACAGCGAGACCGGACACTGCTACAAGTTTTACACAGACGCAAAAAGATGGACTGACGCTAACAGAACCTGCACGGCAGAGGGCGCCAGCCTCGCTGTTATCAATAGTGACGAAGAAGCTATAGTCATCACATCAATCTTCGGGCAGTACCCTGCTCTATCATTAAACCACCTAGCTAAAAATAATAAAGACATTGCGAGTGTCGGCACTTTTTGGAATTTCTTCGAGTGGAGGACTATTGACGGTAAAATGGCCGCATCAATATTTATTTTTCATACGTGAGGGCCAATAACCATACGCGTTACCGTCTGCCACTGCTTGGAGGTCGTTTGTGGGGGCAGATTGTAATAACTCTTATTGTATCTGCTTAACTATGTTAAATATTAAGGCCATTACGTCTGCTTGCCACTAGAAGCAAGTTAGTTTTTTTTCATAGTACAAAACGACGAAGATGCTGAGACATGTTTTTAAATACTTATTACGTAATTATGAATTGTAATTACGTCAGTGGTAGACCGGCCTTCCAACTCTAAGATCATGGGTTTGAACCCGGTCGTGCACCAATCGATTTTTCATTTATGAATATGAAATGTGCGCAGTGCCAGTGCTCTCATTATGATGAAGGAAAACATCGTAAGAAACCAGCATGTTCAAAAGCTAAAAATTCGAAAGACATTTGCCATCCATTAATCCGCATTAAGTCCGCAAGGTGGATTAAAATTTAATCACTCTCGCTTGAGA
This sequence comes from Colostygia pectinataria, assembly GCA_951394395.1. Taxonomy (NCBI): domain Eukaryota; kingdom Metazoa; phylum Arthropoda; class Insecta; order Lepidoptera; family Geometridae; genus Colostygia; species Colostygia pectinataria. Next base: position 7,748,181 of record OX596363.1, read on the forward strand.
GTAAACTAGTGTCCCAGCAGTGGACACATTATAAATATATTATTATATTAACTTAAAAGTTCTCAACCACATGTAAAAAATGTCATGTTTGTTTATTGAATAAAAAAAAAATATTATGAAGGCTGGAATGGGGAAATGCATTTGGAGCCACGCCTTTATAATCATTAAAAATAATTTATGTTTTGTTTGAGTAATAATATAATATTTTAAGCGCAGCCCTAGCTTTAACACACGCAAGTAACCTGCAATATGGTAAAGCGACGATAATAAATGGTTGATCTCATTCCAGGTCAGAGCATCAACGAGGCGGGTTACACTAGATGGCGTAGCGGTCTTCCAAGAAACGAAACCTTCTACCCCTACGGAGGTATTCACAGAGATGGCACCTATAGCAATGTTCATAATAGAGCCATACTCACGTTCTTCTGTGAGAAGGTTCCTTCTTAAACTCAAAATATCTTTTGATCACTGAATCACTAGGTGTCAAGTAGGCTTACTGCCGGCAAGCCAACAGAAATGACCTGTCTACTGTCAATCATTGGTTTGACACCTCAGTTATATCTAGGTACATAAAGAGGTTGATGTCACACAAACCCTACTAGCTGTGCTATTAGTTAAATTTAAAAGATGTTACTGTGTTTCTTTTTTTAATACATAATAATATTTGTTAAAAAACTACGCCTAAAATGGAGCGTAGAAGGTATTAAAAATCGTATGAGGACTCTGTAAGTCTGTAACACATCGTTCGATTTGTTTGAAAATTAGTATGTATTTATATTCTTAATGGCAAGTTATAAAAGTATGTGCTTATTGAATGGTTTAATGGTGGTACCAGTCCAGTGGGAAAATGGCAATAGTGTTTTTTTTTTTTATGTCAGTAAGTGACAAAACAATCAAGGCGCCCGCCTGATGTTAAGCACCGCGCCTGACTATAACATATGCAGTGCCACCCAACGCTTAAAGTTTTTAAGTGTTTGCGTGTCACTGCACTGCGCTTATCACCCCGAGACATTGTAGTTAAGTCTCTTTCGCCCAGTAATTTCACTTGCTACAGTGCCCTTCAAACCTAAACACAGTAATGCTTGCACACTACTGCTTGTAGGTAGAATATCTGACACTGCGGTGGTACCCACCAAGACGGACTCTTGCTGAAGAGTTCTACCACCAGGTAAAAATTGTAAAAGTTTGAAAATGGTACCGCGAGTGAAACCGCGCGTGTTAGCTACTGGTGTCATAAATTGTCTCTTAATAAATAAATAACACACAACTTGCCTGTTGTTTCCTTACATGATTATAAAATGTTTTAGATTATTTATTTCTCATAATATTAAAGCGCAACACACACAGAAAGCGGGAGCTGGCCCGAGTGTTATTTGTTGTATATGTACTGTCAAGGATGTTCGGGTGAAGCGCGGGAGCCTCTCCTGCCACCCGCGACTACAGACAGCGCGCGGGCCCAGCGGGACGGGAGCGGGCGTTTTCGTCGTAATACACGTATTCTCCGATAGGCATTCACACTGAGCGCGGTTCTTGAACTAGTTGTAATTATTTACAAAAACATATAGTTTTCGCTATGGATTTCAATGAAAATATTAAAGAATGGGTGTATTAAATATAATTGTTTGTATGTGCCAAGTAATATAAACTACATATATGTAGTTTTAAAAGCAATAATATGAATAAAAATATTACAAAAGGGAAGGTTTGGATGTTTGGTAGAGGCCTATTCAGTATTCAGTATTCAGTATCATTTATTGCATCATAATTATGAGGGTAATACATGTCACAGGTATTATGTAATATTAAATAATATGAGAGCAGCCAACACATAGCTATGTACCCAGTTAGGGTGTTGCACTATAAAGTTGAGTAGGAGCGGACCGATTTTAGTATTAATGGATAGGTACCTAGTTTGTGATAATAATAAAATAATAAAATCATTATTTGGGGTAACAATAAAACCTATCATTCGTTATTTGAGTCACTAAGAAACTGATCAAGTGTATAATAGTTTTTTTTTAATAGCATTTCTTTTAATTTATTTTCAAAAATATTATCTTTTTCTATATTTTTAATACATTCAGGAACTTTGTTATATATTTTAACAGCCATTGTATACGGACTTGAGCTGTGCATTTTTAGTTTAGAAGTAGGTATTATTAATTTATGCTTGTATCTACATTCAAAGCGACGTGGTTGATCAATCTTTTTTGAAAATAATTGAGTGTACTTTCTAACAAATTTACATATTATAAGTAGTCCGGTTAGCTTGCCCGACGGTTGCGGTTAGCCGACTGTGAGACAAAACCCAAACTTTTACATATTTTTAGACAATCATCATCATCATCATCGTCATATCAGCCAGTCTACTGTTGGACATAAGCAACATCTTGAGTTTGACAGCATTCATTTTTTTTTAATTATTCATTTTTTGTCATTGTTAGCACGTTTGACACATCTTATGTTTTGACAGCTGTCAAACTTTAAACAGATATATCTCGGGATCTACTCATCCCAGACTAGACGCACCTGGCTCAAATGAAAGGTATTTTTGAGACCTTTATTTTTGATAACGATGAGAATTTTTTTTTTAGATTCCTCCTTTTAATAGGCAGTGTTTTTTACTGTTCCTGTGTGTATGGGTTGTGGTCGTCGGGTTGCTTCCTTTTCCATAATGCGACATTATTTACAGAACAGAAATCAGGTTTTGCTTGATTACCTTTATTCCCGCTAGGTGTCCCAGGTGGGCTACGCTGGACACTCATTGCCGACACAAAAAATGTTTAACTAGGATACCGGCTAAAACAGCTGATTAACTCGTAGGTGTAACCGACTCGGAGGTATGGTGAGGTGGGGCGGATACCGTAACCGGACTGGCTTGTTATAGAATAGGAACGTATTATAACTCACTGGTTGCACATGCAAATCAAAGTTATATAACTCTTGTGATAAGGTCGATATTTCGTTTGAGTAGTAATTTTTGTTTTCGCAGAGATATATTTGAGTTCTTCTGCTCAGTGTACTCACTGTCGCGCAACGTAAACACGAAATACAATTATATTAACGTTTTAGCTCCCAGTAACTACTATTTAATATATTGGGTTTTCTGTTAGATTAATAAATAAACTTTACCTTTTTCTACATGTAAAAAAAAGGTTGGTTTTTTACAAAAAAAAAACTGCTTTATTTGGTAAATATTGAGTATAAAAGCTCATTTTTATTCAAACACGCAGTAACCAGTTTTGATTCAAACGTTCTATTCTTCGACAAAATTTGTGATGTCAGTGAATAATTTTATGATAGTTTTCCTTGGTGCTAATTTATGTACTTCTGCATTGGGTATGTATTTCGTATTTATATTAAGTATATTTTATTTATGTTGCTTATTTGGGATGGGCTTCGACTTCCTTTCCGGAATCGACAGCAACTCATAAAAAATACTTACTGTCATTAAAATTACAAGGTTTTGGCATGAATGGCAGTCTCTTGATCCAAAAGGTCTTTGACACCCTGTATATTTTTTTACATATTTCAGGTTTAAGTAATGACAAGTTGTCAGAGTACGTGCACTACCCACAGTTGCATGGCTACTTGAAGCTACACACAGAACCGGCTGACTGGGCGAGCGCACGAATTCACTGCCAAAATGAAGGTAATCAATCCTTGTACTGACTACAGCGAGAGGAAGTGTTTTGTACAAAAAAACAATAAATAATTATAATTCATACAAACCGGTCTTAATGAGAAAATCAGAGTCACAAAATCAAGGTTTTGTACCATAAAAATTACATCAAATAACCCTCGGAAATACATTCACGATAGGGAATCGTATGTGTCTATGTCTACAACACAAACATCAGGAAAGAGTAGGTGCATGCTATAGTAACAACATGTTATATATTTTATTTGATTTCTTGCGTCGTAGCGCTAGAATTTTTCAGATTAGCACCTCGATGCTTGCACCTTTTTTATTTTAAACTGCAGCAACCTGCTACAGGTTTATAAACCTTCCACTTGAATCAAGTGATGAAAACCGATTAAAATCCGTTGCTTGATAACTATACTATACTCGTAAGTACTTGATAGCTTGATAACTCCAAACATCTTACCCACGAGCAATGATGATTACTCTATAACTGTGTAGCTATACAACATCAAGTTTTTGACTAACTAAAACGTTATCAAGTGATGTCTCGTTAGTCAAGTTAGTTCTGATGTTGGCAAAATGCCTATTCAAAATGACTGCAGAGTCACCCAAAGGTTACTATTACAGATGCTATTTTAGCTTCACCGTGGACTACTGAATTCACGTCAGCTGTAAACAAGTTGCAGTCAAGTCAAGACCGGTTAATGCCATTTATTTTTTCCGGAGCCCTGGTGACTTTCCCTGATGAAGCGTATTACAAAGAAAGTAAGGTCTTATTTCCAAATTATTACTCCACATTCCCCCATTATATATTTTCTTACAATAATCCGGTGAGTGTATACAGTGCTATATCGATGGATGTTTACATCATTTCGACTAAGTTTAACATTGCTTAGATCGTTCGTAGCATACATAGCTGGCTAAGGGTGGATTCGACTAAACTCGAATAGGCACTATTCTCCGAATGAATCGTAGTTATTCGCGAGTAAGCTGACAGTTTACTTGTATTTGACATTTCTTACTCCGCGGAATAGTTATTCCAAAAGTTGATCGAATCCAGCCTAAGTCGTTAATATCAGATCAGCAAAGTTTAACATTCGGTAAAGACATAATTTAAATAGTTAAAAGTAGAAGAGTTTTTTTTTGATAGAGTTTCTCCAGGGAAGAACTACCACCATACTTACCCGGATTAGGCCATAACAGAGGCATTCAGATGGCCTTTAAGTAAACTCCGCTACCGAAATTGGCCACTGACACATATCATGAACTTTTTTAGACACAATGCGAGATAGATTTACTGCGAAAGCAACACACAGAAGAACTTTTTAGAAATCAGTGGACGTGTTTGAATCAAAACCATAATGTCGCAACAGTGAATCTTTTTTCTTTAGATTTTTTTCATGTTTTTTTGAATTGTTTATTATGTTTTTAGGGTTGCCTGATGAGTTGATTGGTGTTCAACGTTGTGGAATATTTTTGGCAAGCGGCACCACAGGAGATTTCGACTGCCACATAAAGTTGCCATTTGTATGCTACTCTACGAATGCACGTTTACTAGCCTCTACGCCTACATCAGAATCGAAAACTACATTTTCACCTACCATTAATTTCCCTACACTTGAAACAACAACTACACCTGTCACACGTACAGATGATAAACCAAGCTGTGAGGGTTCCGGTAAGTTTATTTTGGTTTTTAGTGGTTAAGTCAGATCTATGGGGATATCGCGTAGATGAGCAAAACTCGTGTTGCATTTGTTTTATAGCCATATCATAGTGTAGTGTGTAAATATCAAACTAAACTGTTTGTATTACTAATGTTCGCGCCATAACCGATTATTATGCTTACCTACCTATCCATTTAATTTTTCTTCAATCTACCCCATTTTATCCACATTCCTTGCGACTGTCCTTGTCTTCCGCAAGGCCTGCATTAGCATTGCTACGCGTGTTGGATCGTCAGTCTGCGATCGACCCTCTATCGATTGTGGACGCTCCGCGCTCAATTTCCATAAATTTGGAAACCGCGTAAATCCTACTTTGTGCCTATTGTGTTCTCCGCTATCCCTATCGCAAATCACCAAATCAATCAATATCTCGCGGTTCCGTTCCGCGTCGCGTCGGTCCCGGGCCGTGCCGCGAGCCCTCCGCGTCCACTGCTGTCATCATCAGCGAATATCGAAGGCCGCAACTACCTATTCCTCAAGACAAGAAGACTAACGGACAGAGGACTACAGCCGTGAAGAAGCGCTGCCAGGCTTGGATCACCATACATCGGCCTTAACACCAGTGGAAGGATAGACCCTGGTTGGAACAATATACAGCATTATAGGTGATCGTAGCTTGCTTATTGCAGTGCATTCTGGGAGTAAAAGGTCAGTCTTCTTAACCCAACTTCCTTAACGTTTCCCAAACCCGCTTTCTACAAAACCGCGAGTGGAGTCGCGTGCGGCTATATTACTTAGCTGCCGCGCCGAAACATTATTTGGTCCTACGAGTCTGGATTCGTTCCAGGTATTTACCAGATTATTGGTTAGCTATTCAAAGCGCAGTATCATCCCAAGTACTTCGCAGTCTAAAGTGTGGCGTCATTTTCTAGACTATTCCGCCATTTTTTAACTTGTGTCTCGATCACAGACCTTTGGTAGATACTTTACCTGTTTTTTTGCCTCTAACGTATTGCGAACATACCTACATCCTAAGATAATTTGCACTTCTTCCGTAATCATTTATTCCGTTCTCTTAGAAATTTAACATAAAAGTAAGTTGTAGGTAAGTTGTTTCTTTGTTCTGCCACCTGCGAACAATTAGATAAGTGAATAGGTATTTGGTTGAGTAGTCAATCGTAACCGTAGGTGCCTACAAGATATTCTGTTACAAGATAATCACGTAGGTACCTACTTGCTGCGTCCTATTGGAGTTCTATTTTCATGTTGCAGGCACTAATTCATTCATTTCGTAAAGTTACTAGTTCTTTCAATAATAGTCAATAATGGCAACGCATAGTAAAGGAAAGGACGTGTTTAAGGATGCTAAAAGTCTCGACGATGTTGAAATAAAGCGTCTTACATTGATAGGTAGACGTGACGTTATGTTTTCACGTGTGCAAGAGGTGTACAAATATTCATTACAGGCTTCCACTGATAAAGATTGTAAAGATTTGTTTCTATGTAGCATGACGTCACTGGAAAAAATACGCACTGAATTTGTCGATATCGTTGATAGGCTCAATGCCACAGAACTGTCGCTGAATCCTGCTTATACTGTCAACTATCAGTCTATAAATGCATTTGAAGATATGTATTGTCGATGCCGGTTTGCTTATGATAAGATTCAAGTGACTACCGAATCACTACTTTTACCGCAACGCAAGTCCGTAAAATTGCCTAAGCTTGAGCTAATGGAATTTAGTGGCGAACCTATTAAGTGGCCTATATTTTACGAGTCGTTCAAACGAACTATACACGATAACCCTGAGTTGACTGATCATGAACGCGTGCAGTATCTGATCAACAAACTGTCAGGCCGTGCCCTTTCTGCTTGTTCCGGAATAGTGCCAAACGCTGATAATTATCGTACCATATGGAGCACACTTGTAGATATGTATGAGGACAAAAGAAACCTAGCCGCAGCTTATTTAGATCAAATGCTTGAGTACAAGCCATCCAACAATGCAACGTCTAAGAACTTAGCTTCATTCCTCGATAAGTTTTGTACCGCAGTGTCAAGTTTAAAATCTTTACAATTGGATAATTTATCTGATTTTACGTTTCTACACCTTGCTTTGAAGAAAATAGATTCTAGCACCGCCCGCTCGTTTGAAATGCACCACCGCGATACGTCTATACCTACTTACGAAGATTTAGTTAAATATGTTCGCGAGCAGAATAAAATTCTGGATCGCACTGCGACCACTCACAGCCGTAATTCTAGTGACAATAGTAGGTCGACACATTCCTTTGCGGCCACTAGTCCTATTTGCCCACTTTGTAAACAAAATGATCATTACAATTTGTACAAATGCCCGAAATTTAATGAATATTCAGTAGACGAGAGGTTTAATTTAATTAAAGAACACAGTGGATGTACTAATTGTTTAAGCGTTACCCACAGTAATGCATCGTGTAATTCAAAATTTACTTGCCGCTTTTGTGGATGTAAACATCATTCTATGCTATGCCGAAAAAGTACTCTTTCTCATAATGAGTTGCCTCGCCCGCAAGCACAGCGTGCGCCCCCCGCGCAACAGTCGCGACCCGCTGCTGGCGCGGGCGCTGCACTGCCTACTGTTGCTCCGCGCGCCTGCTCTGAGTCCGACCCTGTCGATCAGGAGTCAGGCGGCGGCATTTTGCCGATGCAACAAAATGTGTCACTTTGTAATACACGACCGCGTTCACAAGCGAATAACACTTGTTTATTGGGGACAGTGCAAGTTTATGCGACCGATTCAAATGGTCATAAGAATATAGTTCGCGCGTTAATCGACACAGGCTCACAAAGTAATTTTATTACTTCTAAATGCTGTAGAAGGTTGGGCTCAACGTTTACAAAAGTAACTAATATGTTTGTTAAGGGTATTGGCTCAGCACCGAACCTAGTAAAGGGTGTAACATCGTTAGTATTAAACTCGCGATTGAGTGATAATTTCATCTCTCTTGATGCATATGTAATCGACCGCATTACCGATAATATGCCTACCGCTAAAATAGATGTACCATTGCTGTCATACTTAAACCGCTTACCGTTAGCTGATGATAAGTTCGCCTCGCCATCCGAGATTGATGTTCTTATTGGAGCACCGCTTTTCGCTCAAATCTTGTTATCAGACCGCGTCGCTGGACCGCCTGGTCAACCCACAGCTCTTGAAACCATTTTCGGGTTTATTGTGATAGGTAATGCACCCATTAGTAGTGACTTTGGCGAAACCGTAACCGGACTTACCTCACTTGCTTGTATTGCTCCGGAAAACAATAAATTGTGTTTCCACACGGATGAGCCATGTTTGGATTCAATTTTACAAAAGTTCTGGCGGATCGAAGAGGTGGAATCCGTGTCAATCACGAGTCCAGCTGCTCGCGAAGCGGAAGCGCATTTTAAGGATAATATGTCGCGTGACCAAACAGGCCGCTATTCGGTAGCACTACCCTTTTCACGCGATCCTAGTGTTCTTGGTAAGTCTTATTATGCTGCTCAAAAACGTTTTATGTATTTAGAGCGCAAGCTGTCCTCGTCGGCTGTATTGCGAATGGAGTATGATGCTATAATCCGGGAGTATTTGCAGAAAGGCTATGTGTCGCTCATCGACAACGATGATCATTTTTCCGGTTATTACATTCCACATCATGCAATAGCTAGGTTAGACAAAACTACTACAAAATGGCGTATGGTGATGGACGCAAGTTCTAAAACCGATTTAGGGCTGTCCCTTAATGACATTTTGCACGCAGGGGATAACTTACAAAATGAACTTTTTTTGATTTTATTAGACTTCCGCTTATATAAAACCGCTTTTACTTCTGACATAAAACAGATGTATTTACGCATTATGACAAATGAAAACTGCCGCCAATTTCAAAAATTTTTGTACCGCTTTGATCCATCGTTACCGCTTGACACGTATCAATTCAACGTTGTTTGCTTTGGCTTGCGCAGCAGTCCCTTTCTGGCCATCAGAGTACTTCGTCAGCTGTGTGATGATGAAAGCACCCGCTTCCCGCTCGCTGCATCCGTAATAAAGAGGAACACTTATATGGATGACGTCTGTTTTTCGATGCCGACGGTATCTGATGGTTTAAAGCTTAGAGATGATCTCCGGGAGCTGCTTAAGGCCGGGGGCTTTGAGCTCGTCAAATGGGCAAGTAACTCATCTGAAATAACCGCATCTTTACCAGTGGCTGACCGTCACACCGCTAACATTCAATTCGACGAGCCCGACACGAAGTTGAAAGTCTTGGGACTGCAATGGTCACCCGTTAGTGATCATTTTATGTTTTCAGTGAACATAGAAAACCGCCCTGTTAACAAACGCAATATTTTATCATTGATTGCACGGCAATATGATGTTCTCGGGCTTATAGCTCCTGTGGTTTTGTATGCCAAACTAATCTTGCAGCAACTTCACCTCTTAAATTTGAATTGGGACGAACAACCGCCGGTTGAAATTATAACAATTTGGCAAAATTATACTCGTGAGCTGCCATGCATTCAGGAGTTGCGATTTGAGCGCCATCTGGGTGTGTGTGAAAATTCGAAGGTCGTGGTGGTAGCTTTTGCTGATGCTAGCGAGAAAGCATACGGTGCTGTCGTTTATATTCGCACGCAAATCGACAGCAATTCAAGACCGCTTACTAGGCTAGTTTGTGCTAAATCCAAGGTAGCTCCTCTTAAGACCATATCTGTTGCCAGACTGGAACTGAGTGCTTGTTTGCTTATGGCAAAGTTAGTACGCCGTGTTATCAACACATTCGAACAGCGTCATGTCATTGATGATGTGCTTTGTTTCACCGACTCAATGGTGGCTTTGCAATAGATTACAGCATCACCCCATCGATTTAAAACTTTTGTAGCTACGCGCATAACTAAGACAATAGCTGCAATTCCCGCTCAAAAGTTTTATCATGTCCCTGGCACGCAGAACCCAAGCGATTGTCTTTCACGAGGTCTGATGCCGGCTCAATTACGAGATCACCCGCTGTGGTTTTCCGGACCAGCCTGGTTGTGTCAGGACGTAACAGAATGGCCAATTACCGTCGCAGAACCCGCTAAACATGATGTTGAGTTACCGGAAGTTAAGAAGATTGTGTCACTTCCCGCAGTAATTGAGAAAACAACTTTGCCCAACCCGCTTCTTGATTTATCTTCTCGCGTCTCAACTTGGTTGATATTGCTCCACTCAATAGTGCATGTATATCGTTTCATTAAAAAACTGCCACGTACTAATAATTTTACCGCTGATGACCTCAATTTTGCTGAGATGCAAATTTTAAAAGCTGTACAACAGTCTTACTTTTCTGATGAAATGCAGAAACTTAATTCAAATCGCCCATGTTCCCGGGCGATTCAGAAACTCATGCCGTTCATTGACAATAACGGACTTCTAAGAGTAGGTGGTAGACTACGTAACGCGGATTTGAGCTACGATCAGCAGCATCCTCTGCTATTGCCTCCTAAAAGCCACGTAGTGGAAATGCTAATTACTCATCACCATCGTCAAAATTGCCATACTGGCCCTGTTGCTCTTATGTCAATCCTTAGGCAACGATACTGGATCCTTTCGTGCCGTGGTATTGTCCGAGCCATCATTCACAAGTGTAACTATTGCTTCAAAGCTAAACCAAAGCCATCTTTCCCCCTAATGGGAGATCTACCCGCTTGCAGAGTGAATGAAGCAAAGGCATTCACTCACACCGCAGTGGACTATGCTGGTCCTATTTCTATTATTCCGTATAGAAAGCGTGGGGTTCGATCGATTAAAGCTTACCTTTGCATTTTTGTCTGCATGGTGGTACGCGCAGTGCATGTTGAATTGGCCACTGATCTTAGCTCAAACTGTTTCTTATCGGCTTTGAAGCGTTTTCTGTCACGCCGAGGTGCGGTATCGGTTATGTATTCCGATAATGGAAGAAACTTCATTGGAGCAAAAAATGCTTTGTCTGACGTGTACAAGTTATTGAACTCTGATGACTTTAATGAGTCATTCTCTTCTGAATTATCTAATAAGCAAATAGACTGGAAGCTGAACCCGCCCAGAAGTCCACATTTTGGAGGGCATTACGAGATCTATGTAAAGGCATTTAAAACGCATCTCCATCGCGTAGTAGGATCGCAGCTACTTACTTATGAAGAGATGCTTACAGTTCTTACGCAAATAGAGAGTGTAATTAACTCGCGTCCGTTAACTTTATTGAGTGAGGATCCTTCCGAGCTCACCGCTTTAACTCCCGCACACTTTCTGATGTCTACACCGCTCAACCACTTACCAGCTTGCAAGGTACATGACGAACCGCCTAATTTATTGAAACGCTACGCTTTATTAGATCAGATGGTTCAGTCGTTCGCAAAACGTTGGAAGCAAGAATATTTACACTTGCTTCAATCTAGAGGAAAGTGGAATACGCCTACCAATCCCATAACGCTAGGTTCCATTGTTCTCATTGTCACAGACAATATTCCCCCACTCGCGTGGCCCCTTGGGATCGTTGTTGAAATTTACCCTGGTAAAGACAACGTTTGCAGAGTTGCTTCTGTTAAGACGGCTACAGGTATATATAAACGGCCTGTCGTGCGTCTTTGCATGCTGCCGACCCAATAATTATCAATTTCCTTTCCCCGGTTAACATATTCCTAGTTACTACTTTCTATCCTATTAACTTTAAAACCCAATGGGTTTTAGGCCGGGGGCAATGTTCGCGCCATAACCGATTATTATGCTTACCTACCTATCCATTTAATTTTTCTTCAATCTACCCCATTTTATCCACATTCCTTGCGACTGTCCTTGTCTTCCGCAAGGCCTGCATTAGCATTGCTACGCGTGTTGGATCGTCAGTCTGCGATCGACCCTCTATCGATTGTGGACGCTCCGCGCTCAATTTCCATAAATTTGGAAACCGCGTAAATCCTACTTTGTGCCTATTGTGTTCTCCGCTATCCCTATCGCAAATCACCAAATCAATCAATATCTCGCGGTTCCGTTCCGCGTCGCGTCGGTCCCGGGCCGTGCCGCGAGCCCTCCGCGTCCACTGCTGTCATCATCAGCGAATATCGAAGGCCGCAACTACCTATTCCTCAAGACAAGAAGACTAACGGACAGAGGACTACAGCCGTGAAGAAGCGCTGCCAGGCTTGGATCACCATACATCGGCCTTAACACCAGTGGAAGGATAGACCCTGGTTGGAACAATATACAGCATTATAGGTGATCGTAGCTTGCTTATTGCAGTGCATTCTGGGAGTAAAAGGTCAGTCTTCTTAACCCAACTTCCTTAACGTTTCCCAAACCCGCTTTCTACAAAACCGCGAGTGGAGTCGCGTGCGGCTATATTACTTAGCTGCCGCGCCGAAACAACTAAAATACGAATAGACGCAGACTTTATAGGATGACTTTACGTTTTTTGTTTTCATAGTTGATTTTCTCACTATATTTTTAGTTACTGTTTGAAACCACAGACAACCAATTTTATTAATTATAAAATCAACTTTTATCTAAAGGCAGATACCATTTCATAACCAGTGCTATTTTCATGTCAGTATTATTATGGCTGTAACCAATTGTTAAAATGAATATTTTGTTTAACAGGGTATGAGTTTTACAGCCAAACCGGGCACTGCTATAAATTTCACTCAGTCCCAAAAAAGTGGCAGGACGCAAACAACACATGCTTTGTAGAGGGCGGCAGACTTGTCGTTATCAACAGTGCCGAAGAAGCCAGAGTCGTCGTAACCCTTTTTGGACAAGTCCCTGCTTCATCATTAAAAGCTGTCGTAGCTAAACGCGACAGAGATCTTGCTTCTGTTGGTATTTATTGGAATTTTGATTTTTGGAAAACTCTTGATGGTAAGTGCTGCCATTAATGTCTATAAATAACTAAAAAAAATCCCCTTTATTCATTCAACGGTAATTTTAGCGGCTTGCTCAGTGTTTTCTATCCTTGTTGCTCTTATATGTCAATGAAAAATGACGATGACAGATTAAAAAACACATTAGCTAACAGATAATAATTAAATATAATTCTGTAATTTTTAGCTGCTTGCTAAGGAAGTTGCTAAGTATTGTCTTTCCTTGTCATTTGTATGTCATTGAACAAAGACGATGATAAATTTTAAAAGAAACATAAGCTAACAGAGGTTTACAGATTTAGTATTAATAAGTTATATAATAGTGTCATTATGAATGATGCCCTGAGGCTTTTAACATTACTGAAGATGATTTATTTTTCAGTGTCTAGTTAGTTGTTCTTTTGTAGGACACATAAAATTGTACCTATGGCAAGATTTAAGATAATTAGTTACGAAGAACGTCCTATACATATTAATAACCCATCATGTAAATAAGGATCTGATTCCCGAGCCCATGGTGCACAAAAAAAAAATTGAAAGACCATTTACACGGTTCAATACGGAGCGCTCGTGACGCTGGCTAAGTTGTTCTAGATCAACGAAGTTAAGCACTGTTTCGCGTACTCATCATTTAGATGGGTGACCGCCAGTAACAATTTCAACTGAGCGCTCCCGTGCTTCGGATGGCACTTAAGCAGTCGTTCCCGGCTTTTTCAAAGTTGTTAGGCCATGACGAGGCCTTCGGGTGGCCTAGAAAATCTGTCTTCAGAGTTTGCCACTTACTCATACGAACTTACTTACTTACTTGCTAAAAACTTAAGCAAGTCTTACGGTTTAATAATTGTAATTTTGAACAAATGTAATTTTGCTCTAAAATCATTTGACAAAGAAATTATTTCATGCAATTATTGAACCGTGTAAATAGACTTCTAACATCAGACGAGCGACTTAACAGCCTCGTCATTTGCGAACAATAAAACGGAAGTAAAAATCTTGATCTTATTCCAGGTGAGACCATCAAGATGGCGGGGTACGATAGTTGGCGGGATGGTCTTCCACACAACGCTACTTTCTTCCCCTACGGAGGTGTTCACAGAGATGGAACTTACAACAACGTTAGTAACAAAGCTGACCTTGCGTTCATCTGTGAGAAAGTTCCAGTTTGAATTTTAATCTCACGCTATAGAATCTAAGACCCTATATTATACCACCCTATTCACCTCTTTCAAAGGATTGGTCGTATTCAAAGAAGTTTGTTTAGAATAAAACATTATTTTAGAAAAAATGTAACACTAATATACACTCGAGAGCAATGAATCCGGGTCACTCAAAGAATCCAAAAAATCTCGGAAAGTAAGAATGCTAGGTTAATGCAATAAATTGTATTTAATAGACAATTTAATACTCCTTAAATGAAAGTTAAAAAATATGAGTCACCATACATTTTATTTACACAAAATTACATAAAGAAAAAAAACTGCTGATCTCTCCTTAAAACAAAAATAGTAAACATGAAATTTTTGAACTTTATGACGATTTTCTTGAATTTCAATACTTCGTATTACCTCCTCGTGCTTCCATTACTGCGTTTACGCGGTTTGGCATGCTGTACACCAAGTTCCTCATACGATTTTGGGGAATATTCTCCCATTCCTCTGTGAGAGCAATTTTGAGCTCAGGAAGCGTGATTGGGGGAGGGTTTCGTTGTTTTACGCATCTCCCTAGCTCGTCCCAAGCATGCTCGATCGGGTTGATATCCGGGCTGCGCGCTGGCCACTCCATACAAGTAATGTTCATCTCTTGAAGGTAGTCATTCACAATCCTACCTGTATGAGGTCGGGCATTGTCATGCATAAATATAGCATCCTCACCCAAATTGACCATAAATGGACCAACGTGTTCGTTGAGGATTTCTTCCACATATCTTACGCTAGTTAAAGAGCCGTTTTCTATGATCACCAGCTCTGTGCGACTTTCAGAGGAAATTCCGGCCCACACAAGTACAGACCCACCACCGTAGGCTACTTTTTCTTCGATGCATGCTTGCTTGAATCTTTCCCCTGGTCTTCTATACACTCTGTGTCTTCCATCGTGCTTGTAGAGCATAAATTTTGATTCGTCGGAGAACATAACTTTCGACCAATTCGATTTTCGAATTTGATCGATTTTTTGGATTCTTTGAGTGACCCGGATTCATTGCTCTCGAGTGTATTTTATTTTATGTGTGAAACCTATTAATTAAGTTTGTCAAGTGGGGGGGGGGGGGAAGGCCTTACTCTTGAACGCGATCAATCTTGAACAATGATTGGATTATGACATTTCGTACTTTTGACAGCAAACCTAGCGCCATATTCAACCTTGCTTACAAGAATAAAAAAAATTGACAGCAGTAAATTAAAATTGGGATTGGATCGGAATTGTCATTGGATTCAAGAGTAAGGCACCTGAATGGCTTACAGGTATTTCCATACAGGAAATGCCTGTAAGCCATTTAGGCCGACCACACATCATAATAGAAAAATGTGAATATGGCCTTTGGTGTCCAAAAGAGCCGTGATGTCGGATTGTGGCATCAATATCACGACGACTTTTAAACGCCCTGTGTAATATTTAGATTAGAAAAATATCTTATAAACTGGCTGAACCGTTATTTTTTTTGCAATTTTTCCATATTTACTCACCGTTCAAACCTTCTCTGGGCTCCTACGAACATTTCAAGACCAACATTAGCCAAACGATCCAGCCGTTGTCGAGTTTTAGTGAGACTAACGCACAGCAATTCATTTTTATATTTAAGAAAATCAGTTTGTATATTATTATCCTACTAAATGTGTGTGAATGTTGGTTATTACACGGAGATACCTCCGTGACGATTTTACCGATTATGATGAAATTTGAAATGTAGATGGCATAAGTCCTAGAATAACACATAAGCTACTTTTTATCTCGGAAAAATGTACTGTTCATGTGGGATAGCATAAAACTGCAAAAACGCAGGTGAAGCCGCACGGATCAGCTCGTAAATAAATAAAGTAAACAAAAAAATATTGGTTTTTATTTTTTATTAAAGTAGTATTATTGCTAGGACTTAAAATGCATGATCAGACGTGTTCTTAAAGCACTGAACCGATAGAAAAGAAATGTTGATCATCCAATGAGATGTTTTCGTCTTAAGTTATTAAAAAAAAAAGCTGTCTATTTAGATGGCGGTAGCTAAACTGGCGAGCCCAAGAGAATGTAAGCACTACGTTTGGCGAGCTATGGTGAATGTGTACGGAATTCAACATTGGTTGCTCCTGCTGTCACTGTATGTCATACCTCTGGCTGGTGTCAAAGTCATAGTACGTACTACGTAGTACATTTACTTTGGTCGTACTGGAGTTAAATTATTTGGCATCAAGCAGGACATGAACCCACAAATTTCCGCTTGACACGAGACAAAACAAAAACGGAGTTACCAACTTTTTTCTTGTTTTGATAACCTTTCCCAGTATGGCAGTAGGGCAGACAGCGCCATCTGTCAAAGCAATCGGAACTACTTTTTTTTAAAATCTCGAATCGAAAACCTCTCATTTCAAAACAGACCAGTGACCTATACGGTATAGCGGTATACGGTAAGTAATTAATTATTATTATTATTACACACAGCATCACCTAGCCCCAAGTTAAACAGAGCTAGTGTTATGGGTACTAGAGGACTGATACTTAATACAATACAATACATAGATAGATATTTTTTATTATACATAGAAAATACCCAGAACACCCGGAACAAATATTTGTAGATCGTACAAACATTTGTTCCGAGGCGGGAATCGAACCCGCAACCTCCGCGTTGCAGGCGGATCTTCGCCCGCCGCGCCACATCGGTCATCTGATATGCATCAGAGGTATAGGCTATACTACTGATGCATACCAACATTGCTTGGACTGAAACATTAGTATCGGTAGATATAGTAATAGTTGCTTGCCCAACTCTAGTGTGATATCGACCTTGAGATGGCTATCGGAGCGCAGCAGTTGCTTCATTAGTTTGGTGGAATTTATGTAAAATAAGTCATCTAGGATCCTCTTTATTGGTAAAATGCTCGATGTTCGTGTTTTAACTCTCCGCGCTATAAAACTTGCAGAGGAAAAAGCTGAGTTTTATTACAAAAAAAATGGGAATATTAGCATGCGATAAAAATCCGCAATGCGAAAATCCATGGGAAAAACCAAGATATTATAATAAGCAAGTTGAAGTGGTAGCTACAGCTAGCAGAACTTATATCCGTTGGGAGATTAAAGATTCTCGAATGGCGAACCCAAACTGGGAAGCGAAGTATGAGACGGCCCCCCACATTATAAAATATAAAATCGAGTAAATCGATTACGTTTTTCTGGGCAATTATTAATTATCATTGTTGGAAATTGCGTAATAATCAAATTTTCGGGCACAGCAAAGCTTGTAGGGAATTAAATAAGTGATATATATACATACCTACTATTTTTTGTGAATACATCTCTATCTTAGATAGAAACAACCAGAACTAGAACAAATATGTGCAGATCACGCAAAGATTTTGTTCCTTAACGAACCCGCATTTTTCCGCTTGTTACCCCTAAAACGTAGTTCATGCATGCACCTTGCTACATGTTCTTCAAACCTATCAACATCATCATCATCGTAAAAAATCAGTCAGATTATGGGAATCGTGTGTAAGGTTTCTTTTCTTGAAGCTTTTTGCTGCCTCGTTTACAT
Organism: Colostygia pectinataria; assembly: GCA_951394395.1. Taxonomy (NCBI): domain Eukaryota; kingdom Metazoa; phylum Arthropoda; class Insecta; order Lepidoptera; family Geometridae; genus Colostygia; species Colostygia pectinataria. The sequence goes on from OX596363.1 coordinate 7,766,126, forward strand.
GCGTCGCAGAATAGTAGACATATATAAATAAGGATAATGATAAACCAGTTTTCTAGAGTACTCCTTATAGTTACGCCAAAATAGTGTTTAGTATCTGAGATTTTTAGTTGTGTTGTTTGTGTTGTGTAGCAACTATTTGAATTAAAATTCAGGATAAATTTATAAAAAAATTAAGGTTTACTAACAATTTTAAAAAACATTAAGTTTTTTGATATTTTGCTATTGTAACTTTAGACTGCAAGAAAAAAACAGTTTGTTAGGGTTTATCTAAAAACTGCTTGATTTGGTATTTCAAGAGTATAATAGCATGTTTTTATTTAATCACCTTTATTAACCAGTTTGGATTTCAAAACAAATTCTTCAACAAAATTGTGATGTCAGTGGATTTTATAATAGTTTTCCTTGTTGCTCGTTTATATACTTCTGCTTTGGGTATGTATTAAGTGTTAACTAAGTGTTTTTTTAGGGTTAGTGTCAAAATCCAAGGATTTTGAAAATTTTTGTGTCAAAATTCCCTTTGGAACTTCTGTGGGACTATTGGTTCTGGCATGATGATGTGGCATTCACTAGATCCAAAAGTTCTTTGACACCCTGTATATTTTTTACATATTTCAGGTTTAAGTAATGACAATTTGTCAGAGTACGTGCACTACCCACAGTTGCATGGCTACTTGAAGCTACACACAGAACCGGCTAACTGGCTGACCGCACGAATTCACTGCCACAATGAAGGTAACAAACCCTCATACTGACATATAAAAAGTTAAAACATATAAAAAGCTCACAAAATCAAAGCTATGGAACCTATGTGTTTGTATTACATGCATTACATACGAAAAAGATATTTGGAGTTAAAACACCAAATAAATACAAAACATCTGGAAAGTGCAGGCACGTGCTAAAGTAAAGCACGTATTAAAAGTTTGTCAGTAACAAACTTTTATTTTTCTTTAACTTTTTGCATCAGGGAGCTAAATTCTTTTCATCATCATCATGACAGCCTTCTAATGTTCCCACTGCTGGGACACTGGTCTACTCTCAGGCGAGAGTGATTGGGTCCTAATCCACCACGCGGACCCAATGCGGATTGGTGGATGGCGCATGTCTTTCGAATTTTTAGTTCTTGGACATGCTGGTTTCCTCACGATGTTTTCCTTCACCGTATGAGAGCACTGGCATTGCGCACATAAAATTTTCGAACAGAAAAATCCATTGGTGCACGACCGGGTTTGAACCCACGACCTTAGAATCGGAAGGCCGGGTGACTACCACTAGACCACCGGTGCTAAAAAAAAAAAAAAATTAGGTAAATTCTTTTAATTAAAGTTTATTATTACAGATGCTATTTTGGCTTCTCCGTGGAATTCTGATTTCACATCAGCCGTGCACAAATTACAGTTGAATAAAGACCGGTCACTGCCACTTCTTTTCTCCGGCGCCCTAGTGACGTTCCCTGAGGAAGCGTATTACAGAGAAAGTAAGATCATATTCAAAAACCTATGTTTTTGCTTGTTAGGGTCCAGTGTATGTACCTACAGCTTGCATCGTAAATTTTATTGACTGTTCTTATCAAAAGTTATTGTTGTTTATTGATTTATGGCTAAGTCGTGTTCTCAACGTTTCAAGGTAATTTTCGATGAGAGACCAAAGGGCACGTTGAATAATAAATAAAATAAAGTAAAATAAATAATGCTGGACAATACTCACAATAAAATTGACAGTCTCAACTATAAACTCTATCACTAGAGTTTTTTTTATACTACTAAGGGTGAGTTGGACAATCTTACGTTAACGTCAAATTGTTCAATAGTCGTCGAACAATTTGACGTTAACGTTAGATGGTGCAACTCACCCTTAAGTGGCAACCAAGCGTACGGCTCACTTGAGATTGGCCTCTGAATCATACAAACTTACTAATCGTCTGGACAGCACAAGTCAGTTTACGCGTTTGAATCAAACGCTGTCAGTACAATCAGACAGTAGGTAAAGTTTTTTTTATTTATTTTATAAATTGTTTGTTATTTCAGGTTTGCCTGTTGAATTGGTTGGTGTTGAACGTTGTGGAATATTTTTGGCCAGCGGCACCACGGGAGAAATTGACTGCCACATAAAGTTGCCATTTGTATGCTACGCAGTCAGTGCGCGTTTACTAGCCTCTACGACATCTGAATCCACAACTACACCCACAACTTCAACTTCAACCACACCTACATCTGAAACTACAACTACCACCACATCTGCACCCCAAACTACAACTACACTTAAAACTACAACTATAACCACGACTACTAAACCTACACCTACACCTGTAACCACAACAACACGTCTTGCACCTACAAATGGCGGACTAAGCTGTGAGGGTTCTGGTAAGTAGTTAGTACGTAAGTTAGACGACCAATGTGGCGCGGTGGGCAAAGGTCCGCCTGCGACGCGGAGGTTGCGGGTTCGATTCCCGCCTTGGGACAAATGTTTGTAGGATCTGCAAATATTTGTTCCGGGTGTTCTGGGTGTTTTCTATGTTTAATAAAAAAATATCTATCTATGTATTGTATTGTATTAAATATATATCAGTGATCTAGTACCCATAATACAGCTCTGTTTGACAGCAGCTTACCTTGGGCTAGATGATGCTGTGTGGATTGTCCAGCATTATTTATTTATTTTAAGTTTTTTCATGCTTAAAAGTTTAATTAAATATATGTGCAGACCATGGTAGAGCACTGGTGGTGAAGTGGTAGTGACCCCGCCTTCCGATCCTTAGGTCAAATCCGGTCGTGCACCAATGGATTTTTGTATTCTAAAAATGTATGTGCGCAATGCCGGTGCTTTCAGACGGTGAAGGAAAACATCGTGAGGAAACCGGCGTGTCCAAGACCTAACAATTTTAAAGATATGCGCCATCCACCAATTCTCGTTTGGGTCCGCTTGGTGGATTAAGACCCAATCACTCTCGCTCTAGAGTGGGCCAGTGTTCTAGCAGTGGGAACATTAGAAGGCTGTCATGAATCATCATGCAGCAGTGGGAACATTAGAAGGCTGTCATGAATCATCATGACAGCCTTCTAATGTTCCCACTGCTAGAACACTGGCCCACTCTAGAGCGAGAGTGATTGGGTCTTAATCCACCACGCGGACCCAAACGAGAATTGGTGGATGGCGCATATCTTTAAAATTGTTAGGTCTTGGACACGCCGGTTTCCTCACGATGTTTTCCTTCACCGTCTGAACACGGGTTTTACTCATGGTCTGCACATCAGTGCAGACCATGAGTAAAACCCGTGTTGTATTTTTTTAGTCACACACACATGGTTTAAAAACTAAAATGGATTAGCTTGGTTGGTTTAATTTTAACTTTGTTTTTTTTCTTAAAGTTGGTGTTTGCTTGTTTCAATGATAAGTGCAGCATTTCCATGGTCACTAGCTCTCAGAAGGTTAATTATAGGCATCGTGACTATAAATTGTACTTAGTTCTGACGCAGACTCCAAACTGCAATAAGTGTCCGCAAATATTTGTTTATATGATTTATTAGCTGCGCCTCGCGGTGTTATCAGCGGTTTTTTATCGCACGGAATACGGAATAATAAACGGCCTATGTTATTCCAGACCATAATCTATGCCTGTGCCAAACTTCATATAGATCCGTAAAGTTGTTTGGGCGTGATGCTCCCACAAACATACAAACATCTAAATTCTATAATATTCATATAATTATGATTTTATATTTAAAAAAAAATTATCGGTAGGTAATCTTCAATCTAATTAAATAAATGTTAATTAATGTTATTTAATGTTATATTTCAATTTTTTGTATTTATTATGTGGTAATACAGTGCTCTATAATATTATTATTCTCAGTTATAGCAATAGTTTATATAGTTAAAGACTTTATATTGTAGCTGTTTGTTGTCCCTGAATAAATAAAATAATAATAAAAAAATGACTATGATTTAAGGGATGTATTTATAAACTAACAATAATAGGTTGTCTACATTAATATTATTTAAACAGTATTTTTTATTCTGTGCTTGGTATTTATGTCCATGGTGAACTACCAGTTATTAATTATGATTGTTACCAATCTAATATTCGGGTTAAAGACATTTATTTATCTAAAGAACGAGGTCACTTACAGAGAAACTTGTAAATGAATACTAAGTAGATATTATACATTCATTAAGGTAGGTAGGTAGTCGTTTTTTACAATCTAGATAAGTAAGGTGCTATAAATAAATACTAAATAGTTAATAATAATATTTGAGTGTTTATCTCGTTTAACAGGGTATAAGTTATACAGCGAGACCGGACACTGCTACAAGTTTTACACAGACGCAAAAAGATGGACTGACGCTAACAGAACCTGCACGGCAGAGGGCGCCAGCCTTGCTATTATAAATAGTGACGAAGAAGCTATAGTCATCACATCAATCTTCGGGCAGTACCCTGCTCTATCATTAAACAACCTACGTAAAAATGATAAAGACATTGCGTGTGTCGGCATTTTTTGGAATTTCTTCGAGTGGAGGACTGTTGACGGTAAGAATGGCCGCATCCATATTTATTTTCATGATAATAATAATAAAAACGTTTATTTTGTTACCAACTAAAAACATTATATCAGTTATGACCTAAAAATATAGAGTAACAAAAATGACCACCACTCAGCATGTGCTATGGCAGAACAACTCATGCCATAGCGCTGGTTTTCTGTGGTTGCCGTAAAATTATGTGAGAGTGCAGCGGCTAATGCGATTCACACTGAAACTGAATCTAATACTAAACATAATGCTTATATGCTGAATACAATAATTATTTTAACAGAAAACAATAAAAAAGAAAATAAATCTTAAACTAAGCAGCTGCTTACACTTACACAGTCGTAAACCCTAACACAAAAATAAACTATGTAAATATCAATTTACTAAAATGAAAAATAAAATGTTCCTTAAAAATTCAAATTTATATATACCTTACGCAGACTATTCCTACTCAAAATAATACAATATATGTATATAATAATATTTTTAATACGTGAGGGCCAATAACCATACGCGTTACCGTCTGCCACTGCTTGGAGGTCGTTTGTGGGGGCAGATTGTAATAACTCTTATTGTATCTGCTTAATTATGTTAAATATAACATTAATTATTAATTATGGCCATTACGACTGCTTGCCACTAGAAGCAAGTTAGTTTTTTTTCATAGTACAAAACGACGAAGATGCTGAGACATGTTTTTAAATACTTATTACGTAATTATGAATTGTAATTACGTCAGTGGTAGACCGGCCTTCCAACTCTAAGATCATGGGTTTGAACCCGGTCGTGCACCAATAGATTTTTCATTTATGAATATGAAATGTGCGCAGTGCCAGTGCTCTCATTATGATGAAAGAAAACATCGTAAGAAACCAGCATGTCCAAAATCTAAAAATTCGAAAGACATTTGCCATCCATTAATCCGCATTAAGTCCGCAAGGTGGATTAAAATTTAATCACTCTCGCTTGAGAGTAAGGTAGTGTCCCAGCAGTGGACCCATTATAAATATATTATTATATTAACTTAAAAGTTCTCAACCACATGTAAAAATGCTATGTTTGTTTATTGAATAAAAAAAAATATTATGAAGACTGGAATGGGGAAATGCATTTGAAGCCACGCCTTTATAATCATTAAAAACAATTTATGTTTCGTTTGAGTAATAATATAGTATTTTAAGCGCAACCCTAGCTTTAACACACGCAAGTAACCTGCAATATGGTAAAGCGACGATAATAAATGGTTGATCTCATTCCAGGTCAGAGCATCAAGGAGGCGGGTTACACTAGATGGCGTAGCAATCTTCCAAATAACGAAACCTTCTACCCCTACGGAGGTATTCACAGAGATGGCACCTATAACAATGTTCATAATGGAGGCATACTCACGTTCTTCTGTGAGAAGGTTCCTTCTTAAACTCAAAATATATTTTGATCACTGAATCACTACTGCCTTGGCTTACTGCCGGCAAGCCAATAGAAATGACCTGTCTACTGTCAATCATTGGTTTGACATCTCAGTTATATCTAGATACATAAAGAGGTTGATGTCACACAAACCCTATTAGCTGAGCTATTAGTTAAATTTAAAAGATGTGTTACTGTGTTTCTTTTTTTAATAAATAATGTTTGTTATGATATTATTTATTTAAAATAGGATTTTAATATCCCAAAAATTATTTCGCCTCAACCGCCTAAGGCGAAATAACTTTAGGGAATTATAATCTTTAGTATTTCTTTATTGTGAAGGTTAACACTAGAAACAAAAATAACCAATATCATTTTATTTAATAATTTTATTCTGTCCTAATCTATTGGCTAAGGTTAGATTCGACCAAACTCGAATAAGCACTATTCGCAGAGTAAATCGAAGTTATTCGCGAGTAAACTGATAGTTTACTTGCATTCGACATTTCTTATTCCGCGGAATAGTTATTCCAAAAGTTGGTCGAATTCACCCTAAGCTGAAATTAACCTATTTGATATATGTATAATAAAAAATCGTGAATTAGACTATCAGGTGTCCAACCAAAGTCTCGTGGTGTCATTTATACGCACTGTGTGATTTTGGATAAGAACATACCTAAATTATAAATATAATTTTTGGTCAATTTATAAAAAAATAAATACGAGATAAAAAAAATGGATTACTTTTTTTTCTATTATTTTAGTGATGTTTATAATGAAGTCCTACCTCGCGTTGAACGGTCTATAGACTCAGTTTTTGTAGTTTTGTAACTTAGGTCAAAATGTTCGTAAAATGTAATTATAATGTACCTACTATTTTAACCAAGTGTGCCATGTTGTTTGTTACTATTTTTATTATAATTATCTTTGAATTAAATGAAGCGTGCTGATGCTTTGAGTTTGGTCACAGAACAGATATTAGTACTAGTTTGGTTTAAATATGAAGGAAAGGAAAAAAATAGTTTTATTTTAAATAGGTAGATACTTACTAAGTTTTTACTATTATTTGCATGACCTTGCAAAAAGAAACAAATGTTTTACTTCCGTAATTTTATAAAGATTTAAAACAAAACAATGAAAAATGGCTTACTGTAGTTATAACCGCGCTGTGTGTAAGTACCTAAATCAATCAAATTAATCAATCTTCTTTCTCTTGAATAATAAAAATGAATTTTCTGTTCGTAAGTCTCGCTAAAACTCTAGCTGGATCGATTTGGCTAATTTTGGTCTTGAAATATTTGTAGGAGTCCAGGGAAAGTTTTAAAGTTTTAACCATAAAGTAAAGTAAAGTAAAAAATGTTTATTTTCATAAAATGTTTACATATTTGCGCTTATCTCGAACTTATTGTAGATATGTCTGTCTGCTTATATAGGTATCCAGTTACTTACTTACATAATTGTTCTATTTTGTATATACCTATTTGGAGTACAGGTAAGATTGGGTTGACAAGTTCGAGAACATCCTACCCTTCAAACTAGTTTGGGACTGTTTCTTGTCGGGGGTCGGGACCTTCTTTGGATCCTGGATCCTTCCCTGCCATATTCTAGCTTTTCGTAAATTATAAGATTGATTGACAGCACAGTTTTATTTGCGTTATTATTTTCATCATTTAAACTATAAACTTTATCCATAAACAAACTTTATATATCAATATAATAATTTATGAAAGTGAAAACATGCTGACCTATTATAACGCAGAGCCAAAACCGCTGGAACTAAAAACTTACCGACACTTATGAGACTAATAATATGTATGAATAGTAAATAATATTGTATTACTAATACTTTAGAGTTTTAAAAATAAGATCTGATGATGTCACCTACTATCAATCAATCAATCAATCAATACATTTATTGCTGTCATATGGTACATTATGTAGTTGTTACAGAATAAGTAGTATCACACATGTGATAGTATCACATATATTAAAAAAGTAGATAGATAGGTAAGTGTGTCATGAATTGAACGATAATGTTGGTACCTAATAATAAATAAAATTGTTAGTGACGATTCATAATGATAGCTTATAAAAGGCAACAGAAATCCTCAATTATCAATGATAAGGTACTTGGGGTCAAATCATTACCATTGGATGAACTTTGCATTTTGATCATAAAAATATTTTGTAGAGCTAATAATAACCAGTTTTGAGTCGTACATTCCATCATCGTATAGCGTCAGTGAATCTCAAGAAAAACATTTGTGGTATGCTTACTTAGGTGCGCTGACTTTGTGTATGTACTATTGGTAAGCCAGCAACAAAATCAATCGCTAGATTTGAACCAATATAGTTTTTTTTATACTAAGTTCGTATGAGCGAGTGAAAAAGCCAGAGCCAGAAAAAAGCCATGGCTTTTTTCTTTGTTTTTTTTTTTACTTTTTTTTTTTTATACAACTGAAGTAGCAACCAAGCGTACGGCCCACAAGATGGTAAGCGGTTACCGCAGCCTATGGACGCTTGCAATACCAGAGGTATCACTCGCGGGTTGCCACCTTGAGGCTAAGATCTAAAGCCTCATGTGCCAGTAATTTCACCGGAAACCATACCCTTCACACCGGAACACAGCAATGCTCACATTACTGCTTGGCGGCAGAAATAGATATGGTGGTAGTCCTTCCCCGGACAAGCTCTATCACAGAGAACTCTACTACTCTTGTTTGTACCAAGCGAAGACCTCCATCATAGCTTTGAAAAAACCGGAATCGACTGATTAATGTCCAAAGCACTGAAATGCTTAGTTGAAATTGCCACGGGGGCGGTCACCCATCCAAATGGTGACCACGTGGAATAGTGCTTAACTTAGCCAGCGATGCCACGAGCGCTTCTTAGAATAATATAGATTAAGATTTACTTTTTTTATTTTTTATTAAAAAAGTTTACTTATGAGTATTTACAACTTTTAATACACCTTATTCACCACACAATCATCTAAATATTTAAATCGCTGTGCACTATGATACTTTCCTACCCATTTGTAAGCATAGTTCATTTAGGATTTTTGTATTGCTCCTAACTCTATTATTGACTGAATTGTAGATAATAAATAATGTTTTAAAACCAATGCAGATAATTAGCGTTTCGTTCTTTAGTTTATACCTATCCGACTAATATTAAAATGCTAAAGTCTGTGTGTATGAATTATAATCTAAATCATCATTATTTTTTCAAAATAAGCGAATAAAAAAAATTACTTTCAATGCGAACTGCGTATCACCTTGCTAGACCTGAGAACAAAACATAATGACGTGTTTATGTTAATTTCAGATTATTTAATAGGTTTTATTTAGTTTTATTTTCTTTACTTTTTATATTATTTAATTAATTGTGTGTGTTTGTGTTAATTTAAGATTTTAGATTGATAGTAATAGATATAGCGCTATGGTGTTCACTGTAATGTTGTATCTAATAAGTAAATAAACGATTTTTTTTTTTTTTTTTTTAATAATCTATAGGTAAAGCCGTAAAATCTAGTATAACAAGTTTCATCCAGATCGGTTGCATAGAATAAGTACATCAGGACCATCGACTTGTCCTCCGGCAGACGTGTTGCTTCGTCGAGCGCTGGAGCCAAAGTTAATTAGGTACCTTAAAAGTAGCCAGTAGTTTAGATACCTTAAAATAAGACATGTAGTGGAGTACCAACAAACTGACAGAAGAAAACAAGTTTTGCCAGACTTGAAGTAAAAACGCTTCACTCGTTTCGCTCACTCGGTCAATTATAGAACTTGAAAACATGGATGGTTGCGAATACCACAGAATAACAATATATCAAAACAAAATTTTCTGTTCATTTTCCTGTTTTTTTTAATATATACAGAGTTGATTTACTAAAGTATCAATGCGAAAACCTGTGTATTACCTCCGGAAAGCAGGGGGCGGGGATGTCTATGTATATAAACATTTATAAAGCTAAAACCAGTTTAGAGTCGTACATTCCATCGTCGTATAATGTTAGTGAATCTCAAGAATAATTTCCTGATTGCTTATTTAAGTGCGTTAACATTGGGTACGTAATAAAATAATAGTAAGCGAGCAACATAATTATATCGAAACTATTTAATAATAATGCTGGACTATCCACACAGCATCATCTAGCCTCAAGCTAAGCAGAGCTTGTGTTTTGGGTACCAGATGACTGGTATACTTTACAATAATATATATATAGAGTTTTTTATAATACACAGAAAATATCCAGAACATCTGGAACAATCGCATAGCAGATCGTACAAACATTTGTCCCAAGGCGGGAATCGAAGAATTGTACAGTCAACCATCTTCATTGTATGCCACTGAAGAATTTAAAATTATTTCTATCAATGACATTTTAATTTGAAAAAGTTTAACAATCTACAACTTTGATACACCTCATTCATCAACAATGACGCCATCTAAATATCGAAATCATTTGTTACAGACAAAATTTCAAAAATTAAAAAGTTTCTACAGTGGCCTCCAGTTTAAATTAGTTGACAGTAGTTTATTTATTGTACCATTTATGCATTTGGCCAGCATTTTGCTTCAACTTTTTTAATTTTATGTGGTGTCTATAACGATCAAGATGTTAGCTTAATCTAAGCCACCTGACCAATGCTCTGTCACTAGAGGCTGTACACACTCACCGAGGCAGACCGAGACAGGACGAGCGCGAGATCATGGTAGCGCTCGCCCGCCTCGGCCTGTCTCGGTGTTCCTCGCAAGCTCTCCGTCCCGGGTCGGTTTTTTGCACCGAGTCAAAGGGTCTCGCGCCGCGCCGCGCCGTCTCGCGAGAGTGTACATGGTCCTCGTCTCAACCGAGACCTCTCGGGCGAGACATAACGAATGCTTTCAAGCGGGAATGTACAGCCACTATAACAAATTATTGAGTGTATGTAGTTGGATCACGCGGACTCAATGCTTATTGGTCGATAGCACAAACTATCACTGGATTAAAAAAACAGATTTTTAAAGCTGCCTGCCTTCTATAAAATGCGAGGCGCCCGATTAAGCTCAGGATACGCTCATACTCTTTGTTTCACTACAGGAACATGTAATGTAATTTTACCGGGATACGAGTACAATCCACAAATACTCGGTTACCTGAAGCTACATACGAAGCCTGCCGACTGGTTGACCGCTAGAGTTAACTGCCACAATGAAGGTAATGAAGTCTCTTACGTCATTTTAGTTGAACCATGGCCTTTGTGATTAAAAAACAATTTACAAAGTAGACTTTATAACAATATTATTGAACCTAACTTATTACCTCTCGTAAATAATATTATTATTCGTGAGAACCTCTAGTTTTAGCTCTCTATTGCTAAGGGGTGTTTATTTTACTGTAATAAAGCTGTTAATTTTCTAAAAAAATTAATAAGTAAATAAATAAAAAACTTAGTAAGACACTAATTTACAAAGGCACAAAATGTTTAGAACGATGTTTCAAAGACAGTCAGAGAAGTAAACAAACTATACAATAAATTAACATAGACCTAAATACTATTTACTTAGCACAACACGTTGAACGGTCATGACAATCACTTTTAGGCGCCCTGTTTCGTTGTTCAGACTTATTTTGTTACATTAACTGACACAGGAATTATTGAAAAACCAAATGAAATCTTTTATTTTGTGATCTAATTTCAGGTGCTATATTGGCTACACCTTGGACTGCTGATTTTACGTCAGCCGTGCACAAGTTTCAGTTGAATAGAGAGCAGTCGCTGCCTTTTCTGTTCTCCGGATCCCTGGTGACCTTCCCTGAGGAAGCGTATTACAAAGAAAGTAAGTAATAACTAACAACCTCAGACAAGTTCGTTTGACTGGGCTAACAATACCTACACATTTAGGGTGTCTCTAAATGCGCGGAACTAAAGAATATTTTAAATTTATTAAAGAATATTCGTACTGCGGTACACTAATGTGAATTGAAATAATATATTATGACTGCTCCTTGTTATTTTTTTCATTTGTAAACGAAAAAGGAATATATAATTTTAGTAGTTTTGGTATTATGGTAGGTATACTAAGATCCGTATTCAAGAACCATATTTGAGTGTGAATCATGACTCAACCATCAATTTGACAAAAATATTAAAAGAACTCAAAAATCGATGCTTTAGTATCGTTTTGAGCTTGAGTTTCGTTCTAGAATACGGACCTAAAAGTCAACAGATGTGTTTACATCAAAATCAGTTAAAATAATTTTCAGGGCTACCTAATGAATGGATTAATGTTCAACGTTGTGGAATATTTTTGGCCAGCGGCACAACGGGAGAAATCGACTGCAAAACCAAGTTACCATTTGTATGCTACGCAAACAATGGACCTTTAACAGTCCTTACATCTGTAACTACATCAACTACACCTAAAATTACAGCTTTACATAGATCTGAAGCTATAACTACATATAATGCACCTACAGGTGATACACCAAGCTGTGGTGACGGTTCCGGTAAGTTTATTTTAAGTTCAGATTGCAAACTAACTGGCACTAGATTTATATTATCGCCTTGCAAGTTCAAAATAATTTTGCCAGTTTTCTCACAATCGAGACACAATGTTCGAATCGTGTTCCCTCAAAACTAAAATCATATTCAATTTTGAAGATTATTGCGTTTCTGATGTGTTTTGTTTTACAGGATATGAATTTTATAAAGAGACCGAGCACTGCTACAAGTTTCACACTGACATACAACGGTGGACTGAGGCAAACAGAACCTGTACGGTAGAGGGCGCAAAACTCGCCGTTATCAATAGTGACATAGAAGCCAGAGTTATCATATCACTATTCGGAAAATACCCTGGGACATTATTAAAACAGGTTTCTGAACTTGATAGAGACTTTAGTATGATTGGAAATTATTGGAATGACGATAAGTGGGTGACTGTTGACGGTGAGTTTTGTGTTATTTTCTCTAAGTAAATACTAGGCTGATATCAAAATTGCGATTTGCGAGCAAGTTCAAAGCGAGGCGAGTGCGCATTGAGTTCTCAGCGAGTTCGCAACGAAAGCGTCGCGAATAGCGCCGTCTCAACGCCATTTTGTTCACGTTCAACAGCCGCCCCACCTCACTTCCGCGGACGCGAAACGCAAACAGCACGCTGCAAACTTGCTGCGCTTTCGTTGCGAACTTGCTGCAAACTCGTTGTGCACTCGCACTTGCTTTAAACTCGCTCATAAATTGCTGTGTGTGTCTGTTATTGCTAAGGCCTTTTATTTCTTAAACTTCAGGTAGCCTAGCTATTAGCTCCTTCACCAGAGTAAGTAAGTAAGCTCGTATGAGTCAGTGGCCAACTCTGGTGACGAAAGCCTCTGTCATGGCCTAACAACTTTGAAAAAACCCGGGACCGACTGCTTAGCGTGCCCTCCGAAGCACGGGAGCGCTCAGTTGAAATTGCCACTGGCGGTCACCCATCCAAATGGTGACTACGCGGAACAGTGCTTAACTTCGTTGATCTAGAACAACTTAGCCAGCTATGTCACGAACGCTCTACTTTACCAGAGTTGGCCACTGGCTCATACGAACTTACTTGCTTAGGAGCAGTAAAGTTTTTAAACTTTTTGAAATGCAGTGAGTGTTTAATGATGACGTCGCCGGGGGTTACGGTCGTTTGCCCCTGAACTCGTTAGCCCCCGATATTGCTTACCAAATAGTTACTATGCCTTTGATCAACAGTACACTTGCGGTAAAAAAGTTAACGTTTAGCTGGTTTTGTATAAGTATCTGCCGCACTTATTTACGTAGTGCAAATACGTAGTATAAATATAGATAGAGGCAAAAACTGCTAGGTAGGTGTTATGTTATTTCAAAATATGTCAGGTTGCCATTTTGGTGTATTGTCTTTGGCTTAGAAATGACAATATAGAAATGGGTAGGTTAAGTAGTTGAAATTGCAACTGATAAGATAAAGGACCTTCATAGGGATCTCGAAAAAACTTCTGATTAGTAAATATTAAACGCAGAAAATCAATATTACACGCTGGTTATGGGTATAACAAGCACAGAAAAAATCTGTATTAACAGTTTGGTCGTGCAGTGCTAAAATACACAAAAAGTGCCAAAGTGCAATGAAGTAATACATAATCTACCATTGTAATTCAAAGTAAACATTCAACACAACTTAACATTTTTAAAAATAAAGTGAATGCAATATAATGAATACAAAAAAAAACAAAGAAGAAATAATAGAAATATTACCGGCGCCGAAGCCGTATTGGCGAGTGCCTGGAAGCGAGAAGTTGCGGGTTCGATCCCCGCTACGGAACAAATGTTTGCCAGATGTGCAAGTAGTTCCAGATGTTTTTAAGTATTATACAAGCAAAATGTATGTGTATACAGTTATCTGGCTTCTAATAATATAAGCTTTACTTAGTATGGGGCTAGATGGCGTTCAAAAATATCTTGGTCTCATTTCAGGTCAGACAACCATGGAAGCGGGGTACGATGTGTGGCGTTTTCCTTTTCCAAATAATGAAACCTTCTACCCCTACGGATCTATTCACAGAGATGGCACCTTTATCAATGCTAACAACGTATATCCTAACACGTTCATCTGTGAGAAAATTCCTGCTTAAACTCAAATATGTTTTAGGTTGAATTTGACAAAACTTGAATAGGCACTATTCTCCGAATAAATCGTAGTTAGTTATTCAAGAGTAAACTGACAGTTGACTTGTATTTGACATTTATTGATCCGCGAAAGAGTTATTCCAGAAGTTGGTCGAATCCAGCCTCGTAAATGTAGAAATCATAGATCTTGCAGGAAGATCTAAATAGATTAATTTAAGCTCTACTGTAAGAGGAATAAACTGGATGTAAATGTAGGTATACACATGTCACCAATTTACTTTTACACGAAAACTTAAATTCAGAAGATTGAACCTACACATAATAAAGCAGTGTTTAAATTAAATTCAACAGTATAACAACTGATTCATTAATGAGTTATAAAATAATTATGAGTTAAATAAAGTCAATAAATTGGGTAATATATCTGTTGGTCTTCGTTTCGATATGACTAAGTAACCGGAACGACCAATTCGTAGTTTGACTAAATCTCGATTAGACCAGATCATTATTTGAACAGATCTATTTTAGACTTTTTAACACATTGACCACATATTGATATGACGCACAGTTGCATCAAAAAGTGTTTATTCGCTGTAATGTCACCTTTATCAAATTAGTTCCTTGCATTTCCTTTGATTTGTAAAACATTCAACATCTTTATATTGAGAGTTTAGAGCATAAAGTAAAAGTTTAAAAACAGTTTCTCAGTTATTTAGTTTGTCTCGTGGTGTTATTCTAAGGTTTGTTTATATAATAAACTAGTTTTTAATGAGATATCTTTATGTTGTCAAGTCAGTTCTAATTCTTTAGAGGTAAATTAAAACAGGTTGTAATATTACTCTAGCTTATTTAAAAAACACAAAAACTGTATTATCCTGATGATAATATGAATATCTACGGTTTATGTTTGTACGTATATGTAAGTTTGTAGGTAACTGGTGGTTTAGTGGTAGTGACCCCGCCTTCCGATCCTAAGGTCATGGGTTCAAACCCATTTGTGCCCCAATGGATTTTTCTATTTAAAAAAATGATGTACGCAATGCCAGTGCTCTCATACGGTAAAGGAAAAGACCGTGAGGAAGCCGGCATGTCCAAAAACTAAAAATTCGTTAGAATGTGTCATCCGCCATTGCGCATTGGGTCCGCGTGGTGGATGGTGACCCAACCAATCTCGCTGGAGAGTAGGCCAGTGTCCCAGCAGTGGGAACATTAGAAGGCTGTCGTGATGATTTAGGTAATTACTCTACTTGACACGAGGATCGTGAAGCTAAAGGCTAGACCGCACTAAGCGACACTTTGCGGCAGCGGCGCGACGCGACACGTAGCGACAAAATATTATTTGGCGCTACGTGTCGTTTTGTCGCTTTTATGAAATGGTATGAGGTATACCGCTGCAGTGTTGTCAACTTCCCACTTACCCGCATTCACTCACCCTGCTTTATACAACTGAAGTGGCAACCAAGCGTACGGCCCACAAGATGGTAAGCGGTTACCGTAGCCTATGGACGCTTGCAATACCAGAGGTAAAACTCGCGGGTTGCCACCTCGAGGCTAAGATCGAAAGCCTCATGTCATGTGCCTTTAATTTCACTGGAAACCATACCCTTCACACCGGAACACAACAATGCGAGCGTTACTGCTTGGCGGCAGAAATAGGTATGCTTTCCCAGAGGGTTGACCAGAGTGGGGCATTACTTATCTAATGGCTTTTATTTGTTGTTTCCGTGACACATTTACTCTCGACGAGTAGCTTATAGCTATTAAGGCAGTTGTCTCACAGCTGCCAGCGAGACTGGCAGTCAAATTATGTTACTAACATTATTATGTATTATATTACCAGTATAATACATAATAATGTAAGTAACATTATTATGTATTCTTGTTCACGAAACATTTACTACATACTTATTATGAAACCAAAATCACCTTCCGCTTTCTGTCTTTCTATATGTGTTATTTTGGAAATAAAAACTTATCTTATCTTAGATGTATTTATGTAAGTATGTAGGTACACTTAGTTCCTAAACGCAACGCATTTTAATACGGTTTTCATCAATAGATAAGGTGATCCTGGAATAAGATTTATACGTATCAACCCCTTCATTCATAACAGAAATTTTCTAATGAAAAATTGTTTTAAAAACTTAACCGCTTGCTTAAAACAAAGACGATGACTGATAGAACGACACATTATCATATTATAGAGGTTTAAGAGTAGTAGAGTTCTTTGTGATAGAGCTCCGGGGAGGACTACTACCATACTCATTTCTGCCCTCAAGCAGTAATGTTTGCATTGCTGTGATCCGGTTCGAAGGGCATGGTTTCCAGTGAAATTACAGGCACATGAGACTTTTGATCTACGTCAGGCTGGCAGCCCGTGAGTGATACTTCTGGTATTTCAAGCGCCCATAGGCTGCAGTAACCGCTTATCACCTTGTCGGCCGTACGCTTGGTTGCCACTTTAGTTAATAAAAAACAGACGAAAAATCTCTAGTACTATTCCGCTTACCATTTTAACTGATGAGGTCACACAGTTACCACAGTTAACCTCAAAAAAAAAATATCGACACGTGTTTCATCCCTCCACGGGACATCCTCAGGACCATCGACTTGTTCTCCGACAGACGTGTTGCTCCGTCGAGCGCTGGAGTGTGGTAACTGTGTGACCTCATCAGTTAAAAGGTTAAGCGGAATAGTACTAGAGATTTTTCGTCTGTTTTTTATTTTGTAATGGATTTCCGCAAAGTAACGCCTGAATCTATCAATTGCCACTTTAGTTGTAAAAAAAACTAGGCCCACTTTTTTGATCATAAGTATCTCTGCTTGCTGCATAGATGGCGCGCTACCTGCATAAATAATACCATCGGCATATTTGAAATAACGACTGAACTATAAAAGAAATAAAAATAAAATTTTACTATCCATAAAAATAAAGTACTGCCCGTAAAATCGTTGTCCTTAATTGGTTTGTACCTCTGAGGTAGGTCCGTTTTTCCGGGCTCCAAACTTTAAGTAACATTTTTTCTGGGTCACAAAGAATTCGGACGCTAGGAAAAGTTTTGCAGCCAACGTGATGGTTTCCGCTTGGTAAATTATAAGGCCGCGTTTACACTGTCAGAGCTTTACAACGTTATTAGTACTATGACTTTAAAAATGATCCTTGTTGTACTGAAATAGTGATCTATTGCCATTCATTGACAATTATTGTCTGCTTTTTTGCCTGAATAAAAAATAAACTTTGTGAACTATGTTTTTTTATATTATTTAGATTTTTTAACACAGTTTCATTACGTTTTGATTTTGAATGCCCTAAAAATACATCTCATAATCGTTGTATAATCGTTGTTTTGTATTACAATTTACGGGTGCTTTTAACTTTTCTCTTGAATTACTCTTATCTATTAGAGAACCACATCAAAATCCGTTACAGTGTAAAAGATACATTTTTTTTTTTTTTTATTTCACAGGAAAACAAACAGTCGTTAAAAACAAAAGTATTAGTAATCTAAAGATACAACTATAGACCAATTAAAAGTTTTCGCATATTGCAACTAATTTAAGCTTGCTTGTTGAATAATATACAAAAAGGAATACAAGAAAAAAATATGTGTTCTCTTTTATAAAAAAAAAAAAAAAAAATGAAGCCAAACCATTTATTTACACACATACATACATAGTGACAGACAGACAGCGAGAAATGGCTTTGTCTTATACTATGTAGTTATAGATGCAACTCGCATTATATACACTCTTTTCAACTCCATAGTTCTGGCAGTTGTACCCAATAAAGCAATTTCTAAACAATGCATTGAGTGATCGTAAATTTTACTGTGGTCATATAAATTTTAATGATTTGTCTTGTAACATTCAGTTATCAAAAAGAACTATGAACTAATAGTAAAGCTGTGCCCCGCTGTTTCACCTGCGGTTTTACAACTCTTATATCCAACACTCTTATATACAACTCTTATACAACTCTTATATGCCATCCCACCCCATAATATATATATATATTTTTTTTTTTTTTTTTTATACAACTGAAGTGGCATCCAAGCGTACGGCCCACAAGATGGTAAGCGGTTACCGCAGCCTATGAACGCTTGCAATACCAGAGGTATCACTCGCGGGTTGCCACCTTGAGGCTAAGATCGAAAGCATCATGTGCCAGTAATTTCACCGGAAACCATACCCTTCACACCGGAACACAGCAATGCGAGCATTACTGCTTGGCGGCAGAAATAGGTATGGTGGTAGTCCTTCCCCGGACGAGCTCTATCACAGAGAACTCTACTACTCTTAAAATATTACTTGAATTGCTTTGTGATTATTTTAAAATCTTTCGTATATAATCAAAAGCTTTTAGTTTCCAGTTCTCCAATAATATCCAAACAATAAAAACGTTTAAAACTCACCTGAGTAGAAACTGATACGGCGGAGCCGCCGGCAGCGCCACCTGCAAAAAAAGAATTATATTACTGAAACGGTTTTCCTGTTTCTAGCTTTCTGCTTCCTGAGCACGTTTGCAAAATGATTTATTTGTGCCTCTAGATAGGATTTATAATGGAAACATTGGATTTTTTTGACTGCGTTTGAACGTATCTAAAAACAAATAAATAAAAATTAATCGCTTTGCCTTGTAAACAAATAAATGGTGTGTAAAAATGTTAAAATATTTTAACATTTTTACATGTCACCATCTATAGCAGTGTAGCAAAGCTGTATTAAGGATATTAGCCACTTGAACGTCCGTGGGTACTGTAGTACCACAAATTTTTTTGCCAGCATACGTGCCCTGGTACTACAGTGCCACAAAAAACAACCCCCTAAAAACCTTAGTCGATTGTAATAAGATTCAACTTTAGTCGATCAGGAAGTTAGTCGATTATATTAGAGTGTTGAACTACGATTGTTTTGATATACAACACTAGGCGAACAAGGAAGTGGATATTGTACCGTGATTTAATATGTTTTATGTGACGTAATGGCGGGTCGAATTTCACGTCTGGATTTAATTGCTTTGTTTTATTTCTTATTTTATTTTTATTTATGTCTAACTAACTATTATATACGAAAAGAAAGCTAGATAAGTCTGCTTTAATACAAAAATAAAGAATACATCATTTTAATTATTTTTTTGTAAACTGACCCCCACGCGATGGACTGATGATAGGACATCCCCTCACCTTATGGACTAATGAAGGATGATCGATGACGAAAATAATTATCTTCGTAGTTTTGACGCAGCGCGGTGCGTGGACGAGAAGTGAATGACTCGGCCTGCTAGGGCTAGCAAGTCAGAGTTTAAAAAGCAGGGTATACAATCGGTTTATATAGAACATTAAAATCTGGTCTATAAGTAGCTTTCTTTTTTCCTATACTAATGGTTAAGACCTATGTTTAGGTGAAAAAGAGAGCTATACATAACCAGCGACCCGCCTCGTATACTCTTAACAGACGTAACGGCTTACTTAATTTACACTTAGCGGCCTTTTAGAAATTGGACGGCAGTACCAGACTTCAGGCAAATTCAATCGTCGTAGTAATCAACGGCATCGGCTTCTGATCTACATCGGAAACAAACTTCGAGCCGGATATTACAAGCATAACTAAGACGTGGGGCAATTTAACGCGTACTTTATTGGAATGGTGATTGGCCTATTGAAAAATACATCTTATTTTATACAATTTAGCGTTTATACAAATTTGTGAATTTACGTTGCACGATGGAAACAATGAAGGTGGATGAGAAATCGAACAGTATACATTCAAAAATAATTAAAACAAGCTTAAAGTTGTTTTTCTTAGCAAATAATAAGTTAGAATTAAATAAAATATAAACAATTCAAACTTTTCATGTTTGTAATTTAAAAAGAAGAGATTCATATGGGATTATTCCCATTTATCACTCCGTTTTGTCCGCCTGATAGACAGACAGCATGGGATAAATCCCACTTTTTTGTGCGATCTGTCACCCTTTTCAGCATAGGGTGACACTATATAAATAGATTGCACTTATTTTTTAAGTTTAATCTGTCACCCTGTTCGTGGCAAGATGACTAATATTTATTTAATATTTTTCAATTGTTTTATCAGTTGAGTCGAAACAAATGCAATCGAGTATTGCGTTGAATGCGAGTGGTTACCTAATCGCCCCGACGGTATTCCAGCCTTAGAACACGGATGTTGATCTCTAGCGTAAAATTATAGGGTTATCAACTTGATTATTTCATCGGAAATTGCGTCACTTCCTGCTGAATATGCTACAAACCGCGCTAATGGATTCTGTAAAGTTCCTATAGGTACTACTCGTGTTGGCAACTAGTCTAGGCATGCTTGTAGAAGGAAGAATTTTGATATATAAAACAAATAAAATATAAAAATTAAAATACATAAAAGTAGTAAACAAAAATACCTTTTTGTTTGCAATAAACCAGCATAATTAAAAAAAAATCTTAAATAAAAAAAAAAATATTTAAGAAAAGTATCGAAATGGAGGCATCATGTTGTGACAGGTGTTGTTGATAAAAATTTACTCATTGACGTGAAATTCGTAGTGAAATCAATAATGCCAAGAATTTATTTGTAGCAGCTGCAATTTTTGTTAAAAATAAAACCTAATTCTCCTGCCAAGCACTAATGCTGTTATAGCAATAAGTGCGTGTTCCGGTTCAAAGGGTATGCTTTCTGGAGAAATTACAGGCACATTGAGACTTCAACGGGTCACAAGGTCACGAGTGATACCTTTTGATATGACAAGCGTTCATAAGCTACGGAAACGTTTACGTTCAGGTGAGGAGTCAGCTTGATTTCCACTTTGGTATTTAGAGAAAAAACATGTTCAAAACCTGGTGTTTCATTTAAGTACATTTGTTTAAATATTCAGTACGACCTGACCCTGAGCAGATTTTTTATGCTATCCCAAAGGAACAGTACGTTTTTCCAGGATATAAAGTAACCTTTGTGTTATTCCAGGATTTAAGCCATTTACATTTAAAATTTCATATTACAATCGGTTAAGTCGTTACGGCGATACGTGGTACCAAACATTCACACACACACCAGACTTTTGCATTTAAATTAGAAAATTTAAACGTTTGCTTTAGATATTTAGGGGGATGAAGTCACTCGCGTCCGTAGGAATTACCACCTTTTCCTAGACCCACCCTACACGTGTCCCCCGGGTGGTGCTAAACGAGTTGACAACGCCGAACATCTGGCGGCGGTAATTAACCGGACCAACCTCAGGCCTAACAAGCCTGAACTGTGATGGATAGGAAATGATCCACACAAACCGCAACCTCGCGGTCAAGTCATCAGGGAGCAAACCCGGAAAAAAAGTCCCAACCTAAGGTGTTATTCGAACCGTGCTGATAGGTGAATGGCTGAGGGGTAA
This sequence comes from Colostygia pectinataria, assembly GCA_951394395.1. Classification (NCBI taxonomy): domain Eukaryota; kingdom Metazoa; phylum Arthropoda; class Insecta; order Lepidoptera; family Geometridae; genus Colostygia; species Colostygia pectinataria. The sequence continues at coordinate 7,788,074 of OX596363.1, forward strand.
CTCAGTCGTGAACGGTGTCTTCCCGACACCTGGGCGAATCGGGGAGTAACTAGCCCTCTCGTGGGCATGCGGGGCTCTGTCTGCGAGCATTTTTATTTCCCTAGCTTCTCGTGGGACTAACATGGAAAACAATATAGAAACTGTACTTAGTAACTCTCCTTCGGGAGAACCTTTTTCTCCTCTATTGGGGGAAACTATTGAAAGGCTCGAGGAGGTCTTATTGGCCTCTCCACAGCCTCCCTCTTCAGCGCCTAACATGGCAGACGACTTAGCGGTGGCCGGCGGCTCCTCCAGTGCTGCGACCCCTGCGACGGCAACGTTGCCATGTCGAAGGAAAAAGCTGAACGGTGCTGCTCGGAAACGATTACGCCGGCTTCTAGCTGCTAACATAGGGGTTGAGGAAGCCCTGGAGTTGGCAGTCAAGCCCTGGAATCAGATTCCGATCACCAACGCTCCTCCTGATCCTAAACCAAAGCTCAACAAAAGAGGAAGATCAGAGGAAGAATCACCCAAGGAACAGCCTAAAAAAGCTCCCAAGCTTGAGGCGACCCAGGGTGTCCGACCTAGCTTCGCGCAAGTCGCGGAGACGAAGCGTGTGGGTATTCGCGACGCTTCCTCCATGAACGACGAGCAAATGAACCAGGTGCATCGGTCCATTGGCAAGGCCATCATCACTAGTTACCGTGGTGGCAAGGGCAAAGGGCCGAACTTTACGGGCTTCACTCACAAGCCCGGGTGGATCTTGGTTACGTGCAAGAACCAGAACAGCCTGGATTGGCTTGAAAGGGAAATACCCAAGATCAAGCCGTGGGCCGGGGCGAAACTTTCGGTTATCCCCGAAAGTGAACTGCCTAAACCCACGGTTGCGGTCACGTTCTTCCCTCATAGCGAAACGGAGTCGGTAAGCGACGCCATTATGCTATTGGGGGCACAGAACGAGGGTCTAATCACCGACCTTTGGAAGGTTCTGCACAGCAGGAAAGATGCGAACGGGTACACTGTTACCCTTTCGCTGGACGACCTGTCTGTGGAGGCCCTTAAAACCATGGACTTTCAGGCCAATCTGTGCTTTAAGATGGTTACTTTCAAAGTCAAGAGTGGCTCTGAAATTAGACCCGCACCCGTGGTTGGGCCTCAGTCGTCGACCTCAAGCAATCAGGGCTCTGTACCACGTAAGCTGGCGGTCGAGGACGTGAGGTCCCAGCCATCAACGTCAAGTAGCCAAGGTAGCCTAGGGACCAGCGTGGCCAGGGTTGAGGAACGACCCATCGCGCCAATACGGCCCCCGCTGCAGGCTACTGTCCATCGTGGTAGAGGAGCAGGGGTGTTAGGTAGGGGTTCCCGGATACCGGGGGCAGGTGATAGGCGGACCGATGCCAACAGAGGACGTGGACATCCTATGGCATGGTCCAATCCCCGGCATCGTCGGGGAAACCTGTAAGGGCTACCCTGGCGGGGACGGCGAGGGTCCTCCAAGCCAACCTCCATCATGCCGTGGCAGCGTCCGCGGTAATGGAGTGTTGTCTTGTTGAAGGGCAAGCCAGCCTCGCCTTGATCCAGGAGCCATGGGTAGCCAATACCCATGTTCTGGGACTTAATGCAGCCGGTAAGATTTTGGCTAACGGTAATGGCATCAGACCCAGAGCATGCATAGCCTTCAATAATAACGTTGAATTTTTGCCGATTACAGAGGTTTGCAATGATGACCTGGTGGCAGCTTTTGTTGATCTTAAAGGGTGGTGTGGGGCCAGAGTAATTGTTTGCTCAGCCTACTTTCCCGGAGAGGTTAACAACCCGACAGAAGACCTAGCGAGAGCGGTAACTTATGCTGCTCAGAACAACGCTGAGTTGCTGGTTGGGTGTGACGCCAACGCACATCACACTGCGTGGGGGAGCACCGACATCAATAGTAGGGGTGAGTTACTTCTTGACTTTCTTCTAACTAACAATCTAACCCTTCTTAACACAGGATGTAAACCGACCTTTGTAACTAGGGCTAGACAGGAGGTTTTGGACATAACTTTTGCCACTAACAATCTTGCGAGGCATATCAGCAACTGGCATGTAGGAGATGAAATCTCAATGTCCGACCACAAACACATTAAATTTGAGATAAAGGCCGAGCTGGAAACTCAAACGATTACTTATAGGGACCCAAGAGCAACCGACTGGAATGCTTTTAATGACAAACTTAGGGTAACTATCGAAAACTGTCCAAAAAGTATTAGAACCCGTGATAGTCTAGAAATAGCGGCAGCTCTGCTGACGGAAGGCATCCGCAATGCCTACGAACAGAGCTGTCCGCTGAAGACAAAAACAACAAAACGGCGGGTTCCTTGGTGGAACTCTAAACTAATAAGTCTAAGGGAAAAAACCAGGAAACTTTTTAACAAGGCTAAAAAGACCCGCAACTGGGATTCTTACACAAAAGCCTTGACAAAGTATAACCTTGAGATTAGGAAGGCTAAGCGAGCATCGTGGAGGAAGTTGTGTGAGGAAATCAAAGGATTGCCTCAAGGAGCAAGACTCCATAAGCTGCTGACCAAAGCCAAAACTAACCAAATCGGTCTCCTGAGGAAAGGAGACGGTTCCTTTACAACCAATGAAAAGGAAACTCTAGAGCTGCTGGCAACAACCCACTTCCCCGGGGCACAGATAAAATGTGCGGACCCCATTAAGACAGTCTCGCTACACAAGCCTCGAATTGAGGACTGGAACAGGGCGGCTGCAATAATTAAACCTAGCAGGGTCAGGTGGGCGGTCAGCTCTTTCAAGCCACACAAAGCAAGTGGCGAGGATGACATACTCCCTATCTTACTACAGAACGGAGCCGACATCCTTTGTCCCTATCTGGTCAAAGTCTTCAGGGCGAGTTTCGCCTGGGGGACTATACCAGAACCTTGGACCACGGTCAAAGTTATATTCATACCTAAGGCTGGGAAAAAAGACTACAGCCAGCCAAAGTCTTTCAGACCCATTAGCCTATCTTCCTTTCTTTTAAAGACAATGGAGAAGGTAGTAGATAGACATATCAGAGATAACGCGCTAGTCGCATCTCCCATCCACCATAGTCAACACGCTTACTGCAAGGGCAAATCTACGGAAACAGCCCTTTGCAGTCTCATTGATAAAGTGGAAAAGACTATGGAGGACAAGGAAATCGCACTTTGTGCATTCCTTGACATTGAAGGGGCGTTTGATAATTCACCTACTTCACTCCTGGTAAATGGACTGACAAGGAAAAATGTCGATCCAACAACTACCAGGTGGGTCGAGGCGATGCTCCTACAAAGAGGAGCCAAGCTTACCCTTCACAGTACAAAAATTGAAATAGCCACTGCTAGGGGCTGTCCTCAAGGCGGAGTTCTATCGCCTATTCTATGGACTCTAGCAGTGGATGAACTCCTTGTTAGACTGGCTGAGCTCCACATAGATGCGCAAGGTTATGCGGATGACCTTGTAATCATCGTGCGGGGTTTTTGTCAGTCTACTGTCTCTGGCATAATGCAAAGAGCTCTCAACACTGTCAGCAAATGGTGCGAAACCAGTGATCTCTCCGTTAATGCGGAAAAAACAGTGATCGTTCCTTTTACCAACAAGCGCAGGCTAGACAAACTTGTCAAGCCCAAGCTCAATGGTAAAACGATCTCCTTTTCCACGGAAGTTAAATATCTTGGAGTCACAATTGACCGTAAACTAACGTGGAACTCACACCTAGACAATGTCTTGAAAAAGGCTAAGATGGCTCTAGGTGCGAGTGGACGACTTATGGGCAGCAATTGGGGTGTAAAACCCAAGATTGCTCTATGGCTGTACACATCCGTTGTGAGGCCGATAGTAACATACGCCTCCATGGTATGGTATGACAAAGCCTCTCAGTCGACCACTATCACCAAGATGAGTAGTTTACAGAGAATTGCTTGTCTTATCGCCACAGGCGCGATGTCCTCATCCCCTGGGCAAGCTCTCAATGCTCTGCTTGGAATACCACCCCTTCATGTGTACATACACAAAGAGGCGAAAGCAGGCATGTATAGGGCTACCATTCAGGGCAGGAAAACCTGGCTGTCCCGAAAACTGAAATCTTTACAAGACTCAACCATAGAATCTTCTATACTGTGCATGACTTCCGATGTCATGCTTCCACGTCATGTGTTCGAGAAGCACTACACTGTGGAAATGCCTTCTAGGGAAGACTGGCAGAATGACCAGCTACCTTATAAGGCAGGGTGCCTTAAGTGGTACACTGATGGGTCCAAAATGGGACTGGCTGTAGGCTGTGGAATTTACGGAGAGCGACCTAAGTTTAGAGAAAGTCTTAACTTGGGAAACTACGCCTCCATCTTCCAGGCAGAGATCTTTGCCATCCTTGAATGCGCGGAAGTCAATCTGCAGAGGCACTACACCAACCATAACATCTACATCAACTCTGACAGCCAGGCGGCACTACTGGCTCTGGACTCGAAGGTCATCACGTCCAGGCTGGTGGAGGACTGCCTGTCGCGTCTAAATACGCTCGGTTCAAAAAATAGAGTTGTTCTAAGATGGGTTCCAGGGCACGCGGGAATCGAAGGTAACGAGTGTGCCGACGAGCTGGCTCGCGCTGGGGCTGCTGGTACTCAAATAGGCCCAGAGCCTTTCTGCGGTATACCAAAAAGCCTGGCACAAAGAACCCTCACAAACTCATGCTTCGAAGAATCAACCAGACTCTGGAACAATTCTTCTGGCATGAATCACTCAAAATCCCTAATAAAAGCCTTCGATAAACGGTATACCAACCAAATCCTAGCGCTAAATAGGAATAACCTACGCATTGTGGTCAGGGCCTTAACTGGACATTGTCGCCTTAATAAGCACATGTTTAAGCTGAGGCTGAGTGACACTCAAACCTGCAGACTGTGCAATGAGGCGGACGAAACGCCTGCGCATCTGCTAGGAGAGTGTGGACCACTAATGCAAAAACGTAGCATACATCTGGGTAGGCACATCCTCAGCCCAGATGAGCTAAGAGACATCACCCCCAAGCAAATCCTCCAGTTCTTAGTATCGGCAGGGCTTGGAGGTGAACTGTAAACGCCCCCAAAGGGCGACAAAACAAGTGGCGAACACAATAGGCCTGCATGGCCGCAGTGTTATAGTAGCCGCACCAATATAATAAAAAAAAAAAAAAAAAAAAAATAGATATTTCAAGGTTTTTTTTTTATCCAAGAATTGACTTTATAATCTACCACCCTCCGTTATCAATAGGAATTTAAAAAAAAATCTAAAATAATATAAAAACATGTCTGTACCTGTACCGCACGCGGTGCCTGCATGTTACATGCACCGTGTATATCCATTTAATTATTAACAGAAACACTTTAACTGAATGACAAGTCGTTAATGCAAAGTGAAACGGAAATTAGACTAACGACCCGCGTTCAATCATCCCCATTCAAACTTTAATTCAACTCGAATTGCTGTCGAGTTGAGTTTACCGGGCTCTTAACACCAGTTTATAAGGCTATCGTATTGGCTTGTCTCTGGTTTGATTATATCAAATACTACACATTGTAACACAGCCAAACAAAACGCAAACGAGAAACGTAGCATTTGGCAAATTAATTTGATATAATTTATATGACTGTGACGTGCCGTCTTCAAGACCGATGGCGGATATATTGTGATTCATGGTATAAACTGCACGAAATTTCGATCAGAAACTCCATTTATGCACTATAAAATTCTGTATCGCACGTTTTATCTACAGTACCAGGCTCCACAGATTACTACAAACAACAACAACAACAAATATTTGAAAATCTTAAATACCTTAAGCAGCAGGAATCCAACCCGCAACCTGTCGAATCTCAACCGGGCACTAACCAACCGTGCCAGTAAGGTTGTCTGTACTGATCATTCAAATTTAGGCTCTTTGAAGGTGAAGCCAGACATAAATTTGAGGTATTCCCCTTATCTTACCCTAGAATTAATACTCAAGTTATAAACTAATATTCTAAATCAGCTGCTATCTTCGTTCATTGACGACGCCAACGAATTAATACAGACTGCAAAATTATTAGGAGTTTACAATCCTGTTTCAAAATAAAAAAAAATATTAAAACCAATGGATTCGACTCTGATCTAATTTCTGAAAATATTTTAATTAAATAAATATTTTCCTGAACTTCTAGATAAACAAAAATAAAATATCTTAAAAGACCTGGACCGTATTCTAATTAGAGTCTAAGTACCAAGAATTACGCTTGAAGTAAGCCTTGTTTTGTAGGACTTTGCCCCATTCTCTTTCTAATTAGGTATTCTTGCCTGAAATTTGAATTTTAAAACAGTTTTTCATTTAAATAACTTGTTAATTAAGTCAGTTTAGAACGAAAACAAAGATATCACTCCACTTAATAAATAGTTGGAGAGGTTTATAAAATGCCAAGTTCAAATGTATGCAGTATTATGATAAAAATATGTATGTATTGCATATTTTTTATTTTCCCAAGCCTAAGGTACTTTATCTGTTGTCTTCTATCTACTTGGCAGAGATCGCTTACCTAGCGATAAGACCGCCCATTGTACGTATACATTTTGTTTTATCTTGTAGTCTTTAGTTTTAGTTATTAAGTTTGGTGTAAGTACAATAAAGAATTTTCATTCATTCATTCATACTTCGTAGGTTCATCAATAAAATCATCATGACAGTTTTCTAATGTTGCTAGTTCTAGTACACTAGCACTCGTGCCAGAATGATTGAGTCTATACGATAATTCCCCACGCGGTGGCCAGCCTGCCGGTCTTTTAATTTTTAGTTCTTGGGCATGGATTTCATCACGATGTTTTTTTATAGCGATTGTGGATATTAGGGTAAATAATTGATTCGAGCTGCTACACTTAACTAAAAAGGTCTCATTTTGAATAATGCTTTAAGAAAAGCGCTCAGGGATCTCTTTTTTCAATTCATCTAAATAAAGGGTGAAAAACTCATTCAAAAGTAACGATTTTCAATCACCAAGATTCTCTTTCAGACAAAGTGATTTCATTACATGATTTCCAGGCATGGAATAAAATTATACTTAGTTGCTTTAGCGTGAATAAAATAAGCTTGGTTTCTAAGGCCACGAAATCGATGAAAACTAAGAGCGCATTATAATCGCTGTGATTCTTACTGATAACTGAGAATCGATTACAGGTTGATAACAAATAATCAGTACTGGTTTTTTGTGTTTTGGTTTTCTGATTACAAGTGCCAACTATAACATAACACCGGCACCGTTTACGTAGAGTAGTAGAGTTCACTGTGATAGAGCTCGTCCGGGGAAGGACTACCACCATACCTATTTCTGCCGCAAAGCAGTAATGCTCGCATTGCTGTGTTCCGGTGTGAAGGGTATGGTTTCCGGTGAAATTACTGGCACATGAGGCTTTCGATCTTAGCCTCAAGGTGGCAACCCGCAAGTGATACCTCTGGTATTGCAAGCGTCCATAGGCTGCGGTAACCGCTTACCATCTTGTGGACCGTACGCTTGGTTGCCACTTCAGTTGTATAAAAAAAAAAAACGTATACAAACTAAACTATACATGTGGTGATTACGACTTGTTTATTTCGCACATTTAATTGAAAGGGTGTGACATAGTTAAAACGTTTAATTTGTAGCGTTGCTCTCGTAGCTCCAAAATTATTTTAGTACTTTCCAATATCACTGTGGCATGGTCTCGTAAATATTTATAACTTCACGCAAAGAGGGGATTTAATCTCTCACGCGCGTCATTTCATCCGATTATTTTCTATACTTTACGTGGACAAAGGTTATTCTTGTACAAGATAAATATTTTAGCCATTTTTGCACGTACGCTTAAACTCTTAAGTTTAGGATGGTTACCATTGTAAATTCTCTAAAATAAGTGACATTGACAACCGACACAAGATTATCAGACAGATAGCTATTGTAAGATTTTTACAATGTTAATTATTTAAGATTAAAACCTTTTTTTTTATACAACTGAAGTGGCAACCAAGCGTACGGCTCACAAGATGGTAAGCGGTTACCGCAGCCTATGGTATACCAGAGGTATCAATCGCGGGTTGCCACCTTGAGGCATAGATCGAAAGCCTCATGTGCCAGTAATTACTTCGGAAATCATACCCTTCACACCGGAACACAGCAATGCGAGCACTACTGCTTTGCGGCAGAAATAGGTATGATGGTAGTCCTTCCCAGGACGAGCTCTATCACAAAGAACTCTACTACTCTTAACCTGAGTAAATAGATTTATTCTGGGGATATATTTTTGTTCATTTACACTATTAACTGTAAATAATAGCAACACTGTAGCTATTATGCTAGTGTAATCCACATCAGCGGTACCAATACTGAGTATGTAAGCACTGAACCAAGTTTATGCGCTATAAAACTGACACTTAATTCGACGCAGTACTTACACCTCGCTGGTTTACAGAACGACATTGTAATGTACAGTGAACCAATGTAATTTGTATTCTAGAACCTTTTCAAACTGAAATAACAACGTTATCACGTTTGACGACATCGATGGCGCGATGCCCTATTGAAAAGCAAAAAGTGGTTTTGATCCTTCCTGTGCGACAAATGTTCCCTGATCTGCAGAAAAATGTTAGAAGGCTGGATGTTCCTATGCATTGAGCTGAATTGTAGAGTGTAGGTATATCTCGGTACAAACTTTTGTTTGGGGTTGTAGCGCTGTGTGAAAATATCCGCAAACATTTATAATAAATAAACATCATAGTACATTGTCTCGTCGTCTCTCTCTTAAGTGTAAATACGTGGTATGATTTTTCAGCAAGAGTCTGTTTTAGTGGGCACCACCGCATTGCCAGATAAGCTGCCTTCAAGCGTGTGCCGTGCAAGCATTAAAGATAAAAATAAAGATATTTATTTGCAGTGAATATGTTTGATGATACAGTTGCTATGTATAAACATAGGTGCTTAACACATTCAGCTATTTGTCATGACGTACAAAAAGTAAGTTATAAGAAGGGCGCTATTTATAGTAAGTAAGTCATCTAAGCAAATGAGATTTAACAAATATGTCTCATGGTGGCTAGCGCAGTGCAGTATCACGCTCAACTTTGAGGCTTGTAGTTTATTGCGAGTTTGCATCTGTTGTGTTCAGGCGCAAAAAAAAGTTCCCAAATTAGTCTACAAATCAACATGGTTGACGGTAAATAAGTAAGTAGTAAGTTTAAGTAAGCCCAAACAAATCACAAAACAAGTAAATAGTTTGAGTGAACCAAAACAAAGTTCAGAACAAAGTTATCTGTTTGTGAAACTATCCCCTCATAAGGTAAAAATAGAAGGGCAATATTATCCGTGCAAATACATGGCCAAGTAGAGTGTTTTTCGGGCATAGTTTTATATATTTATTATTTCCCAGAAACCCATCCCAGATTTTTTAAATACCCAGAACACCAGGAACAAATATTTGTAGATCGTACAAATATTTGACCCGAGGCGGGAATCGAACCCGCAACCACCGTCGCAAGTGTACCTGCGCCCGCTGCGCCACATCGGTCGTCAAAAAAATAACCAATCCAAGTCACATGGTACATGGTATTTTATCTATTCAAAGTTTCTTCAAATCCGTTTAGACGTTCAGCATGTATACCTAAAAATAATTTAGAGCTTATATGGCACAGTGTGAAATTTCTACCAATATTTTTTTTTTATTCTTAGGTGACACGCGTTGAATATAATAATGTACCAACCCAGAAAGTGATTTGAACAAAGGGCCTTAAATAATATTATTTGTGTCATTTCTATTAGCATACAAAGAAGATGTATTAATCAGAAGAATGAAGTCTCGCGTCTTGGCTTTGTTGCCTAAATTGAAATGCTTAAGGAAATGGGTTTCAAAAAATATTATACAGAAAGCGATGTAAAATAAAGCTACCAGAATACGATTTAGTACTTAACAGTTTTAAAAATAATATACAAAATGGATACATAATAGCTTGGTTTTACTATAATATTCTATAGTAACTCATATTATGAGTAACTGATTTGTGATCAACGCATAGTCTAAACCGTAAGTCTTAGGGGGCTGACATTTAAAAAATGTTTTTCTTTAACGTGCCCCTACACGCACTAATAAAGGGAATATCAAAATTGAACCTGTAAAAGATGAAGCGGGAAGATGAAGTTTGTATAAAAAAAACGCAGTCAAAGTTTTGCGGAGCGTTGGTAGGTACCGCGTAACCTTTTTTTCCAACAAAGCTCAATCTTATTGAAAACAAATCGATCCTGTCAACATCTACAGCTCGGAGAAATTGGTTCCGATCGACCCAAACTGAAGTTTTACTACCAATTACTTAGTTAGTTGCGCTAACGAGAAAAAAAACGGTCAAATACTACTTCAGCATTGAGTTTAAGAAGATTTGCATCTAAAACTGGGAAAAAGAAACTGACTAATATAATCTAACTAGCAACCTGCCCAGGCTTTGCACAAGTGCAATGAAAACAATTAAAATTGCAAAGCGTGCGAAGCCGGCACAGAACCCTCGTTGTGTTAGTTCTAGTCGTCTGCATTTGCTGCCTTTACTTTTAAGTGAAACTAAAGGCAGCAAATGCAGACGACGTGTCGTCGCGTTTATGCGTCATAGCTTCATACCGAGCGGTAAACGACACTATGTGCTATCAAGTAACGCGACGACACGTCTTCTGCAGTTGCTGTCTGCAGTCGGCTACCAGTTCGTACCTTAACTGTCGTAATTTTATATAGGAAACTCTTATCTCAACCCACTGGGCATTGTGAAGGCAGCATAAATAGGAAGTGTTTACGATGCGATTTATGGCTTTTACACGAAGGTTCCATTATGCAGCGTTCACACGAGCAGAAAATACGTTCGCCTGGGACTAATTTTGCATCGCGGATAAAAATTACTTTCATTCCAGTATGAGCAGAATACCGTATATTGTAATAAAAGTGTGGCGGGAAGTATAGAATGCGATCCCTTGTGGGAGTCTGGAAGTACGTGACCTAAATGTGGTTATTGGTTTTCTGAAATGTTGCTTATTAAGCGTTTCTTTTTATCCAACCGGGCATGATTGGCTATCTGAATAATATTTCGTTGTGTTGTACGTTTAGTGAATTCGTGAGTTGACAGCTGACGTTTTGCTTGATACTCATTCATCTGTTTTGGTATAAGAACAAAAGGATCTACTCTGATAATTCTGAGTTCTACTCAGAATATAGTATTCATTCAGAAAATAACTTATATTTCAGACGATGACATTTATTAGTTTTTTTTCTGTACCTAATCTAACATACAGGCGGATATCAGGATGATGGCAAAAGCAAGTAAGTAAGTTTGTATGAGTCAGTGGCCAACTCTGGTGACAGAGTTTCTAGGCCACCTGAAGACCTCTGTCATGGCCTTTGAAAAAGCCGAAGGATGATAGCAGATTCATATTGATAATACTTTTTTTAATAAAAAGAACTTTTTTTGCATGGATACTTCAGGAAAAAGCAGTTCGTAAAGCGAAAATTCAGAGTAGTATTTTTTTCTATTAGTTTGTCAATTCATTTAAATATATTATATTAAATAACAAAAAGGTTATTTTAGTGAAATTAAACAATCCAATCTTTTAAATTAATATCCTGTTACAATGAATAATACTTAATTAAATATGAAAATCGTTGCATAAATTTTAACAATCTATAAATCACATTAGCCACATCACCATCGATGATGCTGGAACAGTGCTGCCATCAACCTAAAGTCCTCCGTTATTTTAAGGAGTTTGGCTGGCTGGGGTCAGGTTAGCAGGGGGACAATGCACAATACAACCCAAAGCGGGACCTCAGTGCAGATCTTATTCCCCCACTTAGAATTAGAATTAGAACTATAAAAGGGTATTTTAAAATACAACTCTGTTTTATTCCCAGATTAGGCAGTTTGTGTAGCATAGTAAAAGATCGATGGAACGAACAGGCACTAGAGTGAGAACTTTTTATATAATAAAAATAATAGTAAATATTGTTGGACACTTTTCACACTGCCCTGTCTGGCCTCAAACAACAACCTATACTGTTTTTGCAAAACGACCAGAACACTAAAAACAGTGATTTTAAAAAGGTACTACAAAGATACAACAAAAGTGCCTACGAGGCGTATCTAATTTAATTAATACTACCAACTTCCAGCTAACCTTTGTATATCTAGTCATGAGTGGGTAGAGTTTTTTGTGTTTAATGTCAAGATAAAAATAAATATAAGTATAAAAGGACAAGTTTATTTTCGACACTCTATTGGATCGAAACTTATTACTTCTGTGTATCTAGTAAGAAAACTGTCTAAACCGCTTACCATCAAACTTACAATACAGCAATAAAAACATGTTTACGAAAACCGTAGCATCTAGCATATTCTATTAGATTTCCTTTGACAAGGGTCCTTTCAACAGATTATTTGATATCATTGCTTCTTTATATCGTTTCGTATGGCTGGACTCACTATGAAAGCTGGGTTTTCACGAAAAGCTCTAATAAAACGCGAGAGACGCGTATAATAATTTGTTCTACTGTGTTGTTCTACTAGTGGATCGTTTTATATCAGCTATTTACGAAATGGTCAAGTCGTTTGCCTGATGTTAAGCACAATGACTGACCTTAACATTACTGCTGTAGTGTCACCGTCTGGTTGGCACTGGCTTGTCACTCCGAGACAGTTAACAAGTCTCATTTTCTCTTACTACAATGCTGGTAGAAAACCGGTATTATATAAATGTTCGCCTGTTTTGTGTCTGAATGCATTCTATAGAAGCTGTTTGTAATAGACCTATGATACAATTTCCAGAACTCTCTTATATTTTTCGGAATCCGCAGTAATAAAAACAGTCTCATTTTTTGTTATGAGCAACCTTTTTCAACTCTAATTTATAGTTTTATTGATAATACCAAAGGCGTGGAGTTATTAGCAGAAGCTATAACCACTGGGGAATAGAAGGTTCTTAAATGGCAACTATGATCTAACAGGAAAACGAAGTGTAGAATGGCCAACCATCTGATCATTTGATAGCATAGTATGCAATCAAGTCTCAAGAAGTCGGATGTATTGGCTGATTTAATGATAATAACCGACCGATTTGACGATCGATGTGGCGTGTATTGTATTGTACTTAGTATATCAGTCATCTAGTACCCATAACACAAGCTTTGCTTAGCTTGGGTATTACTCTGTGCCTTGGGGCTAGATGATGCTGTGTGGATTGTCGAGCATTATTTATTATATATAGAAAATACCCAGAACACCCGGAACAAATATTTGTAGATCGTACAAACATTTGTTCCAAGGCGGGAATCGGACCCGCAACCTCTGCGTCGCAGACGGACCTTCGCCCGTCGCGCCACATCGGTCGTCAAAACAACATTAGCTCTCTTCCAAACAGATCTTCGAATCACAATCGAGCTACCAACAATTATTCGTGAATTTTCTTATAGATACGCCATTACCATTTAAAATGAATTCAGAAACTTTCTAAGCATAATATCAATGAGCAAAAAGCGCCGTCTGGGTTATACCGAGCTTAAAACACCGCCATCACAGAAGTTTGCTTTAGTAGGGTGTCCTTTATTTTTGCCTTTATTGGGACTATCATAAACAGCCTGTTTGAATTCCCACTGTTGGGACACTGACCTACCTCTCTAGCGAAAGTGATTGGGTCTTAACTCGGTCTGTCGATTTTATCCAGAAGGTGAAAGCAACTACGATGGTTGAAATAGAAATTATCTTTATTTTGTCTAAAGGTATTTTGAACTATTATTTCTTGGACATCTGATTTTCTTATGATATTTTCCTTAATCGTTTGAAAGCACTGACATTGCGCATACTTTTTTGCATAAAAAATCCATATGAAACTGCAGGTTTAGAACCCACGACCTTAACAAAAGGTATGACTTAGATACATAATACATTTAAAGACAGATCAAAAGACTAAAACTGCAAATAAAAATTTTGTTAAAAACAATTTTATTAAATAAATGTTTTAGATATTCATTATTTTATTGACGACCCTATTGGCGTGGTTGATGAGTGCCCAGTTGAAAAGCAAGAGGGTCCGGGTTTGATTCCTGCTACGGAACAAATGTTTTTTGCTTGATCTGAAATTACACATTTTGTTTTCGGTTTGGGCTCAAAGGTTTGGGTGTCTCTATGTGATTTAGATATTTATTTACAAAAACAAATGTATAGTGTATTATGTATAGGTTCCCATAGTACAAGATTTGTTTAATTTGGGGCTGTTATGTCGAAATGTCGGGCAATTTTTATTTATTTATTTATAAGCACGTTCCCATCTATACAAGAGGTTATTATAACATGTACGGTCACATTATACTTTCAAAAGCACTTACATATTTAGACCGAAATAGGGACGGACAAAACTTTTCTTTTATTGAGTTTGTATCGATGCCAATACTCTACTACTTTATCAATTCAAACTTGACTTCGGGTACTGTACTTTAAGTGTTCAGTGCTTCGGAAAAGTGGCAATGTGGACCGACTTTTCCTTAAAGGGTCAATCCATTCGTTCAACTTGGACAAGACAAGTGGAATTCAGTTTTATGTGCACTGCTATTTTTGTAAGTTGTTATGTGAAAATGCGTTTTACCTCTATAAAAATTATATATTTTTTATTGAGTAAAGTTGTAATATTAATTAAAAAAACGTGCTTGCTGCCTGATATTTTTATGGCAAAATCCACAATGCCTGTAGTTTGCAGATTCCAACTAGATAAATTGTCTTTGCGCATCACAAACTTCACCATGGCTTAGATCCATCAGCAGATCCTATTTTACAACAAAAAAGTATGAAGTCTAAGGTCGTTGCATAAATTAGTTGCCTATCAGACTGTAACAAAATGTTAATACTTTTTTATTCTTAGATTCTTTAAAGCAAACAGCGATTGAAAATCAGAAAACTCATGATAGGTTTTCACGTTTAGAAAAATTATAATAATTATGGCAAATGGTACACATAAACTGCTAAAAACGGGTCCATAAAACACGCTGGCTCCTAATATCTCCAAAACCTTGCATCGTAGTGTCAGTACACCAACGTACACGGCACTAATTAGTTGAGAAACTTACCTAATAGCTCCGCAGTTCTGAGGGAGTTTGGTCGTTACTCATGCATGCACGTTGTGTGAACGATTAAATTGCTATTAAGCTTGCATGATCGAGTTTAAATGGACTCTGCAGCTTAATAGTGTTATCTTTACCATCACCTTTACATACTGTAAAACAAAGTCACTTCTCGCCATCTGTCTGTCCGTCTGTATGTATTTACGGTTAGATCTTTTATTATACGCAACGGATTTAAATGCAGTTTTCATCAACAGATGTGGTTATTCAAGGTTTATACGTATTTATAGTTGAAACACCCGCGCGTAGACGAGGCAGGTCGCTAGTTATTCATATAATAGTGCCTACGACTGGCTGAACGAACGCAAACGAACGACATTGAGCGTTGGCTACCGTACCTAACATTTGAAACAAGCTATAGTTGGGGGTTGAAACCGTTACGCAAATCGCGGTGAGACATTGACGTTTATCCAGCATTTAGTGAAATAGTTCAATTCCTTTGATGACTGTTACGTTTTCGAATTCCGGCAAAGCACAGAGGCCGTATTCGGAATAAAGCTTTCAACAATCAAAAACTTTAACGTATATAGTCCAGCTGTATGCAGCAGAGGACAAAAAAGCTTGGGACGAATGTGCTCCAACTCTACTCGGCATCCATAACATTAGCAAGGTTCATGCCAAAAAAGCGATAGAAACCCAGCAGGTGTTGTTGCCAGTTGTGATTGTATTGAAATAAGTCATTTTTGACATTGGCTTTGACTATGTTTTACGCGAGACTTTTTACTGCGTCAAGTGAAAAAAAACGTCAACGCTTACGATTGTCAAAAGAATTTTCGTTTTTCGTCCTCAGGTCAGTTTGTGATTACATTGATTAATAAATGTTTTTACGTACTATAATGTTAACAACCAAAATGCCATGCATGGAACAGAAAAAATAATGCTTTTTTTAGTCTGCAGTGGGACATTAAACTGACTGAAAATAAAAACAAAAAAGCTATAGCATGCACTATCGCAGTTTCGCAGTATTATGCTGCAACGCGGGTAATTTCCTAACCGCTAAAGGACATATTTTAAAACGCGTGATTTGTTTCCTTAATAAAAGCCGTGCCTGGAATAATGCTTTTGACAATCGCACACGTATCATCCGCCCGTCAATTTAGATGCGAATTGTAGTTCATTTTACTATAGAGGCGTTGTAAAAGATTCCATACAGATTGACAGTTAAACGATACGTTATAATTTACGATTGTCAAAAGCATTATTCCAGGGGACTTACTCTTGAACGCGATCGGTATTGGACAATTATTGGAATATGACATTTCGTACTTTTGACAGCAAACCAAGCGCCAAATTCAACCTTGTTTTCAAGAGTACAAAAATTTGACAGCAGCAAATAGAAATTGGGATTGGATCGGAATTGTCATTGGATTCAAGAGTAAGGCACCAGATACGGCCTTAGGCGGAAAACTCACTCGGTGGCGGCTGGCGACAGTTAGCCAACGTAAAGTGACAGCAAGCTTCAATATAAAAAAAATGTTTCTCTTTAAACTTATGGCGACACGTGGCTTTGGCTTAGTGCCAGTGTTAACCCAAGTAAGCTAATGATTAACCACGTATCTAAGAAAACGTTTTTGCATCCATTCTATACTACATCACTGCTTACTAAAATACCCGTTCAACATAACATTATCTTGATTATATTCTGGTAAATGTGGGCTATATTTTCGCGAAAAACATTTTCAGAGTTGGATAACATTGTAAACTTTTCCCTCATACAAATTCCTGGATTCGTTAATTAAAACACATGCGTTGTATAATTAGGCCCGAACTCACAGGAACGCGAAAACTAATTTCTGACATATTTCACCAAGCACAAAGGTATATCCAGAGGTTCCACTGCGACACAAGCCAAATCGTTTCGATTTTGTTTTATCAGCCCTGTTTTAAGAAATTAAATATGTATAGCTTACGCAGCAATAGTAACGCGATTTTGGCACAGCTGGGACACTGGCCTACTCCCAAGCGAGAGTGATTGGTCTTAAAACATTACGCGGACCTATTGCGGATTGGTGGATGGTACATGTCTTTTAAACTTTTAGTTCTTGGACATGCTGGTTTCCTCACGGTGTTTTCCTTTACCGGTGTGACCGATGTTTTCCTATAGAACAAATAGGACAGTTTTTGTTTTAACAGTTCTACCATAGAATTACTGGGATAAAAAAGTTTTATCAGTTCTTTGACGTCACAGTCATATAAAACTAATGCCGGCAAGACATAAAATTGGTCGGTCGGTAACAGTCGCAATTACTGCGTGCCACTGCATTGCTATAGCTAGAGCTAGCATAACAATTCAACGAGCCTTCCGAAGCACGGAAGCGCCTCATTGCAAATGCCATGCTTGCGATTACCAATCCTAATAATGTCCACGTCTTGATATAGTTGATCTGTTAAGCAGAACTTAGCCACAATCGCCTAAATCGCTTCAAGCGCATTAGAAACCATGAATTCATAATGTAAGAAACTAGCGATATGGGTACCGGAATCCATTTGTGGTAACCTTCATCCGATATACTGTGTCATACTACGCTATTACTGTGAGGTGACAATGATGTAGATTACTGTGTTTGGTACTATGGTACCTACTGAAGGGAAATTCCACTAACATTACAGCACATGTCTTTTGAATTATTAGTTCATAAACATGCCGGTTTTCTAACGATGTTTTTTTCACCGTATTAGATAACTATATACCGTATTAGAGCAGAGCATTGCACATAAAAAGTAGTAGAGTTTTTTGTGATAGAGCTCGTCCGGGGAAGGAATACCACCATATCTATTTCTGCCGCCAAGCAGTAATGCTCGCATTGCTGTGTTCCGGTGTGAAGGGTATGGTTTCCGGTGAAATTACTGGCACATGAGGCTTTCGATCTTAGCCTCAAGGTGGCAATCCGCGAGGGATACCTCTGGTATTGCAAGCGTTCATAGGCTGCGGTAACCGTTCACCATCTTGTGGGCCGTACGCTTGGTTGCCACTTAAGTTGTATAAAAAAATATATATATCATTTTTCGAATAGAAAAATTTACCGACCGGGTTCGAAGCCTGTCATGATGATGTCGAACCCACGACCTTTGGATCGGCAGGCGGGGTCACTACCACTAGACAACAAGTGCCCATAGCACTAAGTGGTCTATGAACACTTGCAGTATTTGATGGGCTGTTATGTTATTCGGTCGCAATCAATTTCACTTGGTTTCAATCATCGCTGACGTCTTTTGTATGAATATGACAGCTTATTGACAGGTTTCTGATTGGAATTGGATTACAACCCAGTTGCAGAGATAATCAATCTCATGTTTTGTAATTTATACCTTACTAGCGACCTGCCCCGCAGGGTTATTAAGTAAGTCTATTGCTCTAGATTGCTTGTTGTTGCGTCTTGCCATTTCTTTCACACCTACAATGCATACCATAAGCGTGTAAGGGATCGCGAGCGATCGACAACGATAGACTTACTTATGAATGAGACAATAGTTTGAAGACCACCTAAATAACCACACTTCGAGCTAATAAAAAAGCAAATAAATAATAAGGGTGCTGGCTGCGATGACGCAATGTACGGGTGCAATGAAAACTAAAGCTCTCGTGCAAGCCCGGGGCGGGTCGCTAGTAATAAATATAGCCTATGTCACCCGGGACAAGTGTAGTTTCACAACGGTGAAATAAATCTCTCTCTTTTTATTATTACAGTAGATTCATACAAAAATAGACATTTATTTGGCTTAGTCAAGCTTTGTTTGGGGCTAGAAATGGCGTTGTGGAAAAATGTTCGTCAGTATGTATATTTTTTTTACATTTATTACGAAAGAGTTTCATCACATTCCAGTGGAAATTGAGCTTATGAGTTTTCCTCAGAACTAATACAATTCAGTGCACACATTGTTTCAAGAGATTGAATGAAAATAGATAGCTGAACTCTATGGTTCAAGCTACAAGCATATTGCTAATGTAATGCCCGGAACACAGAGATAAGTAGATTATAATATTTTAATAAACCGAGCGAGCGAAGCTTCTCAATTTCGAGATGGGCCAAAAAAGCTATTGTCCGTCAGTCCGGCTATTCTCGCCTACAGGTTGCATTTTTCAATCGATCTGGTTGAAATTTAGTATACAGGTTCTATGACTTTATATAATTTGTTTGTCATCGGGGATTATGAATTGGGGTCGTACTTTCTTCGAAAAAGGGCACAAAAATGGGACTACAAGATATCTACGCGTTATATAAGTTCCGATTTGAATGTTTTTTTTTTAACGGTAACTTTAAGATCTTAAAAAAAAGTAAAGATCTGATGAGGATTTTTAGCGTAATAAAATGGCGCACTTTTAAAAAGTTTGTGCTGTTCTGTTTGAAGAATTACTAGTTTTATTTTATTCGGAAAACAGTGTGAAAATCATATACAAAACAACTTAAAAAAACTAAACACAAATATGTTTTCGCATAATAGAAGTCTTATGTG
The DNA here is from genome assembly GCA_951394395.1 of Colostygia pectinataria. NCBI lineage: Eukaryota > Metazoa > Arthropoda > Insecta > Lepidoptera > Geometridae > Colostygia > Colostygia pectinataria. The sequence goes on from OX596363.1 coordinate 7,807,694, forward strand.
ACACACTGTGTGACCACAGGTATGACAAAGAGGAATAAAATAACAGCACGTAACAGATAATAAAAGAGTTAAAACTATAGTGGTTAGAAATCATTTCAAATTATTATCTACGAGTAATGAGTATTTGCCGAGCAACCGTCGAACACAATCAAAATACACAAAATCAAGCGGTTAATAGCCGTGAGATAGATTTGAAAGACACATTAACTAACAAAAAATAAAACCCTTCTGTAAACCGCTGCCACCTATGACTTGTAGTTTAATCTTATACTGTCTTCGTATGGGTCCATGAACTTCAAGGGTGAATGTACTTACGTCTGCTCATCTGATAGAGAATAAACTCAACATCTATCTGAGTGCAATTTGCAAATGAAACTTTTGAAGACAATTCAACTGTCTGCAATTTTTTATGATAAATATATTAGTTGAGGTAATACAATATTGTATATCTACCTAAAAGTATTGTAAAGCTTCTCGCCCTTATTCATAAAAAAAACTTAATTTCCTTGCCATTAATTATGTCAAATTATAAACATAATTACAACGAACAAAGACGATAGATTTGAAAGACAAGAGGTCTAAAGTACGTTTATGAATATGACCCAAGTGTTTGCATCCCAAGGTGTAAGTAGATAATATCTGTGGTTAGCCTATAAAAAAAAAATACATATATAAAAAGACAATATCGTAATAATATAAAAAAAAATATTCATTTATTTAAAGATTTTGTAAACCTTGAATTCCAGTCTTAGTTTGACTTCTTGCACTAGGATCTAAGTTTAAAAACTGTATTAGATAACTTAATAAAATTACGTGCGTAGATGTGCTACACAATCTGCTACGCTCTACGTGTCTGTGTCTACGTAGCTTCTACGCTTTTATTATCTACGTGCGTAGCAAAATATAATAAAAAAAGGAATATTAATAGAGAAATGTAATAACCAAGAAAACGTATATATCCAATCAGTAATTGACATTCCAAATGTTTTTGTTTAAAAAATTTTGCACAAATTTTATTTTAAGAATAAAATGTATTCTAACCATTAGCTTTCGGTGTTATTGTTCTAAAGAAATAAAAATGTATTGCTATATGTTTCCGAGCAAGTTGGAAAACTAGATTTTTAACACTAATTACCTCCGAGTACAAACAAACTTATGAAAGTCGTGCTAGTCACGTAGAGGTTAACTCACCTACAAAATCCATTTAATTTTCACATACTCGCAAGCTTTTATATCCAGTACGCAAGTATCCAGAACTTTACAAAAGAACAACGAATTTAAAAAACCAAAGCAAAAAATAGTTAAAAAAACAGTTGTCATTTAAAAATAAAATATTCACAAGATGTCAAATTACACAAAAAACCACCAGTTTGAAAATAGAATGCGATAACAAAAAAAAGTTTTAAAAAACCGCAAAGCAAATTAGTGATCATTCTATTTTTTAAATTTATAATCATGACATATTTTTTATGTTCCCACTGCTGAGATACTAGCCTACTCTGAGCGAGAGTGATTGGGTCTTAATCCACCACGCGGACCCAACTTGTTTTGGTGCACAACCAGGTTCAAACCCACAACTTTAAGATCGGAAGAATCACTACCACTAGACCCAGTACTCTCAATTTACAAAAAATTACAATAACATCAACAAATTGTGTGTCAATTTACATAAAAACGGTGATAAAGAACACGGAATTAAAAAAAAAACTCTTGCATGATAATTTTTTATCTGTAGCTTGGACACTAAGTACCAGAGTCTCTTTAAAACTCCGTAGCATAACATCAAAAGGAGCTGCCGCATACCCCTAGGCCTTCTTTGCAGTGCTTTTTACAGAGTAGTCATAGCTTCACGAATAAATGTACAGCCGAGCTCCTTTCGCAAGCCACAAGCAAGACTAACGAACCTAGGTCGGTGGACCATATTTTGCGGCAGTAAATGCTGGTTACACAAATTTGAGTCTGATGACAACACTCACAGAATCTTTTTTCCAATAACGTGCTAAACATGCTATTTGAAAAAGTCGTACAATCGGTACTCAACATCAAAAGTTCTGGAACGATATATTTTAGATTTTTTATTTTGATGATTGATACAAACAAAAATATGGGTTTTGTTAGAAAAAAAATAATTAAGCAGTGAAATAGTTTAGTAAACATACTTTATTGTATCGCGTCGTTGTTACAACAATTTTTACCTTAAAACCACTTTGACCAGTAGTCTAGTTTAGAAATCAGACGCTGCCGTCTGATTTCTAAAAGACCGTTAAGTTATACTAAACTCATATCACTTAACGGCCTGTTAAAAATAGGACGGTAGCACGGCTGGCATTGTTCAAGCAGGTCATGAGAGCATGAGTAATCGTATAGAGCGTTTCCGTAATTTTTAAAAAACAACATATCTAATCTGATAAAAGTGTCGCAAACATTTTTTCTGTCGGCCGTCTTACGAATTCCGTCTACAGGGACACAATTTTCGCTCACTCACCAATTATATCGTTGGAAAGAACGACGTAAAATCTAGGTGTAAACAAGATGATAAGTTGAAGAGTTGTTGCCTAACAATTTGACGCAAATTTAGCGTCATGCCTTTCAGTGGTATTTGATAAAAACCCTGGTCTAGTAGTCTCTCTGACAAATTCGTTTAACATTCACTTCTAAATCTAGTTCATTTACTATCAATTTCATAAGTATATCAAAAATCAATTTCTTAGGTATATTGATCGATTATTGACCATAGCTAAAACATAACCGCAGCTGAAAAGGTTGTTCATTAGTAGAAAAAGAAAATACCTTTTTTTGGTAACAAACGAATTGAGGTAAACTGGTGATGGTGTGGTTAATGATGGAGCATGCCGGTCTAGAAAGAACCTATTCACTCTAGACTTGAAGACACCCATATTTTAAAGGTCCGGAAAAACAGAAGCTGGCAACGAGTTTACAAAATAAGAAGATGAGAAGCGTTTGGTTCGGCAAGGTGGAATGTCGACCAGATATGGGCAGTACGTTGCCTTACGTCTGTAAGTCCCAGCCGTTCAGCTACGATTCGTTTTTAATCTATTATTAAGTTTTTTACTAGAATTGTTCCTTTAGGTTATTGCGAAAACGTTTTTGATTCAAGTCAAGTGTCATAAAACATGTCGTAAAACATTTGATGAAACAACGGCAATAAAGCCACCGTATTTTGTCACTGTAAGAACAAACGTTTACTGTTATATATCTTACTAATAATTATATAGAGGAAAGTTTAGTTGTTTGTATATTATTGTTGTACAAAGGGTTCACATCCAAACGATCGAACGGATTGGTAGAAAAGTAGATTATATATATATATATATTTTTTTTTATACAACTGAAGTGGCAACCAAGCGTACGGCCCACAAGATGGTAAGCGGTTACCGCAGCCTATGGACGCTTGCAATACCAGAGGTATCACTCGCGGGTTGCCACCTTGAGGCTAAGATCGAAAGCCTCATGTGCCAGTAATTTCACCGGAAACCATACCCTTCACACCGGAACACAGCAATGCGAGCATTACTGCTTGGCGGCAGAAATAGGTATGGCGGTAGTCCTTCCCCGGACGAGCTCTATCACAGAGAACTCTACTACTCTTATATCCTCTCTCTACTCTTATACTAATCTTATATCCTGGAATAGTATTTATTATAGCCATTTTTCCGTAAATATGTACTGTAAAGTTCTTGTGTTCCACGCAAACAAAGACGTGAGCCACAGCTAGTACATTATATAAAAATCGTGTGTATATAATTTCTGTTTTAATACCTGCAATATAAAGTTGTAAATTGATCAACAAAAAGAGCCCTATCCTCGATAATCCTTGAATTTTGTTGTAGCCCATGAAGTTTCGAACACTATTGTGGCTCGTGTGTTGAAGATATTTTAACGAAAATAAAAACATATAAAAGCTTTATCCCTTAAAATTTAAGCCAACAGAACAAATATTAATTAACTCAAGACACAACTGATTAAAAAAATAATTAGTAACGCACGTTTCGTAAAATGAGCAATTCCAGTCAACTTTCGATCATGTTTTCTATGAAATAATAAAGTCTAACATATTTCCAAAAATGCAATTATAATAATTACAATTTTACACAAAAAATACAGCATGCTAGTTCAGTATTTTTGAAAAAAGACGGTCTAAAAAACGAGTACTTTTCCCAATTTTACGCTTGTTATTTCTGCTAAAGTAAGAAGTTTACAATAAAAATACACCTACTAAATTAAAGTTTAAGTTGTTATTAAATAAATACAACAAAGAAAATAGTCTAATAGCATTGACTTTTTTTAATACGAATTTTTTAAAATCACACCTTAGCGCATTTATAATCATATCGATCGAAGCACCGACTCTCAAACCGCGCTGAGCGCTAATTGCGGGAGGATGTATCGCTCCTCGTCGCGCGCACTATTACTTATACTATATAAAGATATATTCAGGCGAACTTTATGAATTATATCGCTAAATCTTGGAAAGGCCTCTTAAGCGAAAGCATTTTCCGACGCCACTTACTCAAAATCCTATTTGATCGATGGATCCTAAATGCGAGTTACAAATGAGCAGTTGCTCACTACTATGAATGAATGAATGTATATGACGACCGATGTGGCGCAGCGGGCGCAGGTCCGCCTGCGACGCAGAGGTTGCGGGTTCGATTCACGCCTCGGGACAAATGTTTGTACGATCTACAAATATTTGTTCCGGGTGTTTTGGATATTTTCAATATATAATAAAAAATATCTATCTATGTATTGTATACCTAGTATTAAATATATATCAGTCATCTAGTACCCATAACACAGCTCTGTTTAACAGCAGCTTACCTTGGGGCTAGATGATGCTGTGTGGATTGTCCAGCATTATTTATTTATTATTTATACTTTACTATAGAATGGTATAACAGTTAGTACAACAAAAACGTTTAACAATGTATTGCCTACTTTGACTTGAAAAAGACAGTACTATGTCGATTATATGTAGCTTGGACGTTTGAGTGACATTGACCTTAATCAAAGTAATAAAGGGCTTTATTCATAATCATACTTTAAACGTGTCTTTCAAATCTGTCATTAAATGACAAGAAGAGACACTTTACTTCACTTCTCTTCGTTTATGGCGTTTGTGGCTTATTTGTCACAATTTTGCAAGTGTCAGTCTTGCTAGTTTTATAAAACCTAAATAGAGAAAGTCTTGTTACCTAGTTTAAGTAACTTTGTAAATATTACCGATTGGGCGGTGTGGTCGCTCAGCGACAAAGCCTTTTTTTTATTCAATAAATTAAAAAAAAATAGAGAAAGGAACAAAAATATGACTGGTTAAGGAAGAGTCATAAAGCAAGTCGCTAAAAGACAGTTTGTTTCATGAAGAGGGTAACACTTTCAAACTTCATAATAATAAATTAGATGGCAACACACTAGCAGAGTTACGTTAGTGTTTGTGGCTTACTAGTGTTTGTAAAGCTGAAATACTGCAACGTCGAACCGAACTGGAGCTTTAAACTTCATTGAGATCAAAACTTCATCTCGCATCGTCCTACTTTCAGTTTGAAGCTGGACTTTGAACCGAACTTTAGTACATACCTGAAACAAAATAAAGCTTTATGTAATTACTCAATTAAGACCCTTTTACATAGTTTATTAATAAACGTGAGATTTCATCACGCCTTGACGTCTTTTACAATTTCATATAAAAGATTGTATAGAATTTTATATTTTGTACAATGTAGGCCTTATTCATAAACATAGCATAAACCTCTGTCAACTAATGTGTCTTTGAATTCTATATTCAATATTGTTCAATGACTTATGAATGACAAGGAAAGAGAATACTTAGCTAATAGCTAATATCAGTTTCTTTTAGAGTTAACGATATTTTGGATCGATCGATGTCAATATCGCTGTTTTTTTAATATCAATCATCCTTAAGGTACTACGTCATACTTTAATGTACATGTAACTTTACTTAATTATTTAAGTACCTTGTTACCTACCGAAGTACTATTTTTATTCATCATATCAAAAGAGAGACATCCACTGCTGGAACATAGGCCTCCCGCAAAGAGCGCCACGACAACCAATTTTGATCCATCATCATCAACTGACTTCTTGCTACCGCTTTAATGAATAAAAAGTTAAAAATATTGGTTCCCTTAAGCCTAAAATTATTTTGTCCCATAGCTGTACAAATCTAGATGATAAATGTTAAATATTAACGAATATCCCAGAATGTCCAAAATGAACGGAATAATATACTTTAAATCAAAAATCTAGAAGAATCTTCCCAAGAAATAACTTACAATATTGCAGCACATCTGGACTTGACACCGCATAATACATTGAACTAGATGCATTTACATAGAAAGCAGATCTTAGAGCAAACATCCACAGAAGTGGAGCAAAGTGGAGCCGAACGGCACGGCAGTAACCATTTACTTTGTATGAAACCTGCGTTTTGATAGCTTCATGACAATTTCATTTTAATCCTTTTAGAGAGTTAATGACGAAAAACTCATCTAAACTCGTGATGTCGTAACAGTAAGTACCCATTGGTCAACCTACTTTCTTATCTATTGCATATTTGCACTACGTAAATAAGTGAGACAGATACTTCTAAGTACAAAACCAACTAAATTATAACTTCTTACCGCAAGTGTACTGTTGATCGAAGGCATATCAACTATTTGGTAAGCAATGTTGAGGTTAACAAGTTCGGGGGCAAACGACCGTAACCCAAACATGCAAACATCCAAACTTTCCCTTTTATAATATTAGTAAGATTTATTATATGTCAAATGTTTGTACGATCTACAAATATTTGTTCCGGGTGTTCTGGGTAGTTTCTATATTTTATTTAAAAAAAATATCTATCTATGCATTGTATTATATTAAATATATATCAGTCATCTAGTACCTATAATACACAGCTCTGTTTAACAGCAGCTTACTTTGGGGCTAGATGATGCTGTGTGGATTGTCCAGCATTATTTATTTCTTTATTTATATGTCGGCGTCGGTCGGTATCAAATCTTACATGTTTTTATGTAAATGTGGCGCAGCGAGGCATGCGGCATGGCAGACCGCCAAACCGATACTAGACCTGAGAATTCGACCATATTGTACTCCGGCAGCATTAAGAGGTTCTTTTATAACAATTTGAACTTCTGAAACAGATGTACAAATATACTAAACCTTTTGTATTTGTACACTGTATGTACACATTCAAACTAAGGGTCTAGTACATAATCGTACATGAATTTCTGTCTGCTATTGTGTCTTTAAAATCTGACATACATCATAGTGATACGTTACTATTATAGGCTAGACTACTAATATTTTACTACATCTAAACGCTCGTTGCATAGCTTTGTTCATAACAGATCAAAGAAGTTAAGCACTGATCTGCGAGGTCACCATTCGGATGGGTGACCGCCAGTGGCAATTTCAACTGTCGGTCCTGGCTTTTTCAAAGTTGTTAGGCCTCCAGGCAGCCTAAGAGTTGGTTACTGACTCATAAAAACTTACTTACTAATGAATGAATGAAAAAACTTTATTGTACACCTTAGCTTAGAGTAGCTCAAACATAAAAAAAACATTTAAAAAATTTCAGTACACTGGGCGGTCTTAGACTTAGAAGTGTTTTTTTCCTGACAAACTCTGCTGACAAACTCTAGATGGAGCGAAAATGTCATCAATAAAAGACTATAATAAACTAATTTATTAACTCGGCGCAATATAGTCCAGGATCGAGGAGTCTAGAGAGAAAGGGGGCCTTTGCCTTTGCCTTATAATAATAATAAATAATTTACTAACTTACTGCATATATTTCTCCTAGATCGGTTTTAGTAATGCAGTCAAGCACTAAACCCAAAGATGGTGTGTAAAATGCACTCAAAGCGTAAGAGATATAAGTTATACTTACATGGGTATCGACACGTGTTGCCGCATCGATAAGCTTAGCACTAGTCAGGCTAGCGAGCTCAACACAAATTATGACTGAACAAATTTAACTGTTTAATGTATTTTGTATATTTGTACTGTAGTTATGTGCATATTTATTTGTTTTTAAATAAACTATTTATCATCTTTTATATTTAAAAAATATTTTTTGCCATCTAATGGCTCATTTACACGAGACCCATCATTGACGATTTGTCAAAATAAGGACAAAAAAAATTATAGTCATTTTTCACGATTTCTTATGGTCAAACATCGCCGCCTCTATAAAAACAGACCGTGAAAAAATATGATACAGCAAAAAACATGTTCTTCGTATGAATGCGCTGCTGAGTAGTATATATTTTTTCTAAGTCATCATCATTTCAACGAATACTTGTCCAATGCTGGACATATGCCTTCACCAAATACTCGTGTTAAGATCCAATATACCCTAGCGGAAGGCACTTAGCTGTGAGGCTTTTAGTTGCCCGAACAGCTTTTGCACATCGAATAGCTTTTGATGTTAGGAACCGCAGTTTGTGGTGTTCTTGTGCAAAATCAAAAAAATAATAAATAATACTAGACAACCCACAAAGCATCATCTAGCCCTAAGTTAAGCAGAGCTTGCGTTATGGGTACTAGATGACTGATATACTTAATACAATGCAATACATAGATAGATATTTTTTTTATTATACATAGAAAATATCCAGAACACACGAAACAAATATTTGCAGATCGTGCAAACATTTGTTCCAAGGCGAAATTCGAACCCGTAACCTGATGCAGCAGTGGGAAAATATATTTTAGTCAAGCCTTATCGTCCCACTGCTGGGCAAAGTGTCCCCTTTCTCCTTCCAAGCAACGCAATCCATTGCAATTTGGAAAATATAGGAATAAAAAATATAATTTTTGTAATTCTGGAACCAAATTAAACACGAAAACCGAAGCATTTTTGAAATAGCGCTGAAACCTGCTGATTCATAAAAAAAACAAGATTTTTCTACAATCAAAGCCACGAGCCTGACATAAACAAATTACCAAGTTACCTAAAAAACTACAGCACAGCAAAAAAATCTCGTGAAAAATAAATGGAATCCGCAATTCCCAGAATTATTTTGTTATGGAAAGTTTGGTTTTCTTGAAAAAGGTGACGATAAAATGTCGACCGTAACTTGGCGTGAAATGGTATGGTAAATCATAGGCACATACAAATGAAACAGAGTTTTTTTTTTACTTTACCAGTTTTCAATCATAAGGAGTTTTCTTTAGTAGCCTAGTTAGTTAGAGCGTTTGCAGGAACATGAAAAAAAAGCTGGTTCAAATTCTGCGCATCTAAAGTATAAGTCAAAGTAAAAAATCTCTTTATTCAATCTTTCAGAAGGATCATTTTGAAACGTCATAAAGCTAGGTGAATATAAAAAAATCTACAAAAGTTACATTTTAAAGTCAAATATCAAGCTGCGATAGGTCTAATAATCTAATTTCTAATTTGGTTAATTGCATAACATTTTTCAGTGTAATAATATTATGGAAGTATTATGGAAGTGCCTTCTGGCGGCAAGAGTTGGCTAATGACTCATACGATCTTACTTACTTGCTTACATTACTTTCATAAATTGACGTTTATTGCTATTTAAATTTAACGGTCGTCTATTTTCGAGAAACTGTGACATAACCAAGTTATGGCTGCAAAGACGGTGATACAATTTAGCGAAGTTTTTTCCAACTAATACAATTTTATTGTTTTTGTAAGTAAATGGAACCCATGTGACTTGGTTTACATTGTTCTTTTCTCTGTTATTACTTTTACTATCATCAGAGTTGAAGTTTGTGAAAGTCAGTGGTCAACTTTGGTGACAGAGGCTGAGCCACCCGAAAGCGTTCAACTGTAGCCGGGACTGATCAATTAAATAATTAAATAAATAATGCTGGACAATCCACACAGCATCATCTAGCCCCAAGGTAAGCTGCTGTTAAATAGAGCTGTGTATTATAGGTACTAGATGACTGATATATACTTAATACAATACAATACATAGATAGATAATTATTTTTTATTATACATAGAAAATACCCAGAACACCGAACAAATATTTGTAGATCGTACAAACATTTGACCCAGGCGGGAGTCGAACCCGCAACCGCAGGCGGACCTGCGCCTGCTGCGCCACATCGGTCGTCGTTCAGATCATTGGACAAAGGATCATTGAATTAAGTGCCTTTCAGATCACAGAAGCGTTCAGATGAAAAATACCATCTCAGCATCTAAATCAAAAATTATTTATTACGGCACGATAACAACTACATTAGTTTACAAATGTGACTGTGATGCAGCTATTAACGCCCATCTCCAGAGATATTATGTTCCATTTTAACATAATTATATACTTAGAAAATATAAGATGTTTTTCAAAATTATATGTTGCCAGAATCGAGTCATTAGTTATGCAAGTGTAGCGGGTAGTGTGTGTGTATGTAGTGAGAGTGTGGGTGTTTCGGTGTTAGGGTGGGTGTGTGAGTAAATGATGACCCGAAGAGATGAAAATGAGCTCTTAATCAATAATATTTACATCAGAGTTACATTGAGTTACGGAATTGTTTTTTTAATAGGTTTAATTGACTTCCTGCGACCGATAAAATGCCATCAATCCATAGAGTTGGGGGGCCATTCTTCGATTTCCAGTTCACGGTAGCCTTTATTTCCCAGCAATCTATACTTACGGATGTTTATTTATTCAGTCAGTTAGTTAGTTAATGGTTTTATATATATACATTCTAGGAGACTTGATAACAAAGACAAATCGCGGAATAATTGATAACTCTTGGTGGAACGGTTCTTGAATGAAAACTGACATTGATATCTACTTGCTGAAAAATAAATCAATGTTACAGTTATTTTTAGGATACCTATATTTTTGGCAAGGACGTGGAAAATGTCATTGTCCAATGATCATCATAATGACTGCCTTATAACTCCGTTACCAAAGATGGTCACTGGCTGACTGAGCAATAGTTTTTTTTTTAATACAACTGAAGTGGCAACCAAACGTACGGCCCACAAGATGGTAAGCGGTTACCGCAGCCTATGGACGCTTGCAATACCAGAGGTATCACTCGCGGGTTGCCACCTTGAGGCTAAGATCGAAAGCCTCATGTGCCAGTAATTTCACCGGAAACTATACCCTTCACACCGGAACACAGCAATGCGAGCATTACTGCTTGGTGGCAGAAATAGGTATGGTGGTAGTCCTTACCCGGACGAGCTCTATCACAGAGAACTCTACTACTCTTAAAATTTTAGGTTTTATTTTTAGGTTACCTACCTACCTACCAAATCTACCAATGTAATTTGACTTATATCTATTATCAATTATGACTATTATGACTCATACGAACTTACTTCTTTACGTGACAATGAATGAAGAAGAAATACTAGTTAAAACACCTATGCGAAACCAGAACGGGTTGCTAGTTTTTCAATTATAAAACTTGAAAACCATTTATAAAAGACTATCAACTCCAAACCGTAGAGTATTTTATCGAGAGTATAAAAAGAGAAGGTCGACGATAATGAGAAACAGTTTTTTGCGACGTAGATGTGCTTCGCTCAAATATGGCTATTAAATAGGCTATTTGCAGCCTTGTTTTCAGCATAAATTGTGTATAAAAATAGACGGCGTAAAACCTTTTTTAAACTTAAAATCAGCATTTGGTAAAACCCACGCGAGTCTATTGCCAGATTCTTCTAGGCGAGTGGAACTAGCGTAAATTTACTTAGCTCTAAGATTTTTCTAAGACTCTCTTTTTGAAAAGATTTTTTGTTCAGTAGAACAAAAAGATTTTGACTTTGACCTACACAAATACAAGCAATTTAGGCCTTATCACGCTGACGGTTTACGAAAGTTTTCAAAGAGGAGCGGGTGCGCAACAAAAACGTGGCAAACGTGGAGCAAAGACGTAGGTAGGCGAAGAATAGACGTAGGTAGCGTAGAATATCACGAAGCAACGGTGTTTTGTAGGCATAGACCGCCTTTGGAAAATATTAAAGTTGTCGTCGCTTTGCTTCAATTAGCTTCTTACACTAATGGATAGTGAAATTAGTAACTAAGATATTTACATATAATTATGTTTCTTTTTGATAATGGTTAAATCTTATCCCAATTATAATTTAGAAATCAGAGCGCAATTAGTGCTGGGTCATAGAATCACTTTAATAAGTTTATCTAAAGGTCATCCGTTTTAGAAAGCAACAAACCCAATTAGTTAGAGACCTTTTCACGTTTTCGGATTCGAATAATTTCACGTTTCGAAAATCCTCGCGGTCTGGTGTTAACCATTTGAATGCTTGGGTTAATTTAATTTACTTAAATTCTTCTTTGTTATAAAACATTGCTATTTACGTAAAAGCCGTGAACTGTGCCTATATTTAAAAGGATTTATATTGATCTTTTTACGAGAGAGAGCACTGATAGTCTAGTCACTAGATCATATTAGACTACTAAACTAAATTCTAGTGGTGTGACCCCTTACGATCCTTAGGTCGAACCCGGTCGCGCACCAATAGAATTTTCTCTACCAATGGATTTTCTTTTCATACGGTGAAGGAAAACGTCGTGAGGAAACCCGCATGTCTAAGAACTAAAAATTCGAAAAGCATTTGTCATCCACCAATACGCATTGGGTCCACGTGGTGGTTAAGACCCAATCGCTCTCGCTCGTGAGTAGGCCAATGTCAGCAGTGGGTCTACAAAAAGGCTGTCATGATTATGATGATTAACGAGTGTTTATTTATCATTGAACTCTGACTGATGGTAGTCTAGTGTTGCTGACCCCGTATTCCGATCATAAGTTTGTGAGTTTGAAATCAGTCATATTATGCTCAATTTTTTTTTATTGAAATTATATAAACGCAATGCCAGTTCTCTGTGAGGAAACCGGAAGATCAAGATCTACTTAACAGCATGGTATTATGTATGACCTAATACAATTCTACGGAGAGGCTAGTATTCTACGGGCTCTTAAGTAAATAGAACGCCTTAGATTTCTTTCAAAGTTGATTTCTTTGTCTGGCTAAAATTAATTTCAGAAATTTGTTTTCAAGAGAAGGATACCCACTCAATTTAAGGGTTTTATGTACGACTAAAGGTTTGTAAAACCAACAGTTAACTATCGTAAATAGACCATGTTATTTGTAAATTAAAAATAAAATAAATAAAATTATTCTAATATTGTTTTATTGATTAAAACTTAACTCTAGTTATATCAGTTGTAGTTTTAGTTTCAGTAGATAAAATAACAAGGCCTTATAATTCGACAGAGCAAATAATGGTGTCGATTTTGCAGTGTTATTTCTTGTTTTCAATTTAAGTCTTATTTCATTGAAACGTCGTCATTTATTTCAAATGGTTGTCTGCCCACAACAACTAAACGTGCGACAACTAAATTACTTGACACTATGTAATGACCGTTTTAATTATTATTAAGTTTTAGTTAGTTCAATGACGTCATTACATACAGGCTTTTACTATTCGTTATTTCGAACGCTCATCATAACTGTCCATTGACTCAGCTGTAAATAGCTCGACTGCGGTGCCGACGCCCGGAGTTCACATCTCAGATAGGCTGACTTTTTCATGTTTCTGATTTTGGTGTTAATTTATTTTAAACGATGATGGTTCCAATGTCTACCTACTAAATAAAATTACTAAAAGCAGGTAGTCCACGATCAGTTAGGAAGCAAGAACATTAAAAAAGCATTCAAGCAAGGCTGAATGCATCAGATTATGAGAGATATCTTTGGATTGTGCGCACGCACGGTTGTTTTTGAGAAGTGCAATCTCATGCAATTCTTTTGTGAAAGTAGCTAAATGATACCTACTTATTTTGAGTTGTGTTTCTTTTATTTGCCATAGGGCCTACGGAAACGCCCTGTTATTTACGGACATTAGAGTGCAACTCATAGATCTCCGCTAGCTGCCATAGCCGGCAAAATTGAAGTGGAAGGGCTCCGTCGACCATCTGTAAAAACCCTCCTGGCGCCTAACATATAATAAATATTACACCGTTGTGACTTCGTATTTCATTTAACCTACACGTAACAACTAGCAGAACTGTGGCAAAAAGCTACAGAAGCCATAAATTAAAATAAAAGTATAATTAACTGATACACAGAGAATCACGATAGTTTTAATTAGTTAGTTCGTATTCGACTGTTGTACAAACAACAGAATTGACAGCAAACTTCCTATCCACTGTATTCAGAAACAAATCATTAATCGAAACAAATGAATTCCTACTTCCATTATAGTGAGTGAACATCCTTTGAAAGCTCATAGACTAGAGAAGTTAGATGATTTATACTTCTCAATAAGGGAGATTGTTAAGACAAACACATTAAATACACGTAGCAAGCTTTCTCCGGCGGCTAAACGGCTGATACGGTTTGAAAGAAACTTAGAATAGTAAGCACGTAAGCTACTATTTATCTATGTAAAGTGGGTGATAGAAGTACGAACTTAAAGTACGCGGTTTTTAAGATCGCGAACTTACACACGAAAAAGGCGCGGCCAATCAAATCAAATCAAATAAATATTTATTATAATGGCCAGTAGTTAGTATGACATAAAGTGAGATGAGATAGCATAAACTGAAATGCATGCCAAATTAAATTGCATACAAGTCACATGCATATAAATGACTCGTGTATTTTGGACCTTAGGTTACTGTAGAACCTTTACAAATTGAATCATCCATTTTAAACGTCACATCACTCATTGCGTGAGTGAAATGTAGTGTGAAAAGGTTCAGAAGTAGTTTACAAGTCAAATAGTACAACACAAAAACTTGACACTATTTTCTGATTTTCTGGCGCCTTATGACGTTGTATGATAAAGTAAGCGTTTTAATTTAAGTTTGCGCAGATTTGATGGACTGCGAAGTGCGCACTACGTTATAGCAAATCTTTAATTAAAATAAAAAACGACCGTTGCAAAAAAATGAACAGGGGACAGGTCAAACTTTTTTTTCATTATCAGAGCAGGTTGACAGATAGGTATAATTCAAAAGATCCGTTAGAGGTGTTGCTGCTGTTTGCTGCTAGCAAGGTGTTGTTGCTATCCCATGACCGATATCGGAAGATCACTTAGATCACTAACACTAGACCACAAGTGTTCTCAGCGACTTGTGTCCAGACATATAAGCACTGGTATGCTTTTTCTATCTGTTTTCTGTGTAAATGCAAACATGAGCATCATCCATCACGCTATTGTGAGAGTGAACAATGACTAAAACTTTTTAATCTAATGTACGCCGTTTGAACAAATACAATTTACTGGAATACGTTTTCGGTAAAACTTAGTTTTTGAAATGGTGACTCGCTACTATTTGGATGGGTGACCGGTCGCACTTACGTGCTTCGTAAGGCACGTCTGTAAGTCCCAATTAAAATGGCTGTTGGTGAAGGTTTTTAGCCAGTGTAGGCCGCTTAGAGGCCTACATCGAAAGGCGGACTTTGTCAATAGAATCGATTACTTCTACAAGAGCTAATCTTGAATACAAACGTTTTTCTTCTAGATTAGTTTTCGTTATGACACTTACTTTTATAATTTAGAACGGAATAGTTACATTAGACTTTTAAACTGTGTGTGATTCTGCAACTGTCATGGTCAGGTGTGGCGTTTAACCTCAGGTAAACGACAATAACGTTTTGTCAAGTATTTACATAAAATAAAGTACCAAAAGTCAAAACTGACTAATCAAATGTAAACATTCGCTTCAACCTCATCAAAAACATAAAGTCAGAGGTTGTAAATAACAAAAGGGTATAGTATTATTCTAAAACTCGTGATGCTTATCTTGGTCAATAATATTAACATTTTCGACGTGTTCGTAAGCTTCAAAACCACGAAAAATCAAGTGTCAGTGGTTGTATTCCAATTTGTCGTCCAAGCAAGTCGATACAAAAACTGGCCAGGCGGCCAGTGTTTATACTATTTAATTAAATGTTTATATTATTAGGCCATGACAGAGGCCTTCGGGCGGCCTAGAAACTCTGTCACCAAAGTTGGCCACTGACTTATACGAACGAACGAACAAACTGTGTATTTTATCAGTAATCTGGTTATGATAGTACAAGCTTTGGTTAATTTGGGGCAATAATGATGGTTGTGTAAATATGTACGCCAGTATTTACTTATTACTTATTTATATAATTGGTACATCAATAAACACCGACGGATTTTGAATCAGCAAAAAGTTACGAAATGGTCGGAAGTAGGTAATTAGTCAGGGAAATTACAAATACGTGCCCCGCCCGACACAATGGTAAACGAGAATTCGAAAAGTGTTTACATTTCTTTTGCTCTCGCGATGTTTTGTTCGTAAATAATTATCGTAGTTAATTGATTCAGCATGACTGCATTAATTTATTGCAAGTGTTACAAAAGCTCTCAAAGTCAAGTAGATAATGAGGCCTTCCGATCTTAAGCCTTAAGTGTATTTATCCATACATTTACAAAACGCGTCACGACACACTGCGCTTTAGTAATATAATTCTAACCATACAAAATGTATGGATACGATATGCTTATGACGCGCCACGACACGACAGAATAATGTAAACGCGGCTTAAATTTATAATATTTTTGGGTTTTCACTTGTGTATATTGTGCAAAATGCCAGTGCCTGCAATTATTATTCGGTACTTCACAGATTTCTGGCAAATCACATGTCCGTCAAAATATTAACGAGAGTGGGAGTAAACTGCGTGTCGGTTCACTCCCTCACATCATCTATCCAAACATCCAAATTTTCAAATTAGTGTAATTATTGTGAAAAAGTTTATAAAAAAAAATACATAGAAAAAAATAATCAATGTGTTCTAAAAACATAACCTACAGTATTAAGAAACTTTATTCTCTTATGAATTACTTATAGGTAAACTTTACTAAAGTAAGTTACATTTTTGCAAAACGCAAACGAGCAAATAAACAATTTGGCTGAATAATTAATTATAACTTTATTATAAGGATAATATATTTAGTAAAATTAATATCATTGACCGAGCGAGCGAAGCGAGCGAAGCGTCTTAGTTTCGAGATTGGCCAAAAATGCTTTTGGTTGTCAGTTTGTCCGGTCATTTTGTGTTCTCGCCTACAGGTCGTATTTTTTAACCAATCTGGTTGAAACTTGGTATGCAGTTTCTATGACTTTATAGAATTTGATTGACGTCGGGAATTTTTGATAGGGAGCGTACTTTCTCCAAAAAGAGACAAAAAGGAGGCTGCTGAATATCTCCGCCTAATATGATTTGATTTCGATGATTTTTATTTTATTTGAAAGGTAAGTATTAACTTTAAGTTTGTCTGATATATGATGAAGATGAGATGAGGACCTTCCGCGTGATGAGCAAAATAGTTCCTCAAAATGCAATATGTTGCTCACTTTCAAAGCTCACTATACATGTTTGTGCTTGCGAGGTCTACTGTTTGGAGAACTGCTGGTGTATTATTATTTTCAGTTATTTTATGTGGCTCGCAAAGCTTTGCGTTGTTTGGGGCTAGCCCCGGCGCTGTGTAAAAATGTTCGCTAGTATTTATTTCAGAAACCAGCACGATTACTACCTATTTCTGGAAATGATCCAAAATCAATATTACAATGTAAAGTAATGGTAACAGAAAATTATATTCAATTACTTAATGGCCATTGAGTTAAATGATTGCAAAATTAACAGGAAATAAGTGTTCAAAGCGTATTTGCTCAAAACTTTTGATTGGTTTTGAAGAGTTTTCTCAACTTCTGGTTTTCACTTGATTTATCAGTTCTTGGAAGAAATTCTTGCGACAAATTTCTGTACTTACTAATGTTGAGACTTTACTCTACTATAAAGTTTGTATTAATATAATTATGTATAAGTAAAATTTAAACTTACAATGATGAAATTTGCTATAACGGTAGATAACCTAGATTTAATTAAAGAATATTTTTTTATCTTTGTAGCACAAGAGCAAAGCCGTAAGCAGAAGTTTGTATATAATTTTTGTAAAGCCGGCCCCACATGTAGGTGCTAATGTTGGCAAACTCTATTTGGCCAACCTGTGGATTGATAAAATAGCATTGGCCTCGTTAGTGGTTGGGCTCGTTGGTATTGGTTGATTGGTTCCGGTTAGTATTGGCACGGAATGACACGACATGACTGTATGAATCGAATTAGAGCAATGTAGTGTGACGTTTTAGTAACGATAGCTGTATCCAAAAACATAGATAAATCCGGATGGTACACTTATCTCCATCAAACTATTCCTATTGTTATAGATAAGTGTACGTTTTGTATATTTATACCTACCGGTAGGGATAGTCATTCTAATTGAGGAACACGCTACGAATAAAGAAAATTGTTCGTAAGAGAACACGTCTATTTTCAATTCAAATTGCTTCTTAATAATTTATTACAGACGTCATAATGTCACTGTAACAGTAGCTTCTGTAGGTAAAATCTTAATCTTAGGTATAATTCTCGATCCAAACATTTTAGCGACGGCTGCGACCAATAAAGTAGGAAACTTAGTAGATTACATTTTGCAAACTTAGCCTATAATAAAGTACTGCGACTTATACACTAGTTTAAACCGCTTTCAAGTCATAAACGAGTACCTTGAAGGAACAACGCAGAAATCAATCAAGACTAAAGAAAATTGTTTTTTTGACCAACCTTTACATTTTAATTAAACTTACATTTTTACAAACGGGTGTTTTCACGTACCCATTTGTAAAAATGTATGATATAGTTCACGATAGTTTTAATTAAACTTCTTAAAATAATCATTGGTTTTTGCTGTCTTGACTTAATCGGATATTTTTGATTGGTTTTATTGAAGTTTATGTCCAATTAAAATTAAAGCCATTCAACAAGACAAAATTCTTATAAGCAATGATTACTTCAACCTAATTGTTATGTTATGTTTGATATTTTGAAAGAAATTTCAGCAGGCAAATTTTTGCATGAAATACATTAATTCTTGTAAATAAGCCATTATAAAATTGTTCATAACTTCGGTAATTTGTTAGGCTGTGTCAACTCCACACTTGCCCATGTCATGTCATAGTGTCAAAACCTTTTAAACCAATAAAAATCATGTTAGCTTATGTCCCAGAATTTAATATGAATTTGTTCGGCCCCGAAAATTTAATATTGTACGGAAACCACAGCTTTTACTATAGAACGCTATTTGTTACATAATTGGTTTATTCGGGGTTGCAGGGGAGGCCAATGTGGTAAATTTTAATTTAGGCTCAAATTTGTTTGTGCTCGTAAATTGTCATTTTTCTTGGAACATACAAATATTATCTTCCTGGATCGGGATTTCTCGACAAGCTCTATCACCAAATGAAACTAAGTCCGTATGAGTTAGTGGCCAACTCTTCAGACCGAGTTAATTGACTGCCCAAAAGCCTGGTTCAACAACTTCAAAAAAGCTGAAACAAACTGCTTAACGTGCCCTCTGAAGCACAAGAGCGCTCAGTTGGAATTGCCACTGGCCACCCATCCAAATGGTGACTTCGTAGAACAGTGCTTAACTTACTCGTAATAATTGATCTGTTATTATAACCAACTTATCCAGCTACGCCTTCTCACCAAGATAGAACCCAAACGGGATTTGTCGTGGCATCGGGTTTATGTGTTTTGACCCAAAGAGCTTACTCTCCGAAAAACACTTTAGCTTTGAGACTCAGGGCATATTTTCATGATACCACCCATAATCTATTCTCAAGGCTTTGTTTGGGTCTTTATAATTGAAGTCAGTCATGCAAGACGGTACGTTATTGGCACATCCTCTCGAATGGAAAAATCTCGGAACCAAAAGTAATTTGTGTAAATGTCTTTGTTTTTGTATGCTTAGGTTTTTGTAGCATAGAATTTTATGCATGAATATCAGAATCTCAAGAAGTTTCTGAACTCAAACAGTGTAAAATTCGTTATGGCTGGTACTTCTATAGTCACTTTGTGTGAGATTTATGGAGCTAAAAGCTTATGACTATGCATTTGCGCTTGGTAAAATTAAAATATTAGAATGTTCTTCTTTTGTTTTATGGCCTCTGTGGCTATTTTGCCACAATTTTGTCAGTGTCAAGTGTATTAGTTTGATTGTTGCTTAGCAACGTAAACAAACGAAATTTGGAAAGAAACGATGACTTTTCTTTCAAAATTCTCCTGGAAAGTCTTTGACTAAATTACCAACCAACATTACCCCTCCATTTCAATTACTAACACTTGTGCTAAGTAAACAAGTTAAATTGAATAAACTGCCACCAAATTTACGCAATAAAACTTAAAATAACACGAGAAAAAAAATTAAAATGGGAAGACCCATGTCGTTTTGACAAGATAGCCAAAGATAATCCATTAGAATGTTGATTTTTACAAATACATCAGTACTTTCAAACAGGTACTTCTTCTTCTTCTTTTAATTTGTGGCGTCTATGGCAGAGTTTGCCACAATTTTACCAATGTCAATGTCAACAGGGTTGAAACAGTAAGACAATGGAGGATCTGAGACTTAAGATGGTCGGTTTAACCACGGACGGTGGTCACTCTGTAGATTTATTATTATCAGATATTGTCTTCTATCAAACTCTACTAAAGGTGGATTCGAGCAACATTTGGAATAACTATTAACACTGTCAAATACAATTAAACTGTCAGTTTACTGGATTAAAAAACTAACTACGATTTACTCTGCGAATAGTGCTTGTTTGAGTTCGGTCGAACCAACCAAATTAAATTGAAATATGTAATAGAATTTATATAAGGCCTATAGAAACTCTGTACCAGTTTTCAATTTACTTTAACAACGCCATATTATGCAACATCAATAAACGGAAACATAACGTGAGATAATAGGCCTCTGACAATCGCATCACCAGTAGAAAGATATCGCAAAGGAATATCCGTAAAAATATTAAGATGTGAGCCGCTCGCTCGTTTTACGGATGAAACGATCTGTCAAGCGGGGGTTCGGAAAACCTCTTTAGAAGAAACGATACGACACTATTCTTGGTAGATATTATTTTATTTTGAAAGTCGTCTGATTGTTTTTATGTATACTATTAGCGGACAAAGACGTATGGGCTCAGCATCAGATCAACATCACCATTAGTAGCCCTTAACGAAGACAAGTTCAAATATCTAACAATGCAAAAAGAACCTTGAACTCTAAAGTAAATTTCTACGCTGTTAAAGCAGCCTATTAATTAAGTTAGTAGCGTTTGAAAACCAAAATGAAATGAAATTATTTTACAAACTCACAATGCTAATCTTTTTGCTTAATATTACAATTACCTATAATCTACTTATATCTCACGTATGAAGTCTAAACTTTACGCATCAACGTTTACCTAGCGAAGTTGAAATCCGAGATGAAATTTAATATCATGGCCTCGGTCGGGGACTATGTGACTATTGGGTATGTTATTTGACGAATTCACAATGAATCTCTCTGCAAAATACCAATGTTATCTACGATTTAGTTTTGATCTCAACTGACTATTTGTATCACAAACTCCTGGACAAAGCTACATGACATTTAAATTTTGAAGCTACAAGTTTGATGTCTACTAGGTTCTTGTTCTAGTAGGTACTATTTTGAGTAGGTTCTAGTCAGTGGCTTCGAATGTGTTTTTACATAGAACTAATAAATAAACACCATGTTTTTTTATACATAGTATGTGCTTTTATGTATGACATTAGTTTATCGTTTTTTTTATATCTAATTCAAGCGGATCTTTTTCTATAATATTGCACGATATCAATTTAAATTTCGAATATAAAATTATTGAACTAAAAAAAGTTTTTAGTTTCTTTATCAATGATCTTTCATAACAAATGAATGCTCAATTAAAGTTGAGTTCATAGTTAATGAAGTAAAATACAGCATTCACACGCGATTTGAAATAAAGCTAATTTAGATACCTCAACTTTTTTTTCATTACCAAATCGTTCATTTAGTGATTTTTCATAAGGTTAAAAGTGAATTAAACTCTGCTGCTTACTAACGATCTCTTATTAAGCCGTATAAGCTTCTCTCAAATTATTGAGCCCCAATTTCGTTTTGTCCGAGTAAAACATAAATTTTTAAGCTCCAATGCCGGCAGTTGCGGTTTGCGGTCATTCCCATGCTACATAACTCAATCGATGGAACACAACGCCCAAAGTGGAATGGGACCAATGTATCACGTGATAGGTTGACGTTTTGTAAGACCCTTTTGTCCCAGTTGAGTTTTTAATCCCATAATAGCAACGCGTAATGATTTTTTTGGTTTTTTCAAGAAAACCTAGAATATAATTATATATTTTTTATTATAATTCCAAAATGTTCGCCAAATGTTATGCGCCACGGTTGGTCGTAACAGGGAAGTGTCAAACAAATATTTAAATTTTATAGTTTAACGTGGCATTGCGTTGCGTTCGCCACCCCGATACGTAGTTGTGTCAGCTCTTTCGTCTAGTCTAGTAAAAGTATGTGTATTTATAATGTAAAATTGTATCTGATCAGCTAAGTTTTTAACTCTAATGAAGAAGCTTAGTAGCAACAAACTATTCACGCGCGGTAATTTGGCGGCATCATCTTCTTATTTAAAAAAATATTTGGTGTTCGTTAGTCTCGCTAACTCGAGAATGGCTGGACCGATTTGGAAAATTTTGTGGCAGTTTAGGAAAAATTTAAATGGTGAAATAATATGAAAAAAATCCAAGGAAATAACGCAAGTAAAACCGCGTGGGTCAGCTAGTACAAATAAAAATAAATGTTCCAAACGCTCCGCATCTGGGTGGGAAATAACAAATCACAACTTCAAAGCTGCTAGCCAAAGTCAACTCTATGGCCTCACGCACGGCTTTTATAGCAAGTAATTCGCGGTGTTTATTTTTATTTATTTATTTTATATACAGCAATATCAACAGAAATAAAAATGACCAAGACCTTTAGGTAAAACGCAAATAAAGATAAGGAAGTACTACAACACTATGATCTAAAAAGTAAAAGGTTTTGTTCAACTTATATTAAAATAATTTATTCCCATCTGTCACCTAGTTTTGTCATCTCCTCCCTCGCATTTTTTGTGCGATCTGTCACTCTTTTTTACTTCTACACAACTTAAGTCATCCAAGCATACGGCTGACATACATACAATATTACGTATCCATACTGTAGCTTGCAATTCCCAGAGATACCACTCACTTTGAAATCCTGAGACGTAAATCAAAAGTTTCATGTGCATTACTGCTGCAGAAATAGGTATTGTAGTACTTCCCCGACGAGCTAGGCTGCGGTAACCGCTTACCATCTTGTGGGCCGTACGCTTGGTTGCCACTTCAGTTATATAAAAAAAAAAGAGCTATATCACATAGAACTCTACTTCTTTTGTAAGGTTTAAAATAATGTCGTCTAGTGTAAAAATATATAAAAACTGATAGCGTAAAACCCGTCGTCTGTCAACACTCGGGTAGGCTATACTTCCTGCTTTTAATAAAGAGCCTCCGTATTTTGAAACGTTTTACGCGTTTTTCATTTCCTTGGCAGAGACGTGTTTGAATTTTTCAAAGCTTTTATTTCTTTTAGAGTTCCGTATTTGAATGGTCTATAAAATATGTAGTATGTTCATCTGATAGATAAAAGTTTAAATAACATATTTTTAAATGAATATGAAAAGTTATCACGAAGTCGTGCATTGGGATGGTTGAGCTGAGACGATGGTAAATATTCTCTGCAAACGTACTCAATCTAAATCGAGTCATCACATCTAGTACAGGCAAAAAGAGTAACCAGCTTAACGCTATATAAATCTTCTTCAGTAGATGTAAAAGCCTTATAAGAAAGATAATCACATTTTACGCTTGTTCCGAATGAGAGTAATTCAGCAGCCAGGCAGCCTCTCATTTGCTCCAGAAATCAATGTTAATCAAATTCTCGATATTCTTCCGATTTCCTTTTATAGAATGATAGCTTTATCGGTATCGAGTCATAGCTATATTTTCTTTGAAAGTAAATGCCATTCGCGTTTATTTTGTTATTTTCTTTTGTAGACATTTATGTGGATCTACTTGTATCACTATTTCATCGAAATATATTGTATATTTTACTTTTTCGATGTGAAGATCCGTTCGTTTATTACCAAAAATATATTTCCACTAAGAGAATATAATATTCTTTAGTAACAGCTCTTTTGCGCAATGAAAATTTAGAGGGGACATTACTGGTTTAAAATTAAATTTTAAATTAAACATTATCCAACGAGCGGGACTTAAACCCAAGTATTCGCCTAAAGCCAATAAAAATAACTTCATATTATGACCAAATGAGCCACTGTGAATATTTTTATTGGCTGAACATACCGGCAATTTTCTTTATTATTATTATTTTTTAATTTTTTTTGTCATTTTTAATTTTGTATAATAATTTTAACTGTCATTACATTACATTTAATATAATATTTGCATGCCAAAGATTTTGGTAGGACATAAATGATCTAATTTAATTTTAAGACCATTCATATGACATGTGTTCGTGCAAATAAATATCATTTATCATTTAACTGAAATTCCATGGATTCAGATACACAGAGCTTCTAAACAGACCAATGAGAAAATAATAAATTAGTATATTTTCTATATATACGGAAAATTATGTGCTGAAACCCTTTCTTACTAACATTAAATTAAATACCTCGTGTTATTTTATTATAAGCTATCTCATGTCACAATACAAGATAAAGAGACAAACCGGAGCAAGTATGTCCCAATCCCCATTTATTTCCTTACTTTGTCTCTACACTCCGTTCTACTGTAAATTATGATCTCATGAGGCTCAATTTACGAAAGTAATTTCAAAAAATTCCCAATTGTCCCTCCAGAGACCCAACATCCGGCGTAAAGTTCCAAATTTATGCCAGCGATGTTTGCTATGTTCTAGTTTAGTGCTCTTTGCACAACGTAAATATAATATACAAAATAAATATAATTAATTTTATTCTAAGTATTATTTATTTTAATATTCATAAATGAGAAAGTTTGTCAAGTGTGTTTGTATGTTTGTTCTAATTCTTGAAACTTGTGTTTTTTTTTAGTTTATTTGCTTTTCTAATGGTGTTTACACACACGAGCCGCGGACATAGGACTTTTATTACGAGCAATCGTAACATGTCTCAGTGGCTTAATTGGTAGAGCACCTGCGTAACCTGGGTTCATATCCTGATCGATGATGAAATATTAGCTGGGACATTATGAACTTTACAAACTTAATTAGTTATGTTTACGTAATTACTTGGTATTAGTATTATATTATATTAGGTCATGACAGAGGCCTTCGGGCGGCCTAGAAACTCTGTCACCAGAGTTGGCGACTGACTCATACGAACGAACGAACGAACGAATTAGTAAACACGATATTACACGTACTAAATATTATGGATGATACAATACATAGATATATATTTTTTTATTATACATAGAAAATACCCAGAACACCCGGAACAAATATTTGCAGATCGTACAAACATTATTGTTTCGAGGCGGGAATCAAACCCGCAACTCCGCGTCGCAGGCGGACCAAACAAACAAAATAATCAAGGAAAGCTGAACAAAAGCTTGTAAAAAGGGTAAAAAGTAAGGAATCAAATTTATAGAATATTCAAATTATGTCGCGGTAGTTCCCAAGTTTTTGGTATAAATAACGTTTGAGGTAAATGACGGCATGTCTCTCTCAAAAGTAATTTACCGAATTATAAGCACAAAACAGTCTTGGAAAATGTAATGTAAAAAAAATAAGCCCCAAGATTTTGTATTTACATTTCGTCCTGAAAAGGTACAGTCACGAACTTTGATTTGGGTTACATTTTTTTTTTTTGGACATGCTGTTAAACAGAGCTGTATTATGGGTACTAGAAGACTGATATATATTAAATACAATACAATTACAATACAGATAGATATTTTTTATTATACATAGAAAACACCCAGAACACCCGGAACAAATATTTGCAGATCTTACAAACATTTGTCCCAAGGCGGGAATCGAACCCGCAACCTCCGCGTCGCAGGCGGACCTTCGCCCACCGCGCCACATAGGTCGCCACATAGGGTACATTGAAGGTATGACTCTAGTCCCTCGGGAAATGGGTAGACCTTTGGTGTGGGACGCGACATACGTCGACACCTTAGCCGCATCATCTGTCGGAGACATCAGTTAAAGCTGGCGCGAGGGCAGATTGTGTGGAGAACACCAAAAGGCGCTAATATGCCGGTCTAGGTAGAGCCTTAATATTTAAGCCTGTTGGAGTCTCAAATATGTAACCCTAGGGTCTCTACTCCAAAATCTCCAAAATTTTGGAATACTGGGGAGTACCGGGGCTCGCCACGTTTTCAAAATTATTACCGGGCGTCTGGTCGAAGCGATCCAAAGGCTAGTTCATATCTGGCTCAACGTATCAGCATTGCCATTCAACGTGGCAATGCAGCCAGCATGTTGGGAACGCTTCCGTCTAGTAGTGATTTGGATCAGTTGAGCGTATTATGTTATCTGTGGTTGAGCTATCCATAGATCGTTTATAACGGTCTTTAGATGACTTAACTGTTTCATATGTATTTTGTAAGTAATGTAATTATGTACATATTTTAATTTACGTTAGGGGCAACTGCTTTTAGTTAACGAGACCTGACGACGGCGACGACGCGACGTGACAAGACGAAAAAGCAGAACTATATTTTCAACCAAAATGTATGAGAGCAAGGTCGGCTGTCACTTGATATTTTCGATATCCCTATAATTTGCTGACAATATAATTTGTGTTTTGTGTTAGGTTATGAAAAAGAGATTGATTTGTTAGAATCACGTTATTTTTTTTTTTTCATTTTATACAACAAGATATTTAATTTTACTTCTACTGCTTACTTCTGTTACTGCCAATACTAATACGCATATAAATATTTATTTAGAGCATTATTATTGCAAATTTAAGAAAAGGAGCCCAAGTTAAAGTTTGTGACTGTACTTTGTTAATGATACCGAGAACATTCTATAATTTCTTACAATATCTTTGAACCAAATCGAAATGAGCTCTGTTTGTTTCTTCACTCAGAAATTCAAAACACTTTACAACGATATTTGAACACTGATAGAAAAAGCGAGCAATGCTATCCATTACGGCGTCATGGAAATGGAAGAATTTTAATGTTACATTGAAAGACTATCACAGTGGTATATCACATAAGATTCCTCCTTCCTTTATCAACACTGTGCAGAATGGCGACCAATTTTGCTTTCTTATTACGGCTTGACATATTTTTATTAT
Organism: Colostygia pectinataria; assembly: GCA_951394395.1. Lineage (NCBI taxonomy): Eukaryota > Metazoa > Arthropoda > Insecta > Lepidoptera > Geometridae > Colostygia > Colostygia pectinataria. The sequence goes on from OX596363.1 coordinate 7,834,991, forward strand.
TTTTTATTCAAAGATATTAGATTGACCAAGGGCCAAGGGCAAGCTATCAAGAAATAGCAGGTCTTATGTACTTATTAGAATCTCTGTCCCTATAATTAAGCTCTTAATTAAGGTGTCAACTTTAAGAGATGAGGATAACTGTTTCTATTTTTTATTTTTTTGACGTTTTAATTAGCAGCTTGTATTTTAGAAAATCTAATAAGGTATAACATAAAACGTTTGATACTTTACAAAATTATTTTTTAGATTTTTCCTTATATTAATTTATAATGCATGATAACTTACCTACTAACTAACTTAAATTTATAAGGAGGCCGAGTTAGGCATCTGGCCCCAAACTTAGCAAAGTTTGTATAGTCAGCATAAAATATGGTATACCACCCTACGTTTGAGATTCATTTTAATGCCATAGGATTTCACAGAAACTTTTGTCAAAAGTGCTGGACCACTTTCTTTGCTGACTGTACTATGGATACCAGATAACTGATTTAATAGGTACAATATTGTATGTTTTTTTTGTAAAAAATATTATGATACATAGAAATATCCGCCTGAAGGCCTCTGTCATGGCCTAACAACTTTGAAAAAGCCGGGACCGGCTGCTTAACGTGCCCTCCGAGCCTAACTAGAGCGCTCAGTTGAAATTGGCACTGGCGGTCACCCATCCAAATGATGACGTTACGCGGAACAGTGCATAACTTCGTTGGTCTGTTAAGAACAACTTAGCCAGCTACGTCACGAGCGCTCCAGTTACTTTATGAATAATACAGATTACCAAAAAGCAGAATGCTGAAAATGCAATCTAGCTTCATTATAGTCTTGATAAACAATTCAAACTCTTATTTACCGTGTATAAGAAACTCACTTACACAAAGTAATATAAGCTAGAAATATTCTCTCAGAGAAATATGAGCTCGATTTTATAAATAAATAAATAAATAATAAATAATGCTGGACAATCCACACAGCATCATCTAGCCCCAAGGTAAGCTGCTGTTCAACAGAGCTGTATTATGGGTACTAGATGACTGCTATATATTTAATACAATACAATACATAGATAGATATTTTTTATTATATATAGAAAATACCCAGAACACCCGGAATAAATATTTGTAGATCGTACAAACATTTGTTCCGAGGCGGGAATAGAACCCGCAACCTCTGCGTCGCAGGCGGACCTGCGCCCGCTGCGCTACATCGGTCGTCAAATATCCTACCGCATCAGGGTGCATTCACATTAAAATATAATAAAGCTACCAGGCACTCTCTAATTCAACGTTTCACCTCGCAGTCTGTCCGTCTGTCGTGAATATGAGTAGCGTTACTTTATAAACCGCATGCCAGAGGCAAAATAAACCACCTACCTAATGCTTAATAGGTTTGCTGGTTAGTTTGCCTATTTTGTTATTAAATCAAGAAAAAATTTATAATAAAAAAAGGCTTCCGGGCCTATAAACACAACCACTAAAGTTAGATACTGACTCAACCGCACTTACTTCCTAATTTATTGTCAACATAATATCACAATAATATTTTTGTTTAGGTACAGTCTGAGCATAGATTACCCCAAATTACGACAACAAGCAGGAGAAAAATCCTTAAACTGATGAAAACAACCTGAGTTATTGCTCCCATCAATCTTGTGATAGGAAGAAAACAAAATCATCACTTGCACGCCATGAAAGTTTGCGTAAAAAAATTGCCAAATTGGAATTAATTATCAGATTTTCGGAAAACAAAAAAGTTTTGATGAACAATGAAATGGAGTAAAAAAGCTCGATTAATAAGCACTTTAAAATTAAACAGCATAATTTTCAGAGGTTTCATCGAAAGAGAAAGAAAAAAATACAAAAGTGAAATTCACAGCTTACACTATTTTTTGAAAATCCACCATTGCACATACATGTTCATGAACATAATGATAATCATATTGGCATTGTAATGACTGAAATACCTATTTCCATCTTTATTGTTTTAATTTTATTGCAATATCTTCCTGAATGGAATAATAATCACGTTTCAAAATGAAATATCAATAGTCGAATACGAATTGCCCGAATTCGGTATTCTGAAATCGCTAAGGGAGTTATCTGATCGATATGATTCAGCCGCAAAATTAAATTTCCTGATTTCTGGTGATTTGTTTTTGATATTTTGCGTTTTGTTAAAAATGAGGGATGTTACAAAAAAAAAAATTTGCGCAATTCCATAGATTCCATTCTAAACGCAACAGCTACGTATCGGCAACGCCCGGCTCGGACAAAAGCCTCCGACAAAAGCCTTCAACGCACTTACGACAATACGATTGTATGACGTAATAAAACCTTAATAAACCTTAATAAATAAATAAATAAATAATGCTGGACAATCCACACAGCATCATCTAGCCCAAGGTACAGAGCTGTATTATGGGTACTAGATGACTGATATATATTTAATACAATACAATACATAGATAGATATTTTTTTATTATACATAGAAAACACCCAGAACACCCGGAACAAATATTTGCAGATCCTACAAACATTTGTCCCAAGGCGGGAATCGAACCCGCAACCTCCGCGTCGCAGGCGGACCTTCGCCCACCGCGCCACATTGCAATAAAACGTCAACTTAGTTTTTTTTTTATACAACTGAAGTGGCAACCAAGCGTACGGCCCACAAAATGGTAAGCGGTTACCGCAGCCTATGGACGCTTGCAATACCAGAAGTATCACTCGCGGGTTGCCACCTTGAGGCTAAGATCGAAAGCCTCATGTGCCAGTAATTTCACCGGAAACCATACCCTTCACACCGGAACACAGCAATGCGAGCATTACTGCTTGGCAGCAGAAATACGTATGGTGGTAGACCTTCCCCGGACGAGCTCTATCACAGTGAACTCTACTACTCTCAGTACCGACCCTTTTCGTCAGCGTACGTTACACCAGATTTTATGTCCCGCATTCTAAGTTTTAATTACACAAGGAATATTCAATGAAAACTGCGAAGTACGAAGCGTTGTTGGATAATTTTAATGCCGATGTCTTTGCTGCGTGAATTTAATATCTTGGAAAAGCTTTGAGTTTCCGATATCAAGGAAACAATCTAAATTAATGATATTAGTAATTGTAAACCCGTCTTATAGAAGCGCAGAATATTTAAAGCTTATAATGTAATCAGAGAGATAGGTTTTGTAGATAGATCATCATCATCAACTTAAAAACCATACCTAATGATAAAATAAAACGAACAGACAAACCAAGGTCATTAGTCATTACCAATGTGATCAAAAAATATTTAGAATAAATTAATGAAAGCGTAACACCGAGTTTTTCATTATTGTGATGCTAAATAAGATAAAAGTATTTTGACGTGTTCATAGCATTTTGAAAACTATAGCGACCTTCTAAAACATTAGTAACAATTAACAGTTGAAGAGCTAAATAGCGTTTGAGTATTCAGGTGTAAAGTTTTTACCCTTCTAGATATTCTTTAGATAATTATTTTTAGATTATGATAGTACAGCTAGTTAAATTACATTCATGTTACATCATACCTGTTTCAAACAGCTTTGAAAGCAAACAAACAATAATTAATTTAACCATAACTTCAGTATTCGAAACAACTTCAATTATCGAGAACATGGGATTGATTGCAAACTATTCAAAGAGACGTGATTTGAAACAATATTGGTTTCCTGAAAAGCGCCGTGATAACATTATATACATTACAATAACACATCATCATGACCAGTTTTCTAATGCACCCAACACAAGGCTACTCTCGAGCGTGAGTGATTGTAACAGGTTCACGGTGGATGAACTGAACAAACTTGGTTTACAGGTTTTACGACTCTATATATTTTTTTGTCGTTGGTTATTTATATTGAAAGTATGTATTCGCCAAAAAAGGGCAGAGAGTAGGTTACTGGATATCTCCGCTTCATAAAATTTATATTGTTTTACCTTTAAGTAGGTCTCACCATCATCATCATCATCATGACAGCCTTCTTATGTTCCCACTGCTGGAACGCTAGCCTACTCTCAAGCGAGAGTGATGCCGGTTTCCTCACGATATTTTCCTTCGCCGTATGAGAGCACTGGCATTGCGCACATACATTTTTCAAATAGAAAAAGCCATTGGTGCACGGCCGGATTCAAACCCACTACCTAAGGATCAGAAGGCGGGGTCACTACCACTATATAGACCAAATCTCATAAAAAATGGTATAGATCTGATAAGGATCTACGACGTGATGAGCACAATAGCCCCTCAAAATACAGTAAATTGCACACTTTTAAAAGTTATTGTTCGCGAGGCCTACTGTTCGCAGAAACTACTAGTATTGAATAGACTAGGTAGGTGTTGAAGTTGTCGAATTGCTCCAAACACGATCATAACCCTCAAACCGTTCAGTATTCAAAATCAAATTCCATTTAACAGAATAGCAAACGCTACAACAACGCTACAACTTAGCAAATAATATTATTGTATAAAACTAGGTCAACATTAAATTACTCAATAGCCTAAATATAAGGCTAGATCGTTATATTATGAAATACATTGCTAAACTATTTAAGAAAGAGAAAAAAAAACCAGCACGTTACTGAAATATCTTTGCAGAAATGAAACATTCAGAACACACGTTCCACACTTTTGCTTATAGCACCGAATAAATTATTTCATGATATTACACACACAGCGCCAGTGGTGTAGTATTATACCTGCCTTCTGATCCTGTGGTCGTGAGTTCAAAACCGGTGAACAAAATTCATTTTTCTATTACACGTCCGGGGAAGTACTACCACCATAACTATTTCTGCCGCAAAGCAGTAATACTCGCATTGCTGTGTTCCGGTGTGAAGGGTATGGTTTCCGGTGAAATTACTGGCACATGAGGCTTTCGATCTATGCCTCAAGGTGGCAACCCGCGAGTGATACCTCTGGTATTGTAAGCGTCCATAGGCTGCGGTAACCGCTTACCATCTTGTGTGCCGTACGCTTGGTTGCCACTTTAGTTGTATAAAAAAAAAGTGAAGAAAAACACAGGGACACCAAAAACCCGTTTTAAATATGCTTGTAATTTCAAATCTTCATTAGATTCCCCATATCGTCGTGGGTATCAAATACCACGAGAGCTTTTAGTACCACAGCAACCAGACCTTTAAAAACATTTGCAGATTATGCAAACATTAAAAAAAAGAGTTGGTCAGTTATACGTCTTCAGTACTACATTAAGGTTAGTGATGATGAGCTTTAATGACATATTGCAATGTCCATCAAATTAAAAGCCATAGTAGTTTAAAGCAAAGAGAAACACAGCACTTTGGCTAATGGAAACTCTCGAGAATTTGCTTAACTATTATAAAGCACTATTAGACTGCACTCCATTTTACCGCAAATGTTTGCTAATTCCAATCATTTTCAGTCGTTCTTATTACAAGGAAACTAGCCTGCTCTTGAGCGAGAGTAACTAGGTCATAATCACGCAGACCGAATGCAGAATGGTAAATAGTACAATTTCTTTTAAATTTTCATTCTTGGACTTAGGTATTTAATGTAGCGGGAAATCAGAATTTAATTCATAATTATTTGACGAGTATTAAGAATAATGGAGACTGCATTTCGAGATTGTAATTTGTAATACAGAGTTATTTATAAAAATACCCAAAAATTTGCTAAAATCAACTTGAGATCTTTTTTCGATTTAAGTTTTTGCGTTTCTGTAAAAAATAGGCAATTTCCTAAATCCCAATTTATTACCACTGGCTGGCCATGTAAAACCTTAGATAGTAAAATTAAATTATTATTCTGAAATACTCGTAGAATATCAGTATAATTTTTTTTGGATTATTTAAAGCGATCGATACATAAGCGCCTTTGTAAATGGATAATTATAAAAAACTAGGAGAATATTCTCGAAAATTCCTTTCTTAGTACACCTTTGTTTATTTATTCATTCATTCATTCATTCATTTAATTCCGAGAATCGCAATCATTGAGTGTAAAGCGGCGAAATTCCTTCTTCGAAAATTTAAATATATCGTCGTAATCGCAGCACTGATGAGGATTTCCGAAATTGAGTTGAAACGATTTCACCGTTTACTGATGTTAGAAAACGTTTTCACGTTAGATATTGTTAGTAAATATTTCTAACCAAATTGTAAGCTAATAAGTTATAACAAAATAAAACATCTAATATTTCTCTAGCTCTTAGCGTTTTGAGCATGTTTTGTTTTCAAACGTAATCTTTGTTCAAATGTTTTAAAAGTTTGTAAACATTTTTATCAGTGTGGGGGCGCTCAAAGCATCTAACAAATCGTAACAGTGTAACAGTTTCTAACATTTGATAATTAATGTTTAGTGTTTTATAATGTTTGCTTTTTTTATTACAGCAGTGTGGAAGCACCATTTTTAAACGTCGGCGTCGCCATGCAAACGAAAGTAATCAACAGCGCATGTCAACCTCGCATTCGCATGAAACTTACATGAGCGTTAATAGTATGCTTTAATAGCAATATTCGCCCCACTGTACTATTTAAATTGCCAATTTAAAATCTCCATAGTTAACAACATTCTAGGAAAGAAATTAAAAAAAAACATTAAAAGAAGCTTATTAGTACATTGTTTTCACAAACAATCTCGGAAATATTCCTACAAAAATTTCTTGACTATTTTATAAAGTAAACAACAATAATAATAAAAATCTACGACATTCGTGATCTTAATTTCCTGTAAAAAATAACGACCTTCGTTGCTTCATAATAACACCCTGAATAGAATATAAACGAAATGTATATTTTGTGATGAGCTAACAAAAAAGATTGGTCTGAAAACGAGCACCGATATAATATTTTATTTAAAAGGGTTGGCTATCATAAATCCTTTTAAAAACCTATTTACTTTGGATATAAAGTGATTTGCCTGTCTGAAGCAGCCGACAAGCGATGTGACTCGACCGACAAAAGAATATGTACTTTAAACCTATTGATGTATATTCAATTTTAATTTATCGAACAAATTGCAATGACTAGTCGTCTCTCGCAAAGTGTTCGACCAATGAACAAAAAACTACCGGCTATATAGACTTGCAAGTGGCGTGATTCGATAGAGTATGTACTTAAAATCGATTAATATTTGTTATATTTTTATTTATCGCAAATCGCAATGACTAGTCGTCACTAGCAAAGTGTTCGATTAATTAAAAAAAGAATTACCGGATATAGACTTCAAGTAGGTATTCTTGCGTCAGTTGTCGTGTCATGTCACTTAGTGCGTCTGAAGTGGGTGAACCGCAACAAGAAACGCGACAGACGCCTACGGGTTCTTTTGATTTGATAATGAAATTGTGATAACAATAAATTAATCTTTTTTTATAAAAAAATTAAAAATCTTAGTTTATTTTAACTGTATTTTAGCTTTGTGATTTTAGTGTGGAAATAAAGTTTTTTTTTAATTTATTTAGGTAGCGAGAGGTTTACGGTCTCATTACCGTTGCGGGTCCAATGTTTGCGTCGCTTAACATTCAGGCGAAATAGTGGTCAAACGTTAGTCTACTTAAAGGTAAAAAAAAACTGATAATATTTGTTCGAAGTCTGGGTGTTTCTTTTTAGGATTAAAATAAATTTAAAAATATATTATGTGTATTCTATCAGTTGTACGAGCGTTGCTTAGTTTGAGGCTAGATGGCGCTGCGTTAAAAATGTTCGCCAATAAATAAAATAAATAATGTTGGACAATCCACACAGCATCATCTAGCCCCAAGGTAAGCTGCTGTTAAACAGAGCTGTATTATGGGTACTAGATGACTGATATATATTTAATACAATACAATACATAGATAGATATTATTTATTATATATAGAAAAGTCCCAGAACACCCGGAACAAATATTTGTAGATCGTATAAACATTTGTCCCGAGGCGGGAATCGAACCCGTAACCTTTCACATGAGACTTACCATCTAACGTCTCAGGGTGGTAACACGCAAGTGATATCTATGATGTTGCATGCGTACATAGGCTACGGTAACCGCTGACCATCAAGTGGGCCGTACGCTTGGTTACCACTTTAGTAGTATAAAAAAAAAAAAAAAAAAAAACCTCTGCGTCGCAGGCGGACCTGCGCCCGCTGCGCCGCATTGATCGTCAAATATTTTTTTATTTATTATCCATAATGCACCTTTGTATTTTAATTACAGATACTAGTTTCCGCCTACAGCTTTGTACGCGTGGATACATAAATGAAAAGGCCTCGGTCAGACTACCGATTTAGATCCAAATCCAATCAGCCATCAGTTCCAGCCAGCCATTGCAACGTGATTGGACAACATACAAACGCCAAATATAAATACATAGAGTTACAAACTTTAAATTCAAATCCATTAAATCTTTATTTAGTAAAAGAAAAAGTACAAATATGAACTGTAAATAAAAAATGCTGTGTGAAAAAACCTTTGTGCCAGTTGTTGCATTGAGTTCCTCGCTCTAACTAAGTAGATACTTGTACGTAGAGCGAAGGATGTATACCTGCACAAGAACAAAAGTGCATGTGCTTATCGCGAGAAACAATTTATATTTGTTTTGTATATGGAAAATCAACTGTTATACATACTAATCAATATCATAATATCCCAAAAAAATCGAACAGATGACACTAAAAATCGACCCCAACCCTGCGGACACAATGCGAATTGGTTGACACAATCACGTCATTCAAATTTTAGTTTTTAGACAAGCCGGTTTCCTCAAGGTATTGTAATTAATTCCCGCATGAGAGCATTGGCATCATCTTGTTAGTATAATGTAAATCCGTTATGGGCTATCTGTTTTGTATTTAAGTTGTTATTTAGTTTATTCATAAGAGCTATGGTTTTTGTAATAAATAAAATAAAAAATTATCATCAGTGCTCGTAATAACAAAAGCAAGAAAAAGTTCTACTCATACTCGTAATAACCGTAGATCCTATTTTCGAAATCTAATGTATCTTCCGTTACAAATAGCTACAATCCAGCTTTCCCGCAGCTTGGAAACAGCTGAACTGTGAAATTAACAGCTCACAACTCAGCTATTTCATACCACAATGTGTTATTTATAGCTTTAAAGTATTTACAACCCAAGCTTCGCAAGCACGGACCAAACAAATACCTTTTAGATGGGCAGGAATAACTTGTTGGTATGTGATCCTTGCTTTTCGATGTTTTTGTTTATGTTTATAGAGTGTGGGTTCAATTACAACCATGTAACATTTTTGACAATATTTTAATCCGAATTTCAATTTACATAGTAATTTTTTATACTCTTGAATACAAAATTAAATTTGGCAATTGTGTGTCAATGTGACAATCATTAATCATGAGCACTCATTGAGCACTTGAAAAGTTCAAGTGTAAAGAGTTTCACTAGTATACTCAAAAGTAAATTTAATACACCCAGATAAATAAGGTGAATAAAGTTTTTTAAAAGTAATTTTAATGCATCTAGGCTTAAAGTTAAAGTTTACTAAAAATATATTTAATACACCTAGGTGAATTAACTCAGTTGACTTAAGTTTACGAAGCCAATTTGACGCTAGGTTTGCACTCAAAAGCACGAAATTTTATATGCCAATACTTTTCCAATCCGATAGCGTTCAAGAGTAAGGACCCTGATATAGTATCACTTTAACATAGTTTCTTGCTACGTAGATAGATGTTAGATTTACATACTTGGTCGACCAGGCTAAGAGGTATTGTGTGGGCGTATCTATTCATCCGGTCCTATACCTACCACCTGTTATCTGCTCTGTGCCTATATCGGAGGTGAGCGCAATACCTAAACATTAGACAATACATGTGAGTACTAGTTTCTGTCTTCGACTACGCTTGAGTGGTATTCGTAAAGTAGGAAGCTTTTTTTGCTTTAAATTTAACTATTACTTTACTTTATTATGTTTTGGCTGTTAAGACTTTTTTGATTGAAATGAGAACATATTTAATAAATCTAAGAGATGCGCTAAACCTGTGCAGGTTCACTACTATTACCAAGTTTCATCAAAATCTGTTCAGCATTTAAGGTGCGATGACACAATCTTCACATCAATCTTTAAAAATCTATTAATTTAGTGACAGACAAAAAAGTACCGCTGAGCCATCTGGGTCTATCATAATGGCTGAGCGATGAATGATCTACAACTCTCAAGTTTTGCGAATTATACTCTATTTTGATTGATACAATATGTTGTGTTTTTGATTTAAGATGATTTTGATGAATGATGAAACGTGAACTCTTTCGTGTACAAGGTACACATATAGTGTGGGCAAAAACAGTAACCAACTTGTCACTAGACGGTTTCTTCAATAGATCTTCAAACTAACAGCCTGATCTGGCAACCAATCAACAACCAGACAGACTTTTGCATTTACAATGATGATAATGATGATATCCAGATCCTATATTGTTATGATAGTTTGCATTTACAATATTAGTTGTATCTATTTAGTAAAACATACAATGTTGGCAATTTATGTAAGCGCTTAATTAGAAATAATGGTCTCGTATATAGATCAGGAATATAGTCTTGTCAGAAATAAAGTGCTTTAACATCGCGTTAGACGAGCACTAAGACGTTACGTTGTGTCAGCGCTAAAGCGCTAAACAGTGCTGAACGCGACGCTAAGTGCGCTAGCTTTGACGCTTACAAACGCCTAGAGCAGCGCTATGGCGTGGCTTTGACGCTTTGACGTCGCGTTCAAGTCTGATAACTGAAACGCTAACTCAATATTGGTGATCTAATTAACAGTTTACGACGTTTGTTAGCCTTCAAAATGTATTAAGAAATGTAAAAACGTCAACAATTAAGATGTGATAAGTTGAGTAGCGTTTCAGTAACGAGGCTTCAAAATTAAAGCATCTAAATTTAAATGAAAATCAAACAAGTCAAAAAAACGCAACGTTGTAACTGGTCAAGTAACGTGGCGCTGTAACACCGCTATGACGCAACGTTTTAGCGTTTTCTATTTCATCAAACCTTCATTTCAAGAGTAACAATAGGTCTCTTTGGTACACTTTAGGCACCAACTCCAAATGCGATCATAAACGTGGAACTCTATTGTAGAAAATTAATGAAATAAGTTTCCGATTAATTTTATTTCGGGTAAATATTCAATTAGTTCATATGGTACTCGTATTAATTGGCTGCAGTGTGAGTTGTGAGCATGTAGGTGGTATTTTAACAAAAGACCCCGCCACCGATGTGTGATTTTCCATTGAATAATTTTTCATTTGAGTGCTTAATAATTTCAAAATATTAATTTTTATTTATTATAAAAAATATCTTTATTATTTCAATACACTGAAATACATTCGACTTGAAAACCGTGCCCGTTTTTCATCGGTTTTATGGACAGAAAAATAAAAATATAAGAAAAATCATAGTTGCTATAATTGAATTATTACATTTGAAAACCAGAAAAAGGAACCTCTATAAAACCTTCCGCGATACAATAAAATACAAAAGCTAGAGTGACCGCAAATAAAAAATTCTCAAAGCCAAACAACTCAATAGAGATTTTCCCTTCATTACCATAAAGCTGGGCTTCCACTTACTGAAAGATTTAGAATGATAAAACTGTAAACGCTCGCTTAAAAGCTGATGTAATTCAACAAGTGTTTTTTTGCTGTGAATTTTAATGTTAAGTTTAACTTACCTTTTATTATTGCTGGGTACTGATACGAAGCATTTATAATGAGGCGGTTAATTGTTGATATTTTATTAGCACACACAAATAATACCTAATTAATTAATTATAAGTTTTTTTATTTGCAGACGGTTACAAAACTGCACAAAATATTCACTACGACCAAAGTATTTTTTATTTCACTAAAATCATTCACTGTCATTAAAAACAGTTCTCATTTTCACTACAATTTATAAAACTGTTTATTTTAAAAAAAATTAATAAAAAAAACAATTTTAAAACCACACGAAAAAACACCGTAAAATCCAATTACTCGATTTATATCACATTCACTGTTCCATTTTCAAATTCTTGTTCCATTTTCAAATTTAAAATTCGCATCACAAGTCCTTTTACAGGAGTCACGCAGAGCAGCTCAGCGGTAGTTCCGGCGCGCGGTCTACGAACGACTAACGTTCTGTGATGTCATGCCATACCATAGGACACAATAAGCCGTTGTGTGTGCCTCTACTATTTGTTGGAACTTTTCTAAACGAATACAGGTCGTGGCTTGGAAAAGCTCTTGCCATGCTGGAAAAGTGGTAGTTTTAAACAAAGTCAACAGTTTTGAGATGTATTTTATGGCGCAGGTTATTGTTATAGGTACAAGATATATATTTACGTGATACTCGTAAGTAGTGACTTGGTACTTGACAGAGTGCATGATTTAGAATAAACATTACCAAATGTAAAAAAAAAATACTAAATAACGGATTTTTAAATATTTCTAAAACAGACGGAACTTGAACGCGAATGTTTTACCAGTCCTAAAATAACCGTTCAAACTCAAAATAAAAGTAAATTGATTAAAAAATATAAGGCAATAGCTTTTTTAAAATAAACAACAAAAGGATTTTAATTAGTCACATAATGCAATAAACTGTAGAATATGGCAACCGCTCAAATAAATTAGATCTGTTAAATACTATTTAATCGTAGCATTCAATGAGAATTGACGTCCATTAGTAGAAGCAATGACAAGCGCACTTTTGAATAGCAGTACCTATACTTAACTCAGTATAATAGTCCACACAACACAGCACACGTCAAAACAGTACTGGAAACTGGGTTAGTCCTAATAAGCGGAAGATTAATTCCACTGGAAATGAAAACAAAGGGTTTGGAAGAGAATGTTCTTAAGCGTTGAGCCTTGGCTGCTACAGTCTCTTTTAGGTTTAATACTTATCGTCACACAATAAGCGTGTTTTGTATGGGATTATAATTATAGTTCCATGACTTAGTTAAATATGTACATTGAAATTAAAATTTATTGAATAATAACATACATTACATTTTACACATAGGTTGTACAATCTTTCTTTTAAGGTTTGATTATAAAACGTACCTATTTCCTTGATGGACAACATTGGTACTCAAGCCAGGATTATGGTCCTGGGTGATGGCGTACCAATGCTCTCCGCTACATACATGAGTTTTTATAGGTCATTTCGTTCTTTTGAACCATGTTCACACATAATCATTCATTTGAACTACAAGTTTGATCCTATCCATGTTCGTTTTTTTTCCATTTGAGCCCGAAAATATCCCAAATCAAGCTACTGTAAATTATAAAAATTGGCATTTTATCCCGGGAATTACTGGCGTTTACATGACTTACTTGTTTCTTAGTTTTGGTGGTACAATACACCTTTTACATTGCAAACAATCTTAAGGCACAATAAAATTGATGGTAAGCGATTACCATAACCTATGGACGCAACACCAGAGTTATAATATAACTTGCGCGTTGCCATCCTGACGTAGATATTTTAAGCTTACGTTTATGTTTTTTTTTTTTTTTTGTTTGTTCCGCCGTTTGTTCCTCCGACATGAAGGTCGGAGACATTTTCAGGCTAACATATTGTAAACTTACAGTGTGACCACGAGGAAAATAAATTACTCGTAGTCACACTGGTGTGGCAAAACGGTGTGACCACGAGTCCGTCACGACTTAATCACTGTTTAATCTGATAATTTGAGCGATCAGTACAATCTGCGTCTGGTCGTATGGAATTAAGGGGGGAGGGGGATGATGACAAGTCAGGTAAGATAAAAATTAAGATGTAGGTAGGTTTTTTTTTTTTTTATATATATATATATAATTATTATTTTATTATGTACCTTTTTTTTTTTTTTTCTTTTTTTTTTTCTTAAATATAACTTAACTTACACTTATTTAACTTAGTGTTATACAATATTAATGCTAACATACATATATTGTATGGTTTACATTATCTGGTCTTTTTTTTTTTTCTTACCTACTTATTTGTATTAAGTAAAGATATTGTGTATATTTTATAATATACTACAGTTTATCTTATACACAGTTTTCAGATTTATATAATTTATGTTATTATTTATTTTACATCTGTTAATATATGTATATATATATATATATGTATATATATATATTATGAGCACTACATTTGGTTCTATATATAAGTAATATATATTCCAATATATTTTTATATATAGTTTTCATAACAATGTTTCTTTTAAATTTCAGTTACAACCCTAACCATTCCCTTTAGGTACCTACTCCTGTTTTAACAACAATTCCCTTATTACTTGTATTCTAAAGCTATTTTTCCTATTTGTTTCTCTTAACTGCGTCTATGTTTATGTTCATGTTTAAAAAAAAATGATTTTGCTGCTAAGATTTGTTAACGAACAAGCATTTAATATTATTAAGATAAGTCGTGCAATACTATAGTAAAACCTGCAAGCTTATAGAAGCAATAAAATGCTTAATTTATTAACCACCTTCCGAATAAGTGGATTAGCCCCTACTCTCTTGGGGCTGCTGAGAACAGTATAAATTTTGGATATCTTTTCTTTAATTTATTTCTTATTTAGTTTATTTAGAAACTTAAATAATCTAGTATTTGAATATAGTTTTAACTACCTACCTGGAAATACTAAAGTTTATAATATCACGCTTATTAGTCCCGCTTGAGGCACAAAAAAAATTGAGTTATTGATGTTAATATTCATTAATAAGATGCTAATTTTAATAACAATTTAGTTGTGTACAATCAGTACTTACTAGAAAATGAAGTGTAGGAGACCCCGCCTCGTTGATCAATGACATTACATTATATTACAGACATAAATGTTCACAGGAAGTCGATGGATGGTGAAGACTCAATATCGATTGCCATGGCATTCTTCAGGCCGTTGTCCAGCAGACATACTGTTTGATTATGATGATGATAAGCTGAGTACTCCAATTTCCTCCCGAAAGTGGTTTTATTATAATGGCAATGAGATTTGAGACGACCCATAGACAATAGCCCTTGTCCGTTACGAAATGATCTACAGCGCGCGGGACAAAGGACTGCAATTTGAGAATAGTCCCCTTTTCATTCACTGGAATTCCACTTTTGAAAATACCTTTTTCATTCATAGACTTTTCACTGTTTGTGAATCTATCATTAGTTAAGCATTTTCAGTTTAGCTACCCCTTTTAATTGGTGTTAAATGGAGGAGTTTTAAGTACATTTACTGATTGAATTGAGTTTGTTGTTGATTATAAATTGCTGTATTTGTTTTTGCTAAAATGTTAGCTGCTCGTATTCATAGTCGTTAGGTGAAGTTGTTTTATCTATTTAATAGAGCATTTATTTGTAAATTACGATAGTAACTTCGTATAAGTCAGTGACCAGCTCATGTGACAGAGGTTACAGGCCCCCGTTATGACCTCACTTTGAAAAATCCAAAAAGTGCTCTCCGAAGCACGGATGCGCTTAGTTGGAATTGCCAAGCTATGATAAAATCTGATGGCCAATTCGAGTTCAAAAAAATACTTAAATTCAAGTTCCTAGCATATCTTGATCTCGTAATATCAACTAACATTTTATTAGTAGGTTCTCGTATTATGGCAGAGTATGTACATTGTAGTACAAAAAATTAGAACCGGTATTTCTAAGTATATAAAAACGTCACATACTGTTGACTGTCTGTAAATCAATGCACAGTCAAAACGGAAACTCCTAACGTCAGTGCTTAGCACGAAAAACTCGTTTGACAATCGTAAACGTAAACGTATCGTCAAGCTGTTTTATAATAAATAAATAACAAATAATGCTGGACAATCCACACAGCATCATCTAGCCCTAAGGTAAGCTGCTGTTAAACAGAGCTGTGTTTATGGGTACTAGATGACGGATATATACCTGCCGCCCGCTGCGCCACATCGGTCGTCAAGTAAGTTATAAGATTTATAACAGCGCCTATTTAGAGCGTTAAATGACTAAATGAAAACCTTTCAGGCCGTTAATTTTAAAGTCTCAAGGCCTTATTCATAATCATACTATAAACCTCTGCCAGTTATAGTGTCTTTCAAATCTATTAAAGTCTTTGTTCATTGACATCAGAATGACAAGGTTTACTGTTCCTGTGGGACGAATAAAAGCTGCAAAACCACGAATAAAACCGCGGAGCAAAGCCAGTTGTTTAAACAACTGTTCTAATTAGTATTAGGCTACTCTCATGGGTAATAGAACAGGATATTGCACTCACGTGTGTTTGTTTTTTTTTTTTTTACTTTAACTTAGTTTTGTGGCGCTACCACAGAGAGATATTAGTTCGTATAAAATAACCACTCCCTACATCCCACCGTTTTTGCTTACCTCCTCCCGTAAGTTCGAAGGTTCTTACGAGGGCGCTGAAGCTAAGGGCTATTACGCATGCGTTTGTTATTTTTTTCGTAGAGCACAACACCAAGAAATAGACGGATCGCGCGAAGCATGCTATCTCGCTCTTGTGGTAATTGGTGCCAATCATGATACTGACACACACACAGAGGCATCCATAAAATTACCATTGGTGCACCACCAGCTTCAAGCCCACGTCCTTAGCATCGTAAAGCATAGGTGCGACCACTGCCTATGAAATCTACTACCAACAAGTAAGTAAGATCGTATGAGTCAGTGTCCAACATTGGTGACGTAGTTAATATGACCAAAGGCCTCGGTTATAGCTAACAACTGGAGCGCTCGTGACGTAGCTGGCTAAGTTGTTCTTAACAGATCAACGAAGTTAAGCACTATTTCGCGTAGTCATCATTCGGATGAGTGACCGCCAGTGGCAATTTGAACTGAGCGCTTCCGTGCTTCGGAGGGCACTTTAGGCAGGAGGTCCCTGCTTTTTCAAAGTTGTTAGGCCATGACTTTTCTTGTCTTCGGGCGTCCTAGAAACTCTGTCACCAGCTACGATCAAATAAAACATTTGTTCGTAGGTCACCAGAGTTGGCCACTGACTCATACGAACTTACTTATGGCTAACAACTTTCAAAAAACTGGGACTGACTGCTTAACGTGGCCTCCGAAGAACGGTGTATTTATCTTAAAATCTGCTAAAGCGTGTTTAAAAGATGAAGGCGAAATTCCCATTTAAAACATTACATCTTATATAGGGTGTTGCAACCGCAATTTAAAGGGGTGTCGGTAAACCGTCACGTACCATTAAAACCGCTTCAGAAATTCATAATCCGTTTGGAAAATAAGCATGAAAATTTTAATTCATCTTTAAACAAAGGTTTTGGAAGCTAAGGATTTATTCAAATGTATTTGAAATCGTGTTTTAATTATATTAAGAACCATTATAGATATAATAAATTATCGTCATAAAAATTTGATTACTTGTGTAATTGAGATTTTAAACCTCATTACAAAATAATTTTCGTCGTAAATTATTTTTGCTGAGTCAACATTTACCAGAAAATTTGAAAAAAAACACGTGAGTTATTTAACTGCAAACTAGCTAGTTATTTACAAAATATTTTACTTTCAGGCAATTTTGTATATTTTTACGTACGCAAGCAACGATTTCATGTTTTTAAATGACGGGATAGAAAAGTCGTTCGATTGATGTTAGCGCCACGTCTGACTATAATATGACTGATATACTTAATATAATACAACACATAGATATATATTTTCTATTAAACATAAAAAATACCTACAACACCCGAAACAAATATTTGCAGATAATACAAACATATGTTCCAAGGCGGGAATCGTATCGGCAACCTCCTGCGTCGCAGGAGGACCTTCGCCTGCCGCGCCACATCGGTCGTCAAATGTGGCGCGGAGGGGGATGGTAATAACTTAGTTCAGAGCATTTACGGATATCGGCTACAGTGTCATCCAAAAACTTAAGTTCAAAGTTCTGCGTGGCACTGCACTGCGTTCGTTACCCCGAGCCATAGTAATTGAGCCCTTTCGCCACTAATAGTCAAATGTGATGCCCATTGCTCATACTGCATGTTTCAGTTAATCTGCTAAGAACTAGAAAGACGCAATATTTAATTAGAATATCACTGATTGTTCAGTGTAAGTATTTCAAAGCAGTAAAGTACTGCGTAATAAAGATTACCGCTCCGTTTAATCTCCAAGAAACCTTTAGGTTAAGCCTTACTTGAAATACACACGAACACACCAGCCAACTTACGACCGCTTTTCTTGGGAATAAGGTTGTTATTTGCTTGGCTATTTGTTCTGATAAACTTATGTGGGTACTTACCAGTAAGTAATACGAG
The DNA here is from genome assembly GCA_951394395.1 of Colostygia pectinataria. Taxonomy (NCBI): domain Eukaryota; kingdom Metazoa; phylum Arthropoda; class Insecta; order Lepidoptera; family Geometridae; genus Colostygia; species Colostygia pectinataria. Next base: position 7,853,235 of record OX596363.1, read on the forward strand.
CATTTACTTTCACTTTTTGGGATAACGTATGAATAAATCATTTAAAACCATGCCAAAAAGCATAAGTTGTATGACGCATGGTTTTGATGATCCAAATCACAAGATTTTAATGCCAATAATTATTTTTTTTCACTTTACATATTTTTTTATTAACGGAAATCAGTGTGGCTTAGAAACATGGAGAGCTTGCCATCACTGTACCACCAGACTAGTTTAAAAAATTACTAGTTCTTAGCGATGCTAAAAATACAGTGAAACAACTCAGTTTGCCCATAAACTGTAGAATTTAGCTGTCAAAAAAGATTTATTAAAAGTATTATTATAATATTTCCTCGTACACAAAGACATATTATGTTCGAAGCTCGTACATCAGTCTTTTTAAAAGTTACGCTTCCTCTACAACTCTAGACCCACTATAAAAAATCCACAGCACTGTAAAGATCCGGACCTAAATAAATACCTTTGGAGCGCCAAACCCCCTGAAATATGCAAAAGCCACTTTAAAATCAAACCTTAAGGTAAATCTCTACCTTTTTTTTTTTTGTTTTGAATTGTGTTGAAAAACATGTTACAGACAGAGCGGCTTAAACATGAGGTTAAAAAAAATTGGTTGAGTGAGGTGTTAAGACATTTCTTAATTGCTTCAGAAATAAGCTTCACTTGTAAGCTAAATGTAAAAACCCCAAGAACCCCCTTTCGCCAGAACCTTATTTTTATGACACAAGGTTGAATATACCTTCATGGCTAATTTATATAAAAAATTAGCAAATCCTGTGATGTTATCAAACCCCTGTTAAAAAAAAAAAAAAAAAAAAACTATTAACAATTATAAGAAATTCTCTTCCTAATAATAGTGTTATATTAGCCGCACGAAATAAAATAAATCGTGGTACAGTCACTGATGAATGAATGAATGAATGATTACATAAAGTAGATCAGCGGAACAATCCTAGTTTAGCGGAAGACTGAACGTAAAGAAAGCTAGCAGAGTCAAGGCAGGTCCACGAGTAATTACATATTCATTTGTATTCATGTATTCGGAGGTAACCTTTTCATGTTTCAACAATGGGCAGCGAAATATGCGAAATGAATCCAGGGAGAACTGCGTCACAGAAACAATAACAGTAGGTACATTCTACAAAACTTTTACTATGGGCTAAAGTGGTATATTTTTGCTTTTCTTCTGAAAACTATTCTGAATAAGTACTGCGTGCCTAAACGCAGTACTTGCATTTGTTGCAAAATACATTGACTTTAAGCCACCTCTATTTTGTTCTATTATTACTATTACTACTACTATAAGTAGTAGTATGCCTCAGATTGAGATCTTGCAGTTTCCGGGCCTTAATAAAACCATCCAAACCAAATTTTATCTAACAAATCTACTTAGCAATCTTGAACGTGCACCAACGCATTTAGTTACAAAAACCGATGTAAAACTTAATATCTACTTCGGGTAATAAAAAAACTTATTGTTTCAAAAAACAATGCAAAAATATGGTAAATATAACAGTAGCTTTGCTCACGTTTTCATTGGAATAAATAAAAATCAATAAATAAATAATGCTGGACAATCCACACAGCATCATCTAGCCCCAAGGTAAGCTGCTGTTAAACAGAGCTGTATTATGGGTACTAGATGACTGACATATATTTAATACAATACAATACATAGATAGATATTTTTTATTATACATAGAAAACACCCAGAACACCCGGAACAAATATTTGTAGATCGTACAAACATTTGACACGAGGCGGGAATCGAACCCGCAACCTCCGCGTCGCAGGCAGACCTGCGCCCGCTGCGCCACATCGGTCGTCATAATATTAGAACTCCTACGGTATTTCTAGATGAATTTTATTTTGATGGGTAGTTAAGAACTACTTCTTCTGTTCTCTAAACTATTTTTTCGATTGATGGTCTTGTGGCTCACTTTATGGTTAGAACTTGGAGACAAACATTCGTATAATATACAGGGCGTCCCAAACTTATGGGACATGAAGGGGAAGTACCTTAAATATCGTAGATAGTGTATTTTGCTTAAAGAAGACTTTATGTTATTTTTAAAACTTAGTAATTCCGCATTCATAGATTTTCTAAAAATTACTTGCTTCGTCTGGAAATCGAACCGACTCAAATGTCAAAAAAAAATCACCATAAATTAAACAAACTAATTCATAAGATTTTTTTTTAAACGAAATAATATTTTTAAATGTCGTTCTTAAATTTGAAAATGGAACAGTCTGTGCGAGCGTTTGTTTTTCGGATATTGATCTGTTTAGTCTTAATTTACTTACACAAGTGTTAATGTGTTAATTTGTCGCGAACATGGCATATCAAGTAAGTTTTGATCTAATGGAAGCATATTTTTTGAACGATAAAGATATCTCTAGAAGTTTGCGGTGGTACAGCGTAAAATTAAGTTTCTGGCGATTCAAAAATGTACTGAATTAAAAAAAAACCTGATGCAGTTCTTTTAACGACATTTTTTTTTTGTATGCACTTTTCGATTCATTATGACTCTAATTACATCGCGACAAAGCTTACTTTAAGTTAGCACAAATCTAAATAGCATACTTCATGACAGCCTTCTATATTCCCACAGCTGGGACACTAGTCTACTCTCAAGCGAAAGTGATTGGGTTTTAATTTTATATATTATTTATCTCAGATTTTATCTTCCAGCTGTTAAAAAACTGCAACACTTATTTCCATTAGCAGCGAGACGTATATAAAGCTACTCATTTATCGGCAGAGTGCACAATTATCAAGTAAACGTTCGCCTGCAAAATTTAAATAAAGATTCGTTTAAATTTTTAATGTATTCTATCCGGTTTTGTTGATTGGGTTACAGTTTCTTCTTGATTAAAAACACAGGATCTTATTCATAATCATACTATAAGCGTCTGTTATGTTATCGTCGTAGTTTTTAGGTTATGTACTCGTACCTGCAAAATGACTGAAAATCAGCAACTTTTAGTTATTTATAATTATACTATAAGCGTCTGTTAGCTAATGGGTTTTTCAAATCTGTCATCGTCGTGGTTTTTAGCTGTACCTACTCGTACTTACAAAATTTTGTGTCAGTAATTTTTGGTTTATACACATTTTCTTCTTCATGATAGGCAAGACTCGGGAAAATAAAAATTTAGAACATAATTAATTACCCCTGATGGGTGACCGCCAGTGGCAATTTCAACTGAGCACTTCCGTGCTTTGAGGGGCAAATTAAGCTATCAGTCCTGGCTTTTTCAATTTTTTTTTCAAAACTTTGACACGAAGCGCCGGATATCTCTACATACTCGTAGCGTAACATCTGTATATAAAACAGACGGTTGCGGGTTCTACTTCTGCCTTCATCATCATCATCATGACAGCCTTCTAATGTTCCCACGGTTGGGACACTGGTCTTAGTAGGTACTATAAAATATCATTGGCATCGTATATTTTCATGTTCAGATGTAATCCCTTTCATAACTATATTGAAGATAAGTTTGTTCTTTCTACGCTTATTAAAAATTTCAAGCAGTACCAACATTCAAATCTAACAGAATTTTACCCTACTTATGATACAGGGTGAAGGATTATAATACAGAGACCCCGCCTGCTGTCCAACTTTTAATGATGAGGGTCGGAGCCGAGACATTATACAGGGAGTGCCAGCGGCAAATGATGAGGTACAGACATGTCGGGTAGAAAGAGCATATTTTAAAACCAAAGACAGAATAAGACTTGTCGGGAAAGACTCCTCGCAAGACATAGGGATAAATAGTGTCTGGGCAGGCTTCGGACGACATTTGCATGCGTACACGGGCGGAGAACGTGAGACTGCAAACGTGAATGGATTTCTAGGCTAGAGTGCCCACTTTAGTCCAGCGTTTGGTGGAGCGTGCCTTGCGGCTGTTTTCGCCTCAATCACGAGTAGAAGCAAGCAAGAAGCTGTTATTTAACAACTCTCAGCACTGTGTCGTCCAAGAAGTTAGGTTGTATAACTTACTGGCCGAAGGCCTCTGTCATAGCCTAACAAATCTATACTGATATTACAAAGAGGAATGATTTGTTTTTTTTATATTTTTGTTTGTTACGAATAAACTAAAAACTACTGGTCCGATTTAAAAAAAAAATTACCATTAGAATGCTACATTATCCTTAAGTAACATAGGGTATATTTATTACTAGCAAACTGCCCCGGCTTCGCACGGGTGCGGTTTTAGTGCACCCTCGCGAAGCTGGGACGGACTGCTAGTTTGAATGTAAGATTAACTCCATAACGTGCCCTCCAAAACACTGTAGCGCTCAGATGAAATTAATCACCCACCCAAATAGTAAGTAGGCGGAACAGCGCTTAACTTCGTTGATCTGATATGAACAACTTGGCCAGTCGACCTATAGCAAAATAAACCAATTCGCTGTCTGAAACACAGGTGATATTCGATATATGTATATTAACGAGGTTAATATCTGAGGTTCATCAATATACCTAACATAGAACCGCAGTAGTTTCCGCTCAAGCAACCAAGCATGACAGTATCCAATGCCTCAATAAATAACCCTAAATTCTCGGTTCTATTTGCATTGGACCGGACTGTTTGCTTCCAGTTTGTACGTATCGGGGTCTAGTTCGGACCTTTGTTTTACATATAAATGCTTGAGAGAAATTTATATCTCTGTCCTGCTCTTTTACATCAAAAGACATACTATTAGTGACTTTTTACTTCGAGCAACTTTTTTAAATGCAACTGAAAACCTTCCAATTATTTTCAGTGTGCCAATTACGAGTAGCTATTAAAATGCATTCAGTAAAAGCAACGTGCGTTAGTTAGTCTATGGGCAAACCAAATAACTCAAGACACCTCCGGTCAAGCTCAACGGGTCAGGTAAAACAGTCAGCGAAGAAAGTAGACCACTTTTAGAATCACTTTTGACAAAAGTTTCTGTGAAATCCTATAACATTCAAATGAATCTCAACCTTAGGGTGGTAGACCACATTTTTTGCTGTCATTGCTTTTCAAGAAAGCATCGTCATCATCATGACAGCGTCATTCTAATGTCACAGGCCTAATCTCGAGCAAAAATTATTGGTATTTAATCTACTACACGGACCCAATGCAGATTGGCGAATGAAACATGTCTTTATCTTCAGTTCTTGGATCTCCAAGAGCTAAAGATTCAAAAGACCACCGATATCTGAGGAAAAACATCATGAGGAAACCGGTTTCCACGATATTTTCGTTCACTTTATGAGATCAATGGCATTGCGCATAATATTTTTGCATTGCAAAATCTGTTAGACCACTAGTGTTCTACCAACTTTACTAAAGCAACGCAATTTGGATGCAAGACTGGTGACATTTGCATCTAAACTCAAAAGAGCAATTCTACTTACAAAGATTGCAAACAAATCGTAGTTGAACTGCTGCTTTTCATCTGCTTTCTGTGATTTCGTATTCAACTATTGACTAACGATCCAGCTGTGGTAACACTACAGCTAAAGTCAGCGATCTTGTATTCTGATTAATTTGTCGCCCAGTTTGTACGAGAAGCTTCTATATTGTTTCTTTAAAACTTGTTTCGTTAAAACTCGAGAACGGCTGAATCGATTTGGCTAATTATTTTAAAATATTTGTGTACAGAGAAAGTATAAACGGATAAAATAATAACGCGAGTAATACTGCGCGGATCCATCTAATAATACTAATAAATAGTTCTAGAACTAGAGTTGGATCTGAATAGAATGTCAAGCATGGTTTATTAGTAGCTTCCAGGTAACTTGGGCAAAAAATTTTCTTTGTTTATTTGAACGGTTAAAAACTATAGAAAAAGACACTTTATTTTACACTTTACATTAATAAATTAAAAGATTTTTTAATAGAACAATTGTTTTACACCATAAAGGATTAGGATACGCAGATTAAATCTTAGCTCTCCAGTTGAGCTACCACCATCTAAATAGACAGTTTTATAATAACTTAAGACGAAAACCCCTCATCCTATACAAACATAAAGCAAAAAAATAAATATGACTAAGATTTCGATAACGGTCGTTTCTACAATGTAAATGAATATACATTCGTTACAAACATCTTTTCATCTCTAAATCACAAAAACGCAATTATAATGATTTATTTGTGTCTGTTGTCCTTTATTAGTTCTTTAATTAGAAAGCGTAGACAACAAGGACAAGTCTTTGAACTCACAAAGGCAAATGAATGGCTCGCTTTAATTACAATTTGCAACTGTGATGAAATAATAAATACTTGGAGACAAGCACTGACAAGGTTCACAAGGTTATTATAAAATAATTTTTAATAATCGTTGTCCTGTTCATACATAGGTCGCAGAGACTCGGTGGACGGTGAAGGCAATCATGAAGGTGGTGATGGTCAAGATCAGTCGTCATGGCTCTCTTTGGAGGTGCTATAGCGAAATGTATCCAAAATTCAACTTTAATACAAGAATGTAAGATTGAAATCAGAAAGGACAAGCTTTGAGCGCTACTGCCACTTGCTGAATTTTCATTTGGATAAAAGTTATTTGCTTGAATCGGCATTTGCTCAAAATATCAAATAATGATGGAATTTTTATAACTTTTAGTGAGTATGATCCGTTCGTTTTTTTTTAAAACCGTTTAAAAACGACTTACGAACTTTTTCTCGCGCCCCGCCGCGATAATTCAGAAAGTTTTTACATAATTTTCATTTTTATTATAACTAAGATGGTGGTCGTTTAGACGAAAACGTTGTCGTTTATTCGGTTACTTGCTCGGTTGATTATATAAATCTTGTGTAGGAAGACATTTTTTTATACTTCATTGAATATTCGGTGGCTGTCCAAAGCAAAATTTTCCTCAAGATGACACCAGATTGATTTATCATCTCGCAAAAAACCTTTAAGATTATCGAAATTGCAGCCGTTTTCAAGACACAAAATGCCCCATGACTTTGTCCTTGTACTTTTTGCTACGCCTTCAAGGAATGAAGTTGCATTTGGAGAATTTTTCGCAGATGAATATTGATGAAAGAAATAAAATAATTGAATGCTTTGGCTGAGGTCAACTAATTAAGGTTACCATCGAGTTTGTCTTCTACCCGGTCTTGTCATTATATAATTATATAATCTCATTATATAAGCTCATTAGAATCGAACCTAAATTCTGTCACACATGTTACGTTACATATGACAATATTTTGTTCTGTGACTCTGTTTTCATTTGTACCAGAATTAGAAGCTAATAATATATCGGCCTGACTCACTCGGCTCAGGTATCCCGTCAGTTAAGATTAAGGATTAACATGGCTCAATACAAACTCCCGGAACGTGACTTGTCAATTACCAGGATTATCCTAGATACCTTTATCTGGTATCTAATTATCGGGAGTAAATGTACTGCAATACGTTTTTTAGATATCAGTTATATACTTGTGAACAATTGTAAAAATAATTTTAGCTTTCACCAACATTTCTTAATCATTTATTTACAAGAAATAAGCGATTGAATTGAATTGAATCAATACTTTTCTGTGTAAAATAGTTGTAAAGACCGTGCAGACAGTGAGCGTGAACGCTGGGGCATGACGTCACGCTCGCATATTGTAAAAGAATCGAAAAAAGAGAGATGAAAAGTGCGCCGCCAGATCCCGCCAGAGGGCGAACCACGGAGTACTCGTTTAATAAACGTAAATGTAAACGTATCGTCGAGCTGTCACTGTATGAGATTTTTTACAGCGCCTCTTTAGTGCGTAAAATGAACTACGATAATCTCATACTAATTTGACAGGACGATACATTACATATACGGCTTCAGGGTGGGGTATGCCATCTACTAATCTACATTAGTTCCGCGTGGTAGATATAATTATCGCCCTCGCTTGAAAATAGACCAATATTCCAGAAGCATGAGAAGACTATCATGATTCTAATCAAATTGTATTTATAGAAAAAGAACACATCTCCCAAATCTCAGGTCTCTAGCTGTGCGTTGATTTTCAGTAAGTAGTCCAACGATTTTATATATTCCGATTTAGGCACGTACACGTATTTGGTATTATCTTGCAAAAAAACGTGCGGTTTATACAGGGGTCTCAGTGTTTACGTTTGCTTCTATGGCGTCAATTTTTCTAAATTTATCTAGATAAAAACAAACAAATACAGCTTAACTCACAACCTTTTCTTTGCAGTCAGGGGAAAATCTATTGCGCGTCTCACTTGGGACGATAACAGGATGGCATCACATATCAAGAAAACTCGAGTAAGATCGACGTAAAGAAAAATCACTTGAATCTAGGCCACCGTTCGCAACCTCAAGATACAGGATTGGATTGGAAAGGATGTAGGGATACAATATCATTGCCACAGCTTAGTAATTTCATAGAAGAATAATGGTAACTCAAAAATTCCAGTTTTTTACCAAACACAAAAGCCGGTCAACTGAACTTAGGCTACTTTAAAGCTCTAAACGTAGTTTTACTTGCCATAGTGCCCGTCAAACCTAAACACAGTAATGCTTGCACACTTCTGCTTAGAGGCAGAATAGCTGCAACTGCGGTAGTGGTGCCCACCAAGACGGATTCTTGCTAAAGAAATCTACTACATAATTTTAGTTGTCGTAAACAAAATAAGCTTTACATACCCACAATGTCTAGAGGGCTGGACGGAATTGAGTAAGACACAAAAGCAATAGAACTGAGAGGCTGGCAAAAACCCAGAACAGAAACGGATGGAGAAATACACTTGACCATGCTAAAGCCGACACATCACGTCTGTTACGCCTAGAATTATGGTGACTTAGAAATAACCAACTACTCCTCGCGTTATAGAGTGGTACAGCTGATTTGTGCTAAGCTATGCCATTGCTGGGATATAAAATGCAATACACGATCACTGTGTCTGATAAAAAGACTTTTGCAGCTTTTCCTGATTTAGTAGAACGTAAACTGTGTTTTTATTACCGTTTAAATTCAAACTGTGTTGTTTTGAAATAGCTTTTTGTGGTGGGTCATAAATCAAATTAAATCAAATCGTTTATTTGCTTATAATACTGAACAAGTGATTCAGCTACCTTCAACCCTATTAATATGAATCCTATCACACTTAATCATCAAAATTATGAATAGGTTAACACTAAAAATGCTTAATTATGTTGCAAAATGGCCCAACTCAGCAAAATACAGGTTTTTTTCTTTAATGCGCCCCTTTTATAAACCAATCAAACAATTTGTTCTAGGTCGATGATAGCATTCTAAAAGTGCTAAAAGGTAAGCAGGTAAGTATACATTACCAACGTTCATATCCGGAGTTGGTAAAGCTCTGTGAATTACCTGAAACAAAAATGTATTAAACCAGTTAGTTCAGTCATTGGGTGACTGGCGCGTTGAACGTTTGACCGCAGCAAACCCCAGTGCAAGGAACATAACTATCCTTACCCCAGTGTTTCCGCATTTCTGCGAGAAGCGAAAAATCTGTAAATTCATTGTTCGCGGCGCAATCGATACGCACCTGCCGCAGACATGCCGCGCGTGGAATTAAATACTCCACCCGGCATACCCGTGAACTTATCAATGGTTTTCCGATATCGCTCACGCCTTAGAATAACAACACGTAGAATGATAGTTTCATTCAAAATTAGTTCCAAAAGTGTGTCACAAAACAATTGATGTTTGTGCGAGCGGCCTATGTATTATACGTGATTAATGATTATATACGTTGTGTTACAGCAGCCTTTCACCACACAGTACACCATTTTGAAATTATAATTGTGAGAGACGTAAAGCCACTGCTCTTAAACTTTAAAGAAATACATTGTGTGGTAACCGGTAAGTCGTCCATAAATCAAAAAATCTAAATGAATCATCAATTTATTGATTTGCTGGAGACTAGGCAACGTCCCAATAGTGGGAACATTAGAAGGCTGACATGTTTGATGAAAATTGTATGAAGAAGTGAGTGCATTTATAGACAGAGTTTATTGGTAGGTCCTACGTATACGATCCTACTCGTAAATACTTATAAAAGCTTTTGCACTACCAATAAAACACGAAAACATTTTATCTGGTCTAATAGTTTTGCACCGGAGTAAATGGAACAGACAAGTCAAGTGAACTGTCAATACTCCTCCGAGCTTGAAATGCAAGCCAATTCGGCTCTTATCGCTATCGATGAAAATATTTTCTAAGTTCGTACTTTATAAGTATAACATATGTTTTTTTAATTTCTTTGTTAAAAACGTTGATTTAATGTCGATTTTCCGTTGTCACGCTATTTGGTGCATGAAAATGACACGCATTTTGATGCTGTTGCATATTGATTTGACAAATCCTCTTTCCGCTATAAACCACAGAGCAATCTGGCATTCTAATCCCATTCAACCACCTAATATTTGGTATATTATGCATCCACTGTCGCAATAAGCACAAATAACGGATGTATGGAAGGCGCGGTTGTCCAAAATACGCAGCCGATAAATACAGTATGTTTGCATTATCACAGTTTGGATACACGTATAGTAGAGTTAGGATAATACAGTATTTTATCTTTCATGTAGAACACTTTTTTTGTACGTTTATGTATGTAGTACCTATGTATCTAACGCAACGTCTGAATCATCTATGGAAGAGCAGAGAAGAGCCGAATCAGACGGTAAAACCACGAGGCGTGCGAAATTGACATGATGACGGGATTATAAATATTTAGTTGGCTGGGGTTTGCTCTGCTTGTAGTCTAATGTTGTTAGACGTAGTTGTTTAGGTGATAAAGTTAACAACAAAGGTTCTATGAAGCTATTTATTTATTAATTTAGAATAAGGACGCCAACAGTTTACTTATGAAAGTTTATATCAATATAGTATATATTTTATAAGGTCTTTTCGATATGCTTGCATAAACATTTTTTATGTTTTTTTTTTCAGAACACTGCTGCTTGGAGCTAGATGTTTTGTATACGATAATATACCGCCTCCGTATTTAATATCGTAGGTTATAATCAAGGTGTTGTACTGTGAAAATATTTTCTGCTATGTCACAGTTGGCCAGTGCTCGCCTCGTTTGCATAATGTATTTACCTGACTCTGCGTGAGAGAACCATGTTTGGTGTACCGGTACTTTGCTGGAAGTAACTTTGGTAATGAAATTCCGAGGTGCTTGGCTAAAGTATTTATAAAAATGTTGGGTATCTCTGTAAAAGTATAAAAATGTTGGGTATCTCTGTATGAAAAGAGCTTGTAGAAGTTTTGTAAAATACTTAGTACAGAAAATTTTACGCTCGAGTTTTGGAATCATCTACCTACAGTGTATCTATCGGATACGGGGTACGGCTGGCCAACACATAGCAAATGAAACTACTGGTTCATCATCATGACAGCCTTCTAATGTTCCCACTGCTGGGCCACTGGCCTACTCTCAGGCGAGAGTGATTGGGTATTAATCCACCATGCGGACCCAATGCGGATTGGTGGACAGCACATGTCATTCGAAGAAACTACTGGGTGAAGAGACTTAATAACTACGTTTCGGCACAGAATAGATATTAGTACTGCGTACAGAATGGCCACTCTCTACCTCCCACCGGTTTTACTTACTTCACCCCAGTCGCGAGTTTGTCGGCACCTTTCACTGGCACTGACGCTAAGGGCTATTAGGCACGCGTTTATATTGGTTTTGTGCAGGCGTAGTGCAATCTTTCCACATGCATGAGCGGAAGCGTGCTATCTCGCTCTTGCGATAATCGAGACCAACCATGATACATAGAACGGCACCGTTTATGTGCACAAAATATGCATGTGGTGATTACGACGCGTCTTGTTTCATACATTTTATTGAGAGTATCCACAGGGTGTAATCTCGGATCGATGAGCGCTGTGTAGAGCTACACAGAACTATAAAACTTAAATTTTTAGGTGACATTGTAGCTGTTATAGTCAGGCGTTGCGCATAACATCACGCAAACATCTGGACCTTCTCGTCAATTACTAAAATAATACGTTTTTAGAAAAAAAAAAACCGACTTCAAGCTAAATAAATGTTTTGGCAGATTGTGATGATACGCGACGATGTAGTTATTGTTGATTTATTCATAAAATACTGAACCGATTTCGATAAAATTGAAATGGGACCTATTCTGAAGTATTGTTTATCAAACAAAAAAAAACTATCAAAATCTATTCATAATTGGCGGATAAATCGTGTAACATACATACAACAACATCAAAAAACTCCTCCGTTTTAGAATGTAAGTAAAAAAAGGAACAATTGTTCTCGGGCTCCCAAGCATAAGATCAAAAAATGAGTTCATTAGCACAAGTATGCAAGTTCTCTCAATGTGAATAATAAAAGCCCTATCACCAACACAGGCTGTCGGCTAGAACATTACGTAACAAATGGGCCAAAGCCTCAGCAATTTGTGCGGCAAACTACGAGAAGCCTAACATTGTTATCTCTTTTGAACTAACGCTTGATTGCATCTGGCTATCTCGCTTTGGTGAATAGTATGCTTTGTTTTACAATTTTCATTGAATTAATGTTTCGGAGGTCCAGCTACAGACATCTTCTATACTGGTGCTTGTAGTTTCTGATATTATTAATAATGATAAATAATGCTGGACAATCCACACAGCATCACCTAGCACCTAACTAAACAGAGCTTGTGTTATGGGTCCTAGATGACTGATATACTTAATACAATACAAATACATAGATAGTTTTTTTTTTTATTATTATACCCAGAACATTCGGAACAAATATTTTCAGATCGTACAAACATTTATTCTGAGGCGGGAATCGAACCCGCAACCTCCGCGTTTCAGGCGGACCTTCGCCAGCCGCGCCACAGCGATCGTCGACATATTCCACAAGACAATAAGTCTAAGTGCAGTGTATGTATGTAATAACAAAATTAAAAAAAAAACGTTTAAATATACCATTAATATTCAATGTAGGTAGAATGTAATCTTTCCTTAGCCTTCACACTAGGATTCCCTAGGATACTAGGATAATAATTAAACCTTGTTATTTAACGTATTGTAAATAATACCTGTGATTTTTGGTTGTGTGGTTATTGATTTTATATAATAAAATATGATGATTGGTCATTATTGACACGTTTTTTATGATTTATTCAAAAAGAAAAAAAAATATCCACAGTCGATTTGATAACCCCTTTATTGAGGTTAGTTAAAGGGGATACTACAAAAAAAATCGGTATGTAGTTAGTGGCTAAGTTAAGCAGTGTGGCCCACTTTTTTAAAGTAGTGAGATCATGTCAGGCCTTATAACTCCGTCACTAAAGTTGGCTAATGGCAATGAGTCACACGAGCTAGCTTTTAATAGCCAACTCTGATTACGGAGGTCTTTGGGCGGCCTATTAAAGACCTCCGTCATGGTCCAACAACTGGTTAAAGCCACGGCCAACAATAACGTCGTGTAACTTTATTAAAACTTTTCATAAGTCGTTTCCATAGAAAATTAATGCAGAACTTCTATTCTCTTACTCTCGTCACGTATTGCTCGTAAAGTGAATATACGGCTATGAAATTGTCGAGAAACTTTTCAAAAATATATTAAAAACTGAGCTAAACTGAATTATATGATGAACAAAATTTTGATGTAATAATAGTGACTGCCTGCTCTGCTTTCAAATCCTAAGGTCATGGGTAAAAGGTGAAATAAAACATCGTAAGCTAACGGTATGGTTTTTATCTGTGTGTCGATAAATCAGTCAACCAGTATCGTACGACTTTTATATATTTAATAGATGATTAAAGAAAAGGTATTTAAACCTTGGTATCACGGTGCGAGTGCCTGGTTAAAAAGCGAGAAAGTGCAGGGTTGATTCCCGAATGCGTATGCTTTACGTATAAACCTTGAATCACTCCATCATTTAGTGAAAACCGCATTAAAATCCGTTGCGTAGGTAGCTTAAAAGATATAGGCAAACATACATACCGAGGATGAGACGGCGGGAAGCAAATTTGTTTTATACTATGCAAAGATAGGCTCAACATTAACTAAGCCGAAGAACAGAAGACAGAAACTATGTAATTACGTAATTTCCATTACTACAACTATCGCAACAGAGATCTTATTCACGCACAAATTAACAAACACAAAACCGTTGCCGGTTCGACTAATTCTGATTAATATCTATTCAATACATCATCTACACATATTATAAACCTACAGGTACATATTACAAATACTGGAGGACATACACAGCGCAATCTAGGCTCAAACCTCTGTGCCTAAACTATGCAAAGCTTGTACTACGGTAGCCAGTGTAAAAAATAAATAATAATAAATAAATTCTGGACAATCCACACCGCATCATCTAGCCCCAAGCTAAGCAGATTTGTATTATGGGTACTAGACTATAACTGATATACTTATACCAATCGGTTCGTTCGTATGAGTCAGTGGCAGTACTCTGGTGACAGAGTTTCTAACTGAGATATTTTTTATTATACATAGAATATACCCAGACCACCCGGAACAAATATTTGTAAATCGTACAAACATTTGTTCCGAAGTTTCAAGCTGAATTTCGTGCAATTCGTCCCACAAATCACAGTAATTCCAAAAACTCTAGTTCCAGTCCGATTAAAGGTTCGAGCACATTATTTCGGGCCGCAGCTGAGCGGAGCGGGCCGGAACGCAGCGCAAAAGCTTTCCTAGCACATTAGTGACTGGCCGGGTTGCATTGACGGATTTTGATTTCGTTCGCGTTTCGTAAAACTCCGTAGTCGGACAGACAATTTCATGATAGGCTAGCAGATAACTGACACATAATATTTTTTTTATTATTGTATAATTACATATTATCCTCATTACATATAAATACATAAACCTGAAACAAATATTTCCAGATCAAGAAAGACGATGACAGATTTGAATAACACATTAGCTAAAAGAGGCTTTTATTATGATTATCAAGACTTGAAACACTGAAATAATTTTGAAAAAGTAATCTTAGTTGCAGTATGCTATTATAATGTAAGTTATAACGACTGAAGATTCACTCTCACTCGAGAGAGCCCAGTGTCCTAGTCAGTGGAAACAGAATGCTGTCATGATGAAATGACAAATATCTACAAGGAATAATGTAACAGCCCAATGTCATCTCTTTGATATATCAGTGTCTGATGGATTAGTTTCGTTACGTTTCCACTACTCCGCTCCAGTTTTAGACTATTATGTGGAATCTATCGGTGGACTATTAACATCCTAATATTATAAATTCCTATTACGCTATAGTCGACTAATGCATTCCGATCCGTTGCTTGAAGCACCAGTTAGTTAACTCGTTTGACTCGATTGACATTAAATTCTATGTCAAATTAGAGGGGTTTACACAGAATTTTTTTCTTTCATTGACATAAGATTGACAATGTAATAAGACAGAGTAGACAGTATTGTAATACTTATTAGTTCCATGTAGACAGCTACTACAATGGCAGTTTCTTTCACGAATGCAAGCTTTCATGTTTTTTACAAAAAAGTCGTGAGCATGAAAGTATACGTTGTAAACATTTACAACGTATACTTTCATGCTCGTCTCAGACATATTTCTTTTCAGCTTAAAATATCGCTGACAACTCTTCATCGACTAAACTAATACCAGACTCGTAGATATAGCTCATAGGTTATTAAAATAAAGTCTGGCCAGCGTAGCAGAATGCATTGCTTTGTTCTTCGCGAGCGTTGACACGGATAGATCTACTCGTATGTAAACCGTTCGAGGTAACTGGAAGCGACCGCAACATTTAATAAATAAATAATGCTGGACAATCCACACAGCATCATTTAGCCCCAAGGTAAGCTGCTGTTAAACAGAGCTATGTTATGGGTACTAGACGACTGATATATATTTAATACAATACAATACATAGATATTTTTTTTTTATTATATATATAAAATACCCAGATCACCCGGGACAAATATTTGTCGATCGTACAAACATTTGACCCGAGGCGGAAATCGAACCCGCAACCTCCGCGTCGCAGGCGGACCTGCGCCCGCTGCGCCACATCGGTCATCAAATTTACGTCATATTTACTTGTCTTATTACTTATTCTTACTTACACATCATACTATCACACTATTTGTGATGCGAATGTTTGTGTGAATAGATGGATGATTGTTACAATCACGCCAGAACAGCTGAACGGATCTAGATTAAATTTAGCGAAAGAGACTTTATAACTACGTTTGGTGTGACCAGCGCAGTGCAGTGCCATGCAGAATTTTAAAACTTGAATTTTTAGGTGAAGGCAGTAGTTATGGTCAGGCGTGGTGCTTAACATCAGATGAACAACGTGATAGTCTTGTTAGTTTCTTTATAAAAAAAATATACAATCGACTGTATTACCTAGTTTATTTATTGATGCTCTGTGTAGCGATCAATGTGTAGTGACGTCAGCAAAGGGAATGGCGCTGAAGTGCGAATGTACACATTTCGCTGAACTTCTCGCTTTCAGTTTGACTAATCAACCTTTAATTGCTAGTTAAATATTTAAGCCTGATGTTTCCTATATTTGGCTAGGACTAATATACTTAACTATTTTGATAAATGTTTACTCCATGATTAGTACCACTAGTACAAATATTTGTTGTGATACGGTCAAAAACTAATGCGAATTCAGCTTTTGAATAATTTCGTTTATGTTAATGTTATATTTGTGACATTTTACGAGATTAAAAGAAAATTGCAACTTGAATTGACTAATTTTTATCACGCAAATTACTTTAACCTTAAGAAAGGTCTTGCAAAACTTTTTTATTATTCATATGAAAATAGAAATACCTCTAGCAAAAGTTATTTTTTCGTATAAAAGGACCATGTCGTAGTACTAACTTAAATAATAGTCATTACGATAATCCTAGTAAGTAAGTTCGTTTTGGCTAATGGCACGTCTCAGCCTATATCTTGGTCACGTATTATATCTATTTGAAGTCTTATTTAAATCAGTTCAGCCGTTACGGAGCTATGTGGGAACAAAGAAACACTAACAAATAAATAATGCTGGACAATCCACATAGCATCAACTAGCCCCAAGCAAAGCCTGTGTTATGGGATGGCTGATATATTCAATACAATACATAGATAGAAAATACCCAGAACACCCGAAACAAACATTTTTCCAAAGGCGGGAATAAAACCCGCAACCTCCTGCTTCGCAGGCGGACCTTTGCCCGCCGAGCCACATCGGTCGCCAACTTTTTTATTGTTTTAACAAAAAAATATATTTTAACTTGCAAGGTTGTAGGTTTAAGGTAAACAAAAGTCGTAAAGTTACGAGTACACGGTTTGTTTTTAGGTTCTCCCGACATAAAAGTCGGTAAAAACTGTTTTCACTTTACTCCGAGGAAATGTTTCACAAAGGGGTCGTCAAACGAACTATAAACAAAGTCCACACTAAAGCTAATGATAAAATACGGAAACCGTGAACCATGAGTGACACGAGCAATTGGCAACGTAATCATTTCCACTTAAACTGATTACAGGCCAAAACTGTAAAGTGCAAAGTATTGCGAAGTAAACCAATAGCGAAGTAGACCATTTGCGAAGTGGACCATTTATGAAGTGGACCATTTGTGAAGTGGACCATTTGCGAAGAGAACCATTTACAAAGTGGACTGCAAATTCTCTGAAAGTAATTTAAGTGCACTTTTTGCTAGGTTGACCGTACACAAACAAACGATAATTGCATTGATACTTTTTTATTATGTTAATTTTGAACTTATACCAACAGTTTGCGTTTATTTATCCTCCATGCAATGTGTATGACATGTTGTACCACGTATTCTAAACTTTCCAACTAGCTAAATTAAGAAACTACTTAAATCCAATAAAAAACGTAATTTTTCTCAAAGATCGGACAGAGCCTATTTTTGGTTGAGGCGCTAAAAGTAAAACGAAACAGTGTGTAAATATTTAGCTGATTATGTGAGAGATCCGGGTTCAATTCTTACAAACGGACAAAGACTACAGGATCTGCAAATATTTGTTTAGGGTCTGACGGTACTTGTCACTAAACTTTTTTCAGAATCAGAAAATTGTAATTTCCATGAGTGAAGCCGTTGGGCGGCCTAAAAACTATGTCACCAGAGTTGGCCACAGACTCATACAAACTTACTTACCGAAACGTAGTGTGAGGTCAGACTATTTTACTGATTTTTTTGTATTTTTTATTTACCGGGAAGTCAGCCTTTACTCCTTGATAAATATTTTTTGAACTGAGATATAAAACTCACCCTTGCTCATTACCTTACACAAATAGACACACTTTACTACAACCCACCTACAAATATATACAAACAACTAAAGGCAGTAAATTAAACTTAAATTAAATTAAGTAAACTTAAACTCATTTACTTATTTTAATTAGTTTATTATTATCATAGTTTCATTTTTTAAATCTTATAGCATACCTACAGTCATAAATGAGTAAGCTTTCCTTAGATTGTGTTTGTAAAGGTAATTTTACCCAAAACCAGCTGAAACAGCGATCACCTCGTTTCTACATACAAGTTTATACTTCGTTAGAACGAGGAGCTCAACGAAATATCAAGAAAAAAATGTTATTGTTATCCCCACACAGACATCGTAGACGTGCTACGCCGTAGATAGGATACGTCGTAGAGAGGATACGTCTTAGACTTGCTACGACCTAGACATACTATGTCGTAGCAACATATAAACATAAATAATTTACTGTAGTTCTTGTCAGTTATAAATATTTAATGTTTTTAAAGTCAGAACTTTCTTGTTGCTAGCTTCTATAACAGCTGAAATATTTATGATAACGGCTTTCAGACGGCCTAGAAACTCTGTCACCAGAGTTAGCCACTGACTCATACGTATAATACTTACTAACTTACTGATGTATGCAATAATTTACTTTTAATATAGCTTCTGCGTATTATGTACACGTTTACGTATTTGAAATTAAACTAGATTTAAACAAACACAATACTAAAACTATCCGTAACTTCTCGCAAACTAGTAGTTCATTGTGTAGGTAAGATCACATTAAATCACAACCAAATTAGATAGATCTTGTTGAGCAAAGCGTACACCAAAGCAAAGCAAGGTAATAAATCTTAAATCTGCAAATAAATAAAATATTATACAAGTTATTTTGGCAAGTTTAGGAATGCGCTTTTTTTGAAATCTTATTAATTGATTATTGATATCAACGTAGCGGAACCATTTTGGAAACGTAAGTTGCGAAGATTTTCTGAATTCATTGAGCAGTTTGCACAGCTTTACTGTGCTGTAGCACTTATTACGTGATTTTGTGTTGTAATATTAAAAACGCAAGTGTCATAGCGAAAACAAAATCTCAGAAATCAGTCAGAAATCAGTCTATGAGCTCTTGTGCTTTTGCGTTCTACTGCTCAGTTTCTCAGGCTGAACACAGTCATAATTTTATTATGCTAAGTTATTTCTTTGATAGACGTCAGCCTTTATAATAGGCAAACCGCATTCGAAGCGAGAAATTTAATTGTATGTACGTAAGTTTGTTTAGTTGTTTCAGCGGAAAACAAACAGTGGTTGTTTGACTAAGTTATCGCTTATTTTTGTTTACGATACATGATAATATTATAATGAAAAAGTACCACAATAAAGAGTAATTGACCCCAGTGTGATTTTAGGCGCGAGAGGTGCGGGTTCGATTCCGGCTGCGGATCTGCAAATCACCCTCTGGGTGTTGTAGTACTATCATCAGTACAAGTTGTTTAAAAAAGTCAGTTCGGCTGTCAGTTGCTTAGTTCAGTAAGAGTAGTAGAGTTCTCTGTGATAGAGCTCGTCCGGGGAAGGACTACCACCATACCAATTTCTGCCGCCAAGCAGTAATGCTCGCATTGCTGTGTTCCGGTGTGAAGGGTATGGTTTCCGGTGAAATTACTGGCACATGAGGCTTTCGATCTTAGCCTCAAGGTGGCAACCCGCGAGTGATACCTCTGGTATTGCAAGCGTCCATAGGTGCGGTAACCGCTTACCATCTTGTGGGCCGTACGCTTGGTTGCCACTTCAGTGGTATAAAAAAAAAAAAAAAAGATGGCGCTTTATATTACAAATAATATTTTTATTATTATTACTTAAACTCTTCATCATCATCGTCATCATCCACAGCCCGATTTCACCCACTGCTGGGTATAGGCTTCCCTTTGTATGTGCCACACCTCTCGGTCCTGTGCTAGTCTCATCCAGGTTCGGCCCGCGATTTTTGTTATATCGTCTGCCCATCGCGCTACTGGACGACCAACGTAAATTATTATTAATTTTTATAATTAATTTCTTCATAGGTATTGTTTATTTATTTTTTTAATGGCTTTTAGGTGTTGTCTTTCCTTGACATTTTTGGATTATGACACATTAGCTAACATAGGTTTATAGTACGATTATGAATAAAGCCTTTACAGTTTGTTGCTTTTATTTTTATTTTATTTTTTATTATGAAGACTAAACTTTGTAATAATTCACTAAGCGAAATCCGATTTATTGCATAGACAGGTTAAGAGGTACCCACAATACTAACAAAAGAGGTCTGGGGGTCACAGAGTAGTCCCGTATCAATAAAAGAAAATATGAAATACCACAACTGGCCCGAATAAGTGGAGGTCAGAACGCCTGCCGATGGGCACTCATTCTTCTTAAAATTCTCTACCTTAGCACCAGTTTGAGTGAGCACTGGTGGTCTAGTGGTAGTGACCCCGCCTTCCGATCCTAAGGTCGTGGGTTCAAACCCGGTCGTGCACCAATTGATTTTTCTGTTCGAAAAATTTATGTGCGCAATGCCAGTGCTCTCATACGGTGAAGGAAAACATCGTGAGGAAACCGGCATGTCCTAGAACTAAAATTCGAAAGACATGTGCCATCCACCAATCCGCATTGGGTCCGCGTGGTGGATTAAGACCCAGTCACTCTCGCCTGAGAGTAGGCCAGTGTCCCAACAGTGGGAACATTAGAAGGCTGTCATGATGAGCACCAGTTTATAACATTGGACATACCAGTCTGTGGTAATGGTTTAATAAAATTGTCATCAAGCTTTTGTTAGAACTATTTTAAACTCAAGGAATTTTAAAAGATTCAGACAAGTGTCGGATCAGAAACGTCGATTTCGTTGGGAACGTTTCTGACATAAAATAGCTGTCGGAAAGCAAAAGCTTTCGATTTTGCTAATCAAAAGTTCTTCGGAATCTACGTCGAAAGATTCCGATTCCGATTCCGAAAGAAGTAGGCTTTTCAAATCCGAATCCTTCTATCAACTCTCTCTCTACTAAGTATGATACTTTCATGTTATTTTATTAATTGTAACGTGTGTTGAGTGAAAGGAATGAGCACTGGTGGTCTAGTGGTAGTGGCCCCACCATCCGATCCTAAGGTCGTGAGTTTGAACCCGCTCGTGCACCAATGGGTTTTTTGAATCGGTGAAGGAAAACGTGAGGAAACGGGACTGTCCAAGAACTATAAATTCGAAAGACATATGCCATCAGCCAATATGCATTGGGTCCGCGTGGTGGATTAAAATCCAATCACTTTCACTTGAGAGTAGGCCAGTGTCCCAGCAGTGGGAACATTAGAAGACTGTCACGGGTTAAGAAAAAATAAATATATATTTTATCTTAAATCTTAACTCGGTCGCGGTGCTATTCTAGGACTCTTCAGTTTTTCAGTAGACCTAAAAGACTAGTTACAGAACTTTTTAATAGCACGCAATCAAATCATTGTCAATAAAAAATTACAAATACTTTGTTCAAGAGTCAACTATCGTGTAAATAGGGCTTAAACCTTGGACAAGAGCTTGAAAAAAATTAATTGTTTATTGACATAAAAGTAGCTGTTTCTATGAAGAGGGATCATCAAAAAAAAGCTAGGACCCCAGCCAAGTTTGTTGCCAGATTCTTCTAGGCTGGGGCGCGTGGAACGTAAATTCACCTAGCATTAAGACTTTTCAAAATGATCCTTGTGATATTATTGAATAAATATATTATATATAAGAATATTACTATGCATATAGTAGATTTATCTGGTAGCTCATTTTATCCACATAAAACTCGTTAACAGGCTTGTCGTTCCAACCTCACCACATTTTCACTTCACATTTTCATTTATTTAAGTAATCCAACAGCATTACAGTAGTACTAATATTTTGTTCTATGGTATATAAAAATAAAGGACAACATAGGATTACACAGTTTATATAAAATGTAATTATAAACAATGCTCGGCATGTACGCAGATTTTACCTTAATTAGCTTTACAGTCACAAAAACATGAGAAGGAACACTCTGCTTTGGTCAATACCCGCTATATCGGCAGGATAATCTAAAGTCCGTCTTAAAAACCTGATTGTTATTTTTACCATTTATAATGGACTGTTTATTGGCACTTCGAAACGTCATTAAATAAGAATGCTAACGCAACGGACTCTATATCGATTTTTATGTTTGGAAATGGTGCTGTAGGCACTGGATTTAAGACGATTTATAGACGCACTATATCACACAAAGTGTTCGAGTTCCCGCCTTCGATGTTAGTACTTATACGTTAGCAATAAAAGTGGTCCGTGTTATATCTTATGTTCCAAATGGTTGTTGAGAGCAATAGAAATAAAACGATTGTTGAGAGCAACACCTAAACCCTATTCGACTCTTTTAAAGTGTAAAAACATTGACTCGCTTTCAAAGTTATTGTGCCATAACAGTACTAATATCTGTGCCATGACGGAGGCCTTCAAGTGGCCTATTAATTCCATCATCAGAGTTGGCCACTGATTCATACAAACTAATTTATTGATTGGTTTTTCAGCAAGACGTGTTGCTTCGTTTGTTTGAAGATACATAAGAATAGTGTTTTTACAAGATTGTTTCTAAATCGTCAAAGTTCATTACAGCCCTTAAGTTTATCGCTTGACATCACCATGTTTAACTGTCCCTATACTTAAGCATCCTCCATAATAAGTTATAAAGACGATTTAAGTGCAAATAAATTCACAGGTTAATGTTCCTTTAATGTTTCTCGTAAAGATACGCATTGCACGCTTTGCACGAGTTTCTAAGACATTCAACTTAGCGAATATGACAAGAATGTATCAAAACAAAATAACAAATAAAACGATAACTTTATTGAGGACACAATTTGCATAGTAGTAGTAGTAGTTCATTATAACCTGCATAATTATAAAATAGTCCTACAAATGACGGTCTTATCGCGATTTCTTCCAGACAACTCTTTTTGACTCAACCTAATATTAATAAACAAGTTACTGATACTGTTAACCAATAAAAGTAATGGTGGTCATTTTTACAGCACAATAGAATATATATACATTACTTGCACTAATACTAAATTACCTAGACTCTAGGTGAACATAGATGTTTGTTCTGCATCTAGGTCAGCAAAACAAATGTTAAAATATTGAAATTTTCATAGGCTAACTACGAGTATGTTCAAATATTTTAATTTTTTCAAAGAATGCCACTGCAATCAATCATGATTTTGATCTTGACCCTACACTACCTACCAAATTCACTACAATGTTATCGGTTCATTGCGTGCGGGGCCGTCCTCCATTTTGTTTTTCCTGTTTGTGGTCGTAAATCGAGAACCTTTACACAGGGAAACCTAGTGTGAAGGCAGGACTATGACGTATATGAGTTTTAGAATTATGTTATGTTATTTCCCAGTTGTTTTTACTTCTGCGGACAGTATGGCCATTCCATAATGCCAGTGATTCAACAAAGTAAAAACTGGTGCCACGGGCACTTGGCAATTTCGTTGAATACGATCATTATCTTGACATTGTCATATTAAGATAGCAGCGAGAAGAACTGATCAGATATACAAACAAAATAATATAAAATTTTATTAATTATTATTCATTGAACCACATATTTTCATGACGAAAAAGTCAGTTGTCATGCAGCTTATTAAAAACTACTGCTTCACCTAAAACTAAACGTACCTACTTACATACAGATTTTATATACACCACCACATGTAGGAAATAAAAACACGTATAAGAGTATTTCATAGAAAGAGACTCACATAAATAAAGATTTAAGTTAGCTAGAAATACTGGTGTTCAAGAGTTTTAAGTTTAAAACTTGTTGCAATTTTTCTCTCTATATTTTTCTTTGCACGTAATGTTTGTGTCAGCGTTAAAAAGCTCTATTTATTTTACTTTGGCGGCGTCAGCAATTTAATTTTATTTAATAAATTATTTTGTTTGTGTATTTCTATAGCAATAAATTATTAAAAAAATGGCTAGTGACGATTTTGCTGCTTAAATTTCGTGACACTGAATCAAATAAAAATATTCCAAATCTCACTAGTTTTAGCAATAAAACACATGATTGTAGTAGGTAGATACTTATCTGATCTATCTGATGATGACAAGGTTGAATTATTTACTGGTAACACTATAACTTTGAAGCAACCTCACGAACAAACCCTACAATGTCATCGATCGAGAAGCTTGTCTCGTTGAATTGTGCTACTGGTTAATATGGTGCCTCTGGTACAAAGGAGCTACTTTGAGCAATAAAACCTGTTGGGCCATTAGGGTATCCAAAACACTGCAAAATTCCATTACCTCACACCCATTACAATTTCCATTTCAATGTAAATGGATTCCAGCGTAGGACCGATCGAATGAGTTAGAGCCCACATGGGAGCCTACTGTTGCCAAATTTATATACTCTCATAAAATAAGCATTGTCCCATTTCGTTGTGCTATTGCTGTCAACGATTGCATGTTAAATGATATACAGTAGCACAAGTTATAGAATTAAAGTAAATATAAAACGCAGAGCCAGTGCTCACAAACGGTGAGGGAAACATCGTAAGAAAACCGCATGTCCAGAATTTAAAATACGATGCCATTCATCCATTTGCCTTGTTTCTGTGCCATGGATTATAACCCTCTTGCTAGAGCGTAGACCAATGTCCTTTGAGTAGAAACTTAAGGCTGACCATAATCATGTGAATTACTGCAAATTCTTTACTATGGCACGTCTCTAGAGGCAGTATGTAGTACAGAACTTTATTGCATGGTACTGTTTATGAGAAAATGTTAGCCCATGTTTCAGACAGAAACCGTATTAGTATTGCACGGTTGGACATTGGTTTTCAATTAAAGTAATACAGAATATGCTGTAATTGAATGAAGTTGAAAGTAAAAAAACCGGTGTGAACCGTTTTTTTTTAATCAATAATTTGTACAGTGTGCTTACACGAGCAATATTTTGAATGCTAACATTGGCTGGATTTGACATTAACGTTATTAAAACGAATCGAATTAGGTACGACAATAGTATAGATTTCAGATAACCAACCAACATACATTTATGATTTATAATTATAAGCTTTAGTCTATTAACAGTGTACAAAACATGAAGTAGTCGACTATTAATAACGTTATTCGTGCATGAGCTAGTAACATCACCAAACGGTTGTGTTAATTATTTAATAGGTAGGTAATTTTAAATAAATTATATTTACATATCACATTGATAACAAACCCATGTTATTGGATATTTATTTTTACAATGCATCATCTCTTAGACTAAGCAAAGCTTGTAAAAAGAGAATGCTCGTGTGCACTGAGTAATGTAGACAACAATTTTGTCTCTGATATGTTTCCTTTTAAGTTAAT
Source organism: Colostygia pectinataria (assembly GCA_951394395.1). Taxonomy (NCBI): domain Eukaryota; kingdom Metazoa; phylum Arthropoda; class Insecta; order Lepidoptera; family Geometridae; genus Colostygia; species Colostygia pectinataria. Next base: position 7,878,892 of record OX596363.1, read on the forward strand.
GGAACCTTTCTTTTGGCTGTTTTTTTACTGTCAACACATAAAAGTCACTTGTACTTGTACTAGAATTAGAATTCCCTATGTTATGGGTAACTTAGCAAGTAGGCACCATGGTATTAGTCACCGTCTATCATGGCACCGCTACACTCTACAGCTGTGACTAGAGAGTTTATGTAGCTACAGTCTGGGAAACTGTTTTACAAGAGTCCTTCAAGAAACTGGAAAACACTAAGAGCACTAATCAAAGGTTATGTTTCAAAGTAATTCCGGCCGAGAATCCCACTGCTGACGCCTTGGAGCAAATTGAATCCCGCTAGGATTGTTTTAATTTAAAAATGAAGAGACTTTCTTGAACTTTTAACCTGGAGACACTTTTCTTAATGGGTTTCTGTTACTTTAAGAGTAGTGCTTTAAGTAAAAGCTGGTTTTTGTGATTTATGATTGATGTGATTATTTTTGCTATTTTTTCTTTAAAACTGATTATAAACGCGCGGCGAGCATAACATCTTTATAAAGTTATTAATATCCCAAAAAGAAGTGGGTGTTTTGGATATTATAAACTTTAGTTTATCCTTAGTGTAGTTTTGAATACTTTAAGAAACAAATAACCAATGTTCCTATTAATATACATACTTTTTTAATTATAGCTATAGTATTCATTGCGTGGGGTGGTTTATTGTATACAAAAAACCGCCCATGCCTCGCCAGCATCCCGTCACGCTCGCTATAATATGTGCCACCAAAATCTGATTAAGTTTTAAGTAAATAATAATTAACTAATTTATTTTAAATATTTTTAGCTTGTGCTGTTTGTATTGTAGTGCACACCGTAGCTTTTTTAATTATAATTTCCTACTGACGTACAAAGTCCTACTCCAATTATTTTTATCTATCCCGTCTTTAGATGTCCCACCAGAAGATTTATATTGTTCTATTGAAATGTGTTAGAAACGCGGCGTAAATACTTGTCACGTGAAAGTGCTTTCTTCATGAGTGGGATATAAAGTAGGTAAGTACTTTTCTAAAGGACGTAAAACAGGCTTTAGGCGATCAGTTGAATTGTCGACAGAAACACCTTATTGTAATTTTTTTTCATTGTGATTTATATAATATGTAACCACGCGTACTGCATCTAAATTAAACTGCATATAAATGTAAATGACCACCACAGTGGTTGAATTAATAAATTAAAATGGTAGATAACCGCTGAAGAATAAAGGTTCTTCAATGGCAACCGCACTATAAAACAAAAAGTAGGAATTATGACTTTATAATGCATGTAGCAAGTTGATAGATGTGTAGATGATATTGTGAAGGTTCAAGAGCGGTCGTATTTTAGGGGTAAGCTTAAATTATGTCCAGCAGTGTAAGTTTATTGGCTGATAATAAGTTTATAACCGTGATAACGGTCCTAAAAAACTACATTTTGAATAAAATAAAAGCTTTTAAAAATTCTCTTGGCAGTAGATCTCAACAAACAAGATGATAAACTCCTCTCAAATAAAACAAATAACAGTTGAATATAAATTTAAAATCATACAAACAACAGACAGGCAGACCGCAAGGAAACGATCACACAAAGCAATACCAACTTGAGCACTTAGAACTTCGCCCTAATTTCCTACGAATCTCTAGTGAGCGCGCTATAAACCAAAACAAAATCTTTCAGAGTTACCATAGCCTGTTAAAGTTAGCTAGTTCATCACACTATATCACATCACACCAATTGTTTCGTTCCCAAACAAACTCAATTCGCCAATTTTTAATATAGATCTTGTTATCCATCAAAATCAAATCAATATCGATGTCACTGTCAGCTTGGCTTGAATCAGTGTTGGAGACACCAGTTTTCTGACTGTCATGCAAGCTCATAAGTCAAAGCTCTGAGTGACAAGCAACACTTGCTCAAGTGGTCACCTAACGGACGCACGCGCGCGGTATCCATCGTCATCGGGAAAGCCCGCTAAAAGCTTTCTTCTCTATCTTCTCGTGTGATCATCATCTCTGTGACCGCATCTCTGTACTTCAAACACTCTATTATCAACCTATAGACTATCCAAGGTGGAGCTCATCGCTGGTCGCAGTCAGGTATGTGCTTGCATTATATCCTCACTGTATTCTGACCAGGTTCATATTGTGACATCGTTATTTATCAAAAGAGTCCTCGTCAGCCCTGGAAGGAAACGACCAAAAGAGTCCTCGTCAGCCCTGGAAGGAAACGACCAGGGCTACCCAGAGTAGCAGAAAGCCATCTTCGGCTATTTCGGCTGGATGCGCATGCTACATTCTTTTTGGTGCCGAAACCAGGGAGCTTCCATTTTTAAAATCGTAACCGTTATCATTAATTTGCGTGTGGTATTTCTGGTTAAAAATCTAGCTTAGAATATCTCAATCGATCTATTGTTTTAGCTAAAAACCATAGGTAGGTATTTATCGCATTCTAAGTTGTTTCATTCCATCAGAACTCCTTCTACATACGTAATTTTTGATTATCAAATTCTATATCTCTAACGTTTTTACGCTATCACTATCGAACAAGGGTTAACATCATATCTAATTATCTACGAATTTAATTTTATTCGTATTAAATTATATCGTAACTTTTTTGTAAAATCAAAATTGTGCAATCACTAAGTATCAAATAAATCGGTGTACAATTTTATATCGGCTTGCAAAATAGTTAATTATCGATCATATTAACATATCATTAATTTATAGTAGCAACCTAACACAATCGTATCTAATATCAAAGTTAATAATCTAAACTTAATTTCGTAAAATCATTATTAATCTCTCACATTCCCACAAGTTAGGGTAGTTCGAGATCTCGTCACGCCGAGCGTAGCACTCCGTGCCGCTTGTGAATATTTTCTGTATCAAGTGAATGAACAGATTACATCATAGTTACTACGAGTACCGTGCAGGCTACCATGAAAGTATCGGGAACATTGTTCCATTGCATCTAAACTCAACTAAACTTTCATGGTAGGTTGTAAAACTCAGTGTCAAGGTCAACAAATCCTTATCTATCCGAGATCATTAGTACCTACTAGCTTATCGCACTTTTACATTCGTAGCTAGCCTAACCGAACTTTTATTACGTTGTTTACGCGTCGAGAATAACTGCGCATTAATACGCAAGTTTCTATAATTTTGTTCAAGTTCGAATCGTTTTGTTTTGTTTATCAATTTATCTATAAGGTTTAGTGCTGTTTTATCTAAATAATGTCGCTTTTAGGGAAATATTCTACTCGTAAATTAAGTGCTTCTAAACGGTCAAAGTCAAAGTCTATCGACATCGAATACACTGATCAAGATTTACCGTCTCTGCGTAGAAAACGAACTATCGCTTACAAACGTTTGACTAAGGCTTTAGAGGTAGGCATTTTAGCTACAAGTGACCCTACTCAACGGGACTTATTTTTATCGTATCATCAGGATATTAAAAAAATTGCCGATAATTTTGAGGATGCACATTTCACGATTCAGGAGGTTATTGATGATGTCTCTGAAACTGAAGACAACACAATTCAGGAGCGTTTCGATGAAATGTATTACAAAGTGTTATCGATTCATCGTCACTTGTCTAGAAGTGAACCGACTCATTCTCACGGTAGTAACTCGTCGAATATCCGGTTACCAAAGATAGTTCTTCCGTCTTTTAATGGTGACATCAAAAAATGGCCGGAGTATTTTGATACTTTTAACGCATTGATACACAACTCAACTTCAATCAGCGACACTGAGAAGTTCCACTATCTCTTGTCATCTCTTAGCGGCGATGCGTTAACTGTGATCAAACCCTTCCCGGTGACTCACGAACACTATCATGATGCGTACCAAGCTCTCACCGCGCGCTATAAAAATAAGCGCGACTTAGCGTTTACGTGTTGGCGTGAAATTTTGAATGTAGAATTTAAGTGCAATGATGCTTATGAATTTAGAAAATCGCTTGACCTATTCGAAGAAAACTTAAGCATCTTAAAAACAATTGACCTTCCGATCGGTCAATGGGATTTCGTTTTGGTTTATCATATCTTATCGAAACTAGACACGAAATTACGTCGCGACTTCGAGGAAAAGCATTCGGAAATCGAACTACCTACCTACACACAACTCAAGTTGTTTTTACAATCGAAATGTGGTGCATTATTGCGTGATACACATTTTATCGAATCGAACAAACCTACACAAAAGTGTGCGTCTACGCCACCGCAATCTAAACGTAACAATACGTCGCATACACTTGTTGCCGCAACGTCGATGTCGACGTCGACGCCCGCAACTGATCAAACGCAAACCGGAAGTACTTCTACTACGGTTCCGTACACAAGTAAATGTTCGTTCTGTAGTGAATTTCATTCAATCGCCGTATGTACGGAATTTCTTAAAAAATCATTAGATGAACGAATGAAAATCGCTACTGAGAAGAACTGGTGCTTCAACTGCTTGAAGCCATCGCATCAAATAAAAGACTGCAAATCAATATTTTCGTGTCGTACATGCAAGCGGAAACATCACACCTTACTCCATCGCGATAAATCTAATATCGAATCAAATCAAACCGCATCGTCTTTGGTTTCAAGGTCACCCACACACACGACCGTCTTGCTGGCGACTGCAGTCGTGCAAGTCAAAGATGCTTCCGGTGCAATGCAATCATTCCGTGCTCTATTCGATACCGGATCACAGAGTAACTTTATCACAGAATCAGCCGTAAATCGGTTAAATTTAAATACTACTCAAGCTCATGTTAGCGTAAGCGGACTCGGAGAGGCAGTGGCTCCTATTCTCGGTGACGTCACGTGTGCAGTCGGGGCAAATAATAAAGTATTGTTCAATCTGGATATGCACGTAATTTCGACCATATGCGGCGATCAGCCTATCGCGAAACTGAACACCTCAGGATGGTCGCATATCAATTCGTTACCACTAGCCGACCCCGGCTTTGATATACCGGGTTCTATCGATCTATTGTTCGCTGCAGATGTTTTCGCTGATTCGCTTCTCAACCAACGCATCAAAGGCCTTTCGAACCAACCTATCGCTTTTAACTCAATCTTCGGTTGGCTTCTTTTAGGCAAGACTCGGCTAGTTTCTAGCACTCTGAGACAACCACAGTTAGACATCGATAACTCGCAACCTTTATCATGTCTTCCCAGCCAGGACTGTCTAACAAGTTCTGTCTCTCTCGACAATTCGGTAACTTCGACGCTAAAGCTAAAGGTTCTCGGCCTACGGACGGAACCATCAACGGATACCTTCTTGTCTGAAATCAAATCTTCCGATCGACCGTGTACAAAACGTTCCACTCTTAGCGAACTCGTTAGAGTATCTAACCCGTTAGGTTTCTTATTCCCCATTACAATACAAATCAAATCATACATCCAAAAGCTTTGGATTCTCGGTATTGGATGGGATCAAACGCCCCCTAATGAGGTCATCAGTACATGGACCACACATAAAGATCAACTTCCACAGTTGACTCAGCATCACATTCCGCGCAAGCTAACTTGCTTTGAATCGAAATCGTGCGAGTTGCACGAGTTTTGGGACAGTTCCGGGACGGCTTATGGTGCTGTTATTCATTCACGCGTCACTGTTAAGGATGGTGCGGTCTATGTTCATCTCGTCTGTTCTAGTGCTTGTGTAGCGCCGCTCCAACGTACTTCGTTGCCTCAATTGGAGCTCTGCGTGGCAGTTCTCATCTCAGATATTTACACATTTGTTCGAAACACTTATCTCAATCGTATCAAAATCGATGTAGTCTTTCTATGGTCATACTCCACGGTGGTTTTCTCATGGTTTCGCTTACTATCATATCGCTGGACTATATTCGTGGCCAATCAAATTCAAGAATTTACACCTTCTGAATGTTGGCACAATGCCGCTTCAGATGATCACCCCGCGGAGGTATGCTCTCGTGGACAATTTTCTAGTAAAATTGTTCATAATTCTTCATGGTGGGCGGGGCCCTCTTGGTTATCTCAAGATTCTTTGCCTATACGCTCACGAAGTCTCAATCACAACGACGTCGACGTGCGAATACAAACCGAAAACCGCAAATCAGTAACGTTACTAACCGGACAGACAAACGAGAGCATTAACATCGAACCTTCAGTTATCGAAACCTTACTGAATCGTGAAATAGCTAATCTTAAATCGAAAAGGGTGTTATCTAAACCCTTTCGCAAACTTAATCCCTTCCTTGACGATCAGGTAGTGCTCAGGGTGGGCGGCAGGATATCTCGATCAGGGTCAAAATACGAAGAAATTGTCGACTACACTCATCGCAACTATTTAACATTCGATCACTCTCTCATCTTAAAGCCTCTAGCGGCTGTTACCGATCAGGATCTCTCTAACACCAATTTCAATCGGCTTCATCGTTGGCAGCTGCTACAAGCTTTTTATCAAAACTGTTGGTCCAGATGGAAAATCAAATATCTCAACACTTTAACGCAACGCGCCAAATGGACCAAAGATTTTAAACCGTTACCCATTGGCTCGATGGTGATAATCAAAGACGACAACCGGGCTCCATTGCATTGGACCCTCGCAAGAGTAGTAGATCTTCAGGTCGGTGGTGATGGAATAGCTCGGAGTGCACTCGTAAAAAATGCAAACAATCAAATCATAAATCGACCGTTGGTAAAGTTATGTCCTCTCCCAATGGATGACTAGCTTTAATCATAGTATTATTATAATTGTATCATAGTGTAATCAAATCTTATTTAAGATAATCTTAGTTTATAGCAATCGTATTGTATCTAATATCGTTTCTGTCTAGGTCTTTTAGGCTTAAACCAGAAAATACCATAGGCATTTTGGTGGGCGGGATGTTTCGTTCCCAAACAAACTCAATTCGCCAATTTTTAATATAGATCTTGTTATCCATCAAAATCAAATCAATATCGATGTCACTGTCAGCTTGGCTTGAATCAGTGTTGGAGACACCAGTTTTCTGACTGTCATGCAAGCTCATAAGTCAAAGCTCTGAGTGACAAGCAACACTTGCTCAAGTGGTCACCTAACGGACGCACGCGCGCGGTATCCATCGTCATCGGGAAAGCCCGCTAAAAGCTTTCTTCTCTATCTTCTCGTGTGATCATCATCTCTGTGACCGCATCTCTGTACTTCAAACACTCTATTATCAACCTATAGACTATCCAAGGTGGAGCTCATCGCTGGTCGCAGTCAGGTATGTGCTTGCATTATATCCTCACTGTATTCTGACCAGGTTCATATTGTGACATCGTTATTTATCAAAAGAGTCCTCGTCAGCCCTGGAAGGAAACGACCAGGGCTACCCAGAGTAGCAGAAAGCCATCTTCGGCTATTTCGGCTGGATGCGCATGCTACACCAATATTACAACTAAAGCTTGCAACAATATTGGGAAATAAAAAGGCTAATAATAATAAAAAAAAAATTGTGTATGTTTTTTAGTTCTTCACGCACAAACAAACTGACGGATACGGTTGAAATTAACATAAAGATTTACTTCTTAAAACATAAAAACTAAATTTATCCGTGGAATGACAAAAAATTCTCTCCACTCGATAAACCGATGCTAATTAAAAGCGGTCGCAGGAAGTCTTTTGTGGAAGACCTATGTCCAGCAGTGAACGTTTATCAGCTATATAATGATGATGATGGTGATGTTTAGTATTGCAGCAGCTGTATGTAGCATCAAGCGTTGCGTGGTTTTATTATTTTATGACAACCGTTTTGGCGCGGCGGGCGAAGGTCCACGACGCAAGAGGTTGCGGGTGTGATTCCTGCCTCAGGACAAATGTTTGTACGATCTGCAAATAGTATTAGGTGTGTTCTGAGTATTTTCTAGGTATAATAAAATTTATCTATCAATCTATTGTATTAGACATATCAGTCATCTAGTACCCATAACACAAGCTATGTTTAGCTTGAGGCTGGATGACGCTGTGTGTGTCCAGCATTATATAAGTATAATTATTTTATCGATATCAAATGGAACCAATACTTAAAAACTACGATTGCTAAAAAAAACGTATGCTTGAGCATCATTTGAATTTGAGTTTAGTTCTGGAATCTTTGACTGTACTGGGCTGTACTTACTGACCTAACTGTTTGACTGTAGACTGCGAAGCAGTGTAGAAGTTTTTGAGTTTACTCGTAAACCTCACGAAGTTGAAATACAGGCTGGAGGTAATCTCGCGATTCCTTCTGCCTTGAATGGCTATAGGTTATAGTTATCAAGGGAGAAGAGTTGAGATTAGTAGAGTTCTTTGTGATAGAGCTCGTCTCAAAGGTAGGTAGAGAAAAAAAGGCGTGCTTGAAACTTAATTATTAGGTACCAATAATATACATATAGCCTATGTTACTCAGGAATAATGTAGCATTCTCATGGTAAAAGAGTTTTTGAAATCGTACCAGTAGTTTTTGGCCTAGCGGTGCTGATATGCCTTGAGTCAGCAATATCAGCAATATCAGCAATATCAGGGTTCGAATTCTACCCATTTTGAATATTTTGAATTGCATATGGATAAATATTTGGTCGTGGTGGAGTGTAGTATTTTAGCAGTAACCAGACGTTTAAGTTGTTTGCCAGATGTTAAGTGCCATGTCTGATCATAACAGCTAGATCAAATTCATTAAAACTTTGCAATCATCAATAACGTTTTGACACAGAACAGATTTTGGGTTTGGTTTAGAAACAGTTTGTATGTAATGTATGGGAGTTACGGCTAGTAGTATGGTTTTGGGCATTTTACTCCACATTTTTATTAATAATCAGACCTTCGTCTCGGCCCTAAGGCCTCGACTCAACGGGTCTGATCATTAATTAAAAAATGGAGTAAAATATCCCAAAACCAAAATAATTTATAATTTGTTTATAGTTCACGGGGAGGTTGTGCTCACTCAATATTATCAGGCGTTGTGTAAACTTATCCAAGCAACTTTTGTGTATTCGTTTTATTATGCTGATAACTAGCTAAGAACTATTAACTGTGATGTGGGTGTGTGGGTGTGTATGCGTGCCTACAAAGAATATAAAAAGATTTAATATCTTGATTATTTATCACTTGCTTTTCACTACTCACTAATAAAGGAAATGAAATTTGCTAAGCAACCGTATTCATTACAAGTTGATAAAATTTGTGATGAAACGAAAAACACTTGTTTACGTCATGGTAAACTTTTACCTAATACCATCAGATGTATAGTTTGTGGTCCATCAAACTGTGGAAAAACAAATTTAGTGATTGGTCTTCTTTTGCATGAGAATGGACTTAAGTTTCGTAACGTGTATGTTTACTCAAAGACTCTTCAACAACCTAAATATATATTTTTGGAAAATGTTTTAAACAAAGTCTCAGGTGTTTCAATGAAAAAGTATAGTCAACATGATGATGTTTTAAGCCCTCAAGAAGCAGAGTTACATTCAGTAATAATCTTTGATGATGTTGCTTGTGAAAACCAAAATAATATACGTGATTACTTTGCTATGGGTAGACACCGATTTATCGATTGTTTTTATTTAAATCAGACTTATAGTAAAGTGCCAAAACAACTTATCAGAGATAATGCAAATCTTATAATACTTTTTAAACAAGATGATATTAACTTGAGACATGTCTACCAAGAACATGTGAATACTGACATGTCGTGGAATGAGTTTCGTGACATGTGTAGCAAAGTTTGGACCGATCCTTTTAGTTACTTAGTGATTAACAAAGACTGTGAAAAAAATAATGGATGTTATAGAAAAAAATTTGATACATTTGTTGTTTTCAATTGATTAATTTGACATATAATTAAACTACTTATATCAACTAAAATGATATATATTTTTTTTTATTTAAAAGCATATAACTTCACACATAATTATGTTTTACAATGAAACGTGTACTACTTTAACCGAAGCATGATCAGGATACCCAATAATTCAGTTTATCTATGATATCTGTTATTTATATTCTTCAAGTCTACCTACACAACAGACATACTTTTAACACCGTTGAGAACACATGACAATTTGAAACTTTTATTTTAATTTAATTAGAATATTAAAGACTCATAACGCTTTCCATAAAAAATATTAAAATGGAAAAAACTCTCAAATCACAAATAGTAACCGCAGTTGAAGCAGTAAAACGTAAAGTTCGTAAAATGCGAGATATTGAAACTAATAACGAACAAGTTTTGAAAAATGTATTTAAACCCTTGACAGAACCACTGAACCAACTAGCAACTTTAGATAAAAAAATTGTTACTGAATATGATGGTAACAAACATAAAAATCCCAAACCTCAATTAGATATTGTTAAAAACTCATCGGATATAGAGTATGGGACAGAAAATGAAACTGAAGATGAAGAAACTGATGAAACTGATCATGAGGAAATCGAATGTGAAGAAAATAAAAACAGTGATGAGTCATTTAAAACACTAGAGTCTGTATCGAGTCCACTCAAAGAACTTTCTTCATGGTTTCTTCCTTCCGAAGCATTTAAAAATGTACCTTTTGGTATTCGTAACGAAAATGGGGAACTGAAGATGGGTTCAAAGAATGTAGAAGTAAGCGGAAATTTTATAATAGTTGCTGATCGAAAATATAAAAGGACTTTAGGGTTAGATGAATTAGTTCTGAAAAAAATACCTGACCTATCTCAAGTTAGTAAAGATGATACTCATAATTATAAACAAATGCTTTTGGATACAAATGCACACCGTCGAGATTATGATCCAAAAAAACCAATTAAAAGCAATAAAGGTTTAAAGTACTTAAATGTTATAAAACCATTATTTCTTGTACATGGAAAAGGTCTTGGGTTACCGTTGCTTAAAAGATGGAAACCAAATGTTGATTATGTTTATTGGGATGATCCTAATGAATTGGTTGAGAGATTAAAATTATTAATTGCTTCTAGAAACGCTGGAAACAATGGGCTAAATAATGAAATAATTTCAATTATCGAAGAGTTAAGAGAAGGTGGAGTTTTAAATAAATAAATTAAGTTTATTCACACTATATTTTTCATTTACCATCCTTCCTTTATATGGAGAAGTTCTCTATGCAGACATGAATATTGATAAATTTGGTCATCATATACATAAAAGATTACGAGTTTCTGAAATTTTTGATTACCAGGATAAAGCATTATTGAAAAAAGACAGTGGTGAATATGATTTACAATCATCTACATTGAAAGGTGTTAAGCGACCACAGTTTGCTGATGAAGCAGTTAATAAAGAATATTTAGATGAAGTTATTAAATCATTAACAGTAGATATTAATAGTAAAATTATGCAAATTTTTAAACGATTAGATGCTCAGTTTGTTTCAAAGGATGACATTAAAAACCAACTGAATCAGTTGAAACAAAATATTTATAAAACGAATAGTAAATAAATATCCCCAATGATCAAACAACAAATCGTTAACGAAATTCACAAAGCAGCTAGAAAACATTTTAGTAGACGTAGCGTTATTTTAAAAGGAATTGATGACCTCTGGCAAGCAGATTTAATAGATCTTGCTCGATTTAAAAAAATAAATCATGGTTATACTTTTGTGCTTATAGTCATGGATTGTTTATCAAAATTTGCATGGACAGTGCCTGTTAAAACTAAAAAAATGTCAGAAATTGCGAACGCTTTTAACAGTATCATAACTTCATCTCATAGACACCCAATCAATCTGCAGACTGATCGCGGTAAGGAGTTTTATAATAAGTTGTTTCAAAATGTTGTTAACAAATATGATATAAACCATTATTCAACATATTCTATTATGAAAGCATCACTTGTTGAGAGGTTAATTAAAACTATAAAAAATAATTTATTTAAACTTTTTAGTTTAAATGGCAATTATAAATGGGTAGGAAAACCTTTGAAATCTATAACTGATTTATATAATAATACAAAACATCGAATTACGAAATTCAAACCTGTTGATATAAATTTTTCCAACGAAAAACTAATATTAAAGAATATAAAAGAAGCATATAATGTTAAATCATTAAACAATGAAAACAAAAAAATTTACGTAGGTGATTTGGTTAGAATTAGTAAATATAAAAGTATTTTTGAAAAAGGTTATACTCCAAATTGGTCTACAGAATTGTTTAAAATTATTAAAATTAAAAAAACTCATCCACTCACTTATCAAATTAAAGACCTAAGAAATCAACCCATATTAGGTTCGTTTTATGGGTACGAACTTCAGAAAACCAAATATCCAGATACTTTTTTAATAGAAAAAGTATTAAAAAGAAATGGTACTAAACTATTTGTAAAATGGTTAGGTCTTAGTGAGAAAGACAATAGTTGGATTGATAAAAAGGCATTAGTTTTATAATTTATTACATTAATTAAATAACTATGCAAGGAGGTGGACTTGTTAATAGTATTATTAACAATTTACCTTTTGAACTGCATTTACCTGGTTACAATTACTGTGGACCTGGAACTAAGCTACAAAAAAGGTTATTGCGAGGAGACAAGGGTATCAACCAATTAGATGAAGCTTGTAAGGTTCACGATATAGCTTACAATAATACTGGTATCGAAAACCGTCATAAAGCTGATTTAATATTGATGAAAATGGCTAAACAAAGACTTAAATCAAAAGATGCATCTAAAGGTGAGAAAATGGCATCATGGATTGTGAATAAAACAATGAAAGCTAAAATAAACAGCGGATCAGGTTTAAAGACTTTTAAAAATATATTAGCTAAAATACGAAAAAAATTAAAAAAGAAAACTCCTAAAACAATATCAAGTACAATAAAAATGGCTTATTCAGCAGCAAAAAAGTTGGTACCTAAAGATAAAACCTTAAGGATGCCCCGCATTATTCCATTACCTAAAACCGGAGGAATATTACCATTGATACCTATATTCGCAGGACTTTCTGCTTTAGGTACTTTAGCAGGTGGAGCAGCAGGTATTGCTAAAACTATAAATGATTACAAGTCTTCGAAAGATAACCTACGTGAATCTGAACGTCATAACAAGACGATGGAATCAATAGCTATAGGTAAAGGGATGTACATTAAACCATATAAAAAAGGTCGAGGTCTATTTTTTAAATGTTCAAAAAACTAAGTTCAAGGCTACCCAATCATCCACTTACAAACGTTGAACTAGAAGAGCATGCAAAAGATATACCTTATTTTCGTGGGGTGTTTATGAAAGACCAATTACCTCTGAAATCAAAGCGTGTTGAGTGTGGAATTGTTAATCTAGATGATTCAAATAATACTGGAACACATTGGGTAGCCTATGTAAAAATTAATAAATATTGTCAATACTATGATAGTTTTGGAAATTTGAGACCCCCCTTACAGATAATAAAATATTTTAACAAATGTTTAATTTATTATAACTATAAAAGATATCAAAAGTATGATTCTATAGTCTGCGGACATCTGTGTTTGAAGTATTTAAAAAGTTTTTGGAATAAAATCATTAAAACATGATGCAAGAATTTTATTTACATCATTACCGTGATGTCTTTCACACTATCTATATCAGGCAACACATCAATTTTATCCTCTAATTATTCTCCTCCTCTTCAACTTGAAAGTGAATATGAATGTGCTTTATTATATTTATCTACATTCAACTCGATTCCGAATATTGATGACACAAACAATAAGTTTCATTATGGAGCTAACGAAATAATTGAAATACCAGAAGGTACATATGAACTACAAGATATTGTAGATTATATAAAAAGTAAGATACAGAATGCCACATTGAAGCTGATTTCAAATAACAACACTCTGAAAACTTCATTATTTTGCACTAAAGATATAAACTTTAAAAAAAGTGGGAGTCTAGGAAATCTGCTAGGGTTCGGAGAACAAATACTTAAAGCGCATAAATTACATGAATCTGCTCTTCCAGTTAACATTTTATCTACGACTGTTGTGAGGATTGAATGTGATATAGTCAGCGGATCATATATTAATGGGGAAGCTAGTCATATAATTCATGAATTCGCTCCGAATATACCACCTGGTTATAGAATAATTGAAATTCCAAAAAACATAATATATTTTCCAATTAATCAAAAAAACATATCAACAATAAATATCCGATTGCTAGATAATAATAATAAATTGATTAATTTTCGAGGAGAAGACATACAACTTTATCTACACATTAAGAAAAAATGATTGATTACAATAAATATGTGCCTACTAACATTAATATCACCACAACTAAAAGAGCAGTACGCAAAGACACATCTTTGAAAAAAAAAAAATTAACGAAAGATAATATAACATTTCTTAAATATATTGGACTGCTAAAATGAATATACTAGATATCTCGCATACACCAACCCACGACAGCAGTATTGATGGCATAGAAGTTCATTCATATAAGCCATACGTCACAAGTTTTAATAGGAATGATGAAATTAGGATACCGATCAACCAACAAGATCTTTATGTATTACCATCTGCTAGTACTCTTTACCTAGAGGGTGTAGTGAAAGTAGCTAAGCGGGATTCAAAAGAAAAGATATCAAGTATTCATCTTACTAATAACCCTTGGTTATTTCTTTTTCAAGACATTCGTTATGAGCTCAACGGTGTTGAAATTGATAAAGTAAAAAATGCAGGAATCACTACAACAATGAAATCATTTCTTTCTATGAACGAAAGTGAATCAAAAATGTCTAAAGCATGGTGTTGGGATATTGAAGGTACTAAAAACATGCATGCAGGCAACTTTTCTGTTTCAATACCACTATGCAATATACTCGGTTTTGCAGAAGATTATAAAAAAGTTATAATTAACTGTAAACATGAATTGGTACTTTTACGTAGTAACACTAATCATAATGCTTTGCAATTAAACACAAACGAAGTACTAGAAGATATTGAAATACATAAAATAGTATGGCGTGTTCCACACGTTAAAGTGTCAGATAGAGAAAAAATTAATTTACTAAAAGTCTTGGAAAAAGATCATCCCATACAGTTTGCATTTAGAAACTGGGATCTTTATGAATACCCAATGCTTCCTAAAACTACTAAACATACTTGGTCGATTAAAACATCTTCGCAAATTGAAAAACCAAGATATGTTATAATTGGGTTACAGACAAACAGAAAAAACAAAGGAGATAGTGATATGTCGCGATTTGATCACTGTAACCTTCGTAATGTTCGAGTTTATCTTAACTCAACATATTTTCCATATGAGAGCCTAAACGTTAATTTTTCTAACAACAAATACGCTTTATTATACGAACAATATGCTAGATTTCAACAGTCTTATTATGGACGTAGAACAGAACCATTGTTAAGTCTAAAATACTTTGGAGAAATTGCACCCTTATTTGTGATTGATTGTTCAAGACAAAACGATAATCTGAAATCAGGAGCTGTAGTTAATGTGGTGGTAGAAATAGAAGCCAACACTGAAATACCAGATCAAACTTCTGCTTACTGTCTTATTCTCAACGATTGTATCATAGAATACAAACCACTAAGTAATATTGTTAGAAAGATATCATGAATTCCAACATTGTAGTAGTTGATGTACAAGGATTCAAAAATACAAAAAATGAGTTTATTATTAAAGAGTTTGCATATTGTACATTTGATTATACACAAGTATTTTTAATAAAACCACCATACATATTTTCTAATTTAACTAATGAAGAAAAAAAACTAGTTAAATGGGTGGAACATAATCGCGGATTTTACTGGAATCAAGGTCACATTGACTATAGGGAATTTAAACGTATCATTAAACCTATCTTAACAAATAAGCTTGTAATTGTAAAAGGGTTAGAAAAAAGTAAATGGGTTTCAGATTTATGTGAAGAGTGTATTATAATAAATATTGAAACTAAAGGTTGTCCTAATCTACATATTTTAAAAACAAAATATTGTGTGAATACTCATACTTATAACTGTTTTGTTCATAAGAAGTATTGTGCATTAGCAAATGTTATGTGTGTTAAAAATTGGTGTATTGATAATCATATTTACTTTACTGTAAGAAAATAATTATGAATAAATATAGTTATACCATACTACTTGATTTATTATTTTTTATAGGTAACTCCCATTAGTACTATAGTAAGTTCAGCTTGCAAGATTTGTCTCGAAAAAAACCAAACATTGCAAGTTAAATAAAAACTTGTAAAAATAAAACAAATATTAGTCTCTCCTAGGTATTTTATTAAATAAATGTATTTAATAGCTTTCACCACAAATTTTTTTTGAAATTTTTTTTATAATTGTTTCTGTATGATCTAATATTTCATCCATTGCTTCACTCACAACGTACTGAGTATTAACAATGACATTATCATCATTGTTGTCTGCGTTAGTTAAATCAATGATTTTTATTTGTATTAGTTTCTGTCCTCTCTTAGACTTTTTGGTTATAATATGTGATCTAGATAAAATCTTTCTTTTCACACGTTCGCCTTTCTTTTTTGCCTGTCTTTCGGTGATATAGCGTTGATTGTCAGCAATCTCAGGATAAAGTTCATCAAAGCCAGATAAAGGGTCTTGAGCACATTGCAAAAATAAATCTGGAGAAGAGTCCATTACCTTTAAAGAATAATAAAGAAAATTAGGCAAGTATCTCATGAAAGAAATAAAAACAATACTGCATTGTTCATTTTGTAGGTAAGTATTTAAGTATGTAATAAGAGTAGGTTATGTGAATAGCCTGTGTTGACGGGTGACTAACCTCACTCACAGATTAAATTATAGTAGTTATGAATTTTGAATACAACACTCAATTATCCTAGAGCCTATGCAAACGGTGACTTTTGCAACACGTTTCATTAATAGGTACATAACACTCTATATTATGCTAATTTGAGCTCTATGGTAACTTTATACCTATTGCATAAATTCATTTATGGATGTAACTCTTTTTGGGTTATTTTGTATTTTCTAACACATCAATAAAGCATCTGCCTAGAGTTCAAACTAACTTAAAATAGAGTTTGATTAAATGTGTGCAAAATTAGTTATGAGCCATGTACCTAAGTATTAAAGAACTAAATACGTACTAATGTTTTCAGAATCAAATGTCAAAAGATATTAGATAAATCATTAGATTTATTCCGAGATAGTAGGTACCTACCTGCCTAAATAAATAAATATAAGTACCTACCTACAATTGGTTTAGAAATAAAATAGTCTTTGTATTAAATTCAAAACATCTTTATTTAAGATTAGATACCCACATAAAAAACAAACATAAACATTTAGAAGTATGTTACTACAAGGTACTTTTTACATAAATAAAAATACTAAGATACATAGGTACATAATTTACAACACAATAACAATTTACAATTTGCATCGCTCTACTTAGCAAAATTTTAAATACCTACCTGCTTAGTTTATTAACCTTTAAAAATTGAACTATTGCCCCATGCTCTTGTTGCAATATTGCAAGTAGATATAGAACGCTTATCATCATTATTTGATAAAGCCACTTTATTTATACTTTGAGTAAATATTTCGTGTTTTATAGACTTAAATAAAATATTTTTTTTTCGAATTATTTCATTGTTAAAAAGAACATTTTGGTAATCAGATAAATGTAAATTTTGAATTACTCGTGATTGTATACCTTTAGCTTTTTTTATAGTAAATTCTTGGGTTTTTATACAATATAGCTTTGACCTCAAACCCACAAATTCTGAAATAATTTTACCCCCCATTTCATCTTTAAAAAGTCCTGGAATTTTTTTATTTTGTTGCACTATCTGAAACTCATTTAAGTTATTGTAATTACTAGTGTCAAAATAATTCATAAAAACGTTTTTCATGTCTAAATAAAAATCATCAGTGGATAATAGGTAAATAAAAGAATCAGTGTCTGTGTAACATAGTTTCACACGATTTTTGTAAAACGGTTTTATGATATTGTAATGGAAATTATACATGTGAGCTTTCGAAAGTTCTAAAACTGTAAAACCAATATAAATCGGTTTATCTAATGTCAAACTATTCGGCTTCATTTGAATAGCAACCAAGTTTTCACTAAAAACTGAAACACTGTGGAAAAAAGGGTTTGCAATCAGTCTCTCTGCGTACTGTGATTTTTTTGTTTTGTTCATGCTGTCATACCATTGATTAACTAAGCGAACATTTACTCTTTTTTCAGTATTTTCTAACGTTTTTCCGAATACACTGTTATTTAATAGCTTGAAAAAGTCTTGTTCAAAGGTATTATTTGCTTTCTTACGTAATTCGGTATTAAGATCAATGTATTTTTTTAAGTAAGCTTCTTGTCTAAATGTTATAACTCTATGAATTTTACGTAAAATTAATCCATGTTCTAAGCATTTCTTCAAATAAACATAATGAATAACATAGTTATACTTGTTATACAAATTAGGTATGAGTTTGCTTGTTTTTCCACCAGGAGGAACACATTTTTCAGGACAGAATGGGAGGTCATTATGTTCAGAGTGTAGATATTCAGGGTATAACAAATCAACTTCTAAAATATAACCCCACGCAGAAGTGTCTAATGTACTAAGTAAATCTAATTCATTAATTTCATCTGAACTTAAAAAGCGGAAATCAGAAAATGGTAAATATTGACACATACTAAACCCATAAAGATTATTACAATCTAGATAAACTATGTATTTTTCAGGTTGAGAATCATCGTGTGAATCCATGTACTTATGATTAGCTTTTGCATGTCGGTGCGAACACATACATAGTCCACCACGAATACCAGACTGTATCATTTTCACTATTTCTAAGTCACTCACGAGCTCGAGTTGAATATTAGTTATCAATAACATCGCATCGAATGATAAACTAGGTGCAGTTATATAGAATGCAGGATCGAGATTATAATGTTTTTTGCAGGTTACTCGAAATTTTTCAAATATATCTGCTAATAAAAGTACATCCGTTTTCAAATATAAATCAGTGTACTCGCCTAAATTATCTACACAGAATGTTTCCCAAACTAATTTTGCATGTTGATAATCATAATCAGAAACACTTTCATCAGTCAAGATATTGTGAAAGCACTCTTTAGAGGGGAGCTGTGTTTCCCGATATCGCTCCCAGTTCGTTATATAATTGTAAGGATAAACTCCTTTCCGCGTTAGTAAATTAAATTGATCCTCACTAGGAAAATGTTTCTTCATTAATTTGAAATCGTTTGTATTCATAGTTCGTGCAAGCTGATCTAAGCTTCCTGCCATGAAATTATAAGAATCAAGGAATCGTAATTGAATAAAGTCATGGTCATTTACAAGCACAAATTTTGTAAATGATGTATATTTTTCCTTGGTTTTCGGGATCACATCAATTTTTCCTACACGTTCTCCTAATTCTTTTATAAATAAATGACAGTCATAACCAGACAAATTATGAAAAAATATTGGAATAAAGTTAGGTACTTTATATAATAAATTACAGTACCGATGTGCAGCACCCCTATAACGTCCTGTTAAGTGACAATGATCCCTCACTTTATTATTCCACAAAAAATTTGCACATATGTGACAATGAGTAGCATTATTAAACTCAATAGCATTAGTCTCGGTAAAAATAATTGGTTTATTTTGTTTTAATAAACTATATATTTCTTTAGCATCCATACAAAGCGTATCAATAAAATGTGAAACACAATCTTTTCCTCGATATATTCTAAATCTATCATAACTTATATCTTTCGAAGATACAATTTTATAACTATAACCAGCTGGCACGTGGCGAGTTAATAACTGGGTCGAGCTTACGCTAGCACATTTTGTTTCATCATTCTGAATTGGATCTAATAATGTTTCGAAATCGGCATAAATTACAAATGGTATATCTTGTTTCCTGTTATAATTGACAAACTGAATTACAGATCCTTTTTCCGGTAAAATAGTTACAACACCTCCACATGAATGAGAATTTAACTTATGTAAATCAGGAAAAAATATTAAACATGTTTCACAAAAATGTAATCTACTATGATGTTTAGTTACTTGGTTTCTTACTAAGCGTGGTAAGTCTTTTATTAAAACGTAATGCATTGATTTATAATTTTCAATGAATAACAAGTTAATACGCTTCGCGTTGCTATCCTGACACTCTGATTTATAAAGAGGACCGTTTATTGTTTTACCATTTGTTCCATACACGTTAATACTCAAATTAGGATTTTTTTTTTCAAAAGTAGAAATGTCGGTAAAACTCATTGGAAATGAAACTCCTGATATATCCACTACACGTTGGAAATGAGGATATGATGAAACTCGTTCAGGGTGTTGAGAAGTTGGATACAAAGCAGCTACTATACACCATACAAAACAATAATTATCTTTGTTCTGAATATTAAGACAAGCTTTCTTTTTTTTTATGTGACTAGGTAATTCTACATAACTGCACCCGCTTAGAGGTTGGTACTTGTTTATATTTATTTCTAGGTATGAATTATTTAAAAAGGTCCAACCACTGTCTCTCTCTTGAAACTCTTCAATTTTATTCATTAAAACACTAATAACATGGTTGTAAATGCTAGGAAAATTTAAGTTCAAATTCAATATAAAGTTTTTGGTAGCAAAGGATTTTATTTCCTGTCCATCATTTTTAAACGTAAGGAACGTTGAAAACAATTCAAAGTTAACCTTAACAGCAGTTAATTTAAATAGAGAACGCTGTATCAAAGATTTCACTGTATCACGAATATTATTTAAGAAATTGGAAGGTGAACTCTGAACCTCTTCTTTTGTAGCAAGAACCCTATAGCTCACCACACGACCTTTGAAAGCTGATTTTATTATTTCTATGTTATCATACAACGAAGTAGTGCTTCTATTTTTATGAAAATTACTTCTAACGTGGCCTACCCATCTCCTCTTTTCTACTTGTATATTGCAAATAGAGCAAAAAGGCATTTTATTTACTAGCTTATGTCTATGGCTTCACTCGCGTGGTACTAGTAAGTTACCTAAACTCAAAATACCTGAGTAAGTACTAAAAATAGGAACTTAATTGATGAATGTGAATTGATAACTCACTATAATTGCACACCAACACCAATGCCCCAAACAGCCTCCTTGTTTATAGAGTCCAGGTCCAGCTAATCAGCAGAGCTGTAATGAAAAAAAAAACAGTAATTTAGTCAATTGTTTCATAAACTTAGTTATTTACTTAGGTATCTATCATGAAACTTACCAATTATACCGTCGATAGATGATATGCTTTTTTAATGATTGCAATCAGAAGTAGGTATGTGGCTATGTCTTTCGATAAATCGGCTGTAACAATAAATAAATGATTAGATGTTTTTTTTAAGTTAAATTAGTTAGTTATCAACATAAAATACAGAAAACTTACCTATTGAATATTTTCCTAAATGATGAATTCTCCTTTTCTGAAGCTTGCAGTCACAAGTAAATGTGTAGGTAGATATCTCTTTAGACTAGATCTATAAAAAAGAAGTGTAAAATTAAATAAAAAAATATGTATATATATATATATATAAATATTATTAAAATAGTTTTGAATTTTCAATAATCTTAAAATAATGTGCAATGTTAAAAGTGAGAGCTAATTTTCGAATTAGAATTATTGTATCATTTACTTGTACACATCTGTAGGTATGTGAAACATAATTTAATATTTGTTTTCATGAATCATAAGTTAAAAGTTTTAATCAACTTACCAGTTTTGGATGCACGAGAGTATTATTTACAAAAACTGATTTTAAATTTGCAATAATTGAGAATAAAAACAGAAGCTCAAAAAAAAAGAAACTCTTAAACTCAACTCGATGCTTGTACGAAGAGAGATGTGCAGGTACTGAGATATTTTAATTTTTAGTTGCAAGCGCAAACAAGTCATAGGTAGTTAGGTATGCATATTATTGCAAAATCACGGAAGTGAGTTTTAGTTAATTTAGGCTAATGCCTAATTCGCAAAATCATTTCGCATTATGCTGATTCTATAAAAGTTAAAAAATATTAGGTGTGTGTTCCACCAACCAATATTCTAACCACCAGTATCCTAGCTTGCATTTTATTGATTACAAAGTACAGCGTTCGAGCGTAAAATATTTTAGCAAGACTAACAGTGTGTCACCAACTTTAAATTAATTGAACAAACCTTTATTTTTTTGATTACTAAATTATTTTTTATGTTCCAATAGAGCGTAAGTAACATAGTTTATGATTATTGATTTATATTACAATGTCGATTGGACTCAATTTATAAAATATTATTTTTGCTGATTTTGTTTTACGTTCACGTATAAAATTTGATAATTTTGTCAAACAAATCACAGAAGCACAAGTCAAGTGGAGGACATCGTATCAGAAACCATCACGGAGAAGAACAAGCATCAAGCTGTCTAGCACTCTGCAACAGACTACGCTGACCACGCTGCATCAAGCCACACTGCCGTCAGCCACCAGCGCTCTGCTCAGCTACAGATTCGAGCCCATCTTCACTGCAAACCAAGACCGAAACCTGTTGCAAGCTCACCCACAAGCCTTGCTTCAACTTCTGAACATCTTCGCAAGTAACTAGAAACTTGGATTAAAGTTTTCCCCGCAAACAAAACATGTAAGTTAAATTCTTAATTTATTTATTTAATTTATGTTTTTAACAGACTTCGAAAGGAAGAGGTTTTCAATAAAATTAAATTATTTATTTTGCGTGTAGGTATGTTACATGAGTACACGTTATCTGCATAATTTTTTAACTAATTATAAATTTGATTCCTAAGAATGGTAAACTTAAAAAACTCTGCTTAATAATAATTTCTATGTCGTAGGTAACAACATCCAAATTGGTTTTTTAAAATACCACTTCTCTAAACATCAGTTTTTGTTTTAGGTCTGACAGTGAAATGGATTTCGATTTACTTCAAGCCAAAAAAGGCAAGCAAAAAAAACGAGCAACAGGCACCTCAGAGGAAGGAAAACGTACTTCGCCTTCTTCAACAAAGTAAGTTTTATAACTAATCATTGTTTTATTTCAGAGTTGTCTTTCCTCTATTGGTATAAGCACATCACGATTTGATCAAGTTTTACAAACAGAGATTCATAATGCATATTTTGATATAATAACGCTGTAGTAACGCTATAGAAATTAAAAGATCGATCATCGCAACGCAAACAAAATGACAATTTGATCGTTTTTCTCGAACAGAGATTTACAACGCATAAAAGCATCCATTTCGTTAGCGATGATTGCTTGTTTAGTTTCTGTTGCGTTATTATTCAACATCTGATGTGGTGCAGCGACCGAAGATCAACCTGCCAGGCAGGAGGTTGCGGGTTCTCACCTTGAGATAAATGTTTGTACGATCTGCAAATATTTGTTCCGGGTGTTCTGGGTATTTTCTATGTGTTATGTATATCAGTCATCTAGTACCCATAACACAAGCTCTGCTTAACTTGAAGCTAGATGATGTTGTGTGGATTGTGCAGTATTATTTATTAATTTATTTTTGTATTATACTCTGTTTATTCAGATATTGATTTGTTTGTTAGTGGGTTCGTTAATCTCTTAGGTTCTTACTAAAATAGTAGGTTTTTACTTAATATGACTTACAATTATTTATTTCTTGTTTTTGTTTCAGAAAAAGTAAACTGCAAGAAACATCTTCATCATCTTCATCGTCAACAGATATATTTGGATTGAGTCGTGAATGTAGCAAACCATCAACAACGGTCTCTTCGTTCTTTGTCAACCGTGTCGCTAATGGAAACGAAAGGCGCACTGCAGAGTTGGAAGGTGAGTATCTGATAGACTTGAAGGTCTATCGAACAAACGACATCGCGGGAGTGGACTCTTTAGACGCTTGGAGGAAGGCGCTTCTGCGGATTAAACTCCAGGCAACGGAAGGCAGCAATCCATGGATTTCACTCCAACGCTTCGTTCGTCAAGTAAACGATATTTTTGATGAGGACCCTAAATTCTATAAAGACAGTAAATAGGTAATGCCTAAGATTGTGAGTTATATTTTAGATTTAAGTACTTAATTGAATAAAAAATAAAACACGAACGTATCTTTTCATAGTATGCTTACCTAAATTACATTTCTAGATGCAAGAACACGAAGCTATTTAAATAAGTAGGGAAATTAACCTTATATTTATATATATATATATATAATTTATATAAGTTTCTTCTTCTTCTTCCTTACACTCTTGACTAAGCGGTCGTGGTCGTCACTTCAAGGAGCTGTGGCTCGCTTTACATACGAAAGTTTATATAGGCAGATATATTTTAGATCAATTCAGATAGGTATGAGTTTACACAAAGCATGATCTAGGGGCATGGCAATACCCTCGCCAAGTCGAGCAAAAAGCGAGCACGTCTATACCATCCTTATAATATTTACTAAACTCAACATTCGAATAAACTATAACTATTAGTATTAGAATATTAATTCTTTATAAATTTGAAACGAATACACAAAAGTTGCTTGGATAAGTTTACACAACGCCTGATACTATTGAGTGAGCACAACCTCCCCGTGAACTATAAACAAATTATAAATTATTTTGGTTTTGGGATATTTTACTCCATTTTTTAATTAATGATCAGACCCGTTGAGTCGAGGCCTTAGGGCCGAGACGAAGGTCTGATTATTAATAAAAATGTGGAGTAAAATGCCCAAAACCATACTACTACGGCTGTAACTTTACGAACAATTGATTGATTAAAAAGTCGTTCGTCAACTCACACCATGAATCTTGTCCCAACTGGTGTGAGTTGACGAATCGTAAAAAAATATTATTTTCGTTTTGCAACTCACACCACCCTTTGCTTCCATTGAATTTATGTGTCGAGGACAGTCACCGAAAAAAGCAACCTCTAGGATCAAATAATTATAATTGCTATGGTAAACCAATTTAAAAACAAATTAAATTGTTTTTGACTTGGACCATACACTAGACTTATAAACCGTCCAAGTACTAATCTAATTCAATTTGTAAACATGCCAAGTAGCACCATTTTCGTTTAATTTCGTCACTTGCAAGTTACTACTAGATTTAAAGGGTGCTTATTTTCACCCTCTCTTGACTGAGTAAGACATTGATAAATTGTATATCGTTAAAATGTAAAATGTACCTGCTTGCATAGGTTAGTTCGTATAAATCAGTGGCCACTTCTGCTGACCCCTACCCATGCACTTCGATTGAAATAACTCCTTTGCAATTTTTTTTATCCCGAGTAAATTGACGGTTCCTGTGGGATAACAAAAAACTTCATAACTTCGGATGCAACCACGGGGCGTAGCTGGTATTACATATTTTTCTATAGACTATGAATAAAAAGAGAAACTGGTTTTAATGGAAGCTTTATCGGTAAAGTTAGTAAACAACCATTATTTTTGTAAAACCCGATAAAAAATCTTGTTTGCCACGTAATAAAACAGAGTTTTTTAAATAAAATAATTTTATTTTATGTACTGTTTGTAGTAGCTGCGTAAATAAAACTTATATTTTTAAAGATCTTTTAAAACGTAGAAAGAATACAATATTTTGATTTCAACTCATCTGTTTTTTATTATACCTAACGTACCTAGACTCATCCTATGAACACATTTTGTTTCTAAAAAGCAATGAAACATAAAACATATTATGTTATTACTATCATCATCATCATCATCATGGCCATATCAACTCATAGATGTTCAAACTAGGTTATAGAGTGCCAGAACGACTTATCTTGAGCATTTATTATCCTCCGACTTCATAAGTAAGTTAAGTAAGCTCTGCTGACGGAGTTAATAGGGCCGCCCGAATGTCTCCGTCATAGCTTAATAACTTTGGAAACGCCGGGATCGACTGCTTAACTTGCTTACCGAAGCACGGAAGCGCTCAGTTGAAATTGCTACTGGCGGTCACCCGTCCAAATAGAGACTACGCGGAACAGTGTTTAACTGTTATGAACAACTTGGCCAGCCATTATAAAAATTTTTAGTTTTGTTACTTACTAAAAAAATTCAGCTTAAATTCTTATTTTTTAAAGCATCGCGTAATCAATTCGAATCAGACAGAATACAGTTTTAACAACAAATTAATCTCGCTATCATACATTTTATGGCTGAAACATAATTCCTAGACAGTCACTGACCGGTCTACAGAATAAAAAGGGTTTAAACAAGGTTTAAACACGTTTAAACGAGGACTATTTGTAACGCGTTCGTTGCTCCCAAAGGTTTAGAAAATAAGAATTATTTTTCTCGTAGACGAGCTTTGCGGTGCTGTGGGTGGGTGCCCGTGCAGTGGGTGGGTGAACTGAGTCTTGAGAGGTACAAAATGGTAAGCAAATTAATACCCGCGTGGGTTGGTTTTTTAGTTTTGCTATCTCACCAGAGACAATAACAATACAGTCGTTACGGAAATACGTGGTAGGTAACAGGAGCGCTCGTGACGTAGCTGGCTAAGTTGTTCTTATCAGATCTAGTTGATCTGATAAGAACAAAGTTAAGCACTGTTCCGCGGGGTCATCATTTGGATGTGTGACTGCCAGTGGCAATTTCAACTGAGCGCTCCCGTGCTTCGGAGGGCACGTTAAGCAGTCGGTCCCGACTTTTTCAAAGTTGTTAGGCCATGACAGAGGCCTTCGGGCGGCCTAAAAACTTTGTCACAAGAGTTAGCCACTGACTCATACGAACTTACTTACTTACTGTATTACGAAGTGTAAATATAATGCGCTAGTCTGCTTGTTACAATTTACGGGTAACCTCTACATAGATTTGGATGTACCATGCCAGCAAAAACCGTAAGCTTTTTGCTGGCGGTAGCTGGTACGATACTATATAAACTTAAGTAAAAAATAAAGGTCCTAACATTAGAAATCTATGTAGACATAAGTACAGAGACATCATTATTTGAGTTCTCGAAGCTATACCACTAAAAGGTCACTTTCCTTTGACAAGTCAAACGGCAAGCAAGACAAGCCACAAAGGGTCTAACAGTAACATCTGTCAAAAGTAGCCTAAACAAACCCACCTATATAAATAAAGCTTTGCCGGATTAAATCTAGGTCATACCGATATTGGATATTCACGAACCAAAGCGATCAGGCAGATAGGAACAAATTGATGGCTTTTATAGTTTTCGGGAACGGTGCTTTTTTAAAACCGTGTTTTTTCTAACCAAACCGAGTTTTATGTTGAATTACTTTTAAGTAAAGTTATAAAGCGAGCTCATTGCACAAATAAGCTAAATAAGTTGAAGTGGCAGTGGGCAGGCCATGTAGCTGAAAAACAAAGTATAGGACGGCCCTTCACTCGATGGACCGATGACATCAAAGCGGTCGCAGGAAGTCGGTGGTTGGTGAAGATTCAAAGTCGGTCATTAAGGCGCTCTTTGGGGAGGAGACTGTGTCCTGCAGTAGACGCCCATCAGCTGATATGATAAAAATTAAGTAAGTAGTCAGTGGTCAACTCTGGTGACAGAGTTTTTTGGCCGCCCGAAGGCCTCTCATGGCTTAACAACTTTGAAAATGCCCGTACCGACTGCTTAACGTGCTCCGAAGCACGGGAGCGCTCAGTTAAAATCGCCACTGGGTGACCACCTATCCAAGTGGCGACTACGCGGAACAGTTGATCAGCTTAACTTTGTTGATCTGTGCAGAACAACTGGAGGGCAATTGCTACCAATACATCATTAGCTGGCTGCTAATGATGTATTGGTAGCAATTGCCCTCCAGCTTAGATGTCATCGAGCTAAGGTTCAAAATCAATTTCGTATCGACTGCTTCTGCATATATTGCTTAGAGCTATCATTATTGATACAGGCTGATAACTTGACTAACAATGCGTGCCGAGCAAGATACACAATGTATTGACATGCTGACGGGAGGGTTATTATGTAAGCTTGTTGCTGTTGTCCGTCTGCCGTCGTGTCAGGCCGTCTTAGGGAATTAACCGACCACCAACGATGAGCGAGAAGCGAGCAACGAGAATTGCTCAGAGTATCTTTGAGCGAGTATTATCTTTGACAGCTCTAGCTCTTGTCGCTCAGACAAACTCAAGTTCGTAGCTACAACTCTATAAGTTTGTACTGGCTCAGCTGAGCCGCCGCCGGCAATATGAACAGTTGGCGATCAATATAATTATGCATCTCGTTTGTTTACATGGAATGTATTTATTTTTATTTTTAAGAGCAATGGTATATCATACTTTCTTGTCTGCACATTAATAAAACAACATGCTCTCCTTGAATTGTTAATATAATAAGCCTTAACATAAGCCTAGATCTGTTGTTCTCGCGGAGTGGGGCCTGGTGACCTGTAATACGGGTTCATAACGAACCTAATTCTGGCACCAGTCTTTCACAAAGTAATAATCATCGAACTGGCACTACTGTAAACTGCACTAAGATTACTTTCTGAAAGAGAATAAATAATTTATTTTTTTTATTATTATTTTATTATTGTACATGTCTTGAGCGAAAAATTTGCCGATAGTTAGTCGCTTTCTTGCCAACGGTCGGACATTTGCTGCGTTTCCACCAGAGATGTGCGAGGATGTATAGCGAGTTATATTTTTTAAAGAAACAATAGTCACTTTATTTACCTAGCCTCGCTCTGCAGCTTTAACACGTAGGAACGCACTGTAGGTGTGACGGCAACAGCAACAGCAACAAGCAGACGACAGCGACAGACTTACAAAATAGCCCATCTGCTGTGGCTAGTTGCGGAACCGCAGGCATACATGCACACAGTTGGAGCATGAATTGATACAGTAAATCTGCGTTGCTAACTAATATTGTTTTTATTGATAACGACGACGACCGTGGAGGGTCCGCCTGCGTTGCAGGAGGTCGCGGGTTCGATTTCCACCTTGGAACAAATGTTTGTACAATCTGCAAATATTTGTTCCAAGTGCTCTGGGTATTTTCTGATTGATTGCTTTATAATAAAAAATATATTCTATATATTATAAGGCGTATATCAGTCATCTAGTACCATTACACAAAGCTCCGCTTAGATTGGGGCTAAATGATGCTGTGTAGATTGTCCAGCTTTATTGATTTATAACTAGCTTAAATACCTTTTAAATGTATAATGTGTTTTTAATATTATATTTTTAAGTGTAGTGTGACCTGTGCTGGGTGACATAATCATAAAATAAAAAATAACACTATCACATCAGTTTTAACTTGTATAACTCGGTGTCCCAGTTTCTACTTTGCTCACATTTGTGAAGCTTCCTCGCTTTGCTAAGTTCGGAGATGTATAGTTTCCTAACCTTTAGCATTGCTTCCGCTCATTAACTGTGCATCTATATTTCCATTTACTGTGAATTAACTGTATCTACATTTCACTCATAGGTCTCATAGATCTACATTTCACCATCGACCTATTGGACACCATACACCATCGATCTATGAGCGCTCGTAACGTGGCTGGCTTTGTTGTTCTTAACAGATTAACAGATTAACGCAGTTAAGCACTGTTCGGCGTAGTTACCATTTGGATCGGTGGCCGTCAATGGCAATTTTAACTGAGCACTCCCGTGCTTTGGAGGGCACGTTACGCAGTCTGTCCCGGCTTTTTCAACGTTTTTAACGACGTTTTTTGACGACCGATGTGGCGCAGCGGGCGCAGGTCCGCCTGCGACGCAGAGGTTGCGGGTTCGATTCCCGCCTCGGGACAAATGTTTGTACGACCTACAAATATTTGTTCCGGGTGTTCTGGGTATTTCTATATATAATAAAAAAAAATATCTATCTATGTATTGTAATTGTATTAAATATATATCAGTCATCTAGTTACCCATAACACAGCTCTGTTTAACAGCAGCTTACCTGGGGCTAGATGATGCTGTGTGGATTGTCCAGCATTATTTATTTTTCAACGTTGTTAGGCCATGACAGAGGCTTTCTAGCGGCCTAAAAACTCGGTCACCAGAGTTGGCCACTGACTCATACAAACTTTAACTGTACGGCTGTGAAAAGAAGTGTCGTGTAAACTCACCTTAATTATTTGACTTACGCTCGTGTGAATGCAGCATAACCCATAGATTCTTGATGATTTAGTCTATGGTTTGTCACCGCAAGAAGGCATCCGTCCGTCACTGTCATTGAAGTCTTCACCAGGAAGAACCTCTTTGCGATGCTGTGTTTTCTCTCGGCACATAATAAACGTTTTATTGTTTTGTAAAACGTTGATATTATATGCCTTTGGAAAACACAGCATCGCATTATAAAAACCCTGGTCTGCAGTCTGCACGCCAGAACGCTCTCCCAGAGCTATTAGCAATAATAGTTTGGCAATAAAAATCGATGACGGTCAACTATGCCATTGACAGCAATCGCCATTATTGCGGTGCCTTTGTTTCTCAATTTTATTGTAGTGTGAGGTATTTCGAGCACCATTTTGTTCGTAACACGTCGTCCAACTATAATCACACACGAAAATTTGGATGAATTTACTGTTTGTTACTCATTCACGCCAGAATGGCTGAACAGACCTAGATGAAACTTGGCACAGGGATAGAATATAGTCTGAAATAGTATAAAGGCTTGTTTAATTACTGTGCTCTGCTTTCTGAATCACGAAAGCACAAGTGTGTTGTGCAAATACATTATAATTCCTAGCTAACCAGTGCATTTTTAAATATTGTAAAAATAGCAATCATTGAAAAAAAATTAAATCATTGATACGAAGATGCCTACGACGTAGACATTGGTCTACGCCGTGCTACGGAGTGATACGTAGCGCAGAACTACAATTATTATTGCTTTAATTTGATTACTTTTTAAAAAGTAGTCATGGATTGCGAAGATAATATCCCTAGAAAATTATAGTATCAAAAGACGAATACAATAAGCGTTCGAACTACGGCATACCTACAATGTGGGACGTAAGCAGTTTTTTTTATCTGGGCCGAACTTCCGCGGGACGAATATGACATATATCGAACTAATTCTAGTGTAGGTTGATTCTTGATTAGTGAGCCTTAGTGGCGCGGTGGGCGAGTGCCCGGAAGTTGCGGGTTCGATCCCTGCTGCGAGACAAATGTTTGATATCAAATATTTATTCCGGTTGTTTTATTGTTGTTGTTGGCTGTTTCTATGTATTATGAGTATTTAAAATGTAAGTATACTACCATATACCTAGCTCCCATAATACAAGCTTTGCTTAGCTTAGGGCTAGATGGCGCGGTGTGAAATGCCAATATTTAAAACTAGTGACCTTTTTTTTTTTTTTTTTTACGTGGGCAAAAATGCATTTACGCATACCCGCCTGCGGGGGATGCAGTCGGGCTATGTCGGACTCCCCGTCGCAGAAAAACTGCGACGTCCTACCGACTAAAAAAGCCCACGATGTTCCATCGTCCTCGGTTTCTGGACAGAGCTGCGGGACCGTTCGCAAACTCTCCGTGGCTCGTGACCTGCATCAGCTTCGCAGGGGTGCAATGACAACTTAAGCACCGTGCAAAGGCAGGGTGGGTCGCCAGTAAAAATTATAGTCTATTTTATTTAAGGATAACGCAGCCTTCTAATGGTGAAAAAAATTTTAAAATCGGACCAGTAGTTTTTGAGATTGTTTGTAACAAACAAAAATACAAAAAAAAATCTTTCATCTTTATAAAAGATTTATTCAAAAAGGCTAATTCATGTATACACCATTTCTTCCGCATTCATCTGTATTCCCAGTCTTTTAGGTGCATTTGCGAGTGGGCGTGAAGCTCGCACTCACCCGGATATCCAGATAGTCCGGAAACTGGGTCGAGTCAGTACTCATGACTGTTTCAAAAGTTACACGATTGCACAGTTGCAAGTCTATTCATTTTGCATAAGTTTCAGTCTTTCAGTGGCTATTCGTGTAAAAAGTTTGTCGCACAATCTTTTTCTGCAAACTAAGAGCTCATTCACACGAGCGTAAAATATTCGTCGCGGTAAAACGACGTTCGTGGATTTTTAACGCTCTCGATGTGAGTGTTCATACGAGCGCGAAGACTAAACGATTTGAGACTAGTAATTGAACACTGACGCCAATTTTGACGCTTGACGCTAAAAGATCGTTCAAACCAACGCGTTGACGCAAAAGCGGAGCGAAAGCGGACTTGGCGAACGCTGTGTTGCCGCGTCACGGTCGCGTTTGGTGTGCAAGGCCACTGCTAAGACATTCCAGCGTTCGCCGCGCGGCTGACGCTTCCGCTCCGCTTTCGCGTCGCCGTGTTGGTTTGGACGATCTTTACGAATTATGCTGACACTGATGCTGATGCCGTACATCAAAATGGCTTGACCAGCCAGTTTGATCTAGTCCAGTGACCAAACATTCAACAGCTTTTGAAAGACTGAAATAATCTATGTTAGTATAATCCAGTTCTTAGTGGACTGGATTGATTCACTTTACTGAACAGAAAAAATGTGTATTGGGCATTATGACAGCTTTCTTATGTTCCCACTGCTCGGACACTGGTCTACTCTCAAGCGAGAGTGATAGATATGTAGATAGAAAGATTAAAAAAACACTTGGTAAACTAACTATTGGTAACTTAACTATTGGAACGCCACACAGAAAACAAGGAAATAAAAGTTTAAAATAAAATATTGCGGAAGTACAATGGGTGAAAGCGATCACTTCCAGGTAACTTAAGAGTGATTTAGTCTCAATCTACCACGCAAACCCACTGTGGAAAACTGAGCATTAGAGAAGTATGTCAAGTTCCCCATACCTACTTGATTATTAGTCCTAAGCATATTATTTAAATTTCTAAATACAAAGACATTCTAAAAGGTACCTTATCAATATTGTTGTTTGTAAAAGAAAAAGGGCACTCGAACTCGTAATTTCGACTTAATGAAGGCATCCCTTATACACTTCAGTAAATTCTTTCTTTGTTTTTTCTTAAAGTTTCTTCAAAGACAAGAATATTTATTATTTCCATCAGTCATTTTGTTTTTTCTTAAGCAAGATATTAAAGGTGTTTGCAGATTAAATTTTTTAGCTTATTTGCCGCGATAGGATTATTGATTAGTGTTTCAAACGAGTCACTCTTACACTAGGACTGTAAATGAGACGTGTTTAGGTGTGGTGATTCTTTAGGAAACCACCAATTTATCTACTAAAAGTAAGTTAGTAAGATATAAGTATAAGTCAGTGACCTCTCATCAGGTGACGGAGTTAATAGAAATATTAGGCATTCGCTGATCTATTATGAACAAATTAGCCAGCTACGTCACAAGCGCTTCTAACTATTAATTGATTACTAATGACATAATAAGGAATGAGATGGTTTTATTCGTCGTATGTACAGAAACAATCTATTCATCCAAAGTGTTTTTGCCGCAAAGATCGATTTGAATTGCCTAAAGGTTTGACTAGGCATTTATCTTGAAGCTACATCTGTCAATGTCAACTTGACGTTTGATTTGTGGAACTATAAATTGTTCGAAAGTTGCTACGGGTTGAGTTGGAGTTTGTATTTATTCTTAGAGTTGGTTCCATTTGTTTTCTAGATCATATTAAATAAAAACTAAAATTGTTGATTTTTGAATGTTTGCTTAACATGATGTACTGGGTGCCATTCTATTGTTACAATGATAACAATTATAGTTAGATTGTAAGTTTTTTAAGCTTTTGCCATACATGCTGTCGTTGTTTTAATAGATTTGATTCTCTTATCTGACCTGGGTGTCTTCAAGTCACGAGTGAATAAGTTGCTCTTAGGCAAGCGTGCTCCACCGTAGACCATATCATCGCTTAACATCAGGCGAGATAGTGGTCAAGCGCAAGCCTATTGTGAATAAAAAAAAAAAAAGACAGTGCCATGGTGATTACTTTATAATAATTATTTGTATAAATAAAACTATAAGTAAATTTTGTTTTATGTACATACCTAACAGAATTGAAATTTTGTTTTATGTACCTTACAGAATTTCAGAGTGAATAAATAAAATGTTAGAGTAAGAAATGAATTTTTAGTGCCTAGTTAAAACTCCAATATATTTATTCATAATAATATTGTTACAAACATTTAAGAATAACTATTTAGGTTCTTGTTGTTAACTGCGAAATATTAGTTAACTCCTAAAACACACAAGTGCAGCCCACAGCTAAAGTTTAAGTTTCGTTAACTTTCTTTGTTAGTTAGGTATTGGTCAAATACCTCATTGTAACTTGCGCCTTTGTGAAACTTTGTTGTTAGTAAACCTTATGCAATATAATTTAGCTAGAATGTTTTATAGAAATATAGTTTCGCCATAACATTTGCTAGGTAAACCTCTTTACTATAAATATGTCACTTTTGACATGTTTGTACTATGAAAATAATTATATTATAGGAAATAAGTCTGCTGAGTGCTGTCGAGAAGTATAAAAGGCGGCACTCGCAAGCAACCGGAGCCATTCGATCGCGAGACATCGTTGAGGAAACATCGTTTATTTTTCTTACGTAACTTGTCTACCTACCCACATTTTGTATTTACCCACTCAAAGTTATTCATTTTTGGTGATTGATTGTTTTTTTGGAAGTAAACTTATTTAGCTTCAGTTCATTTGTTTTTTTTAAGTGATTTTGGGTTAAATACACAAGAATATACTAATTTAACTTTATGTGAGATTGTCTTTGGCTATCTTGTCAAAACGACATGGGTCTTCCCATTTTAATTATTTTTCTCGTGTTATTTTAAGTTTTATTGCGTAAATTTGGTGGCAGTTTATTCAATTTAACTTGTTTACTTAGCACAAGTGTAAGTAATTGAAATGGAGGGGTAATGTTGGTTGGTAATTTAGTCAAAGACTTTTCAGGAGAATTTTGAAAGAAAAGTCATCGTTTCTTTCCAAATTTTGTTTGTTTACGTTGCTAAGCGACAATCAAACTAATACACTTGACACTGGCAAAATTGTGGCAAACTAGCCACAGAGGCCATTAAACAAAAGAAGAAGAATAACTTTATGTGAATTTAGTTGTGATTGAAATTAGATAAGAAGTTGTCGTAATATACGAACATTGAAAAACAAATATATTGCCGCGTTTTGCGTAAATCTAAAAGCTGAATGACAGCGAGAAACACACAAGTTGAAGTAGCTAAAAGTAGTAGAGTTCTCTGTGATAGAGCTCGTCTGGGGAAGGACTACCACCATACCTATTTCTGCCGCCAAGCAGTAATGCGAGCATTGCTGTGTTCCGGTGTAAAGGGTATGGTTTCCGGTGAAATTACTGGCACATGAGGCTTTCGATCTTAGCCTCAAGGTGGCAACCTCTGGTATTGCAAGCGTCCATAGGCTGCGGTAACCGCTTACCATATTGTAGGCCGTACACTTGGTTGCCACTTCAGTTGTATAAAAAAAAAAGCTAGAATCATATAAGGAAATAGCTATTAACTATAGATTGATTTTAGATAAAATATGGACTTGTAAATGTATAAACTTTCGCATCTTTATTTCTAATAACAAAGTTTGTAATATTTCTAGAGTGAAGAGTAATAAAATAAAACTCAGTCAGACATAAAGACAGGCTCTAGAATGATTTATTCTTACTGGGTAAGACAAATCACTTAATACATTGTCAACAGCGAGACAAACAGCACGTGTTGAGGAAAAACACTGTCTATTCTCACGTATAACATCAAAACAAACAATTGGTTATCTCTTGTGGGTTAAACAAATACAAATAATGTTTATGCGACTTTTTTCACGCAACGTTCCTCTTAAATTACATTATGATGAAAACCGCATTATATAAGGTCATTCATTATCAACCTGACAAACTTAAGGGGTAGGTTCCACACATAAAAAAAAAATACTTGTACTTTTTTTTTTTTTTTTCTAAGCGTTTTTTTTTATAAAATTTAAAAAAAAAATACTTAATTCTGCTTCATAATTAGTTATCCTTGTTAGAAATCGAAAAGGCAGCGCTCGGCACGTGTTAGTGACCCGCGCGTCAATGAACTGCGGGTCACTAACCCGCGCGTCCTTGACCTGCGCGTGTCCTTGACCCGCTACGGGGCGCGCACACTCGAATATTTGATTATTACGTCGCTTAACTCGATTCCCAACAATGATAAATAATAATTGAGCGGAAAAACGTAATCGATTTTTTTTTGTTTACTTGTGATTTCTAAGACAAAACATACATAAAAAAATAAAAAATTATAGGTACATATATTTTTTTTTTTAGGTGTGGAACCTATCCCTTAAGTTTGTCAGGTTGATAATGAATGACCCTGTATATACATATACATAATCCGTTACGTAGCTTATAGAATTTAAGCGTACATATTGTATGTATACAGAGAGACAGACGGCTGAAGGGACTCTGTTTCTTAATATGCAAAGGTACAATAAAGGTTTTTAATACAAAGTAAAAAGTACAAAATATAGATAGAGCTCCCTGTTGTAACTAAAGGCTGTGTTACAGAAGACAGTTTCTTTCCAACATGGGTAACGACTTCGAAGAATTTCTTATTCATGTAGAGAACGCTAGTTAGCCATACATGTTTTTGTTGTAGGTACCTATCTATAGCTATTAATCAAAACATACGCAATTTCTATCTTTTATTCAACTACCCTGAAACCTTTAGGTCTTCAGGACTTACTGTTGGCATAACGTAATTTATTAATGATCAAACGAACTTACCCTTACGTGAAGTTCGATCATAATTATGTTTCACAGCTTAATTCTTAGCGATTTAATGTTTTACTTATTGTAGGAGCGCTTCCGCGCTTCCGCCTCAACACAAAGTTTAGTATTTTTTTTTAAATTCATTTAAATAATTTATATATTATTATTATTATTTTATCCTATTTATTATTATTTATTTCGTATATTTTATATCCGTTTGCAGTTTCACTATTTGACTAACTTCCGGGCGATCGCCCGCCTTTACCGCTGCGCTTACGATTGTCGTCATTATTTATTTTGAAGCAGTGAGAGTTTGCTGCGAGGTTTTAGTGTCATTAGCAGAGATTAAGTTGCCACAGAGAGCTTTTTAACCAGCTCTTTAAGAGTACACTCTTTAGCAGCACGTACCTCTTAAAAGCTACGTGTGACCGAAACATTGTACATTAGGTTACAGTTCAAAAATTGTATTTGCCAAAGTCGTGTTATTATACCGTACATTGTACACTTTGCTAGCTTAAGATCGAGTGAATGACTACTTTGGCTACTAGTAGTCACCTAGTGGTTTGTCTATGAACAGAATTTAATTCTCATTTGTATCCAGGTGTCATTGTTTCGTGTCCAAACTATGATGATGACCATCATAGTCAGCTTTCAATGTTCCCGCTATTGAGACACTGAACTCATCGAGAGAGAGTAATTGGATAATCCAGCATGCGGACCTACGCATGCTTTCTTATAGGTTTAGGATATGCTGGCTTTCTCACTCACGATGTTTTCAATCACCATTTGAGAGCATTATTTAATTTTATTCTATAAAACTAGTTCAACTTTAAATTGGTTATTTAGTTACTTGAAAATGTATAAAAATTATCATAATATTAGAGCACAGGTATTGCGTACATAATATTATCTTGTCGACTAGTGCTTTCTCCAAGGTACCTAATTTAATAACCTTTGAACTTCTTTGTCAAAGACTCGTTCAAAGAACAATTATGAAATATTCTATCTATATTCCTGGCGTTTTAGGGGTTCAATAATGCTTTTGTCGACTATTCTAACCAAATTAAACGACTTTGGAGTAAAATATTCATTAAACGTTTGAGAACACATCAAGAGTTACTCATCCCTCCTTCCTTTTTATCGGCAACAATACTTCAAATTACATCTGACTTCTGACATTAATGGACTATGAAATTTTACGGACGTAAAGTTATATTGCTGAAAAATACTTTAATATTTGTATTGATACACATAATGAATATTAATAAGTATAATATAAAATATAGCGAATTTTTCAAAAAAGCTTTTCCTGTAATTTATTTTACTTACATTACATGCTAATAACATTCTGCAAATAAGTGAATTTCCAACATTTATAAACATTATTCTGTAACGTTGGCTTTTTTATGCAGTTTGTTAACAGTTTTTGATTTTACACAATGTACAAAACTATAATAAAACTCTTTATTCCTTGCAGGAAACGTTTTAATTTTATTACGCTTAAACTATTGTTGTGGAAAGTCAAAGTCAAATAAGTTATTCGATAAAACTAAATATAAGGATCACTTTAAATTGTCTTAAAACCCATGTGAGTTACAGTAAGTACATCTGTGCTCACGCCAATTAAAAGCCATATTCATAAAAAACTGTTATATTAGCGGTTCACTAAGTATTGTTTTTTCATCAAGGCTTATACAATGACAGATGTACGATAACAGATTTGAATAACTTATTGGCTAACAGATGTTTATAGTACGATTCAGTAAGACCCAATCTTGCAACAAAAATGTTTCTATTATTTTATGATCTTTAAATGTGGTGCTTATTGAACTAGATAGCAAAGACAACTAATAAAAAGCTTATAACATACAAAACTATATCTTTCCATGGTCAATCTCCGTTCTAATTCTACAAGCGATCGCTCACGTAGCCAGCGCCAGTGGGGTGGCCGTCGACCCGGAAGTTATGACGTCATTAATTTCACAGCCTCCTAGGTTTGCTCAGGAAAAAACAATGCGAATGTAGGTTAATATCCCTGTGACATGTCAGGCGAGATTTAAAAGGGTGGGGAGAAAACAATTGCGTTTTACTACATATTTATCTAAAAAATGAAAAATTAAAAGTAAACAGTCAAATCCTTAGAACCAAAACTAAACTTATTTTTTCACAAAATAAAACAAAGTAACCGCTTTGGACGTTTTCGAAGTGGTTGTTCCTCAGTGAACTACTAAATTAGAAATAGTATTTTAAATTTATTTCTTTAACTAAACAATATTTTCATAGAAAATTGTATGCATTGAAAGCTCTGGCTAGAGTTTTAAATATTTTGTTCAGAAATGAAATCATAAATATTAGGTATATTTTTAAATCCCTCTTCTTCAAATCTTCGTGTTTTCTCAGAGGGCACCGGGTACAAAAAACAACGAATTAAATTACCTCGTTATGCGTCGTAGGTACAAAATGTATATTTCTTCCCTTATTTCTGTTCCGCTGGGCTAAGGCTTTGCCTTTATTTTTTAATGTAAAACTAGTAGAACGCCCAGCAACTTTGTTCATGTTGTGTTTTTTATATAAACATTATCTTCCCGCTACGTTTTCTTGGAGTTAAACAGCTGAAAATTCCTTCACAGGGCACCACACCTTTACACCATAAAAGCAATGTTCCATCCTTTAATGTTTCTAGGGCTTATGGTTTAGGCTGTGCGTTCATCTGTCCAACAAAATGTGACGTACGGGCTGAACCCCGTCACACTGAGTCAATTACCATTTTTCACCGATTACCTAGATGATAAAAAAGCTTGGGACGAATGTGCTCCAACTCTACTCGGCATCCATAACAATAGCAAGGGTCATGCCAAAAAAGCGATAGGAACCCAGCCGGTGTCGTGCCAGTTCTTTTACGGCATGGGCGCGCATTGGAACTGGTGGAAATTTTCCTAGCTTGTAAGACGTTTCAAAGTGACCCTTGTGATTCTATTGAAATAAATAATTTTTGATTTTGATTTTGATTTCAAAATTTTGGGAAGTTATCACTGTGTAATTTTTTGTATGACACAAAGTATCTTCCAAGCAACAGTATAATGCGCACGTACCTGGAAGACCAGCTGATGATCACCTTCACAATTTGTGCGCCTGCTGTTCGACGATGGACGACGTTGGTCACTCGTATTATACACTCACCGGCCGGTGGAAAACTAGGACTATTATTTAAAATTTGCCCAGGAAAACAACAGCACAAGACGGGTTGCATGTGATTTCGATTAGTTCAGTTTGATTTGAAAATAATTGAGGACAACTTGGCGTGGTAGCACGCTTCGCACACATCACGGAAGCCTTTTATATTTTTATATGTAAAATAATACCATGATAAAATATTAAAGCTTAATTTTTTAAATAAAATCTTCCGTATCTGCGAGGCAAAGTTTTGATACCACGAAAGATATGATTCCATTGA
This sequence comes from Colostygia pectinataria, assembly GCA_951394395.1. Lineage (NCBI taxonomy): Eukaryota > Metazoa > Arthropoda > Insecta > Lepidoptera > Geometridae > Colostygia > Colostygia pectinataria. The sequence continues at coordinate 7,918,887 of OX596363.1, forward strand.
TGGATCGCCAACGAAATATTTTCGACCGGAACTAGCTCGAAGCGATCGCTGGCCTTCTAATATTTTGCAACAGCTTTAACGAGCTGTCAGTTCACCCTTGTAGCCATGACGACGACTAATTGCCTATCGACCTGCGGTAATGCAAGCTTGAACGACAAACCACCGGCCATCTACAGTTAAGCATCAAGTGACTAACATGACAACCGACAAAGAAACCAGCTTTCTATGTTAAAAAATCTGTAATCATTTTACTATAATGCAAAAATTTGAATACATGGATAATTAAATGGATAAAAAAAAAAAATGCTGGACAATCCACACAGCAGCATCTAGCCCCAAGGTAAGATGCTGTTAAACAGAGCTGTGTTATGGGTACTAGATGACTGATATATACTTAATACAATACAATACATAGATAGATATTTTTTATTGTATATAGAAAATATCCAGAACACCCGGAACAAATATTTGTAGATCGAACAAACATTTGATCCGAGGCGGGAATCGAACCCGCAACCTCCGCGTCGCAGGCGGATCTGCGCCCGCTGCGCCACATCGGTCGTCGATGGATTGATAAAGGGGTAGATGTTTGTTTATTCAATCACATCACACGGCTGAGAGAAACTGGATGAAATTTGGTGCAGAGATAAATTATTAAGTCTGAAATATACCCAAAACCGTGAAGCTCAGCTGGTTTGAACTATAACTTACAAAGCAGTTTTGTAAGATAATTCCTATTTTACAAAGCTACTTTGTAAGTTAAAATTGGAAAAGAAAACATTGTTGTGAGAGATGTTTGAAATACATTATTAAAATGAAACGTTTCCTTACTAAGTATAATATTATGATTGCTAGGTACATCTGAACGTTTCAGCGCTTCGAATGAAAAGTTATTTGCGAAGTCAGTCTATTTTGAATTTCAACTTTGTAGCCACAAATCCGTCTTCTGCTTCTGTTGTAAATGCGAATGTTTGTTTGAATGTTTGTTCCTCTATAACTCGATAACCACAAAACCAATTTGGCTAAAATTTCAAAATTAGATGGATAACGACCAGAAATATGACATGAAAAATTTATATTCTGGAAAAAAGTACCGTTCCCGAATTCCACGCGAGCTAGTATTAAATAGCCAACGTCCTGGCTAAGATTAAAACAAATTTATAGCACAGCCATGAACTCTTAGAGCGATTCAAATTAGGACCTAAACTGAATTATCAAAAAAAATATTATTAATTCATGATTTCATAATACAAATTTTTTTGACAATTCAGTTTAGGGCCTAATTTGAATCGCTCTAAGAGTTCATGGTATGGGGGCAAACCACACTACCAGCTAGGGAGCGAGCGATACGGACAACACGCACCATTATTTTGTAAGTCTATCGCTATCGAATCGCTCTCGATCGCTTGGCCGTCTCTTTAACACATACATTGCGAACCACAAGTAAGTACGTTCGTATGAGTCTGTGGCTAACTCTGGTGACATAGTTTTTAGGCCGCCTAAAGGCCTCTGGCATGGCCTAACAACTTTAAAAAAGCCGGGACCGACTGCTCAACGTGCCCTCCGAAGCACGGAAGCGCTCAGTTGAATTTGCCACTGGCGGTCACCCATCCAAATGATGACTACGCGGAACTGTGTTTAACTTCGTTGATATGCTAGGAACAACTTAGCCAGCTACGTTACAAGCGCTCCATAAGCATAAAAGCGATCGCCTAGTAACAGCGATGCGACAGAGACAAGCTACGTCATAAGCAGTCTAGCTGGCGGTGTAACCTGCACTTATAACATTAACGACAATGAACCAAGAGGCCACTCTTAAAACTGGTAAATCTACCTGGTTCGATCCCACTTATTATATAGAAAACACTTATTGCGTAACCGTGTAACAGATTACTCGAATAACTCTAGTTTTGAAGCTATTAGAAGATTTCTTTGCTAGAGCTCTAGCAATCGTCGAACACGGTCGCGGGCGGTGCTCATGAAGAAGAACTTCTATGTATAAGTAAGTATTCTATATTCTATAATTATAGCTTCGAAACGTCAGCATAAATCACGTAAACATGACATGTGTTAAATATTATATATTATAGCCAGCCATAATATGTAATAAAAAAAACTTCTTATCACAATTGGATTAAGTAAGCATGTTTAGAAAGTAAATACAAACATTTACTCACAGTCAGACTTCAGAGACATATTTATTTACGCTATAACTCACCGCTATAAGGAAAAGTAGGACGGTATAATAAACGCGCAAAAATTAATTCTCTTAATATTGTGCCTCGAAATATGACGGTAAAGAGCTGGGTACTGAATTGGCGGAAATTTCCTAACCTTAACGAAATGAAACACGCCCTAATCACACAAAACATTCGTAACCAATCACGCATATAATTCCTAACGGATCACCTAATCAATCATAGGTTTATTGCACTTCACTCGTTACGTGTAAGCAACGTAACTTTTGCGCTATATTCATATTTTACTTGTACTACTAGCATTTAGTAGACACATTCCGAGTGGCGCCCTGAACCAGCGAAAGGCAACGCGGCAGACCAAAACGGAGATGGTTCCCACCATCTCCGTTTTGGTCTGCCGCGTTCGAACTAGACAAATTTCTGGTAGACTGGAGGTGTTTGGCTCAAGATCGAGACGTCGGGAAGGAATAGGGGGAGGCTTTTGCCCAGCAGTGGGACGCTTACGGCTAATATAATAATAATAATAACTAAATTGTTCATACACATAAATAAAACCTACTGCTAAACAAAACAAAAATAGACGTGATCAGAAAGGAAATAAAACCTTTTTTTTACGTTGATGTGAACAGTTAGCGCAAAGAAAAAAAAAGGTTGAGACGTGATCCGTTGCGCTTGATTAGTTAGGAATTATCTAGATTACAGAATTCCCCAATCTCCCTTTCTCAGGGGCCTTGTTGTGGTAGTACCTGAAAGCTTCGGAGAATAATGAGGATTAAAAGTAATTTGAACATAAACTTACCCTTGTTGCTCAGAAGGGTAGACAGACATACCACGGACTTCTTATTTCATCACGGTGCGGTGGTTTACATTTATAATGGAACCGTAGCATAACTAAACCTAAACTTAAACAAAGCATAGGTACTCACTTAGTTTTATTTTTTTACTCATAGTTGAAAACTGAGACTCTAATGAACGGAAGTATTTAGTAAATTTAAATAATCTAGTAATCAGTTCTTTTTATTATTATTTCATGTCAATTGAACGAAGATAAAAGTGCAGGTTCTGTTTACGCCATGTAAGCAAGCAGAGGTTAATAAATAACGTCCTTTTATGTGTAACATGATTCTTTATTTTGTTTTTCTATAGCAGTAATTTTGAGGCGTAAAAACTCTACGCGATCAACCCCTATTTTCCAATTTATTTGCTAGTTACTGCATTTTATTTGCCCAGTGGTATTGGTCAGCGGTTCACGTTCAAACAGGAAATCTATCTCTGTCGGCAACAGGAATCCATCTTGTATTGAATTGGGTTTTTACAACGAAACCTATCTGTTAGCACAGAATATTGTTATTTTTTGGTACCTTTATAATAGACTCACTAATACTATTTTAGTATACATTTTATCATCATCATCATTATATCAGCCGATATACGTCCACTGCTGGACATAGGCCTCCCCTAAAGCACACCCCAGACACTCAATAAAATGTATGAAGCAAACACGTCGCAATCACCACACGCATAGTTTGTGTACGTAAACGGTGATGTTGTATGTGTGAGTGTCATGGTTGTCTCCGCCCAATTATACGTAACTAATCTGTTCTGTGCCTAAAAAGCACCATGACGACTGACCGCTTCCTGCGAGCGCTTTAATGTCATCGGTCCATCGAATATAAGCTTAAATTTAATAATATATTTTAGATATAAATTTATGAAAGTATAAAAATACTCTCAAACATCGTGAGAAAACCTAAATTACATATCCAATTATCAATAATAATAAAATTACTCAGATATCATCATCATGCACGCCTTCATAAATATAATATGATATTGAATATTAAAATGGCGTTTCAGTTTCGTTTGATCAGCAAACAATACAATAACACAACACTATCTCCTTGACAATGTATGAATTAACTAAACCAGCCTATCATGCAGACCGTACGGAAGCTTTGTTTCCTCCCACCCTCCCCCCTTTTATCATGGGAGCTAAACTAACAAGCGATAAGTGGAAACTCGATTCTTGATCCTTCTGTATCTCCTGACGAGATATCCTATCCCGGTATCCGCTCGTTTTATATTTCGCTAGAGACCCGCCCGGCTTCGAACCGTATAAATCGTCTTGAATCACACTATCTGTTGTTGAAACTGCATTAAAATCCGTTGCGTATTTTAATAGATCTACGAACATTCATACAGACGGACAGGCAGTGCGGCGGGACGCGACTTTGTACGTAATATAGTGATTAAGATTTCAAATGTTACTAATCTAGTCGCATCGACATGTATAGGCTGACATGATAATTCATGACGGAAAGAGAGATAATGTTGTTTTACCGACCGTTGTGGCGCGGCGGGCGAAGGACCGCCTGGTCTTGGTCGCAACCTCTTGGTTCAACTAACTCAACCAGGCGCTCTCCCACCGCGCCACTTAGGTCGTCAAATGATCATAATAACAATAATAATAATGCTGGACAATCGACACAGCATCATCTAGCTCCAAGCTAAGCAGAGCTTGTGTTATGGGTAATAGATGACTGATCTACTCAATACAATACATTAGATAGATGAATGGATGAATGAATGAATGAAAAATCTTTATTGTACAGTGTACACCTTACAAACTATAAACAATTAAAATAAAATAAAAGACTTCATATAGATATTTTTTTATTATACATAGAAAAACATAAAACACCCGGAACAAATATTTGCAGATCGTACAAACATTTGTTCCAAGGCGGAAATTCAACCCGCAACCTCCTGTGTCTCCACTGCGTCTAGGTCGCATCGACATGTTTTGTATAGCTCGTATAATAATGTGTGAAGGCTGACATTTACAAGGGGTCCGATGCTAATGTTCTGCTCCGAACGTCGTCAGTCGTAAAAGCCACTGTCACAGTATAAATGTTACTACAAAAAAATACTGACAAGTTATTTTGATACTAGGGTTCAGTGAACTTTGATATTGTCAACATAGTACCATAAACTCGACCTCGACAACCGATGTGGCGCAGCGGGCGCAGGTCCGCCTGCAACGCAGAGGTTGCGGGTTCGATTCCCGCCTCGGGACAAATGTTTGTACGATCTACAAATATTTGTTCTGGATGTTCTGGGTATTTTCTATATATAATTAAAAAAATATCTATCTATGAATTGTATTGTATTAAATATATAGATCAGTCATCTAGTACCCATAATACAGCTCTGTTTAACAGCAGCTTAACTTGGGGCTAGATGATGATGCTGTGTGGATTGTCCATTATTATATATATTATATAGCATTATTATATTATTATTATTATTATAAACTATCACCAACTCATTAGCGGTTTAGGTTCATTTGCATTTTTTTGAAAACAAAAAGTAACAATTTATTTAAAAAAAAATGTAATTCATGACAACACTTTTTAAACTTACAGAAAAATCCATAAGTATGCATCGGTTTGTACGAATATATTATATTATTATGTACTACCAAATTTTGCCGTCCCGAAAAAAATCAAGTTCTTAGACGGGAAAAACGATTATTTTATATTGTACTAGTGATCGCCCGTGGCTTCGCTCGCGTGTTACATATTAAAAAAAATAACCATTGTAATTTACAAAATTACTTTCACATATTGAAAAAAAAAAAAAATGTATAATGGTAACATGGGTGTATTTGTTACCCTGATACGACTTACAGTAATATACGACTTTTTTACAAACTACGTAAACATAAACCATTCTATAAAACTTGCTTCAATAAAAGTTAACGGTCGGAAATAGAGTTATTCATCCGGCGTTATGGGAAGAATGTAATAAAACTGGGTGCTATCAAACTGTCAAATATGGAGTCCAGTTTCTATATAAGCACAAGCCTTACCGCGTTTTAGTATAGCTTAGCTCACGTAGCTGCGCTTGTGACGTAGAAGGCTAAGTTGTCCGCAGATTAACGAAGACCATGTCTTAGTACTAGATTTGAACAATAGCTATTTTTTAGAAAGATAAAACTAAACCTTACTCCAAACTTTACTAAAAGTAATGTTTCAAGGGACTGTAAACGAGAGGTTGTAGTTAAATACCACTGAACCTATTTAGAAAAAAAAAATGGGACCACTCATCGAAAAATGTATGTCAAATTCGATAATATCAACATTTTGAAGTTGCATGGTTAAAAACGTTCCGTTGCGTTGAAGTTGACTGTCAGCAGACAGCAGTAGCACCTATTTTATGCTTTTTTCTATTATGGACAAATATCTTCATTAAACAAAATAAAATATTACATAATTACATTACATTACAAAATATACAAAATACATATGAAACAGTTGAGCCATCTAAAAACCGTTACAAACGACCTATAGAAAGCTATATATTATGGACTAAATATTATTCAGTTTGCATTGCATAGCTTAGCTTAGCCTAACTTAGCTTGTTATGTGGCCAGTGTTTAAGAGTTTCACACTTCACAGCCTGACAAGGAATCTATAATAAGATGTCTGATCTCGTCAACTTATGCAGTTGTGAACCAAACTGAAAAAATTTGGTTTATGAAAGAAACTTTGTGGTTCCAGTCAGAGCGGTGCGAATCGAATTCATCTATTTTGTAATAGGTACCTACCTACTTCTATTACTTATGTTTTTTTACTACTGTCTACCTGTTCTAAGGTAGGTAATAGCTGCTGTAGTACATAATAATGTTTTTTCAATAATTTTATTATACAGGGTCATTCAATATCAACCTGACAAACTTAAGGGATAGGTTCCACACATAAAAAAAAAAAATATGTACCTATAAAAATCTAAAGTAAACAAAAAAAATCGATAACGTTTTTCTGCTCAATTATTATTTATCACTGTCGGGAATCGAGTTAAGCGGCGTAATGAAATATTCGAGTGTGCGCGCCCAGTAGCGGGTCATTAACATGCGCAGGTCAAGGACGCGCGGGTTATTGACCTGTGGTTCATTGACGCGCGGGTCACTGACACGTGCCGAGCGCTGCCTTTTCGATTTCTAAGAAGGATAACTAATTATTAATCAGAATTACGAAAAAAAAAAATTTTAATATAAAAAATAAGTTTAGAAAAAAACGTACAAGTATTTTTTAAGTTTGTCAGGTTGATAATGAATGACCTTATATATTTATGTTTCTATCTTAAACTTCGCATTACTATTTTGGTGGAATTGATAATTTGCATAATAAAAGTCACGATTCACAAAACAAATGTAATGAATTCGAAACGTGATCGTTTTCCCCAATCATTATTGTAGGCGAAAGCAATTCACAAAATCCGGAAAAAATAAATAAAAATGGTGTGTTTTTATCTTCTAAACCTATATTAATCAAACACTTAAAGGCCCTCAATCAAAATCACTGAAAAGCACAATCGAACATGGTTGGCAATCAAGCGGACCGGATTACCCTAACCTACCCTACCCGTACGAACCCACCCAAGTCATTGTTTATCGACTGCCAAAGTGAAATCAGCCTTACGTCTATGAATTTACGTATAATCAATTATATTTTAATCTAGGTTTGTTACTTCTTACGCTAGTGGCGTTAATTGCGTTTATAGTTCTTGAAGGAATTATCAACTAATGTGGTAGTAATTATGTACCTACATATTATACATTCTGAATCAAGTTATTAATAGGTAAATAAATAAATTAAAATAAAATATATACATAGTCAACATCAACTGTGTACAGTCGGGGTAAGAAAAGGTTCGTCACCTTAAGATCTATTTTCGTTTGCTCGGAATGAGCGATACTCTGCTTTACCGATTGAGTATGACATATTGCAGTCGGAAGTCGACTGTCACTCGCCGCCAGTCGGGATGACAGTTACAATTAAATAAATTTACCATAGTTGCAAATTATGTTTACTATTTTATTTACTTTTACTAACTATACATGGACGACCGATGTGGCGCAGCGGGCGCAGGTCTGCCTGCGACGCAGAGGTTGCGGGTTCGATTCCCGCTTCGGGGCAAATGTTTGTACGATCTACACTCAGGTGTTCTGGGTATTTTCTATATATAATAAAAAAATATCTATCTATGTATTGTATTGTATTAAATATATATCAGTCATCTAGTACCCATAATACAGCTCTGTTTAACAGCAGCTTACTTTGGGGCTAGATGATGCTGTGTGGATTGTCCAGCATTATTTATATTTATATTTATATTTATACATCCACGAGACGGCACTATTGAACACGAACTTAAGCCGCATACTCGTAAACAAGATGACACAGCTGTTATCGTTATCTCTTTCATAAGATACAAAGCAACCTAATCGCCGATATTACACGAGCATTCACGAAGCATAGTCCTTCGTGAATGCTTTGTAGTCTAAAAAGTTGGTAACCTTTAAATAAACAAAACATAACTAAAACCGAGTATATCCGCCATTCGCATCAATCACAGCTTGTAGACACCAATCGAAATTTAAATATGATCGGGCAAAACTTAAACGTCGAGCTTTATGAGCACAAGTTAACGCCACTTTTTTGGCAGGACGGCGGTGATGTAATCCCATTGAGTGCAATGCATTTCTTATTATTCTTGGAGACACGTCAAACATTTCAGCAAAAAAACTAGTTTTCTCAAAAACCATTTTCTTCATATTTTTGCCTCATAAAATTTAATTGTTCATGGGTGAGGGTAGGACGGCGTCCAGAACTAGTATGGCGATGATCAGTAAGATTACCCTCTTCCGCGTGTCTGATGATCCAGAACCTTACAGTATCTCTTGTTAGATTTAACGAAATTTCGCTAATATTATACCCAGTTTCATGGTCTGCAATAATGGCAGCTCTTTCCTCGACACTTAAATTCCTCGGCATTATCAAATTTCACACGACGGAGCAATAAATTATTAGGTATTGCAAAAATATGTGACAGTGACAGATATTGACAATTAAACAGAAGATATCGTAATTAGTAAAAAGTTTGTATAACTAAATAGGCCATTAAAAAGGTTTGATGTTGATATGAAACTAGACGTAGGTCAAAGGTGTGCACTAATTTGAACCTTGTTATCATACTATGTTAGTATAATTTTATGTGCGGTTGTCTGCGTAATGCTTTAGTTTCAAAAGGTACTAAGAGTTTATGACTTGACATGACAAAGGAATGAAAAAGATAACTGACGAAGGTTTTCCTACCCCGACTGTACCTATGTATAGTTTTCTCATATACGCTTCGGCCACATTCCGTGCCTCTGAGTGTAGTTATAATAAATCCTAGCTTGACATGATAAATGATAATATGAAGGTATATTACTACTAATTTTTTTGTTTTTTGAAAAAAAAAAAACATACATAACCAATTAAACTATTCAACTTAGTTGGCACTATGTATATTGTTATTTTTACCTTATTAAATACTTAAAAACCAATAAAAAAAATAATATTGAATTTTATCAATTCTTATGTTCCTGTAGAATTCAATTACCTTACTATTTTGTTTCTGACAAAATTATTTAGTTGCAGTTTATATATAATAAACGTTTTTCGTATCAAAAATGTTACGAAAAACGTTTATTGACGTCATCGAAGTGAAACTTCTATACCTACGAGAGCAATATTTTTATTCCACGACCCCACTCTCGGTTATCGGAAAAATAACGGAATATTTTTCAGTTAAATTAATCACTGAACTGACAGGCCATGTTCTGGATCCGATGCCGGATATTATCGAACTCGCAATTTAAGACGCAGTCTTCGGATATAATCACTTTGAAAAGACATAAGACGCAGTCTCGGAACTTTGGTTATAATCACTTTTAAAAGTTCCGAAGCACCTGCCATCTCATCAGACCAGTTCACGTCACTATCATGTTGTATTAACTTTGGAACAATGGTGAGGAAGTGTAGCTACATTGTTTTTGGAACAAAGGAAACTATACATTTTCTGACGCTATTTTGTGTTCCAGTAAAGAGTTTGTCGGTGAATTTCGTAATTTTGCTATGAAGTTGTTGGTTCCTTATTCATACTGATTATCATAATAATATTTCGCGTAGTTACCATTTAGATGGGTGACCGCCAGTGGCAATTACAACGGAGCGCTTCTGTGCTTCGGAGAGCACGTTAAGCAGTCCCGGCTTTTTCAAAGTTTTAAGACGGAAACCCATCGTCAATCTTGTCTACTCAATTTTCATGCGTCGCAACCGCGAACGGTTTTATCGCAAATTGTAAATGAACACGTCTTCTGGTAAATTAAACAGGTTGAAACTTTGGACGGTTTCAAACAATTTTCAGGCTGAAAACCAAAAGGCCAGTTGCTTTGTTGATTTTTGAAATTTGATTACTTACGTAATTTGAAAGTTGCGGTTCAATGATTGGGGTACGATGGCGATGCGGCTGACCAAAGTTATGATTAGATATTACCAAAAAAATTTTCTCATGAAACGAATACTAGTTGTATTCGTTTCATGAGAAAATTTTAATAGAGGTATTATTTAGCATGTTTCAACTACATTTTTAAATTATTTTAGCTTAAAATAAAAAAGGAAACATAAAATTAATATTGACTTGTTTTTTTTTATGTTTTTTTATTTTTTCAATTATTTTCGCATTAGCAAGTGATATGAAACCTAAGTAAACCATGAGTTGATTTGTGAATGTGTCTGTTTAATAAATTGGATATTTTGGTCTGTAATATTGATCAAACTGTCAAAATAAATGTTCTACCTAGCGCAACAAGGAACTGTAAATAGAAAAAACAATAAGTAGTAAAAATAAATAGAAAATAAATTTTTTGAAAATAATTCTTTCAATTTTTCCGCTTGGTAATATAGGTTCGCGAGCGGCGACCATTGACTGGAAGATGCTGCAGAGGACATCTCTTATAGAACGTCTGCTGTCGGCATTGTAGGTTATCTTTTAGTGTATCGTTAGCTGAGGCTTTATTGCTGTCGTCGAACGTGGTTTCCAAAGCTTGAATATAACATTTGTCTATATTCCCAATAAATCTGCCCTTATAGGGTGCGTCTGCAAATTGCGTGTTCAGTCCAAATAGAAAAAACGCGAAGCCGCGGTCAGAAACATAGCTTTAAATACAGAAACATGTAGTTTTTACGTACCAACACTGAGACTCACTTCAGTTGACTAGTTACTAATATAACTGATAAATTCAGGCGTTACATTGCGGAAATCTATTACAAGATAAAAAAGACGAAAAATATCTAGTACTACTACGCTTAACCTTTTAATTACTAATAATTACTAATAATAATCGACGTAGAAATTATTATATTGAAAACTAGTTTCCTGTCGCGGGTTCGCAGGTAGACATAAAGTATAGCCAATGTCACTTAGGGATAACGAAGCATTCTATGAAATAATTTTTGAAATAGGTCCAGTTTTTGAGTTTATTCGTAACAAACCAAAATACAATAAAACAAATCTTTCCTCTTTATAATACTAATATACATTGAAATGTGTATCACCGCGTTACATCAATATGAATCATGATAAATGTCGCAATAGCTGCTCGTTTGAAATGTGTATCACCGCGTTACATCAATATGAATCATGATAAATGTCGCAATAGCTGCTCGTATGTTAGCTGTTTCACGTGCGATTGAATCCGAAACGAGGAAATCCGTAGGAATAGCAAGGTCACAGATGGTGACCTTATAAAGGCTGGGATATTTCTATGGGTAAAAAGTACGGTTCCCGAGTTCCAACGAAGTCGCGGGCAACAGCTGGTATGCATATAATTTAACTTTGGCATTGTTCCTCAGAATGAGTTGGCCACTGACTCGTACGAACTTACTTTGAATGTGTTTAACCTTTGCTTAATCCGATTTAACAAAGTTAGGTTTGTGCGTTTTGTCACCTGTCTTCAAGCACCCGTTACTGAAGGCATCGAAGCAGTAGAAAATCTGTCAGTAAGGTGATATCAGGCGGGTCAATTTTTATTTTCATTTATTTATTTATTTAATTCTTTATTGCACAGAATATACAGTACAAAAGGTGGGCTTAATGCTAACAGCATTTTCAGCTTGCCAACCACAAAGGTAGGTAGAGAAAAAAAAGGCGTGCTTAACTGTGTGCTTAAAGGCGTGTTTTTCGTCTTTAATTCGGCACCTTTCACTCGAAATGAAACGTTTGTGCACATAATTAAACAATTGTGCCATGAAAAATAAAGCATTTACTTGAGTGAATATCCATTCGAGTGACCCGTCCGGTAGCACCCCTGTTGAAAGTATTTCTATTTATTCCCGACTGCGGTGAAGGAAGGTAATGTTTTGTTCTGGTTTAGAATTACTTTTGATTACCTAGACGTATTTAGGTTTGAAGGGCACATCAGAAATTACTGGGTAAAAGAGACATAATAACTTATTTTGGTTGGCACTGCAACTGGTTATGGTCAGGCGTGGTGCAGCAGAGGTGATAGCGCTCATGCCGTAACACATGTCCTAAGTAACCAACTTTCCTCGTACGAACTCAACAATCGAACTGATTAATAACTGGTGCTAAGGCTCACGAAAAAGGAACAGCAGAAGTTGTGCTTATTGCTTTGTTCCGGTTTGAAGGACTTGACGGTGAAATTACAGGCTCATGAGACGTCTATTGCGCTGCAAGTTAAATTACTTTACTTTGATAATTATTGGGTTTTGAACAAGCTTTTAAATTTACTTCGGTACAAATTATGCTGTTGTCGTCATCATCATCATTTTCATTATCATCATCATCATTATTATCATTATAATCTTACTCAGCCGATAATCTTCTCACAGCTGGACACATCCTCCTTTTAAAAAAGACAACCATAATTAGAGAAGCGAAATGTTGCGGGTTCGATGTTTGTTTATCCTACAAATATTTGTTCCGTGTTTTCTGGGTATTTCTATGTGTTATAAAAGTACCCATAGCAGAAGCTCTGTTTAGCTTGGGGCTAGCTAGATGATGGTGTGTAGATTTTTTACCAATAAATAATGCTGGACAATCTACAGTCGAACAACGAAAGTCGGCGTAGACCTACTACGCCTGTCGTAGCCCATCTACGCCGAGATACATTTATTATAACACGCATAATAAAGGCATCTTTCTTCGAATTTGTCCATAATATGCAAATGAAATGTATAGCTATCAAAATAGTGATCAATTAGAAATTTTTCAAGCACTTTTTATTCGTGTTTCAATTGGACTGGACGGATTAATTGGATGCTGTAAACCACTATTGGAAACCCGAGGAATGTTTTTATCTTACACTTAAAAAGAAAGTTTCAGGGAATCGTGCTAACACGTAATAAGGTAGGTACCGTGACGTGATTTTATTCAGCTTTTATTATCACACTATGGTATAAAATATATTTCTATAATTTTAATTTAATAAGACGTTTCTGGACATAGGCCTCCTCCAAAGAGCGCTATGACAATCGATATTGAGCCTTCACCATCTACTGACTTCCTGCGACCGCTTTAATGTCATCGGTTCATTGAGTAAGGGGCCGTCCTAAGCTTCGTTTTCCAGTTCGTAGTCGCCATTCGAGAACCTTTATTCCCCAGCGGTTATCGGTTCTGCGAGCTATTTGCCTGCCCACTGACACTTCAACTTACTTCTTCTAAGAGAACAAAGAACATTCTTCACTACACGATCGAATCCGCATATGATCCGAATTGATGATGACATCATCGTATCAGATAAACGTATTGGCTGATATGATGATGAATATGACGAACCATTCACTAAAATATAGTACTAGCTAGAAACTTTTAACACCTAAAATAAAATGAATGTGAGTTTTCCAAGCAAATGCAAGTCAATCGGCTTATTTCAACACAGAGGCACTAAATCATAACCGCGGTCCACTTCGGTAAATGGGTGAGCAGTTAATGGCCCAACACAAAGGATAAAATACAGCCAAGTTAGAGTCACTGGTTTGTTTTTAATTTAGCTTGATTCGTCATCAGGAATAGGTTCAACACAAAAAAAATACATGTACTTAGGTACCTTTTTTTAAACATCGAGTAAATCGATTTCGTTTTTCTAGTGGTAGTGACCCCATCTTCTGATTCTAAGGTCGTGGGTTCGAATGCGGTCGTGCACCAATGGATTTCTCTATTCTGCAAATATTTGTTCCGGGTGTTTTAGGTATTTTCTATGTATAATAAAAAATATATAAAACATATGAACTACATTGTATTGTGTTTGTATATCAGTCATCTAGTACCCATAACGCTCATAGTGACGTAAATCTCAGCTCAGCTCTCACGATATGTGATGACGTTATGAGCTGTTTACCAAAAGCATAAACAAGAAGAAAGCAATCCCCTGTTACTGCTATACTGTTAGGATCTGATTTATTTATTGGTACTTAGAGTAACAATGCGTTATTAAGTTGCGGAACGTGGATATTGTGAGTTATCTACTACAGAGTAAATCTGCGACGTGTTATAAAGGTCTACTTACTGTAGATGCGTAGATAAAATGAAAATCTACTTAGGTGAATGATCGAATGAGCTTTTATCTATATTTGTAATATATTTAAAACATAGATAAATACGTGTACGCCTGTTATTTTGTTTACTTATTATGTCGGCAAGTGACAAGACAATCAAAGCACTTGCCTGGTGTTAAGCACCACCCAAATCTCACCCCGAGACGTTGTTACTAAGTCTCTTTTAACCAGTAATTTCACTTGCTACAGTGCACTTGAAACCTAAACACAGTAATGCTTGCACACTACTGTTAGAAGGTAGAATATCTGACACTGCGATGGTACCCACCAAGACGGACTCTTGTTGAAAAGTCCTACCACCAGGTAGAACTCATGTTTTTGTCTATAGTACAAATCACCAAACGAATGTGTCGCCATCCGAATATAACTGAAAATACGGTTTTAAATCAGCAAAAATTGTTCCTCGGAAATCGTTATCGGAAATAGAACCTCATTTCACGCGAACACATCTTAAAAAGTTCCAGTTCCACACAATCTTGGTCACGACGCAACCTCTTTTCTCATTTTTACCCGGGCATTTGCCGAAATTTCCCGCCTTAAAGTGGTATTAACTGAAATAGCGTAGCAAAGGACGCTTATGAACACAAACCCTGTCGACGGTATTTTTGAGGGTGGATGGTTCGTAAGCATTTTGGGACTTTGAATTTTCAGAGGTGTTGGTTAACCGACGTAGAGCCTACAGATTGTAGAGACTCTTCAATTTACATAATAACCGACTGTGCAGTTCATAGAGGACGTACTCGTATAATATAATACAAAAGTTTATTAGACATATAATAATACTATACTCTACACTATATCCATTTTTTTTTATCTATATATCTAAAAAAGTGATTGCTTTACTGTATTTACTTACTTTACCTGTTGTCGGATATAAAGTCCTTGATTTTTATGTCTTTGTCATATAATATATATCGGAGCAATGACGTCATCACATGCTGTATCTAAAAACACATTGTAGAAAACCGGCTTAAAACAACTTGTAAATCATGAATTGATTAGCTGATTAAGTAATCTAGTAGTTAATTTAAACTATTGAAACCATCAGTTAGTAATCTAGTGGTTAATTTAACTATTCAGACCATAAGTTAACTAATTTGATTGTTAAAAGCAGGACTCAGGCATTCACAAGTAATTTTATCTTGTAAACAACTGTGGACGCATGCCTGCGTTTTGCTATAAATACGGCCGACGACCCGGGTACATTTCATTCGCACTCGAGCCGTCGGACCGTCAACACCTAGTGAAGCTTGAAATAAAGAAGACTTGAACAGTTCCTGCCTTTTTCTTCAACAAGATGGGTGATCCATTATGAACATAGGCTAGTGACGTCAGCTCGGCTGACGTCATCCTATCTACGAAGCATCCTGGACCTGCTGCTCCGTCATATATATATATATTATATTGCTATTTTTCCTAATATATTTTTGTTAACCTATTAGGTCAACCCTTTTTGAGGTCTAGACAATTATTTTAATTTATTCACCCAAATTCATTAAGCCGTTTGGGTACTTTGAAGTATTAAAAAGTTTTTATTAGACTATAAGCAAACCACATAACTCAGATGTCTCCTTGTGAATTAACAGGGGTATGTAGCGTAAAACGCGTGCGACGACGCCGACGCGGGGGTTGCGCAGAGAACTGCCGTGACTGCCGTCAGTCTGAATTATTTGGTCGACTGTTACAGAAAAACTAGGTTCCTGAAGGAATCATGAAATGTTTCTTTGAGAAAGTTGTAGATCTCGTTTTTCTGATACCAGATATATTTCTAACTCAATTTCGTCAAAAACCAGTGTACGCAGTGTAGCGTTAACTATTTCCAACAAAAACACGTGTGCATATTTATCGCTAACTAAATAATTTACAGTTATAAAGTCACATATCTTAAATTATGACTTTTGACATTTCATGACGTAAAAACAATCAAAGAGTTAAAACTATAGTGGTAAGATATCATATTAAATTATTAACGGCTATTTACCACTTGAATTTGTCATTTATGCTGACATTTCGAAGCTATTTAGAAGCTCTTCTTCATGAGTATTCGCCGAGCAACCGTCGAACGCGGTCGCGGACGGTGCTCATGAAGAAGAGCTTCTAAATAGCTTCGAAACGTCAGCATAAATGACAATGTCAAGTGGTAAATAGCCGTTAATAATTTAATGTAAAAACAATCAGCTAAAGGAAGGCGTTTACATTTTCGCAGCAGAACGCATAGCATCAAATGGAACTCAAATATTTATTTTTTGTGTTTTAGTATTCGGACGTAAGTAAATCAAATGATTATGCTTGATAATTTAATATGCATTTAAACAAAACTGCACAATAAAAAAGATCTAAGTTTTAACCCCCCAATAAAACAAAGTTTACATCCAGATGTACCAAGAAAACTGGCAACTTGAGCAATATTTATTGAGCTTGGCGCCGCTCCAAGGGTATTTGCGACAAGGTTGTAACTGGGACAAAGGTCGCCTGGTTCAACGTGTGAACTTGATTAAATTGCTACGCTGATTTACGTTTTTAAGTAGACAATCGTAATTGCCAGATTACATTTTGCTCTCTTATCTAAAGATCTAACGCCCTAAAACACCATTTAAATATTGTGATTGTGATGTTGGTAACCTTTGAAAACGTGTGGAGTAACGTCGAAAAGATTTTAGACAAGTAGCGTATGCATCCGCCGCAAATAAAATCTGGCAGTTGGACCACGGATAGTTTTACTTACCCGTGGTACAAACTGTTGGACAAAGCTATTGGACCACGGTTCGGTAGCGAATATACCCAACTGCATTGGTTCACATGAGGCACGTGCAAAAAAATTATGAGAGTGCGTCCATGCTCATGGTAGGTACGTCCCTGCATCGACACGTAAAGGCAAATGCGGTGTTAGATACAACGCCGTAGGTTTCAAACTGTGCCACTCACACGAGGCTCGTGACATCAAATACGAGTGTTGCCATGTGCGGCGGGTGTACGTAACAGCACAACGATAGTAAGTAAGTAAGTTCATATGAGTCAGTGGCCAACTCTGGGGACAGAGTTTTTAGGCCGCCCAAAGGGTTCTGTCATGGCCTAACAACTTTAAAAAGCTGGGACCAACTACTAAACGTGCTCTCCGAGCCTAACGAGAGCGCTCAGTTGAAATTGGCACTGGCAGTCACCCAACCAAAATGATGACTACGCGGAACAGTGCTTAACTTCGTTGATCTGTTAAGAACAACTTAGCCAGCAACGTCACGAGCGCTCTCCTCACGACGACTGTGAAATCGTTTCTCACTCGTAGTCAATTTGGTCAACAATATACTTCACTTCAGTCAAGAAAAAATGCGAGCGGGTGAGCGCAACCGCAACGTACTGGGAAGACAGAAGCCGAAATCTTACTACTAAACAAAATAAATCTACTTTAAACTAACAAAAGCATTAAATCGAGTCAACTAACGCCTTACGCCAAAGCTGAATACATCAACATTAAACAAGTAATGCTAATAGAATCGTACGTAAGTACTACGGATATTTCAGTATAGTTAAATATTCTAACCCTTTGCAAATGTCGAATGATGAATAGTTTAAACACTCACGTCTAAATTCATACCTTGAAATTCACTTTGCGGAAGGGTTATTTGGTTATGTAGCGCATAAGTTTCATATTTCTGCCAATATTAGGTTACATATTCGCATATCTTTTATGTTTTCGGCGTATGGAATAGAATATTATATTAGTATATGATCGTGAAGTTTATTTTTGTTATAGTTCTGTTTGCAACCACTTGCTATAATGTAGTAAACAATGCTCGTTTGCCGAATTAGTGTTTTATTAAAAAAATGCGTGCCCTTTGAGACTCGAAAGCACTTGGTACACTCATGCATAATCCCGTCCACATGATACAGAATTAAACCTTTTTAGCCGTATTTATGAGAGACTTGATTTTCATAAATAAATTCAGTTGACCACTGAGGAATATTGTACTCTTTGTTTATTATTCGTATTTAGTGTTTCAGAAACAAATATAATACTTATAGAAATTGAGTTATAAAAAAACAAAATATAATAATACTTACAAATAGTTTTAGTAATGTAAGGTAATGATTAACTAAGATAACTGTATAATTACGTGCATAGCTATGGATAGGACTAAGGTACCTACACCGATCGAACTACCAACTTTCAATTATAATACTTTCATAATAAATGAACTGTAAAGTTTTTCATGAGTCTGATAAAGTTCTTTAAACCAAATGTTATGGTGTAATGTTCGAGCCACTTGGTTTATTTATGACAAATCCACAGAAAACCATACCGAAAGGGAAACGCTCGAACGCAAGATGACAAAGAATACATATACCTATATACCTACTATCATTTTTTTTTATATGTCAGCAAGTGACAAGACAATCAAGGCACCCAACCACGCCTGACTATTACAGATGCAGTGCCACCCAAAGCTTAAAGTTTTTAAGTGTTTGCGTGGCACTGCATTGCGCTTATTACTGCAAGACAAATTGTTTAGGCAAACCACATTACTCTGATGTCCTGTTGTAAATTTCCAAGTGGCGTGGAACGCGGATGACTCAAGGATTTGGTAGGGTAAATTTCCACTGCAATAGAGGTCACCCATCCAAATGACCTCGCAGAACTTAAATAAAACTGAACCAAGGCTCACCGGTTTCAGAGCGAGGGAATAGCAAAACTATTGTGTTGGTGTTGAACATACTGTACCTGGTCGGTTTTTCTTTTTATACAACTGAAGTGGCAACCAAGCGTACGTCCCACAAGATGGTAAGCGGTTACCGCAGCCTATAGACGCTTGCAACGCTTTACCATAGTATATACGACTTTTAAGTGCCTAGTATTTCATAATAAAGGTACGCACCACCATAACTTTTTACTTTACCTACCTACCTATCCTATACTACTGTATCATGCTATTCGTGTAAGTCCTGAATAAATGTATTTCATTCTTTCTATTTGATGCCACGAGCGCTTCTAAGAGTAGATAATGACGAGATGAGATACTTCTGTGGTGTGTAAAGCTTTTGAACTTTTTATGTGAAGACTCTCACATAAAACAGTTGCCATTACTTCGTTGTGAAGAAGAAGTGGTACAAATGAGACCGAAATAAGAACAGCTTTAAGACACAAAAATGTAATTCTAAAAAACCGTAAAATGAAATAAAAGAATTTAAATAATGACAATGTTCCGAATAAGAGTATGACACAACGTGTAGAATAGTCTGACAATTGAGTAATCGTGTTTCTTGCATGCATGGTAAAGCGGCATTGCTTAAACAGTATTAAAAATTAGGTATTATGCAAGGAAGTTGATAAGTATTATGATATGATGTATTTGCAAGTATTTATTTTTAACGACCAATGCGGCGCGGCGGGCGAAGGTCCGCCTGCAATGTAGGAGGTTTTTTCGATTTCCGCCTAGAGACAAATGTTTGTACTACTATCTATTAAGTAAAGTTAAAGCAGTACTGCTTGGCGGCATAAATAGATTGGTGTAGTACCACGGAGCTCTATCACAAAGAACTTCGCTACTCTTATCAAATCCAGCTTCATTTCAATCCACTGAACTAGTCGTTTAGACTAGCACTGAAAAAATCCTTTTTTTTTTATAAGTACTAAAGTAGCATCCAAGCGTACGGCCTACTTGATGGTCAGCGGTTACCGTAGCCTATGTACGCATGCAACATCATAGATATCACTTGCTTGTTACCACCCTGAAACGTTAGATGGAAAGTCTCATGTGCCTGTAATTTCACCGGAAACCATACCCTTCGAACCGGAACACAGCAATGCGAGCAAATGTTTGTACTACTAACTATTAAGTAAAGTTGCAGTACTGTTCGGCGGCAGAAATAGGTATGGTGGTAGTCCTTCCCCGGACGAGCTCTATCACAAAGAGCTATACGACTTAAGACTGTGAAAACAAATCCATAATAATATTCCATTCCATTTCCCAGTGACCTACTGAATGTCCGCATAGTAACGGTTTATTTATTCAGACCCTGATTATATTCACAGCTTTATCAAGTTTTACGCCTGTCACGATATTCTCTCAGTATCAGTTCATTTTTCCTTACAATTGTTTCTGACACTAACATGAGGAAGACAAGTTTGTTTTCATTTTTATAACTTAATAACAGTCCGTCCGAGCCGGGGCGAGTCGCTAGTAAGTATAACCTATGTTACTCAGGGATAATGTAGCATTCTAATGGTGAAAGAATTTTCGAAATCGGAATAGTAGTTTGTAACAAACAAAAATAAAAACACACATACAAATCTTTCTTCTTACATTAGTATAGAGTATAGACTAGTTGTCGTCCACGACTTCGTTCGCGTGGAACTCGGGAACCGTGCATTTTTTCGGGATAAAAAGTAACCTATGTCCTATTCCCAGTCATTATCTATTTATGTTTTAAATTTCAGTCGAATCGGTTCAGTGGCTGTCGAGTTATAGAAAAACAAACATCTAAACATCCAAACATCCAACTATCCAAACTTTCGCATTTATATTATTAGTAGGATTAGAGTAATTAGCGTGATTAAGTGTGTGATTAGTGTGATGTGATGGAATAGATGGCGCCTCGCGACTTTGTCCGCGTTGAGTCTTATAAACAACTTTTTTTTAATAAGGGCATAAGCATTTAGATGCAACTGCAAAATTCTTTTGCAGGCGACGATTCCTTGTACCAGGTTCTAGAGTAGGTGTTTATTACAATTTTAAGTACTTTAAGTACACATTTATTTTACTCACGCTTTTTTCCGACTTGACATTTCTGAAGGGCGACGACGGCGGTCTACGAGCGTCGAGCCACAGATTTGCATGTCTATAGAGGGACGTGAAAGCCTAATGCCATATGACAGTTGTACGTGACCCAGTAAACTTGTGGTGTAACAGAAGAAAAGCTGGTACACTGCAACGGAGAAACTGTACAGTGAACCAGCTATGTAATAAAATAAAGTTCCATACTCAGTATGAACCTTTTTTGACAAAATAAATGTAGTTAATGAGTTTAACAAAATCTGGGCATGTGACTGACTAGGTTATGAATTAAAGTTAGAAATAAGTAGATGAAGAAATCCGAGCCATCTTACAGCGGGTTGGGCTGGTGTTATCGAAAAAACTGCTGAAAAAACCTGGCTTAGAACTGCACAGGACCAAGAAAAATGGCGCAAAAGAAGGCCTATACCCAGCAATGGGATAGCAGACTGAAATAATGATGATGAATAGATAATACTATTTAGTGTTCGTGGAGCAGGTTGTGTTTAAATATTAATTTAAATTTTAAGAGATTTTTAACTGTTACAATCTGGTAAATATAATCTTCTTGTGTACAAATATTTAATATGGGATGGGTTATGTATGTTAGAGGATTTCCATAGTACCTACCTACAGACAAAACAATCAACGCGTGAGCTAAACTTTCGCTGACCAAGTATTTAATTAGTAATCCCAGAAAAACAAAAGAATTGACGAAAATATTTTTATTTGTGACGTATAGTTCGCACAGCGGATCTAGGCTTCCGTGAAGTTAGCCGTTTGTGATGCGCAAAGACAATTTAGTTTGAAAAAGCTCCATTGCGCATCGAAACGGCTAACTTCACGACGGCCGAGATCCGTTGTGAGAACTATACGTAAGTAAAAAGCCTAAAAAAATCAACAAAACACCGAACTAACAACTACTCTCGCTACGCTCGCTCGCCTCGCGCGTAGTTTTTCACTAACCTAACATAACTTAAACAGCTGATTTCGATCTAATGAATAAGTGACATCCGCTTAGATCGAAATGAGTAGGTTAGGTTATGTTAGGTTAGTGAAAAACTACGCGCGAGGCGAGCGAGCGTACCAGCAGGCAGCGGGCAGCAGGCAGCAGGCAGCAGGCAGCGGCCGCCGAAGCGCCAGAAATTTAGTATTTGTTTCAATCAAGACTGTACTAAACGTGTACTTCGGAGTTGGTAGTTCTATTTGGAATAAAATCCATGTTTCCAAATAGTTCGATCCGTCAGTATAACAATTTGGAAAAAAAACATCGAAACAGTTCGATTATCGAACTACTGGTAGGACTGGATGGAACAAAGCGGTAAACGCCCTAACCAACTAGGCTACCAAGGGAATATCATGATATCCTAAAATGTTGGATCATATTCATCGGATTTCTTCCTGTTCATGCAGGGACCTGATTAGAGCTCCCTAGTCACCTTTTTTACGAAAGGTTAAATAAAATACCAAATTATTATTATTCAATTTATTTTCTCCCTCCTCGAGCAAATCCTTAGATATTGAACGTAAGCTACGAAATAAGAAAAAAATCTCGTTAGGTAGCTAAACAAAATTTTAAGCTGATTAAATTGAAACTCTTTTTACAGAATATTATGTTGATCCAATTTGATACAATAACGTACCTTTTATTAGTATGCTAGTAGAACGCATGATAATAATTAGGTGATCTCCACCTCACCAAGAGTAGTAGAGTTCTTTGTGATAGAGTTCATCCGGGGAAGGACTACTACGATACTATTTCTGCCGCCATAATGCTCGCATTGCTGTGTTCCGGTTCGAATGGTATAGTTTCCGGTGAAATTACACTGTGAGACACGGTGAGACTTTCCATCTAACGTCTCAGGGTGGTAACACGCAAGTGATATGATGTTGCATGCGTACATAGGCTACGGTAACTGCTGACCATCAAGTGGGCGCTTTGTTGCCTCTTTATATTTTTGGTATAAAAAAAAACAGTCAACTTTTGGACATTAATCTTCCTATGCGAGCTGCCCATGCCCATGGGCAAGCCATATAGCAAGTTGCTAATTCTGAGAGCTATGTCAGTGACCTTCGGATTTCTTTCTCCGTATACCGTATGTGACTTTGAGCTGTGATTGATATCAATAGTCAGCGATCATGTCTCAGTGGCGTATGTCATCATTTGCAACACGCTTTGAATGAATATACATAATTGAGGAAGAGACACTACTAGAGTTTGTTGTGTGACAGAGCTCGTTTGAGTACCACCATTGTAATTTCTGCCGCCAAGCAGTAATGGTCGCATTGCTGATCTGAAAAATATAGTTGCCGGGGAAATTACAGGCACATGAGCTCTCAGTGTGGACATGCGCGAGTGATACCCAAAAAAAGATATGTAAGATAGGATACGGTAACCACATGTGGGCTGTTCTTAGTCTCTGTTAGTTGAATAATAAAAATCGTTCTTGTCGGCATTAAAATAAACAATATGTAATTAAGCGCCCCATATTTGCTGTATGTTCAATTTTCACAACAAATTAGATACCACAAAGTACTCAAACTATAGGATATCCGAGATATCCGACAGGATTCCTAATATTATGTTGCCGTTTGATACGAAAATAGGTCAACCGAATGGGTTATTTCGAGCTCTATCAGATAATACAGAGCTTTGAGATGGTGCCAATTCACTAGGCAATCTACAAAACTATAATCGTATATTGTAGACCCTCTACGGCGTAGCAGAAGATAAAATATTAAAGATTAGGTAAAAAAAACAAAACACAAAGCGATTATAAAACCCATCTCTTATAAGGTACAAACATTCGGGGTATATCGATGTTTGAAGCGTTTGAAGCGTTTAAAAAACCAAAATACTGAAAAAATTATATGGTAAATTATATTATAAAAATGTAATCACGTGGGTTAAATAGCTGCAACATTTAACTCCAATCAAACATCATCATGACAGCCTTCCAATCGCTAGGACATCGGTCTACTATCGAGCGAGAATGATTTGGTCTTGAACCACCTCGCGGACCCAATGCGGATGGTGGATGGCACATGTCCTTCGTATTTTTAGTTGCTCATCATGCCGATTTGCCTCAAATTTTTTTTCTTCACCGAATGAAAACTGGTACAAACTTTTATTTACTAGACCACCTCTCTCCAGTGCTCTGTACACACCACACATCAACAGAACATGTAATTTCGAAATGAATCCACAACTACGACTGTTGGACGGTAAAAAACGGCAGAGGTTCGAGGCTCTCACCATAACGAGTCATCACTGTCACTCCAGTAGTCGAAAACAGTACCTCTAGCCAAACAAACTGAATTATTGATGTAAACCAATTTACCTACATTACGTTATCCAATATACGTGTGCCTCTTTGTTAGTTATACGAACTATTCTAGCTACAAACTCTATAGCGTAGAGATGAGTACCTAATTTGCGTCTTCTACCTACACTCTTGAACATTACACGTATACTTATGGGAATACCCTACAATGCTGGTGAATTACCGGGGGTTCCATTTATCTTAGCCCATGTTGGAGAGTGGGGATGGTGTAACATAAATCTAAATTTCATTTATCAAGGTATTTAGTATTCCATCATTGCTTTTAGGATTGCTAAGTTATTCCTTAGTTTGCTTAGTTTTTTTATTTACTCTTTTATTTACTGAGATTTAGCATGATTATTGTTTCTTATTATGTTGTTGTCTTGATTGTAAATCCGACATCCAAGAATTAACAAAGACATTATCTGAAATTGGGTCTACTTGGTGAATCTAAAGAACATAAACACGCTTGTTTCAGAGTAGTTCAGTAGAGACATAAGCCTGCGCTAGGACCATCTTGACTAAAATACATAATAAATAGCAAACAAACAGTCTTGCAGCAACAGTAACGTCAAGCATATTAACTTCAGCAAGATCGCAAAAGCTTTAGAAAATTCAATACTTAGTCCGGGTTTAACCTAGTTTCAGAATCTAGGATACAATCTACTGTCTAGCGCTTAAACGCATTCCTTTGTTATGAGATTTAAAATAAGTTCTTTTTACATATTCTTCGTAGCCTAAATAGAAGATAAAGGAAGAAGTAGGTGCGTAAAAGGTTAAAACCTCCTGTTTATATTGTCTCTTTATAACCCAATTACGCATAACAAACAAAACAAGACCCCAGACGCCTCAAAGCCTAATAAAACTTCGGAAGTCTGCTCAATAACACACGCAGTAGCGAGGCAACCCCATGAATATTATCCTCCCACGCAGGCCTTAATGAAATTCTAAGAAAACCCTTTTCGTGTCGTTTTCTTTCATATCTTCCAGCTTCACACGAAACAGGTCCTTATGTCAATCTGCTTGCGGCTGAAATGGGCATGCTCACCTGATCTCAGTTCGAAAGGCATGATCAAGCGTGAAACCCGCCCCACCCCTGCGGTCACAGATCTGTCCCGTCCATTGCACGTCTAATGCACAACACACACTCGCACAGTACTTCACGGTCTATCAACGTTCTATAGATAGGTAGGTAACGTCAACGCATTACGTCAAAAAACGTATTAGGACGGTTTTCTGGAGAGGCGACACAGCGGCCTCGGCCGAAGCGGGGTGCTCTCTGCCGTAGGGATGCGGCGCGCGCCGCCTGCGCCCCCTGTTTCCATAGCAACCCTCCCAGGCTATGCCTCGCCACAGCTTAGTCGCCAGTCTCTCCACTCTTGCTTCTGTCCTGGACAAAAACAAAAATAGCAAATTAATTTCGTAATCGTGTGCCGTGAAATTTTTGCAAAGGTTAATTTTTAGATCAAAAGGTTTTGGGACAGAATGTGTCGTCAATGTTAAGGGTGAGTTTTAGTTTTGTGTATATAAAGAGCTGTCCGTAGCAGGGACGTGGTGGCGATACTGGCGCCGGCCGAGCAGCATCGATTTGCTATGTTGTTTTTCTAGACGAAAGTTTTCATGGTGACTCTTTCCTACCTAATTTTAAAAGAATATATTTGCTAAGTATATAGGTAGATGTTTTAGTAGAAAAGTTATGTTATGTTTGTGACCTCAACCTCACCTTAACCTGAGTGTCAGAGCTCGAAGCACCCACGCTCTTATTTTAAAATATCACTTTATTTATAGTTTTTTTTAATATATATTTTAATACCGTTCAGTTCAGAATATGGAAAGTCTGCTTTACTTATAATAATAATAATTTTCCATTTTTGTGTAGGCTAACTATAATGTCGTTCCGTTTTATCCGTTTATAAATAGATAAATGAGAAATAGTAACTAGATGAGTAACTTGACTTTTAACTTTTTTAACTGGGTGTTCTATGTATAATAAAAAATATCTATCTATGTATTGTATTGTATTAAATATATATCAGTCATCTAGTTCCCATAATACAGCTCTGTTTAACAGCAGCTTACCTTGGGGCTAGATGATGCTGTGTGGATTGTCCAGCATTATTTATTTATTATTTTAAGTGTAAAAACGGTCAAGTCGCTCGCCTGATGTTAAACGTCACGTTTGACCATAACAAATGCAGTGTCACAGAGCTATAAAGAAAGAAAGAGGAAAAAAAGAAAGAAGAGAGAGAAACTGAACCAAACATCACTTTTTCCAATAAGGTGCCGGCGAAAATTAGTAGAACAAACCGAACCGCATTAGTAGGACGTGAGCATTGAAATGAGCAATTTCAATTAACTGTGATTGGATGGCTCATGTTTTATTCATCATCGATCGACAGCGTTTTGTCTTTCATATTTTTTATAGATATATTTTGTAGAATCAACTCCCGCAGAACAAACTAAATAAAATATTGATTCTGTGGTTAAACTAACTAACTAACTAAACAAGTAAAAAAACTAACCTTGAAAACCTCAAGTTACCATACAAAAAAGCCTCAATAACATAAGTTTATAAATAAAAAATGAATGAAAATGAATGAAGTCGCTTAATAATGTGAATGTAATATTTTTTTTCAAAAACTAGTGTATTTTTGAACACACCTTACCGAGCCAAAGTCAGCTTTTTTTTATACCACTAAAGTGGCAACCAAGCGTACGGCCTACTTGATGGTCAGCGGTTACCGTAGCCTATGTACGCATGCAATGTCATTTTTGGCCCACTGTATTTGATTGTTAAATCCTCAAGGACTTTACTGTTGCTGTTACTGCTAGCCTTCTGGACCCCAGTGTTGGGCAAAGGTCTGAAGGACTTTTTTCCCTAATTTTAAATTTATTGGCAGTCGGTTCAAGCGGATTATCAGATGCAGTTCCAGCCTTTTTCATTGGCCGAATTCTACAGATCTGTGTCACATTTTTGTGTGTTGCATATTATTGGTGTTTAGTTATTTAAGTTGTTTAATATTTAGTTTTTTATACTGTTTGTTTTCTAAACAAAATAAAAATAAAATAAAACTGCCAATAATGAAACCGCCTAGGTATAGGTACCTACTATAAACTAGCAGTTCTCCGAACAGTAGACCTCGCAAGCACAAACTTGTAAAGTGCGCAAGCACAAACTTGTAAAGTGAGCTTTAAAAGTGAGCAACATATTGCATTTTGAGGAACTATTTTACTCATCATGCTGAAGATCCTCATCAGATCTTCACTAAATATCAGACATACTTAAAGTTAATACTTACCTTTCAAATAAAATAAAAATCATCGAAATCAAATCACATTAGGCGGAGATATTCAGCAACCCCCTTATTACCCTTTTTTAGAGAAAGTACGCCCCCTATCAAAAATCCCCGACGACAATCAATTTTTATAAAGTCATAAAATCTGTATACCAAGTTTCAACCAGATTGGTTGAAAAATGCGGCCTGTAGGCGAGAACACTAAAAGACCGGACAAACTGACATCCAAAAGCATTTTTGGCCAATCTCGAAACTGAGACGCTTCTCTCGCTTCGCTCGCTCGGTCAATTAAAATAAGGCAGCCAACAGATCAAAATTCTAATGTAAGGAGTTTTGGTAGTTCATATAACGCACTAAAGAGGCGCTGAGGTCAATCTGCAGAGGCACTACACCAACCAAAACATCTATATCAACTCTGACAGCCAGGCGGCACTACTGGCTCTGGACTCGAAGGTTATCACGTCCAGGCTGGTGGAAGACTGCCTGACGCGTCTAAATACGCTCGGTTCAAAAAACAGAGTTGTTCTAAGATGGGTTCCAGGGCACGCGGGAATCGAAGGTAACGAGTGTGCCGACGAGCTGGCTCGCGCTGGGGCTGCTGGTACTCAAATAGGCCCAAAGCCTTTCTGCGGTATACCAAAAAGCCTGGCACAAAGAACCCTCACAAACTCATGCTTCGAAGAATCAACCAGACTCTGGAACAATTCTTCTGGCATGAATCACTCAAAATCCCTAATAAAAGCCTTCGATAAACGGTATACCAACCAAATCTTAGCGCTAAATAGGAATAACCTACGCATTGTGGTCAGGGCCTTAACTGGACATTGTCGCCTTAAAAAGCACATGTTTAAGCTAAGGCTGAGTGACACACAAACCTGCAGACTGTGCAATGAGGCGGACGAAACGCCTGCGCATCTGCTAGGAGAGTGTGGACCACTAATGCAAAAACGTAGCATACATCTGGGTAGGCACATCCTCAGCCCAGATGAGCTAAGAGACATCACCCCCAAGCAAATCCTCCAGTTCTTAGTATCGGCAGGGCTTGGAGGTGAACTGTAAACGCCCCCCTTAGGGCGATAAAATAAGTGGCGAACACAATAGGCCTGCATGGCCGCAGTGTTATATAAAAAAAAATGAAAAAAAAAAAGAGGCGCTGTTAAGAATCTTATACAAATTGACAGCTGGACGATACGTTTACAGTTACGATCGTCAAACGAGTTTTTCGTGCTAGGCGCTCCGATTAATGGATACATGTTTATATTACACGAGTACGAGTGAGCTACTCTCACATGGCGTGATAAAAAAATTACAATTGGCCATCTTGGAAGAAATCCCAGAGGACGTCTAGCTTCAGAGTTCTGGTTACATTGAGTTACGTTGAAATCACAAAGCCCGTTCTAAATTAAAAATGTAATGGGAAGAGGTTCTAGTAGGTACATGGACAGCTTTGATGAGGATATTTCTTTGACATTCATAAGACACCATAGAACTTGTTTTTTCTGTTCTGTGATAGAACAGATATTAAGTATCTTTTTTTTTTATACCAAACAAGCGTACGGCCCACTTGATGGTCAGCGGTTACCGTAGCCTATGTACGCATGCAACATCATAGATATTACTTGCGTTTTACCACCCTGAGACGTTAGATGAAAAGTCTCATGTGCCTGTAATTTTACCAGAGACTATACCCTTCGAACCGGGACACAGCAATGCGAGCATTACTGCTTGGCGGCAGAAATAGGTATTGTGGTAGTACTTCCCCGGACGGGCTCTATCACAAAGAACTCTACTACTCTTAGTAGGAGTACCTACACGTAGCTGGCTAAGTTGTTCTTAGAAGATCAAGGAACTTAAGCACTGTTCTGCGCAGTCCCCATTTGGATGTTTGACTGCCAGTGGCAATTTCAACTGAGCGCTCCCGTGCTTCGGAGAACACGTTAAGCAGTCGGTCCCGGCATTTTCAAAGTTGTTAGGCCATGACAGGGTTTTTAGGGTGGCATGCAATATTTGATTTACAATGACAAAATTTTTATAGAGATTTATAATCAAAAACAAATAATCAATAATTAATAATATCAATTAACTAATAATATAAATTCAGTTACAATGTCAGTTTATTGTAACTTTACTTTTAGTACCTACTACATAAAGATTGCGCACTCCCCACCTCCCACCGGTTTTACGTACCTCACCCGATTGCGAGTTCGAGGGCACTTTCGGAGGCGCTGAAGTTAAGGGCGATTACGTATGCGTTTTGTTTGTTTTTGTGTAGGTCACAACACCAAGAAAAGGACAGAGCGCGTGAATCATGCTATCTCGCTCTTCTGGTAATTGGTGCCAAAAACGTGCCAAACGAATGTCACCATCACAAGTCCTAAAAAATAAATTTTTTTAATGGTCCTTTTTTAACTTTAGACGCCACTAGAGTGTAAGAGCTTTACAATCTAAACATTAACTTTAACAAAGTTAACACAAAACTTCGTCACGATTTCACCCTTTTTACTTAATTAACAATGCATAAAATCGTGTTATTTTCGCGTACTTTCATCGCAGTATACCTACTTTATTACAAAGTTTCTGGGCAAACACGAGAGTTGTGGTGCGTAGACACGACGCACATGACATGTGCGAGCTAAACGAGCTATGGTGAATGTGTAGGGAATTCAATCATGGTTGCTCCTGCTGTCACTGTCTGTCATACTGGCACATGGCTGGTGTCAAAGTCATAGTACGTACTACGTAGTAAAACGCTGAAATCACAAACAGGGCAATAAAACCTCGCACGTGTCTGCTTGGATATACGCATGTCACATGCGCCGTGCTTACGCAGCATTAAAAGTTTTTTAGGACGCGAAGCCATACCTGGAGTGACTTTGAGAAAGCTGTGAAAGTTTTTTAGATAATATTTTTTTTTTAATATACAAAAACTGACTCTAACAAACTAAAAAAATGTTACAATAGATTGTAAATACGAGGCGAGCGAGATGTAGAATTATTGGCACGTTTTATATTTATTCAAATAATACTGAACCAATTTTGATAAACTTTTATTCATAATATAGTCATGACTAAGAATATGGTAATCATTTTTCCTCTTCTCAAGTGGTTTCGGGTTTCTCATAGTAGAATGTAAGTATGTGAAAATTAAAACAAAATATGAAACCATAGCATAATTAGCTGTTTTTTATATTTTTTTAAATAATAATTTAATATTTATATATTTATTTAATAATAATTAGGTTTATCTTCATTATCATAACATCATCTTAGCTCACATAGCTCAAACACGAGAGTTGTGGTGCGTAGACACGACGCACATGACATGTGCGAGCTAAACGAGCTATGGTGAATGTGTAGGGAATTCAATCATGGTTGCTCCTGCTGTCACTGTCTGTCATACTGGCACATGGCTGGTGTCAAAGTCATAGTACGTACTACGTAGTAAAACGCTGAAATCACAAACAGGGCAATAAAACCTCGCACGTGTCTGCTTGGATATACGCATGTCACATGCGCCGTGCTTACGCAGCATTAAAAGTTTTTTAGGACGCGAAGCCATACCTGGAGTGACTTTGAGAAAGCTGTGAAAGTTTTTTAGATAATATTTTTTTTTTAATATACAAAAACTGACTCTAACAAACTAAAAAAATGTTACAATAGATTGTAAATACGAGGCGAGCGAGATGTAGAATTATTGGCACGTTTTATATTTATTCAAATAATACTGAACCAATTTTGATAAACTTTTATTCATAATATAGTCATGACTAAGAATATGGTAATCATTTTTCCTCTTCTCAAGTGGTTTCGGGTTTCTCATAGTAGAATGTAAGTATGTGAAAATTAAAACAAAATATGAAACCATAGCATAATTAGCTGTTTTTTTATATTTTTTTAAATAATAATTTAATATTTATATATTTATTTAATAATAATTAGGTTTATCTTCATTATCATAACATCATCTTAGCTCACTATAGCTCTTAGAAGTAAGTTGAAGTGGCAGTGGGCAGGCCTTATAATATTATTGTTTAAAGCTCGAAGAACCGATAGCCGCTGGGTATTATTAGGTTTTAGAATGGCAACCACGAACTGTGAAACGAAAAGAACGGTCCCCACCCGATGGATCGATGACATTAGAGAGGTCGCAGGATGTCGGTGGACAGGCTCAAGATCGGTCATCAAGGCACTCTTTGGGGAAGTTCTACATTGAGCAGATTTTGTTCGAAAAAGCTCCATTGCGCATAGAAACGGCTAACTTCATGATCCGCCGAGCGAACATATTAAGTATTTCAAACTGAAATATCAATGATAGATAGGGTAGGTAAAATTTAAGTACCTACTTACTTTGAAAAAATTCTACAGTGGTAAATTCAGATGGTCAACTGCGTGTTATTCTTCTATGGTTGACTGTTAGTACTTGGGTTCATCTATACTAATATTTAAGAGAGAGAAGATTTGTATTTTTGTATTTTTGTTTGTTACGAATAAACTCAAAAACTACTAACCCGATTTCAAAAATTCTTTCACCATTAGAATGCTACATTATCCCTGAGTAACATAGGGTATATTTATTTCTAGCGACCCGCCCCGGCTTGCACGGGTGCGGTTTCATTGCATCCGCGCGAAGCTGGGGCAGATCGGCTAGTCATTTATAATATTATACTTGCATACCTAATACCTATATTAGTGACCCCGCCTTCCGATCCTAAGGTCGTGGTTTCAAACCCGGTAATGCACCAATGGATTTTTCTGTTCGAAAAATTTATGTGCGTAATGCCAGTGCTCTCATACGGTGAAGGAAAACATCGTGAGGAAACCGGCATGTCCAAGAACTAAAAATTCAAAAGACATGTGCCATCCACCAATCCGCATTGGGTCCGCGTGGTGGATTAAGACCCAATCACTCTCGCCTGAGAGTAGGCCAGTGTCCCAGCAGTGGGAACATTAGAAGGCTGTCATGATGATACCTAACTTGTACCTGGTCTAGATGCCCCCTCAGCCCTCAGAGAAATAAACAGAGTACTTACTTACTCTATTCAAATGTCGTTGGGTGTACAGTACCGTACCCGTACTATTCAATTTCATCAGGCGCTCGGTCTTCTATCTTTAGAACAAACTTATGCAGGATTGCTTTTAAATAATTACCAGGCGCTGAGAAATAATAAAGATATCCTCAGTCAGTAGGTACCATGTGTATGTAAAAGGCATGGACGTAATTTATAACTATTACGTCCAATGGTAAAAGGGGAGTCAACGAGATAAGGAGTCAAAGGAGGATGTCAACGACGAACCATAGCAAACCTACCTAGTACCTACCTAACACCATGGCAACAAAGTCCAAATTTCAAAGACAGCGATCCATGACACTGTTGTTGCGGTGAGTAAGATTAGTCTGTAATATTTTTTATTTATTTTCCTTCGCGTAATAAAAAAAAAACATTTGATCAATGTTGATTAATAAATTATTGGGGTAAGGCAAAGTATGGATAAGACTTTAAAATTGCTAGAGTACGCCTTGTTTTGTTTTATGGAAACACTAAAACCTTGAATAAATACTTGCAGCTCATGAAAACATTTTTCCCCCAGAACCCGCAATCTCTCGTTTCTCAACCGAGCACTCGCCAAGGAACATAGCTATTCTTACGCACTAGCCCACCCACCGCGCCACTGACGGAGGTCGTTGATATATGAAATTTGTAATTCTACCTTCATAGTCACAACAATCATTGTATTTTACTATTATCAACAAAACAAAAAGTTTCCAAGTGTTCAAAATGGCTGTTCGATGCCTGTAGGTACTGCAAAATAAAATCTATTTCCGTTATCGGAGACAATAATGGCCTGGTACACTCCACATTTTAACAAGCTGGACTCAATAAATACATGTCACCAGAGAAAAATAGTGGAGCACCACAGAATATTGCAGCTATGCAGCTAAATAATGCTCTTCGAGAGAGCCATAAATAACCGTTTCAGTAGTTTTAGTCTTTAGCGCTGTTGCCTCTTTGCTGGTGATTGAATGCAGAGCGTAACTTATTGTATGTATTGTAATATTTTGTAATGTTTGATTGTTTGTTTGCGAACAATACGGTGACTTTCATAGACAAAAAAAGCTGTTCACAAATCCCCAAGCATGAACATTGCTGAGATGTCGTTTATGATCAATTTCTGTGTTCATGATCGTGATTTATTTTTAAAAAGCATTATCATTTTGTTTAAGCTTAGATATTGTATTACTATTACTTTTAATATTTTTATTTATTTTTACTAGCCTATACTGTCCCACTGCTAGGCTTCTCCTGCATCCCTCCACTTATCTCAGACCTGTGTCATCTCTCGCCAGTCATTGTGAAAGACGTCTCGATCGTCGCACCAGCACTTCTATGGTCTGCCTTCTCTACTTCCACCTTCCGGGATCTAACCAGTCACGGCCTTAGCTCATCTGTCAGCTCTCCGGTTTGCCGATGACTTTTAGTAAGTTTTTAATAATTATGCGACATTAACAAATACACAAGTCATGCTAAATTTTATTCATGTACTTAGTCACGTAAGAAAGATTCTTCAAATAGTGGTACGTTAGATTTCCATGGAATTCTCGCCGGGTCGACCTTGTCTTCGACAATAGAATCTCATGAATGAACAGAGGGTGCCGAAGACGTAATGGTCAGGTAAAATTTATTTTATATTGTCTCCCGAAGCTTTGAAGTACCTACTTACTTACTGAAGTACAAGATCAGTGCTTTTGAGTTACTTCTCAAGTTTCATAATTAAGGTATCTTTGCCTTTGGATCGCATTTAAATTTAATGTTGCTCATAATAAGTGCTGCTTTTACCAACTTTACCTTTTCGGGGATACAAAGTTTTAGTAGCTTAGCAAGGGGTATCGGATATTTAGGTAGGTACATAGTACTAACAGGTTTATCCCCCAGTTGGACTTGCAAAACCATTAGTGCGATTCCAAGTGCTATTGAATTTTAATTTCTCCTGTGCCGTTCCAAGTTCCCAAGCTAGTTTGCTAAAGAAAAAGTTTCTTCAGAAGATAAGAGAAATAAACAAGTTCGTGATTCAGTGGCCAACTTTGTTGACGTAGTAAATAGACCGCCCTAGGCCTCCGTCATGGCCATTTGAGATGTACTGATCAGCGATATCGATTACTATGTATCCAGGAAGGGTGCTGGCTGACAGATTTTGTATCAAATGAATACAAACTTTTTGGTAAAATTTTAAAACTTTGACATTGCAATGATGGAAAAAAAGAAAAAAACAGAAATCTGTCAACATACATGATACAATCCCTTTCTAATGTAAAGAGTTTTTGAAATAGAATAAAGTGCTTTATATCCCAGCTAAGAAATTTACATTGCTAAACAAACTTAATATTCAAAGCAGCTATTGGAACATCAACTATAACTAGGAGTATATCTACGGTAGTCAGTCACACGTAATCCTAATCTATTTAAATTATTTACGTAATACGAACACAAAGCCTCAGTAATTCGGCTAACCTTGACAAGTTCATTTACTTGGTAGGGCGATGACATTCGCAATGAGATAATGTGACCATTTGTCTCCATAAAGGGTAAAGTTTATAGAGAGCACCCACAGGATCACGTAGTAGGCAAAGTAAAGGAAACTTATCCAATTATTCTGACTAAATGGCCAGTAGACTCAGTTTTAGAGAACATTGTCACTCTGAACTTAGGTCCTTATTCCTAACATAAACGAGCTCTGACACACATTTTTGACAGTTAAACTATTTAGAGTTCACAAAATTTGTCTTTATGTTACATAATATTTTGGTAGTGCTCTAGTAGTGTAGTGGTAGGTAGCATTCCAAAACTAAAATCGTACGTTTGAAATTGGTCGTTTATGCAGGTAGGTACTACCAAAAAAAATCCATTCTAATTTATTTGCGACATGCCAGTAGCGCCTAATTAAACGGTGAAGGATAAGATTATAGAGTTGAACACAATGATTAGAACTGGGAAACAACAAGGAAACAAAAGTGCTTTTTTTTTTTCTTATTCTTCTTGGCTTCGCGCATTTTGCGCATTTGCCATTTTTTTTATATCGTTTTTTTATAATTTTTAGTACAATAAAAGTGCATTTATTTGAAGTGTTTGAAGTACATGACAACGTCATAAAGTGGCCTATCAGATGAGTAAATATTCAAGGAGTTTTCGTATACGTAGTGTAAATAGGTAGCTACCTAATATATTGTGTTGTACTCTGTTGAGTAAAATTTTTGCATTGATCAGTATTACATTAGTATTTTGTGCACAAGTGTTCATTTTCTGCCAAATGGCTAATCTGACGAATCCAAGATTCTGCCCAATCACGAATTTGTCGAGTAGCGAATAGCGAATCTGCCGAATTACGAATCTGTCCTATCCAGAATCTGTCCTACACCGAACAATCCAACTTTGACACTTAACCGGCATGTTCAAAACTAACAATAATTTCGAAAGACATGACGATTAGGCGAAAGTTTTCATTTTGCCTACAGTGAGAACAATATAAAGGCTGATCATTATAGTGATCATGATGATTTACATTTGTGCTACCTAGTAAAAAAACGCTAGGGAAAGCGATAAAACCAATGATGAGGGCAATGTGTATACGATTGCATTTGCTATTAAGTAGTACTCTATTACGTTACGATAATAATTCCAGAAAAGCTATTTCAACGTAAACATTTGAGTCTTATTAGCACCTACTTACACCGAATATTTTATTTTCATTACCCTAGTTTGGAAGAAAATAGACCTAGTTATGTGTTCCGTATCGATAAAACTCCATCTTATAAATATTCAGTAGCACAAAAGCAAACACCCATAAATCCCATTACGGCACTAATAATTGCGTTTCAAGTAGGACTCCCTAAGGGTTGCCCTTTTTTGTGGAGTATCTGGAGTGGGTGTAGACTGTAGAGTAGAGATCCTTTGTTTACACACTTTTGAGATAAGAACTATTTTTCTACGGCATTCTGTGGTTTTAATGCATTCTTGACCACTCGCTTGGGTCTTTTTTATTGAATTTAGTAAAACGATTCTCAAAGTGTAATGAACGCTTCCGTGTTTCGGAAGGCAGTCGGTCGTTCCCGGTTTTTTTTTCAAAGTTGTTAGGCCATGACAGAGGCCTTCGGGCGGCCTTCCTTCACCAGAGTTGGCCACTGACTCATACTAGCATACTTTTTTTTTAAATGTTAAATTAAATAATCCAACCATCCCGAAATGCCTATTTTCAAAATACCTATTAGTTTATTTATATCTATAAAACTAAACTTATGTACATAATAATGTAGTAAGTAGGTACATTGTAGGCACATTGTACCTACTACAAGTAACAGTTAACAAAATTAAACTAGTCATTATTCAAAAAAAATTAAAACGAGACAAGATCAGCACCAACATCCTGTTATTTGATGAGATGATGATAGACAATATAAAATTGACTGAGCACGCAACTAGTTTTTTTTAGTACCTATCTCATTCCAGCTGCATTTTTTCAGCCTCATTTGTCTGGGTACACGTGCTATGCGTTTATTATGAAGCCGATATTTTTTTTTTATCCTTAGCGAACCGTCTCGGAAACGGCCGCGGGACGCCCTTGCCAGGATATCCTGTTTAAAAATAAAAGACTACCCCACACCTTTGTAGCAACGCATATGCTTATCATTTATGCGATAATGGCTGCACGGTGCAGGTGGTAAGGTTGAAAATTGAATTACACGATATCTTGGGATACGAAACTCAAACGAATGCCTATGTTTGTGGGAGAGTTTCCAAATTGCCATCGCTTTGTACTGTTTCAAAGGGTTACCAATGTAGGTATTTTGTTTTCTTTAGAGTACTACCTACCTATTATCATCTAGCTACATGAGTTTGTTTTATACTTACCTACTAATTTCGCTTAACTGAACGATACAAGCAAGTTTCCATTCTAAGCGTCTTCTTCATAAAAATATAGTACCTCTAATGGATCTCTCTAAAATAAATCTGTCATCGTCTTTGTTCATTGACTTAAAAATGACAAGGAACTACCTACCTACTTCATTTCCTACTTCATTTAATTTCATTCCATTTTCATTTTCATTTTCAGGTGATAGCCTACCGAACAACTAGGTAGGTAGGTAGTATTGTCGATTCTGTTGTAGGCTAGCTAACTAAAATTATCGCAGTCTTTTGTATTTTTAATTCATTAGAAAAGGACGGTAAATGTAGTAGGTACCTTACAATCACATAAAAATAGGTAGGTAAGTAGTTACCTACCTAAATAATATTATCATACACATTACTTATTCATAAATTTTAATGCGGTGCAGTGCAGATGAATGCAATATTAGATAAAACTGGTAAAACCTATTTATATACTTACATATAGTCTTATCCGTCTATTCTATTTTTGAAGCGCTCGTGACGTAGCTGGCCAAGTTGTTCCTAACAGATCAACGAAGTTACGCACTATTCCGCGTAGTCACTATTTGGATGGGTGACCGTCAGTGGCAATTTCAACTAAGCGCTCCCGTGCTTCGGAGGGCACGTTAAGCAGTCGGTCCCGGCTTTTTCAAAGTTGTTAGGCCATGACAGAGGCCTTCGGGCGGCCCAGAAACTCTGTCACCAGAGTTGGCCACTGACTCACACGAACTTACTTACTTTATTCTATTTTTAATCTGTGATAATGATAATGGCCGGATTTGTAGACGGCTGGCCGGCTGCTGCTGTTCGTTCGATTTTGCCAAACCGTTCGTTTCATTCAGTTTAGTCAGTCAGTCAGTCCGCGCGCGCCGTCGATGTAGGAAGTGTTGATCTGCGCATGCGTTAGCACGCTTCACAAATTATCCGTAATTTCGATGTTCGAAAAGTAAATAAACAAGTGAAATTTAATTTGTGCACATATTTTTATTGCATATTCGAAGATTTAATAACGGGTATTGTTACAAGTGGATACAGATTTGTGCAGTTTTTCAGTGAGTTTCTTTTATTTTCGTTTTTGCATGCTAAGCCGCAGCCGATGCCGGCTGATTTGATTTTATCCAAGGTATTTTGTTTGGATTGTTTTTATTGTCGTGGCGTGAGCCGTGGATGAGCAGTGCATGTCGAATAATGTTCATGTTTTGTTTTAACTGTGTTTAAATGTGTAACGGGAAATAAGGATTTTGTTTGTAAGTTACCGAAACGAAAAGGTTAGGAGCGTATGAGCAAGCGCTCTGGTTAAATTAAAACAATTTTTTACTTCCTTACCGTTTCTTCCTACCTACTAGTAAAGTGAGTAGTTTGTATATCTACCTACCTCTACCTTAGCTACTTTGGTTATAGGTAGGTAGGTATCTTATCTACGTCCTACCTACGTGAGCAAATCGAGCTAGTCTAGACTGACTAATCAGAAGTTTCTGCGTGTGAGACAGGGAGACAGGTCATTAACCTTTATAAGTAGGTAGGTAGGTACTAAGCTAGGTAGGTAGGTACTATTTCAGTTTTCCTGTAAAACAATAGATTTGTTAAAACTTGTACCTACCTACCTAGACAAAATAGGAAAGCTAAACTAGCTGGGTGTTGTGTTGTAATTGTAACTTGTACTCTACTGTACCTACCTACTTACCTAATTATGTTAGCTACCTGTACCTACTTTTACTAATTGTATTATGTACAATTAAGTAACTACCTAAACCTACTAGCGCTAGAAATTAACTGGGGGTTTATTTCGCTAGACGTTAACGTAGCAGATACGTTTCAGATTTCGTTGATTGCACAGTGGTTCTGTCGTGTAAAAGTGCAACAGCAAACGCATTCTAATAATTCCAATATTTATTTTAAAAATGGATACCTACCTACCTACCTTCTTATTTAGAGAGATTACGTCCCAAAAATACCCTTTCTCTGGCCCTAATGTGGGGTTAGGGCCATAAAGGATTGGAGGGCTGACCTGATACAATTTGTACCTATAACAGGATAAGTTTCAAATAGACTGCACATTTTTGCATTTGATTCAGAGGCATCGAGCTGTGAAATTGAACTGTCTGGCTTAGCTTGGTTGCCGGTATCCCGATGATGGCGGCCGCTTCCATTGGTCATTGTTTGGCAAAGAAGCCGAAATAATCGATCGAATAATATTAGATTGCGTTAGTAACTGATGCTAATAGTTTTTCCACATTACCCGGCACGACAGTGTGTCGTCCACGACATATTATGACACCACATTCGTGGAGTACCTACCTACAATCTATCTATGAATAGTAATGCTGGGCAATCAACACAGCATCATCTTGTCTAAAGCTAAGCAGAGCCTGTGATAAGGGTACTAGGATATTTATTTTATTTTATTAGCTGATCGCATTATATGAGTAAGGAGGGCATTCCTTACACGCATTTGTTGTGTCGCGAACGACATTTTTTACTCTTCTTTACTGCGTGAGCACAGTGTACTAGACGACAGGCGATATCGTGTCGGATAGTTTGAAAACCTTGTAAGCGTTAGTAATAAAATCTTTTTCTGTTAGAAACAAAGCTTCCCACCAACAATAAAAAACTATTTAACAACGATTCATTAGTTTGTAAAAATCACGATCATTGAACCTGATCTAAAGATAGAAAATAGACTCAGCTGATCTGTTGAGTTAGCTAAGCTACCTATTTTAAATTCACAGTAATTTGTGTAGGTTTTAAATTGGCTACCTCATTTACCCAATGCCTTATTGATATCCGGTTCGTGAAGTATGTTACGATGTTATGTTTTAAATTACATTATACATAATGTACCTACCTATGTTTGATTTTAGTGGCAGCTAATAATATTTTGTGATTAGCTCGTTCGGGGAAATACTTCCACCATACGACCTATCTACCGCCAAGCAGTATACGTTATGCATGTATTTTTGTGTTACGGTCAAGCGAGGATTCTTAAAAAATATGTGAAATCGCTTTGGTTTATTTACACTGCATAATGTTTTACATTGTCATCTCATGGATGCCTCCCTCACTGTTTCTTACTTTCAAAAAATAATTGCACAAAAAGACTCAAAGGATGGCGCGGTTCTGTATGAGAGTTTCGCTCGAGTGACTCAAGCGAAACTCAAAATTAATACGTTTTAATGATGAAATTGCTTTTCGAATTTAGAATTTCAAACATATCTTTGAATTTACCTAAAATGAAATTAAAAAAAGAACGTGTTTCGCTAGCGCTATACGCCCATTCTGCCTGCGCAGTGCCACAGGCAGTGCGAATAGGCCAAAACGTTTCCGTTTCGTTAAGTTTACAGCAATAAGCCCCTGGTCTATCTGGGAACGTGGGAACGATTGGCGAAAAAGTTGCAGGGAGAATACCTATCGCCCCTCTTGAAAACGTTGTTTCAAAGTTTTCACTCTCATTAAAACCCTTTGGAAAGAGGTAGGTGGGTAGAGGTAGGTACCTATACCTACCTATTTTAATAAAGTTATTCGAACTGTTAAAAGTCAGGTAAAGGCACGTAGAGCAGGATCCATGGCCACATCTAGATAGCTAAACAGTGACTTCCTGTTGTACTGTGTCTGTACGTTATGGTTTTAGTGGGATTGTCTCTTGCTGCATTTACCTTTGAACTTTTTGAACTTACGGTGTTAGGAATTAACCAATTTTCCTTATAAAAGAGGTGCCAATAAATAAATATTTTCTCTTCTCATTTGGTTTTCCTATAATATACCTATTTAGTCTAGTGGATGGATCGCCCAGAAACATCCGCGTAGAGTATTATTCATACAAACTTCATCTTCCCGCTGATACCTCAGCTGAATTTCGGAAATTCCTTTCCCAGTGCACCTCTAAACTATAAGGCGGCAGCTAGTCTTTTCTAATTGTCCGCGTTGAGTTTTAAATTTTTTATACAAACTTCATCTTACCGCTAGATGAATTTCGGGGATTCCTTTCTTAGTGCACCCCTACACCAAAAGAGCAATGTATCCAACCTTTCATGTTTCTAGGACTCATGGCACAGAACAGATATTAGTACTACGTACAGAATGACCACTCCCTACCTCACACCGGTTTTACCTTATCTCACCCGGTCGCAAGTTTGCCGGCACCTGAAG
The DNA here is from genome assembly GCA_951394395.1 of Colostygia pectinataria. NCBI lineage: Eukaryota > Metazoa > Arthropoda > Insecta > Lepidoptera > Geometridae > Colostygia > Colostygia pectinataria. Next base: position 7,961,004 of record OX596363.1, read on the forward strand.
CTAATCGCTAAGGCACGCGTTTATTTTGATTTTTTGTAGGTCCAAGCGCGCGCATGCCAGAGCGAGCGAAAGTGTGCTTCTCGCTCTTGCTATAGTTGGGTGGGGACAACCATGACACTCACACATACACCAGCACCGTTTACGTACACAAACTATGCGTGTAGTGATTACGACGTGTTTGCTTCATACATTTTATTGAGAGTGTCCCGGGTGTGCTTATGGTTTAGGCTGTGCGTTGATCTGTTAGTCAGTCACGAAAGCCAAATTCATAAAAAAAAGTATGATGATGTTGACTAGGTTACAGACGAATCATGGTCACAGCCATGTGGTGGCGTTGACTTCAACCTCGACCTCGACCCCGGCACTTACCTCAATAACTATGTTTTAGTTTATTACATCAAATTCTAGCGTGAATCACCAACTCGTTTAGTAAAGCTTTGTCTACTGAATTTTAAATTTACTATTATGTCAACAGCTCCCATTATAATTAAAAGCTTGTTAGTTTTATTTTATTGACTTCCGTCCGTGGGGTTTGTCTTGTGCCAATATAGTAGGTAGGTGTAGGTACTTGTTCTCAAATAAGTGCTGCAAAAAAGTATTCTAATTTTCAATTTATTTATTTATCCATAGACATCTGTCAACTAATATTTTTTTCAGTCAATTGATAATGTTACAAGTTACAACAAATAAGATTCAAATCCTTTCAAATGATCGAAAAATAAATTAATATTAAATTTATCATTTAATAAAAAAAAATATGTAAGTACTTACTTAATAAAATTTAATTTAATTTTAAATGAAACTGAAAATCAAGTGTCAATGAAAAGTCTTTGATTAGAGTTAATTAATAGTAAGCTTGCTAGTCTTTCTATTGATTGTAACGTGCATGTTGTGTTATCAATGCAATTATGCAGTCTTTTGGAAACGTATTACTTACTTATTTATACATAAGTACCTTGTATTTGTATACCTACCTACCTATAACCTACTCTAGGATTTTTTTTTTTAAACTGGCATCTGGCTGGATTTTAATCCAACGCAATACGTTAAAAAAAACTAAATTATTTTTAAAGCCTCGGATATTTTACAAACTACGCTCTTGACCTGCCCTTTTTCGAATTCCATTGACAAAGTGTAAGTGGTTTCGTAAAAACGGTCCATTCATAAGTTTTACAACGCAATGGTGTAAAAAGCAAAAACTGAGTTGTTGTAACATCATCCTTGTTATCATTAGCACCTTTGACTCCCACGATACGAAACGTATGGGAAACGGCTGTTTGATCTCGTATATAAGGCCTTTTGAGGACTTGTAGCAAATAGTGATATTTTTATCTTTACTGTAATACTTTGATAAAATATTCTTGTGTATTTAACCCAAAATCACTTAAAAAAACAAATGAACTGAAGCTAAATAAGTTTACTTCCAAAAAAACAATCAATCACCAAAAATGAATAACATTGAGTGGGTAAATACAAAATGTGGGTAGGTAGACAAGTTACGTAGGAAAAATAAACGATGTTTCCTCAACGATGTCTCGCGATCGAATGGCCCCGGTTGCTTGCGAGTGCCGCCTTTTATACTTCTCGACAGCACTCAGCCGACTCATTTCCTATACGGCCTCTCCTGACAGGAGTCCGTCCTCGGGCTCCCTTTTCTCGGTCTCTAGGAGCAGCAGCATAAAGATCCCTTTTCTGTCTCTGCTTCTGCTTCCAGTTGGTCTTCTTCTTCATCAGGCATGACGTTGGCGTGCAGCTCTATCATGCCGCGACGCTTGCATCTGGATTGCCCGATGGTAGCCTAGCGCAGACATACCAGGCTGTTGCTCGTCGTCTGCAGATTGCGAAAGAGTCACGGCCTCAGTAGACTCCTTGCTATCATCAAGTTCTGTATCTGCACAAAACACCAGAAAAACAAAGGCGCATACAAGTATACGCATAAACACAAGCTAAGCCAGAGGAACTACGTAAAGCAAATAACTTAGCAAACATAAGGTCAAGAGGCCCAAGTAAAGCAGCATCTTGACCCTAGACAAGCCAAATCAGAAGCGACAGACGTGAAGCGTGATAAGGCAAACAAATCGTGCCAGAGGGGACGTAAAGAGTAACTTAACCTCGGCAAAAATGACACATCACGCTGCACGTCCAGGGAGATACGCGTCACCAGTAAACACCAAGCAGCAGCAGGCAGACGCACAGATACGCGCAGTGGAGGACGCGTCGCCAGCGCACACCAAGTGCGCGGCAGATACGCGCAGTCCAGCGCGACACGCGCCGACACGAGCGGAGAGCACGTCGCCAGCGCACACCAAGTGCGCGGCACACACGCGCAGTGCAGCTCGGCACGCGCCAACACGAGCGGAGAGCGCGTCGCCAGCGCACACCAAGTGCTTGACAGACACGCGCAGTGCAGCGCGACACGCGCCGACACGAGCGGAGAGCGCGTCGCCAGCGCACACCAAGTGCGCGGCACACACGCGCAGTGCAGCTCGGCACGCGCCAACACGAGCGGAGAGCGCGTCGCCAGCGCACACCAAGTGCTTGACAGACACGCGCAGTGCAGCGCGACACGCGCCGACACGAGCGGAGAGCGCGTCGCCAGCGCACACCAAGTGCGCGGCAAACACGCGCAGTGCAGCGCGACAAGCGCCGACACGAGCGGAGAGCGCGTCGTCAGCACACACCAAGTGCGCGGCAGACACGCGCAGTGCAGCGCGACAAGCGCCGACACGAGCGGAGAGCGCGTCGCCAGCGCACACCAAGTGCGCGGCAGACACGCGCAGTGCAGCGCGACAAGCGCCGACACGAGCGGAGAGCGCGTCGCCAGCACACACCAAGTGCGCGGCAGACACGCGCAGTGCAGCGCGACAAGCGCCGACACGAGCGGAGAGCGCGTCGCCAGCGCACACCAAGTGCGCGGCAGACACGCGCAGTGCAGCTCGGCACGCGCCAACACGAGCGGAGAGCGCGTCGCCAGCGCACACCAAGTGCTTGACAGACACGCGCAGTGCAGCGCGACACGCGCCGACACGAGCGGAGAGCGCGTCGCCAGCGCACACCAAGTGCGCGGCAAACACGCGCAGTGCAGCGCGACAAGCGCCGACACGAGCGGAGAGCGCGTCGTCAGCACACACCAAGTGCGCGGCAGACACGCGCAGTGCAGCGCGACAAGCGCCGACACGAGCGGAGAGCGCGTCGCCAGCGCACACCAAGTGCGCGGCAGACACGCGCAGTGCAGCGCGACAAGCGCCGACACGAGCGGAGAGCGCGTCGCCAGCACACACCAAGTGCGCGGCAGACACGCGCAGTGCAGCGCGACAAGCGCCGACACGAGCGGAGAGCGCGTCGCCAGCGCACACCAAGTGCGCGGCAGACACGCGCAGTGCAGCGCGACAAGCGCCGATACGAGCGGAGATCGCGTCGCCAGCGCACACCAAGTGCTTGGCAGACACGTTCAGTAAAGCAAGGGGGTAAGTAACAAGGGGGGGCAAGAACCAAGTCAGAGGCGCGACGTGAAGCGTGACAAGGCAAAAGGATCAAGTTAGAGGCGCGACGTGAAGCGTAACTTGACTTACCGAGATTAAGAAAAGAGCGTTTTCTTAATCTCAGTGACGGCAGAACCAAGTCAGAGGCGCGACGTGAAGCGTGACAAGGCAAACAGATCAAGTCAGAGGCGCGACGTGAAGCGTAACTTGACCCGTCGAGATTAAGAAAAGAAGCACGACGTGAAGCGAATTCTTAATCTTGGCCAGTACCTCGGTTCACACCACCAGCATACAGGCGCCGACACGCACAGAAGAGCGCGCCACCAGCGCACAGGCGCCGACACGCAGTGAAGTGCGCGCGACCAGCGCACAGGCGCCGACACGCAGAGGAGTGCGCGCCATCAGCGCACAGGAGTGCGCGCCATCAGCGCACAGGAGTGCGCACCATCAGCGCACAGGAGTGCGCGCCATCAGCGCACAGTAGTGCGCGACACCAGCGCACAGGAGTGCACGCCATCAGCGCACAGGAGTGCGCACCATCAGCGCACAGGAGTGCGCGCCATCAGCGCACAGGAGTGCGCTTCATCTGCGCACAGGAGTGCGTGCCATCAGCGCACAGGAGTGCGCTGCACCAGCGCACAGGAGTGCGCATCATCAGCGCACAGTAGTGCGCGACACCAGCGCACAGGAGTGCGATCCATCAGCGCACAGGAGTGCGTGCCATCAGCGCACAGGAGTGCGCTCCATCAGCGCACAGGAGTGCGCGCCATCAGCGCACAGGAGTGCGCGCCATCAGCGCACAGTAGTGCGCGACACCAGCGCACAGGAGTGCGCTCCATCAGCGCACAGGAGTGCGCGCCATCAGCGCACAGTAGTGCGCACCATCAGCGCACAGGAGTGCGCACCATCAGCGCATAGGAGTGCGCGGCACCAGCGCACAGGAGTGCGTGACATCAGCGCACAGGAGTACGCGCCATCAGCGCACAGGAGTGAGCGCCATCAGCGCACAGTAGTGCGCGACACCAGCGCACAGGAGTGCGTGACATCAGCGCACAGGAGTACGCGCCATCAGCGCACAGTAGTGCGTGCTATCAACGCACAGGAGTGCGCGCCATCAGCGCACAGGAGTGCGCGCCATCAGCGCACAGTAGTGCGCGACACCAGCGCACAGGAGTGCGCTCCATCAGCGCACAGGAGTGCGCGCCATCAGCGCACAGTAGTGCGCACCATCAGCGCACAGGAGTGCGCACCATCAGCGCACAGGAGTGCGCTCCAGCAGCGCACAGAAGTAAGCGCTATCAGCGCACAGAAGTGCGCACCATCAGCGCACAGGAGTGCGCTGCACCAGCGCATAGGAGTGCGGACCATCAGCGCACAGTAGTGCGCGACACCAGCGCACAAGAGTGCGCGCCATCAGCGCACAGTAGTGCGCGCCATCAGCGCACAGGAGTGCGCTCCATCAGCGCACAGAAGTAAGCGCTATCAGCGCACAGGAGTGTGCATCATCAGCGCACAGTAGTGCGCGACCCCAGCGCACAGGAGTGCGATCCATCAGCGCACAGAAGTGCGCGCCACCAGCGCACAGGAGTGCGCGCCACCAGCGCACAGGAGTGCGCACCATCAGCGCACAGTAGTGCGCGACCCCAGCGCACAGGAGTGCGATCCATCAGCGCACAGAAGTGCGCGCCACCAGCGCACAGGAGTGCGCGCCACCAGCGCACAGGAGTGCGCACCATCAGCGCACAGTAGTGCGCGACCCCAGCGCACAGGAGTGCGATCCATCAGCGCACAGAAGTGCGCGACACCAGCGCACAGGAGTGCGCGGCATGTGCGTAGCAAGCGATTTAGACACCCTGTTGAACAACACATAGTCTATGAAACTGCCATGAGATTGCATGGCTGGTTACCATAAACCGTTACAAACGTATGCACGCCGACACCATCAAGGCGTTGTTAACCGGCTAGCAGCGAGCGGTCGCGCTTACTTCCCTAACAGATCAGTATGAAATGTAGGTACCAGCTGAAGCAACCTGTAAGACCCGATAGCTCACCGCTTACATTGCTGGGTTGCATTAACTCAAACCTCGACTTCGAGCTTGCTCGGTCTAACCTGACCATTACTTATCGTTTTACCTCTGTTCTAGAGCACTAGACCAAAACTACTATCGACTCGAAAGTTTTTAGAAGGCCACAAAGTTTTAATCTTTTGTACTGAGAGTTCAATTTAACCCAAGTTCAACTTTTTAACCGAAGGGTCAATTTTTTTACCGGTGGTTCGACTACTAAACCAAAGGTTCAACTATTTAACCAAAGGTTCTACTTTTTAACCGATGGTTCAACTTTTTAACCGGAGGTTCAACTATTTAACTGAAGGTTCAACTAGTTAACTGATGGTTCAAATATTTAACTGAAGATTCAACTAGTTAACTGATGGATGAACTATTTAACCGAGGGTTCAACTAGTTAACTGATGGTTCAACTATTTAACTGAGGGTTCAACTAGTTAACCTATGGTTCAACTATTTAACTGAGGGTCCAACTAGTTAACCTATGGTTCAACTATTTAACTGAAGGTTCAACTGTTTAACTGAACGAGTTGAAAACCCAACCCAGATTAATAAAACTAATAGTTAACCAAAGACTCAATTTTTTAGTAAAACAGTCACAGCTTTTCTGGGCGTTCGGAACGTCTCGCACGAGCTCCGTCTGTACACAGAACCAAACTGAGATTTTGTAAAAAGGCAAAGATGTTGAATATTCCTTGTTGCACTGGTTTTAAGGACAATTCACTGACGTATGTTCTCAAGCACGATAAGCACTGTTACCAGCATTACGAATAGAACTAAAACAAGAATGCTGTGCACTGTGCCGCGTTGTACCCTCGCACGAGACTGGGCAAGTGCCAGTCGTGACAGTACCTGCTGGGTAAACGTTAACGCCAGTCTCCATGAGTGAGGCTCATGACAACCTAAATGATTAAAGCTGTCGTGAAACACAAAAACACAACAAAACGCAACTAGGATAAAAAATAAAGTTGCTCCCTCGCGATAAGCAGTTAGCGATCCGAAGCGGACGCTCCTTGGGATCCCAGCGACTGATATCACGTGATTCTACCTCGTCGTCTCAACAAGAATCGATACTGTGCAAGCTGGGATTAATGCTCAAAAGATAATAATGGTTGGATCTAACCTTGTGCACAATGCTCCGATGAGGCGATCAGTCACCAAAGGATTCTCCGTTCAAAACGGGTACCACAGGTGACGACGGCGGCGGCAGCAGCGGCGTAGACAACGACACGACCGGGTGTCTCACTGGCACAAGCTTCGGACGTCGTTGCAGACACCATGCAACTTGCGGGTAAACTGGGTGGACAGCGCATGTAAGACGCGCTAGGACCACTTCAACCATCGTTTGGAGTTCATCAGCTTAAATGCTTTGGTAAGGCCCGGTTCTACCTCTATTTTTAAAGGTTAGAACGTTTGGCCATGATTTGACAAACCAAAAAAAAATGACCTTGCTTACGTCGAAAAATAATTTTCGCTTGTGAACAAAGACTAGACACGGAAGTGATAGGCATGGTGCCTATCCCACTTCTGATCTTGTGTATTTAACCCAAAATCACTTAAAAAAACATATGAACTGAAGCTAAATAAGTTTACTTCCAAAAAAACAATCAATCACCAAAAATGAATAACATTGAGTGGGTAAATACAAAATGTGGGTAGGTAGACAAGTTACGTAGGAAAAATAAACGATGTTTCCTCAACGATGTCTCGCGATCGAATGGCCCCGGTTGCTTGCGAGTGCCGCCTTTTATACTTCTCGACAGCACTCAGCCGACTTATTTCCTATAATATATATTTTTTAAATGCAACTTACCTACTCTTCAGCAGGGGTAATTTGAAACTGTCGGAAAGGTGTCGGGTCGGAAACGTTCCCGACACTAAATGACTATCGGCTAGTTGGTCGTCAAACAAGCCGAAACATAATGTCAAAAGCTTTCGATTTCGGAAATCAAAATAGGATTCTACGGAATCTCCGTCGGGAAGAATCCGATACCGAAGGAATTGGCTTTCCGACAGTTTCAAAATACCCTTACAGATCTCTTTGAAAAAGAGTTAGTCAGATAATAAAATTGACAAAGCGAGCAAGCGTCGAGATTGGCCAAAAGTTGTAAGTTGGTCTCATAAAAAGGAGTTGTTTCACGCAGTATGGAGCTGAGCTCTAGTCCTTTGTAGGGTTCTAGATAATTAGATAATCATTAATTTGTTTATTACTGTTAGTGTTCTTTTCCAATTTTTCTATGGTGTTACAAAAACCTAGGCCACTATGAAATTGGTTCTTTGGTTAAGATCTAATGAAGATTTACAGCGCGATGAGCAGAATAGCTCCTCAAAATGCAGTATGTTGCTCATTTTCAAAGCTCACTTTACAAGTTTGTGCTTAAGAGGTCTAGGTACTGTTCGGAGAACAGCTAGTTGTTAGTAGGAGATAGTACTAGACAGAGCAGTCTCTGTATTAATTTTTTTACCAATTTAGTTAGGTACACAATAAAATTGTTATATACTTGTAGCGATTCAATATTTAACCACGAAATATAATCGATGTGTCACATCCCTAGCGAGAGAGGTGGTACATCACTAGCAGGCACGTGATCCGCCATTACGGACTTGCTTGACTTGTATTATTTATATTTTCCTAAAGTAATCTTCTCTAGCTGTCTGTACCAGCCTAAAGTTACTTATAATTACATGGTTTGACTAGAAGATACTCTATTTCATTTTCTACACGGGAGCGTAGATATCTCCCACATACTTAAAGAGCTCAAACCCTAATTATGTTTCACACAGACACGACACCACAAAGTAAAATTAGCACTGCTTCACACCTTTAGAAAATCCAAAAGGAAACAAAAACTATGATGCACTATCACAGAGTAATACAGTACAGAGGAACAGCACTATGCACCGGTTAATGAAATAATGGCTAACTTAACTATTTTAGCGTACCCATTAGACTGGCTGGATATTTTGTTATACAACACCCTGCTTTTAATAGTAAATTCAAACACTGACTAGATCTGCAGTGCAGTATTAACAATACCTATTTATCAATAAATAGTTATATCGGTGGATCTCGGCCGACATGAAGTTAGCCGTTTGTGATGCGCAAAGACAATTTAGTTTGAAAAAGCTCCAACTAATTGCGCATCGAAACGGCTAACTTAACGTCGGCCGAGATCTAGAACGAATATACTAGACGGTATAAGCACAGAGTGTATAAGGTACTAAATGAATCTGTGCCCCTAACATTATATAGTACTGGTTTCTTTTGCAAGTATTTCGACATGATTGTGTGTAAGTGTAGCGCCACATCAAAATGAAATGAAGCATATTATGAGTAAATTGAAAATTACAATTCTCTACACTAGCAACAGCGTGAAACTTGCAGACCCACACCATTATCATAACACTAAACTAGTAAGGAATCGAGACGAGGTCATGAAATAATATCAAATAGCGCGTTAACGAAAAGATCCCTAAATAAGGGTCAAAAAAGCTGTTGAAAACGAAGGGTCTGGTCCCTCGGGTGAATGAAGGTCGTTTCTGTTAAATGCTTACGAGTGGTTGAACATATGAATACTTATGTCTGACTATGACCTATATATAGTTAGATGGTATATTCGCATAGTATGTTAAAACTATAGTTTTGTATGCTATGGGAAACAGCTATTTTACTAATCTTAGAGAACCTACCATCATTAGTAGTTTTTAAATGTATTAGTTTGGTACACTGCGATTCTATGATCATGATGATGATGTCATCCATGCCGATTTCGGCTACGGCGACAATGTTTCTACTTAGTTTTAAAATGAACCTAAGTACTTATTATTTTCTTTGATGGGCTCTGAGATGAGAATTTTAGTTGCACACAAAGTGCATGTCAGAACATCGTTGACATAGCTGTAATCTACATTCATTTAACTACTAACTGGCTACCTATTTACTTTTAAGATTTACTGCGATGCTAATTATATCAACCTATTAATAGATTCGTTTGAACTTGATCCCGGGTTTTTGTATCCTTGACTTCTAGAAGAGTCAACGAGTTTCTAAATTTTGTCTGTGTCTCCCAAAGTGTTCCCTTAATTCCCTAAATTTTTTAATTTATGAACACAGGTCGATAAAATTTTTAGATTTACTCACATGAACTTGTGCTAGTTTGAGTAATATAAAACCATCCAATACAAAAAGCTTCTTAAACTATTCTCAAGTGTTATACTCACGCACGGCAATGAATCAACACTAGCTAAACCACTATTTACACACATTACCTACATTGTAAAAGGGGTTCGTAAATTAACAAGTGATAAAGCCCAGACGTCTGAATCTTTGTATCACTTAATCAAATTTACTGACTTTGCATTCATGCAAAGTTCATGTAATGAAACATGACTCATGTTTCATTATATCTAAGACATGTCGTGACTGGTCTATACTTCTCGTGAACTTGACATCTACCACATTTGTTACTCGGATGTCGGCTTAACAAAACTGTATGGATTGTTATAATTAGTCGAATTAACTGTTGGCATGTGATGGTGATACAGAGGAAACTGTTATTTGGGACGGGAAGCGTGTGAATTTATAATGTTGATGAACTCGGAATTACAAAATTTAAAAACGGAGATTTCCTGATTTTAACTTCTGCGCAAAGTCATGAAATCAAATATTGCGCGTCATAATGCGCAAATAAATCCAAGATGATGTCTGAAACTTCTAATAAAATCAACTAGATAACATGTACATTTTCAAATAAGTAAATTTAAATAATCTGATTCTGAAGGAAATAATTTGCTAATCAGCATTTTTTTCTTAAAAATTGCAAAATCTATATCTATACTAATTTATATCTATACTAATATTATAAAGAGAGAAGATTTGTATGTTTGTATTTTTGTATTTTTGTTTGTTACGAATAAACTCAAAAACTACTGGTTCGATTTCAAAAATTCTTTCACTATTAGAATGCTACATTATCCCTAAGTAACATAGGCTAAATTTTATTTTATAAAATAATAGGGATCCCTACTAAAACTACAATAATGTAACCCAAGGTGTAAAAAAAATGCCATAAAATCATCGCATGCGCTGCGGAAACTATTGATGATAGAACAAAAAAATGTTCTACAATATTGATATCTACAAAAAAGTCAGCGATACCATATGTCCAACTATTGTAGTTATGTAACTATATAACTACTTTTTTATATTTTAAAAGTTGATAGAAATGCCGACCAAAATCAGACCATGTATTCCAAACCTTTATATTAATCCTTATCCAAATAAATCATTTTGTATTTAAGACTGTTTCAATACCTGTAGATCATCATCATGACAGCCTTCTAATGTTCCCACTGCTGGGACACTGGCCTACTCTTAGGCGAGAGTGATTGGGTCTTAATCCACCACGCGGACCCAATGCGGATTGGTCTGTTTGAATTATTGAAATCAGACATTCCATTCAAAAGTTATGACGAATTATAAAAATGTTAATCTAAACAAAATATGTACTATGCAAGCCTGCGTGCGCGCCGTGGCCAGAGAGAGGCGTGCACATGAACTATGAAATAGGTAGCCGCGCGGCTAAAACGTGCGGTCGGCTCCTACCTTATGAATGACTAGCGACCCGCCCCGGCTTCTCACGGGTGCTTAAGTTTTTATTGCACCCGTGCGAAGCCGGGACGAGCCGCTAGTATCAAATAAACTTACTTACTACAACGTACTACCTACTCATACAATCAAATCAACATTCAATTTTTTTTCTGTTAACCTATCATTTTGGTTTGGTAACAAAAATTATCTTCATCCACTGGAAAACATCTCACGGTTTGATATTTGAGTGTTACCATTTCGTTTCACAAAATGAAACGCTCTCATAAAATTAACATAATTAAAAATTAGTTTCAAAACAACTAATTTAGTGACATTCCAAATGCAACTTTGAAATCAAACATGGTCACTTAAAGCTCATGTAACAGGTTCAAATCTTGTTTCTTTAATGATTTCCACTTTGAAATTGTCCGGACCAATTACTTCTTTCGTGCAAGTTTTAATCTTTTTCGGAGGAAGTTGCTTATTAGCAGGTTTGGTATCTTTATGAGCTACCTCCGATGCTTCTGATTCATATCCAACGTTCTAAATGGAAATAATTAACCGATGTTTATTTGTTTGAATGTAAAGGGTCGGAAAATTGTTGAGACGAATCGCTGCTGTAGGTATTTGATAAAATAATTGAACAGCATTTCATTCAATTGCTGTTTGTCTTGTTTGACTTTCATATGTAAGCTATAGAAATACAATCTGTCAGATTTAATACCGGCTGATTGATCGACTCTATCTTACTCAACTTTTATTCATCGTTTTATTTTATGTGGTTGAAAGCTTTCGATATGACATAATCTTGACATTGAATCTATCTGAATTATACAACACGCTACTGACCGACTGACATAATAACGCAATGCCTAAATCACAAGTCTGAAACCTGGAATATTTAGGGTGTGTTCCTTGAGGGATCCACTAGGAGAGGCGATCACGAAATTCAACTTTTAAATAACGCTCGGACAGCCGTTGTAAAAGGCAGCGCATACAAAGTACAACAATGTGCTTGTCCGGGGAAGGTCTACCACCATACCTATTTCTGCCGCAAAGCAGTAAGTAATGCTCGCATTGCTGTGTTCCGGTGTGAAGGGTATGGTTTCCGGTGAAATTACAGGCACATGAGGCTTTCGATCTTAGCCTCAAGGTGGCAACCCGCGAGTGATACCTCTGGTATTGCAAGCGTCCATAGGCTGCGGTAACCGCTTACCATCTTGTGGGCCGTACGCTTGGTTGCCACTTCAGTTGTATAAAAAAAAAGAAGTAGCGGCTAACAACCTATACTAGTTTCGAATAAATTAACAGAATTATTGACAGGTTGATGATGATAATGATAACATAAAGTTACATACTTATATAGTTCGGTTGCGTCTACCCAACGACTCAAGACAGCAGGTAGGCACGCAAAAATATATATAGATTACTTACATGTAATGACCCGTTATGGACTTCTCAACGGATATCCTTTCATATGTCGGGGAAACGAGCAGATTTGAACCAAGCTACTGTTTGCAAGTTTTTAGGGTTCTGTCTGTGCCTTCAAATTAGATCAATTTGAGAATAAAATCAAATCAATCTCTCTGATATAAAGCTAGACAAATAGTTGTCTTGTTAAAAAACTCAAATGATTTGACTCAGAGGTTTTACAAAAAATATAAGTACCTAGTATTGTGTGTCACACACACGCAGTTTTTTTTAAGCAGCGAGAATTGACGGCTAAGAAAATACATATTATCTAGCATCTCATGTTGGTAAAACTCATTCATTATGTATGTTTTAAACAAACTTGTACGGAAACCTCAGAACGCGAATATCTTCGCGGTTGTCTGTATTTATTTATAACAAGATTACTTTTGCGTGTCGAAAATACAGTCAAAATTACCCAGAGCGGAAATATTAAGAGAGCAATTTCCATAACTTTAAAATGCAAATTTTACGTAGATTTAAGTTTTTAAATATCTTTCGAATTAAGTTTGGTTTCCATTATTAGCACACCTGCTCAGTATGCTAGACTTGGTATATTTTTTAAATATAGGTAAGTACTTCTTTACTATTCCTAGTCAGGTGGCTTTTTTTATTATCTTACATGCATGATGTATGGTATGTTATATTTTACGAGTTTGTCTTATCATCATCATCATGACAGCCTTCTAATGTTCCCACTGTTGAGACACTGGCCTACTCTCGGGCGATAGTGATTAAGTCTTAATCCACCACGCGGATTCAATGTGGATTGGTGGCACGGCACATATCTTTCGAATTTTTAGTTCCTGGACATGCCGGTTTCCTTACGATGTTTTCCTTCACCGTATGAGAGCACTGGCATTGCGCACATAAATTTTTCGAACAGAAAAATCCATTGGTGCACGACCGGGTTTGATTTCATTTCATTTTTCATTTCATTTTTCAATATTGATTGTTATTTATTCAATAACAATTGATAAAATCGTATTTGAAATTAATTAAAATTATAACTAAAACTAAAATTAAATATACTACATTATTCAAAATTTTTTACACAAGAGAAATTAATAAAATATTATAAAGAGAAATTAAAATACACATGTCCAAATAATCAGAGAAAATAAAATGTCAAGTCCTTAATGAATGTCTAAACTCTAATACATAAATAAATGTCAACAAAGTCAACTTTATATTATAATATTATCACATTCTAAAATTCACTTAAATTCACTTTGAACCCACGACCTTAGGATTGGAAGGCGGGGTCACTACCACTAGACCACCGGTGCTCTTGTCTTATACAAACCAGTAAAAGTACTTTAATTTAAATCTTTAATATCTTACCCAAAATTCCTTAGCTTCCGCTCCTGCCGCCTCCAGCTCTCCCAATCAGGTTTTTTTTAAACTATTAATCATGAAACCTCTCAATTCCAAACTTTGTTATACCACCAGTAATTTGATACCAAATCAATATCCAAAACCATCGACTTATTATAGTAGCGTCCCAATTTAAATAATTTGTTCGTCTTGTAACTTCGGGTGCTTCGTTTTAAACCACCTCTGATGATGAATGATTACTAAGATTTCGTATAATCATGCCTTCCAACAGCCTTCTGACAACATAAAAAGACTGGTTTGCTCAAATGGTTTGGTATTTTTTGTGCTCTATAGTGTAATGAAATGTGTAATCAGTCTTTGTACTCAAGTGAATGACGGATAGGAAGCTTCTTGAGAGTAGAACGTCGTTTTTGGAAATTATGTTTAAGCAAAAAGTTGCTAGTAGGTATATTTGTAGCTATGAATTTGATTCAAACCTTTTTTGTCATAAAACGTCCGCTTGACTTTGATCCGGGTTTATTTAATATCCCGACGCCAGATTTTCATCATTCGTTTCCTTTATTTTCATATGATAATGATAATGCCTTTCTTCGTCGAAAATCCACGTTGTTATTCTAACAATCAAGCACTCTTCGTTTTTTATTTTTCTTTCAGCACTCACTTCTGTATCACTTTTTTTTTTATACCACCAAGGTGGCAAACAAGCATACGGCCCACCTGATGTTAAGCGGTTACCGTAGCCTATGAACGCTTGCAATACCAGAGGAATCACTCGCGCTTTGCCGACCCTTTAAAAGTTTTAAAAAACTTATTCTTATTACTTAACTACGAGTACTATACCTAATATTGTTTCTTACTTTAATCAAACATGATTGTTCCGTATTATTGGTCTAATTTACATACAATTCAAAAAACATGCTTGTTTTGTGTGTTGTTGACTTTGTGCCTCACAATTTGAGACCCACTTATTGTGCCCTTTTTAGTACCTATTACTTATATTCTTTGACGTTGTGTGTGACCCACAAAGTTAGGACTTATTACTTATTATCGGCCTATATATATATAGATACAGTTTAATTTGAATTTATCAAGGCTAGGACAGCTACTAAATTGTGTATGTCTCAGTTACAATTACCTAAATATAACTAAGCCTTAAAAAAAGTAAAAGTGCTAAAGATACAAAAATAAATATTATAAATACGAACGTAAATGACGAAGCTCTTCCAAAGAAATAACATTTGAAGCCAACCAAAGAACAAATAATCGGTGTTTCCTTTGGAATTCACGTAGGCGGAAGAATGGTCGGGTTTGTTAACTGATTCGTCACTTAACTCGTTATGATGCAACTTTTTGTTGACATACAACACAAGCGCATGCCTGTTAACCTTGAACCTTCTGCATTAGCACAGTTCCGCCCAAAGATCAATTGAAAATCTCTTGTCTCTGGAATCACAGAAATCAATAAAGAATCTATTGCAATATCAGAAGAAGTTCACTAGAAAAACGGTCAGCGTTCGTACAGAATTCGAATGCAAAAGACCTCAAAGAACTTTCTCAAATTCAATTCTTTGTAACGAACCGCTATTCACTGGTTCACATCAGACTGGCAACATTGACAGGTGTGTTCCCGTCGTGCCCCTTTTTTCAACGTCCGTTCTTGTTAACATCGGACGAAAGGTCCTACCGAACGTTTTGCTGAAAACCGCGAAATATACCGCAGCTTCTTAAATTTAGGGTTGAATATACCTTAAACCGAAAATAAAAGTTGTACAAGAGTAACAATGAATGGATCATTTCCCTTACAATGTGCTTCAACGTATAATGTTCTTGTCATTGAAAAAGTAATCTTACGACTATCGTTTTAATATCTAAATTAATTTACTACTACTTCTATTGCGGTATCGTATAACCCTAGTTTGTTTTAATTTATTTTGGGACCTTCAAAATCTCAGTCCGGTTTTGAAGTTTAATAAGCTTTGGCAAACTTGAGTTTCGGCTCAAATAATCACAAATTATTTCATACATTTTGCAAGAATTGAAAAACCATTTTTAGTAAAAACTGAACAGTTTCTGTGTTAGTCACGTCGTGATTATAAACTTAAGTTAGTGTCAGTAGAAACTTGAGAATATTCAGTTTGATATAACAATGTTATGCAGCTTGTTAATTGGTATACTTGTGATAAGATAAAAAACAGACGAAAAATCTCTAGTACTATTCCGCTTAACCTTTTAACCAATGAGGTCACACAGTCAACCTCAAAAGAAAAATATCGACGACACGTGCAGTTTCATCCCTCCACGCGACATCATCAGGACCATCGACCTGTTCTCCGGCAGACGTGTTGCTCCGTCGAGCTCTGGAGCCAATGTTTGTCAAGAGAGTAGTACTAGAGATTTTTCGTCTGTTTTTTATCTTTTAATGGATTTCCGCACAGTAACGCCTGAATCTATCAATTATACTTGTGATACTTGCAGGTAGACGCGAGTGTGTGGCGGGCGACCCCTAACAGACCTCTCTTATGTAAAAGAGTAACCACTGGCTAGTCAACACAGCACAGCAGGTGTGTTATATATAATTGAATTCATTTAACTATTTACATCTGTTGACGATAAATTATGCATGGATAGATTTTCATATATTATTGTAAGTATAATAAAAGTTCATAAGTAATATATGAGTAATACGTTATAAAATTCAAGAAACAAGGCGGCATTTAATTTTTTAACTGTTCTTCACAGCAAATCTATCGATTTCTACGCTTCCACGCTTCACACGCACTAATCAATTACAATCTCGATTGGAAATCTCATGGGTTTCATTTATCTTCATGTCTAGTCTACATTATTTAATACTTTGTTTCATTCCCTTTGACTTTTTACCTACTCAGATTCTTACTTGGTCATAACAAGTACATATTACATCTGTCTCTCTTCCTGACTATTTATTCCACATGGTGGTGGGGTCAACCTTCCTACAACTCTTCTTCCACTTCGCTCTATTCTCGACATCTTCGTCCGAAACATTGCATTCCACCATATATCTTTGCGCATGACCAGTACTTTAATTACCTATTACTTATTAAAATTATTATTATTATACTTTCATTTATTTTATTGCTATTTTTAAAAAACCTTTCAAAACTTACTATTAATCTATCTTTTCTGTAATAAATCAACAAGTGTGTGCGTATAATGAAACGTTTCTCATAACAGATAAGTTACACGTTTAGTTTTTGCATCTTTCATTTCAGTTTTTCATCGTTTTGTTTTTATCTTACACACATTTTTGAAAATAATTTATTTTTATTTCCAGCTTTAAAAATCACCAGTTTTTAGGATGAAAGTCTTACATTATAAGAATATTCATATATTATGTTTTTTACCGTGAACGGTTCCATAAACTATTGGGTTGACTTTCGCCTATCTTCTTTTATTTGATTTTATATTGGGTTCTAGGTACCGAATGTTTCTAATCCAGTTTTATAATAATGGTGTCGATTCTGTTGTAGCATTTTCTAAACTGCTAAGTTTAGAAAATACAAAGGACTGCGATAGTTTTAGTTAAGCTTTAACTAAAACTATCGCAGTCCTTTGTATTTTAATTCTTATGAAAAGGACGGCAACAATTTTATCTAGTTTAGTTTAGAAAATGCTACAACAGAATCGACACTATTAACTAATTCACAGATAAAATTAACGTAAAAATGAATTATAAAACGGGTCTAGCCCACATGAAGTAATATCAAAACCATATAAAATCTTCAGAAAAGGTGATCAACTACATAAACAGTGACAAGAGAACATAATTAACCGATTCAAAGTCGAGGTTATTGACTAGTCGATCAATTCCTATTAAACTTTTTCTTATCCAAAATGATTCGTCATTACCGTGGGATGAACGAATGCATTCTCATTATTTATGAGAACAAAAAATAATGGAAGCAGTATTATAATTCTCGTGAGTCAAAGAACTGAACGTAAAAAATCAACCGCTATTTAAGCTAATAAAATTACTATTGATACGACACCTACTTTGGCGAATTTAGATTACAAGTGATTGAGTTTGATATTGATAACAGTTGATTCTTCACTTTGTTACAAAAAGCTCCACTAAAACTCACTCAAAATAAATTATCCTAAGTAGTAAGTTTTTTTGCATAGCATAATATGATAGTCGAGCTAGAATTAAACACACATTATAGTAGAATCAATTTATGAGTGTCTGTGACTCTATGTACTAATAAACTAGGTAGGATACGTTTTAAGAAGTAGGTAGGTACTGTTGTGAGAATTGTTTAAAATTGTTTATTTCATCTTGATTATATCTTCGAGTTTGTTTGTTTTGTATTCGCAAGGCTCTGCATTAGCGTAAATGAAAAGCTACGAAAGCAGCAGTATTTGTATTCTCAAAAGGTTTAGAAAGCCCTGAATATGAATTTCAGATATGAAACACAAATGCCAATAGTAGCATCAGCTTCTGACGTTATCAAATCTCTAGCGGCTTAGCCGATATCCAATGGAACATATCCAGTTATGAGTATAGAAATGTTCCCTTTGGACCCTTTGGATACGAATCACTGATACAACAATGGTCATCAGCAATAAAGCTTATTTTAAATGAAGATTCAATCACTAGGTGTGGATTGGATCGTTGCTAATCTGTATCTGTTCAATGTTTCACTTTATCAATTGTATACTTTCAGTTCAAAAGAATTAGTTCAACACTTATCAAAGGATTTATTATGCCTGTTTCGATAAATCTTTGGCTGAGTTTCAAATTGTGATGTGTTGTTCAGTCAGATCATAAGTTTAAAACCAAATGATAAACTTACTAATAAGTGTTATTACGGCTGGCTGTAATGGGGATAAAAGCTTCTTGAAAGCCTTTAAACTTCAACCAGGCAGATGAGAACCTAGAAAATAGGTGGATCTGGCTAACTCATAGTAAGAAAAAATATAAACTTCCTGCCAACCTTTTAGTTAGCAACAGCCAACTAAAAAGATACTAGTTCATTTGAAAACAGAGAGCTTAGAATTATTTACTGCGTCAGCAAGAATCGAATAGAACGCTGATTGGAAATCCGAAAACACAGGCTACCACATCTGTTGTACATTCGGTCTCACCTGCCGATTACCCCCAGCAATCTCGGCGGTAACGATGTACCTACCGAAGCAAACCGAATCGGAAACAAGGCCACAAGCGTGTTCCGATTAATTTACCGAATGGCTTTACTATCGAATACGATGTCACTCCAAACCAGCATGCAACGAAAATGAACCTAATCACCAAAGGTTTTTGATTTAAAATGGATTGACCTAAGACCCTGCATTAGCCTGTCAGAGCAATTGTTTGATTTCGAAATTCAAATTAAACTGTTACTGGTGGAGTTAGAGTAATTGAGTAATTAACTCTCAAACTAAGCATATCTACGTAGGATGTTTGTTAACTTAACTAAGGGTTAGTTATGTTATCCCACAGCTGGTAAACTATAGATGTGCAAGTGGGCTCTGTGTACGGAACTGGGCATTAACGGTGAGTAGTGCCAGCTGCACTCTGCACGCAGTTAAACCGTTTGAAACGCTTTTTTTCTGAACTGTATGATTGCATTGATGGACTTCAGTTCTGGAAAATTTAAAATTAGTTGATAGTCTACTATCGGTAAGAGAGGTGCCCTTACTAGACCACCGGTGGTCTAGTGGTAGTGACCCCGCCTTCCGATCCTAAGGTCGTGGGTTCAAACCCGGTCGAGCACCAATGGATTTTTCTGTTCGAAAAATTTATGTGCGCAATGCCAGTGCTCTCATACGGTGCCATCCGCCAATCCGCATTGGGTCCGCGTGGTGGATTAAGACCCAATCACTCTCGCCTGAGAGTAGGCCAGTGTCCCAGCAGTGGGAACATTAGAAGGCTGTCATGATGAGTCTGCTATCTCATTTTGTTTTAAATTATAACCGTCTTAATATATTGTATTTCTCTTTTATCTATAAAGTACCCATGGATCAAGATCTGGTCCTGCATCTTTATGGATCAAAATTCAGCAAATGAGGATTTTCATAAATGTGTAAAGGGCATAGTGCTCATCATTTCACTATCGTTCTTAGCTTAACATTGGCAAAGGATGGAGTTAAATCTAGACAGACAGAAGTTTTGTTCATCAAAAGTCTCCGCTGTCGCTACATATTCTGTCAAATTGATTTTATTTTCTATAGCCGTTATTATTGTTTGTTTTACTATAGCCGGCCAAAGCTGCCACACGACACAACACAACATTACAGCGGTTATTAGATTCTGATATTGCGTGGTATGATGTGATTAGGTCAACCCTATTACTGGTTTAACGGTTAATTGAATGGGTTGTCGGTCCGTTGCATTCTGTACAAAACTTCTACAAAAGTTGAACAGGTGTAATGGAATTTCTTGTAGAAAGTTTATAAAAAGAGTTTTGCGTTTTTGTCTGGTTCCGTTCAGAAGAATAAGAATAAACAGGCGTAGAAAAGTTCCACTTGGCTTGTCTCTGATATCTGTACTTATTTCACATTTTAATGTAAGTATACGTCTTTTGCAGCTGAATTCGGACGATCAGCTCTAAAATGTGCCCTTGTTTTTTTAGATTAGAGCCAAATTTAACCTAAATTCAGCTTGATAGAGCTCATTTTATATCAAACGCTGGTTCGGACTGACATAGACGGTTCCAGTTAGTTCTTGCTGTTGGAATGTTCATGGTTCGCAGCGTCTTTCGAAACAGTCTTGGGCGTGCTAGTGCGAATGTTTTTATGGACATGCCTTAATGGATTTGTGTCGGCACTCCGGGTACGTATCTATTCCGAATTTGATGGATCATCCGAGATTTGTTTAGATATTTTTCTGCTGTTGATTTAGAGTGGCGCCTAATTTAAAAGATAATGTAGCGTGCGTGGCCAGTTATAAGAAAGTATTACGTTTACGTGCCAAACTATTATCATATACATTATTTTCGAGTATCTAATTGTATTTTTTCTTACAATTAACGTGGCGTGGCAACCAAGCTTACGAATGGCACGGCCCCACCAATACCCTACCGTGCACTGGCACATGAGACTTAATTACATAATTTCACCTGAAATCATACACAACAAGAACACAACAATGCGAGGATTAATTGTTTAGCTGCAAATATAGCAGTACAATGGCTATAGTAGATACTTGTTACAGTAAGTAGTACTTCCCTGGGCGAGCTCTATCACAAAGAACTCCACAACTAATGTAGGTTGTATTTGATAAACTTACAATAAATTCATACAGGTATAGAGTTACGACGAGTTTGTGTGTATATTTAAAATAACATAGTACTTATAGTGTGATTTCTATCAGTTATCTGGTTCCCACAATACCTACCTAAAAGCTTTGCTTAGTTTAGAGCTAGCTAGATGACACTGTGTTAAAATCTCCCCTAATATTTATTTAACTATTGGTCAGAATAATAGCATTAAAAAAACAACGTAGTTATTTAGCCTTGCTAGGCCAAATAAATTGGCACGAAAAGAAAATCGATGATTTGTCAAAGCTTACAAGGCGGTTTTATATTTCGTCGTGACCTCGAACACGAAGAAATGCCGATGAACTCTTTTTATATGAATCTATTGAAATATCTGCTGAATACTAATAAAGTATAGAGCTCATACATCTTAAATTCAATGTACAGTAGTAGGTAAGGTACTAGAATGCTTTATTACCAAAGTCAGCTATCGAATATTTTGCTATTGGCGAAAATAACTTTTTTTTTTGCTTTGCATTCAGTTTATACCTACCTAGTATCTAGTAATTTGTGTTTTATTTTGGTGTAAACAATCTGTCGTAGGGCGACGCTACGCGTAGTACTAATATCTGCCCCCCTTACCATGAACTCTTAGAGCGATTCAAATTAGGACCTAAACTGAATTGTCAAAAAATTTTGTACCATGACTTCAATAATTATTAATTTCATGGTACAAATTTTTTTGACAATTCAGTTTAGGTCCTAATTTGAATCGCTCTAAGAGTTCATGTTATGGAGGCTGTTCTGTGGCTACGCTATGTTCTGACGCGCTGCAGCTTTTTCAATTTGAAAAGGAATTATGTCAGCGTAACCATTAAATACTGGAAGGATTTGAGAATCCCATCTCATCTCCCAGAAAGCTCCGCTTTAGACCAAAAATAGACATTCTCGTTGCCTACCGCTTTAGGTGTAAATTCAAGACATGTCCGACTGAGATTATTCAGCAGTTCACATGCAATTAGCATACCTTTGTAACGTATGAGTCAGTGTTTGCAATAAAATGTATGCCTCGTTATTTTTAGATTTATCAGAGACATTCTTTGTATCTCCGACCTCGAATGATCTGTTTTACAAAATGTTTTAATTGTTGTGCATAACAATGCTAGTAAGTATAGTGAATTCAAACTATGCTTTAATTATCCCACATTTGACCGATTTTCTTTAACATAAGTACAGTTTCTTCAACTAGTTCGTTTCGGGCTATCAAACCAATACGAAAGGTAAGGTATTGCAGTAGGTAGGTACGGTACCTAAATGATGGAAATAGTTCATACATGTATAGTTCGCACAGCGGATCTAGGCTTCCGTTAGTTAAGTTAGCCGTTTGTGATGCGCAAAGACAATTTAGTTTGAAAAAGCTCCATTGCGCATCGAAACGGCTAATTTCACGAGGGCCGAGATCCGTTGTGAGAACTATACTTACATGTGTAGATAGGTACTACCTATTCGAATATCCGATTCACTTTGAAAACACTGTAGTACCTGGTAGGCAAATAAGGCAATAGGTAGCTAGTTACCTACCTACGTCTGCAATTAATGCCCTTTAATAACAATTTCAATAGGTCAAATAATTGCAGGCTTGTGAAATGTGTTACTAAGGCACACTATCCTCAAAGCAATCTGAAGCTTAAAATGTAATTTCGAAAGCCGAAAGTTCCTTGGTTGAATTTCGCCAATTGCAGTTCTAATATATTGCTCTGGAAATATTCTTCGAAGTTGAAACTTAACAGTTCGGGATAAGGTTTAATTTTGCATGGTATTGATTTGATAGTTGCAATGGTGGTTGGTATGCCAGATCGTGATGGCACAGGTGCTGGGGCGTTGCTCCCCTGCTCGTGCCGCTCTCGGAGTCACTCGGCTGGATCCGTGACATTTGAATTAGGAACGTGCTTTGATTGGAAGCATTGGAAGTTTGAAGTTTTTCGGGCAATTTCAAAGTGTTACATCTTGGTAATGTGATATTACTCTGATCTTGGCTTATACAGAAGGCGAGCACAATACTACTTAATTTTTTGAGATTGCTAATTTTACTAGATTCATAATAAGATATTCTTGTATTTTCTGTTAGAAGCATTCCAACATCGAGACAATCCAAGTGTACTTAGAACCGCTTGGCAAATAGTACATTTGAGATATGACGTGTTCCAAGAAGAACAACGCCAAAACTAATAAACGGGCATAATATCACCAAACGCACTGTCAAAATCATCGTTTCAAAGTTTAGTCAGCAAAAACCAAGAATATTTTTGCATCGCTACACTTTTTCACACTACACTTGTGAAGTAAGTTGTCTTTGCGCATCATAACGAACGCCTAACTTTACGACGGCTGAGCTCCGTTAGCAGTACTATACATTTTGCTATATTTTACGAAGCATCCGATAGACAAGTATACAAAGAAACAGCACATTGCCCAAGCAAAAACTGAGTCCTAAAGTCTAATCAACGGTAAAAACATCGTTATTTCTAATTAGTCAGCAATGGAATATTTTCTGAGCTAGAAATAATTACTGCTCTAAGGAATACTAGACAATGAAGCCTTACATTACAATGTAAAGTCTAGACTTTGTTATCATGCAGAAACCGTGGCTAATATCGTGATCTTTTATAGGTACTAGGTAAGTACCTAGTTTTTGTAAGTTTTGTAACTTTTGTAACTTTTGAGTAAGTAAATAATAAAAAATGAGGTTTGTCTAATCATTTTATGGAATATTGCACAAATGGGTTGTAGTTATAGGAATAACCGAAAGAGGTACCCCTCTTTCGGTTATTCCTACTTAAAAAGTTTAGTTTTTTTTCGTTGATTGTCAAAGTCAGGAGTAGAACTCTTGAGCAAGAGTCTGACTTTAGGGTACCACCGCAGTCTGGCACTGCCACTGCACTGCATTCTGCCTCCAAGCCGTAGTGTTAAAAACACTGTATCAAGTGAAATTACTGGACGGAGACTTAACAACATCGCTTTTGGTGATAAGCGCAGTGCAGTGTCACGTAAAATTTTAATAAGGGATATTAGTAACATAGGCTATATAAAAAGTTTACCTCGTCAGCACCAGGTGGATCTGTTGGAATAAAGACAGCTAGAAGCGACTGTGGTGTGTACCCCTCTTTCGGTTATTCCTACTTAAAAAGTTTAGTTTTTTTTCGTTGATTGTCAAAGTCAGGAGTAGAACTCTTGAGCAAGAGTCTGACTTTAGGGTACCACCGCAGTCTGGCACTGCCACTGCACTGCATTCTGCCTCCAAGCCGTAGTGTTAAAAACACTGTATCAAGTGAAATTACTGGACGGAGACTTAACAACATCGCTTTTGGTGATAAGCGCAGTGCAGTGTCACGTAAAATTTTAATAAGGGATATTAGTAACATAGGCTATATAAAAAGTTTACCTCGTCAGCACCAGGTGGATCTGTTGGAATAAAGACAGCTAGAAGCGACTGTGGTGTGTAGTGTATTATATCATCATCATTTATTTATTGCTTCAAGTTGGTTGGTGCAGTGCGTATTCTGTTTAATTAACCAAGTCCATGTTTTATTAATCCGTTTTCAACATCAATTATAATTTTACAGTGTAATTTGCAAACTATAGAGAACTTACAGTTTCATATTATGTGCGTTGATTGTCAGTCTGCCAGTAAGGGAACTAGTTACTAATTTAGGTTGTGTAGCGCTAAACAATTTACGCGATACTTTTAGAACACTAGCAAATTCATTTGATACCCTGAACCGATTGTCAGAATGCCAAAAAATATTAGTATTCAACTCGTTTCGAGCGTACAACAATTGATGTGATTGCTGGCGATTCTGGTAATCGCTTCAGCTTGCTTTATACCGTGTCGAGTTCATATTAATATGCAATTCTAATATGGTGAGGGAATCATTTGATACGGTCTAGCCAATTCTTTGAAATTCGTTTTGTATTACATAGTTTAGATTTCATTCCAATAACTACTAGTTAGATTTAACCAACTTCTTGTATAGGTAATGTCAAATGCAAGTAAAATGTAAAATTACTATGAGATACTTAAATACGACTTATTCTGGGGTTATTGTTTTAACGAGTTGGTCGAATTAACGGATACAGAAAACAAGAAGGTTCTTCTGAAGTACTGAAGCAAGCTATAAGTTGGGTATAACTCCACTATTCCAGACAGAACTGTGTATAAAAACGTGCATCTAGACTTTTTTTTTTTTTATACAACTGAAGTGGCAACCAAGCGTACGGCCCACAAGATGGTAAGCGGTTACCGCAGCCTATGGACGCTTGCAATAATAGAGGTATCACTCGCGGGTTGCCACCTTGAGGCTAAGATCGAAAGCCTCATGTGCCAGTAATTTCACCGGAAACCATACCCTTCACACCGGAACACAGCAATGCGAGCATTACTGCTTGGCGGCAGAAATAGGTATGGTGGTAGTCCTTCCCCGGACGAGCTCTATCACAGAGAACTCTACTACTCTTCAGACTAGTCCAGTATCGGTTTTGTGACAGTTTTGTATAAAGAACTGAGGGACTACTTTAGATAGCGATAAACATAATAAATAAATGAATAATAGTACCCAATTCAGTGCTTTCACGGACAATAATAATTTATAATCTGAATCACGAAAACTGTCAGGATATTGCTTTTGTTCACAAGATTAGACCCTCTGACAAAAAAATCATGTTCGAGCGTCGCGAATCTACAATTGATTGTTTGTGTTAAATCTGCAGCTCGAATTAAAAATTGGCTTCGTTTATTAAATTCGTGAGAACTTTACTGATTGTTATGTTGGTACTTTGATCCTTGATTTGATATTACGATTTTAAATT
The DNA here is from genome assembly GCA_951394395.1 of Colostygia pectinataria. NCBI lineage: Eukaryota > Metazoa > Arthropoda > Insecta > Lepidoptera > Geometridae > Colostygia > Colostygia pectinataria. The sequence goes on from OX596363.1 coordinate 7,987,051, forward strand.
TTGGATTATTTACGAACCCTTTTTTGTTGTTTGTCGTGCTAATTGTTTTATATCTAAATATCTAGGTAGGTATACTTTATTTCCCAGTTCGCGGTCGCCAATCGAGAACCTTCATTCCCCAGCTGCTAGCGGTTCAGCGAGTTATATGGCCTGCCCATAGTCAACCACCCTGATACGTTATATGGAAAGTCTCATGTGCCTGTAATTTCACCGGAAACCATACCCTTCGAACCAGAACACAGCAATGCGAGCAGTATGGTGGTAGTCCTGTAATCTATAAATAAAAAAGTTATGAGTTCGTATTTTAGTTGTCAAGTTTGCCGACCCTGAGTTCATTAGACCGCCTGAGAAGGTCTCTGTAGATTTCTATGTTTCTACACACACTACACACACTCTATTGCAAAGGCGACATCCAATCTACCCATCCTCTATTTATCAAAGAAAGTATTATGATATGCGATATTCTGATCTCTACAAAGCTATCGGATGTATTGACTTCCTCTCATTAGAGGCTGCTTGTTTTACTTGAGAATGGCGCAATATCGGATATCACTCGGATCTTGCCTTTGAAAACAAGGTTATGTGGAAGACCTATGCAAGGCAATTGTTCCTTTATTGATTAGATATTGCCAATGTTTGTGTTTTTGTTTCGCAGTTGGGTAGTTAGGTTTACAATATCCAAGCATCCAACCTAATTAATTTATGGAAACCAAAACTCATTAGTTTGGACCGGATTATGTGGTAGAAAAAGTAGTTAATACATTTATTCATCTTTTGACAAATTACATGCACTCTACTTTGATAAAGGTAAGTATGTCATAAAATATAATACATACAGTTTAAATATTAATAACTTACAAAATAAAATATCATTAAACAATAATGGTGAGTAAACCCAATAAATAGTGAGTAGAGAACCCAGAAATGAACTTCTTATTAATATTATTATTTCCTTGAATTATACATTTAGTTTTACCAATTTTTATAAGATTGTTCTTGTAACCCTCGCAGACATATTTTTCCTCGTTCAGAGGAAAAAGGTATCATCAGGAGCGTAATGACTGTGTACGATTATATTTTGACACGCGACCGACTGTTTTTGTGGCATTCTACAATTATTGACAATGTAATACTGAAGAATATTTCGAAAAAATGGTTGGCACTCGCAGACCGTGACTGGTGATAAACTGGTTGATACGATATCTGGAAGCTCGATTCTAATAAACAACGGTTGACATTTTATTCAGTTCCAACTGAGTTTAGTCCTTATCAAGTATCAGTTTTAACCCAAAAAGCTATTCTAACTAAATTATTATTTATTATTATAATAATTAAGCCATCAATGTCCCACTGTAGGGCTAAAGCCTTCCTTTCTTCCACTCTTCGCGATCTTACGCCGTGACAGACCATGTGCTTATATGCGAGTCAAGTTCGTCCCGCCATCTCATCCTGGGTCTTCCACGTCGCCTTGCACTATCAGGGATCCATTCTGTGGTTCTTTTTGCCCATAAGTCGTCAGGCATGCGGCATGTGTCCGGTCTAGTTCCAATTTAGGCTGGCGACCTTTTGACCAACGTCAACGATTTGGGTTTTGGAGCGCAGTATACTGTTCCGCACTCGGTCTGACAGTTTTACACCTAAGAAACCTACTGCGTTCCATGGCTCGTTGGCATACCTCGAGGAGTACCCAGGGAGGTCTTCTGACGTTTTGTCAACTAAAGAACCAATTAAATACCTATACTTAACAGTCGATCGATCGTTGGCGTTACTGCAGCTGGGTCGTGGTTCAATAGTGGAAAATTATTATAAACATGCACTAATATAGTATTATATATAGTATTAAGCCCCGTATTCAAGAACCTTGCGATCGATGTGATTCACGATTCACACTAAAGTATGGTTCTTGAATACGGGCATATGACATGATCTGAAGCACTACCAAAATCCAATACAAATGATAGTTGGTGTCACGAACTTTTAATACGGATGTTCGTGTATTGGATTAACAAAACAATTGTCTCAGACCATGGGAAGTTACTAATTACTCATTGAAATCTGATAACCCGTTGTGCATCTGATTAACCTTGAGAGAAACAATAATAAAACTGTTGACTACTTTATGTTCCCGGATATAAAACCAAGCAACTTCTGCAGTAACGAGCAAGTGTGAAAATGAATTTGAATGAGAGGTTTTCGTATCAAGCTATTTAAAAAAAAACTGTCTATTTAGATAGATGGCGGTAGCTCAACTGGCGAGCCCAAGAGAATGTAAGCACTACATTTGGCGAGCTATGGTGAATGTGTAGGGAATTCAACATTGGTTGCTCCTGCTGTCACTGTCTGTCATACCAATGGTGTCAAAGTCATAGTAAGTACTACGTAGGTAGTACATTATCTTTGGTCGTACTAGAGTTAAATTATTTTGCCTCAAGCAGGACATGAACCCACAATCTTCCGCTTGACACGAGACTTTTTTTCTTGTTTTGATAACCTTTTCCAGTATGGCAGTAGGGCAGATAACGCCATCTGTCAAAGCAATCGGAACTACTTTTTTTTAAATCTCGAATCGAAAACACCTCATTACTTAAAATAAATTTCGCCTCAAACGAGAGCACTTGTGTACCGCGTATCAAACGAACGGTTGTGGGTTCAAGTCCCGCTTAATTCGAAAACATTTTTGAGATATTAAAAACTTTGAGAGTGGTGAACACTATAAAAAATGAAATGTGAAACTGTGCAAGTGAATTTATATGGTTACTTCCTGATGAAAAGAGATATTCTAACAAAGTTATTATCAGTGCATCATGGCATCCTTCTAATGTTCTCGCTGCTAGGCTATTTGGTCATAATTCACCACGCAGACCCAATGCAGGTTGGTGAATGGCACTGTCTTTCGAGCTTTTAGTTATTGAACATGTCGCCGGTTACTCGGTCGGTCACGATTATTCTCTATTATGCCTTACTACTCTAAGTAGACTCATTCGTCAACTCGCTTGAAAGAATCACGCGAGTTCACGCGAGTTGGCACCTTCTAATTTTACCTACGGCCCTCAATCCAGACGCTTATCTCGTATGTCTAGACTCTAGATAAATAAAAAACATAGTAATACCCCGACGTACAGATTGAACTTCAACTTCGATGAATTAATAACCAATCAAATTTTTTTTTTTGACGACCAATGTGGCGCGGTGGGCGAAGGTCCGCCTGCGACGCGGAGGTTGCGGGTTCGATTCCCGCCTTGGGACAAATGTTTGTAGGATCTGCAAATATTTGTTCTGGGTGTTCTGGGTGTTTTCTATGTATAATAAAAAATATCTATCTATGTATTGTATTGTAATAAATATATATCAGTCATCTAGTACCCATAATACAGCTCTGTCTTACCTTGGGCTAGCTAGATGATGCTGTGTGGATTGTCTAGCATTATTTATTTATTTATTTATTTATTTATTTTTATACAACTGAAGTGGCAACCAAGCGTACGGCCCACAAGATGGTAAGCGGTTACCGCAGCCTATGGACGCTTGCAATACCAGAGGTATCACTCGCGGGTTTCCACCTTGAGGCTAAGATCGAAAGCCTCATGTGCCAGTAATTTCACCGGAAACCATACCCTTCACAGCGGAACACAGCAATGCGAGCATTACTGCTTGGCGGCAGAAATAGGTATGGTGTCCTTCCCTGGACGAGCTCTATCACAGAGAACTCTACTACTCTTAAAAGTAACTCTCAAGATCATCTGTTATGTATAAATCTCGGTTAGTAAAAAAGGTAACTGTATCCAATATTTTGCAAAAGAAAGCCTATCGTGTACGTCGACCATCCATATCCCATAGTGCATGACTATGTAACAAGATTATAGCGGTTCTTATCAGGCAGTGAGGTGTGTTATGGCTTTCGCAGAAGCCTTTGCGGACGTGGTAAGAATGCTAAAGCGTAAGTACGTAGTACTAATATTTGTTCTGTGGCCTAAGATCAATGGTTATGGTCTTTACCCAACTCAGTCCAATATTAAAACAATACATACTTCTATCAAGCCTGAATCCCGTAGGAGTGGCAGAGACCATGGATTTCACTTGTTGCGATCATGTCATTATATCACATACATTATATCAAGTCATGCGACTTGATATAATGTCTTGCTTCATTTGCTCTCAGGATTGAAGCAGTAGATAGGGTAGATAGTGAGGTAGAATAGTATGCTTAGGTGCACAGAAAAAAAATATTATAACGCTGCTCTACCAGAAAAAAAAAAAAAAAGCGAAGAGGTGTGTGTAGTAAACTCCTGCCGTGATTTTATCAGAAAAGTTCTGAGCTTAGCATACGTTGAGGATAAAATCCACAAAACTGATTTTCAGCACAAACCATACAATGAATATTACATAATAATATGTAATAAAAAAAAATAAAAATAAAGAAAGTAAACGTTATTTTTAATTACCATCGATCAATTATATTAGCAATCTTTGACCACTCATACTCTATTTAACAATTTTATTGTAAATTAAAGTTACATTATTTCGATAATATAATATTAGTTCTATATTCAAAAATTGTAATTTAACCATAAAATATTTTCATTTTACAATTTTACCTGAACATGAATATTCCATTGGCAATTAACATGATAATTAGTTAATTTACTCATGCAAATTACTAGAACCAATATTAGTAACACCCTATTGACCCAATTAGTGACAAGGTTTTAGGTTTGCCTCAGGTACTTTAACTCTGTGGTTTAGTGGTTGTTTTGTGGGTTTTATAGATTTGAAGTGGGCTACCGTACCCTGGAGTACACACTCTATCTTTCTCAAGGAGTGCCACGTGAATTGTAATGAGAGGGTTTGAACGACATTGTTGCAAAATTCATATCTAATTTTATGAAAGAATTATCCGTCTTTGTAACGTAGTAAGTTCGTATGAGTCAGTGGCCAACTATGGTGACAGTTTCAAGTTTTTCTTGTAGTTTTTTTTTATAAGTAGTTTCTTTTCTTTTCTAGTTTCTAATACGTAGTGATAGATACTTTAGTTATACGTCTCGCTTATGATACTATACCCTGCGGTCTTGCAGTTTTTTTATTCACTAAGTCAACATGGTTATTATAATATTGTATAAATAACTACTTACAATCTTATTGCCAATTAAAGATTCTCATTATGTAAACCTAACATTTAACAAAAATCTACCATCCAAGCAAATTCGTGTGATATACTGTATATAAAAAAAAACTTTGTTTACGTAGGTAAGTGTCGAGAACTTGGCATCTACTTGTAAAAAAACCCTACAGACGGCACTGGCTAAATTATCTTATGATGAAACAGAAGAGCTATTAACTGTAATAAAGTAATTTTCACCTTTATATTTATTGACTTATTATGAATGACAATTTTTTTTTAATTATAATCTATACCCACTCAACACATAATGTTAAAAAGATAGCCGTAGAATATAACATTGAGTTTAGTTAAAATATAGTTTTAGGACTTTTAGTTTATTAATTTGATTATACCATATACTTATGACTACGTGTACCCGTAGTCATAAGTTAGCCTTTTTTTACGCCTGATGTACAGGTTTTCCTAGTTCAGGCATAGTATAATTTTTACTCTTGTTTAGTTATTAATCCCTTTATATAAGGTTTACAACCTTAGTACTAAGACTATGCATAAAGTTTATTTATTTAAATTTATTTAATTTACCTGACTTTACTGTTATGACTAACATATTTCTTGTAAAAGAATCTGCCTAAACAACACTGCTGAGGGATTTTTATATTCCCTCAATTTCCCTCTTCGCCACGAAGCTTCATAGATATTGGCTTACCATTAAAAGTTAAACAGGCGTCAATTAATTATGTATGAAAAACAAGATAATTCTCTGCAATATTATACTAGGCACGTTATACCCTGAGGAAATCAGAGTAATGTCTAAAACATCGTTTTGACTTTCACAACTCTCAGGACAGCTTTTCGGGAGACCAAACTCGAGTTACTGCTTCCAAAGCTGTGTCTAAACTGTCGTGGTAAAGTTATTGCTTCAGTTTTAATTAATTAAAGCAGATTTTAAGATGATATCGCTCTGGCTGCCTAACGAAATCTCTGGTTCCTTAAGGGTCCTTAGGGAGAAGCTGGTTGTATTATTCTGTGAGAATGGATGTCGATTCAGAAAGTTAGCATATTTAGGAAAGGAAAGATTCGATTATATTTCTAATTATCTTTGCAATAGCACACAACTTTATATAGATTATGTGATTGATAAAATCAGGATTCTTATTTTCGATCAAATATCATGCATAAATTCGATCGAATAAATCTTTTAGCTAGACAATTACCTGATGAAGGTAAAATATAATTTAATAATATCGTACTTTTAAATAAGTCTAATAATTATTTCACATTACTTAACTGAATAAACATCAAACGACAGAGTTAGCAGCATAACAAAGTCAAAGTCAAAAGAGTAAAATCGCAAGAATCTGGCAACAATGATTGTTCTCTTATTATTTCACTTCATTACGCACTGTAGGTAGTAGGTACGTACGTTGTACATACATACTCGATACTCGTACCATAGATTTACAAGCAGTATTGCGGATCTAAGATGTAATACAATGCACTTTTTGTACCGGTTATGAGAACCTCAAGGTTCTCAGGATTAATAAAGCGATTCTTATCTGCTATTCTGCTCTGCGATTGGTCGTTTTTTGCTCACATGTCTTGCCAGTCGCTGCAGTCTGTTGTAAAAGTTTTGGGTTACTTTGTCTTGAATTTCGTTTTTCTGTGCGAGTTTCCAAACCAATGGGTATTGAAAAATTAAACCATGTTTTTTTTTGTAAAGGTCTTTGCTAGCGATTTAAAAAGTCCCGATTATGCTGACCTTGGAGTTTTTTTTAATGGTCACCAACATTAATTTATATCTCAAAAAATATATTAAAATCAATTTCTAGTAGGTACCTATTCAAAAGTGTTTTGGACCGGGCTTGAACTCGCGACCTTGTGAACTTGCCCTTGATACGGTGCTACTCTCACCTCGATACGGTCACAGTCTGTGATACGGTGATACGTGACGTAATTCGACAACTGAAAAAGGAATACTTATTTAAATTTTCATTTATGTATTTAATATTTTGAACTAACCGTCTATTGTTTAGGTTATGTTTTTGTTTTTTTTTTCTGCTCAGTATGACGCGTACGGAACATTTTGTATTTTGTTACAATGACGCGAAAATTCGCGTTAGGTCGTTTCGCGGCAGATTTGTTGCTAGTCCATTTGGTTAAGAAAGGTGCCAATACCAGCGTAGTACAAGTAAGTTTTTGTACCGCTCCATTTGCCTATAACGACTGTCTCGGTTTCAACTTCCTTTCAATAAGTGGATAATTATCGGTTATCTTGTTGCCCCACCGCAATCGGCTGTTTTTACCATGTTCTCTATCCGTTCTGTTTATTTTGAGAAATGATTTGTGTCGCCTGTAGTGTGATGTTTGATTCTAAATGTAGTCGAAATAGCCGAATACCTAATTTTTTTTAAAATTTTAGCTATGGCGTTACTTTTCATTGATATTATAGAAATTGTAAGTATTACTCAATCGATTCAGAATAGAGTAGACTTTCTTTCCTATGAAACCCAGGGGCTCACAAATTTTTGGCACAAGAATTACTCCTGCAATCACACCTTTCCAAAGACAAGTTTATTTGCAAATATTTCACTCCTTACGTTTGATCTCTTAGTTGAGTGTCAGTAAAATCAACACTGTTCTCTCGTTTGATTTATTCAGAAGTTCTCTCGTAAATATTACACGATCCACCTCAAGGGACCAGATGGCGCTTCCGATTTCTTCAACTCAACTAAAACTTCTCACGTATGTTTTTGCAAATCGTGAGAACACATATTTCGTCGCTCGATCTAAAAACGACCATAAAGTTAATATGAATATTTAAAGCATACTTTAAACAATACATTAAACAAAGTCTGCAATAATTTGCGAGTTAAAAGAAATTGAATTAGAAAAACCTTTGATGCTCTATTATGGCATTTTTATTCATTATTCTTCTTTGAAACCATTGACTCATTCGTTGGCGCCAAAATATAGCTATAGTATGATAATCAGATAGGGCTTTACTAGTATTTCTCGATCTACATTACCAAAAACTTTAGTACATAATATTTAATTCCAATTCTAATGTGTTCTGAACTTGTATAATTATGTGTAATTTGAGTACATGCCTTATTTGCAACTTTTTACCAGTGATTATGAAGAATCGATCAACGCATTCAAAGAAGTATCAATGACAAGATATCCATGAATGCAACTTCCGGCCGTGCACTTTCATTGTAAAAGAAACCGCATGATGCCTCAAATCAATGCGCTATAGAGCCTTAATACGAGTCTCAGATCTCGTTATAGTCCAGTTTTTACGATGGCAGTGGCTACAATGCCGGAAATATTACCTGTTCTCGACTGCATCCATGCTCTCGACGTTCTAATAGGTTTTTTATAATGTGCATTCGGTTTACTGCTTCCCAAATCAGCTATAACTTTCGACAAAACCTGTTCTATGGCTATTAATATAAAGCTTCTTTTTGTTACAGATAAGTGATGAAAAATTGAACCAAAATGCATTTGCCAGTAGTTTTAGCACTAAGCGCGATCTTGCTGTGTGACGCGAAACTGCCAAAGAAGCATCACGTCCAGCCAAATGAGTTGCCGGAGAATCCGACGCAGAATGCGGAAGCGATGAAGCTTTTGCAAGTCGAGAGGATAAGTGACAAGACCAGTCGAATTATCGATCAATACAGAACGAGACATAAAAGAGAAGTTTTCGATTCGATGTCATACGAATCTGGTTTAAACTGGGCTCATTCAGAAAGGCTAGACGAAAACGGAGAAGTCGTTCTCCGATGGGTAAACTCAGATTCAAGTATAACCTTCAGATTGGAAGCGAGAACGCTTGGTTATGTCGGTTTAGGATTCAACTCGGCTGGGAACATGAGAGGCGCCGATTTGGTGGTCGCTTGGGTAGACGACAGGAATGGAAACGCTCGAATTTTGGTGAGTTTTATCTTGATAATCAGCATCTGTTGTTTTATTCACTAACAGTGCAATGCTCTGCGACTTTGTCTGAGATGTGTTAGTATTTTTCATACACACTTTATCTTACCGCTGCGACCTCTAGAAGTTTAATTTCGGGAATTCTTAGTTCCACACCTATATTTCAAAAAGTACACCTCCAAGTTTCAGGACTTGCGTAACCTTACTGGTACTGATTAATTGATTTTAATATTTTATATCTACGAGGTGGTTCGTATTTATTATTGAGTTTATTAATGTTTTAACTTAGCTTTCCACTTAAATTTAAAGCAATTAAACTTTCCAGACCAAATAAAATGTCGGTGTCATAAGTTCGTTTAATAGTCGAGTGCATGCTATTGGCATAAAATAATTAAACATGAGAAGAAAACTATTTGTTCTGTATAACATTGTACAGTGTAGGATTATATTAATATCATGTAAATTGTGCATATTATGTATTTGGTACCGTAATGCATTTTTAGAAATCTAGTTCAATTGATAATTTTTACTTAGACTAAAATAAGCCTTAAATAAACTTCATAATCTTGAACTTTTATGACTTAATTAAGCACCATAAAATTGTCTATATATAGCTAGTTTCAATATTTTGAAAGTTATTGAAGTTTTTATTACCTACCTACCTACCGCTTTTAGTGCGGCCCGGAGTAGTATCGAAACTAAACTTGTGCTTGTGCTCTGTTTTGTAATTTACGTGGTCTGCGAAGACATAAAAGTGTTTACCGCGATGAGACAATAGTAGGTAAGTAGTAACTTTGCGGTTTTCGATAGGCGTGTCAACGTCCGGAGTACCGGGCCGTGACGAACTACGGTCTCACCGTTTGTGGTCCAACTTAACAATTCAAACTATATTTGTGGGATAGATAATTTGATTTGAGATTAAAGTTAGCTTGTTATTGGCTAGTCTGGGAAGTCTAATTGGTACTACGAAAAAAGATACAAAAAATACTGCGGTTACTCTGGCAGCGGAAATATTTTCTGTTTTCTGTGCGTCATCATCATTCATTAATCTTTAGTTGTAAAAGTCGTTAAGTCATTATTTTTCCGATACAACACAGGAATTTCTGATGTCGGGTTCAGATTAGGATAGCGACATTTTTTTTAAAAACATCTTCTCGCGGTTTTTTGCTCGGAAAGTTATATTATTACTATTATCCGGACCTGCCCTACTAAAGCCAGGATCAATCACGCTTACTTGTCCCCGGATTATAGGCCAACAGAATTAATGATAGTTAAATTTGTCTCCGCGTTTGATCCCAGTTCAAAGCCGCTTTAAAACTCACTTAGGGATTCAGAGCTGATGCAAAGTGGAGCGAAGGGTAAAGTTCTATCTATATATAGAATGGAAATATTTTAATGCAAGGATAAAATATTTCTTGCTTTTACTAGTTTTAGCGCTGGAAGTTTAGTGTAGGTAATTTTAACACTTTGGGTAATTGATAGATTCAGGCGTTACTTTGCGGAAATCTATTACAAGACTTCGGGCACAGAAAATATTTTTTATTTTATTTTAGCCTGCGTCCGTCGTCCCGCTTCAGGGCAAAGGCTATTCCTTTTCCATTCCACCTTTCTTGGTCTTAATAATATAGTATGTTTTTTTCTTTCCGGTTTTAAGAAAGAACAATCCATATTCCATTTACCATTATTATTCCAAAAACCCTTTCCTAAAAAATGTTGAGAAATACTGAATTTGGCTGGCATTAACATCGATCGGCCATTAAGAAATAATGCTCGCATTACTGTGTTCCGGTTAGAAGAGTATGGGTGCCGGTTAAATTATATGGAGACACAAATGAGTTTGGTTGAGCTAAGATAAAATACCTAGACGAATGTGCCACTTGTCATGTGTTGTAGGTATGCTAATTGTGCTATGACACTATTTCATTCTGACATAGCGCTGGGTCATTTATGAATATGATCCTTAATAAAAAAAAAATCCAATGACGAGCAACCATACAAAAAAAACACAAAATATCTCGCAGAATACGAATTTGTGTGCAAATTAGCTTATCAAAACAGAAGCTCCAAAAACCGATTATAATTTCCTAAACAACTCAAAAGCAACAATTTAATCAAAATACAAATTAGTTGCTTCGAGGAATAACAACAAAACCGGTAATTTATCTTTTCTCCACGCGAAATACAAATTAGTGGTTCCTACAGGATTTGTAATGAAATATGTCTGGATATTAGCTAAATGCTTACATACGTAGGTAATCGAGTTTTAAAGGATACAGCATAATCGGGCAAAACGCAATTAATATGCAGGTTGATTTTATTTGGAAATTTCAAATGAGTACCTTTAACTAATAAATAAATAAACAATGCTGGACAATCCACACAGCATCATCTAGCCCCAAGGTAAGCTGCTGTTAAACAGAGCTGTATTATGGGTACTAGATGACTTATATATACTTATTACAATACAATACATAGATAGATATTTTTTTTATCATATACTAGCAGTCCGTTTCAGCTTCGCGCGGATGCAATGAAACCACACCCTAGCGAAGCTGGGGCGATTTGTAGATCGTACAAACATTTGACACACACACAAACATCGGTCGTCGATGTGATTTTTCCGACATCTTGAACAATTGTCATATTTCAACAAATTAAAACTTTACGTTACCTATATAAAACCTTCCTCTTGAATCACTCTGTTGGTGTTGCGTAGTTTATAAGATCTACGCGTACATACATATATAGGGACAGACGCGGAAAGCGACTTTGTTTTATACTATGCAGTGATCTGGTTGAAATTTTATACTGACAGTCATTTGAGATAAGAGTTTCGTTCTAAAATAGTGCTAAGCATTATGTTATTTGATTAAAATAATAAACACTGAGAGAATTACCTTTACAAACAGGCTGAGTTCTATGCAAGACATTTATCAAAACGGCTACTCCCAAATTCCATCTGCCATGTTGGCTAAACTCAGCTGCTCACAGAACACTAGGCAAGATACCGCCATTTACATGCAAATGTACAATTCCTTAGCAGAATTTACGTCTGTTTAGTTCTTGACACGCCGAGCCGTTTTGCATTTGCTAGAGCAAAATTAGGCATACAAACAAGCAAGATTTGGATAAGATTTCTAATTATTGCCTGTTCTAAATAAATGTTAAATTACTCTCGGGCGAGAGTGATTGGGTCTCACTCAATCCACAACTCAGACCCAATGCGGATTGGTGGCTGGCACATGTCTTTAGAATTTTCAGTTTATGGACATGCCGGTTTCCTCACAATGTTTTCCTTCACCGTATGAGGCATTGCGTATATTATCGAACAGAAAAATCCCATGATGCGCAACCGGGTTTGAACCCTTAGGATCGGAAGTCGGGGTCACTACCACTAGACCACCTGTGCTCTATTTAAAAGATAATAACATAAAGTCTAGGTACTTCTAGTATTCCATACAAAGACCCTGTTATTGCACTAGACAATAAAGGACACATTCCTTTATTTATACAAACAAACAAACCTCTGTTCTTAGACCGAGCTGGGCACGTGCGCAATGAATTCTAAATGCGCTTTTATTTGCTGTGGCAATAAGGTTTATTGTTCTATGAAACAAGGTTTGCACGGCTTAGCGTTGAATAAAATAATGATAGAGTAAGTATATAGCAACACTGAATTTTATGAAGTTTTTGCTTTATGGTACTTCCTTGTCACTACATAGTATATTTAGATTGGTTAAACCCTGGGGAAGCACATAGGCTACTATTTTTGTATACTAACCACGCGAGCCGAAGGCAGCAGATAGTCAATTATTTATGATTTATTATTGTTGACACCAACATAGAAAAAGCTCGATATAGTTAAATTATTATACTTACTAAGTATTTCAGTAAAGTTACTGAATAAGAAAAGGTAAAGTAACTATTTAAGTAATGCTTCGGGTTTTCCAGTCGAATATTTATGAAGCTTTTATCAAGTATTACACTTTTCCTTTTTCACGTTATTAAACACTTGACGTTGCATCGTAATTTTCAAGTAATATCGCCAGTTTCAAAATCGTAAAGCTCGGGGCAAAGCCATACAACCCGAGGGGCAACCTAACAAATGGGCAACCACTCCTGCGAAATCCCTGCTTAGTGAGTTACAAGCACAGACGGGTAGAGAAGTGTCTAAATCGTATGCAAAAAAGTATTCAAAAAACCCTATTAGTGATAAAACGCTTTACGTTTGGCTAATTTAGAGTTGCTAATTGCAAGGTTATTTAGTTAACAAGAATGGCATAAAGTAAACTCTAATTTTAGCAGCTAGCTGTCTAAAGAAGCAGCTAATAATCTGCGTAACTTCTTTAGTTTACGTAATGTCAATTTAAATTGTAAAGCTCAGAAAATAATTTACATAACTCTAAATGCGAATTGTGCATGCTCTCTGGCTGACTCTAAAGAAAACAAGCTATAATTATTTCCTGAAATTTCGCATCGGGCTCTCAGCAAATATTCCGACACTGTTCAAACATTCCATCAGCGAGCGCAGCGAAATCTATATTACATCGAGCAAAGTGTCAATATATCCAATTTCCGTTGCGTCAATTTTACATCGAGCCGCTTGTTGATTACTGATTAACGTAGAGCACGTACACTGAAGTGACATTATCCCATGTGCACAGTTAGATAATCAATTATATTTACGAATAATCTAATCACGCGTTGTATCTACACGATTTCTATTAACACCATACAAAACACGTTAAAATTAATGTTGAAAAGTCAACACACACTCATTACCATTCCGGGCCCAGCGCCATGACTCATCGCTTCTGTCATCGAAGCAGAGGATTTGTATGCATCAGAAGTCAAAACTGGACGTGTATCGTTTCGGGTATTCCGTGTTTTGTGCGCGACTCTACTTTAATATAGGACCTTTGTCACACGCATCGGAGATTACCACCAGTTTATAAATGCAGTACAGTCACGTACAGGTATCACGTGAGTCACTGGATTTAATACAGTATACTGTATAGATAGCATACAGATGCTTCCTGAAGGGTGGGTAAAGGAGTCGTTTACGGTAATAGAAGCTTTTTTCATACTCATATAATACGCCTCTGCCATTAAGGCTTAGTAATATTGTACCTTTGAAATAATTTTAGTAAAAAGCTTTGCCTTTTTTAGATTGAGTATTAAGTAAAATCTTATGAGCTATGGTTATGACCAGAACGTTATGTGGTTATAACTCACATCACATGACATAAAAACCTGGATTGCTTTCCTAAATATAGCTAAGTGTAAGTAATAAGTATGTAGTGTAAGTAAGTCAAGTGCGAATCGGACCTCGCTAGTGTGTTCCGGACGTTAAAGCCCGCATCAAACAAAAATATTAATTAAGTACCTACCTACTTACTTAATTTTATTTATGTATGTAGGTTGGTCAGTAGTTTTAATGTGACTTCATGAGTTTAATGAACATTCTTGCTTCTATTTTGCTTATACAAATTAAAGTTAATTCTTTGTATTGAATGACACAACCGCAACTAATTTATTTTATTTATTTTCTTAAATCACGTTTTCCTTAATAAAAAACAACAACAAAACAAACTACCCAATGTTATGTGGTGGTTTTGTTACATTCTTAGTTACCATTAGACACCTAAACCCTACACCTAAAATATCACAATACTTCATTCTTAACTATCTACCTGCTATAACTATTTAAAAATTTCATTAAGTTTTAGGTGGTGACTGGTGACAGACGGACGAATTGATAGACACTAATTGATAGTTCCGTTTTCCCAAAACTGGTCCGGAACACTAAAAAATACTCTAGAAATAAATGACTAAAAGTTCCTCTTGCTGCATTCAACGACCGTAACCGCATTATAGACAGGAAGTGAAGGCAATCCATCTATCCATGATTACCCATTCAAACCACCGATCAATATCCAAACACTACTTACATACAAACTATGCGAGAATCTGTGATCCATGATTGCCCAAAAAATCGATCGATGCCCAATTTTTCCCAAGTAACTATAATAAGTATTTTAATAATTAATATCTAAGGTGTTCCCATAGCAGACTATCTATGTCTTCGGTCCATATTAAAATATCGTCCCTATAACAAAAATTCCACCGGAACCATTCGTCATAGTTTCGGTAATTTATAGCCCGTACACCGTACTTAAAGGCAAAAGGCACCATTTTGTTTTACGACCTCTTGGTCCTTGAAAGTTGAGATAAAAATGTGTCTTAGTGATGGTGATTGGAAAACTTCGGTATTGGCGATACTGTAGTCGAAAGAGATTTAAAGGAGTTTGGAAGTATTTTGATTAGCAAAACAAACAAAAGTAGCGCGGCGATATGGAACAAGGACACCCACTAATTGGATGAACATAATGTCCATCCCAAGTTTTTTTTTAACAATACTAGGTTTACAAATTGAATTTGAAAATATTCTTTAAGATTAAAAGAACGGAGCCAACCTTTTTAATCCGAAATTAAATTCTTCTCCCGATAAAAAAATACAAATCATTGAATTAAATGTTCCGCCGAATTCAGAAAGGTAATACAAAATTAGATTTGATTATAAACCCATCCTCGTTGAAACCTGTTCTATACCAGGTAGCTTCGATGTTGCATCTGCCTTTAAATAAGATTAGTCTAAAAGTAGTGAAGGGTGATCAACAAGCCAACTAAAAATAATAATACATTTAAAGAGTGATAGTTCGTCAATTAAATAACAGAATAGAAATACTACGGTAATACGAAATTCAGGGTTCTAATTCTTTAACTTTTCAGCATAATTAAATGAGACTTGCATCATCTCCATCATACTAATGTAAGGTCTCTTTAGTTTCCAACTGCTTCTATTTTTAGAATTATTTCACCATTCCCTTTCAAAAGCGTTGACATCGCCCCGTCAACGGTGTACATCATGTGAATTTTTATTCTTATTATCTTTTTTATGGCGTGCGCTAAAGTATTTTTAATATTTAATATTATACGAAGGTAACATCTTTGCGTTTAACCAGGGTGTACTATAAACGTGGCAAATCTTATGCAAAATAAACAGTCATATATCATAATTTACGTGTTTTACCATAATTAAAATAAACTGCTCTTTCACGAGTTTCGAACTTCAGTAAAACGTTTTCTAGATTCGGTAGCTCTACTAGCTATAATGTAACCGTAATAAATATTCATGCATGGGTATCACCACTCACCAGTGATACACATCATCAGACTTAATTCAGATGACCAAGAGGTGTCCAATGTCCAATAATTTGTGCACTCGTCACCCATATCACGTATAACGTCCGAGTTACTTTAAATTCCTTTACCGAGACAGCATTTTAAATGAAGTCAGTTTCAGCGTTCTATATCACTCGTTTATGAGAGGATACGTCTTGAATTGATAATTTGCCGTCGGGTGCCTGTAATGGAAACAATCACCAATTAGGAATTTTGGCAACATTTTACCCTTGGTATGGATCCTTTAACAGCTAATGTGTCATTGTCTCGGCTGCTCATTATTTCAGGTTATATTCATTAGGGTATTTGATATCTCCAAGATTTGTGTTCAGTCAGATTCACGCTAATCTTATTGACCTTGTTGTGAGTTTAACTCAATGTGTCATTTTACCGACATATTATATTTGTCTCGTTTATAGAAGCTGATTGCTCTGTTTTAACTAATCATTTGTGATATACAGCAATTTAGCGGGCGTAATAATAGTGGTGTACATGAATTTCAACTATCAAATGGTTAATAATGTAACCTCTAGACTAGAGGCTAAGATAGTACCTACTCGAGAAGATACAAACATATTTTATATTAGTATAAACCTTCTCTAATAAAACTTACTTGTCAACTATCATGTTGTAAGATAATCCATCGTTGTCTTTAAAAGAATAAAAATAGTCAAAACATGTCTATATTTGAAGCTTCCGAACCTCTTATCGAGGACATCTACCTCGAGTGTCAACGGCTCTCTCCATCTTTTCCATTTTATATTACACATTTCTTATCAAAATAACCCTACCTAAGGTTCTATTTCAGCTAGCTTAGAAACGATATCACGTATGAGATCTATTAATGGTTCCTATAGGTAGTCTTCGACAAAACGTCCACTAATATGGCTAATTTCTATCTTACACAGAGTATACTTTTAGTTCATTCATTTTTGCTGTGTAAGTAGTAACGCTAAGGGATTTTGGGATCTATGTACTGTGCCCATTCGTTGTCTTGATTCGATCTTTTTTCAACTGAACGGTACTAGGATTGTTCTAAATCCTGGAAAGTCATCCAAATTGTAGTATCAAAGAGGTCGTCTTCCAATAGCTTAGAGAGGTATTTTAACAGAACTGGAATCCCCTCATACGACATTTTCAAAATAAACGAGAATAGGGCCCTGATCACAATCCCAGATCAAGTTCACAAAATCGGTGATTTAAATACGACTTCCTAGATAACGTCCGTGATTAGAATTAAAGAGTTACCCTAATATAATGTGTGATAATGCTTTTATAAAGCTTTAGTTACCTTAAAATGCTCATTGGAAAAGTACGGTCGTAAATATCTAATTTTATAAATGCGAAACGGTTTGTATGATTGTTTCTTTGTTATTAATTTACATCGTAACGTAACGACTAAGCCGATTTGGATAACTTAATTTGATAGAGTTTTGAGCGTAGAATTGCAATAAGCTATGTTTATTCAAATATTCAAGCGGGTTCGATCAGAACTTTTGCAAATAAATGATATCATAAGCCTAAATTTAATTTCAAATAACAATAAAATCCCAGGGATCATTTTTAACGTCTAAAAGCTAGGTGAATTTACGCCAGTTCCACGCACCTCAGTCTAGAAAAATCTGGCAACAAATTCGGCACCGATTGCACCACATCTTCATAGCGTAATGATCGTCAATTGTTGGTCGCCGCTTTTAAGAAACTTAGAATGAAAAAGTGATGGGAATCGAAAAGCAAAAAAACCTTTCTGAGGTAACCCACAGTCCACACACTGAATACCGTGGGAACAATTGACAATGATACAATAAGACATCGGTTTCAAGCTTCAAATAGGAACGGTGACATCTGTGAGATCTGCAGTAGAACGCGTGCTTGAAAACATACAATTTTGATTGAAAAACTATTCGTTTTTGATCAAAACTTTAAGCTTCCAAGGCTATCTACCAATCCGCATTGGGTCCGCGTGGTACCTAATCAGTCTCGCTTGAGAGTAGGCCAGTGTGTCAGCAGTTAATACATTAGAAGGCTGTCATGAAGGCTTTTCTAGCTTCAAGACTCAAACAGAATCAGCTTATAACAAAATAACCTACCCAGTATAATTACTGAACCCACACTAGAATTCCTTGTGTTGTGGGAATCGAAAACTATAATAACAATTTAATTTTTGATAAAAATATGATCATGGTGGAGATTTAACTAATTTTGAACTTGGCATATTTTATCCATACAGCACTTTGCATTCCAAATGCCAATTCTACATTCCTGACTAGTTTAGGTTGCGAGTGCTTATTTTTATATTTACTCAGCAAACTATTTCTTATTGCCAGCTGCCAGCAAAAATGCACCTGACGCTAAAATATGCAAGCTACAAAGTTAGAGTAGACGCATTTGTCTTATGTTTTAAAAAGTTAACTTTATGTCTTCCTTCAAAGTACTTAGTAATATCTTGCATTTTTAAAAGTTTCACATTTCCTTAGAGAATTGTAGTTTTGTCGTTTTCATCGTTCCGTTCTTTCATTTTGTTAGTCATTTTAAAATAAATTGAGTTAGAAGCTTGAATATATAAATGTCTGGTATAGGTAGTACTATTATAATATCGGTTCTGAGCTTAACTAGTTAATTTTTTATATATTTTCCGTATAATAATATTAATAATATAATTCACAACAACTTTTATTTTTGTGCATGATGTGGTCACCTCTAATTGAGAGAGCACCTGACCTGAGTACCTTACTACCTAGTAATTTATAAATGTGTGCTCTCGTTTCTAATTGTTAAGTTAAAAAATATAAAATAAAATATTAGTGGACATTTCGCACAATGCCATCTAGCTAGCGCCAAACTAAGCAAAGCCAGTTGCTTGGTAACAATAAAATATAATTAATGCCAGTGTTAGTATTGCATACGAAACATTAGGCCGGTCATGCAGCGCAAGGTGCATACGGGCGAAGACACCTGCATTGTAATGTTTATAAAGAACGCGCGTGGTGTGTTTTATAAAAAAGGCACATGTCGAAAACAAAGGAAAACCGTTTATAGCTATAGTCATCATGTTCTTTATTTTCTACTGCTAAGACAGGACGGGCTTGTACCTACAAAATATCTACCTTACTGTTAACATGATTAATAGTTAAAAAACCTAACTTTTAAAAAATCGGAAACTACCTGCCCCCATACCATGAACTCTTAGAGCGATTCAAATTAGGACCTAAACTGAATTGTCAAAAAATTTTGTAATTTGAATCGCTCTAAGAGTTCATGGTAGGGGGATGGTGGTAGGACTCTTCAGCAAGAGTTCGTCTTGGTGGTAGTTTGAACTATAAGTCTTATTATGTTAGTTCAAAAGATGCACAGATTCTCGGAATAAATGATCAAAAATACGAAAAACTTGAATAATTTAATAGCATTGTAGAGATTCCGAAAAACTCTCAATAGCTCCATCTACCTTTGTACTTCCCACAAAGATTACATCAAAACCGGCTATGCATTTCGTTCGTTTGCGCAAAACCCACCGCCAAATTGCATTTCTTGCAGGAACTGGTGTGACATCACAGATAGTATCTTATTACGGTAGCGTAAGGGTCAATATCCTTCCTAGAACGTTACATTCGCGAGTGATTGACGTAATTCACGGGCGTCTATTGTGTCTCAAATTCTCATGCGCAAACCATGAAGAAGATTCTTAAAACTTATTCTTTTGTGAACGTAGCAAGAATGTTAATGTTTCCGCTTGAACTTGACGAATCTCACATCCATCACAATTCACAATGTGAATACTTTGTTGCGTAAGTTTACCTACAATTTGATAGTCCAGTCACCGAAGAAATAATAATCTAGTACCAACTTTTAGTAGATATAGCATAGTCTAGTCAGATTTAGGGTTCCGCGGAGCGATCTATTTGCTTTGTTTTTGTTTTTAATTTTTCTTTGAGTCAATCTCAGCTGAGATTGACTTTCAATGAAAAGACTGTTCTGCAGACATAATGCCCTTTATTTAATTGAAAATGAAAAATGAAAATGAAAAAATCTTTATTGACAGAGACACATACACAATGCATTATCTTATGGTCCTCACACTAGGCTGAGCCTGCATCGTGAGGGCCAAAAATATATATTTAACATAGCGGTTTATGCCTCGGGTGGAAAAACATACCAAAACTAAAGTAGTAGGTACTCACCTACTCTAAAAAACAGACAAATAGTAAAACATAATCAGTAAAAAACTATATATAATTATAGAAACCTTATTGAACTAAACAAGTCTATTTTGACACGAACAATTATACAACAATACTTAATACGGAATTGTGTTATTAGTTCTTTTAATTTTATTCAGCTCAAAATTGCCCCTGTCTTAAAAACACTGTCAAATGGCTCGCTGAATAGTCGCCTTGTCATTTTTATGTCAATGAACAAAGATGATGATGGTAACTAAGTTTATACTGTAGACTTCGAACATATAAACAAATTGATTATTCTTAATGTTTTTGACTGTAAGTAATATTGTAAGTATTTTGATTTTTATACATATAATATTTCCAACATACCTACCAAGTATTTTATTTTTGTAAATAAAATTGGTTAACAAAATTTTAATTAACCCTCTTTTTGAATACCAATTTTTTTTTGACATCATTACTTATTGTGTACGAAGCAACACAAACGGACACTGGTAGAATCCCGTGCTTCGGAGGGCACGTTAAGCAGTCGGTCCCGGCTTTTTCAAAGTTGTTAGGCCATGACAGAGGTCTTCGGGTGGCCTAGAAACTCTGTCACCAGAGTTGGCCACTGACTCATACGAACTTACTTACTGGCAGAATTGTGACAGATAAATGTCACAGAAGCCATAAATTAAAGAAGTCAAGTCGAAGATGATGATGATGACAGATTTTTATGCCATGTTAGCTGTTTTACACATAGGTCGGATTGTCTTTGGCTATCTTGTCAAAACGACATGGGTCCTCCCATTTTAATTATTTTTCTCGTGTTATTTTAAGTTTTATTGCGTAAATTTGGTGACAGTTTATCCAATTTAACTTGTTTACTTAGCACAAGTGTAAGTAATTAAATAGGAGAGGTAATGTTGGTTGGTAATTTAGTCAAAGACTTTCCAAGGGAATTTTGAAAGAAAATTCACATTTCTTTCCAAATTTCGGTTGTTTACTTTGCTAAGCGACAATCAAACTAATACACTTGACACTGGCAAAATTGTGGCAAATAAGACACAGAGTCCACAAAAGAAGAAGAAGAAGAACACATAGGTCTGTATTATGATATGATTCATAAACATAATCAGAGTCAGAATAAAGGCCAGATACGATACTTAATAAGGTCATTAGCAAATAAAAGTAAACTTCAGTTTAAAGTAAAAAACTACCATAACCAGTGATACTATGAGCGAGCCTTAAGGGCTACGGCCTTGAATGACTAACCAAAATGTCGTGACAACAAAATTCCTACAGGAATTCCAGTAGCCACAAACTAAATATATATATATACACAACTTTGTGACCCTTATAAATAACGTAGATTACCCTAAATTCACTAACTTTAAACTTTTCAACCTAAAATTATGAAACTTGTTAGGAAAATAGATCAAAAGAGGGATATAAAATATCGTTCATCATAACTGAAACTGTATTCATTAAGGTAAATAAATAAATACAGTTATATTTATTTATTTACCTTAATGAATACGGTACGGTAATAAATATAACTGTATTTATTTATTTACCTTAATGAATACGGTACGGTAATAAATATAACTGTATACTAATGAATACGGGTAAACCAATAACATTAATTCAAGATAAGTACACACTTCAAATTAAGAAATAAAGAAAATACAGATGTTAAGAAAATTTCAGTTGAAGTAATGAACTAACTTACACAGAAAATAAAACTTGTTCTATGGATCATTGTGATAGCCTTCTAGTCACGACTGCAGCACTGCTGGTATGGTAACCTAATAACCTAGTAAAATGTGGATACTCAGACCAAGTGAATTGTGACTGTGTAGCCCCACAGAATGTCGTACCCACAATGCACTAACTCCGGTCCTGCACTCTCAGAGATCTGTGCGAGGCCACGAAAATGCCGTCAACATTGATAGATTCTGGGCAAATACAATTTGATATTAAACTGAAACCACGAGGAACACTACTGGGACGCTGGCCTACTCTAGAGCGAGAGTGATGGACAAACATTTGTGTAATCATCGAGGAATTTAGGTACTTACCCTACTCGATGTATGTGGTGAATGGGTGTTAAATATAGACATAGACATACATTTATTTACTACTATAACACACATATAAACTTTTAAAAACAAAAGATACAATAAAGAGAAAAAAAAGGAATACAAAATAAAAACATATATCAAAAAATAAAGAAAAACACAGTAAAATGGTGTATGTGTGCTACAGCAGCAAAATGGCCTCAATATGTAAATAATGTAGGTAATCTAATTCCCAATTTCCATAGTTTTGCTTATGCTATAAAGCTCTGTGTAAAATGTCCATCAGTATTTATGTATTTAATGATACTGAACCCACAGAACCCTCTCGCGCTTGTCAGTCTTTCTCATTAAATCTAGCCACGTTATTCTAGTAATAGATACTTATTACAATAGCTAACGGTGTGTTCTCAAGTCTGGACAACATATGGTAATAAGTGACAAACAGTCTATCAGTGCCATGAATTTGCAAATGTGTTGGTCACTGACAGATTTATTTTATTGTAGGTTGAATTATGTAAAACCATTTTTATTATAGTACTTTATTATAGCTGATCCGGCGCGGTTTCACTCGCTTATTTTTTTTTTCGCAATTTTTGCATAATTTCTCACCGTTTTTTTTTTTATTATACAACTGAAGTGGCAACCAAGCGGACGGCCCACTAGATGGTAAGCGGTTACCGCAGCCTATGGACGGTTTCTTTCCAGAGGTATCACTCGCGGGTTGCCACCTTTTTTTTTATTATACAACTGAAGTGGCAACCAAGCGTACGGCCCACTAGATGGTAAGCGGTTACCGCAGCCTATGGACGCTTGCAATACCAGAGGTACTCGCGGGTTGCCACCTTGAGGCTAAGATCGAAAGCCTCATGTGCCAGAAATTTCACCGGAAACCATACCCTTCATACCGGAACACAGCATGCGAGCATTACTGCTTGGCGGCGTTTAAACCTTCCCTGGATTTAAAAAAAAAATTCAAGACCAAAATCGTCTCGTGAAGTCGGTATAACTTAAACCCTAGAATCGATGTATTCCGACTTTTTCATCCAATAAGCAAATGCAGATGCCTTATTATTTCAAAATCAGAACTTAACCAATAGCTTGATTTAAATACCGTGGGAATCATTTCCCGAGTCAAATCCAATAAATTCTGCAAATACTAGTTTTGCGTACCTATAGTACTTGTAATAGACTATCTAAAATCACTCGGTTTTGCCCGTGTAGTAGATATGGCGTGCAGATAGCGATGAGGTTTACTATGAAGTCTGGGAGTCTACTCTTGCGGACTAAAGCGATATATCGTGAAAGTTTTCGTAGTTCAGCATGTTCATGAACTTAGTTATCACCAGCATAAGTTGAACTACCTAATAGTTACCAAACTATCTCCATGCCAAATTTCATCCAAATCGGCTCAGCGATAGACATAACAACAGACAGACACAGGGGATGTAATAATTTAAATAAACATCGAATCATCGTCGCAACTCTTGCATGAATATAATTTAGAGTTATTTTAATGATAAATATGCATTCAACTACTTACCTAATTCATTGCGAATCATGTTGGCAGCTATTATTAAATTATCTAACTTAAGTAAGCATAGTTTGTATGACAGTATATTGCCACATCACTGACTCAACGAAGCTAAATATTGCACAATGTTAGACTTTCGATTCATACTACATTATTCATCGTTTTGAGTTGTAGAGTCATATCCTCTCTATCTTCCACTTGTTCCTTCAGTCAGGACTCCGTTGTTCTCGGTGGCATCGCTAACTAAGCTATTCATACTAGATCAACGTAGTTAAGCACTGCACCGCGTGGTCACCGTTGGGATGGGTGACCGCCAGTGGCAATTTGAACTGAGCGCTATACCGTGTTTCAGGCGGCACGTTAAGAGCCCTATCCTTGACAATCCTTGAATTTTCTTGTAGCCCGTGAAGTTTCGAACACTATTGTGGCTCGTGTGTCGAAGATATTTTAACGAAAATAAAAACAAATAAAAGCTTTATCCCTTAAAATTTAAGCCAACAGAGCAAATATTAATTAACTCAAGACATAACTCATTAAAAAAATAATTAGTAACGCACGTTTCGTAAAACGAGCAATTCCAGTCAACTTTCGATCATTTTTTCAATGAAATAACAAAACCTAACATATTTCCAAAAATGCAATTATAATAATCACAGTTTTAAAATTTAAGTGTACAGAGAAAAATACAGCATGTTAGTTCAGTATTTTTGAAAAAAGACGGTCTAAAAAACGCGTACTTTTTCCAATTTTACGCTTGTTATTTCTGCTAAAGTAAGGAGTTTACAATAAAAATACACCTGCTTAATTAAAGTTGTTTTTATTAAATAAATACAACAAAGAAAATAGTCTAATAGCATTGACTTTTTTTAATACGAATTTTTTAAAATCAGACCTTAGCGCACTTACAATCATATCGATCGAAGCAGCGACTCTCAAACCGCGCTGAGCGCTTATGGAGGGACGACGTATCGCTTCTCGTCGCGCGCGCTATTACTTATACTATATAAAGATACATTCACGTGAACTTCATGAATTATATCGCAAAATATTGGAAAGGCCTCTTAAACAGTCCCGGCTTTTTAATTATGCCATGACGGAGGTCTGTTTACTTCGACAGAGTTGGCCACTGAGTCAGGTTTATTCCAGTACGAATTTACCTGTTATTGCTTATAATCTCAGAAGAAATAAACAGATTTTCGAGACGAATGTTCCGGTCCATCTAGCAATATCTGTGCAATATCTGTTGCGTGTATTCTCAATATCTTTGATTATAATTTCGAGTTTTAGGTTAGGCAGCGTTTTGTATAGTCATTACCCTCTTTATTAACGCGTGATGTTCTTTATAGTTCGCACAGCGGTTCTAGGCTTCCGTGAAGTTAGCCGTTTGTGATGCGCAAAGCCAATTTAGTTTGAAAAAGCTTCTGCGCATCGAAACGGCTAATTTCACGACGGCCGAGGTCCGTTGTGAGAACTATACGTGACTCCGATGCGATGACATGTTGAGAAGCAAGAGTTTTTTTTTAATAATAAATAATGCTGGACAATCCACACAGCATCATCTAGCCCCAAGGTAAGCTGATATATATTTAATACAATACAATACATATTTGTTTTATTATATATAGAAAATCCCCAGAAAATCCCACCCGGAACAAATATTTGTAGATCGTACAAACATTTGACCCGAGGCGGAAATCGAACCAGCAACCACCGCGTCGCAGACGGACCTGCGCCCTCTGCGCCACATCGGTCGTCAGGTACCGGACTAGAATCCCGCAGCGAACAATATTTGCATTTTCTGCAAATATTGTTCCGGGTGTGGGTCTTGTGGTATTATAGTAATTATTATTATATGCCATTGTATTTAGCCTGTAATTTTGATGTGCTTGAGGCGCCCTCTAAGAACGCACTGTGGTAAGAGCAATGACTTCGAGAGTCCTCAAACCAAGAGAGCGCGCCGGATGGATCTATAGAGACTTACTTTGTCTTGTATATTCCTGTGTTCACATATCCTGTAGGAATGTAACTGAACTTCAGACCTACGATACAGGGAATCCTAGTATAGGCACAGAATAGATATAAGTACTACGTGTAGGTTCAAGACTATGATGAGAAATCGTCAATTTTCATAAATTATCTACGATATTCCGCCGCGATGTAACTAAAGGGCGGGCAAAGTACAAGAAAGATACGTCTTCTGAATCGTCAATCAGCCAAAGACCATGACATTTGTGCACAAAACCCCCCTATCATTACAAACACCAGGTGCACCAACAGAAGGCAGGCACGTGCGATGCGACATCTGCCGACAATAAAAAAAAATACAAAACAGCAAAAAACTCAATTATTATTTATCTTTATAGCACACCTCTTGCAAGACATCTGTTCTATTTTTGAAGTGCCATCATCTGCTGAGCCCTATAATCTCTCCTCTCACATCACGCAGAAATAACCCTTATACAGTAGATTTTTTGGGGTTACATTTCATTGAAAGTTTAAGTAAAGATTTGGAAAAATTCGCCGGGATGTTTCCTAAATAAACGTAAAGGTATTTCGCAGTAAAGGTTAGGTACTATAGGTTAACTTTTGTTTGGTTTTAGATCTATAAAAGTTCAATCGCTGCGGCGCGGCGTTTTCTTTTACTTTGAAAATTGGCAACAGCTGCCGTAATTCTTTTTATTTGATGTTTCTAGAAAAATGTTGAGTTGTATTGTGATGCTGGACCACCTACTAGCTCTTTGTTTGTTGGCTTTTGTCCTTTAATCTGTTTTGATCAACATCAATCAGTCTCAGTAGTCAGTATTAGAGCTCTTTCTAGTAGTGTGTCAGAGGAATTCCACAACCATGCCTTTATCTGCCTAGCAATATAGACTAATGCTCGCAAAGCTGTGTTCTAGTTCAAAGGATAGCTGCCCTGGTGAGTTAATCGGTACATCAGTCTGGCTCAGGGTGGCGGACGAAATTCAATGCGAGTCGGTATTAACTATACGCATAGTTGGTCGTCTCTTGACATGGTATAGGTACATCCTTGCTATTGTGCATGTAATTTGGTGAAGATAACTAGTTCCTTTAGCAAATCACAGTTACGAATAGAAGCAGGGTCCATACTTAAAGCTTTATTGGCAGTGCGTGACATGATATCAAATACTCCGTTCTCAGTTAAACCAAATTTAAAATATTATAATCTATGATACACGCAAGACGCAAGCAATCGAGTCGTATAAGTAAAATTGATTCTTGTTCCAGGATTGCCACGGTCCAGAGTACGATGACAAGGTTATAGCTGATGATGTCCAGGACTACGAGCTCATATCTGCGTACCAGAACAAAACGCACACATGTGTAGAGTTCCGAAGACCGCTAGACACGTGCGACAAGCAGGACTTTGTTATTGGCGTAAGTAGACAATAGAAAACCATCAGCGTCATCAGCGTACTTATATCATCTTGAGCAGCCTTCTAATGTGTAATTTCAGTGGGAACAGTCACAGGAACAATGGACAACACCCAATCGTTCTTTGGAGAGAGTAAGCCGGGGCCAACTCATTTACTCTTTCTTTCTCTAGATTAAGCTGACAGAAAAAAAGTCGGCGTATCTATTTAGATCAACTTAGAAACGTTTTGTCCTTCCGTGCTTTTGAGGGGAAGTTAAACTGTTAGTCCCAGCTTTGAAGTTCGTTAGGCCATGCATGAGAGAGATCTTAACTGACTGTATTTTCTTACAGAAAGACACAACCCAGATTCTCTGGGCACTAGGACCTCCAGGGTCAGATGGGGACCTCCCGAAACACGTGAAAAGCGGCTCACGTCCACTGCGTCTTCTGCAACCTGTGTCGAAACCTGAGTCCATCCCTTTGAAGCAATGGGATGTTCGGTTGTCGAATGTAAGTAGACCCATATTTTGTGTCAGCAAATGATAAGATGGTCAAGTCGCTCACCTGATGTTAAGCGCCATGCCTGACCTGCTGTGTCACTCAACAATTTAAGTTTTTAAGTTCTGCATAGCACTTCACTGTGCTCGTTAGTTCGTTACCCCGACCCGCCCAGTGATTTTACTTGCTACAATGACAAAAAGACCCCCCGCTCACTTCCTTCTTCCTTAACAGAGTAATGCTTGTACACAACAGAACATCTGGCACTGCGGTGATATCCACCAAGACGAACTCATGCTGAAGAGTCCTACCACCAGGTATACCACCAGGTAGTACAAATTAATATGGTACTGTTCAGAAAGGTTACTACTTGGTTGGCATTCCCGGTTGTAAGGAAAGACGAATGTTCTGGCCCAGAAACAGTTTTTGGCCATACCACTCGAGTCCTGGAGACTTCTAGGTTAACCCAGAAGTCCCCAAAACTGAAAGACTGATGTCAAAAGGCAAGAGTGGACTGGATACCACTATATCAACAGCGCACTTCATAATAAGATAAATTTAACACCATCTTTATTTATTCCAGCTAACAATCCCCCATATAATGGCCACACTGTTCTGGTGCAAACTCTTCAAGACTCCAGAGCTACCTTCCAAGCACCACATAGTCGGGTACGAGCCAATTATCGACAGCCATCCTATCAAAGATGGAGTACCAGTTACTGATAACTCGGAGTCTCCAGTACATCACATGGTGTTGTACGAATGCGAGGTGCAGGAGGATGATCAGGTAAATAGACCTCTATTCTTTCTTAGATAAGGATCAATTCTGAGACATAATATTGACCTTTAAGGTCATCCATCACCTTTAGCAAAGACAATGAAAATAGAACTCTATTTATCAAGATGTAAGATTTATATTGGACTAACTACACTTGCGGCAGCGGCGAACCACCGAATGTGGACTTCACTTTATGCTTTTAATTTTTTTGCTATTGCATTATACATACAATTCCTGACAAAATATTCCGACGCCAATGCGACCGCTAGGCCACCGAATCGATGAGTATCGAATCGATACTCGCTTGTGTGAAAATCCCTGTTGCTATAAACACACATTAAAGCGTGCTCTATCATCGACCATAAAGTTTACCATCAGGTGAGATGGTATAAAAACGCTTGTCTGCATACATTATCCAATAAAAAAAAAGTAAATTTATGCGCACTACTAATTTCAAATAGGAAAATTCATGAGTGCACATGAATATATGAGTCAATCATGGGTCCGAGATTCAAACCCACGGCATTATCCTATGATGTAATAAATTATACTGAATACTGAAGTCTAGGCCCATCCTACTGAGCCAACGCAAATTATTTAATAAATAAAAAATAAATAACTAATGCTGGACAATCCCCACAGCATCATCTAGGCCCTAAGTAGAGCTTGTATTATGGGTACTAGATTACTGATATACTTAGAATAATAGAATAGAATAATTAATTTGATATACTCAAACAATACACAGATAGTCATTTTTTATTATACATATAAAATACCCAGAACACCTGGAACAAATATTTGCAGATCGTACAAAATAAATGATACTGATTACTGAAGTCTAGGCCCATGCTACTAATTGAACATAATTTGTAGGTAATCTGGGACCGCTGGACAGACGGCCCTGGGTATTTTGGACCGAATAGGCCCAGTAGCTGGGCTTCCTGTGCCACCCCTATTGCAGCTTGGGCCATGAATTCTAAAAGTAAGTTATTTATCTCCCAGAAAAGCTTTAGCTGATGATGAAATTATTATAGTATTTAGTATTTATTTTGTATTTATTTAAACTTTATATACATAGCATTACAGTATTACACCAAGGCGCTACACTATACACAATTCACAGTAAATAATAATAACAATAAAACAAAGATATAAAAAATAAATAAATGCAACAGTAGATAATTAACGAATTGAACTAATTCTAACACTATCAATCATCTCACAAAACCTCAGACATTCTCTACACACATTCGACCATCGGTCAGCAAACAGATCACACGATGGTGTTGATGCTAGGAGCGCATTAACAATGCAGATTCAGCATTGGGTCTGCGTGAGTGATGGATAATGGACCCAATCATTCTCGCTCGAGAGTAGGTCAGCGTCCCAGCAGTGGGAACATTGAGAGGCTGTGATGATGATCATATAATAACAATTTATAAAGTAAGTTAAAGGCTTGGCTAGTTTAAAGGAAGTGACAGTGATCCGGCCATATAGCTTGCAGAACCGATAACCGCTGGAGATTATAGGTTCTCAAACGGTGACCGCATACTGGAAAATTAAGTGGACGGCGGCCCCACTCTCGATGGACCGATGACATTAAAGCGGTCGTAGGAAGTCGGTGGATTGTGAAGCCTCAAGGCTGTTTTTATATTCATTTGCTAACAAACAGTTCTGAAGAATTCACAAACAAGAACCTAATCTTGAACTCTTCATAAATTCACACACCCTAAACTTTTATAAGGGTCACACCATATTTTTCGGAACGGAATCGGTTAAGGCTGTATGGTCTACTCCAGCGCCATTAGTCGCTCGCTTTGTCTCCACGCGAACAACACGATGCGACTGCGGACTAGGTGATTTAAAACACATTGACTCGTCTTGTAGGTTACACGGCTTGTACCCGGTTTCTGAAGAGATTTTTTGATGCCGAAGGCATTATTTTAAAGCATAGTATTTTTCATTCAGCTGTATCAGCTGAATGTCCATTGTCCATTTTCCATGCCGTCGCAATGTGCGTCGGCCAGTACCTAATTGACCATGCGCCGTAGCTACGATGCAGTCGTTCAAACAAAGCTTTAAGCAAAACACTATGTTTTTTACACAACTATCAACTCGACCATGACGTAGAATAATTAATATAAAAACATTTAAGTATTTTAAGAATTTACCGTATCATGTAAAAGCGCTCTACTCCTAATGCCATCTTACACATATTTAGGTACATTTAGGTACAGCATCGGCCTTAACTGATTCCGCTCCAATAAATGTAGTAAAATACCTAAAACAATTAGCACCAGTTTTCTCCAGCTGTTTCTGGAGCTTGTCATCAAACAACCCCTAAAGCAATTAGCACAAAGTTCTAATTCGTGTGTACTAATTGATATTACATTTTCAGGTGAATTTCTGCCAGAGAATGTCGGAATACCTCTAGGCGAGAAAGGAGGTGTTATATACTACATGCTTGAAGTTCATTATGACAATAAGGCGCTACATAAAGGTAATTTATTACTACAATCTTACAGCCACTAACTTTGTAAATAATGGTTAAGTGTCACATATTTAAGGGGGTCTGTACTTGTAGCCTGATGCTTTTATGCGTGTTGTTATTCTAAGCTAGCTTAATTAAA
Source organism: Colostygia pectinataria (assembly GCA_951394395.1). NCBI lineage: Eukaryota > Metazoa > Arthropoda > Insecta > Lepidoptera > Geometridae > Colostygia > Colostygia pectinataria. The sequence goes on from OX596363.1 coordinate 8,018,399, forward strand.
TTCTCCTCACGACCATTGTAAAGTCAAAAGACTATAAATAGTACGTAAGTAAGTAGGTACTTACACATGCTAATTATTATGTTTAATATTTGCAGACCATGCAAATATTTTACCTGCCTTAATTACAAATCGTGGTAAATAACATGATATTGAAAAGAAAACAAGGTAAGCTCTTGCTTGCACAGTATTTCAGGGTATAATCACATAATAATATCGTTGTATTCGACAAGATTTCAGGGTATAATCTCATAATAATATCGGTGTATTCGACAAGATTTCAGGGTATAATCACATAATAATATCGGTGTATTCGACAAGTAGCTCTATAAATATAAATCTAAGATCTATATTCCAGTGCTAGACAGTTCGGGGATCAGATTGCACTATACTCCATCACTGAGGATGCACGACGCAGCACTGATGGTGGCTGGTATCGGCGTGTCCGCGTTACACGTGATCCCGCCAGCCCAGAGGCAGTACAAAACTGTGGGGATTTGCAGTTCCGAATGTACTAAAGGTGTAAGTACACCTCAATTGTAATTAAGAGCGTTAACGGTTATAGAAAAGAGTCAATACGAGTATGATTTTTATTGGAAAACCAACAATTATTTAACAGAAATTTTAGACAATTACAGGTTTTCGCAGATATTTTTTGACACGCAGATAGATATAGTACTTATATTAACAGATTTTCACAACATCTTTATTTGGAAGAATTGGAAGTAACTAGATTTAATCATACATTTAAATTATTTTACTAGAACGGAATATCAATACCAATTACACTAATTACTACTAGGTATAGGTAGTAAGGTATTAGTTCTTGTCATCTAAAGTCCACTGACTCAACGAACATACTTACTCCAGAGGTCTTGATCTAGAGATGATTATACTAAAACCATACAAAAACATTATGTTACTTGTTCTAGACAATGCCAGAAGATGGCATCAACATCGTATCCGTACTTCTTCACGCACACGGAACAGCCAGGAAGATCTCATTAAAGCATGTCAGAGGGAACAAGGAATTGCCTAGGATATCTGAGGTAAAATTCTCAATATTTTGTGATCTAGCGCCATCTAGCAGAAGTAGTTTTTACTAATTGATAGCATCCAAATTATTTTGTGGACATATTTTTTTTGGTTTCGTTTTTATACTGCCTTATTAACGCCATCTAGTGAATATTGTTAATACTACATTCGTTTGAGTATTCGTAATTGTGTTCATGTATTTTAGTACCAAAAAAAAACATAGATGTCGCTTAGACAAATTTTAGTTAATGCGACTAGTTGCTAATGAGTGTGCACAGATGGCGCTTACATTTTCTGTACAGTTCATAAAATTTTCTGTTTTATTGTAGGAAAATAACTATGACGTCAGATACCAGCAATCCAGAGTGGTTCCCGGCGGCAGAAAGTTCTTGCAAGGAGACACATTGCTTACAGAATGTACTTACGACAGCACCTCCCGGGATAAGCTTATTTTGGGCGGCTATTCTGATGCTCAGGTGATTATTCATGCTACATGTTACTTTACTCCTATGACTTATCCTACTAATATTATAAATGCTAAATCATGTGTGTATGTTTGTCACCACGTATCTCAATTTTAAGTCGGTTTAAGTTCTGGAATATATTTAAGATATGTATACAACATTGTAATAGTGTAAAAGTTGAAAAATGAATAATAGACATAAGCATAGTAAATAAGAACCTTATACCTACTTACATAAGAACCCAATACCATGTACTAAAATGATGAGAAAAAAAAATGTATATTATTATATTAGAAACTAGTAGACCCGGCGCGGTTTCACTCGCGTTATTTTTTCGCATCCATTCCACCAAACGTTCGATAATTTCTCACCGTTTAAACCTTCCCTGGACTCCTACAAACATTTCAGGACCAAAATCAGCCGTTCTCGAGTTTTAACAAGCCTAACGTACAGCAATTCATTTTTATGTATAAGATTAAGATACTATTGTAAAACCCACCCTATTCCATAAAAGTAAATAAATAAAAAGATATAAAAAACAGAGTAAGAACAACCAATGACTCTAACCACGTCAGAGGGCAGCGCTTCGCAGTGTCGATGTCGTTTCAAGACGACAACAATTAAAAAAAAAAAGTTCTAGAATAACAATAGTAATAATAATTAATAGGCTTCTCTTTAACCCGAATTACTGTTGCTGTAGGATAGTTTATAAACTGCAAAATCGCGGGTGAGTCCGCGCGTGTCAGCTTGTAATAAATAATAACAAGACAACTTGGCCGATCTTTAAATAATATCTACCAGTGTTGATACAGTATTTGCATAGACTACTTATTATTCAAAGCTACATTAATTTACAGAAGGATAACATAAATAAACAAAGTGAAGCCAATTCATCTTGGAAGAACAAATTATTTCCACAAAGGTTTTTCTGTATTTTCTGCAACTAAATTGTGGTTGCCGATGACAATAAAGGAATAGGTACTTGAAATAAGTAAGTTCGTATGAGTCGTTGGCCAACTCTGGGGACAGTTTTTAGACCGCCCAAAGGCCACTGTCCTAACAACTTTGAAATAGCCGGGACCGCATGCTTAAACGTGCCTTCCGAAGCACAGAAGCGCTCAGTTGAAATTGCCATTGGCGGACACCCATTCCAATGGTGACTACGCGGAACAGTAATTAACTTCGTTGATCTGTTAAGAACAGCCAGCTACGTCACGAGCGCTCCTATAAGTATATTTATGACTTTTGATCTGCCTCTCAATATTTAGAAGAGTAGTAGAGTTCTTTGTGAACTTTGTGAGCTCGTCCGGGGAAGGACTACCACCATACCTATTTCTGCCGCCAAGCACTAATGCTCGCATTGCTGTGTTCCGGTTTGAAGGATATGGTTTCCGGTGAAATTACTGGCACATGAGGCTTTCGATCTTAGCCTCAAGGTGGCAACCCGCGAGTGTTACCTCTGGTATTGCAAGCGCCCATAGGCTGCTGTAACCGTTTACCATCTTGTGGGCCGCACGCTTGGTTGCCACTTCAGTTGTATAACAAAAAAAAATTACTTTGCAGTTTACCTAGTTATCTTAATAAATTTGTATCTATGCCTACGATGGCAAATAAATTATTTTAATTCTGGTTCTGATTCTGGTTGCAATTACACCGGAAATCTTGGTTAGTACTAAGGTAATGCGGGAGTAACCACCCAACGAACACAAATCCTCGGCACACCGAGGTCACTCCTCGAAGCCTGTGAAGATCCCAGGAAGCTTCCGTGCTTCTGGGAGGAGTTAGGCTGCTTACACTCGTAGCCAGTACCTACGCATAATGGACCAACCATCGAGTCTAAATGCGGAAAAGGGAGTCCCCACAAAAAAAAAAAAAAACAGTCATGTTAGCATTGCCGTCTTCCGGTGAACACCGCTATTTATTTATATTTATAATATATTTATATTTATAATATATTTATATATATTCAAAAAACAAAGTGAGGGTTTACATTACAGACAGGTCCAAAGCACCCTTACTTTACAAATTAAGAACTTTACTTGCTATGCGAGCATTAGCATTAGTAGTGGTTGCCAGAAATATTAATAGAAAAAAAAAAGTTTCCCCGGACGCTCTATCACAAAGAACTCTGCTTTTACAATGTTTTGTATGATTGTATATTGTATCGCTGCGCTGGAAGGACGATATTGAGAGAACAGGAGGAAAGTTATGGACAAGGACCGCAAAAGACATAGTCAAATGGAAGGGATTGGAGGAGGCCTATGCTGAAAAGCACACAGACCCAAATCAAGAAGAAGAAGAAGACGAATAACAATATATTGTAAATCTTAATAGCTTTTAAGAAAATCAAATTAGTTTATACATAGATAATAATATTTACTGAGTACCTAACTTAAGTGAAAAAAAAAAAAAAAAAAAACAGTAGTTGCATGATAGATTCGTTTTAAGTTTTAATAGTACTTTATAATACTGGTCTGAAATAAATGGCTATTACTTACTTATTACTTACTTACTTATATTGTATTGTGTAATGTATTGGTTTTTTTTTCAGGAAATGTGCCTCTCTTTCGTGGTTTACTACCCCCGGACGCAACTAGCAGGATGTTACTCCATGACACCTGTCAAAGAGTTCTTCGAAACCTTCGGGATCAGGGAGTTCTACGGCCTCAACTTTAGGCAGGTCGAGAATATCTTCCTATCTTCAGGGTAAGTTGGGATTTCACTTTAGTCTTCTTCACAACCATCGATTTTGTATTCCTAGTACTGTGTTAGAGCATTGGTGGTGACCTCGCCTTCTGATCCTAAGGTCGTGGGTTCGAATTCAGTCGTGCACCAATGGATTTTTTTATTCGAAAAATGTATGTGAAGTGAAGGAAAACATCGTGAAGAAACCGACATGTCCAAGAACTAAAAATTCGAAAGATATGTGCCATTCACCAATCCGCATTGGGTCCGCGTGGTGGTAGACCCAATCACTCTCGTTCGAGAGTAGGCCAGTGTCCCAGCAGTGGGAACATTAGAAGGCTGTCATGATGATGATGATGATGTCAGTGGCCAACTCTAGTGACGGAGTTATTATTAATGACTCCTTCATAGCCTAATAACTTTGAAAAAGCTGGAACCGACTGCTTAACGTGCCCTTCGAAGCACGGAAGCGCTCGGTTGAAATGGCCACTGGCGGTCACCCATCCAAAAAGTGATTACGCAGATCAGTACTCCTCTAGTATTTTGCGCGGTATTTTGAATGGCAAATAAAAAATGTTTATGTTTACAGAAGCTTCGAGAACCCTCCATCGCAATCAGAAGATGGAATATCCAAACGAGCGGTTTCTGAGCCTATTCTACAAGGTGACGACCAAGGCGTTGGTCTCATGAGTAAGTACTTCCTACACACATACATGAGCATACCAAAGTCAAAGTCAAAGTCAAATATGATTTATTTCAATAAAATCACAAGGATCATTTTGAAACGTCTTAAAGCTAGGTGAATTTACGCCAGTTCCACGCGCCCCAGCCTAGAAGAATCTGGCAACAAACTCGGCTGGGTTCCTAGCTTTTTTTTGATGAACCCTCTTCATCATAAAGCTTCAGCGTGGTGCCAATCGAACTAGGTGAGGCTCATGCCAAGAATATAAGTAGGTAAGTAAAGAAAGTATCCCGGACACTCCCTATGTATTTCCGGTGTTCTACTATGTTCTAGAATTATAGAGGAACAAACATCCAAACTTTCGCATTTATAATGTTATTGTGTTTTTCATTGCAGAAGAGCTGGTGATCTGGGAGCCTTCAGAGTTCCGCAACAAGTCGTTCATGGCCCACCTCAACGAGATGCCGTGGCAAGAGCCCTTACTAACGAGGCAGATACAGAAGTCCCTCTACTACGGGCTGCACATGACCTTCTGCAAGAAACGAGACGACAGCTGGGGCGTGGTAAGTTATACAACCTGATGAATAATTGAACGAACGAATGAATTAATGAATGAATGAATGAATGAATGAACTAAATTAAGACTCGTGGCCCACCTCAACGAGATGCCGTGGCAAGAGCCCTTACTAACGAGGCAGATACAGAAGTCCCTCTACTACGTGTTGCACATGACCTTCTGCAAGAAACGAGACGACAGCTGGGGCGTGGTAAGTTATACAACCTGATGAATAATTGGACGAACGAATTAATGAACTAAATATAAGACTCGTGGCCCACCTCAACGAGATGCCGTGGTAACCTTACTAACGAGGCAGATACAGAAGTCTCTACTACAGCTTGCATGACGTTTTGCAAGAAATAAGACGGGTTGTGGTAAGTTACATAACTTGATGGAGATGAGTAATTAAATGATTGAATGAATGAACAAGGGATTAAGAATGAGTGAATGAATTAACGAAATATTTATATGACGAGGCAGATACAGAAGTATTTTTACTACGGTTTGCATATAACCTTCTGCAAGAAACGAGACGACAGCCTAATGAACAATGCTCAGCTTTTTAATAATTCACTGTTGGGAACCTAACATACTCTTGAGTGAGAGTAATTAGGTTATAGCTCACAATCACAACGCAGACTCAATGTGACCTAACATACTCTTGAGTGAGAGTAATTAGGTTATAGCTCACAATCACAACGGAGACTCAATGTGACAGTGTGGTTTGTTAAAATTTTTCGTTTTTGGACTCGCCGGTTTCTTTACGATGTTTTCCTTCACAGTTTAAGAGTTAGTAACCTACTGTTGAGTTATAGTCAGCAAACGAGTTACTAAATCATCACTTGCCGCCATAAAAAAACGGTGCTAACTCAAGTTTCTTTACTTTCCAGCCGATTCAAATACAAAACTACCCGACCTTCAAGGAGCTCGAACAAAACGAAACGGAACACAAATCTTGCCACTACAAAAGTTTGCGCCTACCATCGGTAACCAAAGCAGCTAACTCCAATTACAATACCTATTTATGTCAACTGTTAGTTTTATACATAATTATCGTAAAGGTGCGGTAGTAAAAACTTCAAAAGTCCACTGGCGCCAAATTTTTTCTGTTGTTTTCGTTTTAAATTTGTTTTTTTGTACATTTTTCAACATTTCTCGTCAGATTATGTATCATAATTTGTTACGCTGCTATGGTCCAAAACCAAAGTGTATTTTGAGTGTATGTGTTTGTGATTTTTGTACTTATGAGGTTTTGCTCATGTTTACCCGATGCGCGTGAGTTTTGTGTTTGATCCGTTTTTATGAATAGAATGTAATTTACCAAGTAATGGTATTCGTAAGTTAGATTTCTGTATGGTTTGTATAATGGACTGATTGCGCTAGGCACTTTTGTAGTAAAATTAGCTCACTTATTTTAATTTAACAAAAAAAAAATCTGTTGCTTTTTGCGGGATCCCATTTCTGCATCTATAGATCTTATTTTAAGACTTCTAATAAATTCCTATAATTTACATTACTTCTCTACTATATTGTAAGTAAGATCGCTATCTTAGTAGCGTGGTGGGGAGTGCCCGATTGCGAAGCGAGTGGTCGTACGTTCGATTCCCGATGCGGGACAAAGTCTCCATGATCTGCAAAGATTTGTTCCTGGGTATTGTGGTAACAGTAGGTTCTGTGTGAGATCGGGGGCAATTGTGTAACTCGTTTGCAATCGATTTTACTTGGTTTCAATCAAAAACTGACGTATTTTGTATAAATGTGACAGCTTACTGACATATTTTTTTATAATATTTGCGGGATTTTATCGCGTAATTACCTTTTTATTTCCCCGACGTTTCGGTTGTGTTGCAACAACCGCGGTCGCGGGCAGACTGTTATAAAAAACTATGAGTTCTGATCGCTAAAGTTTAAAAAAGCTTACTGACAGGCCGTTGATTGAAATGGGATTGAAACCGAGTTACACAATCGGGATACCGGTCTACCGTGAGTCATCTTTCAAGTATGTTAATGCAAGGTTTATAATAATCATTATTGCTATGTTATGAATTAGTATTCCTGCACAGCCGGGCTAGCACGAGTACAGTCAGAAAAGAAAGTGGTCCATCACTTTTGACAAAAGTTTCTGTGAAATCTATGACGTTCAAATGGATCTCATCTTTAGGTAGACCACATTTTTTGCTGACTGTAGCAAAGACAACGTTCTATGGAAGTGAATAGAAAAACAAACAGTTTTCAAGTATAGGTCGCTCGGCGGATCTAGGCTTCCGTGAAGTTAGCCATTTCGATGCGCAATGGAGCTTTTTCTTACTAAATTGTCTTTGCGCATCACAAACGGGTAACTTCACGGAAGCCTAGATCCGCCGAGAGAACTATACACGTATTTCTTTGTATGACCTTTTGCAACGATTTTTTTACTGTGTAGTCCGATTTGATGATACTTTTACTGTCATTTTTTCTAACTTAGACCATTGGTTATGGCTCATGCTAGCCGGGCAGGTAAGGTTTATAAAACTACATCGCAAATGGTTCTAGAAAAAATCTAGTTTAAGAAATTTGTGGTTAATCAGAATGCTAGGTTCGAAGGGTGGTTTCCGGTGAAATTACAGGCACATGAGACTTTCCATCTAACGTCTCAGGGTGGTAACACGCAAGTGATATCTATGATGTTGCATGCGTACATAGGCTACGGCTAACCGCTGACCATCAAGTGGGCCATACGCTTGGTTGCCACTTTAGTGCTATAAAAAAAAAAATGCTTTCGTAGTTTTGCTACTACCTGCCTTAGTTTCTCAATTGTACAGTGTATAATTACTGCAATTTTCGAAAACGCAGTTAGTTACAATAGTTACTTAGCTATTATCGTAGACGCATTGCAATTTGAATCTTATGCTAACGACATAAACGTCACCGGACGGGCTGTAGTAAGTAAGTAAAATGTTACAACTGTTAGAGGAATAAGTGATTATTTCGCCTATGGCTGTGTACTAGGCTTAAAACTAAGTGCCTAATTATTATGGTATTATTGTAATATTCTGATAAAAAAAAAATGCAAGTTGCAACCATTTAAGAGGGGAAAACAGTTGCAGTGGTGACAACTGGAAATAGGCGAAAAAAAAAGTTATCCTAAACGTTATCCTAAAGTTATTTTTCAGGTAAACTGTTTTGTTAGTTTGTAATTATGTGTTTTGTAAAAATATTAAGGTTTTGAGTCGTTTTATTATTACGAACAATTATTGCATTTTGCTACATACTTATTTTCTATTATTATTTTTAATATTATTCTAAGAATACGCTTAGTAATTAAGTTAAATTATTTAAAAGTCAATAAAATGTTTTTATAATTTGAATTATTGTATTCTTGTGTATTTAACCCAAAATCACTTAAAAAAAAACAAATGAACTGAAGCTAAATAAGTTTACTTCCAAAAAAACAATCAATCACCAAAAATGAATAACTTTGAGTGGGTAAATACAAAATGTGGGTAGGTAGACAAGTTACGTAGGAAAAATAAACGATGTTTCCTCAACGATGTCTCGCGATCGAATGGCTCCGGTTGCTTGCGAGTGCCGCCTTTTATACTTCTCGACAGCACTCAGCCGACTTATTTCCTATACGGCCTCTCCTGACAGGAGTCCGTCCTCGGGCTCCCTTTTCTCGGTCTCTAGCAGCAGCAGCATAAAGATCCCTTTTCTGTGTCTGCTTCTGCTTCCAGTTGGTCTTCTTCTTCATCAGGCAAGACGTTGGCGTGCAGCTCTATCATGCCGCGACGCTTGCATCTGGACTGCCCGATGGTAGCCTTGCGCAGACATACCAGGCTGTTGCTCGTCGTCTGCAGATTGCGAAAGAGTCACGGCCTCAGTAGACTCCTTGCTATCATCAAGTTCTGCATCTGCACAAAACACCAGAAAAACAAAGGCGCATACAAGTATACGCATAAACATAAGCTAAGCCAGAGGAACTACGTGAAGCAAATAACTTAGCAAACATAAGGTCAAAAGGCCCAAGTAAAGCAGCATCTTGACCCTAGACAAGCCAAATCAGAAGCGACAGACGTGAAGCGTGATAAGGCAAACAAATCGTGCCAGAGGCGACGTAAAGCGTAACTTAACCTCGGCAAAAATGACACATCACGCTACACGTCCAGGGAGATACGCGTCACCAGTAAACACCAAGCAGCAGCAGGCAGACGCGCAGATACGCGCAGTGGAGGACGCGTCGCCAGCGCACACCAAGTGCGCGGCAGATACGCGCAGTGAAGCGCGACACGCGCCGACACGAGCGGAGAGCGCGTCGCCAGCGCACACTAAGTGCGCGACACACACGCGCAGTGCAGCTCGACACGCGCCGACACGAGCGGAGAGCGCGTCGCCAGCGCACACCAAGTGCGCAGCAGATACGTGCAGTGAAGCGCGACACGCGCCGACACGAGCGGAGAGCGCGTTGCCAGCGCACACTAAGTGCGCGGCACACACGCGCAGTGCAGCTCGACACGCGCCGACACGAGCGGAGAGCGCGTCGCCAGCGCACACCAAGTGCGCGGCGGACACGCGCAGTGCAGCGCGACAAGCGCCGACACGAGCGGAGAGCGCGTCGCCAGCGCACACCAAGTGCGCGGCGGACACGCGCAGTGCAGCGCGACAAGCGCCGACACGAGCGGAGAGGGCGTCGCCAGCACACACCAAGTGCGCGGCAGACACGCGCAGTGCAGCGCGACAAGCGCCGATACGAGCGGAGATCGCGTCGCCAGCGCACACCAAGTGCTTGGCAGACACGTTCAGTAAAGCAAGGGGGTAAGTAACAAGGGGGGGCAAGAACCAAGTCAGAGGCGCGACGTGAAGCGTGACAAGGCAAAAGGATCAAGTTAGAGGCGCGACGTGAAGCGTAACTTGACTTACCGAGATTAAGAAAAGAGCGTTTTCTTAATCTCAGTAACGGCAGAACCAAGTCAGAGGCGCGACGTGAAGCGTGACAAGGCAAACAGATCAAGTCAGAGGCGCGACGTGAAGCGTAACTTGACCCGTCGAGATTAAGAAAAGAAGCACGACGTGAAGCGAATTCTTAATCTCGGCCAGTACCTCGGTTCACACCACCAGCACACTGGCGCCGACACGCACAGAAGAGCGCGCCACCAGCGCACAGGCGCCGACACGCAGAGGAGTGCGCGCCATCAGCGCACAGGAGTGCGCGCCATCAGCGCACAGGAGTGCGCACCATCAGCGCACAGGAGTGCGCGCCATCAGCGCACAGTAGTGCGCGACACCAGCGCACAGGAGTGCGCGCCATCAGCGCACAGAAGTGCGCGCCATCAGCGCACAGGAGTGCGCGCCATCAGCGCACAGGAGTACGCGCCATCAGCGCACAGTAGTGCGTGCTATCAGCGCACAGTAGTGCGCGCCATCAGCGCACAGTAGTGCGCGCCATCAGCGCACAGAAGTAAGCGCTATCAGCGCACAGAAGTGCGCACCATCAGCGCACAGGAGTGCGCGCCATCAGCGCACAGGAGTGCGAACCATCAGCGCACAGAAGTGCGAACCATCAGCGCACAGTAGTGCGCGCCATCAGCGCACAGTAGTGCGCTCCATCAGCGCACAGAAGTAAGCGCTATCAGCGCACAGGAGTACGCACCATCACCGTACAGGAGTGCGCTGCACCAGCGCACAGGAGTGCGCATCATCAGCGCACAGTAGTGCGCGACACCAGCGCACAGGAGTGCGCACCACCACCGCACAGTGGTGCGCGCTATCAGCGCACAGGAGTGCGCGGCACCAGCGCATAGGAGTGCGCACCATCAGCGCACAGTATTGCGCGACACCAGCGCACAGGAGTGCGCGCCATCAGCGCACAGTAGTGCGCGCCATCAGCGCACAGGAGTACGAACCATCAGCGCACAGAAGTGCGAACCATCAGCGCACAGTAGTGCGCTCCATCAGCGCACAGAAGTAAGCGCTATCAGCGCACAGGAGTACGCACCATCACCGTACAGGAGTGCGCTGCACCAGCGCACAGGAGTGCGCATCATCAGCGCACAGTAGTGCGCGACACCAGCGCACAGGAGTGCGCACCACCACCGCACAGTGGTGCGCGCTATCAGCGCACAGGAGTGCGCGGCACCAGCGCATAGGAGTGCGCACCATCAGCGCACAGTATTGCGCGACACCAGCGCACAGGAGTGCGCGCCATCAGCGCACAGTAGTGCGCGCCATCAGCGCACAGGAGTACGAACCATCAGCGCACAGAAGTGCGAACCATCAGCGCACAGAAGTGCGAACCATCAGCGCACAGTAGTGCGCGCCATCAGCGCACAGTAGTGCGCGCTATCAGCGCACAGGAGTGCGCGCCACCAGCGCACAGGAGTGCGCGCCATCAGCGCACAGGAGTGCGCGGCACCAGCGCACAGTATTGCGCGACACCAGCGCACAGGAGTGCGCGCCATCAGCGCACAGTAGTGCGCGCCATCAGCGCACAGGAGTGCGAACCATCAGCGCACAGAAGTGCGAACCATCAGCGCACAGTAGTGCGCGCCATCAGCGCACAGTAGTGCGCGCTATCAGCGCACAGGAGTGCGCGCCACCAGCGCACAGGAGTGCGCGCCATCAGCGCACAGGAGTGCGCGGCACCAGCGCACAGGAGTGCGCGCCACCAGCGCACAGGAGTGCGCGCCATCAGCGCACAGGAGTGCGCGGCACCAGCGCACAGTAGTGCGCGCTATCAGCGCACAGGAGTGCGCGCCACCAGCGCACAGGAGTGCGCGCCATCAGCGCACAGGAGTGCGCGCCACCAGCGCACAGGAGTGCGCGACACCAGCGCACAGGAGTGCGCGACACCAGCGCACAGGAGTGCGCGGCATGTGCGTAACAAACGCTTTAGACTGTTGAACCCTGTTGAACAACACATAGTCTATGAAACTGCCATGAGATTGCATGGCTGGTTACCATAAACCGTTACAAACGTATGCACGCCGACACCATCAAGGCGTTGTTAACCGGCTAGCAGCGAGCGGTCGCGCTTACTTCCCTAACAGATCAGTATGAAATGTAGGTACCAGCTGAAGCAACCTGTAAGACCCGATAGCTCACCGCTTACATTGCTGGGTTGCATTAACTCAAACCTCGACTTCGAGCTTGCTCGGTCTAACCTGACCATTACTTATCGTTTTACCTCTGTTCTAGAGCACTAGACCAAAACTAATAACGACTCGAAAGTTTTTAGAAGGCTACAAAGATTTAATCTTCTGTACTGCGAGTTCAATTTAACCAAAGTTCAACTTTTTAACCGAAGGGTCAACTTTTTAACCGGTGGTTCGACTATTAAACCAAAGGTTCAACTATTTAAGCAGGGTTCAACTATTTAACCAAAGGTTCAGCTTTTTAACCGACGATGATTCAACGTTTTAACCGGAGGTTCAACTATTAAACTGAAGGTTCAACTAGTTAACTGATGGTTCAAATATTTAACTGAAGGTTCAACTAGTTAAATGATGGATGAACAATTTAACCGAGGGTTCAACTAGTTAACTGGTGGTTCAACTATTTAACTGAGGGTTCAACTAGTTAACCTATGGTTCAACTATTTAACTGAGGGTCCAACTAGTTAACCTATGGTTCAACAATTTAACTGAAGGTTCAACTGTTTAACTGAACGAGTTGAAAACCCAACCCAGATTAATAAAAACTAATAGTTAACCAAAGACTCAATTTTTTAGTAAAACAGTCACAGCTTTTCTGGGCGTTCGGAACTAACTGAGATTTTGTAAAAAGGCAAAGATGTTGAATATTCCTTGTTGCACTGGTTTTAAGGACAATTCACTGACGTATGTTCTCAAGCACGATAAGCACTGCTACCAGCATTACGAATAGAACTAAAACAAGAATGCTGTGCACTGTGGCGCGTTGTACCCTCGCACGAGACTGGGCAAGTGCCAGTCGTGACAGTACCTGCTGGGTAAACGTTAACGCTAGTCTCCATGAGTGAGGCTCATGACAACCTAAATGATTAAAGCTGTCGTGAAACACAAAAACACAACAAAACGCAACTAGGATAAAAAATAAAGTTGTTCCCTCGCGATAAGCAGTTAGCGATCCGAAACGGACGCTCCTTGGGATCCCAGCGACTGATATCACGTGATTCTACTTCGTCTCAACAAGAATCGATACTGTGCAAGCTGGGATCAATGCTCAAAAGATAATAATGGTTGGATCTAACCTTGTGCACAATACTCCGATGAGGCGATCAGTCACCAAAAGATTCTCCGTTCAAAACGGGTACCACAGGTGACGACGGCGGCGGCAGCAGCGGCGTAGACAACGACACGACCGGGTGTCTCACTGGCACAAGCTTCGGACGTCGTTGCAGACACGATGCAACTTGCGGGTAGACTGGGTGGACAGCGCATGTAAGACGCGCTAGGACCACTTCAACCATCGTTTGGAGTTCATCAGCTTGAATGCTTTGGTAAGGCCCGGTTCTACCTCTATTTTTAAAAGGTTAGAACGTTTGGCCATGATTTGACAAACCAAAAAAAAATGACCTTGCTTACGTCGAAAAATAATTTTCGCTTGTGAACAAAGACTAGACACGGAAGTGATAGGCATGGTGCCTATCCCACTTCTGATCTTGTGTATTTAACCCAAAATCACTTAAAAAAAAACAAATGAACTGAAGCTAAATAAGTTTACTTCCAAAAAAACAATCAATCACCAAAAATGAATAACTTTGAGTGGGTAAATACAAAATGTGGGTAGGTAGACAAGTTACGTAGGAAAAATAAACGATGTTTCCTCAACGATGTCTCGCGATCGAATGGCTCCGGTTGCTTGCGAGTGCCGCCTTTTATACTTCTCGACAGCACTCAGCCGACTTATTTCCTATAGTATTTTATTTTAATTAAAAGTAGTTCTTGTAATTTTAGCAGAACAAATCGTACTTAATTAGAAAATTAAAGGTAGGTAAGTACCTACTTAGAAAAAAGAAAATGTTTACATGATGAATCAATAATGACAATGAAAAAGATGGTTTTATTACTAAAATAGTCTTTATTAGGTCGTAAAATATTATATCATAAAATATTAATACAAATCTAGTTCCTATAGAATCCAGTCTTAGCTCCAATATCTTATCTTATTGAAGCAAGATAATTTTTGAATTTTTGACACTTTTATAATTTTCACTTACAGAACTTAATGATGATGATTCTAGTAAAACTGATTTAATTCAATTCCACCAAAACGATCTGCGATAGCACCATTGGCTGGATTCAAAACCGCCGAGTTCCTATTGGCTGTTACACCAGCCTTTCTATTTGAGTTCACTTTGGGAACTTTGTTGTTTGAGCCCGCAAGAGCGAAATTTCCACGATTGGGAACTCCAGTAATTCCGGAATCCGGAATTACCAAGATTTCAGGATTCAAATTTCCGCGATTGGGAATCACATCATTACCGGAATCCAAAATTCCCAAGATGTCAGGATTCAAATTACCGCGATTGGGAGTTCCATTTCCCAAGTTTCCAGTATTACTATTTCCACTGGCACTTTCGGAATGCCCAGAGTGTTGTGGTGGGTCGATAAAAGTGTTGGGTTTTTGCGCGAAAGTTTGAGGTTTCTGCCTTTGCGCCTCTAAAGCTTGCCAGTTGATTAACCAGAAAGGTTGCTTGTCGATCGGCAGCTTGCTGAGACGGTCCACAAGTTCTCTGTCGCCATTGGCTTCGATGGGGATGCGCTGGGTAGTGCTGTTAGTGTCTTCACCAAAACTGAAAAAGATAGATTTATATAATTATTTAGAGAGCTGCTGCAACGGTAACTTATTTCTGTAATAAAATTCTGCGCTGCTAGGGTAAGCACCGTAGACAAGGAATTCTACGGAAATGTCGTGAAATTATGACAATTTTTCTTGAACAAAATATCGTTTTTCTAAATAAAAACGACAAATTTAGACCACTTGTGGCGTTACCTAAAATTAGTTGAGCTGACGTTTCTAAGATATTTAGAAGCTCTTTCATTAACCCTACCGCTTCGAAGGAAACTTCAGCAATCAGACAATAATAGTGATAAATTAGCCGATAGTATATTTTTAAAATTATCCCATGATGCCTTTTTTGTAAAAACTTCTGCCAGTTTAATATGTGCAGTTTTCTGAAAATACTTACATAAGTAGGTATAGATACAATTTGCTAAGAATTCATTAAATACACTCGAGAGCAATGAATCCGGGTCACTCAAAGAATCCAAAAAATCGATCAAATTCGAAAATCGAATTGGTCGAAAGTTATGTTTTCCGACGAATCAAAATTTATGCTCTACAAGCACGATGGAAGACACAGAGTGTATAGAAGACCAGGGGAAAGATTCAAGCAAGCATGCATCGAAGAAAAAGTAGCCTACGGTGGTGGGTCTGTACTTGTGTGGGCCGGAATTTCCTCTGAAAGTCGCACAGAGCTGGTGATCATAGAAAACGGCTCTTTAACTAGCGTAAGATATGTGGAAGAAATCCTCAACGAACACGTTGGTCCATTTATGGTCAATTTGGGTGAGGATGCTATATTTATGCATGACAATGCCCGACCTCATACAGGTAGGATTGTGAATGACTACCTTCAAGAGATGAACATTACTTGTATGGAGTGGCCAGCGCGCAGCCCGGATATCAACCCGATCGAGCATGCTTGGGACGAGCTAGGGAGATGCGTAAAACAACGAA
This sequence comes from Colostygia pectinataria, assembly GCA_951394395.1. Lineage (NCBI taxonomy): Eukaryota > Metazoa > Arthropoda > Insecta > Lepidoptera > Geometridae > Colostygia > Colostygia pectinataria. Next base: position 8,034,516 of record OX596363.1, read on the forward strand.
ACCCTCCCCCAATCACGCTTCCTGAGCTCAAAATTGCTCTCACAGAGGAATGGGAGAATATTCCCCAAAATCGTATGAGGAACTTGGTGTACAGCATGCCAAACCGCGTAAACGCAGTAATGGAAGCACGAGGAGGTAATACGAAGTATTGAAATTCAAGAAAATCGTCATAAAGTTCAAAAATTTCATGTTTCCTATTTTTGTTTTAAGGAGAGATCAGCAGTTTTTTTTCTTTATGTAATTTTGTGTAAATAAAATGTATGGTGACTCATATTTTTTTAACTTTCATTTAAGGAGTATTAAATTGTCTATTAAATACAATTTATTGCATTAACCTAGCATTCTTACTTTCCGAGATTTTTTGGATTCTTTGAGTGACCCGGATTCATTGCTCTCGAGTGTATTATAATATGTAGAATCTTTTAGATGTGACATGTATAATTTATAATTTTTGAAATTACATTGTTAATGTAATAGGAAAGGTCAGAATGAGGATAAACAGATTTTCTGTAGATGATATACTTATTAATTATCTACAGAAAACAGGTCTTGTTATGCATAGGTGGTTACTAAATTAGTAGTTTAGGTATCTGTTTGCAAACTTGTATTATGTGTCTTTACTTGTGAATAATAATAATAAACGGGGTTCCCACCTCTGATTATATAATATTTATAGCTTTGTACGATAAGCATGTATAGTTCGCACAGCGGATCTAGGCTTCCGTGAAGTTAGCCGTTTGTGATGCGCAAAGACAATTTAGTTTGAAAAAGCTCCATTGCGCATCGAAACGGCTAATTTCACGACTGCCGAGATCCATTGTGAGAACTATACTTACACATAATATATTTTGGCACGGTTGTCTAGTAGTAGGTATAGTGACCGCAACTTTTTATTATTTGGAAAAAAATATGTGCGCAATGCCAGTACTCTCAAACGGTGAAGGAAAACAACGTGAGGAAACCGAGAACTAACAATTTTAATGCGCCTTTTATCTACATACAGCCTTGGCCAAAAGTATTTTAGTAGGTACACCTATACTTATTATACCTAGATAGAGTGGATCAGGAGGAAGGTTTATACGTAATTATAGTTTAAGAATCGGTGCAAAGCCCGACTATTATTATAAAACATGGTAAGTACCTAACTATCCAAAGATTTCCAACATAATTTGACGACGCAGGCGGACCTGCGCCCGCTGCGCCACGGGGGTTGCATGTTCGAACCCGCCTCGAGTCAAATGTTTGTACGATCTACAAATATTTGTTCCGGGTGTTCTGAGTATTTTCTATATATAACAAAAAATATCTATCTGTGTATTATATTGTTAAGTATATCAGTCATCTAGTACCCATAACACAGCTCTGTCTTACCTTGGGGCTAGATGATGCTGTGTGGATTGTCCAGCATTAATTATTTTTTTTGTTATAATGATTTGATCTCAAAATTTTGTCATGGATAAAATGAAATATTTTCTTTTTTTCTAGATAGAAATTGAGAACATACCGGTCTGCTAATTGTGCCGCGGGTACGGTGGTGAATGCAGGGTATCCTATGGGTTTGCTTCCTGCATAAGGAGGTCGTTGACACTGCACCAGGGCGGCCGAAGCAAGCACCAGTAGGGCTGATAGTTTTATCATCTGAAAATTTTTAAAAAAATGTTCATTATGTGAAAAATCCTAAAACTGCAATAATATTTCAATACGATAAGTAAAGTAAGGTAAAGTAAAGTAAAAGTTTTATCTGACAAACTGTATAGTTCGCACAGCGAATCTAGCCTTCCGTGAAGTTAGCCGTTTGTGATGCGCAAAGACAATTTAGTTTGAAAAAGCTCCATTGCGCATCGAAACGGCTAATTTCACGACGGCCGAGATCCGTTGTAAGAACTATACACAGATTTATAAAATACCTATATAGAAAACAGACACAGTAGGTGAGTGACATAAGGTATCAGACAGGTGTATTTATTTATTATTTTTTGAGGAGTACCACCGTTTTATATAAGTACTTACCTAGAAATACCTACACTATAAGTTATTAATTTTTTTGCTACATTCTAGTTAATAAGGTATGTTTATTAAAAATAATCTTCAGACACAAAAAATATTCATTACAGTCCGTCCATCCATGACTTTATATAGGTAGGTAGATATTTAATTAATGTACCTAAAACAAAGTCCCCCGTCTGTTCTCTGTACGTTAAACCTACACTTGAATCTTTTAAATTACGCAACAGATTTTAATACGGTTTTCATAAATAGATAGATTTAGGAGAAGTTTTATAGGTATATACGGAAACACTCGTGCTACGCTGAGGCGGGTCACTAGTCTTAGATAAACTGCACTAAACTAGTATAATAAAATCACTTTGGAACTACTACCGGTCCGGCTAGCCTATGCAAAGTAGATAACATTATCTGCAACAATTACTGCTTTCTTTAAACAAACTTTATTGTTTTCTACTCTGCCATAGAGAAACCCGTTGTCTACGGTACTCATGCTAGCATAGCCCGGCAGAATTATTCGGAAACAAAAATATAATAAGCTTTTATTAAATACTCACCATTCCACAAGAGGTTTATTTTATTATGACTGAACACGGCCTGTGCGTCGAACGGTAAGAACACCAACTGGTTTTATAATGTCGATTTGCAAGCTAAAAAGTAAGTTATATTATATTAATATAGCGAACAAGGAAAACTTTGGTGACAAACAAACAATAAATTATAGGTAAGTGCCTAACCTTTTTTTTTGCAACCTGGCAGGTAAATCTGCTGAGAGAGATTCCTTTAAGTTTGAGGAAGTTTTTAAAGGTAATTCTACCTTACTTAGTTTTTGAAGTACCTATAACCTACGAAAAAGAGAGTGGACAGGCCATGTAGCTCGCAAAACCGATACTGATATTGCTGAGAATTAAAAGCTCTCGAATGACAACCGCGAACTGAAAAACGAAGCATTGAACGGCCCTCCACTCGATGGACCGATGACACAGAAAGTCAGTGGATAGGGAAGGTCGGTAATAGGCCGAAGTCCAGCAGTGGACGTCATTGGCTGATTGATGATAATAAGGAAAAGGTAGGGCAAAAGTATTTCAAATATTTCTACTTCTAAATTATATTTTATGTAAATTTTTTAACATAAGTACCTACCTAATATCGGTAATTAATTTTTAATATTTTATGTTTAAAAAGAATCTTAATTATTAGATTATCAAGCGATAAAACTAACATTTATGCAAAAAAACAACATCTAGGAAAAACTTCGAATGAAAATAGGTTAACTTATAATTTCATCCTTTCATTGAAAAAAATCGTCGTAACTACAAATTATTCCTAAACATAGGTACCTACAACATACTTTGTGCTGAACTTGAGTAAGTAAGTACTTACTTATTTATTTTGAAAGGTGAATCGCTAGACCGGCTTTTTCAAAACTTGCACTAGACAGTAGACACGTACCTACCTAGTTAGACAAAAGTATACTTACTCGTATAAGTAGGTAGGTAGCTATACCTATCTAGATACTACTTTGCTCGCTGGGAAATACGTCTGCGCCCAACCAAACTACCTGTGTAGAAGGGACTCTTAGCGACCAATGTAACCAATGTATGTAATAATAATGTTAGTTTGAGTTTGCTCTACTGTACTATTCACAGAAATCTAAATTTATGAATACTTCGCTATATTAAAAAAAATTATATACTTATATTTACAGTTTCTGAGAAAAAAAAAATCTGAAACTCTTTTCACACTTTTTCATTGAAACGGTAAATTGTGTAGTAGGTAATCAATTTATTATAATAAAAATGTGTATGGTTTCATCAGAGCGTCAGGCAACATTGTTCATGACGTTATGGACTGCTCGCTAGGCTAACCAAAATATCACATTGGTGGAAATCTCAAATCTCCTTGAAAAATCATTTCTAGTAATTCAAGGACAAATTCAAATTCAAATCTAAGTTTCCGAAGCGATTATGCTAATTTTTTACAATGAATCTAAAACTGTTCTTGACTGAAAAATATTTTTTTAGTGTAAACGATTTTTTAAACTATCGTGAAAAATAATAATTAAATTTTAAAAACTTGACATTTTTATTATTATATAACTTGGCATACTACTAATTAATAATTAAATTCTCGTTGTGTTCTCTCTAAATTGTATTTTTAATTTTAAATTTGTATTTTTGCATGCCGAGTTAAACAGTAAAGTGTGTGACACTTATACTTACTTATACAATAAGACCGTACTTCTAGTAAAATAAATCATTTCATTTCATATCTTTGTGTTTTTATTTTAGATAAATTTAAATTCGTTCGTATAAGTACAATTCGTATTCGAATTCGTAGTAGACGTACTAAATTATGTGCTTTTTCCATAACTATATTTTACAGTTTTTTCAACCATAAAAAAACATGACACTGGTGTTGATTCTCCCGTAACTTTTTCTAAACTTAACTAACCTTAAATTGTTGCCGTCCTTTTCTAATTAATTAAAATAAAAGGACCGCGATACTTTTAATTAGAATAAAATAAATTAGAAAAATATTTATTTAACGCCACACAGTTAGCTAGTTTAGGAAATGAAATGAAATTAAATGAAATGAAATGAAATGAAATGAAATGAAATACATTTATTTGATACACACAAACACAGAACGACTGAAACACAATACTAATACAAATAATAAACTTAATCTTAGGTACATACACATAGATACTGATACTAGATAAGTAAAATAAGCAACTAACATAATTATAATACACATATGATTAAATATACTAAGCACCTAAGAAACAAAAAAAAAAAAACGCTCTGTGATGTGTGGTCAAAATGGCCTAGTCTCAGCTTGATGCTACCTTGTACAAGACAGGGCAACGCTGGTTTTCAGACTAAGCCAGAATAACAAAAGTTTGACCTCACATCACGACAAGGCAAGTATAGGTACATAGGGTACATGAAATTATTGATTTATTAAAAATATACGGTATGAAAAGCATTAAATAGGTAGGTAAGCACATATTTTTTATATACATAAAATACAAATAAATAGGATTGCTACACAAATATATATATAATTAAATGTAAATAAGTTTGTAAATAAGAACACATAAGTACATACATACAAATAACCCGCCCAGGATCAGAAACGTGTCGGCAAAACGGAAAGTGAAACGAAAAGTGAAAACGCTAGATCAAGATGGTGAAAGGCATTCACCATCTTGATCTAGCGGGAAGCATTTTCAGGATGAAATTACTTGAGATGATAAAAGAGTTTTCTTTAGGGTGAGTTTAAAAGTATATAATGATTTCAAGGCCCGAATTGGTGGAAGCAGCACATTCCAACAAAGTGTCGCGGTAAACCTAAAAGAGCCACGAAAAGCCGCGGATCTATGCCTTGGTGTAACAAATATGGGAGCACATTTTCTCTTTGGGAATCGAGAATGTTCACTCGCCAATGTTAATTTGCAAAAAAGGTATGAAGGCATTTTGTGGTTAACAACACCGAAAAGTAGGGTAGCAAGGTGAAGCATTCTGCGAGCCTTCATTTTCAGCAAATTTCTAGCATTGAGGAAGGGGGTTACATGGGTACGAGGGGGGATGTGAAAGCAGTACCAGTAGAAATGCTACAACAGAATCGACAACAATATAAGTGTAGGTAGTTTGCAACTTTTACCTACCTACTCGGTTTAGGTAAAAGTTGCAAACTCAAAAAATACGTAATAAAAAAATCATATTTTTCCTTTACTGGATTTGATCTAATTCAAATGTGAATACTTAGTAGTAGTAAGTGTGTAAAAAACCGGCAACTTCTACAAAAAAATCAATTTCTTCTAAAGTCGCATGTTTCTTATCGCAAAGAAGGTAATTTAATGGTAGTAAGTATTTTAGTACAATCAACGACATAATAAATTAACGTATTTTATAAGTTAGATAATGACAAGAAGTCAAGTTGTTTGCCTGATGTTAAGCGTCACGCCTGACTATAACAGTCGCAGTGTCATCTAAAGCTTTAAGCTTTAAAGTTCTACGAGCATTGCACTGCGCTCTTTTCCCCAAAGACATTTCACCCAGTAATTTTATTTATTCACCTAAAAATAATATTTTAATGCTTGCTCACTATCAGGTATTGCAAGGAAGAATATCACGAACTGCGGTGCTACTTTACTTACCAAGACGTACTCTTGCAGAAGAGTCCTACCTCCATACGTAAACGAATCATTTGATCTTTTTCTTTATTTTTAAAAACTTCCCGAAACCCGAAAAATCTTTTAAAAATAACTTCTTTGCTCATAGTTTGCTAATAATTCTATACCATCTGTTAGAAATACTTTTGGTGTTGACTGTACCCAGACGAACGTCGCTCGCCTTCGTGACTGGTAGGGGTGACGAAGTCAGAGGTCGAGCGTGACCAATCAGCATTCTAGACTACTCTCTTATATCGTCAGTACACTCTCGACAATCGCGTCCCGACTTTTTCTTTTGCAAAATTAGATTTGTATCTATGTTATGTAGGCAGGTACAAACATAGGTACCTAATGTCAAATACTGCAACCAGTCTCTAGTACTATTCCACTGAACTTTCTAACTTATGACACAGCATAGGAGATTAAAACTGATCTGTTGTTGCAAGCGTACATAGGCTAAGGTAACCACTTACCATGAAGTGGGCCGTAAGCTTGGTTGTCACTTTAGTAATATAATAAAAACAATACGTGAACTAGTACCAGCTCCAGCGAGCTAGTAGGTTCGTCTATCTGCTGACATAAAAAGACATGTCCATTTTACCCGAACTTTATTCAAAACTTTCCAGAAGAAATATTTTTATTAACCTTACCATAATACAGATAAAAGGAATCTCTCAATAGACTTTACAAAAATAACATTAAAATTGATTCAATATTAGTAAGTTACTACGACAGCAAAAGCAAAACGAAATAAAAAGTTAACAAACTGTGAACTTTGAGAGCGAGTATGGAGTTTGCGCCAGCATCTTCTTCCTTCTCTTTACAGCATTTTGTACCAATTTCCACAACTTTTGGGTAGAAATCCGTCCAAAACTCAAACGCTTTGTAATTAATCGTCTCCGGCGTGCTCATTGTAAAATTCTGGCGATTTATAATGAAAAAGCCTGGTTTTTCCACCTCAAACGGGTCCCATTCTATAATCACCCCAGAGTTGGTCGGATTCGAATACCACGCGAAATTGGTCCACATTTTCATTACGATCTCCGAAATGCTTTTATCTCTGTAATCCCATTTGCCTAAGTCTTCGGGTAAAGGCAAATAAGGCATGCCGAAAGTGAAAATTAAATCGAAATTATGCGGGACCGCTATCCAATCGGGTATTCCCTCGTTCGCTACATCAGAAAACGGTTTCAGATCGAATCTGTAGAGGTAGACTGGAGCGTGTTTGCTGATAAACTTGGCGAGCTGGTAAGTAGTGGCTCCGTGCACTTTATCTGTATAGAAATCCAGAAATAGCTTCCTTAAAATAGTTTCGTTTGTTGTAGGTGGTATCGGTTTGTAAAAGAACGCGACAGCATCTTGGATGTGATGCTGGTTTGTGAAGCACGAACTGTTGTCAATTGTTATGTCGGAAAGAATGATTTCTTCGCGCATAACATCAAATTCCCGTTGACTGACGCCGGAATCTTCTCCTTTATCAAGCAGAAGAGCATCCTCCATATTAGTGTAGCCGGTCAGCAGTGGAACAGGGCTGAACACCTCATCTCTAAGCAACTTGCTAGGGAGATCAGGCAAGAACGGTCCAGTTATATTACTAAAACCGGTATCAACAATCGGCTTCCAGTCAGCCAATGGTTCCCCAATATCGAGCAGCGCTTGATTTGGCACTCTTCGCAGGCAATCCAGCAGCTGGAAAGTCGGTCTTCTAAAACAGCTGAAAGCACTCGCAACTTTGTCGACTGTTATGAGCTCTTTTCTTGCCATATTCACAGTTTCTGGTGAAAGAACGTTGCCGCTCATAGCTATAGCCTTGTGAAAGAGTCCAGCTGAGTAAGCAGATATTAAATGCAAGCCAACACTGACAGCTCCAGCATCATGTCCAAATATGCAGACGTTGTCAGGATCGCCTCCAAAGCTTGCAATGTTGTTCTTGACCCAATATAAAGAAGCTACTTGGTCCATCAGACCGAAATTTCCAGCGGCTTCGTTGTCCAGAGTTGAGAAAAAGCCAAATATGTTCAATCTGTAGGCTACTGAGACAAATAACACCTGGAACCAAAGATAGAAAACAATTAGGCTAACACATACAATAATACGCACTACGGACATAGGTAACGGTTTCTCTGATGATATTTACAAAAACCTAAACAATTTTCAATTTCTTAGTTGCAACTTTAAAATCAAATATAAAGACTGATAGTATAGTTTCTTGATCCTATCAATTTGATGATACAGAACTCTGTAGGTACTAAATTTAGTCATTATTTTCCTAATTAAAGCTTCTTTGTAGTTTTTGATGCCAGACCATGTTGTTAACTATGACAATATTATATCCCCTATTGTCCCCAAATAAAGCAGTTGTGCTCCTACTAACTAATGTATACAATTTTGATCGAGGGTTTTAAATAATGTCACTTCAGTTCACAACTCTGTTAGTGAATCTGTTATACCCTATATACCCCAATATAAATGGGGTTTCGGTTCAATTTTATTCAGTTACTTCCTGCTGCATTGTCAGTAGTTTTTTTTTTAACAGCGTATATTAGATAGTGTAAGGAGCTGTCGCAGCTAGCTGGCCAGTGTGCTGTGGACAAGACCTGGCGTGCAATACGCATGCGCGGTTGGCTATCCTTGATGGCAACAGAGAAACGGGAATATCAGAGGATCATATCGTTGACTCCGAATAATTGCGGTTTTGAGAAATATATCATAAATAATATTGAACAATAATTTTTAAACCCCCTCTAACAATAGGTATTCATATTTATTTATTGCTTCAATGATACCTTCTGTTTTAGCACCAAATGAAAAGGGTTGACACTGTTGGAACTGCCTCTGACGAAGCCGCCTCCATGGAACCACACTAGCACTGGATAGCCTTCCACTTTGAAATCTGTAATGAAGACAGACTTCACATTAGTAAAAACATAGCAACAATATGAAGGTTCAGAACAAAATTATATGTGTGAGTTTTGGCGTTTGTTTGTCACTGAATTCGCAAATGAAACTATAGGTGGGCGATAACTCTGGGACAACACACTTCTTTGGCGACAACCCTAAAGTAATTCAAGGTTGTACCTAGTCATTTTACTTCAGACATTAGACATTGTACCAAGAATAGAGGCAGTTCAAGGTTCAAAAAGAAAATATATTTTTTTATTGACACCAATAAAAACAAATAGAAAAAAATAAACTGTAATTTCGTCTAGCGTTAGGTACTAACTAGTATCCATTTCACTAGTCAAAGTGTCAACTCACCCCATAGCATGACGCTAAGTGGCAACTGTGGCAAGTGCAAATAAAGGCATTAATGCAAAAATGCCGTGCCAATAGTTTCCACTTTGACATGGCTGACCTAACCTTAATCTAATTCTTGACCCGAATACTTGACGTAGAAATTGGTGTGATTCGAGCGAAATGACTCGTTGGCTTAGCCGTGTGCAGTAAAAAGTTTTTGGTATTTGGAAAATGTTGTACGGACAAAGTATATGTATCTATGTTTATATAATTGATGCATTTATTAACAAATTAAAATATTATCATGTATATACATAATTGCATTACATTAAAAAATATACAAAATAAATATGAAACGGTTGAATCATTCAAAGACCGTTGTTACAAATGATCTATAGATAGCTCAACTGATCCAAATCACTACCAGATGGAAGCGCTCCCAATTTGCTGGCCGCATCAGCATTGCCACGTTGAATGGCAATGCTGAAAATTGAGCCAGAGATGAACCACACTTTGGATCTCGCGTCGCATCATCATCTTTTATGTATAATAAATAATAATAATATATTGTGCTAATTAAGTGAATTCGTGTGACTCAGTGGCCAAAGTATAGGTATTATATTGTGTTTATAAGTAAGATACACAATTTAATAACACAAGGTATAATATTTGTGTGCGAACTCGAGACGTATTTTTCCTTCTAAAAAATGACAACAAAACATTATACATATACAAGTAGGTACTTATTAGCATACCTATTGCAATAAATATATTGTATTACTTTATACTTACCTAGAAAAAATATAATAAGCGTTACTGGTTTTAAATTAACAAATTATCTTATCTTATCTTACTGACTAATAGCTATCGACGCAAACCCAAAATGATAAGACCTAGAGACCTTAAAATTTCTTAGTATTCAAAACATCGGTTTTTTTTCCTCATCATTGGACAGCTATCTAATGTGGGAACATTATATAGCTGCCGAGGCACTGGCCTACTCTGTAGCGATCATCATCAGACAGCTATCTAACGTTTCCACTGCCGAGGCACTGGTTTATTCTTGAGCGAGAGTTCAATGTGGATTGGTGGATAGATGTCGTTCGAATTTAAGTTCTATAAGTTTAATTTGCCTCCACTAAAAATTCCTCACGCTGTGAGGATAATGAAGCAATTTCGTGGAAAGCTTTTATGATTGTCTTTGTATAAGTTCCCACACAGCATCATCTAGCTCCATCAAGCTAAGCAGAGCTTGCGTTATGGGTAGGTAGATACTAGGTGACTGTATCTGTGATCTAATCAATAAAATATCTTAAATAGTTTTTTTTTACTATACATAGAAAATACCCAAAACACACAGAACAGATATTTGCAGATCGTTCAAACATAATTTATTGTCTCGAGGCGGGAATCGCTAAATAGAGGTTTATTTTAAGGTTAAGATAATTTTCTGGCACTTTACTGCACTGACATTCCTGTTATTTACTGAACATTATTCTTCAACTCACCCGCTCAACATTTAAAACAATAAAGTACCTATTAAATGCATGACTCATGTTTATTATTTACATAAAGTTCTTACACGCTGGCCTATGTCATTAGGTCAATATAATTGTGGTCTATGGGTCACCACTATAAAATTGTTTACGATTTGTGAATACATCGTATGCGGAAATCTGCAGGTTTTCACGTTTTTTTTAATAATAATATGACTCAACACTGCAGTTATTTTAATGGTTATACTTAATATTTCGAGCAAAGTTAGTGCTGACCTGCTAGTGACCAAATGTATACGCTTTCGAGTCAGTACTACTGACTTAAAATTCTCGCGTACTGACCCTTTGTAAACAGAGAAAGACAGAACTACATATGAAGTCAGTCACTGACCCAATGTAAATGGCACTTTACTTATTTTCTTAGCATGAGCCTCACCTAGTTCGATTGGCACCACACTGAAGCTTTTGCTTGTTCGGAAATCCCTTTAAAAAATCCCAAACGAATTTAGCTGCGGCAGGGGATTTCCGAACAAAAAGTCACAAAAAAAGTTCAGATATCCCCATAACCATTTACTTTAAATCAAATAAAGTAAGTTCTTATAGGCCGAGTGACTTAGCCTTATCTTAGAACTAGCAGTCCGTCCCAGCTTCGCGCGGGTTCGGCTTCATTGCACCCGCGCGAAGCCGGGGTGGGTAGTTAGTAATAAATATAGCCTATGTTACTCAGGGATAATGTAGTATTCTGATGGTGAAAGAATTTTTGAAATAGGACCAGTAGTTTTTGAGTCTATTAAAAAAAAACAAAAATAGAAATCTTCAATCTTTATAATATTAGTATAAGTATAAATACGGGATGAAGAGGGATCATAAAAAAAAAAACCTAAGAATCCAGCCATGTTTGATAACAGTTTCTTCTAGGCTGGGACTTTTCAAAATTATCTATGTGACTTTATAGAATAATATTAATTTGAATTTGAATTTGTAAGAGTCAAAGAAAAACAAATTCAATAATATATTCATAAAAAAATAAAAATAAGACGTTGGTTTTTGTTCTACATTTTGGCACATTAATTAATAAAAATAATGTAGAAGGTCATTATTTAAATATTTGATCTAGCTAAATCACCGAGAAATCACCTAATGAACTGAACAGGGTTGTCGGTTTAATAATGTTGCTTTATGAACAAAAAAACTTTGTCATAGACATTACCTGATATTACCTGGTGGTAGGACTATTCAGCAAGAGTCCGTCTTAGTGGGTACCACCGCAGTGTCAGATATTCTACCTTCATGCAGTAGTGTGCAAGCATTACTGTGTTTAGGTTTGAAGGGCAAGTGAAATTACTGGGCGAAAGAGACTTAACAACAATGTCTCGGGGTGATAGACGCAGTGCAGTGCCACGCAAACACTTCAAAACTTTAAGCTTTGGGTGGCACTGCATCTGTAATAGTCAGGCGTGGTGCTTAACATCAGGCGGGGGCCTTGATTGTCTTGTCACTTGCTGACATAAAAAAAAAACATTATGTAGACATAAAGTACTATCATATTAAAAAGACGATTGAATATGGCGCGGCTGAACAATAAATTTATATAGGTAACTTCCGTTTTCTTTAAAAATTTGACATCATGTCATGACAGTCTTCTAATGTTCCCACTATTGAAACACTGGCCTATTCTCGGGGGAGAGTTATCACTATCTTACCCTATCGGGTCTTAAATCTACCACGCTGACCCAATGCGGATTGGTGGATGGACCATGTCTTTCGAATTTTAAGTTCTTGGACATGCCTGTTTCCTCGCGATGTTTTCCTTTACCGTATGAGAGCACTAGCATTGCGCACATAATTTTTTCGAACAGAAAAATCCATTGGTGCACGACCGAATTTGAATCCACGACATAGGATCGGAAGGCGGGGTTACTACTACTAGGTCACCGGTGAACTGTGAAATCCTATGACATTCAAATTAATCTAAACCTTAGGGTGGTAGACTACATTTTTTGCTGACTGTATTTAAGGACGCAGAGTTTTACGATAGGTACGTTTATTACGTACGTAAGTTTTCATGGCTAAGTTGGCAGCCCTAAGCTTCATTCCCTGCTCGGGAAATGGGAAAAATATGCAAGAGTAATTAACGCCTTCTGCTCGAATATTAATTGATTTCTAGATGAAATCTTGATTAGGGGAATTACCAACTTTACCTACGCTCATTTTAATTTAGTTAAGTTCGAAATTCAGATTTTGATGATCAAACTTAATTTTTACGGCACTTTAAGCTCACATTGAAAAACGGATAATAAAGTGATTCTAATAAAGTTCATTTTTTTTTCCTCTTGAGCTACGGAACCCTAAAAGCGGGTAACATCTCTTGAAGTCGACGTCTCGTTCAATTAGCAACAATTAGATTTTTTTTAAATGCCTCTTAATTTTTTCTTTAATTAATAAGAAACCTTTCGAGATCGCATACATTAAAATCTCGGATTGCCTTCAATGGTTCCGTACATAAGAAAATATACCTAATATTTGTATCTTTGTAAACTGCGCACATGGGAAAAACCTTTTTGAAATATCTATTAATCTAGTTGCATTGGAGGATAATGCCTATTTATAATCCTGTAGTGCGTCTATGTAATTAAGTTTCGTAACCAGCTACGTAGGTTTTTTCTTACTTCGTAACCGAATCACGAACCAATAATAACTAAAAAGTTTTTGTTGGTAGATAATTACGCAGTTTTTGCTCTGGCTAAAGCGTTCATTGCGTTGAAAAAAATAAACTAGATTCTTTGTTTATTTCTAGAAAAAAAAAGTCTCAATTCATAATACAAAAAAATATTATCTACAGCGTTCAAAAAACACTTTCAAATATGAAACTTAAAAGTAAACTACGAACTAAAAAAATGTTAAATTGTATTTTTGGATGCTCGAAAAGTATACATTTCATTTCATACTTGGACGGAAACCAGAATAAATATACAAGATAGGTCTATAAAAATAAAAAACGCCTTTAATATCTACATTCTACCCTAATGAGAACCGTTATTTTTATTAGATTACGCAGTATAAAATAATATAAACACACATCCCACGAGTAGAATCCCAATCTTCCCACACTAATGAGAGGTCCAAATATATGTTTATGCAATTAAGAGCTTCCATTTTTATTATCCCGTACGATACCCTAATAATGTTAAGGCATGGAGGAGGTCACAGATTAGCACCTTTATGCTTGCATTGAGACGTAATTTTTTTAATTAGGCTAAATTGAATTTGGAATTCGTTTTATTTTGGCATCCGCGCACTCCGAAACAAAAGAAGAATGAAATAATTAAAGTGAGAAATTTTTATATTGAACATTCATTGCTTTAATTTTCACGTAATTTTAATTTAGATTTTGAAAATTGTGGTCTTATTTTTATGTAATTTCGTCTAATTAATAAACAAGTCGTCATACCTATAATTGGTGATAGAGATATGAAGGTGTTGACATGACATAAAATTATTTAAAAAAAATGTATGTTGTAAAGTTGTCATGTCAACGCTCTATTACATTCGTTTCATACAGTTGGTTATTAACGTCCCGTTTTCTAAGAAATCTTAGTTTTAGTATTACTCAGATTAATATTTTAGTAAGTGATCTTGAGCTTTAGGGTCCTAAGAATACAATAATATTTGGCTTAGCTTCGGCGAACGAGGGAAATAAATGATCATATTTGCAGCTGGGCTTTAGATAAGTTTGCAGGTTTGCTTTTGCGTATTTCGGAATTAAAGTAGTTCTATGACCTAGTGCTAAAAAACAAAACATGTTTATACTAAAAATACAAACATGGAAAGAATTTTAAAATTAATATTCTATGTTCATTAAAAGCAACAACTTTATGAAATGAAGGTAATAAACGGTACATGGTAACAAGATATAAAATTATTATCCCTATCTTTACAGATCGAGTTCAAGTCCCGCGTAACGAAACATTTTTGTGTTAATAAAATCTTTAGTGTTGTTTTTAGTGTAATGGCTAACAAAAGCATTATTAGCCATTATTTCTGTTCTCTACTACTTACTTAATACTTAATTACTACTTACTCGACGCGGTGAATTTAAAATTTTATGCTCCTGGCAGTCAGTTTCCAACAACTTTCCAAAGTAGAAAAAGACTGGCATCTTTTTCTACTTTGGAATCGTTACAGCTTCACGTGTCATCCGAAGCGCGAAAGCTTTCAGATATATTTTACAGATACTGACTGATACACTTTTTTTTAACGGTTGCTAAAAAGTAAGCCTACGATATTATTTTATGAGGTCAACTATATCATTAATATTACTTCAAAGAAACATTTTTTATAACTTACAATCAAACACGCAACTGCGTGCCTCTAAGTTATTTCACAGTAAACTATTTCAGCTGTATTTTTGCAATTACAGTTTGCTTCATGAATTAACAAAATTTCTGTAGTTGCAGCGATTAACTGCATTTTTCATAACATGCAAAACTCACCATAATACCTAGAGCTTTCCGTAGAATCTAAAAACACAACTATAGAGCTGTTGTCGAAACTGAAAGGGTTCACGTTATGTTGGTTGTTTGGTTTGTAAACATTTTCATGACTATCAAGAGTAGTTTTATTTAGTTAGGCTCTGTAAAACCGACAGTTTTGTTAATTCACGACAGTTAGGTATTTTAATTATTATTGAAGTTATGGAGTTGAAGTTTTTTTTTGTTAAAGCCCCCGTTAGACTGAGCTTGAAGCTACAAAGAAGATTTTGACACAAACCCAACAAAACTCACAACAAAAAAATATGAACATATTTTTTATAATTTTTTATTCCATTTTCAAATCCAGTATTTCGGGTTTGAAAATGATATAACACTTTTGTTATCTAAAATATTGGCCACTTAATTAAGATTTTACACGTTCGTTCAATTCCCAAGACCCCGACAAATGGCCTCAAGAGTGGTGATTTCTCCCGTTTATGATTGCTGTGGGACCCGCAAAGTTTGACAAACGAGCTCTATTACACCACCTTTAAGAACCCTACCCCCGGTAAGGTACATTTCACACGTTGCTAGTAGGTAGTATCAAAATCATAATTATGTAGATTAACTTTGTCGTCGTCAAGAATTGATTTAACTTAATTACTTACTTATTTTTATTCAACCTTATACTTATTAGAACAAGAATGAACGCTGTAACTTACAGCTTACTTACAGCCTGTAAGTAACGCATTATAGTTGCTCTGCAGACTGCACTGCGCTGTCTGCACAGTCTGCGCAGAACTAAACCAAAATGTTTTTTTTTATTTCTTTATTTATTAATTATAACAAAAAATATGCAGTTGTTTTTAACATTTAAAAAGCCCTTAGGGGCTTGTCCTAAATGTATTTAGTCCTCATTTATACTCGTTTCCACTACGTCTAGCGCATTAAGATGCCAGAGTTGAGACCAACGATTAGATATAAAATTATGTACCAACAATAACAGCTCCACCTAAGAATTTCTGAGCCATTTGTGATGCGCAAAATGAGGTTAGTAAATTGCTTACACATTGCAAGTAAACGGCTAACTTTATGATAGTAATACTACTGGAAGCCAATAAAAAAAAATGGTATTAAGTTCTTTGATTTTTATTATTTCCGATATTTTATAAAAGTACTTGAGTAATTGTAATGTAGCGCCAAGAAGTCTGAAGACTCCACAGGCAGTTCATCAACCCGCTTATACTTTGAGGTCAGTCAGAACGAAAAGTTTTACGCGTAGCGAGCAAAAACTGTTATCTATTACTCGGAAGCTAACCAATAAATATAACTAACGGGAAATCTATTTACATAAGTGGGTACCTAAGGTTATTCACAGTATCAAGTTCAATAGGTACAATGTAAACAAGTAGCTTTGATATTATTAGTATTTAAAAATAAGTATCGTTAATAAGTAATTGTTTGTGAGGTACGTACTCACACTAAAACGACGACGGCGAAGCGGGGTGAGATGTGCCATCCACCAATACGCATTGAGTCCACGTGGAGGATTAAGACACAATCACTCTCGCTGGAGAATAGCCTAATGTCCTAGCAGTAAGAACAATAGATGGTCATGATGATGATGGCTGCCAAGAAATGAAACTTCTTGCCGAAGTTTGTGTCTTCCCATCGTTCATTCGTTCGTTCGTTCCTAAGAGTCAGTGGCCAACTCTGGTGATAGAGTTTCTAGGCCGCCCGAAGGCCTCTGTCATGGCCTAACAACTTTGAAAAAGCCGGGACCGACTGCTTAACGTGCCCTCCGAAGCACGGGAGCGCTCAGTTGAAAGAAGCCACTGAAAGTTGCCACTGGCGGTCACCCATCCAAACGATGGCCCCGCGGAACAGTGCTTAACTTCGTTGATCTGTTAAGAACAACTTAACCAGCTACGTCACGAGCGCTCCCATAATAGGTTTATAGGGATTTAGGGAACCTAAATTAGTTAACCCAGATGTATCCATTCAATTTATAGGGGAGCGTGAAACGCGGATCACTCTAAAAGCTGCGCCTGTAAATGGAAGACATATTTGATTTCTTCTAAGTATTTAGATTTCTGTGAATAAAAGCAATAAAAGTACCTATTTAGTAAAGAAAGGAATGGTAGGTAACAGCTTTACCGGTACTAAATAAAAAGCTTCACTAAGATACCGAAGGTAACTTTTTAGGGTCAAATTTCACGACTTGTAACAAAAACTTTGTCGTACACGCAGCCGAAATTCGCTTTTTTATCAGATCGAGAGGGTAACATCGTTGATTGCCAAAACTGGGTTAATGAAGGACTTCTTATGCTGTTTCCTGAGTGCCATATTTTAAGCGTATGGTTTTTTTAATGATTATAAAATTAGAATTCATTTGCACGTTAATGTTGCCTTTTTTTGTTAACATTGTATTGGTACATTATACCAATACAATGTTCTCAAATAACAATTTAATAAGACAGTACGACTCGATTCGTCAACTCGCACCAGTTGGGGCAAGATTTTTGGTGTGAGTAGACGAACGACTCGATACATCGAGTATTTATCATTTTAATTTCTTACAACATTATTATTTAAACTAGTAAATCGAGTAGAACCTGTGGTAGAACTGAGATCTTGTGAGAAATGAAATGAGTGTTGGTAAATTGTTTGCGATTGCGAGTTAACTTTTTCTGGAAACAATGTCTTTATTAAAAGTTACTGGCTGTGTACACCCTCGGGATAAATAAAAATAAAAAGTAAAATATTACACACCCTCTGTCAACAGCCTAGGTACCACCTACGAGTATCAAATAAAAGAGACAAGAAAAAGTGTTGCCATAACTCGTAGTGCTGTAAATTGTGTGAACGTGATCGATGAAATAGATCATTTGTCAAGGATTCCACAAGGATAGGGAAACGAGCTCAAGCTTTCGTGACTTTGTTTTTTGTCCGATTATTTGAGCCATCTGCTTTTGACCTTTAAACGTGTTTTTGTGTTATTACTGTTTAGTTTTAGCAACCTCAGAAACCTAGTTAAATATATTAAGCAATTAAGCTTAGTAAATGTAAATGTGAAATCAGTAGGTACTCACTTAAGAAACCCCAGTTGGAAAAAGGTACATCATTTATTATATTAATAACTAATTTATTTTCTTACTTTTATTAAATATTTATCTTAATCCTTTATTAACATAGTATTTCAAACCAATTGATTTTCTTGGAATATTGCTCGATTTCAATTAACATACAAGATGATAAAAATTTATGATTGCATACTATCTTGGAAGAATAACCGTAAGTACGAGTATACTTTTGACCTACCAGTCTCTGTAAGCCAATTTCCTTTACCACTGATAATGTTCGTAGTGTTATTGTCTACGTAATTTAGAAAAGTTTGGCATCCAAAGTTAATTCCTACTTACAAATGGAAATGTCTAAATTGAACCCAATAAACTCTACTTTGTCTTGGAATTCGTCATGAGTTTATGAGCAAATTTATTATTAAAAGATGCCATTGAAATTGCTTCCTCACGGGAATAAGAAATGGGATTTACGAGGATATGTCACGGCACTCACCGTCAGGCACATACACGTTCAAATACAGACAGTCTTCAGAATACTCTTTTTTCCTCGGTTCTTCCATTTGCGAATCCTGTAACTTCATAAACAACTCGTCGTGTTTAGTCAGAGTACTCTGCACGTCCTCCTTTTTAGGGTCGCTTTGCATACAATCTGGTGCGTATAGCGTGACATTCCGTACGCCCTCCCAGTTGGGTAAATCGGTATACTCCGGTGGCATGAACCTTCGAAAATCAATCGGAGGTTGCGCGTAAGGTATGCCCACGTAAGCTGCTATTCTTTTCGTCCGGAACCGTGTAATGTACATTCCTGAAACGGTCCCTTGGTTGGCCAAAGTAATTTGTTTCGGTTCCCGCGCCGACAAAACTATCGACAGTTTCAGGAACAACACTACTGTTCGAATCATTTTTACCGAATTATTAATTCACTTTTGAATTTGGAATAAGAATGTGTCATTGTCAACTTTCGTTCTTATTTGAAACTCTTCACTTTACTTTTAATTTTAAATCAAGATTTAGGCTAATCATTTTGGCTTTACAGCCAGGTATTGTGGCCGTTTGGGTTCGAAGGTGGTGCGTTACTGTTTCTCGTGCAGACTTCGGCTCGTAAACAGTGGGGCTGTCCGTCGTTATAGCGACCAAGGAATTGCTATTGTGGGCTAAAGTGGTTTAGAAGTGGCTTTTATTGTACCTTCTTGGTAACTCAATGGTTGAGACATTTATTACAAATTTACTGGTTGTATACTTAGCTAAATTATATAGCCTAATCTTCTACCGTTTCTAAATAGATAGACCTACCTAAATGTTAGTGTGAATTAGGTACTTATGTACCTATCTATCTATAAATCAAAGTGAAGAAGACTGGCCATCAATAAAAGATAAACGGCTTGTAGATAGTAAAAAAATGGTAAGCTAAAAAGGCAGGTCTTGGGATTCGAGATAATAATATATATTTCAAAAGCTTCTTATTCGCATAAATCTTCTGACATTATCGTTAGAATTCATGAAAATTATTTTCTTAAAGTTATTGCTACTGTGGGAATTATTAGAATTTGTTATAATTTTCTGTTTCATTTTGTAATCTCATCAAAATCCTTAGAGATTTAAGACGTCCTAGCACGAGTTTACTTCTACATGTCAAAATTATTACGTTTAAGTTGGTACGGACTTTGCGATGAATTCATTAGCTAGCGACATTCGTACCTTAGCCACCATTATTCATTTTCTCAGTGCATCAAAACATTTTAGTGCATCAAATTCGTATTCAGCATAGTTTTATTTACCTAGTAAAGTCATGTAAATTATACTTTGAACGTCTTACAAGCTAGGAATTTATACCAGTTCCAATGCGCCCGAGCCGTGAAAAGAATCTATCAATAGCAACGAGTCGACTGTATGTTTTTTTTATGTTTGTTACGTGATTTTTCCGCCAATTATGAATTTAGTGGTTCTTTTTTAGAATAGGTCCCACATAAATTTAATCGAAATTGGTTCATCGCGTATCATCACAATTTGCCGAAACATTTAGCTTAAGACGGTTTTTTTTAAATTAATTGTTACTTCTCGTCGTGTAAATGAATAACTTGTAAGTTTTAGCGTAAGATTTTGGCAATTTTTTTCCACAAAAGCCTTTGAATTTAACTGACCATGATAATATGAATTTATAATAAAGACCAAAATAGCATAAATTGTTAGCGATCTCAATCAGTCACAAAGTTAGCCGTTTCGATCCAGTTTCAATGCGCAATCGAGATTTTTCCATCTAAATTGTCTTTGCGCATCACCAAAGGCTAACTTTACGATCCGCCGGCAATACAATACATGGCTAGTAACTTTAGAATAACTGGTACTAGGGGTACCTACCAGACTAATTAGGTTTTTCATCCACGACAGCATAAGTTAGATTATGCTCTTGTAGTTTAAAATTCTAAATTAGGGATTAGGATAAAGCTTGCTTGACAGTGCTCAGAAAATATAAATCTAAGCTTTTTGCATTATCTATACTAATAATTATAAAGAATAAACTATGTGGCTATATTTATTACTAGCGACCTGCCCCGGTTTTCATTGCACCTGTGCGAAGCTGAGTCAGAGAATGCGAGACTTGCGAGTGCAGCGAGATGGGCTGACAATCTCTCATGAAAGCTTCGCTATTCTAAGAAATACCAAGTGACAAGTCTTTAGAACCGACAAAGGATTACCTATTTTATTAGCCATTAGTTATATTTTTATTAATCGAAAATTGCGGCAGAGAATCATCACTCTACCTTGCCGATATTGATAATATTGTATGTATGCCATCTGAAAAAATAACTTACTAATGTTATAAAACAAAAAGTTTGAATGTTTGTAAGAGTGTACGCCAGAACGGCGGCAGAATGGATCAAATATGGCACAGTCATAGAGTCTGGAATAGCACATAGCATAGGCTACTTTTATCCCGGAGAAATGTTCAGTTCAGGAGAAATGTTCAGAAATGTTCAGATAAACAATTTTTTAACCGTGGAGCTTGTTCTTATAAATTGTTTTGGTTATCCTGCTTTCAAGTTATTGATTAAATAATAAGAAAAGCCTTTATTCGCTGACCAATATCTACAATTTAGAGTTTCTAAGTACTTATCATTTTAAATCTAAATAATTCATACTATTTTTAATAAAAAAACTAAATGTTTTGCAACCAGTTTGTTAGTCAGTTTGTCCTACGACATACGCCTCACCTAGTTTCTTCTACTCATCTCTGTCACGAGTTAATCTTCTCCATACTTTTGGTAAATCATCTTCCCATCTCCTAATATAGCGTCCCTTTTGTCTTTTTCCATTTCTAGGATACCATAGAATGGTATCCTAGAAATTTTACGTAACATTACGTGGCAACCCGTGAGTGATACCTCTGGTATTACAAGCGCCCATAGGCTGCGGTAACCGCTTACCATCTTGTGGGCCGTACGCTTGGTTGCCACTTTAGTTGTATAAAAAAAAAAAAAAAAAAAATTGTCGAAAAAGACAAAAGTTTTTGATTATCAAGTCATAAATAAATACTAAAGCCAGTTCTACTTGTTCCTCAGTCCACAAATAGTTGGCAGTAAGCTTGCGACGCGAAGATCGCGTGACGGTATAGCGAAGGCAGTCATTGCATTCAGCCACTGGTTGTTTTGTGTTTTTGTAACCCACCTCATTCCTCATCTCCCCCTATATGGGTCATTCTGGTTCACTATTGATTTTTTGTTTGTATTTTGTAAGGATCTGAATCCATAATACATTAGGTATAGTTTACCTTGGTACTATAATAATACCATCGTAATTATTATAAGCGTATAGTTACCTAAGTATATACCTATTGTTTCTTAAGTTTCTTTTTTAACAAAATAAATTATTCTTATTCTTATTCTTAATACTTATAACCTTTGCTATTTTAACTAATTCAGAACAGAATAGAATAGAAATAATTTGTTTTGCGCCACCCATGATATATAAAATAACATTACAATTTAAAAACTAAATTAACGTGACGAAAAAGAGAAAAATCATTTGCATCATTCTACAGATTTCAATGTAGAGCTATTTAGTCAACTCATCCCGCTCGAACTTATACGCGGGATCAGTTGAGCTAATGAATATTTTGAATCGAGCAACTGATCCCATTGACACATTTTATGATTTGCCTAATCATGTAAAAAAGTGTTTCGACATTTTAATCTGGTAGCGCTGGATTTCAGTGCAGCCTGTTCGATGCGAATGTGTATGTCAAATGTATAAATATCGTCTTTGTTCATCGACTTATGAATGACAAGGAAAGAGAATTTTGCGCAAACTGTAAAAAAATATTTTTTTTATGAATATTATGAATATATTTTATGAATAAGGCCATAAAGTATTTTGTCGCTATCTGCACAAAGCGGAAAATAATACCCTACATCTGTGAAAATTCCTTGTTAGTTTTTATGAAAATGCAAACAGTCAGTTTTCTTTTTAAACAAAATAACTGACAGTTACTAAAGGACCCTCGTAACAATATGGAAACGACGCCCACTTTCCATCGCTGCCGCTGTAGGCATTCTATGACTTGTATGGCACCCTTCCGGTTTGACAGCTGTTATTCTCCGCTTTGTGCAGACAGTGAACAAAAACCAATAGGTTAGCCTTTTCGTTCATTCGTCACTACATAGAAATCCAACATTAATGGAATTAATCCGTCTAATAGTTTGTTGTTTTTATCAAAGAACAATAAAGCAAAAATTTTGATTTTGATGGTGAGTTAGCACTAAATTGTATTAGCACTAAGAAAATGAAATGAATAAAGTTATTCTTAGACTCTAAACTAAAACCTAGATCGGAAACATCATTTAATTAATAATCATTTACTTAAATTATAAAAGTTTTTTCACCAGAAACCATTTCCCCTGAAACCGGAACACATCAATGTGAGCATTACTGCTTGACGGCAGAAACGGAGCTTTTCTCCGGATGAGCTCTATCTCTAATGGAGGCCAGTCCCGGGACGGAAAGCTTGCGAGGAACAGGGCGAGCACTACCATGTACACTCTCGCGCTCGCCCTGTCTTGGCCTGCCTCGGTGAGAGTGTACAGCCGCCTTAAGAACTCTGAGTATTACTGATAAGTAAAATGACGGTAAGTAGGTACACACTATAAAACAAAGCCGTGTTAGTCACACAATTTATAACTCGAGAAAGGCTGGACCGATTGTCATGATTTTTAATTTGTTGTCTCCGCCCTGAATAGCAAAATAACTATTATAAAAACTTCAAAACTGCAGGTGAAACCGCGAAGCACATCTAGTAGCTTATAAAAAATAGTAAAACATGAATCGATTTCCCAACATTTGCATACATTTTACACCCACGTGGCTATCGCCTCGGTTAACTTTGGAAAGGGCGTAGTTTCAATACGAACTATTTTATGGGTTTCAGTCACGTGATTCAACGTTATTGGGACTGCAGTGAAATACACTGTTCTGTATAATAAGTAGTTTTTATATAGAGCCAAGTACATTATTATTTGAAGTTTAAAAAATAAATAAACATACAAGTCCGGCCCCAGGGGCCCAACCATGAACTCTTATAGCGATTCAAATGAAGACCTAAACTAAATTGTCAAAAAAAAAATTGTACCATGTCATCAATTAGACAATCATGTCCTGGTATAATTTTTTTAGAAAATTAGTTTAGGTCATCATTTGAATCCCTATAAGAGTTCATGGTTGGGCCCCAGCAGGTTGATCACATAACCCTGTTATCTACCAATCTTCATATCAATAGACAGTTTGACCCACAGAACAGAGACCACAGCTCTTGTCTTATAAGACAGTAGTACTTCACACAATAAATATTGCATTTACTAAAATACTCAAAGATAAATATTTACATTTTATAGATTTCTATGGTTTGTTAGATCAAATCTCTTAGCAATATGTGTGTGTGACAATGACATTTTGTTTGTCTACCTTTTTCGACTTGAATTAAAAACCAGACTATAGTGTGGTTTAAACGACGCAGATCTTTTTGGTTACTCTGCAACTCTTGTGGACAGATGGGGGGCTTAACATCAAGCAAACGACTTGACCGTCTCGGCAACCACTCCAATTTCTATCATTAAATTGTGTACCTAGCACTAACCAAACTTTTCTCAAATATTTTGGCAAAGCTCCAAGCACCAACTCCGTTGTTATGTGTGGCACTTGAAACTCGCGAAGCCTTCAATCACAACTAATAAATACCCTAGTTTCAGGCCAGCTGTTATTATAGACTGAGTCGGCAGTTATATAAAATTACCAGTTTTACGAGAGACCTTGAAAGACCTTTGACGGGTTAAGGTTATGATGAAAATTCTTGTATTTGAAAATGATATTTTAATAAGCAGCCAAGCAAAAACATAGGAATTAGTAGTACCTCTATCTATAGTTTTTTTTGTAAATATCTGTTTTAAATAAAAACCTAAAAAGAGAACAAATATTTGCAGATCATTTATGAAAACATTTGTCCGTGCCGAACCGAATCCTCTCGATTTTCTAGCAGGCACTCGCCCACGGCTCCACTGAGGTTTACGTCTTATAGTATATTAATAATTCACGTTAGTATAGATGAAAAGAATAACGCGAGTTCTCTTTTTCTGACGATGCAATGTAGAACTTTTTGCACCAGGTGCTGTTCGGAACTTTTGGGACAAAACTTGTGCTAGTTTTTGATTGCTCTCTTCGGCATTCTGATAACGCCAGTCACACTTTAGTGCAATTTTTTTAATGGTATTGTTTTTTTTATACAACTGATATGGCAACCAAGCGTACGGCCCACAAGATAGTAAGCGGTTACCGCGCTTGCAATCCCAGAGGTATCAGTCGCGGGTTGCCACCTTGAGGCATAGATCAAAAGCCTCATGTGCCAGTAATTTCACCGGAAACCATACCCTTCACACCGGAACACAGCAATGTGAGCATTACTGCTTTGCGGCAAAAATAGGTATATTGGTAGTACTTTCCCAGACGTGTTCTATCACAAAGTACTCTGCTACTCTTTGGTATACCTTGAATTCTACATGATGGACTCATTCGGGGGGAGTACCTTCTTTCTGCTACAATAGTATCATTAGTTCTGCCGCCAAGAAGTAATGCGAGCATTGTTTTGTGCCGATTCGGTTGCCGGTGATTAGTACAGGCAAATATGACTGTCATCTATGTCTCTGCATGGGTATATTCATAATATTAAATTTTGACCATGATGCTACGTGTAACATAATTTTTCCATTAATCCTATTGACGTGAACCACCCTTCGCTATTTCTTATCGCCCTAAGATTTGAATCTAACCTTGGTTTTATAGTCACATTCTTAAACCGAAACGATTTATACGGTTCAAGGGTGTATTTTGCTATTCATGTGGCCAATGCTTTTTATCAGATCGCTTTAAAAATGTGGTGGATTAAAATATTTTTGAAGGAATAATGGTTATTGGTCGGGTGGTTTATTTTATGTAAAAAGGTGTAGGTATAAATTTGTGATGATGCCGTTTTTGTTGGTAATAGAACCGAGCGAGTCTATTAGTCATAATAGAACAATAGCAAAAGCCTGTGAAAATCCCAGGAAGCTTCTGTGCTTCTGGAAGGAGTTGGGCTGGTTACACTCGTAGCCAGTACCCACGCATAATGGACCAACCATCGAGTCCAAACGCGGAAATGGGAGTCCCCACAAAAAAAAAACAAAAAAAAAACAATAGCAATGCTCTATTATAACTACAGGCGCTAGAGGCTTTATATTTATAATGGCTTTTATTGAGTAGTCCATCACACTAAAGATATACTCGTGATATTCTAAAAAGTGTTTGGTTTAAGTGGAATTTAAACCTGCAATATTCTATATAAAAATGAAAAAAGTAAGTCAGTCAACCGTGAACTGATGGACTGACATGGCGATGTAGGTGATGCGGACTGACTGTATGTTGCCGACTATATATGTATATCCGCGGATATGATCTATCTTTCCTAAAAACACGCGCTAGCAAAGACAGCCAAATCGTCAGTGACGAATAAGGGGTCCGGTCATACATTTGGTAAGCGAAGATTACTAATAGCCAAAGTTTGTTCAGGTACCGTAGTTAATCGCAGTCATTGTTTTGTAATCTGTGTTAGTTTTGCTAATACTAGCCACTTACTGTGTCACAGAGTATACTTTTGATCCGCATGTAGAAACTCTTTGTAGTTGACACTTATTATCTAATGTTGCCACAATTGGGACTCTGGCATATTCTCAAAGGTGAGTGATTGGGTCTTACTTAATATATACCACGCGGTCTCAATGTTAATTATTGGATGGCATATGTTTTTAAAATTGATAATTCTTGAACATGCCAGTTTCTTTATTAAGTATTCCAAGCCTATCATTTTTTTGTATTGTATATTGTTTTGTTGCAAGGATCGAAATGCGAAGAACACTTTACTAGACTTTTGAATAGGTTCAATAATAAAATGAAAAAAAAAATTAACATCTCTTAAACTCAAAAACCAGTGGCTCAGTTATAACATCCACTCTGCGTAAAATAAAACTTTTAATAGCCTCTATTTGAGCGCGCCTCGTGTCGGGCTGCTCTGCTCATCGAACTTTGTTGATTAATGAATGTGGCAATGATAAAGTTGTTGTTAGTTTTAGTTTCGCAGTAAACTAAATTTAGTGATATTTCATTATCATGTAAGTGTTGAAACACTTGAATATTAATTTATTATTATTATTATTTTATTATTTATTATTTTATTATTATTATTGTTTTCAATTTCGAAAGTCTGTCAAAGTCTGTCTGAAAGCTTTAGAATATTTTAAGCTTAACTAGCGCCCGGAACTCTGAGTAAATTTATTGGTAAATTTCAAAAGATTATGGCCTTTCATTCATTCATTCATTCGTTCATTGATTTGCTGCCCTGTGCTGTATTTAAATACTGGTTGAAGATAATCTTAGTGAATCACTGAATACTTCTTAGTCACCCTGCGTAATATCAACCACAAAGTAACTCCCATGACCAGTCACCATACTTGAATCTTAATTAAGGCTTACTGGTTCATCATCATCACCATATAAGCCGATAGACGTTCACAGCTGGACAGGCCTCCCCAAAGTGCGCCATGACGACCGATTTTGAGCCTTCACCATCCACCGAACACAGCTTACTGGTTTCTTAACAATTTTCCTTAATAATTTTTTAGCTTGCTTAGATATTTTGAATGGAAAAATGTATTTAGGTCTTTCGGGTATAGAACTTACTGCCTTAGGCTTAATGCTCGGGGAAGAGCTACTGCTACTACCTAGATACCAGTGCAGTGTTGTTCTTATTGTGACAATGAGTCACAAGAACAAAGAGCTTGTCATACTCATTAAACAAAACAGTTCCGAGTAAGTAACTTCATAAAACTTCAATCAGTAAAATCCCAATTACCAAATCCGATGTAATTTATTCGTCATTTCTTAATAGCCACTGGTTTTTGGGTTCTCGTGACACAAAATGAAACCCAAAATTTAAACATTATTATAAAATAAATATATCAAATACCCCAAAAATTGCAATAAAATACAATTTTTCATAGAAAAAATTATGTAGATCGATTTCAATGCAATTTTAGAAAATGGAAAAGAATGAAAGACTTACATTGTTTGTTATTTAAAAACAAAACCTGTCACGTTCTTTTACCAACAACCCAGTTTTTAATTTTTTTATTTATTCAAACATGTGGGTTACATTATTTATTACAAGAATAAGCACTTTATAAGGTTTGTCTCGGTGCTTAGAAACACTGTAGCGAGCTGTAGTATTTTATAGTTTGTAAATATAAAACAGATCAGCCACACAGACACATAATACATACAAATTAAATGAAAAGATAGACCAAGGATTTTTTAAGCTAAGTTCTTACATTTATGATTAGTTCCCAAGTCCAAGTTTTTTTTTAGTTCCCGAGCATAGGTTGAGCAAGTAAAAAAAGAAAAAATATTTATAAGCTAATTATTTTCTGCTTCCAACAAAAATGCAGCCACAAACTACATAAAACAAGTGAAATTATAATTATATAAAGTATAAATAAACACCAATACCAGTCATCCATGCAGTCGTATTTTACGCAAACGGTAATAAAGTTTTGTTAAATCGTACGGAACCTTCAAAAAGCGAGTGCTTCTCGCACTTGTGTAAAATACAGTATGTTTTTTATAGTTGTCCTTCTTTCTCACTATGTTTTTATCGTATTACATGCGCGTGTATATATTTTACAAACGTGTTTTAAACTGGTTAATGAGTGTACATTAGTCAAAGGAAATAGACGTAGTTGCGAGTAAATTTTTATTACATAGTGCTTAATTATTATTAATTTTTGAGTGATCGCTGTGCTCGTGATTTTTTCTGCGCGTAGTTAGGGTATGTATTTGCCTAGATATCTGCTTAGGTTATCCAAAGAAACATAAACTCATAACTTTAACCCTTTTTGAATGAAGCGCTCGTGGCGTAGTTCACTAAGTTGTTCTTATAAGATCAACAAAGTTGGGCAACGTTCCGCGGGGTCACCATTTGGATGGGTGACCATCAGTACCGATTTCAACAGAGCGCTTCACAGGCTTTTTCAAAGCCTTTGTGTGGAATATAAACTCTGTATGAATGTATCAATATGAATAATTGCTTGCTTAACCTTTTTTTAGGGTTTAGATTGCGATAACCGTCTTTTTTTTTCATAAAACTTTGACTCTTCTTTTACCAAAAACAAACAAAATAAAATTATACAGCTTTCTATAATACAAATTAGTTGCCTATTATGTTTATTTTCAATATAATCTCCGCTGATACTCTATGAACTTTACTGACCTTTCTCGAGTGCATTGGATAAAATATATAATATATTAGGTACAAAATGAGGCAAACATAAACACGGACGTATTCGGTGATAATTACAAGTTAGAGCTTGGTTACTCCGTTAAACCTCTCGGGTATAAAAACGCCCCTTTTGATGAAATGAGCGAGTTCAACGTTATGCCTTTTGGTCTAGAATATTATTTTGCCAGAATAAATTCACATTACATAAAACTGTAATATTTTTCAATCACTCATGTTTTTTGAATTATAACCATCTGATGGTAAGCGGCAACTGGTCTACATAGATAGATGCTTGCTGTATAAAAGATATCCACCCACCCGGAGACGTAGGTCGAAAGCGTCATAATGTGTACCTGTAATTTTAGGCTAGTATCAGTAGTCCGGTTAGTTTGTCCGATGATCGGACTGATGAGACTTTGTCGGCTCAGTAGTTCGGTGATTTAAATCCTCGGACTACTGAGACTTTTTGTCCGTTAGTGACTGTCGGTCAATAAGTTTCTAAGTATGACTTATTCCCATCTTCCAACTTAGCTTTCCACCATAAGTTGGAAGTCTACAGATCTACTTTTCCACCCAGATCGAAATTAGTAGGTTACTTAGAAACTTTTTGACCGACAGTCACTAACGGACAAAAAGTCTCAGTAGTCCGAGGATTTAAATCACCGAACTACTGAGCCGACAAAGTCTCATCAGTCCGATCATCGGACAAACTAATCGGACTACTGATACTAGCCCGTAATTTTACCAGAAACAATTCGCACCGTAACAACGCAATGCGAATGTTACTGCTTGGAGTCTGAAATAGGTATAGTGGTAGTACTTCCTCGAACGAGCTCTATCACAAAAATCTCTACTGCTCTTTGGATACTAAAAAAGTAAGTTCGTATGAGTCAGTGGCCATTTTGGTCACAGAGTTTCTAGGCCGCCCGATGGCCTCTGTCATGGCTTAACAACTTTGAAAAAGCCGACTGCTTAAAGTGCCCTCCGAAGTACTTTGAATACTTCATAGTATTGCTAAAATGTTGTTTAATATGCCCTAACAAAGTCTAAATATCAGGTGATATTTTTTCAGAAATCACAATGCAGATATCCGTCGCATTATTATCAGTTTTGGTCATCAGCTGTGCGGCACAACGGTCGCCATACGCTGGGAAAGAGCCTCATGGGTACCCTTCTTTAAGTACTACTACAGAAGATCCTTTAGCTAACAGGTAACAACGCGTTTTCTTTATAAGCTTTGACACCCCTATGAACTTCATGGATGCGTCATCTAGAAAAAATATTAATACATTATTCTAAGTGATGGAGTACTAATAGTTTTTTTTTTATGTCAGCAAATGACAAGACAACCAAGGCACCCACCTGATCTTAAGCACCACGCCTGACTATTACAGATACCACCCAAAGCTCAAAGTTTTTAAGTGTTTGCGTGGCACTGCACTGCGCTTATGACCCCGAGAAAATGTTGTTAAGTCTCTTTCGCCCAGTGATTTCACTTACTACAGTGCCCTTCTAATCTAAACACAGTAATGCTTGCACACTACTGCTTGGAGGTGGAATATCTGACACTGCGGTGGTACCCACCGAGACGGACTCTTGCTGAAGAGTCCTACCACCAGGTAAATTCTTCTAAGTACCTGGAGTTTTGAGACCGCTCAACTGCATCAAAGACCAGACCATCCATTTAAATTGCGACCGCGCAGAGCGTAGTTCTACTTGGTGATGTAAAAGACTCTTTATCAAAAAACGCCACATTTAACGTTTCTGAACTTGTATTAAAACCGAAATCGTATTTAATTTCCAGGTTCGGTGATGACGATACCCCAACCACAACGATGAGACTGCCCATCGAGGCTTTAGGAGATGCTCAGCTGGTGAAGCGACTGTTGAAACTGCCCATCGACCAGCAGCCCTTCTGGTTGATCAACTGGCAGGCTCTAGAAGCGAATCGCAAAAAACCACAGACATACAACCAGAGGGTGAACAGCTTCCTGGATGTAAACCAGAATTAAAATTGGTTGACTTTATCTTTGTAGAGGTTGCTTAATAAGTGAGGATGTCTGTATTCTATACTAAAGCTGTACGATAACGACTGTATTCTCTTTATAAAGAGTTGACAATATTGTATACTTTCTGTAAATAACTCTTAAAATTATTTCAAATGTAATTCAGTTGACTGTTCAGTTGGTGATTAACCTGTTCACAAAATCAGGAGCTCTTGAAATTAAGACTAAATATTAAACCAAAGAAAATACTTTAAGGTTACAAAACAATTATGATGTTTCTTTAATATTATGTTATGTAAGATGTGGATGTGTTTCTTCTAATTAATTAATCAATATGATATTGTAAAAGGCTTGGTGATACAATCTACAATGCAAAGGCTAGACCTAGAAACTTGAAACTTGGAGAGTATATTCCTTTTTTAGGGTAGGAAATTTTTTTGCACCCTTACACGAGCAAAGAAATGTTCGAAATTTATCTCGACGCAGCGGAAAGATAATGTTTTAATATCATAGTCAAAAATCGCGGAGTGTTCCACTAGTAGCACATAAATTAATTGATTAAGACTTGTGATAAACTTGCTAGCATTTTAGATAAAACGGTCAAGCCTACGGAATAAAACATTATAAAGAGACCACGAAAGGCTTCAAGGCAACTAACTTGTCCTTAACTCAAATAAATTACAAGCAATATATCCAGAAAGTAAAAGTAAAACCCAGTTAAGCTATAGTTATTTAAAGGAATATATATCTATATTTACTACGTTTTCGATAGTTACATAGGATTTATAAAATTATTATTTGTTCACTTATGTCTGTATAATTAAGATGGCCTCATATAACAGTAGTTTTAGGCGCTGAACTCACGTAGCAACTTCGAACTCCCAGTGGCAGCCGGCAATTTCCAATTAGCTGAATTTACGATTTTCATATAATTATAAGAAATTACGCAGGCATAGCAACTGTAGTTGCGAGTATCGGTTATTAAAACAGTTTTCGGTTGCTGCAATTGGTCATAAAATCAATACCTCGGAAATCGCATTAAACGATGCTCAGTTTGATCATAGATTTGAAAAGTTTATTTATAATCGCGGCAACTGTAAACTGCCGCTGCAACTGGCAAACTTTAGCGAAATCTTTTAAAAAGTTGTGGTTTCTTCAATTTAACTAACCCTGCTAGCGGAGCGCCTAGGCTGTTACAGTAAAGTTATTTATTGCTCTACGAAACGTCTGGAGTTTATTCTACTAGACCAATAGGTAGGCATAATGTTGAACTCCTGTTACCCATGCCTATTTACAATTTCGCTTTAGGTTCGCGATCGGCCTCATCAAGAAAGCCAGTATTTCAGCAGTTGAAACAATAAAAGACTGATCATAATGATGATAAGCAAAAGTTAGGTCAGTTAGTATAAATACTTGAAAAGCGTTATAATTGGCGAAACGTACATAATAAGTCATCAATTTCTAGAATGACCGAGCTTTGCTAATTAGGGAAAAATTGGGTAAGTAAGTAACACTTATTTAGCCAAAAGAAAATGTGTTTAATATTAATAGAAACCAACCATAAATTACCCACACTTGGTAGGATTTTTTCTCTGAAGTCCTTTGAGGCCGTTTGAGGAAGTTTCTCTATCTTACTTATTTCTGCGTCCAAATTAGATTTTATCTTATAGTAGGTATAGTTCTGTCATTTTTGCAACCCTGTTTTGATAGCTTTATTTATATATTTTATATGTTATAGATGTAGGTACTTATAGTAAGTCAACTAAGTAACTAAAACACATCTATGACAGATGTGTTTTAGTTTTACTATAAGTCCAGGACCAGGAAAACTTGCAGCTCATGCAAGAATCGAATCTGCTATGCTTGTTTTTTTTTTTATGTCAGCAAGTGACAGGACAATCAAGGCGCCCACCAGATGTTAGGCACCACGCCAGACTATTACAGATGCAGTGCCACCCAAAGCTTAAAGTTCTTAAGTGTGGCACTGCACTGCGCTTATCACCCCGAGACATTGTTGTTAAGTCAGTCGCCCAGTAATTTCACTTGCTACAGTGCCCTTCAAACCTTAACACAGTGCAGCTTGCACACTACTTAGTTTATTTATTTATTTTTATTTTACTTTATTTGGGACAACAAACAGTTTAGCACATTTGAGACTTAGGTACTAGGTACTTATAGTAATTGTGTTATAATTGAGGATGAGTAAATGCACAACCCACTACCTTATCCTCGGGTAATTAAATCTTATTGTTGTTGTAGTAGTTGCAGCGTTACATGTCACAGAGGTTGTATTTATGATAAAATACGGGTTTTTTTATCTTTGTTCAGCCATATAACCTACGCCCAGCTATGGACTGCAATAGATTCATAATAATGATGATGAAACCGACAAGACCATGGTTTAGCTAGCTAGTCCATTTACAGCTTATACCTACGATTCTTTTTCATAAAAATATCGAAAGCCATGTCTAAAACTAAAACTTTTGAATTTATTATCCTTGATCCCTAAAAGACTTGCTATTGCTAGCAGAGTGTGCGTTTATTTATTCTGTTTTACGACTTTATTTGTATGTGATATAAATATCAAAAGAGAATTTTTATCTGCCGGGACTAAGTATAGCTTGCCAGAAACTTTTACTGAACCCATTGGGAGAACTGTAAATGTATATCGATACAGTGGTTTTGTTCGTCTCTCGTTACTGTATCTTTTATGGTTACCATTTCGTGGATACTTAACTTACCCATTTGGTACGAGTTTTTCGGTGTGTTACTATAACGACTTGAACATCATCGGCATTCACATATCAGCCAACAGACATCCTTAGCTAAACATAGGCCTCCTACAATAGTGCCATGACAAGAGATGTGATTTATCTATACTAATAAAAGAGAGAAAATTTGTCATTTTGTTTGTTACGAATAAACTCAAAAACTACTGGTCTGATTTAATAAATTCTTTCACCATTAGAAATCTACATTATCCCTGAGTAACATAGGCTATATTTATTACTAGCGATCTGACCCGGCTTCGCACGGGTCATTGTACCCGCGCGAAGCTGGGACAGACTGCTAGTTTGAAATATAAGTAAATGCAAACAAAATGCAAAACCTATTTTTATTTTGCAATGTATTTTTTTTTTTTATGCTTTTTGTATTGTATTTGAAATTCTTCTAAGATACATATTTAGTATAAGCGACCTACCTTGGCTTTGCACGGGTGCACGGATGCGGTGTGGGTTGCTAGTAATAAATATTGCTTAAGTTACTCCAGGATAATGTACCTAGTAATTATTAATAATTTTTGATATCGGACCGGTATTTTTGAGTTCATCCTTTCGTACAAACAAAAATACTTAAATACAATTATTTCCTTTTTTTTTTTTTTTTTAATTATTATAGATTTGTAAAATACAAAATGGTTTTGTTTTATAATAAAAAATCACATCACAAAGCATCTTTGTGTGATGACCGAATATTACTTCTTGAAAGATATTAAGTTCATTAATTGCAAACAACACAGTAAATACCTATCCAGTAATGTATTTGCATGTGTGTGAGTTGGCGCAATTAAACGCAATTTATTCTACGTCACGACGCGCCACCCTTCTGTCGGTAATGAGGCCACGATGCGTGGGCACTGTAATATACACAGTATCGTCTTGCTACCAGTAGAATATTTTATATACTTATGTATTATTTTATTTTACACTACCCATGGCAATTTTTCCCTAACTTCTCACCGTTTAAATCTTTCCCGGACTCCTACAAACATTTCAAGACCAAAATTAGGCAAATCGGTCCAGCCGTTGTCGAGTTTTAGCGAGCCTAACGCACAGCAATTAATTTTTATATATAAGACTGCAGTTGATGTGTGGAATTGTCCAGCATTATTATTATTTATTATAATTAGAATACAAATAAATAAGACAGTAAATATACCAAATTACAAGATTTAGAGTTTTTCAAAATAGCATCTTGAAAAGTTGTACTTAAAATGTAGTAGTTATAAATAACCTGCAGTGACATAATAGTGTTTAATTATAGAATAATATAATTAATTATTATCATCATTAGTCAAAATAAAAATAGAGATCATGCCCCTCAATGTTTTAAGTCTGAAGGGGTTTTTGCACTTAACTGTATTTTTTTTATACAACTGAAGTGGCAACCAAGCGTACGGCCCACAAGATGGTAAGCGGTTACCGCAGCCTATGGACGCTTGCAATACCAGAAATATCACTCGCGGGTTGCCTTGAGACTAAGATCGAAAGCCTCATGTGCCAGTAATTTCACCGGAAACCATACCCTTCGCACCGGAACACAGCAATGCGAGCATTACTGCTTGGCGGCAGAAATAGGAATGGTGGTAGTCCTTCCCCGGACGAGCTCTATCACAGAGAACTCTTCTACTCTTATTTTTGTTATTTGAAAGAAAGAAAAAAGAAAGAAGAAAGAAAGAAAATGCATTTATTGAAACCCACTTTAGAAAAAACAATCAAAGTAACAAATTATTTAAGAGCAATCATGTAGGTATAAGATAAGTCTAAAAAAGTAGGATACTTAAGTAATAAGATTTCTACAATAGGTCTAATCTAGATACTAGAACGTACTTATTACTGGTTATTATACCACCTACATATTATGATATTTCACAGACAACAATATGAATGGGTGAGTGGCTACGTGCTTTGTGTGTTCGTAGGTGAGTGGGCATCAATAGGCCCTCGGTTCAGCCTAAAAGCTGACATTTGACAATATTTTATTCGATACTACTGTCTAAACAATGCAATCAACAACGTATTTGCAAATCTATAAGTTCAAATAAAACGATGTAGTTGACACACTGTTTCAAAACACTGTTCTTGTGGAAACACTGAACGCAAACTGTAAAGAGATCGAATGCCATGCAATAGATACCACATAAGCTAATATTGATGACCTGTCTTTGCTCAAGTTTCAGATAACATAAGTGGACGCTGTGTAAATACTTGGATGGTTAATAATGTTAGTAGTTTGTTTGCTTTATTGGTGGTGCTATCTCGGTAAAGCAGCAGTGACCAAGTTCAAGTTATTACTTTATGTTATACTAGCAGTCCGTCCCAGCTTCGCGCGGGTGCAATGAAACCGCACCCGTGCGAAGCCGCGTGGGTCGCTAGTTATAAATATCGCCTATGTTACTCAGAGATAATGTAGCATTCTAATGGAGATATATTTTTTTAAAATCGGACCAGTAGTTTTTGTGTGTTATTCGTAACAAACAAATGTACAAAAATACAAGTCTTGCTAAGAACTGGTAATCCTGGAATTAGCTGCACAGATAGACTATAGTTTTATTATTTATCGTGGTCCTTTATATTTTAATTCATTAGAAAAGGACGGCAACAATTTTAGTTAGTTTAGTTTAGAAAATGTTGCAACAGAATCGACTCCAATACCTACCTAAACATTATTTAAACCACAAAATAGATATTAATACTACGTACAGAATAGCCACTCTCCACCTCTTACTGGTTTTATTTACCTCACCCCGGTGTGCCCCGGGCGCGAGTTTGCAGGCACATTCGCCGGCACTGAAGCTATTGGCTAAGGCACTCGTTCATTAAGATTTTGTGTGAAGAAAGTGTGCTATCTCGCTTTTGCTATAATTGGGTAGGGCCAACCATGACACTAACACATACAACGGCACCGTTTACGTACAGAATCCATGCATGTGGTCATTGCGACGTAACAATATTATATATTTAACGCTAATAAATTAGCAAATTTAGCAAAAAAGTAGGTACCTACTATATTTAAAATTGAACTTGCAAAGTAACTATAATGAATGTACAAATATTTAAGTACTTTTTCGCTAAATTAGTACGTTTAGCAGAATACACAATTTACATTTATCTTGCATTAAGGATTTTCGCAAAGTCATTCCGCTTTACTCAATCTAATACACGTACCCATACATTTTTTGTAAATACATACCTACTTGTAATGCATAGAAACACCACAGAGTAATAGGAAACACTCAGAATGTCCTCGCCTTCCAATTCTAAGGTCCAAAGGCTCTAGGGTCTAGATTCTGAATCTCTAGTTCAAAACCAGTCGTGCTCGAACAGGTTCATCATTCGAAAAGTAAAGTGAGCATGCGCAATGCCAGTGCTCTCAAAACGGTTAAGGAAAACATCGTGAGGAAACCGGCATATCCAAGAACTAAAAATTCTAAAGACGTGCCATCAGCAAATCGCATTAGGACTGCGTTTTTGGATTGAGACCAAATCACTTGAGAGTACCTTATGTTTTCAAACAGTGGAAACAAATTAGACAGCTTACCATTTATTTATTTAATTCTTTATTGCACAAATTTATGTACAAAATGTGGGCTTAATGCTAACAGCATTTTCTACCTGCCAACCTCAAAGGTATTTTTTATTTATTTTTTTAGAAAACCATTAAATATAACACCATTACAGCAAACAACATCAATTTGTGATGTTATACCTACGATGATGATTTTTCTCTACGATCCTCTAAAGATGTAGGTACTTAAAGCTGCTACTTATATTGAAAATAGGTCAGAAATAAAACGCTCATCACGTATTTACTTCCTTTGTTCTAAACTAAAATTACTAACTAGGTATCTATAGTATCAATTCATATTCATTAATCATTTCGTACTTTTGACAGCAGACCAAGCGCCAAATTCAACCTTGTTTTCAAGAGTACAGAAAATAGAAATTGGGATTGGATCGGAATTGTCATTGGATTCAAGAGCACCAGGGCCCGGTTCCATACTGCGTAAAACAACTCCTTTTCACAATGGCAATAGCACAGAACAGATATTAGTACCTACTACGTAGCAATAGCCAGTTAGCCAAGTACCTACTCGTAAAACTTGGCTTGAAACTGGGTTGTTGCCAGATTCTTTGGGTTTGGGCGCGTTGGTACTGCTAAACGTAAGACGTTTCAAAAAGATCTTGTGGTTTTATTATAAAAAATAAACACATAGAATAGAATTACATTTTTATACTGTTACATAAATACAGAAGAGCAAAGTAAACGAGATACCTAACGATACCTAGAGAGAGAGAGAGATACCTAGATACTTAACTATAAAGTAATTATTTTGGTTACAACTTAATTACTAAAGTGGTAATATTGTAGTAAATATATTTATTAAACAAAATAAAATATATAAATAATTACATTACATTACAAAATATACAAAATACATATGAAACAGTTGAGCCATCTAAAGACCGTTACAAACGACCGTAATATTGTTGGATTTCTTACTAGGCTTCTGTACCCTGTACCGAGAAATCCTAAATATTATAAAACAATTTTGTTGTTTTAGTTGAAAGAATAAGACAGAAAAATTGATTGTTGTCTTAAATTATATGTATCTACTATGGAATAATGATAATGCGTTTTTCAAAGTCATTTCATTCATATTTAATTTTTTCTGTTATCCTTTGGTAGAAGTTAAGTACCTAGTTGAAGTAATACCACAGAATAGTAATATTAACTATTATAGTACGAGTATAAACCTAATTTATCAGTGCAAGTAATCGTAATTCGAATGTATAACAATGAAAACCACACAATAGCATAGAAAATTTAATTACTTTCTGTGTCATATATAAAGAAACTTAATAAAATAGACCTAAAGACAAAAAAAATATAATTATGTTAATAGCACAAAGGGGAGGCATAACATCCAGTAGTGGGTGAAGTCAGGCCTTCTCTTTTATCATCATCATGACAGCTTTATTATGTTCCCACTGCTGGGATACTGGCCTATCCCAGCAGTCTCGAGTCTCGTGTGGGTCTCGAGCAAGAGTAGGTTAGTTTGGGTCATAACCCACTACGCGGACCTAATGCGGATGGTGGATGGCACTTAAAATCTTTAGTGCTGCCGGTTTCTTTATGATGTTTTTCCTTCACAGTATTGTACTAGCATTGCACATATACATTTTTCAAATATCTATTGGTGTACGACCGGATTCGAACCCACGACCTTAGGATCGAAAGACGGGGTCACGTCACTACGTCTAAGTGACCTCCTGATCTGATCCTAAGGTCGTGAAAGCACTGGTGGTCTAGTAGAGTCTAGAGACCACCTGTGCTCTTCTTTCTTCTAATTAGAAGGTTTGGGTCTCGTAAATTCATTGAACCCACTTGGCCTTTGGAAGTATGTCTGCGGATTCTTATTTGCTTCAGCGTATTGATCTTTATTGATCCACCAGAACGGTTGGTTATCCACTGGCATGTTATCCAAACGGTCTGCGTATGCTGTGTCGCCATTTAGTTGGGGGGGTAATGGGTTGTTCAGATCCTCAAGTCGTCTGATCTCTGGCGAAGCTACTTGTGGAAGCTCATCGAACAAACGCTGGCAGAAGCATGATATGATTGAGAGAAAGATGAGAAATATTAGAGAGTAATCCATGGTAATCTGAAAGAGAGAGTATTATGAAATTATTCATAGAACATTTTACGTTCCACCCAAAGACATTGAGAATAATCGAGCATATTCAATCATTTTACATCTTCGAGGCTAAAAACATATCAAAAACTTGTTTATATGTTTGAAGGTACCGCCATAGCAATGGTATAAGGTCCTTACTACTACAACTTACTTTGAACTGTACCATGTATTGGGCAGTTATTGGGCAGTTATTGTTATATACGAAATGAATATATAAGAGGGAGTTTCAAAGAGGACCTTTCAGAATCGATAGATTTCAATCACAAGATCACAAGCATTATATTTTATAAAGCATTAAATCTGAATTAAATACTATTCCTTATCAGATTATTTTTACAAGCAAATATTGCAGCAGACGGAGTGGTAAACCTTTTTAAAATTTATAATTTCCAAAGCCAAATACACATAAAAGTACCGAAGCTTATTGTAAAAAGTAAATAAGGTTGGCGCAAAAAATTGGGAGTCATTTTACCACGCCGCAGTTTCGCCAAAACGACCAGCCATCAATGTCTCGCAAGCACGTTTTCCAGGTTTATGACTTTTCACTACGTTATGCAGGAGTGGAGACCACGGAACTTCCGAACCGTGACGGAAAGTGCGGGTGCGTTGATGGATGCCCGTGAGTGTCACAAATTGATGGCTCGTTAGCTTGTGACGCTTTCGAGGGCAAGGTGACGCTGATACGATGTTTATTAGTATGCGTTGCAGAATGAAGTTGCAGCTACAAGTTCATAGGACGTTAACCTGTTGAGGAGGCGATATATCAGCCATAACCTTTAGCTTGTATAATGTAAATAGATTATCATCAGCATCTCAATCGTTTTCTCGACGAAAATATTTGCCACAAACGTCGGCAAATATTTTCGGTATTTAAAGGTTCATCTACCCTGGCACTCTTTATATTATTTGCTAGAAGTAAGCACTTATTGAACATTAATTATGTATCTTGGTACTTGTAGATGTAGAATTGTAGAGCACCTGCCAATAACTAAGTAGATTAAGTTACTGATAGCTCGATTGGATCAGTTGAACTTCCAATGTAAGAGTGTCAGCAAGAGTCTGTCTTAATACGACAGTGCAGCGTTTTTTTTATTATTTTGCTACAAAGACACTGACATCATTTTTGATTATACCATCAAAATTACTTTCAAACTTGTAGTTTCAGAATAAATTGAACAACTGTAAGTAGAAATGAAAGCTAAAATGATCAAATTAGGAAAAGGTTTTGCGTATTCATATTCAATGTACACTAATATGCTTTTGTAGTTGTAAATAATTAAAGTAATATATAATTACATATGTCTATATATTTGTAGAATTTAATTTATAAATAAACGCAAAGTTCGAACAATAAAAACAAATTTATAGCAATATCATAATATTTTTATTAAAAATAAATAACCGTACCTACATTTCTTTTGTGTACCACATATTCTACTTTTCAATGGAACTTTTTATTCCAACCTTTAATTTTGCTTTTCCTCTATCAATCTTAATTTAATAATTCAATAACAAATATATTATAGAATGATTGCACAACAACTGCATTTCAATTTATCGAATAAAGTTTACGACTAAACTTTATTGTTTTCATTAAAAATAATATTATTAATGCGTGTGTGTCTAATGCGTGTCTGTGTGTGTGTGTGTGTGTATGTTTGTTACCACGTATTTCCGTGACGACTTTACTGATTGTGATAAAATGAAACGTGAAATTTGAAATGTAGATGTCTTAAGTCCTGGAATAACACATAGGCTGTTTTTTATCCCGAAAAAATGTACTGTTCTTCGTTCTCGTCACTCGTTAAAAATAAAAGTGGCTTTGTTCATTTAATCATACCTCTGTTAGCTAATGTGTCTTTCAAGTCTTTCATCGTCTTTATTCATTGACATAAAAATGAAAATGATATACAATAGGTACGAAAGCCTCTACAGTTTCTTTTATAACATGGTATATTTATTATAACTGTTACATTATCATTTCATTGAAATTACCAGGTATTTTTGGACATGTCTGAAGGTTCTTTAGAACTTCTTCGTTCTGATTTCTGTTAGTGAAATAGATCGGCCGCTGGATAACTGAGAGATTATCTATTCGCCATAGTGTTCATTACCTCTTTGCATCAACTGTTCTGACTTTTCGAAAGTGTCCAAACTCCAGAGGGTTATCATTTTATTCTTCTTGAACGCTTGATAACGCTTTTCAAACGAGTAAAACAATTTTATAATTAATAATATAATATTAAATATTGGTGGACATTTCACATAACGCCATCTAGCCTCAAACTAAGCAAAGTACGAGTATGTACCATGGGAACCACATAAGATACAATCCATTTTTTGTAAATACATTTATAAAAATAGAAACACCCAGAACAAATATTTACAGATTACTCAAACATTTTTCCGATAATTTTGTTACTATACAACAAAATATTTGCATTTGTTGACTAAAACACTACTATTCATTGAGTTGATTTGTAAGTTCAAACCTTATTATTCTCATTAAAAATACTCGGTCTCTGCGGATATGTCTGAGGGTTCTTCAAAGCTTCTTCGTACTGCTTTCTGTTGATCCACCAGATCGGCTGCTGGTCTATTGGAAGATTATCCAGTCTATTTGCGGTGGCCCTGTCTCCATTCAGTTGTGGGGGCAGAGTGTCCTCTCCGAATTTGTTGGATAGGTCTGTTGGTAGGTCAGCCGGGTATCCGATTGGTCGACTGCCCGCGTAGAACGGACGCTGGCAGAAACAGGGCGTGATGGCGAGAACCAGAAAAAGAGCTGTTGCAAACATGATTTCTGTAAAGAGATGAAACATCTGTTATATAATTTACCAATGAGTACTGGTGGTCTAGTAGTTGTGACCCCGTCTTCCAATCCTAAGGTCGTGGGTTCGGACCCAGTCGGACATCAATAGATTTTTCTATTAGAATATGAAAGCGAAATTACTGGCGAAAGAGACTTATCAACAATGTCTCGGGGTGATAAGCGCAGTGCAGTGCCACGCAAACAATTAAAAACTTTAAGCTTTGGGTGGCACTGCATCTGTTATAGTCAGGCGTGGTGCTTAACACCAGGCGGGCGTCTTGATTGTCTTGTCACTTGCTGACATAAAAAAAATGTATTATGGTGTAATGCCAATCTGCATATTAGGTCAGCGTGGTGGATTATTTATGACTCATTCACTCTCGCTTAGTAGGCTAGTGTCCCAGCAGTGGGAACTTTAGAAAGCTGTCATGATGATAATATAAATGTGCGGCAGGCGAGATGAGAAGCGTGAGGTCGCGTGTTCAATTTCCAGAGAGATGAAATTAGATTAGGGTTATAGGCCAAGTGTCATTTAAAAAGATTCATACGTACGAAATTTGGAAGATTATATTGGACGACGGACATAAAATTGCAGACCACGCATGTTTTAGCGACTTCACACATGCGTGTGCAACGTGCGCTGCAATAGAACAGCGCTAGACCGAACGCGCTACCTCAGTTTTTGCAATCAGCAATCAAATTGCGAAGACAAGATAAAAGTAATTGTTGTTGGCAGTTATTTGTTATGTTCGACAACTGAAACTTGTTTTCAATGTGTTTACAATGTTTTTTTACAAAATTCTTATCGAGCGCCTAAATTAAATACTTTTCTGTATCCTGTATTAAAATAGGTATGTAAACAAGTTACATGCCCGCGCCGACACGTCACACCGAACAGTCCTATTTCTGCCGCCAAGCAGTAATGCTCGCATTGCTGTGTTCCGGTGTGAAGGGTATGGTTTCCGGTGAAATTACTGGCACATGAGGCTTTCGATCTTAGCTTCAAGGTGGCAACCCGCGAGTGATACCTCTGGTATTGCAAGCGTCCATAGGCTGCGGTAACCGCTTACCATCATGTGGGCCGTACGCTTGGTTGCCACTTCAGTTGTATAAAAAAAAAGTCATAATACAGTCTTGACCCTAGGATTCCGTGTCGTAGGTGTTAGAAACTATGAGTACTATGGTACCACGACAGATCAGGATCATCCTCATCAGATCGTCACCAATCTTATAAAAAACGTACTGTCGAAATCGGATATTTTAAGGTTATATTCAGTATCCCCTTACTACCTGTAGAGAAGTAACTGTACCAACAAACTGACAGACCAAAGCCAATTTTGCCAGACATGTAGCACCAATGGCTTACTCATCTCGCTCGGTCAATAAAAATACAACCTGTAAATTGGAAAAGGTTTTGACCTGGTTTGTAAACTTAGCACACCAAATCAGAAGGCAAACATCGATACTTAATAATTATAATGCGAAAGTAACATTGAATAAGGCACGGAGTTAGTTTAAAGTTTGAAGAAGGACATATATTACTTTTTATGAACAACGCGAGTGAAACCACCAGTGGCAGCTTATCATTATCATGACAGCCTTCATCTACCCACTCTGCTGAAACAGTGGCCAACTCTAGAGCCACAGTGAATAATCCACCACACAAACCCAATGCAGATTTTTAGTGGATGGCACATGTCTTTCAAACTTTCAGTTCTTAGACATGCTGGTTTCCTCACTAGGTTTCCCTTCACCGTATTAGAGCACTAGCACCGGTGGCAGCTGTATATAATATATTTTACCTTAATAACTTGAGAACTGAGAACTCCACAACACGAGTATGCTAAACAGTTATCACTGGAAGAATGTACTGCTGCGTAAAAACGCGGCTACTTTATAGTATTTCTGTGCTCTATCGCATTACAGGTAAATCGTATATGATAAAATGCATTTGCCATGAGCCATAGAGTTATAAATGGGTTCAAAATGACGTTTATTTGGTACTTGACATTTTCTACCCAACACCTAGCAGTAAATAATAAAGGTTAACAAAGGTAACAAGCCTTTAAGAGCTTTAGGGCCTCATTCATTATCATACTCTAAACGTTAATAAAGTTTAGGTATTGCAAAGCAAACATAGTG
This sequence comes from Colostygia pectinataria, assembly GCA_951394395.1. Lineage (NCBI taxonomy): Eukaryota > Metazoa > Arthropoda > Insecta > Lepidoptera > Geometridae > Colostygia > Colostygia pectinataria. The sequence continues at coordinate 8,079,270 of OX596363.1, forward strand.
CATTTCAGGCATATTGATACTTAGACCTTACGCAATTCAGATTTAATTTACTAGTCAGACAATTATTTCTTTGAGGTTGATGACCCGCTCATGAGGGTTAACAAAACACAGAGGTAAAAATCAGTCCTAACCCTAACAGACAGTCCGGAAACTGTTTTAACAGCACCAATATACTTCTTTTTTAAGTAAAGTAGGAACTTTACTCTCTATTTATTTACACTGCAATAGTATATCATTATTGATTAGCAATAGTTCTGTTTTAAGTTATTTATTAAGTATTTTTCTTATTTTCTTTCTTTGGTCTTTGTTTTCGTTAAGCAGTCGGTTCCGGCTTTTTCAAAGTTGTTAAACCATGGCAGAGACCTTCCGGTGGACTAAAAACTCTGTCACCAGATATGGCCACTGCCTCATACGAAAAAAAAAACAAATAAATACTTTCTTCCTGTCTTTCTTTCTGAAAATGTGAGGGCCAATATAAAAACAAGCCATTTCTACTGCATTGCTAACTCTACCAAAGCTTAGAGTCACGACAGACGAGTTCCTGGGGTTACTCTTTACTCCGCAGACAACGTCACCACAAGCGTGCATCTTTGCATTTGCATGCCTGACTCATATAGCGTGAGCGATAAGAACCAGTTTACTACGTTATCTAAACTAAATTTGTATGAAGTGAGTAAATTCGTATTAGTTGGGCCAACCCTGATGACTAAGCATTTTCACGAAGGTCTTCGTCAAGGTCGGACGGCTGTCAAAGGGAGGTTGGGCTCAACAGTAGGTGTAGAAGCGTGTCAACCGCTTCATTGCAGTCTGCAGGTTTGTGTGTCGCATATCCTTAGTTTAAACATGTGTCTTTTAAAGCAGTAGTACCTATCCAGTTATTAAGTCCCTGACCATAAAGAAGTTGTTCTAGTTTAGCACCGTTGGTTTGGTGTACTGTATAATAAGAATTTGAGTGCCAACTAGTAGATTATCATTCAATTCGTTGTTGACATAAGAATGAAATCGGGTGAAAAGAGCCGAAGATCGGGCTCAGTGGCGCGCATTGGGAAAGACCTACGTCCAGCAGTGGACTGCAATAGGTTGTTGATGATGATGATGATAAGAATGACAACCCAAAACACGCTAAAATTACAGCTTATTTAATGAATAAAAAAGTACCTAAGTCTCTATTAGTTAGACTAGAAAGTACCCAGGGCACCACAAACACCCCTTTTAAAAATACTTTACAATTAAATCTCACTTTAATGCCCTAGAATTTTTGTTCTCCTGTAAGAAACATACCACTAGCAACAGAACTATGTGTTGCATCATGATTGTCAAATATCTTCGAAACAAAGGGCCTAACCGCGTTGTTTACTGACCTTTGTGCCGGACATATTCAGGACACGACATCTTGCGGTTTCAATGATCGGTTGAAGGGACTCATCGTCTGGTTTTTAAGTTTTTAATACTTCATCATGACAGCCTTCTAATGTACTCGTACCTAAATACTGATGGGGCACTGATCTCGAGCGTGGTTGAGTCTACAGATCCAATACAGATCGTTGGATACAAACTCGAATATTATCTTGGTAGTTCATCCTGTTAGTGGGTAAGTAAAAAATATATTTATTCAATAATATCACAAGGATCATTTAGATTCATTGAAACGTCTCCTTGTGTGTTGTAAAATAAAGAGTTTTATATTCTATTCTATTCTATCTCTACCTACTGCGATCTATCGCAGTATCTATACCTTAGAAACACACATTGGTGTGACATAATACAAGCGCTATTAATGTCAATGTCAAAAATACTATCCTTTGATTGGCTAAACGCCGTAAACCGGTGACGTGATCCGTGCCATTGGATTTTCCGGCCTCGTGGCGGTTTTCACTTTCTTTTAGTAACAGGAAAACTCGGAAAAACTATTTTAGTACTAAACCTACTTTTGAAATATTTTCAGCAATATATATAGCACGGGTTTTTATTGACATAATGAGAACAATGCGGGACGCGGGCGCTATCTGCGTTCACTTGTATTAATCATAGCCTTCCCCAGTAACGAGTGAGTCAGAATGTTATGGTGAATCCAGATGTAGAGGAGTCAGCGTTACTAAACACCTTAATTAAGAGTGCCTTAAACTTATGTTTCATTGTCGACCGATGTGGCGCAGCGGGCGAAGGGCCGCCTGCGACGCGGAGGTTGCGGGTTCGATTCCCGCCTCGGATCAAATGTTTGTACGATCTACAAATATTTGGTGTGTGGTGTTCTGGGTATTTTCTATATATAATAAAAAAACATCTATCTATGTATTGTATTGTATTAAGTACATATTATATCAGTCATCTAGTACCCATAGCACAGCTCTGTTTAACAGCAGCTTACCTTGGGCTAGATGATGCTGTGTGGATTGTCCAGCATTATTAATTTATTTATTTATATAATCGTTGGATTTAATTCCGAAATTATAGCTGTTCGAATATACTTACCCATCAAAATTACATTTCAATTGAATATATTTTTCTTTATTGAATAATTTCGATATGAATCGACTATGTACTGTCATCGCATACTGGCAGTTGCAGCACATTGCAAGCACAACTCGCCTTTGGTTTCAAACTTCATGCTTCTGTTTAACAGTATTAATACCCTACCTATCACATACCTACATTACATTGTGTTGACTGCTATATCTACTTTTAATAACATGGTGGTATTTTTTTTATTAATTTTATCATTTTGTTATTAAAAGTAAGTATTCTGGCCTTATTAATGGGTCGTTAAAATTATTTTTTAATGAATCAATTTATTTCTAAACGTCATTCCAGTTTAATAACTAAACTGGATAAATAATCTAAAACGTAATATATTTTTCGTTGAATTTTAAAGCCTTATTGCATCACCATTGCCAAATAGATGACTGAAAAAGCTATCGTACTCTCTCCAGTGCAGCGCTTACTTGATTGTCAGCACAGTCAGGCAGTGCGCAAGTGGATGTCAAAAGACAACAGAACCAATAATTTACTGTAAGTTTATACGCTAATTACAGATTTACTCGGAATTATTACTATAAAATGCAAAATAAATCGTACAAAACAATGTTATTTTAATGTGTAGAATTTGTTCCTTGTAATATTATTAACAAAATGTAACAAAAACCTTCTATGCTGAATACTGAAAGTCAAAACTTTATCAGCCTGTAGCCGTAGAGATTCGCCATACTTCGATTGCACTCGAAACGACTTACTTACTTTTAAAGTGGAGTCAGTACACTTAGTATTCTTTCGCTATCAAATCTTACGAGGGTCTTGTGAGTGGCCAGATATATAAGATTTCAAGCCTGATAGAGTTCGTTGGCTATTGGAACTGATTGGATGGCGCAACTCGACATGATAGGTATAATTCCAATATATCAAGCACATTGTAGCATGTTATATAGGTTATATAGGGTCATTCATGATCAACCTGCCAAACTTAAGGGATAGGTTCCACACATCAAAAATGGGTTAGTGTCAAAATCCCTTTGAAACCTCAAGCTCAGTCTAAAGGGGATTTTGAAACAAAAAAATTCCCTAAATCCTCTTTGAAGGGTAATTGTTATTTACTATTGTATGAAATCTTTCAAAAAATACCTAAACTATTGAATAGAATAACTGAATAGAAGAATTTCCCTTTGAAGGGAAAATCATTATTTTTGTACTATTCTGATATTTCAATGACATGCAGATTTATTTAAAAAAAAACACAGTACATATACAAGAGGTAATTGACTAGTACACAATCATATACATAGTATTCAATCATAGTTTTTACAATAATTGCTTGCTTAAATAAAATAAAATACAATATCAATATATAATATATAATAATATAATAATATTTTATTAAAAAACCACAGTTTCAATAATGCTTAAAATTAAACGAATACCTACATAACACTTACAAAAATCACGGTTTTTACAATAATTGCTAGGCTAAACCTAAATAAATATTTATTACTAATTAAAAATCACAGTTTTTACAATAATTGCTTGGCTAAACCTAAATAAATATTTAGTACTAATTAAAAATCACAGTTTTTACAACGCTTGCAATACCAGAGGTATCAGTCGCGGGTTGCCACCCTGAGGCATAGATCGAAAGCCTCATGTGCCAGTAATTTCACCGGAAACCATACCCTTCACACCGGAACAAAGCAATGCGAGCATTACTGCTTGGCGGCAGAAATATGTATGTTTGTTATTTAAAAAAAAATACGTTATTCTGCTTAATAATCAGTTGTCCTTGTTAGAAATCGAATGGGTAGCGCTCGGCACGTGTCAACGTGGAACCTACTCCTTAAGTTTGGCAGGTTGATAATGAATGACCCTGTATAGCTCACAGAACCGATAACTGCGAATAAAGGTTCTTGAATGGCGACCGCCAACTGGAAAACGAAGTAAATGGGGTGGCCCCATTATCGATGGACCGATGATATTGCATGGGTCGCAGGAATTCAGTGGATGGTGAAGATTTAAGATCAATACCGATCGTTAGGCACTCTTTGAAGCTCTTATATAGCAGCACGTCTATTGGTATGATGGTAGGAGATGGATGGACCTGGTGGTAGAACTCTTCAGCAAGAGTCCGTCTTGGTGGGTACCACTGCAATGTCAGATATTCTACCTCCAAGCAGTAGTGTGCAAGCATTCATGTGTTTAGGTTTGAAGGGCACTGTAGCAAGTGAAATTACTGGGCGAAAGAGACTTAACAACAATGTCTCGGGGTGATAAGCGCAGTGCAGTGCCACGCAAACACTTAAAAACTTAAAGCTTTGGGTGGCAGTGCATCTGTAATAGTCAGGCGTGGTGCTTAACATCAGGTCGGCGCCTTGATTGTCTTGTCACTTGCTGACATAAAAAAAAAAAAAAAAAATGATGTTGACTATTGTGTGTAATATTTGTTTAACAATTTATTGTAAGTACGCCATCAATTCGCTCGTTCGGAAAATGGATGAGCGATCGTATTTAATCAATCACGTAACATATTTGGTAAACGGGCTGTTAGGGAGTTATTGGGGAATAATGGATATTTTACCGGGAAATTTCGATCTTCGATGAACACATTACTTGTGTAGGTAGCACTAGAAGAGCATTGGTGGTCTATTGATAGTATTATAGTGACTCCGCCTTTCGATCCTAGGTTCAAATAAAAAAGTAAAAGTAAAAAACATATTTATTCAATAATATCACAAGGATCATTTTGAAATGAATTAAAGCTAGGTGAATTTACTGCCGTTTTTTCATGGACCTACTATTTTCTCCTATTAGTAGGACCACGAGGGAGACCTATTTCTGTCTTTCCTATTATATACTATAAATAGAAACAACCAATAATTTATACACCCTGTATATATTATTGTGTAATTACATCCTGTATATAAAAGTATGTGGTTACCAAAAGAAACAATGATAATAAAAGTATCAACTTCATATTATTTAGGTAAGTATTTACAACCTAAAGATGATTGAAACAAATACTAAATTTCTGGTGCTTCGGCGGCCGCTGCCGCGGCACGCTCGCTACGCTCGCTCGCCTCGCGCGTAGTTTTTCACTAACCTAACATAACCTAAACTACTGATTTCAATCTAATGAATAAGTGACATCCGCTTAGATCGAAATGAGTAGGTTAGGTTATGTTAGGTTAGTGAAAAACTACGCGCGAGGCGAGCGAGCGTAGCGAGCGTGCCGCGGCAGCGGCCGCCGAAGCGCCAGAAATTTAATATTTGTTTTTCGATCTAATGAATAAGTGACATCCACTTAGATCGAAATGAGTAGGTTACGTTATGTTAGCAAGAAGAATACCTATATACAGGAGGATAAATACGTTACTGAGCATAGGAATGGAACTACGAGAAACAGTTCTCCCTTGTGGTCCCATTAATGGGACAAAATCCTTGGACCACGAGAAAACAGCCGTAAATACTTACCTAAATAATATGAAGTTGATACTTTTATTATCATTGTTTCTTTTGGTAACCACATACTTTTATATACAGGATGTAATTACACAATAATATATACAGGGTGTATAAATTATTGGTTGTTTCTATTTATAGTATATAATAGGAAAGACAGAAATAGGTCTCCCTCGTGGTCCTACTAATAGGAGAAAATAGTAGGTCCATGAAAAAACGGCTGAATTTACGCCAGTTCCACGCGCCCCAGCCTAGAAGAATCTGGCAACAAACTCGGCTGGGTTCCTAGCTTTTTTTTGATAATCCCTCTTCATCATAAAGCTTCAGTGTGGTGCCAATCGAACTAGTAGGTTTGTTCGTAGGTTCGAATCTGGTTTATAGAATAGAATAGAATAGAGAAATATTTATTTAGCACAACACAATAAACATAAAAATAACAATACACATTAAAACTAAACTATTGTGACGAAAACAAGGCAGCCATTCAGCATGTGCTACAGACTTAATGTGTCAGTAGCGCTAGTTTTCAGTGTAATGCAGTTTGTAGTTTTAATAGATCTCTGTTGACGCTAGAAACTTGTTTATGGGTAGTCCGCATGAAGGCCTCTTGGAAGGAAGTTTGAAAATGCCGGGACCAACAGCTTATTGTGAGGTGCTTGTAAGTAACGAAACATTATTTCAAATGTTCATTCATAGACCAGTGGGGCGAATCTCGTGCCATAGTTATATGGTTACTCATGTTATATATTATATTATATCGTCAAAACTGGTAAAATATTTTTGACAGTTTGGACGATATATATCACATGTGACTATTTATCTTTGGCACGAGAATCGCCCTCCTGTGGGGGTGGGGGGGCTTACTCTAGAACGCAATCGGTATTGGACAAGTATTGTTTCATGACAACCTAACGCCAAATTCAACCTTGTTTCCAAGAGTATACAAAAATTTGACAGCGTAAATTAAAATTGGATTGAAATTGGGATTGAGATTGCGTTGAAGAGTAGGTAAGGCCCCTGAACTTAGTATGTCAGAGCAAACTTGTGGTTGCTCTTGTAAAGCTGATATTTTAATTTGTACAGCATCATTGCTCAATAAATCCTGTAGGCATACAACTCATTCGATAGTGCAAGCAATTTTCAACGTTATTCCTTCTCAGTAAGGTTGTCGGTGCATATATTCTGCGTGACAATAGATTGGAGATGCTTCGCATTTTGGAAGGATTAATTTTATGATAATAATATCCTTTGTTCGTTTGTCACACGCAAAATATAATAAAACAATATTAATTCAAAATATTTTTAAAGGCATGTCACACAGCCCTATTTTCTAAAAATGTATTGTGCTCAATATGCTCCATTGGTGCACGAACGGCTTTGAACCCACGATCTTAAAACCGGGATAAAATCAAGGGCAATAATTTAGACGTAGGTTCTATATTTTTTTATGTTCTTCTTATTAAAAAATAATTGCTGTGCGTTAGTCTAGCTAAAACTCGAAAACAGCTGGATCGATTTGGGTTAATATTGTTATTGAAATATTTTTAGGAGCCCAGGCAAAGTTTGAACGCTTAGAAAATATGGAAAAATAACGCGAGTGAAACCGCGCGGGTCAAGCTAGTTATGAATAAATAAATAAGTTATTCTATTTAACTTCTAGGAAGTCTGAGAGCCACTTCTTTTAAAAACGATGACAACATTAGGTTTATGTAAGTAGGTCATGAATATATAAATATATATGACGTTATAAGTACTTACCATGATCATAAAAGATATTGTTGTAATATAACTAATTTTATGTTCCTATCTTAATCACGTTCAGAAAGCAATTGATTTTTTGATGAAGTTAGTAATACCTACTCTGTAAGTTTGTCATTGACCTAGCGGGGCGATTACAGAAGCCACTCGCATCGAACGCATTTTCCCTATAAAAAAAACTCTTAATTGTTCTTAAATAAATAATAGCAGACTAATAACACTGGTGCCATCTAGTCCCAAACTAAGCAAACCTTTTGAATCCAAATAACTTTTATAATATAATTACTTATGGATAACTTTTTTAAAGATAAATACTTACTTATTAGTATTACTTATTATTAGTAGATAGAAACACCCAGACTCGAAACAAATATTTGCAGATCATGCAAACATTAGCCCGCAGTGGAGATCGAACCCGCGAACTCTTGCTTGCCCACCGCCAATGTAAACAAAAACCTGGCTGAATCATGTCGATAAATCACATATTAGTACCGATGAATGATATGTGAATCGACAAGTAGATCAGATTATGTGACTGTGAAGAGTCATAGAGGCTATAATGAAACACGATATTAAATAAATAAATAATGCTGGAGCATCCACACAGCATCATCTAGCCCCAAGGTAAGACGGTATGGGTACTAGATGACTGACATAAATACTTAAAACAATACAATACATAAATAGATATTTTTATTATATTATATAGAAAATACCCAGAACACCCGGAACAAATATTTGTAGATCGTACAAACATTTCACCCGAGGCGGGAATCGAACCCGCAACCTTCGCCCGCTGCTACGTAATACTAATATCTGTTCTGTGGCGCCACATCGGTCGTATTAAAGATATTTCATTTGTTTACTAGGTTGTCTAGTAATAGTGACCTCGTCTTCCGATACACAGGTACCTATTTTATATTAACGAGGAGTAATCTGCAAACAGACATCCTTTCGCATGAGGGTGCGAACAGGGGTGTGTGAGGTTGTCCGACTAAAAAAAACGCCGGACGACTCACTAAACCTCCTCGGTTGCCAGCCTCGTTTGGATCAAAGGGATCCCCGAACTCCTAGGATCTCTGGGGTTCCCCTCTCACAAACTTGCTGCGGCCGCAGCCCATCCCGGGAGTGGCAAGCCACTCCGGCACATCCTCGGATGCGACGGCAGAAACACGCAACTATGTTACTGCCGCCCCAGGTACCTAGGTATACTAATCATTCAAACTACCTATAAAAGAATGCATACTATGTTAGCCAAACAACTTAAAAACTATATTTTTTAAGATAGATAGATAGAATAAGATAAATTTTTATTTCAACATGGTCATATTAGCATGGAGATTTTCTAATTAACGGCGTTTTTCATTTTTATTAAAAAAAATGTTATAATAATTATACATGATAAAAAAAATGTCATCCTTTTTCTTTAATTAACCTGTATGTCGCCCGCAGCCGCTGCGAACAAAGGTCTTATAAATTATAATTATCTACCAATTTAATAAAAATCTAAGTTAAATATTAAAGTTAATTGAGACTGAAAGGTCTTATGATGACGTGACGTCTGACGTGGGTTCACCTTGGATTCACCGCTCCGAATAATATTGGAGACAATCGAGAAGTTTTTTCCCATTAGTCCCTAGTGGGGATGAGACATAGCGGTGAGCGGGAATAACCCAATTTGATGCGCAATCGGTGAAAGAAAACATCGTAAGACAACTGGCATCCTCAAAAACTAGAGTACCTAATGTCGAAAAATGGATTTAAAAACCTGAATTTACAAGCAGCTAACGTGAAAAAAAATCCCAGAGTTAGAAAGTTACTTGTTGAGAAAATAAAAAATCATAAGAATCCGAAGAAAAAAATTTGCTCCAAGTTATAAAGAAATCCTACTTATCATCATCATCATCATCCACAGCTTTACTTCAACCACTGCTGGGTATAGGCCTCCCTTAGTTTGTGCCATCTACCGCGATCCTGTGCTAATCTAATCCACTTACTGCCTGCGACTTTCACAATTTCAAATCCTACTCAATACTAATGTATTTTTTATAGAACACAATCATTTTTTTTTTATACAACTGAAGTGGCAACCAAGCGTACGACCCACAAGATAGTAAGCGGTTACCGCAGCCTATCGACGCTTGCAATACCAGAGGTATCACTTGCGGGTTGCTACCTTGAGGCATAGATCGAAAGCCTCATGTGCCAGTAATTTCACCGGAAACCATACCCTTCACACCGGAACACAGTAATGCGAGCATTACTGCTTTGCGGCAGAAATAGGTATGGTGGTAGTGCTTCCCCGGACGAGTTCCATCACAAAGAACTTTACTACTCTACTATTTCTCTACAATATTGCAAAGCTTGTACTATAAGAACCAGAATGATTTACTCATAAAACTATAGTGAACTATATCATTCATTTTAAAACGGGTGTTTTCACGTACCGGTATATCGGTGAAGAGGTACCGACACTGTTTCGACTCAATTTCGAGAGTTTTTATCAGGGTTGAGTGACAAGGCGAGATTCCTCCTCCGCGTCGCGATATGTACTATATACCGGTACGTGATAACACCCGTTTTTAAAATGAATCAGAATGATTTATCTACCTGTACAATTTTGTTTTTAAATACTTTTATTGCAGATAAACTCAGATCATTCTCGCTTGAAAGTAGGCCAGTGTCCCAGCAGTGGGAACATTAAAAAAACTTTTATGATGAATGCAGACACTCAGAGTTTCAGGCACGAAGCAAATATTTGCACATCATGCAAACATTTGTCTCTTAGCGTTGATCCCCGCTAAGAGACCCGCAACCTCGCTTCTCAACCAGGCATTCGCACCGCACCACGGAGGTCGTCAATTTTGAAAGTAGCTCGCGTCAAGAAAGTATGGAGATCAAAGATGTTTTAAAAATGTTTTTTCGACCCGTTAAAAATTGATCGACCTTTTTATTAAACATTAAGAAAATTGGGTTCCAAAATTCGTAATATAAAAGTAAAGATGGTGCTTTTTCTTGATGCTAACCTGTTAGGTACATGCCTTTAAAAAGTTATTTTCTTCTTAGAATAATATGAACACTTTAAAAAAACAATACTGTTCTTGTAAGAAACTACTTCTAAGAAAGTGTTTAAGGAGTTACTACATAAAAATATATATATATATATATATATATATATTATTTATTTTTTGTTATCATTTATTATTTACATTGTGTAATATTTGTTTAGGTAGCTATATATTATCTTAAGGCAGGTGTCTCACCGGAGGCAACTAGCGATGAGCGAGTTGTCGTCAGTAAACAAATAGATACACGTAAACAAAAGTCAATACTTAGACTTCCTTGTTTAACACCCATCGCCTGTCGCCCGCGGTGAGACAACTGCCTTACCCACAGAAGTTGCCTTACCTATATCAGGAAAGTGACAAAGTGACCCCAGTCTTGGATCAAGCAATGTCGGTTTTTTCCGAGACACAGTTAAAAAAGCCGTTCTGCGTGGTACTGCACGGCACTCGTTACCCCAAAGGCCTCTTTTACCCGGTGATTTCACTATTAAGTAATTAATATTACTTTTGTTCTACAAAGCTACTAATGAGTACAAGTGCTGGCTCATATTAATCATAATTATTTATTAGAGATACAGAACCCTCGAAAAGGTAACTTTGAAGTACAACCCTTCAACTTGGCTTTCAACCTTATTTTATTATTTATTAATTTACCTACAAGTGTTGTGAACTTGTGAATTAACATTGTGTACGAAAATTATTTAATAAAACGTAGAAACTTGCTTCCTTCCACAATCAAATAACTATTGGTCTTGGGAAATAACCACATTGTAAAATATATTTTAACTTAAAAAACGCGTTTTCAAAATTCTTTCGGGCGTCTAGTCGAAGCGATCCAAAGGCTGGTTATATCTGGCATAATGTATCAGCATTGCCTTTCAACGTGGTAATGCTGCCAGTATGTTAAGAACGCTTCTGTCAGAATTTGGATCAGTTGACCTATCTATAAATATTTGTAATGTTTGATCGGTCTTTAGATGGCTGAACTGTTTCATTATTGCCGCGCAGAACTTAATAATAATACTTAACTCATAAGTTGTGACGACATAGCAACTGTTATGGTCAGGTGTGGCGCTTAACATCAGGCGAATGACTTGACTGGTGATTTGATATCATAAAAAAGTACATAATTTTTATTTTGGCTCTGTAAATAATGTTACTAATACCATTTTAGCTACAAGTGGTAGACGATAAAGATTATAATAAAATAATGCGAAATGATAAATTAATACTAGTATTTCTTACTAGTGCATAATATTCAAAGAATAGGTTCCGAAGCTTTATAAAAGTTTCCAAGATATTCGCATTTAAACATTAATCAGGTAGTTACAATTCTAAGGTCCGTGTTCAATAACGAAACTCAAGCTTATAGCAATACTAAAGCATTGATTTTTGACAGTTCTTTATAGACTTTTGTCAAATTAATGCTTGAGTCACGATTCACTCTCAAGTATGATTCATGATTACGTGGCTGAATCTTTTGAGAACCAGCTACAAAAAAAATACTATTAAAACTAGCCTGTCATGCTAAAGCTGAAGAATGTTTATGGGTATAGTTTGACCTTCACATTTGAAGTATTCTCCCGAGCGCAGTCTAGAAATTCAATCCTACATTACTCCATTCTCGTCGCGTAAATGAAAAGTCGTGTTCCCTCGAACTTGCTTGATCAATCAACTGAAAAGATGTGCTCTTTCACGTATTATTTCTATTATACCGCTGTCTGTCTTTCTAAGATTATACACCCACTGTTTTCGTTATTTATAGACTGGAAGGTTATACTATTTTTTTATCAGCAAATGACGAGACGGTCAATTCATGCGCCTGATGATCAGGCTGCTACAGTCGTCAGGCATGGTGCCTGACTATAACAATTACAGCCACAGTGTGACCCAAAATTTAAGTTTTAAAATTCCACGTGGCACTGCACTGCGTTCGTCACGCCAAAACGTTGTTATTTACACCCATATTCTAAGAAGTTTCCTCCACTCGACTCAAGGTAGGTTTAGACTTACCTTGAGTTTGACAATCATTTCCTCACCTCCGGTAAGGAAAACTTTCGAGTAAAAGTAAGTGGAGGAGACGTTTTACAACTAAGAATACGGATTTATTTGAGTGAGGTTGAGTCGATACGAGGAACTCTTGAGGAATCGTCTTAGAATATGGGTGTTAGTCTCTTTCGCCCAGTAATTTCACTTGCTAAAGTGCCCTTAAAACCTAAATACAGTATGCTTACACACTACTGCTTAGAGGCAGAAATCTTGCTGAGCCCTACCATTAGGTACAAATTTAAAAAAAATATATATCATGTTTGCACAAGGCACTGTATTATCTACTTTGGATACTCGTTGTAGGAATTACCAAGTGCGACTTTGTTTATACTATGCATGTATCTTAATTCTATTAAAAATGCGAAAGTCTATGTGTATGTTTGTTACCACGTATCTGTCGCTCCCGTATCGGCCTTTTAAGCCATTTGCGTAAGTGCCGGACCTTTTAAATGGACGCTGCTTAAATCATCTTTTATAGATGGAAAAGGCCTATGATGATTATGATGATGACGTATCTACGTGACGACTTTACCGATTGTTGTGAAATTTCGAATGTAGATGGCTTAAGTCCTAGAATAACACAGGCTAAAAAAAAAAATTTACTGTTTCTGTGAGATAGCATAAAAACTGTAAAAACGCGGGTGAAGCCGCGTGTGTCAGCTCGCTCAAATAAAATAAAATACAATCTCTCCCAATATGGCTTATATGGCTTGTCCCCAAGGGAAAAGTAGACCAAGACCCTCTAACCAAACTGAAGAAATCCTACTAGGTAGGTACAGTCAGCAAAGAAAGTAGTCTATCACTTTGACAAAAAATTCTGTGAAATCTATGACGTTCAAATGAATCTCAACCATGGGGTGGTAAAATGAATCTCAACCACGTTTTTGCTGACTGTACACACCTACTAAAAGGCAGCGGTTGGAGGAAGCCTTTATCCGCAAATGGGCGGCCCCAAAACCAATTTTAAAATTTTTAATCATAACAAAATTAAAAAGTATTGTAATAATTTATTATAATAACAATGTTTTATAGAAAAATAAAATAAATAAAATAAAATAAGCCTTTATTGCTGTTTCCTTTCTTTTACAATGCTACTTAAATCAATTGCCTAATACTATATTCCTATTGTTTATAAATCTAACAGTTTTATTAATATAAATCTTATCGGCACACGGTTCATTTTTTTGTAACAGCTTGCCTTTTGTCAAAGGCATAAAACACCTTAACAATGTTTCATGTAACTACTTAATTGTTTAAATAATAAATATGCACGTTTTAGAAAACAGTAACCAAATTTTGGGTTATTCCCGATAACCCCCATGTCTCGCCTCTTGTTTTTTTTTTGCTTTTTTGGGTTATAAATAAAAATAATAAATTATGATATTGATGTTGGTTGTAAAAGTTTGTGATCAGGTTTAGTATCTCGCAGTGCAGTCACGCCATACCCTAACTTCCGGTAACTAACCTGCTCTCTTGCTGCCGCGGTATGCATACTCAATGAGCGACTAACTTTAATAACTTTTAGATGAGAATACACGGTCTAAATAGCACAAAAGCTAACCTTGGTATTTAATGGCTTCCGTGCTTCAGAGGGCACGTTATAACTGACGATCTTGATGGTGCGGCGGCGGCTTAGCCGAACTGCGGGTTCGATTTCGGCAAGTTAAAAGATTTTGTTGTGATCATTCTGTGTTTGCAGCACTGAGGCTGCACATTATTCCCATCTGTCACCTAGTTTTGTGCTCTTCGCATTGAATTTACTTACTTGTAATTTGAGTCTTATAGATGATAAAAAAATAAAATTATTCAAATACATTAACATTAATATTTTCAGTTTCTTTTATAGACTTTGTCCCTGTAATTCCTTTATAAGAAATAACTATTAACACTGTATTTCTTAGTAAAATTTAAAAGAAATGAGTTGTATTTTTTTTTATATAAAAATAAGACCACGGAATGTACCTAAATATATTTTGCAAAAGTTTGTAATTAAATAATAAATAAAAAATAAAAAAAAATATCTTGGCCTATAGTATTATGTTATCTGTGTCTTGGCTAAGCGGTAAAATTTTGTTTGAAACGGGCCTCTAAAGTTCGGACAGGCTGGATAACTATTTAATTTTGAAGGCTTGAAAGGCTGTTTTAATTTGACCCTTAGATAATTATTATTGATTAACTGTCAACTTATCTAATTTCAAGGCCATTGTAAACCTTTTTAACCATACCGAAGTATTTTCTTTTGAGAAATATCAGTTTCAGCGATGTTGGGTCTCACCAGATAATACCAGAAGGAATTAGCTTTTTAAATTGCGAACGACTTGATTATATTTTTTTTCCATGCATATCATATTACTTACATGTTACTTATCATATTTTTTTGTCAGTTTATCGGTCAAGATGTTCGCCTGATCTTAATCAGCGCACGATACTGCGGTGCGAACTTTTCAGCAAGAGTTCGTCTTGAAAAATCCTAAATCCAGGTTTTTTTTTAGTTTTTCTTAATGTAGCATCAATATTTTTTTATACCTACTTACTAATATGAAGTTACAAAGTAATGCAGTGATCGATCAAGCACAAACCGATCAGTGTCAGGCTATTGAACTCTGAAACTGACGCTTGACGTAATATTACCTGTTGTGGTAAGTGACGCAAAAATAATATGTTCTGTGGCATGTTCATCTTTACGAGGCAATTCCGCTACGCGCGTAGCTACGCGTAGACTTGCGTAGAGGCGTTGCTACGCAGAAAAGTTAAGCCATTATAGGTACTTCTAGGTTAAAAGGTTTTATAATGGGATGTACGTGAAGACGCCAAGTGGCCCATTTGAAGCAAAACGGATGACCTGGCATCAAGATTGCATCCATTGCCAAAAATATTTACAATCATGTTTAGTCTACATTTCCTTGAGTACTGCATTGTATTAAGGATTGCAGTGGACAGCGTACTTTTATCTTAATTAATTTCTTATGATGAGATGTAGACTTTTTAAACTCATAACATATAAAAATGAATAGAGCTCGCAAGGGGAAGTTCTTACCATCACTATACATCATATTTTGTAACAGATGCATTTCTATGATCCGGTTCGAAGGCTACAAGTGATCCGAACAGGGGTAGGAGAAATGCTATCAATACAATACAAAGACCAACAACTATAATTTTACACTTGCATTACACTATAGATTTTTGACAGTTCAAAATTCGATCAGGAAACTGAAAATTCTGCTGATTGTCTTTCTTGTCAAAACGACATGGGTTCCCATTTTAATTATTTTTCTCGTGTTATTTTAAGTTTTATTGCGTAAATTTGGTGGCAGTTTATCCAATGCTTAAACTTGTGCTAAACAAACGTGTTTACTTAGCACAAGTGTAAGCAATTGAAATGGAGGGGTAATGTTGGTTGGTAATTTAGTCATAGACTTTCCAAGGGAATTTTGAAAGAAAAGTCATAATTTCTTGCCAAATTTCGTTTGTTTACGTTGCTAAGCGACAATCAAACTAATACACTTGACACTGGCAAAAGTGTGGCAAATAAGTCAAAGAGCCCATAAAAGAAGAAGAAGAAAATTCTGCTGTCGTTTCCCTAAATCACATCGTCCTATTCCTACCGTTTCAACGTATGTTAGTAGTTCACTGTAGCTTTGTGTATTTGAAAATGCTTTGTCTTTGAAGTTTCATCGCATTTGAGTAGAGACCAGGCGGGCGATTACATAACTCATCGGTGATTGCTCGAAAATCTCAATACTCGGGATATATTGTAAATAGTTTAGAAATGCGAGCTAGGTTTGTGCAGTGCGATCGAGTCCCATGATTATTGTACTCGAAATTCAAAATTTACAATACCACTGAACGTTCGTTATTGTTTCTATAAATATACCCACGCAAATTGCATATCCGTTATTAGCATCAGCCAGTTCTTATAAAAAAACGGACCGTTTTAGTTTTTTAAAAAACAAGTTCGTAATATACCAATTCGATTGGAGCCAGCTGAATATTGCCACGTTTCAATAAAGTATGAACACTCGTTACGTTAGTAGCAGCTAACTTTTTTTAGTGATTGCTGATAGGAATGATTAATGGTATCGAGAATGTACCGAGTAATTACATAATAGGTACCCTAGGTTCGGATTCCTAGTCCTTACTTTGTTCCAGTTCTGTTTGCTTACATTATTCTTGCACAAACGCAAATGCGAGCCGGACGCAATAGCTGTTTGCCATGTTGCACATTCTGTTCAGAAAAATTGTTAAACAGAGTCTTAGAGTGTGTTTACACTATCCGGCACGATATCGTCTGTCGTCTACGCCACATCGTACACGACAGCGAAATGTATGATAGAAAGGCGGGCGTTTACTTTTAATTAACTCCACGACCTGGGTAGGTGGGTAGTCACCACGATATTACGTAACGTACCTAATGTTTGTTACTATTAATGTTAGTGCCAAATACTTAAGTCAAAAATTTATATAAAGTATTCGTAGAAACTTTTAATTTATTATTTAGTAGTTTTTTTTCTGATACAATTTAGAAATGGGATCTACCGAATTTGTTTACCGGCCGGGGTAGTAAAATATTCCACATTTTGCAATTTCTCTTCCCCTTGTTTTGAAGTGACATTGACACCGGCGAAGTAAACAAAAGAGATTGGTTTCCAGCTTGGATTAGATCCAATTTAGTCTTTTGTAATTATATTATTGTGCCTGCCTAAAAGGATTCAGAATTTTATAGGCATGATGACTGATTTTGAAAAACTTTTCTATTCTTTTAGATAAAAATGAAATGCTGTGCGTTAGGCTCGCTAAAACTCGACAACGGCTGGACCGATTTAGCTAATTTTGGTCTTGAAACATTTGTATTAATCCAGGAAAAGTTTGAACGGTGACAAACTATGGAAAAATTGCGAAAAAAATAATCCGAGTGAAACCGCGCCGGGTCTACTAGTTATAAATAAATAAATAAATAATGCAGGACAACCTACACAGCATCATCTAGCCCCAAGCTAATCATCGCTTGTGTTATGGGTACTAGATGACTGATATATTTAATACAATACAATACATAGATGGTTATTTTTTAATATACATAGAAAATAGCCAGAACACCTGAAACAAATATTTGCAGATCGTACAAACATTGGTTCTAAGGTGGGAATTGAAACCGTCGCAGTCGGACTTCGCCCGCCGTTCCACATCGGTCGTCGAGTTATGTTCAGGTTTACTTTTGCGGAAAAACGCGATACCTTAACTGTTAAGTATCGCGTTTGTCCGCTTTATCATAAAAAAATCTGCTGTAGTAACTTAGATAAATTGAGAAAATTGTTCCAATAAAGTAATTTAATGTTAATTTTTGATGTACGAGCTCTTCGTTTACACCCATTTTACTACAATAATAAAAGATACTTTATATCACTATTTTATCACCTAGCTGTTTAGACTTTTATGTTTTAGCGTAGTAAACTAAAAACTTTTATTACCTACCTTAAAAATTGCAGGAGGGAAAGGGCTTTAGTAAATACGATATGAATGTAAATGTTGTCAGTGTTATTAAAGAACGCTGAATATGTGAAACCTGGCCCATGATCACATAACTCTGTTATTGACCAATCTCCATTGATCTCCATCTCAAACTGTCTAGATACTAGAGCTCTGGTCGTCAATTGAGAATGTCCGGATAGAGATCAATAAAGATTGGTCATACCACCTGCGGGTTAACTAAGCTGAAGAAAGCATGAGTTCGTCTTGATAAGTACTACACCAGTGCCAGATATTCTGCCTCCCAAGAAGTAGTGTACAAACCAGGGACAACCCCGATTTTGAGTTAATTTCTTCGAAAGGGAAACCCTTTCATTGGGTAACGTTACAAGCATTTTTTGAAGGGGGAAGGGGGTAGGAAGTGAAATTACTGGAGTGATAGGCGCATGGCTTGGTTGACACGTGCGTCTGTTATGGCTGGGTGCTTAACATCAACCGAACGACTTGACCGTTTAATCATTTGCTTAGCTAATTAAATAAAAACTTTTCGTTATGAGAATAAATGGGTACGGTACTTACAAAAAGTTATTCAAGCAAGCTAAATAGCAAAATAGTGTTCATAAGCGATGAATAAGATAACTTTTATTTTTGGAACTTTGGACTTCACAACTTTGACGCCCTCAGTAAAACCATTTTAAGTTTGGTATTCATCTTTTATTATTTTTCTTCTTAAATAATTCAAGAAAAACAATCCAACTTGTAGGTAATTTCGAACAAAATCAAATATAACTTCATAAAGATGTTGAGTCAACATCTCTGCAAAGTTTTACACGAAATTGTGGTTGTTGATTGCAAATGTATATAGTACTTACATTCGTAGGTTCTCGGTATAATAACAATATAATAAAGACTGACCGTATTTGGTCTACTAGGCTTAATAGCAAAGAAAAATACTGTAAACGGAAACGCACTGCGCCGTTTCCGCGGTAGCTATATACATATATAAACGAACCACAGTTTCCACCTCGTTAGGGCCAACACATTTGTTAATTTGTGGTCACCAGACGTGCTGTTTGTGAAACTCTTACTAACCGCTCATAGTTCCACATAAAACGTTGACCGCTAATATCGGTGATAAAATATCATCATCGTTGTAGTGTGGATTATTACCCACTAGTGGCTCGTCCCGGCTTAGCACGGGTGGACATTAAATATAACCTATGTTACTCAGAGATATTGTAGCTCACAATGGTGAAAGAATTTTTGAAATCGGACCAGTAGTTTTTGAGATTATTCGTAACAAACAAAAACACATATAAAAAATATAATCAGTAAGCTAGCCATGAACTAGATGAGCACCAACACAGTTGCAGTGCCAAGACTCAAGTCAAATCAAGAGTCAGTGAAAGACGGTAAAGACTTGACGGCACACACTTTTCAAGAATACAAAGTGTAACTTTATTTACAGTGGAATGAACTATACAGTACTTTAATAGAGTTAGCACCATTTTTTAAGGTTATCAAGTTGCTAGTGAATAAGATAGCCTCTTTTACACACAAGCTTTGTCGCACGTGAAACAGCAATCATACGTGAGAGATAGCAAGGGAAAAAACCGTTGCAGGGGAAAGGAAATACTGCGATTTTGCATTCAATCGATTGTGCAAAATCTGTCTTAGCAGTGGAAATATTATGAGGCTCTCTTGATATTTTTTTTTTTATACAACTGAAGTGGCAACCAAGCGTACGGCCCACAAGATGGTAAGCGTGTTCTATCACAAAGAACTCTGCTACTCTTAAAATGATTATAATAACGGTATAGGTACTACTAACTACTAAACACACGTAAATTCACGTTTTAATTATTATGCTTGTGCTAAGGGGTCAGTAGTTTTAGTGTAAAATTTTGTGTACAAATGTGTGGAAATTATTTTTGCTACACATAGGTACGGACGGAAGGTGAATAACTACTAATGTAAGCATGAAAATAACTACTAATTTGCAGCGTAAGCATGAAAATTGCTTTGACGAGGTGGACTGATTTCACAATATATTTTATAATTAATTTTAAATAATGGTCATAAAGATGCTTCAAGGATGCTTTCCGATCTGTCTATAGAGACGGCAATATATCTAGTTCAATAAATTCAAATAGCAACAGTCAATAAACAATTCAGAAAAATCTGGGCATCCGTTCATCATAAACTCATTTAACTTTCCATCTTCATCATCAGTTTGCTTTTCGCTGTTATCTTTCGAACATGTTCAATATCTTAGCCAAAAATATTTCATATCAAAGTAACCTAAATCAGAAAACATAGGCACTAATTTCAACAAAAAAAACTTGTGCCACGGTACATTTTAATACTGTTTTTTTCTCACTAATAATCCGCATAATCGCGTAAATTGGAAACAATTACTTGTTCTTTGTACATGTTCTTCATTGCATGGTTCTGGCAAAACTCCAAGGGGACTTCCACATAGCCTTGAAAACCAATAAATTTATTAAAATCATTATATTATACGATCTTTTTCATCGACTTTAATAGTCTGAAGATCGTCGACAGGGACTTTGTAGAGCCCATCTCTAGAATAATTTTAAATTGAAATGTAATTTTCGTGTTCCAGAGCATTTAAAGCATGTCATTGGTTACTGGGAGATGACGTCATTGACGTCAAATCATATCTACGTGGGAACAAGTGACATGTTTTTCACTTGTTTACAAGTAGATTTAACCTTTCAAACCTGTTGCTTGTCGCCTAATGTGGGGCGTAGGTTTGACGTCACCTAGCTCAATAATATTTATCAAATGTTTCCATACATAGAATCGTGATAAAACATACATACATACACAAAATCATGAATATGGACGTAGAGGTAGACAGAGTCCACGGATTTCTACTTGCTACGATCATGATCCTCTTTTGCTTCATTCATTACAATCACATCGCACTAAAATAATTATAAATGCGAAAGCTTGGATAAATAGATGGATAGATGTTTTTTTCTCAATCACGTCAAAACGGCTGAACGGATCTGAATGCAATTTGGCATAGAGATTATAGTTTGAAATAGCATATAACTCGCGGACACAGCTTACTCATACACGCTCGTCGGCGTCGGTTTAAAAAACTCTTTACCTGGTCTATATAATATTTTCCCTAAAAGTATTTTCCGTAAAAGTTTAATGAAAAACATGATTAGGATAACTGTACCTGAAAAATCATCTCCTCTGCAATTAAGCATGTCTAGATAGCATCCGTTATTGAATGTTCTGTATGCATAAGCTCTGTACTTAGACGCGCCACACACAGGCCTCCAGTGGTTAGGGCAGAACACCGGGCATGACTCTCCGTATGACCTTCTTGATGGGTTTTGACTTTTAATGCAGAACTTCAGTGGAGTAAGAACGTAATCTGAAACATGTAAAGTTATCTATTTTTGTAATATCATCAGCTAATAGTCGCCCACTGCTGTGGATAGGTCTCTCTTATCTGCCAGAATGACAGATCTCAAGCCTTCACCATCAACCGACTTCCTGTTACCGCTAAAATCTCTATTTTTTGTCTGATTCAAAATGGGAGTGGATATTTTTAAAACAACGCCGCTATTTGTTGGGTTCCAAGCGTTGAAAAGGATTTTTCCACGCTTGGAATGGAATAAAATAAAGGATAGGTAAAAAAATTACCGTGATTAGGCTTACAACCATTTTCATGGTTTAAATTTGATTGACTTATTGATTGAGATTTGATCTACACGTGCTGCACCGAGATTTGTTAATGCTGAGAATAAGCGTGTGGGCGCTTAGGACGCGCAGGCAAGCCATGGTGCCTGTGATGTCCGCATGGGCGCTGCAAGCTTATTACTTTGTGTTGAGTATACTTACTTGCCGTTCTGTGAAATAAACTAAACTATTCATTTTCATGATTATTTGTTTTTGGAACAGTATAACATTATTGGATAAGTATTAGTATCGAGAGAGATTATAATACTTAGAGCCAATTTCACCTATTTTATATAAAGAATATTTAATATATTTTTAATAATAATATTTTTCCTCGTAGGTTAAAACTGAGTTTAAAAAGGCCTGTTTTGTTTCAAAGGTAAAATCGAACCTATAGTAAATATTAGAAGTATACAGGGACATTCAATATCAACCTGACAAACTTAAGGGATAGGTTCCACACATAAAAAAAAATATATACATATACCTATAATTTTTTTTTATGTATAATATATTTTATCTAAAAAATCCCAAGTAAACAAAAAAAAATCGATTACGTTTTTCCCCTTTATTATTTTTTATCATTGTTGGGAATTAAGTTAAGCGACGTATTAATGAAATATTCGAGTGTGCGCGCCCCGTAGCGGGTCAAGGACACGCGCAGGTCAAGGACGCGCGGGTTATTGATCCGCGTTTCATTGACGCGCTGGTCACTGACACGTGCCGAGCGCTGCCTATTCGATTACTAACAAGGATAACTAATTATTAAGCGGAATCACGTAATTTTTTTCAAATATAAAAAAAAAAGTTTAGAAAAAAAAAGCACAAATATTTTTTTTTATGTGTGGAACCTACCCCTTAAGTTTGTCAGGTTGATAATGAATGACCTTATATATTAATATCTAGTAGTAGTATATAAGTATACTCGTAGTGGAAAGTTATTTGTGTTTTCTCACAAAATGTCTGAGGCAAATCCCGCAATATATTTAAAAGACGTAAAGAAAAATTGAGTCAGTAAGTTTGTAGCTGAGCGCTTTGCTAAGTGTATTCTATAAACAAGATTAAAGTCATTAAACTTTGAATCAGACCATATCGCGTGGAAAATTTCAAATTATACCAAGCTTACTTTAAATAGATTTTAGATGTCTGTACTATAGAAACTTTAAAGTGCGATTTACTTAGGGTCAGTGACTGACTCCAAATGAAGTCAGTGCTGACTTTGAAGACTGACTTTCTCTGTTTACAAAGGGTCAATACGCGAGAATTTTAAGTCAGTACTGACCCAACAGTTTTTACATTATCAGTAGCGGGTCAGCACTGACTTTGCTTGGATTTGGAGTCAGCACTGACTTTGCTGCTGACTCAATGTAAATCATACTTTATTCTAACGTTCCAACTGGCACAGGATTATGCCAGTGTTCACCTACTATGTTACATTTGTATCCAGAATCGTGAGATGAGACCATTTGATTCAGAGTTCAACGTAAAACTCGTTTGACTCAAAATGTTTGCATCGTCAATACAAACTAAACATTGTAGTATATTATTACTTTCACAGACTTTTAATTGACAAAATAACGCAAACATTTGAGCAAATTACAGAACAAATATTTGCGGATTATGCAAACTGGATAAAACCTGCATCCTCTTGTTTTTCAACCGGGCACTTGATTACTCTATTCTATTCTCTCTACTCTATCACTATATTTCTAAGGGCACAATTACTAATTACCCCTTTGATGTTAGGGTCGTTTCAGCCCGGTCGGCCATGGTATCTACTAGAATTTTGTTATTTGTTTTTTTATAGTACTACCACACTAAGGGAAAATACTATATTTATAATATTCTAAAGTTTTGCTCAATTAGTAGAGCACTCGCGTATCGAGCAGAAGGTAATGGGTTCAAGTCCCGCTTGAGGTTTTTTTTTTTCGGAGTATTAAAAACTATCATCTATTAAAAGATGATAGATGGGCTGATGGTGGAAGACGACGCCGAGGCAGACCAAGAAAGCGCTAGCGTGACGACCTAGTCTTCTAAAAGGCTGGCAGGAGATGGCACAGGATCGAGATAAGCGGAGGGATGCAGGGGATGCCTTTGCCCAGCAGTGGGACAGAATAAGCTAGATAAAAAAAAAACTAGATTTTCTTTTATTCGTCAGGCAAAAGAGCTTTTAGCTTTTTTGAATCACAATTATTCAAAGCTTTCTATTATGTTGCGTCTATACATTACCTTAATGCACAGGGTTTCTCGCGTTTTCGTCTGAAAACTAGGGCGAGACTCTTGAAAACACCTTTACTGGGGAAACCATTTGGTAACTTCTATGGCGTGGTGGTTTGGTAGCGATGCAAGAGGTGGCAGTTTGGTTGCCTCATAGTTTTATATGATAAACTTTAATAAAGTATTATTTTTGTACTGTACGGTTTTTAATTTAAAACATTTTATATATTGAAGTATTATTGTTCTAGCGTTATCTGTTTCATGTATAGTGTTAACCACCACGCCAAGAAAATACTATAGTTTTTAGAACACCTTAAAAATGTAGTTTTTTTTTTATTGGTTATAGACAAGCGTTTGACCACCACCTCACATGATGGTAAGTGATGGTGTGGTCGATGATGGAGCACACTTGCCTAGAAAGAACCTGTTCACTCTATCCATAAAGACTCCTAAATTGTATTGGTCCGGAAAAACAGACCCCGGCAACGAGTTCCATTCTTTACTCGTGCTAATGAGAAAAGAAAATAAAAAGCGTTTGGTTCGGCATAATCTGGTAAAGGTTGGCCTTTACCAGAAGCTATTCGTAGTTGTAGTACTGGGTTATTTCCGCTAATGCCCGCTTCTCGTCTCCTGGGGACTAGCGAGAAGTTTTTTCCCTATAGAGACCCGAGGGAGTCTTTTCCTATTTTTCCCCGTAGAGACCGGCGGGTTTTTCTCCGATTGTTCCTACAGCAGAACCAGCGGGAATTTTTTCAGTAGCGTAACGGCGTGCGGCCAGTTTTAGTAGCGTTCGTCGTCGTAATATTTACCAACATTGTAACATTCTGAGTACGCAGCCACAGCGCATTCGTTCGGGAACATGGTGTAATTCTTAGCATTAGGATCAAATCCACACTGCAATGCTCCTGTCTCTTCCTCAGGGCATACTATGTTGCATCCATTTGAATGTGATATGCCAAATACTGAAAAAAAAATATTCCTCCTAAACTTTGAACCAGCATTACGCCCGGCCCACCGAATGCTTAGATAATTTTATGTTCTAATCCACCACGTGGACCTAATGCGGATTGATGGATGGCATAATACAAAATACAAAATATTTATTGAAATTTTACAAGTTTTTCATTTAGGTGGTTTGGGATCTCCTCTTTTAAGTCGTAAGACCTGTATTAGAGGAGTCCCCTATTTACTGTGGTTCAACTTAATACACTTGTAGTTAATCTATTGGACTAAGTTATAAAATAATTTAAGTAGTTTATTCTTATCTAATAATGTCTTTCGAATTTTTAGATCTTGGACTAAGTTTAGTTAAGTGTATTGTATTCAACGACGCTGTAACGTCTGAACCGATTTGGATGAAACTTAGAATAGTTTTGGACTTGGAATAGCTTGTAGGCTATTATGTACTACGCGACATATTGTGTACATGTATGTCGCTGATCGTCCGGTCAGTCGTTAAATTGAATAAGTCGACTGTAAAGATAATTGAATAGAGTTTTCAAAAGTAAAAAGTTAGGCAGCTAAAATTATTATATGTAAAAGGCGAAGCTACGGTAATTTTAGTAAAATCACCAAGAATCAATTAAAAAAAAAAATATTGTTAAACTGATCAAAAAGTAAAGGTTAATTATATCGTCCAAAGATGTAATTTCTATAGGATTTCGGTAGTTATATATTAAAAATACCATACAAATTGACAGCTGGACGATACATTTTCTATATATAATAAAAAAATATCTATCTATGTATTGTATTGTATTAAATATATATCAGTCATCTAGTACCCATAATACAGCTCTGCTTAACAGCAGCTTACCTTGGGGCTAGATGATGCTGTGTGGATTGTCCAGCATTATTTATTATTATTTATTTATTAATACGTTTACAAATTTTCAAACGAGTTTTTGTAATTGGCTCACTAATATTTTATATAAAAATCCAAGGTTAAATTCATATAAAATAAGACAAAGTTACGGTAATTTCAGTACCTAACTCACCGAGCATTACTGAATTATTGATTGGTACTTACTGATAAAGAAAGCATCGAACAAGTTCATTTCCTGAGCGTTGAGTGAGCGCAATCCAATCGGCACGCCTGAGATACTTCGATAAAAGTACCCATTTATTGAGCTGACTTCAATTATGATAAGCCATGATTTAATATTCGACGACGTCATATATATGTATTTTTATATCATCAACCCTTTTCCTGTAGTCAGGTAAGTAAGTAAGTTCGTATGAGTCAGTGGCCAACTGTGGTGACCGAGTTTCTACGTCGCCCGAAGGCCTCTGTCATGGCCTAACAACTTTGAAAAAGCTGGGACCGACTGCTTAACGTGCTCTCCGAAGCACGGGAGCGCTCAGTTGAAATTGCCATTGGCGGTCACACATCCAAATAATGACTACGCAGAACAGTCCTTAACTTCGTTGATCTGTTAAGAACAACTGCCAGCTACGTCACGAGTGTAGTCAGGTGAAAAGAGACCATAATAGATATGAAACAAAGTCCCGATTAGGATAATTTTACTAAACTCGATAGGAAACGATTTTGTTTTTATTATATAAAAAATGGAGCAATGTCAGTCATCAGACGCCCGCTTTCGGTGGAAAGGTAATTCAACGATATTCTGTCATCGATCCATCGAGTGGCCGTCCTACACTTCGTTCTCTAGTTAACAGCTTGCACTATAGCTATGTTTGCTGCTAAGTGTTTTTCATTTATTATGAATTGTTTTGCTCTGTCTGTTGTAAGTGAAGTGTGGGTGGGCAATTTGAAACTTCCAGGACTTCTCAACTACTGATGCAGCAAAATCTTGGCAAACTATATAACTTTGAGTGGTTTCCAACTTTAAGATTATTTTTTTAATTTAAAACGTTTTATATACATTCCAAGCATAATTTTTTTCAAAAAATCTTTAAAATCAAACTAATGTCATCTTTTTAATCTTATTTTTAAAGGACTAGCGACCCGCCCCACCACCCATATCTATATATATATATCTATCTCTTAAATCACTCAACACATTGATGAAAATTGAAAACCCCATAAAAATCCGTTGCTTAATTTATAAGACTTGCTGTTGATTTGGACTAAATTTATTCAGACACACTGTCCCAATTGACACTTTTGATTCTAATATTTTTTTACTTGCACTACGCCGCTTATCTCGATTCCCAACAATGATAAATAATAATTAAGCAGAAAAACGTAATTGTTGTTTTTTTGTTTACTTGTAATTTTTAAGTCAAAATATACACAAAAAAAATACTATAGGTACATGTATTTTTTTTTATGTGTGGAACCTGTCCCTTAAGTTTGTCAGGTTGATAATGAATGACCATGTATAATGTAATAAAGCACGAGTACAGGGACAGACGTCGGGAAGCGAGTTGCTATGTAACGAATTATCTTTACATAGCAAGTCGATATTAAGAAACAATAGTGATTTTGTTTCAATCTGGAATACCTTCTATGAACTAAATAGTTCATAACTTTTGGATTACATACAGGAAGTTCATTATAACAGCTTGAGGCAAGACCGCGACTCGAGCTCTGTATTCCAATAACTTTACCATCTAAGTTTAAAAGGTTCTTCCTTGCACTTAGCTCAATAAAGCATACTTATAACTTGTCATAGTTGTCGCATACAATGGAATCAAAATAACCTCGACGTCGCCTCGCCCTTATAACTAGCAATCAACGTCACAAATTGGACCGACTGAGGACGTGTGTTTGGTTATAGATCACCCGCTGAAGCCTAGTTGACAGAATAATGTCCGCCAATTTTTATTATTTATTACGAGCTCACCCGCAGTTTTTTAGTTTTTTATGCTACCCCACAGGAGTATTGCCTTTTTCCGGGATAAAAAGTAGCCTATGTGTTATTCCAGAACTTATACCATCTATATTTAAAATTTCATCACAGTTACGTCGTCACGGAGATACGTGGTAACAAATTATAAACATTCACACACACCCACACACACACACACACCCAGACATTATAATATTAGTAGGATAGGATAGAGAGGTCCCTATCCTATCATTAGATACTGCAAATGTTTTTGAGTTTTATAATAGAGACGAGGTGACGTTGATCTGTTGACGGAGCGATATAATTTACCATAACTTTTATACTGAGAAGATCTAATTTCCCACTTGAAAGTAGCGCGTATAATCTTTTGATAGAGTGGCTAGATATTTCATGACATAAGCAGACTCAGCGCTGAAATTATACAACTTAGGAGACAGAGCAGATATAACACTGAATTATGAAAACGTCATAGTGTTGCTAGAGGTATTTGTTTATGATATTTTGGTGAAAATAAACTATTAATTATTAATTAAAGAACTAAAAATTTGAAAGACATGTGCCATCCACCAATCCGCATTGGGTTCGTGGTGGATTAAGATCCAATCACTCTCGCTTGAGAGTAGGCCAGTGTTCCAGCAGTGGGAACATTAGAGACCTTAGGATCGGCAAGCGGGATTACTACCAATGGACCTCTTGTGCTCTTTTTGCATGGATCATGCATACCATTTTTTTTTATTGTAGCTTGTTGCTCGTACAAGGAAGTTTTTGTTACACAAAACAAAGGAGCATAGTGTGTGAAGGTATCAAGGTGAAAGTAGTATGAAACAGTCTAAAAGCTCTTTGATAGCTCGATATTGCTAGCATTAAATTAAATTACAAGGGTATTCCTTTACGTGATCTAATCATCGGTTCGATATCCGTAACCTATTTTCAATGCTGAAATATTGGAAATCAGATTGGCGCGACGCGTGTAAAGTAAGCTGTTGAAGTTTATGACTTTTTCGTAATTTAAATTGATTTTTTACAAGCGCTAAAACCGTTGTTTTTGATACTGTTATACTTATTAAAATTTTTGAACTACATCATCTCTTGTAGGTACCAAGTCACATACTTCATTTTGACTTGGTTATCTAAATTGGTTTATTAAAAATTAATAATAAAAAGTGATTTTCATTCTCAGTTATTAAACGGTTACTTGTGAACTGTACCTAATTATTATCTGTTAGCATTTCTTGTGCTCCAAACTTTCTAAGTAAAGAAAGAACTAAAGTAGACGTAAAGTAACTTAACGTTAGCCTACTGTAAGTAAAAATAAGGCTCACGATCAAAAAGAATCAATAATATATCAAACTCAGGCATAGAAGACTAAATATTAAATCTCTAGTTTATTTCTAAGTTTGCGGTAGAGAGAGAGTACTGATGGTATAATAGCCTACCTCAATCCTTGTTTGGATTAAAAACAACTTTAACGAAAAATATTAAAGTTTACTTTTGAACACAACATTCGATACGAGATTTTCGGTATGAGTTGACAAACGACTTCCTTGTCTCTTTGTATTTGTTACGGCCTCTAATCATCATTATGATCATCATGACAGCCTTTTAATTTTCCCACTGTTGGGACACTGGCCTATTCTCGCCTCTAATATTGATTATCAAATAGTAATAACTAAGTAGACAGTACACGATAATTAATAATGACACGTAATATTAAAGAAAGAAGAAAAAAACCGTGATATACTTAAGTACCGAAATAATTTCGCCTTAATCCCTTTAAAATATGATAAGCATATTTATTAATACTCGTATTACAGTCCCAAACACAAATCGCATGTCAATCTGCCGAAAATAAGGTATTTGTTTTGCAATTTACTCCATTTCATTTTCAAGTTATCGTTTCGGTTTATTTGTTTGAATATAATTTACTTACTGGGGCGCGTGGAACTGGCGTAAATTCTAGCTTTAAGACGTTTCAAAATGATCCTTGTGATATGATTGAATAAATATAATTTTTACTTTACTTTACTTCGTTTAATGATATTTCTTAGAGAGTTGGATATTTGATATTTTTTAAGGATCATTATTTCTCATACCTCAACTTTTTCCCCTTTGATAGGAGTAAAAGAGAAAAAAAAAATAAGAGAAAAAGAACAGTAGGAACTGTGCATAATCTTATGGAAAGGGCTATGCTAAGTTTCACTATTACTCTGTGGTTTCATTACCTACGTAAAATGATTCGAAATGAAGAAATTCGTAAGAATAGAACAGAATAGTTTATTGTGCAAAAACATAGATACTATCTAATTACTACATAATACATTATAACTTAACTTAGGTTCTATCTGATAGTTTAGGTGATAACTGGGTAGTTAAGGAAGTGACAAGAAACATAATTACTATGCAGGTAGCAAACTAGATAGGTACACTTTTGCTAAAAAACGGTGCGTTTGTTGTCGGATGAGTAAAACTGTATCCCGACTTCCAGCGCCCTCCGACATCTTATGTCTAAAATTAAAAAAAAAAAAAATTAATATTAATATTCTTGATGGCAAAGAGAACCAAGACAATATCTCTCAGAATTAATAAAGTGCCAACAAACTGATATTGCTACAGCCTCTCAATGGACCGACGAAGTAGTAGCGGTCGGGTAGTCTGAGGGCTATAGCGGCTCAACTCAGACCGTTGATATTACGTGGTTACCGTAGCCTATGAAATACCAGAGATAAAATACTAAAAGTATTTAAGAACATTCGTACCCCTAACTATACATTAATCAGATGATGCTTGTGCTGACTCTACCTTACTTATGTATGGATTTATTTATTTATTTTATTTTATTTATTACAAAATCCACAGCTCTTAGGAATAAACTAAATAACAACTTAAATACAAAACAGATAGCCAATAACGGATTTACATTATACTAACAAGATATATATTTATTTAACGACGGCAGTCAGATGTAATTTTTTAAAAAAAAAATATTGAATCAAAAGAAAGAAAAAAAAAGTTACGAATTCCAAAAACAATATGTATAGTGTGTGTATAGTGTGTGAATGTGTGAAAGCAAGGTTATGTGTGGGTGTGTAAGGGATGTGGGTGGTAGCTAATTTAGGACTGAAAATATAAAAAAAAAAAATATTAAAGGGAACTAATGTATGAACGTTTTCTTTTTCGAGAACAATGGTTTTGGGTGTGATAGGAAGGAGCCTAAAAGTATATTAATATTCTGCTTAGTGTTGTTCACTAGCATTGTTTTCCAAGAATGACGAACGGATGACGCCATGCGAGGGACCTCATTTGTTACAGGGAACTATGAGGTCACAAAACTTTGTAAGTATCGCTTTGTCGACCAAAGTTTGCCTCGTAGCACATACCTCATAAACATCAGTTTTGTTTATGTTAATCTATCGTAACTTTTATGTTCTGTGATCGTAACAGCCATAGATGTGCGTATAGTAATATAGTATAACCAAAAAAACATTATTACGAAAAATAGCGTGATGCAACATTTTGTTATGAATGATTATTATAGATGCAAAAAATTTAAGCGTGCTTGCATGACACTGCACTGCGTTGGTCACCCGAAGACAGATAAAGATAAAGTTATGATAAAACATAAAAAATATAATTCATGAAGAAAAAGAAGAATAAAATCCCGTGTAAAAGTCAAGACCCTGTAAAAGTGTAAACAAAAAAGAAAAACTCTCTATAACTAAATGTATATAAATTTAAGTAAGTAAGTACATGATAAAGGTAAAGGTACATAAGAAATAATAATAATGACGTGACAATTTCCATCGAATTACTTTTCCGTTAGTAACCGCAATCGAGACACCCTACAGGACCGTAAAAATCTCATTAGTAGGAGTAAAACTAACGCATGTATGTGAATACGGCCACTCATAGAACTTCTTAACGTCATTAAGGGTGGATTCGACCAACATCTGAAATAACTATTCTGCTGAATAATAAATGTCAAACAAGTCGAGTAAACTCACAGCAGTTTACTCGAATAACTACGATTTATTCGTATAGCCCATTCGAGTTTGCTCGAATCCAACCTAAGACAAGTAACGGCTGTTCCTACAGCTAAATTCTATAAAAACAGGATTTAGCAAAAATGCAGAAAAGTTTTTTTGCAGGATCGTTGGCAAATCGAGGGTAAGCGGGATGCTCGTGTTGAATGCTATTGAAACACGCATACTACTAAACGGGACCCAGCAAAAAACTGTGCCTATAAAAAACGGGAAGTTGCTATGCTATGGGCAGCAGCCGTGAGTGTAAGAGAGACATTGGACAACTGTGATACAACATGACGGTCAAAATAAATATCGCTATAAGTTTTATAAAGGTTGACGCAGACGAATAGGATCAGCACTAGATCGGCTTCGCCTCGTCCCAACGTCTTGCATTTTCACTGGATCAGCGTCTGAAGCTTGGATGATTTCTGATACTTACCGACTTAACGAAAAAGAGTATTATGGTATGGGAGCAAAAATAAAGTTACCTACGTAAAACAAAAGAAAATTCCGATGTATTTGGTAAAAAGAAAAGTGTTACTGAACTTTTATTGCATAATGATTGCCTTATTCATCTAATTACACAAAATGCATGTGCCCTACCCTCAGGTTATTGACACCATATATACAGCAGCTAAATACCTACTTGTCTAATTTTATTTCTTAGCATTTGAATTATTAGAATAAAGCAAATTATAACTACAATAAAAAAAAAAAAGTGTGTATAATACTGTTCTTTATTTATTTTAAACCAAACTTAGAGCCTTATATAAAATCATACTATCTTCTTCTTTTAATTTGTGGCGTCTGTGGCCGGAAAATCATACTATAAACCCTGCTAAAAATGTGTTTTTGACAAATGTCATCGTCTTTTTTTTTAATGGCAGTCTGTCTTATTCGACAATATTGCCAGTGTCAAGTAATGTCAACGCATCATACGAAAGAAATAAGAAATAAACGAATCGAGTTCGAATTTTGAAAATTTCATTGCCTTAAAGATTTGACAAGGAGAGACAATACTCACTCAGTTATGGCCGCTAATATGAAAGTTTATTCAATGAATAGGGGGTTAATATATATATTTTTATTATTTATTTATATATATTTAATTAATACTTAATAACTATAGTACTAATGCCGCGTTACAAAAGCAATAAGCCCTACGATTATTAACTAGGTAATCTGAAACGCGGGATTGCCTCATTAGTTCTCGGAGACAGTGCTCTAATGCTTGCAATTAGTTTTATTAAAGGCTAAAATACACAGTCTTGCATTCAAATTCAAATTTCTAAATAATATTATTCAATAATTTATTTTATTAATCACAAGAATCACTTTAAAACGTCGTAAGTGTAGTTTTATTTCTTACGTCAATTTCACACGCTACAATAGCCTAGCTTATTTAGGTTTTTTGATGATCCCTCTTTCATGAAGCTCCAGTGTATGTATACAATAAAGGATACTTATAATAAACCGGTGGTCTAGTGGTAGTGACCCCGCCTTCCGATCCTAAGGTCGTGGGTTAAAACCGGGTCGTGCACCAATGGATTTATCTGTTCGAAAATTTTATGTGCGCAATGCCAGTGCTCTCATACGGTGAAGGAAAACATCGGGAGAAAACCGGCATGTCCAAGAACTAAAAAAATCTAAAGACATGTGCCATCCACCAATCCGCATTGGGTCGGCGTGGTGGGTTAAGACCCAATCACGCTCGCCTGAGAGTAGGTCAGTGTCCCAACAGTGGGAACATCAGAAGGCTGTCATGATGAATTAAGTAAGTCTATGTAAAAAAACAAAATGGAAAAAACCAGGAGCACAAGTTCTATACCAGTTCAAAATATTCAGTGGCATGCATAAAGCTTGCATGATACTATAATACGTTTGGCAAATTAAAGTCTCGGCTTGTGTAGTTTCGCCCTAATAATCTGACCAGGTAATCTGTGGTCTTGAATTAGTCTATGGGCCAAGTAGCGATAACCAATGGAATTCTAAGTCATCATGACTGCCCCCACGCCATGTACGCGTAATTTATCGCGTAATTTCGGCTTTTCTAGGGAATTTT
The DNA here is from genome assembly GCA_951394395.1 of Colostygia pectinataria. Taxonomy (NCBI): domain Eukaryota; kingdom Metazoa; phylum Arthropoda; class Insecta; order Lepidoptera; family Geometridae; genus Colostygia; species Colostygia pectinataria. The sequence goes on from OX596363.1 coordinate 8,113,390, forward strand.
GAAAGAAACGCCGCCATTTATTTCAAAATTTTGTTGGTTACGTTGCCATGCGACAATCAAACTCATCTACTTGACACTGGCAAATATGCCACAGAGTCCATATTCGAAGAAGAAGAAGAAAAAGACAGACAGACTGCCTTAACAAAAAATAAACGATTATGTTGCAGCTCCGCTGCGGTGGAAATCATTTTTGGGCTTCACTTGCGTGGTGCATACAATGAAAAGTAGCCCATATAATTTTCGAGACTTCAAACTAGGTCCTAGGTGTAGGTCCAAGCACGCGCATGCCAGCGCGAGCGAACTATATCGTTCTTGCTATAATTGCTTGCACAAATACAACGGCACTGTTTACGTACACAAATCATGCTTGCTATGCGTTAGCTTCATACATTTTATTGAAAGTGTCCGGGGTGTGCCATGTCGCTTCGCGTTAGTTACCCTAAAAGTAGATAAACGATAAAACGTAGCTCCTAAGAGTCCATTGTTTCTAAAAAGGCTTTCCGAGCCTCTTTGTCATCTTAAGTGCGGAACGATGTTCATCAATAACTTGTCTCTTTTGTTTCTTTTGTAGAACACTTGAGATTGCTTGGTTTTTTATATGGTAATGAGTATTTAGCGATTTTGAGGTGAAAATTTATGAGTAGGTACCTAATCGAGTAGGTAAATAGGAAAATATAAAGAAAACAACAATTACTGGCACATGAGGCTTTCGATCTCAGCCTCAAGGTGGCAACCCGCGTCATACCTCTGGTATTGCAATCGTCCATAGGCTGCGGTAACCGCTTACTATCTTGTGGGCCGTACGCTTGGTTGCCACTTCAGTTGTATAAAAAAAAAGGCATCGTTGCAAGCAAAGTAGGCCAGTGTCCAGACACTGGCCTTAACTCGAGCGAGATTGATTGACCCAATGCGGATTGGTAATATTTTCGGATTGGATTTATAAAAATATATTTGTGGACCCGATGCGGGTTGGCGAGACTCAATGTCTTTTGAATTCTTGTATTACGAGTAGTAGGTCCTGCAAGTGTGTACCTATTTCAGGATAATCGAATCCTCAATTACCTCTTTCCGAAGCGTTTCCTGTCACGCCTTCTGGTTTTTCTCCTCCAACTTAGGGGTTTTTGTCATTAACCTCGTGAGTCATAGGTCACAAGGGCTTTGGTCACCAAAAAAGGGATGAGCTTTTTATGTTTTCTTATGGTGAGGGTATCTTTTTGTCTCTAAAGTTATAGAGAAAAGAAAAGATAATTTTCCTGTAAAATAAAGAATACTTTTTAAAGGTAAACTTTTTGGCTAGTAAAACGGACATGTTGTTTTCACTGGCACCTAACTACAAAAAAATCTGCTAAAAGATAATAAAAAAAATTTTAGTGTGATAAAATAATTATTTTATTACATTTGCCTTCTTTTATAAAACCTCTTTTTAAAGTTTAGCTTTTGAATTCGGATTGTTTTGAAATTTTTTGGAAAAATAATTCTTCATTATTTAGGTAAGATATGTATTTCAAAGCTTATTAAGCTGAAAACTATAAAAATTAGACGGACATTATAAAATCATTAAAAAGGTTTCATAAACGCCTTCGGTTACGAAACTCTTCAAGGCTAAAGTGAAAGTAAGGTAAAGTTATACACCTCCGTGCTCCACCGTGTGTCAGCAACATCATCGCTTCCACCACCAGAAGGGATCGTGTCTAAACGAAAGTTTCAAGTTCAGTTTCAAAACTCTAAAAATAACGACGCATTCTTACAACTCCGCACAGAATTCCAGAAAGTATGTTTTAATTAAATTGGGACAAAATTGAATTGAAACGTTCGTTTCATCTTTCACAATTCGAATCCAACAGATCGCGGTTACAAAATACAAAATCACCCTTGTGCGTTCAACTATTTTTTCGGTGAAATTGATTGTTCACAAAAAGTCATTTGAATTTTTAAAGTCAGCGGTTTGTAACAATTTTGTCTGGCCCAATAATAATATAACCCACAAAACCATGATTGATGACACCATAATTTTCTAATTTCAAACGCCCATCGTTTATAGTTAAAATTAAAACCCTTCTGACAGTCTCTGAATCCCGCGCAAACTTACGACAATAAGTTTAGTAAAACGTTTTGTTTCGCAAAATAAGCCTGTGGTCTTTTCGAGACAGAACAGATAATAGTATCATATGGTTAAGGGGACGTTGAGATGTCATCGCAGCATCATTGTAATAAAAATATAATAAATGATGATGTCATGCAGATTATATATCGTCGACGTCGACAGATTATATAGACGTCCATTAGTGGACATAAGCCTCCCTTCACCTATATATGCCCAGAACTATTTGCAGCTCCGATTTTCGTACTTTTCGAATATGTTACTCCATAATGGGTAAAATTAAGCTAGAATTTTGTAATTTTCATTTAGGGTAACTGAAAGTACCTTTTTTTCAGTGGGTCGTTAACGACCCTCAGGGCAGATGAGGTCTAATTTTTGCATAAATGTATAGATTTAATAAGTAAATAGTAGTAAATAATAGTCGTTTTTTTTTAATCCTCCAGCAATCATACCGTTCGAAAAGTAGGATTTTTGACATACAAAAAATTGTGGTACTTATTTTAATTTTTTGTTAATTTGTTTATCAACAATAAAATAAAATGTAAAGTAGTTACGTGTGGTGCGTTTTCGACCCGCTGGGCATATATGGGTTAAAATGTCATGACGACCGATCTTGTAATGTCATCATAATGTCACATAATATAGTTATATGATAGTTATCCCCCCAGCCACAGACGCCACAAATTAAAAGAAGAAGAAGAAGATAGTTATCCAGTTCGCGGTCATCATTCGAGAACCTGTATTCCTCAGCGGTTATCGGTTCTACGAGATATAATGGCCTGCCAACTGCCACTTTAACTTATTCTATGAGCTATTGGTTATAAGGATTTTCTCTTTACCTTTATTAGTCTGTTTACCGGTATTACCCTGTGTCAAGCCTAATTTAACGGAATAAAATAACAGGTATGGTTTTAAACATTAAAAAAGTATTATCTGATATACCATACCTCAATGATCATGTTGTTCGAAAACTATTTCGGTCTCATAATGTTATCATATATAACTCGTTATATATACCGGTATTGGAACTTCAACCTGTTCTCGTAGAGTTTTTTTTTCTCTTTAAAAAAAAATGTAAGAACTGAAGTTCGCATACGTCTTTATCTTCTATCTTTATACGGGTATCATTATGATATAATAGAGGTAAAGTTTTTTTATTTACCTTCACTTGATAATTTTATATTAATGTATGAAGTTTCATAGCCTTTATAAATAAATATCTCTACAAGAAACCGATATGATTGGTAATAAAAGTGTGAAAAATAAGAAAAAGTTTTTATTTTATTTTATTGTATTGTCAAGCATTTTGATATTTTCGATATCGCGTTATCGACTTTTGCTATCAAAATATATAAAAGTTTTTTTAAAGTCAACAATCGATAGCAAAACTCGCTATTCCAACAATAGTAATAATAATTGTATGCTCTGCAAAATGGCTAGTTGGCAACCGGGCGGCCCGACTAAATTTTAACTGCTTAATTATATCAGTCAAACTGTTCCGTTAGAACGTATTATGTGTGTAGGCAAAACTGAGAACTGAACATGTGTCTGTTAATTTTAACTTGACAGTCTATAGCCCGCTTTACTTACTGTGGCAAAAAATAAAGCACTGATGACAGTAAATAATAGAAACACTTTATTTTTTTATCAAAATTGACTGCAACATAAATGAAACAGTTATAATAACGGGATGTCAATTGTACTCTTGGTTTCTTTGTTGCTTCACATTTCCGTTGACAAAATCCAAATTAGTACCTGCACATACACAGAATAAATAAGTAGGTACAGGCTGATTTTGGAACCAATTATCATTCATGGTGCAGCAGTAGCATAGAGAAAGCACTTGAATGTAGTTCTACATTTTGCTAAATGCACAACTATGCCTGAGACTTCACTTGCTTGGTACTTAAATAAAGAGTAGCCTAAGTATCAAGTTATTTAAGGTCCAGAACTATTACTATTCCAAGTCTAATTTTAATCTGTTCAGCCGTTTTAAGTCACAAACATACAAATATCCAAACTTTCGGGTATCATGCAAGTAATTATTTTACTAAGTAAATGAAACTATGGATATCTAAAAAAACTGTTTATTATAATCAAAGTACAGTACAGTTCATTACAATCACAGTGTCATAAAACAAGTCTATTCGATTAGGATGATTGCACCTTTGTCAGGATTTTGCAAAATACTGAACAAAATCTTTTGTTCATTTTCTGAAAAAATACTGTTCTTTCGTCGGAATTCCATCATCTAAATAGCAATTCCTTTTTCAAATTCAATCCACACGCGACCCAACAATCACAGAACAAGGTATTCCAATTGCAAAATTTATTTTCTTAATCTATCGATGAAGGAGTTTGGTCTCTGTGGATACGTCTGAGGTTGCTTCCTCAAGGCGTCGTAGTGCCTCCAGTTGAGGTACCAAAAAGGTTGATTATTAATTGGCATGGCACTGAGCCTGTTGGCTAGATTTCCGTCTCCTCTGACCTCGATTGGCTGGTCTTCATCTTCACCGAATTTGTTTGATAGTATATCGTTTTCCGGTGATTTTGGGTAACCAATAGCGCTCAGTCCAGCGTAAAATGGCCTTTGAGCTTGAACGACGTAGATAATAGCGAGAGCTAACACGATTTTGTATGCTGCCATTTTATCTGTAATAGAGAAAATAATTCTAGTTGCAATAACAAATTATACATTTCAAACCGAACTTTAAAAAGAAACTTTAGAAACAAAGGTCTAAAGTTGTATGATAAAATAAAATCGCGCACTGCTCGTTAAACATTTAAAACAAACAAAAGTACGTTCCATTGCCTGAAAGGGTTAAACTAGGGGCTGCGTGGTTTACATAAAGCAAAAGTTTAGGCTGAAAATGTACAGTTTTGTCAGCAAACCTTTTGAGTTTTTTTTTTAATTGGTAAATACCTAGCTAAGTAAATTAAACAAATTAAAAAAAAAACATCTGAATATTTATCTAATTGTAGTAAGACAAAACCAAAGTATCAACTGCGCTTGGATTTGTTCGTAGGTTCGACCGGTTTGTTTTTTTCCTGTTGTGTTTATTCTAGTACAAGTGCATCGAGCGCGTAACTTACCTACTAGTACTCGTTATCTAAAGGGCAAAGTAGTTGCCTGGTAAGTAATAAAATTAATAGGTACATACATGCAAATGTCAGTAATACTAGATATAAGTATGCTTTGTTCCTCGTACCTATACACTACCGACCTTCAGAAGATTATTTCTATCGTTTTACTTTTTTGTACCTTGTAATTTATCACAGTAAAACTTTATAACAATGATCATAAATATCAATTTCTAAAAACAGCCATCAAAGTACAATAACAGTATATTTTATTACGACGTCATTTATCAAGATCTACCTAACTGTGTTGAATATTTTATTGCCTGTTTTAAACATCATCATTATACATTATAAAATATAATAAATTAACGGATCTAACCAATTCATTTACAACGTATTTATTTATTCTCAACTGCGAAGATTGATCTAATATAAACAGAAATATGGACTGGGGATAACTTTTTGTTTCACTTTTTGGGAAGCAAACAAAATTGTTTACAAACAAACTTTTCTGTATAAAATCTTCGAACAAATTACTCTGTTTAATAATAAATTAATTCTGTGACTAAGCAATGTATAATTTAGTTATTTACCTGTTTAAACAATAGAAGATGTGGTTGAGAACTAAACTGCAAGCAAATGCACAAATTTGTTGCAAGGTCTGAACAGGGTGACGATGGAATGTTGACTGTGCCTTCACCAATGGGTCTATAATTATTTATATCTCTCGTCTCGGCAATATACGTATCAAAGTTGATAGGTAGAGCAGCGTCTGTGCAGAGATGGCACATGATATTGTATTTCTAATTGGCTGATTAAGAAAGTAGGTAAGAAGGTACCTACTTAGCACCTAATTAACTATGCACTTTGACACTTATACTTGCGTTAAAAAAAATACCTACCAACATACTAACTCGTAATAGTTTCGGTTAGGTAGATTTTATGTGAAGTAAAGAAATTATATTAAATAAAAATCATATAAAATGTCCACATACTCGTTCGTTCGTTCGTTCGTATGAGTCAGTGGCCAACTCTGGTGACAGAGTTGGCCACATATTAAAAGATACATTTAATTTTTTATCCTATAAAATCGTTGCGTGCTCAAAGGTGGATAACTAGATAAGATTCTTATAATAGTTTAGTTATAACAAAAAAATCATGTAAATTAAAATAATTATGCTATAAACTAATATTGAAAACAAGAAAGATTGTAATTATTTTTGTATTTTCGTTTGTAACGAATAAACTCAAAAACGAATAGTCTGATTTCAAAATTTTTTTCACCATTGGAATACTACATACATCTCTGAGTAACATTGGCTAAATAGATTACTTAGGTTTTGCACGGGTGCTTAAATTTTCATTGCACTAGTGCGAAGCCGTGGCAGGTCATTATTCTAATAATTTGATTGCCCACTTCTATAAAAACTATCACGAACCTCTAGTAAACAAAAACTTTTTGTTCCCAAAAAATAAAAATAAACCATGGACAACTCTACCACATTCTGAAGGAGGTGGCTCGGCGTAAAAACCCACTCGTAACCTACACCGCCGCTTCTCTCGATACCAATGACGTCACATCAACAACACAGCGAAACATACAGCGACCGATATAACAAGACCTATTGCTCTGTGACTGATTTCCTCTACTAAGCAAAGGTTTCATTAGAAAAAAAACGCGAATGAAGGGTATTGATATAATGGTGATTGGGTTTTATCGTTGCAGATGGATGAGTAAGTTTGAATGAAATGGGTTTTTGCAAGTCAGCGGTTATCACACACCCCCAATCTAGGTGTTTTTATATAAGTATTAATAAGAATCGATATGACTCGAATCTTTGTTATTATAATGCTCAGAGGAAAATCTCAATGTCTAGTTTTCGAATTTTGTGATGATTTTGATGATGTTTCAATGTTGTGAGTAAAAACTATGAAAATGTATTACATTTACCTACTGCATCGAGTGTTGCATCTTTCTTTTAATAAGTATCTATCTATGCTCCGTATGCGCTCTATACAATTCTGTGCTCTATAAATAATAAAAATTATTACATCTAGGTAAGTTTAAATTGCTCTTCAAAGCAAGGAAGCCAGAACCAAAAATAATGTTGTTGGTTCTCATAATTCTTGATAGTCACGACTCGCGCGACACAGGAAATCTACAATACACTACGGTGTAACTACTTACTGATTGTTGGGTTAACAAATTTAATGATTACATGACTTGTACAAACAATTTGTATTAAACTGTGCTTAAAATAAAATTATTGATACATTTTATGTCGTAGGTTACTTTTGGCATGCAATGCAATATTCTGGTCTGGTCGTAGGACTCTTCAGCAAAGTTCCCTTCTTGGTGGGTAGGGTACCACCGCAGTGCCAGATATTCTACCTCCAAGTAGTAGTAGTAGAGTGCTAGCATTACTGTGTTTAGGTTTGAAGGGCAATGCAGCAAGTGAAATTACTGGGCGAAAGAGACTCGGGTGCTGAGCGCAGTGCCACGCAGAACTTAGAAACTTAAGCTTTGGGTGGCACTGCATAAGGGGACAAAACTAGGTGACAGATGGGAATAATCCATCTATTATGGTTAGGCAAGCAGGCGTCTTGAAGGTCATTGACTTGATGACATAAAATATAGTTTAGTTATTGAACAAATCGAAATAATTGTAAAAATGTAAAGAATAGTACCAACTATTATAATGTCATAAAATATGATTGATGAGATGATTATCGTCTAAATAGACTTGATGATTGGCGTAAATAATCTAATATTTACTCGTAGTTCACGATTTGACAGTTCGAGTTGAAGTAAACCAATGAACTGACTCAATTATTTAATTTGTTCATTCATTTTCTTCACTTCAGTATTTTCGACAAAAAGTGTGCCCTAACTGTCAAAACAAACATGAAATTATTTGTTGGACTATAGAAAAAAATATTTGTTTTCAGATAGAAGTCACGGTTTATTAATTAAATTATAACTATCGCCAAACTACCGCCGCCATCATGGGCATTGTAAAGTCCAAGACGCGCTAATAAAATAGTAAGATTATCCTAATTGCTTGCGTTATTAGAAAATGACGCAGGCTTTATGATTTCTTGCTATGATATTTTACTTTTGAGAACATGACGTTAATCTAGAAATACATCCTAAAGACCTTTCATTAAATTACCTAGGGCAGTCGGTCACGGCTTTTTTTAAGTTGTTAGGCCATGACAGAGGCCTTCGGGCGGCCTAGAAACTCTGTCACCAGAGTTGGCCACTGACTCATACGAACGAACGAACGAACGAACCTACCTGTTTATATCTAAGCCCCAATTAAGTACGTGTTTTTGTCGAGTGTCTAACCGGCTCAGTTTTTTGTCGAATCATAGCATAATATTATGAGTTATGACAGACCACAACCACCCACAACCTAGTAATTTGTGGTTACTGTAGGTACTACAATACTTTGATTAGCAAGATGGTGAACCGAGATGGTGAATAAATCTTGAAATTTTTTACCCTACTGCTATAGAGTTATGGTATATTCAGATTTGTCAAAAAATACGGTTTTGGCTAGAGAGCTGGATCACAAAATACCCGAAATTGAGGACTGAGTAGATCGGTTTTTTTAAATTTGCTATTACACAATCAGGTATTGCAACCATGCCTGGCCTAATGAGATATCGTACTTTGAAAACCAACGGTGCCAAGGTGTAGGTTTAAAAACTCCATCACCAGAGATGACTGCTACTTATTCGACATTTCCTCCTCGGTAGAACCTCCTACATATAACTTCAACAACCTACATTTTATTTGTAAAACTAGCTAACCATAATCGGCCCCGCGTGACCCAAAGGCTGGATCTGTATTTTGTACATTACTAAATGTATATATGCTTAAAAATATATAAGTAGAGAATAGTAGAATAGAGTAGTAGAGTTCTTTGTGATAGAGCTCGTCCACCATACCTATTTCTGCCGCCAAGCAGTAATGCTCGCATTGCTGTGTTCCGGTGTGAAGGGTATGGTTTCCGGTGAAATTACTGGCACATGAGGCTTTCGATCTTAGCCTCAAGGTGGCAACCCGCGAGGGATACCTCTGGTATTGCAAGCATCCATAGGCTGCGGTAACCGCTTACCATCTTGTGGGCCGTACGCTTGGTTGCCACTTCTGTTGTATAAAAAAATAAAAATAAAGTACCATAAAATGCCCGTAAATATGTAATATGCATCACATAAGTTTGAAATGTTCTTAAGCAACTTTTTATTAAACAAAATAAAATATGTACATAATTATATTACATTACAAAATATACAAAATACATATGAAACAGTTGAGCCATCTAAAGACCGTTACAAACGACCTATAGATAGCTCAACTGATCCAAATCACTACCAGTAGGAAGCGTTCCCAACATGCTGGCTGCATTGCCACGTTGAATGGCAATGCTGATACGTTGAGCCAGATATGAACCAGCCTTTGGATCACGCGTCGCTTCGACCAGACGCCCAGAAAGAATTTTGAAAACGCGGTGAGCCCCGGTACCCCACGGACCCAGGGTCTCCACTCCAAAAGGCTCAAATATGTAGGCTCTATCTAGACCGGCATATTTGCGCCTTTTGGTGTTCTCCGCACAATCTGCCGCCGCGCCAGCCCATAAGTAATTATATAGGTATCTACCTATGAGTACATTAAATTTAATCACATATTTAGTAATTTTTTACTGACAAAAATAGCTATTGTGGGTACTTAGGTATAAAATAAAAGGCGAAAAAAGTAACTTTGAACTAACGAGCATTGGTATTCATATTTTTCTGTCAATTATTCTTCATACAAAACTATTAAAAATCGTCTCAGTCTTAATTCAAACTCAAGTAGCTTTAGAATAGGGACTTTTTTTCTTTTCATTGCAAACATTTTTCAGCTTAGTCAGTTGCTAAATCGGTCTAGCCGTTCTCAAGTGATGCGCTTATCAATGAACTGCATTCATTTTTTTTTGTACAGATTAATTAGACGCCGCCACCGCCACTTAGCAATCGTTCATCGTCTCGCACTAAAGGACTCTTTTTACTCAGTTTCTGTCGGTAATTAGGTACTTAAAGGGTCATCGCTTCACCGAGATCGGCTAGCTGACGCACATTCTACACAATATTAAATCTTACTGATAAACGCTGGGATTTATTTACAAGATACAAAAATCATCGCACAAAAATAATGAGGATAATGTCAACGAGTGTTTGCTTCATAAATAAAGCACTCTAGTTTTTTTTATTGTAGCAAACAAGCATGCAACCCTTCTGATAGTAAGCGGTTACCGTAGTCAATGGACGCAATACCAATATAATAATAACTCGCGCATTACGTTACCATCTTCAAACGTGAATCAAAAGTCTCATGTGCATTACTGCTTGGCGGCAGAAGTAGTACTTCCCCGTACATCTACATCTACTACAATTAAATGTACTTACTACTTGTGTCGAGTTTGTTTACTATTGGTTTAAACTTTCCAATGCAAGATTATTTTGGCGGAGTGCCCAAGAAAATATCAGTGACGAAACGAACGTTGACTAAAAAAATTAAATTCTGTAATCAACCAAGAAACATGCTAATAACGATCTCTATCATTTTTTTTTATTTAATAAAAAAAATGCCTTATTCATAAAATTAAAATGCCATTATACGGCTTAGTAATAGTACAAAAACGAAGGTAGATTTGAAAGACATATTAAATAACAAAGGTTTTAGGTACGTTTAAGTTAAAGCCCAAACTGGTTTACAGTAAACTATGAACATTTGCAATTTCAAAGTTTGTGATTCCTTGGCTCAAATTTCAAAATTTGTACGGGTGGTTCTAGAATTATCTACAGCATCGGATTGCTTAATCCAAGAAAACTGGCTTTATAATAATCAGTTATACAAGGCTTGTATATAATAATGTAACACTATAGTACTAATTGGGTTCTTTATACTAATGACGCCCGTAGGGAAATCTGAGCCCGAACTGAAGTAAGTAATAAGCTTCTGTTTGCACCTTTACACGCCCTAACACATTCCAAATATTGATGACGGCATAAATATCTTAAGGAGGCTACCCACGCTAAGTTATGTTTGGTGGTTCTACCTGAGACGCCTACCTTTAACAAAAATACGTTCATTAGAGAAAACACGAGTTTTTTCGTACATTTATGAGAGTGATAAAATATTAACTCAATAGAGTTGACAATATTTTGACTCACGTTTTATAGAGCCTATTCATGTAACAGTAAGCCGTATTGGTTGGCTATTCAATACAAGGCGAATAAATTATAGCATAGTTATATATTTAATTAGAGCCAGTGGATTTTAAAATGGATAATAAAAAATTATACTTACAATATTAGACAAGACAGTTTAAGGTATGGTATATAACCGTCATGCAAAAAAAAAAATTGTATTCATTAGGTTCTGCCTGACAGCAGACAAAATCCATGTAATTTTCCGGCACATAATTTTTTTATTGTGTGATGGTTTTGACCGTTCATGCAGAACCATCAAACTTATGCTAGCGTGGGTCGCATCCGTAACCATTATGGTTTTACTGGACCTTATCTGGCTATCAAAATAATTTTATTAATATTACACCTGCCTAAATGGTAATGTTTTTTTGATGTTTATTTGTTACAATCACGCTACCGTGAGCTGAACTGATAAATCTTCCTAGAGAGAGCTCTGAATCTGTATATAATATTATTAAGAGCTTCAAAATTACGAGACGAGATGGGCAAGCTGTACCCACAAAGTTGCAAACTAATCGTAGCTCCTTTTTTTTGGGTGTTTTAATATTTTACCTCACCTGATCTGTGATCCGCGATCTAGGGTGTACTGTACAATGCCAGTAGGTACTCTGAAACGTTGAAGCAAACATCGTAAGGAAACCAAAGACTGTCAAAGACTAAAAATTCGAAAGACACGTCGTGTCATCATATTGAATTATATTAAATAAATATATCTAAATAAATATATAGAGAGCACCGGTGGTCTAGTGGTAATGACTCTGCCTTCCGATCCTAAGGTCGTGGGTTCAAACCCGGTCGTGCACCAATGGATTTTTCTGTTCGAAAAATTTATGTGCGCAATGCCAGTTCTCTCATACGGTGAAGGAAAACATCGTGAGGAAACCGGCATGTCCAAGAACTAAAAATTCGAAAGACATGTGCCATCCACCAATCCGCATTGGGTCCGCGTGGTGGATTAAGACCCAATCACTCTCGCCTGAGAGTAGGCCAGTGTCCCAGCAGTGGGAACATTAGAAGGCTATCATGATGAAATAAATATATTCATATTGAATACGCGTAGTGGATTACATCCAATTTATCACTTTAGCCGTGTCCCAGCTGTGGGAACATAGAAGGCTGTCATGATGAAGCGAAAACTTAGTGTTTTGTTTTGGCAGAACGGTCTCAGGTACAAACTTTGGTATCTCGGACTATTATTGCCACTTTGACAGTCGAAAGACCAATATTAGACGGATATTGAAAGCGGACCGCGTACCGACTTCAAATATTGCCCTGTCTCACCCAACCGAGAGGATCGCTACGTGCCACAATGCGATGCGTAGATATTAAAGCCAATTTGTCATTTCAAATTCTCCTTTTTTTGTTTTTTGGCATCTGTTAGCTTATAATGCCCTTTACATTACACTGAATCAGGGTCCATAAAAACTGATTTGAATCTTTATTTCTTGAATCTATTTATTTTTTTGTTGACAATCCACACAGCATCATTTAGCCCCCAGGTAAGCTGCTGATAAACAGAGCTGTATTATGGGTACTAGATGACTGATATATAGGTACTTAATAAAATACAATACATAGATAGTTTTTTTTTTATTATATATAGAAAATACCCAGATCACCCGGAACAAATATTTGTAGATCGTAAAAATGTTTGACCCGAGGCGGGAATCGAACCCGCAACCTCCACGTCGCAGGCGGACCTGTGCCCGCTGCGCCACATCGGTCGTCATTATGACTGCCTTACTCTTATTTACCTCTCTTATTAAGGGTTCAGGAACCCTGATTCAGTGTTATATAAATACGCCTTTTAGACAAATACTGCCAATGTGCACAAAGAATTCCAGTGCTCTGAAACGGTGAAAGAAACATTGTGGGAAAACCGACATGTTTAGAACCTACTTAGAATTGGTATCATACACCAGTCCAGATTGAGTAGATCATAGAAAGTTGGTGTTCCTATCTACTCTAAAACTAATCACTAGGCTCTTAGAACCTTTTCAAACTGAATTATAAAAACGTCATCTCATTAAGATCTCTGTAATACTCTGACTAATTGTGTGGTGTTTTCTTTTTAGTTTGAAATGGTTCTTAAGTGGCTTTTATCGCTCTTTGTAGCTTATTACGTCAGACTCATCAGGTCACAATACATGTCTGCGTAAGGTGGACATTCGTGAATTTTTCTTCCAGTTTAACTGTTGTTTCTCAGATGCTTTCGTCGCGTCGCACCGCCTTGAGTTTTACCCATCTGGTACAACGATTTTGGTACTAATCCTATCTAAAACGGCTTATTGTATGACGCCGCAACGTAGACCGCATACACTGAGAATACGAACGAAACTAGCATGCAAGCTTAATAAGTTTTGTTTGGCAATACCGACCGACAGTTTGGCAGTTATTGATATTACTAGGAATGTGTGCTTTAGGGATGTTTTCATGCAATACTTTCTTCTGCTGGACGTACCTATTAGACCGAAATAATGTTCGGACGAGTTAACCATAAAAATACACTATAATATATTTTTTATTAAATTGCGGTCAGAAATACCGAGTTATCATAACTTTCATAGATAGAGACTTAATATTTCTCTGAAGTGTATGAACAGCACTGATATTGAACTCATAAATTTTAACTGACATAGTTACGAAGTGCCAGTAGCCGAACCCGATGAGCGAAGCGAGAATTCCTGTCTTTAGCATACCTACTGCAAGTTATTCATAAACTAAGTTACATAGTTTCAAAAACGCAAACTTTTCGTCACTTCAGCTCGTTCAGCGCGTTGCTCAGCTGTTTGCCCATCTAAGAAGCACCACGTGACGTGACTCGGCTACCGACCATGGAACTTTGTAAATCGATAGCCGTTTTGTCCATTTTCATTTACAGAACACTTTATGGACTGGCACTGGCATTTCATTAATATTTTACGCGTTTGCAAAGTGTTCATTACACTTTTAATATTATATTTTTATATTCCATATTTAATTATAATTTCGAAACATCATTTATCTATACGATTTTTACAGTTTTATAAACTATTCTTTGAGATAAGTAACCAAATTTTCACTAAAACTAAGTATTATAACTATAAGTATTTTTATTTTCCATATTTAATTATAATTACCATACCTATTTCTGCCGCCAAGCAGTAATGCTCGCATTGCTGTGTTCCGGTTCGAAGGGTATGGTTTCCGGTGAAATTACAGGCACATGAGACTTACCATCTAACGTCTCAGGGTGGTAACACGCTAGTGATACTATCTATGATGTTGCATGCGTACATAGACTACGGTAACCGCTGACCATCAAGTGGGCCGTACGCTTGGTTACCACTTTAGTAGTATAAAAAAAAAACATCCTTTATGTATACGATTTGAGTACATTTTCCAGTGTCAGTTGTGTCGAAGAGTCACGCCACGTGGTTCTTCACGCCATATTCTAACTGCAATTTAGTTTGACGACAAAATCAATCCGCGCCGGGGCGGGGCGTCCAACGAAAGCAAAACAAATATAATGTGCGTGTCGTCATCGTAGGCCAGTACTTTAGTTCCATGCCCTAGGCACAGGACGGACAGAACTAGGTGACAGAATTATGAAACAATTCCGTTCAAATTGTGGTGTGTTTGAAATTGTCAGTCTGCCGCTAGCTAAAGTTTTGTCAGATTATTACAAGCAGCTAGTACGATCAGCCCCCCGATTGCGTAAACGGTTGCAATCAATTTCACTTGGTTTCAATCAAAAAGTGACGAATCGGATTGAAACTTAGTTACGCGATCGGGGGGCAGGTTACATGGGCAAACCACCCAAAAATTAAACTACTCATCATCAGTCAGAATATTATCAGCCAATAGACGTCCACTGCTGGACATAGGCCTCCCCCAAAACGCGATGACTCCGATCAAAATCATCGGTCCATCAAGGGGGGGTTGTTTCTGTTTTCCAGTTCCCAGTCGCCATTCGAGAAACATTATTCCCCAGTTTATAGTTGTCATCTAAGACAGTTCGATTCAAAGTAAGTAATTTGTTTAGAATTGTCGATCGGCTGCTAAAAGCAGTTAGGAGGTTAGATGGGCCTAACCACCTAAGAATAAAATAATTGAATCACTTGAATGTGATAGTTTAATTACTATTTACAATTACTGGGTGTTATATCAATCTCAGTATCATTAGCAGTACGAGGTTACAGACATTTTGTAAACAACGCTATTATTTAAGGTCCTAACGCTTTGCGCGTCATGCCTAGTTAAATTAATTTATCATTCTGCATACGTGTAAGGACATTAATTACTTTAGGGCCGTGTCACACAAGCTTTAACAGTAAATGGATGCTACTTATACCATTTCTATGTAATATATATATTTTTTTTTATACAACTGAAGTGGCAACCAAGCGTACGGCCCACAAGATGATAAGCGGTTACCGCAGCCTATGGACGCTTGCAATACCAGAGATATCACTCGCGGGTTGCCACCTTGAGGCTAAGATCGAAAGCCTCATGTGCCAGTAATTTCACCGGAAACCATACCCTTCACACCGGAACACAGCAATGCGAGCATTACTGCTTGGCGGCAGAAATAGGTATGGTGGTAGTCCTTCCCCGGACGAGCTCTATCACAAAGAATTCTACTACTCTTCTACTAATATGAAATCACACTAATAATATAAATGCGAAAGTTTCGATGTTTGTTATGATGTGCCATTTATGAGGAGTACCTATACCTAAAAGTAGCAATTTAAGCATTACCAATTGAATCTCTCTCTAAAAAAAATATTATTCTTAGCTAGCTATTTATATTCATAAAGCTATACTTTAAATAGGCAGAGCTAAATATACTCTCAAACTCGCTGATGCTAGCCATGATCTTTTTGTGGTTCGTGAATACCGAAGTAAGTACAAACCTACTTACGCTTCATAAACAACAGTCAGCGCCGACAAACACTCGTATACTCGTATATTATCACCAGCACATCAACTCAAAATTTAGCAGCATAGAGCTCATTTTACACTGTTAATGTATTAGAATCGCATACAATGAGAACAATTTTTCAGTGTTTCAGCCTTCACACTCGCTTATGAGAGGCAGCCGTGGTAATATTTGTAAATTAATTACACGACCTCACGTTAAATTAAATTTGAAGTAAAACACAGTTGATAAAACAATTTTGTAAGATTAACAAAGCAATGAGAATTTGAGAACAAAAGCAAACCGGCACCCATGGGCGGTTTGTGTGTGGGTAGGTATGTTAGTAGGTAAGGTATTTAACTATAATTGCTGTGTAATCTTTACTTACTTAATATAAAATAAAGACGCTCCCCGCTGTCTGTCCCTTTTAAGCATGTATGTAATGCACGCTTAGATCTTTTAAAGTACCTACGCAACGGACTTTTACACGGACTGTGATTCACGAGCAAGGTTCTTTTTTTTTTTATTATCATTTTGACAAATTATTAAGAGCCCTATCCTTGATAATCCTTAAATTTTCTTGTAGCCCGTAAAGTTTCGAACACTATTGTGGCTCGTGTGTTGAAGATATTTTAACGAAAATAAAAACATATAAAAGCTTTATCCCTCAAAATTTAAGCCAACAGAACAAATATTAATTAACTCAAGACACAACTGATTAAAAAAAAAAATTAGTAACGCACGTTTCGTAAAATGAGCTTTTCCAATCAACTTTCGACCATGTTTTATATGAAATAACAAAGTCTAACAATATGTCCAAAAATGCAATTATAATAATCACAGTTTTAAAATTTAAGTGTACAGAGAAAAATACAGCATGTTAGTTCAGTATTTTTGAAAAAAGACGGTCTAAAAAACGCGTGCTTTTCCCAATTTTACGCTTGTTATTTCTGCTAAAGTAAGAAGTTTACAATAAAAATACACCTACTAAATTAAAGTTTAAGTTTTTATTAAATAAATACAACAAAGAAAATAGTCTAATAGCATTGACTTTTTTTAATACGATTTTTTTAAAATCACACCTTAGCGCACTTATAATCATATCGATCGAAGCACCGGCTCTCAAACCGCGCTGAGCGCTTATGGAGGGAGAACGTATCGCTCCTCGTCGCGCGCACTATTACTTATACTATATAAAGATATATTCAGGCGAACTTCATGAATTATATCGCTAAATCCTAATACTATTTAAAGTTAGAATAATAACACCTAAAAACCACTAAGGTTGGAGTTGGTGCTATGAGTCTATCTACGACTTCTACGAGTAGGTAAGATACCTACTCGTTCAGTAGTAAATAAGGTAAGTACCTAATCAACTTAATTTACGTACATAACATTGTAATAAAATATGTAATTATCACACCCACCTGTGTATAAGCACCCGTGCGCAGCCAGGGCGGGTCGCTAGTTTTGTTATAAACACGTGCCGTGCGTATGGCTAGAGTTATATGGTAGAGTTTATTGCAAGTTTTGAAGCGAAGATCGCCTTGAAAGTTTGCTTACTTTATTCAGGCAATTTTTGTCTGTGTGTACATTCAAGAAACAACCATTTTATTACTTTGAGAAGTGCCCGACGTAATTTATTGCATGTAAACTTCTTGCAGCTGTGTCCTCTGAAATTAATTTCTGGTCGACAGTATTTGACACTAAAGATAAAATGAATGAAAAATAAATATTTGTTATCGGCTTGGGCTTGATTTGACAAACTTGAACTATTCTGTGAAACTTATAGAAATATCAAATACCTGCAAGTAAACTGTCAGTTTACTCGCTTACTAAAGTGGTGTCTATGTGATATAATCGAGTACCTAATCGACTGATGTTTTTATGCAAATCATTATCTTGAGTAACATCATAATTTTCTGCTGCATCACTTGGTATTATAATAACTAGACGAAAAATGTCTAGTAATATTTCTAGTAATAATAATGGTATTTCTATATTATACTATTTTGCCTATTTAATATTTTTTAATGGATTTATGTAATGCCTGAATCAATCAACCATCTTATGAATAAGATAAATACCTTCTGATTGCCAGAGTCCATAAACTATCGAAGATAAATATCGATACAAGTTAATCGGATTAGGTACCTACCAATCGGGAAAACCCATCGTCGAAATGAAACTGAATTACTTTTAGAGTTATAATCTTCCTGTTATTATAAGTACCAAATACATTAAGTTTCTTCTGACTTATGTACACTTAGATTTTTTTCTGTGTAACTTGTGAGATACTATTTTTTTTTACACAGGTCTCTGTATAGCCCCAAACTAAACAAAGCTATGGAAACCACATAAGTGATAGATTTAAAACAGGGGTTCTTAGGAATACTCCATACAAAAGGTTTATGTGACCGATGTGGCGCGGCGAGCGAAGGTCCGCCTGCGACGCAGGAGGTTGCGGGTTCGATTCCCGCCTTGGGACAAATATTTGTCCCGGGTGCTCTGGTTTTTTTCTATGTATAATAAAAAATATCTATGTATGTATTGTATTGTATTTAATATGTTTATCAGTTATTTAGTACCATCGAAAAAACAAAGTTTAGTACCCATAACACAAGCTCTGCTTAGCTTTGGGCTAGAAGATGTTGTGTGGATTGTTCAGCATAAATTATTTATTATTTATTTATTTTAGCGATGTCACCAACGTCTAATTAAAAACCCTTATAAAGAAAGGTTATTTTTGATTTTATATTATACTTAGCTCTTTGCTATATGACGGCTGCTTCGTTTTAGGAAACCAGGTGGGTAACCACAAGCTCAAAAGCAATATTGAAACAATGTTAAACTGACATTTCAGCATACAAAAAAACCAGTGTAATGTTATTTCAATATTGCTATAAGAGCTCGTGGTGACCCCACAGGGCCTTCATTCATTATCCTTCTCATACCTAATATGAAATTAGTTCATAACATCGTTCCGAGAAATACCAAACGTTTATAAACATGGTTGCTATTTTGTCTAATGAATTTTACATGTCTGTGGGATTTTGTTTGAAATGAAATTTGATTTGGTGAAGCCATTATTATAATAAAATTACGTGCATCGGTTGTTACAACGGGCTGCCTAATTAAATTTATTCGCTATTATAAACAGAGTTGGTTACATATTATATTGTCTGAAAATGGTGTGCCGACCACTTACTAATTTTATTTATACCTGGGTATTTTTTATAACACGAGGAGACGAAAAAAACCGACACTTCAAAACTGCGGAGGCAGAGTTAAGAGCTTTCATTTTCACCAAAAAGATGAAAGATGTTTTTTCAGGTTGAGACTATTTTCTCAGTAATTTAATAACCTTCTTGTTTTCTTTACCTTCTTCTCCTACCTATTTACCTTAAGGTAAGTTTACCTATTATATTTTTTTTAGCAAAAACGATCGACTTGAACAAATAAACAACATTATATAAAAGCTTTATCACATCTTTATTCGGAGAAGACATAGGTAGTACTTTAACAATGGTTATGTGAAACTACTGCACTTATTATAGCAAGCTAAAATATAATTTTTATTAAATATTAAGACTGAATTATGCAAAAATAAATGCTCAATTTTAATAGGAATAAAACCGCGTCGGCTCGCACAAGGATATTTTATTTTTATTATTGCATGCCACGGAACAGATATTAGTACTACTCCTTACAATAAAAAATACGACGACTGAGCCGGCCGAGATAACGTTGTTGGCGAGACAATCTGGAAAACTCTAGAATAGTTTGTGTCCGGAATTCTTAAACTACCTGTATGCGAAAAGTCATCTTCTGTATGGCTCCTTTCATTTATTAATAAACTCCCACAGTCGCTAAGAGAGATGCCAAGTCGATCTTATTACCAGTATAATACCGTACCTAAGTTTTTTATCATAAGAAAACATTCGATTGGCTAATTGATGGGAAAATAAGACAAAAATAAATGGTTTTACTGATCGATTATCTTGGTTTTAATTTTTTTAGTTTTTGTTTTACATTAAGGTAATAATATTTTCTTACTTAGTATTACTTAGTAATAAATTATATATGTATACAGTTTGAGAAGATTATTTACACTTTTTATTAAAAATACCGATGAAAGTAAGTAATATTTATAGGTAACTTTATCTTAAATTAAAACATTTAACAAAGTTTTCAATATATAGAATACACTAGTATTTTATTTAAATGGTTTAATTACATTAAATGTTGGTCTTTTTTTTTTGATATAATAAAATAATACTTTTATGTTTCATTATTCCTAGCTTACTTCGATAATTAAAGAATTAAATATTTTCAGCTTTATTATAGATCGTCAAAGTGCTACAACCAACATAGGAAAACCTACCTTATCTCTATAAAGTTAGTTTCACATTGCGATGACTTCTTCTGTGGCACGGTGGAGAAGCCGCCGAGATCCATGCAGTTGAGAATCGAGATGTTATGGTTTCGATTTATATGATAAATGAAAATGAAACAACTTACTATTGATTTAAAGTAGATATTTCCTTGTTGGTTGTTGAGCCACGAGCTACAGACCATTAGTTTTAACTGCTCAGAACTTGAACTGATCAGTCGAACTGTTCAGTTAAAACGGTTTGTGCATAGGCAAGACGGAACAGTTGACCATTAATCAAAATATCATTGTTATACAATATCATGTTACTTAAGACTGTTGGTTTTGACTGATGGTCTGTAGCCCGCTTTATAACGAGCGAATCACCTTTCACTAAAGTAGTTAAAATTAAATATTCACTTCCTTGTTTTCGCAATTACTCTCATACTTCTAATATAAAATTATACATCTCCGTATTCTCTTACATTATTTTAATTACGTATTTATGTAATAAAACTAATGGATTTATCAAGTTAACATCAATTCTTATCTATCACTTTCTGTCTTCTTTGACACACAATGTTTATTTCATGTTTTTAGTGTTACTACTCACCATCACCATCACTTTTGTGCTAGAACCCGTATTTATCACAAAGAATCCGACGCAAAATAGTCCAGTGTCAGCTAACATTGACTCGCCAGTAGCCACTGTTCATTCGGCTAACACCACTGTTTACTGCACTTTGCTAAAAACTCGAACAAAGGAGCTTTAGTGGCCACCAGCCCTAATGCCTCACCTAACTCTTTGCACAGTTATTATCCACGTCTTCCGCCAAGAAGTCGTTGGTGTTTTGGATGGTCATAATGGTGACTCCTTCAGCACTGTTCCTAGATATAATGTTCACCTTCTTCTTAGTGCTTCCGTAGTCGTAGTTTGATATCACCACACTTTCTGTTACGTTCCTGTAATGTTTATAGAACAATTACTGTTTTAATAAAATAATTCAATGAAAAAGTAAAACATTTTATGACAAAACACAGTGAGTTAAAGCTTTCGGATGAACACGTCGAATGAAAGTTGAATACACCAATGGGAGTGTTTTATATATAGGTATATAATTATTATGTATAAAACATGAATGAATCGTTTTTTTTTAATATAATTTGGAGACAAACAGGCTGACGGCCTGCCTGATGGTAAGCAGTTACCGTCGCCTGTTTTATCTATGCATCCGTAGCGAATATTATATATTGGTCATTCGAATAAAAATATTATTTCACATTTTTGTTGATTTCGGACAAAGAATAGTTGATCCACCCATGTAAAGAGATTGAATTGATAGAAAATAATAGCAAAACCAAATGACTGAATACGTCACGCAAATAAAAAAATATTAAAACATAGCGACTTTACAGGCGGCTATAATATTAATAATACCTAAACCAAACGAAAGTGGGCTATTCTGCACAAGCGAGTAGAAGAGAGAAACTTACTGTTAATAACTTTTTTTTAAAAATTTTTAGTTGAAAAAAATATTATGTTTTATTCTGTTTTTCACAAAACATTATAAATAAAATTAAGAAGTCAAACTTTCTATATCTGTAAAAACAAGTTTTATTTTTACTAAGTCTAATAAACAATAAAATTCATTACCGTGTTTTTCTTTCATAATTTTTTTTTTAATTAAAGAAATATTGTTTTTGGTATTGTTTTTTATAGAAACTTGTTTAGTTTCAAGGTCAGAATCTCTTTTGGAATGAAACACATTTTTGGGATACCTGAAAGAGAACAGAGACATCATTTATCATAAGCGAAATGGCTAGAACTTGAAAAAACATTATGTAAAAATGCATAGAGAAACTTTTTATTCTTTCGTACAAAGATAATCCTTTACACTTGCGGGTTTTTACACAATCCGGCACGATGCGCGATGTCGCGCTGTCTTTCGTTCACGATTATTAAGCACATAACCATAGGACACATTGTTCGATAGTTTTCTATGAATAACAATCGGACAATGTGTTTTCTATGGAAAACTATACATTTTCTATGGATTTACAAAGAGTTACTGAATAAATGATTAGAACTCGCCGCACATGCACTTGTATAGTTGTAACGTGCCACGTGCGTGTGGCATTGTTTAAAATCTATGGCATTGTACTGAGAGCGAATCACAAAAGCTCGTTTGACATTCGTAAACGTTAACGTCCAGCTGTCAATTTGTAGGGAATTTTTTACGCCTATTTCATGCGTAAAATGAACTACGATTGTCAAACGAGTTTTTCGTAACCCCGTATTTGAATCACTTGTAAACGCAGGAACATTTTAGAGCGTGGACGTAAATTACAAACATAGTAACATCGGCGCAGTAACGGAAACCAATGCGAGTGATGGCATATGTGGCGGTGTTAGTCAACATAACATTGCGTTGTGCAAGTAGCAAAGCTTGCGGCCAGAGGCTTGCGCATTGTAATCGAGTTGACAATACGAGCTTGTATAATTATTAGACTTTGTGCTGAAAACCACTGTTGAGGATTGTATCCTCAACGTTGCTGAGCTGCTGAGCTCAAATATTTTCTGACAGATGATCACGGCAGCTAGTTCACGTGAACTAATTCACTTTATTTTAAAGCTTTTTTTTATTATTCAATGTTTTTTAGTGTGTCATAATAAAATCAATTGCTCTAATTCCTTCTTACGATTCGACATTGCGCCTCTCAGGGTTATGTGCTTGATGTAGACGACAACGACTGTCGTGTCGTATAATGTGAAAACGCTCTCAGGTCACATGAAACACGTCCGACTCTAAATCCCCTGTTCTGAGACCTGAATGCTCATTAAAAATTCAAACTACACTGCATTTTTTACTTTGAGAGATTACAATAGGAGCGTAGGGATCCTACATAATCTACGAGTTAGTGGAGTTACACAAACATTTTGTAGGTAGTTCACAATAATATTTTTTTTTAGTTTAGTATTTATAGTGTGAATAAAGCCGTGTTGGCCCAGTGCTATAGGCCCCGAAATCCTATCCGGATATCACGGGTTCAAGTCTTGGAAATGTACCAATATTTTTTTCTATTAAAAAAATAGTGTGCACTAAATATTACGTGATTAAAACTTCGAAGAAAAACATATACATATAAGCATCTGTAGGGTGTTTGATTAGGTACATACGCACCTCGATTTGAACATTTCTCTTGATTGTTTTGTTTTGTTATTGTTTCTTCAGTAACAACTGTAAAACTATGCAATCGATAGAATGCGTTCATGTGAGTGTGTTACTTAATCATCCTACATAATATTTATTATGAAAGAGATATTAATTACAGCTTAACAAAAAAATTCACACTTCCTTACAAGTAGGTTTATTAGAAGAAAAAAAAACGACTATGGATACCAGTGTACCAATGGAACCCGAAGGTAACATAACGGGTACAAGAGTAAAAGAAAACATTACGGAAGTTCATTACGAACAATATTTCACTTTGTTTTATTAAAATGTAAAATTAGGGCTGTAAAATATTATGACATACTTCAGCGAAAGTTGGATACATAAGCTTAACAGTCAGCGAGTCAATCGACATAAGATTGAATTAACTCAATGTGGTTCTTCGCCCATCAAAATGTTCACTAAAATGGGATATTTACCAGGTGAGTTATAAAGATTCTCGATATTTTGGCGCATTTTAATTATGATATAGTAAGCAACAAAATTTTGAGGTAGGTACTGTGTTGTACACTGTGCTTGTACTGGCAGAAAACCCGCTTCCCACGTAATTGAAGCTAAAAGAAGTTTGTTGAACGATCTTTAAAATACCCACATCGCCTGTTAACGGCGGAATTCCATAGAAATTGTTCTGAATAGAAACATCTTTGGGCCTTTGCAAAAGCGATAAGTAATAATTATGCGAAAATGTTTCGATTACTAAAATATAACACTTTTGTATGAATTTGTTTACAAAACTTGTTTTTTATAGAAAGAATAAAGAAAATAGGCTTACTCGGAAACAGGTTTACGGAAATGATTCGATCATTAAAAATAACTCTTTTGTATGAATTTGTGACTTTTCTTTACAAAACCTAAAAAAGAAAGAAAACAGGTTTACTTAGTCAACAAAACCGAACAAAATTATATTGCTAAGAAAATTTTTAAAGGTGCTAAACCTCCACTACCCTTAACGTAATCGATGAAATGCAAAGCTAACTACATTATTTCCGATCCCTAGGTCCCTAGTCTACTGAGAGCACTGGTGGTCTAGTGTTAGTGACGCCACCTTCCGATCCTTGGGTCTCATTCGAAATATGTATGTTCGAAATGTCATGTGCCATCCATCAATTAGCATTGAGTCCGCGAGGTGGAGACCATAACACTCTCGCTGTAGAGCAGGCTATAGTGTCCCAGCTGTGGGAACAAGGAGGCTGTCATGATGAAGCCTCCTTTACCTCATTGATGAAACGCAAAACTAACAACATTATTCTTTCCTCCACTTCCCTTGCAAAATTACCATTATATACGTTCTTTTCTCCACTTCCCTTACCTGGTCGTACATCGATGCCGGTGGGTACTCCTGAAAGAGGTCTCGCAGACCGCGGTCCGTGAGAGCCGGGAGCTGCAGGTTGGATGCAGGGCACTCTGCCTGCAGCACAGGTACCGGTTAAAGTGCTGCCGAAACACGCCGCTCACGCAGTACAGGGCCACTGGGTTCACGCACGAGTTTAGGAAGCTATGAAACAGAACAGATATTAGTACTACGTAGCTATGAACAAATAAATAGGAAAACTAGTTAACAGATATAAACGTAATTGATATGAACACTGGTGGTCTAGTGGTAGTGACCCTGACCCCAAGGTCGTGGGATGGAAACATGGATATTTTATAAAATGCGTGTGCGCAATGCCAGTATGTGCTTTCCTAGGGCAAATTTCGTGAGGAAACCAGCATGTCTAAGAGCTAAAATATATATTTAAAAAAAAAGATGGGTCAATCCACATTGAGTCCGTGTGGTAGATTAAGACCCAATAATTCTCGCTTGAGAGTAGGTCAGTGTCCCAGCTGTGGGAACATTGGAGGATGTCACGATGAATTAATTATTTAATGAATTAGGAATCTTAGCAATAGTGAGAAAACAGTATATATACATACATAAAGCTTTTAACCATAAAGTTTGAAGCTGTTCAAAGTTCGGTAAGATATTCAGACCCCCGATGACCTAATGACATTATGAAAAGGTAGAGTGGGTCCATTATCAGGGCACAATGTGACTCATTTTATATTTATAACAGGAAATCTTGCTAACTTTCCCGGATTTATTATGCTTTACAACTATGGCTCTTCAGCTTTAGTTTCAGCCTTCACGTTTGGCTTCCCAAACGAGCGTAATTTGCTGAGTTGTGACTTGTGAATCGCGTAATTGATAAAAAAAAAACAAAAAAGGTGTAAATAAGGTGTAAATAAGGTGTGATTTAAATAAGTGAGTTAAATAAAGATAAATAAAAAGATATTGGTATAGTCTAGTTAACTAAACGGAGACCAGGACAGCATGTTCCTGCCTACTCTCGAGTGGGAGTAATTTGCGGTGTGGTGTTTACAATCAAAATGATCGTGTCAAAATTGCGTCACAGCAATTTTGCGAGGCATTATATTTCTTTTCGTCTCAAACAAGTTTAGTACCTACCTACTCAAAACGTCTACGTCCCAGACCCACATGTAGTAACATCGATAGTCTTGTTCAAAGTGTTATTTTACACGTTTTGGCACTTTGTGAATATCTTCCTACGCGCCCTTATATTTTGTAAATATATATCTCAAAGAGCACATTCACAAACAATAGACAATAATTACTTAGCATGTGCGTATCCACATCCACAAGCCCTTTATAAAAAAACCTTCCAAAAACGTACGCAATCTGGAAATTGTGTTTGATAGAAAGATCTCTCAAGCATGAAAAGTAACAGAGCGAAAGTAAACGAGTAACAATAAACATGTTAGCTTCGCGAAGGCTCTACGGCACCTTTACAAACAGACAAGCCATTAACTATAAGAGAACACTTTATTATTCAAGATAAGGCTTTATTTTCAAAACAAAGATAGAAAAGACTAATTTTGAAAATGGAGTTTGGAATAAATGCCTTTATCGTGTCTTTGTCTATTGAAGATGATTAGGTATTGATTATCTTTTTACAAGCATAACTGACCTGCAGATAATAATGGACTTTTTCGCATAATGTTTTTTTAGCTCTTACAACGGATCATATGTTTCAACAAGGTGTTACGTGGGTTGTGCCGATTTATGGCGCCTGACAGAATCAGCAAGCAACAATCAAAGAAATTGCATACTTTATTTTAAAAGGCGTACTTTTTAGTCTTGTAACAAAATTAAAACACAACTGATTGAGGTCTCAAAGCTAACCAAACATGCCTAACTTTTGTAAAGAAATGGGGAATAGAAAGAAGTGCGTCATTAATATTTCATAATGTTTACCAGTTGGGTACCACCATAGTGTCAGATGTCAGAGAGGTTTGAAGGGCATTGTAGCAAGTGAAATTACTAGGGGAGTATCTGCGTATCGGGGTGACGAGCAGAGTGCAGTGAAATGCCGAACTTCTTTTGGGTGACACTACAGCTAGGTCAGGCGTAACGCCCGACTTAACCGTCTCGTCATTTGCTAATATAAAAAAGTATTATATAACCATTGTTTTTTGATAACTTAATTTTTGAGATCTTAGGCAGTTGTCCGACCGACAGCGAGTGAGCAATGGGCGATAAACTATTTACTCGTTCAAAAAAGTAAAATCACTCGCCGACTGGCTTTTGTTTAGGTATATTGTACTTGTTTAAGACGACCACTCGCTCATCGCCAGTCGCTCGCGGTGAGAAAACTACCTTAGGCTTAAACTTTTTTATGAAATATAATCTTCGCACATGTTCTAAGCCTCTAGCGTTACCTTAAACAGAACCCCAATATCCGCAATGCATGTGTCCAATCGTTGTAGTCAAGCTCTGAAGTAGGAGAGAAGTGAAACCAGATCTCGAACGCGTGGTATGGCAGGAAGCAGATGAAGAATACTGCAACAAGAAACAAAACATAAACAAACGTAAAAAGGTTTTCTGTTTCGTTCTCCCTCAGTTCCGTATTCACCCGGCCTGTTCTCAACCGAATTGAATAAAGTATATCAATAATGCACTTTTAGCCAGACATTAATTGTTCTGTGACCATAATTAACTTGAAGAGTAAGTTGAGACTTTTCAAACAAATAACTGAAATACTCAACTGCTCTAGAAAATTAAAATGAACAAATTGTGGCTATTAAAAAAATTAAATAATCAAGCGTAGTATATATTCGCACAGCGGATCTAGGCTTCCGTGAAGTTAGCTGTTTGTGATGCGCAAAGACAATTTAGTTTGAAAAAGCTCCATTGCGCATCGAAACGGCTAATTTCACGACGGCCGAGATCCGTTGTGAGAACTATACATATCAGTTCCATGGTAGTAATACAAGAGTACTGTAGTGTTTACTCTCTTGGAGATTTATGCACGTTGTATTCAAATTATGAGTCGATGTGTACGTCATTGTGTTAAAATTGTTACGTTAAAAAAAGTCACCAGTGAACAAATAGAGTTTTATTAAAGTCATAAAATGCAAACCACTGGTAACACACAAACAATAATCCTTTTGTTCAATAAATGGTTTTTGTCGCTGCGAAGGATATGTTTTCCTAGGCTAGTTTATTCAGTAAAATAACAGAGTGCATTGGTTCTAATTCAACAGTTTCAGAGTTTATTGTGTCATGTCATGGCTAGAACTTTAGCGCGTATTCGCCCCCTGTAATTTTAGAAGCGTTACAACAGAATAGATTAGTACTACGTACAGAATGGCCACTCCCTACCTCCTACCGGTTTTACTTACCCCACCCCGGTCGCGTGTCTGCCAGCACCTTTCGCCGGCACTGAAGCTAAGGGCTATTAGGCACGCGTAGGTTGTACATACGCGTAGGTTTTGGTTTTGTGTAGGCGCAGTGCACTCTTACACATGCGCGGGCGAAAGCGTGCTATCTCGCTCTTGCGATATACGTGGCCAACCATGGATGGAGATACGGTGCCGGTACGGACGAACGGTACCGTTTACTTACACAAACTATGCATGTATGTGGTGATTACGACTATTTGTGATGCTGTGTAGATTGTCAAAAAAAAAAAAAAAAATTGAGAGTGTCCGGGTTGTGGCGTTACTTCAAAGTTATATAAAAAATCCAATTATTTAATATCCAAACAAGATTAAGGTTGATTTAAGTTAGACAATCAAAATAATGATAGCATCCATGAGTTCAAATTTTGAAAGAGCGGTCGCTTCATTAACAGAACTGAGTTTATTGTTCTTTTCATTTAGGTACTTTCGGGGATTATTAGGGTCCAATCATTTTGATGGAAAGTGAATTATTATTTTCTTTGTTCAGGCTTTAGCAACAAAATGTTCATTCAAAATCTGTACAAAATAAGCCACAATGAAAGATTTTTTAAATTAATTCACAATCCACCATCTTTTTGTGTTTGCTCATTGACAGTATGAAATAGTATTAAATGTGGTTGTCTAAATGTTCATATATTACAATTGTATAAAATATACTTTGTTAGTATAATTCTGGCTTCTGTCCACGGTTTCGCTCGTACCTTAGATAAAAAGTTATAATAATTACATTACGCCTGGTAAGTTCGTCTTGGTGGGTACCACCAACTATTGGATCTAAAATACTTATGAGTGAACCATAGTTCATAAATTTTTACATTTACGCCTGTGGTAGGTAAGTAAGAGTCGGTCTCGGTGGGTACCACCGCAGGTGACGAGCGCAGTGCAGTGCTACGCACTGCGCGCAGTGCAGGTCAGGTGAGGCTCGTCATTTGGTGACATAAAAAAAAAACTTACTCCATTTATTTAAATAAACAAAAAAATACGTAAAATAAAATAAAAATGTTAATTAATAATCGTCGGTTCGTTAATATGTCTTAGTTATTTATCTACTAATCCAAAAATTAACAGAATAGTCATGAATTTTCATGAAATTTCTACCTTTACTTCACGTAAATTTATCTAATCTATAGCAAAATAATCTAACTTTCAAATTAAATTGAAGTCAAAACTACTTAAAATTTTGTTAAAGTTATACCAATTGCCATGTAAATTTATACAGAACAGAGTCTTCATCGCCAGACTAAAAACTTTGTATTAGAAGCTCTATTATTTTCCTATAAATGGTTTTTCGACAAAGACTAAAACTTTAAAGATTTTACGGTATTGACAAGGTTGCTAACGAAGTATAAACTTGTATGTAGAAACAAGGTGATCGCTGTTTCAATTGGTGGTTGGTAAAGGTAGTTTTGGGTAAAATTACCTTTACAAACACAATAATATGAGGACGGCATATTCATTTATGACAATAGGTACTAGACTACCAGTACTCTCCTATAGCTATTATTATATTGTTTTTAATAATAACAACTTTTGTGAGCGTGATAAAATAATAGTAATAATAATAATTTTCACAAAACTGGTTTTTGCACAATATATCTAGAATATCTAGAATACTTATAAAGACCAATAGTTAAATAAATTTGTTACAACTTTCAGGTGAAAGTTTAGTGTCCAAGTTATTACGACGATAAGACTGATAGGATTATATCATGGGCATTTATTATTAGATTTAACAGTTAATTATCAAATATTATTGTTGTTGTAATGTTGTTGCTAGATCTTTTATGGCACGCGCAAATTTACTAAGCTTGTTTCAAAGTAATCCTTGTGATTTAATGAATAAAACTGACTCAGTTTTATGTAGTAAATTAATATCAAAATTTTAAAATGTTACTGTCAGTTAACACACTAACATTTTGACGGCGCTGATGATGATGATGATAATTATGAGGATGAGTTATCTCTGGCCACTCACCACTAACAAAAACGAGTACCATACAGGCGACAGATTTCCTCGCTTTCGCCTGAGCTTCCCCCTGCCCTCCTTGCAATGCTCCTGGCATCTCCCTGGTGCTTGCCATCAGACGTTGTGCCATCAGCGAGTAGAAGAATGTGATCACCACCAGAGGGAGAGCGTAGTATATCACAGCCTTGAATATCGTCATCCACCTATGGAAATAAAATAAGTATTATGCGACTTTCAATAACGTTTAGTTCAAAAAGTGAGTTCGTTAGTCGCTAACTCTGGAGTTTGGTGTTTGTATAGGTCGTATGAAATATCGTATGTACTGAACCTTCTTGGTAATTAGGTACTACTAAGAATTTTAATGGCATAGTTGGTAATTGCGAAGGAGAGAGATGATTGGAGAGATTTGGGGGAGACCTTTGCCCAGCAGTGGGACGAAACAGGTTAACAAAAAAAGGTGGTAATTGTAAGTAATTATAACTTAAAATAAACAGAAATCTAAAAAAAAAACAAAATGGAGATTTTGTAAATTGGCAAAGTAATACATAATTTTATATTTACCATGTTTTTTCGATGCATTAGTCTGAATGTTCCATTCAACTTATTTCGTGTTTTTGAAGTTAAAACGAATAACAAAAGGTTTTTTGTATTTTTCTCTAAAAATCAAAATTTTAAAATCTTATTCCAAAGCAAAAATGTGAACAGGAATTACCGATTTTACGATAGTTAAACTTGCACGTCATGTTCCTTCCTACATATTCTGCGTTGCATTGTAACAAGCATAAAATTACAGTAACAGCGCCGAAAATTCCACAAAGCTGATGAATGGGCCCGAATCAATCAGTCTAGATGTGGCAGTCAATCACAAAGGACTCGCTAGAGCAAAGTAGGTAAATTCGAGAGCACAACATACAAATTACACGATTCGATAATTTATCGGCAAAAGGACACCGGTACTAAGCACAAACAAACAGGTACATAGACTAAATACCTAGTTAGTAAATATAAGGTACCACTATACATACAATGCATAAAAGTAAAACACGTAGGATTTTAAACCATGTAAAAATAATAGTCATGGAGAGTATGGAGATGAACAGGACATGACAGTAAGGGAAAAGGAGAAATAGATGAATTGGTTCCCGAAATACAACGTACAGAAAAAGGTAAGACAGTTTAAAAGATGGGAGGACGAGCTTAAGGAAATAGCAAGGAAAACATGGATAGCGAGAGAGAGAAGAGTGGAAGAATTTGGAGGAGGCGTTTGCCAAAAATGGGAAAACAGATAACAGTGTCGATGTTTTAATATAAATTTTATAATAATATAAGATAGGTATGTTATTTATCTGAAATAAAGGCTTATGAAAAAAAAAATTGTCAGTAGTACCCAACGTATTAGGTACTTACAGAAGATATTCAGAATTTATAACGTTGGCAATCTTTTCTGGTTTCTCTTTCAATTTGCATAACATCGCAAACGGATTCGTAAATGGTTCCAACAGTCAGGAATGTTCTACTCGTTTCCGAATAGATTTCTATAAATCTTGTCTCCTCAGAAATACAGATGAAAATTGTACCGCTGAGATTACTTTCCACCTATATAACTTTGTGTTGAACTTTCCACCTTTCTGTTTGAAAAATAAGGCTTACTTTTGCAAATATTTAAAAAGATTTAAGAATAACTCCAAAGAATATCGACGGCCCTGCCGAATACGCATCTATGGATCTTTACTGTATTTTTATAGGTAACTGCTGTTTTTATTTTTAGTGTCCACCTTACCAGCTCGAAAATAAAGTTGAGATTCGTACTTAGGGTATTCCTTCCACTCCAGTGGATATGGCGTGCAGTACACAAACGTGACGTTGTGTGGCAGATGCATCTTCACTGTGCTGGAGAACAGAGCTGCAGGAGTGGCGAAGATAAGCGCTGCTCCCCATATGAAGGTGGCACAGGCTAGTGGTAGCTTGCGAAGCTGGAACAAAGACAGTCTTTTCAGTTTTAGGTAGTCTTTCAAATGCCAAACATAGTAAAAGTAGTAGAGTTCTTTGTGATAGAGCTCGTTCGAGGAAGAACTACTACCATACTTATTTCTGCCGTCAAGCAGTAATGTTTTACATTGCTGTGTTCCGTTTCGAAGGGTATGGTTTTCGGTGAAATTACAGGCACATGAGACTTTCGAACTACGTCTCAGATCGGCAACCCGTGAGTGGTACCTCTGGTATTGCGAGCCTCCATAGGCTGCGGTAACCGCTTACTATCTTGTGGGCCGTACGTTTGGTTGCCACTTTAGTTGTATAAAAAAAAAACATCTGTTCTGTGCCTCAGAGTTGCAAGTTTGATTTACGCTGCGGGAAAAATGAATGCATTACTTTGCAAATATTTGTCCCATGTATATTGTGGGTCAATTTTAATAAGCTCGTAGTTTTTGATATTCTTCATAAAGATCTTGCTGCTGTGACCCTACTTTCAAGCGAGAGAGACTGTGTCTTATCCGCTCAGAACCAATATGGATTGGTGGATGGCATATATCTGCATATATCTTTCGAATTTTTAGACTTGTAAAATTGTACGAACTAAGGTAAGTTTTGCTTAGCTACAAAATAAACTACAGAATATTCAAAATAATATAAATCACCACATAATCCGTTTTGGCAATGAACTTCATTAATTAATTTGAGCACGAGTGTTCTCGGCCTATTTCTGTCAAACATATGGTTGTTGTGAACTGAACTAATATTTCACGGCATTATTTTACCTGCCAAAGTTATAAAATTATATTATGCCATCGATATTTTATGGGATAAAAGGATAATTAATTCTGTAACCAAGTACCTACTTAAATGTTTTACTGCATTTTTTATGAGTTAAACTGAATAAGTTAAAGTTAAGGGTTTGCCTAATAAAATAAAAGAGGTTGTAAAACGTTTGTGTTGACTTTTTAATTTACAAAGCTATTAGTTAAAATAAAGTTTGAAGATAATCGTTTGAATGACAATAACCCTCTTTACAGGTACATACCTACTTTTTATCACGCGGGGGGTACAACATGCTTATGAGACCCAAATTATAAGAGGAAGCAAACACTGCTCGTCCGGGGAAGGACTACCACCATAGCTATTACTGCCGCCAAGCAGTAATGCTTGCATTGCTGTGTTCCGGTTCGAAGGGTATGGTTATGGTGAAATTACATGCACATGAGACTTTCCATCAACGTCTCAGGGTGATAGCACGCAAGTGATATCTATGATGTTGCATGGGCTACGGTAACCGCTTACCATCTAGTGGGCCGTACGCTTGGTTGCCACTTTAGTTGTATAAAAAAAACTGACACGGGTAGGGAGTTCCACTCTTTTGCTGTCCACATGATGAAAGAGAGAGAGAAGCATTAACCCTCGTTTCATTATTTTTACAAACAACTCACCTGCAGCTTTCTAAAAGGGTTGACAATCGCGCAGTACCGCTCAGCGGAAAGAGCTGTCAGCGTAAACACAGACACGCCTATGCTGACATCCTTGCCCGTTTCTGATATTCGGCAAATAAGTGAGCCCCACGGCCATGACTCCAGGGTGTAGATGGTAGAGACGAACGGGACACAGATGAGGATGACTAGGAGATCAGCTAGCGCTAAAGAGAAGATGTACCTGTTGATAATGAAGTTATTTTATTTCCCGTGATCGGTGTGAATACTAATAAGACTTTGGATGGGTAACAATTAAACCTGATATAAGCTTTATATTCGGTGTGTGATTACCGTTTTGTTTTAAAACACACGCCTG
The DNA here is from genome assembly GCA_951394395.1 of Colostygia pectinataria. Taxonomy (NCBI): domain Eukaryota; kingdom Metazoa; phylum Arthropoda; class Insecta; order Lepidoptera; family Geometridae; genus Colostygia; species Colostygia pectinataria. The sequence continues at coordinate 8,147,821 of OX596363.1, forward strand.
TTTCGCGTCGTTTAGCGCGAATGTAACAAAACAATAAGAATTTATGGTTTTGTTCTACCACTTATGTAGATATTCGCGTAAATATATTTAAAATCTAATTTAAAGATTTGGTACACTTACTTATTACCCATATTTCCACAACTGCGATTAAGTTTACCATTCAGGAAAACTGGTTGCACTAGGAGAAAATTAATTAACCCTAAATATTATTTGGGGTTACAAAGATTAACTAAATGGTTATTAACCCACAATATGGACCATGGGAAACAAACTTCCACCTAGTTACGAGTTTTGGGATTAGTCGAGTTAGTTCAGTTAGTGTGGTGAAGGTTTAAGTCAGTTTAGACTTTTGGTAAAAATACATGATATGCCAGTCAATAAGTATATCAAGACTATATTTAGAAAACAGTAAAGTTTGAGATGAATGTGCTTTTATTGTTATTGACAACAATAACAATAGCTATGATAAAAAACATGCCAAAAACCGATAGGAACCCAGCGCAGCGGTTGTTGTCGCCAGATTAATTTACGGCTTGGGCTCGTTGGAATACTGGTTTGTATTTTTAGTTTAAAATGATCCTTGTGACTTTTTTGAACAAAACTATTTTAACATTTTTTTATAGTACTACCTACTGAAGTGACTAATAAGCGTACCACCACAGTTTTAAATATTTTACCTTCAAGCAGTAGTTGTGCAAGCATTGTTATTGTTGTTTTTGCAAGCATTGGTTGCTTAGGTTTGTGGCACATCAGTTATCTAGTGAAATTACTGGGCGAAAGAGACCTAACAACTACGTCTCGGTGACAAGCGCAGTGCTACGCAGAACTAGATAACTGCGAGCTTTAGGTGACTTGCAGAACTTGATCGACTCGTCATTGCGTAAAAACAAAACACTTACGTATTAGGCGCATTCCTCATGCCCCTATGCCTCACATACACAATCACGAGAGTTCCATTCCCCAGCACGCCTACTATGAAGATGATGGCGAACAGCACAGGCACCAAGTAGGTCTCCAGTCGTTCTTCGTAAGGAGTGTAGTCTGTGTTGTTCTCCTCGACGGATGGCACCGTGGTTAAGTTCAGTTCCGCCAGCATTGTTGATGCCTGCAACAAAATGAGACCGTTTAAGCAGGGTGGACTGTAAGTTAACGTTGTTACTTTGGTGCTGTTATAACACAAGTTACTTTCTTCATCAGTTTCATTCATAAACCTTTCAAAAAATGCCGTCATAATCCCTATGTAGTACATTTTTCGCTTCACTCTCGACCAAATAGTAATTTTGCTTACCTATTGATCGAAGGAGCGAAGCAAGAGCTACATCTCTCTATGGCTCGTAATTTCGTGTAGGTACCTAACTTATATCACTATTTCAGCTAGCACATCAAAATCAAAATCAAAAATTATTTATTTCAGTATAATCACAAGGATCACTTTGAAACGTCTTACAAGCTAGGAAAATGTACACCAGTTCCAACGCGCCCATGCCGTAAAAGAACTGACAACAACAACGGCTGGGTTCCTATCGCTTTTTTGGCATGACCCTTGCTATTGTTATGGATGCCAAGTAGAGTTGGAGCACATTCGTTCCAAGCTTTTTTATCATCTAGGTAATCGGTTGTTTTATAGTAAGCTTTTTAAGACAGTTTTTGTATAATTAAATTTTTAAATTTGCCAATTGATAAATTTTGTATGTCGCTTGGGACTTTGTTAATGAAGCGTACACATTGTCCTTTAGAAGATTTACTGACCTTAGTGATCCTAACTGTGGGAACAGCGAGTTTATTTTTATTTCTAGTATTAACATTATGATTATCACAATTTTTTTTAAACAGATTAATATTTTTGCAAACATACATAAGATTTTTATAAATTTATTGACAGGGTACTGTCATAATATTGATTTCTTTCAACTTATATCTAAGTGATTCTCTGGGACCCATGTTATAAATTGCGCGAACAGCCCTCTTCTGCAACACGAATATGGTGTTAATCGTATCGTATCGTCGTCGTCACCGTATAATATTTACTAAATTGCCATCATTATTTCAGCCAAGTTGCTTACCACCTGCTGTCGTTCGAGATCTACTTTGGATCTGAGAATCAATGCATAATGTATTTCGGCCATTGTAATCTCGTTAGGACATTAGCATTACTAACTTTTAGCTTCCAGATATTGTAGGTAAGTACGGTTTTTTTGTGTCAGGAAGTGACGTTCAAGTCTTTCACCTGGGGGAATTAATGAATGAACAATGAATGAATGAATACTTTATTGTACACCAATAAAATACTCATTATTTAATAAAAAAACAATAACAAAGTAGAAAGTCCGAGCTTATCACTAAAAGCGAATTCTTCCAGGCAACCATGGCACAAATCTACGAATACAATGACAGCAATATGACAACATATTCCACAACAATTGGACAACATATTGCGATTCCTGCTGCTGGACAAATGTAAAGAGGTTGATATTTCTTTTACGATTAAGGCAATGTATAATAATAATAATAATAATAATAACTAATATCTGTTCTGTGGCAATTTTATGCGTTACTATAGATGTTATTAGTTCTACTCACCGCCTCGACACTGATGCTCTACTCTGTTCGAAATAGAGCTCTTAGTAAATTAGGAGGTTGAGGCACTACCCTGCCGTAACACAGTTAAATCTAGTACGGAGAATAAGGTTTTGTAACTCTTCCTAATTAATTATCGCTAATGCAACACCTACTTCACGAGCTATATACTTATATTAGTCAAGGTCGTTTAATTATATTTTAGTTTAATTAAGACTCTATCGCCCAGTCATTTTACTTGCTACAGTGCCCTTCGAACCTAAACACAATAATGCTTGCACACTATATAGGTACTGCTTGAAGGCAGAATATTTGGCTCTGCTGTGGTACCCACCGGACGAACTTTTGCTGATGAATCTTATCAGATAATATTATTATTATTATTAATAATATTAAAGTTCTCAAATAGGAACTGCAAACTGAAAAACAAAGAGTAGGACGGCCCCCATCTAGATAGTAAAGGAGGATCTAAAACAAAATACACAACAAATGCATTAGCTAACAAAATACCATTGAAATAAATTACTATTGGTGCAACCAAAATCTGATCATATGATCAGATGGGAATAACCCGCCCTAACACAGCATTGGCACTAGGCTTGCCTGGATCGCGGGAGGCCGGATTACAATTAAATTATTAAAGACTTGCCGATCTGCCCCAGCTTCGCAAGGGTGCGTGCGAAGCCGGGACGGGTCGCTCGTAATAAATATAGTCTATGTTACTTAGGGATAATGTAGCATTTAAATGGTGGAAGAATTTTAGAAATCGGACCAGTAGTTTATTAAGTTTATATGTAAAAACAAATATACAAAAACACAAATATTCTCTATTATTTTCTCAAAATATTACTAGAATTTAAATCGTCATAGCTCTTTTTAGGAGAAGCTTTTCGCTGATATGATGATGATAATGTGGAGTTTCTTTTCTATGCAACGTTTCAGGTAGGTTTTTCGGTTTCGGTAGGAACCTGTTCGCTGAACTTAAATCGAAAGTGACAGCTGCAGACACTTCGAAAATTGAATTTATAAGCCGTCTCCAAACGGTTGGTTGAACTTTTGTATCTAGAGACTGACTGCGTTTGACGTTTTATTCAGTTTCAACTGTTTAGTTCCAATTGTAGGTTTTTCATCAAAAAGCTATTCTATTAAACTGAAAAACAATCGATCGTTTCACATTCTCTGAAATGTTTCCGGTAAATGCCTCTTTATAAAATGCACCTAAGTAAATCGTTAGAGTGGGAGACTCGTGTCGCAGCTAACTGCTGCTACTACTACTCGTAGGCTACACTGAAAACCAGCGCTACAGACACATTATGTCTGCAGCACATTGAGTGGCTGCCTTTTTTTTCGTCACAATAGTTTAGTTTTAATTTGTATTGTTATTTTATGTTTATTGTGTAGCTTTAAATAAATATTTTCTATTCTATTCTATTCTATTCTTTCAGTTAATTCAGAAACTACAGAGCTGAAGCTAATCTGGTGCTGATTCCTTTCGTCGGTGTTAACCTTTCGGCTTATTAAGGTCTATTCATACTTATGCTATATCTCGTAGTGTTTATGTGCGTATCCGAAATATTGTGTGCCGTACCGCTTGTGTATGCAAAACATCATGCATGCAACGCGTGACATAACCAGGAGGCTTATTTGCTACGATCAAACGCGGGCTCGTTACGATATCTACGTGGAATCGTCGTCGACGAACCATGTTTTACAGTTTTAGAGCTCGTCTGACTGTTTTTTAAAGGTCAACTATCGATAGCGAAACTATAGCTATTTAAACCACACATATACGATTATAAGTTACACGTTATTGGTAAGGAATCCGCTATGTCATAACGAATAACGCCTAGTCAGATTTCGTGACGTGACTACTCCAGGGTTTCCATTCCACTAAGTACAACGGTTATCGTTTAGTTTAGTTCAATATGAGTAGTAGGGTTCTCTGTGATAGAGCTCGTCCGGGGAAGGACTACCACCATACCTATTTCTGCCGCCAAGCAGTAATGCTCGCATTGCTGTGTTCCGGTGTGAAGGGTATGGTTTCCGGTGAAATTACTGGCACATGAGGCTTTCGATCTTAGCCTCAAGGTGGCAACCCGCGAGTGATATCTCTGGTATTGCAAGCGTCCATAGGCTGCGGTAACCACTTACCATCTTGTGGGTCGTACGCTTGTTTGTATAAACTGTAGTATCATCATCATCAGCATCCACAGCCCGATTTCACCCACTGCTGGGTATAGGCCGCCCTTTGTATGTGCCACACCTCTCGGTCCTGTGCTAGTCTCATCCAGGTTCGGCCCGCGATTTTTGTTATATTGTCTGCCCATCGCGCATATATCTCTAGTATAGCTTAGGTTTTTGCACAACAACTTATTCCACTCGTTCGTTGGTTCGTATGAGTCGGTGACCAACTCTGGGGACAGAGTTTCTAGGCCGCCCGAAGGCCTCTGTCATGGCCTAACTTTGAAAAAGCCGGGACCGACTGCTTAACGTGCTCTCCGAAGCACGGGAGCGCTCAGTTGAAATTGCCACTGGCGGTCACCCATCCAAATGATGACCCCGCGGAACAGTGCTTAACTTCATTGATCTGTTAGGAACAACTTAGCCAGCTACGTCACGACCGCTCCACTACTACTTATTCCACTAAAATAATCTCTCAATATAATTAAAAAATGACAATAAATGAGCTGAAACGTAGCTGCAGCTGGATCGTTGTGTACCTACTATTAGAATAAGAAAACCTGCGATTCGTTTACGGTTGGTAAAAGGTTTGTTAACAGAATCATCCCCCAGGTCTATCAATTATTAATACTGCACCGGTATACGAAACACGAGTAGGTATAATATACTCGTATTTCGTATTTGCATACACACAGAACATAACATCTGAATGTACATAGGTACTTCTTTTATTAGTTGTATATACAGGGTCATTCATTATAAACCTGACGAACTTAGGGAATAGGTTCCACACATAAAAAATATATATATGAACCCATAATTTTTTTTAATGTATATTTTGTCTTAAAAATCCCAAGTAAACAAAAAAAAAATCGATTACGTTTTTGCGCTCAATTATTATTTATCATTGTTGGGAATCGAGTTAAGCGACGTAATAATGAAATATTCGAGTGTGCGCGCCCCGTAGCGGGTCATTGACATGCACAGGTCAAGGACGCTCGGGTTATTGACCCGCGGTTCATTGACGCGCGGGTCACTGACTCGTGCCGAGCGCTGCCTTTTCGATTTCTAACAGGGATAACTAATTATTAAGCAGATTTACTTTTTTTTTTAATATAAAAAAAAGGTTAGAAAAAAAAGTACAAGTATTTTTTTTATATGTGGAACCTATCCCTTAAGTTTGTCAGGTTGATAAGGAATGACCTTATATATTTTAACGTATTTTAACATGCATTTGAGTCAGATAGATAATAAAAACGCTAATAAGATGTCACGGATAGGCAGCGGATTTATAGAGTAAGAGCCAACTTCGTTTCTCACAACGCCCCACTTTCATTAGAAAACGAAAGCGAGGAAGAAAAAAAAATTAAAAGTAAAAATATGAATAGATATCTTCACTTCACAGAACGGTGTGAACCAGACTAGACCAAATGGTGGAAGGTTAGGAGGTCTAACGACGCCGAGGGGACTACTACTTACTAAATTATTGTTTGAATTAATAAGGCACGGCGGGCGAAGGTCTGCCTACGACGCAGGAGGTTGCGGGTTTGATTCCCGCCTGGGGACAAACGCTTTGTACGATCTGCAAATATTGGTTCCGGGTACCTATAATAAAAAATATCGATCTATGTCTTGTATTGTAGTATTGTATATCGTCATCTAGTACCCATAACACATGCTCTGCTTAGCTGGGGCTAGAATGATGCTGCGTGGATTGTTAAGCATTATTATTATTATTATTTATTTTTAAACTCTAATTCTAAACTGTCATTTTAGCAGTTTGTTAAGTATTGTCTTTCCCTGTCATTCTAATAGGTCAACTCAAACATTTGAAAGACTAGATTAGCGTGTATCATTTGCTTGGGAATACACCTTGCTTATTAGTTTGCTAACCAAATTACTTGGCTACGTCAGTCAGGTAACAAAGCAGACACTACTTATAAGTGCCTTTAGATTTTGCTTAGTTGGTGCATTCACTAAGTTAGCAAAACAAAGGAAAAAAGAATGGCAATATATAACCAAAATGTAAAGGATACTTCAGTAAAGCGCAAACCCTTTATCCTCGAGATCGTCAGTGCACATTTGATATAGAAGCTTTCAATCATAAATTTCAAATTTATTCATACAGCGTTTCACTATTTGGAGATAAACCGGTAGAGTGGTAACCTTGCCAATTTTATGGTATGCGTATTTTTAAATCATGATACGTAGGTGGCTGCTTAGTGATTGAATTGGATCTATAAAAATACAAAATACAAACTATTTATTAACTGACGCAATAACATGGAATTAGGTTACCATTGGTTCAATAAATAAATAATACAAGCGCAATTTTTTTAATATATTTTTTTATGAATATTTATGGCATTAAAAACATGTAGGTTAAGTAATTTTAGTAGGTATCCTCACAATTTTTAAATTTAAATTGCTAGGAGCCTCATAACACAAATAAAAACAGATCTAAAACTTAGGAATTTGTCTTTTATAGAAATATTGTCAAGTTTGTAATAAAAAGTGGCTGCAACTCGATAGTGGCTTCTTTTTTTTTTATGTCAGTAAGTGACAAGACAATCAAGACGGCCGCCTGATGTTAAGCATCACGCCTGACTATAACAGATGCAGTGCCACCCAAAGCTTAAAGTTGCTTATCACAACGAGAAATTGCTGTAAAGTCTCATTCGCCCAGTAATTTCACTTGCTACAGTGCCCTTCAAACCTAAACACAGTAATGCTGCAAGCATTACTGTGTTTGCTACTGCTTGGAGGTAGAATATCTGACACTGCGGAGGTACCCACCAAGACGGACTCTTGCTGAAGAGTCCTACCACCAGGTACCATGGCTCTAACAATTTCAAAATATTTTATGAATTGTAGGTTTTCGCAGCCAAGATATATTATCTGGTTGAGTCTAATATCCTCAGTACGGAACCCTCGCGAGTCTTCTTCACACTTGTCTGTTTTGTCAAGCTTTATAAATCATAACTCCACTGTCATAAGATTTATGATGTGAGCTTTCCGACTACTACATTAAAGTAATTATATTCCGCACGAATAAACATGTCGAAAACATTGACAATAGTTTGTCATCAACCGATATGAAGCATTGTACAGTGGGATAATTACGTAAGCGTTCGCACTAAACGCGTTCCCTTTACAAAGTTTTAGGAGTGATATCGAATAAAACTGTCAAAACAATCATCAAAACCGCCTTCTAATACGTTCCTATATTCCTATACATGCCGGTTTCACTCACTATGTTTTTCTTCACCGTTTGAAAGCAGTACACGCACACTGCATAAATTTCTTTCCTAATAGAAAAATCTATCGATTTAATTATATACGACTGGTTTATTATGTATACCTTAGGATCAGAATGCGGGGTCACTACCACAAGATACCACCGATGGAAAGTTTAACGAAGCTAGTTTTTTTTATAAATCGGTATGGCTTGACTTCACTTCTTTATTTAATTCAAGTCGAGTGAAACTTTCTATATAAAAGGACAGACAACTTATTTTTTAATTTAAACGTCAAAATTGAATTTTAAAAGGAAGGAATATTTGGAAGGGGAAGACCTCGACGCACGTATTACGATCAAATTGAAGACGTGCTAAAGAAAGGCCAGGTCAGGAGTACCCTAAACCGACGAGCGTGTATGAAGAATGTGATGAGAGTAAATGAAGCAAAACAGGTGTGTCAGGATCGTAGCAAGTGGAAATCCGTGGTCTCTGCCTACCCCTACGGGATACAGGCGTGATTTTATGTATGTATGTATGTATTGAATTTTAAGATTGACCGAAAGTTATTTAGCGTGTAATGGTAACGATTAGTCTTTTTCAAGGACTGTCTTTCAGAGGACTCATCATGAAAACTCATTTGACAATCGTAAACGTTAACGTATCGCCCAGCTGTCATTTTGTATGAGATTTTTCAAAGCGTCTCTTACGTGCTTAAAGTGGAACGTAAAATAAGTAACACAAAAGCCATAAAATAAAGAAGTGAAGTGAACGTAAAATGAGAGCTGGACGATGCTTATATAACAAGGAAGTCGATATATTTTATAATGAGTTTTTCGTGGATACCACTGGATACCAATCTAATAACCCCCGATCGATGGACCGATGAAACTAAAGCGGTCGCAGGACTCGCAGGAGCCGGTCGATAGTAAAGGCTTAATCGGTCGTCATGGCGCCCTTTGGGATAAGTCTTTGACCAGCAACGTCTATTGACTGATATGATGATAATGAATTGAATAAAGCTCTTCAAAAGTCGTGCCAAGTTATTCCCATGTTTTTTCAAACGAAAAAACCAACAAAAGCCCCCTTCACAATACAGTGAAGGTTGTTGCCAAAAGTCAAAGGAACTTTTTAGTTGACACTTTAAGGTGGCTATTCACTGGGGGCAATTTAGTGTAATGTAGAGGACATATTCCTCACTATGTAGGAAGATCTGGTTTATAAATATTGTATTAAAGTTAAAAATAGGCAAAATAACATATCGAAAAATTTTAAGTTAGGTAAGGACATAATTAAAAATCTAGTTTTGCTTGAGTGTACATGAAGCCGGAATTCTCTCGGTGTATATCCACCTTTACGTGGTGACACGGTGACCTTTGACGCCTATAGAAAAAGCAAACAGAGTAAGAAAGCAGAAAAGTGAGAAAGCTTTTATATTTTATGCGCGATATCATAATTTTTTCAAGTGAAAATCCAGGTTCACTACTGGTTTTGAACTGACATCTTAAAAATGGAAGGCAGGGATACTACTAATAGACCACCAGTGCTCAAAGCACAATTATTATCGTAAATTTTAGTACGACGAACTTGGTGGCGCGGTGGTTGAGACGTGAGAGGTAGCGGGTTTGATTCTCGATGCTGAGCACTGTTTGCATGATCTGCTAATATTTAGTTTGAGTCTGGGTGTTTCTATAAACAATGATTACATTATCATCATCATCTGCCGATAGACGTCCACAGCTGGACATAGGCCTCCCACCAAAGAGCGCCATAACGACCAATTCCGAGCCTTCATCATACACCGATTTCTTGCGACTGCTTAATTGTCATGTCATGGAGTGGGGTGTGATGTCAGTTCGTGTATACAAAAAAGTATTTAAGTAGGTAATGTTCTATGGAAACTAGATATCTATATATTCTATCAGCTATCTGGTTTCCATAGTACATTACCCTACTAATACAAGCTTCGTTTAGTTTAGGGCTAAATGGCGCTGTGTAAAAGTGTTCACCATTATTTGTTTATTTAAAAAAAACAAAGTGCTCAAGCACTCATGAGATCATAATTGTCTGATTTCCCTAACGTTATAAATGTTAGTTCTATTTTAATTTATCAAAAACTGCGAGCGATGACGACTGGATTCTGGATAAATTAAAATATAGCAAACGTTTATTGATTTAAAGTAGATATTCCTTTGTGGGTTGATGAGTCACGTGATCACGTCACATGGTGTTTCTTAGCGCTTAGGCTGTTTGTCTACCATAACCGATAACGATAAAAAAGAATCATCGAAATTGATTAATTCAGTAGGTAGATATATCTAGTAGTACAGTGTTAGTACAGTACAGTAGTGAGGTGTTGTAGAATCGGATAACAGGTACAAATCGGATAAAAGGGTAAACAATCAATAATCCCTTATTTTCTCACCCCTAAGAGTAATTGTCGTCGCGTTGGTGCGATTTGAATGACCTTTCTGTCCACGCGATCTCCTGCGCAAGTTTGGGTGAAAATGGGCGCAGAGATAGTATATAGACTGAGAAAAGACATTGATTACTTTTATGTATGTACCACGCTAGCAAAGCCACAGGCGGCAGCTGGTTACAGATATTTTGCAGCGTCAAAAGGGAAAACAGTTAGGTATACCCCGCCCCAAAGTTGATAAAACTCATCCAAAACTCTGACTGAACTGTTGGTTCTCATTACGAATTTAATGAGTTGAAATAATTGGGAGAAAGTCCATTATATATACATTACTGAAGATGACGTACTGACCTACAAGTCCTACGACGTACCTATAACCAAAACCGCTGGTTCTAGGAACTTGAAATTTAGAGAGCGTGTTTCTTTCGAATTCGAAATTAAGTCTGAAATTTAGAACAACCAAGAAGTCTGACTTCTCGGAGAACAAGTTTAAATAATTAATTTTTTAAAAATTAAAACGAAAACGGTCACAAACTAACAAAATGTTTCGATGGATTATTGAGATACAAGAAAGAGAAAGAAAAGAAAGAACATATATTTATTTGCCCCGCCCACAACACAACATAAAGTATTTTATCATGAAACAACATTATCCTTAATAACTAGATATAATAAGTATGTTGCGCGGTGGCAAAATGGTCTCATTCTCAGCAAAAAGCCGCACCAAACCTGGGTTACGGTGCGACACTGGTTTTCAGGTGAGATACAAGAGGATGTAGTTATTGAGACCTTTGATTTTTACTATGATTTTTCAAAAATGACTAAACTAATTTTAATTAAATTTATGGGGGACCGCCTTTGACCTTTTAGATTAAAAAAAGACAATTCTTCATTATCGAAGAAATAACAAACAAAAAAATAAAAACATACCTGCTTACAGTTGAATTGATAACCTCTTTTTTGCAAGTCGACTATAAATGATGCTCTTCATGGAAACGGTGAAATTCATCAGTTTTAATAAATAAAGTATGTACGAGTTATTTTAGATTTTCAAGCTTGATTGAGGTAATTTTTTTTTTATACCATTAGAGTGGCAACCAAGCGTACGGCCCACTTGATGGTCAGCGATTACCGTAGCCTATGTACGCATGCAACATCATAGATATCACTTGCGTGTTACCAGCCTGAGACGTTAGATGGAAAGTCTCTGTGCCTGTAATTTCACCGGAAACCATACCCTTCGAACCGGAACACAGCAATGCGAGCATTACTGCTTGGCGGCAGAAATAGGTATGGTGGTAGTCCTTCCCCGGGCGAGCTCTATCACAAGAACTCTTATACTCTTTATTCTAATTAGCAAAGTTATATAGAACGAAAACTTAGAGGATGCAGACGTAAGGCCGCGAGGAGTTAGTAGTAGCTTGTGTAATATAAGTATATATATATATATATATCGGAGCAATGACGTCATCACATGCTCCGTCATATATATATACAGGGTCATTCATTATCAACCTGACAAACTTAAGGGATAGGTTCCACACTTAAAAAAAAAATATATGTACCTATAATTTTTTTTTTTTATGTATGTTTTGTCTTAAAAATCACAAGTAAACAAAAAAAAATCGATTACGGTTTTCCGCTCAATTATTATTTATCATTGTTGGGAATCGAGTTAAGCGACGTAATAATGAAATATTCGAGTGTGCGCGCCCCGTAGCGGGTCAAGGACACGCGCAGGTCAAGGACGCGCGGGTTAGTGACCCGCAGTTCATTGACGCGCGGGTCACTAACACGTGCCGAGCGCTGCCTTTTCGATTTCTAACAAGGATAACTAATTATGAAGCAGAATTACGTAATTTTTTTTTTTAAATTTTATAAAAAAAAACGTTTAGAAAAAAAAAAAAGTACAAGTATTTTTTTTTATGTGAGGAACCTACCCCTTAAGTTTGTCAAGTTGATAATGAATGACCTTATATATATATTGTATATATATATATATATACGATATATATATAGGCCGCCCGAAGGTCTCTGTCATGGCCTAACAACTTAAAAAAAAAAACAGTTTTAAGCTAAATGAAATAGATAATATTATAGAAATACAATATTAACAGCCATATATTTTAAATAGTTTTCATCAGCCTAATAGCCTATTTACACGGTTCAATAATTGCATTCAAGAATTGCTTTGTCAAATTTTGCTTTAGAGCAAAATGGCAAACATTTGTTCTGAAATAATAATATCTTGCATGCAAATTATGAAACCGTGTAAATGGGCTTTTACAAACTTAAATCACATTAGTTTTATAGTAACAACTATTACAAACATTCTTTGTTTTTTGAATTGTTATTTTTATATTTGTTGTGTGGCACAAAATAAATTATTTATATTCTATTTACAGATTAAACTTCAATCAACTTATTAGATACTTACTAACGTTAACAAACCTACATTGTTATTCAAATCTTTATTGTCACTAATTCTAATCGCATTAATTATTATTACGAACTCTGGTGCGATGGTCAAGTGCCCGATTGTGATGCGAGAGGTTGCCTGTTTGATCCCCGCCTCGGGACAAATGTTTGCTTGATCTGCAAATATTTGTTCCAAGTTTCTATGTATTACGAGCTGACCCGCGCGGCTTTATGCACGTTTTTAATGAATGAAATTCTTTATTGTACTTAAAGAACTAGTACAAAGGCGAACTTAATGCTAGTAAGCATTATCTTCCAGATAACCTTTGGTGTATCATGGATAACAAAATGTGTCGGTAGTACACAAAAACAAAGAACAATTTAATATTATATGACGAACAAAGCAAAAACTTACTTAAAAACAATAAACTTGTATCATTTTCATAACTGTTTTTCATAACTAGTTACTAAAAAGGCAATTTCCTTCACTGTTTCATAACTAGTTATGAAAATGGACCCTTTGTTCGCTATTTAATAACTGTTTTCATAATTAGCTACAGTCCAAATTTAATCACAATCGGTAAAGTCGTCACGGAACGTGGGAACAAACATTCACACAAACATCCACAAACAGTTTCGCATATATAATATTAATATGGATAATAATGTACCTACCTACGTATTTACAAAAAAAATATATTATTATATTTGTAATGGATTCTATTATCTAGTTCCCATTAAGGCTAAACTAGCGCCACCACCTACTTTATGTTATTATTCTGTTTAACAAAGGAATTTTCAAAAACCCATCTTCCAGTTTGTGATACCTATCATAAGCTTTTTTTTAATGCCTCTGTAATAGTTTTATTCTATTTAGTTTAGGCAGAGATACGAAGTTGCCCTTGGTGGCCACCAAAATCTATTAAATCACAAGCGTAGTTTGAGCTAAATAGCGCTGTGTAAACATATTTATTTATTTATTAAACATAGTGTTTAAATTAGAGTAAATTCTTATCAGGTACTGTTCTTGCGTTAGTGTACTCGGGATCATCAAACAATGCATTATCAGAGATAGATATAGGAAAGTGATAACCTGTTGCGTCACTATCACTTACTATTACATTTCTGACGCGTGATGACGGCGGACATTCATATATTTCGTTAATCAGTTTGGATGATGGCGGAAAGTCATATAATTCGTTACTTGGTTTTGGTGATGGCGGAAAGTCGTATAATTCGTTATCTGCCTTAGGTGATGGCGGATAGTCGTACAATTGGTTTTGCGGCTTGGGTGATGGCAAAATGTCATATATCTCGTTTTCAGGCTTTGGTAATGGCGGGAAATGATAAATATCGTTTTTCACAACATCTTTATCTAAAGACTCGGTTATTTCTCCGCTGAATTGATTATTTTTTGAGTCGGTATCATCTTGACTTACTTTTGGTTTAAGTTCTTTTTGATTACTTTTTGACACAACTACATCTTCGTTTTTACTGAGTTTGGAATTGATTTCACCTTGATCTGATTTCAAATTATTCTCATCTTGGTTTTCCTCCGACTTGATTGCTTCATCATTGACCTTAGAATCAGTTTCTGTTTCGTTTTTATTCGAACTGATTTTGCCTTGATTAAATTTTGTTTTGAACTCATTTTTGTTGAACATTGCGTTCATTTCGTCACGAAGCTTTGATTCTTTTGAGTTAGCTTCATAAACAGGTAGTTTTGGTATAGAGGATGGTGGTACCTCTTGTATATCTAATTCTGGCGTAGAAGCACTTACGTCATGAATTTTATTTACTTTTGCTTCTTCTTTAGCGTCGTTTACTATTTTATCTAAATCAGTCAAACTTGTTGTATATTCGTTTGAACGATTTTTTGCCAACACAGCTTTAATAAGTTCATTCATCTGTTCTTCTCGCATTTGTGGAAATACAGCCACTTTATGTGGTCTTCGGATTTTATTTGGTGTTTCACTGTTTTTTAACTCTGTCTCTATTTTAACTTCATTTTCATCCGTATCTTTGTCTATTTCTTGATTATCACACGCGTTTTCGTTTCGTTTTGATTGGATTGTATCATCATACATGCTGTCTCTTATGCAATTATTTCGGGAGTCTCCCGAGGTTTGCCGCTCATACTTGCTTAACGAAACACGTCTCGTATTTTCAAAAAGCAAATGTTCGTCACTATCTTTTACATGCTTGAGTCTGTACAAGATCACTGTCAATGCCACTGTAGTGAAAAACAAAACTGGTATAATTA
This sequence comes from Colostygia pectinataria, assembly GCA_951394395.1. Classification (NCBI taxonomy): domain Eukaryota; kingdom Metazoa; phylum Arthropoda; class Insecta; order Lepidoptera; family Geometridae; genus Colostygia; species Colostygia pectinataria. The sequence continues at coordinate 8,162,915 of OX596363.1, forward strand.
TTCCTATGATACAGATGGCGTAGATAGGTAACCAAACGCCATCATCACAATCACAATCTGCTGAACAATCTGCAAAGACCAACCAAAATATAAATTAGATTCATGTAATAGCCTAGATAATATGAAAAATGAGTCGTCTCCTAGTTTAAAACTTCGGATTACGATCAGACTGCAAAACTGGGAGTTCTGAGACTGAGACTTCCAAAACTGGGAGTCTCAAAGAATCAAAGTCCAAGTGACGTGTTACTCATTACTCGATAGTGACTTTAAAATCATAAAAACGGTAAAATATCATAAAACTTACAGCATATTTGTAACACGAATATTAAAATGATGCACAGGAACATTTTGAAAGCTCATCACATCCAGTGTCTGTCGCCAACACTGCAGGAATATTGAGTAGACCATATTTGCCTTCTACCATGTATTCAAGGAAAACATTTCTAAATCTCGCAAATATGAACTCAATGAATGTATAAGTAAAGTCAATTTTAAAATGTGCATTATATAAAATGTGTTTGAGGATAATAATCATACCCAACGCATTGTGTAGGAAAATGTTAACTTAATTATCCTTAAATTAGTTATAAATTTAAAATGGATACTCATACAATCTGTGTGCTAACAGGATATTACATTAATGATCAAAGTATAAATTATAATCTGCAGGTAACGAGGTTTACCTAACTGTTTGTTAGACCACCAGAAATTGTTTGCTTTAAAATCAATGTTCATTCGGGCGATTATCTGGTTTATAACCAGTACAATTTATTTATTTAGCTAGATTAAAAGATACAACTTGATACTAAGAACAAATGTATTTATTTGGAAGACCAAATAACAAAATATTTTATTTGGTCTTTATTTTATTCTCTACGCTCACTGCAAAAGATGATAAAATCAGTGATATTAATATATAAGTACTACTACTGGCTAACTATATGGCGTACGTAGGTACGCTTACAATACTAGAAATCATCAGTCACCCTAGGACATAATATCTAATCTCAGTAATGCAAGCATTACTGCTTGGCGGCAGAAATAAGTATGGTGGTACATAGTAAAAAAGTTACCCGGAATTTCCTTCTCTATTAACAAAGAACTCTACTTCTCTCTGCTGACAATATTATGCTGACGGGATTCAAAATCTGTAAGTGCTAAAGATAATAGATCAGTGGAACTTTAATCATTTAGCGTTATAAGGGTGATGAGCGTAACTAAAGGAAATTAGGCTGCTGCCATTGGGATCATTTTCAGACGCATGTTAATCGAGTAATTTCCTATTGAGCCAACCAACCAGACAGCTTTTGATGCATTCGACGCTAGGACATAATGAATATAAAAAGACCAGCTGCTGCCCGCGACTTTGCTCTCGTATTACCAGAATATTATGTTTCCAGAGGGTATCAAACTTTAGATATTGCATAAAAGTTGTTATCCTTATTTTTTCCTTGATTAGCGCGATGACAGAGATTTTAATGTTTATTTTTAATTAGCAACCCGCCCCAGCTTCGGACGTGTACACACACTATATGCATAAATCTCCCTTTTATATCTCTATTGATGAAAATTGCATTAAAATATTGGCGTAGCTTAAGAGATTTTAAGTTACCTACACAATATGTATATTACCGCTTATATTATAGACGGGCGATTTCGTTATTTTAGTTATTTTGCTTGTGGTTTTTTTAATATAAAATCAATATTGTTGCCCATTTAAAAACCTCAGGCGCCATTTACAAAATCAATAAAACAACTTAGTATTTTTTAGACTATAAATGGTAAATAAAACTATAGGTTACTTTGACTCTAAAACTAAACTTCCCTTTTAAAAACTGTTGTTGGTAAATAAAGTCTGATTATATTAAATGTTTAGTCAATTCTAAATTGCGTTGTGTTTGAAGTTCATTTGTATTTCCAACAACAGATGGACAGTCGGTACAGACGCAAATATTCAACTTTTAGTCCCAAGGCAGTATCAACTCAAATTGTATGCCATTAGAGCGGGCTTGCGGGTTGGCTTACCAAAAGGAATTTTAAATTTATCTAAGACGACCATTAAAATAGAGCACTAGTGCTAGCTTCGCTTCGGAAGCATGCAAAAAATATTTCATTTGCAAAATTTAAATAGTATTTTATAAATTTAAATAATAAAAACCCAAAAATCGGTAAATTGAATACTTCTACTTAATAATTGGTAATTGAATGCTTTCTGAACGAAAATGTATGCTAATTTACTTAAATCAAACATCAATAAATAAATATCAATAATACCATAAATTAATAATATGCTATGTTTTGTAAATACAAATTATAATTATTTTTTTTCGAAAATTACATATGTACTTCTAAATTTTCCTCTAAACCATACCACAGGTTTTCATAGCTCGCCCTGATGCAAAATTAAATCTTATTAGATACTTAACTATAAAAGATTTCCAAAAATAATAACAGTCGACCCATATTATTAAAGCTCAAAAGAGCAACTTCAAGCTTCATAACATCTCAGGTTTTCATTAAAAATTTTCTCACGTTCAGTTTCTAACAATTTCTGAATCTTCTTTGTAAACTTTATTTTGCAAGATAATGGTAAAGCTCTTTGTGAGTATGTTTGTTGCTAAAGTTTTACTTTGATTTTGATAATATATAAATGTGTAACCGTTTTCAATGTCCGTTGAGTTTTTATTATTTTTACAATAGTGTATTTAGTGTGTATTTCATATACAATGTAAAAAAGCAAAATCTGACAAAATAATTAAAATGTACTTTTTTATGCGTTACTTTATAAAAAAAATTGTGCGGGACCCTAAGAAACACTATCTTTTAAAAACGGACAAGTAATATGGAGAAATGTAGGAAATAAACAATAAAAACAGTCCTCGTAAAAAAAAAAATACGCAATATTTTTTTATTTTCTTGACTCGATTGTGTTTTTGGCAATATTCAATTTAAATTTTCATAAAGTTTTTAGCTTTTTTTGCGTGCTCCTACCGATTTAGTCATTATGATACTCGTAGGATCATGGAAAACCTTCAAGATTTTCAAGTATCTGTGGTCTGAATTCGATACTTGAATTCCTCTTGTTCCCGTTTTCGGGTTTCGATTATTCACACAATGCTTTTCAACTGCTGAACATTGTTTTTCACTTAAGATTGCCGAACTTTCGATCTTGTGAACCATTTTCATTGTCTTGGATCTTGATAAGTAAGTACCTAGTGCAAAGATAATTATTTCGTCAGTTCATCTTGGCAAGGTTGATTAATTATTGTTACACATTTCACACGCAGTGCGAGCTGATTTAGCAAACTCGAGAAAACTACATTATATCTATCGATATATTATTTCAAATTACTTTTGAGGAAACTGTAATTTTTAAAAGATTTTTTGTATAATAGCAGTACCTACTTGACTAATAGGAGTACATATACCTACACACACTTTTTTCATGTCAAAATAAAAAGTCAAACGGAAAACAAGATAGATAACTATAAGGCTTACAAATTCTCTTCTAATTATCTTGAGCGACAAATCTATGCTCTTAGGGCTACTTTTGTGGATAGAACCTCTTAAAGTGAAGCACATTTTCAAGTTGAAATCCTAGGCATTAAAACTTGGAGACCACTTGGTTAGAACAAAAGCGGTTGAATAATAGCTTCCAATAAAACCCGGAGGCGTGCTGCAAATCTTGCAATTGAATAGTCCAGCTGCGTTTGCTCCTAGATGCTGATGAATGTTGTTCGTTTATTGGAATCTGACAATTCAACCTTTTTTATTGTGGTCACAAATCTGGAAAAATCGTAAGCGGAAAGACGCGCGGTCGTTTGAAAACAAAATGTCCGTATCGCTTTCCAGGAATTTCGGTGTAGTTTTGTTCAGACAAAACGAGGCGAATTTTCAGCTTGTTTCTTTTCGCACGCGATTCGTTTCGCAGATTGGACTTTATATGGATGGAAGCTGTTTAAATTTAACAATTACTAGCTAGAGTAGGTATGCAAATTAGTTAATTATTATTATTATTATGTCTATTAGCATCGTACACGTAGCGCTGGCACAACGTCGTCGACGCTTAATAAACGAGAAGAAGCAACGCCTACCTTTATATTACAAAAAAAATCTTAATTTAATACCAATAGAGATAGATTAAAAAACTCGAGAACGAATGGACCGATTTGGTTAATTATGGTCTTGAAATTACCTTCACACAATGCAATGCGAGCATTACTGTTTTGCGGCAGAAATAGGTATGGTGGTAGTCCTTCCCCGGACGAGCTCTATCACAGAGAACTCGACTACTCTTAATATAATTAGGGAAAACTGCGAAAAAAATAACGCGAGTGAAACCGCACGCATCAAGTAGTTACGCTTCTGCTTGCATTGACCCGATTGCCAACGAATAGCATTGTTTTTTTATTTATTTTTTTATATTTTTACATAAGAATTTAATTTCCAAAAAGATATTATTGTCTACTTGTTTCCGCGTAAATAGATGAATAAACATAAACCATAGAATAATAACGTTACTGCATAATTATCCTACGAATGTAATCATTAGAGAATCCATTGCACTATAGAGCGGACGGAATCTTGTTTTTTCATTATTAAGTTTAGATTGAAATGAAACCTTTTACTAGTTGAACATTCCTGGTGCCTCTTTTAACAAGAAAAGGTTTGCATAAAATAAACTTCTTCAAACAGTCACATAACCTAGTCCTAACAATTCAAGGTTCTTTGTGTCGTATCAAAAACTACGGGTGAGTTGCACCATCTAACGTTAACGTCAAATAGTCGTCGAACAATTTGACGTTAACGTTAGATGGTGCAACTCATCCTAAAAATACCAAACTCAGAACAACTTCATGAAATGTGTCTTATTTGGACGCATTCTGCCAATGCTAAGCTGTTGAGGCGACAAAACCCAATTGCGTAACTCGGTTTCAATCCGATTTCAATCAGCTTACTCAATCATACAAAATTCGTCAGCTTTTGATTGAAACCATATGAAATCGATTGCAACCAAATCACGCAATCGGGGGGTCGTAATACTCTGTGCTAAGGCGTTTTAATTAATTGTATCTTCTTCACATATCTATACTAATATAATATTTTATAGAGGAAAGATTAATTTGTTTGTTACGAATAAACTCAACAACTACTGGCCCGATTTCAAAAATTCTTTCACCATAAGAATGCTACATTGTCCCTGAGTAACATAGGCTATATTTATTACTAGTGACTCACCCCGGCTACGCACGGGTTCGTTTTCATTGCACCCACGCGAAGCTGGGACGGACTGCTAGTGTAGTATAAAACTTCCCATTGTCTGTCCCTCTGTATATGTACCTATTATCTTTAAAACTACGCAACGGTTTTAAATACGGTTTCTATCAATAGATAGTGTGATTCAAGAGGAAGGTTAATACATATAGTTTAAGCAAGTAGCATTTAATAGTATTTAATAGTATTAAATGTTAAAATAACGTGAGTTTAACTCTTCGTATGATTAAATACTCCTTTCAGTAAGCACAAAGTTCCTATCCTAAAAGGTAAATACGTCTACCCCTCAGGGCCAAGACGACATTAGGGTGTAGGGACTTATGTGAACAGGATCGTTTCTCACTTCAAATATTTACTCTGACCTTTCATTAAGATGAGGATAAAGATGACATTTATTCCGCCCTAAGCCTGTAGGGTTTCCGTATGTTATGAAGCGGTCGTAGTACTATTCTGCCTTTTATTTATCATCTGCTTTTAACTGAATATTAATTCCGTCACCAGAGTTGGCCACTGACCAACGGACGGTCTAATAAGAGTTTTAAGTGCACAATTCCAGAGCTCTCAAATAATGAAGTGACTGCATGACCAAGAATTTAAAAAATCATTAATCGAAAATTAAAAAAAAAACCGCTTCGTTCAGTGTCCATCCAAAATTACAGTCCCAATCCCACTCGGTCGAGAGTATGCCAGTGTTTAGCAGTGAATAGTGATCAATATTAGATGGCATCATGGCAATTAAAGTAAATAATAATATTTTATAAATAATTTTGGTAGTTAATTTCTTTGCATGAGTCCAATTAGATAGTATTACGGCACGGCTTCATAAAAGACAAGCATAAAACCTTATTAGAATCGTTAAAAAGAGGCATAAAACCTTTTTGTCAAATTCTTTGATTTCAGTCTAACTAGGTACCCTAGGAGGTACCCATATAAATTCATCAAAGACAATGCCAATTCACCAAAATTTTAAAGTCAACGAACGTTCAACAATGGCTTTGGATAACTCGAGTCTTTGGTGGACTCGAGTCCTTGGTGGTTCCTTGGTTCTCACCAACTAAACTACAAACTAAACTGCTCGAAACTAAACTACAGCTAAAACTAAGTAGTACGTCAACCGTTTTACTATACATTAGTGAAATCGAGGCCCCGAACATAGATGTCACTACATGTCACCGATTCGACGTAAGTTGAGCATAAATCGCTTTTGTCCTAAAGAGTAGACTATCAGAACTTAGCAGGTAGTCACCGACATAATTCGAACTACGATTATCGTTTGTCGCTTTCAAACGGTACCTCTGTTACAAACAGGTATCCGAGTTCTCACGCCTGAAACAAGGTAACAACTAACTTGTCTCGAGTTGTCGTCAAAGCATATTTCGCGAGTTTAATACTGAAACCATTGAGCGTGTCCGACCTCAGTGGCATGACGTCTTTTGTTTACGTGTATTTGGTTGGCGACAACTCGCTCATCGCCGTGGGACACCTGACCGGAATCACTCAGCGTGGGTTGAATTATGGCATGCAATCTACTCCAAAAACCTAAAACGTCATACGCATTAGCCTGTTACTAAGCCAACCCTGTTCAGGGCATGAAGCACACGTTTCCGGAGCGATTTGTTTTCAAATCCAAAAAGAACGGTTCATTCAGATTCATGCGGATGCCGCGTTTCCGAACGAAATTCGTGTTGCATTTGTGTTTGTCGTGTTTTAGAAATAAAATACCGCACTCGCACGCGAAATACACCATTGGTACGTGAAATACCGCACATATCGTATAGATTTTTACCAGTCTTCTCTACCCACTGACTCATACGAACTTACTTTCTACGCGACTTTGTCTTACGCGTAAATATCCACATTCTGAAACGAAACTTACAGGCTTCAAAACTGAACATGTCTCTTTTTGGTAATATATTATGTTTAATATAAATAAACGATAAATTTTATTGTAAGTACTTAATAGATCTACCAATTCTTAGACATGAACGTATATTTGAACTTATCTCCAAAGTCCGTATATATGCTATACAAAAAATAAATTATAGATGGCTAACGAAGCTAAATCAAAACCAGCTATTCAGACTTTCAGAGTTGTTGCATCAAATAGGCGTAAGGTCTGCACTTTGTATTTGAAATCATTTTACAAATTTAAGAGTAGTAGAGTTAAAAAACAGACGAAAAATCTCTAGTACTATTCCGCTTAACCTTTTAACTGATGAGGTCACACAGTTACCACAGTTAACCTCAAAAGAAAAATATCGACACGTGTTTCATCCCTCCACGGGACATCCTCAGGACCATCGACTTGTTCTCCGGCAGACGTGTTGCTCCGTCGAGCGTTGGCTCCAGGATGTCCCGTGGAGGGATGAAACACGTGTCGATATTTTTCTTTTGAGGTTAACTGTGGTAACTGTGTGACCTCATCAGTTAAAAGGTTAAGCGGAATAGTACTAGAGATTTTTCGTCTGTTTTTTATCTTGTAATGGATTTCCGCAAAGTAACGCCTGAATCTATCAATTAGTAGTAGAGTTCTTTATGATAGAGCTCGTCTGGTGGAAGTACAACCACCACACCTATTTCTGCCGCCAAGTAGTAATGCTCGCATTGCTGTGTTCCGGTTCGAAGGGTATAGTTTCCGGTGAAATTACTGGCACATGAGGCTTTCGATCTATGCCTCAAGGTGGCAACCTGCGAGCGATACCTTTGGTATTGCAAACGTCCATAGGCTGCGGTAACCGCTTACAAAAAAAACTCGAATAAACACTACTAGCAGAGTAAATCGTGGTTATTCGAGAGTAAACTAACAGTGTACTTGTATTTGACAGTATTATTCCGAGGAACAGTTATTCCAAAAGTTTGTTGAATCCAGCCTTTAAATCGATGTAATGTTTGACATTTTGCTTTAAAATCATTGCACGCAATTATTACTAAAAGTAACAACCACTAGTAAAGTAATAAACGAAACTTCATTAGGAAAATGAAACATAAAACTCGTACGCTAATAACAGTAAAATACCAAAATACCATTTGACGTTAAATTAAACGTCAATACACTTGAATGGCTTGACGTCATGGAAAGAGTCTACATACTCACTATAAATGGTTTATAAATAAGATGAGAGTGAAATAAGTATTTAAGGACCTATTTCACGAGTTACGAAAAAGCGTCAAGTAAGCTGATTGCTGGTTAGGCAATAAGACTGTCCCTGTAACTCTACTGTTCGCTGCGATAGTTGACCGAGCGAGCTAAGCGAGCGAAGCGTCTCAGTTTCGAGAATGGTTAAAAAATGCTTTTGTCCATCAGTCTCTACTCGCCTACAGATCGCATTTTTCAACCGATCTGCTTGAAACTTATAATATTATACAGGTTCTATGACTTTGTAGAAATTGTTTGTAGTCGGGGACTTTGGATTGAGGAGGGTATTTTCTCCAATAAGGGACAAAAAAGGGGCCACTATATTTAATATATAATTTCGATAGTTTTTGTTTTAATTAAAAGGTACCTAATAACTTTAAGTTGGTGTTATTAAAAAACTTACAAAGATCTGATAAGGATTTTCAGCGTGATGAGCAGAATAGCTCTTCAAAATGCAGTAAATTTATCTTCTAAAAGTTTGTGTCTGCTGTTCGGAGAACTACTATTTGTAGCTATCGCTAATCGGCAGTTAGCCTACTCGACAGTTACTCGATGTTTGTTAAATAGGCACCAAACGTATTAAATTACTTTATCATTTGTTGGGCTCGCCCACCACTTTTCCCACATTAGTGAAAAGAGGTTGTGGATGAAATATATGAGCACTCAGCAACTACATTGTCAACCACTAAATCGTACACAATACCCTTATTCATATAAGAAACTGTCATTTCAGAGGCTCATTAAACATTGTCTTTCTTTTCTTTTCCTGTCAATGGTTAAGGACGATGTGTGTTGATACCAATAATAAAAAAGGAATAAAAAAAATTATTACAAAATAAATTAACCTTTTTTAACTTATCAAACTATCTGTAAAAACACTAAAAACAATGAGAGAAGGTGCAACACGCGATAAGTTTGGTGAAGGTGAACGCGTTCGCTATATCACTCATCCAGAAGAAGACTCTTGAACTTGAGTCGAAACATTGTCGGTGCACTGATATCACGTTGCCTAAAAATCTTTTTCTATCACGAATAAAAATAAATCGTAAAGGAAACTATTATTTTTGTTTTATATCTAGTTCCCTCTGACTAGAATGCTCAGTGAACAGAGTTTTTTTTTTTTTTTTTTTTAAATAAATAAATAATGCTGGACAATCCACACAGCATCATCTAGCCCCAAGATAAGCTACTGTTAAACAGAGCTGTGTTATGGTACTAGATGACTGATATATACTTAATACAATACAATACATAGATAGATATTTTTTATTATATATAGAAAATACCCAGAACACCCGGAACAAATATTTGTAGATCGTACAAACATTTGACCCGAGGCGGGAATCGAACCCGCAACCTCCGCGTCGCAGGCGGACCTGCGCCCGCTGCGCCACATCGGTCGTCAAAAGAGTTGTAGGTATAGTTCTCACGACGGATCTCGGCCATCGTGAAGTTAGCCGTTTGGATGCGCAATGGAGCTTTTTCAAACTAAATTGTCTTTGCGCATCACAAACGGCTAACTTCAAGGAAACCTAGATCCGCTGAGAGAACTATACAGTCAGCAAAGAAAGTGGTGTACCAGTTTTGACACAAGCACTTCGGAACTATCTGATTTGTCGACTTTGGTAGTAAGTTGATTCTTTTTTATTAGATAGGTCACGTCATAGTCGCGAGCCGTAAATGTACATTAACCCACTGACACTTTTGATTTTAATATTTGTTTACTGTCGATTCGGGCACCATCAAATTATTGAAGCTGTTGAGTAAAATGTAATATGATATGATAAATGTTTTTTTTTTATTTTAATTAAATTTTGTCATTGAGTAAATGGACATGTACTCTGTGATAAAAGTGTCTGAAGTAGATAAGATTTATGCAAGCCACGTTTTAGACAGGCTGGCAGGCTGATAAACTTTTACTGACCCGATTTAATTTAGGTCGTTTCACGAAATTGTCCGAAACTTTACAACATGCTATTAGTAGTAGAGTTTTTTGTGATAGCCCTATTATATTAGTAGTCAGCCGAGATTCTTGTCAGATTCTTCTAGGCTGAGACGAGTGGAACTAGCGTAAATTCACCTAGCTTTAAGATGTTTCAAAAATGATTCTTGGATTATAATTGAACCAAAATATTTAGAATTTAGAATTGGTTGGCATTAAGTTGGGCCACATATGACTGATTTTTAAAAAACTGTTCTGTTGTGTTCTGGAGTACCAATTGTATGCAAAAAATAACATAATATTCCAGAAATTAATGGTTGGTAGTAAAAAAACGCGATTTAGATTTAAATTTAAAAAATTCTCGCCAAAACGCTACTAAGTCATGGCGTGACAATTCAATGTAAAATTTTATCAATAAGGTTCAAAACTCTGGAATTTTGTTGATCATGCCAATGGTTTTTTATTTCTTGAATCCTTTTTCATATGGTGAAGACGCAATTTTAGTGATTCTTGGTTACAGTTCATCAATGCCTATTGGCGCGCAGTTTACGAGTTGGGCCTGCAACAGCCAACTCAGGATTGCTCATATAAACTGCCAACTCTTAACACGTTTAGGCAGGGGTTGGGTATTGGTTCTATGGGTTATTATTAAGGGTCGATTCACATAGCCGTAAGTCTAGTCTCAACTCCACGCGAATCCAAGAACATATCTAGCACTACCATGACAATTTTTGCCGCTAAGCAGTATAATGTAGGGCACATTGCTATCTTGCAGTTCGATAAGTATGTTAAACTCGTATTACTGGCACATGTTTTAGGATGGCAAATATAAAAATGGTGTTGACGTTTTTGTCGTATTTCTATACGATTTCGACGATATGAAATCGTGAAATGACCAAATTATGCGTTGTAAAAATTACTCGTAATCTAGTTAGTTAGGTTCGTATGAGTCAGTGGCCAACTCTGGTGAGTTTTTAGTGTTCTTAAATATCTACTTATTAAGGTATTATTATTAAGTAGTGGTATACAAAAAAGTAAGTAAGTAAATTACTTCTTATGACTGATCATTGGCGCTAGTTCTAAATTATTTTCCAAGTCCCCTTTTACCTACATTTTCTATACCCTTAAATCCGTAGGTAATTTCATAGCTCAACAAAATGTACTTCGGTAATGGTGACCGACGTGATGGATTACGGTCACCCGTTCTCGCAATCTAAAGGCGTTATAGTGAGTGAGTATGATGGCTGATGATGATGATGATGGCATAATGATGGCTACACTTTGCCATATACTTTTTTTTTACTATATTGCTCTTGTTTGAAACAAAGCAAACATACAAAAATGTAATCATGGTAGTGTGGACGCACTTTGTTAATTATAAGTTAAATACTTGCAACATTTTATAAGTAAAACATTCATGTGTTATGGCAATTTTTTCCCTTCCTGTTAAGAATTTGATTCAAGCGGTGTGGTTTTGTGACTTTAATTTCAATTCAATAAAACCTTAAATATTAATTTCCTATGCAGCAAGTGGTATTCTCAAGGCTACTTTCTCAGGAGAAGGCCCACATATAAAAAGCAAGTTAGTTTATTAATTACTAATGAAGATTCAGTGCGGCTTGTGCAAGTATTTTTGAATTTTGTACCAGCTTATTCTAATACTCAGTTATGTGCAGCTTTCACAATATGTCAACAGTTAGTTATGAGCAAATCTTATTTATTTATATGCTTTGATCTGACAATAAAATTGAGCCATTAATGTTGAACTAGTAATCAAAAGATGATATAACTAATTTTAATTGTAATTAAAAATTAATTACAATTAAAATAATGTTGTGCAAGCCGAGCCTATTATATTACTGGCAATAGCTAATACTTACCTTAAAACCAGCAGCATGATATTACAGTTCTTGTCAAAGCGTAGACAAAAGGAAATGAATCCGGGTTGCGAGGCGCGAGGTAATGACACAATTGTTGTCTGGCCGCCGGAACCCGGGGCAAGCCTTGACACGTAACGGTGACATAGAAAATTTAATTATTTTCAGTTCATTTTATGTTATATACCTAGCTTATAATACTAAAATGTGAGACCATATTTTGGCGCAATAGTAAAATATTGAAAGAAATAAATAAAGTAGTTTTATTTTATTTGTACATATTAGTAAAGCTGTAATTGTTTAGTAGGTACATTTTAAACATCGTGTTAACTATTTAATTATGAGACCGTTAGTTTCCAAAATCGTATAGAAAACTTCAAAATAGTTATCGCATAAGATTTAATTAGTTGTGAGATAACTGTCGTCAGGTGACTTTTTAAATTCGTTTGCATAAGACTCGAAATGGATTGATTCACGTCAGTCTTCTCGGTTAATGACTGCTATTTACCTTTGGATAGACTTGCAAATTCCATTAGATAAAAAAAAACTGGCAAATAACTTTTGAATTTATACTTTGAAATATAAATCTGTTTATATAACATGCTCAAATATTGAAACGCTATTAAAAATTATAGCTCGTATTAATTACTAGCTGTCTCTTGAAGCTTTACTCACGTGTTACATAATGCAAAAACTCTATGTCCTTCCTCATAGCGACGTGTCAAAATAACGAACTGTCAAAATTTTGTGGGTCCTCAGACTTCAAACTATCTTCATGGTAAATCGAAATTGTTTCAATGGTATCCGAACATTTGTCCCGTAGCAGGAATCAAACCTTCAAACATCACACCACCGAGGTCGATATGCAAACGACAACACGTGACTGGCTGTGTGTTAATAATCTATCAGCACGGAATAGCAAAGTTCGTGGTTTATGGGTCTACTCTTGAAACCGACAATGATAATCGTGCAAATATAATAGTTCAACTTATGTCGGTGACAACTTAGTTCAGAGTATTCACTGACATAAGCTGAACCATGAAAATTGCCACGATATATCGCTTTTGTCCGCAAGAATAGACCTTTTGTACGTGTTCTGGTAGCTAAAGAGCATCCTCTCTGTAGACAGAGTAATAGCTTATTGTGTTTCAAATGGCAACTAAATTTAGGCAGAAAGAACATTAGTGAGATAATTAATGTTATTGCCAATATCGTAAATATTTGGGTAGGCGTATCCTTATTATTTTAGCCATATTGTTTCGGACATAGACCTTTATTAATAGGCGCTTCTTTAAAAAACATTTTTGAGGTGGTTAATTTAATTTCGTGGTCACATCTCTAAACTAAATGATCCATAATGAATGAGTAATAAGATTTGTTCAACTAATAAACCAATATTTTACTTATATACGTGAGTTAAATAGAAAAGATAAGCTTGTTTAACCTAAAATTAAAGATGCGGAACAAATATTTGCAGATCACGCAATCATTTGAACCAAATTAATTAAATTCTAAAATAGCAATTTCTATTACTTTCAACCAAGGAACGCTTTCAACTCAATGACAATAGAAATAAAGGAAGAAACCTCAGGAATCAAGGAAGCGGTTTGGGAGGAATTTTCCAATTTACTACTTACGAAACTTTTCCACCCGATACTAGACGCTCAAGTTACAAAAAACTCTTCTAAGAGGTATCTTAGAACTTTTATTTTAGCTTAGTTTAATTGCAATGGTACTATCGAGTTTGTTTTTACCTTTGAGGTGAAGATCATCTTGTCTTGAACTATCTTGTATAATGTTATACTTCTTGTAACTTTGTTTTTTGATCTTATGTGAAACTTGTAATTTTGTATTAATGTATTTTGAATGTATACTTTACTATTTTAGTATATTTTCAATGTTTACTTGACGACCTTGGTGGCGAGGTGGGGCGTGGGCCCGGTTGAGAACCGAAATGTTACGGGTTCGATCCCCGGTGCGAGACAATAAATGTTTGCATCTGCAGATATTTGTTACGGGTCTGGGTGTTTCTATAGTATGATAAGTAAATAGCAGTGTATTTACAAAATTAATTGAAAAGTATTTTATTTATTATGTATCGGTTTCCCATGTATATAATAATAAAAAAAGTATAAAATAAATGAAAAAAAACACTTATAGTAGGCAGATAGACAACTTATCATTGATGCGCTGCGAAGAATAAAAACTTAACATTTAAACCTACTGAATGAAGAGCACCCAAACGGGTGCGCTATGTGGAACTATTTTGGTGTGCTTCAGCCAGGTGCGCTACGAGGAATGCCTCAACAAAACAACCAATTAAAACGCTTCCGACTCGTGGTCCAACAGCTTTGTCCAACAGTTTGTACCACGGGTAAGTAAAACTATCCGTGGTCCAACTGTCAGATTTTTTTGTCTGCAATAAACACAATAATAAACGGCATACGTACACTATGTATAGTTCGCACAGCGGATCTAGGCTTCCGTGAAGTTAGCCGTTTGTGATGCGCAAAGACTATTTAGTTCCGCTCAAGCTCCATTGCGCATCGAAACGGCTAATTTCACGACGGTCGAGATCCGCTGTGAGAACTATACGTCTAACGTACATTCTTTTAAGATATTAATGATCGGATTCTAACGTGGTGGCTCTGCTGGGTAGTACCACGCTATTTGTCTACTATAAAATACGTTGACACTAGATAGCTGAGTGCTTAGCACGAAAAACTCGTTTGACAATCGTAAAAGTAAACGTATCGTCTAGCTGTCAATTTGTATAGGATTTTTAACAGCACTTATTTAATATAAATTGACCAGCTGTCCGATATACCGACGATACGTTTACGTTTACGATTGTCAAATGAGTTTTTCGTGCTAAGCACTCGTTTCGTACAATATTGTTTGTGTATTGTTAGCTTAGAAGCTCCTTTGCTCATCACATAGGTAATTTTGAGTTGTTAAATGTTATTTCTGTGTTTCAATGTTTACACTTGCCTTCAACTTTGCACTGTGCAGGCGGTTCGCCTTTGATAAATTAAAATAAATAAATAAATAAATAAATAATGCTGGACAATCCACACAGCATCATCTAGACCCAAGGTAAGCTGCTGTTAAACAGAGCTGTATTATGGGTACTAGATGACTGATATATATTTAATACAATACAATACATAGATAGATATTTTTATTATATATAGAAAATACCCAGAACACCCGAAACAAATATTTGTAGATCGTACAAACATTTGTTCCGAGGCGGGAATCGAACCCGCAACCTCTGCGTCGCAAGCGGACCTGCGCCCGCTGCGCCACATCGGTCGTCGAGAACTAACTATAATCAATTTAAAGTAGGTTATCCGGTGTCGGTTGTCGAGTCACATCACTTGGGGTTTCTTAGAATGATGAACCATCTAAAGTGCCTTGCATAGCTTAAAGTCGGCGAGCGGTTATTGCACGTGCTTTGTATTTCGTTGTAAAAAGAAGTGTGTATTCATTTACGATCCTCGAACGTTACCTACCTAAAACGCAGACTTATTCACATTCTACTATTCTCGCTAACCCATCTACATTAGCCTTAAACTACCTACATTTTAGTAATTAGATATACTTACGCACGGTTAACTTTTGTTTTAACTAGTTTATAGTCTTTACGTTAAATTCTGCCTAGCATAATAACTTTTAAAATATATAAATATACTTTAAAAATAAATAAACCCTGTAATATTTAGAAACTGTAATTTAATTAAAACATATTTTGATTTTTATTATAGTTTTTTTTTTAAAAGATAGCAGAAAAGTACAAAACATTTGTTTGTCTCTTCAATATCTTAATAGTCGCAGAAGTGATAATATTGTAGTTGAACTGCCCTCGACTCATCATTATCAATTTATCATATCAGCCAATAGTCTAGTCTATTGGCGCAGTCGTATCGTTGGCAGGCAGTGCTAGCGTTTATATCACATAGGTAGTCCTCTACTGCAAGTAAATAATGCAGACATCAGTAAACAATTTCTTAACTTGTAAATCTGCACGTGCAATTGGTCGTTTACCTAATCCTGTCTAAAAGACGTTGATTGATGTAGACCCGCTATGACTCAGTTGCATGCAATACATCAACAGGAACAGATTAAATGCGGTTTAGGACCTCTCCTACCGATCATACTTTCATACGTTGATAACAGACCAGCTCCTGCTTTTATTTTATTAAAAAATAACCATGGACTAACGTTAAATTTATTTCCCGCTCGTCCCCATTTGAATTGAAGTGGGGCGTGCGGTATAAATACTTCTCATTCACGAGCGGAAAGTTTTTTTCATTGGCCCCCAGTGAGGGCGAAATCAGGGGGTAAGCGGGAATAACCCATTGGTGCACGACCGGATTCAGACCCACGACCTTAGGTTCGGAAGGCGGGGTCAATACCAATAGACCACCAGTGCTCATTTAATTCATTGGTCAAAATCACACTAATCACACCGAGGTGGCAAACAAGCCATCTCCACTCCCTAAGTGTACGCGGGAGGAAGTTCCTCTGAAACCGTACGGTGCGCGACCAACCTGGCTCTAGAGTATGTGGATGGATCCCCTGCCGATGGTGAGCGGTGCGATGGTAAAAATTTGCTGTTGGCATCGAGTCAAACAGTTCTTCAGAACACACCCCATTATACAAGCGGTAGAACACACAAAGGGAGGCAAAGTCTCTCCTCAGACTTAAGGGCTCAATAACGCTTGTGAGTTTGGGATCATCGACAATTCTCTATGCACGTCTTTGAACCGAGTCAAGGTATCCAGGTGCTCCCGCCCAGAGGTGACAGCAGTACTCCATGTGGGGCCGGACTTGCGCATTTTAAAGAAGCAGTCTTTGCTCCGCACTGAAGTACAGCTTAGCCCTGTTGAGTACACCGAGCTTCTTGGATGCCAGCTTGACCTTAAACTTGACAGCTTGTTCCTCTATAACTCGACAACCACTGAACTGATTTGGCTGAAATTTATAACATAAATAGATAGTGACCGGGAATAGAACATAAGCTACTTTTTATTCCGACAACTAGTACTGAATAAACGCTTGGTAAAAGATGCCCCGAGATGATTACATTTCGGTTTATGGGGCGATGTGCAGACGCTGCGGTTCGGGCGGACGTCCACTAAAGCAAAACGATGGCCAACCTTCGGAAATCGATCTTGGCAACGCACGAAATGGAGTGGCTATTGGTTTACGTAAACAAACATAACCTTATATCTTCCTTTTCAGGCGATTCTATGACCCACTGCTATTTATTTCGAGTAAGTCTTTGATTTCTGAACTAGTAAGATATAAAATAAAAATTTTGAAACCAAAACAAGGAATGAATTTCTATTAAGGGAGATTTTAGTTGCATTCCGTATCACAACAGAAAAAACGGTCTGTCTTGCTGAGCGTTGTCTGTCTACACAAATCCCTTTTACTCAGGAACGGCCAGACTTGGCCAGACGGTACTTAATAAAAAAAACATCTAATAATGCTCTCTTTAACGATATGAGTAACTTTCATCTATCATCAAACTTAAAAATAAATTTTACAAGTTCAATTTCATTTTTAAGTTTTGGATTAATATGCACAGTTTGAACTGAATTTTTCAAGCATATTCATTGATTTTCTTGTCTATTACTAAATACAGATGTTTTTGTAGAACCGAGACTAAGCTTTTTATGGGTAGGTTCAGTATAATTTATTTTGTAACCATCGTATTCAAAGACCTTAAGAAAGCTACAAACAGAGAGTTATTTTCTATGTAGGTACTATAAAACCACACTCCCCATGTACACGTAGTTTAAACTTTTTATTCAAACGCTTTGGCATCGCAAAAAGCGCCGAAGTGGCCAGCTAAACAGACTTTTATCAATGATTTTTAATCTCGTTTCAACGTCCAATGGTCATAACTATTTTTACACATGGAGTATTTTAAAAACCGAGACAACATTTCTTATAGGTTCAGTATAATTTGTAATTTTAGTATTCAAAGACTCTAAAAAGCTACAAAGAGAGAGTTATTTCTGACTATCTTTGCATATTATAAAATAAAGTCGCTCTGCGCTATCTGTTCCTTTGTAGTTTAAGCATCCGTGCAAAGCTGGGGCGGGTTGTTTGTGTACTATAAACCACTGTCCCCATGTAAACGCAGCCTTACACTGGTATTCAAGCGTTTTGGCAACGCAGAAAGCGCTGAAGTGGCTAGCTGGCACTATGTAAACTATTCTTACGACTTCCTCTTACTCTGGTTATTCAAGTAGCGGACTATACCGATATAATATAACTTTATGTATTGCGTAAAATTATAATTTATATTTATTGTGGCGTCACACAGGCGGCCTCTGTTTGCGTCGAAATACTAGAACGTCATTTAAATATTTGAGAGTGTAAACTGTTTGAGTTGTCGTTAACTTTTAAAAATGGAAAAAATTCAAAATCGTCATTAGTTGAAGTAGAGTCTGGTAAAGTAGCGTTTCAGTATTCGGGGCTTATGCCCAAATACCTACTCAATACGCTAAATACGCTATTCAAATATTTAAGATCGTGTTAGCTGCTTAGATGCGCATTAGATTTCAAAATAGTAATGAAAAACTTCAAAAATAATTGATAAGTAGAGTAGCGTAAATTCGTAATACTACCTAATAAATAATATTTAATCTCGTAATTTTGTTGCAATCAATCAAAAATCTGTCAATAAGACAATCATAGTTTGTTGTAAGTATCTATATAGGTATGCATCGGATGCAGTCATCGTTCGCTTGAGGCATAGTATATTTGGTCTGTGGGCCTAGTCCAACGATTGTTTCCGACAGTTCTAGATTTATGACCAGCAGAAACCTAATAGATTAACGGCTACACACTGTTGTCTTTTCTAGTTATTTTTATGTCAATGAACAATGACAAATTTAAAACTACTAGACTAGCTTTAGGTAGAATGATTGAAGGCCCTACGGCTTTTTAACCGTGATTCGCTGCGAGTTAGTCCAATAATACACCTTTGATCCCCCTTAAGAAGGATTTAGAAACTTTTAATTGCATTTTCAACCTTGCAGCCGAAAATCAAGTAAGGCACCGATTACTACCAGGCCAATAATTTTCCGGTTCCATGCTATTATTTCATAAAACTTCGCGTACTGCTAGATACATATACTGAGATACTACTGAGAATGAAAATTCAACACTTACAGCCACTGCACTACACTTACAGTACACACGCTCTAACATGCGGGATTTAGCAATCGTGCGTGAATGAGTACGATGCAAAAGAGAAATACGGCCAAAATAATAAAAAATTGCTTGCTGTCTTTCCCGCACGCAAACCTGCATGCGAAAGAACGCTGTTTTAGATCGTATGTGTAAAGACACTCATTGATATTCCTTTCTCTAACTTTATTAATATTCAATCCTATCCATCCAAAGGTTGTCTGGTAGAGATCGCTATTTAGCGATAAGGCCGCCCATTGTAATACCTGTTAGTAATTAAGATTGTTCTTGTCAAATTTGTTATAATGTGGTGTTCAATAAAGTATTTTCTATCTATCTATCTATCTATCTATTATTATTTTTTAGACAATTAATTATAAACAAGGTATAATTTATTGGCGTCGTAATAGTAACGTAGCAAACTCATAAACATCTTAGACGTTGCTTTTGAAATAAATTACTTGTATTTTTACAGTCGGCAATTCATCAATTCGGATATTCGGATGTTGCTCGACTATTTCAAACAAGTAGGTAGTTTGTGATAAAATTTATAGAATGTTGAGACGAAGTCGACTCCTAATCTTGTAAGTAAAATAAAGTAAAAATATATTCATTCAATTATATCACAAAGATCATTTTGAAACGTCTTAAAGCTAGGTGAATTTACGCCAGTTCCACGCGCCCCAGCCTAGAAGAATCTGGCAACAAACTCGGCTGGGTTCCTTGCTTTTTATTGATGATCCCTCTTCATCATAAAGCTTCAGTTTGGTGCCAATCAAACTAGGTGAGGCTAATGCCAAGAATATAAGTAGGTATGTAAAAAAGGGATAAAAATTAAGTGCCAAGTTAGGTTAAGTTACAGTCAGCGATGCCTCCCCTACCCTACGTTATGATTATTTCTTGCGATATGACACAACTTTTGTTATCCGTCCGACCAACTTTGCAAGCACTTCGAATATGATCCTAACTGTCAACTCAAGGTGACGAGCAGAATAATATTGTTCTGGTTTTTTTGCGCCAGCTATGCGTGTGTACCAATGTGGCGCGGTGGGCGAAGGTCCTCCTGCGACGCGGAGGTTGCGGGTTCGATTCCCGCCTTAAGACAAATGTTTGTACGATCTGCAAATATGGTCAGCGGTTACCGTAGCCTATGTACGCATGCAACATCATAGATATCACTTGCGTGTTACTACCCTAAGACCTTAGATGGTAAGTCTCATGTGCCTGTAATTTCACCGGAAACCATACCCTGCGAACCGGAACACAGCAATGCGAGCATTACTGCTTGGTGGCAGAAATAGGTAAGGTGGTAGTCCTTCCCCGAACGAGCTCTATCAGTAAGAACTCTACTACTCTTAATAATACAGCTCTGTTTAACAGCAGCTTACCTTTGGGCTAGATGATGCTGTGTGGATTGTCCAGCATTATTTATTTATATATTTGTAGTTTTGTCGTTTTTGTCGTCGAACGACATTGCAGCTAATGTCGACACTTTACTTGGCATATTTGCTCAAGCGTTGGCGTTATTTTATCAACACAAACTAAATTTTGTATACTTTTAAAACTCTGTTTACTTTTGTGTATTAATCTAATAAATGACGAGTCATAGCCTGTTCACATAATCCATGTATTTAAATTGTACTATATATTACGTGTTTCACCTATGACAATAAAAATATTTCTATTTCTATAGTATTTTCACTGAGTTGACTTTGTATTGACGGAATAAACAAACATTTCAGCAAATATGCCAGGTGAAGTCGAAGCATCTGTAATAGTCAGGCGTAGTGCTTAACATCAAGCGGGCGCCTTGATTGTCTTGTAACTTGCTGACATTAAAAAAAAAAGCATAAGACATAGCTTGACCCAGACGTGGCACGCGGCGTTGCCGATCTTGTGTCTATGCGATTTCGCATCGCATTACGTATGTTTCAATGCTATGCTTTTCAATTTCATACTGGTTTATGGTAAGTATTTATTACGTACTCGACTAGCTGCGTTGAAAGGGTGCACTTTGATATAAACCAGTGCAAGAACAAACATTGTAAATTGGCTGCAAATCCAACCACTATGATAAGAGTTAAAAGTTTAATATGAGTATTTATCACTTAACAGCAGCTTACCTTGAGGCTAGATGATGATGTGTGGATTGTCCAGCATTATTTATTTATTATTTATTTATTACTTATAACCTTAGATAAACCTCGGTAAGGTAAAAAATATCCGAAAAACACTATTGACGCAACGTAGCTAACGTAATTTAAATATTTATCGATTAATTGCAAGCCATTTAAATGACAATTAAGATCTTAAAACTATATAAATGCGAAAGTTTGGATGTTTGGATGTTTGTTACTCTATAACTCGACAACCACTGAACCGATTTGGCTGAAATTTAAAACATAGATAGATAAAACATAAAACATAGGCTATTTTTTATCCCGGAAAAAAATACGTTTCTCGATTTCCACGCGAACGAAGTCACGGACGACAGCTAGTTGCACATAAAACTTATTCACCCTTTTATATAATCGCTAATTTATTTGTTGGTAAGATTGTAAATTGATTATCATAATTTCGCTCATTGCCCTCATTTTAATTTTAACAACCGAAAAGCATTATTTTAAATTAGTGTTTATAGCTACGCGCAATATTACAATCTGACCAATTTCAGCCTTCATAAACAGGGATCAAAAGAGAAATTGGTGCGGAATCACTGGCAGCACTGGTTTCACAAAAAGCAGTAAGCGGTAGCGTCATTTTTTTTATTTTAACATAGCGAGATGTGCATTTTGGGCCTTCTCTAGAAAGCGACAAACGATAATTGTATAATTTATGGTGGTTCTACTTTATGTCGGTGATAACGTAGTTCAGAGCAATCGCCGATATAAACTGAATCATGATAATTTTCACCTATCGTTTTAGCTTGTAAGAGAGACTTTCAGAAGATATTAGTAGTATTACTTTCAGTACAAATAATATGCTGTCGTTTTGAATTTCGTTCTGGACAAACAACTAGCTGTTGCCTGCGACTTGGTACAAAATATGCGTATAAATTTTCCTTTTGAATGACTCTATCTTTTGATAAAAACCACATTAAAATCCGTTACTTAGAAAGATCTAAGCGTGCTCATACAGAAGAACAGATGGCGGGAAGCGACTTTGTTTTATACTATGTAGGTACTTCGTTGTTTGGAAAAAAGTTTCATTTTACCAGTTGGTCATTGCACCGCTCAATCTATACGCTAAGTATGTTCGTTGTTTAGAGAGAAAGTTTCATTTTACTAGTTGGTCATTACACCGCTCTATCCATACGTTATGTATGTTCGTTGTTTAGGAAGAAAGTTCATTTTATTAGTTGGGCATTGCACCGCTCAATCCATACGTTATGTATGTTCGTTGTTTAGGAAGAAAGTTTAATTTTACTAGTTGGTCATTGCACCGCTCAATCCATACGTTATGTATGTTCGTTGTTTAGAAAGAAAGTTTCATTTTACCAGTTGGTCATTGCACCGCTCAATCCATACGTTATGTATGTTCGTTGTTTAGGAAGAAAGTTTCATTTTACTAGTTGGTCATTGCACCGCTCAATCCATTATTATGACGGCTGCCGTTTCGAGAAAACTCCTGATAGTTTAAGCCTCAGTATGAATTTATAATTGTAATTTTATCGGTTGGGGTATACAATAATTGAGTTTTAAATACGGAATAAATATTAATAACCCACATTAGTTATCTCATTATCTTACTTTTATTTAATTTTAAACGGTGTGGTTATAGCATGTTTTTTATGCACAGCCAGTAAAATAACATTAGTAAAGGTATAGTACATTTTTTCCATAGCAAGTTGTATAACGACTAAAATTAATGTTTGACTTTTTAAATACCTACCTATATAATTTATTGTTATATTTTATTTATCTTACTCATAAAACTATCGTGAACTATATTATACATTTTTACAAACGGGTGTTTTCACGTACCGGTATATCGGTGAAACAGTGTCGGTACCTCTTCACCGATATACCGGTACGTGAAAACACCCGTTTGTAAAAATGTATTTTATTTATCGTTGTGAAAACGTGTGAAAAATAATAACAGAAAAATAGTAGCTGTGTTAGCTGTATATTTTCTGCATTTCTAAAAATAAAATAAGTAAAACAGTGCGTCACGAGGATAACATTTACGTAATTACTCGTCGTAATCGCTTAGTAATATTTTAACATACGAGCGAAACCGAAGCTTCAAGCTCTTAAATTATACAAATCTTAAATGAATTCCATTACAAGAGCTAGATTTCCGATAGGTACAAAATACGCGTAGGGATATTATAGGTAGGTTTAGGTACAGTAAATCGCTATTCATTTTCGAGCCACCTCCATGGCGTAGTAGGTGCGTGCCTGGTTAAGAAACGAGAGGTTGCGGGTTTGATCCCCGCTGCGGAATAAATGTTCACATTTTAACTTTTTAGTTTTTTATTTAAAATTATTAACGGCTATTTACCACTTGAATTTGTCATTTATGCTGACGTTTATTATGTTTTCAATTCTAACCAATATGGTTAGAACTTAACTCTTTAGTTTTTTATTTTGATAATAAAATTATTTTTTTCTTCCTAAAACTCACTGTATAACCATTAGGCAAAAACTATTAGTATTTTTTTTTTTATACAACTGAAGTGGCAACTAAGCGTACGGCCCACAAGATCGTAAGCCGTTACCGCAGCCTATGAACGCTTGCAATACCAGAGGTATCACTTGCGGGTTGCCACCTTGAGGCTAAGATCGAAAGCCTCATGTGCCAGTAATTTCACCGGAAACCATACCCTTCGCACCGGAACACATCAATGCGAGCATTACTGCTTGGCGGCAGAAATAGGTATGGTGGTAGTCTTCCCCGGACGAGCTCTATCACAGAGAACTCTACTACTCTTAAAGTATAGAACAATAACGTTTCTCATTAAGTGATTTATGTTGTAAATCTTTTGAGAAATATATATTCTTAAACCGTTATACTGTTACATTATATTATCTATCAGTTATGGTTCCCATAGTATAAGCTTAAATAGCTTCGGAGGGCACGTCAAGCAGTCGGTCCCGGCTTTTTCAAAGTGTTGTTTGGCCGTGACAGAGGCCTTCGGGTGGCCTAGAAACTCTGTCACCAGAGTTGGCCACTGACTCATGCGAACGAACGCTTAGTTGGGTATTGATCACGCTTTGTAAAAATGTTCGCCAATTATTATTATTTATAACATTAATGTGGCAAAAGTACAGCCGTTTCAAATTTATTATTAGTCTTTGGAGAGTGTACAATTATTTCGATTGCCAAATTGCTTTTAATAACAGTAACTGATGTCACCGTCACAAATTTATTTTTAGAGTTCTGTATCAGTTTTGAAAAAACAGAACCCTTTATTATTGTTCATTTTTATCCAACTACAGGTGGTAAGCATGCGTACGGTGCAGCTGAGGTCACAGAAGCACATAGGCTACATCAGCACGCTGATATTTAGCAGTTACCGTAGCCAGCCGTAGCCTATGTACGCTTGTAATATCAGAGATATCACTCGCGCATTTCTACCCTGAGACGTAGATTGAAAGTCAGTGCCTGCAACTACGGGCGCTGAGACTTTCACTGGAAACCATACCCTTCAAACTGGACCACAACAATGCGAGCATCAGGTACTGCTCGGCGGCAGAAATTATATGGACGAGCTCTATCACTATAAACTCTACTTTTTTTTTTTTTATACAACTGAAGTGGCAATCAAGCGTACGGCCCACAAGATGGTAAGCGGTTACCGCAGCCTATGGACGCTTGCAATAACAGAGGTATCACTTGCGGGTTGCCACCTTGAGGCTAAGATCGAAAGCCTCATGTGCCAGTAATTTCACCGGAAACCATACCCTTCGCACCGGAACACAGCAATGCGAGCATTACTGCTTGGCGGCAGAAATAGGTATGTACTACTCCTTTACTCTTACCGTTGTAGAGATCGGTTATTATGATAATCCGTAGAAACACTGCTAAAACTATGTATTAACCATTTGCAAACACCAGCTTTTATACAAAAAAAACGCATTGAAATAGGAGCACCCGTTCCGGGGATTCAAGGCTACAGACAAACAAACACACCTTTGTCTCAAACTTATGATACAACACACTATTTTTAGTCTGGGATTAGTTAAATATTTGGGAAGGATGACCTAAAATACACATTTTTTACACACAGCGTTAAAACACTGAAACTAATCACATATTAAATCTGAATAACGAAGGCATTGTGTCTCTAACGCTATTAATCTGGCACACTGGAAGGTATTCTAGCCCTTAAAGCCGTATTCCAGAATCAACAGAAGCTAAATATCCATATCCCAGGTTGACGTAGACGAATGGGTTACATTTCATCTCACCGCCGCCTCGCCTAACGACCTGCCATCAATATGACGTAAGCCCTGACGATAGTTGGCAACTTCTCACTATGTCCTGTAGCGCGGGGCCCACGAGTTGACCACTCGTCCACTTGTAACGTTTGACGTTACAAGTGACGGCGAGCTGATTCCGATGCAAAGTTAATTAGTGTTAAAAAAATGTGTTGTTTGCCGTATCATATTTTTTTACGATTATTGATCCATGTAAACTGGGCCATTTAAAAACCATTGCCACCGTCCAAAAATCACGAATCGTAAAAAATATTACGATGCAGCAATAGCACGAATCGTCCTTGTGTTAATGAGTTTTTAGATACAATGATATACATATAATATATTGATTCGTGCGCCGCGAAAGAAAAAGTACGCAAAAAGTTGTCGCTATTCCAAATTGAGGCGAGTAGGCAGACACAAATGTAGGTTATGTGGATACATTATGCGCAGGAATATCGCATTACATTCATGTAGTCAGCCTGATGTTCACCAACGCCATTACCATCAGGATACTGTTGAAATCGATTAAGAGTCGCATTACACAGTTTCACGCTTCGTAAATGCTATTATTGAAATAAAATAAAGTCGAGTCGTTTAACTTTCGTTTTGTCAGTAATTTACAAGACTGTCAAGCCGTTTGTATTGTTGAGCGCTTCTACTGATATACTGATGACAGTTGTAATATTAAAGGCACTTGTCACCCCGAGATATAGCTGTGAAGTCTCTTCCAGTTGAGGCGATGTTGATCTGTTGTCAAACCAATTACGACAATATTTTTAGAATATCCGGATTGTGCGGTGATGGTCAGTCAGACATTATTAATAATAATACTAGCTGCATTTATTCACAGCGCCACCTAACCCCAAAATAAGCAAAGCTTGTACTGTACATCTGTGAATGTACATATCTGTGAGTGTAATATACATATTTTATATTGCCTATAGGTCATAGGATCAAAACAGAGTACTTAGCACGACAAACTCGTTTGATAACCGTAAATGTAAACGTATCGTCCAACTGTCAATTAGTATGGAATTTTGGTAGTTCATTTAACGCACGAAAGACGCGCTGTTAAAAATCCTATACAATTTGACAGCTGGACGATACGTTTACATTTACGGTTATCAAACGAGTTTGTCGTGCTAAGCACTCAGTAGTCAGTACCAACCTTTTTCCAGTTTTATGTTTGCAATGGTGATAAAAAACAATATTTCAGAAAAAGATAATTTAGAATAAGTATAGTTCGCACAGCGGATCTAGGCTTCCGTGAAGTTAGCCGTTTGTGATGCGCAAAGACAATTTAGTTTGAAAAAGCTCCATTGCGCATCGAAACGGCTAATTTAACTACGGCAGAGATCCGTTGTGAGACCTATATATTGTCATTACTTCACAATCTGGTACCACTACCCTGGTGGCACCAGGCAATTACACTTCGAAGCTATTGCTCTTTTCAGTTTCAGCAATAATGGAAACGTTGCTGTTATTGCTGAATTATTACAAACTACTGCTGTGATATTACAGTGTAGAGCTTATGTGTCTTTGAAGGAAATTGCTTATCAATAGTTAATCTTTGTTTGTAGTTCATCCTACATTGCCATGTCATTACCTACCTTATATGTCATGTTTATTTAAGGCTGTTGTTTGCATTTAAGGCGATTATAAGATCAGCGCAAGTTCTGAATTATTAAGCTTAGTAATAATACATTCCACGTTTAATAATTTTCATAGTGATATTCTCTGTGTTAGTGCAAGCTGCTAAAAGCGACATCAATTTTAAGAGATAAGGAAAAATAATAAATTGTTTTTTTTTAGATGTCTACTTTATTTTATTAAAGATACATTCAGAAATTGAAACGACACTTATTCTTTATTTGGGGTATTTTTATTATTGTACTTATAACCAGCTTTTTTTACATTTGTTTTGTCTGTAATTTGTTATTTATTTAATTTTTAGGTCAAACAGTCTATAGACATTAATTTTTATACCTAAATAGACATTAGACATAGACATTATATTTATTCACCACATAGCACACAAATACATTAGCAGGTAAAAACAATTATACAAAAAAAGAAACATAAGTATAGAAAAAGAATACAAAAAGATAGACAAATTATACATAATATTACGGTACTAGTACTCTAACCTACCTACCTTATTAATTACTTTTGTGTGCTACAGCAGCAAAATGGGCCCCGACTCAGCATTATGTCTTCTGTGTTAACAGTAGACGCTGTTATACTAAAGATGTTAATATAAATAATATAAAAGAATATAAACAATGACGCCGATGGTGTGGCGCAGCAGGCGAAGGTCCGCCTGCGACGCAGGAGGTTGCGGGTTTGATTCCCGCCTTGGTACAAATGTTTGTACGATCTGCAAATATTTGTTCCGGGTGTTCTGGATATTTTCTATGAATAATAAAAAATATATCTACATTTGTATTGTATTAATTGTATCAGTCATCTATAGTAACCATAAGACAAGCTTTGCTTAGCTTGGAGCTAATATTGCTGTGCAGCGTCGTTTATTTATTTATTAAAAAAATAAAAAATAAAATAATAATAATACAGCATAAAATTAGAGTATACCTACTGTACTGTACAGTACATTATTTGCTTTATTTTATTGGTTGATAAAAATAATAAAAGAAAAAGAATATAATTAGATATATAAAAAAAGTTAATTTAAATTAAAGTTAGTTAGTAGATTATAAAGGGCTTACCTAAGCTGTCAGTTACGAAGTCTCAAAATTTTCCAAGCTGCCGCGTCTGTTTCAACCATCATACATAAATCACCCAAAGCTAACAAACTTTCAACACTTCAACCGAAATAGCGTTTCAAAATATTCGGTCAATCAAACTCTTATTGCAAACGCATAGAAACTTTTTTTACACTTGCACGTCACTGGTTGACATAAAAAAGCATTTCTAAACCAATCATATCACGTTCGAAGTTCAAAAAATTTTCGAACATCGCTCAAAGTTGGCGGCTACGGCATTCTACAGCCCGCGACTACGCGGCGAAGTCTCGCAATATAGACTGGGAGATATAGTAGAAATCGGGACAAAATGGGAGTTATGCGCATGGTTCGGCATGATTATCCGAAGAAAAGCAAGCTGGATGACTGTAGCTTTCAATGCGAGGCATTCTATTGTAAAGGAAATGCAGGCGGATGATTAGCTACGGGCCTACGATTGTTCTACGTGGGAATTTTTCCTTCTTTTATTTCAGATTTCTTTTGAAGGTATATCACGAAACATTAAATCTTAATAACTTAATATTTAAATAACCACCTAGGTGCAATGTTATTTTTTAAGCTTAATCATGAATTAAGAATTATTGGCTAAGCTGAAAGGATGATGTAAGATGCTACACAATCCTATTTCTGCTGTCCCCAGGCACTGCAGCATTTGCACTTCACACTTCTAGTGTGGGCAACAAGAGCCATTAGACGCTGTTTAGAATATAAGCTGATGATGATGATGATCAGGATTTTTCGCCAACAAGACCAAGGCCAAGGATTTGAATTTGGATTGATTCATTTTGTTTAACCAAAATTAGCCAGCATTTCAAATGATTTGAATTTTCAGCACAATATTCCGGCTTAGGTACGTATATTTTTTTATAATACTTATTTTAATTATATTAAGAGGCCTTTCCAAGATTTAGCGATATAATTCATGAAGTTCGCGTTAATGTATCTTTATATAGTAGAAGTAATAGCGCGCGCGACGAGGAGCGATACGTCCTCCCTCCATAAGCGCTCAGCGCGGTTTGAGAGTCGCTGCTTCGATCGATATGATTATAAGTGCGCTAACGTGTGATTTTAAAAAATTCGTATTAAAAAAAGTCAATGCTATTAGACTATTTTATTCGTTGTATTTATTTAATAAAAACTTAAACTTTAATTTAGTAGGTGTATTTTTATTGTAAACTCCTTACTTTAGCAGAAATAACAAGCGTAAAATAGGGAAAAGTACGCGTTTTTTGGACCGTCTTTTTTCAAAAATATTGAACTAACATGTTGTATTTTTCTCTATTCACTTAAATTTTAAAACTGTGATTATTATAATTGCATTTTTAGAAATATGTTAGACTTTGTTATTTCATAGAAAAAATGATCGAAAGTTGACTGGAATTGCTCATTTTACAAAACGTGCGTTACTAATTATTTTTTTAATCAGTTATGTCTTGACTTAATTAATATTTGCTCTGTTGGCTTAAATTTTAAGGGATAAAGCTTTTATTTGTTTTTATTTTCGTTAAAATATCTTCAACACGCGAGCCACAATAGTGTTCGAAACTTCACGGGCTACAAGAAAATTCAAGGATTGTCAAGGATAGGGCTCTTAAGTACCTGCATACCTACGCATAATACTTTTTTTTACAATAATAACATGAGCTAGTAATTAGAAAACCCTTTTAACCAAATAAAGGCACGCGTGAAGGCATAATAGAACCTTTTTTATGATTTGAATTAAGCTGAAGTATAAACCTCGACTAAATCTATTTATTCCCGAAATAGGGGTCACTTAAGAAAAACACAATGCGCTATAAAGAATGTTTACCCTGATAATGGGAAAAGAGGGATGGAACATAACTGTTAGACTGTTACTATTAATATTTTCATGAATACCATGGTTACCACCGAGTAGTAACAACTGTATTTCCAAACGAGCATGTTGTGCATATTTCTAAAGTTTGGTACTTTACCATTATCTTAGAAAACATTATTAAGTATAATAATAATGATGTAATTACGTTAATTGGCTTTGGTGAAATCAACTGTTTCGCAATGTTTTATATCAGCTATCTACCTTAATAAACTAGCTAAAAAGTGATTTAAAAGTGTGTTCCACATCTTTTTAAAAGTTCGTTGAAAAACCCCAGATACAATTACATATATTTTCAAGGAAACTTATTCAATTTCTTTGATAGAAATTTTTTTTGAGACACCTGGTATATCTACCAGGTTTTTTAAGTTACAGAAACGTAACATAAAACCTAACCATTTTTAATACATTAGTAAAAGTTTCCACATAAATTCCAAACCTGTAACTTTTATCGATAGGTACCTTACATTTATTGCTTCTCAAATGGTTCCTTAGTATGGCTGAAGTTTTGATCCGCGTAATATCAAACTGGATTATAAATAACCTACTTTGGTTATTGCAAAGAGGCATCTAATATTACGACGTGCCCCCACAACTTTGTAAGTAAAAAATAACCTCAGAAAAGGGTCGAAGATAGCTTTAACCTACGCATCATATGCATATAAGCACAGCAGCAGTATTTATGAGCACTGTATCCAAAAAAAATATTTCCAGTTTGTTCTGTTCAGCAAAATACCCTGAAAAACATTTAATTAAATAAAAGTATTTCATGGAGCCGCGAGGTCTTACTTGTGGTATTTGAGTAAATCGATCGCACATTTTATCAAATGCAATCGAGAGAATGTGTTCAATGCGAGTGACTTAGTACACGATAAAGGTTGGATTGGACCAAACTCGAATAGGCTCTATTCGCCGAATAAATCGTAGTTATTCTTGAGTAGACTGACAATTTACTTGTATTTTGTATTATTTACTCCAGAAATTGATCGAATCCAGCTTACGGCACTCGGATTGAACGCATGAACGATTTTACGAGGATTTTACCTTAGCTTGACAGAATATTACTCAAATATCCTCGAGTGTGGAGAGCAACGACCTTACACTCTCTGAATCAATCTTTGGAATATTTTTGTTAATTATAATTTTATTTTTCTAAATACTTTATCGATGACAAGTGATAACGTTGGAAATCGGTGACTAGAGTCCCTGTAAATCACTCACCGCCCACGGCTCCCCGGCGAACTTCCACGACGAACGCGTAGGTTGATCGGTTTACGGTTTTACAGTTCGGCAGATGTTAGTCCTACGCGGCTATAGGATGAAGAGCACATTGCGACCAGTATTCGTTTATTATGTGAAAGCTTCGAGCATACAAGTCTTTGGGTATTAAAAAAAAATTACAAAACTTTATTCTGTCTAAGCATAACCCTTGTGATTTTTGACAATACTACAGCATTCTAATGTGTTATGGTACAAAGTAGGCACCAAATTTTTACAAAAACACGATGAAAAATATAACGTGAATTTTTCTATACGATGCAATCTTCTGTTTACTGTGTGTGTTACTACGCAAAGAAAACAAGGAGCAAAGCAAGCTCGGGTCGTACGTAGTAATATAGTGACCGATGTGGCGCCGCCTGCAACGCGGAGGTTGCGGCTTCGATTCCCGCCTCGGATCAAATGTTTGTACGATCTACAAATATTTTTCCCGGGTGTTCTGGGTATTTTCTATATATAATAAATCATTAACATGTTAGGCAGTGCCTTATAAAATAATATCCGAAATCACTTGAGTTCGTTACATATTCATTATTATGTAAACTAGCTGAACGAAATCTCAAAGCTGGCAGTCAGGACGCATTATTCACACCCTCTTTAATTATAATCGACCCTTTTAAGTCTTGCCCTTAGCGCTTTGTGTTGAGGTCGGCCTTTCTGACTGCCAGCTTATTTACCTATATCTATAGTACTAATATAGTAGTCCAAGGCAGGATGGAAGGCAAGAGAGCACGTGGTCGTACTCCCACCCGATCGTCTGACCTCATAAAATCCATCACACAATCAACCATGACCGAATGCTCTCGGAAAGCTGCTAACAGAGCTGAGTGGAGACGTATTGCAACAGCCGCTACTCAATGTAGTCCTACATAACCATCAAGAGTGTCCGACTGAGAAGATAGTACAAAATCTTTCACCATTAAACATTATCCCTGAGTTCGTTCGTTCGATCGTATGAGTCAGTGGCCAACTCTGGTGACAGAGTTTCTAGGCCGCCCGAAGGCCTCTGTCATACCCTGAGTAATTTAAGACTATATTTATTATTAGCGACCCGCCCAGGCTTCGCACGGGTGCGGTTTCTTTGCACCCGCGCGTAGCTGGAACTGACTGCTACTTATACTCTAGGTTCCACGCTGATACAGTCGTGACCTGAGGTTCTTTTTTGTCATGTCCAATGTCAGATGATGAAATATTACAAAAAAGTACCATCACACTTGCACTATACAATTACATACCTACCTGTACATCTATACTAATATTATAAAGAGAGAAGATTTGTATTATTGTATTTTTGTTTGTTACGAATAAACTCAAAAACTACTAATCCAATTTCAAAAATTCTTTCACCATTAGAATGCTACAATATCCCTGAGTAACATAGGGTATATTTATTACTAGCGACCCGCCCCGGCTTTGCACGGGTGCGGTTTCATTGCACCCGCGCGAAGCTGGGGCAGATCGTCTAGTATACTAATAATTTTATGTTCCGTTTATTTATAGAATAATATGGACAATATGTATTCATATGTAAAGAAGTGACTACTAAAAAAAGTCGACTGCAAGTTTTTCTTCATACTTAATAACTTAATTTTTTCACACTACGAGCTTTTGTAATAGCTACATACTCACATACAATCTTATCTAATCGCTATAATTATTATATCTAAAAATAAAACAATTTTTCCGGATAAGGTGTGGCTTTTGGGATCAACTGGAAGATAACCTAGTTTGGATATCTATTTATTAGTGGTTTTTGATTGAACCGTGAAAATTATGATATCCTATTCCCCAAAATAATTAGTAAAATAATTATAAATCACACTCACACTTATCACACAATGTGAAGTGTGTGAAGGAAAACATCGTGAGGAAACCGGCATGTTCAAGAACTAAAAATTCGAAAGACATGTGCCATCCACCAATCCGCATTGGGTCCGCGTGGTAGATTATGACCCAATCACTCTCGCCTGAGAGTAGGCCAGTGTCCTTAGCAGTGGGAACATTAGAAGGCTGTTATGATGATGATGAAATAATAAATGATTGATTAATTGATTGATGATTATGTAAGTAATTATTCTAAATAAATTTCTGCGCGTGTTTTATTTGCAAAATTCAAAACATTCTTGGTAGTGTTTTCTATGTAATTACTTAAACATACACTCTTGACTCAAGCGGCCCCAAAACTATTTTCACCCAGGAAGTGTGCCTAAACAAATTCTTTCACTACAGCAATCCACCTCTATTAACGCGAAAGGACCTAATTTGCCCTGAATTGTTGAACTAAACAGATCTCACAAAGTGTAGTGTGTAAACTTTCCAAAGTAAAGTCCTAAATAAATTTGATTAAAGACTGTGTTTACTGTGATACCGAAAATCGCTTTGCTATGCCATGTGTTTAAAAGACCTTTTCCGTAGCAGGTACTAATATCTGTTTTATGCTTTCACAGTGTTAAGTCATCATGTTAAAGGCCATAATTACTCCGTCATTATAGTACAAGATATTATCAGCCAATAGACGTTCAGACATAGGAGTACACCATCAATATATTATCAGCCAATAGACGTTCACTGCTGGACATAGGATATATCTATGCCAAAGATTGTTATGACGACCAATCTTGAGCCTTCATCATCTACCACTTTAATGTCATCGGTTCATCGAGTTGGGAAGCCGTCCTATTATTTCGTGTAAGTGTGTAACCTTTATTCTCCATTCGAGAACCCATATTACACTACATCATAACTGGCTAAGCGGTAATGGGACAACAGGGTTAGTGTCAAAATCCCCTGTGAAAATCTCCTTTGAAGGAAATTTTGGGAATTTTAGTGTCAAAATCCCTTTTAGAACTTGAAGCTCGGACTGAAGGGGATTTGACACAAAAAAGTTCCCAAAATTCCTTTTAAAGGGTAATTCTTATTTATTATCCTGTGAAATCTCACACAGAAGAATCAAATGAATGCTTCTGCACGCTGTGTTGATTACTGGGTGAAGAATAAAACGTCTGTTTCCAAGACGCAGAACGATAAAGCTTTTTGAAAGTGAAAAAAAAACAAACAGTGTTAAATCCGACTGTGAGCGAAAACTCTCAGCTTTCATCCGTGTCATTTCTCTATCAAAGGTACAGAAATGAAACAAACCTAATTGAAACATTACTTACTAAAATTACGTTGTGTGTGTGGAGAAAAAATATTTTACCAAACCCATCGACCAATCTATTTTTTATACTTACCAACTAAAGCTTCTACCAAGCGTACGGCCAGCCTGACGGTAAGCGGTTACCGTAGCCTATGGACGCTTGGCGATCCCAGAGGTGTCAATCGCGCATTGCCACCCTATGACGTAGACAGAAAGTCTCATGTGGCTGTAATTTCACCGAAAACAATACCCTACACACAGCAATGGGAGCAATACTGCTCAGCGGCAGAAATACTAGGTATGGTGGTAGAAGATTTCCCCGGCGAGCTCTATCACAAAGAACTCTACTATGTCTATACAGTTTATGTACCAAAGTAGTATTTTAACTGAACTTATTTACGATGTACGAAAAATTTACGTGCACAATGCCATCAGTGTGAAAGCACTAAGGAAACATCGTGAGGAAACTGGCATGTTCAAGAATCTATAAATCGAAAGACATTATGCCATCCACCAATCTGCATTGGGTTTGCGTGGTAGCTTAAGACCCAATCTCTCTCGTTCGAGAGCAGTAGAAACATAAGAAGACAGGCATTATGATGATGATTTACTCGGTGAGTATTGAGAATCAATTTGAAACCTAAATACATTCATGTAAAACGGCTCTTTTGTACGCAAAGTTGTTAGTCTAAAGGTTTCCTTATTCCAACAAAGAGCGCACTGCAAGCCGATGTTAATTCGTTGCCCTTTTCCATTAGTTCCCAAATAAATACTTGAAAAAACCTTTTTAGGGACGTAAGTCAATTAACAATGAATGAGCTACGCGCCTCGACTTTTAAAATAGAATTATTTTAGGGTGATAAATACCTACATTCGAACAATTCTAACCACAACTTTTGTGATAATTCGGTTTAAAATCCCAAAAATATTTTGATCTACGATTTATTGTAATAAAAAGATGATTGTGATTTCAGAACAAAAGTCTTAAATCAGTTTGATAAAGTAGTAAACTCTTGCGTGAAGATTATTAGCTGTATAAATTATAATCCTTATCTCAAATAATACTACCTGATTTTCACAACACATTTAGATACTTACATTGCATTGATTTGGAACCGACTTCGGGTTTTGGCTCATTAGTTCAAGCTTGTGTGAGTGTGAGACCGTTAATAACATGCCGCTTACGCACACATAGATTGTTTTTAGGCTTTTATTTTGAGCAGAATTTTATATTTAACTATCTATTGGTCTACACGTTTTTTTTAGACAAAATCGCATCTCAAAAGTCGATCTCTTCTCTTTCAATGCATGATTCGTTCTCTTTGAGTATTGAACACATATTACTACACCATGTACACTTGTTGTACTGTTGTACAGTGATGGCTATAAAAAGGTAAGTAATTACCGACAAAAAACCAGACGGCTTATGACTTTCCCTATCTTTCCGACGTGCTACAATTTGCCAGGTTCTAATTCCAAGCTCCGGGTATTTCCTCCCATTAAACCAAAAAACAACTTGTTATCAGAAGTGCGTGACAATCTGTTGTGTAATAAGTTCCATCGCTCTAGATCGCGACAAAACCAGCGTAAGAACACCTTTAACTTTCTAAGCAAGCATTACGAGGAAGGTGTCTTATGAAATTGGCTATATCGTTACAAGCACCCACTTCAGCAGGACCTGTATTTTCTAAAGAATCTGAAATAAGTAGGTGTCTGAAGTAAATGGGTAAATGTTTTACAGCTATAAAGTTTACAATGGGCAGTTAAGCGTACAACATTGAGCAGATAACTTGCTAAAAGATATGAGGGATCCTATTGTCACTTGGAAAAGGTGGAGTTTAATTTTACCTAGCATCAGCTTCGATAGATCGATGACTTTTTATAGAGATAGTACAGTCAATAATTAATTATTTTTATCAGCTGGAGTCCGTCTTGGTGGGTACCGCCTCAGTGCCAAGTACTCTACCTCCAAGCACTCTACCTCCAAGCAGAAATTTACGAGCACTACAGAGTGGTTTGAAGGACACAGTAGCTGGTGAAATTACCGGGCAAAAGAGACTAAATAATAACTATGTCCCACCCAGAGTGACGAACGCAGCGCACTGCAACGCTGAACTTTAAAATTTAAAAAAAACTTAAATCTTTGGGTGATTAGGTACTGTAACTATTATAGTCAATTTCAGGCAGACGATTTAACCATTCTGTCTAATAGTTTGCCTGCAAAAGCGTGGCATCTTGCAATAATAATAAATGCACACATTGAAAAAATATGTGCATTCAAAGGGCGAGGGAATGTATCGTTCAGAAACCGCTTTAACCAGGAACAAAAAATTCGAAAGCCATGTGTCATTAACCAATGTTGATGATGAAGATTCGAGAAGACATTTTCTAGACAAAATGTTATAAAAAAAAAGTACAATATTTTTTTTTTGTGAACATATTCCTTGAACATTGCGCACTAATAATCAAAGACCCTGTTTATGTAGAAGAAGATAATGAATATTCTAGGTTAATGTATGGTTTTTAAGATATACGTGCAGTGGTGGGCTACAACGCTGAACGTTGATACACAATTACCTACACCACCTACACTCAGGTGGACTTAAGTATTGAGTGTAGAGTTTCTTACCGGACCATGGAACCCTAAAAACAAGACAAGAATTCGAGTTACTTAACCTACATAATATTATGTACTCAGAATATTTCAGTGGAACAATAAAACAGAGCTGTTTAGCAGATTGTTTTACTATTAGTAACAGTAACAGTAACAGCACACAGCAGCACACGGTCATGACGCTGTCAGTCATCTTTATACTCAGCTCGGCTCTTCTGTACACAGCTTCGTATTGTCTATACTTTCCACCTACAGAAAATCAAGGTTTGTGTTATTTTCAAGGTCGTAGGCACATTGACTCGGGCGTGACTTTGAAATCTATTACAAAATATTGCATGAATGGCAATACAACACTTGACGAAGTTTTCATAAATTATAGTGGTGTAAAATAACAGGGTTTTTGAATGTAGCGCCCTGCGTTTTAGGCCTCCCTTTCCTTCTTCCACTCTTTGAGATCTATCGCTAAGCCAGCCCATGAGCTTGAATGCGAATCAAGCTCGTCCCGCCATCTCATTCTGTGTCTTACACGTTGCTGCCTTGCTCTACTCTGTGATTCTTTTTGTTTCTTCATTTTGAGCATGGCTTTGAATTACTTTCAGGTTTTCGCATCGCCACACCAGGCTTCAGGGAAGCTGAACCTAGTTTGTTGGACTTCTGCGCAAACTACCGCCAAGGAATGATGAGTAGAAATGTAATTATTTATTCATAATATAACCTAGCTCTATTTCTCTCTGATTTCTAAATTGTTGTAATGGCATTGCTACTCTTGTCTGTTATTATTGAAAACCAGAATAATGACTAAAGCTAATGAAATCAGGTTAA
The DNA here is from genome assembly GCA_951394395.1 of Colostygia pectinataria. Lineage (NCBI taxonomy): Eukaryota > Metazoa > Arthropoda > Insecta > Lepidoptera > Geometridae > Colostygia > Colostygia pectinataria. Next base: position 8,201,245 of record OX596363.1, read on the forward strand.
AAGTGAAGAAAAATATGCTAGTGAAATTAATTTATCAAGGCAATTCTCGTTTGCAATTACTGAACAGTGTAATTGGGCCTATAATAGTATTAAAACATGCCCCATAAAACAAACGCCATTATCAAGTTAAAAGACACTTTAAAAACTAGAGCGTCTTCAAAAACTGTAACTAACTACCATAAAGTGTAGTTAACCTAAATGTAATCTCTGCCAGCGACAAAGATTAAAAACAAGCCATTACTAATGAACAAAGTCTGGCTTGATAACTTTGTAAGTGCTGAAGGATGAACATTTCGAGAGATAAAAAAAAAATCAAGTACCTACAAGTAATTTTCAACATAGAGACATGCTAAATTTCTTTAGGCCATTGATTTTTTCAATATAATATATCATAGAATACAATACATTAATTCATTGAGATATTTATTTGTAATTTTTAACATTCCTAATTTTTGGCCGTTCAGAATTTTGATAATCTAATATGTACGTATACCTGTAGCTATACGTTTACATTTGGTTATTATTATTTTACTGAGCTTTTTAGGTTTTTTACTAACTAATTATTATAGTCGTACATAAAAACATTGTTCCAAATTCCACAACCCAGGCTAGCCTAGTGTGCAGTTTAGAGGTGAACCCTTTACCACATAAATAAGAGGCTATATAATACCTGCATAGCACTATAAATAAACAGTACCTAGTTATATAAATAAGTGTTGCCTATGGGGTTGGTATGTGGCTTAGATACTACAATACAGGGAATCCTAGTGTGGGGTCACGGTTATATGCCTGCCGCATGGACACTACTTCTTACCCCTTAGCTAAACTAACCTACTGTAACAAACTTGTGACGACCGATGTGGCGCAGCGGGCGCAGGTCCGCCTGCGACGCGGAGGTTGCGGGTTCGATTCCCGCCTCGGGTCAAATGTTTGTACGATCTACAAATATTTGTTCCGGGTGTTCTGGGTATTCTCTATATATAATAAAAAATATCTATCTATGTATTGTATTGTATTAAGTATATATCAGTCATCTAGTACCATAACACAGCTCTGTTTAACAGTAGCTTATCTTGGGGCTAGATGATGCTGTGTGGATTGTCCAGCATTATTTATTTATTTATTATTTATTTGTGCTAACAAACCTACTTATATTAGTGTAAGACATTGCTTTTTATATTAGTGTAAGACATTGCTTTTTGTGAAATAAATAAACTTATTAAACTTAAAAAAAAAAAAAAAAACTTGTGTGTGAACACAGTTATGGGGAAGTCACTCTTTTTTCTTGTAATTTCTTTCTTAAACATTTACTTGTAAACATGCTTTTATGTGAATAAATGAATTTTGTATGTATTTGTATTTGTTTCAGATTTTTTGCATCATCTGCAAAGGCTTTCATCCTTCGTGCTTCCATAAATCTTCAACGACGCAAGCTCCTAGCACTACTACTTATTAGTAGTAGTGCTAGGAGCTTGCGTCGTTATTCTTCCAGATTTATCTTTATTTAACTTGAAAATCAGGTATGAAAGTGAACCAAACCCACTAACGAAGGAGAAGTTTTCAGTAGTGGTAGTTTAAGAACCTTTAGTGGTAGTTGTGGGAGCAATGGTAGTAACAGGAACAGTGGTAGTACCACTAGAAGGGGTAGTAGCAGGAATTGTGGTAGTACCAGGGACAGTGGTAGTACCAGAAGTAGTGGTGGACGGGTTATTACCCGTCCACCACTACTTCTGGTACTACCACTGTCCCTGGTACTACCACAATTCCTGCTACTACCCCTTCTAGTGGTACTACCACTGTTCCTGTTACTACCATTGCTCCCACAACTACCACTAAAGGTTCTTAAACTACCACTACTGAAAACTTCTCCTTCGTTAGTGGGTTTGGTTCACTTTCATACCTGATTTTCAAGTTAAATAAAGATAAATCTGGAAGAATAAGTGAACAACCAACTCGACTATACCACGAGGTGCGAAATTGTAATGTAAATCAATTTTGAAATTGTAATGGATATTACGATTTTTTGAATACATTCAGTTCCTGACCGTGGAGTTATTTTTCGATGCCTAGACAATAGAATGGAATTTTTAAAAAGTATTTTACCATGACTTATGAGTTTATTGTTTACCAGTTTTCCCGTGATCCTGGTGCAACTGCGCCGAAATATCGGGAAATAATAAAACACTCAAAATGAATCTGATTTATGAAAGTGAATTTAATATTACATTTTTTCAGTAAATTTTGTTAAAAATACTATGTATTCATTGAAATTATATATTAAAAGTTTATCATCATTACAATCATCCACAACCTGACTTTACTCACTGCTGGGTATAGATATTGAGGCGTCCTATTACTTTCACTTAACAACTATTTCACCATTAGAATGCTACATTATCCCTGGGCCTAAATTTATTACTAGCGGTACGTCCCGGCTTTGCACGGGTGCTCAAACGTGGCTCAAACTATAATTACAACATGAAAAAATTAAACTTAAACTATACGGCTTGTTATAAACGTATAGGTTGTATTAATAGCATCCGTGCAAAGCCGGGACAGGTCGCTAGTAATAAAATGTATTTTTATTACTAGCTTTTATTCCGACAGGTTTTTTGTGGGTTAAAAATAAGTATTTATGTTGACCTCATCCATCCCTAATATAATAACTCGAATAATAAATATTATAGTAAAGTAATTTACTGTAGGTATACTGTACTGCAACACTCCTATTAGTTGTAAATTATCGGATTCTATCGTGGTGGCTCTGCTGGGTAGTACCACGCGAATATTATGACTTTCGTAATCGCATCGTGTCGTGACATTCCTAATTGTATAATTTATTTTGGAAAGCGCCGTTACTGTACGGAAAAAAAACTACAAAAACTCCATAAAAAACTATCTATTAATTATTTCAAATCAGATTAGGGTACGTTAATTTTAATAGACATAATAAACGAGCAAGTGGTCCTTTTATACGGAATGGTAAACAAACATAATTAAACATGTGTCACATAAATTTTCTATCACAATGTTTACGTAACCCAAAGCAATAGGTGTTTGAAGAGCAATGCTAGTGACTTTCGTGCTCGGGTATTCGAAATATTTTAAATTCGAATAGTCGTTGCATACATACTGAAAATATCAGTCATTTTCCAGTAGATTCTGATATAATCAGAATATTATCAGAATCAGAAGCTATCAACAATTTGCAATTTGACTCTTTGCTAAAAAGTAAAGATTTTTTTTTATAAAAGCACGTTGATTTGGCTCACTAAATATATTGTATTTGTCTATTCTGTAGTAAAAACAGTTCTTTTAAATTTATATTATAAACTCTTTAGAATATTGAAAACGAGTGAGCTGAGCTGCAGCAGATAAGAACGGTCTAGTGGAATGATGGATGGTGTGGAGCGAACCGAGCAATATTTAGGGCTTGTAGTAAAACGTAACTTGACCTTCTAAGACATGAAAAGAAAACGAAAAAGAAAAAATGATATTTTAAAGTAAAATACAAGTTTCACTCAGGTATACACTTAACACAAAAATGTTTTCAACTCAATAAAATCACAAGAATCACTTTAAAACGTCTCATAACCTAGATAAATTAACGCCAGTTCCAACGCACCCACGCCGTAAAACAATTGGTAAAACAACATCGGCTAAGTTCCTTCATATTTTGCTATTGTTAGTTTAAACTATTCCATGAAAATAAATAAATAATGCTGGACAATCCACACAGCATCATCTAGCCCCAAGTTAAGCAGAGCTTGTATTTTGGGTACTAGATTACTGATATACATAATACAATACAATGCTTAGATAGATATTTTTTTTAATAATACAACGAATGACAGTCGATTGTATGTTGAGAGCGAAATACTTCTAATTTTATTTCAGTGGTGTTACTATGGTTTCAACATTCGACAAACTTCAACAATGAACTCTCTATTTCATTGTTTGTTTTGACTTTTGACAACTAAATTACGCTAGTTACAGAACTATAATTCTCATACAACAACGCTACTCAAAGTTTCTCCAAACTAGCAGAGTCTGCTCAAAGTAGATAATGTATCCCTATCACACTAATATTATAAATGCGAAAGTTTGGATGTTCGTTTGGTTGTTTGTATTCTTTATCTCGATAACCATTAAACCGATTTGGCTGAAATTTAAAACATAGATAAATAATGACCGGGAATAGTACATAATCTACTTTTTATCTCAGAAAAAGTACGATTCCCGAGTTCCACGTGAACGAAGTCGCGGGCAACAGCTAGTAATTTATATACTCAATCTCACGCAAGTTTGAAAAGTTTGTGTTTGTGGGGATGTTTGCATATTTAAAAGGGCACTGTAGCAAGTAAAATTACTGGACGAAAGAGACATACTACGTCGCTGGTTGACAAGCGCAGTACCATATTATCTGCTGGCAGTACAGTGTCTGCCACTCAGAACTTTAAAACGAAAGTAGGATTTTTTGGCGTATCGTAAGATAAACGCTACTGTGCTTATGCAAAAACTGTTGTACGTATTGTGTTTAGTATGTACGTGTTAAAAAATATCATTATTATGCAGTGGTTTTATTTTCATAACTGATTTAAACTATACTAACATTTTCTAAAAAAGCGCTTGATTAATTTAAGTCAGCAAAACACACGCCGGCAAGATTAGCTAGAAAATGTTTTGCTTAGCGTTTATCTTTCCTAAATACATAATCCAAGGTGGCTCTGCTAAGAAGCATCCTTCCTGGCAGAGCCACTAGCGAAGTCAATTTTCTCAGTACCTGATGAACGTACAGCAATAAACGGCATACGTACACTATGTACATCTAACGTACATTCTTTTAAGATATAAATGATCGGATTCTAACGTGGTGGCCCTGCTGGGTAGTACCACGCAAAAATTGTACAGACAGACTACTGACAGGTACAATTTTATAAAAGACAACAATTTACTAGAAGCTACCACATTAAAACCAGAACACTTTAGTAGAAGTGCGTCGTAAAAAGAGCATTTCTTTATCCAGTACTAACCTAGTTTCCAATAAGCCGAGCCATTGTAAAGAACTGTTTCGCAGATTTTTGCCATTACTCGTACAACCACAGTCATGGCGCTGTTATTCAACTTTTTGCTGTGCTCAGTTTTGTTGTATACGACATCGCATTGTCTATACTTTCCATCAATTGAAAGCCAAGGTTTGTGCTATTTTTGTACGTCACTAATGTTTTTTTAACTTATTTTTTTCTGGCAATATAATTTTGTAAACGCTGTTGAAGCATTTTTTAACAGGGAGCCAACCAACACGAAGTAAATTATTAAAATTTTATTGTTGACGTTCTTTTTGATTGAACAAAAGTGCAAAGAACCCCGATAATTTTTCGAGATGACCACCTTATGGTGCAGACCACATAACACATATTTGAGGTGCAGAATATACTGAGACTTACCCTATCTCCAAGTGGCTGCTATGATGTTGATGTGTGTTCTCTTTACGGTTCAAATATTAGACATGTAGTTTTGCCGCTATCTCCATATTTTCGTTCGATGTAATTTTGTAGACTTAGATCGAATATTTACTAAAATCCAATACCTATCCAATCACATATACATTCTCGTTAACTGAAAGTTTTTCTAGCAAACAGTTTATTATGTTTGTAGGTTTGGATGACTTGATTGTGTTAAAATCTTACTTAATAAGTAAGTTAGTAAAATGTTATTAGAAATAGGCTTGCATAATATCCTATTTTAGTCTTATATTTGGTTGCTTCTTTGTTCTTTTCGTAAAAAAAAGCAAATCAAAGTTTGTTGTTTCAGAAAACCCAAGACAATCGTAAAGAAGGCTTTTCCACTTTTTTATATTGTGTTATATTTTTATTTACTTTTTTGCTATCAACAAGATATGGTTTTGTTTTGTTTTTGGATGCATGTATAAAAAGTACCCGTTTTTTTGGGATATTATAAACTTTATACAACAATTCTTGAGGTAAAAATACATATTTAGATATCTACTATCTCTATCATCATAGATGAAGATAGAAAGAAAGATAGAAAATACTTTATTGTTCACCATAAAATAAAGTTTTGACAGAAACAATTTATCTATACTTAGGTAACAATGGGCGGTCTTATCGCTTAGTAGCGATCTCTACCAGACAACCTTTGAATGGATATGACTGAATATTGCTGATAATGGGGTTTTATGGTCATCATATCAGCAAATAGACATCCACTGCTGGACATAAACCTCCCCCAAAGAGCGCCATGACGAAGGGTTTTGATCCTTCCATCTACCGACTTCCAGCGACCAGTTTAATATCATCGGTCTATCGGGTTGAGGGCCGTCCTATACTTCGTTTTTTAGTTCATGGTCGCACCAAGATAATCAAATATATTATTGATATGTGTTGAGAGGCTGCGGGTTCGATTCCCTCTGGGACAAATATTTACATGATCTGCAAGTATTTGTTCCTAGTCTGGATGTTTCTATCTAAGCATCATCATCATCATGACAGCCTTCTAATGTACCCACTGTTGGGGCACTGGCCTACTTTCGGGCTAGAGTGATTGGCTCTCAATCCACCACGCGGACCGGATTGGTGGACGGCACTGTCTTTCGAATTTTTAGTACTTCTATCTATTACAAGTAGGTACCTAGTACGTAAAAATGCTCACCAATATTTATTTATTTATCTTGCTTGACAATAGTTTTAATTTATAATATCTTAGTTCTAAATACGATCAATAAAGACGTGCTGAAGAAAGTTCAGGTCAAGAGTACCCTAAACCAACGAGCGTGTATTAGCAATGTAATTAGAATGAATAGAGCAAAAAAAGTGTGTCATGATAGTAGCGAGTAGAATTCTGTGGTCTCTCTACCCCTACGGGATACAGGCAAATATGATTCCTATAATAGGCATGATGGCTGATTTTGAAAAACTGTTCTATTGTATTCAGAAGTATTGACTTTAGGCAAAAAAAAACCTATTATTCCAGAAATTAGTGGTTTAGTAGTAAAAAAATTTGATTGAAATTTGAATTGAAATATGAAAAATTTGAAAACGCGCTGATGAGTCGCGGAGTGACAGCGGTGACGTCATTATGTCAGTTTTCAATATAAACTTTTAGCAAAAAGGTTCAAAATTCTGCAATATTTTTGAAGCCACCAATCAGAGAACCTAGATGCTGTTTAACCTTTTATGGCGGATTGCTGTATTTTGTAGTTTTATTATATTAAAAATATTATCAATCTCGCATCTAATATAAAAAGAAATATGTTTTTTGAATTCCTTGAATCATTTTTCATAAAGTGAAGACGTGATTTTAATGATTATTGGTTACTGTCATCATGCCTATTGGATATTGGATAAAAGTCAGTAAGTTCGTATGAGTCAGTGACCAACTCTGGTGATAGAGTTTCGAGGCCGCCCGAAGGCCTATGTCATGACCTAACAACTTTTAAAAAGCCGGGACCGAGTGTTTAACGTGCCCTCCGAAGCACGGGAACACTCAGTTGAAATTGCCACTGGCGTTCACCCATCCAAATGATGACTACGCGGAACAGTGCTTAACTTCGTTGATCTGTTATGAACAACTCAGCCAGCTACGTCACGAGCGCTCCAAATGGTTGTGGTTTATTTTCAGTTTTCCGCCTTCAAACACCAGAATCGAGATTGGCTGAGTCTAGCCTGAGACACATCTGCACGCACGCACGCCAAGATGTGTTAAGTAGAAAGGTATACTTACTAGATAAGGTACACAATACTTGATGACGCCCTCGGTTTTGCCTTCGGCACGGCCTGACGCAGCAACAAACGGACTATAACAACAGACAGACAGGGTGTGGTTTCTGGCGACATAGTGGAACATGACTTACGATCTACGTCAACGTCTCAGGGTAGCAAAGCACGAATGATACCTTTGGTATTACAAGCGGACATAGGCTACGGCAACTGCTTAAGGTGAGCTGTAAGGTGGAGGCATGATGACTGATTTTAAAAACGTTACGTTATGCAAAAATAACATAATTAATAAAAAATTAATGGTTTAGTAGTAAGTAAAAAAACGCGATTTAAATTTGAATTTTAAAACTCACGCCAAAACGCGTTTAAGACAGCGTGACAGCTGTAATGCCTTCATAGTTAAGTTTCCAATGTAAAATTTTAGCAATAAGGTTCAAAAATCTCAAATTTGTTGGATCCACCAATCAGAGAACCAAGATGCTCTGATTGCTGTTCAAACTTTTATGGCAGATTGCTGTAGTTTTATAGTTTTATTTTATTAAAAATATTATTAATCTCGCATCTAATGTAAAAGAAATATGTTTATATTCCTTGAATCCTTTTTCATATGGTGAAGACGTAACTTTAATGATTCTTGTTTAGTCATGTCTATTGTATTAAAAAAACTGACATCACAGGCTTCTGTGCTGTGTAGTATAACTGACTTGTATATTTGTATGTTTTTTCAGATCATTTGCATCATTTGCAAAGGCATTTCGTGTTTCCATTCCACCACGACGACGATCGCTCCTACTTCCACCACGGAGGGACAGTTCACAACTCCCTATATTACTACTACTGCTTATCCTATCACTACTACTGTTGAATCCAAGAAGCCAGCTCCAGTTGAAGAACGTTAGTTGTAGGTATGCTCCATGGATATGCTTGCAAGTCCAATATTTGCTGAAAACCGGCGCTATGGTAAACCAACTCAGCACGTTCTGAGCCAAACTCATTTAAGGAACAAGGCTTAATTTTTTATTTTTTAGTAAACAATAAATTGTTTTTAATAAGAAGATACTGCTAAGCGCTACAGACACATTAAATCTGTAGCATGTGCTGAGTGGCTGCCTTTTTTTTCGTCACAATATTTTAGTTTTAATTTGTATTGTTATTTTTATGTTTATTGTGTAGCGCAAAATAAATATTTGTCTATTCTTTTCTATTCTATATTAGTTTGTTTTATTTATTCAACATTTTTGTAAACCTCATGTCGAATAAATATTTTTTCTATTATATTCTATTTATGTTGCCAGGACACAAAGTGGCCTATAATATTTCAGATCAAAAATAAATAGAAATATTGTGTCCTTGTTTATAGACTAGGACAAATTCCTATACACGGTAGACAAACTCCAGTATCTTTGAAGCTAAGTTTAAGATGGTATTCACAAGCGCATTTTTTTTTTAATTATTGACAATAAAAACCTATAATAATAAATATTTTTTTTAACCCATAATAAAATTGTTGTGTTTGTTTGTACAAACACAACAAATCAATAAATAATGCTGGACAATCCACACATCATCATCTAGCCCCAAGCTAAGCAGAACTTGTGTTATGGGTACAGATGACGCATAATACAAAATTACAATTATGCTCATGATTTATGCCATATTCGTCCCGATATTTCTGCCCACGGTTGCAGAAGTGTATCCTTTTTTTAGTTTATTAGTTTTGTGATTTCAGTAAGTAATCTAAGTGATAATTTATTTTCATGCAAGTACTTACTTACCTAATTATAATAAAATTGTAATTTTCTTTTTTGCTTTTCCTTCCACTATTTTTCAGAGTACAATAGAAAACCGTTACTATAAAGTGTAAGTAATTCCTACACTCTAAGAAAGTTTTCTTATTGGAGTTGTTTTGATGGTCGCGTTCGTCGGTTAGGCAAAAGCTTAAAGGAGAGCCCGTATTATCAATCGAATCAGCTCTTACTCGTTACTGAAACGGAACTAAATTTACACAGCTCCCGCTTCTCATTTTGAATAAGTAAGTACCAGTGTTTGATATACAGGGTCTTTGATTATTAGTGCGAGATATTTAAGAAACAGGTTCCACACATCAATAAAAAACATATGTACCTATGTTTTTTTATGTACATTTTCTCTTAAAATCTCGAGTTAATCGATTACGTATATCTGGTCAATTATTATTTATCATTATTGAAAATCGCGTAATAATAAAATATTCGAGCACGCAAGCCTTGTATCGTTTAAAGGGGGCCATTGACACGCGCAGGTCAAGGACGCGCGGGTTATTGACCCGCGGTTCATTGACGCGCGGGTCACTGACACGTGCCGAGCGCTGCCCTTACGATTTCTAGCAAGGATAATTAATTATTAAGCAGAGTTACGTAATATTTTTTACAAAAATAAAAAATAAAAAATTTTGAAAAAAAAAAGTACAAGTATTTTATGGCTTCGCACGGGTGCTATGAACCTTCCTCTTGAGTTTAGGTATTATTTTATTAAATCTATCTAAGTATGAAAAAAAAATCGCATCAAATTCCTTCGCGTAGGTTTAAAGATCTAAGCATACATAAGAGACAGACAGCGGGAAGCGACTTTGTGTTATACTATATAGTGAGCTGACAAAAAACATGTCGCGAGTACGAAAGCACACATTGCCACATGGCAGACAATGCTCACTCGCTGGCCGAAATAGAAGCCAGTATTCCGGTTACACACGGCCTTTAACTACATCTTAAATTAGGTTTTATTTTTAGTTGTCTCTAAGTTAATCAAATTTTTCAAAATACCTCATTCCTATTAATGAATTCCACTATTTATAGTTCGGTAGAACTACAAAGAGCCTGATGCAACATAAAAGACGATTTTTCTAGGAACTGTTTATTTTCATTATCATCTTCTAACAAATACAAACATTTCAATTGGAGTGAGACTTGTGATTATACTTTCCGTGATGCTTGCCGCTGGATGGTGTTGTAATCTGAAACATTTTTAAATCTTCGCAAAAGGTCGTAGGATTTTATGGAAGTTGCTCTGAATTTTTGTTATTCAGAAAAACTGAACGTGGTTTTTCTATGTGATTCTTGTTTGAAAGAAGTTTATCGGGTAAGTCAATAAATAAAACAGTAATATAAAATTCAAGAATGTTTTGCTCTCCACAAACGGCCAAATGTCATAACCATCATTCAGAACCAAGGGTCTGTGGGGTAAAATTGTTGCCTAGGTGAGTGACGTCGCACAGACTGTGAAACCTTATTTTTTTGGCTGCATAAGTAGTCTACAGGAACCTTCAGGTACCGAGGGTGTAGGGGAAACCGATAGTACCTATAGTTTTGTTTGCTGGGGTACTTACGTCATCAACCTCATCAGTAGGTGGGCTCGCCGTAAACTCTGGCGGCACAGCAAAGTTGCGGATGACATCGGGCTGCGGCCACTCGACGTCGTTGTCAGAAACCTTCATTGCCGTCTTATGCTTCTTGTGGCTCGCTGCAACAATAAATGAAGCAATATAAAAAACTAGCGACTAATTAGCAATGCAGGGCAAGTTTAAACATACACACAAACATTCTTTCTGACGACCAATGTGGCGCAGCGGGCGCAGGTCCGCCTGCGACGCGGAGGTTGCGGGTTCGATTCCCGCCTCGGTTCAAATGTTTGTACGATCTACAAATATTTGTTCCGGGTGTTCTGGGTATTTTCTATATAAAATAAAAAATATCTATCTATGTATTGTATTGTAAGTTAGTATTGTCTAGTAGGCACCCATAATACAGCTCTGTTTAACAGCAGCTTACCTTGGATTGTCCAGCATTATTTATTTATTTATTTATTATATTTCGCTTTTTTTTAGGAACGTACCTGACTCTCAGATAGCGATAGAGCTCGACGAGTGAGATTACTCTAAAAAAAACACGCAATGAGTATATTTTGCGTGATAAATTTTGTAGTATAACAATCCAGTCGAAACTCAAAACTTTGTTTTATGCCATCATATTAATGCCTTAAATGAGCACTGGTGTTCGAGTAACCTAGCCTTCCGATGGTGGTCGTGATCGTTGGTCGTGGGTTCGAACATATACAGTGAAGGAAAACATCTTGAGGAAACCGGCATGTCTTAAACTAAAATAACAAAAGACATCCACCAATCTGCATTAGGTTCGCGTGCTGGATTAAGACCCAATCACTCTCGCTCGAAAGTAGGCAAAGGAAACGTTAGAAGGCTGTCATGATGATGATGATTCATGCCTTATCAATCAACGCGCACTGGTAGGTATGTTATGTTACAAAAGCTCAAAAACTTATTTTATTTTGTAGCAAAGTACAAAAGTAATTTTGCCACTCCACTTGACTTTTGTGGAAGATTAGAACACAATGAGTTTTGAATACGAAATGCAGAAAGCAATTTCAAGCACGTATGATGTGGTTTTTTACGCTACGAATAACACGATCTAAATAGAGCTATAGTAGAGCTCTTTATCATAGAGCTCGTCCGGGCTACCATTTATAAACCATACCAATAATTTTACTAGTGCATTTTTTATTCCTTTTGGTGGTTTGCCTATCTTATGTAACGCTAAGTGATGATTCGACAAATCAATTGATACTCACTTTAAATCGTTACTGAGTAATTGACTAAGAATCACAGGTGTGTTTGTTTAGGTGTATTATGAAAAAAAGTTCCTGAAATTCAACTCATAAAGGACGCAGTAGGAAACCAGAAATTATAAAAAAAAGATCAGCGTGGTGAGCAGTGTATGTGGAAGATCTGAAAGTTAGACGATTTTTCTCCTTGAAGTCAGTCATTTTCTAAATCTTGCTTGATCTAGTAGGTAACAAGTATGCTGACTCTCGCGAATGCAATAAATTGTAGGTGTTTGACCCTAGCCGAAATTGGTCCCGCTTGCCCTGACAACTTTTGCAGAAACGTACCTAGTATTCAATGTGTATTGGTTTAGAGAGGGCATTGTCTACGAACTCCGTCGCGCCACAACAAATGCACATCAACTTTACGGGCCCGTTTGTTAAAACTTAATAAACGTACCTCAGAGAATTTATTCAAGGCATTTGATGTTGTTATTCTATGAAAATAAATATTATGTAGTTTTTCTGTTATTTATAACTTTCTCGACTAGACACAAAATATTTTGTATTGGTCTGGAATTGTGGCAATGCGGAGTAGACTTTTCTATTATTTTCGAGTTTTCTGTCGTACTTTTAAATTGACGCGAATGCTGTATCATGATAAATTCATCAGTATAAAGCAGCAACTACGTATAATTCAATATTCACATTGTTCAACAATACAATAAATTCAGGCTGATGTGACACAACGACGACGCTGGCGTGATTGATGCGAACGTGTGCAACACAGAGATAAAATAATTTGCATCATTGAGGTATATAGCAACTATTAAACTCATGTAACTCAGGAGTCAAGGTCTATATCTCATAGTAGTTTTCAGGAGTACTAATTTACACCCGATAATGTAATAGGGATTCTGCTAATTTAGTATTAAAATTACCTATCTGAGATTGTAAAGGAAGGCTAAAAGCTATTACAACACTAATTTATGTTGAGATACATCACAAAGTGCTCATTAACGAGATTATCGGTGCGTATTAGACGGCAGAACTGACATGCGCAAGCTTGGCTTAATGCTAATTTAGTCCAAAAAATCTAAATATCTAATAAGATCTATTTTTGAATTTTTACAAAGGAATCAACAAGCTATTTATAGCAGGTTTTACTAATTATCCTAATGATATTATAAATGCGAAAAACTGTGTGTATGTGTGGGTGTGTGTGGGTATGTTTGTTGCCACGTATCTACATGACGACTTTACCGATTGTAATGAATTTGGAATGTAGATGGCTTATGTCCTGGAATAACACATGGGTTACTTTTTATTCCGGAAAAAAGTACTCTTTCTGTGGTCATAAAAACTGCACAAATGCGGGAGAAGCCGCGTGGGTAAGCTCGTTTTAAAATAACTTGTAGAGTAGTGGTTCGTCGGATGAACACGTCGAATGAAAGTAGGGACCACCAAGGATGTCCACTGCTAAAAATTGGCTTCACTCGTAGAGTGCCAGAACGACCGATCTTGAGCCTTCATCCACTTACATCCTGAGACCACTACAATATCATCGCCCTATCGAATAAAAGCCGTCCTACGCTTCGTTTTCCAGTTCATGGTCGCCATTGTATTTATGTATGTACCCTATTACTAAAAGCTTATTGAAAGGATGTTTTTCAAAGTACTTCCAGAAAAATTCGGTGGTATTCACAAAAGTGCTCTTCCGATTGGCATTTCGTGGAACAAACCGAATAGATAGCTATAAATCAATGATTTGTTTACACAGAATAATCCTATATGACAATACGGGCGAATCAAAGGAATACCAGTAATTTCACTTACCGGAATCTACGGCGAAAGCGAACCATACAACAAAAATAACAATGGTGGCCTTCATTGTGAGTGACTGCTGGTATTGTCAGCGATGCTACGATTTATATACTTTTATTAGGTTTTATACAAGCAGCTCATTCCGGATTTGTTTCTTTTTGTAATTTGAAACTCGTCCTTTATTTAGGTAAGCTTAAGGGAAACTTTTTTCTGACCGCAGATTATCCCCTGATGACCTGTCGTGAATCTTGGCTCTAGCCGGTTTTTAGGCTCGGTTTTTTGATCCCTAGCATTTTTTTAAAGGAATATGACTGAAAGTTTCAGCTTTGGTTATTATTCTGAGGAAAGTTTATAGCTGTTTAAGTTTATTTTAGTAACCTTGACTATTCTAAAGTTTCGTATGATAAAGACATGACTAAATAGGTATATTAGCGTCGCGTCATAAGTCATAACATCACGATACTAAAATATTACGTTGTGTTGTTGTGTTGAAAATAATAGACCACACTAAGTGCGCGCATTTTCTGACGCATTTGTTTGACAATGCACTTTATGCGCTAAGTCAAAACTACGTCGCGTTACGCTAAAAGCATAGTATTTTTTTATAGCTCAATGTCAAAGCTTCAAAGCTAGCGTTGTACGCTGCGCTAGACATACCACGCTAACTTTGACGCCTTGCTTTTTTGTAATTGGTGCTGGATTTGAAAACGCAATAAAGCTAACATCGTATACTATAGGCTAGTCGTAGAGCCGAGCTAAGACGCTAGACTATTCTAGCTTCTAGCTTCATAATACGGTATAACGCGATGCTATTCAACAGGCCTTGCCGAGCGTAGAAGGCGGCTGGCCGGTAAAGAATTTTATTTTTAAACCGGGTGTAAAAAATTACTCCTGAAAACTGAAACTGGACGTTTGGACCATGTTTCTTGATTGATTACCACCGAAAAAATAAATTGTTTTTTTATTGCCGACGTAGCAAAGCCCTGGCCAAAGAAACTTTTGCACTACTTAGACATAATTAAGTGATCAAATTTTTATTAGAAGTAGCGTGTCTCTAAGACGAGGATTTTACAGCAGATTTTTATTTATGTACAAACAAACAAAAAACCTTGTTTGTATATATTTTTCTACAGGATACTCAAGATAACGAAGCCTATAATTTTGCCAATTTTCCGTAATCATTACAAAGACTAATTTGCAAAGCCATTTGTCAGATGTTTCCATAAAAGATAAGGAATATTCATAAAATATATTCAGAAATATTTTAAATAAAGATTTTGATTTCGAACCAAAAACTTTACACAATATTATGTATCATGAAAACATTTGTCCCGCAAGGAAGTGAACCTGCTACATCTCACTTACCAACCAGGCCTACATTCCCACCGAGGTACTGAACAGCTCAGCGACCGATATTATTCCATTATTTACCTAATAGATAACCCGAATGTTCTCTGTATTTGACTTCCACTCAACCCTGGATTTGTGTACCATAATCCGTAGACTGACGACCTGTAAACACTAAAGTAATTGATGAGTGAGCTGGCAACACGGTTCAGGCTGTTTGTACTAGTAGATTACATGTTGACAATCTTATTATCCCACTGACTTTGGTAACCGTCGTAAACATTTGTCTCTCTTTGACGAAAGTATAAAATAGTAAACTGTAAAAACAACAGATACCCTGTATTGGGCAAGTGGAGTATGACACGACATTCTACGCCAAATTCATCCTTGTTTCCAAGAGTACAAAAAATGTACAGCAGTATTATTACAATTGGATTGAAATTGGGATTGAAATTGCGTTGAAGAGCAAGGCCTCTGGTTTAGTTTACAGCGGTTACATTTTACGCATTGTCCTACGTAAACGACAAACACAAAGAGACGCAACTAGACACGACAACTTGTCCAATACCAATCGACAAGTTGTTAAGTGACCAAATCACCAGAGTTGCAACAAAACCAGTTGCTCGCACTGCCGTGAATAGATATTATGCGTGTTGTTGGGTGTTGTCATAGGACAGTGCGACTCCCGACTAGAAGTGCTGTGTTTGAATTTGTCGGTTGGTCGGACAATTTTTAATTTTTTATTTATTTATTTATACTTACAGATTTTATGAGGACGCGTGATTTCCACGATATTTCGCGATACAGACGTAGTTGGCGTAATATAATATTTAACCATGCTAACGTAGTGAGGTGAACTAGTCTCGAAGCTCAACATTAGACCAAAAACAACACATTTTTTACTTGATTTTACCTTCAAGTATGCAGCAGCTTTCTCGATAAAATTTCTAAAAAGTCCAATCGCTTGGCAATCAATCTTCATAAAACCTCTCCATATAGTTTCAAAAAGCTAACAAATCCAGAATTATCGAAGATCACAGAATCGCTTTGATCATTTGTCAAACATTTCAAAACGCTCGAACAATGAAAGCCGTAAAAATATAATATCGTAAAAATCTTCATTTAATTTCTAAAAACGCGAAAGGCTTTCTGCTGTTTGCTGTTAGCTTATCTTAAACCTTAAGCGAGGCCCGAGTCTCTCTCGAGATGAAGAGACGAGTGTGCTGGGGGCTTTTAAATAAATAAAATTGGGAGCTGGCAAGCGCAGTACTAACTTTAGTATTTTTAGGAGACTTTTTTATATGCAATTTTGATAACAAACTTAAAAATATTCGAAAAGCCAATTATTGATCATCACGTACATAGGTAAATGCAAACATGCAAAATCTAATATAGAAAATTTAAGTGCCTAAACTGCCTAACGAAATTCAATCAATTTGGAATATTTTTGTCCAAACAGTTAGTTAATCGAACTACTATTAGGACTGGATGGGGTAAACGTAAATCTCGGATTTAAAAAAGTAATGTTACCCGAGATCACATAAAGGACTCAGGATAAACTAATGTTATTCAGACTTTGATTGATGAATGGAGCTAGTGCGAGCAGCGTAATTGCAATTGTAGGAGTAGCGTTCTGATTATCATAACATAAGATATCACTTCCCCACAACAATCACATACGACGACCGATGTGGCGCGGCGGGCGAGTGTCCGCCTTCGATTCCCGCCTTGGGGACAATGTTTGTACGATCTGCAAATATTTGTTCCGGGTTTTCTGGGTATTTTTCTATGTATAATAAAAATATCTATGTATTGTATAATTGTAATAAGTATCAGTCATCTAGTACCCATAACGGCCATAACACAAGCTCTGTTTAGCTTTGGGCTAGATGATGCTGTGTGGATTGTCCAGCATTATTTATTACTATTATTATACTATATATTTTATTATATTCATAGAATCCACATTAGCTTTCCCGTCGTGGGGTATCAGAAATTACGAGATCTATCGTAATAGAAGATTCTGTTATAGACCCAGAACAAAGATTTGCAGATTATGCAAACATTTTTTTCGCAGCGAAAATGTATTCTCAATCAGGCTTTTTTTCCCTTAGCGTGTACTCATTATAGAGGAATATACTTAGATATCCTAAAAATATCAGGCTTTTTATATCACGATTGTACGTACTTCATTTATCAGAAGGTTAATGTTGCCAATAATTAAGCGGAACCAGCAAAAAAATCTACATTTACCTAAAAAATTTTACGAAAAAAATTATTATGTTCTGTCCCGAGAGACCTTTAACAAGCGATGAGTGATATTAAGGCGTCGCTTTTGGATTAAAATTCCTCAAGAATATTTTTAAAATAGCTTTTGGACATTATGCAGAGTAGATTTCCTTTTCTCTTTGGCATCATTACCGAGTTCATTCTAAGAACGCTTGTTTTCTGACAAAAGAAATTGATATAGGCAAAACTAAGCAGTTTTTTGCGTGATTCGTCAACAGTGTGTACCGAGCGGGACTCGCTTGTTTTTGATTGTGTATAACTGTTCCCCTAAACTTTTAAAAGGTTTATGCCATATTCGTCCCGAGTTTTCGGCCCACGCTATTAAAAAGTATTTATTTGCCCTTATTCGTCCTGCATATGCAAAAATTAAGTACAGTTAGCATTAAAAGTATAATCATCATCATGACAGCTTTCTAATTTTTCCATTGCTGTGACACTGGCCTAACACTCAAACTAGAATGATTGGGTCATAACCAAGGAATTTATAGCTGTACGGTAGTACATATTAATTGCTCCAACTCTACTCGTCATCCATAACAATAGCAAGGATCATGCCAAAAAAGCAATAGGAACCCAGCCGGTGTTGTTGCCAGTTCTTTTACGGCATGGGCGCGTTGGAACTGTTGTAAATTTTCTTAGCTTATAAGACGTTTCAAAGTGATCCTTGTGATTATATTGAAATAAATATTTTTTTATTTTGATTTTGATTTTTGAGTTCATTGTCATAACCCACCACAACGCGGCTTCGTAGAATGCGTTTGCAAGCCGCATTTGGTCCTTCAAATATTTCGAACATAATGAGGATGTTTGAATCTTAGTCATGATGATGAATATTCACACAATAAGTAGATTAGTTATTGATCGACCCGAATTCGTACTGAATAAATCCTTATAATTAAAAAGACGGGTCACTAGCAACAAACCTTCCGTGATAAGCGTTGGGAATACAACAGGTTAATAAGGAACGTTGTAGACTTACTCGATATCATCTAATCATCTAATACTGCTCGTAAAGACGCCAGAGGCCCCAGTGTGACCAGAGGATACTGAAATCATTTAGACTTCATTCATCTTCAGCAAGAGTTCGTCTTGGTGGGTACCACCGCAGTGTCAGATATTCTAGCTCCAAGCAGTAGTGTGCAAGCATTACTGTGTTTAGGTTTGAATGGCACTGTAGCAAGTGAATTACTGGGCGAAAGAGACTTAAAAACAATGTCTCGGGGTGATAAGAATAGAATAGAATAGAATAGAATAGAAAAATATTTATTTAACGCCACACAATTAACATAAAAATAAAAATAACAATAAAAATTAAAACTTAACTATTGTGACGAAAAAAAGGCAGCCACTCAGCATGTGCTGCAGACATAATGTGTCTGCAGCGCTGGTTTTCAGTGTAGCCTACGAGTAGTAGTAGCAGCAATTAGCTGCGACACGAGTCTTTCACTCACTATCTAACAATTTACTTAGGTACATTTTATAAAGATGATTAATATTTAAATTAGATAAAATTAGATATAAGCGCAGTGCAGTGCCACGCAAACACTTGAAACTTTAAGCTTTGGGTGGCACTGCATCTGTAATAGTCAGGCGTGGTGCTTAACATCTGGTGGGCGCCTTGACTGTCTTGTCACTTGCTGACATAAAAAAAAAAACTTGGTACTAGTAAAGAAGTTCTAAGCTCTCTGGTGGTGCTCTTCAGCAAGAATCAGTCTTAGTGGGTACCACTGCAGGTCCTGCTTCGAAGCTGTATTGTAATTACGTGTTCAGTGTAAAGGGCACTGTAGCAAGTGTTTGTGGGAGAATCCGTCTCAGGATGCCGATCGCAACGCTATAAATAGAACTTTATACAGATATAGTACTACGTACAGAATGGCCACTCCCTACCTCCCACCGGTTTTACTTACCCCACGCTAAGGAAGCACGAAGCTAAGGGCTAAGGCACGCGCTTATTTTTATTTTGTGTAGGACCAAGCGCGCGCATGCCAGAGCGTATATAGTTGGGTGGGGACACCCATGACACTCATACATACAAGAGCACCGTTTGCGTACACAAACTATGCATGTGGTGATTGCGACGTGTCATACTTTTATTGAGAGTGTCCGGGTTGTGACTTTACTGTACTAAACTGTACTGGGTACTGGGTACCTACAAAACGTATCTAGCTGATACCTACGCTTTATCTATTTTATTTTTATTTTCTTTTATTTCTACACTGTTTTAAGTGTTTTTGGTTTATTCTAAGAAAATAGGTACCTACTTATACTCACTTACTGTCACCCTGTCTTGTCTTACTTTACTTTTTTGTGTGTGTCAAATAAACAAATTCTTATTCTTATTCTTATTCTATAAAACTCAATGCTTTGGGTGACACTGCAACTGATTATGGTCGCAGCGCACGCCCTTATAAGTGCATGACGAAATTCATCACAATTTCAACTTTATTTCAACCACGTTACGTTTGAAATAAAAAGAGCAAGCTTCGAGGTGCTAAACTTATCGCTTAGGAGATACCAAAGTACGACTCTGACTATCTCTATTGCAGTCCTGTGGTTTTTACGCTCTGTGGAAGTGCCATAATGAAAGTCCACGTTCACCATGGTAACGGACAGTAAAAACTGGCTACATCGTAAATAACCGAATGTAAGGATTACCGTACACGCCGTCATTCTCCTAAATCCTGTCGAAATGTGTATTAGCTTTGCTTTACGATTCAGGAAATCAAATAATTTAATACTACCCTTAGGCACCGAGTATCGTACACACCTTTACGTAAGACTCGCTTCAGCAATGATCTTTTTTGTTGAGTAAACATATTCGCGTGGAAACCGGCATGTCCAAAAACTAATTCTACCTATTTCTGCCGCCAAGCAGTAATGCTCGCATTGCTGTGTTCCGGTTCGAAGGGTACGGTTTCCGGTGAAATTACAGGCACATGAGACTTTCCATCTAACGTCTCAGGGTGGTAACATGCAAGTGATATATATGATGTTGCATGCGTATATAGGCTACGGTAACCGCTGACCATCAAGTGGGCCGTACGCTTGGTTATCACTTAAGTAGTATAAAAAAAAAACTAAGAATTCTCGAAAGACATGTGCCATCCACCAATCCGCATTGATCTCTGATTGATCCGATTATGACCCCAATCACTTTCGCTTAAAAGTAGGTCAGCATCCTAGCCGTGGAAACATTAGAAGGCTCTCATGCTAACATAGACTCCGGGTAGGACTTATTCATAAAATAAACTGTCATTTTAGCGGCTCGCTAACTATTGTCTTTCCTCGTCATTCAATCAAAATCAAAAAATCAATGAATAAAGATGATGACATATTTGACACATACACAGAGTGACAGAGGTTTAAATAGTATGATTATGAATAAGGGGGCTAGACTATTGTCGCGATGTGTGGTGACGTCAGAGTCGTCGCGTCGCGTGTAGTGAGACAACACACGAGATTTTTGCCATAAAAAACCAGTAATGCCATGATCTTTACGGTCACTAGGGGTAGGTTATAATGCAACATGTTTATACGGTTACCTAATTAATTATTATGTATCTGACACCACTTACTAACATAACAAGTGTCACAGGTTTACCGTTTATCCGCTTCGCATAAAAAGTGAGAGTTGAAAATTTGCATATCCTGATTTTACATCATAAATGGCCCATTGGGAAACACGACAACCACCATTAATGATGGTCGCCTGTTACAACTGCATAGTCATGTAACTATAGAAATTAGGAATAAGTAGGTGTGGGTAGAAAGGGTAACGAGCAAAATACCCATTGGGTAGAAAATTCTTGGGTCGAACGGGTAAGATAGATGATAAATAAGATAAGATAGATAGATCTATCTAGAGTCAATATAGAGAGAGAGAGAGATTTTTTTTTGTTAACGGGGAGGAATCTGCATCCAGACATCCCGTCGCATAAGGGTACGACGGGGGTGTGTGAGGTTGTCGGACTCGACGACTCACTAAACCATCCCCGGTGGCCAGCCTCGATGCATGCCAAGGGGCGCCACGGTCCCCTAGGGCTATCAGTGGTGCCCCTCTCGCATCGCGCTCAAAGCACTTCCCGGGGCAGAGTTGCTATGACCTGCGCTAAGACAACCCCAAAAACTGGTACAGTCAGCAAATAAATGTGGTATACCACCCTAAGGTTGAAATTCATTTGAACACAGAAACTTTTGTCAAAAGTGATAGAACCAAACTCTATCTAAAGCAAAATATCTGGCTCGATTTTAATAGAAATTAATTACCTACTTACATTTAAGAGTAGTAGAGTTCTCTGTGGTAGAGCTCGTCCGGGGAAGGACTACCACCATACCTATTTCTGCCGCCAAGCAGTAATGCTCGCATTGCTGTGTTCCGGTGTGAAGGGTGTGGTTTCCGGTGAAATTACTGGCACATGAGGCTTTCAATCTTAGCCTTAAGGTGGCAACCCGCAAGTGATACCTCTGGTATTGCAAGCGTCCATAGGCTGCGGTAACCGCTTACCATCTTGTAGGCCGTACGCTTGGTTGCCACTTCAGTTGTATAAAAAAAAAAAAAACAAACACACTTTTTTACACATTTTCTCAACC
Organism: Colostygia pectinataria; assembly: GCA_951394395.1. Taxonomy (NCBI): domain Eukaryota; kingdom Metazoa; phylum Arthropoda; class Insecta; order Lepidoptera; family Geometridae; genus Colostygia; species Colostygia pectinataria. The sequence continues at coordinate 8,223,627 of OX596363.1, forward strand.
GAAACAGAAACTAGTAAAATCTCGACTTACGACTTACGAGACGCTCAGGGGAAGATTTGTGATATTTACCGTGACAGCTTTTTATAGCAGAAATCAGGTTACCAGTGCTTACCACCGGATTATCTCTTTATCGGTATGATTTTGCCTAGAAATAACCATATGTGGATATTATAAAGTAAAAAAAAAAAAAAATTGAACAAGACAGAAAGAATTCCTAAAGATGAAGACGGGTAGAGGTAAATTATATGCAAGTTCACAGGCCCATTACCTAATCCTGCAATAAATGGCAATGACATCGATATCAAGGAACCTTTTAACGAATTTCAGTCCTCGCGACTTTTCCAGTGTTTAGTTTATTGTACAAACTTTATCTTCACCCTGCCTCTTCTAGTAGTTGTATGTTTAAAATTATTTGATTTAGTGCTCTGTCTTATGAGCATTATAACTCCAATTTTAAGTTTCTAGATCTAGCGGTTAAGGCTCTGCGCTTTCGGTCAGTACGTCACCAAGCCTTCTATAATATACTGAGACTGATTTCTGTGTACGCTCGGCCGTGTTGGCAGTATTCGACAATCGGTAACCAATTTATTAACTTGCGTTGTTTCTACTGTTTTTGCTTTTCTATTACACAATACTTGAACAATGCATCGTAAATTATATAAATTTAACTTTCCCTGTTCCCGAAGACTTTTCTATTTGTGGTTTGATTGTAGATCTTCGCTGGGTTTAACTATAATAAATTATAATTATTTTAGTATGACCATGGATTTTTAAAACAAAATTATAAAAACCGTTTAATTTAGTGATTTTATTAGGTTAGCTTACTTTAGAACTTAAATACTTATGTAATAACATATTATCTACAAGTTTACATGGTTTTTTTTAAACTGTCGCATTTCAATCATTATTATTATAGCATTTATTTATAGATCTTTCATCGAGGCTTTCAGTCAAAAGAAAAGAATGAATTAATTAATTAATGACCTCTGATGCCAAAGGCTGCATTTTAGGCATATGTACTGTATCTTAATCATAATGAATCTTAGGTAATAAGCAACGCAGACATAATGCATTTTAGGCATTTTGCTACTTAGACCTTACGCAATTTAGGTTATTTACTAATCAGACAATAAGCGTTTTAGGTCTAAGCTACTTTGATGTTTTGCGCTTTATAGATGACCCGCTCTTAAGGGAACTTCTGGAATAACTGTTCCGTGGCGGTATAAGAAATGTCAAGTACAAGTAAACAAGTAAATTATTATTTTTTTTACACGCACATTGCAATAATATGATCGGAGAAGGATTTCTAATTAAAATCAGCTGATTATTAAATAGCTGACAGCTTTTATTCTAGAATATAATAAAATAGAAATAATTTATTTCGTGCCACACAAAACATAAAAAGGTATAAAAATAAAACCTCATTAGGACGCCGAAAAATGGCAACCCTTCAGCATATGCTACAAATTTGCATGTATCTATCTGTTTGGCTCAAGAGGAAACTTGCCACCGTCGAGGCAGGTATAGTAGATACCTAACTGCTATCGGATCTTGGCTGTCGTGAAGTTAGCTGTTTCGATGCGTACTGGAGCTTTTTTGAACTAAATTGTCTATCATCACAATCGGTAACTTCATAATGGCCTAAATCTGTTGGCAAACTACTAAATACTGGTACTTATAGCTACTTCTCTAAACTATGAAAACCACATGAAAACTCATTTCGTTTCATGAAACCCACATTTTTTTGCACAGAACTCGCAAATACCACTCGGTCCACTCGTCGTTGTGGGCTTAGGGGTGGTGGTAGTCTTCTTCGTGGTTGGAAAGGGTTTGCAGTAAACAATAAATCGAGGGTGGTAGTGGTGCGGGTGGTATGGCTCTTCATAATCAATGTGCGGCGGTGACTTGTCGTAAGGAATGTCTTCATCCTCCCAGTAAGGTTCTAAAAAAAAACAAATTTAATTATAGTTTGAAGACTTATACGTTCCGAACTGTGTTTAGGTTTGAAGGACTACACACTGTAGCAAGTGAAGTAATATCTGTATTAGAAAGATTTTAAATTATTACAATCTTTCAGCTATAAAAATAAATAAATTTATTTATTTATATAAAATAAATTTTGGGTTATTCCCGCTCTTCCCCACTTCAATTTACAAGGGGGCTAGCGGAAATTCAATTTCCTCATCATAACATTTATATACTAAGCGCAGGGTGACTTTAACTGCAAATGTTTTTAAGAGTAGTAGAGTTTTTTGTGATAGAGCTCGTCCGGGGAAGTACTACCTATTTCTGCCCCAAAGCAGTAATTCTCGCATTGCTGTGTTCCGGTGTGAAGGGTATGGTTTCCGGTGAAATTACTGGCACATGAGGCTTTTGATCTATGCCTCAAGGTGGCAACCCGCGAGTGATACCTCTGGTATTGCAAGCATCCATAGGCTGCGGTAACCGCTTACCATCTTGTTGGCCGTACGCTAGGTTGCCACTTCAGTTGTATAAAAAAAAAACAGGTTGATGATGATTTGCAGACGAACATGCTTATCGTCTCATCATATTTTGCAAGTTTGCAAGTACTTGTGAGAAGGCCAGTGTCCCAGCAGTGGGAACACTAGAGGTCACGATGAAAAAAGCAATTCAATCAACAAAAAAAGCTTAATAAAAAAAGCAATTTAATCTGTAAGTATGTAATATGTATTCAGAGCATCCACTCAGTAATTAATTTCGTAGCAATAATTTCCAGAAATAAAATACTTTCAATAAAATTAGGAGGCAATTTTGTCTCCATTCATATGCTTGCTAATAATAGGCAAACCAAATAACTTAGAACTTTGTTGAGGGTTTAAGGTTCGAGCACATTATGAGTTCGAGCCATGACGACCGATTTTGAGCCTTCACTATACACCGACTTCCTGCGACCGCTTTAATGTCATCGGTCCATCGAGACCATTACAATACTACGTCATTATCGCTGAGTAATTTAGGATATATTTGTTACTAGTGACACGCCCCGGCTTTACACGGATGCATAAGTTTTCATTGCACCCATGCGAAGCGTCGTTAGTTTATAAGTCGCTCAACAGCCTCTTTCACTGCTGAATAACTTTTTAAACAGGGTAGTGCTATGAAATTATGAAAGTGCCATTAGCACCTATCCAAATGATAGCCTCGCGGACCATCACATAACTTAGTTGAACTGAACGAGCCAGCTATGCCCTAAGCGTTTTGGTTTACGAAGAAATTCATTCAGCTCGTGAAACTGAAAATTCTATGTTAAAATCCAAAATTCACCTTTTTTTTGTCAGTTTTATTTAAAGATTATCCACCAGAACAGAATCGACACCCATATAATAATAAAAAACATCAATAACTACCGCTTCAAACCCTTTGAAAAAGGTTAAAATAAGTATACAAAAGGGATGTTTTCCGCGAATCTACAGAAATAGTCGTGTCTATAGAAATATAACACCATTGAAAACATTCATGACACATCTTAGTAAATAACTTACCCGCGTCACGCTTCTCCCTCTTCGAACAATACAAAGGACAGATCTTCAGACAGAAATATATAGACTTCGGCTCTGAAATAAATTATGGTATAAGAAATAGAATATTAAAAAATTGGCGGACATTTCACACAACGCCTAACTATGGGAATCAAATAATTGATACCATATCATAAACATTTTTTTTTGTAAATACATATTTGTAATACATCTAAACACCTAGACCCGTAACAAAATTATATACTTGCAGATCGTACAATCATTTGTTCCACAGCGGGGATCGAACCCGCAACGTCTCGTTTCTCATCCGGGCACCGCACTAATGAGGTCATCAAATTTCAATTGAATAAACTTATTCTCGCGAACTTATTTTATTGTTCAATTATCAAATAATCAAATATATATTTATTTTCTCTCGCAAAACAAAGTAGAAGGTAAGTACTTAAATAATAACCTAAAAAGGTTTATTATTTAAGTACTTACCTCGGGCGATCATAAGTGCACCTGTTTTTCATTATGTTTGATACCTAGATATAACAAAGGTGTATGTATACATAGCTACGTATATTATTGTAGTACCTACTTCGAGTTGGTATATTATTAATGTACACACACAGAATGTACAATATCGATAAAATTAGGATATGCAATAAAACTTTAGGATAAGCTCGATACAAAACGGCACAATAAAACATTAAGCTCATAGTCCGCCAATATTTAATTTATTTATCATAGTGACTTTAAGCTTTGTAGTACTAATATCTGTATTTTGCTTTAGCTTAACTTTAAAAAAATATAACTAACCCAATAAATTCTATAAAAAGCATATTTTTTATTAGATTTGGCTAATTATCTATGTAAAACTGCCATGCATTATTGTAGTAACTACGCAGCTATGCTGTGATAGTAATTTGGAAGAAAAATCACAAATTATTCACTTACCGAACAGAAAAAAACTAGCACCGAGCTCAAAGCAGAATGCGATCAAGTAGAATAAAAAATGCAACTTCATTTTCCGGATTACTAAAACGGAGTTGCAAGCCTTTCACTGCTATGTAGAGACAACTTTTATTGGAAACCTTCCGCATCTTTATAACGTGGGTGCATAACGACTACGTCTGCATAGCAATAGCATTTCACGGGGATGCCTGATGGCAATAGAATATTATCACATTTTGTCACCACTTCGTGCTCTACCGCAATGTCGCATCTGTTATTGAAAAAATCTACTCAAGAGTTTTATTATGAACGCGTAAAATCGATGGTTTGAGAAGGTTTTGGTAGGAACAATAACAGTACATTATAATAGAGGTTTACAATGCAACAATAACAACAACAGACCTATGTATAGGCTACTTAATGAAACCCGATCCGATATCCATTTAATTTTATTTCATTTTAATTTTTCACTGAACAGTTTGCACAGATAAGAATAATAAGTATCTATAAAAAAAGTATCTAAGTAATGCCTACTATTTATTTTTTATTGGTTGGCTTTTATCAATTAACTAGACATTGCATTAAGAGCCAATTTCACGAACATAATAAATTAAAATAAAAAAATATTAATACGTGTTCACCAATTTATTATTATTATATTGGTGGACATTTTAATTTGAATTGTTAATCACTGCAGACTGGTCATGATGATGATGATAAGATATAAGAAACCGTGTATGTATAGTTCTCACAGCGGATCTCGGCCTTCGTGAATTTAACCGTTTCGATGCGTAATGGAGTTTTTTCTAACTAAATTGTCTTTGCGCATCACAAACGGCTATCTTCACGGAAGCCTAGATCCGCTGTGCGAACTATAAGCTACCTAACAAAGTATAAGTATATGTATAAGAAAGTTCTAGAAGCTTTGTTATCTTTACAGTGAAAGTAAAAGTTAAGAACTACTTATGCTGGAGAAACAATTATTTATGTGTGGAAACTGGAAACATCGGCTGACGTCTGCCCTTTTGCAAAACGCCAAACCGGACGTTTTCCGAAGCGTACGCGGACATTTTTTTTGAAATGTTCCTTACCAAATGGGATTTAGCCATATAGAATCCCATTTGTTAAGGATCATACGAACGCGGACGCTTTGTTTGAAATTTTCTTCCGCCCAGATAATGATGTGATTTAAAATATTTGTTACAATGGCGCGGAATTCTGGGCGATTTCAGAGGACGGGCGTGGGTTGGGAGCGTTCTTTTTTTTGTCATCCTTGTCGCCTATACAAATTAAACGAATTTGGCCGAAAAAACTTTGACTTGCACGTAAGTCTGCAAACAATCGGTAGGTACTGCGAACGAAGTCAACGCTGCCTTCTGTTTCATCATTCAAGAAAAATCTCTGCCCTCACAAAAGTTATATGAATTTACACATCATTCATATATTCATTTTATTCAGAAAGTATTCCTCACCTCAATATCAGATGATAACGGATTTTACTGGTTCACAAAAAAACCTGATTATAATTAAAATAATGACACGTTTTTGTTGATTCATTTAAAAAAGTGCAGAACCAATTTCAATAAAAAAAAATTATAGAACCAACTCTGTAGAATTACCTATGAAACAAAAACAGAATCATCGAAATCAATGAATAATTGGCGGAGAAATCATAACAAACATAGAAAAAGAATCTAAAAGAAACACATACAGTCAAATACCTCCTTTTTTGAAGTCGGGTAGAATGGACGGTCTTATCGCTAAGAGCGGTCTTTCAGGCAGTCATTTAATATTTATCTATCCCTATAGAAGGACCTGCCTCCCGTGTCGAGTGCAAATACACGGAATTGATAAACTACGTGTCAATAAACCAAGTAAGGATTATACATTTTCTAAGCCTTTTTTATGGCTTCAATAAACCACGCACTATTCAACCTTATGAGAATAGGACGCAAAGGACTCGTAAGTATGTTTATTTCCTTTATTATTAGCAGGTCACACTATCAAAAACATTTTGTTTTGCTTGTAAATGAGATTCCATTCCGTGAGGGTTTTTATATTTTTTAGAACAAAGTATTGAACACGTGGTAAATCAATGAAAAATTGTAGTTTGGGTTTTTCGATAATTTATTCTCAGTCTGTAAAATAAATAGATATAGGATATTATTGAGTACATAACTCATTTCGTTTTTTCTATTAACTATAGCGTCAGTAAATTATTTGGATTTGCCTGTGCTTTCGAATCTTTTGTATGGACGACTTTTTCACGAAACAAAACCGTCTTATTCATTGGTAAGTCTTTTCAATGAAGCTTTTTATGTCTGGTGATAAACACATACCTAATATAAGGCAGGTGATTCAATCTTTCCTTGTTTGTTTTCAAGCACAACGAACAGAGAACGGCGAAATTTCTTTTCATATTCCGTTTTTCCGTTAGCATTTTCCCGCCAGATTTATCTAACCTATTTGCTATCCTTTTCAACAAGTGGCATTATAAAATTTAATTTGGCAAAGGTCATCAGAGACTCATTCATTATCATTTAATAAAATAAGCAACGAAGAAGAGATAGAAAGGAGAGTAAATATAACATGGAGAAAATTTTTGTCACAAAGAGAAATTCTCAAAAGAAACTATAGCTTAAACATGAAAAAATAGTGATCGAAACCTCTCCCTTTCCTTGTGTGCTGTATGGCTGACAAACATGGGTTTATACCAATTTAACAAAACAAAAGATAAGAACTACTCAGAGAGCAATGGAAAGAAGTAGGTATATTAAAGTTAAATAAGATACACAAAGTAAATAGCAATATAATATAAAATAAAACCAAGCTAACTAACGCAGTTACACAAGTTCTAAAATTCAAAGGCAGACCACATTATCAGCGTGGTACTACCCAGCACAACCACCACGTTAGAAACCGATCATTTATATCTTAAAAGAATGTACGTTAGACGCATATAGTGTACGTATGCCATTTATTGCTGTACGTGCGTCAGGTACTGATAAAATCTATTTCGCTAGTGGTCCTGCTAGGAAGCATGCTTCCCAGCAGGACCACCTTATGTATTTAGGAAAGATAAACGCTACTGTGCTTACGCGAAAACTATTGTACGTATTGTGTTTAGTATGTACGTGTTGAAAAATAACATTATTATGCAGTGGTTTTATTTTTATAACTGATTTAAACTATACAAACATTTCTTTTAAAGCTTACCACCAGTGTCTTCTGCCAGTTTGTTAAAGCCAAAAATAAGTTATTTTTGTAAGGAAATCAAATAACCGGGCGGCCGGATCATAATATCGTGATAAATGGTATAATCCTGACTGTCCCAAACAGTCTATTCAAACCTCAAGCGTCTTAAAAAGGGTAAGCCAAGGTTTGACAAAAGGTTCTTATCTCCTAATGTGTCGCTCATATCCAAAATGGCACACGAGTTAGGTGAAATCGGTAAAAGAAGAAAATTTAAAACGAGAAAAAAGGTTCGTATGTACTAAACTCAAATAAAAATTCCATTAACATGATTTCAAACCTATTTTCAAGAATTGCCTTTCCAAATTATTATAATTATAGAACAAAATGTCAACCGTACAAGACCGTACATTTAAAGAAATAGTCATTTACCACGTCTTGTTTTTATACTTTTGAAATAAAGTTAAGAATAAGGTTAAACGTTTCTTTATAATTCCTATATATCAGTTGAAGCTCGATTTTTGAGTTTACAAAGACATCCGATAATAGCTTATTATCTCGCAGCGGGAAACAAATTCGAAACTTGACTTTAGTTATTCACTCTCCATGAGGACACTAAATTGGCTCTGACGAAGCGTTAGCACTGTATACGATTTACTCCTGTACCACAGCTTCATCCAAATATGCGCGGTCGTGTGTAATAGAGTAGAAAATAACTGTTTTATGGCCATGGAATGGGTATTTTTAGCGGGGATGGTTTAAGCTTTAGTCGTTAATTTTTAAGGCTTTGACCGTATCAGCTATAAAAGCTAGATAGATAGATAACAGCAACCGTCGGACGGTGCTCATGAAGAAGAGCTTCTAAATAGCTTCGAAACGTCAGCATAAATGACAAATTCAAGTGGTAAATAGCCGTTAATAATTTAATAAGAAAGATAACACTTTATTGTACTCGATTTGTTGTAAGTTGATCGAAACAATTCTTTTTTGTTTGAAGTCGGTTTTTGTTTTTTTTTAATAATTAGTTCGTTAGTAATTAGTATTTTATTTGTACGTTTTCATCAATAGAATAGAGTTATCCAAGAGGGAGATTTACAGCTCCTGTGCGAAACTTCGGGCTCTACACATGTTGGTTTTTTTTACGTTTTTGAAACATTTTTGCTTTTCACAGAGATGAAAGAGAGGAAAGCGTAACCACTTTCACGAGTTATTAAGGTCTTTGCAGGAAGGAGACGGCTCGAGTGAGCTGGCTGAGCACAGGATAATGGCAAGACGTGGCAAGTTGTAAGCACTCTAATTCTAATAATTCTTTAGAGCGTGTGTGAAGTTTACATGCGACGCGGCGGCGTGCAATTCTGCAAAATAGGCATTTATATTTTAGGTATTTATGTTCCTATGCATTTTGGAAATTAGACTTTCTGATCAGGGGCCTTACTCTTGAACGCGATCGGTATTGGACAAGTATTGGAAAATGATATATTGTACTTTTAAGTGCAAATCTAGCGCCAAATTCAACCTTGTTATTAAGAGCAAAAAAAATTAAAGCAGTAAATGGAAATTCGGATCGTCATATTAATTATTAGCGGAATCGGAGCCAAATCATAGAAATATTAGTAGGTAGGATTGTGTTTTTGATCTTATAAAAATTTTCCACAAAAAATATATTTTTACTGTAACAAATATCTGTGAGGTAATACAGCGAAGCGACGCAATGACTATCGAAAAGAAAATTAATTATATTTTTGTGGTGTAAAAGGTCTTTTTCCGTAATATGGAATATTACACAGAAAAATAAAATACAGTATGAAGTGAAATCAATTTTCAATTAAGTATTGTCTACATTGAATTCGACTGAGTCTCCATTGAGATGCTGTCAAGTTGTTTAGGACTGAACAATAAGATGTATATTACCTTATGTTTCAAACTTGAGGGAAATCTGTGATTTCACTCTCGACACAAAATTGCAAATCCATCATAAAACATTATTCCGAAGTTACAGACCAATAATTTCGTACCATATTTTAATAATTCGGGTGTTTCATGATTTTGTCACACTGTGGGTAAAAGTTATTGTTCGTGGTCCGATTGATTCCTGTTGTTTTAAATCTTTCCCCAATCGTTTCCGAAAATGGCACGTAAAGGTGAAAAAACGTACAAAGGCAACGTACAATATTATATCTAAGCGAAACGCTAAATGAAAAGCGTTTCGTTCAGTTCCGAAGTTACGGACAGAAATATTCATGGTAGTCCAGGATATTTGCATTGCTGTGTTTCCGTTCAAAAGGTATAGTTTCCAATCAAATTACAGGCACATGAGACTTTTGATTTGCATTTTAGGGTGTCAACGTGTAAGTGATATAATTATCTGATGAAGTTGCAAGCTTAGCTATGGTAACCGCTTATCATCAGAGGTATAAAAAAATATTACTCTCGCGTCTAAAATACATATTTGCTAACGAGCTAGAGCGCCATGGAAAACGCCATGGAAGACTGATCTAAACTGGATAGGTATTTAAACCAAATAAAATAAATTATGTTGATCGAAATTTTAATAAATTCAGTAGCTTGTTCATGGATGAGATGCTTCTGTTTCAATAAACACACTCAATTAAATTAGAGTAAAGTAGAGTTTTCTGTGATAGAGCTCGGCCGGGAAAGGACTACCACCATACCTATTTCTGCCGCCAAGCAGTAATGCTCGCATTGCTGTGTTCCGGTGTGAAGGGTATGGTTTCCGGTGAAATTACTGGCACATGAGGCGATCTTAGCTTCAAGGTGGCAACCCGCGAGTGATACCTTTGGTATTGCAAGCGTAAGTAAGCGCTTACCATCTTGTGGGCCGTACTTTTGGTTGCCACTTCAGTTGCAAAAAAAAAAATCATTTTATCATACATCGCTTATGAGTAAAGTACATTTCGCTTAGCTCACTGAGTTGCGTTAACTCACTTTGAATACTAAATACAAACTTGCCACCTTGTACTACACCTATTGTACCTGATCATAGGTTGCTGTACGAAAATTAAATGTTCCTATATTTCTTAGTTACTTACCTAGTTGAACTTTTAGTTTAAGTAAAGTTTTACTTAAGTTGTTTCCACGTGATCACGTGGTGTTTATATAAGAAATGGCCGCGTGACTTCACCAGTGAATGGTGGAAATTCCCACTGTTTATTCAGAGCCTCGAAAAAAATAAATAAGATTTTTTTTATTAAAAATAGCTACAAACTCCTACTTTCCACGGTTTCAAGTCAACGTGGAACGCAAAGTTTTATCTGTCGAGTGCTTGGTCAAGTTCCTACTTAATTAATGTGAACCAGTGAACCTTAAATTTAAGTTGGTACTCAGTAGACTTCGGCGCGTGTCTCACTCGTCTTGCAAGTAATATATATACTTATAATAGACCGAGTGCCTCGGTCGAGTTACTCGCCCGGTTAGACAAACGATATAGCTGCGCTGAGCATGAAAACGGCTTAATTTCCTTTAGGATGATCATTAATTTAGCAGAACGTTAAAAGCTTGTTTTAGGATTAACATTGTGATAAGATTTATTAAGGGCTTAAAGATTCAAAATGTATTTTTTTATAAATAATTGCTGCGGGCAGGCAACAAAACCTCGGCAGACATTTACTTTATTCGTGCGACATCTCGCTTCGATTTCGATAGATAAGATAAAAAATATAATATTGTAAAATTTTAACGATTGCAATGGTACTATAAAAAAACGTAGGCATAAATACTCTTACCAAATGGGATCCTTATCCTAACCTCCAATAAATGGGGTGTGTATTTTGTGACTTCATCACGTGGGTGGCACTGAGAGAAGTGACTGTTTATTCTGAAATTGTCTGATAGGTGGCTGGCAAATGTAATGTTTGTTAAACTAGCGGTTATATTATATTATGTGTACTTATTATAAGCATACTATCTATCTACCCTATCTACAGTTTTATATGTCACTTTGTGCTGTCCTAGTGTGTTGTCATAAATAAATAAAAACTTTTTCTTCTTTCTTTCTTTTAGTCATATTAATAAAAAGGTTGTCTGTAAGAAATTGATCACAGTGATAAGACCGCCCATTGTACTTTGCTATATTTAAATTGTGTTCTTTTATATTTGTTTATTATTTCTTTTGTGTTACGGTGTACAATAAAGAGTTTTCTATTCTATTCTATAACAAACAAACCAGAGAAGAGGAGGTGATTATTCAATAGCATGTTTTTGGAACCTCGAACAAAAGTTCTGGTAACAAAATAATAAGCATTATTTGCTTCAGAAGTCTTGATAAGTTTGGTACATAATGCGAAAATGTATTTCATAATACACAGTAGAAACAAGAAAAGCTAAACATTAAAAGAGCCTTTTAATTATTTTAGGCACGGTATGGAACCCTAGCTCAAAAAGCAATAGCTGGGTCAGTCCGGACGAAATATTAAATCAAGTTTAAGACGATTTTATGACCAAGCGCTAGCTTTCTTCCCCCTTCTGAATCCATCATGCTAGGACAATAGTCTTTCCTCGAACGACGACGCAAACCCAATGCGGATTGGTGGATGGCATGTCCTTAGAGTTTTTAGTTCTGGGTTAGTCTGATAATCCACCTTAGGAAATCCCCTTTATGGGGATTTTTAAATTTTTAGATTCGTTTTCCGCCTTGCAGCCGAAAATCAGGATCAATGGAATTTGAATCGAAAATTCCCAAAGCCTTCATATTTATTCTTTCATTCACTTTATAATTTAATTTATTTTAACTTGCTGGTTTTCTTTTTGAATCATAATGAATTTAAAAAAATATAAGAAACTGAATGTTTTGGTATTTTTTTTACGTTTATTACATGCTTTGTGATACTATGTTATTAATTGCAGCAATTATTGCGCCATTGGTTTGTAAACTAAATAATCGTACGTAGGTTCCCACGATTCAGGCTTAGCCTAGTGTGGGGATCATAAGACATCTCCCTATTTTTATAACAGTTTCTGCATGTATACATACTATAGTTTTGGATATCCCATTGTTGTACCTACCTACCTAGTTGTATGTTGTTCCTTTTATGATGTATTATGCAGTAATAAACACTTTTTTCATTTATTTTTTTTCATTTTTCATTTTTCATTAAATCACTTGCAATTATCAATTGTTTGTATTTTAAACGAAATCAATGATAAGCTGTGTAAATCTTATTATTAATTTGCTGACTGTAAAAATGCTCACAATTTAAAAAAATTGAAGAAAAAGACACTCACGCCGCCTGTCTTTCATAAGTATTTTAAACGAATGGAATAAAAAGTTTCAGCAGTTTTTTCAAGCAATATTAAATAAAAACTTCTTGCTAGGCACATTCTCAACCTACATTTTCAGATTCGCAACTAGCGTTGGTTTGTCAACAAACTAAAATCGATAGTGAAAAAATCTCTTTGAATAAAACTATATGTTTGTGCGCAATGCCAATCATTGTCAATACTGTCAAACGGTGAAGGAAACCAGTGTGGAAACAGCCATGTCTAAAAACTAAAATCCGAAAGACATGACTGTCCCATCCACTAATCATTGTGGAAAATGACCCAAAAACTCTCGCTTGAGAATATAATATAATAGGTGTTCCAACAATAGGAAGAAAATATGACGATGATGTTAACAATAATAATAACAATAAATCAATAATGCCGTCAAGCAGTAATGCTCGCATTGCTGTGTTCCGGTTCGAAGGGTATGGTTTCCGGTGAAATTACAGGCACATGAGACTTTCCATCTAACGTCTCAGGGTGGTAACACGCAAGTGATATCGATGATGTTGCAAGCGTACACAGGCTACGGTAACCGCCGTACGCTTGGTTGCCACTTTAGTGGTATAAAAAAATAATTATCGGAGGATATTTTGATACAGCGCCATCTAACCTCAAACTAAGCAAAGCTTGTACTAAAAATGTGTAGTATGGGCTGTGACTAGCTTTCCGAGTTCTTATGTTTCCCAAAGGTCTACGTCATGACTTCACAGCCGAGCCCTACGGAGTGTAAAAGCGCTCAGAATTAAAAGCCACCAACATCCGTCCAAATGATGATCCCGCTAAATGATATAACTTTGCCTTCATGAACCCAAAATGTAGTACTAATTTCTATTAAGTGTCTAAAGTTCAACATCGATCCCGGCTTTATCAGCCATGGCGGATGCTTTCGGGAGGCCTGTTAACTCCGTCACCAGAGCGCTCGTGACGTAGACCTTCCGCAACAGGTCCTGGCTTTGGTCAGACAGGCTACCACGTATAACCTAACGGTTGATCGGTCGGCCACTAAAATAAACTGTAGTTAATAACGGGGGATGTTCCGCGTAATCACCATTTGGATGGGTGACCGCCAGTGGCAATTTCAACTGAGCGCTCCCGAGCTTCTGAGGGCACGTTAATCAGTCGGTCCCGGCAAAGATTTAAGTGATTATCTTATTTAATCTGCTCAAGAAACCTTTGGTTTATAAAAACAAATGTTCGAAAATAAAAACGAATCTTCTAAATTAAATCAAAAAACGACGAAGCTCTTCGAGAAATGGTAGCTATACTGCTCGAGGTAGACGAGGTAGAATAGTGCTCTTGCGCTTCGCTTGGCTCGTCTTGGCTGAGCATTCTCCCTACAATACTGACTCGTTATTCTACGCCACGAATAGTTTGTAGTGATAAAAAACATATTTGCAAGTTTGTTAACTCGTGCGAGGTTTCATAGGCCGAGATGCAAATAGGGTCAAGATGAAACAAAACGAGTTTCTCTGAGGGTATTGTTTCAAAAATACGAGAATCGTAGCAATTACAATACGTTTGTCGACGTTTCGTCCCTCATTAGCTTCGGTTCGGTTCCGTTCGACAGACTGACGGCTCTGCTCACCCGTCTGTGATAATCGGTTCCTGAATTCTGCTACCACCAATTTTCAGAGTAGTGCTGGCCCAAAGAGGTTCGGCTCTTAGTCTTGTTCAGACACAAACGCTATAGATTTTTAATATGATCATCACAGCTATGTGTGTGTCATCTCAGATGATACACACATTGCATTCAATTCAATTGAATTGGATCAACTTGATCTATCTATAGATTGCTTTAAGTTATCTTTAGATTATCTAGTTGCCTATTTTTAAAGTTGTTGCGAGGTATCCGTTGAAAACGGAACAGTTTATGTGTGTTGTTAACATTGTTGGGTGTATAATTAGAATTTCGACCCGAACTAGCAAACGTAGTGTAGGAAAACCCACACTCAATGGACCGATGACATTATAGCAGTCGCAAGACGTCAGTGGAAGGCTCAGGATCGGTTCTGGCGCTCTATGGGAGAGGCCTATATCCAGCAATGAACGTCTATCAGCCGATATCATGATGATGATGAGTTATTTTAAAGAAAATATTTACTTATTTTGTTTGAATTGCTTGATGAATTACTTTCATATTGTTTTGTTTAAATATTGCTGCTTTTCGTTTGGCCCAAACTTCCCAGTTTAAATTGTTTGACTTTAAAAGACGAGACTTTAGTTAAAACAATGGATTCTTAGTACAATAGGTTTACCTGTTGGATTGTTTCGGTTTTGTAAAATATTATTAAAACCCTATTAAGACATCGCGTCGTTGATGACAGGGAATGTTGGTGATATAAAAGTAGTAGAGTTATTTGTGATAGAGGTCGTCCGAGGAAGGACTACCACCATACCTATTTCTGCCGCCAAGCATTAATGTTTGCATTACTGTGTTCCGGTTCGAAAGGTATGGTTTTCGGTGAAATTACAGGTACATGAGACTTTCCATCCAACGTCTCAGGGTGGTGACACGCAAGTGATATCTATGATGTTGCAAGCGTATATAGGCTACGTTAACCGCTTACCATCAAGTGGGCCGTACGCTTGGTTGCCACTTTAGTAGAATGAAAATAAAAAACCACTAAATTATGAACACAGATACCTATGATAATACGTGATGGCGCTAATGAACTTATTCTCCACACTACAATAGTGTGACTACGAGTGGTATACTTTAGTAGCTTACTAAATTGATCATACTTACCACACAGTACGGCCACGAGTAAAATAAGTTCATGTTAGTCACCCAGTGTGACAATCTAGTGTGACCGCGAGTCCGCAGTCGCTCCGCTAACATTAAAATAATCTATATTGAGTCTCATTCAGAAGCTCAAAGTCGCTAAACGGGCTCTATAAAGAGCTATTGCTACGAGTTTCACTGCGTGATAAAATCCGGAACAAGGAAATCCGTAGAACAAAGGTCACCGGACATAACTCTTACAAGTTTTATTAAAAGGTCTCAGGACCAAAAGTAATGTCATTAAGCTGTACATCACTATTACTTCCACATTACTTCTAACGCCCATATTATTTTCGCTGGTCCTTTCTGCACGAGCAGTTAAATAGATAATGATTACTTTGAGAATTACATTGTTTTGTAAAAAAAAAGAAAAAGTTTCCAAAAAGCTTAACAAGATTTCTACTCAATTTCCGCTTAAATTGCGAAGTAGATTGCAAGTTATAAGCGTAAACACGCACAGTACAGGCATTTTTTAATGTAACTATGGGCAGTATAGTAAACTCGCTTGTATATACATTATACGATTGAAGCTGCTCTGTTATTTCATAATTAAAATTCCAACTTCTAGTAACATTCAGGTTCGACTTTTTAGAAAAAAATAATAACTTGATTACGATTTTGTTTGTCCAAAACATTTGGTTGACCTTTGTCCAAAAGAGTCACCTGTAACAAAAACAAAACCCTGTAATTTATTTGAATGAAAAACCAATATAATGTATCAAATTACAGATCTTAAATATGGACCTAATATACTACGGCTTTTAGACACTTATTTTCAAGTACCATTCTAGCTCAAAATATTTGCTAGATTAAAGCTAGAATGGGCTGGAAGAACGCCGAACTAAGTCCGCACTCTTGAGTCAACAATTCAATTTAAGAGTTCCAGTTTTAATATTTCTATTAGCCTTAATTAGGGACCATTTAATGAAGTAAAGTGATTTCATCATCAATTAATTAAGTGCGACTTTCATTAACTTTCAGTCCCGTAGGCTCAGTCCGGTCGTTTTATTATTGCTTTAATAAGAAAAGTCTTATTTTACAAAAATATTCTAAGCATTTTATTTATTCTTAATAAAATTATCCTGACGTTAGGCGACGGCCAGTGACTCTATACATATAAATTAAAAAAAAAAAAAAAAAACTAATTTATTTTTATTTTAATTAAAAAAAAATATACTAAAAATTTTAATTATTTTTCTAAAACGATAAATCATTAAAGATAATAATATTTTCATTAAATTTGTTTTTTTTTCTTAAATATAGTTTACTAATGAATTTAATAATATTACGATCTAGCCTTATGTTTAGGCTAATGAGTAATTTAATGTTGACCTAGTTTTATAGAATTAAATTATTTGCTAAGAATGTGTCCACTGGCACTTTTTTTAATGTCTCTATTTATTAAGGGGAAGTCACTATGTTCATGTGTTCTTTATAAGTAGTCATTAAATATGAAAAATCATAAACTTGCAAACTTTTTATTTTACTGTTTGCTGGCTCGCGATAGCCCTCCATTTAACATCTGTCAATATTAATAACCTTTGATTCATGAATATCGACAGACCTTCATGCTTCAACGCTAAAATAAATTTTCTCTTTCACTTGGTTATGAAAATTGATTAAAAAGACCTAAGACAAAAGCAAACAAATTGTTTGCTAAATCTTTCAGCAAAGTGAGCGCTCGGCGTTTGGAAATGGCCACAAATTAATTCGTCCCATTTGCAAACCAAAGTTATAATACTAGGGATTGAATGAAATCTCTGTCGGGACACAGTGAAACGAGAACTCTACTCTACTAGAAATCGCAAGCAAGAAAATGTCTATGAAATAAGGACCAAGAGAACACCCTTCAAAGCCAAAGTCAAATAAGTTTAATTCAAAAAGTAAATTACAAGGATCACTTTAATACGTCTTACAGCTAAGATGGGTTAAAGATTAAAGGTTCTTTTACACGTTGTAACCTTTAAATAAAATGACTGTCTCTAAAAAAAATTATAATCATCATGCTAACCAATAGTCTCGTATGCATCTCCCAAAAGTGCTACGGCGCGGCGACCGACCTTTAGCTTTCGCTACTGACTTTCTGCTCCCGTCTATCGATATAAAGATTACTCTTCTGCCTAGTTATTGAGCACCATAAGTCCATCATTTCTCTATAAAAGGGAGTACAAAAATTACATAAAATTTATTTAGTAAATATAAAAAAAAACTCTACGTTTCTGAAAAAAAACCGTTTTCTACTGTGTTCTCGAAATAACCGATTTATTTTAAGTTTATAAATATCTTAAACCTTGACTCAATCGGGACTTGAACCCGCAAATTTTTACCTCATATCTACGCAGATGCTTATTCTGGTTAATACAAACTGAGATTCGACAAGTGTAATACGAGTATAATAAATAATTAACGAAATAATGCTCGACAATCCAGATCAGAGAGAATCAGAGCATCATCTAGCTCAAAGCTAAGCAGAGCTTGTGTTATGGGTACTAGATGACTGATATACTTATTACAATACAATACATAGATATATATATTTGAATATACATAAGTAGTATAAATCCAGAACACCCTAAAACAGATGGGTCTGTTTATTTGCAGATGTACAAACATTTGTTCCAAAGCGGGAATCGAACCCGTAACCTGCGTCGCAGGCGGAGCTTCGCCCGCCACGTCACGTCGGTCGTCGATAAAAATAAGACGATGCATCTGGGAATTTCAATTTGTAGACTTGGAGTAGTTATTATGTAGAGTAGTCTAGCTGGCTTTTGTTGAGCTGTACCGGGTTCAGGGTTAGTTCGAGGTCGGAAGCTTTCGGAGACAAAGGGTAGGTAAGTTGGCGCGTAATTAACGGCATATGCTCCACTTTCTCGCATTGTCAACTTGATAGTTTAAGCACAGGTTTAAGTCACAATATCCGAATAAGGTTGGATTCACCAAACACGAACAGGCACTATTATCCGAATAAATCATAGTTATTCACGTGTAAACTGTCAGTTTACTTGTATTTGTCATTTCATAGTCCGCGGAATGATGTTGGTCGAATACACCCTAAGCTGTACTTACTATGTGATTGATAGGTAAGAAGGGTATTGTGTTTATCGATTAGCTAATCCCAGTAATAAAGGGCAAATTATCTTCATTATTGAGCGCATTTCCAGTATTACAGTTGCATTACCGTCCTATTGCTTTTTTAGCCGCTGTTTTATTCCGTAAAATATTGTATTGCATGATAATTGGTAGACCCTCTCAGTCGTGAAGATTTTGAAGCCAAGTGATAAATGATATAAGATAATAAGATAAATGTACAAACCTATCTAGGTTTTCCAGTTACAATGCTCAAATAGCTAGCTTTATAATTGTTGATAATCGTTGATAAAATATATATAAAATTAATTAAAAAAAATAGATCATTATAATAGGTCATAGTGTCATAGAAATAAGGAGAGTTTGTTTAAGAAATCTTAATTATAAGGACGAAAATAATGGCAAAAAATATAGTTAATAACATTGTCTATAGCTTGCCTGGATTGTTGACACAACAAAATTGCAGAATAAACGCCATCTGCGGACTAACAGCAACACCAATACGCTAACTTGTAGAATGTTTTTGCGTTCCGTTACAAACCTGTGTGAAATTTGCTACGCGGCGTAGAGCGTGCTACGGTGCTGTACCGCTAGATCTGCGTTGAAATCTTTTAACTAGATTTGTTCGAAGGGTGGCTCAAACAGTACTTGAGAACTAATGCCTAGTTCAGATTATTCCAGTCCGATCTAGTACAATACTGGACTGGAACGTATCGCTTACATATTTCCAGTCTTTCAAAAGCTGATGGTCACTGGACTGGATTGCTCAGAAGAAAGTAAAATCCAGTGCCGATTTACATTATTACTGGAATTATCATAGGACTTTAATATAGCTAGAATAATGTGAACTGTAAATAAAATTAATATTCATTTTTAATTGATTGGTTGTTGACTAAATTACAAAAATTACTATTAAATAGATTTATTTTTTTAGTTGTAGACGTACGTAATACGTATGTACTCATACATAATCAACTAACAGTAACTTACGTAAAACAAAATATAGCTTATTTTTTGTCAACAGTAGGTACTTACTATTGACTTGTGACACGTGTCGACACGTGTTTTAATTTACCTTGAAATTCGCCTCACCACGTGAGGAGACGAATCACGTGACAAACTTCGTTAGAAAAACAAAGTTGATCGGAAAATTACTAAAGGTTTGTTAATTGGCTTGTCGTAAAATATCATGTAATGAAATTTCAAAAAAGTTTATCTTTACGCAACGCCTGAAGCAATTAACTATTGTGAAATTGGTTTTACCAAAAACAATTAATTTAAAAAAACAACTAAACTAAGGTGCTCGTGTTAGCCGGACTGGGCGAAGAGAAAACGAAGAATCTGGTTTAGAGACCTTGGGAGAGACCTACGTCCAGCAGTGGAATGCATAGGTTGATGATATTGATGTTGATATAAAAGTGTAGTATTTTGAAGTTGTATTTTATTATGCAATGGACCCCGATCATTCTACTAATACAATTACAATTTAAGTTGTACTATCGAAATTTTTGAATTAAAGTTAATTAGTTTGTATCGATTTCTATTGTTTAAATCTTAGAATAACAACACGTAGAATGATAGTTTCATTCAAAATGATTTCCAAAAGTGTGTTCACAAAACAATTGATGTTTGCGTGAGCGGCTTAAGTATTATACGTGATTAATGATTATACATATACGTGGTGTTACAGCAGCCTTTCACCACACAATACACCATTTTGAAATTATAATTGTGAGAGACGTGCGCACGATGACTTCACATTGATGAATGGCATTTCACATTGAGTAAGTGAGACTAACAAATCTCACTAAAATGATTACAATTTGCGTGCGCGTACTTCGTTTCTCCGTGTTGTTATTCTAAGGTTTAAATAATAATACCAGTAGGTAATAGTAATAAATATTCGCGGACATTATACACAGCGCTATCTAGCACAAAGCTTGTACTTGCAAATATCATTGCCTGTTTTCTAATGATGTAAAATAGTTAAGGTTTATCATGCTACTACCTAATAATGCTAGCCCCTAAGTTTTCTGTTTTCAAATAAATATTGTTTTACTTTACTATGATATAAGAGTAGTAGAGTTCTCGGTGATAGAGCTCGCCCGGGGAAGGACTACCACCATACTTATTTCTGCCGCCAAGCAGTAATGCTCGCATTGCTGTGTTCCGATGTGAAGGGTGTGGTTTCCGGTGAAATTACTGGCACATGAGGCTTTCGATCTTAGTCTCAAGGTGGCAACCCGCGAGTGATACCTCTGGTATTGCAAGCGTTCATAGGCTGCGGTAACCGCTTACCATCTTGTGGGCCGTACGCTTGATTGCCACTACAGTTGTATAAAAAAATAAATGAATAGGGTCTTTCATTATCAACCTTACAAGTTTATGGAATAGGTACCATACATTAAAAAAATACATGCATCACTGCATTATGGTCAGGCGTGGCGCTTAACATCAGGCGGGTGACTTAGTCTTGTCACTTGCTGATATAAAAAAAACCGGTCATTTGCCCACCGCGCCACCGAAGTCGTCGATTATAAATCGATTGTATCGCATTACAGAAGTCTACAGGTGCAACAGTAATTGTGCTGTTCAATTCTATTTCCATTTCCATTTTTATTTTTACAAACGTAGATTTGAATTTTAAATTAAATTAAATTACACACGTTCCATTTATTTTCTTGATCTATAACACAATATTTAAAAAAATACTATAACATGTTTTTTTTTGTCTGTGGAACCTATTCCTTATATATTATGCACTAATAATGTACACTAAAGAATAAATTTAGTACAATATAGAAGCATAGCTTCCCTGGACAACAAAGCAGACTATAGCAGGCTATTATAGTAGGCTCTATGTAGGTTGTGGTGCTTCAGTTACAATCTGACTGAAGCTTTGCTTTGACAATTAACAGAACCTGTGAGGCGAGCGGTGACAAAGGTCTTCGGTATGTAGTGGCCAAAACGGTGCTATGATATTCGAAATTCTATCAGCTCTATAGTACATACAGATACAATATTACTTACTTGTGGTAAGTTGGCCTGTTGGTGTAGTATATTTCACATAAAAAGGGTGCTGAGACATTTTCTGTTTTACATCATTTATTCAGCAATGTCAAAGTTATCTATCGTTAAGTTTGTTTCAATTTGCAATTTAAACTATAAAGTATTGACTAAAACCATTAAAATATACGTATTTAATGATTTGGTACCAAATCTGTCTGCACCCTTAAGGAAATAGAGAATTAGTGTCAAAATCCTCTATAAAGAGCGTTTTGGGAATTTTAGTATAAAAAGCTTTGGCTTTTTCAAAGTTGTTAGGCCATGACAGAGGCCTTCTGGCGGCCTAAAAACTCTCTCATCAGACTTGGCCACTGATTCATACGAACTTACTTTTTAAAAGCTTTGAAGCTTCAAGCTCAGTCTGAAGGCAATTTTGAAACTATAGAATAGAATAGAATAGAAAAATATTTATTTAACGCCACACAATTAACATAAAAATAAAAATAACAATACAAATTAAAACTTAACTATTGTGACGAAAAAAAGGCAGCCACTCAGCATGTGCTGCAGACATAATGTGTCTGTAGCGCTGGTTTTCAGTGTAGCCTACGAGTAGTAGTAGCAGCAATTAGCTGCGACACGAGTCTCTCACAATCTAACAATTTACTTAGGTACATTTTATAAAGATTTGCTAAGAAAGCCAAAGCAACAACTAAAAACCTATAAGAAGAAACCCTTCCTAACACCTGAAAACTCAAAAATTTTGATTACAAGCTTAAGAAATGGCCAGATTTGAGTTATTTTACGAAGATTATACCAAAATAGTAAGAAATATAACGGTGAGGTGACCCCGCCTTCCGATAATTAGGTTAGTAACCGACACAATATTACGTGTAGTGCGTACTGGCGGTCTAGTGGTGGTGATTTAGTGAGTAGTAAATTGGCTGGTTGGTCTAGTGGTGACCCCGCCTTCCGATACTAAGGTCGTAGGTTCAAACCTTTGTCGTCGCGTCGTTCTCCAATGGATTTTTTTATTGGAAAAATTTATAAACGCAATGCTATTGTTCCCAGTAATTACACGGTAAATGCAGACATCGTGAGAAAACGGGTATGTTCAAGAATTAAAAATTCGAAAAACATAATGCCCCGATTCTTTAGTGCGTCGGGGATGTTTGCGCAACACCACACGGATGGCTTTCACGCCATTATGCGCAAAAAAACTGCGTCTCTGATGAGCAGAGTACGGGGCAGTCAAAACAGCATCCTGATGACAGTTAGTAGTTGCGTCACATCTCCGCTCTGGAAGTGCTTTGTGCAGAGGGTGACTAATGAAGGAAACTATTTCTTTCATTAGTCTTCCTCGGCTTCCTAGCTTGCTCACCCCAGTACCTACTTATTTTTATTATATTTGTTTTAATTTCTAGTTGCATATTTTATATATTAATTGTGTTGTTTTTATTTTATGGATCTGGCGTTATCTGAAATAAAATATTTTTATTTTTTATTTATTTTATAATGCAATCCGCGTTGGGTCCGCGTGGTGTATTAAGACCCACTCACTTTCGATCGAGAGTAGGCCATTGCAGTTTCCCAGGAGTGGGAACATAGGAGGCTGTGATGATGAGTTGCAGTGCCATGGGATCTTTAATTATCTGTGAGATTTAATTTCCATGTCTATAAAGTAAAGGCAAGTATCCACTGAAGCGGAACTGATAGGGACTGAAAAATTAAATAAAAACAACGCGATGTTGACGTGACGCAATTTCGATACAATCCTATTTTTTTGTTTTTTTTTTTATTTATCACAATTTACTTTTTTTCGCTTCAGTTTGTTACTCAAGCTAAACTCGTACTAATTCCTGTTTTTCCCTCCAAGCGTGTGTGGGATTATCTTCAATAGTACGGCTTTACTGTGAAGCAATTATCTAAATTGCAATCAATTATGGTCAATATGCGAACAGCTTATCTTGTAATACTGTTGCGTTGCTAATAGATACCAACTACCTGCCCAGATTAAACGTAGTTCACTTACTCTTGGCTTTCCCTACTTCGTTGGCAATTTCCAAGTCTACGCTCATTTCCTTTGATCATCTTCCGATCTTATAGCACGTCCTATTTCGAGCCCCGGTGTAATTACTATTTAATTACCTGGCTTCTGACATAGATTCCTTTAAAAAGGTATATTATATCCAATTGTATGCCTAATGTGTATACATATATATTATATACACTGATATACAAAATAATCCAGTTGAAGTGGCAGTGGACAGGCCATAAAGCTCGCAGAACCGTTAACCGCTGGGAATCAAAGGTTTTCGAAAGGCAATCGTGAATCGGAAACGAGGCATAGGACGGTCCTCCTCGATGGACCGATGACATTAAAGCGGTCGCAGGAACAGCGTCATGACGATCGTGAGCCTTCACTATAGTGAAGGCTTAAGACGCTCTGTAGAGAGGGCTATGTCCAGCTATGGACGTTTACTGGCTGATATAATGATGATGATAATGAGAGTATTATATACAGCTATGTTGTTTACCTATTTCCGATAGCGATCGACAAGATGTTCCGTTATGTGATTGGAAGCGACGTTATGTACTCGTAGCGTCGGTTAGGCATATAGGTTATCTACTTCCGCAACAAAGAAGCCCGTCTCCGTGAGACAGAACCGGGAGCTGAGAAATGGATAAGGTTTTCATTTATTTGGAGGAAGCTCGTGAGTCAGTCTATGAGGAGGAGAGTTTTTTATGTTAGAGTGCGTCTGGGGAAGAACTACCGACCGTTTCCACTTGCTCCTACTCGGTTCACCTACTGGTAGGAGCACGAGGACCAATGTGTCCTTATGCTCCTATCGTGACCGTAAATGCAATTAGTACACTTAAGTACAGAAAAAAAAAGTCTACGGGTACCGCTTACCATCAAGTGAACCGCATGCTTGGATGCCACTTTAGTAGTATTCAATATGTAGTTTAATTTATATGTAATTTTTGCCTACTTCTTATAAGTTCATTTTCTTAGCTCCACGTTGTCCAAGCCTGAATACGCCTCAATCTTGCACAGAAGCGCTGTTTACGGTTCGATCGATCCTAGGCTGTAGTTGTAGCTTTGACGTCACTAGCAGTTCCGTCATAACTTGCTTGATACCTAGGAAATACTTATGCAATAGGGACATTAGAAAGCTGATCATGATGCTGCTGAACATGGTGTCTTTGTTCACCTGATATGTAATAGCCTCCAACTTTAATAGTTCTTTGGGATAGAGCTCATCCTGGAATGAATTACCACCATACCTTCCATCATATCAGCCACTATATAGCTCTTAGCAAGCTGAAGTGCCAGTGAGCAGTTTATATAGCTCGCAGAACCGATAACCGCTGGACCCTCCCCCAACTCGATAGAATGGATCCGGTGACTCAGGAAATTAGATGCTGAAGGTTCAAAATTCCTCTTCATAGCACTCTTTGGGGAAAGCATATTCTATCCAGCAGTAGACGTTTGTAATCATGAATATGCTTATCATCATTTTCTTGGCTCCACGTCATCCAAGCCCGACTGCCCCTCAATCTTGCACGGAAGTGTTGATTACGGTTCGATCGAGCCTGGGCTGCAGCTGTAGCTTTGACGTTACTGGGAGTTCCATCTCAAAGCAGCATCCGCTTGATTAAGGTTCGCCTTACGTTGATAACATGGTTGCCTTATTACTAGGAGCTGTTGAGGCATGTTGATTTTATGGCCTACGGTTTATATTAGCTAACAAAACTACAAAAATGTATGAGCTGCATTAAGTGACATTCACTGTGATTTACAAAAGTTTGTCACTGGAACTGACTTATCTTGAAGCTAGATTTTTGTTAACAACAAGAAGGATTTTTGACTTTCTTCAAAAAAAATTACAGAGCAGTTTCACTGCAATGCGAATTTGTGAGACAGAAGGGTGATTTTGTAATTCGCTTTCGATCAATTTCATTTGGTTTCAATAAAAAGCTGACGTATTTTGATTTTTTTTTTGATTTGGTTGAAATCAGATTGCAACCGAGTCAAAATAGAATAGTTGAATAGTTACCTACGTAATCACCCTACAGATCCCTTAAAATAGTTTTTTTGTGCATTGACTTTGATTGTTAAATTCGCCCAATAGCTTCATCACGTCTTGCTTCGGTGCCCTGCGAGCAAAGAGCAAGAAACCTGAGAACCTAAACATAGTAATTCTTGGACTACTGAAAATAATGTCAATAAACTAAATTAACTTTAATCATTGAACAGGCTTGGATAACTGCAACGTTTCCCCTGCTAGTTGAGCTATCGGCGTTTTGAGCTGAAAACATACCAATGATTATTTCGAGCAAGCGTTACATGTCTCAATAGCTCAATTGGTAGAGCACGCGTGTATCAAGAAAACCCACCTTTGGTTCAAGTCCCGATTCAGGCGTAAAAATTTTCGGGGTACCTACCTATATTAAAAATAATAAATATGGCGATAGTACACCAAGACGAACTCTTGCTGAAAAGGTTAATAACCATTAGCTAATCAGTGACTATATTTTTAATGTTTACAAAGTTGTGGAAAACGAAACGCTGTAAAGTTGTTTGAAACTGTTTTACTCCGGCTTCTGTCTCTGCACCCGTTCCAAAAGTTAAACTAACGAACAACAAAGTTACATTTTAATTAATTATATGGTGAGGATATCAACGAAAGTGAAAAAACGAATAAAAATATATGTTGAGATTGAATTTTAGGGCCGACTTCAAAGTTGTATTTTAAAGTAAAAATACATAATTAAAAAGTTGAACCCGACAGTTATTAACAATACTAAACCTTAACTCATCCAATAAAAATATATTTAACTATGAACAGTACTAATATCTATTTTGTGATAAAGTCAGTATTATTTTGTTTGATAAATAAACATGTTTCTCAAATGTGAAATATGTAAAGATACATAGATGCTACAGCTCTACAAACTTTGGATAATACGAGAGCTTACATTCTAAAGGTTATAAAAACTCGTCAAGATTTTATATCAGGGTAGCTCAGAAGCAAACGCAGTCAACGATAAGGAGGAAACCCTGCAAGCAAATACATCTCGAAATTTCCAGTTGGAAAATTAATATAATGCAGTGCTAGAAATATAGCTTCTATTCCTTTACGAATAAGGCAACTTTTAGCTTGTTTTGTATCTAAGAAATAACTAGCATAGTTACCGGAGGATGTCGACTGCAATCTTCTCGGATACGTTGGACGTGAGCATAGCTGGCATGCGAAATGTAATGGTGGAACCATTTTAGGTACCTATTTTTATGCATTAGCTTCGCGTCTATGTGAAGACCTGAATTCAAGGGAGGATTTACTTATACTTAGATTAGAAGTGATCATAGGTCACTGAATATAACTTCGTTGATGTCTGTAAGACTTGCCTCACAGCTTTTTTTATACAACTGAAGTGGCAACCAAGCGTACGGCCCACAAGATGGTACGCGGTTACCGCAGCCTATGGACGCTTGCAATACTAGAGGTATCACTCGCGGGTTGCCACCTTGAGGCTAAGATCGAAAGCCTCATGTGCCAGTAATTTCAATTCAGTAAGCTCGGTCATAAAAATAGCTTTACTTTTTGCGCTATGGGTAGCGAGTTCGTTTACCACTAAAAACTAACATTTGTGTAAAATTTAGAAGTTTGCTCTGTTTCTATGTGATTATAATTTATTATTTAAGTACCTTCAAAAAGTCTGTGTTTCCCGATACTTATAACCTGGGTGTCTTCGAGTCACAAGTGATTAGGTTGCTCTTAGGCCAGCGTGCTCCACCGTAGACCACATCATCGCTTAACATCAGCCGAGATAGTGGTCAAGCGCAAGCCTATTGTGAATAATAAAAAAAAAGGATTTATTACAGCAAGATAACTGGTTCCTATAGTCCAATCTTGCTTAGTTTGAGGCTAGTTGGCGCTTTTCAAATATCTACCAATAATTAAGTATGAGGAGCGCTTGTGACGTAGCTGGCTAAGTTGTTCCTAACAGATCAACGAAGATAAGCACTGTTCCGCGTAGTCACCATTTGGATGGGTGACCGCCAGTGGCAATTTCAACTGAGCGCTCCCGTGCTTCGGAGGGCACGTTCCCGGCTTTTCTCAAAGTTGTTAGGCCATGACAGAGGTCTTCGGGCGGCCTAAAAAAACTCTGTCTTACTTACTTAGTATGAGGGTTTTTTATGACTATGTGCATCAGCGCTAATCTCAAACGTAAAAGACAACAATATGAGGAATCCGGCGTATTCTAAAACAAAAAAACAAAATACATGTGACATCCCCTAATCCGTATCGGGTGATGGATGAAGACACAATCACTCGCTGGAAAGTGGGGCAGTGTCCCAGCAGTGGGACAACATTAGGAGGCTGTCATGATGAAGCTATGAATCACTAGAATGTACTCATCAAGCGTAGCGTGTATTGCTAAGAACTTGGCACTTATTTATTTTATTTTTTTTCCTTTTTTTGTGCATGTCTACCTACTTATATTCTTGGCATGAGCATCAATCACCTAGTTCGATTGGCACCACACTGAAGCTTTATGATGAAGAGGGATCATCAAAAAAAGCTAGGAACCCAGCCCAGTTTGTTGCCAGATTCTTCTGATATTATTGAATAAATATTTTTTTTTTACTTTTACACTTAAAAAAATATGACATGGCAAATGTCGAATAAACAATTGACTACTCTAGCTTCTATTTACTTCTTCGACGTGTCAAGAAGGGTAACAACAAGCTCTTATTATTGAAATAATATTACACTGTTGTTTTTGTATGTCGAAATGTCAATCTAACATTACTTCAATATTGCTTTAGAGCTTGTGGGTTACCTGGGAAGACAACAAGGATAAAGTGAACTAAAATTAAGTTAAGACTTGCTCAAGTAGACTAAAATTAATATAATATCTTTTTTTAAGATGTTCCCTTTATACGTGTTATTTGTATTGATAAGTAAGTTTATTGTTTATATGTAAGTTTTTGCTTTGTTCATCATGAAATATTTAATTGTTCTTTGTTTTTATGTACTACCGACATTTTGTTATCCATGATACACCAAAGGTTATCTGGAAGATAATGCTTACTAGCATTAAGTTCGCCTTTGTACTTTGTAAAGAATTTTCATTCATTCATATAGTAACTTTAAACGATAAGGTCAAAATCATTGTTCGTTTTTAAACGACTTCATTGTTCTTACGTTCTTACCATTTTCGGTGCATCTAGTAGTCTAGTAAGTAGGTAGTATTATGTCCGTTATCACTAGTAATGTTAAGCCGTACTTACTTGATACGTAAATAGAGCAGACAACTCAATTCCCGGGACTACATAAGCCAGCTGTATTGATTTTAGCTTTTTACATAGCGGCTATGTAATACATAGCGACATGAACTGTCCGCAAAATGCTGCGCCCGTAACTTCATTTTTCACTGCAATTAGAGTGCTTTGTCTGCGGATGTTTGTTGATGGAACTAGAGTGTTCTGTATACAGCAATCAAGTTATCTACTTTTCCAAGCAAATTAATTTACCTTTAGCATTGCTTTTACGCAAAAAAAAAATTATGTGTACATATCGAACATTGAAATCTGCAAAATTATGATAGGTTGTGTATTATTTTTGTACTTAGCGGTATTTAAACATCCAAAATTATTTTTAATCTAAATTACAGTTTGTTCGCATCAAGGGTTCGGATGAACTTTCATGGGCAATTGATGGTTTTATGAACTTAAGCTTTGCCAAAACGTAGCAAAGAAAACGACCGTCTGGAGTCCTTTGTTTACCAGCTACCTACTGTGCCTGTGCAAGTGTGCACCTTAATGGCTTGCCGGTACATCCACCTTGAGATGAAGCATGTGGTTCCACCTGAGCGGCAGATGCGAGGCAGCTGCCAGCCGCGCCGGTCCCCGCACACCCGCGCAATCCCGATTCCCGCCGTTTTATTTCCCCGAATAAACTTTATCAAACAAAGCGAAACTTCCCGCATCTGTTCACTCAGCTGCAAGCCTCGACCACCCTCTCGCTCGCACGTGCGCCGCGCCCCCGCCCTCTCTCGCTCGACGTAATCGCGGTCCCTTCAATTCCCGGTGCACAAACCATTCGTAGCCCGTTCTTCGATGGAGGCAGTTGACAGTGATACTGAAAGCAGGATGAGCAACAAGCGTAAGTCCGAAATGCCGGACGAAGATAACAAGGCGAAGCGGCCGCGTCGCCGCCGCCGCTCACACAGCGAACCGCGCAATACCGGCTCCGACAGCGCTCAAAAACGCGAGGCTCTACGACGTCTCTTCAGCCGGTATTGTCTCCGAAATGGTCTTCGCTTCGAAGCTGCCGACGAGACGGACTTCTCGGAAATTGACGAAAACGAGGATCCGTTGTACGTGGAAGACCCGCTGCTCTTGGACGGCGTGCCGGAGTGCATGGACCCGGAACAGCTCGGGTTCCTGCTGTGCGCGCAGGAGACTCTGCGCTTTCTGCGTCAGAGTGGCATGTCGGTGCGTCACACTGTGTACGTGAGCCTTCGCAACCGTTTCGTGAAGGCTATGAAGGATCTCGGAATTGCCTGAAGGTTCCTAGGGCCGGAGCCTCTCCGGCCCTACCAATTTTGAACACCTTGCGTGGATGTTCAGAACTGTATTCCCGGCCGTTTCGTTTTCCTGTGAATTAAAGTGATCTCCTTCAATTGTTGCAAGTGTTAATTCTTCTTAGTCGTGTAACTATGTATTAGAACTTTTCAAATCGGAAATGAACTTTCGGCCGCACTCTAGTCACTGTCTAGTCAAATTTTAAAGAAATGTATTATGATAATCTATTGATGTCAACTTGATGTACTTATTAAGAATGTATAAAAATAAGAAACGTTGTTTTATTTAACTCCTTTTTACTATATATAGGCTTTAAAGGACAGATAGTAAAACTCTAGAAATTTATGCTTGCGATTAGAACTTTCTCTCAAATAAGTTATAGGTATCTCGTGGTATGACCGAATTTTTCTATGCTAAAGCGAAGATAGTCAAGTAATACTTGTATCTTAGGCTAGCGACTAGGTATAATGCGAAAGTAAAAGTGTGAAAGGAAGTACTAATTAGTAGGACACTTAGGCTGGATTCGACCAAACTCAAACGCACTATTCTCCAAATTAATCGTTGACATTTCTTATTCCAGGTTTTGGTCGAATTAGAAAAAACTAGTTTACTACTCAGACCTTCTCATTTTACCATCTAGTGGTTTAAGTCACCTTAGGTCTCAGGGTCTCACCGTATTCTGTGCCGCGGAAAAACTAGTATGTTAGATTGTTCGTGGGTTCAATTCTCGTTAGCATCACATAACGAACATCCTACAAAATGCGGTCATTAGCGGGTTTGATTCCCGTTTCGATCATACACAGGACCACAGATATATTTGTGTAGTTTTCTAGGCGGATCTAGGCATCAGTGAATCCGTTTCGATGCGCAATGAAGCTTTTTTCAACTAAATTGTCTTTGCGCATCACAATCAGCTTACTTCACGGATGCCTAGATCCGCCGAGAGAACTATAGCAGCGGGCTGGGAGTACCGACCCTCAGATAACAGAGTGATACAGTTGAGAGTATAGGCTCTCAAGTCACTAGCAGCGGCCTGGGGGTACAGACCCTCAGATAGACAGAGTTATTCATTAGACACAGATCATGAGAGTTACTATGCCGACGTAACTAAACTTAAATTACTAGAGAGACAGTGAAACACTAGGAGTACCTACCTACTTCTAATGTGCGCGTAAAGTTTTGCTGGGCTAAGTAAGTAAGTATGTAACTATTTATATTTTACAGATTGGTAGTGACATAAAACGAAACAAAAAATAAAAACGAAAATGCTTTCCATGTTTTTGTAGCAATTATAAGCGCGTTGAAATATTTTGGAATCGAATCGAATCTTGAGTACCTAAACTTGTAAACGGTAAACAGTTCCAAAGTCAGTTAAACTTAGTCTATTACACATAGGAAGGGTGCTGACAGATTTATAGTTTTAGTCAATAGTATAAAGAGAGGATGGAGTTTATTACAAATTGAAACAAACTTTTGTTAATATAATGTATAATAATTATGGTTAATTGTTTGTATTTTATAACTGTGACATTACCGAATAAATAATGCAAAAAAGGAAAAACAGAAATGTGTCAGCACCATATTTTTGTTTTTCACTTAAGTTAAAAAGAAAAAAATCCTGTTAATTTTTTTTTTTTTAATTAAGTACCAATATAGTAGTAAAATTAAAAAATAAATATATTATAATGTTAAATTATTTCCATCGCATTGGCTGGAAAGAGTTTGACATTGGCTGGGACCCACCCAGTTTCATGACTGTCAGTCTGTCGGTTTTCCGTCCGAACTCAAGATTATTGTTTTACTAGCAGACTATGAAATGAAATGAAAAATATGTATTTGCTTGAAGTATAAAATATTATTATTACTATCTTGCTGAAAATTTACTCGGTACGTAAGTAGTAAAGTAAGTATTAGTAATTACACATCTTATGTTATAATAAAATAATCAAATATTACAATAATTGGGTTCAGTTTTTTTTCAATTAAATAAAAGAATTACTTATTCATCAACTACATCACAGGCAGTATTTGAATACAGATGTCTCTATGTAAAAAGTATTTTGAGTTGAAAAAAAAAAAAAGTAATAACTAATCCGCTAATTAAAAAAGTTGTGTTAATAATAATAGTTAGCTTAGATAATTAATTTATAATAATGTAGTAGAGTTCTAAGAGTAGTAGAGTTCTTTGTGATAGAACTCGTCCGGTGAAGTACTACCACCATACCTATTTCTGCCGCAAAGCAGTAATGCTCGCATTTCTGTGTTCCAGTGTGAAGGGTATGGTTTCCGGTGAAATTTCTGGCACATGAGGCCTTCGATCTATGCCTCAAGGTACCTCTGGTAATACCCGCGAGTAATACCTCTGGTATTGCAAGCGTCCATAGGCTGCGGTAACCGCTTACCATCTTGTGGGTTGTTGCCACTTCAGTGGTATTAAAAAAAATGAAAATAATTAGGCACACCTAGTAGGATTTTGTAAACTGTGTTAAAATATTATAATAAAACACGTTTACCGTTATTACAACTAGATGGCACTGCTAAGCAATAGATAGAAATTAGAACGCGTCATCGAAGCGCTTTGACGATTTGATTTTGTTTTATCTCATATCTAATTTTTATTAGGAGTTTCTTCGGTCATTTTGCCGGTACGACATGTTCCTTCCATTTTAATTGTTTTCTCGAGTTATTTTGAGTTTTATTGTGTAAATTTGGTGGCAGTTTAACCAATACGACTCGTAGTCTTGGCACAAGTGTAAATGATTGAAATGGAAGGGTGATGTTGGTTTGTAATTTGGTCGAAGATTCTCCTAGAAAATTATGAAAGGACGCCATCATTTCTTTCAAAATGTTGTTCGTCAAATTCAAAATTCGAACCTGTTCGTCTTTGATGTATACGTCGACACTACTTGACACTGGCAATATTGTCTAAACAGACAGACTGCCATTTAAAAAAGAAAAATATATATATTTTTTATTAATATAATAAATAAATATAGATAATAAAAATATAAATTTATATAAATAAGGTAATAGAAATTAATTAGTAAAAATTTGAATTTCGCATACAAAACACACTCACGGAAATGAATTTTCCACCATACCATGAGTTTCCCACAAGTTTTCTACTATGGTGTAACGAAATCACGAAGTTTATCATTTTCACCAACGACCCAAATAAAACGGGCAATATAATCTCCAATAGACTAACCTAATTACGTCTATCCCGTGTCAAATAAGCCCTGTGGTTTTATCGTCACCGTCGAACGTACAACATTTTTTTCTATTTGAAAAGTTTATATGCGCAATGCATAAACGTAATGCATGCTCCCATACGGTGAAGGAAAATATCGTGAGGAAACCGGCATGTCCAGTAACATAAAAATCGAAAGACAAGTATTCAATCCGCATTGGGTTTGCGACCACTCTTGCTCGAGAGTAGGCCAGTGTCCAGGAACATAAGAAGGCTGGCATGTTGATTGCAGCAAAACGTTTCGGTTAGGTTAACGTTTAGTGCTTTATGCCTCCTAGGACTAAAATAACCGAGTGGTCGACAATGTCGCTACCTCGGACGGCACAGCCTTGTCTGACCGAGCAGACACGGTACGAAAACGGTTTTAAACCAATTTACCTAATTTAGAGATAGCTCTCGTTCCAAGAATTACTTCATATTTCACTGATTTCAGGCTAACGCTAAAGCTAACGCCAAATATTGAAACAACATTTAGATATTGAGATCATTTTATACAGTTTGAGACGTTATAAGACTTAATTACGGGCGCGGCGGGCAAAGATTCGCCTGCGACGCAGGAATTTGCGGGTTTGATTCCTTTTATTTACTTATTGCTTCAACTGTGTGTGAAACACAAAGTTAAAACATAAAAGTTCTCATTATGCCTACTGCTGTAAATATACTCGTATGTATTTTGTTAACTCGGTAAACTAAACTACAAAACAGCATTTACTTCTCGTAGCCAAGAAAAAAGTTTATGAACTACATTAAAGACAGCAGGGCCTTATTCATTCATATGATAAACCTTTGCAAAAGTATTTTATTTATGGCATCTGTCAATTTTTATAGACAATTTTGCCAGTGCCAAAACAAAATGTTAGGTAGCTTACTAGTAATGTTCCTTTCAAATCTATCTTCGTCTTTGTTCATTGACATTAAAATTACAAGGAAAGACAATTTAGTACTTAGCAAGTCGCTTTTATGGACCCTTACAATTTACAATTTAATAAAGTATAATAACTATCTTATTTTCAACATCCTGATTGGCAATAAATGTAAAAGGTTCTTAAATAAATAACATAAGACTAGCACAAACAAATTGCATACTTATTAACATATAATCTCATGATATCAAAGTAGTAGAGTTCTTTGTGATAGAGCCGGGGAAGTATCTACCATTCCTGTTTCTGCCGCCAAGCAGTTTCGTACATAGAAGTGTTCTAGTTCGAAGGGTGCCGGTAAAATACCTGGTACATGAGACTTTAGGTCTTCGTCTCAGCGTTGCTCTCAGAGTAACGCGCAAGTATTGCTAGCATCCATAAGCCGTAGTTTAAGGACGCCTAGCCCCAGTAACCACTTACCATCAAATAAGTATATGCAGGTTTGCCATATAAGGGTGGATTCGACTAACTTCTGGAATAACTATTCTGGGTAATAAGAAATGTCAAATGCAAGTAAACTGTCATTTTACTGGCGAATAAACGATTTTTTTGGAGAATGTGCTTATTCGAGTTAGGTCGAATCCAACCTAAGTAATTAAAAATAATAAATAAATTAAAAAATAAAACTTATATAACCAGCAACTGTTCTATAATAAGGGTTGTTGTAAAATTAACAATATTATACTTACGTGTAAGGATTGGTGTATACCTAATCTAAATCTTTGGGTTACACTTTGGTGAAACTTTAGGCATCATTTATCCAGACATAAAAGTTTGTCCAGTCCTTAGTCATGAACAAACTATGACACTTGGTCCCCGCAATGGATCGTAAATCTCAAAAGCTAAAATAATTATTTCTATTATATTGTAATTCTCGACCTTGAAAATATTTCTGGCCCCTTCAATGCATCATAACAATAGCTAATAAATATTATTTCTATTCTTACTCTAATTTATCTTAAAAACATTCCGGGTAGCATTTAGGTCCCCACAATGAATTGTATAGCTCCAACACTCAGCTGAGATTCTGAGTCCGTCCGTACCGTATACCAGACCCTTTGTAAGCATACTCCTTGAGCAGTCGATCGATCTCCACAGTCTGGTTCTCCGAGTGGTTTTTGCTAAGGAACATGCGGAGCAGTGCTTTGTAAACATCGTGGGCAGTCGCCTTTGTGACTGGCCTGGGGACCGCCTCTTTCGATGTACTCTCTGGAATCATTCTGAAATGAAAAATGATATTATAATCTTGATTGCGTTGACAACCTCAGTGGCGTTATATTGATGTTGACTGCCACATTTATTTATTGACGATCTGACCCGGGCGGTATCACCCGGGGTTTTTCATTTTATATGCTATACTATTACAGTATTTTTTATCGGGATTACTTTATCCCGAAAAAAATACTGTTCATTATGTGTTCCAAAACTTAAATCATCTAC
The DNA here is from genome assembly GCA_951394395.1 of Colostygia pectinataria. NCBI lineage: Eukaryota > Metazoa > Arthropoda > Insecta > Lepidoptera > Geometridae > Colostygia > Colostygia pectinataria. The sequence continues at coordinate 8,259,625 of OX596363.1, forward strand.
ATTCAAAATTTTGACTTTTGACATCATACAAACACTAAACGGACACAAAAGTGTACAATTAAACCATAAAACCGAAAGTTGGCAACACAAAAACTTTAAATAAAATAAATTACTTTCATCAAGTCAATGGTGCAAACGTAACCACTGACTGTAATGCTGACAAAATGGCTCTACAGAAGACAGGACAACGCTGGTTTTCAGAGAATGTTATGATATTAGTTTAAAGAATTATATTCGACCTTTTGCCATGACACGATGCGGTACCTACCGTACACATACTCGGTGAAGGCGTTAACAGGTCTGGCCTAGATTTTGTTAACCAATCAATTAAACTAAGGTACAAAGAATAATGAATCTTACAACTACTATACATTATAGCTATAATAAATAATAAGCCATACAGTAGCACAGTCAAAATTTGGATGGGTCGCACTCGCAGCAAAAGAAAAATCAGCTGAGCTGGGACAAAAAATGTGTTCAACACCCTTAGACCAGCTGTTTTTTGTATTTGATGGTTTTAAGTTATCTTCTGTTTCTGTTTTATTATAATTTATACAAACGAAATTATTTCTTTGTTTCACATACACTACATACGTAATTTATTGTAGTCAAACATTTAAACTGTTTGACTAAAATAAATTACGTAAAGCAAAAAATTTAACAAGAGTCCAATATCTGAACACTTTTTCACAAAACTAAAAACCACATCCAAATAGTGAAGCCAGCCAGAGCGTCCATTCAAACAATCTATGAATGACTCACTTGTCCAATTCCTCGAAGGGCACAAAGAACAGGAACAAAAAACAGGTTCCACCTTGCGTGGCGCCCTTCAACCTATATCTTGCGCAAAACTGAGCTACACCTTGAATTTTAAAAGAAAAAACACAACGCACGAGCTTTCAATAGTTTCTACTCAGAGCAAATGCCAGAAAGAACGACCGGCTTCATTCAAGACCGCACAGTTTGTTTAATAAATAGCTCCGTTCGATATTGATCCTGATGCGTGTGGGTATAGAGTCGTGATTTGAATTGAGGCAGTATATTGAGGGGTGCATCTGGCATCCGTCTGGCCCTATTCGTTGATTAACCCCAACATCTGGCCGTTGCGTTGGCTTCGTGCCCTAGCAACTACTGTACAGTAACTGAGTATTAATCTGTGAAACGTGTTGTTTTAAAAGTTGGTCACAAACCAACCTTCTTATCTCATAAACAAAAAAAAACCTAGATAGGTACTTATTGAATTGATCTTAAAACTTGACAGTGGCTGAGCCAATTTGGTCTTAAAATATTTAATTCTTAGAATATTTGTGCGAGTCCAGGAAATGTAAAAAAACGCGAGTAAAACCACGCTAGTCAGCTAGTTTATACCTTAGATACTAGCTGTCGCTTGCGACTTCGTTCTCGTGTAACTCGGGAACCGAGATAAAAAGTAGCATATTATGTCTTATTCCCGGTCATTATCTATTAATGTTTTAAATGACTTTGGCTCCAGCGCTCGACGGAGCAACACGTCTGCCGGAGAACAAGTCGATGGTCCTGAGGATGTCCCGTGGAGGGATGAAACACGTGTCAATATTTTTCTTTTGAGGTTAACTGTGGTAACTGTGTGACCTCATCAGTTAAAAGGTTAAGCGGAATAGTACTAGAGATTTTTCGTCTGTTTTTTATTTTGTAATGGATTTCCGCAAAGTAAAGCCTGAATCTATCAATTGTTTTAAATGTCAGCCAAATCGGTTCAGTGGTTGTCGAGATAAAGAGAAATAAACATCCGCCCAAACATCATCAGAACATCCAAATAAATATCCAAACATTCGCCTTATCATTATTAGTGTGATTAGTGTGATGTGATTATAAAACATGGATTACCAGCCACAGAACAAAACATCAAAGTTCACCATATAAATGTTTGTCCTGGGTGGAAATCGAATCCACAACCAGTAAATCGATTACGTTTTTCTGGTCAATTATCAATTATCCTTGTTGGAAATCGAAAAGGGAGCGCGTGGCGCATGTCAATGACCCGCGCGTCAATGACCTGCGCATCGTAATCGTAATGAAAAACGTAATTTTATTAAAAAAAAAGTACTTAGGTACATGTACTAAGGGTATTTTATTATGGAATACTGCGCACTAATAATAAAATACCCTGTATACGGCGCAGAATGCAGAGTTATCAATTTAGTAACTGGGAGGTTAGTAAGACCACAATTCTGTTTTGTGAGTAAAACAGACAGACATTGTCAAACTGTGGGTATCTGATAGACGCGGTACTTTCACCCTTTTCGTCATGCTAGAAACCGGTCGTTATCGATCAACCCTTCATCGAAATAACAATTCTATTTTAAATCCTTTTGTGTGTGCACGTATCCATGTTGCTGCTTGTATATTGGTCTAAATAAAGAGTGATACAGAAAAAGACAGAATACCGACGATTATCTTCTAGACGACTTGAAAAAATATTGCACAATACAGGAGGGCGATTCTCGTGCATAAATAAATGGTCACATAATTTGATATTTATGTCGTCAATACTGTCAAAATTTCTATACATTTTTGACAGTTTTGACGATGTGACCATTTGTTTATAGCACGAGAATCGTCCGATCTTACATGGTGCAATGAAAAGTAAGATGCAAAAAATTTTGTTTAATCATTGCACAATATTCAATGATAAGATAATAGATAAAGGGTCAAAAACATAATTTGTTATTTATTGTGTTTTATTCAAGGTTTTATTGCACAATAACACAAATTATGCTTCATCGTGTAGGGCCTAAAACCTAAAAAAAAAATATAATTTTAAATGCGCATCACTTCAGGAATCTTTAAACACTTAGTAGGTACGAGGTTGCTTCCCACCGACTGTTTCTCTGTATGTATGTATGTAAGTATGTACGCTTTATCGTGACAGCCTTCTAATGTTCCCATTACTAGGACACTGGCCTACTCTCAAGCGAGAGTGATGTACTATGTACACTTAGATCTTTTAAACTACGCAACCGATTATTCATCAATATAACTTATTTTAGAGTTTCGCACCTTATCAGGAATACTTTGTTGTCCGTCAGTCTGTCAGTACCCCTTTTCTCATGAACTACTGTGAATAGTGCCGTAATTTTTTTTTGTGAAGAAATGGCTAAAACAAAAAACCTCTCGGCAATTTTTTTATAGGTTACGGTCGATCCCGTTCTCTTTCGCCTTCGATATTGATTACTAAATAGTTTTTATGTTCAAAATTAAAAAAGGTACTCTCTCATAAAAAATAAAACTCAAATAGCCATATAAAATAAATTGGACATGTATGTAATGTAGGTATGTTTGTTTATCCATTCAAAGTTGTTTAAACATTTCAAAACCCCGTTTTACTCTGATATCTGTGTAGATCGAGGTTTCTGCAAACATTGCTGTAACATAAAAAGTTTCATTCGTCCGTCCGTATTTACTGAAGTAAAACTAAAGCCAATACAGGGTGGAAACGGATGAAACAAAACTGATAAAAAAACTTTGTATAGGTATGGCCTAGTTTTATTCATTCTTCTAATTTTTAGGGTAATTTTTGTCAGTGACCACAGCTTAAAAGATAGGAGCTGTGAAATGCTGTTGATGATGATGACATAATTATAATAATGTAGTTGTTTCAACAACTGTACAACATAAACAAATAAATACCGCAGGAATACTTATATAAAAATACTACTAAGGGTGAGTTATGAGTGAGTACAATTTGACGTTAACGTTAGATGGTGCAACTCACCCTAATTATTTTATATAAAACAGGCAAAATGACGCGTCCTTTGGAAATTGGAAGTAACATTTCTAGAATTATAGATATAAAAGGAATAAACTCTAACTCCCTTATTCATTATGAAAGCTGTCATTTTAGCGTCTCGCTATATATTGCCTCTCTGTGTCATCCTTATGTCAATGAACAAAGATGATTGCAAATTTGAAAGACACATTAGTTAACAGAGATTTCTAGTATGATTATGAAAAGGCCCTATAAAATTAAGCTTACTGTTAGACTTACGGCTTAGGCTGTGCGTTGTCAGTCAGTGACGCAACGATTTTACATTTCGATTTCGACGAATCACCCTGTATATTATTTTATTCTACGGCAAAGCATTCCCTCATTAGCACATGAATATCTACATGGCGGGTGCCTGCGGCGAGTTAATGTATGTTTTCCCGACTGACTATCCCTTTGATAAAATATCCTATTTCATAGAAACTATTTTTACTATACTGTAATATTATGCTACTAGCTGCCGCCCGTGACTTCGTTTGCGTGGAACTCGGGAATTCAGCTAAATCGGTTTAATGGTTGTCGAGTTATAGAGGAACAAACATTCAAACATGCAAACTTTCGCATTTATAATTTAGTGTGATAAGGTCCAGGACAGGAGGTGTTTAAAGTTCAGTAAATATTGTGTCAGTTCGGACAAAGTGCTTTTTTCATGCAACTAAAGTGGCAACCAAGCGTACGGCCCACCTGATGGTAAGTGGTTACCGCAGCCTATGGACACTTGCATAATCAGAGGTATCTCTCGCAGGTTGCCACCCTGAGACGTAGATCGAAAGTCTCATGTGCCTGTAATTTCACCGGAAACCATACCCTTCGGACCGGAACACAGCAATGCAATCATTACTGCTTGGCGGCAGAAATAGATGTGGTGAGATGTCAATTTTGATTAGATACGCGAAAGATGACAACTCGTAATTATTTTACATAGAGAGCGATTTACTTTTAACTAAGTAAGTAAGTTCGTATTATGAGTCAGTGGCCGACTCTGGTGACAGAGTTTGTACGATCTACAAACAATTGTTCCGGGTGTTATTCTTTAATGTACACACAGTAATAATATACACAACAAACTTAAAAGAAATGACATATACAAAGGCGAGCTTAACCCTAACAAGAGTTTTCTTCCAGAAAACCCTTGAGGCTAGAGAGAGGTGATTAAAAAGGTCATAGAGAAAGAGGCCAGATTGAATTAAAATACCTTATATACAACACAAACCATACTACATATACATACTACTACATATATTTTCTATATATAAGTTTAATAAATGATATGTATTGTATATGTATTGTATTGTATTAAGTATATTATTACTTATCTTAGGCTATCTTACCTTGGGGCTAGATAATGCTGTGGATTGTCCAGCATTATTTATTATTATTTATTATTTTATTTATTATTTACTGCATGTTTTTAAAGATAAACAGGATTTTAAAAAGTGGGTTAGTAACTTTAGAGTATTCTGTCCCTTAGGAGCACTGGTGGTTTGGTGGAAGTGATCCCGCCTTCCGATGGTAGTCATGGGTTCGAAACCGGTCGTGCAACAATGGATTTTTCAATAAAAACTGACTGAACTTTCATTTCATTTAGAAAAAAATATATGCGCAATGACTCTGCTTTCAAACGGTGAAGGAAAACGTCATGGGAATCGAATTCCTCAATCTATCGCTTTTTTTACCAGCTTCTTTTTTTATGACAGCCAATGACGAAACAGTCAAGTCGATCGCCTTATGTTAAGTGCCACGCCTGACCACGCAGTCACCTAAATCACCACGAGACATTCACCCAGTAATTTCACCACAGCTTTGTGGCAGAATAACTGTCATAACGGCATTTTCCTTCTATCCAGATCATCTGAAAATGAAAAGCGACTGAAACGTAATACCTCTGAAGTACCTACTTAATACCTCTGGTATTACTAAGTAGGTACTCGTCGCTCGGGCGTACAAGGAAAAACATTTTATTCACGGAATCCCGATTGAAAAGAAACGGTTTCCTTTCACGAGTATTTTGAAAAACCTGCCCATAGAAATACAGGGTTAGTGTCAAAATCCCCTTTGAAAATCCTATTTGAAGGGGATTTTGGGAGTTTTAGTGCCAAAATCTGCTTTGAAGACTCAAGCTCAAGCTAAAAGGGATTTTGAAACCAAAAAAACCCTAAATCCCCTTTGAAGGGTAATTTAAATATAAATACAAATATTTTATTAATCACAAATACAAATGTTGACACAGTAGTGATTCACTGGTTTCTGAGTTAGTTTTCACTGTGTTTCAGAAAGACAATTGATTCCCCAAAATGTAACTTATGGAAGAGAAAAGCTTTAGACAACGTGCAAAGGTACCTAGATCCAAAACCCAGCATCGGAAATTCAGCTAATAAAGTCCGCAGCGTGGAAATCCTGAAATAAACCAGCCATATTTGCATTGTTTTAGGAACGTTTACCTCTCAGTACCAATCCGCGGTCAAAGTCAAAAGAGTTTTTTTTATAAAATCACAGAACGTCTTAAAAGATAAAAGAACTGGCAATAACTGGCTCTTTACTGTGAGATACAAAGAAATGTTTGCATGTTCTTCAAATATTGGTTGGCACATGTCGTTTGAATTGTTAGTTCTATGACATGTCAGCTGATTGTCAAGATTCAAGATTCAAGATTCAAGATATTTATTTGCACAAATAAGTAAATAAGTGTTACAATAAGTCTTTGGCTATCTTGTCAAAACGACAGGGGTCCTCCCATTTTAATTATTTTTCTCGTGTTATTTTAAGTTTTATTGCGTAAATTTGGTGGCAGTTTATCCAATTTAACTTGTTTAATTAGCACAAGTGTAAGTACCTAATTGAAATGGAGGGGTAATGTTGGTGGGTAATTTAGTCTAAAACTTTCCAAGGAAATTTTGAAAGAAAAGTCATAATTTCTTTCCAAATTTCGTTAGTTTACGTTGCTAAACTACAATCAAACTAATTGACACATTGACATTGACAAAACACTTGACACTGGCAAAATTGTGGCAAATAAGCCACAGAGTCATAAAAGAAGAAGAAGAAGACGTCAGCTTCCTCACGATGGTTTTCCTTCACCGTATCAGAGCACTGGCATTGCGCACATACTGTGTGATTAGTGTAAATGTGCCCATTGACACTAGCAAGAATTTATAAAATAAATAACCAGGTAAATATTCATTTCCAACACCTAACGGCTGATGATTTGATGATGATATGAAATTACTTGGAAACTATATTTTCAGGAAACAGAATATTCCAGCATTTCAATTTCCGACAGGCATAAAGCATTCCGGGTTCATTTAAGCTGGTATTTCAGCTTTTATCCAGCTTCGTAGAATTCGCTAATTGCTATGGATTGGATTATCTGTAAATGTACACGTGAGCCTATAATGCTAGTCGCGTTTGTCAGTCTTTGATATCAAAATGTTTTTTTTTGTTGGATTTTTAAATGACTGGACATCGTTTTTTATTTTGTGATGATCTCAGAAAAATTACAAGATGTTATTAAACTGTGTTTAGTTTTTTTTCTGTCAGCATGTTGGGAATCGCTTTCTTCTAGTGATTTGGATCAGGTTGAGCTATCTATAGATCGTTTGTAACGATCTTTAGATGGCTCGACTGTTTCATATGAATTTTATATCTAAGTAAAATGTACCTAATATAAATACCTATATATTTAAATTTGCATTTGTTTAGAAATTAAGTTTTTTAAATAATGGAGATAATTAGATTAGTTCGCATTTTTCTAATGAACAAGCAACGTGATTTAACAACCGACTCAGTTAAACTTTAAATCTATAGATGTTGTACCTATTTTCGTTTATCAACACTTTGCACTGACAAGTCGCCGCTCTAATCGCTCGCAGTGAAAAAAGAACCGAAAGCTATTGATTTACATATTCAGTGTCGGTTCTCAGGTCACTGGCGCTTTCTTTATGAGCAAAGTCCATTAGCGATGTGTTAATTAAGTTAATTAGTCCCTAGTGTAATTCCTTGACTGTCGACCAAGTAGGTAATCTCTATTTGTGCATCGTGCATCATTTCGACTTAACCCCTTAAGTTAATCAATAAGTTACTTTAGAGGGAGACAGATAATAACGTCCTAGATACAATCACAGAACAGATAATTAGTCTACTATAGAATGCATGGCCACTCCCCACTTCCAACCGGTTTGACTTACCTCACCCCGATCGGGAGTTCGAGGGCATTTTCAGGGGCGCCGAAGCTAAGGGCTATTGCGCACGCGTTTATTTTGTCTTAGCGTAGATCATACATAACACCAAGAAACAGAGACGGAATGCGCGAAGCAGGCTACGTCCCGTAGGTAATTGGTGCCAACCATGAAACTGTCAAGACAGGCACTGATCCGGACACAAACTATGCATGTGGTGATAATAATGACACGTTTATTCATAAATTACATTGAAAGTGTCCGAGGAGCGATACTATTAAACCAGCACCGCTACATTTACATGGAGCGGCAATAAATCTGAAATGGAACCCAAACAACTCATCAAACTCAGCAGAGACAAATTGGCATCCCTAACTACTTGGTGGGATTCAGTGACCGTACTTTAGTAGGTACTAAAAGATTTCATAAATTAGGTAACGCACCACCTTAGCAACAATTGTCTTCGAACAATTTGACGTTAACGTTAGATGGTGCAACTCACACTTAGAGTACTTTAATGTTTGCTGTTTGTGTATGTCCCTATTAAATGTATTTTCTATTGCTAATAAGTATTTATTATTTTGATCAAATTATCTTTTGCATTTCACATTGAGAATTATCTACTTGAAACGAAGCTGACTTTAGCTCTGTGCCTTTTTCAACTAGTTTCTGCCCGCATTCATTTCATTTCATTTCTAAGTGTGAATTCTATCAGTTATCTGGTTCCTATAGAACAAGCTCTGCTTAGTTTGAAGCTAGATGGCGCTGTGTAAAAATGTTTGTGAATATTTATTAATTACTAACCGATCTGCCCCAGCTTCGCGCGAGTGCAATGAATCCGCACCCGTGCGAAAATACAAATTTTTCCTCTATACATATCATTCATTATCAACCTGACAAACTTAAGGGGTAGGTTCCAAACATAAAAAAAAATCTTGTAACTTATTTTTTCTAAACGTTTTTTTTTATATTAAAAAAAAATATTACGTAATTCTGCTTAATAATTAGTTATCCTTGTCCTTGCCGAAAAGGCAGCGCTCGGCACGTGTCAGTGACCCGCGCGTCATTGAACGGCGGGTCAATAACCCGCGCGTCCTTGACCTGCGCGTGTCCTTGACCCGCTACGGGGCGCGCACACTCGAATATTTCCTTATTACGTCGCTTAACTCGATTCCCAACAATGATAAATAATAATTGAGCGGAAAAACGTAATTGGTTTTTTTTTGTTTACTTGGGATTTTTAAGACAAAATATATTAAAAAAAAAATTATAGGTACATATATTTTTTTTTATGTGCGGAACCTATCCTTTATGTTTGTCAGGTTGATAATGAATGATCCTGTATAATATTCATCATGACAGCCTTCTAATGTTCCCACTGCTGGGACACTGGCCTACTCTCAGGTGAGAGTGATTGGGTCTTAATCCATCACGCGGACCCAATGCGGATTGGTGGATGGCACATGTCTTTTGAATTTTTAGTTCTTGGACATGCCGGTTTCCTCACGATTTCAAGATTTCAAGATATTTATTTGCACAAATAAGTGTGTTTTCCTTCACCGTAATTGCGCATCCATTCGTGCACGACTAAGTTTAAACCCACGACCTTAGGATCGGAAGGCGAGGTCACTACCACTAGAACACCGGTGCTCTTATAATATTAAGCATAGATTATTATTAGTATATTAGTATTAGGATTATATATTATTTCAGTAATTGCCGGTTAGATTAGTTTAGTAAAATGTAGTGCCTAAAAACCCCTGGCACATAGAACATGCATCCGTGATCCCCATTATTTTATGCGTAATTCGTAACATTATCAGATTATACAGAACAAACGCAATCAATATTTACAATAAATAGTGAAACGAAAAACGAAATCTCAATTTTGCTTTTCATTAACTCTGCTATAATTACATGCCTATCAGTAAACAGATCACAGCTCATTCATTATAGACTCGGTGGCGCGGTGGTCTAGTGCCCGGTTAAAAAGGCGCGGGTTTGATCCCTGCTAATATAAGTAGTACCTACTTAGTTTTTACAAAATAAAAGTAGGTATAGGTACGTGGTAAGACCAACACGTCGTCAAAGTCAAAGTCAAATTCAAAGTCATTTATTGCTTGAAATACATGTCATGTTTAAAGAAGTGAATTGAACTTAGATGTTAATTTCATATTTGTGGTACTAATATAAAATCTATACAGCCCGGCCACAGACGCCACAAATTAAGAGAAGAAATCTATACAGAATTATTGTCAAAAATGAGTTTCAAAATGTACCTAAAATTCATGTAAGTAATATTCTAAAACTCATTTTTGACTATGAATACGTGAATGGATTCAATTAGCACTAAATATAAAATATACTAATGTAAATAAACCGTAGAATAGTAGAACGTAGAATTCAAAATTTTCACGGAAAATTTTAATTTTCGAGAGAAAACCTTGCAGGGAGAATTTAATTACCGTGTTCGTCGATTTTCCAGGAAAACCCAGTTGCCAGTGCCTTTATTAATGCTGTATTTAGCAAATTGTTGACTACTTACTAATGATGTTAGAACCCGCTGCCTTTGGTAGATGGTAAGTAAATAAACAAAATATTAGTGGTCATTTTTCCACATCTAGCCCTAAACTAAACTAATAATAATAATAATAAAAACGTTTATTTTGTTACCAACTAAAAACATTACATCAGCTATTACTAAAAATATAGAGTAACAAAAATGGCCACCACTCAGCATGTGCTATGACAGAACAACTCATGCCATAGCGCTGGTTTTCTGTGTAAACTAACACTATGGGAACCCAGATTTTTTTTTAACTTGACCATGAATGAATGAATGAATGAGAATACTTTATTGTACACCTTAAAAATTAAATTACACAATTTAGGAATAGTGATTTAACTGAATGCACAATGGGCGGTCTTATCGCTGAAGAAGCGATCTCTTCCAGACAACCTTGGTATGGAGAGGAGCCTGAATTGAATGGAAGATTGGTCGAGGTGTACTACAATAATAATAGACTTGACATATGATTTAAAAAGTGAAACAAAAATAAAAATAACGATACTAATAATAAAATACACGTACATAAGCTTGTATAATATATAAACTAATATAGTAGGTACATAATATTGGATACATAGTAAAATAAATCGATAATTCCTTATAAACTGAATAAGAGCAACTAAAACGTCAGTAAGCTAATGTGTCTTTCAAATCAATCATATTTGTTCATTGAATAGGAATAAGAAGGATAAACAATATCTAGCAAGCAGCTAAGTGATAGTTTAGGGCTAAATACAATAAGAATGTAATTATAATCGGCTGTCCTAATCTAATCGTAAAGTTATTACAGTTAAACCATAAATAAACCATAAAACGCTATAAGCGGTGTTCATTCACCACCTATCGCCTGCAGATATTGATGCAAAGGTAAACAACAGGCAGACTATTGTACCAAGCAGAACGCCTTAAAAACTCATGCGATAATAACCCATCAAGTCCAGTTGGTAGAGCTGATATCGCCGTGTGCTTTTATGGCGTTCCACTCTACTTTGGTTTGGGATTGTGCTCAGGCTGTGTAGGTACACCACAGCAATCGCTTACTAACTAAGACGAGGCACAGTCGCACGCGCAGCAAATAGCTGCGCGGAAAACTCGTGACATTTTAAGCAATGTAGGAAAATCTAGATGGATCCAAATAATGATGCGTGTACAAACAAACATCTGTGATATTACGATAAGATTAGATGGAGTTGGTGTCGCGTTTTCACAGTGGAACCTATGGAGTGTGTCATTGTTGCCGTGTACCAGTATCTCGCCGATTATGTGACTATGAATGTAAGAATTTTTTATTACTGCATTTTTGTTATAATTTAACTCTGCTTGTTCACTGCATCTTAGATTCGAGTTGAAATTATCCATGGTATATTTTTGATCTGAACTTATTCCAATAAAAACTGTTATAATTTAATAAATAACAAAAAATATGTTACCATTTTACAGAAACAAGTCATCTTGTAAATAAGTTAGAGGCGCGTTGCCAAGGTTCATTTTCCTTCATTTTCAGTAGAGCATCTCAAAAAAAACGGGACAACTAAACGGTAACTCAAAGATGCGCTTCTGCTATAAAATTATCTTTCGTTAGTTAGTGAAATGTGTAACTATTGGAATAGAGTTCGATTTGTACTCTTTTCACGCATTATTAATTTTTTTTCATCGTTCATCGGAAAGTTTTTCTCTTTCACTAAAAAGCAGAGTTTTTGAGGAACCGGCGCGGCAATCATAAATCGTAATTTAAGTAATTGTATTATAGGTATTTATTAAAAATGGTTTGGGTACAACGAATGTAATAAATAAGTAGGTACCAACCTATATCTACTCACTTTATAATATAAACATTAAAGTCAATAAACTGCTAAGTAGGTAAACAATAACTCAATTGCCTGCGGCTATAGAGAAAAAGATAAGTTGTAATATCTTTATTGGAGCACTGGTAGCCTAGTGGTGACCCCACTTTCCGATTCTAAGGCCGTGGGTTCAAACTCAGTTGTGCACTAATGGATTTTTTTGTTCGAAAAATACGCAATGTCAATGCTCTCATTCGGTGCTGGAAAACATCGTAAGGAAACCGGCATGCCCAGGAAGTAAAAATTCGAAAGACATAATGTGCCGTCTACCAACCTGCATTAGGTCCGCGTGGTGGATTATGTATGACCCAATCGCCAATGTCGCTTGAGAGTAGAGCAATGTCCCAGCAGTGGGAACATTACAAGTGGCTGTGATGATAGTGAATGGTGATATTTATTTTAAAAATATAGACTATAGACCCCAGCTCCCCCCACGTAATACCTGAAATTGAAATGCGTCATTGCGTCTGACCTACATCATCTATAAATAACTAAAGCCTTTTCCGATAACAAAATATTTTTAACGAAAATGTACATTTTTTTTTTTTTTATACAACTGAAGTGGCAACCAAGCGTACGGCCCACAAGATGGTAAGCGGTTACCTTTACTTAACTAATTTTAGAAAACCATCTCAAACTTCTCATAAAAGACTATAATAACGCAATATTGTGATTCTTCATAATTTCAGTTTTAACAAAAATCTACATAAAAAAGACCATCTCTTTTAATAACTTAATTTAATGTCTAGCTAGATAAAGACATGGAACAAGAAAAATAATGCTTTCACAATAATATTTTCAAACGGAAATTATTGATCATTGTCTGAAATAGTACCTAGATAACTGTGTGAAATAAAACATTAAATAAATAAATAATAAATAATGCTGGACAATCCACACAGCATCATCTAGCCCCAAGGTAAGCTGCTGTTAAACAGAGCTGTGTTATGGGTACTAGAAGACTGATAAATACTTAATACAATACATAGATAGATAATTTTTATTATATAGAAAATACCCAGATAACCCGGAACAAATATTTGTAGATCGTACAAACATTTGACCCGAGGCGGGAATCGAACGCTGCGCCACATCGGTCGTCAAAAATCATTACACATTAGGTACTCGTAATATTGTCGTTAATAATAAATACCTACATAAATAGACAAGCATTAATAATGAAATTAGAAGAATAAAGTGAAATCTATATATAATTACATAAATGAAATAGTGTTTTATAACAATTACAAATTGCATGCGTTTTTTTAAAGTATTTAAGTATTACCTAAATGTTTTTTTAAGAGGGAAATAAAGGCTTTATTTTATTTTATTTTATTTAATATTGTCGTTAGCCGGTATCTTTGCAGCTGTTCTGTTACAAAACAAATTTTCATTTCATTTTCATTTCATTTGTTGTTTAGTAGTACCGTTTAGAACGAATAAAATAATTTCCGGATTAATTTGTGAAAATGACATATCGGAAAAAAAATTTGGAGATCATGCAAACATTTGTCCCGCACCGAGAATCGTACCCGCAAACCTCTCACTTCACAACCGGCCATAAGGTAGGTTTGCTCAATTAAAATTATTATCATAGATCTAAGTGGCACAATTTTTAAGATAATAACATGATCATAATTTGTCAAACTAAGATGTTATTTTGACCTTACCTACTTATTCGTTTGTGGTATCTATTGCTTATCTTTTAACTGGTCACTAACCTAGTAGTGACTAACTTTGATAAGTAAGTATATGTATACGTATATAATGCAATTCAATATAATGCAATTCAAAATTTTCGGACAGGCGCAGTACCATTTCACAACATCGAAAAATACAATACAAAAATTTTCACAAATTACAGCATACAGTTTTAGTATTACAAATAATAACAAACATAAAAAAATGAAGAAGAAACGAATGTATTATACCTAAGTATAACAAAGTTGTTCAAATTATAAAAAACTTTTTATATTTTTTTTTTTGTTACACTCACCAAAAATAAATAAATTAGTTTTGCTTGTTCTTAAACATATTTGTAATTTTAAAAGGATTTCTAAGTTGTCGCATTTTATTATAACCCGACTCCAGTCGTCGTCTTCGTCGGTTAAAAATTAAACTGATTGTAAAAGAAATTTGTTTTTTGCAGAAATCAATTCACAGGAAGCACGGAAAATGTGGACATATTCGAGTATAGACATACCTGGAACCAGGCTGACTCGCACCGAGCGGTTTAAGATCTACCTCTCGGAGTGCGTCGTGTGTTCTTGCATAGTGTTCTTCATAGTGTGTGTGGCTCTGCTCCTGTACCTATTCTTCCACCTTTACAGTAGTGTGAACAATTCTGGAAAGATACGCGAGCCTCTTGTAGAGAGTTGAGTCTACTAAACCGAAACGCTCTTGACGTAGTTGGCTAAGTTGGTCAGATCAACGAAGTTAAGCACTGTTCCGAGTAGTCATCTTGTACTTTTACACCCCGTGTGAGCTACACTGCTCTGCTGGGCTATTGCGCAACTATGTTGTAATCCGATTCTAATTAGCAACCAGTCAATAACCCGTCATATTCAAACAATGTTTGTGATTGAAACTGCAACCGAACTACTGATATCTGTAACAAAAGGTTAGTTATGCTTAGAGTGTCACTATGCTGTTCTTTTGCGGTGTAGTCGGTGGATAGTAAAATATAGTTTAAAATATAGTTATAAGTTTGTAGTAGGACAACGCCTGCGTGTTTTCTTAAAAAACTTTGACTACCATCATGGGGAAATTTATCCGGTAAAAAGTAGCCTAAATGTTATTCCAGGCTATACTGCAAAACTACATTGAAATGCGTTCAATTGTTACAGCGTGAAAGAGTAACAAACATACAAACTCTATATCAACATAATAGCCTGTTCTTTTAAAGTGGTAAGAGGCTTAGATACTCCATTGGTACTACGTTCTTATGTGATGTTACGAACTCAAACAATACGCCGCGGGCGTTCAACGTGAAAATCTATATTATCCTGTTATGTTTCGCCCATCTACACATTCTGTCAGGATCTATGGCAGTTTGATAATTAATCTGAAATGTCTCAAGCTACTGTTGTGTACGAAACGCCTCCAAGGTCTACCTTGAGGAGCGCTCGAATAAATACCGTGATTATAGAGTGTTCAATCTGTCTGTGTTTAATACTTTTTATAATATTTTTAGCTCTACTTTTGTATTTGTTTTTTTATATATACAAAGTTGTAGTTCTTCCTGGGTATGAAGAGGGAACGTTGGCTGAGAGTTAAGATAAGATAAGATAAATTTATTTTGTTAAACGCAAGAAATACACTGTTTTGTAATATAAAAATTACATTGGTAAGCTTAAATCTATTTATCTAATAAAATATGATTAGACTTAAGTTAAGACTTATGGGTTTCTTAAAATACGCCCGGTCTTTTAACCCCCATTACACAAGGCTTTTACCATCTATTGAAGGTTATATAGACAATATCTAGTGGCAAGTTGGTTACTCTTGTTGCCTACACTAAAATAAGTGCAGATATAGTGCCTGGGACAGGTGTAGATGAAGTAGGCCCATGAACCCTATTTAACATGGACAGAAACCCATAGAGCGATAGGAGTTAGAACCTAAAGTAAAAAAACCTACATATGGGCACAGAATAGGAATGTTGCTAGAGGTGCATAAGTGGTATATAATTACGCTTGCTCATGTGCACACAAGCGCATGCATAATTTGCATGTGAATGACATTTTCCCCAAAAAGTAGAGCACAATGTACGCTCGACTTGCAAGTCCTTATGGAGAGTCAAACTCGATACGAGTCTAAACTGATTTATCTTGTTAGGTATACATTGCTCGCAAGTACTTGGATGTAGGTGAGTGAGTGGTGGAGAGCACCGGTGGTCTAGTGGTAGTGACCCCGCCTTCCGATCCTAAGCTAGTAGGAACAAACCTGGTCGTGCACCAATGGATTTTTCTATTCGAAAAATGTGTGTGCGCAATGCCAGTGCTCTCATACGGTGAAGGGAAACATCGTGAGGAAACCGGCATGTCCAAGAACTATGAATTCAAAAGACGTGCCATCCACCAATCCGCATTGGATCCGCGTTGTGGATTAAGACCCAATCACTCTCGCCCGAGAGTAGACCAGTGTCCCAACCGTGGAAACATTAGAAGGCTGTCATCATGATCACTTGGAGGTTCTATGTGTACGCCCACAGGCGGATATACCTATGCGTTTTTTATCTATGCCCATAGGCGGATAATACGAGACGAGTGCAGTAGCCCCTGCGGGCAGCACAGCACAGGCTACGGAAGAGCTAAAATACTAGCAGTAGGAGAAGTCAGGCAGGGTATATCTAATGATGTTGGTTTCCTAAAATATTACGGGTAAGGGTACTAATTCATAATCGTATTTCAAACCTCTGTGCCTTTCGAAGTTTCAAACAGTATGATATAAGAATGACAAGAAAAAGCAATACTTAAGGTACCCATAGCAAAGCGAGCCGCTAAAATTACGGTTTTTTATGAATTAGCATAAAACTATTGTTTGGCATTACTGGTTGGGACTGTCGTCGGGTGGGATCTCCACCCCTAGGGCCCTAACACAGAGTTGTGCCCCTAATCATACACCTTGAAGTGTGTTGGTTATAATTTATAGAAATAGTCGTTTGCAATCATCTCCACTTATTTGTCATCATTATGACTGACATAATAATTTTTTTAGATTGTGTTGTTCTCATATTTCATGTCACATGTTTTTTTTTTGACAATAAAAATAGTTTTTTGGGAACCCGAAGCGTTTTGAGTAAATGTTGCGTAGCTTGTAAGTTTATGTAAAGGCTATATTTTTTAGGTTAGTTTTATTCTGTTTCTTTAGCAATATTTGGAGACCTTTTCACAAAATAATTTCCTCGGAAATTGGCGGAACTAATACAGGTATTTTTATTTTCTCTCTCAAGTCATAAATGTCTCATTGCAGACTTATTTTGTGAAAAAGGTCATCGATTTTTCTGTGTTAGAAGATGATTGTAATGAGGTAGTCAGTAGTTATAATGTGGCTGTCATTAACCATTTAAATAACCTAAAGTATTCGAATGTAAAATATACTTAAATTAAGTTGGTGTAGTAGATAAATAAATTTTGTAAATAGCACAAAATTGTAGAATGTACTACTAGAGAGGCAATTGCGAATTTCTAAATCGCCGTGTATACGTGTGTGGTGTAAGTCATGTAAAAATAAGCTTTTAAAAAAAACATGTCATACTTGCTGATTGCTTTTGTAATTTGAACACCCTGAGTATTACTCTGTACCCTGAGCGAGTACCTAGATAAAAGTAGTTTTTGCAAATTAATTTTATTTTCTGTAAAAATTATACAGAGGTTATTGTCAATATAAAAGTCGCTATTGCTTCTCAAAACAGGTTTCAACTTTCACTGGAGGCAGTTAAGTAAATATTTAACTTCAACATATCTATCAGTATTTATCTACCTACGTTTTAAGTAATTACGGACTAGTCTTTTGTGCAATAAAGGTGACGATAATAAACTGTGAATAAAATGTACTTTTTATCATTACGTATTAATTGTAATTGTAAAGTAGGTACCTATATACCTTACTACGAGTACCTAAATTAATAGAAGACACTTTTATATTTTAATATATAATTTATAAATACTATATAATTTATACTTTCGATATTATCATTATTATTGTATGTAATTATTTAGCCAAATTGTTTATTCGCATATTTGCGTTTTGCAAAAATGTAACTTACTTTAGTAAAGTTTACCTTTATGTTCTCAGTCTATGTTATCTGTGTCTCAGTGGATTATTCCCATCTAGTCGCCTCCCTGCTTCGATCAAAAATCCCTTCACCAGGGGATTTTTGATCGAAGCCTCCCTGCAACTGTGACAGACGCACCTTCGTTGCAATCCTTTGAATAGATATAAAAAGTGGCTAATCGAGAAATGCTTTTACAGGGTGGATAAACTCATTTAATTCAAGGTTTTTAATATTTATTTAGGTTTTATTTCTTTTTGTTTATTTTTAATGTATTAATTTGGATTATATTCAATAATTATCAATTTAATTAATACCAACCTTTTTTATGAATAGGTATAGGTAAATTTAACCTTTTTAACGTGTATGTACTTGTTTAAATTTAATGACGTGTAACTTAATCAGTTATCAATAAAGTACTATGAACTATGAACTATAATTCTAGGAGAATAAAGTTTCTTAAACCGTACCTAACACTATCGTCAAACTAACTAACCCAAATCAGAAAGCATTGGTCCTATAACACGTTTAACCCCTGGCTGAAAAGAGAAGTGTTATAAGTTTGCAGTATCTGTGTGTCTATCATCACATCTCCTGAGGGAATGAATCGATCTTAATTTAGCTATTTTTGTTTAAAATAGTGTTCTTAGCTATTTTCCAAGAAAACCTCCTTTACTACATAATGAAGAGATATATATATATATATTTTTTATACAACTGTAGTGGCAACCAAGCGTACGGCCCACAAGATGGTAAGCAGTTACCGCAGCCTATGGACGCTTGCAATACCAGAAGTATCACTCGCGGGTTGCCACCTTGAGGCTAAGATCGAAAGCCTCATGTGCCAGTAAACAGAAACCATACCCTTCACACCGTAACACAGCAATGCGAGCATTACTGCTTGGGGGCAGAAATAGGTATGGTGGTAGTATACATTTGGGGTAAATGAGTGACGGGGGTTTATACATTTATTTAATTTATGGTTTTATAATAATGTTATTAATCCTTAGATTAATAACATTATTTAAATCTTAATTATCAAGAAAAAAGTCCCCGTAGAGGTAGCGCTGTCATTGCCGTGTGACGGAAAAACCCCTAGCATTATTTTCGTTCCGCCAATTTTTAAAGGACTTCTTTCGTGAAAATAACTTTAATAAGACCGGAAGACGGGAAAAGAGGAGAGGGTAGCCAAATTTAAGAAAGCAAAGATAAGTAAAAAAAATGGTATTCAGGTAAATACCGACTCTGATTATAAAATCTCTGTAGAATTTGTTCTAGTTTGTAAGCACCTTGGGAGGCTTGGAATAAGACCTTGGCCGAGAGGTCAAGGCAGTGACACGTGATCGAACTACAACTACGAAGCAATCACTTACAGACTTTGCAGACTTTGTTTGGAAATCAATCGAGCCCAGTTGAGTCTAGCTTTGTAAGCGGTTGACGACTTATCCAAAAGAGACGGCTTGGCGTCAATGGCGTCCTTCGAGCATAAAGATTATTTTTGATATTGATTAATGTCTTTGCTGGCGTTATAGCCCGTCAAGACCGTATCATCAAATTAATGACAGCAGATTTTGCTCTGTGGCTTTTTGATCGACTTTTTTTGTATGTTTGTTACTTTACGCGATTTCTCCTTCAATTGTGAATTGATTTTGATATTATGATTCTTTTTTGTTTGATAGGCTTCAGGGGTTGTCCTATATAAATTTTATCAAAATTGCTTTAGCGCTTTTTAAGAAAACATGTCAATAAACGTGATACATCCTCTCGTATCTCCACAATCCCTATATACATTTTTTTGGTTTTACTCATGCGTGTTTTTTGTGACTCTTAAACCGCATAGCCATGTCATGAAAGCTTCTGGGAATTCAACTAAGTATTTGTATCATATTTTCATTTCACATTTTCTCTGACGGCGCAAGGAACCAATTGAAGTGAAATCCAATTTTACAATGTAATGTGCCTAAGTACGACATACGATAACGAAGATACGATACATTTGCGTGCGACGGATTAGCTTCGGACGAACTTAGTGAGAACCTTACATCTTCCAGGACTAGCAGGTCATAGGTATCTACTTAGTACCTTGTATAAGGTCGTCAACTATTTTACCTACTTTATATACGTATTGAATGAAGGTTATGTTAAGGTAAGGGGTGTGAGGTTTAAACCTATTGAACAATATCTACCATTATAGGCACAATAGATTTGAAATGCAACCTGTCTAAGACGCTGGGCTGGGCATTGATCCCTTAGACACAAAGGGAATCGGTAAGACAATCCGAGGTAGCGCAGAGCGCCTGCTCACTTTGGCTTGCACTCTCAATATTGCTGTTAATTTTCTACAGGCAAATCTACTTGGATCTGACGAGTTGAAACTTCAAATAAGTTTGTAATAAATGAATAAATAAAGCTGGACAATCCACACAGCATCATTTAGCCCCAAGGTAAGCTACTGTTAAACAGAGCTGTATTATGGGTACTAGATGACTGATATATACTTAATACAATACAATACATAAATAGATATTTTTTATTATATATAGAAAATACCCAGAACACCCGGAACAAATATTTGTAGATCGAACAAACATTTGACCCGAGGCGAGAATCGAACCCGCAACCTCCGTGTCGCAGGCGGACCTGCGCCCGCTGCTTATTTTATTTTTAATTACGCGCGATTAAAAATATAAACTTTGAGCTAGGTGAATCTACGCCAGTTCCATCCAGGAGCCCCAGCCTAGAGAATCTGGCAACCAACTCGGTTAGGGCGTGTAAGTTTGTAATCAGGCGCTTTAAAATACTAACATATATTAGCCAAAAAAAAGAACAAATTAGCTTTATTTTTTTGAGCTATTCATACAATAGTATAAAAATACCTATTAGCACGGGCCGACTCTCCACCACGCAGAGAATTTTGTGATTGTAGTACCTAGTAAGTAGTCAGGATTAGGTTCAACTGGGGCTATCGGACATTTACAAATTTTAAGTTCCTAATATGGACAGTTTGGGGCAGGCTTACTGGCTAAATTATTATTATTTGAAAGCCATAAACATTTAAGTACTCAGAGACTTAAGATTTTTTCACTTACGGGGCCTAAGCCAAGAAGAAGCTGGACATTATTATTACAATCACAACCCTGGCTCTACCTGCAGTGACGACGGTTTGCATGATCTGCAAATTTTACAAAAAAATATATTTTATCAGGTTATCATTCTAGTCCCCATATAGCAAGCTTTGCTCAGTTTGGGGCGAGATAGCGCTGTGAAAATGTCCGCAAATATTTGTTTATTTCAAAGCTGAACTGATTAGAACTCAACCTTTGGAACGAATTTTTCAACTACAGCCCCCCTTGGCGTTGTCCTGGTTACGGTTGCGGGCACTTTTTGCTTTCCTGCCGCCGATCATTCACCCGTCTGGCTGGAGTGGAGATTGACAAGACGAAAATAAACTGACAACAATACGGCTCTTCGGTATACAGAATGTAGCCAAGTTTATCATCATCATGGGTGACATCATGTGGCAATTTCAACTGAGCGCTCCCGTGCTTTTGAGAGCACGTTAAGCAGTCGGTCCCGGCATTTTCAAAGTTGTTAGGCCATGACAGAGGCCTTCAGGCGGCCTAAAAACTCGCCAGAGTTGGCCACTGAATCATCATTCATACGAACTTACTTACCATCATCATCATCATATCAGCCAATCCACTGCTGGAAATGTCATGCATGATGACAGATTTAATAAGAGGTTTTCGATTTGAGATTTAAAAAAAAAGTAGTTCCGATTGCTTTGACAGATGGCGCTATCTGTCCTACTGCCATACTGGGAAAGGTTATCAAAACAAGAAAAAAGTTGGTAACTCCGTTTTTGTTTCGTCTAGTGTCAAGCGGAAAGTTGTGGGTTCATGTCCTGCTAGAAGCAAAATAATTTAACTCCAGTACGACCAAAGTTAATGTACTACGTAGTACGTACTATGACTTTGACACCAGCCAGAGGTATGACAGACAGTGAGAGCAGGAGCAACCAATGTCGAATTCCCTACACGTTCACCATAGCTCGCCAAACGTAGTGCTTACATTCTCTTGAGCTCGCCAGTTGAGCTACCGCCATCTAAATAGACAGCTTTTTTTTTTAATAACTTGAGACGAAAGCAGCTAATTGCTTGCACGATATTCAAATTTTATATTCCAAATCTTTAAAATTCACAAAAATTCTATTATTCCTATCCTACTGTTTGGTGGTCAGTATTTTTATTTATTTTCATCAATTGCGGGTTTTTGCGAGCAGCGCGTTATCATTGATTGTCTAACTTAACTATGACAATAATCAAAGTTCAAATTACAAGACGACTGACTTATGGTGGATTCGACCAACCTCGGGGAATAAGAAATGTCAAATACAAGTAAACTGTCAGATTACTCGCGATTAATACGATTATTCTGAGAATAGTGTTTATCCGAGTTTGGTCGAATTCAACCTTAGGCAGGTTATGGCCGTATAATAGGTTAGTAAAAATATTATATTTTAGAGTCTTACGGAAAGTCTTTCCGCAAGACTCTTTTTGTAGAAAATAACTAACGGTATGAATATTTTAAATTAAACTTGCGTGTTAGCAATACCGCTCTGTAACACTGCCCTACTCTTAAGCGAGAATTATTTGTATTCATTTTATTCAGTATTGAATCCGCAAGAAGCTCGTTCAGAAAGTTGCGGTAATGGTATCAGCTGATAGACTGCTGAACATAGGCCCAAGGGCAGATCCAGCCTTTGATAGGAGGTCACATACTCAAAGTTTTGCCAGGACAGACCCAAAATTGCAGTGTTTTACGGTTAAATATTTTTTATTAAATACTAACAAAACCATGTTTTATTTTTTGTTTTCTCGCACCGTGGTGCCTGGTGGTTTCTTCTTTTCTCGTGAGAAAAGAAGAAACGTGGTGAAATGCCAGGAAATTTATACTATGCAGGGATACAGCGCCAGCAGCTACACGCAGTGCGAGTCTAGTGTCAGTGTCTAGTGTTAGGTGTCAGTGTCTAGTGTCAGTGTCTAGTGTCAGTGTCTAGTGTTAGTGTCTAGTGTCAGTGTCTAGTGTCAGGTGTCAGTGTCTAGTGTCAGTGTCTAGTGTGAGTGTCTAGTGTCAGTGTCTAGTGTCAGTGTCTAGTGTCAGTGTCTAGTGTCAGTGTCTAGTGTCAGGTGTCACTGTCTAGTGTCAGGTGTCAGTGTCTAGTGTCAGTGTCTTGTGTCAGGTGTCAGTATCTAGTGTCAGGTGTCAGTGTCTAGTGTCAGTGTCAGGTGTCACTGTCTAGTTTTTTCGCGGTTTGATACGCTCGCCTTTGGGCTTTGACCTATAATATAATCTATAAGTCTAGTCTAATCTAGTGTCTAGTGTCAGGTGTCTAGTGTCTAGTTTAGTGTCTAGTGTCAGGTGTCAGTGTCTAGTTCAGTGTCTAGTGTCAGGTGTCAGTGTCTAGACACTGACACTAGACACTAGACACTAGACACTGACACTAGACACTAGACACTGACACTGACACCTGACACTAGACACTGACACTGACACCTGACACTAGACACTAGTCACTGACACCTGACACTAGACGCTGACACTAGACACTGAGACCTGACACTAGACACTGACACCTGACACTAGACGCTGACACCTGACACTAGACGCTGACACTAGACACTGACACCTGACACTAGACACTGACACCTGACACCTAGACTAGACACACTAGACACTGACACCAGACACTAGACACTAGACACTGACACTAGACACTTACACCTGACACTAGACACTGACACCTGACACTAGACAATAGTCACTGACACCTGACACTAGACGCTGACACTAGACACTGACACCTGACACTAGACACTGACACCTGACACTAGACACTGACACCTGACACTAGACACTGACACCTGACACCTAGACTAGACACACTAGACACTGACACCAGACACTAGACACTAGACACTGACACTAGACACTTACACCTGACACTAGACACTGAAACAAGACACTGACACCTGACACTAGACACTAGATTAGACTAGACTTAAATAGGTCAAAGCCCAAAGGCGAGCGTATCAAACCGCGAAAAAACTAGTCAGTGACACCTGACACTAGACACTAGTCACTGACACCTGACACAAGACACTGACACTAGACACTGACACCTGACACTAGACACTGACACCTGACACTAGACACTGACACTAGACACCGACACTAGACACTGACACTAGACACTGACGCCAGACACTGACACTAGACACTGACACTAGACACTGACACTAGACACTGACACCTGACACTAGACACTGACACTAGACACCGACACTAGACACTGACACTAGACACTGACGCTAGACACTGACACTAGACACTGACACTAGACACTGACACTAGACACTGACACCTGACACTAGACACTGACACTAGACACTGACACTAGACACTGACACTAGACACTGACACTAGACACTGACACTAGACACTGACACTAGACACTGACACCTGACACTAGACACTAGTCACTGACACCTAACACACTGACACTAGACTCGCACTGCGTGGAGCTGCTGGCGCTGTATCCCTGCATAGTATAAAATGAAGTCCCGAGGTCGTCTCCCCCAAAGAGCGCCATGACGACCAATCTTAAGCCTTCACCATCCACCGACTTCCTGCGACCGCTTTTATGTCATCGGTCTAACGGGGGGGGGGGGGGGCTTCGTATTTCGTTTCCCAGTTCGCAGTCACCATTCGAGAACCTTACAGTTCGCAGAACCGATAACCGCTGGGGAGTCCCAGGTTCTGCGAACTGTTAGTCCGTTCATTCGTATGAGTCAGTGGCCAACTCTGGTGACAGAGTTTCTAGGCCTCTGTCATGGCTGTAATGCTTATATTATTTATATTTATTGATATGGCTTGCCCACTGCCACTTCTACCCTTTTAATTACTTATTCTAAGAGCTATGACGGTGGACCTTGGTTCTTCTACAGATTTCTTCTTTACAGATACGAATTTGATAAAATAATAAATTGTAATAATATGTGGTATTTCCCAGCGCCACGCATCTGAAATTCGTTATCATTATCATAATAAATTACCAAAGGATGCGCAAGCGCACCGCCACTCGCTGATGTAGAAGTGAAATTTATTCAGTAGCGTGACAGCCGCCTGCGCGCACGAGCGTACACGCAGCGTGCCAAAATATTACACCACTTGGATAACCGCGTGCTTGTTAACATGGTGAGTTTTTGAAATAAGTGATTATTGTAATGTGTTCTGTGTCGTGAATCACGTGCAGTTTTCATTAATAGTTTGGGTTATTATCTTGATTTTTTTTTATTAGAACGCGCACGTGTATTGTACCTCATTTGCAATTATTAGCGAGGTTGCAACGAAATGATGCATTTTGTTTCAAATCTCTGTCATACAACTGTTTTATTTATCACGACTCTGCAAGTGTTTAAAAATAAAATGTAACAATTTGTTTTGCATTCGCAGACAAATTTATTAATATGTCTACCTATTGGTAAGTGCAAACTATGCAATTTCGCAAAACGAAATGTCAATTTCTTAAACCGGTTTCGGAAACGGTATTGAGGAAAGTCAATAAAATATTTAGAATATTTTTTACGATCTCATTAAAAGTACCTAATTAAAAACAGGTTTTGCCTCGGTTTAGCGTGCTTTCTCCCTGTCTAGACTAACTGTACCTTATTTTGTTATTTTATTTGGGTCTACATTGTATTTAATTTTATGGTGACATGACAGGTAGATAAACGGGCGGTTAACTGTGTAATGACAGCTAGGCAGCTGTACCTATTTATCGAAAAAAATTAAGTTATTTCCACTAAAGACCAAATTCCGTATTTTAGTATTAAACTAAATATTGATATCAATGTAACGATAAGTTTTTTACGTATTTTATGTAATTAATCTCTCCAATAAAAAGATTTACTGCTTGGAGATATCGTAAGATAGCCGTATCAGGTGATTATAACTAATTTTATTTATACCTACTTACTATCGATTTTGGTCTCAATCTTAGACCTCGAGACTTCGTGAAGACTGAAGAGGATCAGGCCGAAAACTACCTGGTTGATGAGACTTTTTGAACATAATTATTTTAAAATTGTTCCGTAAATATTAAATTTAGCATAGTTTTGTTTAATTGCGGAGCCTGCAAGCTGTCGTATATCAGACTATTTCCCTCTACTCTACTTCTATTCTAGGAAAATTGAGTTAAAACTTTAAAAGAAACCGCTAAATATTGTGTAGTATGGTGAATACAACACGTCTCCTGAAATATAAACTCTATCGCTATAGAGTTATGGTATGTTATGATTCGACAATAACTGTGAGGTGGCTCGGTAACGAGCTGATTCGCAAAAAAACACGCGATTGCGATACAGGAGCCATTAGCCCGACGCGATGAAATAACAAATGAATTTTAAAGTTGTGTTAGCAACAAAGGTGCTAGTTTGATTTCCACTGCAGTTCTTTTTTATAGAGGAAATATACGAGTGCCTATTGCGTCAGAATATTGCGGATTAACGTTCCTACTTCGACCGCACACCCTTATAAATACCTTGTTACGTGATCATGTCAGTGTCACCCAGAGTGGGGTGGTATACCGATGAACAAACCTGCCACTAAAGGTTTATCGGTGTGGTAGCGTTTTAATTTTACGATAAACCAAGGAATTCGATAGATAGAAGGGCCCGTCAGTGCTCCGACTTCCGACCGCTTTAAAAACTGCGAAAAACTGTTTTGTTTTTTTTTTGCTATACTTATTAAAATTCTACAAACACCCTGACCCGCTATCTCATTTTATTTCAACATCGGACTTGTAATTTCTAATAAATCGAAATATAATCATAAGATTGTACGAAACGGACCAATACGGTCTTTGAGAGGTTTGGGGGACACGTTTTATAAGGGCAACAAAAGAGCTTCGAAAACTCTACTCTTTTGATCTTCGCGTCCCACAAAAAACCTTTTGTAACTGAATTGCGTTTGACTTTAGGATGCTGTGGAACGCAGTCGATCCTGTTTTGTGAATTTAAAACAAGATCACAAAATAATTTATAAAGTCTTCATTATTCGGTGAAAAAAACAAAATGCGTAAGACCTGTAGGTACCTGAGAGAACCATCAAATGCATCATAAATAGTAATGAGAACTTATAAGACTTTCCGCAAAGTCCAACCCAGACAAAATGTACCTAAGTACTATTACCTACCAGCCTACTGACCAAGCTTCTTTGCTACTGACCATTACATTAGTTTATTATTGCTGCTGAGTATTTATTTACCATTCATTGCCCAATCATCATTTAAAAGTTCCCATAAATATTACCCATCATGCCCTTAAAATTCATATTATGTTTATAAGTACAGTAAGGCTGTTCTTGCCGTGCAAAATAATTAAATCGTCCGGTACAGACTGCGTGCCATCCAAAGCACGGAAATGCTCCGTTGCAAATGTCACTTGAGGTCATCCATCCAAGTGTTACGATGCTGAACGTTGCCTAACTTGTAGTACTGTGTACCAGTAAGCAGATCACGCCACGAGCGCATCCGTTTATGTATGTAAATTATCCGTACTACCGAAGGTGGTGCGCCCATCTAAGACACACCAAGTGACGTGACTCTACCACCTTGACGAGAGTCTCACTTCTTAGTCTTTAGCCTATAATTGATGACTACAGTTTTGGTTGTGGTGATAAATTATACTTTTGATGCTAACTGTACTTTCGATAATTTTGGCATGCGAGACGAATAAAAACTTTTTAATAGCGTGGGCCGAAAACTCGGGACGAATATGGCATAAATCGTCGTCCACCACGCCACTGAGGTCGTCAAAAAACTGTTTGTCTAATTAAAATCAAAGAAACCGTAATCGATTTATTGTAGACGTATCTTTCTAGGTTTTCGTGTTACGCCTTACGTCATTTTGTGTTTCGTAGGTTGGGGAACCACCTTACGCTCAAATGTAAGTACGTGCAAGTGTCACTTACGTACATCCCGGTATGTATCTATTGGGTAATGGTATCTGTGGTTAGCACAAGTACGATTTTTTTTTAATAAATACAAAAACATTTGCCATAAAAAACCAAACCACGTCAAATTCTTTCCGCGCAAAATTTCACCCGAACTCTTCAGCAATTTAGTATTCGTATGAATTGTGATTTTTTTACTCCTGTTCTTAGCTTGCAGAAAAATCACGTCACGTCAAATCACGGAGCGCTCGTGACGTAGCTGGCTAAGTTGTTCTTATCAGATCAACGAAGTTAAGCACTGTTCCGCGGGATCATCATTTGGATGGGCGACCGCCAGTGGCAATTTCAACTGAGCGCTCCCGTGCTTCGGAGGGCACGTTAAGCAGTCGGTCCCGGCTTTTTCAAAGTTGTTAGGCTATGACAGAGGCCTTCGGGCTGCCTAGAAACTCTGTCACCAGAGTTTATACGAACATACGAACGAACGAGAAAAATCACGAAGCAAAGTCGATTGGTTTCGTTATCATACCAAATACTCAAAAATTTTCAAAAATTTCAAAGAACGCATCCATGGAAGAGAAATGGATTCGACGGTAGATCAATAACAGAACCAGTGCCAGGGGCTCTGTTATCCGCGTGTCAAGTGCAACAGACAGAGCTTAATCGAACCTGGTTTATTCAATACTAGCAACCCAATTACCCAATAATGGCTTTGAATGGGTACTTAAACTACTATAAACCTTTCTCTTCTAATCTATATATTGTGTGACGCGGAGGTTGCGGGTTCGATTCCCGCCTCGGGTCAAATGTTTGTACGATCTACAAATATTTGTACCGGGTGTTCTGGGTATTTTCTATATATAATAAAAAATATCTATCTATGTAGGTATTGTATTGTATTAAGTATATATCAGTCATCTAGTACCCATAACACAGCTCTGTTTAACAGCAGCTTACCTTGTGGCTTGGATGATGCTGTGCGGATTGTCAAGCATTATTTATTTATTTATTTAACTATTGTTAAAAACCGCATTAAAATCCGTTGCGTACCTAGTTGGTTTATAATATCTCGGTTTCGGATTAGAGAGTTATTTAGTTATTATTTCTCATAAGAACATTTCACTTATAGGAGACTTATATTAACTTATGTTCTAAATTCTAAATGTGTAGAATGAGCGTGTAGATGTATTTAAACGTACATACATAAAAAAGAACAGACGGGGCGGGGTGGGACTTAATTTTATACTAAGTAAAGATTAGCTGTTGCCCGCAACTTCGTTCGCGTGAAACTCGGGAACCGTACCTTTTACCGGGATAAAAAGTTTACCCTTCCATTTCAAATATCTACACTTGTGCTGAGAAAACAAGTTATATTGGATAAATTGCCACCTCACAATAAAACTTACAGTAAACCACAAACACGAAAATGAAACAATTACAATAGAAGAACCATTATAAAATTGATTTTAACGCAAATGGTGCAAAAAAATCGGTAAGATGGCTGGAGTAACTCATATATATAAAGAGCTCGAGACTACCACCATACCTATTTCTGCCGCCAAGCATTAATGCTCGCATTGCTGTGTTCCGGTGTGAAGGGTATGGTTTCCGGTGAAATTACTGGCACATGAGGCTTTCGATCTTAGCTTCAAGGTGGCAACCCGCGAGTGATACCTCTGGTATTGCAAGCGTCCATAGGCTGCGGTAACCGCTTACCATCTTGTGGGCCGTACGCTTGGTTCCCACTTCAGTTGTATAAAAATATATATATATATATATATATATATAACTGCCTTACTTCAAGTTACTTTAAAATAATAACGTTCAAAAGTTAGGGCAAAGGTTATTACTTCGATGCTCTAAAGCTCCATCCATGTTCAACATCAAGTACCTAAATCAAAAACACATTTAAAAATATCATCATCATATCATCCGATAGACGTCCACTGCTGAACATAGGCCTCCCCCAAAGTCGTCCAACAGAAACTTTTTCCAGTTCGTGGTCGCCATTCGAGAACCTTTATTCCATTTAAAAATACCTATAGGTAAGAAAATTCCCAGTAGTTCAACTGATAAGACTACTCGGTAAAACTACTGAAAATAGATCAGTATTTCACAGTCGGAGATTTCATAAACATATTTTTAGACACCCAATACCTACAGGAGCCGAGAATTCGATATTTCAAAATCGGATATCAAACGGATATTTCCGTGTTTGCGTAAAAGCGGTATTTCATCCCTTTTTAGGTTCTGCAGTTACATACCTAAAGATAAATCTATTTGATAAAAAGTAATCGTCTATCGATTACTTTGTATGTATATAAACAAGTTTTTTCTATACATTTCCATACAATACATTCCGTAGGAAATTAATGTCATACGGTAAAATGATTTTCTGCATTTTGTTCAAACAAAACTGTCTCCTCTCTGTGCCTGCTATACTGTTACTGACACAATACTAATTACGGTGTTCATGGTAGCCAGGTTTTTAATTACCCTGCGGCGACCGTCGACAGACGTCTCGTTGTCGTCGGCTCCGATTCTACTAAATCAATTGCTTCAACATGACAATGGGGCATGATGCATGACGACGAAAATAATAGAATTACTTAGTATTCTTATTATCTGTTCTGTGTTAATGTACTCTCATAACAACAGAAACCGTAGGTACTATAGCATTTTATGGCTATTTTAGTTACTTTTAAAAAGATTATTTTAATGAAAATGGGTCTTAGAACTTTTTTTATATTTTATCAGCAAAGGTCAGCAAAAGACGAGACGCTCAAGGCAAAACGCCTGACCATACTATTATGAAATGAAATAAAATGAAATGGAAAAAAAAGGAAATCAAATGCTTTTATTTGACACACACAAGTACATAGAACAGACCGAAAAAAGAATTTTCTTTATGGAACAACGAGGGCTAATTCTCAATGTTCTTGCCCAGTTTACTCAAAATCTGCTGATTGTATGGTCGTGAAAAATTAAAACACTACTCAAAGACCTTCATTTTCTGAGACTTTATTTGCATTTATTTCATATTACTTGATAAAATCACACATAAAATCGACCTTATCGGCAGTGCATTGTCACCCAAAAATTTAACTTTTTAAAAAGTTACACTATATTTTTAAGTCTTACTTTGTAACGATGGTTATGGCATTCTATAGAGAATTTGCTTTTAGTAAGTTAGCAAGAAGACATGCGATCATGTAGTTTGTCTAATTGCTGATGACGTTTACATCCTCGGAATCAATTTCAAGCAATTTTCTGCAGATGGCATCAGTCTACGCTTGTTAACTAGTACATAAGCGCAACACACACAGAACGCGGGCGCGGGCCCGTGCGTGGCAGATCTGCCGCGGGTGTTTTTTGTTGTATTTGTACTGACGTCAAGGATGACAACACACTGAAAGCGGGCGCTGGTTGGGTGAAGCGCGGCAGCCGCTCCCGCGTTCAGTGTGTTGTCATCCTTGTCATTCATACAAGTTAAAACAAAAAACACCCGCGGCGGATCTGCGGTCTCACCAAAATTCGGTAAGTAATTATTAATTAGATAGCATATTACCTAGCCTTCACCTAAGACAAGGTACTTAGCAACACAACATAACAGGCGCTCAAAGGCTGGAGGCCTTATTTATAATCGTACTATAAATCTATGTTAGTTATGTAACACAATACTTAGCGATACGCTAAAATTACAATTTTAACATCAGACGACAAAATTTTTTCGTTACATGCTGACAAAAAACTGTTAAGAACTAACAGCTTCTTTTTATCGGGACCACTTACCGACTGGCCTATTTTATTTCGGTTGCAAATTAAATTCAATGACAATCTTACGATATAAATAACAAAGAAGATAGCTTTGCTCTACATTTTCCTCAAAAACTTTGCGTCGGTAAATCTATTGTTTCATGACATCGACTGAAGTAGTATGAAGGTCGTGTTATTTTCGGATAGGCGTCAAAAGTCGAAGAACAAAATACAGACAAATAAGTATATTCATATTAATTGTCTCTAATACGAGACGCAAACGTTACGACTCTAATAATAATTACTTTTTCGTTAGGTAAGGTCTTAGAATAACAAATTCTAAGGGTAAGGTAATCTAATCTTATCTTATTTCATATTCTTACCAATAATGTCTTTGCTTCTTACTATCTTACTTTACTACTATTTCTAAATGCGAAAGTTTTAATACATATCATACGAACAGCTAAACAGACTTGGATGGGTAGAGTAGATGACAGTTTGGAATAGTAGATAGATAAACTACTTTTTTATTCCGGAAAATGTACGGTTTTCGAGTACAAATCGAAGTTTCCACGAAAAACTAAGACGCAGGCAACAGCTACAGTTAGTATACTTTATGTAGTTTGGCCTTACCTAACTTTATGTAGGTATCTCGACGCTTGCCCTGACGGAAGCAAGCAATCGATAGATCTTAGAACTTACCTTTTACAAAGTAACCTAAGTTCCTCTTTAGTATCTACTTTACCTTTATAACTAGTCTTATTTCTACATAACTACCTACTAATTTTATACCAAAGCCTATCACGGTCCTAATCACGATTCACGGCCCATAAGTGCCAATTATGCAGCAATTTAGTTATAGTGTAAGAAACAAGTATGAACCTCAATAATTACAAGTTTGGCCTATGAGAGCATGGTGACATACGTTAGTATCCCTATATAGTTTGTGATGGTGACCGATAATGACAACCGATTATCTTCTTCTTCTTCTGACAACCGATTATTTCGGTCGACGGCCAAATGTCAAAGGCATGTGCCGATTTTAACTGTCACAGCCTACGGACTACGCACCTGAGTTTTTGTCGTCAGTTTAAAATAAATTTAAAATAAAACCGCCTTTTCATTATTTGACGTAAGTGAGTTCGTATGAGTGAGTGGCCAACTCTGGTGATAGAGTTTCTAGGCCGCCCGAAGGCCTGTGTCATGGCCTAACAACTTTCAAAAAAGCTGGGACCGACTTTGACGTGAAAACCCATGATTTCACAGATCAAAAAGCTGTTGAGGAAACCTAAGAAGAATAAATAAACACCGCAGAGATTTTTAATTTTGTATTTTTAAGAATATTTTGTGTATTCACGTTGCTGGTTGCTTAGCAACCCTTTTTACTTGACACGGACAATTTATCTTATGTAGGCAGAGATCATTATACCTAAAACTGTTTAAATGCTTTGCTATTGCAATAGCCGGGAACTGTATGTGCTGTAGATCAACAATATCCGAGGTCCATGAGACTGAGACCAGAATATTAGATAATGATCTCGCAACACGTCTCATTACGTACGATATTCTCGGCTGAAGGTTTAAGTTTTGCTATAAAGTAGGCCAGTCATGCTAGCACAAAAATATAAGGTTACGATAATTCGCATAGAGCTGAAAATTGGTACGAATGTTATTTATTATAAACACCATTAAAAATGAAATGTGAAGTCTCTATAGATCTCGCATCCGCAAAAAAAAAATTTATAACACTTATCTACCGTTTAGTTACACAGATTATTTTTGAAAGGTCTCTCTTTCCTGTATTTATATTATATAATCATTCTAATTTTTTTTTTTTTTTTT
Source organism: Colostygia pectinataria (assembly GCA_951394395.1). NCBI lineage: Eukaryota > Metazoa > Arthropoda > Insecta > Lepidoptera > Geometridae > Colostygia > Colostygia pectinataria. The sequence continues at coordinate 8,293,403 of OX596363.1, forward strand.
TGCTACTGTATTTTAAGTTTATCATCGTTCAAGTTTAAGTTTCGTTTAATTATCTTATTTTTTATTTTTTTCTGTCGTACATTACCAATGTTTTGCTCTCAATAAGGAAATTGTTACACACACCTTGTTCCAACTATGTACCTAATAACCGTGGAGTGGAGCACTGGTGACCTGTTATACAGGCGTACAACCTAATTCAGGCACCAGTCTCTCACAAATCAGGTTTAATGATATTAATTTTATATTAATTAAAGTACAAATACTCAGGACTAGCACATAAGAAACCTATTTGTGAGAAGAAAATAAACATTTTATTTATTTTATTTATTTATTATTATTTATTAGTTAAAAATATTAAAAATTATGTTAATTTTTGCATATGTAGGATCGATAGGGGCTTTTCACATTTCGTTTAGATATATTGGTGTTCCTCACATTCGTACCAATATTCAGCTCTATGCGAATTATCGTATAATCTTGAATGTCTAATTTGACCGGACTATAGCCCGCTACAGACTGGGTAGTTTATGGAATTGTGTCAGTGGGAACGACTAGTAGATTCCTTTCTACATCTACCTATTAGTGGTCGAAGTACGTGATTATTTGAGTGAATGCTACTGAATAAAAGATGTCATTGGAAGGACATAAAATCCCAGTATTATTTCAAAATTTCATTATCATCAGCCCACATTATAGCCCACTGCTGATTGCTGATTTGCTCTTCTCATCCACTTTTTGCCCTTAGCTTAAAAAAACTTAGCTTATTTCAAAATAATCAGTAAGGTAACATAAATAAACATAAGTAAAATGTAATTTAATTGTGTATACTTATTATAAATGGTACCTACCTATAACCTTACCTTTTTATGATTTTTTTTTCAGTCACGCCAAGGTCTCTTCATTGTGTTACGGATAATAAACATTATTGTTTAGTTTTATTGTACGATAAAATAACTGAATAAAAAAATATTTCACACGAATCTCATTTCATAATTCATAAAATTGGATTTATGTTTATTATGTGAAAGTAACTGTCAATCGTACGTGTTCACGCACAGAGAGCTAATCACGAAAGATACGTTTGACAATCGTAAACGTAAATCTTCCAGCTGTCGATTTGTATCATTAGCCCTCATTTTAATTTATCATTAGAAAAATTATCTCTAGAAAAATACTCTTTTAGGGTAATCCACGTTTTAAGATTCTCTATTATAAATATTTAGTATGAAGAAAGAAAGAGGAGAGAGAGTGGAAAGCTGTCACGTATAATATTATTTTTATGTTTTTTTCCGATTCAAATTTCCAAATTCAAAAGCAAGAATTCATAAAAAGAGAACCAACGTGAATCGATACACAAGAATCGATTTCCTGACGATTTCTTATGTACGTAGGACCTACCGTAAATAGTTTCTTTTATTTCACTAAAGTGCATACGGCTAACTTGATTGTAAGCGCAAGCGGTTACCATAGCCTATGTAGAAACGCGTATGTGTACGCTTGCAACAACAGAGATATCATTTGCGCGTAGATCCAAAGTGTTATGTGCCCATAATATCACCGGAAACCATACCCTTCAAACCGAAACACAGCAATGCAAGCATTACTGCTTGCAGCAGGAATTGGGTATGGTGATAGTTCTTCCCCGGACGAGCTCTATCACAAAGAACTGTACAATTATTTTTTCGTAGGTCGTATAAATCAAAATTTTAGTTACAAAAATGAACCAAAGGACCATCTTTATTAAGCCGGTAACATCCACAGCTGAGTTAATAAGTATGCTTTTTCTGTATCAAGCGCTTGTGCAGGCCGGATCCACTGACTGTTACTTACTTTTGCCCTCACATCATAATTAGGTAAGTATGTACTAATTTAACCAGCGAGCATAGGCAGTTTTTTTCTGAGGATAATTGTTACAAAATAAACCTTGTTTAAGAATCCTATCCATGATAGCCCGATGAAGATCGAACACGATTGTGGCTCGTGTGTTGGAGATATTTTAACGAAAATAAAAACATATTAAAGCTTCATCCCTTAAAATTTAAGTAAGTAGGACAAATATTAATAAACTCAAGACACAACTGATTAAAAAAATAATTAGTAACGCACATTTTCGTAAAATGAGCATTTTCAGTCAACTTTCGATCATGATATCTATGAAACAACAAGGTCTAACATATTTCCAAAAATGTAATTCAAATAATCATAGTTTTAAAATTTAAGTAAGTAGGTAAAAAACATCACCTTAGTTCAATATTTTTGAAAAAAAAAGGTCTAAAAACGCGTACTTTTCCCAATTTTACGCTCGTTGTTTCTTCGAAATTAGAAAGTTTACAATAAAAATATACCTACTACATTAAAGTTTTGATATTTATTTACAAAATAAAATTTAAAAAATGGTCTAAAAGTTTTAATTTATTTTTATACGATTTTTTAAAGAATCCTCCGAATCCACTTTTTAGCTTGATGCAAAACGCGGCTGCTCTCACTACGCGCTAAGCGCTCGTGGAGGGAGGACGTATCGCTGTTTGTCGCGCGAGCTGTTACGTATAATCATAGGGAGCTTATACAAATTATAAAGCGATCGTGTGGTTTTGATCCGTGATAGTTAAATCTCTAAGTAAGTACCTATGATATAATAATGTAAGTAGTAAACCACACTGGTTCTAGAGAACTAGTGATACGAGTAAGTAGCTTAGAATGTTAGTAGTAGTACATAGTAGTAATACATAGTATTATTAGTAGTGAACTTTTATGACATTATTAAAATTACCTTCTTCGTGGTAGGTACATAATCTAGCACTAAGTAGTAGGTAAAATTTCTACCTAGATACCTACCTACGTACCTACTTAGTAGCTAAATCGTGGGTATCAGAAACTCTAGTACCAACCTACCATGGTAATACAAGACCCAGACAGAAGAAGCAATTACGTGTCAAGTAAAAGTATTTATTTCATTTCAAGTTCCTAGTAAGTTCCTAGGTGTTTGCAGGACACGTAAACATTTTTACCACTGCAGAATTCGAACCCGCACTTCTTGCATCTCAGCTCAGTTCAGCTGCTCAGCTGAATACTTGCCAGCCACGCCACCAAGATCGTCAAAGTACCTATGCTCTGTGACCTAGATCAGGTACTAGGTAAATTGTTTTACGTAAGCTTACAAAGGGCACGGATGTTCCTACGTATATGGGTACCTATACCATAGGTACTTACACAATCTAGCTACCTACTAAGTAGGTAGACACTAGACCTAAACTAAACTTACCAGACCTACTTTGACGATCTCGGTGACGTGGCTGGCGAGTGTCCAGTTGAGACGCATGAAGTGCGGGTTCGATTCTTGCAGTGGTTATTATGTTTGCGTGTTCTGCAAATAGATACCTAGGAATTTGAAATGAAATAAGTAGGTACCTACTTTTCTATTTGCGATACAATTGCATTTATCGATTTACTAACTAGAATCTAGTTAGGAGAGCTGGTACCAACTTTATACAAGTACAGGTAGGTGTATCTGTAGGTAGGTATGCAAAATAATGAACCTACCGTAACTATACAAGTACCGATAGGTATGATGAATAACACGTTATTCGAATGTTAGTTTTTAGACATAGGTACTGTACCTACTGGTTTCCTCACGATGTTTTTCTTCACCGTGTGAGATAGATCATTGAGAAGCGATTCTAAGTTTTTATCTATATATGGTTTTTATCTTTTTATGGTAAGTAGGTAAAGATAGACAATTAAATTCAATGTCATTCCAGCACCACTAACTTAGGTTGTCTTTCAAATTTGGACTCTATTGTCACAGGTTATGGTATGTTATTATTTGCACTTACCGAGCTCGCTAACTCTTGATAAAATCAAAACTTTGAATCGCCTCTTTGACCTGATGGCATTGCGCACATTATTATTACGAATAAAAAAATCCATTGGTGTGCGACCAACTGTCTTCAAACCCACGACCTTATGGTCGTCGGTCGGTTCGAAGCGCAGCGCAACTCTGTGGCGCAAGCCAGAAAAAAGCGACCGGCGCGCATCGGGCGGGCGTTCCGCGCCGCGCCGCACCACTTCATACAAAATATAGGAGAGGGAGAGGGACGTGGTGCAAAACAGATAGAAGAATAATGTGCGCTGGCCGATGGCGGGGCGCGCCCCCGCGCGCCCGCGCGTCTTCTATCTGGCCTGCGCCTTGGTCACAAGACAGGGTCACTCACTACCACTAGAACACCAGTGCTCCCAGTAAATCATGTAGGTAGGTATTTATTTATTATTATATACTTACTAGTAGGTACCTACCTACCTACCTATTTAATTATTATTAGACTTACCTACCAAAGTAACAACTTATGTAAGTATCACCCTCCCTATGTACTTACCTAGGTACTAATAAAATTATTGACAGGATAGATGAAGCAGTTGTATAAGTAGATAGCCTCAATTTATTTTGAATCTAATAGAAAACAGAATCCTTTATGGTAAAATGCGAAAGTTTGTGAGTTAGTGAGAGTGTATGTTTGTCTGCGCTTACTCCGTAACGGCTGAACGGATTTGGCTGATACTTGAAATACACATAGTTTATGTCTTGGAATAATACATAGATTATGGTATGGTATGTTTTGTTTTATGATGGTGTATGGTATGGTAGAATGAATGAGAACATTTACTTAGTTTAAAAAAAACATAAGCACGACGGTATGGTACGGTATGATCTAGTATCATAGACGTGTAGGTAACAAAATGTCCCCATAAACCCGAAAGGGGGATATCCCGCCGAAGCACGTATAATACACGTCGTCCTCGTGTATACTTTGACGTGTGCAAAAGTTGAATAGGTACATCATAAATTCGTAATTCATTCATTACCTTACAAAAATTAATGTAACATTATTAATTAACTTGGAGTTTACACAGATAATTTATTTATTATTAATTTATGAATGAAAAATCGACGTCATCAAAAGTCGTTGAAAAAACATTGTTCACCAAGACCTGTGGAATAGCGTCTTTTCGAGTTTATAGGGACATTATGATACACCGTGTATGAAGTGAATACCTACTCTCGAACGCCCTTTGTGAGTAAAATCTAAACGGTTTAAGAGTAGTAGAGTTCTCTGTGATAGAGCTCGTCCGGGGAAGGACTACCACCATACCTATTTCTGTCGCCAAGCAGTAATGCTCGCATTGCTGTGTTCCGGTGTGAAGGGTATGGTTTCCGGTGAAATTACTGGCACATGAGGCGTTCTTAGCCTCAAGGTGGCAACCCGCAAGTGATACCTCTCTGGTATTGCAAGCGTCCATAGGCTGCGGTAACCGCTTACCATCTTGTGGGCCGTACGCTTGGTTGCCACAACAGTTGTATAAAAAAAAAACGGCTATAGATATGGAAAAATGTTGTCGTTTAGATTTTACCCTCAGCGGGCGGTTGAAAGTACTCACTCTGTAGATAGTAAAGCAATAAAAGCAAAAAAAGTATAGCATAGTAGTGCATCAAGTAGTAACATACCTATAGCATACCTATAGCATTATATAGCATGTATATAAAATATTAATATACATAAGTACTTCTTTCAATAAAGTACAAAGCAGTTGGTATAATGGATATAAATGAAAATGTAATAATATAATGGATATAGATGAAAATAATTGTCATTTTCTTTGTGAAATTATGTAATTACGTAAATAATAACATATTTATGTTTGTAACTTACAGATTATTCCGAAAAATTCGGTTGCGTTAAAAGAAAAAAAAGGTTTGAAAAACATATTGAAACTTTTTTTTTATTTTCAATTTATTTGTTATGTACTTTTCGATAATAGTTCGCTGTAGAAGTAGTAGCACTTTGGTGAAACCTTTGTAGTTCAATAAAGTTTATATCAACTTCACAAAAAAAATATGGATCATCATCCAAAGCCCATAAACCACAGCTGAGCTTCCCCATTCATTCTTGGTCTAGTGAGTGCCCAATGCACTTAAAAGCTGTAGTGACCTCCAATCACTTCCAAATTTTCGGAATTTCAGATATTGTATCTAACATTTCTGTAGGTAATAGGTAAAATTATAAAACGAATGTTACTTTATAAAATGCTACTTGTATTACAGACTCTTGGCCCCTGATACTGTGAACTCTATAGCCACAGAAAATGTGCGCATATTGACAAATGAAAACGTCGATAGATTGATTATTCATGAGAACAATGATGGAATGGTTTATGAGAACGACAGTGGATTTATTCACCATAACAATATTGGATTAGATCAGGAGAAAGATGATGAAATGATCGATGACACGGATGATTATGACACAGTTATTTCGGATGAAGTAATAATAAATTGCATAATACAAGTTGATAGTTATCTGTAATCAGTATATTAAAATCCACTAAGCAAAGGTTTTTTTCGTGTCCTCGATAATATTTTCCAACGTTTAGGTTTCTTCAAGAAACCAACATAATATTGCGTTTTAATAAATACGTTTAATAAATACTCTGTTTATATAAATAGTCTGCGACACAGATGAAGGGGTTATTTGATTTTTGGTTTTAGTGTAAAATAACCTTATGAAAGTACAGTCAAACTGTTCTTGTTTATTTATTTTTGCAAGAAAAAAAATCATAATTATTATGAGGTTACCTACTTATTAGAAAAAGAAAATACTCAAGATACAAAATACACAGCGTGTAAAAAACGACTAGAGATAATTATAAAGTTGTGATCTTATTTTGTTGTACTATGTGTATGAAACTAGAAAAAAACGAAAAGGACGTAAACAAGACAACATTATTTTTTGCGTTTTTTTCCGCTAAATATTTTCAGAATCATGGTCTGATCTTTCACACCTGATTAATCACGGTAGAAGTCTTTTTACACCCTGTATAAGTACATGGTGTAACCTAATGTCCCTCTATGCCCGAAAAGGGGGTATTCACAGGTCTTGCCAAAATTTGGCAAGATCTGTGGAATACTCTGACAGCTTTTGATCTGGACAGCTTTTCACTCTATACAAAGCACAAGTCCGGTCAGGTATGGAGTATTGCTGCCACCTATGGGATGGTTCAGCTCAACACCAGCTGCTTTAGACTCGATTGAGCGAAGGGCTTTGAGACTTGTGGGTGAGCAACAAGTTGCGGAGACTAAGTTCCAGAGTCTCGAGCACCGCCGCAAAGTTGCGTGCCTATCTATCTTCTACAGATTGCATTTCGGTGAATGTGCCCAGGAACTGCATGATCTTATCCCACCATCTCCTTTTCATCAAAGGAGTAGCAGACGTACGGCGCAGTACCACCCGTACCTTGTCAGCATACCACCCATTCGCACCCAGCATTACAGCTCAACATTTATTATGCGAACTGCCAAGGTGTGGAATACTCTGCCGTTTTCTGTTTTTCCTGACAATTACAATCCGGGCCTCTTCAAGGCTAGAGTGAATAGGTGTCTCATAGACCTTCGTGCTCCACCGTCGGCCACATCATCGCTTTCCACCAGGCGAGATCGTGGTCAAACGAAGGTCTATTCTCGATAAAAAAAAAAAAATACCCCCAATGTTATTTCAATTACTTTTTTTTTTATACAACTTAAGTGGCAACCATGCGTACGGCCCACAAGATGGTAAGCGGTTACCGCAGCCTATGGACGCTTGTGATACCAGAAGTATCACTCGCGGGTTGCCACCTTGAAGCTAAGATCGAACGCCTCATGTGCCAGTAATTTCACCGGAAACCATACCCTTCACACCGGAACACAGCAATGCGAGCATTACTGCTTGGCTTCAGAAATAGGTATGGTGGTAGTCCTTCCCCGGACGAGCTCTATCACAAAGAACTCTAATACTTTTTTATGCACTATGACTTTTGAAATTTCAAAGTTTTTCATTCATGAAATGCGTACTGTATGCGTAGGTAAATGAAATGAATACTTACTAATTGGACTTTTTAAATACGATATACTAATTCAACTTTTGCACCGTCAAAGTGTTCACGTGCATGGGTGGAATACCCCCCTTTCGGGATTATAGGTACATTATGTTACACGTTTTAAATAATTAGATATCATACATCATCATACCAGATTAATTAAGTTATTACTAGCATCCGTTCGCGTACCTACCTGGTTTATGTGTTCTTCCAAATCATAAATTATGGCATGTGTATTGTAAAACATTAGTAGGTACTTAGATAATAATCAGTACGATTTTGTTTTTATCAAGCGCATCATAAAATAGGTAGGTAGGTAATGAAAAACACTAACTCAAATATTTCATGACCATGACTAAAACTGCACTCTCTCAAGAATTGGACTACCAGCGATTCCAAGCTCTATCACAGTTCCCCGAAAGTTTATATTGCTCCGCTCGCATAGTACGGCGGCTATAGCACTCGCGCTTTTCAACCGCACTTATTTACTATGCTGCCGCCCTGGCAGGCAGTTGTATACGCTTCAAACTATTTTATCTCGTCTCGTCTCGTCGAGATAAATAGTTTTAGGTAACTACCTAGGTACTTACTGTTAGTGTGATTTCAAATTAGCCGCAAAGTGCCGCGCGGGCACTTTCATCAAGTCACCCTTATTTGTACCTCTAACCACAGAACAGGTATTAGTACTCTCCAACCCCAGCCCTGCCTGTATGGTAGCCGCGCGCTACACGCGCTAATACAATCAAAAGTAGGTAGGTATCATGTGCTTGTAATTTCACCGGAAACCATACCCATCGAACTAGAGCATCGAACTAGAGCACAGACGCGAGCATTACTGCTTGGCAGCAGAAATAGGTACTACAGGGTATTACCTACCTACCTACCTACCATGTAATGGTTCCTGTTTGAGGACAAAACTGAGAGTAGGTAGGTATAACGTTGAAAAGAGCGTGTGATCCCCAGTCATAATAATAGGTAAGTAGGTACCTAACCTAGCTAGAGTAGGTACCTAGGTTTTAATAAAAAAAAGTAAGTAGGTAGGTACTTACATATATATTTAATATGTATACCTACCTACCTATTTTTATTCACGTCATTATCTGTTCAACAAGTAGAGTTAGGTAGGAACATAAGAGTATGCAGTAGACACCTATTTTTAAACATAATCACGCAGTCGACATGACAAAGGATCAAATGTATTTGTCCTTTACTTAGTTGTGTAAGTTACTAACGCACACAACGGTGAGCCGCGCACACGTAGAGCCTCGCGTCGCGCGCCCGTAAATACCTAAACTTGACAGCGCTGGATCTTGGAACGGACTCTTAAGTGCTCTAGTTAATTCAGGTGTGCGTATTTTATCGATTTGTTGAGCTCGACTCACAAAGGCTTTCAATTTTAATTAAAAATATATTCAGCCTTCATGGTCCAGGTACTAACGATAGCTTTTATCATACGCATTAGGGATGTGGGCAAATTACCTATAGTTTTACCGAAAATTAAGTCCATAACACCTAAGAAAGTTTAGCGATAATAAAAAGGCACTCGTGTGTGTCCCAAACGCCCCCTTTTTTCCATATTATTTATATCTGAACTAACTGTCATTTAACCTCTCGAAATAATATTCTGGCATGGCAATTCAGTACCGTACCATCTAGTTCTTAGCAGGGTGTTTTACTAGATAGTGAAACATATGTTTTTCCTATATTTACGAAGAGGTTTCGGCGCAGATTTATATTCTTTCTCGCACCCATGCTTGTGCATGTTAGTTATATGGTTAGTTCTTTTTCATTTACCGTACTCTTATGTGAATATTACCTACATTATTTCTGCTCCACCGCAGCGATCCGACTTCTGGATCAAAATAGAAGCAAAAATGCCAACAAAATGTTAGTTTGTTGTTAAAAATATTAATTCTGGAATATCTCATAATTATCCTCTTCCATAGAACGTCAGAACTGATCTAAGTATAGTTTACTAGAGATAGTTTATAAAAAATATTAATTTATGATTAGTACTTAACCTACCCTACTTCCTAAACGAAAGGGGAGACTTTGTCGGCTGCAAGGTCTAAAAGTTTCATAATCTCTGGGGATTTTCTAAGGTGGATTAACCCTTTTACCAACCGACTTCCTACGACCGCTACAACGTCATCGGTTCATCGAATATCTCTATGGGCCTATGAAAACATAATAAATACACAAACTCTACGCGTTTCTAAAAACAACGTGAGCCAACAAAACATTTAATTCCTTAGCTATATGGCTTGCCCGGTTGTCTAGATTGAAGTTACACGTTAGGATATTCTGCAGTTACAAAGCAAACTTTTTACTATTGAATTCCGAAAACCCCGAAATACACCACATCCCTGTAAACATCACTATTGAAATTCAACGCGTTGCCCGCGGCGCGGTAAAATAGTCGATGCAAAAACCACGTCAGCACTGGAAAATGTAAACTGTATTTTGAAATGACAGCGGGTATATGGTTCGCTTATGTATTGCCAAAATGATACCTATTTAATCAGTGCGGTATTGGGGAAAAGAGAATTGAAATTCGCTGTGTTGACAATCCTTTACAGCAAGCATAATCAGGCTGTATTGATTCATACACAGGTTTCATAGGTAGGTGGGTAGGGTACCTAGGTACTAGTCCCAACTTGGGACACACAGCGAATTTCAATTCTCTTTTCCCCAATTCCCAACACCCAAGTCTGAAATAGGTCAGTCTTGCGAGCCTAGAAGCAGAGCTTGGCGGCCGATACCAATCAACCAATCAATTCATATCTTCGACTCAACCGTCTATGGTATAGGAAGTGAAGGTAAGAATCGAATTATACCTTCTTTTTTCTGTCTATAACATCGGGCACAACTGTTTCCACAAGTCTTTGGTCATACTCATTGCTCCGGTGCCAGCTGTCAGTCTGGCTCTTCAGGTGTTTAATGCGTTCAGATTGCTGTTCAATACCATAAACGAGTTTTAATGAATAGTATTGTTTTGATAGGTGTCAAATTTATACCATTGTGTAAGTGTGGGAGCACTATTTATACGGAATCACAGAACAAAATATTATCTACCGTATCCTAATTGTGAGATATCATAAAGTTTACCAAAAACCGTAAATCGGCTCGATGTTCGACAGCAAGCGTTCGCAAAAACATTTAACACAGCCTCTGGAAAGGAAGCCTCAAAATTTTTAACAATCAGCATTTTTCCCTTTTCTTTTTAATATTTTTTTTGTCGAATTCCATGCACAGCGCTTTTACATTGACAAAAAACAGTACAGTCAGCAAAGAAAGTGGTCTATCACTTGAATTAAGTTTCTGTGAAATCCTATGACATTCAAATGAATCTCTACCTTATTCTACCTTACTCTATCGTCTTAGGTTTCTGTAAAAATTTGGAAATCTGTAATGTTTGTAAGCCTCTTTGTCTCTAGTCTAACCTAGACTAAAGATTATTTAGAGCAACTTGATTGATAAGACTCATTATACCATCTAGCTAATTAAACAATATGATTCGCTATCTTATCTTTAGTACCTAATTTAATTGAAACATGAGAATAAACGCTTTATTACGCTACGTATAGAATGATACCTACAATTACCTGTGACTTACCGAAGGGAATACGATCCTTGCAATTTCCCCACTTAGCAGAATCCTAAGTTTCAGGAAATTGCACTGGGGAGCGGTTTCGCTTAATTCGAACTTATTTGCTGAACAAAAAACTGAGCAATTAGATAGTACCTACTTTACTAAATGTTATAAAGACTTCATCATCATGACAGCTTTTTAATGTTTCCACAACTGGGACACTGGCCTACTCTTCAGCGAGAATCATTATCCACCACACTGATTCAATGCGGATTGGTGGATATAAAAAAAAATTTGCTAATGGTGTTAGAAAACTATAGGTCTAAAGAGACTTAATAATAACTATATAAGGTCATTCATTATCAACCTGACCAACTTAACCACACATAAAAAAAATACTTGTACTTTTTTTTCTAAACGTTTTTTTTTATATAAAAAAAAAATACGTAATTCAGCGTAATTATTAGTTATCCTTGTTAGAAATCGAAAAGGCAGCGCTCGGCACGTGTAAGTGACCCGCGCGTCAATGAACCGCGGGTCAATAACCTGCGCGTCCTTGACCAGCGCGTGTCCTTGACCCGCTACGGGGCGCGCACACTCGAATATTTCATTATTACGTCGCTTAACTCGATTCCCAACAATGATAAATAATAATTGAGCAGAAAAACGTAATTGATTTTTTTTTGAAAATATACATAAAAAAAAATATATAGGTACATATATATTTTTTTATGTGTGGAATGTCATGAAATCCTATGCCTTAAGTTTGTCAGGTTGATAATGAATGACCCTGTATATGTATATCGGATTTTAATGCGATTTTCATCTATAGATAGAGTAAAATCAAAAGGAAAGTTTATGCGTAGTATATATACTTTTTACCCCTTTGCTGAACTAACCTACCTGTAACAAACTTGTGCTAACAAACCTACTTTATATTAGCTGTAAGACATTGTTTTTTGTGGAAATAAATAAACTTATTATTATTATATTATCAGGCAAGCGAAGTCGCGGGCAATAGTTAGTGTATCATAAAACTAGAGAAAACATTACCTTGTTTAGAGAAGTCTGATTCGCCTAAAATAAAGTTGATTGTGTTAAAATTCTCATGATTTAACGTGGCATTGGATTGATGTTATGGTAATTATGAATGTTTTGACGTAAACCTTACTTAGCCTTCATTAGCGTGGACATAACAGTCGGTTTAATGGTTCATTGAGTTCATTATTAATAATTGGCGGTTTCTGAAATCGACCGTAAAATACCTAAAATAATCACCGAAGCGATCAAATGGTTGAAATGTTTTTAAACTGCTGCTGAAACAAATGCCATATCATACGAACCGACTTTGGCTAATTGCTATGTGCGGTGTGGTGTGGGCGTCGGCCATCGAGAAATTACTCGATGGCGTCGGCGGACGTAAGGCCAGCATGGTTTACCACTAGGCAACTAGCTAGGCAAACTAGGTTTATATACCATGAACCCCATTCAGAAATCGGTTCTAAAGACGGCACGTGACAAGTAATCTTTATGGTAGCTATGCTCCGAATTTCGTTTGTATTTCGTTCGGTTCCGAACTTTCGAACAGTCATTTCTATGGTAGGATTGCTCTGTGGTGGACCTAACTACCAGCACGCAAACAAAATTGGCGTACAACGCTAAGGCGATCTGTCATGAACGCATTTTGTCTGCGAGTTAACTTGATCATCAACTTGACATTTTACCAAACATCATCTTAATAATGCCGAAAAAAATTAAACTCTACGGCCCACCTGATAGTGAGTGGTTGGCTCGCCTGCCTGTATGCAATACCGAGGTACCACTTTCGCTTTGTAAACAACAAATATCTCATGTGCCTGTATTTTCACCGGCCATGTCCTTCGAACCGAAGTTAAACATCACGTTTTTCAAAGATGTTAGACCCTGACAACTTCACGTTGGCCTACTTACTCGTTCGAACTTACCACTAGACAGAATGCTCTCTCTGACTGAGCTTACCACGTGCAATAAAGTATTAGGAAATCTAGACCCCTAGAAACTTTTGGAGAAAAAATTTGTTTTTTTTTTTCAGATACGCGCATCATTAGCAGTACTTCTAGCCACAATAGCGCTGTGTAATGGCGCGCTAGTCAAACCTCCCAGTGGCAGCGGCAACTTTGAGCTGCTGATCCTCCACAACAACGACATGCACGCGAGGTTCGAGCAGACCTCGCAGAGCAGTGGCGCCTGCACAGCAGCTGATAGGGAGGCGGGGAAATGTTACGGCGGCTTTCCAAGAGTCGCTCATGTGTAAGTCACATTCAGAGCTCGGGGTTTGTTCTTTGTACACCTGCAGCGGTCGCGCACCGCTTTGTAGGGGGAATTAGGATTTGTACAGAGATTTTCGTGATAAGCGACTGTGTCGCGCAGTCGAGGGCCGCGGGTATGGCGTGGCCAAGATTTCAGATCTGGTCTTGATATCATAATGAAGCACCGAGCACGTGGCTGTTGTGGTTTCGGCCTTAGAATTTGGACCATTCCATTGATGTTGTAAAAGGCGGTTAAGGTATTACACGAAGGAATGGCCAGCAGCAATAATCTAAGCGTGGTGATTATAGCAAAAACTTCTCAATATAAACAGGACAACGGAAGTCAGTGGATGGTGAAGGCTCTAGATTGGTCGTCATGACGTTTTGTAGGGAAGGATGACGTTTGGTCGATTAGGCCTGATCGATATTGATAGGTACTTACATACCTTTCAATACCTACTTGATCGATATTGACTAATATGAATATGATGATGAAGCACCGTGACTTGATCTCCTCATAAATATGAAAGTACCTACTATTTTAAGTAGAGTGACTTAATTTGAACCCTAAAATAATTTAAGATTTATAAGATCATTTCAAGTCAAAAAATGAATAGTAAATTGTGTACCTAAGTGTACCTGTGTCAGTGTAGGTACATACTAATTAGATATCAAATTACAATAGTCATCATGACAGCCTTCTAATGTTCCCACTGTTGGGACACTAGCCTATTCTCAAGCGAGAGTGATTGGGTCTTAATCCACCACGCGGACCCAATGCGGATTGGTGGATGGCACATGTCTGTCGAATTTTTAGTTCCTGGACATGCCGGTTTCCTCACGATGTTTTCCTTCACCGTATGAGAGCACTGGCATTGCGCACATAAACTTTTCAAATAGAAAAATCCATTGGTGCGCGATCGGGACCTACGACCTTAAGATCGGAAGGCGGGGTCACTACCACTAGACCACCGGTGCTCAAATACAATAGTACCTAAGGATTAATCACCAGAAGACACGAAAATCAAACCACCTACTATCAATCCTATGTCAGTTGTCATTCACGCCACTTGATGCTTTTAAGGCCGAATCACGTAAAGGTTAACCTGTCATTTTGAAACACTCGTTAAAGTGCAGTCTGTCTTAGTCATTCCTACAATCAATGAACAGTTTTGAACTCTATATTTAGCTCTGTATATACAGAGAGGGAGCCTTACTCTTGAACGCGATCGGTATTGGACAATTATTAGAATATGACATTTCGTACTTTTGACAGCAAATCAAGCGTCAAATTCAACCTTGTTTTCAAGAGTACAAAAATTTGACAGCAAAAAATAGAAATTGGGATTGGATCCTTCGAACAAACATCGGAATTGTCATTGGATTCAAGAGTAAGGCACCAGATATTATGCTCTAGGTATGAGGCATAAGGTCCGTATCGAAACGCTCACCCAAAACCCAAGCCTTGATTGTAAGGTAAGGTACGTATACGTATAATGAGGATAAAGAACAAATAACAGGACAAAGATAGTATCCAATATAGAAAAATGTTCAACCTACCCTCCTGTCATGCAAACTACGGTCAGCATTCTTCTATCGACCGAATGTGCTCCTCTTACAACAAAGTCTGTCTTGATGTAGATATTTTTGTATCATTTGTCTCTTCCATTAAGAAGAGTCTTTACTGTATTCGTAGTTATATGTTTAAATATTTTTTTCTTTCTAATTTAAATTTAGATTACCTTTAGTTTTACTTTAGAGTCAACATTAAAATTATTTTTCACATGCTGTGTTCATGATCTAGAGAGCACCGGTGGTCTAGTGGTAGTGACCCCGCCTTCCGATCCGAAGGTCGTGGGTTCAAACCCGGTCGTGCACCAATGGATTTTTCTGTTCGAAAAATGTATGTGCGCAATGCCAGTGCTCTCATACGGTGAAGGAAAACATCGTGAGGAAACCGGCATGTCCAAGAACTAAAAATTCGAAAGACATGTGCCATCCGCCAATCCGCATTGGGTCCGCGTGGTGGATTAAGACCCAATCACTCTCGCCTGAGAGTAGGCCAGTGTCCCAGCAGTGGGAACATTAGAAGGCTGTCATGATGATGATGTTCATGATCTAGATGGTTTTTCACATTTTTAACTATCTTTATGAATGTATTCTAGATTTTATTATTATATTGTGTAATAACCAGTTTTGTGAACCGAATATTAAAAAATAAAAAAAAAACCTTCCGGACTCCAGGCTTTCCGGGTTTAGTTATAAATCGGTATCGGAAAACTCAACCAGGACCCAAGCTCGTGATTCTCAATGTCTGTAATACTCTTAGTTACCATCGTCTATTTAATTCGACTCTGTGCTCTAGCAACAGTGCTGGCTGACTACAGCACTATCTTAAAATCTCATACTTAACGAAGCGAAACAAACAATGACCTATTATAACAGGAAAAGATTTAAGATGGTAAATAGTAGTGGGTACACCTTTTTGTAAGATTTATTTTCAAGTTATACCAAGGTTAAATATTGAAGCAAATCGAGATAATTTCAAGTACTTGCCGGGTACTTAACTATAGTAAGTAGGTATTATTATGAGTCGGAGGAACTAACGAAGCTAGCTTGTGTCATCATAACAGCCTCCCTATGTTCCCACTGCTGGGCTGGTTGATTCGGACGCAATGCAGATTAGTTACTTATTAGAGACAGATTAGGGATATGTCTTTGAATTTCTAGTTTTTGGACATGTCGGTTCCCTCATGATGTTTTCATTCACCGTTTGAGAGCACTGGAACTGTGCATAACATTTTTCGAATAGCCTACTAGTCTATGTAAACTTTACCTATTGTAGTCGTAAAACCTTTTCCTATTCAGCAAGTTTGGACGAAAAATCACAAAAACAAATACCTACTGCGCCCGAATACTCTGAGCGCTGCGTGTTGACCAAACTGCGAAACTACATACATTTCAATGTTTTTTGTCCAAGCTCTCTTTGATCGTAATTCGTAATAATCATAATACCTACACTGAAATTATGGGTTATTCCTGTAAGTAATTAAGTTAACATAAAGCCAAAGTAACTCAAAGTTGTATGCCAACCTGTTTAAACCTCTGAATCACAAAACAAAATTAGTACAATACATACTAATTGTACCTACGTTCTGAAGCTTGAATCCTTGGTCCACACTAGTATTCCCTGTTTCGTGAACCAACGAGCACTAAGAAACAAATATTAGAAGAAATTGCAGGTTATGCTTAAATTAACATAAACAGCTGAAACCGAACCCACATTTCGCACGCCTGACGCCTCGACCATGAAAGAACCGCATAGGGAATGGTCGTTGGGGCAACATGTAATTAAACCATTCCAACATCTTCCTTCACTTATAATTATTGTCGTGTTAATCTTCAACGATTATTGTTACAGTGTGAAGGAGGCCCGCATGGCGGCTCAAAGCGGTCAAGGCCCACCTGTCCTGTACCTCAACGCTGGAGACACATACACCGGCACAGCCTGGTTCACCATCTACAAATGGAAGATAGCCGCAGAGTTCATCAACGCGCTGCAACCCGATGCCGTTGTAAGTAACTCGTCTTTTTGCTGGGGTTTTAGTAACGTGACCGTCAAGTTTTTGTGCCGTGCTTATTGGTTGAGGAAAATGCCTTCTCATAGAGGACTTGCGTAGGTACCTTGTTACGTAATTAAACTTCTTGGATATCAAAGTTCAGAGATCTGCGGGTCATGTCTAATCGTGAGCCTGTTTTAATTTAAAAAAAGGAAGGGATGCCTGCCTACTCGATTCAGGCGCTGTTCAATCTCAGCGTTCAATCTTTGCGATGTCCAAATTATTATCTTGTTACGCGTTCTGTTGATATTTCATAAAGATCATATCAATGAACAATATCATTAATCGATATATACCTAAGTTCCAAGTTCCACTCTACCCACTAGTCCACTTTAGCTACATTTTTATCGAACTTTATCGATATTGTGATGAAAATAGCAGTTTTTTTTTCTACAATTTCCTAAAATAATAAAACTATAGATAAGTATGTCTCAGCGGAAATTATGCAAATTCCTATGCTAATACGTTTGTTGCTCTTGAATTAATTACATTATAGTTTAATCAAATATGAACAAATGTATATCTACTTAAAATGTCAACGGTGTTTATCAACATTATCACAGATATTTTGTATGTTATCATTGTCAGAGAAAGTTAACTTGTTTGCCTTCGCCCTCCTTTATAAGTGTAGGTAGGTTTGTTCACACTGTGGGCTGTATCGCTATTTACAGACGTCGATCATTCTAAAGTTTAAATAAACGCCTATTAGGTAAACCAAACGTTTAGTAAAAACGAACTGACCTGCGGTTTTTGAGTTTTTATGCTATCCCAAAGAAACAGTACATTTTTCCGGGATAACATTCACACACACTATATTTAAAAATAGCGCATAACTTGTATGTTATTTAGGAAAACTACACTTTAGTAGTAGGTAGGTAGTTTTTTTTTTAAATGGCATGGCGGTATGTTATTTAGGAAAACTACCCTTTAGTAGTAGGTAGGTAATTTTTTTTTTAAAAGAGACCTTCCCTTATTTGGAGTCACACAATGGAATTTATTAATCTTTTAAAAAACCTAGATTTTTTTATCCCATTGCAGCATTTGACTTGGTCTACGTTTTGAAAATCAAAAGTCGTTGCAAAGCGATGTAATGCGATGCGATGTGGCTCATCTGTGTGTGTAGACCTTACGTTACCCCACCTTACGTGTTTACAACTGTGGCGTTAACGTTGAATGTTCGCTAAAGCAATTTGTGATACATTATCCTCTGTGTCGTTCTGCTTATTTCAATGAGAGGTTTTCGATTCGAGAGTTTTAAAAAAACAGTTAAGATTGCTTTGACAAATGGCGCTAGCTGCCCTACTGCCATACTGTGAAAGGTTATCAAAACAAGAAAAAAGTTGGTAACTCATATATATCATCTTCAAAAAAAAATTAAGAATTTTTTTCTTTTCGTTTGTATTTCACTCCAGTACGACCAAACTACGTAGTAGGTGCAATGACTTTGACACCAGCCAGAGGTATGACAGACAGTGACAGCAGGAGCAACCAATGTTGAATTCCCTACACATTCACTATAGCTCGCCAAACGTAGTGCTTACATTCTCTTGGGCTCGCCAGTTGAGCTACTGCCATCTAAATAGACAGCTTTGTTTTTTTTAATAACTTGATACAAAAACCTCTCATTGAAACTGGTGCATCAGTAATGTGATAATACAACCACGCACTTTTTTACCGCTGTAATATCTACTAATCAGTTAAATCACTTGTTCACAAATAGCCAAAAATTTATAAATATAGAAAAATAGGATAGACCCTGCAGTGGGACGATACAGGCTATAATAATAAAAATATTTGCCTATATAGCACTACATTAGAGCCTTCCCAGAAAATGGAATCCATCACAAAATTCGAACGTCCATTGGAATTTTGTCATCAACAAAACCGAACTCAATTAGTACAACCCACGCAGGGATGTAGCTAGAGATACTGGGGTTAAAACACACTAACTCAATACAACGCAATAACAACCCAAACTACAATAGTCCGAAAAATCGGAAAACGACGACACTTACGCTTGAGCCCACATCAACGCGGAAGTAATATCGTTCAGTAGGTACATAACCTAGTACGGAAAAAGCATACAGTCTCTAACAGAGCTCCGTCTCGTCTCGTCAGACATACATACTTGAAGACACATTGTCTGCAACGTACGTACGTGCCAGTAGATTCGAAGAGCTTCTTATTAATACTGCTAGGTGACAAATATACAGCTCACTACCCACCCTCCTGATGGTATAGGCATTTTACCTGATAGTAGGACTCTTCAGCAAGAGTTCGTCTCGGTGGGTACCGCCGCAGTACCAGATATTCTGCCTCCAAGCAGCAGTGTGCAAGCATTACTGTGTTTTGAATTCTGGTTTAAAGCGCGCTGTAGCATGTGAAGTTACTGTTTAAATGAGACCTAATAACTACATCTTGTGGTAAACGCCCTTGGCAGTGCCACGCCTGTGGGACTGCAGATGCGTGGTCAGGCGATGAACGACTTGACCGTCTCGCCTATTTGCTTATAAAAAAATTATAGACACTTGATATACAATACTAGAGGTATCACTCGCGTATTGCCACTCTGAGACGTAGATCAAGTCTCATAAGCCTGCAATTTCATAGGCAATCATACCCTAATCATAAAGGATTACTGCTTGGCGGCAAAGATATATGTTGTAGTATCTATTGTTATTATTTATTGATGAACTGGCAGGAAAGCTAACAAGCTGATGAGTTATCTTATCAGTTCACTGTTCTATAATCTTTATTGTCAGTTTTTTAAAGAGTTCTCTGAGGAGGCACCTGTTGTATATCGACTCACCGTGTTTCACAGTACCAGCTCTATCACAAAGAACTCTACCACTCGGTTGTTTACGATTGTTATTAGCATACCATTAATTCAAATTTAGACTTAAATCTAGAATTCATTTCTGATTACAGTTCTGGCTAGGTGCAGTCAGCGACAAAAGTAGATTCCAAATTAAATCGGATTCAAGAGTAATTAGTACTTTTATTTGCATTACTCGTTGTACTTAGGTAGGTACTTGATCACTTTTCTAATCGGTAACAGAACAAACTGAAACATACTGAACAAACAGTAGGTAAACCAAAATAATAGAGTAATTATTGAATATAAAATACTGGTTCTAAAAATGTTTTGAGCTTTAAAAACCTCTCGGCTGCCAATCTGTTTTGCTGCTGACTGTACGCACGCTACGTGCATAGTTACTGAATACCTACGCATTGCGTTTTTCGGCGCATTGAACGAAATGACATCAGAGTGCCTTTGTATGTATGTATGTATGTACTGGTGGAATGATGAACAATGACGACAGAAAATCGATATGAGACAAATTGGAACGGCTCTTGTGTCAGATTCCATCAGCGACCAATGTGTGTACTTTTTCGTGTTTCTAATTTTAACACACAGTTTATGTTGATTCTATAGCTAAGCTATCCATCACGCTCTGGTATTCTGAGGCAAAATCAATTCAATAAAGTAACGGCCTTATTAGATTCTGTATCTATTAGTGCAAGGTGCTAATTTGAGGCGACAAGCTTTAAAAATTTAACAAATTCTTAAAGTTGTCGTTTCCACTAATGGATAGAGTAATCTAATAAGTAAGAAATACGATTGACATCAAATGCCTCTGAAATATTTTTAAATAATAATTCCGAAACCAGAGCAGGTAGACAGCGCTGTGTCAGAGGATCGTCCTCATTAAAAGAGGTATATTTCTTTATGCTCGCCTTAACAGGAGCAGGAATACAGAAATGTATAAATAGAAAGATACCTAATATAAAAAAAAACATTGTATTTTATACTTACGAATTCGTACTTAAGAAGGCACTACCTAGATATAGGTCAATCAGTAGGTTAACAATTAATGATCTCCACAGTGTACTTATAACAAAACTAGGTCTATTTTAGAAAGTGTTATCTACGGATGTTGTAAAAGTAATGGACTTAAAATTAGTAAGTTTATATTTTTTTATTAGACTAACCGAAGAAAACCTAACCCAAAATATACAATAAGGAAGATCCACAATAACAAACATTGCAAACTAAAATTATGAACATAATGCTTTGGAATTTCATTTACATGATCATGCTTCTTGATATTATGCTTTATGTGGGTAAAGAAACTAAACTCAAACCAAATTTTGGTTTAAGTTAAGTTTTAGTATTATAAAGACCATTCGCAGTTGTCACCACCTGCAACATGTCTGTAATTGTATAATTCTTGGAATCAATGGATCGTCGACAGTAGTGACAATATTATAATAAGAATGGCCTATTAATATTTAATTGAAAAATTAATAAGACTTTAATTTTTTTCAGACTCTCGGCAACAATGAACTTGAAAAAGGATCAGGTGATCTTTCACCATTTCTCAAAAACATCCACACCAAGATATTAGCTAGCAATATAATTGTGAAATCTGCACAGAATATTAAAAACCTACAGAAATCCATCATCATTGACGTTGAAGGTGTGAAAGTCGGCATTGTGGGCTACCTATCACTCAACTGGGAAATCTTAGACACTACTGGTGAAATAGAATACATCGATGAAGTTATTGCATTAAAAGAAGAAGTAGTTAAACTACAGGCTCAGGATGTCAGCATAATATTAGCTCTAGGTCACTCAACTCTTAAAAGAGACATTGAAATCGCGACTGAAGTAGATGGTCTGGACATGGTGATTGCAGGCCATAGCAACAAATTCTATTGGAATGGCACTACAATAGATTACGCAGGTAGCAAGAACCCAATTGTTGTAATTCAAAAATCTGGAAGAAAGGTCTCAGTCATTCCATCTACCTCATACAACAAATATCTTGGAAAAGTCATGGCCACATTCGATACCGAAGGAGAAATCATTAATTACAATTCAGAGCCAATTCTGCTAGACTCAACAGTCCTACAAGATGAAGAAGCGCTTCAGATTGTCAAGAACCACCTTAGAGAACTTACTGCAAGGTCTGAAACCGTAATTGGAAAAACAGCTGTTGTTTTAGATGGTGATTCTTGCAAGCGTGACGAATGCAATTTAGGGAATCTGATTACTGATTCTATATCATACTATCATGCGACCAGATTTGAAGGTACTTCGCCTTGGACTAATGCATCAATAGTCATTATTCCAGGCGGTGATATTGCTGGGTCTATAGCCCCGTCTAACCGTCCAGCTGATGTAACTTGGAATGACCTTCTGAATGCGTTACCTTTGGAAAGTAACATAGAAGCTGTGACAATGAGCGGTGATATTTTAAACGAGGTTTTAGAGCATTCTGTTGCTACGTACAGTACTTTAAATCCTACTGGCCAATTGCTCCAGTTTTCGGGAATTCGCGCAGAGTACGATTTATCTGAGGAGCCCGGATCAAGATTGGTCAATTCTTTTGCACGTTGTTCGAACTGCTTTGTTCCTGAATTCTACGTAATCGAGAACTCGAGAAATTACACAGTACTGATGCCTACTTCGCTGGCTAGCGGGGCTTACGGATACGATATGCTAGTTGGGCTCGAAAAGGAGACCTTTACATACGACGAAGTGACTTGTACTGCTGAATTAATTGAACTGAGAAGTCCAGTGTACCCAGAGGTGGCTGGAAGAGTCGTCTTGAATAACTTTGTGTCAGATTCTGCTACTGGTCTGGCTTCAACAATGTTTACCATTGGTCTATTACAAATAGCTTTGTACTTGAGGAATCATTAAACGTTAAAAATACTTAATTTTTTACTAAGTTCTTGAGTTTTATTGATTATAAATACTTACCTACCTACACGAAAGGATCATCATAGTTCCTTTACTTCACTTTATATTTTGTTTATTTTAAAAATACCTTTAACTCCCGTCGTATTTCGTCATAAGTCCCCTCTATCATCTATATGATTAAAGAAGTAAAGTATTCACATAATAGCTACTCTTCTATAATCTACCACGAGTTGCTCATTGAGCCAGTTAGTTGTACAAATACTGGTCAAAATATCAATATAGATACTTTTAACACTGTTAGACTACCTAAATAACTATTTGAACCAACGTTGCATGAATCGCATCACGAGTTTTATCTTGAGACCGGTAAGGTGCGGATCGACTCAAATAAAGGAAGGATAGGTGAGTATTTCGCTTGACGTAAAATTCTACTATAAATCCAGTATTTTATTTATTATTTTATTTTATGCATGCGATGGGATTACCTATGTATGTTGTTGGGCAGGAATCTAACTCCATAATCACTAGCAATGCTTTGCACGTTAATTTAGGCGATCCATTTTTCTGTCATAATACCCACCCACCAACAATGAAAATGTCACAATTTAACTCATCTATTTTTTTTTAAGAGCGAGCACAAATTTGTACATACACTTAGTGGTAATAGTTTTTGAAGCAGGTATAAGCACTTACTAGTACTTTAAACATATTTATACACACGATAATGGTGTCGATTATACTTAATTGCACAGTACATTAAACATATTTATACACACGATAATGGTGGATAAAATTATCTAACTAAAATTGTTGTTGAACTTTTTTAATTAATTAAACAAAGGACCGCGATAATTTTAGAAAATGCTACAACAAAATCGACACCATAGTCTAAACATCGTTACATTTAGATACTCAACCCATTTAAAATAAAGTTTTAACAAATAATTCTGAAAACCGAAGGTTTATTGCTTCAGAAAAAAAATTGTGTTGTTACAAAATACTCTTTGTTTTTGTTTTGTTTGGATTGGATCTAGAAATTTTGATAATCAATTCATACCCTTATCGCATGATTGATTATATTTTTAATCGTTTGTTTCAGTCACTCGGCAACCACGAGTTTGATAATGGTGTATCAGGGCTGACTCCTTTCATACAGAACCTGACTTGTCCAGTTCTCGCTGCTAATCTCATCCTCAACAAAGAACCAGATCTAGAAGTTGAACCAAATCTAATGAAATCAGTCGTATTCGATATTAATGGAACTAAAGTGGGCGTCATAGGATACCTCACACCGGAAACCAAAGACCTAGCAATAAGAAATAATGTAGACTATATAGAAGAAACAGAAGCAATCAGAAATGAGGCTGCGAAACTTAAACTTGAAGGAATAAAAATTTTAATTGCTTTGGGTCATTCAGGTTTTACCAAAGACTTGCAAATAGCCAAAGAAGTAGACGACATTGATATAGTCATCGGCGGTCATACAAATACATTCTTATGGAACGGTACAGCTCCTGATATAGAAAAGATTGAAGACCAATATCCCGTGCTTGTAAAGCAAAAGTCAGGTAGAATGGTGCCAGCAGTACAAGCTTATGCCTACACAAAATATCTTGGTAAACTTCATTTGACATTTGATGCAAATGGTGAAATGGTCAGCTATGATGGTAATCCTATCCTATTAGACAGTTCAGTGCCTCAAGATCCCGATTTATTGAAGATAGTAAATTTATATAAAGGCGAAGTGATGAAAATATCAGAAGCCGTTGTAGGAACAACCTCTGTTAAATTGGACGGCCACTCTTGCCGACTCAAAGAATGCAACATGGGGAATTTGATAACTGACGCAATGGTCTTTAAATACACTACCACGTATTTAGGAAAAGGCTGGACAGATGCTCCTATAGCCGTTATTCAAGGTGGTGGTATACGGGCTTCCGTTGATCATTTGGAGCTACCTGCAAACGTTACAATGGGGGATCTTTTAACCGTAATGCCTTTTGACGGTAATATGGCGAGGCTGACAATAAGCGGTCGGGATATTTTGAAGATGCTTGAGCACTCCGTAGCAGGATATTACCCCAATCGTGCACCTGGACAATTCTTGCAGATGTCCGGTTTGACGGTGGAATATGAATTCCGGAATCGACCTGGTTCGAGAGTGGTGAGAGTTTTTGTCCGATGCGGACAGTGTGACGTACCTTATTTTTCGGCATTGAATATGAGTGAGGAGTACAACATACTGATGCCTTCTTTCCTGTCTATGGGCGGGGATGGGTTCTCTGTTTTCGATGGGTTGCCGGCTGTTTCTCTAAGTTATGATGAGCTGAGGGCTACTGTAGATTACATCAAAGGGCACAGTCCGATCTACTCAGGACTGGAAAGTCGAGTGGTAATTAGGAACGCGGATAAATTGAGAGTAAATGCGGGGACACGTTCAGGCATATCTTTATTAGCAGCCCTGATATCGCTTGTTGCGTTATTAATGTAGACGGTGCTAGGTGATGCTAAAATAGTACTAAATAATAGTAAAATCGTTGGAAATTAATGAATTTATACATCTATTTATTAATTGTTACATGTACATAGTAATTATTATAGCTTAGTTTTATAATAGCTTAGATTAAATAAATAGGTACGTCCTTCTCCCTACATTACTGTTAGGCACTGCAATGCTATCAATTAAGTATTTTTTTTAAATAATCACAAGCAAGAGTAGGTAGGTAGGTAATAAAAGTAAAAAGAGGCAAAAATAATGGAAAGAAATGAATTAATATTAAGAAAATGCACTGTAGTCAATTATACTGATAATATAATAATTTAACGATTTTAATAGGCATGTATAGTTTTTTATTTATTAGATAATAGATATAACTCCTATACAAGCCCCAGCCTAAAATAAAATAAAGCTGCATAAAATTAAGTAGCTAATTATACACAAAATGTGCATTCCATTATTCCATTTACATAAAAAGTACATTCCATTATTATTATTATTTTCTATTTGTAAGTTGTAAAGTTATGATTTATTTTTTAAGTTTTTATTTATGTAAAGTACTTAGGTGAGTTTATAATTTTCATAAATAAAATGTCTGTAGGTACCTAACCTACCCAGCGTTCCACGTGTTAACTTTCAGATTTGAGGGTCACTTATAAGATAAAGAACAAATAAATAACTATATAGTCAGTGTATACGCCAAAATCGTGCATTATTTTTGATCCCTAGTCCTAGTTCAAATAAAAGAGACAAGCACGAACCAGGTTTTGTGCCTCAGGGTTCCGTACTGTACACAAAATAAGACACACCTTGATTTATTGACAAGAAATACTTCTAATCTGTAAATTACTTTAATATCTTTTTGAGTAGGTATAGTCATAACTTTTTCTATCACACTTTACCATCCACAATCTTATTGTAAAAAAGAAGTGGCAAAAAAAGTCAAAAAAAGTCTAAGGTCAAAATTCCTCAGTTTTATATTATTTTATATTTTATCACAATGGCTCCTAGCATTCCAAATTTTAGAATAGCGAGGTTATCTATAGGAAGAATCTCTTGGTGGTGGATTTAAAAAAAAAATTAACATCTCCAAAAGATTAAGAGCAAATCAATCAGAGTAGGCCAGGGTCTCAGCAGTGCGCACATTTGAAGGCTGTCATGATGTATTGCTATGAATTTCAAGCTGTTGATATTATCATACGTAGTTCATAGTTTATTTATTAGTAACACAGGTAACAGGTGAAATAAATTAAGTCACTGATGACACCTTTTGAAAAATAAAATAAATAGAACTAATGAAAAACATTCGAGTTATTAAAATGATATTTTATCCGGGACCAAGTAAACAATTATTAATTATTAATTACAGTAAAATCAAATATTTAAAAATTCATTAAAATCATAAAACGATCGATGGACTAGCCATTTCATCGGTTTTGTTTTAAAAGATTACATCGATGGCGCGTCAGTGACTTCTACGGGGAGACGATTGTAAACCGTCGGCCCCATCACGTGAATCAACTTAGACATCTTTACAAACGGCGCGGGAGAGCCCTCAGTTCTTCTCAGATCTTTAAATATCTGCAGCAGATTTTGAAAGATCTTATAACGCTTCGTCGCACATGCCTTAGTTGTCGCGAGCGATGTGCAAGTGGTACCGTTTAAAAGGGGACGTACATGTGCACGCTATTTGCCTATTATGACACATCGGCGCAGTAACGTGAACCAATGCGAGTATGTTGCATGTGCGGCGGGCGTAAAAGTCCCGTTTTTTCCTATCAGGTATGGAACCCTAAAAATGTTGTAGGAATGGCACAGCACGGTATAGACGTGAAGGTCACATATCACCCAGCAATAGTTGCAATAGATCACTCACACAGAATGATGATTAACGTTTTACATTTGTCAGTAATGGGTTGAAATGAATAACATTGTATACATATATCTTTGATCTCGTACTACTCAAATCTACTCATGGATGGATTTATAAAGAGGAAAGATGGTAATCTCATAAGGCACGATATTTTACCCACATCACATACACGTATCACATAAATACAAACTATCAGTCTATTCGATTCAGTTAACTCACTAATATTACGCAGACTACAATACGTGGATCATTCATAAAAAATATTTGGTATGTATAATCGTGCATATTGTCTTGGATATTTTAGGAGGCTTTGATTCAGGGTATATAACTAGAGTGGTATTATAAAGCTCGATGAGCAATCATGGATGGACTCAGGAACTGTGGAATCCTGGATGGAAAGCTGAACAGCGGTATTACCAGCTGGTTTTTACAATAGCAAGTAATTTTAGTGTCACCGAGAGGAAATACGATTATTTAACAACAGTCCAGCAAGGAGCTTTATGTTAGCCTTGGGTTCATTCATAGTCTTAATACATTTTAGGTCATAACAACTACGGAAAGATTTAGAGAAACACAAAACCTTTTTACATACCTCAAAAGCACAATTTAGTGATTGGAGTTAGCTAGTCATTTCTAACATAACGGATTGTGTGGAAGCGGAAATTTCCATTATTATACTCGTATTAGTTCAATTTTTAACAAAGTGATACAGTTCGGTCGATGGCTTTAATCCATGACAGATTTTATTGTACTCGTGGAGCAAATTGTAAAATGGCCCTACGCGACAAAGAGGATAGAGCGAGTGAAACGATAAATCAATACCAGAGTAGATTTTACTGATATTTTAAACCTACCTTTCTCATCTGAACCCTGATGACCTATATGCGATTTATCGAAGGTAAAAATTAAGTAAATAATTTGATGTATCTATCTACCGATCATGTACTGAAATTGACATTTTAGCATAATTGTGATGCTGTAGTGGTAATATATTAATAACGGCGTTTATACCATTTATAATAATAACGTGTCATGACTAAGTTATTATTTCAAATCCTCAAATGTGATTTGTTTCAGTCTCTCGGGAACCACGAGTTCGACGACGGGGTCAGTGGTCTCACACCTTTTATAGAAAACATAACCAGCCCAGTTCTATGTGCGAATTTAATTTTAACCAAAGTCCCAGAACTAGCCAGAGAAGAAAACCTCAAAAAATCTATAATTATAAATGTAGAAGGAAATAAAGTCGGCATAGTGGGCTACCTCACACCAGAGACAAAAGTGGTAGCAAAACCCAATGATATCGAATACATAGAAGAAATTACGGCATTAAAAGTGGAAGTAAAAAAACTCCAGGACCAAGGAATTAAAATCATTATAGCACTGGGACATTCTGGATATTCGAAAGACCAAGAGATAGGTAGAGAAGTAGACGGAGTTGATTTAGTGATCGGAGGTCACACAAACACGTTCTTATGGAATGGTACTATCCCGGACGTGGAACCCACGAATGGCCCATATCCGACCTATGTAACGCAAGCCTCCGGCAGAAGAGTGCCCGTTGTTCAAGCTTATGCGTACACAAAGTACATGGGAAAGCTCCTATTAACCTTCGATTCTGATGGTGAAGTTATTAGTATGGATGGACTTCCAATCTTACTCGATAAATCTGTACCTCAGGAACCTGAGATATTGAGACTGTTAGATGAATACCGTGACGGTATTTTGTTATCAAATGAAGACATAGTTGGCAATACGTGGGTTGTTCTGAGTGCAATGAATTGTGCACTAGACGAATGTAATCTTGGTAATCTAATCACAGATGCCATGGTTTATCGATATGCTTTAGACTACAACGCTGGAAAGAACCAGTGGACAGACGCTCCGATAGCTATTTTACAATCTGGTGGTATACGAACGTCAGTAGCTCATGAAACAATACCCACTAATATAACAAAAGGTGACCTATTATCGGTGATGCCTTTCGAAGGCAATTTGACAGCGGTGACTATGAATGGCACAGTTATTTTGCAGGCACTCGAAGTTTCAGCAGCTGATTACGGTTCAGACTTGGGTGCAAGGTTTTTACAGTTATCTGGTTTAAGAGTAGTTTATAATATGAAAAATCCAAAAGGTTCAAGGGTAATGAAGGCTCAGGCCAGATGTTGGAAGTGCTCCGTGCCATTTTACTTAAATGTGTATAAAAATACTGTTTACAAGGTTATTATGCCGAGTTTTCTTGCTAACGGTGGGGATGGCTACTCCATGTTCATAGGCTTGGAAACGGAACCGTTGGGTTTCAGTGAATTACAAAGTACAGAATACTACGTAAGCCACTATAGCCCTGTATTTGCAGAAGTTGAAGGCAGAATAACTGTTTTATATCAGGATTATAATGTAAATAATGTATCTGCAGTAACTGTTTTATCAATACCAGTTTTATTTTCTATGATAATTATTTTAATGTTCCTATAAATTCCTACTTTTGTTTAAGGCTCTCATAAAGCTATATTGTTCCTAGTGAAAATATTATGACAGTATTAAACGTTGTGCATGTCTGTGTAAACGTAATTTATTAAATATACTTATACCTAAGATGAAAGCATTTGTTTAGCATATTTTTTTACGTATCTTTATTTTAAAGTACAAATAAAAGTGTTCTATGATTGTGTGTATAAAATAAGGGTAGTAATAAAAGCTATAAATAAAAACGTCACTTGGCTAAAAGATGTCGGTAGTCACCATTCTGTCAGAACAGAAACTATAGCCACTATAGCCAAGTAAGGTGTTTAAATAAGTCTGTCGTAATCTATATCGTATTTATATTGTAGTTGTTTTTGTTCTCACTCCTTTTCATGACATTATTAATAAGTGGTTTTTTAAATAAATGTAAAAAAATTATGATTACCTGTTTTATTTGACGCCTATTCTTATAAAGAATTACTATGATATAAAAAACGTCAACTAAGACCAGAATGTAGAGTCTCAATCAGGTAGCTATGAGCAGAAATATTACAGATGAAGCGCTAGCGAAAATTGATATTGCTGAAAAAACGACGAACGATCGTTTCATATAAAATCTTTTTTTTAACAATAATTCGCTAACTTTCTGGTTTAAGAATTTTGAGCATACTAACTTGAATATTTTGGTACTCGACGTAATTAGATTAATTTAAACATCTTTACAGCTTTAGTAAATCAACCAAATAGAAATAGCTATCAGATTATTTAGATAAAAAATATAGAAAACACACACTTACATACAACGTTGCAATATAAATAAATGTTTTCAAAACATAGGCCACTAATACGAGGTATGTCCCCATAAACAAAATAAAGCTGACTCGTCCTATACGAGTTACAATAAGTTTAGAAACTTGCTCTTGATAGTTATAGTAACGTAGCACTAATTCTCTTTCAGTCCCTTGGCAACCATGAGTTCGACGAAACCGTGGCTGGGGTCGTCCCATTCATCAGAAATCTGTCATCGCCTGTACTAGCAGCGAACCTCATCTTGGACAAAGTTCCGGCATTAGAACAAGAAACAAACTTACATAAATCGGTAACATTAGAAAGAGATGGGGTCAAAATTGGCATCATTGGGTACTTGACAGCAGAAACTAAGTTCCTAGCTCCAAAAAATAAAGTTGAATACGAAGATGAAGTAATAGCAATAAGAAAAGAAGTTAAAAAGTTAAAAAAACAAGGTGTAAACATATTAATTGCCCTAGGACATTCCGGATTCATGAAAGATCTTGAAATCGCAAGACATGTTGAAGATATCGACTTAGTTATTGGAGGACATTCTAATACGTTTTTATGGAACAGTCCAAGCACTAACGAAATGCCAGAAGTCGTTGAAGGACCCTACCCCGTTGAGGTGAGACAACTCTCTGGTAGAATAGTAAGAATTGTCCAAGCTTATGCTTACACTAAATATCTTGGTAGCCTCAAACTTATATTTGATTCCCAAGGAGAGATTATCCAGTGTAATGGAACTCCAATACTTTTAGACCAACAAATACCAAGAGACCCGGAACTATTGAAAACGGTAGAAAAATATCGATCAGCAATAGACCAATTCAACAACGTCGTAGTAGGAACATCATCGGTGAGTTTGCACGGAGAATACTGCAGACTCAGAGAATGTAACATTGGAAATGTCATAACAGATTCTATGTTAAATTATACTAAGGATAATTTCGGGAACAGATATCGCGATGTTAACATTGGAGTGATACAAGGCGGACGAATAAGGACTTCAATAGATCGTCCTCAGAAGCCGTTTGAAATGACCAGGGGTGACTGGGTGACAGTGCTTCCATTCACGGACACATTGGCTATAGTTACGATGAATGGTAGCGTGTTATTGAAGAGTTTAGAGCATGCCGTGGTAGGGTGGAGAACACTCGATAGTCCAGGGCAGTTTTTACAGATTTCAGGCATGAGAGTAACATACGATTTAGCTAAACCACCAGGTTCTAGAGTTATATCCGCTGAAGCAATTTGCTCAAGCTGTGGAATCGACGAACTAATTACTATAAAAGATGATTACGAGTATAAAGTGATGATGTGTGTTTTCTTAGCGGAAGGTGGAGATGGCTTTACCATTTTCGAAGAACTTCCTAGAGAATTACTGCCTTTTAGTGAAGTAGATACAGTTATTTACTATTTAGGAAGAAAAGGCCTTGTATCTCAAGAAGAGACTGGAAGAATACATTTGCTGAACAGTGATAAAGTGAAAAATCCTCAAATGGCGTTCGTTGTAAGCAAAACAATTAACTCTTCGAATCGAATATTTGTTAACATTAATTATGTATCGTATTTTATATTAGTTGTTTTAGCATCTTTTATCTTACATATATAAATCTACATGGAATGAACCATGCCACTAAAGTAATTAATATTGTTAAAGTTCACTGCTGGATATAGACGCAAGATCTTCGACGGGTATTTTTTTATATTGTTGTTGCTGTGTCCACCGTATTTATTACAGTATATTGGCACACGCACAATCAACTCCCTTTTGTATCTATGACCTAGTACTAATTTCAATTTGAATAATATCTGATTTATAGGCAAACTAAATTACTATGACGTCTCCCCCTACACGTTTTTGCCACCTTTTACCCTCACTACCCCTACGTCACCCAGATTCACGCATCATTAGGTTCGTACGTGTCGTGTATTGATAATTTGGTCAACAAATATCTGTTCTGTGATTTGGTCTAAGTATTATTGTCATCATTTTTGCTATATAAGTATGCGTAATAAAAGTTTACTCATATCGTACTTAAAAGTTAAAATAGGAATATAAGTGCAGCGAGCGTTGATGGGTGTCTTAGGGTATGAATGGCTTTGCATCTTGTCAATGTCTTGCGTGGAGCTGTCAAACGGTGGCGTCTGTGGTCTGTGGTAGCGTCTATGATGGTGGGGAAGGAACGTAGTGGATATATACTCTCGGGGGTAAAATGAAAGTGCGCATGAGTTCTTGCTTAGCTCTATGTTAATCATAAAATGCATGTATTATAATTAAAAGTGTAATTAGATGCTAAACGGGAGTGTTTCAATTTATTCGGAAAACGATCTCACATCTCAGAAAATGGGATAAAAACTCAAACGTTCACAAAAGTGATAAAATCGAAAAGTGACGCCCTAACAGTCAACGGAGTTTTTGTGAAAAGATACGTGCTGTAAGTTATAAAATAACAAGAAATGGAAAAATGAGTATAATGAGAGCATGAGATCGTGCCGTTTTAGCCTATGAATAATAATTTTTCATCTACGGATACCACCGAAATGGAGACTAAGTACGTACTTACATACTTACATGTTGATGCCGACCGTATTGGTAAGTTATTTGAATACATTTATAAAAGAGTAGGTACACTGACCATACTGTACTGGAAGTCATCTACTACCAAAGATTACAAACATATTATGGTAGTAAAATATTTTTTTCTCTTGTGTTACACTACAATAATTTAGCTGCGGTGAAGTTTCAGCAGAATTGATTCCCATTGGTAATTAAGAGAATAACTTTTTAATGAAAGCGGAAACTAGATACAGTTGGATGTCACATGTCGTTAATAGAAGAATTAACTTCCTATTTCTTCTTTATTTAATATTATTACACTGTATGGTAACTAGAATACCACCTAGTTGTTCTAATCTGAAAATGAAGTTTGAGAAAATGAGAAACACCGCACTGAAAGACTATGCTAGTTGACTATAATAATTAAATGCTCCAATAATATGATTTCCATATAAATGACTAGATGAATGAATGAGAGATATGAGTAAGATAGAGCACTACAATACTTGTAATAATAAATAATTAAGATTTGTAGTATTCAAGCAGTTCTAAATACAAAGTTGGATAACCAAAAATATTTCTTATTGACCATTGGTTCATTTATCTATACCTACAAGTGGCTTGGTTTGAACTGGAACTTATTATTAGGTACAGTACAGATCATTTTAATGAATGGTTATGTCATGATGTTTAGATTTTATATTATTTAAAACTGTGGGTTTACTACAATAATATAAAGATTACAAAAATATAATAAACCATAATTTTCGTTGAATCTGCAGACACTGATCATAGACATAGATATAGATATTAAAGATATAATAATAACCAAAGGTGACCCAAAAATAATGTGTTAACTGTGTGTCTAACAAATTATAAAAGGAAATACCTGACTAGTACAAATTTTTTTTGAGACACAAAGCGAAGATAATATTATGACATCTTTAATTTGGTTCGGTTATATCAAGATGAGGTTGGTTGAGCTAAAATTATAATGAAATTAGAAGCAAGTCAATACAGGGTGTATTGACAGCTCCTATATTGCAGTTTTATACATTAAATAGAAATTGATTATTATTAATTTAACTCTGTCATGAAAGAAATGGGTTATTCCCCAAATTATTGAAAAAAATTATAAAAATTCTTCTGACATATCCATCTAATGACCATTCTGAATATTGCTAAACTTTGTTTAACTATGGAGAACAACTAAGTAAACATCAACAGATACAGGTAGAATAGAAAATAATGGAATAGAAAACTCTTTATTGTACACACACAAGGAAATATTTAAAATTACACAGATACACAATTTAATAAAGCAAGGTACAATGGGCGGCTTTATCGCTGGGAGGGATTTCTTCCAAGCAGCCTTTGGATGGACAGAAAATAGATTGAATGAAATGG
The DNA here is from genome assembly GCA_951394395.1 of Colostygia pectinataria. Lineage (NCBI taxonomy): Eukaryota > Metazoa > Arthropoda > Insecta > Lepidoptera > Geometridae > Colostygia > Colostygia pectinataria. Next base: position 8,328,113 of record OX596363.1, read on the forward strand.
TTATGTTATGTACATATACTTATCTTCTTTTTTATAATATAAAAATGAATCGCTGTGCGTAAGGCTTGCTAAAACTCAAGAACGGCAGGACCGATTTGGCTAATTTTGGTCTTGAAATGTTGTGGAAGTCCAGGGAAGGTTTTAACGGTGAGAGAATATACAGGGTGTACAAAAAAAAAAAAAAAAAAAAAAGCGCGAGGGAAGCCGTTCAAACAAGAGCTTTTTGAAAATTAGTTGGGCTGTACTTGGCTTAAACTTGAATACGAGTTCCCAACTCCGATACTCGAATATTGGAACATGAAACTTGAAACTTGAAACTTGAAACTTGAAATATGAAACTTGAAACTTGAAACTTGGAACATGAAACTTGAAACTTGAAACGTGAAACTTGAAACATGAAATTTGAAACTTGATACATGAAACTTGAAACTTGGAACTTGGAAATTGGAACTTGAAACGTGAAACTTGAAACATGGAAATTGGAACGTGAAACTTGAAACATGAAACTTTTAACTTGAAATATGAAACTTGAAACATGAAACTTGTAACTAGAAACTTGGAACATAAAACTTGAAACTTGAAACTTGAAACATGAAACTTGAAACATGAAACTGGAAATTTGAAACTTAAAACATGAAATTTGAAACTTGAAACTTGGAAATTGGAACGTGAAACTTGAAACGTGAAACTTGAAACATGAAATTTGAAACTTGAAACTTGGAAATTGGAACGTGAAACTTGAAACATGAAACTAGAAACTTGAAATATGAAACTTGAAACTTGGAACATGAAACTTGAAACATGAAATTTGAAACTTGATACATGAAACTGGAAACTTGAAATTTGAAACTTGAAACATGAAATTTGAAACTTGAAACTTGGAAATTGGAACGTGAAACTTGAAACATGAAACTTGAAACTTGAAATTTGAAACTTGGAAATTGGAATATGAAACTTGAAACTTGAAACATGAAACAGGAAACTTGAAACATAAAACTTGAAACTTGGAACTTGGAAATTAGAACTTGAAACGTGAAACTATAAACATGAAACTTGGAACTTGGAATTTGGAACTTGGAACTTGGATCTTGGAATTTGGATCTTGGAATTTGGAACTTGGAACTTGGAACTTGGATCTTGGAATTTGGATCTTGGATCTTGGAACTTGAACTTGGAACTTGGAATTTGGATCTTGGAACTTGGAACTTGGAACTTGGAACTTGGATCTTGGAATTTGGATCTTGGAACTTGGAACTTGGAACTTGGAATTTGGATCTTGGATCTTGGATCTTGGATCTTGGATTTTGGAACTTGGAACTTGGAACTTGGAATTTGGAACTTGGAACTTGGAATTTGCATCTTGGAACTTGGAACTTGGAACTTGGAACTTGGATCTTGGAATTTGGATCTTGGAACTTGGAACTTGGAACTTGGAATTTGGATCTTGGATCTTGGATCTTGGATTTTGGAACTTGGAACTTGGAACTTGGAATTTGGAACTTGGAACTTGGAATTTGCATCTTGGAACTTGGAACTTGGAACTTGGAACTTGGATCTTGGAATTTGGATCTTGGATCTTGGAACTTGGAACTTGGATCTTGGAATTTGGATCTTGGATCTTGGAACTTGGAACTTGGATCTTGGAATTTGGATCTTGGATCTTGGAATTTGGAACTTGGAACTTGGAACTTGGAACTTGGAACTTGGAACTTGGATCTTGGAATTTGGATCTTGGATCTTGGAACTTGGAACTTGGAACTTGGAACTTTGAACTTTGAACTTTAACTTGAACTTTAACTTGAACTTGAACTTGAACTTGAACTTGACTTAAATTTCAAAATTACAAATTGAAACGGGACTTGACTTGAATTTAAACCGGAGCTTTAACTTAAACTTGAATCTGACTTGAAGTGAAACTTGAACTTGAATCTGACTTGAAGTGGCACTTGAGCTTGAACTTGACTTGAATCTGACTTGAACTTGAACTTGACTTGAATTTAAACTGGAACTTCGAATTAAAACGGGACTTGAATTTAAACCGTAGTTTTGTTGAACTTGAATCTGACTTGAAGTGGAACTTGAACTGGAACTCGAACTCGAACTTGATCTGGAACTCGAACTGGAACTTGAACTTTATTTGAATTTTTACTGCAACCTTAAATGAAACTGAATCTTAACTTGAACTTAAACCGAAGCTTGAACTTGGGACTTGGAACTGTAACTTGACTTGAACTTGACTTTGAATTGAACTTGAACTGGAACTTGAATTTGACCTTAAACTTGAATAGAATTTAATTTGAATTTGACTTGAATGTTTATTTTGAACTGAAACTTAAACAAAAAATTTAACTGAAGGAGTAACTTATACCTGAAATTTAAGACTTGATAAACGATAAACTGATTTCCAATAAACGATAACTGATTTCCAATAAACGATAACTGATACATTAATTTGACAATAATAATAACGATGATAAAGAGTAATAATGACAATGATAGTGATAAATGATAATGTAACAAAGACAGACAATGATGAAATAACTGACAGACAATGATAATGGCAATGGAAAAAAAAAATGATAAAAATAACAGTTTATGATGATGATAAATGACAATGATTATGATAATGATAATGATAATAATAATAATAACGATAATTGGTTATGATAATAATGGATGAATTGTTGATGGACATGGATGATCATTGATTATGACTACTAAATTATAATAATGATTATTATAATAGATTTGATATATCGATTTACTATAACTTACACCGTTTTAGCCAAAGATTAGAGAATGTTGCACTAAGGAACTGGGCAACATCGCAGCTAAAGGCGGTGCGACTGAAGGAAGTAACTTTCACACCGTTTTTCAGCTATAGAATAGAGGATGTTGCACTAAGGAACTGGGCAACATCGCAGCTAAAGGCGGTGCGACTGTGAAGGAAGTAACTTTCACACCGTTTTTCAGCTATAGAATAGAGGATGTTGCACTAAGGAACTGGGCAACATCGCAGCTAAAGGCGGTGCGACTGTGAAGGAAGTAAATTTCACACCGTTTTTCAGCTATAGAATAGAGGATGTTGCACTAAGGAACTGGGCAACATCGCAGCCCAAGGCGGTGCGACTGTGAAGGAAGTAACTTTCATACCGTTTCGGCTATAGAATAGAGGATGTTGCACTAAGGAACTGGGCAACATCGCAGCCCAAGGCGGTGTGACTGTGAAGGAAGTAACTTTCACAACGTTTTCGGCTATAGAATAGAGGTTGTTGCACTAAGGAACTGGGCAACAACGCAGTCAACTGCGGTGCGACTGTGAAGGAAGTAACTTTCACACCGTTGCGGCTATAGAGAGTTAAGGGTTGTTGCGCTACGAACTGAGCAACAGCGCAGTCAACGGCGGTGCGATTGTGAAGGAAGTAACTTTCACACCGTTGCGGCTATAGAGAGTTAAGGGTTGTTGCACTATGAACTGAGCAACAGCGCAGTCAACGGCGGTGCGATTGTGAAGGAAGTAACTTTCACACCGTTGCGGCTATAGAGAGTTAAGGGTTGTTGCGCTATGAACTGAGCAACAGCGCAGTCAACAGCGGTGTGACTGTGAAGGAAGTAACTTTCACACCGTTGCGGACTATATTACTGAAACACTAGATCATGAAGGCATACGAACTTGCCGCCTACTATGATGATAGCTGCTAAATTAAACACTAGGGCATGATGGCATACGAACTTGCCGCCCAGCATGATGAGACCTGCTAAGTGAAATAGATCATGAAGGCATACGAACTTGCCGTCTAATGTGATTAAAGTTACTAAATGAAACACTGGTGCATGATGGCATACGAGCTTGCCGCCCGGCGTGATGAAGACTGTCGAATGAAACATGCGTTCTGCGCGCCTGTGTCGCGTGGAGCGCCGTGACTGCGCGCTGATGACGCGGTCCGTGCGCCTGAGTCGCGGTTGGTGCCGTGACTGCGCGCTGACGACGCGGTCCGGGCGCCTGTGTCTCGTTGGGCGCCATGACTGCGCGCTGACGACGCATTCTGCGCGCCTGTGTCGCGTGCTGTGCCGTGGCTGCGCGGTGCCGCGGTCGTGTGACGCGTGCTGAGCGCCTGTGCGCTGCTGCCGATACCGCGCTCATGCAACACGGTCTGCTTGTCTGGTTGTCTGTGTCGCGTGGTGTGGTTGTTTTGGCAGATAGGGAATGTGGGAACAATGGGACTTGTTCTTGATGTGGATGGCCGACTGCAGCGAGCGTTGATGGGTGTCTTAGGGTATGAATGGCTTTGCATCTTGTCAATGTCTTGCGTGGAGCTGTCAAACGGTGGCGTCTGTGGTCTGTGGTAGCGTCTATGATGGTGGGGAAGGAACGTAGTGGATATATACTCTCGGGGGTAAAATGAAAGTGCGCATGAGTTCTTGCTTAGCTCTATGTTAATCATAAAATGCATGTATTATAATTAAAAGTGTAATTAGATGCTAAACGGGAGTGTTTCAATTTATTCGGAAAACGATCTCACATAAGTTTAAGCCTTTTTGGGCCTTATTGTAATACTACAGTTACCGAATCTATTATGTACATATGTGCCTACATGTGACAAATTGTGATACTTACTTTACTCTTGATGGTTATGTATATTTATTATTCATGTTAAGTCTAAAATAATGAAGGAATCTAATAAATGAACGTTGAAATACTTACTCTTTTTTACTTCATTGCTGACCCCAAGCATATGCTCGCATTTCTGTGCTCCGGTTCGAAGGGCGTAATTATCACATCACGTAATTACAGGTACGTGGCGGCAACGCACAAGTGTGATATAATAACTTGCGGTTGCCCGCGACTTGGAATAATAACATAGATAGGTAGGATGCGAACAAAGCCACGGGCGGCAGCTTAGTATTTATAGAGAGCATATACCTATATGCTACCTATATGCTATAAACTACATTATTAAAAACGCAATAAATAAAGTAAGATAATATCTATTCTCGCTGTATAAATGAACTTATCTACTGAAATAGTAAATAAAATTGCATTTCTGAACTTTATTGATATATTTATAATATTACAAAATAGTTATACTGTAATACAAAATGAGATTTTTACGACTAGTGTTATTTTATTTGATAATATCAAAAATAGTATTAGTATAGAGTTAGTAACAAATCTATTCACTAAAAAGGCACTTGAAATGTTCTTAATCTAGTTGCTATGATGATAATAATATAATAAATATTTAGAATAAACTAACATCTAAATTTTTAGTAAGACCTTTGATTATTAAAATTGTCATGTCATGAGCTTATGTTGTAGTTGGTAGCCTCAAAATGAGCTGGATTACTCTCTTTGGTGCAAAGAGGTTACCAATTTAGAGAACCAGTTTTTCATAGTACAACTTGTTTTGTTTTTAAACTTTTGGTGGAATAGCTTTCCATTCAACCAGTTGGCTGTAACCATAAGGCACCAACCCTTCAAAAATAACCAGGCACTGTTTTAAAGTCTCCTGGCAGTCAGCCAGTTCTCTACAAGGCGCATAAGATTCTAAATCTTTAGCTAGGTCACATAAAGGCTTATATTGCAAACAAGCAAATATCAAGTCGCCTTTTTGCAGTTTTTCTAATGCTGCAGGAGCTAAAAGAGCATTACAGAGGTTTCTTACAGGGATCTTACCAGGAGGGAGAAAGAGGTATGTAGGCCAGTTGTTGCTGCAGGCTTCGCAAACGCAGTCGAATTTGTATTGGAATTTCAGTGCTGCTCTACGGCTCACTCGGTCTTCCAGAGCGTGGTGAGACCTGGAATTGTAACATTTTAAGTAGATTAGTAAATTTTACTCATAAACTAAACTCAAAACAATGCATATTGCGACGCGGAGGACGCTCGCCGTGTCACTCAACCCTGATGAAGACTCTCGAAATTGAGTAGAAACAGTGTCGGTACCTCTTCACCTATATACCGGTACGTGAAAACAGCCGTTTTTAAAATGTAGATTAGTAAATTTAATTTTATGCTATTATGGATAGCTTGCACAAGAATTTTTTAAATTATGATTAACTCGCTGATCACAATTAGCATTAGTGTTAATCACAGTTTAATGGCGCTGTTTTTAAATATACTTTATTAAAAAAGAAAGTGGGAAAGAAAAGAAAAAGGGAGGCCTTGCCCTGCAGTGGGACACTACAGGCTTTTAATAACAATAAAAACAATTAAAAACAGCGATATATAAACTATGGTATAATTATTTATCAAATAAATTCATCAAATAAGTAATTTGTATAAGTCATTGCCTAAGTAGGGTGATGGATTTTATAGGCTGACCAAAGATTTTCATCATGGCCTAAAATAGCCGTGCCTGCCAAAGCGGAGAAGCACTCAGAATAAAATGCCACTGGTGGCTATCCAAACAATGATCTTGCACCACATTGCTACTGTTGCATAACTTGGTATATCTCAATACTATAAGCAATCAATAATTTTCCAAAGAGCCAGCTAAGCCACTAAAAAAATTAAATACATCGAATTGACCTTACCCATAGTTATCAAAAAGCTGCTGTCCTTTCTTGATAGGTCTCAATGAAAATAATGTCATCATTCCTGACCCAAGGCTACTGAATCTCACTACATTAGGAGAGCAGGAATGATTCAACAGGCTATGAAAAGCATACGAAGCACTCGCTATACTGATCTCATCCACAAAATTACCATCCGGGGTTTGCATGTTTGAGCTGATCCCATGCATGTTCGTAGGACTGGTCATTACATGAAGCAGCAGTATACCAGCCACACATTTTCTTATACTTTCCAGCTCTTCATCATTGTCACTCTTCATAAAATCTGTATTATCTGTCAAAACTTTGAGAAATACAGCCGCTGTGACAGACTTCTGGAATATGTCTGATACAGACCGCTTCTCAATATTAGAAGCTAGGGTGTGGATAGAGGTGTAGTTCTTGGAGTCAAATACCCATTTACCATTTACTTTGACATGTCCTCTATACTCTGTTTCCGCATTTGCTTCAGCTTCTTCAATTGTTTTGAAGAGTGAAGCCCAATCGGAATGATCTGTACGGGCTCTGATCACTGTTCTCAGAGCGAGAAGCTCCAGTTTTGTAAACTCCATGTGGATTAGCATTGGCATTAGTCGACACTCAATCCCATGGTATTCTTTTAAGGCGTTTTTCTTACACTCCTCACTGCAATACAGGGCAAAGCAGCACTTATCACAAGGTAATAAATTCAGATCTCTGGACAGACAGTAGCTGCAGCTGAATAAATACTGAGACTTTTGTAGGAGCACTAAGTATGGGTCTTCGTGTACTAATACTTCACCTACTTCGATATCTTCTTTAGCAACCACATGTCGGCCCATTTCTTTATTACATAGCACCTGTAATTTAGAGCTGGCACACAGGTATCTTGGATCCAAATCACCTTGCATTGTTAAATATTCTTTCCTCATTTGCTCATAATGATGAGGGGTCTCAGGGATGCCATAATCTTCATTTATAGCTTCTTGGCACAAACTTTCTCGCTTCAAAAGCTTTTCCCTTAATCTACCAGGATACTTCATAGAAAATATAGTCTTTATATCTTTCTTACATTCATTATACTTCTCCATTGAGTGAAATGCAGCTGATCTGTTTGATAAAGCTAATGGGTATTGATCTGACTTTATTGGAGCATGGAGCAAAGCTAAATTGTAGTATTGCCATGCCTTGTAGTCTTCAGAGTTTTTAAAGCAGTCATTGCCATGGTTACGGTAGTACACAGAAACATTCTGAGACTTGTGAATGTCTGGGACTTTAGGAAAGGAATTATATTCATTGATTATGTCATAAACATACAGTACCCTTTCTTCATTGCTTTTTAAGGACAGTAAATGCTTGGATATATCCAATATTTTGCCTTGTTTAGTCAGTTTGGCTATCACTCCCTCATACAGTAAATCAATACTCATCTTGAACTGCTTGAAGGTTAAGTTGTGAAAGAATATTGATTTTCCTCAGTGTCTGTGAGTGATTGAGTAAAAGCAGTAGAAATGTCGCACTTTGCAACTCCGTTTATTGTTGTGAATTTGGGATGTGAGATGGTGTTTGTTATTGACCAGCGACTGAGAGCTCAAAATATTCCAAATGATAGATCTGAAAGAGGTTAGTGCACATCAGCAAAGAATATGTTGTAATTATAATGTAATAATAATAATTGACTGGTGTAATAAAGTAATGTATTTCTGCAGTACTTACAGACTTGGTGACCGTCCTTCTTCACCCGAAGCTAATGAACGAGCTATTTTTACCCCAACCGGTGGCACAACACGCTATTATAAAGCAACTGTTACAAGATATATCAACAACTTCCATTATGAAACTGGACGACTATTCAATGAGCAAACTCTGGGATCTCATGACTATGATTTTCAAATGGCAATTAGCCGTGGCGACAAACCAAAATATTTTCGATATTACCCGCCGGCATTTAAAAGGTGTTGCCACCTTGATGCCTGCTAATTTTCAGGAATATTACATCGAACAGGCAATAATGAGGTTCGAATCTTTGTCTCATAAGTTTACAGACGATGACTATAAATGCCTTAGCAACACCATGATTATTTGGTTCTCTGAATATCACACTAAAATCTCAGTTCTTCTCCGATTGGGTCTGCAAAAGAAAGATGGCACTTTCAGTCTACCTGCAACGCTAGACCGCATAATGTTGCATAATTTGGGTGAAAATATTTACAAGTACGATAACAAGAAAAATCCTGTTGAAGAGTATGAACAGCGAAGTGCTGACACAAGTGAAATAAATTGTTTATTGTCAACAATAGAAAAAATTAATAAAGATTCGAACATTGAGTTACAGCTGCCTATACAACTTGGAAATGTTGGTGAGGGTGCTAATAAAAAGGTTATAAAATTATCCAGGGATACAAGGTTTGAAAACATTGATACAAACATCAAAACAAGAGACACTGATTTAACTTTCAATCCAAACATTCCAAAGTCTGCAAACGAGGATTTGCTGGATATGATGAAAGATTAAAAATTCAAGTTTTTAAAGAATATTTGATACTTTACTAACTTATATCAGGTTTAATATTTTTAGATTATAGTAATTACGTACTACATAAATAATAATAATAAATAAATAAATAATGCTGGACAATCCACACAGCATCATCTAGCCCCAAGATAAGCTGCTGTTAAACAAAGCTGTGTTATGGTACTAGATGACTGATATATACTAAATACAATACAATACATAGATAGATATTTTTTATTATACATAGAAAATACCCAGAACACCCGGAACAAATATTTGTAGATCGTACAAACATTTGACCCGAGGCGGGAATCGAACCCGCAACCTCCGCGTCGCAGGCGGACCTGCGCCTGCTGCGCCACATCGGTCGTCGACACACATAAAACTTGGTAAAGTGTGTTACCTGGCAACATATGAAAAAAACACAACAAATACAAAAATTTTGTCTATGGTTGGTTTAAAACCGGAAAACTGGATTCTACAACCATCGACTATCGTATACTATACATAAAAGCAAAATAATAAAAGCTAACGAGCGCTAACGAAAACGCTAACTTGTATGTACCCTTGATAATATTTTATGTATGTACCTACCTACCTACTTACTTTTAAAATGTATGCTACGAGCAAGAATAGTTTTCTGTCTGTGGCGAGGCACCTGATGGGTGCTAATGATTGTTATGTTAGGCTGGAAAGTGGAAACGAGATCACAAAACAAACAGCTATTAACTTCCTGGATTTTTTGCGCTAAGACAATGCTATATAATGTCAGAAGAGAACCAACAAATATTTTTACATTCCTCGTTTTCATGTTTTGCATTGTTCCAAACTACCTGTAGGTACTCTATGTAATCATGATGTTGAATATTATTAAACTCTTCGCGGGAGTAATTTTCCAATACCTACCTGGGGGCTTATTCGCTATGACATAGAGATTCCTTACCAATAACGTGTAACTTAGTAACGTGTTCTATACGTGCCATGGTGTGAATTTGTAAAGTTGTTTTCCGTATTTGTGTTGTTTCAATAGCGATAGTTTCGCTCTAGATAGATTGAGTTTGAAAAACGGTCAAACAAGCCCTAAAACGTGGCTCGTAGACAACGATTCCACGCAGATACCGTAACAAGCGCGCGTTTGGTCATAGCGAATAAGGCACCTGTCATCAATCATCATCATTCTGATCTCGACTGACATCACAGATCAGTAGTCTGGTCCTCTGACCTTCTGCTCTGTTATTTGTGTGGGTTTGACTATCACCCAGCACAAACATTCATCATCATTAGGCAGTAGTAAGAACTTAAGAGCACTAGTGGTTTAGTGGTACTAGGTATTGACCAGTATTAACCACGTCTTCTGATCCTAAGGACGTGGATTCAAACCCGGTCATGCATCAATGGATTTTTCTATTAGAAAAATTTATGTCCGCAATTTCAGTGCTCTCATACGATGATGGTAAACATCATGAGGAAACCAGCATGTCTGAGAACTAAAAAATCGAAAGACGTACCATCCATTACTTACCATTTACTGAAATAAATTATATTATATTCTATTCTATTCCACCATGCCCCAGAGCGGTGGGAAGAGTAGAAGGCTGTCAGAAGTCATGTTGATATACCTACATCTATATTTATTGTATTTAAAACTTATTTAGAAATTCGACTGCAGTAAAAATAAAACATAATGCCATACAATATTATTTTTATTTCACACAATCACATTTATTAACCCTTTGGGCTATCTAGTCATAACAAACACACACTTTTACTATGTTCAGTCAACACTTATCAAATTACTTAATTTTATTTAAAACTTTAAAACAATGACTTAGAATAATAAAAACATGTGTCTGTTCACATACTTTTTATCAATGCAGTTGCAATCAGAAGTCACTAGTGAGATCTTGTTTGTCTGAACATTGCATTTCCATCTTAACTTACTTAAATTTATATCTTGTGTTATGAAATAACTTAAGCTTATCAACTATAACATTACAACCATTTTTTTTAAATAAATCAAAATAACATGGGTAATATAACAAGTAGTTTATATAAAACCTAATTGCTTCATTATTTACAAAAAAAAACTACCTAATGCGTAAGGGAATATTGTACCTTATAATTGTTTTTGTTTTTTTTTACTTAAATTAATGTAAGTAGGTAATTAACTATAACAACTTTTTTCTAGAATGTTATAAATAATGTAATATTGAGTTACTTATAAAATAAAACGAGTTTTTTATTATTTCGCATACCTAAAACGCAAACAACACAACATTAGAGCCTTTTTCTGTAGTAATGTTACAATATTTTTACCGTAGTTGATAAGACATCAGTGGGTAACCATACTCATTTATTTGGGTTGTTGTACATTTGCCACAAAGTAAATTCGTCACATTTTTAAAACTCCATACATTGAAAGTAAATTCGTCACATGCATAAAAAAGATGTGTTAATTCGTCACAGGTAAGTAAAGTTCATCATAAAGTAGGGTTAGCAAGTAAAGTGTTTAGCGCTCGTGAATGAAACCTCTGAATCATTCAAAGGTTTTACCTATTGCCAAAATTAATAATGAATAAAACTAGTTCTAATTTGTTTTATTATTATGTGTAGGTATAAGTAATGTTAATCCTTAAAATCCTAATCATTAAAAATTATCACGTTTTTATTTCGAATTGTATTTAAATATAAGGTTAAATGCGAAAATGTGATTATTACTATGATTATAATATATTTTATTAATAATTTATATACGGTGTTTTTTTTTCTGGGCTACCAAGGGGAAGTCTGAAACCGTGAAAGGTATCAAAAAGTCATGGTAGGAGTAACGTGTATTTTTCTGCTGTCTCTACGGAAAAAGCTTTGTGACGAATTTACAACAACCAAAAATAATAAAATAAAAGTGTGGCGAATTTACACATACTTTTTTTCGTGACGAATTTACTTTGTGGCAAATGTACAACAACCCATTTATTTGATAGATAGATAAGTCAAGTCTTATGATAACTAAGTCTTATGTTATATCAAAACTTGTTGGTTATATCAATATTGTGACTTGCTCAGTGATTTAATAGCACTGAGCAAGGAAAGGTTTGCCTGCCTAGATTTTTTTTTTTATACAACTGAAGTGGCAACTAAGCGTACGGCCCACAAGATGGTAAGCGGTTACCGCAGCCTATGGACGCTTGCAATACCAGAAGTATCACTCGCGGGTTGCCACCTTGAGGCTAAGATCGAAAGCCTCATGTGCCAGTAATTTCACCAGAAACCATACCCTTCACAGCGAACACAGCAATGCGAGCATTACTGCTTGGCGGCAGAAATAGGTATGGTGGTAGTCCTTCCCCGGACGAGCTCTATCACAGAGAATTCTACTACTCTTAAATTCTAGAATTTAGACTATTCAAAATGGGCACACATAAACCAGTCAAAAAAACGTACAACCACGTAATAAATAAAACTAAATCAAGACCCGTATTCCAGAACCGACTTTGACGTGAATCAAGATTTTTTTATAAGTTTTGTTTGAAGAACTATGAAAATATATTTTTGTTAAGTTTAGTTCTGGTAAACAGACAAATAATTTTATCCTAGTCATTCAACAAATATTACATTAATAAACAAGACAATTCAGAAAGAAAAAATATTCCCTATTTTGATTCTTAAGATTGGTAATTTAATTCTACCTACATACGACAAACCTATCATATGATACAAAAAGGTCCAAGTCAAATAGCGTTTCTTGGTCAACACACTATCAATACTGTTTACATATACAACCAATAAAGTACCATATTTCCTCCTACCGCGGTCATCTCGAATACCTACACTGAATTATGACCGGCTAACACAGAGGTACGGGTTTGATTCCTGTGGCGAGACAAATGGCATAAGCAAACATTCGTGCCTCGTTTAGATGGGCAAAAAGTTTGCAGCTGACCGTCAGCCCTGAGCTGCAAATCGAAGGCAAAATGTATGCCTACCTATTGAGCTCCTAGCAAATTAGCGGGACGAACACGCACAACTATTGTTCGTTAGATTGTATTTTAGACGAATCGTTGCTTGGAATATGGCTCCACTACGTATTTTCACGACGAATACAAGCAGACACAATACAAAATTGCAGTTGCATGATTGAATTTTGACACTTTTAGTATGGCAAACGGCACGTCCAAGAACTAAAAATTCGAAAGACATGTCCCATCCACCAATCAGCATTGGGTCCGCGTGGTGGATTAAGACCCAATCACTCTCGCCTGAGAGTAGGCCAGAGTCCCAACAGTGGGAACATAAGAAGGATGTCATGATGATGATGATGATATTATGGCAAATGTGTCAAGAATCTACAATGCATCTGTAATTTTGGTGTCTGCTTTTTCAATTTCGAAATATCTATAGTAACCTTTCATTCCTAAAAGTTTCTGAGTAAGCTTTAATTCACGTCATATTAGCATTCATCATCAATCATATATTACATATTATTATAACTGGGGTTATAAGAACCTCGAGTGCGTCCGACTTGAAGGCGAGAAGCTATTGTCGGGTAAAACGCTCGCGTCTCCATAGACGGGCACGCTTGGGGACGCGTACGGACTGCGCGACCACGTCCGCGATCTGTTCATTGATGTCTCCTGAGGCGGTATCACACTCTGTACAGGCTCTGTGGGTAAGCGGATCTGCGCTTTTCTTTGTAGACGCGATTGTACTGCAAATATATATTTTAAATGGTCAGTAGACTTACGCCCAAATATAATACAGCTAGCGGATTTGTGAAGTTAGCCAGCTATGCACAAAGACAATTTAGTTCGAAAAAGCTCCATTGCGCATAGAAACGGTTAGCTTCACGATAGCCTAGATCCGTTGGCCGTACTATAAATCAGATCAACGAAGTAAGCGCTTTCGTGATTCGGAGGACACGTTAAGCCCCAGATTTTTCAAACTTGTTAGTCAGTCACTCATGCTGTCAGTCAGTAGGCCATTACGGAAGCCTAACAAAGTTGACCACTGACTCATATGAACTTTTTTTTTTTTGTTAACCTATCTTGTCCTACTTCTGGGCAAAGGTCTCCCCCAAAGTCTCATATTAAACTTATATTAGGATTTCATATTTGTACTAGCCGTTGCCCGCGACTTCGTTGACGTGGAACTCGGGAATCGTACTTTTTCGGGGTACAAATGGGCCTATGTCCTATATCCGGTCGTTAAAGTCATTATCTATCTATGTTTTAAATTTCAGCCAAATCGGTGGTTTCAGCCAAAACAAAACATAAAAACTTTTGCATTTATAATATTAGTAAGTAAGTAAGTTCGTATGAGTCTGTGGCCAACTCTGGTGACAGAGTTTCTAGGCCGCGCTATATTCTAATATTAGTGTGATGTATTTTAGATGTGTACTTACTGTATAAATAAGCTGCGGCCACAGCAACTATAGTTACGATTGTGGACAGGTAAGGACGGATCAACGTTAGTAGGGCTCCCAGTAGCGTCCCACAAGCCACGTCACACACCCTTTCGACCTCCACCCTGACCTCCTGAGCGGTTAGCTTCGAGTACACGGTCACCCATCCCAGACCGCACGTTGAGGCTTCATTTGTCACTGTTATTATGACTTCACCTGTAAAATAGCCATAAGTTAAGAATTTAAAGAAAACCCCCCGAGACTACTATGACGATAACTTTGAAACAGCACAACCAAGAGTAGTAGAGTTCTCTGTGATAGAGCTCGTCCGGGAAAGGACTACCACCATACCTATTTCTGCCGCCAAGCAGTAATGCTCGCATTGCTGTGTTCCGGTGTGAAGGGTATGGTTTCCGGTGAAATTACTGGCACATGAGGCTTTCGATCTTAGCCTCAAGGTGGCAACCCGCGAGTGATACCTCTGGTATTGCAAGCGTCCATAGGCTGCGGTAACCGCTTACCATCTTGTGGGCCGTACGCTTGGTTGCCACTTCAGTTGTATAAAAAAAAAAAACAATTTTGATAAAACATGACTAAGAATTCATAGTTTTTTATAATATTTGCGGGATTTTATCGCGTAATTACCTTTTTAACGGAAACGTTGGGGAAATAAAAAGGTAATTACGCGATAAAATCCCGCAAATATTATAAAAAACTATGAGTTCTGATCGCGAAAGTTTAAAAAAGACTATATGACTAAGAATTATCGCTAGAAAACCTGCTTTCAAATAAACAAACCGCATTCAAATCGGTGACAGACACGGACACAAACAGACACACACACATTGCAGTGAAACTTAAAACATCTCCATTTTTGCGTCGAGTGTTAATTAAAATCGACGACCGATGTGGCGCAGCGGGCGCAGGTCCGCCTGCGACGCGGAGGTTGCGGGTTCGATTCCCGCCTCGGGTCAAATGTTTGTACGATCTACAAATACTTGTTCCGGGTGTTCTGGGTATTTTCTATATATAATAAAAAATATCTATCTATGAATTGTATTGTATTAAGTATATATCAGTCATCTAGTACCCATAATACAGCTCTGTTTAACAGCAGCTTACCTTGGGGCTAGATGATGCTGTGTGGATTGTCCAGCATTATTTATTTATTTATTTAAAATACATTACAACTCTGCTAAAAAAAAACTATTTTGAGCGGCAAGTGTTTCTGATTGAAACTCATTCCGTAAGATGGTGCAAATCGGGATTTCCCGATTATATTTATTTGTACCATTCAAGACTTCAAAGATAATAAATAATAAATAAATAAATGCTGGCCAAATCCACACAGCATTATCTAGCCCCAAGCTAAGCAGAGCTTGTGTTATGAGTACTAGATGTCTGATATATAGTTCGCCCAGCGGATCTAGGCTTCCGTGAAGTTAGCCGTTTGTGATGCCCGAAGACAATTTAGTTTGAAAAAGCTCTATTGCGCATCGAAACGGCTAATTTCACGACGGCCGAGATCCGTTGTGAGAACTATACTTAATACAATAAAATACATAGATATTTTTTTATTATACATAGGAAATACCCAGAACACCCGGAAGAAATATTTGCAGATCGCACAAACGTTTGTTCCAAGTCGGGAATCGAACCCGCAACCTCTGCGTCGCAGGCGGACCCTCGCCCGCCGCTCCACATCGCTCGTCAAAGAGTTATTGACTAACCGGCAATGTAACATAAACTTACCGGGCTTACTGGCGGATTCCAGCTTCAACCCCGGCGAAGGCACAATCTTAGTTAGTTTCAGAGCCCGTGGATGGCCGCTTACAGTGAAAACGGCCGGTGGACTCAACACTGACACTTTTGATTGTGATACATGGATCGGCGGTAATAGCAGCACTTTGGTGCAGGTTCGGAACGCGCCCCATTCCGCGCATAGCTCTATTTCCAATGCATCGGTGATCGGTATCGCTGGGATTATCTTACATCCGATTTGATCTGGAAATTAAGTTATGCATAAGTTTTCCTCTGTAACACAATAATCATCATCATCATCATCATCATCATCATCATCATCATCATCATCATCATCATATCAGCCGATAGACGTCCACTGCTGGACATAGGCCTCCCCCAAAGAGCGCCATGACGACCGATTTTGGGCCTTCACCATCCACCGACTCCCTGCGACCGCTTTAATGTCATCGGTCCATCGAGTGGGGGGCCGTCCTACACTTCGTTTTCCAGTTCGTGGTCGCCACTCGAGAATCTTTATTCCCCAACGGTTATCGGTTCTGCGAGCTATATGGCCTGCCCATTGCCACTTCAACTTACTAACTCTAAGAGCTATGTCGGTGACCTTGGTTCTTCTACGGATTTCCTCATTGCGGATTCGATCGCGTAGTGAAACTCCCAGCAAAGCACTTTCCATAACATAATAGAACATACAAACCCTTGTTTATACAAATACAAGTATTTTATTTTATATACAAATGTTGACACAGTTTCTGAGTTAGTTTTCACTGTGTTTCAGAATGAAAGTTGATTCCCCAAAATGTAACTTATGGATATGGCAAAAGAACATTTTGTATCCTAATTTATATAAAAACTGTAATATAATTATTCTATCTGTGTAAATAATTTAAAACACTATTTTAAAAGATAAGTACAAAAATATAATTAAAAAAAAATGTACAACACCAAAACCCACTATATTATTTAAATACCTAACTAACAATTAATTAATAAATGGAGGTTTAGTGAGAGAGTGTGTAAGAGTGTTGTGTGTGTTTGTAGGAGTGATATTAATGGAGGTTTAGTGTATGAGTGTTGAGTGTGTATTATGTGTAATATGTGTATAGTGTGTTGTGTATGAATATGTGCTGACTTAAGGGTAAGGGTGTGTGTTTTATTTTATATACGTTTTTATCTTGTATGTTATCCTAATCTAATACCTTCAGAAGTTTATGTTATGTTCTCAGCAAATAAAAATATTTTCTTTCTTGCAATCCTCTAGTATAAGCTTAGAAGTTATCCACGGAAACTAATTTAATAAAATCACAAGCAGCACTGGTAGTAAAGTGGTTGTGAACCCGCCTTCCGATCTAAAAGTCGTGGGTTCGAACCCCTTTGTGCACCAATGGATTACTTCTATTTGAAAAATTTATGTGCGCAATGGTGAAGGAAAACATCGTTAGGAAATCGGCATGTCCAAGAACTAACTCGAAAGACACGTACCATCCACCAATCCACATTGCATCAGCGTTGTGGATTAAGACTATAGATTAAGACTCAATCACTCTCGCTTGAGAGTAGGCCAGTATCCCAGCAGTGGGAACATTAGAAAACTTTCATTATGACCTGCACAAAATAAAAATAAACGCGTGCCTTAGCCCTTAGCTTCAGTGCCGAAAGGTGCCGTGTGGTGCCGGCAAACTCGCGAGCGGGGTGGGGTAAGTAAAACCAGTGGGAGGTAGGGAGTGGCCATTCTGTACGTAGTACTAATATCTGTTCGGCAATAGCACGTAAACTCACCATTGATAATATCTAGCACTGGTTCAGCAGTATGCGGCGCCTTGGTTCGGCATATAAAGGGAAGTTCGACTTGCACGCCCTCCAATGCGTATCGCTGTTCCTCTGTACAAAGCAGCGGCCCTCCCGTGCGACCCGACGCGGCAATGGACAGCGGGACGAGCGATGATGGCCATTCACCGGTTAGAAACTCCATCTGTTGGATAATTGTGGCGTTTGCCGATTAAAGCGAATACGGAGGACGCGTGATCGAGTTGCTTCGCTCGTGCTTGCAGGCATTCGGTCGAGGGCGAGCGAGCGAGACGGTCGCGTGCACGTGTTTAAAACAATAACAATCGTTTATATTGAAGCCCCATTCCCTATCCTGTAGGATACGAGTGGAACTTCACAATAATAATCACATTCATATTATAAATGCGAAAATATGGATGTTTGTTCATCTGAACTCGATAACCACTGAGCCGATTTAGCTGAAATTTAAAACGTAGGTAGATAATAGTGGACAGAGCCACGGAGAGTTTGCGAACGGTCCCGCAGCTCTGTCCAGAAACCGAGGACGATGGAACATCGTGAGCTTTTTTAGTCGGTAGGACGTCGCAGTTTTTCTGCGACGGGGAGTCCGACATAGCCCGACTGCATCCCCCGCAGGCGGGTATGCGTAAATGCATTTTTGCCCACGTAAAAAAAAAAAAAAAAAAAGGTAGATAATAGTGTCGATTTTGTTATAGCATTTCCTTAACTTAGCTAAACTTATTGAGCCATTGAGACATGTCACGCTTGTTTGTTGGTTCAAGTGCCGCTTGAAGCGAAAATAATTTTTGGGATGTCTAAGCACAGAACAGATATACTACTACGTACAGAATGGCCACTCCCTACCTCCCACTGGTTTTATTCGCGAGTTTGCCGGCACCACACAACTTTCGCCGGCACTGAAATTAAAGGCTATTACGCACGCGTTTATTTTGATTTTGTGTAGGTTCAAGCGCACGCATGCTTTAGCGAGCGAAAGTGCGCTATCTCGCTCTTGCTATAATAAGGTGGGGAGAACTATGATACTCACACATACAACAGCACCGTTTACGTACACAAACTATGCGTGTGATGATTGCGACGTGTTTGTTTCATACATTTTATTGAGTGTCCGGGGTGTGGATAAAGGCCCTTAGCCTTATTCATAAACGTATTTTAAGCCTCTGTTACGTAAAGGTTCCTTCAAATCTATTATCGTCTTTGTTCATTGACATAAGAATGACAAGGAAAGATCTTTTTTTTTTTATATAACTGAAGTGGTAACCAAGCGTCCGGCCCACAAGATGGTAAGCGGTTACCGCAGCCTATGGACGCTTGCAATATCAGAGGTATCGCTCGCGGGTTGCCACTTTGAGGCTAAGATCGAAAGCCTCATGCGCCAGTAATTTCACCGGAAACCATACCCTTCACACCGGAACACAGCAATGCGAGCATTACTGCTTAGCGGCAGAAATAAGTATGGTGGTAGTCCTTCCCCAGACGAGCTCTATCACAGAGAACTCTACTACTCTTAAATACTGAATCATACTGAGAATAAAAGCATAAGTATATAGTAAGTAAAAATCGTTTTTTTATGAATAACCTATGCCCAGGTGTGTACTTATACCCTTATTGTTTTATTTTACCATTTCTATCGGCAATTGGTGAATAGTGCGCGTGTTAGCCGCGCGGTCTTGCCGCAAGGTGTGCTTGGTGGCGATGTCACGTGACAGTAAAGCCAGCGACACACCGCTGCCGGTCGCGATGTGCACGTCGGCTGGCGCTCGCCAACCGACGCCTTCGAGGCAAACGCTCCAGCCGCCAGTCGCTGTAAGATACTATTGTTAATAACTAATACCCGCACCACTTAACTATATTTAAGTAGAATGAAAGAGTTCGTCGATTTGTATGGAAACCAAGCGTGTAACATTTTGCGTATTTGTATTCTACACACAAATGTATTTTAGTGATGGAAAACATAAGCCGCGCGTCAATAAGCATGCGGCAAACAGATTCTAGGCACTGCCACACCATCACACCGCCCCCGGTTCGGAGCAGGCTGAGTTTCGCGGCGAGTAAAGAGGTCACTCAGCCCTTACTTAGTCCGTCTTTTCGGCACGCGAGGTAGATACACTCACTCATTCTACTTAAATATAGTTTTGTAACACGCACCCACTTGATGGACCGATGACATTAACGCGGGAAGTCGGTGGATGGTGAAGGCACAAAATCGGTCGCCACGGCGCTCTTTGGGAGGCCTATGTCCAGCAGTGGACGTCTATCGGCTGATATGATGAATACCCACAAATATATAGTGTGGGTGAACTGCACATGTCTTTCAAACTTTTAGTTCTTGAACAAGCCGGTTTCCTCACGATGTTTTCCTTCACCGTATTAGAGCACTGGCATTGCGCACATACATTTTTCGAACAGAAAAGACTATTGGTGCACGACCGGGTTTGAACCCACGACCTTAGGATCAGAAGGCGTGGTCACCTACCACTAGGCCACAGACCGGTGCACGTCTAGTCTGTGATAAAATCAACTTACCAACGACACGATCGTTCTTCAAGTCAGTTCCCGTGACCCAAACTTCGTCCTTTACCGTGACGCCGCTGGCCGTGGCTTGGAACGTCAAAAACGCGCCCGTTGCGTCTAAGCTGGTTATAATTAGCTCTGTCCCTTGAATGCTGGAAGTAAAATTACAAAACTGCAGGTTGTATTTCATAAATTTTTGTTATTTTTCCTACAAGTTGTGTCAACTCGTATGTACGTTTTTTTATGTATGTTTGTTTAAGCGTAACTATATTTTTTTTTATAATTCTGGACAATCCATACAGCATCATCTAGCACCCAAACTAAGCAGAGCTTGTGCTTGGGGTACTAGATGTTTGATATACTTAATACAATAAATTAATAGATATTATATATTTTTTATTATACATTGAAAATATCCAGAACACCCGGAACAAATATTTGCAGATCGTACAAACATTTGTCCCAATGCGGGAATCGAACCCGCAACCTTCTGCGTCACAGGCGGACCTTCGCCCGCCGCGCCACCTCGGTCGTCACTTTCGAAACGTTTTGATCCGATCTGCATGAAATTTGGTAGCTCGATAGGTTTTACTTGAGAAGGCTAGTAAGTATATAAAATGCTGTTGAGTTGAATAAGACAGAGGGACCGAGATAAGTAGAAAACTGAACTAAAGCGTTCATAACATAGCAGGCTAAGATGTTCTCAAGAACACATCAACGAAGTTAAGCACTGTTCCGCGGGGTCAATATTTAGATAGGTGACCGCCAGTTACAATTTCCACTGAGCGCTTCCATGCTTAGAAGAGCACGTAAAGCTGACTAGTACAAACTTTATTTTACCCGAACTGCCAAGGAAGGGTTATTTTTAGTAGGGACCTTTGCCCAGCTGTGGGACCTATTATAGGTTGAACTTTACCTGTCGGCCGGCAGCGGAGACACGGACACGTTTCCATGTGGTGCTAGCAGCTCTCTGCCGAGGGAATTACGCATCACGATCCGAATAGCAGACGAATCGCCGTCCCGAGACGGTTCCGCGGTGCAATAGTGTGGCACGCCCACTTCTACGTGAATCGCCTGTAAGTTAATTAATAGTAATACCCCACCAGTCATAATCATAGCTACCTATTTTAGCTACGTATTTAAATAATTATTTTAAAAAAAAAAACTACTTCAACCTAAAAAAATGTTATAGTTTTTAAAACTATCATGGTTATTAACATATTTTTCACTAAAAACGGGATTTGATTTGATCATGCTGCATGTAACTGCGCCGAAATATCGGGAATCAAGTACTAGACCGATTTCGATAAAATTTTATAATAAAATTTAATAAACCTATTCTGAAGTAGTACCTATGGAACAAAAAAAGAACCATTAAAATGTATTCATAATAGTGGCGACTGGATAGTCTTGTCTGTAGCTGTCGTAGGTATGAGAATATGAGAATATTATCATCTCAAAATTCGCATATGGTCTACGTGGCGGACGAACTATCGTTCAAGAGTAGGCCTATGTCAAATAGTATGTAAATTAGTAAGATGGCTTATCATGATGATGGTGTTCCCTTTAAGCGCCATCTATTGTTATAACATAATATTTACAGTTTAACTAGCATGAGCACCATAGACAGTTTTCTCTAGCTCTCTTACGTTTGTCTACTATGCTCATACTAGCCTGACTGAAGGCATCTACCATGATCATGATTCCTAAGTTAGATGTATCACTAATTTATTTATTTTTTATACAACTGAAGTGGCAACCAAGCGTACGGCCCACAAGATGGTAAGCGGTTACCGCAGCCTATGGACGCTTGCAATACCAGAGTTACCACTCGCGGGTTGCCACCTTGAGGCTAAGATCGAAAGCCTCATGTGCCAGTAATTTCACCGGAAACCATACCCTTCACACCGGAACACAGCAATGCGAGCATTACTGCTTGGCGGCAGAAATAGGTATATTCATCAAGCCACGTTTAGTTTCAGTAAATTAACTTACTGTTTCTCTAAAACATTGTTCCTCTCGTCCTTATGATGCGCGATAACTACTCCATGTCCTACTCCAACTCGCCACTTGGAGAGACTTCAAAAGCCCCGTCTGCATACCCCTTTCAACTACCCCACGGTAGAGTCTTCAACCATATTGTGGAACCGATTAATTCTAGGTTAAGTACTCGTGGGTAGTTTAATAACTTACTGTCTCTCTATAAACATTGTTCCTCTCGTCCTTATGATGCGCGATAACTACTCCATGTCCAATTCTTTGTCCCTTCAGCTCGCCACTTGGAGAGACTTCAAAGGCCCCGTCTTCATACCCCTTCCAGCTACCCCGCGGTAGAGACTTTAACCGTATCGTGGAACCGACCACTAGGGAGATGCGATCGCCGGAGGATAGCTGCTTGTTTTGACCTTCGATAGCGGTTCTGATGTCAGATATGCCGAGTATTTCGATCGTGCTGTCCCAGGAACGGGTTTCTGCTACCTGTTTGGGAAGAAGTAACTTTTTAAAACTGTTGTCAGGCCTGGCTTAACGTCAGGAGAACGACTTGATTGTCTCGTCATTTGCTGACTTATGGTCTGGCGTGGGGCTTAACGTCAGGAGAATGAATTGATTGTCTCGTCATTTGCTGACTCACGGACATTTTTGTATAGATTAATACCCTTGTTTATAAAAAATACTGTCATTTCAGTGGCCTGCTAAGTATTCTTTCCTTGTCATTGTTATGTCAATGAACAGGGAAGATGATAAATTTAAAAGACAATTAGCTAACAGAGCATTAAAGTGTGTAACTAGCAGAGTATAAAGAATTTTTAATGAAGATTCAAAGCGGCATGTAGATTTTATGCTTGCCTGTCCCATATTCCGTACTCTGACGTCAATAGTGATCACTCCAGGCTTCAACGACACCACTCTCACTGACAAGCCCTCAGCAATTGATCTTTCTAGCATATCTGCAAATGAAAAAAATGCTTAGATACAGTAAAACAATCTAATGCATTGTTATTTGAGTGTATAAGCGTGAATAAGAGAAACATGGACTAATTATTCATGGACTAATTGTTCTGTTGCTGCTCTTATTGCTTTTTAAACCACTACCTACTGTCCACCTAATCCCATACGCCTCAATCCACACTGGACTGAGACAACCCACTGGCAGTCTGTGTTGCTGACGTTACAATCCTGATATTGTACGTACCGTCAGCATGCGTGGTGTACATTCTAGCCTGTGTGGGGTCTCTGAGAGTGAAAGTGACGCGCGGCGGCGGCTGTAAGGCAGCTAACGACGCGGGACTCAGCCCACCCGCCTCTATCCACACGGGACTGGGAGAACCCACTAGTAGCGTCTGTGTTGCTGACCGTACACGAAGCCCTGATATTGGGATAACCTGGAAAATAAGCACAACTATGAAAGACAAGTGCTTTTAGTTAGCATAAACACCTTGAACAATGATTTTGTCTATTCATTATTATTGAATAACTAAAACTATGCATTAACTAATGCAACAAACTTCGAAGTAACTCAGGACCAACCGGATAACATACCCAATCGAATAAACTCACACTTGAAAGCTATCTGAGTATAACAAAGCACGGCTTCACACAAATATGAACCGTTTTGCATGCAGAATATTCCTCAAAATGCTTTACCTCGACTTCAGACTCTGCACTCGCCATTTCGACGTTTTCAATGTCGACTGCAATAAGTTTGACGCGCGCCGAGCCCATAGAAACTCCGTG
Source organism: Colostygia pectinataria (assembly GCA_951394395.1). NCBI lineage: Eukaryota > Metazoa > Arthropoda > Insecta > Lepidoptera > Geometridae > Colostygia > Colostygia pectinataria. The sequence continues at coordinate 8,352,376 of OX596363.1, forward strand.
TACGGAACCCGATGCCGTCACCTGAAAATATTGAACAATCTTACTGAAGAACGCACACAATACAAAATATAATTACCTAACTGTCACCACAAACTATAGATCACATTACTTGACGATCTCCCTCCCAAACGATAACTTCTGTCTTTATTATCTTCTATGATGGGAATAATTTATTGTTTTCATTTGACCAGTCAAATGGTCTGATGTGTGGAAAATATTTATCAGTACAAAGTTGAGGCCGGTGATTGGTGCGTGAAGTGAAGTGACTCGAGATGACTCAGCTGTGACCTCGTGCCAGGCGGTAAGCGGGCAACACTGGTTAACTGCAGTGGTGGCAACAATGTAATAAAAGTATTACCTCTACAAAGTTGAGGCCTGTGATAGGTGCGTAGTGAAGCGACGCGAGGTGATGCGGCGGTCCGCCGACATGCCTCAGCTGTAGCCTCGCGCCCGGCGGCAAGCGGGCAACACTGGGGATTATATGCAGTGGTGGAAACACTAAAACCTGCAACATGTAATAACAATGTTTGTAGAGAAACACACACGTAGAACTATTGAGTAATGCTTGTTTTGCTGTGCTTCAGTTTGAAAGGTAAGGTCGCCGCGCCGGTGAAATTAGGCGCATGAATTTTCATCTCTGTTTCAGGATGACAAGTTTACTGTTTAACTGTTAGCCTTACATACATGTATATATCGGGATCCGTTAGAACAATATTTAATTCAAAATAGCAGTTGTTGCAACTAATCAATGATACATTGAGAACTTTTTATATGATCAGATGGGAATAACCATACCTATGGTAATGTAATTTGGCAAAGTTGAACTACTTGACAAAAACATTACACAACATTCCTCATTCATTTAATTATTTTTAGGAAGAACAACAGCATAAAAAACTTCAATTAGTTATCAGAAAAGCCAATTACTTGTCTTCATTACTTAAAAATGGGTAAAGAGAGCTTGAGGCTTGAGAAAAATGACTGTGTGACCTCATTCGTTAAAAGGTTAAGTGCAGTAGTACTAGTGATTTTTCGTCTGTTTTTTATCTTAATTTCTTACTAAAACATTATACAATCGACTTGCCTCTAGTTCCGAGCTCCATATCCCCGCGAGCGATGCTCTAACTCTCCCGCTCCCCTCCCGCACCCCGCACAGTTTCCCCTCTCTGACGATGACGTCACCGCCCGCCCGCCACTCGGCCGCGCCGCTCGTGCTGAGGTAGCGATGTGAAACGCCTTTCACGAGCGCTGCGATTGGAACGCACGCTCCGACGCCGACCGCCCGCGATGTTGATACTTCCACGCTTAGGACCTCTTCTATGTACACCTGGTTTTAGAACGATCTTAATATTATCCGGGTCCGCGTGGTGGATTAATTTATGACTCAATCAATGTTATCAAGGTTAAAGCTACACCATCCATAACAGCTAGTGTTCCTTTAGAACTTTCTAGAAACCACAATAATTGTTGGTCTATTTTAGACTTAATTCTCAGATTCACTAGACTCACCTCAATATGCTGCTTCTCTCCATAAACACACAGATCTGTGACCATAAGATCATAGCTCCCTGGTCCGGGCACAGACAATGTTATAGCTTCATTATCAACAACGGCAGACACTCCTTTAGCACTTTCTACAGAATAGCGGCCACTACCACCGGTTATCTTCACTATGTTATTCAATGTCTCGCCTTCCCACGCTACGTTTACCTGTATTTAAAACTGTATATATTAAACATGGTATAGTGGCAAAAAAGTTGAGCGCTAGTCTAATATGAAAGATTAATGAGCCCGGATCCCAAACGCTGGAAATCCAAACAACTCATTCGCTTAAAGCCCACCAAATGATCATGGATAAACAGAAAAAAACACATTTATTGACACAGAGGATAGATAGGATAGATAAAAAGTGGCTAAAAGGCTTTATTCAACAAACTTGTGCGAATGTTGGGAAGAAACTGTTTCCTGTAACACAGCTATATTAACTCTACCTATATTTTGTACTATGCTTTTGATAAAACTATAAGCAAGTGGTGTTTGTTCTATGAGACTATAATTTCATTAATGAAATTGTAAATTACCTTGAGTGGGTCACATTTCAAGGGAGCCACAACCTTAGCTTGAATACCAGCTGTTGCTTCAGGGATGCTAGCTTTCAAAGTACCAGTCCAGCCTATCGCTTTCTCGTCTGTCACAACCAACTGAAACAAATCGAATATTGTACTCTATTTCAAAACAGTAAGATACAAAATTCCACACAAACATTGTTAGTTAAGAAACTATTACTCAAAATAAACCTTTTACAAATCTAGAATTGTACTCTATTTCAAGGATGTAAGGTCCAATATCCTACACGAAACTTTACCTGATAATACTTGGATGGCACAGGTACAGGTGCATATTCCTGGTGCGACTCAATGAACAGTCTGTCTGTAGCTCCGTACGTTATTCCAGGGTGATAAGGTTCAATATCCCACGAGACTTTTGGGCCGTGTTCATCAAGTAGTTCTCTTCCAATTGCGTCGAAGAGTGTCGTTTTGATTAATACTTCTTGGCCAGGACGCAGCCAAATTCTGTAAAAGATTTTCAAAAAAACTGTGGATGCTAACCTATAAAGTTAACTGACTGTTTGACTGAAGTCCTGGGACTTTTTTGTTTGCTTCTGTATCTAAGTAAGTAATCACCGAAATTCAAGTCCTAGAGGACGCAGCAGGAAGATCAAGTTTCGTAATAAAATGTAATTAAACCTGCAGTCTTGATTCAGTATGGATAGTTCAGGAATACGCACTTTATTATGCAGGTACATAAGGTTGCAACTCACTTGGACCCTAAAGAACAATTTCCAGGCGTGTCTGGAGCCTCCAAGCGTATACGGGAGACGTGCGGAGCGCACACAGCTTCTAAAGACACCGATTCCGGTTCTTCATCCGAGTGCGAAGTTAAATGCAGTTTAGCGTCACCTTTCTGTAAAGTTAAATAGTAATAGTAAAAGCTTTGCCTAGTTTGAGCTAGATGGCGGTATGTGTGAGCTAAATGCCAACAATATTTTAAAAAGTCGGACAGTGCAAGCTGACAATAACAACAATAAAAAATTACGTACGTGCTAGGACTACACTTGGCATAAAGTATGCTCAAATATTTGCTTATTTTCGTCAATACAAAGCTAACTCTATGAAAGTGTCATACAAAGCTTAGCAGAAAGCAAATATTTGAGCATACAATATGCTAAGTGCCAAGCTTTGGTAATTGAGTTTCTGCATTCGTTTGTCAGTAAGTTTTCTACACGTTTGCGCATTGTTATCTTTAAAACACAACACACACAGGGCGCGGCCGTCGCGGGTGTATTTTGTTTGGACGGACAAGGATGACAAAACACTGAACGCGTGTGAGGGTCAGGTCGTGTCAGTGTGTGTCATCCTTGTTCTTCCATACAAATTAGACAAAATACACCCGCGGCGGGCGGCGGGCCCGCGCCCCATCTCTGTGTGGTTTACGCCTATTTTGTTAAGTAAAACATTGTTTGATCAATTGAAACTTTGCTATTACCTTTTTGCACTTGAATGTAAACAGTTGGACGTCGGGATAGCGGTGAGGCGGCGGCCCAGCGCGAGGTGTCAGTTCTACTATGCTGGTTTCACTCGTGCCAGGAGTTAGGGCTTCGCCCTCGGCCAGGACCTGTGAGAACAATCAACGATCGTTACACCAAACCTCAGAAAAAAACGACATAATTTATTTATTTTATTGATTTAGTAAGAATTGAAGCTATATTCACAGAACAGATATTAGTATTACGCACTTTATTGGTTAGAAGTAATTACGGCTATTTACGAATTGTTCCGTCATTAACGCTAACGTTGGCTTCTAAATAGCTTCAAAACGTGAGCATAAGTGACAAAAGCAAGTGGCAAACAGCCGTATAAACATGTCCAGTAAACTCACAGGAATGCTAGCTCCGATCAAAGCAGCAGCGTATTTGGGCCAGAGTAGAGTGGGCGCGGCGAGCACCTGCACGCGCGCCGCGTCGCCCGCCCGGGCGCGCGCCACGCGCACCGTGGACACGCCGCGCGACCTGTACACCACCTCCAGCACGCAGCACGCGCCATCTGTGCGCCATACTGACGATTAAAGCATGTATAGTTTTCACAACGGATCTCGGCCGTCGTGAAATTAGCCGTTTCGATGCGCAATGGAGCTTTTTCAAACTAAATTGTCTTTGCGCATCACAAATGGCTAACTTCACGGAAGCCTAGATCCGCTGTGCAAACTATACACACTTACCAAATTTCATTTATTTAAGTACTTATTTCAACTATAATTTTACAATCGTGTCTGAAAATATATAGAATACTAGCAGTCCGTCCCAGCTTCGCACGGGTGCACCGAAACCGCACCCGTGCGAAGCCGGGGCGGGTCGCTAGTAATGAATATAGCTTAAGTTACTCAGGGATAATGTAGCATTCTAATAGTTAAAGAATTTATGATATTGGACCAGTAGTTTTTGAGTTTATTCGTAACAAACAAAAATACAAATCTTTTCTCTTTATAATATTAGTATAGATACAAATTAACAAAAAAAATATGCATCATGCAATACACTGAAACATAAATTTTATCCATAATCTACTCTATCAAAAGAATATTTTCGCTATGTGTGGGCCGTTTATTTAATAAAGTTTTTTTTTTATATAACTGTAGTGGCAACCAAGCGTACGGCCCAGAAGATGGTAAGCGGTTACCGCAGCCTATGGACGCTTGAAATACCAGAGGTATCACTAACGGGTTGCCACCTTGAGGCTAAGATCGAAAGCCTCATGTGCCAGTAATTTCACCGGGAACCATACCCTACACACCGGAACACAGCAATGCGAGCATTACTGCTTGGCGGCAGAAATAGGTATGGTGGTAGTCCCTCCCCGGACGAGCTCTATGAAATGAGCGGAAGTCCAAAATGAAATGATTTTTTTATTCCTTATTTTACTGATTCTGGTTATTTCGATCACATGCTTACCAGCAGGCTCGATCCATGTGGCGGCAGTAGTATTATGTGGTTCCGGACCCTCCAATAAAGTGACGGCAAACGAAGCGCAGTCACAACTGTAAAAAAGTTTATTTTAAAAACGGGTACAAACGGGAGATTTTACTTACAGGAAATAAAACTGTTGCTAACTGTTCTGTTTTGAGAGGATTAAATTGAGGACTAGTCTTGAGTAGGTAATAGGTATGTCATAAGATAAAATAAATATTGCATGCTGGGATATAAAATACAGTTCATAATACCAATAATAAGACCTTAAAATACAGTTCATAATACCAACAATAAGACCTTTTTTTGGGTTTGGCCTTCTAACTTCCACTTCTTTTACGGCATGGCATGGAATTGGCACTGACATAAATCTTCTTAGCTTGTAAGACATTTCAAAGTGATCAGTGTGATTTTTTAATACTAAAACTGAAAACTCCTTTGATTTTGACTAGAACATCAGTGCCTCAGTTGTCCACTTAAATATCTAACCAATTACCTGTGGAAATGGAATAGCTCCCCAGTAGTGGGGTGCGCTGCTGTCAACACCACGTGCAAGTGATGCGGCCGGCCGACGCGAGCGATGCCGGATGTCGACACATGTATCATCTCGAGGGGCACTGACCAAACTCTGTTTACGAACACAATAAATATTTTTTTTATGTAACTTAGTGCAGCTGCAGAAGAATAAATTGTGAGTAGCAGAAAACTTTGATAAGATGTTACGTAGCAGGTCAATCACAATTAAAATGATTTTTGTGCAAGCCGATCGAACTAAGGTCACGATGTTTTTCTTCACCGTTTAGTGCACTGGCATTGTGCACATACATATTTCAAATAGAAAATCCATCGATGTCTGTTGTCTAGTCTGTAGTTCAAACACATAATTTTCTGTTAAGGCACTTAAAGCAGAAATAGTAAACTGTGTACATACTTGCCAATAGCTTTCACATGTGGATATTTCTTGAGGTGTACTTTCACACCGATATTGCCGTCTCCCTTTATCGTGACCACACCGTCGGGTGTGAGCGAGAGAGATCCTTCTACTGCCTCGATCTCCGACCAGACTACCTCTTCGTTGCCTCCACCAATGTGTTTGAGGGGAATTTCCCTGTGAAATAGAACTTAGTTATAGACGGCCTTAATGGGAACTCTTTCTTTGTTTGGTTGTCATGAGTATTGCTGCTAATTTTATTTCAAGTAGCTGATTCATAGGACTTTAGAATACGCCTTTTATTTACTCCGATGGATGTGTTACGCTACAGTTTATATAAAGAAATAATAAATAATGCTGAACAATCCATGCAGCATCATCTAGCCCCAAGCTACGCAGGGCTTGTGTTATGGGTACTAGATAACTGATATACTTAATATAATAATTTTATTGATAGATTTTTTTATTATACATAGAAAATACCCAGAACACCTGAAACAAATATTTGCAGATCGTACAAACATTCGTCCCAAGGCGGCACCGAGCCCGCAACCACCCGCGTGGCAGGCGGACATTTACCCGCCGCGCCACATCGGTCGTCGATTGAAAAAAAAAAACCTTTTTATTAGAGTCAAGAAGAATATTTTGAACAAAAATATAATTGAAACCCAAAGAAAATAAATAATACTTACTGAATATTTTCTGTCCATGCCACGAATAGTTCTGGGGGTGCTATTTCCAATGGCTCAACGACAACAGCTGATGCTTGACCTTCTACCTAAAAACATTCAAATAATGACGACATAAACTCAGGATTCTAGGCAAGCAATTCCTCAAGTATTTAGTTTAGGGTAAGAAAAATAATAGTGACTCAGCACATGAGATCTAGCTGTCACTGTCTGACAACCTGCAGAGCGCAAGAGTGTGAGAGTGAGCAAACGCTAAGTATTAATAGGCATGATGACTGATTTTGAAAAACTGCTCTATTGTGTTCAGAAGTATCGACTTTTAGCAAAAAATAATTTATTAGTCCACAAATTAATGATTAAATAGTAAAAATATGCTATTTAAATTTGAATTTTAATATTCACGCCAAAACGGTAACGTCATTATGTCAGTTTTCAATTTAAAATTTTAGGTTCAATATTCTGCAATTTTATTTCATGCCACCAATCAGAGAACCAAGATGATTTGATTGGTGTTCAACGGATTCCTGTGTTTTGTAGTTTTATTTTATTAAATAATAATATCAATCTCGCATCTAATGTAAAAGAAATATGGTTTTTATATTCTTTGAATCTTTTTTCATAAGGCGAAGACGTGATTTTAGTGATTCTTGGTTACTGTCATCATGCCTTTTTCAGTTAGATGCCTCGAAAACGTTTGCGATTCCGAATTAGTACAAATATGCAACCAATGTCCACACACTCCGCGACTTCTGACGTCTCGTCGATCACGAGCAAGCTTCAAGGCAACTGACTCATACAAACTAACTTTTTATTATGATAACATTATACAAATTTATACACAAAATTGTTCTAACAGCTCTAAACAAATATCACTATCGGGCGTTCGTGTTTCCGATGAAAGACGAAAGTTGCCGAGGCATGTAACATAATAAATAGTACTATCAAATCTCACCTTGTTAGACAAAAGCTTCCCCGCAATAGAATGCAGCCTCGCTGTCACAGTGAAACTGCCTGAATTTGCCGCAACAGCGTCCGTTAAAGTCCCATTCTCCGTGGACCGTATCAAATCAACATTCGCCTCCCCTTCTACCGCCAAACGAATCAGTAGCTCACCGCCCGCCGTCAATGCATGACCTATAATGCATGGTTATAAAAAATATAACTACCTCCCAGAATACAGTAATACATCTACACTAATGTTATAATGAGAAAAGATTTGTATTTTTGTTTGTTACAAATAAACTCAAAAACTCTTTCAGCATTAGAATGCTACATTATCCCTAAATAACATAAGCTATATTTATTACCGGCTTCTCACCGGTGCTTAAGTTTTTAAAGCACCAGTGCGAAGCTGGGGCAGATCGGCTAGTTTTGCTATAAATTTGTTCTGTCCAAATACAAACTTAGGTAACTGCTTAAAATTATTATATTCACATTAACTACGCAATATAAATGAATTAACAATAAGCTATAAATAAATGAAATAAATTTAGTGCCGCTGACAACATTAATCCCAGTTACAAATAAAATAATATGCAGGTAATAATTTATACTTACCTGTTAAACATGTCACAAATTGACCTTTGTACATCAATATATATTTTTCAATGTAATGTGAATTTAATGACCTGTAAGATGTTATTCTTATAAAACATATATAACTAAAACTGACCTTCTTTGTCAAACACAATGCAGTGAATAATAAAAACTTCCCCTTTTACAAGAAAGTTCGTTGGCCTTAATGTAACCCTGATGTTATAAGGTGCGGCGACTGTTAACGTTGCAACGGCTACTTCGGTGGAGCCAGACATGAGTTGAATCGTTGTTGTGCCTATATCTGTGCCTCGAACTAGACTGATAGAATCTTGCAGCGCTGCTACATCGTTTTCTGGAACTTTCAGATAGTAGAGCGTGTCTGATATGTCTTGAATGGTGAGACGGCCGGCACGCGCTCTTACTACTCTGAAAAATAGATTTTAATCGTGGATATGGTATTGATTTTTATTATATTAGCTAGATTGGTATTTCTTAGTATACCTTAAGTAAGGTACGGTCCATATACAAGTTATTAAGACTAAAAATATTGGGTCCTGACGTGATAGTAGGTTGCATCAAAAAACGAAAATGTAGGAGTTATTTACCTAAAACAGCTACACTAGGATGGGTGTTTGGGAACTTGTGTTCATCTATCCCCCCACTCCCTTTTAGAGAATCGAAATTCAGAGAACCGGGTCATTTATTTCATCAACGTTATTTTGATTATACTGGCGAAACAGCGTCATCGTTATTGAGTCAGCGTCGCGATGATATGCCGGTGTCGTGACGTTAACGTTGGCGTCGGGACGTTTACGTTAGCATCGGCACCGTGGCTTTAGCGTTGGCGACCGACCACCGCGCCCCGCGCCGGGACGTTGGCGACCGACAGCCATGACGTTGGCGACCGACCGCCGGGACGCTGGCATCGTGATTGCGTCGTTATGCGAATGCGACGGTGACGCGACGCAGGTGTTGGCGTCGGAACGTTAGCGAAGGCACCGCGACGTTAGCGTAGGCGTACTGTTAATTTTTGATACAACGTAAGAAATTGTAATGTTTATGTCTGGATTGTGTCACTGTTGGGTGCTTAAATACTATAAAAAAAAGCTACAGCACATAACATACTTGTATTTGACAGTGTCACCCGGAGCAATCAAAGCAGTTGCCGGAGTGAGTACAACACTGGCCACCACTTGCAAGTTGAAGTGTGTGCAAATATCTTGAAGGCAGACTGTTACTCGAGATTCACCGAGAGCCTGACCATAGAGTAGCGCCGAATGGGAATGAAGCTCTTGGGCTTCCAATTCAGCTATGCCTTTTGGTGCTTCATAGTCAGTATCTCGCCAGTGGACTAGCCTATGGGAAAAATAAGACGAACATCATAAGCTAGTGACCCAATATGAAATTGATTGATGAACTGCATTAAAAATATGAATAACATGATATTAAAATAGCATAAACACTAATGTACCATAAACTGTATGGCTCAGCTAGTAATTTGTATAACTTACTTGACTATCAGATCATCCCCTTCAGTACTGCCAAGATTCTCAATACTCCATGTCAAACTGATACCTTCCAAAGTTGTGAATTTGTTTCCTATAATAAAAAACACACTGTATGTTCTTGAGGATGTCTAAGAGGCATGTCCAAAATTACAATTTACAATGCCTATCCTATCTTTAATATCAATTAAATCTGCCTTTTTTTTTAACCACTTGAACGTCCGTGGGTACTGTAGTACCACAAAAATTTTTGTGAGCATACGTCCCTGGTACTACAGTACCCAAAAATCAATCCACTAAGAAACCTTAGTCGATTGTAATAAGATTCAACTTTAGTTGATCAGGAAGTAAGTCGATTATATTAGTGTTGAACTACGATTGTTTTGATATACAACACTATGCAAACAAGGAAGTGGATATTGTACCATGATTTAATATGTTTTAAGTGACGTCATGGCGGGTCGAATTTCAGGTCCGGATTTAATTGCTTTATTTTATTTCTTATTTTATTTATTTTATGTCTAACTAACTATTTTATACCAAAAGAAAGCTAGATAAGTCTGCTTTAATACAAAAATAACAACCGGTAGGTAACGTTTGAGTAATTTAAACTCTAAGATAAATAAAATAAAAAAATGAACAAAAAAATGAGGTATTTTGGTATTTTATTAATAAGTTGTCGTACTTGAGATGGCCTACGCTCTAAAATAGCATGAATGGTTTGTTATCTACCTAAGCTGTTATGAAATTTGAACATAAACAAGCGACCGACAAGCCAACCCTTTTTTTTTGTTTCAAGAGGCCGCGTGGGTGGTCTTTGTAACTTGACACGCCCGCCATTGTTTGGACGTTAGTCTGTGCAGCGCTCGCACCTGTGGGATGTCAGCAGTTGCCAAAAGCAAGATTTTTTATTACCTTGTTCATCATAAGCAATCACTTCAAAGGCTTCAGGTGCTTCTTCCAAGTACAGTTTCCATGTTGTACTCATCACCTTCAATGTTTTTATTTTGTCTATGTCTACATCTCCTCGGAGTATCTGTATATATTCAGAAATTGAGATGGTTAGTTTCGTAAACTAATCAGACATCCAGCTTGAGGATCCACTTATAAATATAAGGTCTACAAACTGAATTTCTGATGCTAACTATAGTTACCTACTCTTTGGCGCCAATTTTAAATTGCAGTGCTTACCTCGCCAGTGTTAACTTCTTCAGCCAGTATGATGACGGATCCGGGCGGCACACATGTCTTGGAGACTGAGACGCGTGCAGCTCGAGAGCAGTGACCCCATATATCTTCATAAATTGGCTCCAAATCAATGATGTCATCGCGAGACAAACTCCTAAAAAAAGGTAAGTTTCTTAGCAAATCTGATGACATCTGTGATTTTAATGAATCTAGATGGAATTTTATAAATACCAACCATGAATAGCAGCCTCCTTCGATAATCTCAAACGTGAATTTCACGTTAAAATCCTCAAACCAAGGGAGCAGTACCCTCGGAGTGTTAATTTTAGCACTATCACATGTAAACACCACTGTGCTCAGAAAGAACACTGCGAAGACAGTCTTCGACATTATATCTTCTGTTATTTTTGGGTTTTACATGAATATTCTTGAAAAGAAAAGACAACGACACGAAATTCAAAACATAACCTACAACATACTACTCCAAGAGAATGTAAGCACTACGCCAGAGAGAATGTAGGCACTACGTTTGCACTTTGCACTACGCTTACTTAATACAACTCCTTGAAAATAACAGGGCGGCTGCCATGCAAGTATGAAGTTGAAGTTCCATTAATAACGCAAATAAAAAAGGGAGTAGGGACGGCTTTTCAAGATAGCTAGATAGTTATAGCCTCTATTGCTTAATTTCATTTTTTACATATTTACGCTTTTCATCAAAGTAGGGTTTCAAAATATTATCAAACATAAATAAATCAAATCTATTATTTCGTTTGCGATCTGTCAAATGTTTGCTAACAATATCGCCGCCTTGAAGACTGAGTCAGTGACTGACTCCAAATGAAGTCAGTGCTTTAAGAATGAGGTATTTTCGATTCGAGATTTAAAAAAAAAGTAGTTCCAATTGCTTTGACAGATGGCGCTATCTGCCCTACTGCCATGCTGGTGAAAGGTTATCAAAACAAGAAAAAAGTTGGTAACTCCGTTTTTGTTTCGTCTCGTGTCAAGTCGAAAGTTGTGGGATCATGTCCTGCTTGAGGCCAAATAATTTAACTCCAGTACGACCAAAGTTAATGTACTACGTAGTACGTACTATGACTTTGACACCAGCCAGAGGTATGACAGACAGTGACAGCAGGAGCAACCAATGTTGAATTCCCTACACATTCACCATAGCTTGCCAAACATAGTGCTTACATTCACTTGGGCTCGCCAGTTGAGCTACCGTCATGTAAATAGACAGTTTTTTTTTTTTAATAAGTTGAGACGAAAACACTTTATTGACTTTCTCTGTTTACAAAGGGTTAGCAAGTTTCAAGTTTATTATAAAAATGTAACATTACAGAATAAATATCTAATTAAAAGTCAAAAAAGAGATTTACTCTCAGCATAATTTAATATTTTACCTGTGCTGTAACTGGCTGTAAAAAAAAAACCAAACAATTATGCGACAGTGACACTGTCACTGGCATGTTATGTCAAACAAATGCCAAATATGGCTGCTTTGAACTCGTCGTCTGTCCCGTATCTTTTCCTTGGTAATTCATTAAAAAAACTAGAATGAGGAGTGATAAACACATGCAATAAACAGTACACCCCCCTAGCTATTTAAATAATAAAACGTGTAAAAAATACGCTTCAACACAACAATGTCCGTCGACAAAGCTTCAGAAATAAAAGGCTACGAGATCGATAAAATCAAACGTCGTCACAGAACTGACGACACTATTGTTGCGACAGTGGTAGCATGTGGTGGTGAAGATACATTGCAATACATTAAAATGGAGAAGTCAGAAGAATGCACGGGAAAGCCAACGGAGCTAAGCCTTCAAGGTAACTCTCATCTGGTATCTAGCACAACGAGCAGCTTGGCCGATACGCCTGGTGATTCTGGTGTGTTATGCTTGGATAGTGAAGCTTCTGAGGCTACGAGTCAGGCTCTCATGTCGCACAGTCTTATAGGAGCAGAAGAGCTAACTTGTGATAGTGTTTACGATGCTCCAGCTTCATGTTCTCAAGATATGATCCGTAGCACCACCAGCAGCGTCATGACCCGCAGCGATATCGACAATCAAAACATAGGAATACCTGATGACATAGTTCCCGAACTACTAGCAGAGGCCCAAAAAAAACCACCCTATGAAAACTTGCCAGATGTAGTTTTAAAAGCATTAGAAAGTGAAAAAGTAAGTGCAGATGAAATAAGAAAGCCAGCATTGAGGTCAAATGAGCCAAAGAAATCTCTTTCTGAAGATATTGTATACAGACGTAGGTGCCGAAAAAAGTCTCAAAGTGGACCAAGTTCACAAAAGAAAAGGGTGTCATTTCATGAAGATATATTGAACAATACTAAGACAGATAATATTCATATAGAAAGAGGTTTTATTTCATATGTGCCTGATGGTCCATACTGTGAAAAATTAAGGCAGAAAAATAATGGAATGACTGATAGGTTTTCATGGTGTGCCTCCGGGGATAGAACACCTAAATATGCTGCTGATGTGGCCCAGCAGACCATGTCAGATATCCTTACCTATGGCAGTTCTAAAAATGATAAAAGTGGTGTTTTTGAGTATTCCAGTTTAGACCATGATGAAACTGTAACAAATGATAAAGACAACAATAATGATTCCCAACAGCAACGAAAACTTTATGGATGTGATTCCAATAGCTCAGATTCCAATTTCAGTTGTGATTCCGAAACCTCATCCAGTGACTCATCATCATCTCATTCCAATAAAACAGAAACTACATTACTCCGCAGAAAATGTGATAAAGCACAGAAATCTTACTCATGTGATGGATTTGAGAACAATGGCCATGTGGCATTTATGAGAAAAACTTATTTCTCTGAAGCTGATATTGACCAATCACATGATCGTGCAAAACAACCACTCGAAGTCACTCAAAGTCCCAGCAAGATGTATGAAGTGAAATCAGTCTTGAAAAAAAAACGATACATCACTACAAATATAGTAGAAGAAAACAAACAGAACAGCAAAGTCCTTAACTTACTAGACACAAACAACATCATTGACTCTTTAAAGAACTTCTATAAGAACTTCAACTTTAATTTCACCCCAGAAAAGGGTTTACCAGAAAACAGTTTTGAGTTGAATAATGTTGTTGAAGCATTGGCTAGTGACGTGAATCAGAACAAAAACATATCTAAAAGCTTAGACTCAGGGTTTCAGATAGAAGATGAAGATGACTTTGTTGAGATCAATTTGAATGGTCAACAGCTTGACGCAATAAAAGTAAACAAGGAAAGTCCACCACCTAAGAATACTGTCACAGGAGAAAGAACCCCAAATGAAGGCTCACCAAGACATAAACTGACTCTGAACATGAAAACATCTAATGACAAAAAGTCAACAAACAAAGGTGACTTCCCACCTCTTAGCAAATTTGTAGTTAACTGTGAAAGTACAGTTTATGAACACAAAGGGGTGTCCTACAGCTATGTTCATGATACATTCCAAACTGCTTTTGATGCACCAAAAGAAACATTTGTTCCCATCCCTGAAACTACCCCTGTCACTGAACTAGTTAAAAGTTCCAGCAAAACTGATATCAAATCTTTAACTACAAGTGCTAGCAAAACTGATGTGAGATCTTTGACTGATGCTGAAACTTCAAGCAAGACCTCCACTCCCAAGCGACAGTTTAATAAGAATGTTCAAGACGAAACTGAGCAAAAAAATGGAGTGCCCAAGCATTTATCTTCACCAAAAAAACAAAACGTCAATCGATACAGAAAATCCGCTTCTACAGTGCAAAAAATGACTGAAGAAATAGTTCAAGCAAACAGTGACAACTGTTCAAACACCGACAACTCAACATTAAAAGGGGCTGAGGATTTCAATGATGATTTATTAGACAGCCCAGCCAATCAGAAGCTTCAAACAAACAAATCCGCGTTACTCAATAGGTATCTTAAGAATGTGTGTCAGCGAAAAGACCTTGAGCTCAAAATCAAGAAAAATAAGTTCTACCAACTGAAGTTGCGATTGGAGAAACGGTTTCCTAGCATCATATACCCATTCAAGGACGTGTCGGAAACCTTCCACATTTCCGCTGCGAGAATGTCCCGTCTTATAGACAAAGAGGTGATCGAAAACAAAAGGCTTTCAGTGAGGCTTCTCACGGCGGACGAGCCGTCGTACTTTGACAGCTTTGAAGATAATGTTGCTATTGAATGCAATGAAAAACTGAGGCTGCAGATATTCTCGTATCCTAATGAGACTTTAAATCGGGTAAGTTACTGAAACTGATATTTTCAGGCATTTTTAGCATCCTAAAACATTCACTTATACATTTTGATCCCTACAGGTTTTACGTCTCTTCCGACCCTGTCATCTTGCGCGATTTTGAATGCAAAGCGCTTACGAACTTACCATTTTTTACATTTGATCAATTCTATATCTATATTATATCTATTGGAGCAGGAGTATTTGAACTACAGCAGTCCAAATTAAGACAGCACTAAGAGCTCACAGCTAATTCAAACAACATGATAATGATGATGGCGTCCTTCAACCATGTTTTTAAACATTGGTATTGGTCATTTCAAAATGTTTTTATTCACTGTCTAATATTGTTCAGGGATTGCTATGAAATTAGGTAACAATAAGCTATGTTCATTGTCCTAAGTTTTGGATATAGTCCAAGACAATAGTGAATAGTGAGGGTGACTCACCCAAACAGCCTGTTATTTCTACATAGCAACATTAACTAGGCCAAATAATTTACATAAATTCTTATCTATCAGATCAAAAAGGGGAACATATGACTCATAAAAGCAACCCTATCGATATTTTAACCGTTTGCTTATGGGACTGAATTTAGGAAATTCCTTATTAGTACACTTTCTCTTCGTTTCTAGGATTGATTGTCAGCACTCAGTCACGGATCACTGTTGCTGGATGACATGGAGTCCTCTATTTTCATATAAAATCAAGGCTATATTCTATTACCTAATTGCATATGCTGCATGCGCCTTATGTATATTTTATACATTTATTTTATATATTTATTTTCAGCTAGTACCATCCCACTAGGCCTTCCCGTCTCTTTTTTATTTGTTACTGTCCTGTGTAAAGACCAATCCTTGTCAAATGTCCAGCTAATCCCGCCATCTTAGTCAAGTTCTACTGTTGAAAGCGGCAAACGATAATCGTGTCAAATATTGTAGTTCAACTTGTGTTGTTACCAACTCAGTGGAGCGCTCGTGACGTAGCTGGCTAAGTTGTTCTTAACAGATCAACGAAGTTAAGCACTGTTCCACGGGGTCATCATTTGGATGGGTGACCGCTAGTGGCAATTTCAACTGAGCGCTCCAGTGCTTCGGAGGGCGTTAAGCAGTCGGTCCCGGCTTTTTCAAAGTTGTCAGGCCATGACAGAGGCCTTCGGGCTGCCTAGAAACTCTGTCACCAGAGTTGGCCACTGACTCATACGAACGAACAACTACCTAAGTTCAGAGCATTAACTGACCCACGAAACTCATCATCATGATACCCATCAATACAATACAATAGTTTATTAATAACGCCAAGTTACATTTCATGTCAGTCATCTTATGTTTCTACTGCTGGGACACTGGCCCTCGAACGAGAGTAGGCCAGTGTGTCTTAGTTCACCATACGGACTTGTGGAGGCATATGTCTTTTGAATTTTTAGTTCTTGGACATGTCGGTTTCCTCACGATATTTTCCTTAACCGTATGAAAGCACTGGCTAGCGCACATACATTATTAATAGAAAAATCAGCCATGAAAACTGTCATCTTTTATGTCCGCAAGAGTCTGGTGCGCTGTCGTTTTTAAATTGCCAAAAAAACGATAGGAACCCGGCCTTTGTATTGCCAGTTCTCTTACGGCATGGACGCGTTGGAACTGGCGTAAATTTTCCTAGCTTGTAAGACTTCTTCTAAGATTCTACTGAATAAAGCACTTTTGATTTGATTGAATCGGCAACATTCTCTGCAGATGATGAGAGTCCAATCCCCATACGCGATGGAAGACGGCACCTGGACGCCGCTGCTGGTATTCATCACCGACTACGCGCTGTACGTAGCCAGCGTGAAGCAGGGAGCCACCGAGTACGAGATGCTGTGCCGACTGCCGCACAACGAACTTGATGCTATAGCTGTAAGTCACCACTCTGAAGGTTGAGGCGTAGCTGGCTAACCTTGGTATACAGTCGTGAACGATCAACACTGACATAGAAGATTCCTTACGTGTAACTTAGTAACGTGTTCAAAACGCTCCATGGTGTGGAATTGTAAAATGGTTTTTGGTATCTGTGTTGTTTCAATAGCGATAGTTTCGCTACCGATAGTCGACCTTGAAAAAACAGTCAGACGAGCCCTAAAACATGGCTCGTCGACGACGATTCCACGCGGATATCGTAACGAGCCCGCGTTTGATCATAGCGAATAAGGCTCCTGGTATGGTCGTACTTTGTTCTTGCGAGAGCTTTTCTTTGAATTTTATTATATAAAGTCTTATACGTGATTTCATAATTATGATTAGGTAAGTCAGACTTAGCTTATCAAGCTGTTCGGCGACGTTCCTCGGGATACCTATTATAGATGTATTTATAGTTTTTAGGCTTTAGTACGTCCTTAGGGTGAGTCAGCACTCCTAGCTAAAACTTTCACTGCCTGACAACAATATGTAAAATGCTAAAGTCAATAGACCAATAGCATTGAAATAGTACGATAAATCTCCTTGTACTTAATGTTGAAAGTATAAAGTTCATGTCGTAATAATAAGGTTATCTCTCTGTGGTCTGATTCAATAATAATTAATGGTTTAATGAACTTTTTCAACCTTCAATACTGTTTTATTACTATTTTACTGGTTGTTATTTATATGTAAAGTAAATATTAGATTATACTTATATAGATAGTTATTAAAACGTAACTCGTACCTAAGGTTCACGTGAGTCACGTGAGTCAATGACCGTGTATGGTGACAAAGTTTATACGGGTAAGGTAATAAACGTCTCGAGGCCGCGAGGTCCAGATGTCAATGGGTAACATAGTATCAGTGTCAAAATAGACAGACAGAAGGCCTCACTTCTACAGTCCGTGCCCTGCGAAGATACAGGTGTAAATTCCAATAAGACTTAGGCATTTTGTTCTTGAGCTCCCTTTAATCTCTTTCTTCTGATTGTATTAAAACCTACAACAACCCAGTGGAAATTTCAATTGAGCGCTTCCCTGCTTCACAGGGCACGGGCAGTCCATCTGACTTTTCAATCAAAGTTGTTAAGCCATGACACGTCTTCGGGCGGCCAATTAACGCAGTCGCAGAATCTCCACTGGCTCATGCGAGCTTCAACAACCTATATCCTTTCCAGGTCGGCCCAGAAGCGCAATATATCCAAATTGTCGACGTAGCTGGCAACATCGCCTGTTCTTTGATTACCGGAGAGTCGTCACTAGGAGCAAGACTAGCTTCCTCGCTGGAGTGGAGCGCGCGTACCTCGCCGCTGCGTATCCTTCGTCCGCCCGCGATGATCCCGCTGTCTTGCCGCGAGCTAGCCGCCGCTGTGGCTAGACAACGATATGAGAGACGGGTAAGCATGCTTAGCATTCTATAATGTTCTAATAGCTGGAGAGTCGTCACTATAAGGTCAATAAGCGTGTACTCGTCGTTGCGTATTCTTCGTCCGCCCGCAATCATCTCATTGTCTTGCCGCGAGTTATCCGACGGTGGCTAGGCAACGATACCATTGTGACACAAGAACAAAAACTGTTGAGACCGAAATTGTCACCCATATAGGTAACCCCGACTTGATTGAAATTGAATGTGTATTATGTAGTCACATTGTAATCGCATATCGATTCCGATTGTCTTTCATATCGTATCGAAAACCACAAGTAATTTTATTTTCCAAACCGCCGTACGTTAATGAATACCAAAGCTGTTTTCCTCACTAATTTACCAATTAAAAATGTATGTTACGTTAGGTTTCACGGTTATTTTATTATTTAAATGAAAGTAAAATGTTAGTTTGTACATGATGCCTACATAACTAAGCATTTCTGCGAACAAAAGATGCACAAAGATTGCGAAGAATTATTAAAAGTGAACAAATTTAATGCATTTTGAGGATTTGAGGAGCGAACCTCATCAGATCTTTACCATGAATCCAACTTAAAATGACTACCTTTCAAATAAAAAAGTACCCACTCGATGGACCGATGACATTAAAGCGGTCGCAGGAAGTCGGTGGATAGTGAAGGCTCAAAATCGGTCGCCATGGCGCTCCTTGGGGGAGGCCTATGTCCAGCAGTGGATGTCTATCGGCTGATAAAATTATGATATGATGAAATAAAAAAGAACCATCGAAATCAGCCCCCCAATTGCTTAATTCGGTTGCAATCGATTTCAATTAAAAAACTGAATGTGGCAGCTTATTGACAGTTCGCTGTTTGAAATCGGATTGAAACCAAGTTACGCAATCGGGGGGCAGATCTCTTATAGCGGAGATATTCAGTAGTAGAAAGTACCCCTCCAATAAAAAAACGGCGACAAAAAAATCTATAAAGTCGTAAAACACCTGCATTGTATACCAAGTTTCGGATCGCTTGTAAAACAACCTGTAAAGGAGTACCAGAAACTGACAGACAAAAGCAAATTTTGCCAGACCACGCTTCGCTTGCTCTGTCAATCAAAAGCCATTGAATTATATGAATGAAACTAATAAACATAGAAACTGATAACAAACATACGTATGTATGGTTTTTCAAACATGGTTTAATATATTTTCCTGTTTATTATGAAACATTTCAATAATATTAAATAACTGTTTAATGTAAATAAGGCCTGTTATTTCCGCTTGTTTAACAGTGCAGCGTCACGATTTGTAAAAGCTGTTCCAATTGTATCTTTCCTTATTGACTAAACTCTATTGATTCACGATTTTTTCTATGAATTACCCTATAACCTTATTCTTTAAAGCAATCTCAATCCCAATTTTAATCCAATTCGAATTTTCTTGCTGTCCAATTTTTGTTTACTTTACTAAACAAGGTTGGAGGCAAAATTGTGGCAAACTCAGCCACAGACGCCCTAAATAAAAGAGGAAGAAGAAGAAACAAGGTTGGATTTGGCGCTAGGTTGTCATAAAATGTCATATTCCAATACTTGTCCAATACCGCTCCGTTCAAGAGTAAGGCCGGAGTTTGTTCGGTCATTTTGCCGGTACGACATGTTCCTCCCATTTTAATTGTTTTTCTCGAGTTATTTTGAGTTTTATTGTGTAAATTTAGTGGCAGTTTAACCAATACGACTCGTAGTCTTGGCACAAGTGTAAGTGATTGAAATGGAAGGGTGATGTTGATTTGTAATTGGTCGAAGAATCTCCTAGAAAATTTTGAAAGGACGCCATCATTTCTTTCAAAATGTTGTTCGTCAAATTCAAAATTCGAATTTGTTCGTCTTTGATGTATACGTCGACACTACTTGACACTGGCAATATTGTCTAAACAGACAGACTGCCATTTAAAAAAAAAAAGAGTAAGCCCCCCCCCCCCCAGGACTTTGTATGTGACTGTTGATCATGTTATGTTGGAACGCGTGGAACTGGCATAAATTCACATGGATTTAAGACGTTTCAAAATGATCCTTGTGTTATGATTGAATAAATATATTTTTTACTTTTTACTTATTATAATATAATCAAAGACATTATGAATAATCTTATATGAATAATTTGTTTATATGTTCGAAGAATATAATATTATTGTTATTATAGACGCCACAGATCCTGTTCTACGGCCGTGCGTGTTCTGGTGACGCTGGGGATCGGTTGATTGAAGCCCCTGGCGCCTTTGCCCCTCCACTAGAAGGCTACCTTATGTGCAAGACTGACAAAGGACGGCGCTTCGAGCCTTGCTACTTTTTGCTTAGGTAAATATTATTTACTATCTATCTAGAGATGATAGACGACATAGGGAAAGTTGCCGGCCGTAAGTGGATCAGATTAGCACAGGATCGCGGTAGATGGCACAAACTAAGGAAGGCCTATACTCAGCAGCGGATGATGATGATGATGATCTGTCTCTTCTCGTTACATCTGGAGCAGTGTGTTTGTGATCATTTTGTGTCTCGACACAATTTCATCAGCATTTTCGGCCGAGCTGGTAATTAGATGATGGCCAGCGATCATGGAGTTAAGGTGTTAATTCGAATCCAGAAGGTCTGCAGACAAAAGCGATAATATATCGTATCGTGACAGTTTTCGTGGGTCAGCTTATCTTTTTTTCGTGTCAATAACTCAATTTATATACTCTTTGACCAGTAGGTAGCCACTTCTATGCCTCTGTCGGATGCTCCAATCAGATCCTCCTGCGTGCTAGTAGCCGGGCACATGGATATGAAAGCAGGTGTGGCATGTCCTGCGTGGGGGCTCCACATCCTCACTGGCTTTAGGATGGATCGATATATCCCCATTTTGCCATGCTTTTTCTGCAACGGCCGACTTGGGTCAGCTTATGTCAGTCAGTGAATGCTCAAACGACAAAAGCTGAACCACTATATTTGCCACAATTATCCTCTGACGATTATGTCCTAAAATTTTAGATTTAAGTTAACCAATTATTATTTCTATAGAGCGGGTGTGTTACACTGGGGTTCACATTCTCCCGACGGTACCCCACTGCCGAACAACATCGCGCTCCGGCTGGTGGTCGGGGTGCGTCGCCACGTCGACTGGAGCAAGCGGCCGCACTGCTTCGAGATCGCGCTGTGCGACGGCAGCCGGCTGCTGTTGGCCGCGCCGGACGAGCCCGCCGCCTCCTCGTGGCTGCAGTCGCTGTTGTTGCACGCTGCGCAGGTATTATATAGCAACGCCATCTATCAGTATGTACCATAACTACGTGACAAGTGAAACAGTAGTAGTCCAATAACCTGGTGGTGGGGATACGTCGACTGGAGCAAGCGGCCGCACTGCTTCGAGATCGCGCTGTGCGACGGCAGCCGGCTGCTGTTGGCCGCGCCGGACGAGCCCGCCGCCTCCTCGTGGCTGCAGTCGCTGTTGTTGCACGCTGCGCAGGTATTATATAGCAACGCCATCTATCAGTATGTACCATAACTACGTGACAAGTGAAACAGTAGTAGTCCAATAACCTGGTGGTGGGGATACGTCGACTGGAGCAAGCGGCCGCACTGCTTCGAGATCGCGCTGTGCGACGGCAGCCGGCTGCTGTTGGCCGCGCCGGACGAGCACACCGCCTCGTGGCTGCTGGCTGGTATTATCTAGTAACGCCATCTGTTGGTACATAATATAACTATGTGACAAGTCGGAGGAACACAGAGTGCAATAACCATGTCAACACCCAGCCGGTAGATGTCGCTTTTATGAAGAGTATTATCTGTATCGCGCTAAATACCGCAGCTTTCTCGCTGTTGGGACACTGGCCTCTCGTGCAATAGAGATTAGGTCATAATCCGCCACGCAATTACAACGGTGTTTTCATTCACCGTTTTAGAATTTTGACATTGCGCACATATATTTACCTAAACGAAAATAGTATTGGTGTGGATACGGTGGCAATAAAAGAAACATGGATTCTAAGACCCCGGACTAACATACAACCTTAGTAGTTCCTTGATAATAAGCATTCACACTATTTTCCATTTTCTTAAACATTTCCTTTCCTTCTCCAGGCTTTAGAAGAGAAAGACGGTGCTAAGTCAGACCCCAGAGCGGGGGGTCCCCCGCCTGGCTGTACGATCCTCGTGACCCCCACGGAAGTGATCAGTCTGCGAGACACCTTGGACATGGCGTTCATAGCCGGCGCTGCAGCGTATCTCAAGGATCGCGGCTCTGAGGCTCTACTCAAAGGTAACTATAAGACGGTACTATAACTATAGGGTCATTCATTATTACCTGACAAACTTAAGGAATACCACACATTAAAAAACACATGTACATATTTTTTACTTTTTTTTTAAATCTCAAGTAAATCGATTACGTTTTTCTGGTCAGTTAAAAGTTATTCTTGTCGAAAATCAAAAAGGCAGCTCGCGGCGCGTGTCAATGACCTCCGCGTCAATGAACCGCGTATCAATAACCCACGCGTCAATGACCTGCGCGTTTCAATGACCCCACTATAACCACTACGGGGTTCGCGTGCTCGTATATTTTATTATTACGCGATTTCCAATAATGATAAATAATAATTAGCCAGATATACGTAATCGATTTACTCGAGATTTGTTAGAGAAAATATACAGAAAAAAAAAGTTACATTATTTTTTTATTGATGTGTGGAACCTGTTCCTTAAGTTTGGCAGGTTGATAATGAATAACCCTGTATAACACGGCTAAGCAGAACCTTGAACGGTCCTCGTGACCCCCACAGTAGTGATCAGTCTGCGAGACACCTTGGACATTATGTCGATTGAGACCAAATTATTACGATAGTAATAAAGTCTCATTCGATAGTAGTTTAATAATTTGTATGTCGCTGCAACAAATGGACGGATTTAGGTAAATCTTGAAATCAATCAGTCTGTAGTGTGAAATATAATTTAAGAGCTGTAGAGTGATGAGTCAGTGGCCAACTCCTATGACGGAATTAATAGACTCCGTCATGACTTAAAGCCGGAAACTTAACGTGCCCTCTGAAGCACGGGAACGCTCAGTTGAAACTGCCACTGGCAGGGTCACCCATCCAAAAAGCGGTGATCTGTTAATTTATTTATTTATTTATTTACTAGAACGGTGCATAACCAATTACACTAATTATTAAAATTAATTACAATATTAATAACATAATAATAAAAATCAAATAAATTAAAAACAAAATTAAAACATTAAAAATAATAATTAAGAACAACTTAACGACCAGCTATGCTTAGAGCGCTAGTAAAACGTTATAATATTTACAGAATACGTGGAAGAAATGCGAACTGACGTAGAGATTCTTGCGTGCGGCTCTATCAAGAATCTAACGGCGTTCAAGATTCCCGACACTGATGAGAACTGGTGCTGTTTAGTGAGTATACATTAGGGTTGTCTGTTTAACAGTTGTCGCTAATAGATTTTGCGCAGTGTATTAGCTTACATTTTTACACAGTGCTATCAAGCCGCAAACTAAGCAAAGCTGAAGTGTATGGATCATGTAGAAAATTTAAAGATCATTAATTTTAGTCTAGGCTAAAAATAACCTCAAATTTTGACCTTTGACCCCGAATAACTTTTTAGCACACATGAGATCAATGGAGACTTGACAATTTATATCTAGTTTTTTATAATATTTGCGGGATTTTGTCGCGCAACACAACCGAAACGTCGGGAAAAATAAAATGGTTATTACGCAATAAAATCCCGTAAATATTAAAAACTATGAGTTCTGATTGCGAAAGTTTAAAAAAGACTAATTTATTTCTAATGATATACCAATGGTCTCCATCAAAATTTAGCTCTCTCGGAATGATTGTAGCTTGACCTCTATGTTAAGTCTAATTTGACAGGAATATTACATATTTTTTTTTATGTTAATACATTACTACATAGTATAAAACAAAACAAAGCCGTAATTTTGTATTTATTGTTATCAGGAATGGAGCGTGTGCGAGGCGCGCGAGCGAGGCGCGGGGCTGGCGCTAGTGATGGCGAGCAGCAACGAGCTCGAGCGATTCATAGCAGCGGTCGAACTAGCGTTTTGTTCGCTAACGGTATGTTGTTGTTTTTAAACCTCAGTACAATGGACTCAATTTTTTTGATGCAATGGAGGGTAGTTTCGCAACATATAGAGATAATTCATATGTTTAGTACCCGAGGGCAGATGATACTGGTTAAAATACGGGAAGCAGTGAGCAGAGGACTGACGAGGTACACAACCCAACAGTCATATCCACATACGTAAAAATAAATAGTTGTAATGGCAAAATTATATGATAGGTACTTGTTTTTTTTTTATATTTAATCCTACTATATATTATACGGCTTTAACCGCGGTTTTTTAGATATTAATAGTAATAATAACTACAGAAACATTCAATTTTTCCGGGATAAAAAGTAGCCTATGTGTTATTCCAGGACTTAAACCATCTAACATTTACTTTCCTTAAACCATCTAACATTTACTTTCCTTAAACCATCTAACATTTCCTTTCCTTAAACCATCTAACATTTACTTTCCTCAAACCATCTAACATTTCCTTTCCTTAAACCATCTAACATTTACTTTTCTTAAACCATCTAACATTTACTTTCCTTAACCCATCTAACATTTCCTTTCCTTAAACCATCTAATCTAATCTAACTTAAATATAAAAATGAATCGCTGTGCGTTAGTCTCGCTAAAACTCGAGAACGGCTGGACCGGTTTGGCTAATTTTGGTCTTGAAATGTTTGTAAAAGTTCAGGGAAGGTTTAAACGGTGAGAAAATATACAGGATGTAAAAAAAAATCTAAAAAACACCGCGCCGGGTCTTCTAGTATAAAATATAAGGATAATATATTAGGATGTTGTTATTTACAGAGGAAAAATGTACCTATTAGATTTGTGTTATTTAGGTTACCTACATATTACATGGTTTATTGCCACATCCATAGGTTACATAATGGGGAATCTACTGGCTTTCTGTAACACAGTGAAAACTAACGCAGAAACCAAAAAATGACTACTGTGTGAGCAAATTCGCGTTTCGTTCGACTCCGAAGTTACGGACGAAAATGTTCATTGTAGGCTTGCAGACTCTAGAAAGCAATAAACTACCATTGCACTGTGAACCTTATTCCCATTGCAGTGCGAGCCATTCCCACTGAGCGTGGTGGAAGGCGCCAAGTCTGCTTGCAGCTCCGCTAACACCAAGTACGAAGCCGCCTGGTCCCACATGCTTCCAGCGCATCAATGAAGGGAAGTACACTCTTAATAGACAATACTAGTTCACTATCATAATAGACTACTACTTTTATTAGGTATGGTTCTCACAACGGATCTCGGCCGTCGTGAAATTAGCCGTTTCGATGCGCAATAGAGCTTTTTCAAACTAAATTGTCTTTGCGCATCACAAACGGCTAACTTCACGCAAGCCTAGATCCGCTGTGCGAACTATAAATAGTTTGGATCCAAACAACATCGGGAATAACTATTCACGAGAATAAGAAATGTCAAATACAAGTAAACGTCGTTTAGTTATGTTAAGTGTCGTTTACTCGCGAATAACTACGATTTACTCTGCGAATAGAGCTTTATTCGAGTTTGGTCGAATCCAACCTTAATCGTAGTTATTCACGAGTAAACTGGCAGTTTCCTTGTATTTGACATTTCTTATTCCGCGGAATAGTTATTCCAAAAATTGGTCGAATCCACCTTTACAAACTTTAAAACTTACAAAAAACTTCAGACATATGGTGTAAACTAAACTATTGCTATTATGTTGTAGAATTACACAGGTGAGTCCAACTTACTTAGTTTACCTCATCATCATTATCATCGTCCACAGCCTGACTTCACCCACTGCTGGGCATAAGCTTCCCTTTGTATGTGCCACTTCTCTCGGTCCTATTTAGTTCACTTATTTCCGACAAATTCCGTAATTATTTTATTATATTTGATAACTCCTTTTAATAATTTCGAAGCGTTCTGCCAAACAGAGTTGCATTTAATGCCGTTTGCACTTCACTTTGCATATTTGCTCAAATGTTTGCATTTTTTCGTCAATGTAAACCAAACTTTGTATAGTACTAACTCAGAGTTGACTTTGTTTTGGCGAAATAACGCAAATATTTAAGCAAATATACCAAGTGAAGTCAAAGCATGAAATCCTAACATTTTGAAAAAAATCGTGTAATTTTATTATGAAATAAATCAATAATAAGGTTCTGTCAGGCCATTCTTGCACGGAAACTTTGACAAATGACATTTAGAGAGATGTCACATACGTGCGACAAGCCGCTCGTCATCTTGTTTACACCTATGTAATGTATGACCTTATTCATTACAGTACAATGAACCCCTGTTATCTAATGTGTCTTTCAAATCTGTCATCTTTATTCATTGATCTATGAATAACAAATAAAGACAATTTAGTAAGCTGCTAAAATACAGTTTCTTTTATGAATAAGGGGATAGATTACACATAATTCCTCTCAAATACACAATTGCTCCCCAGCATTGTTGTACTCGTACAATGTATTGTATCTTTCCATCAATTCTCTATCACCATTCTATTCAAAAATACTCGAATGTAACCAGTACTTATTAGCTTGTATAGAAATAAATCTATCTCTATAAATGACATAAGCTATGTTCGAAGCACAATTTAGTTTATTACATGATTTGTAGCTATAGGTAATATGACCATTTATTTAAAACTGTGTTTACAATAATGACAATACAATTATCATTTTCTGAAGTTTTGTGAGACGGCAACAACAAGAATTTATACCGGGTGTAAAAGAGGAATTTAACAATTCACAAATTGAATCATTGGGATGAGTATTAATATGTCCTCATCAATAAAAAATCTTTTAAAATCCGCACTTAATGTAGGGTTTACCATGTTCAGTTTTTGCGAGCAGACTTTTTTATTGTTGTTATTGTAAAAAACAGTCGCAAGTAAGTGGTTCTAATTTAGCAGCTAAAAATGTATTGTAATTGTAAAATGTAGTAATATTTTTCTCGTTTTATGTAACCTATGGGTCACAATACTCGGTCTCGTTTACAATGTCTTATCCATACAATAAATTTTACATTCATTAATATCAGTTGTATGGATAAGACACTAGTTAGATATAATATTACATAATAATTAGATTTAATCTTATAAATGTATTTAATCATATTTATGACAAATGAAATCGTAATCGAATAATATATTTTTCGTATTGGAATGATAATTTATTTGTCTATCATCTTATTATTTATCAGATGGATGGGTTAGTGGAATAGTAAAGCGAGCTTTAGCTAATTGTAATGTGATGGCGCGCTATTCTAAAACTTGATTTAGAGGCTGCAAATAATCGGGAAACGATAAATCGATAATCGTGTCGTTTTCAGAATTAAAGATGGTCAAGTTTAACAGAATATGGCTTGTGTGAAATGGCTTGGTAGATTTTGTACGGAAAATGAAAGATTTGTATCACAGACCTTATGTAGCTTTCACTGAAAGCTGATTTTAATGGTTTTATTTGGAAATTCCTTTTTGATGTATTTATTTTGGAAGCTAAAGAATTGGGATGGTCACGCTTTTAGTACACTGGCGCATTTTCGCGCGATATTGCGATCCGACAATGATGCAACCATCAGAAGTTGCGCTAGAGTGAGCGAGACAAACAATCGCAACTGAGGTTCCGTGCCTTTATTACGTAAGTCTATTGCTGTCAAATTGCTGTCGATCGCTAGTCGATTTCTTACGCGCTTATGGTACGCACTGTAGGTGTGAAAAAGACGGCCAGACGCAACAACAAGCGATCGACTGCGATAGACTTACATAATCAGGGGCCGGTCGGTGCGTCGATGTAATAAAGGCGTTTTGATAGATATTTATTTTAAATCAACTTTGGCTGCTTTTTATAATTATTTGTTACCAAATATCAAGGAACATATGATATTGTTTCGTATGTGTATTAGGCCGTTATATAGGCCGTGTGATATTAATGTATATTTTAGAGTAGGATCTAGAATCTAGAACGTTGCTTGCATTTTACAAACAAAATAAATATTTAGTTATTTTGTTTTTAATATGCAAATAAATATATGGAACGCAATGTATTTCAATTTTCCAAAATGTTTATCAAACAATCAATTTTTATTTTCGTAAGTTATTTACTTATTATAACTTATTATTTTATTTTTAATCTGTTTTTATGTACCAAATTTATTTACATCGATTTATGAAGTATTGTTGCTCTATGTATTGTGATTGACTTTATTAATGTTTGCAGCCAGTTATATTTCGTTAAAAGACTGTTGGACCTTATTGCAAGGTTGTAAAGTTGAAATTGGCGATTCGTACTCAGATACCGCTTAGCTGTGATTTGTGTTCTAATTATTAAGTTTGTTGTTTCATGCATAATATTATGTTATATGTTTAGATTATACAATTACTCTTACGGTTTCTAAATAGGTTATTGGAACCTTGTGGGTATTTTTTTTATCTAAAAGTACTTTGAATCAAAGTTATGCAAAAAATGTACATGATTCCAAGTGGTTGTTTAAGCATATAAATGAATTGCTTGTTTGAAAGATCTCGTACCAAAATACCAGTGAAATTATTCTTTTCAAACCATTTTTTATTAATTTACCAAAAACTCATACTTTGTCAAAATTACAATGTTTATTAATTAAATTGGCTATGATTATTATTTATATAATCGTTACTAATAATATTGTATTTAAGTAATAACATTGTAAACAATCTTCGACCATATTTCAAACAGTGCCTGGATCAGGAATAATTCTGCTAGCTAGCGTAACAATGTCACGATATGATTCCGAAAGTCAGAATATTCCTGCTTGAATTACACACATACGGTCGAAAGTTTGCGCGTTTCTCGAATATTCCAATAAACTATAGACAATATTATAATCTTCCGTTCTTATATTGGTAGCTAAAGTATTAATTAAAACAATAATAATGTTAATGTTAACACGCTGTAAGTGGTAGATGCTAGGTTTTTAATAATTCTTAAAATACATAAAATTGTAATGTCCTTATTGTTGTTGTATGAGGGTATTTTCAAATGTTTGATGGTTGTAGGCTTCGTTCAAATCGAAAACAAAATATCGCGATTTGTTTGACTTTTGTTTTGAAAACTTCGGCTGACAAAACAATGCAAACATGCATAACTGATCTGAAATGTTATTTTATATCTCGTTATTCAAGAGAATTTTGTAAAGGAAAAGAATAGCATTAAACAATGCTATTCTTTAGTTAGTTTTTTAGTTTTGATAAACATAGTTTTACTGTTCGCGTTTTACTTTCATTACAACTGTTTGCGACACACTTTAGCCTTTGCTACTAACAGAAAAAATATGTGTTGATAAACTGCATTGATGTAAAAAGTAACATTTGAAAATACTCGTACACAATGTAGCATACCTGATATCTGTCTTAATAAATAGACCATTTGAATTATTATCGCTTGACATTATTGTATGTATAAACAATAATAATAAATTCTACGCAGAAGTAATTTTGTAGTTTTTTTGTGACGCCTAAAATACATGTATAGGTCTCACAACGAATCTCGGCCGTAGTGAAATTAGCCGTTTCGATGCGCAATGGAGCTTTTTCAAACTAAATTGTCTTTGCGCATCACAAACGACTAACTTCACGGAAGCCTAGATCCACTGTGCGAACTATACCTACAATCGTCCTAGTTGACTCCGCACCACACTAAAATTCTCTGTCACATCAGAAACTGATATTGCCGTGCAGTTAGAGAAGCGATAGGAACCCAGCCGGTTATATTGCGAGTTCTTTTAAGGCATGGAGTTGTTGGAACTGGCGTAAATTCACCTAGCTTTTAGGACTTTTAAGACTCAAGTAATATGTGATTTTATTAAATAAAACTCTTTTGACTTTGTTCTTTGATAGGCTTTTATTGATCAATAAGGCTTGAGTTACGTACATGCATTTTGCGTTAGTATTCGTCCGGTCCACAGGAAACCTTCATAATACAAACGATAGTGCACACATTTGCTACAAGCAAAGCTCATGAATTCTCAGCATAATGCTGAACGCCCTATAGGTACTATGGTATCGAAATGAGTTAACAACATGCGGCTCTAAGCGCCTATACCTGTTACTCGTAGATCGAAGTCAACCAGTAGGTATCTATTAGTAACCAAACCAGTATTCACACCTCCCTTGTAGGTCATACAAAGTTGATTCTACTTGCTTATTTTATACAAAGGATATAAATATAAGTAAAATATAAGTTTATAGGTGGTGGATGACTATCAGAAGCTTGCCTTCGGGTTTTAGGAGTGCCACATGCCGTTTACACTAAAAAGTTTATACTTACAGCGTCGTCATTTATTTACAAACACACCTTGTCCTCATACTAGGATTCTCCAGAAACTACGAGAACCCAAACACCCAGACCCGGAACTGTGCCGGAACTAAGATTTGTAGATCATGAATCGAACCCGCAATCTTTTCTCAACCGGGCACTCGCCAACGCGCCACCAAAGTTGTAACTTTTAACGTGGCTGAAACGAAGTTTTCGTTTAGGTTTTGTCTACTTCTTGACGACAGCGGTTCATTACGCTGCCTGCCGATGCCTTGGATTTTAAAGTAAAAAGCCTCCTTATCCTAAGTTCATAAGAGTGAGTCCACGCTGACTCGGCCGCCTAAAGGCTTGACCTCCCGCTACCATTATTATTTAAAAAGAACAAGGCACTGAAATGTTTTTTTCGCAATCACTGTTTCAACAAGTTTATCAATAGGAATAGGTAGGTACTAGAGGTGTTTATCGGTGAGAAAGAACGTACTCTGGCTGTAAACGACTTATTAACAAACCTGCTGCATTAACATACAAGTCTGGTAAACAACGTTGGCATTCGGCGCAGATTAGAGCTAGTCTATATAAATCTCTGCTACTTGATTGTCGTGTTTAATTATGACGGAGTTAAAGGTAGGTAAGGTTTTCGAATTATCTCGTTTCATGCTTTCTCTACATGCATGTTTGTCTGCTATATAATGACTCATAAGTCTCATGAAAACGAACTAACGATTAATTAGACATTTGATCATGTATTATCACCTGATATTTTTTACTAAGTAGGTACATTATCTAAGTATTTTGAATGATTCCCAAATACCCAAAAGTCATTAAAAATACATCAAATCTTTTTTGACGACCGATGTGGCGCAGCGGGCGCAGGTCCGCCTGCGACGCGGAGGTTGCGGGTTCAATTCCCGCCTCGGGTCAAATGTTTGTACGATTTACAAATATTTGATCCGGGTGTTCTGGGTATTTTCTATAATATATAATAAAAAATATCTATCTATGTATAGATATTTATATATTATTGTTCGTTCGTTCGTATGAGTTAGTGGCCAACTCTGGTGACAGAGTTTAAGTATTATTAAAGAAGAAAGAAATTGAAGAGTTTAATTGTATTGTATTAAGTATATATCAGTCATCTAGTACCTATAATACAGCTCTGTTTAACAGTAGGTAGCTTACCTTGGGGCTAGATGATGCTGTGTGGATTGTCCAGCATTATTTATTATTTATTTTTTTATTTATCTTTGTATGATTTTCACAAACATATGAATTATGAAAATCCAAGCTTTATAATCTCGGTAGACAACTGACACGGAATCCATTTAATTCTAGTATCTTTCCGGTTTCGGCTCTGAGTTCTCATCAGAGGATCCGAGAAGGCCAGGCGCCCTTCCCGTAGGTCGGAACAGCCCTCAGCGGTGCCCCTACGGCCTCTACGCCGAGCAGCTCTCTGGAACTGCCTTCACTGCGCCGAGGAATGACAATAAACGGTCTTGGTTGTACAGGTACCTACTGTTTTACCTCATGAAATCGGTAATAAGCTAGAATCCTCTCCTTTTTTGTTAGGTACTTTTAAAAAGTCGTGAGGTAGACGTCCTAAACCCATCATAATACACCCTGATACATAGCTTTTGGAAGTAACATAAAAGCAAATCAGCAACCAAAAAAATGGCTGTCATGTGTCATCTGCTACTTTTAAAAAATACTCTTAAATGATTTACAGGATTCGTCCATCAGTCATCCACAAGCCATTCAAGAAGTTGGACGTCTCTAAGTACTTTACACACAACTGGGATGAGCAAGAGCCTGATCCAAATCAGGTAAAATTCAAACACACAGAGAAACCATGATATTGGAAAACTTCTTTAAAACTTTACGCCCAAGAGGTTCTTTAAAGAACAGTAGCACAGTCAAATTGGCATCCTGATTTAAAAAAATGGCCAATCTGCTTTTTTACTATGGTTTTCTCTACTCAACAGTCTCGTTGGCTCCCTTTCGACATTCCATCATCGTCCGTGGATTTTGTCAGTGGACTTCATACTGTATGCGGCGCCGGCGATCCTCGCTCTCGCCATGGGATCGCTATTCATGTGTTCCTATGCAACGCGTCTATGGAAAACAGCGCTTTCTACAATAGCGATGGGGACTTTCTTATTGGTGAAACTTTTGATAAGCTAATGCTCTTAAACTCATAGATTAGGTACTGGCTGTTTAACTAAAAAGCGGCGGCGAAAGCACCCCAAGAAGTCTTTCATGGCATGACTGAAAAACTTTATAGTTTTCAGGAGCATAAAAGCTGAGTCGTTACTGCTTTATTTGTTAAATAAACGTATTATATTTTCTTTCTTTCTTCTTTTATGCATCAAACAAATACAGCTTTTTAAGATCCGTTTTCGGTAGGTACTTGTGTTAGATCTTTATTAAACTCATTTTGTAATATTCGTATCATCAGAACCATTCAGAACAGATTACCTATTAGTTATTATTTAAACTTAAGAATATACTTTTCATTTCAGTGCCCCAACAAGGATCCCTGAAGATCACCACAGAGTTTGGCATCATGACAGTGGCGCCCAACGAAATAGCTGTGCTCCAACAAGGGATGAGGTTCTCTATTGATGTTGATGGCCCAACCAGGTAAAGACATCATTTTACTAGCCTCATGTATCTTGTTACTTACTTAAGTCTCGTGTTTTAACAGACTAAAAACGGTGAAGGTCTTCAAGTCGACACGTTTTAATTTCGTTTCGTTTATTTTAGTTAGGTGCTCGAACCAATACTTTGTTTATTCATTCTTAGTTTCATCTCGTGAATTCACAAAGACTTATTAGCACGGCGTTGTTGCACGCAAGGATTGCGCGCTGGAAAGACCACGTCATAATTTTACAAACCACCAGTACATTAGCGATTATATTCTCTAGGCCGCAGTACTTTCCCTGCAACGTCTTTACAAGCGCGCTTTTTCCAGCACGATTGCGCTATATCCCGAGATATGAGAGTGGGTGTGAAAATGGGGCTGTTGACTGACCTAATTAACTACACTTCATGGTTTACAGAGGTTACATTTTAGAAGTATTTGATGGACACTTCAAGCTTCCTGACCTGGGTCCTATTGGAGCCAATGGACTAGCCAACCCTAGAGATTTCCTGACGCCGGTAGCTCATTACATTGACGAAGAGATTTCAGGTATGGTTTATAGGTAGATATAGGTAGTTTTTTTTTTTCGCTCACAGATCCTGGTCAATCATCTCACTAAAATCCTGTCATTAGTGTTGCGACTCGGCTTCTTGTCCTATCGCTGCAGCCTAGTGGTAAGGCAGACTCTAGTTTTCAGTTACGCTTCTTTGATTTTAGGATTTAAAATAATAAACAAATATCAAGGCAAATTGTTTGCTGCTGAGCAGAACCACTCTGCGTTCGACGTTGTAGCCTGGCACGGGAACTATGTGCCATACAAGTACGATCTCAGCAAGTTCATGGTCATCAATGCTGTACTTTATGATCACTGTGTAAGTACCATCTTTCATATAAGGATATTTATCTTATTACCATGTACACGAAGATATTATTTGTGGTAGTGTGTCTTATTGCAAAGCACTGGTGGTAATACACAGTATCCCCGATCCTTAAGATCGTGAGTTCCAACGCGTGCACCAAAATACCAGTGGTCCATAACAGTGAAGAAAAACATTGCGAGGAAACCGACATGGCCTAAAACTAACATTTTACAAGTCATGTGCCATCTTCTATTCCGGGGTCCGCATGGATTCAGTAGGTAAGATCTCCAAACTCTTGCTCCAAAGTAGGCTAGTATTTACTTTATTGCAGGATCCCTCGATTTTCACTGTGCTCACTTGTCCGTCCACGAAGCCAGGCGTTGCAATCGCAGACTTTGTGATCTTCCCGCCTAGATGGTCTGTTCAAGAGAACACATTCAGACCTCCTTATTATCACAGTAAGTTATTTTAAAATACAAAAGCTCATATAAACTCAAATACGAAAAAAAATCTTTGAAGGTTTACGTAGACTTTATCTGGTAGAGCCTAAACGAAAGGCGAAAGTTTATTTTTGCGCAAAAAGTCGCTGAGGACAGGATTCGAACCTGCGCGGGTAGAACCCATTGGATTTCAAGTCCAACTCCTTAACCACTCGGACACCTCAGCTTATAAGAGGTCAGCGAAAATTCGGAATTAGTTGGCGTCATTTGAGAAAAATACGACAGCCTATGTGTGAACATTTGAGAGTGAAAGTTATTTGTAATGACGACAGAGGTACGAGTGCATACTCGTACCGTAGCCTTATGAAATCAAAGGCTTTATTTAGAATAGACTAGAATAGAATAGAAAAATATTTATTTAACGCCACACAATAAACATAAAAATAAAAATAACAATACAAATTAAAACTTAACTATTGTGACGAAAAAAAGGCAGCCACTCAGCATTTAATCACACCATATTGTCAACTGTATTATTAAATCTTACATTTGGCGCTTACCCTTAATGGCTGAGAACAGTTGGATTTGAAATCCAATGGTTTCTGCCCGCGCAGGTATACGAATCCTGTTCTCAACGAGAAATTATTTGTCTCTTATACAATATTTTAACACTGGAGTAAATAATACTTCATGAGTAAATCATGTGACATTCTACGATAGAAAAGATGAACTATAAATGAAGTAATTTAGAATCTATTGTCAGCAGCTGAGGTGTCCGAGTGGTTAAGGAGTTGGACTTGAAATCCAATGGGTTATACCCGCGCAGGTTCGAATCCTGTCCTCAGCGAACATTTTTGACCATATTTTAAGTATTTCATAAGAGTTTATTTCGCATTGATGCTTATTAGTTAGTTTAGTAAGAGCAAATAGTATTTGACCCATTTACATTACATATATTTATTATTTTTTAATATTATCGCTGTCTTAAATAACATTTTCATAATCGGCTGTTTACCAGAGAGATAAGCAGAGGCAGAGATTAGAGTTATTCCTGAGACGAGATTCTGAACTCAGCTCTTTTTAACTCATTTCACATATTTTTTCATAAGTGTGAAATGCAGGCATCGCAGGATAATCTTGATTTGGTATTGGTAAAAACCATAGTTCAAAGTTAAACATTCTGAAAAATAAAATGAATTTAATAAGAAATCAAATGAATACAAAGGGAGGCTTATATGCCTAAGAGTTTCACGTATCTTTCAAAGAACGGAAACGCTCAGTTGTAATAGCCACTGGTGGTCACCCATCCCAATGGTGACACTGCGGAACAGTGCTTATAACCTGTCAAGAACTTAGCCAGCAACTATACGAATGCTTCAAAACAAACTATGTAGATACCTACCATTTTCAGGAAACTGTATGAGTGAGTTCATGGGCCTAATCCTCGGTGCATACGAGGCTAAGGAGGGCGGGTTCTTACCAGGAGGGGCTTCCCTCCACTCCATGATGACCCCACACGGACCAGATGACAAGTGTTTCAATGGAGCTTCCAATGGCGAGCTGACGCCGCAAAAGATTGCTGTTGGCACTCAGGTAATGTTCCTGATAATAGCTATACAGGGTCTTTGGTTATTAGTGCGCGATATTCAAGGAACAGGTTCCACACATAATTAAAAAAAAACAATGTACCTACCTATGTTTTTTTTCTGTGTATGTTCTCTTATAAATCTCGAGTAAACCGATTACGTAAATCTGGTCAATTATTATTTATTGATATTGGAAATCACGTAATAATAAAATATTCGAGCACGCGAGCCCCGTAGTGGTTATAGTGCGGTCATTGACACGCGCAAGTCATTGACGCACGGGTTATTAACACGCGGTTCCTTGACGCGCGGGTCTTGACATGCGCCACGCGCTTCCCTTTCGATTTCTAACAAGGATAATTAATAATTGACCAGAAAAACGTAATTTATTTATCGAGACTTTTCAGAAAAATGGTTTTAAAAAAAACATGTATTTTTTTTTGTGTGTGGAACATGTTTCTTGAATATCGCGCACTAATAATCAAAGACCCTATACGGCATATGGTCAGTTCGTATGAATCAGTCAGTGGCATATAATAGTAAGTTTGTATGATTCAGTCAGTGGCATATAATAGTAAGTTTGTATGATTCAGTCAATGGCGAAGTCTCACTGATTAATTTGAGTTAATTAATAGGTCTTACAACTGCGCCTATTAACAAAACGTAGTTTTCGCTCACACATTCGCCTATATAAAAGGCCACATTCAAAATAGAACCTGTAATCTCTCGGTTTGAGAACCGGACACTCACTACTGCGCCATCAATTTCATCAATATAATAAATACTATGTAAAAAATGATGGTCAATCATTTAGAAAGTAAAATACTTTATACATAATAATACATGGTCGCTCTAACATATATTAGCGTTACTTTGACAATGTTTGCGTTGTTTTATATTATTACACTAGTTAGATGATTAATTAGTTTATACTAATTAGTCTATATATGACGACCGATGTGGCGCAGCGGGCGCAGGTCCGCCTGCGACGCGGAGGTTGCGGGTTCGATTCCCGCCTCGGGTCAAATGTTTGTACGATCTACAAATATTTGTTCCGGGTGTTCTGGGTATTTTCTATATATAATAAAAAATATCTATCTATGTATTGTATTGTATTAAGTACCTATATATCATCTAGTGCCCATAACAGCTCTGTTTAACAGCAGCTTACCTTGGGGCTAGATGATGCTGTGTGGATTGTCCAGCATTATTTATTTATTACTATTTAGAAGATGACTAATTAGTCTATACTAATTAGAAGATGGCTAATTAATCTACACTAGTTAGAAGATAGCTAACTAGTCCATACTAATTAGAGGATGACTAATCAGTTTCTAAATTTCACTTGTTACATTTTCAGCTATATTATTGCAACTAATAAGTACACTAGTAAATTATAACCGCCTGTAAATCTGTTATTTCCTAGGCCTTCATGTTCGAGTCATCACTAAGCATGGCGATAACTAAGTGGGGCGCTAAGACGTGCCAGAAGTTGGATGCGAAGTACTACGAATGCTGGCAAAATTTGCCGAAGCTATTCTCAGACAAAATCAATGTTTGATACTTTCTCTAATATTTTGCTACCTACATTTTATAATTTACCTTTCACCTTTACGAAATTGTATGAAGTTTTGTTAAGAATTACATTCGACACATCTGTTAAATATAAAACAGTTGGATCGTTTAGTAATTGATGAATAAAATACTTTCTCAGAATTTTTTACAAGTGTTTTTTATTTATAATTAGCGGAGCTTAAAATAAATTCCATTACACAATTTTAGCATTACAAAATTACTTTCGGTCAGTCGCGTCGCTAGACTTCAGATCTTCCTTCGCATTGTTTCATTATAATAATTTATAGTGTTTGTCAGAACACTTGGGATTATCTTGGTATTAGTTATGAACCTCCTTGTAAAAGAGTAACCAAACTCGTTCCGGCACTCTAGGAGAGGCCTATTCCAGCAGTGGACGTCTATTGGCTATTAATATTTAGAGATCATGGAAACATTTAATCCGTAGCTGGAATCGAACCAGCAACGTCTTGAACTACGAAGTTGTCAATTAAATGATGCTCTAAAGTAGGAAAATCAGATATAACCTATAATGATACAACTTTGGAAGGAAGGTCTTACTATAATGGTTATTTCAACAGAAACATGTAAGACTTACAGGATAAAATAAATAAAAAAAAATGCAATTATTCGCGGCTTTCGACTAGCGATGTGACACAACAGTATTTCATTGGTGGTTTTACAAATATTTCGAGTTTTTATGCACAAAGTTTGGAAAATAGTGGGGGAATCTTTATCACGGAAAGTGACGAGAGATTCTTGTGCATAACTAATTTAATGGAACCCATCTGCCTTATTCCAGACTGAATACTGTTTCCCTAATTAACTTTTAACTTAGTGTAATAGACGACCTTCTAGATATCAAGTTTAGAAATGTAAATTTGTAGTTATGTATACACAAACGCTCTATAGCATGACATAAATCTTGCGTGAAAAATTGCGCGTCTGCTGCCATCAATCTAAAGTCCTTCTCTGTTATTTAAATGGGCTGGCTGGGTGAGCAGGGGGACAATCACATCAATACATCCCAACGTGTGACGTCAGTGCAGATCTTATTCCTATTTATACTTAACTTAGAATGAGAGCGCGCGTGTCAAGATGTTGCAAGACAGCAGTTTCGCACGCGTACACATGAACATTAGCCGCGTGCTAATGTATGCTACACATCTTACAACAAATCGCTACTATCATGGTATATATATAAGGGATTCTGATTTCGATTTATTCTAGTATTGATATGAAATCCAGACGCATTCTACTCCAGACTATGCTACTGCATGGATTATATCACAGTAAATATGATTGTCCAAACCTAGTAAAAGAACCGTATTACGTGGTGCCTCGTACTGTGCGCGTACGAGCGGCTCGCTTGCACCGTTTGTTCCATATATACGCACTTGTCGGTCTAATGCTGGTGTGCGATCGCCGCTACGCCGCATTGTTGATATGTACAATAGTAAGTCCATTGATGTTGACATATTCTTGTTGTCCGAACCTCGATTTAAAAAAGAATTGTTAAACATGTTACTAAATGAATAAACGTACAAAATAAACCACACTGTTACATTGCCGTACTTGCTTAAACTACTGTAACAACAACAATAAGATTTAATTACCCGAGGATAAGGTAGTGGTTTGTGCATTTACTCATCCTTAATTATAACACAATTACTTTAAGTACCTAATACCTAAGTCTCAAATGTGCTAAACTGTTTGTTGTCCCAAATAAAGTAAAATAAATTAAAATAAAATATTGCTGTGTATAACTATAGGAACGTTTTATTCCATTATATTTATACTTTTCTCTCAAACATTGCTAATATCGGTCGCACCGGTGCTTTAGCCGGTGCTTTGCGTTAGATAAGCTCAGTGTGGCTAAAACAATGTTTCCGTTGTAGTTAAAACAACAAGAATATTCGCACGCGAAAGATAGACCGGTTATAAACCTAACAAGTCATAATCGTACGCGCAAAATTACGCATGATAGTGTAAAGGCACCTATTGTGTTGCAGTTGCATTATACAATTTAGTTTATGTATATTGTACTGAATGTGTCAAAATGCAAATTGTATATTCAATTTTGTATTATTTCCGATGCAAAAGATCTTCATGGACTTAAATATCTAGAAGTTTACTTATTTTAACTTAAAAATACATCGAATCAACATTTACTTACAAAACTATCATTCGGGTCTGGATAAGGCAGCGCACATTCAAAAACTGTTTTACGTATATTAGTATGCTACAAAATAAGCAGAAGTTTAACTTCTGCTTTATAAAATATTATGCTTGCTATTTTCCAATTCACATTCGAAGCTCGGGCGTCAGAGTTAAAAAAATTAATTAGTTTAGACAATTCAATTCTACCATAGGTGTTAATAATTCACATTTGTGACAATTCAATTCTACCATAGGTGTTAATAAATCACATTTGTGTAGAGCGCGCCGGCACGATACACTATTTTCTGTAGTGGCTTTTTACATCCTTTGTTATCATGGTCAGCCTTTTAAAGCTCCCACTGTTACACGGGCCTCAAGAACGAGAGTAATCGGGTCACAATCGCGGACCCAATGCGGATTGGTGGATATATAAATAATGATGATACACTGTGTACACAATATGGTTAACTAATATTATTGAGCCCCTCTTTCATAGCATTACAAACAAAACAAAATAATTCTTTCAATAAAGATAGTGTAGCATACTACTACAGTTTGTGTGCTCCGGTTTTTTATTTCAGTGGGAATAAATTTGGTACAGTCTAACCATGATTCACGTTCACTCCGGATTCTAGTTCAGACGCGGGCGTTTCTGGCTCTTCGTCGTTGTAAATATTCTCCGCCATTTGCCATACCTGGAAACAGATAGATTTATTAGATTTAATTACTCTGTAAGATGATGACTATGGGCGGCCATTATTTAATAATATTAGTGTGATAGTGTGAAGTGTGATTAGTATTACCTGTAATAAAACGAAATGATTCATACCTGCATAATATTGTCTTCGGAAACAGAGCAAATGACCCATGGCTCGTTGGGGTTCCAGGAGAAGTCAGATATCTTGGCGGTGTGCCCTCCGTGGATGAAGAGCAGTTCTGGAGGGCCGTCCTCGGCGTCTTCCGCAGTCTGCTCCTCGCCTATCTTAGAGAGGTCCCACACGTGCAGTCTGCAAATTATAAGGATATAAGTTCTTGTTAGTCGAAAAGTGTAGTGCACTTTCGATTTCGTTTGTGTACTCATTTTTACAAAACTATTATAACCCTCCGCACATTTGCGCAATCGGTTTTTTTTTTCTACATTTTGGGAACTTTACGTCGATTTTCGACGATGTCAGTTCCATTGTACTCATTCCTTACATTAACTAGCTCCTTCTCTAACCACGATTGGTTGCCATGAGTGTTCTACAACTGGACCAAATGGTGCAAGTTAAAATAACAAAAATATTATTATTTCCGTACCATTTGTACAAGTAGGTGTTTTAGTACAGTTAAAGATGGCACTATTTGGGGAAGTTCTATATCCAGTAGTAGACGGCTATTGGCTGATATGTTTTTTTTTTTATTTATTAAAGAAAAAAAAGGGCTTTGTCACTTAGCAACCACACAGCACAATCGGTGTTTACAGGCTGATATGATGATACAGACTTACGCTACTGTGTCAATTTAATGAGTCGGTAATATCCAGTGCTGAGTAAAGATCTTCTCTTTTTCATGCCACTCCAGGTATTCCTTTTGTAGTGTTTATTAATTTTCAGCTTATTTTGACCAATGTTACGCAAGGCTAACGTATGGGGATCGCTGCGTTAGCTCGACCGGTACAATAGATAGATCGCGGTCACACGAGGAGCCTCCTCAGCGGGAACGTGGCCGCCTGACGTCAATCGCATGTTTCATGGAAACTGCATTTCATTTAAGGCGGCACACTTCGAACTAGATTCATTTTATTAGGCTAATTAATTGTAATTCTTTTTATCAAATTAAATTTTAGATTTAAATAAAATCTTTTTTTTAAAAGATACCCTAGGCAGCGGCGTAGACCGCGCTTTCACAAGCGCTTACACAAACACAGTGCACAAAATTGGGGTCAGACAAGAAAATATGGAACTATGTTTATGGAAATCATATAATTTCATGATTGAGATTAGAGCTATATATAAAAGTAAAAGGTATAAAAACATACCTTCTATCAGTTCCACTACTGGCGAGGATAGTTTCATTGTGCGGCGACCATTGTACCTGGAAGATCTCGTCTTTGTGGGACTCAAACGAGTGCAGTTTTAATTTCAGATTACGGAGATCCCATAGCGCGACCTGAAACAATCACAGGATTTTATAAACATGATATTTTTCAAAATTTAAGTGCGCAATGCCAATGCTCTCATACGGTGAAGGAAAACATCGTGAGGAAACGGGCATTTCCAAGATCTAAAAATTCGAATGACATGTGCCATCCACCAATACGCATTGGGTCCGCGTGGTGGATTAAGACCCAATCACTCTCGCCTGAGAGTAGGCCAGTGTCCCAACAGTGGGAACATTAGAAGGCTGTCATGATGATATTTTTCAAGTGTTTCGTAGATGCCATTATGGACTACTAGCTGTTACCCGCAACTTCGTTCGAATGGAACTCAGGAAATGTACTTTCTTCCGAATTAAAAATTAAAGCATGTTATTACATTGACAGCCCACATTCTCCCAGCAAATGTAGAGGCGTTTCATTCATTCAAATCGTTACCTACCATTGTTAATATGTATTATTCGTACTATAATGACCATTTTGAAATAAACATTTATCTTATCTTAATAATGCTATAAGAGCTCGAGGTTACCCCCCTGGTGTCAACGACGGCCGCATCTCGCATAGTTATTGGGCACATATATAGCCACATACCGTCTTATCGGCACTGCCGGTGGCAAGGATGAACTCAGAATAGGGGTTGAAACTCAGGCAGTTCACTTCAGCTGTGTGAGCGTCAACTGTGTGAGATGGCTTTGATGTTGTGTTGGACCTGTAAATTGCAATATAAATTAATTTGTACAAGAACAAACAATTAAGTTTCTCTTTGATACTGTAGTGGTAAATTGTAATAGTAACACTGCAATGTGCATTTCACGTAACACACGTGCGAGGAAACATAACTTAGGGTTTTTAGCAAGATAAAATTAAATTGTAGATGAGAATGAGGGTCCTGGGTAAATGAGACCTATGTGATGGTGAAGAGCTCAGTGCAGTGCCGAACTTTAAAAGTTTCAAGTTACACAGGTCAGGCCAGGTCATTAAAGACCATCAAGCTAACAAATTTTCCGCCTTTTTCAGTAGGGCGATTATGCAACTCGGTTGCAATCTGATTTCAATCAGCGAACTGTTAATAAAGCTGTCACATTCATAAAATTTGATTGGAACCAAGTGAAAACGTTTGTAACCGAAT
Source organism: Colostygia pectinataria (assembly GCA_951394395.1). NCBI lineage: Eukaryota > Metazoa > Arthropoda > Insecta > Lepidoptera > Geometridae > Colostygia > Colostygia pectinataria. The sequence goes on from OX596363.1 coordinate 8,395,761, forward strand.
TACATAATCACCCCTCAAAAAAGCTAATGACACAAAAATGCTGCTAAGTAGCTTAGTAGTCCAACTAAAATGTTCCTTAAAAATATATAAGAAAAAGCAGTTCAACATACACAGACCTAGTGTCCCAAATCATCAACTTCTGGTCATCAGCAACTGATCCGAAAAGGGACTCGTGTAAGAGATGCCACGCAACATCTTCAACTACCGCTGTATGACCGGTGAACACAGATTTGGCTTCGATGACGCGCCCTTCCTTGGGCGTCGCGTTTATATCCCACAGGCAGATTGTGTGGTCATCACTGAAAAATATTATTAAAACTGGTTAAATACATTACCAGGCTGGCTTTCATGAGCACAGTACACAGCAACATACTTCGTTTTCGGGTTTTCTCTACTGAAAATTATAAAGAGAGAGAATTGAGAAAATTAAAATGTAGAAAAACTAGTTTTCAATGCAAATAATAATTTTTTCTCTACTTCTGTAGAGAGTATGTTGTTGAGAATGTAATTGGTAGATGGACTCTTTAGCATGAGTTTGTATTTGTGAATACTGTTCAGTGCTAGATATTCTGCCTCTAACCAGCTGTGCGAGCATTGCTTTTTTTTTTTCACTTAGAATAGGCTAACGTTTGACGAATATTTCGCCAAATGTTTAGGTTTAAAGAGACCATAAAAAGTAAAATTACTGGGCAATTGACAAATGACTCAGTGTATTACCTGGCAGATAGAAGATAGCCATTCAAGTTAGGGTTCCATGAAAGGCCATAGCCTTCTTTTTGATGCCCCCGCAACCTGAAACAAAAATTAAAAGTTATGTATCACTTAATTTTGTGTTCAAAATAAAGAAGACTGGAATTGGAAGTGCAAAATTTCATGTGAAAGCATTGACAATATTAGTAAGATTATTTCTTCTATTGGCAAGAAACAACTTTTGAAGTTTAATCATTGTTTAAGATGGAATAAATTGCGAATGAATTATAGTTCTGGATTAAAAAAACATTATAGACCACTTTTAATACTCCGTTTGTTTGTTTGTCGTTTGTATGAGTCAGTGGCCAACTCTGGTGACAGAGTTTCTAGGCCGCTCGAATGCCTCTGTCATAGCCTAACAACTTTTTTTTTTTTTAATACTTATACCACATAATCAAAGCTATAGGCTGCTGCTGGAGTCCATGAATCAAAGATTTATCTTACCTAAGGTCTGGATGGCATTCACCCGATGGCTCAGGCTTAGAGGGATGCTTGGTATAATCAAAGACAAGCACATCGGATGATGGTGTCTTTGTTGCAATAACACAAGGGTTCTGAGGCATGTATCTTGCTCTGTTCACTTCCCCTTCATGGTTGATTTTGATCTCAATGTCGATCTTGCCAGACACAGATCCAAAACCTCCAAACTCTAAAAAAATGAGGTGCACAGTATTATCGTATTTTTTGTTTTTTATACAACTGCAGTGGCAACCAAGCGTACAGCCCACAAGATGGTAAGCGGTTACCGCAGCCTATGGACGCTTGCAATACCAGAGGTATCACTCGTGGGTTGCCACCTTGAGGCTAAGATCGAAAGCCTCATGTGCCAGTAATTTCACCGGAAACCATACCCTTCACACCGGAACACAGCAATGCGAGCATTACAGCTTGGCGGCAGAAATAGGTATGGTGGTAGTCCTTCCCCGGACAAGCTCTATCACAAATAACTCTACTACTCTTCTCGTGTTCTGTCTAGCTTCTCTTAAAAAATAGCTAGTATACACATATAGCTATTTTTTTAAGATGAAAATCAAGATCAGACTTTTAATGTTCTTCACAGCTGAGTCTAATGACTAATGTCCACAGATTTACGAGACTTTTTTTATTATGTCAGCTAGTGACAAGATGATCAAGTCGCTCACCTAATGTTAAGCACCACGCACAACTGATCATAACAGTTGCAGTGTCACCAAAGCTATGTTTTAAAGTTTTGTGTGGCACTGCACTGCGCTTATCACCCCAAGACATAGTTTACTTTGTTTTATGCTATGTAAAGATATTTATTTACCTCCTTTGTCATTGTCATAGTGACTGGCATCAAACTGAGCATCTTCATTGGGAAGCTGGACACTTGCAATCAGCAAATGGTTTTGCTCATCTGATGTGTGTGTGCCCAATATCAATCTACAAATGAAAAGAATATGTTTTTAAGTTTAAATATTTCTCGCATATAGTATGAATTACATTGAGTCAGTAACAAAGTCAGTGCTGACCAACTACTGACCTAATGTAAACGCTGTCGGATCATTCTTGCGTACTGACCCTTTGTAAACAAAGAAAGTCAGTTCTCAAAGTCAGACTTCATTTGGAGTCAGTCATTAAATCAATGTAAATCGCACTTAACCCAATGTTCCTATCTATTTCAACATATAAAATGATGGCACTGATTTTGCTAGCACAATATTTTTTCTAAGGGTCACTGAACTTTGTAACAACAAACTGAAAACACTTTCTTGTAAGTCTGGTAAGATATATATACAAGAATAATTCATAGAGACAGACCATTTAAAAAAACACTCCAGATACTTTTGATTGATTCCTCCATCAAAGGTCTATCACCATTTTAATGATATGTAAGTAAAAATGAAATGACATGAAAGTATGTATGTAGGTACTGTACTTCACCAATGTTGTGATTTACCTATGAACAGAATAATCTTTTCCTTCAGGCCGGGTGACGTCCGGCAACCACTGCGCGGTCAGCGATGGCCACTCCAGAGCATGGGTCATCACCAGGTCATACAAGAATGGTGTGTTCTTCTTCCATATCTTGTACTCCTCGTTTATCACGCGCTCTTCAACCGCGTCATCGAAAGTTTCTACTAAACAAAGAGACATGAACATAAATTCTCGATAACCACAAAAGCCAAGCTGGCAAACAAATAACTTTTCACGGTATCTAGCGAATCAACTTAGAGCACAAATTACCTCCATCTCCTTTATCGCCCATTATAACGCTAACTAATAAACACTGCACTTGGTTAAATTAAAATTATTGGCAGGTTTATTTGCAAAATCAACCGGCCCCGTGCAAAGGCGCCAAACAAAATTATTCTTGCTTGGCGTCAGTGTTGCCAACAGTACCATAATTCATAGGGTTTGTTTGTATTGTAGCTTGATCATAACTTAAGCAAAAAGTAGCTAGAATTATGTAGCTTAAACTAGGAATATAAAACTAATCCACTTATATACTCACTTATACAAACTTATATCAAAAGTAAGTATTGTGTTTTTTAAATATATAAATAAATAATGATGGACAATCCACACAGCATCATCTAGCCCAAGCTAAGCAGAGTTTGTGTTACTAGATGACTGATATAAGTACATAATAATATACAATACGAAGATATTTTTTATTAAACATAGAAAACACCCAGAACACCCAGAACAAATCCACCATTTCTACCTCCAAGCAGTAGTGTGCATGCATTACTGTGTTTAGGTATGAGGGGCACTGTAGCAAGTGAAATTACTGGGTGCAAGAGACTTAACAACAACGTCTCGGGGTGATGAGTGCAGTGCAGTGCCATGTAGAACTTAAAAACTTTAAGCTATGTGTGGCACTGCATCTGTTATGGTCAGTGGTGGTGCTAAACATCAGGCAGGCAACCACCCAACAAACACCTGGAAAAAATATTTGCAGATCGTATAAACATTTGTTCCAAGGCGGGAATCAAATCCACAACCTCCTGCGTCGCAGGCAAACCAATCACAATAGTTAAGTTTTAATTTTTATTGTTATTTTTATTTTTATGTTAATTGTGTGGCGTTAAATAAATATTTTTCTATTCTATTCTATTCTAAACCTTCGCCCGTCACGATATTATGCAAAAAAAAATGTTCCGGATGTTCTGGGTATTTTCTATGTATGGTAAATATATCTATCTATGTATTGTAATAAGTCTATCAGACATGTAGTACCCATGACAAAACTAGATGATGCAGTATGGATTGTCCATAATTATTTATTTATTTATTTATATAGCTATGATGAAAAGTGGCTAGAAAAAGTAGGTAAATCATTTTAGCCACATAAGTTTCAATTTGAGGCTGATGGGTGTACAAAAATAGCTGGAACTAGCCACAAAGTAATTCAGCTGGCATCACTGCTTAGCGTTAGTTGCTTGCTCGCTCGCTCTTGCTTGTCTTTTCTTTTTGAAACGTAACTTTCAAACTTCCGGTTCGTTAATTAACCATTTATCAGTAATTTTGTTATTGCTCATTTACTCTATTGTAAATTAATGTAAACTACAAAACACAAAAATTATTGAATTTATAAGTTTAATTTATTTGTAGTTTTGTTATTTGTACGTGCTTAAAATTAAAAAAGTACTGGTGAGATCTCAAAGCGGAAATGAGAATGATATGACTCACTCATCACTGAACCTAAACCGATTATTTTTTTTTTTTTATACAACTGAAGTGGCAACCAAGCGTACGGCCCACAAGATGGTAAGCGGTTACCGCAGCCTATGGACGCTTGCAATACCAGAGGTATCAGTCGCGGGTTGCCACATTGAGGCTAAGATCGTAAGCCTCATGTGCCAGTAATTTCACCGGAAACCATACCCTTCACACCGGAACACAGCAATGCGAGCATTACTGCTTGGCGGCAGAAATAGGTAGGACATGCATCGTACGTAGCTATAAAAAAAAAATTGTAGCTGCATTCTTCTCGTTAGCATTTTTCTAGATCCTCATTGGTTGCCATTATTTTTTCTAATGGCAACTTATTCAATAACTGTCACTTACTTTACGAATGTCAACTAAATCAAAATATCAATGTCAAATTTGTTTTTGTCAAAAATGGCTGATGCTGCTGCAGCTCGTCGTGAAGCTCGTCGAAGGAAAATATTGGAGAATTCTGGCAATAGACTTCAAAAAATAGCTGGAAAGAACAGCAATGAAACTCCTAATGGTATGCTGTGTGAATTAGCTGATACAACACTTGTATTATCATGAAATATGTTGTATAAACTCTCTTACTTTTTCAGAATCGCCACTCAGGAGTATCAGGCCTATTCCTGAACCAGAATACGAAATTACAGTCTCATTATCTAGTAGCAGCTGTATTACAACTTCACAACATAATGGCGCGCTCTTTAGTGAAACGGAAGCACTTCAAATTGTATCGCCCACTTACGAGATTGACGGAGCAGGTGACGGTGAGGTAGCAAGTGATTTGGCATCTCTAGTGCCTCCTACTTTATTGGAACCGGTACCGACTCCTATAGTGCCCTTTTGGGAGAAATTCATTTCATACAAATATGACATTGTGCTCCTATCTCTGTTTATACAGGCTTTGTATGGAATGTCAGTAATCACGTTAGATAGGGGTGGTTACTTTTTCCTGCCTATTATTGTATACATTGTTACAAAGCTGGTGTGGTTTCCAATAGAAAGCAAATCAAACATTGCAAATGTACTTCTACTTCTCAATGGCATGTCTCAATCTAGAATACACAACATAATGTATGTTACACAATGTGCTAGTGTTATATCGGGTGATACTTTTGTGTACCTATTTACGACAATTTGCATACAATCATTGTGGATCACATTGCGTGACCTCCTGGTAACAATGTAATGATTGAACCAATCTGGACTTTACAGCAACTGAGCAATAATAATAGGTGGCTAGTATTTGATCTGTATTCAAAACTACTAATCACATATATTTTTAAATTGTTAGGCTGCTATTAAAAACCTACCAAAATATAAAGCAGCAGCCTAGAGGCATATATTTTGCATGCAGTTTCTTAGGTTCCATTTGATTGCCTATGCCTAGCTAGATAGAAAAGTTCTAAAATGTGTGCGTTTTAGTCACATATCGCCATTTTTAGCTTTATTTAGAATCAATTTGTACATACTAGCTATTGAGGATATTTATGGTTAAATGAAATTCATGCTAGTTTGTTTATTGTATTGGTATTAAAACAGTATTTCAACTGACTTTTATCTGCTTTGGAATAATATTCATGCCACATACTTATTCTATTACTATTCCTTGTTACTATGCATTTAAAATTGTATTTACTTCCAGATTAGCTCATATTTTGTAAACATGTTAGAGGAAATTAGAATGCCAAATTTGTACAGCTGGCTGGGTCTTGATTGCACGCGGCATGGTAGACCGCGGCAAACCTGTCAATTTGCCAATTGATTTCTTATTTGTCTCGCATGGCAATTCCTGAGTCCATCACATTGCTGCGCGAGCTACATTGAAACCGAACTTGTCTAACCCTTGTCGCGCGCAAACAATATGCACCATAATAAATTAATTTAAGCTATGATGTAAAAATTGAGGACCTCGTTTACTGTGATGACATAATTGATAAAAGTAAAATAAATTGGCCTCATTCAGACTTGCTTAAAAAAATATAATGTACTAGGAACGTTGTAGGTTTTGGTTATTTGTAATGACGCCATCTGTAATGTTTTCATGGTTGTGTTTGTCCGGCATTGGAATTTTTGTTTTTAATTATTATTCAAAATAACTACCAGGACCAGGATATAATAGTGTTACAATACTGCAGTTAGCATCCTCTCAAATTAAAATTGGCTTGTGTGCTGATCCTTTTGCATTTTATAAATTAATATATTTTTTAATTGTTATATTAGAAGAAATATACACTTAAACTGGAGCAAATCTCATTGACAATGATTATTCAAATCATAAAACTCAGGATTGTTCCATGGTAAGTTTACAGGTGCTGGCTGCAATCAAAATAAATCTGGTGTACAAATACTATAAAATTAGGAAATATTTTTATCCACAACTATTTATATAACACTTTTTAACTATCTCTACAATAGTGCACTGCACCTTCATTAAGTTTGTTTGTTGGTCTCTAAAAGTTACCTACCTATCAGCTTAATTCTGGTAGTTAAGGTTTATCAATAATAAATCTTTTTAAATTGTAACAAATTTACTTATATTTTGTTACATAAAAGTTGAAATAAAAAAAATACTGTTCCATTTGTTTTGTTATCATTGGTATGAAGTCAGCTGGAAGAAAAATAAATAGAATTAGGTAGGTACACACATAATACACACAACAAATAGATAAGTACCTAGTTGCGATAGTCCACACTAGGATTTCCTGCATTGGATCCTAGTATAGCTTCTAACTGCATTTTCAGAGGTATTTGACTATGCTGAGAAATTCACAGCAGGTTCAATTTTCATTGATGGGCTTTTTTTTTTATTTGGTGATAGGGAAGTAACTTTTATTGCCCAATTTATCCAGTCCATGAAGTTGTGATAGAGTCTGGACATGGTCTTATCAGTTTAATGATAGCTGCTATCTTACTTAATATTTTACCATTATAATGCCCTGAGAAAAGAGTAGTAGAGTTCTCTGTGATAGAGCTCGTCCGGGGAAGGACTACCACCATACCTATTTCTGCCGCAAAGCAGTAATGCTCGCATTGCTGTGTTCCGGTGTGAAGGGTATGGTTTCCGGTGAAATTACTGGCACATGAGGCTTTCGATCTTAGCCTCAAGGTGGCAACCCGCGAGTTATACCTCTGGTATTGCAAGCGTCCATAGGCTGCGGTAACCGCTTACCATCTTGTGGGCCGTACGCTTGGTTGCCACTTCAGTTGTATAAAAAAAAAAAAAAAAAAGAAACAATACTACCTAATATAGTAATGTATTCTATTATTATTAAGAGCGCTCGTGACGTAGCTGGCTAAGTTGTTCTTAACAGATCAGCGAACAGAGGCCTTACTCTTGAACGCAATCTATATTGGACAAGTGTTGGAATATGATAACCTACGCCAAATTCAATACTAATATCTATTCTGTGACCTAGGTACAAACAATTTACAGGAGTAAATTAAAATTGGGATTGAGATTGCGTTGAAGAGTAAGGCCCCTGTTCCGCGTAGTTACCATTCGGATGAGTGACCGCCAGAGGCATTTTCAACTCCCGTGCTTCGGAGGGCACGTTAAGAGCAGTCGGTTTCGGCTTTTAAGCCCTAACAGAGGCCTTCGGGCGGCTATTTAATCGAGATGGCCACTGACTCATACGAGCTTACTTTATATTATATTTTATATCAGTGCAGAAGGTGATTTACTGACTAATGCGAAGGCATCCAATAGATAGGTGCAATCTGGCTAAAAATTGTTTTTAATTTAACTACCTAACAATGGCTGCAAATCCATCTTGAACTGAGCGTTTTGGTGCTTCGGAGATCACGGGTCCCACATGTTTCAGACGCCTTTACTTTAGGCGGCCTATTAACTGCATAAGTTGGTCACTGACTACTTACTTACATACGAACTTACTTTTTACTTCAATGTCGAACTCTGTCCAAAATAATCTCGTTTCTCGATGGTGGCGGTCGTGGACAAACGCTCTAACGAACGCAGCGGCTTGGAAGAAATAATTTTTCAGGGAACTTTTGTCCTTATGAACCATGTCAGTTCCATCTCATCTTCCAGAATAATCACGTCAGGACCCAATATTTTTAGTCTAATTAACTAATCAACGCTAAACATCTAATTGCATATGGCATCCTAGTATGCTATAAATATAATAGTTACTCAATATGATTACTATGTGTGTTGTGCAGGATGATGATAAAAAAAAAAACAAATCACTTAATAATATCTGTAATAACTAAAGATCTACAAAACAATGTCAAACAAAATATGGCATAATGATGGTACGCACATGATATTTTACATGAAAAGAAATAATAATTAACAGTCATTTTGTAAAAATGACAATTTTTCAGTTTTATCAAGCAGAGTTTTGGTCACTTTACCACTGTTAGGAAATTAAAACTACCATTATTACAAAACTATGAATCTAACGCTTAAAAAAACTCTTAATACTACTCATAAAGTCCTTACTCTGTTTAGGTTTTGAGGTATTGTTTGCTTCAATGTTGTCATTTTCACCCGTGCTCTGACTTTCCACTGACTTTTTACTAATTTCATTGCTTGTGATACTAATATTTGTTAAGTCTTTATTTTGACTGGTTTGTGGCACTTCCAGATGCAATTTAGCCTCTGCACTAGAACTATTCTTATCAATACTTTGTACAGTGTTTATAATTACTATTGTGTCAGTTAAGCTGTCAGAGCACCCGAGTTCCTATTGCGTAGTTGCTGCGTTTTTAGTATTCTTTACTCGTGTTGGTTTCACACGTACAAGGTCGGCACGGCCAATGGAAATCATCTTTATTTCCCATGTTTGAATATCTTTCCTGGAATAATAATAAATGCGTGGTTAATATTTCTAGTTAGAGATTCCTTATACCATATAAGTGTAAGTGTGATTAGTAAAATCAAACTTAATATACAAGGTGGTCCAAACATAGACGTCAATAAGAAAAAATTGATTCCTCAGATCCAGGGGTATCCGAAAATACCCCATGTATGTTCCCCGATTTTTTGTATGTTCTGAGTTACGGTTGTTTTATGAGAATGTTAGTTTGATCAGCATGTTTTGAAACTGATACTATGAATATAATGATATAATCATTATAACAATCTGTACTCTTCTCTCTATAAAAAAAATCATATTAGGTAGTTGTGATACTTACAAATACTGTTTCATCAAATCCTGAGCTTGTTTCTCAAACTTTATTTTCTCATTGCTAGATAGTTTTGCCCATTCAGTCTTAATCAGTTCTTGAAACTCTTTGAGGTTCTTCCCTTGGAATGCATCCTTTCTAGATTTTATGAAAAGAAAGTAGGAGGACATGGGTTTCTTTGGTTTGCCCAATTCTTTGTATTCCTGAAATCAAATCAGTATTACTATAAAATAATATACCCATAACATTATGCAATATACAGACAGAATGATAAGTCTTTTACTTACAGCTTTTAATTTTCTCTTTTCTTTAGCCGTTGCCATTTCTTCTTTCACCCTTTTGATGTCTGTTTTCTGTTGCTCTGTAAGAGAACCTTCATACATTGCCTTGATTTTTCTATAGTCTTCAAGGTCCTTTGAGTACTCTTTTGACATTTGTGATTTGGTCTGTGAATTACAACTAAGTAAAAACCAAGAAAACAGTACTGTTTGATTCATTTAAAAAATGGGTATTTTCAAGTACTGGTATTTCAGTGAAGAGGTACCATCACTGTTAGTAGTGTTTTATTTGTAAAATAGTACTGTTTGACTTGTTCTTGTTCATAATATCAATGTCAGTGCCCTACTATGGCATTGAGAATTAAAACATAGCTAAGTAGACTACCTACCTCTGCATCTAGTTCCTGCCAGTGCTTGGAGGTCCATGTTATAGCCTCCTTTGAACTGATGCCAGGATTCTTAGCCAGCAGCGCTGGCCTCATTTGAGCCATAAACTTAAAGAATGGAGTCAACGGTCGCTTTGGCTTGTCGAGACCAAGCTTGTCTTCTGCTGACTTCTTGGTGTAGCTGCATGATTGTATAGCACCTAAATAATTTGTTCTGAAAGGTTCGTATGCTGAATTTATATTTTTATGAATTACGTACGATCCATAACAACGAACTGTATAGCCAAGATTTAATAGAAACCTCAGAAATCAGAACAGTTTATAAAATAAACAATGGTTTTGAAAGCGTCAATAACTTAACCTAAAACTTGCTTACCGTTTTAGAACAGTGGTTTGGCAGCTGCCTAACACAATGTTACTTAGACGATATATTTGAGTAAACGAAGACATCGCTCTAGCCCTTTAGGTTACAAATTGATTATAATTGAACACTAACAAAATATAAAATCTGCGATTGGAGTTTCGTTTCGACTTTTTTTTTTGTTTTTCTCTTCTTCTTCTTTTATTTATATTTTTCGCCATCTGTCGATTTGTGTGTCAATTTTGCTAATGTCAAGTAATTGTCAATGTAGACAACAGGGCGGCGTTCTTTAAAAAAATCTAGTAGTCTTCCTTCGACCATCAAAAGGATTCGGATCAGGATTTAGGATGGTGGATATGACGTTTAACGGATTACGTTTACAGGCATAACGTTGTTTGTAGATACGAGTATTATGTTATGTTCTACAATATTGTAGAATTTTTATTGTTCTGTTTCCGCAGCGTACAGTGCAGGTTACATTATTGAATTTTAAGTAAGGTTTTTTTTTTTTTTATTTAATAATAAATAAAGCCTATGTTACTCAGGGGTAATGTAGCATTATAATAGTGAAAGAATTATTGAAATCGTACCAGTAGTTTTTGAGTTTATTTATAGCAAACACAAATACAAATCTCTCATGTTTGTTCCTCTAACTTTATAACCACTGAACCGATTTGGCTGAAAAACATACATAGACAATGACAGGACATAGGCTACTTTTAAAAAAAGTACCGTTACCGAGTTCTTCGCGATCGTAGTCGCTGGCAACAGCTATTAAATAATAAAACAATTTATTTCGTTATGTAATGTAATTTATTTACACTTTACAACAAAATAGGTTGGCACTAACTACCAACATGCACACGGTTTTAATTAGGTACGAATTACGATTATGAGCTCAATTTGGTTAAATTGAGTTAGTCTGGGCATAAAATATTATATCTACCTACATATTCAGGTATTCATTAGTTTTTGTTTATTTCCTGAGGTAATAATTAAACCTGGTCTACCCTATGTATAGGTAGATATTTAAATAATTTGTTAGAGAAGTTTTACGTTTATTATTTAATAGATATGTAGTAATTATGTTTAAAACCAACTAACATAAATCTAACACGGAAAATATGATAAGTACTTATAGAAAAAATAATTTTAAACCTTTGTAAATAAATAATACCTATACCTACCTACGTATCCACCTACTAAGTTTAAGACCACTCAAAAGTACGCTACTTATTTAAAGAGTTTCATAAAATAGTAGGTACCTACCTCAGAGAAGGCTTAGCACATTGTGACCCACTCATCAACCCACTCATTAAACAACACAACACACGCACCGTTTGCTAAGACCTAGGCAAGGTATTACGGTTAAAATTTAGGGGTTAAGTGGGGATTTTATATATCAACATTTTTAACTGGTTAATAACAATTTTAGAAGTGAAAAACTATATACATTAACTTATAGTTACCTACCTAGTATGTACTTACAGTCTTTCATAGGCCTACACAGTAGACATAACATAACACCAAAAACTTATAACTAATGGCACTGGGGTAGAAGTTCAACACAATACGAGTAAATGCTTATTTAGAGCCCCACAACATTATCGGATGCTCAATATTTGCTCTTCAGTTCACTGCAGTCTTTTCCTCAAGATTTTCATCATCCCTGTCAAAGGATAGTCTCTCCCGCAGAGTAGTGGTAATGCCTCGGTTTTCGGTAAGAGTGTTGCTGCGGAGGCCTATACGTTGCATATTTCTGTGGATGCCTAGGCAAGCTATGCGCATGCGTGGAGTAGCAGTGCAAGGTCAGCGGCGTCGGGGGTGGACCAGACGGACACTTCGCTTGTGTAGGCTTTCGCGGTCCTGTGATACGTCGCCACAACGCCTTGAGCCTTGGAGTTGCTATCCAAACCGCGACCATGACTCCGAGAATCTGCGACGCAAATATCCGGAATAGGAACACCCAGAAGGCCGGATGCGGGTGCGTTGATGGTTCTAGCGACGGCATGGGAGCGGCCAGCCATTCATCTCGCCACGCGTACTCGTACACCCACGTGGCTAGAATGCACGCTGATGGAACTGCATATAACGTTGTAAAAGCCCCGAGTCGCAGCACGCTTTGCTCTGTTCGCGGTTGAGGCGTGTTGAGCAGGACCGAAGGGCCAGGGGCCGGAGCCGGTCGCCGGAGCGCCGCTCGGAGACCAGACGAAAGGAACACGCAGCCTAGCAGCAGGCATATCGCTTCCGGAATAATAACCAATGCCAGCAAGGATTTACTAGATTGGTTACCGACGTAACAAGTACCTGTAACAAAAAACAAAACCTTAGATTTATAAGTTCTGACTCGGTGCGACCGCATTCGGCGGATACGAATTTTAAACAGAGTGCTGAATAACATTCCGATTTCCACTAAAGCTAAAGCTGCCCTCAAAGACACCTACACAAACACACGGCGAGTAAAAAGGCTTGCATTAATAAGGCGGTTAAAAAGGCCGATTTAAAATTGAAATACGAGCGCGAGAGGAGGAAAGGTGTCGTATTTAACGGCTCGAATAATGGTCGTCATTTCTTTCGACCGCCATAATGGAAGGAATGAAATAATAAAAATAAAAACACAATACTAGGGGCATGATTGAAACTGCAATATGCCTGAGAAACGGTCGTGTGGCAGCACTCACAGCCTCGCACATAATGAACATAAAGAACGATGTTTTTGCACCAAGTGGAATTTACTAAGTGCGTAAAGTTGTAAACCCGACTACGACTGTGCATATTGCAACTGCGAGCCCTGTTATTTGAATACAGCCTTCCTTGGAAACTTGATATAGCATCTACCTACCGTATTTACAAACCAAATACGGAGAGTAACTGCAAATACCGACTTGAACTAAGGTATGTATTCCAGTCCCGACTCCGAGTCGCAGAAGTCAGAACCCTACCTCATTTACATAAACCTTCGTTCATCGAAGGAATCGTGCAGCTTCAACTTAGATGTACCTACTAATGTATTCGCAGACTTTTTTACTGATGCAGTTCTACTAGTCTCTCAATTTGTCGGGACCACCTAGGCTTGATCCGGTTGAATCTTTTGCGCCAATGTAAAAAGATTTTTCGTCGTTATTGACGGCGGGCCCTATCACAGTTATGTTCCTTGGGCCCTAACGTAGTCTAGGATCTTGCAACCTAAAGTGAATGATGACCTCTAGGATCTAGAGAATGTCTAAGAGGTAGCCGAGACACGCGAAACGAAATTGAGTGAAGTAACGAGCAGAGCATAAAAATACCATCGATGAATTAGCGCATCCAAAGAAATCACCGCATAACCAAATCTATTAAGGGTCCCAAATCAGCGGGCTTAAAAATATCAACGTATCAACGTACTCTACCCTTCATAATTTATCTTCAAGTTTATACCGTCAAATATTTTATACCAAAATGCTGAACATAAATTCAGTTGGATAACATTTCGATAAGCAATGATTGATGTTGGTTTTTCAAATGATTTACCGGTCAGCCCAACTTTAAAATAAGTCTTTTTGCTAAGAACTGCCATATAATCTACGAGTATTGTAAAACACGGGCTGTTTTTATTCTGGCTCTGCCAAACCAGTCTTTAAAGTTTCACCGAACCGAATACGCTCGGCAGAAAATTCATATCAAAAAGTTTGGTTCCATCAGTTCCATGTCACTTCTGAATATTGTTTATGATGTTCCGGCCCTAAAGCACAGGTCACATAGCTAGCTGGTGGGTGCTGAGAGCTTATCATATCATCATTCATTATTCAGTGACTTTAGAAGCGCTTTTCTAAATGTACTTTGTGTTACAAAACATTATTGTTTGTCCTTTAAAATAAAAGAACCGCACTTTTAATTTTTAAATAAATAAGTAGAGTATGTACCTACTTACTTTATCATTATCAAGAGCGGTGTTCTTGAAATACTACAGTCCGTTATAATTAATCTTCTCTAGCTTATTTGATAAGAGTGTGATAATGAGTCCTTATGTTTTAGATTATGATATTGTTGAACAAACGGCGCTACTGTTTATAAATTACTTGTGATCATTCCGACTTTTATGAAACGCGGTAAGTTCTTATAGGGAGTGGCCAACTGTCCGAAAGCTTACATTTAGCGCGGTAAAATCTTTGAACTAGTTGAATTTGTGTGTAACTAATCTACAAAGAAACTGTAGCTATATAATTAAAAGTTTGCGTTGGCGGTTATAGGCAAAAATAAGAGTTTCGGTTCCAACAACGGCTCGAAACACTTCAAATTGCTAAAGACTAGTAAATTATGTTTTTCTACCCTCGAAAATTTAATGGAACTAATAATTGTACTAGATACCGTACAACATTGAAACACAACACACCACTAAAATCATCTGACTTACAGCACTATGGACCTTTGAAAAAGGAAGCAACAGATCCTCGTAGTTACCTCTTCTCTACATTTATTTTTTTAAAGGCAAACCAATGCCAATGTTTGCCAACTGTTGCCAACTGTTTATGAAATGGCCAATGGCCATATCATAAACAGTTACCGTCGCCTATTGACTTTTGCAACGCCGAGGTTGGTACTGCTGAAGCGTTGTTGCCTTTTATCTGTTTATTGTAGGTACGATATCGACAGCGGAAAAAAAAACTCGGAAGGTTGTGTTCATTCCACACCCATATAAGTTAATCAGAGTATTTTGCCCTTAGTTTGTAATACAAAAAGCCTTAGGTAGCTTTTAGTATTACTAGCTCTAATGTGCGCGAAACCTTAAACAATAAGCTGGTAGGTACTTCCATTCAATTCATACAAACATACCGAATGCCATTATTGTATGAATGCGTGCTCCTGCGCGCTCTTGCCCGATTTAATCGCTTTGAAAATGCCGGCAATCAAACAAAAAAAGGACTTTACTAAATTGAATTGTGATTTTGCCATTGTGTCTTGCTTGATACGGATGTATATTAGAATGTATTGATTGATTAATGAATGGGAATGGGAGTAGTATTGTTTGTTATTAAGAGCCTTCTATAAGAGGTTACTACAGTACCTAGAGTCAAACTACATTATTTAATTATATTTATATGA
The DNA here is from genome assembly GCA_951394395.1 of Colostygia pectinataria. Lineage (NCBI taxonomy): Eukaryota > Metazoa > Arthropoda > Insecta > Lepidoptera > Geometridae > Colostygia > Colostygia pectinataria. Next base: position 8,411,450 of record OX596363.1, read on the forward strand.
AGCCGTTAAAAAGTATCGATGAAAACTCTTGTTTGATGAGGCACTACTTAAGATCCGCCGACTTATAAGGAGGTAGAGAACCATTATGGTTAGGTACTTATACTTATTAGGATGCGTATATTTTGACGGACGCAGTTAAGCGGTGGTGCTCTTTTCAACCTTTTCAGTGCAATATCATCATCACCATCCACAACAGATTACGCTAACATAATCATGTAATAAAATATATTTTGGCAACTGAATAACAAACTTAATTAATCAAGCTAGGCAGTTTACAAATAGTTTAAAACCTTGCCTTTAAAAAAAAATATCTATTGACTTTTAGTTTTTCACGATTTTGATTACCACCGCCATTTAAGAAACGAAGACTTATGATACATTGAACTTTATATAAATACCTAGTAAGCACTTATGTATCTACTTAGTGTGGTCAGAAGCCCGATCGGGTGGGACAAGTTATTTTTATCGACCGCCAGCCTATTACGTTAGCTGGTAATGACGTCGGCACAGTTACAAAGAAATAGGGTGTTATAAGAACAAGTTGCTAAGAATATGGAGTTTATTAGGTATGGTATGTGACATAAAAATGAAAAAGTAATCTACCTACAACGGATGGTATAAATTGCTTGCCCACTCCATACCATGCAGCAAATCGACATGCGGTTAGGATAAAATATAGAAGTTACCAACTTTGCACTTGCTCTATAGAGTTTGAAAATGTCGGCAATCAAACAAACCGTTTGTGATGCGCAAAGACAATTTAGTTTGAAAAAGCTCCATTGCGCATCGCAACGGCTAACTTCACGACGGCCGAGATCCGCCGTGAGAACTATACGCGACTTTCGGTATCTAACCATGTCACAGTGAATGGAGGTTATACTCTCTGCTCTGGTTCAGAGTTTGACAGACCTGTAAGCTCATCAGCGTCTACATCCCTGGTGACGAGCACAGCTGCCGCCAGGGCAGCAGGCACGCCCCACGCGCAGAGCTGCAGCAGCGAGGAGTGACGGTCGTCACGGCCGCTGGTCGCCGCCGCCGACGCTGGCCGCAGCACGCTGGCCCGCCACGCACCAGCCACTACCACCCACCTGGAAAATAAAATGTTTGGTAAGATTACAAGCATTCAACGGTCATTGTAATTTTGTTGGGTTCAACAGCGTTTTCTCCATGCTTTGGAGGGCTTCTGGCCATGACGGAGGCCTTCGGGCGGGCTATAGACTACTTCACCAGAGTTAGCCAATGTCTCATACGAACTTACTTTCCTATGGTAAAAGCATATTTATTACGATAAAATAACAACTCTATAATTCTGTCATCTGACACTTGAAAAATGTTCAAAACGGCTCTGTGGTATTAGCAATACAATCTATACTAATATTGTCTAGTAATAGAGCTCTCAAAGGTAGAGCTTATTATCCTGGGAGCTATAGTTCTCTCGGCGGATCTAGGCTTCCTTGAAGTTAGCCGTTTCGATGCGCAATGGAGCTTTTTCTAACTAAATTGTCTTTGCGCATCACATACGGCTAACTTCACGGAAGCCTCGATCCGCCGAGAGAACTATACAAGAGATTGTCTCTAACTGAGTTGTTTACCTACTTATGACAACTTGTCTTTGTCCTAAGTCCAGCTGTAGTTATTATTCTGAGCCTTCGTCTGCAAGTTTATTGACAGAAGCTAGTAGTCAATTAACTTCATTAAAAAAGTTTAAAACGGTCAGTAGGTAATCGTATAGGCAGGTGTAACCTTTTTAATTAATTTAATTAAAATGGCAGGACTGTTACAGATCTTTGAACATTTGTATTATTTGCACCAAATTTTACCTATTGCAATTATTCGTCCTAGTAATCAAAGGAATAAGACAGACACGGGTATGCTATGAATAATTACTAACTTGCTAAGGGTGGATTCGACCAATATCTGTAATAACTATTCTGCGGAATAAGGAATAAATGTCAAATACAAATAAACTGTCAGTTTAATTGCGAATAACTACGATTTATTCGGAAAATACTTAGTGCCTATCGAGTTTGGTCGAATACAATCTTTCCGTTAAAGCTAACTGATGTAGCCCTAAATCTGCCCGTACCTGGACGGCGATCAAATGCTCCAGTCTCTAAGTATCGTCTGTAAGCTGGTTGCACCGAAGATCTGCTAATTTGAAGTCTTCGAGCGAACTCACGTTGCGCGACAAGACGCATCGACTACGTAACCATTAGCGTTCTCGTTGTATAAAGGTGTAGCAAACCAAATAAGTCAGACGTCTCGTGCGCGCAACGTGGATGCGAAAGTTCAAAAACAATGCTACAGGTAAACAGAAATTACCGTTGCATTGTTTTTGAACTTTCGCCATAACTACTGAAAGTTCGATTTGATCATCCAACTGTATTTTTGCTTTCATTGTATCAGTTGCATTGCTTCTCTGCATACCTTTTTTCTTATTCATAGTTTAGTAGGTGTAGGTATTTTAGACTCTAGAAATCGGCTAAATACGTTCGAGATAAAATAGTTTTTCCAGTTCGGTTTTTCTTTAAATTGGTCAGTATTTATATGTGCTTGCAAAGTTTTGTAAAACCTACTTGTCTAGAATATTATATTACGAGTAGGTGTTGTGCCCAATGTTTATTAAACTGATGATGACACAAAAAAAGTGATCGTAATCAACACAGTGTAATCCGACACCGCCGTACGCAACTCTGGTAACTCGCTCCTTCTTGATCATAAAACCTTTTTCGTTCATTTCTTAACGACCGCAGCTCGTGATCGATAAAATTTATAACTAGCAACCTTACCCGGATTCTCCTAATTTTCTAACAGGTTAGGTAATCAGAAAAAATATGAAAAGCAGAATTAAAATGAACTGCGCATTTTTTTTGGAAAATACTTGTAGACTCTGGTGGTTTATTCCCATCTGTCACCCAGTTTTGTCCGCCTAAGGTGACAAATGTGGTGGTGAAACATAAAACTTGATTCTGCCTACATTTCGATATCCTCAGCATTCTACAGATTTGGGAGGTCTCTTGTATGCCAGAGGATTCTTTCGTGAACCAACCTATTTACTTAAAGTAGGTACAGTCAGCAAAAAATGTGGTCTACCACCCTAAGGTTAAAATTCATTTGAATGTCATAGGATTTCACAGAAACTTTTGTCAAAAGTGATAGACCACTTTCTTTGCTGACTGTACATATTTTTCACTCTCGCTTGAGAGTAGGCCAGTGACCCAGCAGTGGGAACATTAGAAGGCTGTCGTGCGAGATGATGACATTTTTTTTCTTACCTTTCATCAAAGGTAATAGCGTACGTCTATTATGTTATCTGTGGTAAAATTAAACTGTAACCTCCTTTTGGGGATGTGGAGGCACAGAGTAATAGATAGTGGAGATCAGCAGATTATTGTACAACCTCTAGTAAAGTGATACTAATAGAGATGTTTTTATTCCACGTCGCTGGCGCTGCTTTGCCTTTGTCAACTTAGCTCGTTAAAACATCGGACGAGTAATCCGTCGCCGAGAAAGGTGTCGTCTTGTTTCCAGCCAACACTATCTTAATAAGACCTTTTCAATCCCTCAGCAAATGAAGAAAGTTATGGAGTGTTGAAGGTACGATTAAGCTGGTCGTCATGAGTGGCTTCGGTGGCGTGTCCCTAGCACTTGTATAAACACAGACCTCTGTTTGTAGAGAACCGAAAGTGGCGATCAAACACTGTCTGCGTGTTTGCCAGCGTGCTTGCCTGTTTGATCCGGCGAGGTACTGTTAGCTAACGTTTTACTAATGTTTGTACGTTTTGCATTGTGTGTGATAATTGGGGTTATTTGAGGTACAGTTGTAGTGGTACGGATTTTTAACACATGGTATCTAGAGGAGTTATCAAATAACTAACAAAACAGCGAATTTACTGGGACGCAGCAAAACGAAGGTTGCGCGTGGAACTGGCGGCAAGCTAAGCTTGTTTTGGTACCTATCGCCAATTCCCCACGGAAGCCCCACTGCATCCACGTTGCGCGCACGAGACGTCTGACTTATTTGGTTAGCTACACCTTCATACAACGAGACCGCTAATGGTTACGTAGTCGATGCGTCTTGTCGCGCAACGTGAGTTCGCTCGAAGACTTCAAATTAGCAGATCTTCGGTGCAACCAGCTTACAGACGATACTTAGAGACTGGAGCATTTGATCGCCGTTCAGCAGATTTAGGGCTACATCAGGTAGCTTTATCGGAAAGGTTGGATTAGACCAAACTCGATAGGCACTAAGTATTTTCCGAATAAATCGTAGTTATTCGCAATTAAACTGACAGTTTATTTGATTTTGACATTTATTCCTTATTCCGCAGAATAGTTATTACAGATTTTGGTCGAATCCACCCTTAGCAAGTTAGTAATTATTCGGTTACTTCCTTTGAGATCGTTTTAAATGTACGAACAAACCTAACATCGTTTATTAGGTACATATTGTAACTAAATTACATATTGGAAAGATGATGTGAACACATTGTTTATTCCAAATTCAACAGATTTTCATTAGGTATTACCTAGGTACCTACTATAGATTGTCGTTTCAACAGAATCCCATTTTTACTGATTCCCAATTCTACAGATTCCCGATGTCATGTCATGTCATATGACATGACATGACAAGTGCCATTTCAATAACCGGAAACTACATACAAACACTATTTGCACAGTGGTACCACCACAAAACTATAGTTCTGTGGGTACCACATAGCATTTGCAGATTCTTAGCTCCAGAGTCATGAATTCTTCCTTATTTTCAACTCACTAAAACTCAAAAAGCAAGTTACTCAAAATATTTCTGAGATAAAAGTAAAATGTGTCATTATTTTGTCACAAGAAATGCGAAAAAACCCTCAACTCTCGACAATGGTCCAGCGCCAGCGTGGCTCTTTTATGAATATCGATATCTAATGTACTATCTAATATCTGTTCTGTGGTATTATGGCACCTCAGACTCTTTTGCTAAATAAATTTCTTGAAACATGCACTAAATCAAAATGGTAATGAACGAAAGTGTTCGGTCCGCGGTCAGACCACACTGTGGAAACATCTTTGCTGCCGATAAAATCAATTTTAGAGTTCCATAAAATGAAAGACACATGGGTAAACCAATATTTGTCAGAGCTTAAGTAAAATAGTTTAACTATAATCATGCCTGACGTAACTAAGTATTAAAACAAAAGACTCTCCCATCTCCGTAAGTGATCGTAAATGTAATAAATTCCCATCGACGACGGTGAATAAAAATATTTATTTACGGCGTGAAACCGATTATTCCAATGATAGGCTTATCGTAAAATGGTCACTTGAGTCTTGACTCTTGAATTCTCGACACGACACTGATTAAATAAAAAAAAGTCTCCAGAAGTAATTGGGAGTAAACGATCTGTGCCAGACTATAGTGTAATATACGCGCGCATTTTTGTTCGCGCCCCGACCACATTTGCATTTTCTCTTTTGGTTATGGTTGCCATAACTGTAAAGGTAATTTGGAAATAGCAGAGGCACAGAGTAATACCTCTGTGGCAGAGGTAAATGCAATGTATAAAATAAGTAGGTAGGTACATACCTATGCCCAGGCATACTTGCAAATAAAGATACTTATATCTGATCTAAGTAGTAATTTTAATGTAGCTTTACAAAGATTCAATTCGGCCCAGTTACCTGTTTTTATAAGTACATAACTAGTTACTCCGTATTTATTGGATCTACTTATGTTCACTTACGTTACATTTTACTTGGTTTTCTCGATAGGCCTCTAAACCCATATTAAAATTAAAACCTATGTTAAATGTGTCTTTCAAATTGTTCATTGACTTAAGGACAATACTTAGCAAGCTGCTAAAATGACAGTTTTATTTATTATTATAGGCATAATCTGGGTTCTCTATGGGTTCCTCCCTTTATCATAATATGCGATCAAATTATTAGGGGCAAAAAATTTGCTCAAAATAATGTTCATTGTTCACGTTATTTTATTTCATTATTATTATTGGTCATTTTAGTAAGTAAGTAATGAAAATGAGAATTTTGTAATTGGTAACATTTAGACCTTCTCAAGTTGGCAGGTTTACGAGCCCACACACGCTGCGGTGGTGATCCCATTTCAAATGTCGGGGCTCGTAAACGTCAACATGACAGTCAACTCTGCCACTATGAAAATATGATTTACTGTCTGAATAACTATAAAGGTTCGCTTTTATTTTGTATGTCCGTATTCCAAAGATCTGGGAAGGTAGGGGCTTGTTGATGTTGTGTTGATTCCCCAAGCATTGATTTGAGGCTAGATGGTGTTGTGCAATAATGTCCGCTTACAAGTATTTATTGTTATTGTTCTTATCATAGGGATTTTAAAAAGATATATGTAAAGTTGTCTCAGCTTTGTTGATTTGAATTCTGATATACGCAGACTTACAATTTATTTATTTATTTAATTTAATTAATATTTATTAATTTATTTTATTACATTATACCTACCCATGATTGCTTATAATTTTACAGATTATATAATCTCCTAACTTATAAAGTTGCCGATTATTTCCCCGTACTGCGTGAGACACGACGTTTAGTAAAGTTAGTTCTACAAGCATAGTTCGCACGGCGGATCTAGGCTTCCGTGAAGTTAGCCATTTGTGATGCGCAAAGACAATTTTGTTCGAATAAGCTCCATTGCGCATCGAAACGGCTAACTTTACTACGGCCGAGATCAGCCGTGCGAACTATACCTAACCGTTACCTGTGACCTAACTAAACCTCGGTAAAATTATCCAACTAACTAGATGCATGTAGGTATAATTGGGAGCTTTGTTCAATTATGTATCAGTAGTAAACTAGTAGCTAGTAGGTAGGTGCTTATCTATTTGCCATCTGTTCAATCAATCGATGACCCAGTTTGAAAGCCATTTAGCTGAGCAATACAACAGTTTTTGTCTTGAGTAGGTATGTACAGTCAGCAGCAATAAGATGTATATAAATCGTAATATTCAAAAATATGTCGTGCGGCCGTGCTACAAAGTGTGATGTCGGCATGTCCAAGAAATAAAAATTCAAAAGACATGGGATCGATATATCATATTTGATTTACATTTGTAAGGAACCTTGTAGCACGACATATTTTTGAAAATTACGATTTGTAAGTATACATCTTAATGCTGCTGACTGTACCTTTATTAATAAATTACCGCACACAAAGTCGTAAAAATGACAAAGGATTTTCCCACCTCTGCCCCATAAGCAACTAATTACAATAATATTTAAGTAGATACTTTTTATTCACAAATTCACAATAATGTTGTAAGGAATCGTTCCAAATTTAAACGCAGGTAGCTAAAAATAAGCCCCAAACATTTTTTTTGACACTTAAAAATTACAAAAACCGGATATGTCAATGTACCTGGCAGGCAAATTTCCATGTAGTATTTTACCTGACCTAAACGAGGCCTAAACCATTGTCCCACAATAACCAGGCTTAACAAATATTAACAAATCATGCAATGCAGTAATGCTCGCATTGCTGTGTTCCGGTGTGAAGGGTATGGTTTCCGGTGAAATTACTGGCACATGAGGCTTTCGATCTTAGCCTCAAGGTGGCAACCCCCAAGTGATACCTCTGGTATTGCAAGCGTCCATAGGCTGCGGTAACCGCTTACCGTCTTGTGGGCCGTACGCTTGGTAGCCACTTCAGTTGTATAAAAAAAAAGCATAGGTATAGTTTGTCCCTTATCTTCAGAATAATACACCCGGCATAACAGCTTCTCTTGAGTCCCAGCAACTCCCCCCATTCGCGCCACACTTTAGTATTTAGAAACGTGTCGATGTTTCTAGAATGCTCCAGAACTGGAGTTAACTAGCATCCAATTTAGGTACATAAACTCAGGATGCAATACAAGCAGACAGCTACAAGCTCGTTAAGCTGCATCGTAACAATAAAGTCACACCCACGGCACTAGTAGGTGAATGGACCCATTTATATAGACGGGGCGGGATTCAGTAACGGATAGTGAGGTAAGGTTCCAGAGGCCGTCAAATAGCGAACGTTATTTAGTAGTGAACGCGTAAATGCTATCCTTCTAGCAGGGCTGAACCAAGAACGATAAAAGTAGAGAAGACCCGGAAATAAAGACAAACTGAAGATGATGACTATTATTATGAAAAGACGGTCGCAGCTTATCAAGAAACCAAAACTCTTATAACCAGGGTTCCACAGATATATTTGGTGTCAGATTTTATCGTCTTAAAAGTTAGGACATAAATCAAACAGCGAGTTTCTCTAGCGCGAAACTGTATAATATGGAAAATAAAATAAGTAGATCACATTAGGCTCATAACTATTTGTGTATTATCTGACAATGACAGCAAGAACTCTATTTTTCAATCTCATCCCAAATGACTCTTTGATCATAGGTCATTGTAGATTGTTGATCGAGCTCCTGCAATCTCATACCCGTTGAACAATGCTATTAAAGCGTCCAGAACAAGCAACAAGCAACAAGGCAGAACGGCGCTGATGCATTGCAAAGGGTCGAGACTTGTGCTATTTCGGGAGCTCGTAAAATCGATTGCCGTCCGATTCCAGACGGCTACAGCACATGTTGAAACAGCTGATTCATTAGTCTGAGGCTGATTCACTTAGCTTCGTATTACTCAAACAACGCTCAAGCACCATACATTTTTTGTACTTTCAAAAAGTCTTAAAAAATTCACGCTTTTGAGCCAGAGTCGTGAGTTGAATCAGTTTTTCAAGATTTTTTCGAGTAAGTAGTGTAAGTACCTAAGTTATTACTGTTGCTGGGGAATAAAGGTTCTCAAATGGGGATCGCGAACTGGAAAATGAAGTATAGAACGGCCCCACACTTGATGGACTGTCACTAGAAGTCGGTAGATGGTGAAAGCCCAAGATCATTGGAGGAGGCCTATATGTCTAGCTGCAGTGGACGACGTTCTTCAATCTTTCTAGTGTCCAGCAGTGGAAACATGAAAGCTGATCATGATGAAGATGATTGTGAAGAGGTAGATTAATGGTCGTTTAGGGAGTGAGCTAGCTGCCTAAACATTCCTATGCGCCTTACGACCGTGCTGCAGTAACAGGATGCACTATTTCTGACGCGACTGAATGCGATGATAATATTCTGCGATTTGAATCTAATACAACCAAATTACGATAGTCGAAGCGCTTTGATAATTATAGGTGATGGCAACACCGAGACCGTTTTCGTTCTTTCGGTGGAAGATTTTGACTGTTTTGAAGATGAGTGTTGATCAAGAATCAAGATTCCACGTGTTGTTGCAATAAATATGTGAATTATGTTAGTTGCCAATAATTTAACTAGGTAGCAGTTCTCTGAACAGTACCTACCTCGCAAAAACAAAAAAAAGTACAAACTTGTAAAGTGTAAAGCTTTGAAAGTGAGCAACATACTGCATTTTGAAGAACAATTTTGCTCATCAGATCTTCACCAATTATCAGACAAATAGGCGGATATATCCAGCAGCCCCCTTTTTAAAATCCCCGACGACTATCAAATTCTTTAAAGTCATAGAACCTGGTTAGGTACCAAGTTTCAACCATATTGGTTGATAAATCAGCCAGACAAAATGACTGACAGCCAATAGTATTTTTGGCCAATCTCGAAACTGAGACGCTTCGCTCGCTCGGTCAATTATCTTTCAATCTTCTTACTAAAACAAAATATGTCAGTTTTAAAAAGAAAACCAATTAAGATTTTTTTTCAGGTTAGGTGAGTGAATCAGCGAATTATAATAGGTAATAATAATAATAATAATAATGCTGGACAATCCACACAGCATCATCTATCCCAAGGTAAGCTGCTGTTAAACAGAGCTGTATTATGGGTACTAGATGACTGATATATATTTAATACAATACAATACATAGATAGATATTTTTTATTATACATAGAAAACACCCAGAACACCCGGAACAAATATTTGCAGATCCTACAAACATTTGTCCCAAGGCGGGAATCGAACCCGCAACCTCCGCGTCGCAGGCGGACCTTCGCCCACCGCGCCACTGGTCGTCTAGAAAGTGTAGAGATGAGTAAGTAATAAAACGAAAATACATGTTTTAGCATGCACGAATAAGATAGGTTTATCAGCTTTAGAAGACCTTAGAGACCTATCGCTCCAACAGTGTCAGTTTCTAGGCCTTCAGGCGGCCTAGAAACTCTGTCACCAGAGTTGGCCACTGACTCATACGAACTTACTTACTTTAGTGTCAGTGAAGTTGGGTAAATAAAGGCACTTATTTAGGTAATTTAGTCTGTTCCCTACATGAACCTAGGTAAGTAAGTATCTGCTCGGTCTATGTATCAGGCAAAATTCATATTCTCTACATTATCTAAAGTAGGTATAGATCGAGTTTGATTGATGATTTATAAAAGTATGTACTAAGATTATCACTAAAGGAAACTTTAATTTTTGCTACATCAATGTCGACCCTTGCGCTTGGCAATAAACCTAACTTCACTATATAAGTATTTACTTACTTAGAACTACCTATTTAATTTATTCCTCTGTCGATGAGATAAGGTGATTTTTCAAGCCAATTAATTATTACCTAGTTATTTATTTTTAATTAAGTACCTACTTACCTACTTATATACCTACTAAACGTCCTTTTTAATATTATATGATGTTATGTGCAGCTGTGTTTGAGTACTTACTTACTATCAGAAAATATCGAAAAATATAATAAAAGTAACCTTTATTTTTTTATAAGACTTAAGATACATAATTATGTAGGTACTTAGGTTTTAAATTAAAAAATTCAGATTATGGGCAAAAAAATTTTAAGTCACCTCGTCGTTCGAATTCTTTCTAGTAAAAACAGCGAATTTCTAATAGAAAAAAATCTAATTCTGATTCTTTTTTTTTTCTAATTTTTCTGTCTACCTAGTTTATTCAACTTTTCGAAAAAAACAAAAACAATCTTTATATTATAAAAAATCGGCAGATTGGCTGTGTCTGTGAATGTGATACGTACGAGGCAATGTAGTTATTGACAAGTCTTTTATGATGTATACAAAAAATACCTATCAAACAAAAACTAATCATCAAAATCAATTTATAACTGGCGGGTAAATCGCGTAGCAAACATACAAAAAAAACATAGTCACACACACAGAACAGAAAAAACAACACACACACAGTCGAATTGATAACCTCCTTTTTTGAAGTCGTTTAAAAATTCACTTATGACAAAAAAAAACGAGCTCACGACCGACGGGATAATAATAATAAGTTCATAACATTCTTTACATGTAGTTGGGACCTTCAATACTTGAGTACGAAAATCTTGCTCTTCAAATATCCATAGTAGGTAAGTACTACCTACTTTCTTAAGTTACATATTCTTAGTTGCTATAAAAACTTAATATATTATCAATGATATTAACTTAGGGGTAATACCTACTACTAAGTAGGTAGGTACGCGACGCACTATCACAAATTAGCAAAGAAATATACATACGAGTAGGCATATTTTAACACAAAAAAGTTCTCGTTTACAACCGACAACAGCTAATTGAATTCTGTTTCCATAAATAATGATTGATATATCCTCAAGGAGTGTTGCGTTGTCTTGTTACTGCGATGCATTATTGATAGCTATGTAAGGTAGGTACATTCATTTTAATGGCAAATTGCAAGTGTGGCGAGTGAAGGTATTGCTTGTACTTAGATACATAAATGAATTCTTATGTATGCTTACAGACTACGCGATTTTAATAGTATGTAAAGATATTTAGTAAGTAAACACGTTGCATGTAACATAGGTATTCCATTTTGAAGCATTTGCACGGGTTCATAGCATCGTGTTAATTATATGTTTTTATGCCAACCAAGGCAACCAAGCGTACGGCCCACTTGATGGTAAGCGGTTACCGTAGCCTACGCTTACACCATATAACATATTACACATACACCTGAGCATTGCCACCCTGAGAAGTAGATCTAAAGTCGTGTCTGCAATAAAGCTACGGTACCATATAATACCCTTCAAACCTGAACACAGCAATGCGAGCATTACAGCAATGCGAGCATTAGATTCGCTGGCAGAACTATACAGGGTGTTCTATAATGAGCACCAGCACCATGATCACATAACTCTGTTACCGACCAGTCTCCATTGATCTCCATCTCAAACTGTGAGCTATGGTCAAACTGTCACATGATCACATATGATTAACCCGCTGAAGTGTTTTTGTTTCTTCTTCGTTTTAGAGATATAATGTAGCTGAAGATAACAGAATTTTCGTAAAACCATTGTTTTGTTACATTTCTATTTACATAATGATGCGCCGGGTACGCTTAACGAAACATGCCCAGCGCATACAAACTACTTACTTATTTGCATATTCCCGACTGACTGTACCTACCGCCGATTGTACTTGTACCGCTGATTGGCGACATCTGTTTGGAATAGCCAATGCTAACAGTACAAACCTTAGTCTTTTCTAAACTCTCGCGATCAGAACACATAGTTTTCAAAATAAGTATTTGCAGGATAATATTTGAGTCTGCCCGCGACCACGGCTGTTGCAACACAATCAAAACGGGAGAAATAATATATTATAAAAACTAGTAGGTAGACTAGACCTTGTTCTGTATCTTGTGTTGAACCATGAAAATTTCCACGATATATCGCTTGTCCGCAAGGCTCTAGGTAGGTACTCTTGAAAGCGACAAACGATAGTCGCAGCAAATATCGAAGTTGAACTTATGTTGGTCACAACACAACTAAGTTTTAAAGCATTCACGGACTTAGGTCCGCTAAAGCATGAAAACTGCCTCGAGGAGATATCGCTTGTCCGCAAGAGTATCCCTCTGTGTATCGTTGTACATCGACGGCAGATAATAATCAATCTAGTCTAGATTACCTCTCATTTCCATCACCATATAAGTGCATGCAAGCCTCCGACAGGCCTAACCAGGCACCGCTGTCACAGCTCCATCAATCTTCGTAATTATATCTAGAGGGGATCTAATAAGCCGCTCTCTAGTGGACGACCCGACGCCAACGCCGTAACTCGATAATTGAACGGGGCTTGTGGAGGCCCAAGGCGCAGATTATCGATTTCCAGCCTGATTGCAGGGGGCTTTCTAGGGCCAGTATAAACAAAGTCTTGTGCACAATTATCAACTGGTTTTCCTCTTGAATCAGTTTTGTTTGGAAATAATATTAGAGGAGAGGATCATACGCCAGTAAAAATATTCACTAACAAAAGTTTTTTTTTCTGGGCAGTCTATCTTTATCTCGGCATCAAAGCTTAAAAATGAATGCGTGCCGAGGTGGAAACGCCACCTCGGCACGCATTCATTTTTAAGCTCCTAAACCAGTTTGTATATGTCATTTCATTTAATCATTATTTCATGTTTATTTATTTACCATCATTGTGTACCTACTAGCCTATTAATTAGTATTTTATAGTTTTATTGACTTCATTGGTACAGTAGTATCAATATAGTAGTAGTAGGTACACTAATACTAACTCATGAAAATTGCAATGCCGCTGTCGAACAACGATCACATCACAATTTGTTAGTAGTTAGTTTAGTATAGTTAGAAAACCTAGAATATACTGTTTTATTTTTGTTTGATGTTTTTACTATATTACTATATTATGTTGTTGTTTTTTTTAGATTTCATTTTCAGGTTTAGAGGTTTAATGGCACGTATTCAGGAGAAAAAGTATTTAGCTAGTAACATTTGGGAGTTTTACGAGGCCTTTGATCACGTTGCCAAAACATATTGAAACATGTTGACAGCAGGATTTCCGCCATAAAAAACTACTATTGAGCTTTATAACAGCTTTTTAGCATGTTTCGACTTTAATATCTCGTTAAATAGGTCTTGTTGAGCTTTTTAGAACGATATGACGTGTCGCAGTAGCCAATAGCAATTAGCTCTTCTCTCGGTAGGTACATAATTTTGTCAGTTCGACTAAGTTCGTTTATGCTAAAGTAATAATAAGTTGTTAGAAGTTTAATAATATAGCGGTTTTAAATATAAGTTGGTTATGGTTTGTCGCAACTTTGTTAGGAATAAACGGACGTAAAAACGGTTTTTAAACAACGTAAGGCCGGTACCATCTAATAACAGCGTCTAGTGCCGAGTTGTTTAGTCTTTTTGCCCACACTGAAAGTGCAGATGCCGTAGTGGGACATAAAGTAGGCTTGCTCAGCACCTACATCACTCTTGGCTTCGCTGGCTTAATTCACAGAAATGACATGGTTAATTACTTGCGGAGCTAACTAAGCAGCACGTTTCATCTATAAATGTTTTTATACACTTTTTTGAGCACATTTTTCGATGGAAAAAAATATTGGTGCACGTGATTCGAACCGATACAACATGGAAATCGGTGCCCATCCCACTGAACCAACACGGTTATAAACAATAAGTTTAATGTTATAACACGGTCAGTTTGAAGACCACCGCTTCATTATAAAACCGGGTTTTAGCTTTCGACATCATTTCCCGATTGCAGCAATCCAGTCCAATAACGAGCGTTTGAGTGACACGTTTTAAAATAACTCTAAATGTGTAGGTACTTTAACAAGATTCAACGCATAATTCGATGCTTTTGGCGTACGACGTGAATGACAGTCAATTTTCGAGAGATGACTGCGCTGGTTTAAGGGTTTTAGTTACAGCATCCGACACGATAGAAGAGGAATGAAAAAGTTTCATAGTAGGTACATTTTTTTTCCTGGATTTTCCTTATTATTTTGGATGGGTAACAGCTTGTGGATTTTTGATCTGAGCACTAGCTTTCGAGAATAAGCACGTCCCAGCTAAAATATTCATCGTTCAGATGTCATCGTTATCGGTGACAGCTAGGCAGAAAATTAAAAGACGCCTAGAGTTTGCATATACGAATTGTAGCTCATTTAAAATATTCAAACATTTGTTCTGAAATCTAACAAGGCAATTCTTGCATGCAATTATTGAACCGTGTAAATGGGCTTTTACGTCCAGGGTTTTTGTATTGTATTAGTATTATTGGCTGAGAGATTAATCCTTTGGGTGTGTTTGTTTTATTTTCAATTTAGATCAGTTTATGATACACAGTTGTACTACATGTACCTCATAAGATCCGAAAACTTACGATCAATCGTATCGGATTCTATAACTAAAATGAAACCTTTTATTGTAAATCGAAAGGTGATTTTAGAGTTATTTGAAAGCGGTTCTTTCGTACCTCGTTTAGAACGATTACTATTTTAAAGCGGGCTATGCACGTGGGCTTTAAAAAACATAATCGAATTTCGTAGGCGTATGAACGCAAACTGTTGGTAATCTGTGGTAAAGCATTTTGCTCTTGTGAACGGTGAACGAGGAAGGTGCAGATTTTCAAGAAGAGTTCAAGAAGAACGTAGTGTGCGAAATGGTGCAGTGTTGGTTTGACGTTTGCTTCTTTTAAAAGGCATTTCATAAGAAATGTCAAACAAACCGCCAAGCACTACAGTGTCTCAGTTATGGCAAAATTGTGGCAAACTCAGCCACAGACGCCATAAATAAAAGAAGAAGAAGAAGTCTCAGTTACTGTACATTTGCGTGGCGTAATTTTTTGTTTACGTTAAAATTAGAATAAAGTCCCGCGGCACAATAACGACTCAAATATGACAGTTGCTCGAGTTTAAGTTCATAACTAAGTCTTAGGCGATGATGATTTTTAACGTTTCTCCGGTTTTAAGGTTAGTGACGTCTAAAACAGTCAATCTGATTAAATATCCACGTAGCGATTCAATATTCGAACGTCACAATCTCAATGGGTAAAGCGGTGGACGCTACTCTTTCCATATTATTTCTATTGAGACTCTTTTATACTGTGAGTTACAGAACGAAAATATTATTTATTTTACGATTCGTCAACTCACACAGGTTGGGACAAGATTCATGGTGTGAGTTGAGGAATGACTGTTAAATATTGACAAATAATACACCCAATGGCTGCTACTGCTAGTTATAAAATATAGATATCCGACACTTTCGCCATACTGAGAGTTTCAAATATTAATCATTACCAAAGCATAGCCCCCAAGGTATGCATCTGACACCACGGCTTAGTGTATCATACGAGTGCAGAGCCCTCTTGAAGTCTTGACTCGAGTTTCAAAAAAGAGTCAATTAAGTGCCAGGATTGAAGTTACACTAGTGATTAGTTTGATGTATCGGTTCGACGACGTGACCCAAGAAACAGTTTTTATTATAATAGCTGCTCCGCTTATAACGTCCATAACTCATGCTGATCTGTTCAAACATTAGAGATGTTATGACAAGGCGTACAGTTTTTATTTTAGCTCTTGATAAACAGTGTAAAAGCTTTTTACATAGCTGTAGGTAGAGAGTTCCAGAATGTATGGTTTCCCGAAAGAGGGTCATTTTATTGGTAAAGTTCTATGACAGCGTTAGATTTTCGGGTAACAAGTTTACCATCAAAGAAATTGGCATAAATTCACCTATCTTTCTGACGTTTTAGAGTGATCCTTGTGATTTCGCTGAATAAACTTTTTGAACTTGAATTTGAACTAAATATTTATGAAATCGACACAAACGCAACGAAAAATGTATTTCGATACTATATCGATGCAGCAGTAACGAGGCAATCGAGTCGTTTCCACTGAATACCGCGTTTTTTTATTATTTTTTTCTCGGCGCGGGAGCATTGCCTCCGCCATAATAAACAAGTGCCCATAAACGAGTGACCATTCGTTTTGATAAAATAGTATATTTGGGGTTACAAAGTACAAAAGTGCAACGAAAAATAATAGTTACTTCGGAATGCAGCCAGAACAGGCAATTGTTACTGCCGCCAAGCAGTAATGCTCGCATTGCTGTGTTCCAGTTTCAAGGGTATAGTTTCCGGTGAAATTACAGGCACATGAGAGTTTCGATTTAGGTCTCAGGGCGGCAAGGCAACGCGCAGGTGAGATACAAATTGGATCTACTCTATTTATTTTTACCGTTCTTCGTTTTTACCTTCACCGTATGGATAATAAAATATAGTTTTTTTCTAAAATTACTTTATAAAAATTATAAAAACATGTGTTTGTAATCTTCCTACAATTTGCTAATCTTGGTTGAATAATGACTGTTTTTTTTTTTAACTTGTCCTGTAACTGGCGTGATAAATGGTGCACCTTCAAAACAAAACCAGCTCTGTGTGACTATGAGATAGCGCTATTACACAAGCCGCAGGTGTGAACGGGACACGCGCGGAACATGCCGATGCCGTGAGAGCCTTTGCCTGAGGCTCTCAAACTTTTTATTGATACACTTTCAATTTATAATTTAATGAAAATTTCAAATCCACCAATAGTGCGTAGCTATTAATAAAATCAGATATTTCGGCTCGATAGAAAAAACCAAGAGAACTTTGATCTTGTTCTTGTGGTTAACTTAGACCAGTTTATAAATACCTAATATTAATGTATTTTTCAATTTGTGTTGTTTATAAGTTAAAATGAATTCAAGAACTGTAAACCTTAATAAATAATAAACCCTTTATAGCACCTCCCAATAATGTAATATCACTAGACAAAAGTTTGACAAACACAGCAAGGCTCGTGCTTTTCCTTCGCCTCTCGTTAAGAGCTTTTAACGAGCAACCTTGCCGTAACGATTAGACAGAGAGCCGCATACCACACCCGCCCACGCCAGAACGAGACAAACAACCACACGTCTAACAATAAGCTTACTAACAAGACCGGCTACCAGGTAAGAAAGACTTAAACGCCGCAATCATGCATTGAATTATGCATTCTATGTTTGTTTATTTAAGAAGCAATTTCCCACGATTTTAAATTGATGGTTGTTATACCAGCGGTGCCCGGGGGTCACTTGACTAACGAGAATGACTCAGGCGCAGGTTTTTGTTGTTTTTCTAAAATAAACCTTTCAGTCAACTATGAGGGTTTAAATTAGACTGGAGGGACGCCGCTCTATGGGGTTTTCTCATAAATGCCTTTTTTGAAATTTATTTAAATTGGTTTCACGTTGCTGAGAGCTAATCGTAGCTATAAAATATGTTACAAGCGCGTTTTTATTTGATAATATCATGAGATAATTTAAGTTGTAATAAAAATTGTGAGTTACAGTTTAGCTTTCTCTGGCAAGACAAATAAAACTATACTATTTAAAGTTGTATGCAGTAGAGTACGTAAATAAATACTCAGACGTATAGGCTGACTATCTTATTGATTTAAAATTATGGTGCAAAACGTGCAAAAATATATCAATGTATAATGTAAATACAAGTATGTTCGGTACGAGTAAAAAAAAACATTTTATTTTCGATATTTTCCGAGTAGTAGAAAATATTAAAAAAGCTCTTTATCTACAGGCTCTACACAGGCATAAACATAATAATATTAATCTTATAATTATAATCTTGTATATCCCAGGTACTTTACTGATATTAGTTTATGATATGATATAACTTTAAACCCAATAAAGCTCTACGTAAACCTCAACCACAGGAGTAATACCCCAACTTAGCTATAATCTTTGATAAAGTTGGATAAAATGATTTCATAAGTCTTCGAGGAGCAAACCCAGCGGGGCTCACTTTTAATTTAATAGCTAAGCTGACAGACAGACAGGTGGAGTGGGCGATTATCTTTTTGATTAATCCGTGTGTTCTGAATTTAATTTAGATGCATAATTATTTATTTTGCTCTAAAACTTTTAAACATACCACGAGACTGATGCATTTCGGTCTCTTTCAACGTTTTAAAGAAAATACACATTTACTTAATACACATCGGTACCGCGATAGGCGAGTGCCCGGAGAAGCGAGATGTTGCGTGTTCGATCCCCGCCGTGGGTTAATGTTTGCATGATACGCAAGTATTTGTTCCGGGTCATGGTGTTTATTTTTAAGTATTTTAAGTATGAAATATGTATGTAATCATCAGTTATATTTCCCATAGTAGAAGCTTTGCTTAGTTTGAGAAATATTTCGTGAATGATAAGCAAGCGCGTTTATGTCTTTTCTATGGACATTTTCAGGTACAGCACAAAAAAATAATATTAATGTTAATATTATAACGACCCAGAGCAGTGCTAGCCATAGGTGGATCTAGGGAATATTAATATTATTAACCCCTAAAAAAGTATCGATAAAATGACGCTTCGATGGTCTTCTACGAATGGATAGAGTTTCATTTCCAGCGTATTCTGCCCCTTATTAACTGACGATAATATTTTGTACTAGTTGATTTACCTTACACAAAAATACTTATTTCGATTAGGTTGTTAAAAAATATTATAATATCCTTTAAGTATCCATAACACAAGCTCTGCTAGCTTGGGGCTACATGATGCTGTGTGGATTGTCCAGCATTATTTATAATAAAAAAGGTGCGTGAACGTACCATTAGGCAAACTTTATGAAAAACTCGTCATGTCTAAATAACTGCTACAAACATAAAAAACATTCCTAAAACTAAAACTAAACGATCTTTCGCGTAAGACCTGTCAAAACCGACTTATCCACAAATACCTTTTAACAAACACCAAACCGGTAGCGGAAACGTTAACTAGCAGCATCTTAGCGCTTTTAGAGTGTTAGACAGTACCTATTGGTAGGCTGTGATTACCTTTGTCGGTGCCGCCTCGTCGAGATGCAAAACTAGAGATCAGAAACACCGCGGCAACGCTTTTATTATTATCGTAATAGTTTATCACTCTATGGGAGAGCCCCGCACGTTCTCTCTCGGCATTTAGAATGCTCGGTGATTTATATAATTATTACTCCACTTTTAAACTAGAAGAGATGATCGAAAGCTAAGAACCCAGCCCTACTACACCCTAGGGTGGGGCGCGTGGAACTGTAGATTCACCTAGCTTTAAGTTTAAAAGTGATCCTTGTGATTTTATTGAATAAAATATTTTGAATTTCAATTTCTGTCTGTTACATTTTCACGGCATTTTCTTCGTTTTTAAATCGGTTCAGCTAAAAGCCGAACCGATTTAAATGAAACTTGGCACGGAGATAGTTTAAAGTCTGAGGAAGGATGTATGCTACTTTTTATATATGTATACGCGATGGAAGCCGCGGGCGGCAGCTAGTAATATTATAATAATATTAACAATTTCCTCAAAACATTAAACTCGCAAGCGTAAAATTAAAAAAATCGTAAAGCGATGCTCCACTGCTGTTCGTTATGGACATCGAATTTAATGCTTGGATTTGAATGCTCGATTTAAGTTTTACACTTCACTGTGGAATAACCACTGTTATACACTTTTTATAGGTTGTGCTTTTACTCCGCAGGATAATTTTATAGACGCATCAAAGTGTGGAAGCTATTAAAAACCATTATCTTGTTTATTAGGGAAATTGCGTTTTTATGGATTGTAGTTTTATGAAGCCGATTAACATTGTAACAAAGTTTGGAGTAAAAAATAATATATTATAAAGATTGGTAATAATGGAGGTTCGAACAAAGAAAACATAAA
Source organism: Colostygia pectinataria (assembly GCA_951394395.1). NCBI lineage: Eukaryota > Metazoa > Arthropoda > Insecta > Lepidoptera > Geometridae > Colostygia > Colostygia pectinataria. The sequence continues at coordinate 8,431,950 of OX596363.1, forward strand.
AACAAAGAAAAAACGAAAGAAAATACATTATATTCATGACTCCTTGTGTCATGAATATAATGTACGTCCTTGTAATGTTCGTCCTTGTGTTCATGTGACGAATAAGGAGCTGATTCACCAAAAATACTGAACTTAGCACAATAATAATACAAATTACCACAGTATTTTTGTAAAAATAATTGAAATTTTAAAAAGCTAATTTTTCAAGTGTCACATCGGTGATAGTTTAATCGAAGTCGTTAATGATTCGCGCCACAGTCACATGCAGCGAATACTCGTGGCTGTCAAACTCGTACGTAAACTACCGCGACGCAAACCGTACCGCAACCGCAAATAAGCAGCAGATTTTTTTTTACTGAAAACATCTCTATTGATATGAATGAACCCTGCAATTCGTAGCAATTTGATATTATAAAAAAAATCTAGTGTAGGTCGTAGCAATGTGTAGATCTACGATAACATGGCCCGTACCTAATACTCGTAGCAAATTGCTACGCTGTAGCAGGGTCTACGAGCTGTAGCTAAGTTCCTAATAATTATTTACAGCAAAAAGCAGCAAATAACTTTTTCGCGTAGAGATTGTTTTGATTACTTTGTGTTTTAAGCTTTTTTGTCGCTGTCAATAAATGGCTTGGCAACCGGGCTATGCAACCACCTCGTTATTGAAGCTTTATGATCCCTTTACGGACACTTGTTTTACATACAATCGAGGCTTTCGAGTATAAAAACATGAGCCTGTATCAGAAAGGGTTTAACGTGAAAACGTCGTCTCATGCCTGCAAAGTTCGTTAGGTTTTAGTCATATTGGTGAGGCGAGTTTATTTTAGATTCACACAAGCTAGATTTAAATTTTGACGTTTATCTATTTAATTGGTAGATTTTTTCTGGCGCTCAGTTTTGGTTGACAAAAGTGGATAAAAGATCTGTGTGGATAAGAGAAATGTTAACAAAGATATTCGCAATAATATGTCTAAAATAAGATTATAAAAGCTTTTCCTTACTTTTTGCGGTTTTCATATGTTGGTTACTAATAAAGTAACAATTGCGCAATGTTTTTTTTGTGCAGAATTAAATTGATAGTCTAAGGCGAGCTTAAGAAAGACAAGTATTCACGTCAAAAACAGGTTGTATTATTATTTTACGAGAGCATGAACTGATGCGAATGACACGCAAGTTCTCGACTTCTCGTTATAATCGATAATGCATTCTTTTGTGCTCCTTTACTGAGGTAAAAAAATAATGAATACTTGTACTGATTCAATAATATACTTCTTAGTACTATTAATTGATAATACCCATCAAAATTATTTTACGCATACTATTAATTGTGTTATTGAAATCAAATAATTTTACTTGTATATACAGATTAAAAAAATGGGTTATTTTTCTCTTTGTTTAGACTAATTTCATAGATAGTACTTGTAGATAGATAGGGCTAACTGTACCGTTTCTAATTTGAAATTTATGTCTTATTTTAGTGTCATCATCATCATCGTTGGCCTCTACGTATATATTTCAGATTATTAAAACAGTCTGTATTAAGATAAAAATGAACTATAAAAACATTTCTTGCGACGCAGAGGTTGCGGGTTCGATTCCCGCCTCGGGACAAATGTTTGTACGATCTACAAATATTTGTTCCGGGTGTTCTGGGTATTTTCTATATATAATAAAAAATATCTATCTATGTATTGTATTGTATTAAATATATATCAGTCATCTAGTACCCATAATACAGCTCTGTTTAACAGCAGCTTACCTTGGGGCTAGATGATGCTGTGTGGATTGTCAAGCATTATTTATTTATTATTTATTTATTATTTCTTGTAAATTGTAATTGTGTTTGAGAAAAGAAATGATAGAAAAATAAAAATAAAACAAATCACATAATCTACGGCCAGTATCTAATATGGTTACGAGTCAGCAATAAAATAATTTGTAAGTCATGCATCCTTCTCCTTTAATTGGAGCTGTGTGTGTGCGAGGGAGATGGAGATGGTATCTCGCGGTCCTATGCATCTGCTTAGCGTGCACAGAGAACAGAGTGGAGTTCCCTGTAGTATTTTTTTACAGATTATTGATTAGAAAAAAGTAATACTCTGACCTACTTAATTAGTAAAAAAAAATATTCATTAGCTTCTCAACAGGAAAAAACTAAACTCTGTTCGTCTGACTGTTTGTATGTCTGCAGAGACCCTTTTTCTCAAAAACTAGTACCTAATGGTTAAAATTGATACGAAATAGTACACAAGGAAGAGACGAGAACGAGCTTCTAGAAAAGAGCATTCTCTCATGACATAAATAAAATAAAAAGTCTAAAAATTCGATCTTCTTCGATCTTTTGACCCAGAAATAGGATGGTTAAGTTTACAGAACAAAGGAGCTAAAACGTAAAAAGGAGTCTACCAATTTCGAACAAAAATGGTAGATAGGTTATTGTACCAAGAAGCTTATTAAACTTCTTGTTAGGTACCAAACAAAATAAATGCACTGATCGAAATGCATGTCTCCAATAAATTCCGATTAAATCAAAAACTAAACAGAGTTTCTATAAATAAAACCTTTATTTATTCGATCATAAACGTGTCCAAACATTTCCCTGCCCGATGCAGCGGCGCCCGCCGAATCATTTAGGTTGAATCGGCTTGTATCTGTCCAATCGGCTTTTAGTGTGTTAATAAGCTTTATACCTCTAACTTTAGGTTCAATATGGCATGGTGAGAAGTCAAGACACCTGCTGGTGCTGACTATTTATTTTTGTAATAGAAAATGTACTTTAACACGTTGATTTTAAGTTATATTACCGCTAGTGTGCTTTGATCTTGTGTTTGTGTTCTATCCTGTTCTCCTTTCTCCCGTCGCGCGGCAGTAAAACATCTGCATTCTATTGCTATTATTTATTCTGTGGCGATACGGGATTTTTGCTTACGATCAATAAATCAATAAATATACGGCTAGGCCCGTCCGTCTGTCCGTTTTTAATGGAAATGGTGTTTGTTTAGGCCCGGTCGGTCTGATCCTGCATGTTATTAAACGGAAGCGGTCATGTGTTTCCTGCTTTCTTACATTTACAGAATGTTGTAGACTAAATATTTGATTCGTATCTGTATTGACCTCTGTGGTGCGGTGGGCGAGCCCAGTTGTGGATCGAGCTGTTGTGGGTTCGATCCCCGCTGCGGAACAAATGTTTCTGGCCGTGTTTTAACCGTAGTTTTCCATTAACGAATTATTTCCAAATTACAAGTCTGATTATAGAATGAAGTCTTGCGGAGTGTGTTTGTAAGTAGCGTTTTGATTAATCGATTTTTTTACAAAAATCACCTAACCTACCTGTGCAGTGACCCTAATACATATATTGGATACACCCCAGACCCTTGGCGGTAATGTTAGGTATTTTACAAATGACGATCAGTCGTAAGACGAGTTGGCGTGGTTGATGAAAACGGGAAAAACACCTGCCGTATTCTTAGGAAACCTTTGCTTTTGAATATTCACCAATTGGAAATTATGCTGTACTTATATATTTTTCATAACGATACCAGAGATAGAACTTAACTACCTCGTGTTGTGGAAATATTATAATTAAGTTGTTCCTTCTGATTTTGGAACCCTTCGAGTTGCGTGGTCAGACTGGTCAGACACGCACTTAGCAAATTTATTTGTGTTTACCGTGGCATATTAGTATATTCCTAAACTTTAATACATTAGGACAGCATAAAAATGTGGCTCAAAACGCGCATGGAATTAAATAAAAAATGCTTTCGCTCAAACCTGATGCCTTCTAACCAAATTCTCATCTATCGGGTAATCCTTGTAAAAACACATTTTAAGCGATATAAAATAATATATCCAATTGCACTACTCTTTAGAATACTGTGCAATATCAAACTTAAAACAGTCTCGAAGCCGCACATTATATTCGCAAAAACCCAGACAACAAAAAGTCAACTTTCTTAGTCGTCCGCAGGGTCCCCAAAATCCTTAAACTCCTGTTCTGAAACACCCGGCTACAATAAATTTGGTATTTTTTCAAACACTGCAGGGTAAGGTCGACAAAAAATCCTACCTGCTCAGACAATGGACCCTCGTTTATTTGGCTCAGCGGCAGCGTCGCATCGCGTAGCATTTTACGTTTTCGTATTTGAAAAAACAACTCTACATACAATGCCTTCGCATTTTCTGAGAAGAAACGCGACCTCGTCTTGAAATAGGCATTTACTTTTAACATGTTATGAAGTTTCTGAAACTTTGCCACAGAACAGATATTAGTACTACGACTTTGCCTTAAATCGACCCTAACTTTTAAACTATCACGTAATTTTTAATATGCAATAATTTTACGCTTGACAAACTTTACACATGATGGTAATACGAGTGCATGTATGATTACTTATAATTTATTTTTATTGGATTCTACATAATTTTTATTATTATGACCTGAATTGAAGCATATGAAAATTTTTAGAAGGGTTACGAGAAGCCGCGTGCCGCAGCGAGTTTTTGATATTTTTTTAACGAACCGAACTGTCCCGGTAGGCTTTTTTCATCTTCACAAGTCTTCACAAAACACGTTACGGATTTATTTATATGAGCCGATGATAGCTTCACACCTGCACGTCGATCTTAAAATAGATTAAACTTTTATTATCATCCGCGATTATCCGATCATTCACTTACTTGCCCGCAAATTGCGTAGTACCTACTCGATAATTGTGCTTATTGCTTATTATGGTAGCTACGCATTACTCCATTTTTAAATTCCTGTTATGGAGCAACTTCGCTGCAGATAATCGTCCTTAATTACACGGCTATCCATCATCGAAAACTAACAAACGAGACTGTTTCGAAACCGACCACCCACCAGCTTGATGGCAAAATTGGAAGTCCTGCCTTCCTTCACCCGCCATGATTCAAGCGATGTATAGGTATTTAGTCAAATTGATAAAAATACTAAACTGAGAGCAAGCTAGAAACTCTACAACAAACCTAATAACGTAATAACCAAGACTACAAAACTATCTTGTATCGTAAGATGCTCCCAACCTATAGAAGGGCATTTAGTTTGACACTGGATAAGTATTGATTTTGTTTTACAAAGTTTAGACTTTGCAACAAGCAGAACACCATCCAGCCTATCAACACGATGAAAAAAACATTCTTTATTTTCTTTAAAGCCAGATTTCGTGTCGTGGGTCCACAATGGGTGAGATTATCATCACGCTTACAGAAACAGGCTCGGCAGGGTAGCATCGAGACCGTGCATCGCGCAACTAACGAGGTATACCATGTAAAAGCTTCGAAAGGAAAAATGAAGAAAGAGGCCTCTAAACACGTATTTTACAAACCCAAGAGTGGGAAGAAAATGTGCAAAGTCAATAACAAGTTATGGTTCTCTCTATAACTGATCTCGCCGGTATGATCACTTACTAAGTGAGGCTGCTCGTAGCAGACTGTATCTATAATTAATAATTGTATAGTTACAGGTACATAATGCACAAAAACTTGAACCGCTACGTGTGTGTCCTAAGTAAAAAAGTTAATTTACAGAGTCTACATAGCTTCTGGTGCTATCATTACCCTCGTTCGGACTCGGGGCCATCGGAGCATGAGGTAGTAACGCGTATAATAGCAACAATTACGAGCCAATACTTCAATAGTAAACAACGTACTTACCTACCAATAGCGTCTTGTTTTTTAAACACTCTCATTTCCAAGTATACTATTTGTATCCAACAAAGCGTGTTCCAATAATGAGGATCGTTCGATACGATCAGGCTGCGCCCGCGCCGACGATCATTCTCCGAGATATGTAGAATCCTCGCCGCTCGGCTCCTTTGTACTCGCCAGGGTAAACACGGCTTTGTTCACCGAATGGATAAATCTGCTGGCCAGGTTTCTTAATTAAAAAGTTCCGTTCCTCTATATCGCTAGTCTAAAACTTTGAAATATTATACCTACTTAGTTCTCTTTCAAATTTAAAGATTTTGATGTGACTATGCAGTCAGGGCCATCGGCTAAAGAATATTTATAGCTCGAATAAACAAGTGACTTCTTAAATATGCGTCTTTTACGATCGGTAATCCTAGAATACTTTTATTGCTCAGTATAATTACACACTGTTTGCAAAAGCTACGATGCTTTTCAAATTGAAAAAAATAAAACGTGATAGTGATGTGTTAAAAGAATAAATAGTGTCGTGGTAAAACTGTATAGTTCGCACAGCGGATCTAGGCTTCCGTGAAGTTAGCCGTTTGTGATGCGCAAAGACAATTTAGTTTGGAAAAGCTCCATTGCGCATCGAAACGGCTAATTTCACGACGGCCGAGATCCGTTGTGAGAACCATACCTGGGTATTCTTGATGTTGGGTACCTAAAGTACAGAGATGGTTGTTAAAAATGAAAATTATTCTGCCAGTGCGAAGTACAGTGATTACATATCAGGCGGCGAAGCCTGAGGGAAGCATCGCTCTCGCTTATTGCCAGATGATTGAAGACCCGCCGCCTCCATGCAGCTCTGCTGGAGCGAGAACGAATATTATCTTCAGTGTATAAGAAAAGGATGGAAGCAGCTCAGCATCTGATTAGCATCCCAATTACCTACGCTGCGAGCGCAGTGGGATCAAAACTTCGAACATAATGCTGCGCAAGGAATGGTTGGGTGCTATCGATATTTTGTTTGTACGAACTATGCACGTACGCCACGTGCCTATATTAGGAAATTAACTCATTAAATAACACTCTTCTTCATTTTAAACTAAGTGTGGGTTTTAACAAAGAATACTTAAAAAAAAAAACAAAAAAAACATGCAAGTTTAATGAAGTTTTCCGGCCAGGTAAAGTGACGATTTGCATAAGTTTTGCAGGTAAGTAATGTAACTTACCTATTTATGACTTTATTTTATTTTTTTAGTTAGCGTCTGAACAATGGCGTGCGTTCGTTTTTGAACTGTTTAATCTATTTAGAACAGCCTAAATTTACCTGATGGTAGGACTTTTCAGCAAGAGTCCGTCTTGGTGGGTACCACCGCGGTGTCAGATATTCTACCTCCAAGCAGTAGTGTGCAAGCATTACTGTGTTTAGGTTTGAAGGGCACTGTAGCAAGTAAAATTACTGAGCGAAAGAGACATAACAACAATGTTTGGGGTGATAAGCGCAGTGCAGTGCCACGCAAACACTTAAAAACTTTAAGCTTTGGGTGGCACTGCATCTGTAATAGCATAACAATGACGATCAGTTTTGGTTGTAAGAAACACATTGCCACGGCGGCGGCGCCTTGATTGTCTTGTCACTTGCTGACATAAAAAAGAACAGCCGTATTTATTATTGATATTTAATATCGATAAAAAATGCTATAATATTGTTTCATCGATAACAATCCAAACTACAGCCAGCCAGCCCTAATAACGAGGATGCCGGTTCGAAGCAGGCGTGGCGCGTGATTACATCGACAGCGCGCAAGGAAATTTTAAATAAACAAGAAATTATGAGCCGACCAACAAATTACACACCTTGGTATTGACCGGACGGGACGCAACTAGGAAATTACGGAGCCAATTATTCGTTATTGCTATCTTGAGAAAATGTGGCTTATTTGACTGTAGAATAATTCACTAGTTTAGTCTGCAACGCAGATGAGTACAGTGTAGATAGATACCTTGTACAGAGCCTGGTTTATTTTTTCAATAAAAAAGCTCATCGATTAAGCTTTTATCCTTTACTAGTAGACCCGGCGCGGTTTCACTCGCGTAATTTTTTTTTTAACAAATTTTTAGACCCTGTATATTTTCTCACCGTTTAAACCTTCCCTGAACTTTTACAAACATTTCAAGACCAAAATTAGCCAAATCAGTCCAGCCGTGTCGAGTTTTAGCGAGATTAACGCACAGCGATTCATTTTTATATTATCGAGTGTAAACTTCTGAACATGCAAATTGTACCCAATAAAAGTTCAATTTTTTATCATGGTTAGCCTAAATGCCCATATTGGGACACTAGCCTACTCTCGAACGAGAGTTATTTATAATAGGCAACCTTGTAAAGGCTTGTTAACTTAAACTTTTAATTAGATTTGTGCGTCAATAGAAAAATAAAAATAAAAATCTCTGTCTGTGACTGTGAACAAATCATAACGGCGCGCCGGCCGGCGCATCAGAGCACGTACCTAACTGACATAGCCCTCAGCCTCATAGCTGGGCGCATGAATACAAAAACCAATTTGACGTTTCTCATTACGCTGCAAACCACAAATGTTGTAAACTATGATATTATCTGTGTAATAGTTTAGGGTTGGCAGGGAGGTAATTTCCATCTACGATATTCCCAAACATGAAAAATCTTTGTTTTAAAAGGAGAAAGAGAATGTTCCATCAACTGTGTCTCCTATCGTGAGTCAATATATACGTTTTCTTTCTTTCTTTCTTTCTTTCTATCGTGTTATGAACTATTTTACGTTTCATTATTAGAACAGCTACTACAGGCAATGGTAATCGCGTAACTATAATTAATATACGGGCCTGAATAATAACCTGAAGCTTTTATTCTAATTTTTGACTTTTTTGTTTTTTCTTTGATTATTTTTTCTTTTGCTTTAAAAGTGAGTCAAAGAATGTATTTTCTTCCTTTCTTTATTCTTTAACCAAGAAGAAACAACAAATAAGGTCACCTTGGATAAGAATATTTGAAAACAATATTTAAATTTTATCAAAGCACAGTCAATACAGATGACTGTGTGCAAGAGTTAAAAAAGTTAATGAATATAGTTCATAGTTCATATCACAGTTCAAATTTAAAATAAGCAAAATTTCCAAAACTGTAATAATCGACTCTGAGTTGGGGAGTTGTGTCAAATTAACCAATAGAATTGTGTAAAAATTGCGACATCGATAAGTTAAGAAGCACAAGTTTTATGAAAAAAAAAAAACAGAGAACGTTTATTTTACAAATTGGTTACACACATTTTTTCCGGGCTGTGCGACCCTAGTAGGTACTCAGTACTCTACACTCTTCCGTACAGATCTGTTATTATGTTAATAGGTCTAGTTTCGTATAAACGTAGGCAAGACACAAGGCACACATTCAGAGTAAACAATTAAATCTTTTCCAATTATCTTAGAATGGTGTCTGTCCGTTTGATTGAAAACATAACTCTAAGCCCTCGGACTTCGGAGCAATCACCTAAAGGTTTTGCAGTGCAATTCTAGTTTTTACTTGGATATTATAAGAATTGTACGCCTAGTTATGTGGGTTTGCTACCCATATCCTAAAGAGTCCACAATCCATAGCTTTGGTTTCTTGGTATTAAATGTTTTCTTTTATCGTCTAAGAATTTACAATGCTTTGAATCTAAGATGATGTCTAATCAAAGTCATAATAATTAAGTATTTTGCAAAATTTTTGCAAGTATGTAATGTACTTAGTATTAGTAATTAATTGAAGCGCGACGGCCATCGTATCTACGACCTAATAGTCGTATGACGGGGGTGAGCTAAAATGACTAGACAGTAACATCAATCTCCTCATAAAAGTTCATTAAACAAACATCTTTAGAGCTTCACGGAAGATCTACAGCCTCAAAATATCAAAGAGCCCGGCCTTACATAAATTCGAGCGAAATTATCATAACGAGTATGACTGTAACTAATTCCAGTCTTTCTAAGAAATTAATAATGTCTACCATAAATCGAGGTTTATTTTTTGTGAGTTAGGGTCTCATAACTTTTTGAGATAAGTACCATTTTATACAGCACCTAATTAAACGTTGTAAGAACTCAGTTTATGGCACACCAAGTTTTCAAAATGAACACGGAATTTTGGCCTAAGTAATTTAGTTAATTTTAGTTTGAATGAGTCAGTGGCCAGGCCTCCGCCATGGTCTGATGAAGATAGCATGCGTATAGACCTAATTGATATTTATTATAATGATGGTTCCTGGACTGGCAAATTCCACAAGAACAAGCTGGATTTGTGAAAGGCAAAGGTACCAGAGAACAAATATTGAATATTAGGCAAATACGATATGGTAGAAGAGTTCCAATACCTTGGCTCAATGATCAACAATAAAGGAAAATAGAATAGAATAGAATAGAAAACTCTTTATTGTACACCGTAATACATAAGAAAATAAATAAAGCATAGGAACACAATTTAATTATAGCGAAGTAAAATGGGCGGTCTTATCGCTGTGAGCAATTTCTTACAGACAACCTTTGGATGGACAGGATTTTAAAAAGCGAACCTGAAATCCGACGACGCATCGGCATGGCCAAAACAGCTATGAACCAATTGAACAGAATATGGAAAGACAGCAACATTCGTAAAAATACAAAAATTCATATATATAAATATAGAGAAAACAAGGGTACGCACCCTTGTTTTCTCTATATTCTTGTATGGCTCTGAAACATGGACCATGAAGGCCACTGATCGGAAACGAATTGACGCCTTTGAAATGTGGTGTTGGAGACGTCTCCTGAGAATCCCATGGACGGCTAGAAGAACTAATATCCGTATTGAAAGAGCTCAATCTTCTACATACCAAACGCTTGTCTTCTATTTGCCTGCAACGAATACTCCAATACTTCGGACATGTTGCGCGAAGAAACGCTGACAATATGGAAAAGCTCATCATCACAGGCAAAATAGAAGGCAAAAGACCGAGAGGAAGGAGCCCTAAACGATGGTCTGACCAGGTGTCGGATCAGCTTGAGACGCCCGTCAACGTCGCCCTCCATCAAGCCGAAGACCGTGGGCGTGGTAGATGGAGGAAAACTGTAGATAGTGTCCTTGCATGGAGTCACGATCCTCAACTATGGGGAGTAGGGTAAAATTAGGGCATCTGGATCAGATGTGATCCAGCTGCCCTAATTTTCACTTTTCATCTATTCAAGTTTATCAATTCATTTTCAATATTTATCTACTCATCTATTCAAGTTTATCAATTCAATTTCACTTTTTATCTATTCATCTATTCAAGTTTATCAATTCATTTTCAATATTTATCTATTCATCTATTCAAGTTTATATATTCCTACTGGTAGTGATTTGGATCAGTTGAGCTATCTATAGGTCGTTTGTAACGGTCTTTAGATGGCTCAACTGTTTCATTATGTATAATTTTTCTAATGAATTGATAAAATGAATTTAATAATATGAATCTAATAAAATGAATTGATAAACTTGAATAGATGAATAGATGAAAAGTGAAATTGAATTGATAAACTTGAATAGATAGATGAGTAGATAAATATTGAAAATGAATTGATAAACTTGAATAGATGAAAAGTGAAAATTAGGGCAGCTGGATCACATCTGATCCAGATGCCCTAATTTTACCCTACTATGGGGAACCGATTAAGGAGGATAATGAAGGTATATTTTATTGAGCCTGGTGACATACTGACCTAAAATGGAGAGCCCAACAAAACCATTGCACCAAGTTGAAGAAGAAACATGAAACTTGGAGAGCATTCCTCGTAACGGAAGGTGAAGTTTGTATTAAAAACTTAACGCGAGCAATTTCGCGGGGTGTTCCTAGAAACACCATAAATATAAATTGTGTAACAGTCATAATGATAACCGTAGAATGTTTAATGCCTTACTATCACAACAATCTTAAGTTATAAATTAATAATTTCGAATTAAGTACGTTGGTAATTACGGTGCACGCTATAATCCATTTTTTTTATTCAAAGCAATAAAAAGCCGAATACGCGTAGGTGATTAAAAGTGTAACCACCTCAATAAAATTCTGGTGAATCGTTGCGAAAATTCATGAAACACCTTATTGTAGATTTTATCGTAAATTTAACAACTGCAACAAGAGCTTATTGCGAGTAACGAACCACGAGGTAAACGAGGCGTCCTATCCACTAAAGCATCGGTGGATCTACGTAAGACGTGGTAGTTCTAATATCTGCTCTGCGCTATTGTGCAATTGAATTGATTACTTCCACCGGCTGTAGAGCATCGTGCGTAGTCATGTGTTCTTATACCTACCTAATACTTGTATAATAACTAAATACCATGTCATATCCGCTTACTAAATAGTGTTAAATACTATTTAGTGAACGGATGTGTCGTGTCTAGAAAACGTTTAAAGTTATTACTGCTTCGCGTTTCTCACAGGTGAAGTATCTCAAAATTAGTGTCTCAGTTTTTATAATGGATAATTTCTCAGCGTCGCGAAATTATCCATTTTAACCAATCCAATGACATGCAATAACGACTTCTTTTTATTGTAATATAATTGAGGGAACATTTTTTTATCGACGTGGTCGTTATGTCTGTAAGTTTCAATGCTAGAGTTGATAGTGGGCCTTAATGATTTCGTGGTATTATTTAAAAGAGGTTTAATTGGCAAGGCTTGAACACGGTTTGGGCTGGACACCGATCTAAAGTTAACTACCTACCGTTCTACATGGTTGTTTTGTAAATACCTACAAGATTCAATATGATAAAGCCTGCATAAATCAGTCTATGGTAGACTCTTATGTTCTTTTCACATGTGCATGGTTGCCGTGACTACGTCGTGCTGCGAGAGGTAAAGCTCGGCCACTAAATAAATGTAATAACACTAAATAATATGTGATAGGCACTTTTGACAAACTTTGCTAATGTACTGTTGTTATATATATTTTTTTTTTATAATAATAATTCTAATAATTAGCTCTTTGTGCTATTTGATGAAATTGAAAAAATACTATTTAACTAAAAATACGATTGATATCTTCATTCGCTCAACTTTGATGGTTGACTTCAGTTAAACAAATCTTTTCGAAAGGACTCTAATGTCAAGATGTCAACAATCCAATTTAATTAAAAGTTTGAATTAAGCACTTGTAGCTTAAGGACTTTGTACCCTCATCCCATCAACAGGTTTTTGTGTTGCGGAACCAAACACTTGTGTAAGAGGGGTGCTCGGTAATCAATAGTTTAACCGATACAGTGAAACGGCTAAACAAGTTTTGGTAATAAAACTCGTAAATTAAATCATTTATTCATTCATGTGTTTTCAATTAATTTCGATAGTCTTCATTCATAGGGTGATACGACGTCTTTTTCACAGAATCTAAGTATAGTTCTCACAACGGATCTCGGCCGTCGTGAAATTAGCCGTTTCGATGCGCAATGGAGCTTTTTCAAACTAAATTGTCTTTGCGCATCACAAACAGCTAACTTCACGGAAGCCTAGATCCGCTGTGCGAACTATACCTAACTGTATCTAACTAGGTTGTTATTCCTAGAACGATAATCTTCGGTCAATAATCAAACTTCAAAAAAATGTTTTAAAATTTTATAGAATAGAATAGAAAAATATTTATTTTCCGCCACACAATAAATATAAAAATAACAATACAAAACTATTGTGACATTTTACTGTGATCAGTTCTTGAATGAGCGGTTAGTGAGTTGTTAAAGCATACAATAGAAACAATTCATTAGATTTTTTAAAAGAGTTTGTTTTTTTTTTTTTTTTTTTTTATACAACTGAAGTGGTAACCAAGCGTACGGCCCACAAGATGGTAAGCGGTTACCGCAGCCTATGGACGCTTGCAATACCAGAAGTATCACTCGCGGGTTGCCACCCTTGAGGCTAAGATCGAAAGCCTCATGTGCCAGTAATTTCACCGGAAACCATACCCTTCACACCGAAACACAGCAATGCGAGCATTACTGCTTGGCGGCAGAAATAGGTATGGTGGTAGTCCTTCCCCGGACGAGCTCTATCACAGAGAACTCTACTACTCTTGTTCCTATTGTTGTTCCTATTGCTTGACTAGAGTACGAGTATAGTGTAAGGTACTCTATCTAACTAATTCAAATTCAAAAATATTTATTCAACAATATAAAACATAACATGTTTTTGTGTTGCACTTCCTCCTGCTTTCGTTTTTCACTGTGTTGCAGGATAAAGGTCTTCCCCAAAAAAAAACTGATGCGAACTTCCTAATATCGCAGGTTAAATTCTACTCATATTTTTGCTAATAAAGAATTAGCAAAAATATGAGTAGAATTTAATTTCCAGAGCATTGCGATTCCAAGAATGGTATCACTTACAAACGCTTTATGATTTCGAAAAATGTCTTCATTAGCGGTTCGTTTTGCGGACGAAAGAAATGAACGCTGGAATGGCGAGCGACGTAAGAAAAGGCGGGCAAGAATTTACCCTAATAATTGAAAGCGAATTCAACATTCACTGAATGTTATATTTAGAAAAAAAGGTTGCTCTGTCTGTTCTGTGTTTTGAAAGTAACTAGCTTTATAGCTATGAAGCTAAGTAATATATATATATATATACTCTATACATCAAAGCTATATATTATATATATCTTTGATGACTACTAATGTAGGCAAGATAATAAAGACTTGGCTAATACATCTCTTAGAAGAAGCGTAAATTAAACGCAATTGAAATCGAAGCAACCCATCCAAGAGCTACTAACTACTACTAAAGCTCAAGCAAAGAGACGGACACATTGTGACCACATACTTATAGAATAGAATAGAATAGATAGAAAATATTTATTTAACGCCACACAATTATATAAAAATAAAAATAACAATACAAATTAAAACTTAACTATTGTGATGAAAAATTAATTATAAAGTTATAAAATTTTACCAGCTCTTTGTATTGTATACTCTTCGTATTCTATAAAGTATGTGAGTACCTTACCTACCAAGGGACAGATGAAAAGCGTGCGAAAGCATATGTTTCAAACTGTTGAAAAACCAGATCATATTCCTATCGCAAGACTGAATTAAATATTATTGTATAAAGTATTCTGTGATTTTGCTAAGATACCATTGTGTGTGACTTTGCAACATCAGTATCAATAGGTACTTACAACAAAATTTATGGAGAAATGTGAGACTGCAACTTTTTATCGGATGTTTCTCCGTATACATGCATCGATTACTCTCCAATTTTCAACTTTACTGCATTGACTTTAAGCGCAGTTCAGTTTATCGATATCACATGTGTTTCCTAACAGATCCAGTTTTTCTGAACTCCCGTCAACAACGTGTATTTCGTTACAAGGATTTACAGCTGCACCATGTTATTATGAAAGTATTTTTTAGACGCGTCATAATCGTAACTCATTTCCTATGCAGTTAAAATGTCACTTATGACAAAATTAATAGACAACAGTATAGGTATTGCTCACCTAACGCATAAGTTATATTATAACGGGTTTCAAACTGCGGTAGTTAATTTGAGACATGTGACATGCAGGGGGATGATATATTCCATAGATAGAGGAAACAATAACTCATTAGGCTATTACTTTAATAATTAATAATGTTATCTACAGTATTTTTGTTGTTTCTCTGTCATACAAGTGTGTATTACACTAGACTTTTATAAGTAGATACTTATGCGAAAACATATTATTGGTGTTTAGTTATTTAAGTTGTTTAATATTTAGTTTTTTATACTGTTTGTTTTTTACGAATAAAATAAAATGAAATAATTAAAATGAAAATAAACATGGGGCCAATTGCATAAAAGTTAGAAGCTATTATGAATTTTTAATTATCACTTTATATGATATAATAGAATGCCGTTAAAGATTTCGTTGATATTTCACAACTTATTTAGCGGGTGTGGCATTTTTAAACCTAGCTATAGATAATCAAAACATAAATAAGTACTTATATGAACATTATTATGGTACAGCATTGCAGAAATAAATGTTTGGTTTACAAATACGATGCTAAGTTGCTGACTACGCCATTGAGGTATAATCGAGGATGGTTGATTTAGGGACTCTTTGTTCTCCAAGGGTATAAATAATACTACTTTTTGTAAGTTAAAATGAGGATATGAAATTCCTAGCGTCAGAATGTATCGCCCGCTGTGTTCTCTATAAATTTTATCTCAACCATATTCATTATTTTATAAGCTAGTAAACCCGGCGACGACGAGACCGAATGTTTCCTCGCTTTCAACCGGCATCGTCTACACCTTGTGATTTATAGAACCTCGTTTATTTTATTTCCCAATTCGTTTTACTTTACGGCCGATGTTCCTCCAACGTTCTAAAATAGTATTTCGAAGAACAAGTGTGATTTATAGTCTCGTTCTAATAAAGGAGAATTAATTATTGTAGCGAAGCCAAAAACTGTATTTGGGATGTTTAATGGCTATTGAAAGCTATTTATTTACCTACCTTTGATTCCGCAATATGATTTTGATTCTTCATTGTAAACCTATAGTAGGATGCGTCATAATAATAATCTTCTCATTGAAGTTTCCGAGAAACAGTAATTGAATCTTACGTTTCAACATATGGTTAAGACATAGTACTTCCCTACCTATTTACGGAGATAAAGTACCACAAACAATAAGATGATACATCAAAGCACAGGTTATTAGGTACTAGCTGGAGAAACAATGTAGCTTCTGACAAGTAGCAGTCAGAAATCCGAGCTTATTTAAGTTCAAATGGCATTGTCTTAGCTTTACCAGTCTGACTTCGAACAATAATAATGTTCGATTTGGTATAACAAAGACGAAAAGCGTACGATGTTGTAAGAAATAATTGAACAAATGTACCGCTGAGGCTGATTTTGAGTTCTATTCTATAGAGATATTTTGAAGCAACTATGTTTATTGTCAAAGTTTCCGCCGGCTAGGATAAGTCGCCGTCCGTTTTCTCATTTGAAAGCGAAGAAGTGACAAAACGTAATTGATTGGTGACGACTTGAAGCTTAGAAAAGCTAACAAAAGCGCAGGTACTTTGTCGCGAGCATTCTGGTAACAATAAGGTGGATCCTTTTGTCCGAAAGTGTGGAGGTGGTAATTGTTGCAGATTTTTTTCGAGAGAACTCTGTTTTGCAGAAACATTGTCCCGTTGGCAGTATTGAAAAAGTTTATGATCCTTTTAGGTAGCTAAATAATACACAAAGGAAAATCAGACAAGATAGAAAAATCACTTACCAAACTGAAGCGGCGAGTCCGAAGTAGTACAGCAAGAGGAAGACAACAGCACAATTGGGGTTCGCCAGTCCATCGTGCGCGAGCAGCATCCGAGTGGGTGAGGTGGAGTCCTTCGCGCAGCCGGCAGCGGCTCGGCCGGCGGCGGCGCGGACGCCCCAGCCTGCCGCAGCAGCGCAGCGACAGAGTGCCACCAGAACTAATGCCCTTTCCCCGGCTCCTCCCCTATCTCCACAAGCCAACTGAGCCCCCACAGCTGCTAAAGTACAGGCAAAGCTCAACGCTGCCCACGTCGCCAGCCAAACTTCTGCGGCCTTCCTTTCCCCGGCTTCCCAGAGAACCTCTGCGTCACAAAACTGGGCGCAACGACCCGAACCCCTAACCCAGACCCAACTGTTCGGTTTTATTAGTTTTCGACATCCAGATCGTCCATTACCACTTGCGTCTAGAGGGACAGTTCCAACAGGTGGCGCGCGTTCTCCAGGCCCTTCCATACACATGTGTTCATGGTTGTTCTCAGCTGGGAAGAGAGAACATTGCAGTTCAGGGGGCCACTGGAACCCGAAGCCGCGAAGGACAGGGTAGCATCTTGCGTACACACTCTCGCACAGTCCTCTGCATGGCCCGATGGGTAAAGCTACTTTGTCCGTACACATAGGCACATACACCGAGCAGAGAAACAGGTGCAGTTGGGATGAGCAGCCGTACTGGACGAGAGGGCTGAAGGTTTGAAGAGTCACGTCCGCATCTGCTTGCAAAGTATGCCGCGCGAGGTTCGGCATCCCTGTCTGGTTGTATCCGATGTTCTTGCACATTGCCACTTTGATCGGTTCACATGTCCGCACGGAGGCCTCTGCGGCGGCTCTGGTCACTAGGGTCACGGACAGAACGAGAACGATGCACTTCATGACGATATCCTCTCACTGAACAGTCACATGAAAGATGTCATTGTAAGCGGCGAGTGTTTACGCGCGGGCGCAAGCGCAGGCTCGGAGCGCGGAGCGTGCGTCCGTAAGCACGTCTCGAGACGGTTTGTTTGCGGCCGCGGCGGGGGGAAGCGAAGCTACAAAAAAAGGTACGCAGGTATGCGCCACACTGTAGCGAGGAAAAGGGAGAAATGAGCCTCGTTGTGGAGTCAGCGGCCCTAGCCACGCGCGTACCGTGCCGTGCCTCTTATCGCAATCGCTCTTATCACCGAGGGTGGATTCCGACTCGCGATGCGTATCGTATTAATCTATCGCTCCGATTGATCTGCCCTACTCAATATCGATTTTTCGATAGTGTGATACGTTGTTTGTACCTACGTAAACCGCTGATAAGATAACTACATCCGAAAATAAATGCGGCTTTGTTTCAAAATAAATAACAATAATTTGAGCTTACACTATTGCGAATATAAATACAAATAACTTTTATAATATATTTATTGTACATAATTTACTACAATATTTAAGCATTACTGTATAAATTTTAGGAAACATAAATAGGTAGAAATATAATGGTGAACACTAATTATAGGTAGGTAGTACAAAAATTGGACCGAAAATGTTATAATCAGTGGAGTTTTCAAGCTTGACGCATTACGCGAAAGGAATCTTATAACTATTTACAGAGATGCTAGGCTGCACGATCGAGGACTATTATGTATTCTTACGATACCACAACAACAGATACATACTTTTACAGTTATACTTATTACAATACAGACAATAGCAAATTACTTCTGTAATTTCTTACTGCAACAAGAGTGCGGAATGGTAACGCACAGCATACGATACGATACATAAACACTATGAGACATCACCTATCTACGATACTTACAATTAACAATCTTATACTCAACTTTCGCAAGTCTTTTAATGTCTTTCTCATTAAGTTCTTAACTTGACTTTGACACTCTTTACCCTAAATTTATACAACATTCACATATTCAATAAATATATTTTCTCTGTATGCCCTTTACAATTGGTAGATAAATGGTTAGTAGATTAAAATTATATAGAATGGCGGTAAATCTATTGATTTAGATTAGAATTATAAGGACCAACTGTACTATAACAAGTATTTAAATGTATTATAGAATATCGTAATTTGAACTTAGTTTGTTCAGAATCTGTTATATTTTGTAGCAATTAAATACCGAAACGTATCACATGGTGGGTGGGGCACTGGCCTACTCTTGAGCGAGTGATTGGGTCTTAATCCAACACGCCGACCCAAATGCAAATTGGTGGATGGTACACGTCTTTCGAATTAGTTCTTTGACATGCCGGTTTTTTTACGATGTTTCCTATCATTACATAATAGTTTCATAGCCACAAAAATCTAAGGGTTCATCTCATTTTCATCTTTATGACTAAACCTAACCCGGTTTGACAAATGTTTTTTTTTTCTGTCATATTTATTGTTTCCATCATCTCTAATAACTGTAGAAGGACCCACAGAGACTGTTAAAAATAATAAGCAAATAAGATTAAAATAAGGAATGCTAATCAAGCAACATTTATATAGTGCCACTCTTTACATATTTTAACAACGAATATGATGGAAAAAGAATTTAACCATGAGCTTTCTATACAACTCTAAATGCGACCATTGTATAAGGAGTTTTAATGGATTTAACATGACACGCTAATTTTAAATGTAAGGTATGCTGTAATATTGTGTAATACATAGTTGTAAATAAAAACCATACAGTCAGATACATAATCCATCTGTATTATCTATGTTGCAATCTAACTTCAGTCAGTTTCAATCAAAACTGGCATATTTTGTTTAACTATTTATTGTATATTTATATTTGTTGACAGGTTTCTGAATGAATTTGATAGCAAAAAAGTTCCAAAAGTATCGACTCCACTAGGATTGGATACTTGGTTTTAGATACAAGTACTAATGGTACAGTCAGTGATAATGATCAGTAAACGTATATTGCAATATGAATAAAAGCTCTAGGTGAAATGTGGGTAACGAATCAAATATTAATTTGCAGATCAAGCAAACATTTGTCATGAACAGGAAATCGAACCTGCACATCTCGCGCCGGAAACTCGTCCACCGAGCGACCGGGTTCTTCCATTTAAGTATTCCAAAAGCAAATATAACATAAAGATTATAATATCCCAAAAAATATTTTGCCTCAAGCGGGATTTGAACCCGCAACCACCGCTTGATACGCGGGCGCTCTACCAATTGAGCTATCGAGACATATCTCGCTTGGACGAAATAATCATTGGGATGTCTTCGGCTCGAAGCGCCGATAGCTCCACCTACAGGGGAAAAGCGCCCGCGTATCAAGCGGTGGTTGCGGGTTCAAATCCCGCTTGAGGCAAAATAATTTTTGGGATATTATAATCTTTAGTATTCCCCTAGTGTGATGGTTGACACTATAAAAACAAAAATAACCAAATATAACATGTTGATGATTTAATTTGATTTACAAATATAGTATAAATTATTTTTAGGTAAATGTTTTTTTTTTAATTCAGGAAAGTATACGAATAATTCAGTCAGTAAGGAATTCAATATAAATTAGCACAACCATATAAAATAATAATACAAATGTATGCTTTCACAGATATACTTGAAATAATAAATCCAATGGAGTATGTTTGTGTAAAGCTGTAACGGCTGTAAAGATTTGGATTAAATTTGGAATAGTAATAGTTCTGAATCTGGAATAGCGTATAGGCTAGGTACCACGCAAGTAAATCAGCGGGTAGAATATAGTTTGTTAAACAATGTCTTCTATGAGACGTCTATTCTGGGACAGACATGCTTATTTATAATGATATGAAAACATGGATATTATATTTGGCATAACAATATTTAGAATGCATGAATATTTTGCAAATACTCTCCTATCCGTAACATGGAAAAATAGTTTGCTTATTTACATACTAATATTATTTTTTAATGTAATATTATAGTTTTGATTTTTATATATTTTATTTGTATTTAATTTAGAAAGTGAAAAGTATTTTTTGTTTTATTTCACTTAAGTTTTGGCCATTTATAGGTACTGAATCATATTGTTGTTTTCAATTAATGCCTTCGTATGTAAAAAGGTGACAACGAATAGGTTGTGTAAATCATAACGTAATTTCAAATCACCTGGTGGTAGGACTCTTCAGCACGAGTTCCTAGTAGGTACCACCGCAATGCCAGCTACCTTCAAGCAGTAGTGTGCAAGCATACCCTACGAATATTGGCATAGCAAATTTTCAGTCAAGTTAAATATTGTTTTTTGTTAAATATTGACGGTGTGACGAAATCGTGTTACAAATAGCTGGTGCTAACAGGAAGAAAGTAGCCTCTAATTATGGATATAGAACTTATTTCACCATCTTTGAGTATGTAGCAAGTAGGCTAATGCCAGTTAGACAACACAATTGTCGTGCTGAATAGTGACAGGGTTAGTTATAGCGTATACTGGTAGTTAGCCTACTTGAGATTTACTAGAAGATTATGAAATAGGCCCCTAAAAGGTTTAGAAAGTTCGTGTATACAGCAAAACCTTGGAAATATCCCCAGTTTTGATGTCTTTCATTTCGTTTTATTTGATTCTAAGCCTTCGACAAGGGTATAGACTACACAGTATAAAGGAACCGAGATTGCGATTATAGAAAGCTTCGTTCGTAGCAAGAATACGGTAGCAGTCGTTAAATAGTATCAAGCCGCTTGATAAAAAGTCTCTTAGATCGATGAATTGTTCAAGTGTAAACCTGCTCTTAGAACCCAGAACACTCGCCTCATACAATCAGTGTTGATTTATTTCCAAATAAAAGTCCAAGTGGAATACAATCTTAATAGTATATGTCGTTTAAGGGGTATAAATGCCATTGTTTTAGGCAATTTGATTAAAAAAAAACGAAAAACTAGTAGTACCTATAAAAGTTCTCTAAATGGACTTGTAATTTCGAAATAAATTGACATGGCCAAAAACGTAATAAACTGAGAGGTTCTGGTCTACTGCGTTGCGTAGGATTCGCACGCACAGACGACTTTGCTACGCGATTCGTTTTTATGTACCCGCACGCGTTTTCCGCTCCTAGCGGACGACTTTTAAAATACACCATCAAGCGAATTTATTAAGGGTGCCTTATAAATTAGAACAATCTAATCAAGCACCCTCAGGGCCCCCTTAAGCGACGTCTAGATATCAGGAGCTCAGCAGAGGCGCAATAATATGACTAGAGCTGCGATTCCCGATCATCGGTCAGGCGCACGCGCAGGCCCTCCCTCTCTCTCTGCACGTCCGCGAGCTCGGCGCAGAGAGCGCGGCAGACGCGATGCAGGACCGCATTCTGCTCCATCAACGCGCGGACGTCCGCCGCCGGCTCCGGGGCGCGGCGGACCACCACCTCGAACGCGCCGCGGGCGCGCGTCGCGTCCTCCCGATTGTACCCGAACCCTTCCGACTCGTACTCCCCTCCCCCGCCGGGGGACGTCCTCGGCGGGGGGACCGGCGCCGTAGGCACCGACGCGGACGGAGGACCCTTCAATCGCGTCAGGTCGAGGGAGCTGGATCGAGCGTGGTTGCGCAACGGCCGCGGCGGCGGAGGGGGAGGCGGCTCCTTCCGCGGAGCGAGCTGCAAAGACTGAGGTCCGTCTTCGTGAGGGATCGGATCTCTTGCTGGGGGAGGGGGTAGCACCCCGGCGCTTTTGATAGGTTTCCTTGGCTGCGGGCGGGAGATCGCCTTTATTTCCTGTCCGTTCGGCGGCGGGTCGGGCGGCGGTTGGGAGTGCAAGCGCTTCGGACTGGCCAGCTCGAACGCGTGGGATATATCATCCCGTCGGGGGGAGGTGGCGACACGCTGCTCGTCTAGAGGCAGGGAGCTGGCGTCCGGCGTGACCCGCAGCGCGACCGGGTGGTAGATCTTCGGGTCGCGTTCAACAGCCGCGCGTTGGAAATCAAAGTTCACAGGTTTCGGGCCGGGGCTTGACATACTAGATGTTGGGGAATCGACGAATTTCGTCCACTCACGGTTGTTCTGCGCCTCGGACTTCGGCGGTGTAAGCGACGGTTTCGCCTCGTCGGGTTTGACCGCTTCGTACGGATCGGTTGACTCCGGTTTGGGGGCAAAGTTGAAATCCGCCGATGTCCCCGACCCGAACATATCAGCTCCGAGGTCGACTAGATCGGTGGTGACCGCCCGTTGCGAGAACCGAGAATCGACTCTCGGCACGAGGGAAGAAGGTAGGGTTTCGGGTACGGGGATGTTGTTCCGGCGGAGGACTATGAGATGCATGGCTATGCTGAACTCCTCGAGGGTGAGAAGGCCGTCTTTGTTGATGTCGGAGAGCTGCCATATTTTGCGGAGATCCGGGACTGAGAGGCGGGACTTTTCGAAGAACAGCCTGTAAAGACAAGGATAAAGTTTCGATTAGAACTTATTTTTTTATCTCCTTGGTTTCTTCTGGGATTTCTGTTTAGGGTAACACTTCTTTTATGTCATGCCAGGTCTTGGTTTTTGATCTCATATTATATACTTAGTTTTTTGACAAATTGTCGCAGCAATATCTTATTTGTTTGTTAAAAAGATTTGTTAAGTTCGAACTAAATATTTAAATTCTACTTTAACATGGTTTTTTTAAAGCTTAATTCTTGGTCACACGTAGCTTTTAAAAGCTCCTGTGCTAATCTGATCCACTTACGGCCCGCGACTTTCACTATGTCGTCTACCCATCTCGCCAATGAACGACAGACGTTTTTACAGCCACTTTTCGGCCACCATTTCAACTGAGTTCATATAGTCCTGATAAAAAAGGTGGGTGAGACAATCTCTTCACCACCAATGACACCACTAGTCTCTAGAAATTTCTCTGCCCGCTAGTTCACGTAGCTTCAAATAGCTCTAGCTATAGATATATAGATAGATAGATTTTATCTTTATTGCATACATTATGATGAAAAAAATATACAAAAAAGTGTTATTACAATGGGCGGCCTTAAAAGCGATCTCTTCCAGGCAACCTTTGGATGGACTGGATAGGTTAGAACATTTTATGGACGGTGGCATACAATAAACTTATATTATAACAGTTACTAGCTATGTAACTTTACCTGGCAGTATGTCCAGGCAGTAGCCCGCAGTCAGGACGAAGCTGCGCGAACTGTGAAGCGTAATGTCTCGCCTGCGCTTCGCTAATGGCCCAAATGTCACCACTCTCACCATCGCCTTCGTCCTCTGATGAATGACGGTCAGACGACTCCTCTTCCGTACCTGCCACATTTATTAAGCATTTAAGTAATATGTACAATAGATGCTCGAGTCTTCTTTCGCGAAACACGGGAACCGTATACATTTATTTGGGACTAGCCGATCTGCCTCAGCTTCGCACGGGTGCAATGAAGCCGGGGCGGGTCGCTAGTAATACAATATAGCCTATGCTACTCAGGGACAATGTAGAATTCAAATGTTGAAAGGAATTTTTAAATCAGACCAGTAAATTAATAAATAAGTAATAATAATGCTGGACAATCTACACAGCATCATCTAGCCCTAAAGTAAGCTGCTGTTAAACAGAGCTGTATTATGGGTACTAGATGAGTGATATAATATACTTAATACAATACAATGCATAGATAGATATTTTTTTATTATATATAGAAAATACCCAGAACACCCGGATCAAGTGTAGATGGTACAAACATTTGACCCGAGGCGGGAATCGATTATTTTATTTTGCATTTTTTTAGTTTTTTGTTGCGCCTTTGTTTTATCGAAACTAATATTATAAAGAGGAAAGATTTGTATTTTTGTTTGTTAGGAATAAACTCAAAACTACTGGTCCGATTTCAAAAATTCTTTCACCAATAGAATGCTACATTAACCCTGAGTAACATAGGCTATATTTAGCGGTTTTATTGCACCAGCGCGAAGCTGAGACGGACTGCTAGTATGTAAAGATGTAGTTTTATGTACAACTCTCGCTATTCAGTCAGGCACTCGTTTACCGCGCCGCTTAATCGAAGTCGAAGGTCATAACTAATGCTAGGTATGTAGATTTATTTACAAGTTTACAATATGAGTAAAATTATTCATACAAATTTTCAACGTTATTTAAAAAAATATATATAAAAAATTCCCCCAGTTGTCAGGTGTGGGGTTCGAACCCACGCTCCCTCTCGGGAACCAGAGCTTAAATCTGGCGCCTTAGACCACTCGGCCAACCTGACATTGAGACAAACAGCGAAATTCTTACATATTTGGTCACGTTGTTTCGACGCGACGTGACGTAGATATGAGACAGCAGTACATTTTAATTTGCACAAGAATGGCGCGTTTTTAGTTCAATAGTACTTTGTTCAGTTTTCATTATTCTAT
Organism: Colostygia pectinataria; assembly: GCA_951394395.1. Classification (NCBI taxonomy): domain Eukaryota; kingdom Metazoa; phylum Arthropoda; class Insecta; order Lepidoptera; family Geometridae; genus Colostygia; species Colostygia pectinataria. The sequence continues at coordinate 8,457,220 of OX596363.1, forward strand.
CGATATTACAGTAAATCCGTTTATTACTACTTTGTCCTTCTTTGTTTAATGACATATCTTTTTGTGACAGCGCGGTGCGACCTCGGTTAAATTGTCTTACAGACCGTTTTGACTTTGACACCAGTATAAGGCTGCGTTTCCACCAGAGATGTGCGAGGATGTTAGCGAGGGATGTGTTTGTTAGGAACCAATAGAATCACTTCATTAAAGCTGTCAGAACGAAGCTAGGTAAATGAAGTGATTCTATTGGTTCCTAACAAACACATCCCTCGCTACACATCCCCTCGCCTCGCGTCTCGGTCTCCCAAGCTGGGTGCATTCGTTTGGCCTTACTATTGATCGGTGTTATGAACTGACTTGGCTATTCAATACTGGATAACAAGGTAAATGGAGAACTCGTAAGAGTCTAGGTACCCTCGCATACACAACACTCAATGTCAATCAACTGTCTTTGTCATATTTATTATAATTTATTTTATAAGACTAGGTCAACTTAAAATTACTCATTAGCCGAAACGTAAGGCGTGTAATAATATTGAATACATTAATTTAATAGGTATTCCTAAAAAAAACCCTGGCTATTACTGTGGAAGTAGAGATAAACTTGTTTAAAAATGCACGCCCTACTTCAAAAATTGCTAATAGTAGTTATACTATTAGCAACTCAAGCTATTTATTTATTAGCTATTAGCAATAGGGCCACTCAAACTAAATAACTTTACACTCAAATCTATGACAAACGCGGTGGAGGGGCGTGCAGTTTTAGAATGGTTTATCTCTACTTTGGTGCGTTTCAGCTAGGTGCGTTACGAGGAAAGCCAATACACTAGCCGGATTCGAATATAATTAACCTCTACATGTTGGCGCAGGCTTGCCGAGTGAACGCCAATTACAACGTGTGGACAGCATCACTCGTTGTTTCTCGCCTATCTGGCAGAGTCAAGCCAAGCGTCAAAATGTAGGTTTTTTTAGACTTGCCAAACGTGTGGACGGTAGCACTTGTCTTGCCTACGCTCGCCTTCACTCGCCCAACATGTAGTGACTTTTAGTGATATGGTTTTGTTGTATCCACTTACCAAGCAACTGCGTGATGCACCCACCACACTCTTTGTTGGGCTAAGCTTGGTGGGTCAGTCTCATTTGTTAATGGAACATGACGTCGCTCAAACAAATTAATTTCGAAAACGTGTTATTTCGTTTGGGTGAATTCATGTTCCATAGAATAAATGGGACTGACCCAGCTTGGTGCATTTGTTTGGCCTAGCTGTTGGTCGGATTCAAGCATTTACTGATATGGTTTTGTTGTCTCCACTTACCAAGCAACTGCGTGTGCTCCTCGCCCGTGTTCGCCGGCCAGACTCCCCGGCCGGTGGCGCTGTGCTCCCAAACTGGATGCACCCGTTCGGCAACACTGTTGGTCGGAGTTGGGCTTTCACTGGCTGTACTCCAAGGCGAGCCACTTTTGCCCCTTCGCTGTAAATAGTTATAATATTGATTTAATACAAAAAGTTTGGCTGGGGAATAAAGGTTCTTGAGTGGCGACCCAATTCGTGGTCGCCACTCAAGAAAACGAAGTGTAGGATGGCCCCCATGTCATTAGGGCGGCCGCGGGATGTCGGTGGATGGTGAAGGTCAAACGGTCGTCATGGCGCTTTTTGGGGGAAGCCTATGTCAAGCAGTGGACGTCTATCGGCTGATATGATATGATAAAAATAATTTGAGTTAGTTGCACACTCAGCATGAAGTTCAAAAGTAATTTCACTATATTTTAATACTTTGAAAACTTTAATACATTGAATTCCCTGATAACATTGCTGTTGATCCAATTCAATTTAAGTTTAGCTTTAATTTTAAATAAATAATGCACAACAGAATCAACACTAACCAATGTCCCTAGGAAGGCTTAACTCAAGCATTTGCTAATCACTGTCAATAAGTTTAGTTGGCATTTACTGGCTTGCTGAAAAGTTCCATAGAACAGCTCCTTACTCTATCATCAAATCAACTCGCTGTGATCATAATAAACTACGTCATGAGAACTTTTCTGGTGCTTATGCAGAGTGAAAAATCTGATTCAATTTTAACTCAATTGGACATAACAGAAGTTCTGTTGAAGTATTATTGCATTGTTTGATTTTTGTTGAGAGTTTGCCAATACCAATGGTGGCCGAAAAGTGGCAACAGAAACATCTGTCTTCTATTGGCAAAATGGATAGACGACGAAGTCACAGGCCGTAAGTGATTAGCACAGGATTGTGGTAGATGGCACAAAATAAGGAAGGGCAAAATAATACACCTGGTGGTAGGACTCTTCAGCAAGAGTTCATCTTGGTGGGTACCACCGCAGTGTCAGATATTCTACCTCCAAGCAGTAGTGTGCAAGCATTACTGTGTTTAGGTTTGAAGGGCACTGTAGCAAGTGAAATTACTGTGCAACAATGTCTCGGGGTGATAAGAGCAGTGCAGTTTTTCAGTTCAGTTTGATGAAAAAGGTAGCCCTAACTGTAAAACTTGTGGAAAAAAAGAAGATGTATACCACCTTTTAATGGAATGTGTCCGGAGTGTATCTTTGAGAGAGGATATGCTTAAGGCACTAAAAGTCAATCAGCTCTATATGGGCCTGTTTCAGGACGTGTTAGCTGCGCCAACGTCTGACGAGGCTAACATGCTCTACCGGTCCATATACGAGCTGTCAGAAGACTAAAAACATTGTCCTGACGTGGTTGCTATGAGGGTAAGATGGAACTGACATGGTCCAACAGGACAAAAGTTCCTAAAAAAAACAAAAAAAAAAAACAAACAAAGTAATGCTTTGAATCTTCACCTGTTTGCATAAATTAGTTACTAACTGTTAGACCTACTGATAACATCCACAATACATAGAAATACAAACTAGGTAGTGATCCATTTATGTATTATCTTGTGACAACTCTAAAACTAATCAAACAACTCATACCGCTCAGAGGTCGTTCACCATATTGTAAAATCTTTTTTTTATATATAAAAACAAATTGCTGTTTGTTAGTTGCACTAAAATTCGAAACAGCTGGACCAAAAATATGCAAGTAAAACTGGGTGGGCAAGGCTGGGTAGGCCTTTTTTTATCCCAAAAAAAATATGGTTTCTGAGTTCTGTGCGAACGAAGTAGCGTGCGACAGCTAGTTATGAATAAAATTATAATACCGTTTGTCTGCTTATGCATGGAATCAAAGCAGACAGTTCTTACACAATAGAAAATCTATTCTAATCATGATTCATATAATCTTTAGAATCATCATTGTTAAACACAGAGAAAACTAGAAAGAACCAACAAATGTTATAATGCTACTGACTGATTAACACTTTTAGTAATTATATTATAGCAAATGCAATAAACAAATCTGTCATTATAATCACTTCAGCCAATAGACATGCACTGATGGACATCAGGCTACCTCAAAGAATGCCACAACAACTAATTGTGAGCTTTCACCATTGTGATCACTACAAAATAGCATTGGTCCATCGAGTGTTTATTTACACTCGATGGACCAATGCTATTTGAAGGCACATTGAAAATAACTAAAAAAAAATAACAAAACTTACCCCTCTTGAACTAGATCTTTGAGACATTGTTTCTGACTCCTTTTCAGAATCTGTACTGAGTCCTTCAGTCGCATCATGGGACAGGGTTTGCGGGGCATCACTGTCAGACAGGTTTGATGATGATAACCTCATCGGTTCATACGCCCCAATGCTGCCAATAAAATTCCTCTCCCGTTTCACAATGTGCTGCTCTTTAGGAGAGTTTGAAAGCTGTATGAGATCTGCGCTAGCTTCAGAATTGATTGTCCATGTAAATCTCGGCAGCGGAAGATCAAGAGGAGTTGATATCAGTTCTGGTTTTAATGCCATGTTTGATTGATGTGCAGCTATCAATTTCAGAGCAGAATAAAATTGTTTCCTATTCAAGTGGTTCAGAGACGTACAGCTATTAGGGGATACGCTAATATCCATGATCTGAAACGTATAATTATCACCAATAGGTAAGCACACAATTTTGAAAACACTTGCTAATACTGATTAAAACATAACCTGTACTAATAAAAGTACCTGTTTTAGGACGTCGTTGGATGTATTGGATGATCTAAATAATTCTGTTGCTTTCAAAATCGGTATTTTCCCATTGGACTCCTCGTCGCAACACAAAAACAAATCACCAAAATATCTCATTTCGGTTTCTGTCAAATTGAGATCCTCCATTATAATAAAATTAAATAAATTGGATGGCTTCTACACAGCTGTTCTAGTAAATCGCAAAATTCACGGAAAAAATAAACATTATCTATTTGTTTACACCAATCATTGATAAAATTATACGGATTTGAAAATCGTACATCACAAAATTTACACGAAGCAAACCAAATGTCACTGACTTGACTGGAATAGATGACTGTAACAGACTGACTCAACTGACTGACAGAATTTGACATCTTCGACAGGACAGACAAGCAACGAAAGAAGGAACTAGGAAGTCGTAGGTACTGTGCGTTCCTTGTCTCCGCCCATCCATGCACACTCTTCCTCCGCTCGCTGCCGAAGTGCCGACCGATAGGGATCGTCTCTGTCTGTCTGTACGTACTGTAACTGCATCGGTTTAAGTGAGTACAAAAAAAAACCGGTGAACTCATAGACACATTTTTTTTATTAATATTTATACATATAAACTGCAGGCTGTCCTCTTGGTTTTCTCTGGGTTTTGTTCTATAACTCCTAGACGATTCATTTCTGGAATAATAAGTTCTTTTTTTGCTTAAATGTCGTCGTTCAATATACCTATAGTTTTAAACACAATAACAGTTTTTCAAAATCAGTTATCATACCTACTGAGCGCAAGTGAACACGTTAAATAGTTGGCCTCGGCTCTAATAGTCAAGGAAGAAGCTCTAAAGGTATAATACCAAAGAACAAAATAAGTCTATTATTCCCAATAAAAATTCATTGGTGATTCCCCATTTTTTTGTATTTAAAATGTTCCAACAACCCGAGATCTATAACTCTAAACAATTTTAGTGCATACATTTTTATCAATAAATCTGATCCAATGATTTTTTACTATAGGTTAACTGTTGGCATTACTCTTTAATGGCCAAAATTTGTTTACTACTATAAACAAAATGGTAGATTCTTATTTCGGCTACTACGTCAGTGTCACTTTTCGTTTTACAAAACGTACGCGTTGGAATTTTATTATGCCGTCTTGTGTTATCGGACTTTGTCGTAACTACCCAGGAAAGCTTACTTCTAAAACGAAGATCACATACCATCGGTAAGTTTTAAAATTACTTACCTACTCTGTTTTTGAGAAAAAAACTTGATGATATTTTGATCTTTGACAGTTTTTAAAGAACACTTACGTTTGTAGAATTGAACGGTGTTGCAAGATAAATAAGTGGGGTTATTCCCCAATATTATGGGAAACTTATGTTACATTAATTTTTGTTTTATTATGGTACCTGATAAGACCATAATAAAACAAAAAATAATGATCACCTACTTACCTACAAAATAACATTTTGTTTTCATTATAAAGATTTCCTCTGGATCTGGTTCTGGCAAAACGTTGGACAGAAATAATAAAGAAAACACGCGGAGATGACACATGGAAACCGCACAAAACGTCATGCGTATGTTCAGATCATTTCTCAGATGATGTAAAATACTTTACAAAACAAGGATTAAAACAAAGGCTTAAAAAAGAAGCCGTACCAAGCAAGGTACCTATCTATATTACCTATCTATACTTGTTTTTTTTTTTAACTTATCGTTCCACTGAGGGACAAAGGTTTTCCAACAGTCCCGGCTTCACACGGGTGGACATAAATACAGTCTATGTTACTCAGGGATAATGTAACATTATAAGGGTAAAAACATTTTTGAAATCGGACCAGTAGTTTTTGAGTTTATTCGGAACAAACAAAAATACAAATCTTGTCTCTCTAAAGTGTTAGTAGGATTTATGGTATTTGTTTTATTTTTAATTAAAAAAAAATCTATTTTTATTCTATTGGTTTTCTACACTTCTGTCAAATTTTGATTGATAGAATTTTACCCAAAAATCGGGGTAAATTAAAAAGTGGTAATTTGAAAACTATAGCTTTATGCGAAGACCAGACATGGATCTAGCTAGACCGAGTGAGTGTATGTAAGTACCTCGCATGCCGAAAGACGAGTTAGTAACCTTATTTACTCGCCGCGACAAGCATTCCGCTCCCAACCGCTTTCCGTGCGTGATGTCTGAACAAAAGTAACAAAATGCCTTCTTGTTCCATAATTAACTGTAGAAACACCACGAAAAATGCTGGAGCTGGTAAAAAAGGAGCTGGTAATCGAACTATTTCCTTTCATCGGTAAGTACTCTCGGTCCTTAAATATCTGTTTTTATTTGGAAAACAACAATATTTTCACCAAAAAATTTGCTGGCGATTGTGTGTCCAATGCTGGTTTTCCATTGCGGCTTCAAGTTGCGGCGTCAGACTTGGCGTGCCTTGAAAACCAGCAACGTAAAAAATATGTTATCCAAACTGACGAGTGCGTTCGGTTAATTTCTCATTTTTTCTGTCAAAAGAATTGTGCTGTACAGTGTACACTGCGATTTTCAATGCCGAGAGCATTATGTAGCTACGTAGTTACCTAGTGAGAAGCAAATATTATTAACGCAGGTTATGCTACTTCTATATTGCAATTTTATTTCAGTTTTCCGAATGATCCTTATATTAAAAATAAGTGGATTTTAGCAACGGGTCAAAAACAATGGTTTCCTACAAAACATAGCCGGATTTGTTCTGTACATTTTTGCGAAGACACCTTTACTGGTCCATCAAAGTACCGACGAGTAATCGGTACGGCTTATCCGACTATTGATGTAGTGATGATATTAAATGAAGAAAAGGTACACATTATGCTTGACAATATTAATGCATAAGGCTGAAAATCATCATCTTTGTGGACCCCGCTCCCCCGGCGCGGTGGTGGTATGGTATGGCAGTGCCTAGAATCGGTTTGCCGCGTGCTAATCATCGAGTTAGAATACTATAGAGTCACAATCATAGAAATAAAATGTCCGCGCTAAAACTCTGCATCACCTACGCTACGTGCAGAGTTTGTGTTTAGTTGTAAGGCGACCGCAGTCCTCGTACAACGTCCGCGATGCCAAAGTGTTCGGTGATTTCCTGCCCAAATAACAGCAACTACGTGCAAAAAAAGGATGGTGTTTCGTATTTTAGGTAAGTATCATAACAATTTTATGAATTTATGTATCCACAGTACGTATTTCCATGTTAATTTCAATAATTTTTAATTTTCTCTGCAATATAAAATGCTCACAGCTTGACCTTGGCACCTCGTAGGCGTATCTCTTTCACACGTTAAACAAATACGCAAGAGTAAAAGAGAGACAAAGTCTCGCGTGAGCTTGTGACGCGCACATTGTGTTCCATCGACAAAACTATGGAGTTGATTGATACTAAATATTTTTACGTATTTTAAATTAATTATTATACTTACATAATAATATTACCATGTTGTTAAATGTTTTATTTTGTCCGAACAAAAAGTAGATGAGTCGATAGCGTTCTATTATTTTATAGTGTAAATTACAATATTTCGTATGCTTTGTTTTCAGTTTTCCTCGAAACCCCGTAAGGTGCTCTGAATGGACATTCATATTAAGAAAAGCTCGAAATGATTCGAACTACAAGCCATGTAAAGGGTCGGTTGTTTGCTCCAACCACTTTCCCGCATCAGATATTTACAAAACAACGAAAGGTTTCAGTAGGCTTACCAAAAATGCAAAACCCATTTTGCACGTAAGTATATTACACTTATATTATACCTCTTCAATGCTTAAATAATAAAAAAAACTTTATTCACAACTTTAGTGTATTTTGTTAGTACACTTAAGGCTAGGGGATTAGTATAGGACTTAAGTACATCGTCTGAATCTGCGGGCCAGTATGTTCAAAATAAACAAAATAAAGTGGTAGTAAAGTTTTTGTGGTTTCAAAACAATAAACATTTTCATTTTCATTTTCAAAGATAACGAACAAAATAAAGATAACATGGGATTGTCTTTTGATGTAAGTTAATAAAACCGGCCAAGTGCGAGTTGGAATCGCGCACGAAGGGTTCCGTGTCATTATCTATAAAAAATAATAGGACAACGAAAAAACAACGGAAAAAAACAAAAAGTCAACGTGACGCGGTCACCCATCCAAGTACTGACCGAGCCCGACGTTGCTTAACTTAGGTGATGGGTTTTCAAGGTGGTAAGAACGTTGCCGCCCTTAATTATTAAAATTATTTAACTTTTTTTATATTTTGTAAAAGCGGCAACAGAAATACCTCATCTGTGAAAATTTCAACTGTCTAACTATCACAGTTCTTGAGATACAGCCTGGTGACAGACGGACAAACGGACAGACGGACAGACAGCGGAGGCTTTGTAATAGGGTCCCGTTTTACCCTTTGGGTATGGAACCCTAAAAATGAATAATTAAATGCAACTGGTATAAGAGTGTAAACGCGGAACCAGGTTTCACAGTGGAATCATTTGATAGATTAAAGGAAAAATCCAACAATTCAGACAAAGAGTATATCTGCGCCCTAGTAGCAGATGAGATGTCAATAAGGCAACAAAAAATATGGACGGGGAAACGATATGAAGGACTAGTAGATATGGGTATGGGATCAGAAGAATCCGAAGTTATAGCAAGTCAAGTATACGTCATAATGTTGGTAGCTATCAACGATTCATTCAAAATTCCATTGGGTTATTTTTTGATAACAAGCCTAACAGCAGAAATGAAGGCCAACTTAATTAATATTGCATTGCGAAAATGTCATCAAGTCAAAATGAAAGTAGTTTCATTGACTTTTGATGGTTGTGTGGCGATCTCTTTCATGGAAAACTAATCTCCATGGTGACGAGAAAAAGAAAAGATAACAGTGCTGTCACTTGGCTAAAAAACTAAAAACTTGTAAAGAAGATTTTTTATTTTATAATTGTTTTCTCTGTAAATATTCTTTTAACTTCTAATAAACAGCTTACTGCATCTATAAATCTACCTATTACAAAACCCCATAACTGGTGACCCCGACTAACCAAAATAATTTGGTGTTTGAAGAAACGCCCGGAGAATTGGAGAATTTTTTTTTTGCTGTTAATAATTTTATTTGTATATTGGGGTTTTGTAAATATCAATTGGTAAGCAGTTTTGTACATAATAAGATGTCTACGCCAAAAGAAGGCAGTGATGAATTTCAGGATGCCGAAGTGGTGGTTGCACCTGAAGTACTCCGAGTAGGTGTCAGAGTACCGCCGTTCTGGCCTGAAGAGCCAGCACTATGGTTCGCTCAAGTAGAAAGCCAGTTTACTCTCTCCAGAATTACTACGGATGAAACTAAGTTCTGCTACCTTGTTTCCCAACTTGATCACCAATACGCCGCTGAAGTGAAAGACATCATCACTTGTCCTCCACATACCGGTAAATACCTCAAACTTAAGAGCGAGCTAATCAAGCGATTGTCAGCTTCACAGGAGAAACGTGTTAAGCAGTTGATCATGCACGAAGAGCTTGGCGACAGGAAGCCATCGCAGTTCTTGCGACATATGCAAAGCCTCGCAGGACAAACAGTCGCTATGGATTTTTTGAAAACTATATGGTCAAGCCGGCTGCCGCAAAATATCCAGACGGTAATTGCTTCACAACCTGACTTACCTCTCGAAAAACTAGCTGATTTAGCAGACAAGGTGCACGAGATAGTCCCTTCAACACCTCAGGTGGCATCAACTTCCAGATTCTCAAGTACATCATCAAATGACGATCTTTACAAACAAGTGAGTGAGCTTACTAAACAAGTTGCCAAACTTACAGAGCAAGTGTCAAACGGAGGAGCAAACTCACGTTCACGGTCGCAGAAAAGGCAAGACTATCAATCTCGCTCACGCTCAAACTCTCGCCGCCGACCGAAACAACCACCTCCAGACCACCCTCACTGTTTTTACCATTTCACATATGGAGCCGACGCAATTAAGTGCAAAGAACCCTGCAGCTATAAGGCGGAAAACTTTCAGGGCGGTCGCAAGTAGCGGCCAACGACTGTCCCTCATCTACAGGCCGACTCTTCGTTACAGATCGTGCATCCAAAATGCAGTTCCTAGTGGACACTGGTTCCGACTTGTGTGTTTTCCCACGATCAAGCGTCAAGATGTTTTGCCCAAAATCAAAATTTGATTTAGTAGCAGCTAACAACACGGTCATCCATACTTACGGTCAAATTAATCTTGAACTCAACTTTGGACTTCGACGTGCTTTCAAGTGGAGTTTTACTATTGCTGATATCACTAAACCTATAATCGGAGTAGACTTTCTGAGTTTCTATGGGTTGCTTGTGGATTGTAAAAATCAACGATTGAGTGACACAATCACTTCGATTTCTGTAAATGCCATTTATTGTGATTTACCTGACGATATAGCATCAATAAAGGCTGTAACAGGTGAATCCGTGTTTCACATGATCCTGTGCGAGTACCCAGAGATAACGAAGCCCGCAGGTCTACAAACTATTCCGAAACACAACACTCTACACCACATCAGAACGACACCAGGACCGCCTGTTTCTTGCAAGCCTAGACGTCTCGATCCAGTTCGACACAATGCCGCTAAAAAAGAGTTTGAAGACATGCTAGCAAACGGTACAGCCAGGCGTTCTGAAAGTCCATGGTCTTCTGCGCTACATCTAGTTAAAAAGAAGGACGACAGCTGGAGACCATGTGGTGACTATCGAGCTCTCAACTGTAGAACTATTCCTGATAGATATCCTATTCGTCACATCCAGGATTTTGCTTACCAACTATCAGGATGTACTATATTTTCAACGATTGACCTAGTAAAAGCCTACAACCAGATTCGCATGAATTCCGACGATATTCCGAAAACAGCGATTACTACACCTTTCGGACTTTTTGATTTTCCTTACATGACTTTCGGACTCCGAAATGCTGCGCAGACGTTCCAGAGGTTCATTGATGAAGTACTTCTAGGATTAGAATTTTGCTACGGGTATATTGATGACATTTTAATATTTTCTACTTCGCCAGAAGAACACAAGGCTCATCTACGGCTGTTATTCGAGCGCCTCAAGCAGTACGGTATACTGGTGAATACATCGAAGTGCATACTAGGACAGTCTAAGGTAACTTTCTTAGGTTATCAAGTTTCCGCTGATGGAACTCGACCACTGGATACAAAAGTCCAGGCTATCCAAGATTACTCTGTTCCAAAAACTGTGAAAGAACTCAGACGTTTCCTTGGAATACTTAATTTCTATCGTCGCTTTATTCCTAACGCAGCTCAAATTCAAGCGCCATTGAACGACGTACTATCCGGTCCTAAGGTTAAAGGTTCACATCCAGTAGAGATTACAGCAGATCTAATGCAAGCTTTTGAGAAATGCAAAACTTCTTTATCAGAAGCTACACTTCTTGCTCACCCAGATGTCTCTGCAGAACTAGCTATCGTGACAGATGCTTCTGACACAGCTATCGGTGCTGTTCTACAACAACGCAAAGATGATGACTGGCAGCCCTTAGCTTTCTTCTCGCACAAACTTTCTAGCCCTCAGAAGAAATATAGTCCTTATGACAGAGAACTGTTGGCAGTTTACGAGGCTATCAAATACTTCAGACACATGGTGGAAGCCCGTACCTTTACAATCTTTACTGACCACAAGCCTCTCACTTTTGCGTTTTCTTTAAACAAGGAGAAATGTTCCCCGAGACAATTTCGGCACTTAGATTTCATCGCTCAATTCACTACCGAAATTCGTTTCATACCTGGGAAAGATAACGTTGTCGCTGATGCCCTTTCTCGCGTGGAGGAGATTTCTACAATCGACTACACAGCTCTTGCACGATTTCAGGACTCAGACCCAGAACTGCAAGATCTGATTCTTCACGGCACTACTTTAAAACTTGAAAAACTCAAGCCTCTAGACAGCGACGTACAAATCTATTGCGATACTTCTGTTGCACAACCTCGTCCTTACATTTCTCCTCAGCTCCGGAAAAAAGTTTTCCAGATGATACACGAACTACATCACCCTGGATCTACAGCTACTGTGCGACTGGCTACGCAAAGATTCGTTTGGCCAGGGATTCGCAAGGATTGTAGAGAGTGGTCTAAGCAATGCTTGCAATGTCAAAAATGCAAAGTTACTCGACACACCAAAGCTCCACTTTTCTCATTTCTAACACCTTCATCGAGGTTCTCTCATATTCACCTCGACATCGTAGGACCGTTACCTTTGTCTTCTGATTACAGATATTGTCTCACCGTCATCGATAGATTTACGCGATGGCCTGAGGCGATTCCACTCAAAGACATCACAGCTGAAACCTGCGCTGCTGCCCTTGTATCTGGTTGGTTTGCCAGATTTGGATGCCCTGCACGCGTGACTACTGATCGCGGAAGCCAGTTTGAGAGTCACCTCTTCCAATCCCTCACTGCTCTGGTTGGTGCGCGTCACTTCCGCACCACAGCTTATCATCCTGCAGCTAATGGCATCATCGAACGTCTCCATCGGCAACTCAAGGCAGCGATCATGTGCCACTACCTCTCAGTGGACTGAAGCTCTCCCACTGGTACTTCTTGGCATGCGCAGTGCGTGGAAGGAAGATCTTCAGACGTCAGCAGCCGAACTGGTGTACGGTGAGCCGCTTCGCTTACCTGGGCAATTTTTATCTCCTACCGATGACTGCACTACGGCGGACATCACTCAATATGCGTCGCGTCTTCGTTCGCATATACAAAAGCTCACACCAAAACCTACTGCATGGCATACTGCGTCACCCTTCTATTTTCCACGAGATCTCAACAACTCTTCTCACGTGTTCTTACGCCAAGGCCACGTACGCCGATCACTAGAGCCGCCATACGCTGGACCTTATAAAGTCATAGACAGACAGCCCAAATTCTTCACCCTCGACGTTAAAGGCAAGAAAGTCGATGTTACTGTCGACAGACTGAAACCGGCGTATGGACTAAAAGAAACCAAGCTTACAAATCCAGAGATGACAACTTCTACAACAAACCACGCTACAGCTACTTCTCCAGATGAGAAAAAGACCAGATCGGGACGCAGAGTACGGTTCCCTGATTTTTATCGCCCGTAGTCACGGTCTGGCCAGGGGGAACTTGTGGCGATCTCTTTCATGGAAAACTAATCTCCATGGTGACGAGAAAAAGAAAAGATAACAGTGCTGTCACTTGGCTAAAAAACTAAAAACTTGTAAAGAAGATTTTTTATTTTATAATTGTTTTCTCTGTAAATATTCTTTTAACTTCTAATAAACAGCTTACTGCATCTATAAATCTACCTATTACAAAACCCCATAGTTGTAAGACAAATATTGCGACTATGAAAAGTTTAGGCTGCGACTTAGATAATAAGGAATCCATGAAAACCTTTTTCAAACACCCTTCCGCCGATCACAATGTAGCGGTGTTCCTTGATGCATGTCATATGGTCAAACTCATGAGGAACGTGTTTGAATCTAAAAAAATAATTAAAAATGGGGAACACGAAGCCATCAAATGGAAGTACATCACCGAGCTTCACAAACTACAGGAGGAAAAACAGCTACACTTAGCAAATAAATTAACACACAGGCATGTAGCCTTCAAGAATGAGATCATGAAGGTTAAGTTAGCCACACAACTTCTAAGCCGCAGTGTAGCTAAATCTATACAGTTTTGTAAAGATGACTTAGCTATAGCTACATTCGATGGATCTCAGCCGACGTCAGACTTCATTATGAACATCAACAACATTTTTGACATTCTGAACACACGAAATCTACAAAACTATGGTTTCAAAAAGCCTTTGAGCTTATCGAACGCTGGTGAAATACTTCCATTTATAGATAATGCCAAAGAATATCTGCTATCTCTAAATATTGACATTTTGCGAAAACGAACCACTAAAAAAAACAATGAAACTACAATTGTGCATACCACAGAAAATAAACCGTTGTGGAAATCCCAATCAGGGACTGGAGCTTTGGGCTTGGTTGTATGCCTAGAAAGCTTAAAGCACTTATTTACAACATTGGTTGAAACATCAGTTTTGTCGTTTCTTTTGACGTATAAAACTAGCCAAGACCACGTCGAATTGTTTTTTGGAGATCTGCGAAGCCAAGGAGGCTATAACAACAACCCTAATTCTCGTCATGTAAAATCCGCTTACAAAAAAATGCTAACCCATCTGGAACTGAGTTCAAAATTTTCCGGAAATGCCATACCACTTGAAAATATTCCCATCTTGAGTGGCGAGTGTGGCGACAGCACTCTTAACAACTTAAATAATACAACAATTGGCTATCGTCATGAAATTGAAAACGAGAATGACGATACTCAAAATATTTCATTCCATGAATCTGAGACGTATAATAATTGTGACATTTTGTCACAACAGCTTGACGCATCTGAATCTCAGTCCGAATACATTGATCAAATAGTTGGGTATATTTCTGGGAACGTTGTACGCCACATTTTAAAAAAAGTTAAGTGTGAAGTTTGTTGTAACTCTTTGATGGCTAAAGAAAAAATGACATTCCATAACTTGATTGATATCAAAAACATGGGAGGTTTGTTTTATTCATCCAAGGATGTGTTTAATTTATGTCAAAAAACCGAACACACTATAAGACATTGTCAACGTTGTGAACTTAAGTTAAATCCACAAAAAATTATTTCTGCAGTTCTGAAGTCATTTATAGGTAAAGAAGTTATGGAAGATCTAATTGAACATACATTTGAATTTTCAAACCATAGAACCATTTTAATGACAGCAGTCATTGAACGGTACATAAACATTAGATTTCATTACATTGCCAAGAAATGTACAGAAAAAATAAAAAATCAAAGTAAAAGGCAACGTTACAATAAATTAACATTGTTTCAAGGTAATTAAGTTATTCGTCAGTTGCTCGGAGGCCTATGTCCAGCAGTGGACTAATATAGGCTGATGATGATAAGTTATTCGTCAGTAGATTAAAAATAGTACCTAATAAACCTCGTAATACATACAGATAAATTTTGTTTTATTTAAAATTATTTGTACCCCTCGGGATATCCCGTGTTTTCCGGGATAAAAAGTAGATACCTAGCATAAGTGTTAGTCCAGAGTATAAGCTATCTGCATATTATAAGTGTGACTAGCTGCCCCGACCCGGCACCTCCTGGGTAAATAATATAATTATAGCCTATGTCCATCCTGAAACCTAGATAGCTTTTTTCTAAATAATGGTTAACATATTTTTAAAATCAGATGTTTGGTTTAGGAGTCCTCCTAGGTACATTATAAACTCACAAACTCACATTCACATATAATGATATCACAAATACAACCTCTAATATTATTTAGTACAAATAGCGTCTCCACCACTCGCCCTGTTCCCGGTTCGTACGCATGGCCGTCGGTCATCTTCGGAAATCTTCGGTATGTCTTCGGTGCATTATTATGACATTGTGTACAAGCGACATTGAACATTATACAACCAAGATAACGTCTTAATTCGCGTAAATGTCATTGTGAGCTATATAACAACAAATGTATAGGTATGTAGAACGGCGCTCGGACATTTTTTGAGTGCTGTCAGTTAGAGATTGGTACTCTTTAGTATTCTAACTCGATGGTGCTAATCGATGCTTTTGAATAATTTTCGTGTGGCTTATGTTTCCCATCACTAAAATACACTCGTGACGTCAAAGTACCTACGCAAAATGTTGTTACACTCTCGGTTTCCATACAAATTTACGAACTCACTCGGTCTAGCATGGGCTAAAAGGAATGTTGATCTATCGCTATTACACTGTATACGCTGATGACTTGTCCTGTAAACTCCGTCTACGGTAAGAAATCAATTTAAGTTTCCCCTATTTTTAATTAGGTACCTACCTACGTGAGTACCTGCTACTTACATAATTAATAGCAAATTATTTGTTGTTACAGCTTTTGTATGGAACTGGGACGGATAAAGAAACTTCACCAAACAAACAAAAAGTATGTACCTACCTGCCTACCTAGTTTGATAGAAAGTGCATTATTTAAATTAGGTAGTTATGTATCTTTTTAAAACAAAATTATATTTTTTTAACAGGGTTCGTGTCCTGAAACGGAGATTGATATTCACGCTGAAACAAAACCTTCATGTTCTAAGGAAACGGTTAATGATGACAATGATCCTGCGACTAGTCTAGAAGATTTTACTGATTTGGACTCGGCATTTGACTCACCTGGCAATGCAATGTTGCGTAAAGAATTACGTCAAAAGATAAAACTAGAACAAAAACATAGGGCTATCATTAAATCATTGAGAAGAAAAAATAATCTCTTGAAACAAAAGAATGCTACTTTTATAAAAAATATTGGAACTTTAAAAAAACAGATAGGTACATACCTAAATAAATGATTATGAGCATAATGCTTGTAGCCATGTAACTTTCAGATTTATTTTTTCATGAACGTGTAAATATTTTATTAAAAAGCTGGAAGTTCAATTCGATTTCAAATTATTCAACTGTGAAAAAAGCCAGTTTACAGTCTGTACAGTACAACATGACGTTCATCGAATCTAGACAAAGATCTACAATCTCTATGAATGGCTAGAAGACGAAACCAGAAAGGGGGCAAGCCGCGATTAGACCAATCATGAAGTTAGCCGATTCGATGCACAATGGAGCTTTTCGGAACTATGTGAATTGATTCGCGCAAACGTGTTACAAACATTTTACAAACGAATTACAAATAATCAAATGCTAACAATAGGTTAATGAATTGAACTTCCAACTTGAGTAATGAGAACAACACGTTTACTACAAAGTACTATTAACAAATATTTTTAAAGAAACAAACAAATTGATCTTTTATAATAGGTACAACTTTATTACAACAACTTCTCAAACATACTTTTGGTTTATGCAATCAAATTGTTATATAAACATATTGATAAAAATAATCATGCTCAATACTAGGTACTGTCAAAGTAGTACAATAATTTAGATAACACATTAATATTTAAAACTTAAAGTAGTAACGGTCGATAATCTCGACCAAGTAATTAATAATCATCCAAGCTATGTGGTACAGAACTCTTAATAACTAGACATTTAATCCTTGGTTTGGATGTACTTGATAAGATCAATGACTCTGCTTGAATAACCATATTCATTGTCATACCAGCTGATGAGCTTGACAAAGTTGTCGTTTAGGGAAATACCAGCGGCAGCGTCAAAGATAGAAGAGTGAGTGTCACCAATGAAGTCCGAAGATACAACTTGGTCTTCAGTGTAACCAAGAACGCCCTTGAGAGGACCTTCAGCAGCTTCCTTGACCTTCTGTTTAATAGCATCGTAGGAGGCAGGCTTACCTAGGCGGACGGTGAGGTCAACAACGGATACGTTGGCAACTGGAACACGGAAAGCCATACCGGTTAGCTTTCCATTGAGAGCAGGAATAACTTTGCCGACAGCCTTGGCGGCACCAGTAGAAGCAGGAATGATGTTTTGCTGCGCACCACGTCCGTCGCGCCACAGCTTGCCAGAAGGTCCATCGACGGTCTTCTGGGTAGCGGTGGTGGCGTGCACAGTGGTCATCAAACCCTCAATGATGTCAAAGTTGTCGTTGATGACCTTAGCAAGGGGAGCTAGACAGTTGGTAGTGCAGGAAGCGTTTGAGATAACCTTGTATGAAGGATCGTACGCTTCAAGGTTAACGCCGCAGACGAACATGGGGGCGTCAGCACTAGGTGCGGAAATGATGACCTTCTTGGCACCACCTTCCAAGTGAGCGGAAGCCGCAGCGATGGTGGTAAACACACCAGTAGATTCTACGACGTATTCAGCACCGGCCGTGCCCCAGGGAATGGCTTTAGGGTCCCTCTCGGAGAAGACAGCGATCTTGTTTCCGTTTACGATAAGGGAACCATCCTTCGCTTCAATAGTGCCCTTGAAGCGTCCATGAGTAGAATCGTATTGGAAGAGATAAACCATGTAGTCCAGGCCGATAAAGGGGTCGTTGATGGCAACGACTGAAGCTCCCTTCTCGATGGAAGCACGGAGCACAAGGCGCCCGATACGGCCGAACCCATTTATTCCGATTTTCGACATGATTTCTGAAAGGAAATATATTATATAAAGTCGATTTTGTGACATTAGAAGTTAAATAAAAATTGAAAAATTTTTACGTCAATGATGGTCAAAAAACTTGGTACAAAAACCTTTGTAATTAGGGGCAAGCTTCGAATAACAACACGGAGAAACGAAGTACGCGCACGCAAATTGCGATCATTTTTAGTGAGACTTGTTAGTCTCATTTGGACAAGCAGCTCGCCATTCATCAATGTGAAGTCATCGTGAGCACGTCTCTCACAAATATAATTTCAAAATGGTGTATTGTGTGGTTGCTGTAACACCACGTATATAATCATTAATCACGTATAATACATAGGCCGCTCACGCAAACATCAATTGTTTTGTGAACACACTTTTGGAAATAATTTTAAATGAAACTATCATTCTTCGTGTTGTTATTCTAAGGGGGCAAGCTTATAAAGGTATCAATCATAAGATTGAAATATGTACGGTAGGTACCTATTCATGTTTTTTTAAACTTTAATTAAACATGATTACTAATAAATAATGTTTATAGGTACCTACCTACCTACTTCAGCGATGAACTGATTGACCTTTACAAGGTCATAAAATAGATTCAGTGTCAGATTATTGGCTTGAACCTTTATTTTTAATTTCCGCAAGCTGTACGTAAGGTCATTACTGCAACTAACTCATAGGTAGGTAGCCTACCTAATACATGTAAACCGAATGCAGGTTAGAATTTTTATAAAAATAAAAACTAAATAAGCCTACCTACCTATAAGTAGGTACCTACCTACTTTAAGTATGTCCTACTTCTAAATAGGATAAAAAATGTGTGTAATTTCTATCAATAATGTAAGAATAAAACCTACACAGTTATTTTTATTAAACACTGTCAATAGGTAACCTACGATATTGACAACAAAACAATGTTATCCATAAAAATAACAAAAGACAATCAAATAGACTATCTGTTTAACATAGCTATTGTGTGTGGGTAAAAAATAATAATAACCGTACCGGGGCGCGGCGCGTGGAGGACTTTTAGAGGTCAAGTATAAATGCCCAATAAAAATATAAAAATGGCTAATTGAAACAATATCTGATCAACAAAATATCCAACACAACAATTTGCGCGATAGAACTACGTGATGAAATTAAATTATTTTTAGTTTTACATGATTAAAGCTACGTACGTGACCGGTATGAGTATGAGGTAATCATGATGTAAAACTCGTATCTTATGAATATTCATAAAATTAGATTGTATTTTTAAACTTAAAACTATAAGAATAAAATCTTAGCTGAAATACGTAGAAATGAACTTACCGAAGTTAGTTTATTTCAAGAGTCACTATTTTAATACTGCACGTTCAATCTCCACAAGATGGAGTTCTGAAATGTCAGCTGAAGGACAAAGAAGAGGCGAGACGCAGAGTTAATAATAGACAATGTAGAAGATCGATAGTTCATAGAATGTTTATAGCACAGACAGGTCACCTCGGCCAACCTACATTTTGAATTTGACTTTATATATTTTGAGAGATAACGTAGATAAGATTTAAATAAAAGCCTGTGTGAGCCAAGTTTAGTTAATTACAATAACTTGTATGCATTTAATTGATTTATGATGCATTACAACTGTTTATACATAGAGCTTTTTTGAGTTTTTTGTAAAACGCTCAGAACCCTACGATTAATTTTTTCATAGTCGACGTCGACAGTAGATTGGCTTTTGTTCACTCTTGGTACAATAGTGTGACAATAGGTACATGCATATTTATTTACAATTTTTTGAGGAAGCGTAAATATGGGTATTATTTTGTTATTGAAAAATGTTACCTAATGTTTCGCAATTATTTTTTTTAAATTGAAATCGCACTGTTACCATCGCATCGACGCGACGCAAAAACTTGTATTGTAGGCAGTGACTCGCGCATACAAAACTATCTCATCTTGCGACACCTACTTCTTTTTTCATAGCTTGTGATGGGAACGATACGAACATTACGGAAAATCTACCGGTTTTTTGTGAAGGATAATATTGGCAATGGTATTTTTGCAAAATGTGACGTGCAAGAGAATGTAAGCACTACGTTATGACGCCCCAAGAGAATGTAAGCACTACGTGTAATGACGCCCGCGAAATTTAAAATGACACGTTAGTGTGAAATTGTGAATAAAAAATACTAAATGAATTTTCCTGCTGTTTCCTCTCTGCAATGGCTATTAAAGTGGGAATCAACGGGTTTGGTCGTATAGGTAGAGTTATTTCCAGAGTTTGCCTTCAACATCCCGACCTTGAGGTAAAAATATGGTACCTACACTGAGGTGCACAGAATATTTGCTTGTTTGTTCCGAGTGTATAGGTTAGGTATAGGTACTATCTTTTAGTTTGCCTTTTTTACAGTTAACTGCTGTTAACGACCCCGCTATCAGTGTTGAGTACATAAGCTATTTGATTAAGTTCGATTCCACTCACGGGAAATGGAAAGGGAATATTACACACACCGATGACGAGATTATCATTGATGGTAAGGTACTCCACTCCTATGTACTTACCTTATAATAGTCTTTTTATAATCTGCAAATATAGTTATCATCAATTATCATAACAACCAATATCACTGCTGGACATAGTCCTATCCCGTAGAGTGCCAGAAAAAAACAATCTTGATTTGGACCATACTGCAACCGCTAGAATGTAATAGGTCCATCGAGGATACGGCCTGGTAGGATCACCTACACATCGTTTTCTAGTTCGTGGTCTCTATTCAAGAACCCAGCGGTTATCGGTTTTGCGAGCTTTATGAATAGGTACCTACTACTTAAATAAAAATCACCCCACTCACCTCCAACTATCCCAGACTATTTTTTCCCTAATTTATTACCTACTCAAACGGTTCAAATACTTACTTAAGTAAGTACCTACTTATTGAATAAGCAACTAATTGTCACGCACTTTATTTTTTTTATCACGTGAATCAAACGCACAGCTCTCACGGTTCAATCGCCGCGCCCCGTGACATTTCATACATCATACTACCTATAATTATTATAAACTAATAATATGATAAGAAGTGTTACATACGGCTGTAGGGGCTGATGAAATAATATTTCATCAGCATTATATCAACTCCTATCATGGTTGCTACCTACAAGTACCTACACTTTTCACATTTTACACACAGCTAACCACATCAAAGTGTTTCATGATAAACTGCCTCAAAGCGTGCCTTGGCATACCGCCGGGGTGCAGTATGTTATAGAAGCTTCCGGAATGTTCACCAATCTCGAAAAAGCATCTGTAAGTATGAGTATTTAGCTATTATTAAGTAGAAGGCCTACCTTCATTATAGAGCTCGTCCGGGGAAGTACTCAACATGAGAGGGCTCCCTAAACTTAGCTGTTTCTAATCAGCCAGCGTCATCGTAGAGGAAATACTTAATGTCTTTACATTGAAAGAGAACTTATAATAATTATTTTTTAATTATTTATTGTAGGGACACCTCACAAGTGCTGGCGTGAAGCGGGTTATAGTAACAGCCCCCAGTGTCGATGTGCCAATGATCATCTTGGGAGTTAACGAGAACAAGCTTGGCATAGGTAACTGTTGAGTTTGGGTATGATATACGTACTTATTTTTAACTTTTTATCCTATTAAGTAGGTACTATTAGTATTGAAGGTAGGTCAGCGTCCCAACCAGCAGTAGGAACATTAGAAGGCTGGTTAGGATGATCGTAGGGTTAATCCAATAACGTCTTAGCTAACCACTGTCGAAATAGTTAACCATCCCTTCTCCAAGGGAATAAGCCAAGAAATATTTAAACCATTAATTCCGTTGACAAAACTCTCACCATTTCCAGAACAAAAAGTCCTATCATGCGCTTCAAGCACGCTTTACTGTTTGGCGCCCATCATAAAAGTTCTCGAAGACCAGTTCGGAATAGTTGACGGGTTTGTCACAAGCATTCACGCTATGACGCCATCGCTGAAACCGCTGGACGGACTATGTCTAAGAGGGAAGGTAAGAAGACCAGAGGCGCAATTATGACATCAAAACCACATTGGCTATTTGATTTTTATAGTGTTAATCATCTAATAGTACCTAGGTAATAATTAAGTTAAGCACGCCTTTTTTCTCTACCTACCTTTGAGGTTGGCAGGCAGAAAATGCTGTTAGCATTAAGCCCACCTTTTGTACTGTATATTCTGTGCAATAAAGAATTAAATAAATAAATAAATAAATAAGGAAATACTAACATTTTTAATATCCTATTGGCATTTATAAACATCAAAATCACAGCATACCTATATTTTCGAAACCCGGTTCGAATTATCAACTGAGACAATGGTTTTGTCTACGGGAATATAGATCAAAGTGCCCGGTGCAAACTACCTACATCACTAAACAATCAGTCTCATGCGCAATGCCTCTTTCTCTAACGGCGAAGGAAAACATTGTGAGGAAACCGGCATGTCTATATAGAAATAAAAATTTGGAAGACCACCAATCCGCTTTAGGTCAGCGTGTTGAATAAGTCCCAATCACTCTCGCTCGAGAGTGCCATTGCCCCAGTAGTAGAAGACTTGTATGGGTTATTATTTTCAGCATTGGCGTGATCACAGAAGCATCCACCAAAACATCATTCCCGCGACCACAGGGGCTTGCAAGGCCCTTGGCAAAATCATTCCCCGAGTTAAAGATAAGTTATCAGGGCTTGCATTTAGAGTTCCTATCGTCAACGTGTCAGTCCTCGACCTGACTATACGGTTAGTATCCTGATTGTACATAAAACAGGACTTGCATTCAGAGTTCCTATCGTCAACGTGTCAGTCCTCGACCTGACTATACGATTAGTATGATAATTACATAAAACAGGACTTGCATTCAGAGTTCCTATCGTCAACGTGTCAGTCCTCGACTTGACTATACGGTTAGTATCCTGATTGTACATAAAACAGGACTTGCATTCAGAGTTCTTATCGTCAACGTGTCAGTCCTCGACCTGACTATACGGTTAGTAACCTGATTGTACATAAAACAGGTCTTGCATTCAGAGTTCCTATCGTCAACGTGTCAGTCCTCGACCTGACTATACGGTTAGTATCCTGATTGTACATAAAACAGGACTTGCATTAGAGTTCCTATCGTCAACGTGTCAGTCCTCGACCTGACTAGACGGTTAGTAACCTGATTGTACAAAAATGAAAGGCCCTTTTGATTACTTGTGTAAAATGAAACAAATCGATAGCGATAGGAAAGCGTTACGATTCTTCATTCTTTGTATATTCTTATACAAGCTGACCTCCGCGGCTTCACCTGCGTTTTTGCAGCTTTTATGCTATTCCACAGGAACAGTCAATTTATTGCCGAGATAAAAAGTCGCATATTTGTTATTCCAGGACTTAAGCCATCTACATTCAAAATTTCACCACAATCGATTAAGCCGTCACGGAGATATGTGGTAACTAACATACACACACAGACTTTCGCATTTATAATATTAGTAGGATTATAGGTAGCGATGACACACATAACTTGTGTGTAATATTTTATATAAGCTGTCGATCTTTCTGAAAATAAATAAATAAATTTAATATGATTGCCAATAATCATATCAGATCATACAGAATATTATATTAGATAATATTTTGATACTATATTTATTATGTATGTGCCGTCTACAAGACCTACATACAAATGTTAACTCCTCAGGTTAAATATCAATACAACGATAGCAGAAATAGTCAAGTATGTAAAAAAAGCAAGCATTAACAGCATGCAGAATATTATAAAGATATCAAACGAGGAAGCTGTGTCCTCAGATTTTATCGGAGAAAATCACTCTTGCATCTTCGACGAAGCTTCCAGCATTCAACTAAAACCAAACTTCTTTAAAATCATTTGTTGGTATGAAAATGAATATTCCTACGCTTGTAGAGTAGCAGACTCTATATTTTTCTCGGAAAAACAGTTTGCCGATTCAAAACTTTTATCGAAAACTAATTGCGTTAACCAAAGTTTTTTGCAAAAACAAGATGCTATGCTGCAAACTGAAACTTTCAAGAATGAAAAATCGGTATCATGTTGTGAATATGACTACAAAAAAGAGATTATCTCTAAACTAACATGCAGTTTTCAAGAAAAAAATAACTTGATCTCCCCTATTTTGCTTACAAAGAAACCTACATCAACTGAAACTATTTATTCTATTCCGAATTTTAAACGAAAAAATGAGTTATTCAAAATATGGAACGACACTAGCGAAATAACTAAACCTGTAGTAATACAGAATGGAAATTCGTTTATCCAAAGTTGTTCAACAATAGCCACTCCAGAAACTAAACAGACAGAGGCTATAAAAGCTCAAACACATTTGGAGAATGTAAAGCGAGAATTTTCGAAAATGGTAAACATAACTGAAGATTTGCTAAAGAAAACACAAAGCAACCAATCCGAAATTCATTTAGTATCTAAGAACGACTTTTTAAACAAAAGTGATTCAAAGTTTAGAACGAAAGATAATTATTTTATAGCTGATACTGAAAGATGTAATAAAACAGAAAATGAACTTGTTAAAAACTGTGGCGACTTTAAAAATTCAAACGAAAGTTCTAAAAACTCAATTCAGGTATTGAACGGTTATAATAGCAACGAAAAATTATTGTGCTATTCGTTTGGAAAGAAGATGACTGACTTTGCTATAAATAACAACAGAATTGTAGCGAAACATGATAAGGAAACAACAAGATCGGTAAGTATTCCTAACACAGAAAACGAGAATAAAATAAGTACAAAAGAAATAGTAGATGAAAAATTTGTAGATATAAGCAAATTAGATGATAATTTTGAAGACCAACTCGCCAAAACCATCAATACGTTAATCGAAGGATTGACACAAAATATTCAGGTTAATAGTTTAATCCAACAGCCTAACATGAATCCCGCTAATGATAAAATTGAAATCAATGTTAAGCACATTGAAGAAAAATACACTGAAACCGGAAAATACACAGTAATTACCCAAAATAGCAAATGCGACCAAAAATTAAACGAAGTTACAATAGCTAAACAACTACATAATGACTCAACGTTGAATTTAGACCACAAATTGAATTTGTTAGAAAAGTATAAGATGAACAGTGATACAAGTGATTATACAAACTTTAAATTAATTGACAAAGAGTTAAGGAAACGTAACATAGTTCTTGTGGACAATCCATTTGTAGCAGAAACACTATCAGAAGAAAATATATTTAAAACTTTAACCGTAGAAAACGTCGGACCTAAGAAAAATATGAACGAGATATTGGAAGGACTTGAGTCATATCCTGAAGCTGTAGTGGTAGTCTCTAAAGATACCTCAAGATGCGATAGCCTAGAGAATACGAATACAACTATTAGCAATAAAAACGAAAACAAACTAGATATTTACGATAAGCTGGATAGTGCCAGTGCAACTGACTCTGATAACTCCTTTGAAATCAGCGAAAGAAAATCTCAAGTCATTCACATCACAGATTTGACGAACTCGTTCGAGGATCTGGCACAACTAGATAAAATTTGCAGAATTATTGAGATATCCGATGAACTCTCCGACAAACTCTTTTCCGCGTTGGATAATAAGGATGATGTGGAAATGAAAAAAAAGAGGTGGTCATTTAGAGATTTGTGTGAAAGAATACATCTGGATGACTTTTGTAACAAAGTATTTGGGAAATCAACTGTGTAGTGTAGCCACTGGCACTGTGCCGTCAATTTGTGTAAATTAAACGAGTCAAGTTATAACCTTCGCATTTTATTTATAAAGATTTATGATCTATGAGTATAAAACTGTACGTACGTACGCTAAGGCACTAATTATGAATCGTATAATAATATCAACTAAAATATCACAGTATTATGTAAGTAACTATCAGATATTCCTCCCAATATATAAAATATTGTTATGAAATTGATACCAACAGCTAACGCTGTTCTGTATTTCGTACAAAAATATAACTATAAAAAAGTAAAAAACAGGTACTTTTGGAATCAAATGCTTACGGAACTCACCTAAAGCTTATAGTAATCTTATGTCGGTCAAATAACTGAGACTGTGAAACAAACAGTGGCGTAAATATATAAGGCGTTGCGGGGCCAATAAGGGCATTAGCTTGGTGAGTTAAGAGGTGGGAAGTGCTTTAAGCTAAGGTCACAGTCGCCTAGTTATTTGACGAGTATTATATTCATCGTTACCCATAATTATGGTACACAAAGTCCGTATTTTTCAACAACTTCATGTTGAGTTGTATAATTGTTTTTGGGAATACAGCGTCGTCCATTTCTACAAAGTCCGCTATGACAACGTTGAGCGGTGACCATATTCCTGCAGTAGAATTGCCAGGTACAGGCGGCCCGGGGGAGAATTCTGTCAATGCGGGTAGCACTTGATCTTTGACCGGAACAGCGCATTTCTCGCGTAGGTTTGATATCCATCTGAAATTATGTTTTTTTTTCTGATACTTTGATAGTTTATACCAATACTAATATTAGTTTCATGATTCTTTGCATGCTGCAGTATCCTATAATTAGGGAAACACTGAAATTCCTTTGGAGAAGTTGTTTGCTTTTCCTTGTATTTTTATGTTTTTTCAGTTGGATATCATTTATTACTAAAATAAAACAAAATTCATGCGAAAGTAACTCCTGTCTGTCTGTCTGTTATCTTTTCACGGCTAACTAGAGTTGGCCACATACTCATATTCTTACTTACGGCTAAGCCACAGTTAGTTTAAATTCAGATGAAAGACAAAATACTTTTTATGTATAGATAGATCTATCACGCGAGCAAATCTGTAAGCGGTATTCTATGTTCTACACTGGCCTGCAAAAAAATCGACTCACCCCAACTTTTTGGTTTATTTGGACCTTTTTTTTGTGGGCCAGAATATTTGTGTTTAATAAGTATGCATGACTGTAAGGCGGACCCTACACCTACAATAAGTTTGCACAATATTTTTATTGCGCAATATAATTGAATCGCCCTTCTCACTCAAACGATCAATTATTATTTTGACGCAATTATTGACGACTCATAAGCGTCAATCTTTTCGCGTGAGCATGATCAAACGGCTCAAACGAACCAAAACTTGGCTGCAGCTATAATGTTGCTACCTGTGGTTGAAAATAAAAATAAAATACGTCGCTGTACGAAAGACTGCTACATGAAAAGGCAAAAATATACCCACGAGCATGGTCCGATCCTCGTCAAGGCGACGCACAGACTAAAGAATATTGGACAATACAGATCCTACACGGTGCAATGATAATATGGTGCAATAAAAATTAAACTCGCTCAAACTTTCGTTCAATCATTGCGCAAACTTCAATACTTTTACAATACTAACCCTAGACGATCATTTGTATTGCGCAATTCGTGATATTGCGCAATGTTATTGGAGGTGTAGGGCCCGCCTAATACTAATAAAAAAACCCATTATTTTTTATCCTAGCTACTTTTTTTTTTAACTATTACCGGAGCTCAATAAAAATAGGCGTTTATTTCTATCTAAGATACCAGACAAAAAGTTTTTTTTCCTGGAAAATTTTGGAAATATTACCGAAGCGCTATAAAGGTAGGTGTAGGCGTCAACACAGCCTGATGCACGAAGCCCATGCCGGGATGCCGCCTGATGTGCTTCAGGTAGGAGATCAGGCCGGAGACGCGGTCCTGGCGCGGCCACGGCGACGGCAGCATCTGCGGCGCCCAGAGCTCACCGCTCGCGAACACAGACTGATTGCGGTACACCACTATAACCTGGAATATGAGACACTATGAACAGCCTTTTGCTATTTTTGCGATGATGATGATTTTTGCGAGTCGACCGATGGCAAAGGTCCGCCGCGACGTGGAAGTTGCGGGTTCGATTCCCGCCTCGGGACAAATGTTTGAACGATCTGCAAATATTACGGGTGTATTTTCTATCTATAATAAAAAATGTCTATGTATGTATGTATGTATTGTATTGTATTAAGTACTAGCTGACCCGCGCGGTTTCACTCGCAATTTTCCATATTCTCTCACCGTTTAAACCTTCCACCATAGGTATTTCTGCCGCCAAGCAGTAATGCTCGCTTTGCTGTGTCCCGGTTCGAAGGGTATGGTTTCCGGTGAAATTATAGTTTCAATCATTTATGGCATTCATGTTGTTTACAAGATCTTATGAGTACATACAATTTGTTTCAACATTACCTACCATACATAGGGGCAGACGGCGGGAAGCGACTTTATTTTATACTAGCGGCTCGTTCCGGCTTCGCACGGCCGGACATAAAATATAGCCTATGTTACTCAAGGATAGTGTAGCATTCTAATGGTTAAAGAATTTTTAAAATCTGCCCAGTAGTTTTTGAGTTTATTCGTTACAAACAAAAATACAAATCTTTCTGCTTTATAATATTAGTATAGATAGCTAAAAGGTCACGTCTTACTTGTTGGTTTAGTCTGGCCAATGAGTTAAGTGTAAAGGTCTGAGGGTCCGGTCTCCTTGGTACTAACTTAGGTCCATATAAATTGAGCAGATACTTGATGAGCCTTTGGTGATCTTGTGGAGTGAACCCGTAAAAATGCTGGCAGTCAAGAATCACAACCTGAAAAAAGAAAATGATTCTGATTTTAAATATATCTTTTTTTGTTTTTAAATGTATTTACCGGTGGGTGGTTTAAAATAATTATCAGCTTGGCTAGTGTATGCAACTGGCAACATAGGTAAAAGTTTTCTCTACAGGTGAATGAGTTAAATTAAGTTTTTTCAACTTAAACTGATATTTCTCTCTACATTAACGGATGGATGTTAACTTGATTGGCTTATTTTATTTGTAACTAGCAGTCAGTCTCAGCTTCGAGCGGGTGCAATGAAACCGCACCCGTCCGACGAATCCGGGGCGGGTCGCTAGTAATAAATATAGCCTATGTTACTCAGGGATAATGTAGCATTCTCATGGTGAAACATTTTTTTAAATCAAACCAGTAGTTTTTCAAATCAAACATACAGAAATGCAAATCTTTCCTCTCTATAATACTAGTTAGATAACCCTGAGTACTAGCACAGAATAAATATTATAGTAAGAATAAGAGAGGAATCAATTTGATACAAAAAGAGGAATACAAATAAATAAAAACCTCTCCGGGATGTGTGTCCACAAACTGTTTCACCTCCTGCAAGGCTTGTGATATTTCTCCCGCGTACACTCCGTGAGTGAAGTAAAAGCTACTTTCACCTTTTTTAGTGGCCAGTCTCAGGTCTAAATACCTGAAAATTAATGCACTTCAAAATAAAAATAAAGCTCAGCAAGTGTTTTTGATGTTACCGAACATGTTACTCATGTCGAGCCTGAGAGTCATAGTCAACAGTTTTCTTACAGCAATGTAAATTCAAATTAAGTTTAATTTTTAAAGTAATGTAATACATATTTTCTACAATTTGTGACCTGTCTTTGGTGCTATACTACTTATTAATTGGCCACCTATTGTATAAGATGTTTTTTGTAAAAAAATTATGTGCTGTTGGTTTTCCTTGAATATATAAATAAATAAAAATAAATAAATAAATAAATACTAGCCCAGCAGTTGGAGTAGTTTATTTATTTATATGATTATAGATGAGCAGCTATTCGCTGATGTGTCTAGGTCACACAGTGTTGGAATTGAAAGTACCTAGTGTCTTTGTTTAGGTGTTTGATTCACTTTTTTAAGCAATGATTTTTTGTTTCATAGCCAGTCATAAAGTTTGTTATAATAAGTTAACATAGGTGGCAGTTACTACTTTTTCTGGTAATTTGATGTTTTTTTTTATACTACTAAAGTGGTAACCAAGCATACGGCCCACTTGATGGTCAGCAGTTACCGCAGCCTATGTACACATGCAACATCATAGATATTGCTTGCGTGTTACCACCCTGAGACGTTACATGTCTTGTTTGATGTTTAAGTCTCATGTGCCTGTAATTTCACCGGAAACCGTACCCTTCGAACCGGAACACAGCAATGCGAGCATTACTGCTTGGCGGCAGAAATAGGTATCGTGGTAGTCCTTCCCCAGATGAGCTCTATCACAAAAATACTCTTAAAGAACTTGTTTGTAGAACTTTGCCTTTTCAAAAAAGACAGCCTGTTGGTTGTGTTTGTCAAATATCCAAAACGCGAATTGATGCCCAATGTATCTTAATATCTAAGTAATACTTAGTGCAAGTTAATAAGTATGTGCATTAGTTACTATAAAGGTACCTAATGCCAATGAGTAGTTGGTGCCTCGTGTCTAATGCTTGCGTAATGGTCCACCGTAATATCGTACCTCGGAACAGTGGGTACAGACGTTGCACTATTGGCTCAGCATCGGGTGCTAGCCCACTTGCCCTAGTAATGCCATATGTCATGGAGTCATGACTACCTGGAATATTTAATGGTAAAAGTTAAAAGTAAGTAGAGACACTGACCTACTCCCAAGCATTACTGAATCATGTTAGATGGAAAGGTTTGTTTGTTTACTTGTTTTTTTAACTAGAACTGTAAAAAAGAAATCACAAACCTGGAATGGCTAGGTATATTATAGGAACATCTTTCAACTGAGCTGGCAGCTCACTCATCCAAGATTCTAAATGCAGAGCTGCACTGTCTTCACTCATGATTATTGCTGGAAAAAAAATATTTTATGTACCTACTTACTTGGTATGAATGGAAGAGTATGAATCAAATGGTCTAATTATACACTATTAAGTACCGACTATTTATTTCGGTTTATTGCACGAAGGGAGTCGATTAAAAAAAATGTACGTTGAACAAAGGTTCTGAAGGTCTTTAAAATGTACTTTGTTTACGAACACAAGGAGAATCAATCACGTCATCGACCGCAGCATCATGAACATGAACAAAGATTTTGAACTGGACAAACGGAGTGGACAAAAATCATAACATTTTTGTACATGCTTACCTTAGAAACTTTGTTATTCTTACAAAACTATAAAATTAATAAACGCATTTCAAGTTTGGGGCAAGAAAGAGATCGATCGAGCTTGGAGGTTATACCAAAAGATGAATGAAAACAATAACAAACACGCTGCTAATTTTAAAATTCAACTTGTTATTTATTAGTTTCTTCAATATTCAACTTTTTACATTGGTCTTGTTTTAATTTAGTAATAGTGTCACTGTCAAATAAATATGCCAAAATAAGTCCTGCTTGCATCCATGTCGTTACGTTTCATTACACCAAACCAAATTACATATTATATTTTCCAGATTACAAAGATTATATTTTCCAGATTATACTTATTACTAAATAATCTGGAATCTGGGGTAAGTTAACTTACTATTTGCTAAGGAATTTAGTTTTATTTATCAAGTGATTTTTAGAGTTGACTGTTCTTTCCCGGATTTCGGAGAGATAGGTAATCAAATAAACTAAATGCTATGTTGAAATAGGTACCTACCTCCCTACCTGCACAGAGTAATACTCTGTGCTACCTGCAAGTAAAAAAAAAGAGGCTAAACATCCGTAAGTAAAGCTAATACAGGTAAAAAAAGCTAAAATGAGTTTGACGACCGATGTGGCGCAGCGGGCGATGGTCAGCCTGCGACGAAAAGGTTGCGGGTTCGTTGTTTGTACGATCTGCAAATATTTGTTACGGGGTTTCTGGGTATTTTCTATGTATAATAAAAAATATCTATCTATGTATTGTATTGTATTAGGTAGATATATCTGTCATCTACCTAGTACCTAGTGGATTGTCCAGCATTATTTATTATTAGGTACTATTTTATTTTATTTACTTATGTTTACTAAAAATAATTGAGGTTTGTACTTATAATATGCTACTAAATGTACTAAGTAAGTTAAACATGAATAGATAGATACCTGTAAGTAATACATGGTCTAACTAAACTCTGATTATAATGTAGATTATTCCTGTTTTATTGTTTGTTAATTAATGTTGTATTGTAAGTACTTATCTGGCCAAAGAAGAAGAAGTGACATACCCACAATCACAAAAAAGGATCCCGACTTCATTATGTCGCGCGAATAATCTCAATGTTATCAAAAAACAAACAATTCGAAAACTATCAAGAAGCACTGCTCAATTAGATTTAGCACGTGTATGTTCTATCGGTCTGAGACTAAACTGAACTTAACATGCACTTGAATAAGAACAATCTTGCTATTAAATGCAAAAAGAGCTGTGAAATTAATCTACGATTACTCGACTGCCGGCAACACCAAGTAGTCTACTGTAGATGTTTGTTGAATGTCCAGTTGATTAGAAGAGAAAGGAGAATAAGGTTTTTTGCATGATGCGCGAGAATTGGTCTTTGGTGCCTATTAATAAGATTGGCCTTGGTTTTTTCTTATTTTCTAGGTGTATCATTCATTCATTACACGTACCTACATTTAGTCGACCAGACCAACCGGTGTGTTTTTGACATCAGGTACTAGGTAGGTACCTTTATTAGGTATTTTAGATACTTTTCTAATAATATTAATGTTATGATTATGCTAGAGAACCTTACCTTAGTATGCTCTTTGTCTTATTTCATGACTAATAGAATATGCATGTTTAGGAGTAGGTAGGTAATAGGTAAACCTATAATAGGTAGGTAGGTACCTAAAGCAATGCATGCATTTTCCGATGCAATAAATTATGTATAGTGACGATGACAGTACTAATATCTGTTCTGTATGTGACGATGATGCGGGGTTTGAATCCGCGTTCGAATATACCGACTTATCTGAAATTTAATGCACCCTGTTCTGAGAGGAGAGAATGAGCCATTATGATAAAGGTAGTTTCCTAGTTTCAGTAGGTAGGTAGGTAGGAACATAATTATTCAAAAGTATTCGCCCAATACCTAGGTAGGGTCAAGGGTCTCCCTTCTTCAAAACCTTTTCTTCTATTATGTATGTTGCTGAAACCCTTAGAGACTGGAACTTAACTTACACAGATTTACCCTCTATTCATAATACATAATATTATACCGTAGCTACATTGTTTCAGCTCTCTCAAGAAACCGTAAAAATATTTAGAACAACCAAAGACGTTAGAATAAACTTCTTCTGAGAGAACATTAGACATTTATTTTATTTATCCAGAAAGGCCAGAGTTATACTAAAATACACTAACGTGTCCGATGCCACCCGAAGCTGTCCGAGAGAATCGATGTCACCCGAAGCCATGTCGTCACTCCGCCAAGTCAACCAACCAGTCCCTCCTAACGAGACGCTTTCGCCTCGCCATGCCACGTTCCCCTCCGCGCAAGCCCACAGTCCACGTTGCCATTGCACGATCGCTACGTAAACACAGCTCTCCGTCTCGTGAAATTGATCAAACAACATATTGCCAAGCTTTGGACAACAAGCCGTGGGTCAAATTCGAGTTACAATGAGCAAATTAAGATCCGGAGTGAAGTAAACGGGAATAGACTAGACATTATCTTCGTGAAAAGACATTCGGAACTGTTACTGTGTTTGGTTTTCCCTGTGCGATGTTTGGGGAGAGTTTTGGCTGAAAAGTTAACATTGGACGTTCATTGGGACTTAACGCGAATGTGTATAGAAACGTTTATCGCTATCCACGGGCGCACGGCTATGCGCCACGACTTGGTACATTTCATAAGGCACACATCCTCTGACCACTACTGCGAAGGAAGAATTTAGTTGTTGTGGCAGGTAAGCGCAAACTTACTGAAAATTACTAGCATCCCACCAGAGCAAACTAACGCACTAACCACTAACACTTACTAGTTATGCACGTAAATAACATAGCTATGGTCACGCACGCACGCTACATTTTCTGGAAGCGTGTATTTCCCTGTACGACGTTTTACTAAAATATAACCCAATCAGGTAGGTACCAACTATAGATATTAATTCCTCTTGTCATAGCAACAAAGTTCTTCAAAACTAAACTGGTTTTGAATTTCAAACCAAGCAGTTTAACAAGGTAACAAGAACTTTAAAATCAATGGTAATAACTGGGTATCTATGAATCCATTATGAATACGACAAAACGCTTCAGAAAACAAAAGTAACAGTGAAGTGAAGGCTGTGAAAGAAAGACCAACAACAACAATGAACATGGCAGGCTCGGTGCTTGATAAATACAACTGCAACAAAGGAATATTATTATTCTCGACTGGACAACCTTGTAAGTTCATGCTCCGTTTCATCTCACATACCAACTTTGATACGTGTTAATTACGTATTAATAAAATATGAAGGCAACATTGTCTGCACAAAATGGTCCCTGCAGTTTTGCCTAAAAAATATTCGCATTGCATCCAATTTTTTGAACTTTGGATTACAAATAAGAGTATAAATTATTACAAGCAAACAGAAAGTCTCACTTCTCTTAGAACAGGTAGGCATTACCAAATGTCTCGCTCATAGGTTTACCGACTTCCAGCCTCAACAAGACGAAAAGGCTTTGGTTCCGAAAAGGCTTTATTGCCGCCAAATCCATACGCTCCGGCTCAAAAAGACAAGTGTGGTGGACGTCGAATATTTGATTCAGTTGAGACCTGGCAAAGGTAGACTCTGGCAGACTATAGAACAATGCTCAGAAACTTCAATACGGTCTCTCAACTAGTGGGTCTTCTCATGTCGCACCTATGCCGGCAATACATGATAAAAACGAAATCATCAAAGTGGTTGACTCATCGAGCATTGGATACTCGATAAGATGACCTGACCACTACGTCTATCAAGACGAAGCTCAACGTCTGCATTCTCTTACGTCGCCTGAATCCACAATCTGAAGAGCGACTCCTTAATTCCTCCGAACATCTAGCCTGGCTCTGTTCCTGTTTTGTCGGAAGGTCCAAACATATAGGATATTCCTAGTGAGGCACGAAAAGTCTATGGTCTAAAAACACCCTGTCTCTGTTGACTTCCTTGTGCCTGCAGAAGAACTCCCTGCGGGTCGTCAACTACCTTGGTACCTGGAAATCCTTAAACAGGCTCCTAAGCCAGATGGGCCGCTGCAGTACTGCAGGCACAAGCTAGTAAAATAGGGTACTTCAACAAAACAATTGACTGTGGAGATACCCCACTATGTCTTGCCCACAATGCACCAACTCCTCTGAGCTCTCAAGGATTTGTGCGAGGCCGGGTCACATAAAATGCCGTCAACGTTGTTGCCAGGTTTTGGGCAAACAAAATCTGTTAATTCATGGACCACCGACAGGAAGAAGAGGAAGAAAAAGAAGAAGATTTAATCGTAGCCATCTTTATCCGGGAAGTGGTGAAAGACACATGGCCAGACAACAGATTGAGAACGTTTTTTCTAACCACGACACTTAAAAGTATAATGTAGTAGACCAAAGACTTTAAGATTTGTTTATATGCTCGAAGTTATAGTGGCTACAAATCATGATTATCAGTTCGGATATACATATATATATATTTTCACAAAAACAAGTCCATAGTCTCATTTGCGAATATTTTTAATTGGTTAGGTATAGTTCGCACAGCGGTTCTAGGCTTCCGTGAAGTTTTTTTTTTTTTTTTTTATACAACTGAAGTGGCAACCAAGCGTACGGCCCACAAGATGGTAAGCGGTTACCGCAGCCTATGGACGCTTGCAATACCAGCGGTATCACTCCGCCCGGAAGTTAGCCGTTTGTGATGCGCAAAGACAATTTAGTTTGAAAAAGCTCCATTGCGCATTTATCTTGTGAACTTATTACAATAATATTATCTGGAATTCGAGATT
The DNA here is from genome assembly GCA_951394395.1 of Colostygia pectinataria. Classification (NCBI taxonomy): domain Eukaryota; kingdom Metazoa; phylum Arthropoda; class Insecta; order Lepidoptera; family Geometridae; genus Colostygia; species Colostygia pectinataria. The sequence continues at coordinate 8,493,167 of OX596363.1, forward strand.
CGGGCCTTCAAAAATTTTAAACTGTAGGTAGGTATCACAAATAAAATAGGTTATCACGAGTTCACATTCAGTAAAATATGTAAAACAAAAGAAAATTACAATGGTGTAATTTGCCTGAAAAACGTCTGTATATAATAATTTTTAATAAAGCTTTATTCTTTTCTTCTCCAACCAGAAAGATTACCTAAAGTGATCTAAGTCCATGTGAGTCCAAATAAGTCGTCATTAGAATTGTTCTTATTTTTGCTTAATTTTTACCCTATCTAGAATGTTTATTTTCCAAACAGAATGTATTACTGAATGTGCGTTTTATACGTAACTAAATCTAAACTAAATATTATTAAATTCTTAAACTGCATTAATTCCACAACCACATAAGGTAGGTACATACACATGTAGGTACCAAAGCTCAGATTATAAGTTATATTTTTAGGCAAACACAGGCAAACAATAACAATATTGGCGTAACAAGCGTTTAATTTTGTATTTTGACAGCAAGACAAGACAAGACAAGACAGAAGACAGAGAAGAAACATTGCAACTAGAACATAATATTATGTACCTAATATAACCAAATGCTAAGAAGACCAACATTACATAATTGGCTATTAGACATGAACATTCGTTGAATTGGTAAACTACTGACTATGAATAAGTTTAAGGTGTACTATATAGCTTGATTCCTTTTACCTGAGGCACCAGATGGTAATGTTATCTAAAAAACTACACACAAAAAAAATCTTTACTTTATTACTATTACTCGCTAATAGATGCGGCAGGCAGGTGTTTAATGAAGCGATAAGATAAATTGGTTAGGTTAGGATAATAATATAAATATTATGACACCTCATTACAATGATTCCATTTTTATTTGTTACAATTCCATGTTATCATTTAGATTTTTCTTCTAGAGTTTAATGAATCAGTAAATTTTGTCTTTTGTTTCAGGTCGCTGATGGCGTTAGTAAGCATAAAGGACGATTGGTACATATATGTCTGGTGTTTATACTGCAAATTCTATTCATCCATTATATGGTTGTTCGGCAATCACTGCCGTGGGACTGATAAGGTTGTTCGTTCTGTGATAAGCACCGGAGTAGTGGATCAGTCCGCTTCGAGCCTTCATAGAGTGCGCCCGCGTAGGAAGAAAACGCCTCAGCCGCACCGATCCAAACACATCGTAGCTTTGACAAGGAGACCGTCTTTGAGAAGAATTGTGATGGCACCTGGATCAAGCACCGCTCACGCAATGATGGAGGACAAAGAAAAGGCGTTGCATGGAGCTTTGCCAACTGGTAAGTTTTACCTGCGTCTTTTTCAAAAGTTACAACTGATACAATCTTTGTCATTGCTTACCTGTTTTAATTGTTTGTAAAGGTGTTCCGACAGCTCAACTGTTCCATGTGTAGGTATTTTTTTATAATATTTAGTGTAAGTAAAAATTCTTAGATAAGTATCCATTATTTATTGTTCACGAGGAGCTAATAATAGTACCTACACTCACAAAGATAATTACGACTTGCGTTTTACTATATTTATTTGGCTATTGGGGACAACGTTTCAGACAGAGTTGAAAATGTTACAGACATTTTACTAGGAATTACGATCTTTTTCTTAACACAGCTGACACCAATGCTGATTTTACGATTTATGTACAAAACAAAAAACCAAGTACTTATATAATAGGTATGTATGCAGGCACGTTGCTTTGTAAAGGTTAGTTTTTTGTCATGTGTATGTAGTAACTACGTTTTAATTTCTAAATACAATGTTGATTTGTGATGTGTCGGTCAATACCATAATTTGATATAAATAAAAAAAAAAAACTCATAAACACGAAAAAAACAACAGTCTATGAACGCACGAAGTATATATCTAATAATTTTAGTGCTTTATAAATAATCATCATAGGTTACGACATTTAGTAATACTCTTGCAAATTTACTTCCTACTATTATACCTACCTACTGTAATTTATAAGGTCAATATAACAATGAGCAGGTAACAATAATTTTAATAATAGCAAGCAACGGGCTGAAGAATAATAACGAATAGATTTTTATGCCTGCCTGTAAAAATACTGATAGAAGTCCGTAAACGAGGAATAAAACAAACAACAAGAAATTACTTTCAAGCAGAGAAGCGTTTCTTAAAAAAATATTCCACAGAGTTTGTAACATGAAAAAGACGTAAATATTTGTGTTATATTTTGTTGTTGGATTTGCAAAAGCAAGTCAGCTTATCTTCAGCAAAGATAATATAGATAGACTGATATAAGAATTTAAAGCTTAACTGAACCCATTCACTTTATGATAATATCGGAGACAAGGTTAGAAAAGCGCCTGCGAGTTTGTAGAATTCCCTTTTGGCATGTTACTAGAGCTAACCTTCATGGTTCTACTCAGTTTCTCCTAACACCTTGCTCTAGTGTTTTGTGACGAATAAGTTGGCATCGCGATGGCAAGCATAGTGATACGTCTCCGCATAGTCTAGCATTTTGAAAATTAATGTTTCTGCCAATTTTATCATGCTTATAAAGCGTGCAAGTCCACGATTTAAACATAGTCACCTTTCGATTAAAAGTTTTTGCACATCATCATGACAGCCTTCTAACACAGAACAAATAAGGTATTACCTTCTGATGTTCCTACAGCTGAGGCACTGATCTACTCTACATAATCCACCAAGCAGACTCAATGCGAATTGGTGGAAGGCAAGTCTTCGATTTTTTATTTTTTCGACATGCCAGTTTCCTCACGATGTTTTCTTTCACCGTTTGAGAGCCGTGGCATTACGCACGTTTTCGAACTCACGACCTTAGAATCAGAAGGCGGGGTCACTCCCACTAGACCACCAATGCTCTTTACTTTGCACATAGATATATACGAGTACCTTATTAATTTAATTGACATAAAGGAAGATTTATTGCGTGATTAGGTTGGTAATCAAGTAATTATTAGATTAATAAATATCACAAAAGAGTTTATTGACGTCAAACCTTATATTAGAAACATTGGTAAAATTATCAGTTTTATGATTTGAGGAGTACCTCAAGGTCAGATGTTTGGGCCTATATCCTTTCTAACTATCAAGGCAAAAATTTATCTTCATTATATTTCTAGAGCTCGGCCCGTACCTACTTGCTTTAGTAAAGACACGAAAATTGAAGATAACAGAAAACAGAACAGACAGAAAATGTGCCAAAACATGAATGCTGAAAATCAGAAGGTGCTAATTAGTAACCAAAGACTATTACTTATGTGTTGCTCTATGTTACGAAATATAGCTCTTTAGAGTTCCATGTTTTAGTTTAGATGAAGTAGTTTTAGTAATATTAAGTTCTTTAGTAGTAGTTAGTACTATCAGTTAGCGTGCAATCCATAACTAGAAGTGATTTAAATTAGTCAGGAACTTCAATTGCCGCGAGCAGATCGGTCAATTGCCTTGGGGCGAGAAAATAAACGTTGGACTTTGTACACTTACTACTCAAGTAGCAGGAATGTCTACAACCGCGGTCGAGCCCTTTGTTTCGGAACCATTATTACCTACTTGATAATATTAATTTACCTTACCAGAAATATTAAAATGTCTTGAGAAACGCACTCTGCAACTCTCTATATTAAATTATTTATTTATGTGAGACTACTACTACCTATACTCACATATAATTTATTAACAAAAAGTTTAGTAAAACCAATTAACTATGTAAGGTAATAGGTTCGTGATTTTACCATTTTTAATAGTTTAAAATTATGACTTAGGTTATTAGGTACCTAAGTGTCAATCAACTAAATAACAGTCAGCGTAATTAATGAGTATAATAGATAATTTACATAGGTAGGTAATAATTACATCGGGCTTACAAATTAATGTGTTTAACTTTTATTTATTTTATACAAAGATTTATATATTTTATACGTACATATTTACAAAATAAAAGACAGACAACATCACACACGTCAAGCAAGATACAAAGTTTTCCTAAAATGTAAAATTGCTAATACTTGGCCATAGGTATTCAAATATCATAAAGTAATGAGCACTAACAATGTAATTAACAATAGTTAAAGATCGCAAGCCGCAACACGACTAGACATTCGAAATAAAATCTAAAGTTCCATGAAAGATAATTTACTAAAATGAAAATCAATTTATTAATGACTTACAATCAACATTGATGTTAATAAAAAACAAATTTGTAAATTTAGCTTAAGAGGCCTTTCCAAGATTTAGCGATATAATTCATGAAATTTGCGTTAATATATATTTATATAGTAGAAGTAATAGCGCGCGCGACGAGGAGCAATACGTCCTCTCTCCATAAGCGCTCAGCGCGGTTTGAGAGTCGCTGCTTCGATCGATATGATTATAAGTGCGCTAAGGTGTGATTTTAAAAAAATCGTATTAAAAAAAGTCAATGCTATTAGACTATTTTCTTCGTTGTATTTATTTAATAAAAACTTAAACTTTAATTAAGTATGTGTATTTTTATTGTAAACTCCTTACTTTAGCAGAAATAACAAGCGTAAAATTGGGAAAAGTACGCGTTTTTTAGACCGTCTTTTTTCAAAAATATTGAACTAACATGCTGTATTTTTCTCTATTCACTTAAATTTTAAAACTGTGATTATTATAATTGCATTTTAGGAAATATGTTAGACTTTGTTATTTCATAGAAAAAATGATCGAAAGTTGACTGGAATTGCTCATTTTACGAAACGTGCGTTACTAATTATTTTTTTAATCAGTTATGTCTTGAGTTAATTAATATTTGCTCTATTGGCTTAAATTTTAAGGGATAAAGCTTTTATTTGTTTTCATTTTCGTTAAAATATCTTCAACACACGAGCCACAATAGTGTTCGAAACTTCACGGGCTACAAGAAAATTCAAGGTTTGTCAAGGATAGGGCTCTTAAGCCCAGATAGTACATACATCTATATAACTAACAAACTGTATTGTGACTTCTAAGAATCCTTGACTAAAATAAAACTGGTAGAACACATTCAAATATCCAAATTGTAGTAAGAATGTATAGAAATATACATTCATACATTCATACATATATATTAAAGAATGCTAAGAAAACAACCAGTAGAGCGAGCGGTTGCGGTAGCGATGACGTAGGACCACGCCTCCTAACTGAGGCCACAGCAGATGCAGTCACTCATAAGTTGATAAGTTCATAACAAACTCGAAACAATATATTTAATAAGTATAATGCATAAGCACCTAATAACAAGAACAATTTACATAAGGATGACGAAACTGATAACACTATTGATTTAGTAGTACCTTACCTACTCGATTTCAATAACAAAAAGCTCCAGGTTGTTATAATATTTCAAAGTTTTGTAAACAATGTTAAAAGTCAACATTGTTGTTAAAAGATTGTAAAGTTTTTTGCAACACATTACTTTACACAACACACCCCTACAGTCACAACACCTACCTAACATGCCCCCAATGTACTACCAAGTTATAACTAATTAGCGGCTCGGCCCGGCTGTGCACGGGTGCAATGAAAACTTAAGCACCCGTGCGAACCAGGAAAACGTATCTATAGTTTTAATCCGGGCCATAACCTGTAAATTTAATCCTTTACAATACCAAATTTCGTTAAACCGGTTCAGCTGTTACGAGATAATTGAGAGCCGCACAATAAAACTTTTACTATAATTTCAGTGCGATTAGCAGTTAGATATCATCCAGAAAGAAATACGGTTTTTTTTTAAATTACAAAATTCTTAAAAAAATTACATAATAGTAGGTCTTTCTAAACATTCTCTATCTTGTAACTTGTTGACTCTCAATTAACGATTTGTTTATTATGTTCAGAAAATGTTATGATTTAAAAAACAAATATTGACATGACAGAAAGCTTGTTGCTCAATAGATAATTTTGTTTTGAGGCCAACATCGAAACGTCCACTTGATGAACAAAATTAGTGGGCGTTGGTTGACATTCTAGATAGTAACTGTAGTTGACCGCGAATCTCTTGTGAATTTCGAGCTATTGATGTCTCTGTACTTTTGTTTTGGAGATTCTGAATTAGGTAGTACAAAGAAAAAACCAATTATTCTAGTTTTATTCCATTATGTTTGATAACCAATCTTAATGATAACCATCAGTTATTTATAAAAAAAAACTAAGAACTCAACCAGATCTATATCTAGTAGAGTGACTTGTCTAAATATACGAGAATACTGCTTATAAATATAAATTATGATGCAAACCTCGGGTTCAGTTGTCAGGTTTTGACCTGATGGATGGATTTGTCCATGGAAACTTACTCATAGCTCGTATCTATTGCATGATAATGACGGTTGGAAAATCAATGAATGGTTCACGCCTTGAATGCATGAGCTGCAGGCTACAGGCGTCATGCATTTCTAGACCACTGTCACATGTGTGTTATTGGACATCATCAAATAGTGGAAAACGCGAAGTCAGTGATCAATTTATAAAATATAAATCAAACATTTGATGCTACCAATCCCAATCAGCAAAATGCTCATTTAAATATATGCTCCATTACTATTTATGGAATATTTATTTATTTTGTGAATCCAAAACTCTTCAATATTCTGTAGGTCGTGTATCCGAGGAACTATCGGTAGGTATTGCTATTTATTCTACATAACGTTTGCTCTCATTCGGGCGACCGACACGCGATAGACAACGTGACATGCATGACCCACCTAGAAAAACCCGTGATGAAAAAGAAATTGCAGCAGAAACTAGTATACTGCTTTTCTTAGTTCTAGTTTTCCATCTTATTTTCGTATAATATTTATACCGGCTTGTCTTTTTATCATTATGTAACCTACTAAATGTGAATATTGTGAATTCATTTACAAATAATAAAAAATGTTTTTGGGTCTCATCAAAATACCGCCTTCAGCATTCAAAAACGGTCATCTGTTTTTTGTCGTCTCGCCGTTTCAAAGATAGCAACTGTAAGTTCTGTTAGTCTGTATTTTTTTAAAGTGAGATCACAATCTATAAATACATTCCGTGCAGCCGCGCCCCTCACAATAAATACTCGTATTTAAAGCAGCTAAGAAACTATCAAGACGACAGAGCAAGATGGAGAATTGATAATGCATAACTACATAAATAAAATATTGTATTAGTCGAGAATTTCTACGTAATATTCTACGAAAATTCCTACTAATATTTGGTTTTATGAACGAGAATAGGATGTATTTAAGATACCTATAAGATTAGAGATGATAGATAAACTAGTTGAGAGTAAAACAATTCAATGAAAACATAATGTAGTGGTAGTACATAATGCAATCACAAAACTTACCAAAAGTTTTCTTATCTTTTATTTGTAGAAAATTCTCAAGAATAAATTGATTTAAGTCTACTTTAAGTGTTACAAATTTAGCCAGCGATTGTTACAAGTAATCTATTTAATACGTAGGTACTGTTTTAATAAAATACAAAATACACTACTATGAGGGAAGCAATAAAGTCTCAAATGCTATCAACGCCGAAGCGTATGATTAAAGGTTTTTATGACTGTGACGAAACCACAACTGTATCAGACACACCTCCAAAGTGCCTGTTTAGATAAAACATCGTTTCTAACCATTAAATACTTTGTGTTCCAAAAATTTATCGTTACGAAACTTAATAGATAATGAGCATCGTTTCCTTGAACAAACACGGTGAGTCCAAAGTACAAGTTTCTGGCAAACACTCTAGTACAGACGGCCAAGAGAGTTTTTAACCATATTTTAACTCTATTTTATAAAGCATAGAGTTAAATTCCTGTTGAACAGAACATCAACTAATAAGCCAAAGCCTTTAAACTGGTTTCGTATATACTGTTGTAATCATTTGAGATTTCGAAGTAAAAACTGAAGATTTCTGAAGTGTCACTCACACTATGGCAGGTTTTTAATTATTCAAAGATGTTTCTATCTTTTTGTATAAAATTGTAGCTATACCTACAAAAAAAGTACTTACTTAAATTTAACAAACCCAGATAATAATATGTTATCAAGTTATCAAGTTGATCCTGCCACTTTTCGACGCTAGTTTGATAACCTCTAAAAAATATATTACTTACATATACTTACTTACTTAATTATACATTATATATATATAAACTAGTTATATATATATATAAATATATTCATTAATTTTATGTATGATTAGCAGCTAGTTAATAATAAAATCATGTCTGATTAGGTAAGTATAGGTATGACCTCTGTTATTAGGTATATTTGTTAGTTTTATCAATATTTTCATAGTATAAATAATATAATTTAGTTATATCATATATCAAACCAGCGGGCCTGCCCCGGCTTTGCACGCGCGGGTGCTATAAACCTTTTTCTTGAATAATACTATCTATTGCTGAAAGCCGGACAGAAGTTTTAGTCAGGCACAAAAATTAGGCAAACCAACTAACAATAATATCTAAGGGACAAGCTCAGCTGATGCTAAAATTAATTAACAATATGTCAACAAAAGCAAATTAAATGCAACAGTGGTTTTCATGTAAGTTTCCCAACCATCAGCATAACAAGTGTGACTTGAAGGCGTGTTGGTAAACGACGACATCATTGGCTGTTCTGATCTGAATCACTTGAATTATGTGGTTGTTTAAACAAGTATGTATGCTGACGTCAGTATTTTGTCCACATTGACTTTGCTATTCAAGAAACGTTTTGTGCAGGTACCAGGCAGTAGGCACGTTATACAGCTGTATGTATCTCGTAATAATGCACACATTGACTAAACTGGCTTTATTTTTTTTAGGTGACTTCGGTTTTTATACTATTTTAAATGAAGTTTGTTCTTGTTTTAAAGTCCATCAAAGCTATCTTGACGTTCACATTATCTACATGTTTTATGTTTGTTAGCCATGGTACGCTATCTGTTATTTTAATCTACTATTAGCTCGTCTGATTAGATAGCTATGCTTTTACTAATGACTTTGAGAGTTTTAGTTTTTACAAGGTTATTACTTTTCATTGTCCAAGTAAGTTAAGTGAAACCGAACATTAGTTCTATAAGTTTAAAGATTTAAAGATTTATATATGATTATATATGATGATGATGATGATTATGATGACCTGACGTAGCTCTGTCCCCCACACTAGGTTTCTAAATAAGCCTGAATTGTAGCGTTACAGTGATTCGTTTCGGACTCTCATCACAATAAAAACATCAATAACTTTTACTTATGAAAGAAGTGGTTTTTATTCTTACATGTACCTACAACATAATTATTACCTTCTAAGTATAACATTTATGCCTTACTTACCATTCATACTATATACTCTTTAAACCGATCTATTTTCTTGCATTCTTGAAGTAATTTCGTGTGGTTTCCTTATGCTAGTATAGGTAAGTAAGTACTTAGTCTTGGTTTATGCATGGACGTACTTATGACTTATAACTTGTTGTGAATTAAGTATGATACCAATATCGGCTTGTTCATTTATCGCGTTGACCCGGACTAAGGTTAACACGCACGATAGCAAAGTGGTTATTATTGTCTGTGAATGTTTCGTACTTTAGATAGATCCGTCTATTTAAGCATTCTAAGAAAAGGGAAGCAGACCTGCAACAACATACGATACGATAACGGTAAATCGACCTAAACAACTGTCGACGCTAATCAAAAACAGATGTACCTACCTACTTAGTTACTGTTTTTAAACTATCGATTCGATTGTATTTTAGATTTGAAGCTGATTATTACATGCATCGATTTCAACAAGCAACTAGCCTCTCGATAGACCGGTTAGACGAGTCATTTGAGAGTCATAAAGAAAGTAGAATAATTAAGTACTTAGCTACAGTCCCCCCCGTTTCCTGTTTAACATCTGCCGATATACTGTCATAGTAAATGAATTGGAAATTGTGCATGGAAAACGTTGTCCTAAACAAAGGACTGAGTTTTTTCTAACAAATAATGACCAAATTTCAAGTTAGATTATTCTTCACATAGTCGTTTTCAAAGGTAACTTCCTTTCAGGATCGATGCGTTCCCGTCGCATCAGCCAGTTCGCGCCACTCCTGATCGCACTTGTGGGCCTTCCTGCGAGGGGCAAGAGCCAGCTCGCACACCGCCTGTCCAGGCATCTCAACTGGAATGGGGAGAGCACGAAAGGTAACTGCATTGTTGGTATCCCCGTACCGAAACTTTAGCAAGGATCACCTACATATTTTTGTTACTTGGAATTTTAAAAATCATTATAGCCAGAGAAGTAGTGTAAAAATGAATGTTATTATGTCATCCATGAAAAATATGTGGAGGCAGTAGTTGAATTGAAACTAATATAATGCAAAGTGGTTTATCTATCATAGACACATTCGAAACCATTTTAAAGAAGTCCAACCAGGCTATGAGATGTTAAACGGCCATCGTCACTTGACATTTACTAATGTTCAAGTGGGGGACTTGTTTGTATCAACACAAACCCATATTACTTGTAACATTGTGATTTGTAGAAAAATTTTGACTACATTCAGTTTTGAAAAATAATGATAATAGAGCAGTTTAGATGTAGGTTTTATTACTTAGTCACTTTTATTTATACCAAATCTTAATGACACAAGTAGTTGGTACTTATCTAGTTGATTGGCAGTAGGTAGAAACAAAATTTTTATAGTGTAACTCTTAAATCTATTACCAACCAACACTCTATATTATCTATTGTTAACGCTTTGTTATTTATTTCTACACAATCCCTGACCCAGATTTAGGCATGATCTTGAGCTCATCATTGTTTACAATATACGTGTGCAGGTATATTTTCACAGCCTCTGTAATGTGTGTTGATTTGATTAGATAACTAATATCTTCCTCATGATCTTATCTTTGCTTGACCTAGAATATTATGTCATGTTCTGTGGTTTTTCTAGTAAGTATAATATGGAGTTGTTCCAAGGTATCATGGCAGGAGATAAATAATTATGTTATCATCACGATTACGACAAATAATATTTAGGTAAATTTTAACTTATCATTTACTTGTCTACAAAATCAAATGCTCCTGCCAAGGACTGCTCCTGCCCTTCGCCATCTTTTGATTCTGGTTTTTCTAAAAAACTCCATCTTTTCCAGTGTTCGATTGCAGCGAGTACCGCCGCCGGCACATGGCTCTCTACGGAAGCCATGACATCTTCCGCGCAGACAACCTGCAGGGCTCCGCTATCCGCCGTCAGAGCGCCCGCGAAGCCGTACAGGACGCTGTTGTGTGCCTCAAGGAGGGTAATAGTGTTGCTGTAAGTATTATCTATTGAGTCTATTACCATCATATTTACATTATGTTATAAAGATACCCATATCTATGCTTGTGGAACTTATATATCCCTGCTTTAGAGGATATTCCTGAGCGTAGTAGGTAGGTACTTATTTGTTTGATTGTTACGTCTTTTATATAGGGGTCATCACATCTCAATGAAATATGTATAATTACTAATAATAATTATTTTGTTCGGTAGCATAAATACGATAGAATCTACTACTAGCTGCCACACATACAAAACCTTTTTTTTAGGTCCATAAATTCAGCGACTATTTCTGAAAGATAAACAAAGCACGTCCGATGCCAATAAAACAAGCATGATTATTTATAGTACTAAAATAAATAGATTAGGTACCTACGTATACCTAATTATCTACAAATAATTTCATTTCATCATTGAATATATACATTATCTTTCAATGTGACTCCGATTTTAATGACAGATAATTTAAAGTTTTAAATTAATTGGTTCTTAGATCCTGTTTACATCGTTCGTATAAAAACACATTCATTAAGAAATTACTAGCTGGCCTTTCTAGGAAACCACAAGCGAGTTAATACTGACCTCTCGCATAGCATAGGTCATGTGAATGATAGGAGCTTCTGTGTAAGGTGCACTTTGTGTCCAATGAGTCTGTCTCACTATCTGTCTGACGAGCCTTTTCAAGGCCACAGTCAAAGCCACTGACCTAAACTAAAGTGACGTAGGAAGTACGCGGTTAGGTAAATACAACTCCGTTTTTCCAGATTTTTGATGGGACCAACATAACAAGAGAACAGCGCAGAGAGCTCACCGAGTACTGCGTTTCAGACATGGGCTTCAGGATCCTCTTTATTGAATGTGTCTGCGAAGACCAGGAATTGCTGGAAAGGAACATAATTGAAATTCTGCGTTACTCTGCGGATTATAAATCGATGAGTGAAGAAGAGGCAGTTGACGATCTTCGCAAGAAAATGGAGCATTACATGAGGCAGTACGAACCTATTGATTCTAGTCTGGAGACCATTAGCTTTGTACGAGTTGAAGACATGGGGGAGACAGTGACAGCGCACAAAGTTGCTGGACAAAAGGAGTCAGGAATTCTGGGCTACCTATCCGGGATGCGTGGCATGCCACAGACGTTATACTTCACCAGGGTGAGTCCACTTTGAACTCTCATTTTATCTGTTGTAGATAAACATGTTTTCTCCTTAGTTTATTTTGAACGGCGGACGTTTATGCAACGCGTAGGCGTCTGAATAACAAAATATGTATGCATTTGCAATTGATGAAACAAACAACAATGCGGATACAAATATTGCACGGTTGCGTAGTTTTATGTAATCTATATCTATACTTCTATACTAATATTATAAAGAGAGAAGATTTGTATGTTTGTATTTTTGTTTGTTACGAATAAACTCAAAAACTACTGGTTCGATTTCATAAATTCTTTCACCATTAGAATGCTACATTATCCCTGAGTAACATAGGCTATATTTTATTTTAGAAAATAATAGGGATCTCTACTAAAACTTTAATAATGTAACCCAAGGTGTAAAAAAAATTGCTATAAAATGTCTTTCATCGCATGCGCTGCATAAACTATTGATGATAGAACAAAAAAATGTTCTACAATATTAAAGAACATATTGATATCTACAAAAAAGTCAGCGATACCATATGTCCAACTATTGTAGTTATGTAACTATAACTACTTTTTTTACATTTTAAAAGTTGATAGAAATGCCGACAAAAATCAGACCAGGTATTCCATACCTTTATATTAATCCTTATCCAAAAAAATCATTTCATATACAAGACTGTTTCAATACCTGTAGATAACTGTTTGAATTATTGAAATCAGACATTCCATTCAAAAGTTATGACATATTATAAAAATGACAATCTAAACATAATACTAAAAAAGCCCGCGCGCGCGCCGTTCCCAGAGAGGGGCGTGTACATGAACTATGAAATAGGTAGCCGCGCGGCTAAAACGTGCGATCGGCTCCTACCTTATGACCCGCCGCTTGTAACTAAATAATATTGTCCTCACAGCAAGGGTTTTAATTCATATTTTGACAACCTTGGAACTTTGGAAGCGAATGATTGCAGGTTTGATAACCGCTGGTGTAAGTTTTTGTTTCGGGTCTTGGTGTTGTATGTACCTACTACTTACTAGGTTCCTATCTACTACAGTTACAGAACAGATAATTAATAGTACTCTACGGTGCTTGTAGTTTCTGATACCCACGCGTAGTGTTTGCTTCTAAAGATACGATACCGAGAAGGTAAATTAGTCAGTATACATTTGTACATCCCAATTCCCAAGTCCAATAATTATCTGTGCCAAACGCTAAATGCGCCATGCTGCGGGTTTCTGCGTCAATCTCACCTTTTATTCGTTAAATTTTCCATACGAATACTTATACCTACTATTAAAGTTTGTTGTGCTAAGTATAAAAGTTTGTTTACCTGCTTAATTTTACTGGAACTTTTATTTCTCCCAGTTCCAGTTTTGTCCGTTTTGTACTAACGTTGATAAAACAGCATATAGGTAAATATTTAAATTTAAACACTTACGAGCATGCAACCATAAATAAACGAAGATGTTTTTCGTGGAAAAAACATGTATCTACTTACCTAAGGATCACGTCAGTAGACTGTAACTAGCAATTTACTATTCATTTTAAAATAAGGATTTATGTATTTTAAAAGTTCTGCCTGATGTAAGTAAATTTATTGAAAAGAGTCTGAAGTGTCTAAATAGAAGCCATATCAACCCACCCTCGCTTTGTTTTTGAATACTTAATGAAGATAGGTTTTCATAATCAAAACCCATTCATTTCATAATTCACAACGACTTTAGTTGATAGATTAGTAATGTTTTTGTATATTATTAAGCTGGTATGTTTTCAAATTCTTGAAAGTCTGCTTTGTATTTCAATATCTTATTTATTGGAGCGTTTATTTTCTTTTCTCAACGAGAGTTTGATTGACTCAATCCACACATAAATGTTTCTTTTAACAGACTAGTGAATTTACCTGGTTGTGGTTTATAGTAGGGTTTATAGCTTACATAGCATTGTCATTACGAATAAGTTTGTGGTTTTTTTATCAGCGGCATAATACAATTTCATAGTTTCCGATTAGTTATGCAGACTTAGCACTGCGCTCACTAGGTAGTTATATTAAGTGGATACAGTGCCATCTAGCCCCAAACTAAGCAAAGCTTGTAATATGGAAACCAGTTAAGTGATTTTTTTAAACTTACAAAACCTTTAGGTTAGTTATTGTAAGTTTAAAAAAAAGAACAGATAAACACCCAAACTCGTAAACGCCCACTAAGGTCACACAGTCAAGTAGCGAACGCAATAGGCCTGCTTGGCCGCAGTGTTATATTAGCTGCATCAATATAACAAAAAAGAGGTCGAAAGTTCACGCTGTTTCCTTCCACAGCACGGTGAAAGCGAGTACAACGTGCTAGGTCGCATCGGAGGAGACGCGTCTCTCTCTCCCCGCGGCGAGCTGTACGGCAAGGCGCTCGCCGACCACATCAACGGGCTCGCGGCGAGGGAGCCCTTCACGGTGTGGACCTCGGAACTCAGGCGCACCAAGCAGACGGCTGCGGAGATCAGAGCGCCGAAGCGAGCTCTCCGCGCGTTGAACGAACTTGATGCTGTAAGTTTTCTTTGTTTAGCTTCTTGGTGTTTGCTGAACGGCCGAACTAAAAAACACAGAGAGCGGGCGCGTCGCGTGTCGTCGGGTCGTGTCCGTTGCGGGTTTATTTTGTTTAGTTTGTATGGCCGACAAGGATAACAAACGCTTTATGACGTTTTTAACGTTTCTCCATACGATTTTAAAAACTACCTTCTAAACAGTTACACGATTTTATATATTTGAATAGCGTTTGAGTATTTGGACATAAAGTGCGTCGGCGTCGTAATATTATCTAGAAAGACAACTAAGTATACATAAACGAGATAGCTAATGAAGCACTAGTACTATCTACCTTTTATCAAAAATGGTGATAGTAATGGAAGATTGGATAAGTTATTTTTGAAATATAAGTTGATTATAATTTTGATTATCTTTTTGAAATTTGACTGATAACCGATTTGTTTTGGCCGTTAGGTACTTACAATCGTTCGGACAATTTATTTTTGTTTTTGTATAATCAAAAGCTACAAACATCGATAAATCCTATTTGATATTAGTTCCATTCGCATTGGGCATGTTATTACCGAATAAATCGATCAAATCCTATAGACGTTTGTCCCAGCTTAGGTACAGCAGTTAATGAACCTACATCAATAAATACGCTTTGGTACTAAAATCTGTCAAGTCCAAGTGTGATGCGAGGTGACGCTACGTGACGCAAAATGAAACAGATAATCACAGTATCTTTCCACTATGCCTTTGCCAATAAATTGAATCTAACATTCTAATTTTATTATTCTGGTTAGACTCACTAGTCTCGCAATACACGTAATCGTCCTATCAGTTGACATTGAAAAAAAATAAAAATAAATATTGTGCTCCGTTCATTCACACTAAAAATTAAAAACATTCGCCTCTCTCGCCATTGTTAGTTGCTAATTTATTTCTGAATTAAAAGTCCTAGTGGAATGTAATTTTAAAAGTAGTTAAAAGTACATACGGCAGTTTTATTATATTTCTTACCAACGAAAAAAAAGAGGTTCTCAAGTCAACGTGTAATATATTTATATTTTTAGCACAGCATGCGCACTTACTGCTAATGCCTGCGTGTTACAAAGTAAGAAAAATATCCATATAAATATACATAGCTAGCTGGTTTATAGAACGTTACATAGACGCACAAAAAGGGCAAGCATCGTCCTTTTTCTCGGTGACATGGCGTCGATTGTATACATTCGTAAAAACATATTTAACACGATGATTTTCAGGGGTATTTTAAAACATTTGGAAAGGATTCGGATTGGAAACGACTATTTTGCAAACGTTTCCGACACAAAATAGCTGTCCTTATCTCACAAAATAATATCATAAATAGATTTCCGAATAGGTATTTTAAAATTAGATTGGTGCATTTTAAATGATGTATGGCTAAGGACTATCATCATGACAGCCTTCTAATGTTCCCACTGCTGCTGGGACACTGGCCTACTCTCCAGCGAGAGTGATTGGGTCTTAATCCACCACGCGGACCCAATGCGGATTGGTGGAAGGCACATGTCATTCGAATTTTTAGTTCTTGGACATGCCGGTTTCCTCACGATGTTTTCCTTCACCGTATGAGAAATCAAAATCAAAAATTATTTGAGAGCACTGGCATTGCGCACATAAATTTTTCGTAGCGAAAAATCCATTGGTGCACGACCGGATTTGAACCCACGACCTTAGGATCGGAAGGCGGAGTCACTACCATTAGACCACCAGTGCTTCTATTCTTTAAAAAGATACAGTAGAATCTGTTACTCAATCCTAACCTCACCTTCAGGGCATCTGCGAAGGGCTGACGTACGAGGAGATGCAGGAACGGTTCCCGCAGGAGTTCGCGTGGCGCGACCAGGACAAGCTGCGCTACCGCTACCCGTGGGGCGAGTCGTACATCGACATCATGACGCGCCTGCGCCCCGTGCTCTCCGCGCTGGAGGACGAGCATGACGTTGTCGTGGTCGGCCACCAGGCGGTGCTGAGGTGCATGCTGGGATACTTCCTGGACGCTAAACTTGGTGAGTCGTTATTTTCAGGCTATAATTGTATTTCAGTTATCAAACATCCAAACATCGAAACATCCATGACATCCAAACATCCAAACTTTCGCGTTGGTGTGATTAGTGTGATTATAGTGTATAAGTTCAACTGGAATTAAAATTAGCAGATCGATAAATCAAAATGATGCTGTATGCATGGCGTAGATCCACTACGCCGCGTAGACGCACTACACCGCGTAGCGCTACGCTACTAAAGCGTAGCTATGAGCGTAGCGAGGCCCTACGCTACAGTTAGGTACAGCTAAACAACTCAAAACTCTATAGTAATAAGAACGTCTCGTTCAAGTTTCACGCTACGTCCAGCGTCATACCATTGCGGCATTTATCCTAAGCAAAGTGTGTGGGAAATGCTCGGCGAGGAAATCCTAATGGAATGGAGAGCGCTAGTGGTCTAGAGGTGGCCTTTCGTTCCTATGAACCTACTAGTCCACTCTCAAAAGTAAAAACATCTTGATCAGCCTTTTTTTTATGTCAACTCAGTCAGTGACAAGACAATGAAGTCGCCCGCCTGATGTTAAGCACCACGCCTGACTATTACAGATGCAGTGCCACCCAAAGCTTAAGTGTTTGCGTGGCACTGCACTGCGCTTATCACCCCGAAACATTGTTGTTAAGTCTCTTTCGCCCAGTAATTTCACCTGCTACAGTGCCCTTCAAACCTAAACACAGTAATGCTTGCACACTACTGCTTGGAGGTAGAATATCTAACACTGCGGTGGTACCCACCAAGACGGACTATTGCTGAAGAGTCCTACCACCAGGTAATAAGCTTACTTTTTACTAACTTTATGTCTGTTTGTTTCAGACGAGCTCCCGTACATGAATATCCCCCTCCACACGATCGTGAAGCTGACGTCATACGGCTACAAGTACAAGGTGGAGATGATCAACATGAATGTGGAGTGCGTCGACACACACCGCAAGCAGCCAGTGGTAAGTTCAGAGTTGGGCTGGCTAGGGTCAGGTTAGCAGGGGGACAATGTACAATACACCCCGATGGGACGTCAGTGCAGATCTTGTACCCCCCTTTTAGAATTAGAATTAGATTAGTGGTAAGTTCACATTACCGTCGGACATGACAGAGGCCTTCGCGCGGCCTAAACTCTATCACCAGAGTTCACTGACTCATACGAACTAGCTTACCGGCATCCTTTAAGCAAGTCAATCGCTGTCGAATCGCTGTTGATCGCTTGTTGATCCGTTGCACACTTGTGGTACGCACTCCTACTTTTAAGCACATACCTCCTACTTGTTTTCATTACTACTTATTTTAGTTCTTAGTATAATTTATATTCTAAACTTCTACAATATGTATCTATACCTAATCTTAATAATTGTTCAGTCCAATAGTTATACACAATAAAAGTAAGCCGAAAGCGGATCACTGTAACCTCGCCATACGGGCTCAAAAGAGACCTAGTGCGAGGGACAAAGCTTAGCCAAGGTACCTACTCAACTACTGTATACAATTTATATATAAAAATAAGACCACGGAATGTACCTAAATATACTTTGTAAAAGTAGGTGTGAAAAGAGACGCAACAACAAGCGATCGATAACGATAGACTAACATAATAGCCCAACATATGAGTCAGTAACCATCTCTGGTGTAGGATTTGAAAAAGCCGGGACCGACCGACAGCTCAACATGCCCCCTGAAGCACGGAAGCGCTTGGCGGTCTTCCATCCAAATAGTGACCTCTTGCAAGTTTGCTTGATCTGTTTAGAACAACTCAGCTAGCTACATCATAAGCGCTACAAACACTGAGCGCCGCTAGCTGCGGCCTGCAACATCTAGCTAGCGACCCGCCCCGGTTTCGCACTGATGTATCCTTCCTCTTGAACCATACTACCTTTTGATGAAAACCGCTATAAAATATAAGCGTGCAATAAAGAGACGGCGGGAAGAGTAGTACAGTTCTCTGTGATAGAGCTCGTCCGGGGCAGGACTACCACCATACCTATTTCTTCCGCCAAGCAGTAATGCTTGCATTGTTGTGTTCCGGTGCGAAAGGTATGGTTTCCGGTGAAACCCGTGGCAACCCGCGAGTGATACCTCTGGTATTGCAAGTGTCCATAGGCTGCGGTAACCGCTTACCATCTTGTGGGCCGTATGCTTGGTTGCCACTTCAGTTGTATAAAAAAAAAACAACTATTTTTTTATACTATAGAGATAAATTTATAGCCAGATTATAAGTATGTAATGTATACACAACCTTCATAAACTAATATCAATATTTGAAGAGATCGTTTAAAACCAAATAGCTTCGTTAATACAGGAAGTGTCGTAACTTGCAAGATTAGGAAATTGTTAAACTCCGTTATCATCAGTTCACATCCTTAAACTTTATAATTATAGAGGTTACCAGGAAGTAATTTATTAATATAGCTAAATGTGCAGCAGTGGCAAACTGTAGTTTCTGTTATTCTATTTCTATTAGTTTTAAGTAGGTTAGACAGGTTTTTTTTATTTAGGCACACAATACACGATACCAATAACAAAAAAAAAACAGTTTTTATGTTATTTTTATTTTAATACTGGATGCGCCTCGCATTATGTTACCCGCGATTAAGCAGGACATTTTTCCAGGATAAAAGTAGTCTACGTGCAATTCCAGACTATGCCTGTGTTAAATTTCATACCAATCCGTTCGGCTGTTATGGCGCGATACTACTCCCACATATATACAAACATCTAAATTCTAAAGTTTTCCCTTTATAATATTACTATATACGCCCCGCGGTGCGCGCCCAGGTTTTTTTTATGCCATGGGAGTAGTAAGTAGCCTCTAAGCTATTCCAAACCATAATCTATGCCTGTGCTATTTTTTATATAGAGATTCGTTCAGTCGATTGGGCGTGATGCTCCCGCAAACAAATACAAGCATCTAAACTTTTCCCTTTATAATATTAGTATTAATATGATTAATATTAATTAACTAGTAGACCCAGCGCGGATTTACTCGAGTAATATTTTCGCAATATTTCCATAATTTCTCATTGTTTAAACCTTCCCCGGACATTTCAAGACCAAAATCAGCTAAATCGAACCAGCCGTTGAAGAGTTTTAACGGGCTAACGCATTCATTTTTATTTAAAAAAAAAAGGTAATAGTAAGATGATGATGATGATAAATAAAACTCCAACTTTCTTTGTTACAGAACTGCTCCATCAACAGGACTGCTGTAGATGCACTCGTTACAGTCCCGTCTCACTACGACACTCTCCCGTCAAACCTATGGCAGAACACAACCGAGGCACAACTTTAGGCTTAGCACCGAGGCCATAAGGCCTCTGGTGACCAGCGATTACCCATGCATATGCACGGTTCCATGCCAGCATATGCACAGGTCTGACCCAGTCCTCGGTAGTGAAACACCTAGGAATCCACATCCAATCTAAGATGCTTCGTATCAGCGACCGTTGATAGACTTTGGTGTGTTTGTAACCACGCAATACTTAGTTCTAGTTTGTAAGTTTTATTTTAACACTAATGCCCTGGTTCATAAAAAAACTGTAAATTTAGCGGCTTTCTAAGTATTATGTCTAAACGATACCATTTGAAAGACACGTTAGCTAACAGAGGTTTTTATTAAAGCACCTCTATGAATAAGGCAGTTATTCGCAACGGAAAACCGTTATATTAATGAATTGAGAAGTTTTAAATAAAATATGAATATGAAAAAGTAGTTATAGATTTGTTAGGAACTTCGCTAGGAGCATAGACATGGAACACATAGACAGATATTATAGCCTCCTAAAAAGTTCTGCTCGAAAATGCCACAAACAATATGTGTAGCTTAAGCGGCATGCATATGATTAGTCGCTTACACGAACACTAGACACCTAATGTTGCAATTGAATGCCATTTTCCCCATAGAGTAGAAGCACCAAAGAGAAGCTGCTTGTTTCATATGACCTTGCATTGGCGAGCCGGTACACGGTTGGAGTTGGTTCTGACTCTCTTACAACGGTTATACTTTGCTGGCTAGTACTGTGGTTCTTCGCGTTCTATGTCTATGGCTCCGCGTATTTTTAAATAAATGAATAAATTATGAAAACAATAGAATCAAATTAATAAGACGATAATCATGATTTTTCTCTATAATGTTGTTTTCGATGAGTTTGTACAAAACGTGTAATTGTGCACTTCCAACAATTTAAAGACTGAACCACCTATCCAATCAATGTCAATGTTTGCGAAATCTTCAGAATCTATGTGTTGGTTTTATCTTACTAGTAAGTTTTAGATTCGTACTACCTATAGCTCTATTTACTTGTCTATGATTTGTTAGTCTAATAAAATAGTGTGCATGTTAATCTAAATATTGTAAGAGTAAGGTTTCTAGTGACTATAAAATCTGTTTATTAACGGCTTCTTATCACTATGATAATCTTTCGTTTGAGCTTCTTTAACATTTAAGTTTGTGCTTAGTTAGTTTAGTTCATTTTGCTGAGATTTATATAAAAATTACGAAGTTTATGCTACACTTTCTTTAGATTTCATCTTTAAATATTCAAGTTGATTATTGTTTTAGGTAGTCGAAAGATCAGCAGACGATATCACTGCACATGCTAGTTGCTACCGAGTCGGGTGATTACGTAAACTCTCGCATTAAACGCATTCTCTGTTGCTGTCAATGACAGGTTGTATGAGTAATCATCTGTCAAAACAATGCAATCAAGCAATGCGTTTAGAGCGAGCACAGAAGTTTTTTTCTGTTCTGTGAGAGCGAGCGTCTAGCACCCGCAAGAGTTGCCATCCAGTGCGATGCGTAGAGAAAGATGACTAGTCTTAGGACGTGCCTGTTATTTGATCGATTTATACATTGTTGTTATGTTAAAGTAAATTAAATGTACCTACTTATAAGATAGTGGATAGACGTAGAGAACCTTTGTGTATGATAGAACGGATTTTATTAAAATCTTATAAAATTATGTTTAACTTTTAAACTGTAGTTTAAGTATGCCTTTAGAGTCAATTATGGCTTATGGATTAATGTGGGTAGATATAGAAAATCCAGCGAAAGATCTGTTCGTAATCAAGATATGACAAAAGTTTGTGTATCATGATTTTTTTTATAATAAATGGTAGATTTATACTATATTTAATATTGTTTTTTTTTATCTACCTAATCAACTATAATACGAATAAAAGGTAAGTGTGAAACGTCTCGAGCAAGACCCGCGCGTGTCAATGAACCCCCTAAACGCTACGGGGCGCGCGCTTATATATTTTATTATTACGCCGCCCGTCTCGATTTCCAACAAGGATAACTAAGACAAGGAATGACCAGATTTTTATCGACAATTGTGGGGCAATTCTACTAATACAATGATAGCAAGTTACAGTTGCGTCAGATGTTGCGTTATCAAATCTTAACACTTTACTATAAAAACGATAAAACTAATTTTTATTATTGTATTAGTATAGTTCTCCAAAGGCACTCCCGCCTGCCGCACCGAGGTCTTTCCTGAGAAAATTAACATCTAACTATCATATATCATAACTAAGCATATTAATTATTATAGTATAGGTATTTGGATATTTATTATATTATATATAAAATATTTTTTTATATTATTTTCTATGTACATATGTATAGTAGGTATTATAATTTTAGGTAATATATTAAGTATAAAGTAGGTGGGTAGGTATAAGTAAGTATTCATATTTAGATTGATAAGTTAGCTACTTTGTTATTGTTATATAATTCAAGTTATTTTAAATAGGTGTTTGAGTATTTTAGTTGTCCTGTCCATGTTAGTTTTTAACTAGTTTGTAACTTAGTTTTAAGCATGCCAACCTCTACTTTTTCACCAGTTATGGATGACTGGTAGAAAATGCTGCATAGCATTAAGTCCTCTCTTTGTATAATTTAGTTTTTTTTGTGCAATAAAGAATTAAATAAATAAATAAATGAAACAAGATTTTATGAGTAAAATGGTAAGTGCTCAAGTCTGCAAAAACTTTAGCAAGAGCATAGCATTAGCATCTTAGAACGAGTTATAATGTGGAAGACCTTGATTTTTTGGTCGATATAGAGGTAGGTAGGTAGGTACCTATATCTAAATAAAAATGAATTGATGTGCGTTAGTCTCGCTAAAATTCGAGAAAGGCTTGACCGATTTGGCTAGTTTTGGTCTTGAAATGTTTGTAAAAGTTCAGGAAAGGTTTAAACGGTGAGAAAATATATAGGGTGTAAAAATTTGCTAAAAAAAAAATAACGCGAGTGAAACCGCGCCGGGTCTTCTAGTAGGTAATAAATGAAATAGCATACCTACTTGATACATTTACTTACCTACTGACATCACATACCTACCTAGTATCTGAGTATCACAGACGTGTTGTATCTCATCTCTCTAAACACGTGATTTCACGTCTATGTGTATTATTAAAAAACTATTGTTTGTTTTCAAACTAACAATAGGTATTTTTATCTTGTTATTTATTTGTCACTACACTATGAATAGAGGACCTATCTATAGCTATACAAAGCGATAAGTGTTAATCTGCCCTTAATTGATATTAGGCTTATGGCTTCGAATATCAGTCTTGCATAGATTGAAACAAAGACAATTTTGCTTGCACTAAGGGTTGAATGAAACATAACGTGAGAAAACCCATCAAAATTACTTTTTTTATTTTATTTGGTAATTTTTATATTTATTTTTGAAAGGTGGTCTAGTTGTAATTAACCCGCCATCCGATCCTAAACCTGATGTCAATGTTCGAAAAATCGTAAGAAAACTGGCATGCTTATGAACTGAAAATTCGAAAGCCTTTTGTTATCCACCAGTCCACATTGGGTCTGCATTATGCTCCAAAAACTTTTGCTCGAAAGTAGACCTGTACCTTTATCAACTATCCATGTTATTCTTATAAGCAACTATCTACCTACACTGTGTGAAATAGTACGAAATAAAACGGCCACTCGATGTAATGATGACAATAAAGCAGTCGCAGTAGTAGCAGTACAGGAAGTCGGTGGATGGTGAAGGCTAAGGATTGGTCGTGCGTAATGGCGCTATGTTCAGCAAGACGACTTATGGCTGTAATGTAATGTATTAAAAAGTGGGCATTATATTGTACCGAATACCACAGAATAGTAAATACTCAGGTAGGTAGGTAGGGTCAAGGAGGCAACAGTGGCTCGGATTTTTTCAAATGGCTAAAAATTCTGAAAAATATTATTGAATTTATTTGAAACATGCATAGATCGTTAGTTAGATATTCTAGTTTAATACTGCATTATTATAATTACACTAAATACTAATAAAATAAAATGAGAGGGCAAAAACGAAAATCGAGAATTGAGCCACTGTGTAAACCTAGGCGTATACAGTGACTCAACCCCTGTAGTACACAGTGACTCTAGTATTACACTAACTTTATTTTTTAAACTAAGAGATGCATTAAAGACGAGTTTTTCTTACAATTTTACAATTAGAACAATTAAAATAATTGAGCTATGATTCAGTTTTATCAACTCCAGTTATAACATTAAGAAATGGTAAGAAAAATGAAATCAATCGAAAAATAATATTATAGACTTAGAGTCACTGTGTACTTCTTAAAATTGAGCCACTGTGTCACGACTACGCCATTTCGAAAATATTTGATCGCAGCATTTGAGTCAAATTTTTTTTTCTCTGGGTTAATCTGCAATCAGTCTTGCGACTATAAGCAAATGTGTTGTGGGATGTGGTGTCTTGTGGCCTGTGCTCCACTCTTGGTGCACAATCCCTTGATTCAGCTAGTGCCGCAGGTCTAGCGTTTGGACGTCATATCGTTTGAGCCGTTTGTGATAGCCTGGTTGTGTTAGCTGAGATGCCAGCTGGTTTGGGTGGCGTGTTAAGCGCACTTTGTAGTTAGCAGCAGTTTTTTGTATTTCCTCCTTAACTGTGCTCATTTGTAGGTGGTCATGTACTTCGTTGTTAGTTATGAACCATGGTAAGTTCGCAATTGTTTTAAGCAAATACTCTGATACTCTGAGTCAAATAATAATTACGTTAAACAACTGCATGAATGAGAACGCTAAAGTACCAACTAATTGGCAAATATAAAAGGCAATACAAATTATCACAACCTGATGTATGAAAAAAAAAATCACCTCAAAAAGTAATTTTGTAGGCACAATAACAAAAAACGCCGTAACACCGCCGTACGGCGCATGAACTGCCGACCGATTGGTTAGAACGTGTTTGGGGTATACATACACGCTTGTATTTTGTGACAACGAGAGCAATATCGAGCGCATCTTTCGGGTAGTAACATGAATGAGTCACTGTGTCCGACTGAGCCACTGTTGCCTCCTTGACCCTACTTATAATAAATCTTTCAAAACATAAATTTCAACATTGTCGTTTTTATTGAAAAATTGTGAAGAATCCTACATCAAAACCTATAACTAACTTTTGGAGTTTGATGCCCTATTTTTTAGTATCTATTAAAATAATATCTACCTTTATTTCAATCTACGTGCGCGGACGACGCCGACGGCACCATTTGGTGCGTAAGTAGATTGATACAAATATACAATCGCCTTGTCCATTGATCGATAGCTTGTAGGTACTCGGAAACGAGTGAATGGCTCCATAAGCGACCGTGACTTACTTCATTGGTTACACTCACAGTCTAGAGCAAACCACTGGTTCTCTACAATTGTTTTCACTTTATTTTACTTCTACAAGACCTACGTCCAGCAGCAAACTGCGATAGGTTGATGATGATGTAAAGTAAGTAAGTAAAAAATATATTCATTCAATCATTTCACAAGGATCATTTTGAAGCTAAGTGAATATACGCTGTCGATGAAGTAGATAGATAGATCACTCTCGCCCGAGAGTAGGCCAGTGTCCCATTAGTGGAAACATTAGAAGGCTGTCATGATAGATAAATAAGTAGATTATATTTATATTGACACCTAAAAAAAAAACAGAGAAAAAAAAGTATAAGAATAAGTTGTAAAAACGAAGCTACTGCTTTTCCCGGTTGGGTTCTTGTTGCTGCGTCATCCATCAGGCCACTTTACTAGACCTACGTCCAGCAATGGACTGCGATAGGTTGATGATGATGATGAAATATTATTCAGTTTCAGAATGTGACGTGACTGCGTAGCTTAGCTACCTACGTACTCGGGACTACAATTTTTTTCGTACCCGCGCGCATTTCTCTACTCTATTTTAGTCTGTTCATTTAGTCGTAGTGTGGTCGTCGGGGCCGATGGTGTCTTTATCAGAAAACATCGGTTTGCTAGTGTAAGGCAAGTTCAATAGAGGTGCTCGCTTATGCTACCATGCTGAGAACTGGCGTATTTTCGGAATACCATATAATAACCGGCACTAAAACAACACTGTAGGACAGCCATACCGCTAGTGCCTAGTTACAAAGTTACGCCCACGTCCCAGTAAGATAACATTTCGCAGAGGTCTTTGGATGACCTACCTATGGATTCGGCGGATAAAGGTATGTAATTTAAACAAGCTATTTACTTTCTTGTCTTTCTTGTGTGATTGGGTACCTACATAACATAATATTCAGTAGTATTCAGTGGCCGGACGGATCTCGGCCATCGTGAAGTTAGCCGTTTGTGATGTGCAAAGACAATAAAATTTAGTTCGAAAAAAGCTCCATTGAGCTTCGAAACTTTACGACGCGACAACGAAGATCAGTCGGCAGTAAGCGCAAAACACACAGGGGAAGGGTGCGGGTCAGGCGCGGATCCGTCACGGGTTTAAAATTGAACAAAATAGACCCGCGACGGACCAGAGCTCGACCCGCGCCCGATCCGCACCCGCCCTCTGTGTGTTCTGAGCTTTAAACCAGCTATTTAAATATGGCTGTGGACAGACACAGCCTGCGACCCGACGACCCCGAACGAGTACCATTGTCATACAAATCTCGCTGACTGAAGCGCGCACACGTTCGTTATTATAAATGACTAATAAATCTATTTTTGTTCTACTAATAATGATCTTGTAGTGAAGTGATCTTTGTTTTGGAACAACGTAGAGCAGACATTTTCGGAAACGTACCTAGAGCAGACATTTTCGGAAGTGAGTTATTTTAATTGTACAAATATTCATAATAACTACTATTTGTGACCAAACGATCTGTTAGTGTTATTGCATGCTGTGTTAACATAAGCAAATTGTGCACTTAGATATTAATAGGATTTTTTTTTGATAAATTTATTGTAGAGATAAGTTACAATAAAATTGTAATTTATCAATAAAAAAAAACTCTAGCTAGTTAATACAAAGTGAGATATTTGCTTAGAATGCTAGTTTATTTAATTACCTAGGTACCTACTTAATACTCTTTTTGGCTGCGTCCTCACACACAGCTCAGTTGGTATAGTAGTACGATTAGCACTGATTTCTTCAGTTGTGGGTTCGATTCTCACCCAGGATAACATTTGTGATGAATATGTACCAAGTACTTGGTGTCTTATTACGTTTCTTTATTTTTACTAGCAGCCCGTTCCGGCTTCGCACGGGTGGACCAAAAAATATAGCTTATAATTAGCGCAGGGATAATGTATGGTGAATTAATTTTCGAAATCGACTAGTTACTTAGCATAGCTGGGCATTAACTCGTTAGTCCGCTATTCGTGAATTAACGAAGTTAACATTTTGATTAACGGATTAACGTTTAAGTTATCTTTTAAAATGGTTAACAAGACGTTAACTTCCGTTAATATGCAGAAGTCCTCCAATGCCTAATAATTAACGACACCGACAAGTGCCGGGCGGCGCGTGGCAGCGAGTGAAACAAAAACAAAACTAGATATATTTTGCCGGCGTGTGCGAGTGAGAAAGAAAACTGCGAAGAAATTCTGATCATTTCATTACTTAGCGCCAGTGCTTAGAGTGACGAGGGTTTTGTTTGTTTGTTTGTTGTTATTATAAATTACTGTCAGTGATCATTTGTGTGTTGATAATTGATTTGATAAAGAAGAGTGCAGTGTAATTAAGTTAGTTAGAAAAAGGGTACTATGCAGTGTACTGTGTAGTAATTAATATAAAACCATATCATGAATGTTGGAAGACATCGAATCGGATCGGATTCCAGCGGTCCTGATGAAAATCCATGGCCACATTTGACTGAGTATGTGGAATTTGTATCCTGAATATGCTCCTTACCTTAGCCCGACGATTAAATTACACATTTGAAATATACAAGTATTTTATTAAACCAGCAGTTTTTATAAGTTCATTAACGCAACGATATAAAGATGCAATTTTACACATATTAACGGATTAACGATTAACGTTAACTTGCGTTAATTCTTCCGAAATGTAACGCTTTAACGTTTAACGAAGCTAACTTTTTTTGTAGCTGATTAACGATTAACGAAGATAACTATTTGATTAACGGTGCCCGGCTATGCTACTTAAGTAGTATTTGAATTGATTAGTTACGAACATACAAAAATACAAATCTTTCCAACACCTGTGCGAAGCTGGGGCAGGTCGCTAGTTATTTATATAATAAATGACAGTTCACTTACTACACGAAGGCTTCTTACATAAATGATTTTCTGCTTACGCTTTTGTGTAGTACCAGTGCGCATACTAATGACACGGGTTTTCCTATAGATACACGGTGTTACTATGTCTATACAATTCCGACGTAGGGGTATTTTACAGGTCTAGGCGAACAATGTTTGTTCCAACGACTTTTTAAATTTGGAAGTTTTTCATTCATAAAATGCGTCTCAAATTTTTATATGATGAAAAATGTATATAATAAGATGTCATTTTTCTCGACACTTCCGTGTATGGAACATCCTAATCGTCATATACGGTGCTCATGCTAGCTCGACAGGTTGATGATATCATTGTGTAAACCAAGTGTAAACACTTGTCTTGTTCTTTGACGTCATAGGGCAGAATTTTAAGAAAACACACGTTTTTTATAAAAAGTGATAACAAAGAGGTTGATTTGGACGTGCCAGTTATTTTTCACAAGATTATATTACCTGAAAAAAATTAGAAAAATTAAAATTTTCAACTCACGGCCTTAGCGGAATAATATACCTAGGTAGGTATAGGTCGCACAGCGGATCTAGGCTTCCGTGAAGTTAGCTGTTTGTGATGCGCAAAGACAATTTAGTTTGAAAAAGCTCCATTGCGCATCGAAACGGCTAATTTCACTACGGCCGAGATCCGTCGTGAGCTCGTAAAAAGTTTTAAAGGGAATGCAATGTAACGTTGAATGATAAATAACGGTTTCAGAAATGAACGAGCAAGATCTGGCGGTGGCGAGAGCCCTAGCGGCTGAGTCCAGGGAAAGTTCCCCCGGAGGTTCACCGGGACCTCTCCGAAAGACTCCGCTTACTAAAGTTGCTGATAGACTGAACACTTTCAGGTAAGCCTTGCCTACCTAGTACCTTACCTACACACATACTTCCTAACAGTATGTTCCTTGCGTATTAAGCTGCTCAAAGGTACCGTAGCAAAGCAGTAGAGGAGTAAGAGGAGACAACAGGAGACAACATGACTCCATGAGACAAATGAAATGGGGATTTGTTTGTTTGACAAACAACTTCAAACAAGTGAAGTGGGTAGGTATGTGATATTACAAACACTCTAACAGATGGCGTTACTAGTACGTTAATTTAGAAACATTTTCATTTAATCAACCTTACGTTCTTACAACATAAAGGAACAGACTGAAACAACTGTAAGAGTTTTAAAGTTTTTTTAGAAAATAAAATTGACATCCATGATTTTGCTCTATTTGCAGAGTATTGAAATCTCTGGAGCTGTCATTTGTTTTGTTTTGTCATTTCTGTTATACTGTCAATATCAAATCTGTCATTTCGAAATTGACAGCTCATTGTTATTTTATTTTCTTTCGGGAATTGTAAAATAACCTATAAAAGCGATTTCGTTTCATGAATTTTGAGTTATTTTTAATACAAATACGCTTATTATTTTAATAAAATCGTTCGAAATGTAATAATGTTTTAGTTGTGACCAAGTGATATTCTTTTTTTGATAAATTACTCTATAATTTTGTGCTTTGAAGATGGACACAAAAAGTAAATGTAGACCGCCCACTACGAGCAAAGATATTGCTGAGGAAGAAGACAGGTAATAAGAGTGCTTACCTTCCTTAAATAAAACTATCTGGTTCTGATAACCAGTGGTGTAATTGCTGAACAACCACTGTTTGACCATACTACCACCATTAAGTTTAGTCATACAAGTGATGATAAGCGGTAGGTATAGGTGTCTCAACGGATCTTGGCTTCCGTGAACACAGGCGCTTCGAATGTTCGCGCATGTACAGACACGAAGAAAAGTTTTAGAGTGATTTATTTTTGAGTGAGAATTAGGAGATAAGGATTTCATTAAGTACTAGTTAATTTATTATAATAATTTATATATTTACTGTATTACAGTTTTACTCGCTATCGCTCGAACTGTCACTCACCACCGTCATTCTTTCCATTAATGTTCCACGTGCTCCGCTTGAGGTATAACAACAAACAGATTTCAACAAAAAAAATTAAGAACAAACACAACAACAAAAATAAAATACTTATTAACAATTTAACAGTCAACAACCAAAACTAAAAACACAAAATAACAGTCAACTAAAATAGAACAGTTTTGTACTCGTCTATACTTTGGTAGGAGATAGCAATCACGCGCTGCTAACGAAAGCTGATGCGCAAGTGAGAAAGACTTCGGCCGAGGCCCGCAAACCGAACTCGGGACGAACTATTCCGATTGTTTATCGGTAGGGATGCGGTGCATTATCAATTTTCATGATTCCGAGTGTTTTTTTTTCTGTTATTTTACATTGTGATAAATACGATTTAGATAAAACTAACACTAATGATAGGTATAAATTCTCATAATCGTTATATTCATTTAAACTAAATCAGAATTTTTTTTTATACTTATTATATATATATATATATATTTGTAACAATAAGTGCTTACTTACCCTTTTTGATTACTTTCGAAATTATTAGGTAGAATACAAGAAGTCTCAGGTACCTATTCAATACAAGAAATTGTATAAAAACTTCTAAAAAATAATTGGAATCGATTAGTCAATATAAAATTTCGAAATAGTCGATTTGATTTATTTACTGCAAAGAGGTGCATCTCAAGTGTAAATGACTGGCGCACTCCCCTCCCCGCTATACCTTACCCTACCACCATTTGTTCCCAAAAAAACGCCTACTGCGCAGCCTTTTGCGGCTAACTCCTGCGGAGCCGAGATCCGTTGTGACACCTATACGCTACGCCTAACCATAATACACAGCTGTGGTCTGGTCTGTGTTATAACAGTTGCAGTTGCATCCAAAGCTTTAAGTTATAAAGATATCTATGGCACTGCACTGCACATACATCAACACGAAAAAGAAGACCGCACTTGTGACCCTAAAACACCTAGGTACTTTAATTAGTAGATAAAATTAATAGATAAAATACTTTTCTTTGACCCTAGAAAACATAAAAAAAATATCCTGAGTACCTAAATAAACTTAGTAAAATAAACTTAGTTGGTGTAAGTAACAGCAACTAAGTTTCATTCAAAAAAACTAAAAGTGTTTATATTAATCACAGGCAGATCAGAACAGTAGATCAATCTCCTAAAAACAAGTTGATTAATTCACAACATAATAAAAAATAACTGTGATGTCCCAGATATCCAAAAAATAGATAAACTGAACAATCCACACAGCATCATCTAGCCCGAAGCTAAGCAGAGCTTGTTTTGGGTACTAGATTAATAATTAAACATAGACAAACAAGTAAACCATACTTACTAATAAACAAATCATTTCAAGACATTGACATTTCTAGCAAATTGGGTGTCTCTGGGCTCACATATTGTTTGTTGACCCGACTATTATGTGTCCATTCAATGCATCAGCAAATCTAGTTACTTGCTTAAATACCTACCAGTTATTGCAAGCTTCTAAGTATATGCAATGGTAACCATGCTATTAGGTAAGCTGTGTGCTTGTTTGCCACTTAATAAAAAAGGGCATGTATGATCGAGCAAAGTGATCTCACCTCGCAGACCAAATAATAACTTGCACAAGCCCTAAATACC
This sequence comes from Colostygia pectinataria, assembly GCA_951394395.1. Taxonomy (NCBI): domain Eukaryota; kingdom Metazoa; phylum Arthropoda; class Insecta; order Lepidoptera; family Geometridae; genus Colostygia; species Colostygia pectinataria. Next base: position 8,525,276 of record OX596363.1, read on the forward strand.
AATTGAGATAACTCAAAACCACAGAAGTATGTTTAAAGATATTTTTTTCATTCTACAAAATGCATTATTAACTGATATTAAGCCACGGCTAACCATAACAGTTGCAGTGTCACCTAGAAGTAAAGTTCTGAGTGGCACTAAGAGCACCGGTGGTCTAGTGGTAGTGACCCCGCCTTCCGATCCTAAGGTCGTGGGTTCAAACCAGGTTGTGCACCAATAGATTTTTCAGTTCGAAAAATTTAAGTGCGCAATGCCAATGCTCTCATACGGTAAAGGAAAACATCGTGAGGAAACCGGCATGTCCAAGAACTGCAAATTCGAATGACATGTGCCATCCACCAAACCGCATTGTGTCCGCGTGGTGGATTAAGACCCAATCACTCTCGCCCGAGAGTAGGCCAGTGTCCCAACAGTGGGAACATTAGAAGGCTGTCATGATGATTATGAGTGGCACTGCACCAGTATTTCACTCGCATTTGAATAGCTGTGAGTTGAGTCATTGAGTCCCAATAAGCTGATAACATTTTCGAAGGTTGAACATCCCAACTAATTAATGCCATTAATCCAACTAAACTCTAAAGCAATTAGCCCTCAAATACCCTCAACACGTGAGACCAAATCCCACGTAATCCTGTAGCACAGTTATCGGTAAATCGTGCGGAAACTGCTTGGACGTCGTAAAAATCAAAGAGTGAGTCACTTCATTCGTACTGTTGTAACTCAGTACTGTCCTGCCACGGTTTTGGGACAATGACACTTGACCTACAATTTTAATGGAAGATAATAACACGGTCGTCATTAATCTGAATTAAGTTGATGGGTAGAATGTGTGATAACGCGTCATCTAGCGTCATCAAAGTTTATTACAACAATTTAAAAAAGGGCTAAGTAGGTTTGACGACCTCGGTGGGTGACGCGTTAGGCCAGTGCCCGATTGAAAGCAGTTTAAAAGAACAAGGAACAAAATCTGCCGTCCGATTTCTAAATGGCCGCTAAGTGATACTAAACTCATATCACCTAACGGCCTTTTACAAGAATACATAGTTAATGTCCCACAGTGGGATCGACCTGCAACCTCTGACTTCTCTACCGGGCACTCGCCCACCACGCCAGCGAGGTCATCAAATATGTCAAACTATTTCATCTAGGTATTTATTTGTTATTCATTTCATTGATAATAAAAGTCTGCAGCAAACAACATGATAAGGACACCATATCTCCGCAATGATCCAACAAAAATTAAATTGCCTCAAGCAAATTTAAAGTTTCCAGACGATTTAATTTAATTAAACAATGATAGGAGCTCGTTTTTATCTAGCTCTTGCGGCTTGCGTGCGAATTAAGCGGCATGGCAACAGGCACTTTCATTAGTGAAATGCTGAACGACTTTCAGTGGTGGCCGACACCGCCAGTTAAGCCCTGGTTCTACTACTTCGATGTCCGTAATGCAGCATTGAATCTAGTTTTCAAAATTGCTTTCAGCGGTTTTGAATTTGTGCACGGACAAAATGTATCTAAATGAAGCTATCATCTGTTTTTTATACAACTTGAGTTACAAACATGCAGCTCACTTTATGGTCAGCGGTTACTGTAGCCTTAGGTATGATAATACTGGATAATACTGGAGGTATGTCTGAGTCGTTGATCAAAATCTCTACTTATCTAGGTACGAGACTAGGACTCAGGGAGAGAGAGACTCGACGTCACTTTGTCTGTAATTTTGCAAGTTGCTAATTATTTTCAAAATAGTTATCAGCTTGGTTCAAAATCATCATCGTTTAGTTAGTTTAGTACAGAGTAGGTCTTCTTTTGGTATTTAGGTGCTCAGATTGTCACTAGCTCTCTTCGTTTTATAAGGTCGTCATATGACGCTCGCCGCTTCCAAAGAAATCGCTTACGATTACGACCGTTCGTAAAACAGCAACGAAAGGCACTCGGGGATATGATCATGAAGTGAAAGTAAAACTCAGGACATAAACATTCGAAATCGTAGCAGATTATTTGGTCTACTGAGTCTAAAAACAGATAAATTAATAAACTGGCTTTATTATCCATCGAAAAGAAAATTAATCTAGAAATTCTAATTTTAAATCAAGCAGAGTTTTAAAAAGGAGTAAAAAGCAACGTGGAAATCACAGTGATGGAAGGCCTCTTATGAATGACAATTATATACATGCGCGAGAGAAAGGCCTACACGAAGTAAAAATATTGTGTTTGTAATTAATAAAAATCCACTGACTGACGGATCTACTTTCCTTGGCGAAACTAAGGAAGACTGTCCAACCAGAAACCACCAGTGCCACATTTCAATGAATGAAAGTTTCGGGAACTGATTAATTTATTGATAAAATTTAATTAAATACAGGTCGTGGTTTTATTGATAAAAGCAAACATCGGAATACCACACGCTATCGTACCTATGAACATGCGACAAGCACTACACGACCACCACAATGTAGAACAATTCACGCGAAATCAATTTATCTAAACATCATACTGCACCTATCACCAACCAAGTAGTTCAAAACAATAACCCAATCTTATTAAATTCTCATGCCTTGTTATGTTAGGCTTTTATTAATTTCCATTTTCTGTCGCAAATTAGAGCAATCCTAAGTAATTAAATACCTTTCCAACCTTCTCGAGCGTGACCCTAACCACCAGGCAGCACGCTAATGTTTGCGATAATACCAGAGCTGAGCCTTTTGTTTGCCATTTTTCCGAGCATTCGGCAACTTCGTGAATGCGGGACCTAGTTAGCAGGCGAGGCTCGCTTCGCAGCAGCAGCGACAGTCGGTCAGTCGCTCCTCGCGCGCTCTCACGTATCCAGTCGCGCCGAGCGGACGTGTGGCCCGCTTCGCGCTATCGAAACCGCAGTTTCCGCACACTCCAATAATTCAGTTTCCAAGCAACAACCTCTCGTCCAACCTTGCAATATAAAACGTACGAGTTTCATTCCGAAATTTTGCAACATTTCGCGCTCCGTGTGCTGTCAACCAGAAGGTTGCAGTGCCAAACAAATGCTACTTATTGCAAAAGTTTAGTAGACTAAAGTTGATAGTCTTTATTTTAATTAAATTGCGGAATCCGTGTTCTAAAAACGGTTTGTGATGTGCTAAACGAACGATACGAATTCAAAATGTTGTCGATGGACAAGTTATGGTGCGGATCGGAGGGTGAGCTATCGACGCTAAGGCTGTGCAAGAGTGCGGCGGTAGAGAGGCCGGAGTACCGGCTGACTAGGAGGAGACCCTCCAAGAGCCTGATCCCGCAAGCCCTACTACACGCCCTGCCAGATCCTCAGCCCAGGACTCACCGAAGACAAAGGTCCGGCACATGGCCGTAAGTGGTACAAATGTATCACAATAAAATTCTGCAAACTGAGGGTCCTACCCAATTCAAAAATCATTTTAACTTGACTTCAAATGTATGGAAAGTAAACCTTAATACCCATACTTATCATCTACATGTGCATTTATTGTTTAATAAAACCCCAAATTATAGTACCTGCTGTAAGTGGAAACTTGAGGTTTCATCAAAATGCTATATTATTCTCAAATTATTTCAGTTATCCAATCATTTCACTGTTCATTACTTGATTATACTAAAGAGGCTAAAGCCGTTAACGTTAGTCTCATGACTTGATTAACAGTGCACCTAGTAAGACCTGTTCTGCTTGCTCAAATGATTCGCAGAACCTAATGACAATTTAATGGATTCTTTGCAGTAATCCAAGATATTCGCTGCCAATGCTTGTCGTATGCAAAATCTACCAGACTGCAACATTTTTCCCAATAATATTTTAATGTTTGGATGAAACAAATACATCCCGTACTAAATGTGTACTAAACATGTATGGCGTAAATGGGCCATTACTCGTAAATTTAACGCTTAGCTTTGATATTATATTACTATTGTACCTTTATTTTATATTTGTATGATAGATTGTCTCTATTTTCTTCCGCGTACCCTTTCAGCATACATTGATGCTAAATCACTGAGCATGTAGGTCACCAAGGATACCAGTGCATACCTATGGTTTCTACAGGACTGGCTGCATATCATCGGCGACCCAGATATGCTTTGATGCGTCTAAATAACCTTCGGCATAAAGTACCTATTGTACCGACAGCAGAGTTTGATTGAGCATTACATCAGTCAGACAGATCTTCTTTGGTTCAATATCCGATTTACGAGTATTTCTGCGAGAATTACAACAATGTGTCACAAAACATTGTTGTTATTGGTGTCACTGAGTATTATAATATTTAAGTAAGAACTGTTAAGAATATTATCCATTTAATTTATGGAGCAGTCATTGAACCTTTTGAACCGCTATGCAATAAGTTACAGTTTTAATAGCTACTTTGACTTCAGAATTCAATGCATAATTTTTGGCATGTGTATATACCTTCAGTAAACTGACACATAATCAGCATTATCATCATCATCATCATCATAATCTGCCGTCGGTTTAATCGAGTCGAGATCGAGAGAGATTCAACACAAATTATGGGCAATTTAATAAGATTTATCCTTACCTTTACCTACCTAACCTACTAGTTGTTGACCTACATGAAGGAGTCACATCTTTTTAAAATGGCGTAGTGTTTGTTAGTAACGTGCTTATAAATTTATTCTATTGTACTGTGTTATTAAGGTAAGATACCTAATTTCATATATCAAAATCTATTTGTCTTATCAAAATGTAAACTTGCACGGTGATAAGATTATTTGTCGACATAAGCCAAGTTATTTAACTCCCAGGGACATTTGCACATATAATCTATGTTACTAGAACCATACACGGAACACGTAGTGCAAAGGACATTGTGAACATAACACCATGGAACATTATAATATCAGGACGGATTTAAATGTTGCGAATCCTCTGCGCAGACGTCTCTAGTTCTAATAGTCTAACTATAGTCTTCTTAAATCTAAAAACTTGTATCGAGATTTGCTTAATTAATACTGTAATTCACTGTATATAATTTTCTACATCGTTCATTTCGGCATCATCATTACATCCTTAGGTAAAAAAACAATGTTATTCCAAGCGTAAGTGGGTAATATTTCACAATTTACAAGGTCTATTACAATATTGCAAACATCCATCCTCTAATTTTGTGTTTAAACACCTATATCAGATGGTAAAATAAACAAGACTTATGTTTCCGGTGCTGAAAAGACTATGTACCTTCTTCATAACCACCAATCCGCGTTGGATCTACGTAATACAAATAACAAACTGCCAAAAAAAACCTATGAAGTCTCCTAAGAATCCCAAAAGTAGGAACGTTAGAAGACTGACCGAATATTTTTTAAATAAACTGCAAGAGGAAGCGTCATCATCAACATCACCAGAATATATCACTCTAAAGTGCCTATCTTTGCCCTTTGTTGCAACAGAGGCTCTGTTCATGCTATAATGCTACTTCTGTTATCATCTCTTTAATGAACAGCTCACGGGACTAAGATATCTGACGCTATAACACTTGGATTTAGCGAAGTTTCTTCATTTACTCATACTTTGTAAACTAACTCCGTTCAATCCATTACGAATGTGTTTGCGCATTACTTATTCAACATTACGTGCTGCCGGTAAACCGTTTCATAACTCGTCAAAATGTGGCACTTATTGAATAATTTATACCTAAATTTGTCGTGTTGTTGGGTATTAAAATGGCTGTAAATCTGAAGGAACACTTTAGTTTTGATAAACACTTCATTAGAAGTGTTATCACAGTGTTATTAAAATATTCGTTATTATAAGATCAACAATTTTGATCCCGAATGAAAAGTATTTCTTAGAAACCAAACAATTTTGACAACTAATACTCTACTTTAAAAAAAATATTTTTAATGGTATTTTGTTTCGTACTGTGCTGCTTTGTTGATATTCACTATCATCTTCTTATCTTCTTCTTTTATATAAAAATGAATTGCTGTGCTTAGGCTGGCTTAAACTCGAAAACGGCTGGATAGATTTGGCTGATTTTGGTTTTGAAATGTTTGTTAAGAGTCCAGAAATTATAGAAAAATTGCGAAAAAATAACGCGAGTAAAACCGCGCCGGGCCTACTAGTTATTCATAAATATAATGATGTCTAAAGTAAACTGTGCAAATGGTTCCACCACAATTCAGCAGTGGCAATGCGTCAAAATATATCATATCGTATCCCTGATAAATGCTACTATAATCTTCTATAGATAAGCCCAAATAATGGAGTTCATTTCGACATAAATATATTTCAATGTATTTTAGCTATGCTGTTAGACTATTCTTTGAACATAATATTATCATGTCTCTTTAAATTCATCGGACATTTAAATATTTTACTCGTAGAATGCCTCTTTTTTTCTTGAAAGTAATAGAAGATAAACATTTCAGACAATACTTTTGATCTATCAATAATTTTTAGTTTTAGTTTTAAATCGTTATCCTTGAAGATCCTTTACTCTTCCAGGGGCTATTCCCCATGATTTTCATTAGGTAATATGTATTGTACTCGCATCCTATTGGGTAATACCAGCTAACATCCGGGAAGGTCTATTTATGAACATTGTCCTGAGATGAATACAACGAACTATTTTTTCGAATGTTGCGTGTGATGATTGCGATGAATGGAAATTCCGAAAGCTTGTGGTTGATTACGTTGTTAACTATTAAATATGTGTGCGTGAGTGATTGTTACAAACTGTCTTTACGTTTTCTATTTACGAGGATATGTATATTAAATAGTCCTTGGTTTTCTACTTTCCGAGTTTTGTTTGTCGCCTGGTTGCCATAGAAAATATGGTCTCAACAATCGTAGGTCAAGCAAAAGGACTTGGTAAAGCGTAAAATTGTTCTATTCCAAATTACTACGAAATTAGTATCTAGCCTTTTCTTTGCAATGCTTGTTAGCTCGTTATTAATAAAATATTGACAAGCAAATAGCACAGAAGTCACAGAAGATCTAAAACCAATGTATTAAATTTCTGGCATGTTAGTTACGATTTAATTATTAATTTCGTTGTCTCTTGATTCACAATCGTGTTCTGTATTTTAATTAAAACATCGCATATTTAATTAGTACCTACTTATATTTCATCGTCATCATCATGACAGCCTTCTAATGTTCCCACTGCTGGGGCACTGGCCTACTCTCGGGCGAGAGTGATTAGGTTTTAATCCACCACGCGGACCCAATGCGGATTGGTGGATGCTTATATTTAAACTCTTCCAACTCGGATTGGATGGATTCATAAAAATTACATGTCTCATTCGTATTCGAATTGTTTTATAATCTAGGTTTTGGCTATCGTGGCATGTAAAATATATTACCACTGGAGACAGCACATTGATCGAAAGCATCGAAAGTGAAAGTGATAAGCCGCTCATACTCGTTGTTCTTGTTTGTTACAAACTTCTTTAAACGATATTCGATCCGATCAATACTGATACATTGCTAAGGTTTTTTTATTTTATTCTTTGGTGGTTTTATAAAGAAATGTTAGTAAAAACAGATTAAGAATATTTCTCTAAAATTAGATGTTTCTTAATTATTTGTTCTTACTTATTGCTAGACCATTGTTGTTTTCGTTTCGTTTTTGTTGACTGTTAAATGAGAAGGAAAAAAATACTAGAGGAGCTTCTTAGTACTTAATGTTAGTTTTGTTAGCATAATATATTTTATTAGTTTGTACCACGTGAGTAAAGCCGCGAGCATAGGCTAGTTATAGTCGAGACCGTATCTATCTCTCCCCTACATTATTATCTGTAATGTAAATTAGTTTGTTTTTATTTTTCTCTGTTTGTTATTCGAGTTTGTTCACATTGTTCTATTCGTGTCAACTTAAAGGGGGTAATCATTGTTATCACTAATCAATTTCTGAACTCTTGACTTACTATCATTTCGACGATGACACCAACTTATAAATATATTTTATTGCCTATTCTTTATCTCCTTTTTTTGTATTTTTCAGTATTCAATAATTCTATTGTGCGCGCAAGAAACTACAAGATTATTAAATTAAATTCTTATATAATTGTTCATAATTGCAAACAACAAAGTTATTGAAAACTTAAATAATAGTATTGAGCAAAATAAGTTGCCTAATATACTTATACCTTAAAGTAACTTACTAGCTCGTACACAAAGGATTAAGTTGATAATTTAATTGCAAGAGAGCCATGGGATGACGTGCTAGATAACGAGTAGAAGGTAATAATAATCGATTTATTATCGAGTAGAGGTCATGGGGTGCTCGCTTGCATGACTATTTTATGAATTAGTTAAACAAGTGTGACCGCTATCTATTCAGACTTCACAAATTTTCACACTTACCACACTTTAAATTTTGCGGAAAGCCTTCAAATCCACAAATATTCGTATCACTATAGAATTGCACAACTAATCCTTATAACAGTCATTCGAATACTGAACGTCGCTGTTAAAATTTTCGAGATCCTTTTTAGACTTCACCTTTAGACCTTGAAAAAAAGAGGTCGTTTAAACAGCATCTCTCTCTGATCATCTCTGACATACCGCTTTAGAATATTGTGCTACCAGTCCTACCACACATCAATCAGTAACGAACCAAAACTATAAACTATTTCTTTAACTAAGTAAGTACCACGCGAGCGAAGCCGCAAAGAGAAGCTAGTTAGTCAATGTGTGTAGATATTCCATTTATTTCCTGTCGTCGCTAATCTCTAAATTTCGGTCGTGTCGTATGGGCAATGCTTCAACGCTTCGCAATTAGCTTGTGAACTTGAACAACTTTCCACCATACCATACCACACCGGAGTCCGGAGGCTAATAATCACCTTGTACTGGTTTCTGATGAAATTGCAGTGACGTATGTCGGTCAATGCTAGTGTTGTTACCGTGCTTCTAACAGCACGTCTAAATTGACTGTACAAATCCATTATAATGTACGTAATAGGGTTGCTAAGCCATCGATATAGGAACATAACCATTAATATAACACCCAGCAATCTCATGCAGCCCTGACCTACACACTAAGTTTTCCTTTTATAACCTTTATATTTTTTTTATGAAAACGTATAATAACATTTCTAAAAAATAAGTACAAGCGGTGACAGAAGAGAAGTTATTAGTTTGCAGTGTGTTATTGTAACTGCTCGGATGTTATTCAAGTATTTGAAACCAGATCTATGTTTTAACTTCAACAAATATGCCAGTTACCATCTGCACTTGAGACTATGTTGCTTGGTTTAATTTTAACTATAACATGAAAAGGTTTTACAAAGCGCTAAGCAAAATTGCATTTCAAATTGTTTTTTGAACTTGATCTATGTATCGTTGCCTACCATTACCAGCCTACCACCCTATATTAGGTCAAAGTCAGTCGACTATCGAACCGCATCGACTTGGATTGTTCAAAGTTTCTAATATCTGTAGATGCTCATTGATAAAATATGAGAGACTAACCGTCATGTCGATATCCAGCGTTGTTCTGATAGAGTTCGCTCACCTTTCAAGACAGGACTAATATTAAAATGAATCATAATAAGCGTGATACATATACACAAACATTATCGGTGAGTGTTTCATCTTTATTGGTTGCTTAACAAAACAAACTAGCGCACAACATTAAAATAGTTCGGTAGCTCGTGCCGGCAAGCGTCTCGTGGAGCCGGTAGTGTGAATCTGCTATAACATGTATGCGACCTTAAGCAGGCATTGGTCCACTCGTACAGCGTCGGTTCATGATAATCGCTCGGCGATCGCATCAAGGTCAGAGCCGTCACTTGGAACGCCAAGATCTTCTTCCTACGGCCGCCATCGCCAGTCGGCAGTCAGAGCGCGCGCATCTCAGCTCACCTGTTTTTGTTTCTAACCTCGTATACCTAAATCATTGACTGTAGTGCCTTTAATGAAGCCTTCATTATCAGTTGTGGCGTTATCAACTAAATGTGTATAAACAGTTTGTGTTCGGTAATTGAATAACAATTTACAGTGTTGTGAATTTAATATGTCTTTGTATAAGAATACTTTGCGAAGGCAGTTCTCTCACGAGTCGGGCAAAACAGCACTTGTTAGAGCAAAAGAGGAGTTTCTTGACAGGAGGTATGTCATATAATATAATAATTTCTCAAAAAAAAAAACTAATTATGACAAAGAAAAAAAGCTTTTTAAACATCAATTATGATATTTCCGTGTACCGAGTCTTTGCGTTACACACAGTAAGTACCTAAGTAATTACCAGGAAAATAACTGAACTGTTTAATTTTAACCCAGAAACATTATTCACAAAATATTCAAACTAAAAAAATAAAAAACACACGAGCTGGAGATAATGATAGCAAAATCTGGGTTTTGTAACATGGTCACAGAAATGATAATAGTACTGCGACATGATACTCGAGGTTTTTAATACTAGCGGCACAAGGAATCCGACACATTGTATGGGTGTAACTTAAAAAAAATTACGTTTAAAATAATCGCATAGAGCCATAACATTTTTTTATCTTATTCAATTGCTATTTTATTAATCAATGAATATTGTTCATGTGCATTTCAACTTGTTTTATTTTTTAATGTTAGTTGTGATTATTATTATAGACTTTATTACAAGTGCCTCTCCACCACTCTGCGCATGTAATATATAAAACATGTTTAGTTATCTATTTACAATCACATTTTTAATCTAATCTAACAATGATGATAAGAATTTTATATATTATTTAAAAAACCTATGTCGGTAAATGTAGTAGACCCCGCTTGCTCTGTTGTTTTCATTTAAACATTTACGGTCTGCCCCAGCTTGCAACGCTTGCACGGGTGCAATGAAAAACGTGCGAAGCTGGGGCGGGTCGCCAGTAATAAATATAACCTTTGTTACTCAGGGATAATGTAACTTAATGGTGAAAGATTTTTTTAAATCGGACCAGTAGTTTTTGACATTCGTAACAATCAAAAATACAAATCTTCCCTAAAGATATAGGATTGAATCTGTAAAACTTAACCATAGTGTATCATGCTGATACAATGAAGTATTCAAATTTTGCCGAAGTATATCTGGAAGTCATATTGCACTTTAATTGAATCCATCAACAAGTGCGATATTATTTATTTTCCTTATCTCTGCTATAATTCGTCAGGTTACTGATTGGCTAACATGACAATCAAATCACAGCTAATGTGGTTCGCCTATCTAAGAACCACCAAGTAGTCCTGTTTTTAATTTATAATTTATCTATATATTTACTTTTAAAAAGGGTGTCAAACTTTCATGGACGAAGTCGGGAAAAATTTCGCCAGTATACTCATATAAAAAAATTTGGTGTAAGTTTTGGTAGATATTAGATATAACTTGTATAATAATAATGATTGTAAGCATGACATTTTAAAGGTATTTTTTGTTGAGATCATTTCGTCTTGTTATTGTTTTTACGATACAAGCACTATATTTTTTCATACCACCTATGTGGTTCGTTTTGTTTATGCGTATGTATTGTATGTATTCCTACGCTTGTAACGACGACCGTGTTTTGCTCATTAGCAAAGTCATTCAGGTTAATTAAAAACTTTGATTGTTATGTACGTGATTGCATATTATGTATATACAGTACGATTCGTATTTCATCGGCAGTATGACGTTTGTTTATTTTTTGTAAAAATATCAAAATTTGTTTCGTAGTATTCAGTCTGAAATCATAAATAATTATTTTATTATCAGCTTAAAAAATGTTTTATTCCCGTCTTACATTCATTTTAAAATTCCCACTAAATACATTGTAATTTATGTAGGTTAGTAAATTACCAAAATAAATACCTGCAGTTGAATTGAAATATTCCGTTCAGATTCCATTTTAATTTTTTATGCTTATTTTTTTAAATTAAATTACATAATTAAATATTTTTTGGTGTGTGCCGTTATTCCATTTATATGCGCTTCATGTTATACATTGAGGCAGCTGAATAAACTATTGTTTGTAAGTTAATAATGTGAGGTTTGCCGTTTGTTAAATTATAAATTAGCATACCTTATACGACCTACAGTAGATCATAGTACAGTTTACGTTGAAATGGTGTGAGCTCCTGTCGTGTCGTGCTGTATGGAATCTACGACCGAATAGTTCAGGTATTGCAATGTTTTTATAAAATATAATTCCTTTAAAACTATCATGGTTATTAACATAATTTTCACTATAAACGGGATATTTACCAAGATTTGTGAGAACAGTTCTCCCGTGATCATGGTGCATGTAACTGCGCCGAAATACGGGAATCAATAAAACTCACAAATCATGGTACTTAAATATCCCGTTTTTAGTGAAAATTATCATTCCTTTGCTCAAAAAACCCGTAAATGATATAGAATTGGCATTCTGTCCACTCTTCTGTAACGCTGTTTACAAGTATTGAAGAAAAATTTAAAATTTTGAGTAAGTAAGTTAATTTCGTTACTAGGTTCTACCAAAATTACCTATTTTATCTCTTGTACCTACCTATTTGTTACCTATTTTAATTTTTTTATTTTATTTGGTCATATCTTATTTGTTTTAACCCTTTTTTTAAAAAAAAAATAGGAATGTTACTGTTAGAATCGTTCGACTCTACCGTAAGTTTTCAGCAAATACTTTAATTTTACACAGATCTCTGCAAATATTTTAATTAATAAGAACTAGTTTGACCACGCTATAACTCGACTTATTTCTATCACGTGAATTGTAGACCAAAGTCACCTACTTCATTAGCCACACCCTGGTTTAGTAATTTTCCACTATTATCAGGCTTAGAGAGTTATTAAGCTAACAGCCATACTTGGTCACTGAACAAAAAGAATATTCTAAGTTGATAGTATTTTCTTTTAAACTTATATTTAGCCTAACATTTTTAAATTCCTTACTTGTTATTGTCACTTCTTTATGAGCACTTAATTGACCACTAAAGCTTCAATTCTACTAACAATAATGATTTTATGACTACATTTGAAGCATCAAACATTTTTAAACACATTATCTGATAGCTGATAAAATTTAAACTAACAACACAAATATTCAAAACAAAAACATGATATTTTGAAATGAGTCTTAATAAATTTTTTTTGGGCGGGCTAGATTCGATACCGCATTTTTCGCCTTGAGCCGGGAGATGCCAAATCTGAAAGATAGGACATGTTTTCATTAAAAAAAAAAAATAAGGAAACAATATTAATTTTTATTTCAAATAGAATCTCCTAAAATCCCAATTAATGATACAATAGTATCATCATCAAAAACTTGAGAATCTTCAACCTTCTACCGCAAGTCGTAACCTTGTTTGTCTCTTACAACTTGACTATATTCACTGAGGTATGACTAAAAGATTGTTACTGGGTCTTCCGAAACGAATCATTTTAAAATGACTAAAGCATTGTTGTGAATATTTCGCTTTAGACATATATTTTTTTTAAATATTTTGTGGGAATATCTTTTTACCCTTGTAATTTTGAGGTAATTCCGCGAACTGTACCTACAGTTTTCTAGTGCACACGTTTTATTCCCATTACTGCACAGAATATGTGCCGTTCAAAAAGAAAAAATTAAAAAAGTTTACATCACTGCACACATTTCTAGTGATGGGCTATTCAAAGTATTCATTGTCATCCTCATCTCAGACTGGTATCAACCACTGCTGGGTATAGGCTGCTTTCGCTTATGTCATTCTTCTTCTTCTGTCTAAATACATCTTTACATTGTTGTTGGTTATTACAAACAACACACAACACAACAGCAACATGCCAGTTCGTTCCAAATTCCCAATATAATACGCTAATATTATTTTCTAGTTGTTGCCCACAACTTCGTTCGCGTTATAAACGTAAACCTCCCTCTTGAACACTTTTTTATGAAAATGTGTAATATAAAAGATTTAAGCGTACATATAAATGCATACAGAGGGACAGTCGTTGGGAAGCGACTTTGATTTATACTATGTAAATAATAATAATCAATAATAATTTATTTGGTACACATACAACAAAAGTTAAAGAATAAAGAGCAAACAATGTCAATAACAGAGATGTTTGTTACAGGCGAACAAGATCCCTGAACGCGCCCTCGCCAATACAGCAATTTGGACCATGCGGAAGGATAATGAAAAACTCTGCAATGGTTATGTAAGTACACACAAAGCTTAGTTATAAGGGAGTCGCCATGTACTGTTCGATGGCTCGGCTTGGACGATGCGGCGTAACTCAACTGCATACGACGCCGACGGGAAATCGGCGGTTAAAACCCTTAGGCTGTTGATGTAAAGCTTTTTTCCGGCAGATCTCAGCCAATTCCGAGCTGAATGTGTGGTCACCACATAGATAATATAAGTACAATATAAATATTTAAATTAGATAGTAAGTCTACGTAAGGAGAAAAGCTTTAAAAAGTCGTTAATTCATGATGTCTTCGGGCGGCATATTAACTCCGTCACCAGAGTTGTCCACTGGAATAATGGCCGATTAAGTAAAGGCTACGTTGGTCGGCCCCTTTTGCCTTTCAGGTGGGTAACTAACAAGCTCAAAAGCAATATTGAAACAATGCTAGACTGACATTTCGGCATAAAAAAGAAACAGTGTCTGTGTACCTAATGTTATTTCAATATTGCTATAAAAGCACGTGGTTACCCCCCAAATCTCTCGTATCTTTATGGGTTACATTTAGTAGAAATATGTTTTGTATGACGATATTTACATTCTCCACAATAGGGAGGGAGTGAGGATAAGGCAAATTATGCACACTCCAGACTTTGCCCTACTAAGCTAAAATCTTACGAGTATACCTATAACGTTATGGAAATATCTATTCTGTGGTTATGGAGTGATAGTTTTTCTGTCATAGAAACTAAATGATGGCATTTTTGCCACTTCAGTGCGCACTGGTTGATGTAATCGTGACAATCCACTTTAAACTGTGACCACTGATTACCAGCCTGTTGAATAATGACATGACTTGACCGATCTGACTTCCGTGTACCGTAATACCGTGTAATAATACCCAATTTGGAACGATAAAAAAGCTTTCCTTGAAGAGTATCATTAAGGCTTTCATCGTTAAGTTTTTGTTGATTCTCCAAAGGTGAGGATGAAATAAAATTCCAAGATTCCAATAATCATGTCCGTTCGTTGCATAACTTTAATGACGATCGAATGGATCCTTAGAAGGTCGATTTACATAGCTTACGTCAAACTTGAAAAAGTCGGCCAAAAATAGAACTTAGCACTTTATTGATGTGGTACAAAAATGTGGTACAAAAAATAAAAATAAAACGTGAAAGAATTTATTCAAGCATGTGCACATTAAAATTGGTTAATATCGTTACGCAAGCTGACCATTAAATTCATTTCTATTAAATAAGTAGGTAATTTACTATTGATTACGAGCAGTCTGAATCAAGTTAGGTAATGTTTTATTAAACGAGCTTCGGTTGGGTTGGTACATGCCTAATTCGTGATCAACAAGCTGCGGGCTAAAGCTTACGCCGCAAAAACTGGTTTCAATCATCTTTTTCTTATTTAGATTGTTCTAGATTTTAAAGAGCGAATGGCGTCACGAAACTTTGCACTAAAGACATATTAATTGTACTGTTTTATTATTCACAAGGATCGGTAAAGGTGTTAGGTACAGGGTTGAGTTAATAAATAAAGCGTGTGACCATATAATAATATTCTCTTTAATGTGTCCAGGCAGATCCAAGACCCCGCGTCGCAGCGGCTGACGTGGTACAAGCCTCCCCTCACGGTGCTGGTCATCAAGAAAGTTCACGACGCCACTATACTGTCGCCATTTGTGCAGCTGGTGCATTGGCTGGTTCATGTAAGTTCCTTACCACCAAATAAACGCGTGCGTTATAGCCCTTAGCTTCGATCACCCCGAAAGTGCCCTCGAAATCGCGATCAGAGGTAGTTCGGCCGAGACATGAAGTTGGCCTTTTGTGATGCGCAAAAACAATTCCGAGATCCACCGTTAGAATTATAAAACCGGTGAGAGATGGAGAGTGGCCATTCTGTACGTAGTACTTATATCTGTTCTGGTCCTTATGGTAATAGACAGTGCGTGAATTGGATCCTATAGGAGATTTAAGGAAGCTTGTGTCTGTGTATTCCTCAGCAGGCTCAAGAGAAATAGCGATGTCTGTTGATCTTCCAATAGGTTTAAAGAGGGGGTTCAAGTTTTTTTTATTTTTTTTATATACAACTGAAATGGCAACCAAGCGTAGGGCCCACAAGATGGTAAGCGGTTACCGCAGCCTATGGACGCTTGCAATCACTCGCGGGTTGCCACCTTGAGGCTAAGATAGAAAGCCTCATGTGCCAGTAATTTCACCGGAAACCATACCCTTCACACCGGAACACAGCAATGCGAGCATTACTGCTTGGCGGCAGAAATAGGTATGGTGGTAGTCCTTCCCCGGACGAGCTCTATCACAGTGAATTCTACTACTCTTCAAGTAGAATCATTAGATCGTTCCGCTGCTAAAAACACTCGTAATGATCACATTTGGATATCTCGTGTTCTTTTCTAACAGCATTCTGTAATAATCCTGTTTCAAATGTTTATTGAAAGCAGTATAGTGCGAATGCATGCAAGCATATCCGAACACTGCCATTCGCATTAGCACACACTAGTAAAAGGTGCTATCGCTTGAATGTATACGTGTAGTCTTTTTTAGTTTCATCATCATCATGATCATTATGACAGCCTTCTAATGTTCCCACTGCTGGGACACTGGCCTACTCTCGAGCGAGAGTGGGGTCTTAATCCACCACGCGGACCCAATGCAGATTGGTGGATGGCACATGTCTTTCGAGTTTTTAGTTCTTGGACATGCCGGTTTCCTCACGATGTTTTCCTTCACCGTATGAGAGCACTGTTTCAATTTAATTAGCGTTTTTTAGTTTAATTCTACAAAATATTCGTTACGAATCAAAACAGATATTCACGTTTCCCTAGATCTGCCGACCTGTAGGTACCGACCGCGATGAGGAGAGAAACCAAACCGAAGAGATGAATCAGTTCTCAACGGTATACTCTTTACATTATGATATTGTAGTAATGATCATTCGTACGTTGTAAGGCCTAAATGTAGATCGATTGACCTTTCCATGTCTTGACAAACTTAGTTAAAAAAAAAACTGTATTCGATTAAATTATGCATAGATAATTAGATAACCATCTTGCAGCATTTTTTTAATAAAAATAAGACACTCAACGGTTTACACTAGGCACTCATTAAAAACATAAACTCCAAAAGTATTAAGCCTAGTGTTCCCGTAATTATAGGATACATTATAGACGCTGGTAAAATCTTCTTCATGCTCTGTTTTCATTTTGATTTGCCTTTTTTATATAATTTATTAAATACTTGTATTCACTTTGACTCTGACTTTGACCTTCTTCTTCTTCTTTTGTTTTATGGCCTCTGTGACTAGTTTGCCACAATTTTGCCAGTGTCAAGTGTATTATTTTGATTGTCGCTTAGCAACGTAAACAAACGAAATTTGGAAAGAAACGATGACTTTTCTTTCCAAATTCTCCTGGAAAGTCTTTGACTAAATTACCAACCAACATTACCTCTCCATTTCAATTACTTACACTTGTGCTAAGTAAACAAGTTAAATTGGATAAACTGCCACCAAATTTACGCAATAAAACTTAAAATAACACGAGAAAAATAATTAAAATGGGAAGACCCATGTCGTTTTGACAAGATAGCCAAAGACAATCGACTTTGACCTTATAAATATTCCATTTTTTGACATTGTGTCTCGTTATATTCAATTTGTCAAGAAAACTACTGATTATGATTGTAGAAGGTATATGGGATTGTCTTTGGCTATCTTGTCAAAACGACATGGGTCTTCCCATTTTAATTATTTTTCTCGTGTTATTTTAAGTTTTATTGCGTAAATTTGGTGGCAGTTTATCCAATTTAACTTGTTTACTTAGCACGAGTGTTAGTAATTGAAATGGAGGGGTAATGTTGGTTGGTAATTTAGTCAAAGACTTTCCAGGAGAATTTTTAAAGAAAAGTCATCGTTTCTTTCCAAATTTCGTTTGTTTACGTTGCTAAGCGACAATCAAACTAATACACTTGACACTGGCAAAATTGTGGCAAACAAGCCACAGAGGCCATAAAACAAAAGAAGAAGAAGGTATATGTAGATGTAGTGGTTTAACTAATGATGTAGGATTTGATGCAGCAGTCATATCGCCATAATTAAGCGACAATAAACTCTGATTATTATTATACTATGCCTGCGGTATGTTTGTTTGTAAACAATCTTCATTGTGCTGCTTGTTAACAAGTTAATGTTTACATTGAACGATTTCTTATAAATGAAAGTGATAACTTTCGTTTTCTGTCTGCAAGTGTTCACTTAAATCCTATTGGATATGAATGTTTGTATGTTTGTGTTTCAATCACACTGTAAATCAGTTAATTATTAATTTCTGTTTGATAGGAAATACTTCAGAAGTCATCCAATTTAATCGAAATTGATTCAGCGCCTTCTGAAAAATCTTAAAAAACGTGTCAACACACACCACAATCCATCAAAACATTTTTTTAGTTTTTAATCGGTTTTTGTTTTTTCTTAATAATTAAATGTATATTACTCTATTTATTTGTATGAATGTAAACATGGCATATTATTTTAGTATAAGTTTGTTTATGGTATAGTCTTGAAGTCGGTTTTTGATTTTGATTTGATTTGATTGACTGTCATCTTTGATTTTTTCAGGACAAAAGCATGGTAGTGTTCGTAGAAGCAGCAGTGTTAGAAGACACGCTACTCAAAGAGTACGGTGACTTCTCATCGGTCAGAGAGAAGCTGATGACGTTCAGAGCAGGGACCGACGACCTGACGGACAAGATAGACTTTATTATATGTTTGGGAGGTGATGGGACCTTATTGCACGCCAGTTCACTGTTCCAAGTAAGTTTATTTTGTACTAGTGGCTCGTCCCGGCTTTGCACGAGTGGACATAAAATATAGTCTATGTTACTCAGGGATAATGTAGTATTCTAATGGTGAAATTATTATATTTAAATTATTTTTATTATTTATTTTTAAAATCGGACCAGTAGTTTTTGAATTATTTGTCACAAACAAAAATACAAACATTCCTCTTTATAATATTAGTATAGAAGTCAGCAAATGACGAAACTTTTATAGGTATGTCAGTAAATGACGAGACTTTTATATGTATGTCAGTAAATGACGAAACTTTTATAGGTATGTCAGCAAATTCACGTGAAGGTCAGGTCGTTCGCCTGATGTAAAGCGCAAAGCCTCAACTTATAAGTTGCAGTGTCACCCAAATTTGAGTTTTAAAGTTCTGCGTGGCAGTGCACTGCGCTCGTCACCCCGAGACGTAGTGACGTCTCTTTCACTCGGTAATTTCTCTTGCTACCGTCGATATTATGCGATGCATACAAAGAGTTGACATGCCGCGGAAATAAAGCCGTACTGTAGTAGTTTAGTTGTTAGCTACAGAGACTTATTTATACAATTATTTTTAACAAAGAATATATTTTTTTTTACCATTGATCAAAATCAAAATCTATATCAAAACTTTCCACTGTCACTTCACTTCTTTTTCTTTTTACTTTCATTCCAAAGAGGTAGAGGTCCGTCCTCTACGGTAGTCATAACCCCGTTCGTCTGAAATACATAACCATCATCATCATAACAGCCTTCAAATGTTCCCATACTGCTACTCTCGAACGAGAGTGACACCACGCGGATTGGTGGATGGCACGTCTTTAGAATATTTAGTTCTTGGACATGCTGGTTTCCTCACGATGTTTTCCTTCACCGTATGAGAAACACATTAGATACTGTTTAACAGAGCAGAAGTAATCGATGTGTTCTGCTGACCTTATTTTAAAGTGTGTTAATTTTCTCACTTATAAAGGTTATAATCTAACAATATTTTCATTATCTTTCCAGCAATCGGTTCCTCCAATAATGGCATTCCACTTAGGCTCATTAGGATTCCTCACGCCATTCGAGTTCAACAACTTTCAGGACCAAGTTATGACAGTTTTAGAAGGTAAGATTTTTACTATAACAAGTGGTTACTATCTTTATCTTCACATACCTATTTCTGCCGCCAAGCAGTAATGCTCGCATTGCTGTGTTCCGGTGTGAAGGGTATGGTTTCCGGTGAAATTACTGGCACGTGAGGCTTTCGATCTTAGCCTCAAGGTGGCAACCCGCGAGTGATACCTCTGGTATTGCAAGCGTCCATAGGCTGCGGTAACCACTTACCATCTTGTGGGCCGTACGCTTGGTTGCCACTTCAGTTGTATAAAAAAAAAAAACATAGTATTAAACAAAGCAGCTTTCTGTCATTTGTCCCTTTGTCTACGCAACTGATTTTAATGCAGTTTTCATCAACTGATAGTAATTCCATGGTTTATACCTATAGTTTAAGCACCCGTACACACCCAGGGTATGTCGCTAGTATTTAAAAGTCTTATCTTAATTTTCAGGTCACGCAGCTTTAACCCTTCGGTCGCGTCTTCAATGCGTGGTGCTAAGAAAGTCCAGTGACCAGAGCAACGACAAGAAGAAACCCACAACGATACTGGTGCTAAACGAGGTCGTCGTGGACAGAGGGCCTTCGCCGTACCTTTCAAATATTGACCTGTTTCTGGACGGAAAGCATATAACTTCGGTTCAGGGTGATGGTGAGTCTGAAAATTTATTCCTTAAACTCTTCTCGACCAATATGAAGCATCCTCGATAGTTCTATTTTTAACCGACTTTGAAAAGGGAGGAAGGAGGTTATCAATTTAAGTAACTGTAGGTTTTTTTAATCAGAAGGACATTAGGCATTGTGAATGATTTAAAAAAAAACTAATGTGTTCACAGAAGTATCGACTTTATGCAAAAATTTAATAATATTCCAGAAATTAATGGTTTTGTAGTAAAAAAACGCCATATAAATTTGAATTTTAAAATTTACGCCAAAACGCGTCCAAGTCACAGCGTGACAGTAGTGACGTCATAGTTAAGTTTTCAATGTAAATATTAGCAATAAGGTTCTAAATTTTGCAATTTGGTTTGATGCCACCAATCAGAAAACCAAGATGCTCTGATTGGTGTTCAATGTTTATGGCGGATTGCTGTATTTCGTAGTTTTATTATAAATAAAATACAGGGTGTAAAAATACTACTATCGAAAACATCATGGGTGCAATCAGACCATGATTCTGTATATATTTAGCGGAAAAAAAAACGATAAAAAATAATCTCCCGTGCGAAGCCGGGGCGGGTTGCTAGTAATAAATATAGCCTATGTTATTCAGGGATAATGTAGCATTCGAATGGTGAAAGAATTTATGAAATACAAATCTTCTCTCTTCATAATGTTAGTATAAACTAGTATTACTATAAATATAGATGAAAAACACTTTTATTTCAGGTTTAATAGTATCAACACCGACAGGCAGCACAGCGTACGCGGTAGCGGCCGGCGCGAGTATGATCCATCCCTCAGTCCCGGCTATAATGGTGACCCCCATCTGCCCGCACTCACTCTCCTTCAGGCCGATTGTGGTGCCTGCTGGGGTGGAGCTCAAGGTAATACAACCTTATCTACTGGAGCAGAGAGTCTAGTTTTATAAATCATGACTTTTACTCCCGGCTATAATGGTGACCCCCATCTGTCCGCACTCGCTCTCCTTCAGGCCGATTGTAGTGCCTGCTGGGGTGAAGCTCAAGGTAATTCAACTATATCTTCACGAGCAGAGAGTCTAGTATTATAATTCTCAGATGAATATAATCATGACTGATGGATGAATAATGGTCCGTCATCATGAACGAAAAACGAAGCAATTAGCTACCATGAAGTTTCATACAATTTATGTCACTGTCACTGTCTTCGGAACCGGTTTGGTAGTTATTGTAATTCATATTCATTTATCATACTGTTAAGAAAAAGAAAACGGACAGTATATTATTTTCATTGAAAAATTTACTGACAGGTGCTACTGATGGATGTCATATACGTTTGAATAAGGGGTTTTCGACTCAAGTTATTAAAAAAAAAAAGCTGTCCATTTAGATAGCGGTAGCTCAACTGGCGAGCCCAAGATAATGTAAGCACTAGGTTTGGCGAACTATGGTGAATGTGTAGGGATTTCAACATTGGTTGCTCATGCTGTAACTGTCTGTCAGAGGTATGACAGACAGTCACAGCATCAAAGTCATAAAACGTACTACATAGTACATTAACTTTGGTCGTACTGGAATTAAATTATTTTGCCTCAAACAAGACATGAACCCACAACTTTCCGCTTGACACGAGACGAAACAAAAACGGAGCTACCAACTATTTTCTTGTTTTGATAACCTTTCCCAGTGTGGCAGCAGGGCAGATCTGTCAAAGCAATCGGAACTACATTTTTTTTAAATCTCGAATCGAAAACCTCTCATTATTCCGTTACAAAACACTGTGGCAGCAACCGGAGCGAGATTTGATTGTTTTTAAATAAATTCTAGATCGCTCTATCGCCGGACGCGCGAAACGCGATGTGGGTGTCATTCGACGGCAGGAATAGACAAGCGTTGCAACACGGAGATAGGTAAAGGCAACGGCGGTAAAAGCCATTCTGCTAACTTTCCTGCGCTGAACTAAGCAATCACTGTCATTTAGCATCTGCACGCAACGCTTTTTGAATGTAATGCAGTAATTTAGATGCTAATGTATGATATATTATTTTTTTACTAACAAAAGCAAAGGTACTTCAAATTAATGACGATCATACAGTAGGAGAAAGTGGTCTGACTATTGTAATTTAGCTGCGTTATTGATGTTTTCATAGTTTGAACCGTTTTTAATTTTTACAACGCCTACGATGAACATAATTAGTTTTAATTACAATTTAGAAAGAAGTACTGTAACTTGAGTGCTGGGTACAGTTAGGCCAGGATTATTTCTTCGCCGGAATATATCGAAAATAGTTATTGATTTTCAAATTTTCATCAAAAACTTTCACATTAAAAACGGACGTGAAAAAAAAAGAAAATCATTTTCAGAACAATTTTGTTCTAAAATAATTTGTCAAGGCAATTCTTGCATGCAATTATGGTATGGTGTAAATGGGCCATAACACTTGTGCCAAGACTACAAGTCGTATTGGTTAAACTGCCACCAAATTTACACAATAAAGCTCAAAATAACACCAGAAAAAAACAATTAAAATGTCGTACCGGCAAAATGACCGAATAAACTACAAAACGCGTTCTAAATACTTGTTGAATACTGAAGCTTGTTTCAGATAACGCCTAGCTTAGGCGCGCGGTGTCCGGCCAGCGTTTCCTTCGACGGTCGCTCACAGATAACCCTTAGACCAGGCGATAGGTAAAACTAACACGCTTTTTCGGCAAGAAGGGCTTAATGTTGGTCAACATGACCTGGTTCCATCCTTGGGTACATTATTTACCCCACCATACAGATATTACGCAGTGTTAAAAAAAGTTAGCTTTTGGTTCGGTTTTCATTGGTTTATTAATAAAATTGTGAGTTAATGTAATACCATTCTGTCAGACCACTTTGTAATGTTTTGGTTCCTAGGATATTAACATTTTGAGGGCATTGTTGGTTTTGGTTAATTATAAGTGGTTTTATTGTGGTTAGTTTCATTAGCAAAAGAATGAGGGTAAGTTGTGTTATAGCTATATTAACATTCACTTGTACATGTTTTTCGCTTCGCTTCGCTTTTGCATTACATGTTTGCTGGGTTGTATGCTTGTTTATTTATTAATTGTAAGGTTTCATTTAAATATTCCATTTTGACGACGATTCGACCAAATTCTGTCCTTAAATGAAGTAATCAAATCAAAGACGATGAGTTTATATGCTCGAAGAATCAAATAAACAAAGTTCTAATCCGTTTTTTTTTTGTATAATGCGATTAGTTTAGTCGAATCGGTCCTTTACAAAAATATTAACGTCCATGTTTTCAAGTTTAAATTTACGTTACTACCTTAATACTATAATGTATCACATTTGTTCAATGTAAGTACAAATAAGGGTCTAGACTTTTATTTGAGAATTTATTCCAATTGAGATGTGGCGCGGCGGCTGAAGGTCCGCCTGCGTCGCGGGGTTCGATTCCCGCCTTGGAACAAAAAAACCGTACGATCTGCAAATATTTGTTCCGGGTGTTCTGGGTATTTTATATGTATAATAAAAAATATCTATGTATTGTATTGTATTAAGTACATCAGTCATCTAGTACCCATAACACCAAGCTCTGCTTAGCTTGGGGCTAGATGATGCTGTGTATGATGTAAATTGTCCAGCATTATTTATTTATTTTGTATTATTTCAGTCTCTACGTGACGACATCAGTATACCCCGTGCCGTCAATATGCGCACTGGACCAGATATCAGACTGGTTTGACTCATTAGCAGAGTGCCTTCACTGGAACGTACGTAAAAAGCAGAAGCAAATCGATGAGCTGAGTGACATGACGCAGTCCTCCAGCGATACAATGGAAGACTTGGACAATAACCATCATGATGAGCGACCGACTGATACATGACCTTATTTGTTAATAGGCTAAGATGAAGACTTAACAGTGTAGGTGAGGGTTGACCAAGAAAACGCTGAAAAAAATCAGCGTCGCATTATTTCTCTGCTTTTCACGACTCTATTGAGGTCATTGGTCACGTGATGTTTTCTAGCAACTTTTTAGTCCGTTCATCGAGATACGAGGTAAGGTTTTAAGGTATAGGTCTCACAACGGATCTCGGCCGTAGTGAAATTAGCCGTTTCGATGCGCAATGGAGCTTTTTCAAACTAAATTGTCTTTGCGCATCACAAACGGCTAACTTCACGGAAGCCTAGATCCGCTGTGCGAACTATACGCGTTCACTAGCCCGCGCCGGTCGCACCGCACGCATTTTATGCTCAGAAATGCCGGCGTACGGTTGTGTGGGGGCGGCGCGGATAGGACGCAGTGCTATGTGAAATCATACAAAGCAAACTAAAAACCCGCTGCGTGCCGTGCGTGAGATGCGGCCGGCGCGGGGCAATGGACGAGCACCTATATACTAGCCTCTACCCAAAGTCACTGGTACAAAAATAAAATCTTAAACATCAAGTGCATTTATATATTCGCTTTGTACACTTACTAGACTGGGGAGGTGGGCCTCCCCCCCTACCTCTTGTGATATTTCGTGAATTTTGACATTTTGAGCCTCACGTGATTCATGGACGACCCAAATGTTGTTTTCTTGATGTTGGGAAAATCGCTTAGTATTACACTTCCGCAAAACTATAGTCGAAGTTTCCGTTGTATAATAGGGCACTATGAATTCTTAAGAATGCCGTTTGGATTTAAAACATCACTTACACTTTTTGGTTGATATTACTTATGTTTAATCAACTGTTGTCTTGGTATATCTATCTAATATCACCAATGCATAAGAACAACGAGATAACTTTATTTTATGTTATTGTTTGTTTCGTTTTAACTTTCGGAAGTTTTACGGCTTATGAATTTTAATTACAAAATTAAAATAGTTACAAATGTTTGTAAATATTTAAGGATATAAATAAGGTTTTGAGAACTATTTGGTATAAGATTTTATTATTATATACCTTTTATACAGCTCTTTGTGGCTTCAGGATTCCTACAACAGCTTATACTTTGATAAAGTAAAAATAAATTGTTTGAGTGCTCGTGGATATTCTGAAATATAGTTAGTCGCAGCATGCCTCAATACTTAAGATAAACGCTTAAAGCTATACCTAATTCACATACTTTAGAAATGAATAAGTAGGTTTTTGCTGTTTTTTAATAGCATCATTATGTTTTTTACTCTTTGTTCTTTGAATTAATATTTGCAGAACAATTTCTTACATTCCTTGGCTTGGTCGCTCTTTGAATTTATGTTTTTTTTTTATGGAGTGCTCAATACTTTTAATGCTCAGATAACTAGGTGTTACTTAGGTAAGTACCTAATAAAAACTGCTTAAATATTATAAAAAGTCGAAGTGCTACTCTATGCATCTCAAGTTTGCTATAAAAATATTTAGTGGGTGCAGTATGTACTACTACTATTTAAATAAGATTCATCGGCAAACTGTTTAGTAACGAGCGTTCGTTTTTCCAATGAATTATACGAAATTTTTCGATGCATTTAATTTAAATTAGTAGGTACCGTACTTATGGGTTGAAATTATGATTTTGAATGTTGCAGTTAAAAATTACAGAGGTGCTATATTAATGTAAAGTGCCAATAACGCTAGATTATGTATAATGTACATACTTAATCTATTTATACTAATCAATGTTCATAAATGTACCTACCTATGGTTAAGTTATGGCACAAAACTGATCCTAAAGGTTATCAAATCTTTTTTTATGAACTTTAGCAATTTCTTAAACATTTAAGTTTACTCATACATAAAATAAGCTATTTGAATTATTTAAGTAGGTAATTGTTAACGTTGGATTGCATTCAACAGAAATTTTATTTATGTACGTGCTTAGGTGCCTATTTTCATACCTACCTACCCCTTTTGTTGAGTAGGTATTTGAGTAGGTTCCGGCTTATTCTGTTTGCTATGTTTAGAAACTATTGAGTTTAAAATTCTCTAATATAAATGTATAAATCTGTGAACATAACAAACAAGGCTACTGGGATATATCTTTGATTTTTCAAGAGTTTATAAAAACATTACAAGATGTTACCTAGGTACTGATAAATTGATAAATTATACAAATTCTATGAATATACCTACAGTTTTATTTACTACCTACTACTACGCATAACTGCGCTACGAATAATTAGGTGAATGCGATCGATACCATACATCCGTCTAAAGAGCTAGTAAAATATCTAAATGGATCATCGAAGAGAAACACATTTTTTGCGATCGTCTGCATTTTACATATAGGCATATGGAACGAAATCCTAAAACGTAGCTGTACTTATAACTTCACCGGTTTTCGGAACTTCACTAGCAACGTATATTTTGTGTTTGTGACAGTGACACTGATTGACACTTTTACAATGACATCGTGTTTTTTTTATCAAACAAAACAAAATAATATAACCTCAAAACTCGCAACCATCAACAAAAATACTTTAAAATCAATTTACGCACTACAATTAGAGCCAAAATGTCCAAAGTTTTTGTATTACTGAACAACATTTCAAAACGGAGCATATCTGTATCTGCTCCCCGCGAGGGCAAAAGAAACTTCCGAAAATTCCCCATTCCGAACAAGAGGGGCTCCAAAATACATAAACAGCAGCAAATGACCGAAAACAATGAATTAGAAGTCAACAGAAGGGGAGTACGGGAGGTAGGATACACCCTTAATGGTAAATTCTACCCAGTTCCCGAAATGATACCTGAAATAATCGTCCCTGACTTGACCAACTTCCAACTCAAGCCATACGTGTCTTACAAGGCAGCAGATGTAATACAGAGTGAGTTTACACCAAAGCAACTGTTTGACGCTGTGTACAGTAAGAAGATAGTTCTGGATTACAAACAAGGGAAGTTAGATGAGGAAGGAAGACCCTTAGAGCCATCTGAAGAAGAAAAGTTACAGCCTGAAGAAGCAGTTGCTAAAGCGAAGCGAACAGGCTCAGATATATTCTAAATAGTTATTTATTGTGTAGTATACTTAGTTGTTTGTTATTAAGGAAATAAATGAGTCAATATTGTAAGTAAATTATTAGTAAGTAAGTATAAAAAATGACTTATTAAAAAAATGCCTTGCTTACTACCTACCTAACGGGATTGAGTTTAATATTTCAACCAAGTACCTACTTACTAACTAACTAACTTAGCGATTTTTAAATTACCTCAGAAAAGTAAGGTTTATAGTTATTATTCAAGAAGTCAGGCTCAAGCACTCAGGCTTGGTTTTATCATAATAGGGTAACAGTTGGGTGATTATGCAACTCCATTGCAATCCAATTTTCTATAAGCTGTATTTGCATACCAACTATCTAAAATCTGGGTGGACTGAAATGGAGATATTATGTATATTCATTTTATCAAGACTGTCATAGGTACCAAGCAGTTGGTAACTGACTATTTTATTTTTATTTTATTTTATTATTCACAAAATTAATTTTCTAAGTAGAACTATAACTTAGTAGGTAATGCATAAGTAGCCTACCTACTTTATTCATAGGCCTAATCCCCAGCAGCTTCCTAGGTACTGCATCAAGTTTTTGAAGAAAAGAAAGTACCTATGTAGGTATAGTTCTCACAACAGATCTCGGCCGTCGTGAAATTAGCTGTTTCGATGCGCAATGGAGCTTTTTCAAACTAAATTGTCTTTGCGCATCACAAACGGCTAACTTCACGGAAGCCTAGATCCGCTGTGCGAACTATACTACCTAGGACTTAATATATTTGGCAATAACATTAATATTTTTTCCTTATTATTCCTTGATCTTTGTAGTCCTTACCTTAAAGTAAATAAAGCGTTGTTCAAAAGCAGAAAATAATAATGTATGTGAGGGAGGGTAGGTACAATAATATGTTGTCTCATCAATAAATTCCTACTTAGCCTACCCTCAGACCGTACATAGATACATAACGTTAATGATTCCCAACAAAGTATCATTCGTAGGTAGGTAGGCACTCAAGGTGAGCGTGAATATACATGGACAATGGACATGGGTACTAGGTACCTAGGTAGGTAATAATCATCGTGACATGACCCGTAGTTTATCTCAAAAACCCACCGAGTAATAATTATATCGAAAGCAACGCATTATCATTTGAATACGTGATATCGTTTCCCGCGGTTGTGAAGCGCCTGCGCACCGCGATCCGGTTCAACAAGCTATAGATACAATACACAGATAAAAATATGGGAGGTAACTATTCCGCTATGGATCCGATGGAGGTCACCGTGCCGGACTTGCCCAAGTTATTGGAAAGAGACGAGTATTTGAAGCCCTATGAACGCGAAATCAGACGCAGGTGAGAGAGATACAATTTTTATATAGTTTTAACATTTTACAAGTGGTCTATAAAGTAAAAATAGTGTAATGCACGGAAAATAACCCATGTTATGTTGTAAGTTTTACACGGTCGTGTTTACTAATCAATGGCAATAAAGCGATTCAGCGCTTGATTTAAACGTAAGTAAGTCGGTTATATAAAAAGTTTTTAGATGTTTTGGTTTTGCAAAACTTTAGTCATGAAATTACACAAAGGAGTTGAAAATCACACTAAAAAATCTTACTGTTTGAAATGAATGGAAATGATGTTATATTTGAGAGATTAGAAAACTATTGTCGCGTGATTGAAGCGCTACATGCGCTTTGTGATCAACTAACGATCCCAATGTCAAATGAAAGGTCAATTGCTATGTTTTGCTAACCAACTTTGAAAATTCTCGTCAAAATGAAAAAAAGACTATTATATCAACATAATACCGATATCAACTCACATAATTTAGATAGGTTACTTACATACTAAAATAAAATAAAAACTAATCGGTACCTACATAACGATAAAGCAGGAGACTGTGTTCAGTTCACCAACATTAAACCTAAACCGTTTGGTTTTATTTTATGTATTATTGTACCTACATAACAACAAACTGCCTCTGCTTTTTTGATGCATCGCTGCATCGCGTAGCACGCATGCACGTAAAAAAATCTCACTTTACTGATAGGTAGTTACTTAGAATAATTTATTCTAAGGGTAGGTACCGGTAAATTTAAAAAAGGTAGATTAATTCGTCTGATGATAAAATGTAATGTTGTGCTTCTTTTGTTTGGCGGTGGAAACCACAGTAGAAATGTTGCCTCGATTGTATTCTGTGGTTGTATGTAGTAAGCCCACAGAAGTTGATCTAGCTAGCACTTCTGTGAGTAAGCCGCTGTCTCTGACAGACGCGAAACCAAACACCATTTTTTTTTTTGTGTTGGTGCATAAGTAAGGTGGCAAAGTGACATACCTACCTACTTGGTATGTGATTTTGTTACTCGTTCGTTCGTTTCGTTAGTACCTAGTTAGGTCTACTAAACTAGTTTAAGTACTAAGCTACATAAACGTACTAGGTGTAGGTATCTCAGAGGAAATTATGTATTCTCAACTCATTATCTTTGCGTAGGTAGGTAGTAGGTACCACCTAGTTTAAAAAACTTATGCTTACCTACATAATTAAGTAACAATTTTGCAGATATGGGTGCTTTAAAGATCTGTACGACCGGATCGAGACGTGGGATGGAGGAGTCGATGGGTTCACAAAAGGTTACAAGTACTTCGGGGCGCAGTTCAACGGGGACGGATCCGTGACGTGGCGAGAATGGGCTCCGGGCGCGCACAGCCTCCATCTGCAGGGAGAATTCAGTAAGCAACTCTTACGTCTCCTTAGCATGAAGTGGCATGAACATCGAATATTTTTGAAAAAGAGTTTTTTTCACCTAATATTGAACTACATCGATCTGACGACAATGATTAATCTTCTTTACTCTGAAAATTATCTAAGTAATATTATTGTTTGAACTGGTTTAAGTAATTGTTTGGAACCCACCAAGACTCTATCTTGCTGGAGAGTTTTACTGGTGAAACACGCGATCACACAGATCGATCGCTTTTAGGATGTTCTTACAGATTAAATTGAACTATTTCAGACGGTTGGAACTCTAAAAGCCATCCATTCACCAAACTAGAGTACGGCAAATGGCAGCTTCACATCCCAGCCAACGGGGACGGTTCCTGTCCTCTGAAGCACGACAGCCGAGTGCAGATCATAGTGAACGATCACCTGTACCGCATGTCTCCGTGGGCTAACTACGTGAAGCCTTTTGAAGGGTTCACGTACCAGCAGTTTATTTACAAACCAGAACAGGTACCTACGCTGAGCAGAGTTATGGTTATATAATACTTAGTAGTTATCATAGTAATAGAGTTGGATTATAAAGCGCCAAAGTACTAATATCTGTGCTATAGGGTTGTACGATTTTATGTTAGTTTTCAGTTAAATTATTTTTTTGTGACCTCACGGCTCACAGCTCAGCTTGATAGGTAGTAGCTCTGCGCTGTAGGTTGTAAGTCCGATTTTTTTTTGTCATCTGACAAACATTTGTCAGATGACAAAAAAAAACATAATAAAATCCGTAATCAGCAGGGGTATTTTGAAACGGTCGGAAAGGTGTCGGTCGGAAACTTCGATTTTGTCAGGAACGTTTTCTAATTTCGAATTACGGAATCTCCGTCGGGAAGAATCTGATACCGAAGGAATTGACTTTCCGACAGTTTCAAAATACCCCTGCTGACTTCCATAGTACAAACTTTGCCTAGTTTGGTTGTGCACAGGACAGATATTAGTAAGTACCTACTACAGTTTGGAGCTAAGTGACGATGAGTGAATTGTCTGCACTATATTTATTTCTATATATGGAGTTAGTAGTTCATTAGATAGACATTTTGAATTGAATGATACTACTTAGATTATGATTAGGATTTTAATGCTTAACCTAACCTACTTAAATTGATAAGATTGTCTGATGATATCCCTATTAATAGATATAACAGACCAAAACTACATTTAGATAAGCTGTAGGTGAATACGTATGTGACTATCATGCCAAATAATTTTTGTTATTCATTGGCTGTCGCAAAAGTCCGTAGACCTTGACCCGAAAACGAGTAAAAAGTTTTGTAGTTCAAAATAATAAAAAATATGCTAAATAATGCCTGCTTGGTAATAAAGAAACATCAATTTAAACAAAAGGCGTAATTGCCGACTGGTATTTTATTTTTTCGTAAGGAATACTGTTACATTTATTAATTTCTAGCTAAATAAGTAGGCACCTCATAGTATTATTAAAAAAACAATTAGAAAACCTAAAACTAAAATGACCAACTGAACTATTCATATCGTAGTTCTTTTGTTGTATACACCAATTATTTGTGAAAATTAGCTAGATAAGTGATTTAAGAAAACAGAATTACATAACACAATAATGGTTGTTTATCTTAATATAAAAAGTACTTACTTAATAAAAAAACCATACTTACTTATCATAAAAAGTAAATAAATATTTTTTGACAGCCGTACCAATTCAAACACCCTAAAGTAGCCCGACCGGCCTCACTTCGCATCTACGAGTGCCACGTCGGCATCGCCACTGCGGAAGGCAAGGTCGGCACTTACAACGAGTTTAGGGATAATGTCCTACCAAGGATAAAGGAACAAGGTACTTCCTATTTATTTTTTTATTTAATAATAATTAGAACGGCACCAATTACACTAATTATTAAGATTAAAAACCTCATATAAAGTACTTAATACTACAATTAAGTAAGTAGTCAATACTACAATGAATAACAACAATAATAAATTATAAAATGTCAATAAAATTAAAAATTAAAATCATACAAGAAAGAATAAATCCGTAAAGTAATAAAATATTATAAAATTAAAACTAAAGAAAATATTATAATTATAGCTATACAATAAAGAACCTATATCCTTATTCAAGACAGCTTTCATTGGTCCTAGGTTTTATTTGTTTTGTTACGACCGACCAGTTCGAACCAACGACAGTGCAAGTAAATTATTATCATAATCACTGTTTATTTACCGAAAAAGAATTAAGCAAACTGAGCATTACAATAAACAAGTTAATTCATCTGTCTATGCGCAGCCCTACGACGCGAGAGGGGTAGGCCCCGGGTGAAGGAGGGAATATGAAACAAGTAAACAGAATTTGGAGTTTTGTTATTTATTAACACTTCCACACTTTCTATTAGAAACACCATATTTACAATGTTGAGAATAGATCTACCCCCCCCCCCCCCCCCCCGATTGCTTAATTCAGTTGCAATCGATTTCACTTGGTTTCAATCAAAACCTGACGTTACTTGTATGAATGTGACAGCTTATTGACAGTTCGCGGTTTGAAATCGCATTGAAACCGCGTTGCGCAATCGTGGGGCTGAAAATCAATAGCTACTGAATAATTATGATCAATTCTTTTTGCTTTCAGGATACAACACTATTCAACTGATGGCTATCATGGAACATGCTTATTATGCATCGTTTGGATACCAAGTCACCAGCTTCTTCGCAGCTAGCAGGTTATTATACATAATAGCTTTTCGATAAAGGGTTAAAGATTACTTTAACACACCTGTTAAAATAAAACCCTATTCTAAAAGCTAATCAAACGAACTTTATTCGACGTTTGCGCGGTATTATACATCCACCAACCCGCATTATGTCCGCGTGGTGGATTAAGATCCAAACACTCTCGAGAGTAAGCCCCCAGCAGTAGAAACATTACCTTAGAAGGCTGTCATGATGTATTGCGAAATTCGTGAAACCATACCGCGCTTCACGGCTAGTCATCAATGTTCCCACTGCTGGGACACTGGCCTACTCTCAGGCGAGAGTGATTGGGTCTTAATCCACCACGCGGACCCAATGCGGATTGGTGGATGGCACATGTATTTCGAATATTTAGTTCTTGGACATGCCGGTTTCCTCACGATGTTTTCCTTCACCGTATGAGAGCACTGGCATTGCGCACATAAATTTTTCGAACAGAAAAATCCATTGGTGCACGACCTTGAACCCACGACCTTAGGATCGGAAGGCGGGGTCATTACTACTAGACCACCGGTGCTGCATCATTACTTAGATAATATTATAGGGCGAAGTTTATATGTTTGTGGAAGCATCGCGCCCAAACGACTGAACGGATCTATATAAAATTTGGCACAGGCATAGATTATGGTCTGGAAAAGCATACAGGGTATTTTAATTTTAAGTATTTATTGGTTTCCTTGGGATAAAAAACTGTTTAACCGCGAGTAGCACCGCGGGGCGCAGCTTGTATTTCATAATGTTCAGATTTAAGACCTTTATTTTTGTGGGATTAAAGAGCATATTATTCACGTGCTGATGAAATGTGTTCGTAACATAGATGACAGGCGAACTATGTATAAACATTCTTCAATGTTCGATGTTGGACTATGCAACAGTGTGTTGGCTGATCCAATGAAAGATTCAAATTTTAGTAGAAAAAAATTTTATGAGAAGAAAGAAAAGAAAAAAAATACATTTAT
Source organism: Colostygia pectinataria (assembly GCA_951394395.1). Taxonomy (NCBI): domain Eukaryota; kingdom Metazoa; phylum Arthropoda; class Insecta; order Lepidoptera; family Geometridae; genus Colostygia; species Colostygia pectinataria. Next base: position 8,559,354 of record OX596363.1, read on the forward strand.
TCTGGACACACACACAACAAACAGTGCACAATAATTTATACACATAGATATAATAGATAGGCCGGTTGTGAAAGGTCCAAATTAGTCCGCGCTGAGTTATGTAAGCCAGAAACGGTTCCATTTCAGCTCTAAAAACCAGCGCCGCTCCATGTAGATGTAGCGGCGCTGGTTTTCAAATGGAACCGTCTAACCTCACGATGAGGAGTTAAGTTTTTATTTTACTTTTTTTTCTCTCTTGTTACCTATTATAAGTTTAGTTTTATTAACAACTTGTTACCTAGTATAAGTTTAGTTTTATTAACAACTTTGTAAATATTACCAATTGAGCGGTGTGGTCGCTCGGCGACAAAGCCCTTTTTTATTCAATAAATAAAAAAATGAAAAAAAAGACCTTTATTATCATCTGTTCCAGTCGTTTCGGCACACCTTGTGAGCTCAAGCAGCTAGTCGACAGAGCTCATGAGCTCGGCCTCTACATCCTCCTAGACGTGGTGCACTCCCACGCCTCCAAGAACACGCTGGATGGCTTGAACGAGTTCGACGGAACCACCGCCTGCTACTTCCATGATGGCGTCAGAGGAACCCACTCGCTATGGGATAGCAGACTCTTCAATTATTCAGAGTTAGTTTTAGTTTATCTTAGCGAAGCGAATTAAACTCACAGCCACAGTTCAGTAGCTTTAGTTGTCGCCGTTGTCGGTTCGATTCTCGCACATGACAAACATGTTTTGTTTATTAAACATGTATGTTTGGCTGGGTGTTTTATAATAAATTCACAATATAAGTTCTTTTTTAAAAAAGCTTTGCGTTGACGGCGCTGCGTTCTGTGTGAGATGTCTGATATTTACAGTAGGTAATAAAGGTATGTTTTTTATAGGATTGAAGTTCTGCGATTCCTGCTGTCAAACTTGAGGTGGTATCAAGATGAATATCGCTTTGATGGATTCAGGTAACGACTAGAAATATAACTGACGAGTGCCACTAACGAATGTTTATTTATTTATTTTATTTATTTATTTATTAAGGACACCCAACACAGGATAGCACCATACACACAAAAGTCTCTTCCAAAGGTTTTACACTCAAGTGTTCCCATAATTAAAGGGCATCACAGCATGCGCAATAATAGCAACAAGACAAAAACTTAATTAAAACCTAAAATATCAAAGTTCTTACATAAAACAAGGTTACAAAACAATCATAAATACTACTTATTATGTATGTTCGTACAATATAGAAACCTGACATAATATAATTTTAAAGAACTTAGTGTACATACAGTACACTACACACAGTACAGTAGTGGTATAATTAGTATTTCCTACAACGTTTTATTGTGTCTTGTTATTTTTTATTTCTTAGTGCTAATACAACTTACATACATACATACATAAAATCACGCCTGTATCCCGTAGGGGTAGGCAGAGACCACGGATTTCCACTTGCTACGATCCTGACACACCTGTTTTACTTCATTTACTCTCATCACATTCTTCATACACGCTCGTCGGTTTAGGGTACTCCTGACCTGGCCTTTCTTTAGCACGTCTTCAATTTGATCGTAATACGTGCGTCGAGGTCTTCCCCTTCCAATTGTACCATTCACACTCGCCTTAATACAACTTAGTGCTAATTTAATATTTATATATGTATTGTATAGAGCTAATAAAAAATAATAATAATTCTAAGAGTGAAATATGTTTGTTATGCAGATTTGACGGCGTCACATCAATGCTGTACCACAGCCACGGCATGGGGCAAGGCTTCTCCGGACACTATGACGAATACTACGGACTCAATGTGGACACGGAGGCATTGGTCTACCTGATGCTAGCCAATGAAATCACGCACAAACTCGACTCGAGAGCCATCACTATAGCTGAGGTATGTCAAAAATAATTATTTGCAAATATTTGTTGCAATGGTGTAACTCATTTGTAATATAATTGTAACATAAAATATGTACTTAATATGAAACAGTTGAGCCTGAGAATTGAGCCAATAAATTTGATTATTCTGATTATTCTGTTAATGACAGATTTAAAAACGTAATGAAGTTTCCGATAGTCGGGTTGGACCGATCGATGGTTTTAAAATCAGGGGTATTTTAAAACCATCGGTCCAACCCGACTATCTCAGGCTCAACTGTTTCATATTAAGTGCATATTTTATGTTACAATTATATTAGAAATGGTATTAATATCCAAGTATGTATTTACAAAAAAAAGTGTATTCTACCATGTATCTGGTTCCCATAGTTTTAGCTTAGTTTGGGGTTATTATGATGGATTTATAGATACCGCTATCCCAAACCTCAATCCGGTCATACAGATTGTATCTGGAAAATAGTTATGTCATTTTGTTTTATTCTTTATTACATCTAGAGGGTATGTCACTTTGTGTCATTAACAAAGTGACTTTGTGTCATTAACAAAGTGACTTTGTGTCACTAACAAAGTGACATACCCTTGTGAATTTATTATATGTATTAATTGTGATTTTTTAAAGTATTTTTTTGTACTATGTCATTCCCAGGATGTGTCAGGCATGCCTGCATCCTGCCGGCCAGTGAACGAGGGCGGCACTGGTTTCGACTACCGCCTAGGCATGGCCATCCCGGACATGTGGATCAAGCTGCTGAAGGAAGAGAAGGATGAGGATTGGGAAATGGGCCATATTGTACACACCCTTACCAACAGACGGTGGATGGAGGGCACAGTCGCTTACGCTGAGAGTCACGATCAGGTAATTATGAATTAAATGATATGCACGTTTGCGCCGTCTCTATTTCTAACAAGGAGAACTAATAATTGCCCAGATAAACTTTATCGATTAATTTGGGATTTTGAACACAAAAGAAAGTCCCTATATATTTTTTATGCGTAGAACCTATTCCTTGAATATTATGCGTTAGTAATGAAAAACTATAAAGTTCATACTAACGAACAATAATTCATTTTTAAAAAAGAATAGATGTCTGTAGCGTGTTAGTAAATATTTCTTTCTTTTTGAATCTCCCAGGCTCAAGTTCATATTCGAGTTCAAGATTAATCATTTATTCATTTACACTGTTCAGTTTTAATCATTTACACTGTACTTAAATAATCTGAATGATTATTGATATAGGCTCTGGTGGGTGACAAGACGATAGCGTTCTGGCTGATGGACGCGGCGATGTACACGCACATGAGCTCGGTCAGCGAGCCCAGCGCTGTGGTGGAGCGCGGCCTCGCGCTGCACTGCATGCTGCGGCTCATCACGCACGCGCTGGGCGGCGAGGCGTACCTCAACTTTATTGGTAACTAGCGATCCGCCCTGGCTTCGCACGGCTATAAACCTTACTCTTGAATTAATCTATCTATTGATGAACACCGCATTACAATTCGTTGCATAGTTTAAAAGATAAATAAATAAATAATAAATAGCACTTTATTGAGGACACAAGTAGTACAAAAGTTACTTAAGTGTAAAAACAATACTAAGTATGTAGTCCTACAAAAGGTGGTCATATCGCAGAGAGCGATTTCTTACTGACTACCTTTTTAAGGCACAAAGGCTGTGCCAGTGGTAACAAGTATACATTATTTATTTATTTGTTCCTAGGCAATGAGTTTGGTCACCCGGAATGGCTAGACTTCCCCCGCGCCGGCAACAACTCGTCCTACCACTACGCACGGCGCCAGTGGAACCTGGTCGACGACCAACTGCTCAAGTACAAGTTCCTCAACCACTTCGACAGGGACATGAACAATTTGGAAGAGAAACACGGCTGGCTGGCTGCTTCTCCGGTATGATCTTAATAATATTATAAACTAGCGACCCGCCCCGTCTTCGCACGGGTGCTACATATAAACTTTTCTCTTGAATTACTTTATAAATAAAAAAAACGCATCAAAATCCGTTGCGTAGTTTACAAGATCTAAGCATACCATAGGGACAGACAGCGGAAGTAATAGCCTTTATAGTATGTAAAGATGCGAAAGTTTGGATGTTTGTGGGAGCATCACGCTCAAACTACTGAACAGATTATGGTCAGGAATAGCATATAGGTTACTTTTTATCCCGGGTTCCTGTGGGATAAGACTGGTAGAAAATGCTGCATAGCATTAAGTCCTCCCTTTGTACAATCTTGTTTTTGTGCAATAAAGAATTAAATAAAATAACACCGTGGGGCGCAGCCCTACATGAAGTAGTTCATTTTAACATTCACCAGTTAGATAAATAATTAATTATTAGAAAAAAAATTAAAAACCCACTAAGGCTGGATTCGCCCAGCTTCTGGAATTATTCTAAGATATAATAAATGTCTGTACCTATATTCCAGGCGTACGTGTCGTGCAAGCACGAAGGCGACAAGGTGATAGCGTTCGAGCGCGCCGGCCTCCTGTTTGTGTTCAACTTCAACCCGTACAAGAGCTTCACTGACTACCGGGTCGGCGTCAACGTACAGGGCACTTACAAGGTAATTATCTAATTTAATTAATTAATTTAATTAATTAATTAATTTAATTAATTAATTAATTTAATTAATTAATTAATTAATTTAATTAATTAATTAATTTAATTAATTGATTAATTAATTAAGCGGTCGCAGAACCACCGAACAGATATTAGTGCTACGTACAGAATGACCACTCTGATATTTTGAACAATACATACTTTCGGGAACCGTGGGGTTCGCCTAACAAAAAAGGCCTTTGGATTAACATTTATTAATATTGAAAGGAGTGTTTATTCTATGCTATGAACGTTAGGTTCTTTCTGTTCCAGGTTGTATTATGTTCTGACAGCAAGAAATACGGAGGTTTCGGCCGAGTGGAGCCGAATGGCGACGACCACGTCACACAGAGCATGACGTGGGGTAACAGAATGGACTCTATACAGGTACGTTTTAAGTTCATTTTAAAAAGTTAAATTAAGAAAAGAAAAATACATTTGTTTTTACATGTAGAGCCAAGAAAAGAAAAATAATCAATACCTTCTTAAACATACTTACTTACTTTATTATCTACATGTACCTAAATATCGCAAAGCGCTTTTATGTTTCTTTTTATTATTATTGGTATTGAACATCTTTTCACGACTTTCTGCTGAGTACAGAGTCTACATTGTCTACGTTACGATTGCGGTTTTATCTATTGATGAGTAGACAAAATTAAGAAGAAGCTGTCAATAATATTAGGATGGCTAAAAGATAAAACTGTCATCTAATGGCATAGACGCGGGTTCGAATCCTGCCGTCCGAGAAAAATGGATCGCATTATTCAACTAACAAAATTGGTAGTAAAATGAAGTGTGACATCAGCCCCCCAGATTGCGTAACTCGGTTTCAATCTGATTTTAATCTTCGAACTGTCAATAAGCTTGGCACATTCATACAAAATACGTCAGTTTTTGATTGAAACCAAGTGAAATCGATTGCAACCGAATTACGCAATCGGGGGGGCAGATTGTTAGGATCTGTTACCAATAAATCTGGCTTATATGCCAACATTTGGTAAATATTTTGTAGTTATTTGGTAAAATCTCCATAAAACTGAAGTGCTATTTTTTTTTCAGGTTTACATCCCAACGCGCACTGCTATTGTTTATGCTAAAGTTAATTAGATGTCTTAGCTTAGTTCAGTTTTTAATTGGTACTTTTAATTGTTAAAAGTAGCAAAATTTTTAAACAGAGAATGAGAGCAATGCATGTTTTAAATTTGTTGAAAATTGTAAAGTTATCCTAAAATACTTTTGGAAAAGCTCAATTTTCTAATTGAATGATAGACTTTTAGATATATGTATAAAATATATTTGTATTTTTAAGATGTAAACTTGTTATTAAAAGATCTGTTAAAATTGATTTTACTTATATTGGTACTCCTATAAGTAGGTTGTTTTTAGGTGTGCATGATAAAAAGTTGAGATTTGATAGTGTGACTTGATAATAAAATTTTTGAGCCAATCGAGCGCGATCAGAATCAATTACCACCATACACCTCATGCCTCTTTCTTTGAGAGGATGATCATCATGTGTTTGGTCTGCTGCATGTCCTATACACAAGTACTGATCCACAGTCAAACTCGAAAACACACCACTCCTTGGATATACCAAATTGTCTGTAGCATGTATAGAACCATAGCAACAAGGGCAGATGACAAACTTAGCATTGGCTTTTAGGCATTTGTCTAATACCAGATCGCTGGCAACACCACATGCATGTAATGCTATTCCTATATCAAATCTCCCAATAAAAAAGTCCAAGTTACATTGATAGAAAAGTATGTTTTTTATTCCCATTTTGTGTACGCGTTCTCTGGCTCTGAGTAAAGACTGTTCCTTATTTTCTAGCAGCAAAATAGTGCATTTTGGCAGTAACATGGCTATAAGAATACCTAAATGACCACTGCCACTGCAGAAATCAACAACCAAATCTCCGTCTTTGGCAATGTTCAAGACAACTAAAGCTAGGTTTTCTAGCTGCTGTGTTTTTCTGACAACTCTTTTATCTGGTAGATGCCCTCCAGCAGGCTTGGCTCCATCAGGTATGTCATTCCAATTTATAGTTGTGTTAATTTCAGTTTTAGTAACATCCATTTCCATTCCCACTGAGAGAGACTTCAACGCTTTTTCAATGTCATCCTCTTTGGTGAATAATCTTTTCTTAGGATTGTGTCTTTTTGGGTCACTTTTGTACAGACTCACATCTTCTGTTGTGGGTATAATTGTATTTTTTATTGTTAATGGTTTCCTATGGAATTTGCATAGCAGATCTATGAGATTATTTTCTTCAAATGTACTCATAATACTTTTATACCATTTGTGTGTCGTAGGTAAAAGAGTTTCAAAAGAGTTTCCAAATGATTGTATTATGATGTGATAAGTTGGCAATAGGATCAGATCAGCTAAAGTTATGAATGGTCCCTCAGCAAACTGGTGGCTGATGTTCAAATCTTCAATATTTACAGAGCAATCTACTTCTAACTGCTTTTTGTTATTTGACTTCCATTTTCTATTTTTGGATTTTCTTGTTTTGTCACCATCAAGTTTCTGGTTTAAATTCATATCATCCTTATTTTCATTAAATGTTTTTAAACTTTCTTTCTTCATATCTCTCACTATTTTATAAACATTGTGCACTTTGACTGGCTTTTTCAAGTGGTTTTCAAATCTCACTAAGTTTACAGGCACCTCTTCTAGTTGATCAGAATCTAAAATGAGTTTTACAGTTTTTATGATGTCCACTTCACAGAATTGTGTCCATATTGATACAGTGTTTGGTGCTTGTAGGCAACTTTTTCTGAAACCAAGCAAGCCTTCTTTATGTTCTTGAGAATTAGGAGGACTAGATCTGTGAGCACAGATATGCCTGGCTACCGCGCAAAGACCGGTTATAATTGTATCGTGGAACATCACCACAGGATACATGCAAGATGCCACTTGCCATGGTACTTCATCACCTTTGACAAAGTTAGTCTCATCTTCGAGTAGTACAATACTCGCTCCATTTTCATCGTTCTTATTATAAACAAGGCGCAACGATATTTTCTCTGGTGAACAGTGTTTGTAAATGCAGTAGGTTATAAACGACTCAATCGGTAGTTGGATCGAGTTGGTTTCTTTAGAACGAGCAGTGCCATATGCTTCCAAGAAAACTATGTTTTTCATTCTGAACAATTAAGGACAACAATGCACTCTAACTAAGCACTTATTGCATTGAAGTAAGAAAAACAAAAAAATTATCATAAACTTTTTTATACTGGATAACCTCAAAATTTTTTTTTCCATATTTTGACAGTGAGTCTACAAATAACATGCATGATGCATGACAGACAATATCCAATCAGTGTTGCATGCAACTAACAACGTAGATAATCTCAAACTTCAGCTTTTCTTCATCATCATCATTGTCATCTTGTATCCTACTGCTGGGTCTAGCCTCCTTCAGCCTTTCTAATTTTTGTTAAATGATCGAATGGAAATAAACCAATAAAACAGAGTGTAAAATAGTCAACTACTTAAATCATGGAACTAATAAGTACTATGTTCCTTGACTGCATCATAAAAACAGACTTTACAACAACTAAAAAAACAGAGATACAGTGAGTGGCAATGAAAAAATTATTGATTCGAGTCGACTCACTCTCCTTCCACGGTCGACTCGACTCAGCCATGTCATGACAGTTGTTAACACTGCAGTCAGTCAGTCCAGACTCCAGTTAAACGTAACAGTAACATGCTTCAAAAGACTAGGATTTGTATCTCGCAACTGTAGGAAATTCACCAACATAAACGCCGTAAAACTCTTATACACTGCACTTATTAGATCCAAATTAGAGGCGAGCGCATGCGTATGGAACCCACACGAGTCCACGTATTCCCTTATGCTTGAGAAAGTCCAAAAACGTTTCTTGCGTTTCCTTTATCAAAAGCTTTTTGGATATTACCCATTCATGTATCCCACTAAATACCTTCAAGGTACCTTGGGCTTTAACTCAGCTGAAACCAGAAGGCTCAGCGATCAAATTTTAACAGTATGTCGCATACTTAGAGGAAGACTTGACTGTCCGGCGCTTCTAAGTGAAGCAAGTCAACTGAGTGTGCCTGCAAATCGAGTCAGGTTTCGTCCCGGATGCGTGCCTTTATTCGCGACAACCTGGGCGAACACGGTGTCGCGCCAGCAATCACCGATCTGCAGAGCACAGCGTACACTCAATGACCTTATCACCATGCATCCTCAGATAGATGTTTTTACGGATGATTGGATAGTGATGGAAAGAATATGCCTTAGTTTCTGTGAAACTGTTTAATTTATGTTTATTTCGATAAGACAAGTGCAATCTTTTTGAACTTATTCGTTTTAATTTGTATTATTTAAATTTTTAAATTTTTATTAAATACCGGTCTACTTAAATTAAGTAAATACTTATTAAAATTAATTTTAAGCAATATTAAGTTAAGTTAAGTGTTTTGTGTTATTGTTAAAATTTATACCTATTCATTGTAATATAGGTAGGTACTCATTAGTTAAGAGATGTAAATATTTTTAAAAGTTCTTGTATAACGCATAGGAGTGGGCTATAACAGGTAAAAAAAGAAACCTGTTCTGCCTGTTCCAGTTCCAGTAAATAACAGTTCCAGAAACCTGTTCCAAAATAACAGCAATAATAAAAAACAAAAACAGTAGGGTAAATGAATGAGTTATTGGCTGGCATTAGTTATTGGCTACTTCATACTCAAACACTTCCTAAAAGCTACTGATGCTAAGTACAATATCTCCCTTCATTCTAGAGAATAGTTTACATATTTAGCTTTAATATTTGTGCCGATTTGTTTGACCACCCTTCGAATAATTTCGTATAAAAAAAATCATAATTGATTGACAATCGGCAATCCGGTTACTATGGTGGGGTTTTGTTGTGAAAACGGTAAGGATTGCGTTTGACTACAATTCGAATGAAACTTTTCTCATACCTCATATCTCTGTAGTTGATCCATATTTCGTTACTATTTAAGTTATTTTATCTTAACTTAAATGTATTTTATTATTTTTTTACTTTAAAACATTAAATTATGGTATAGCCAATAACAGAAACGAAAAAAACTAAGTTTTAAGTTACTGGCTATACATGTACATCACCGCCAGTCACCTACGAATTCAATTTATAATTTGTCAAATTTGGCGAAAATGGCCTTCTTCCGCCAATCTGACGTTTGCTGAAGAGCACAGCATAGATGCCCAGTTGAGTAACCACCGCATGCAGAGATCAGTTCAAGATCCGATGGTCTGAAATAAACTTGTGCCGAAACCGATACTAATTCAGTTTGTCTGGTGAACTTTATACTGTAAATATTTATACAAGGGCTTCGAAAAGTTCGTTTATACCAGAGCTAAGAACTCGATAATTATGTTCCTTGTATTTCTTAAAAAAAAAAGACTATAATCTGCTGTGTTTCGTAAAAAATGCTACAGCCAATAACTGAAACCAAACATGCCAGTAACTAATTCTGGGGTGCCAGTAACACAATTTTTATTTGAATGAATATTATAACTTTATAAGCAATGTTAATTATTTTTATTGTTATTAAAATGATACTAGAACTTTTTCCGTCTCCACTAACACCATAAAAACATCATTTAGATGACGCCTAAAGAAACTATACCAATTTAAATTGACCAAGGCGCTTAAGTAGCTAATAACTGGTGCTTTTACCCTAACAGTAAACCAATTCAAAACAAAAATGACAACTTTACAACGACATCCACCTGTGTTGCCACTGTTGTCAGATCGAATCAAACAAAAGGAGTAACGTTCGGATACACGAATACGCAATCTTAATAATTAATTTATGACATGACAAGTTAGTTTTCTTCACTACAACAGTATGACAAGACAAACACGAACAAATAAATATTTTTACTGTAATGTATTATGTATGTTTTACAATGCAACTATTTTTTGCATTATTATGAATGAAATGTATACAACAGTATTTTTTTCTGTAAAAAAATGAGCCCAACATTTCCGAACGAATGCAACACCTGTTCTCTGCTTGTAACAGTAACAGACAGGCATAACAGCTGCTATCTCGTACCAACAAAGGTAAGCTGTGTAAGCTAGAATAGAGAAGAGCATGTTCCGTGGCGTTATCTCTTTCTAACAAAAGTAAACTCCATACGCTAGAATAAAGAAAAGCATGTTTCTGCAGATTTGGGCTGTTGTGGAACTGGAACAGTTTCTCTTAGGTCTAGACAACAGTTCCATACTGTTCTAAAGTGAAACCTGTTGTTTTTACCTGTTCCGATATATACGCCTCACTCCTAAAACGCATTGGATCCCTTCTGTAATGTTGTACTTATGGTTAATAAATTGAAATTGTAGTGCTTACATTCTCTTGGACTCCAGTCAGCTGATCGCTGATCATCTTAGTAGCTCAGTCAGCTGTTGTTTTAAATAGAAAAGAGTAATTAAACCAACTTATTATAAAAAATAGAAACTGAATAAAATTAAAGGTAGAATCGAAACGAAACCGGAAAATTCTAAAATGTTGGAGGTTATAAATGGTACTTTGTTATTGTATTTTTTATTTTTATGTTCTGTCAGTGCTCTGATTCCAATCCTGGTCAAACCGGTAAGTCCAAGACTTGTGTAAAACTCTCCTCATCTGAGTTTATTATAAACTATACTTACCTAGACTTTATTACCTATTATTTTAGATAATAGCATGTTTTGCTCGGCCTTCCAATGCAGAAATATTAATATGGACTGAAATTATTAAACTGAAAGCAGAGCAGAAAGGAATATCTATGAAGGATGAGTTTGCTGCCTACTCTAAGATCCAACGAAAAATCAACAAACTTGAGGGACAGTTGAAGGAAGATACACAATCACGTATGGGAAAAAGCTTAGCCATCAAAAGCACCATACAGATTATCTTTCAGGTTGTTGTAGCTTTGGTGATTATAATATCAGTTATCTACTTTAGACGTGAGCCGATAGTGACTCTGAAAGGGGACATGTTCCCATTTACAAAGATTCTCAGATATCCAAGTGAAATGCCCAATGCAGTATCAACTCACATGTGGGTGCTTATATCAAACCTATCTATTAGAACTTTGGTAAAGCCTCTGCTCTCTTAAAACCAGAATTTTTAACTTTATGATTGAATATTATTAACTTTATAAAATTGTGTGACCTATCTTTTTAATTTATTTTGTTAACTCCACAAAATTAATGTATGCTTTTGGGTAAATAGCAAGTAAATAAAAAGCTTTGTATTTTCATAATCGTTTTATTCACTAAACAAATAGTATTTTATACTCAGTCCGACATAAGTCCAATAGTGTCCTCTAAAATTACAATAACAATCAAAGGCTCGTTCTGGAAACAATATTATGCTTATTTAAAAAATAATTAACATTCTACTGCTACCATACTGTTGTGTTATGACAAATGGTATTCAACAAACTAATTAATGTTAAAAAAAAAAAAAAAAACTGAAATTTGAGGTTCTTGAACCTAAGTGATGGATGGATTATAATCTATACAATACATACAACATTAACCTTATTAATATAATTTATTTACAAGCTCTATATCACAGCTCACTCTTGCTATCGGTGTGCCATTTTGATTTCAGAAATCTATAGGCGCCTTCACACGTAGGTCGTTTGGAAAGCGCTGCTGGATAGTTCTAAACCGCGCGACAGACGGAGACGACGAAAGAAATTTCGGAGCGCAGGTCTGAGTTGCGCGTGTTGTTTCGCTTTATTCCATCCAGTCCTACCAGTAGTTCGATAGTCGAACTGTTTGGATGTTTTTTTCCAAATAGAACTACTAACTCCGAAAGTACAGTCAGTACAGTCTTAATTGAAACAAATACTAAATTTATGGCGCTTCGGCGGCCGCTGCCGCGGCACGCTCGCTACGCTCGCTCGCCTCGCGCGTAATTTTTCACTAACCTAACATAACCTAACCTACTCATTTCGATCTAAGCGAATGTCACTTATTCATTAGATCGAAATCAGCTGTTTAGGTTATGTTAGGTTAGTGAAAAACTACGCGCGAGGCAAGCGAGCATACCGAGCGTGCCGCAGCAGCGGCCGCCGATGCGCCAGAAATTTAGTATTTGTTTCAATCAAGACTGTACTGACTGTACTTTCGGAGTTAGTAGTTCTATTTGGAATAAAATCCATGTTTCCAAATAGTTCGATCCATCAGTATAACAATTTGGAAAAAAAACATCCAAACAGTTCGACTATCGAACTACTGGTAGGAATGGATGGAATAAAGGGTTGTTTCGCGCACTCCATGCCCTACGTGTGATGACTGCTTCTTCTTAGAAAGCCAAACAGCTATCTACAAAAATATCTGAAATCTGCTATTTAACAAACACAAAAGCTCTGTGCTAGACACAATAATATAGTTATTTTTAAACTTTAAAAATTAAACACAAAAAAGTAAAATAATTTGTGGCAAAATAGAAAGCATTATTATACATACATCTATAGCTTTGTAACAATTTCGAATACGAGCTAAGTTTGTTCTATACTCGAAACTATAATAAAATAGACGCAAACAGCATCTAATAAACAGCAGTATCAAAAAGCTTATATAAAATGTGGACAACTTTGGCACTAGATCGCTCAAACGTGCTTATTTTGTGCAAAACAGACTGAATAGTAATAAGGTATCTGCTAAACTGTTACTAGAGACTAGAACTATGACTACATATTTGCAATAATGGCTGTACAGACAAATTATTTCCAAAAAGTGATGATTTATATGCAACAAATGTAAATCTTAAAATCTTTGAAAACAATAAATAATACATTAATTGAATCTTTTAGCTCAATTTTCTGCATTTTAAACTTTAATATAGGTTTCCAACATAATACTATAGTCACACTGCTAGAAAAATGTATACCTGTACAGAAAACTAGCAATGTGACTAATACAAATAAGAGTGTATGCAACATGAAAATGTTACATACATGATTTTACAATAGTTTTATCTTGAATATATTTTTTATTTGACTTAGAAACAAATTGTTTCACAATACAAAAATCAGCCACTTTTGAGATTTATTTTAGTAGTCAGCAATACTTTTTAGCTATTTAGATTTTAAAGCTAACTATACATTTTTCTTTAAATGAATATGCAAACCTTAATTTTTTTGATATAACCACCATTTTACTACTTATCTGATTTTATAGGTTTTATCCTGCTCCTAATTAAACTATAGCTACTTATCACACATAATATAATCTTGTTGTAAATCAAAGCCCAGTAAAATTTTAATTTTTACAATAATTTTTTTATGGTATAATTATCAATGTACTTATTTAAAACATTGCTGATGTTACTTCTGCAAATTGATAACATATTTCTGGACTAAATGATAAAATTGCCTCAAGTGTTCCACTGGGCGCGAAGACAACTGGTTGACTACCGCGGCTCCACTCGTTGGTCAAGTGTGGATTACGAACGTTGGCGTATAATTTGTTGAAATGCCACGTATCGGCCAACTGCGAACGTTGTGCCCAGCGCTATTTTCCTTACATTATAGGTACACATGTTGGCCGAATAGTGTTGAGGCCAGCGTGTGGAGACGGCTTAAAAAAGTGTTTATAAAACGAATGTACTGTCAATATGATTGAAAGACCACGCTAGAACATTTTCACATGCAATTAATTCAAGTTATTCAATAGAATGATGAATTTAGTTTGAAAAAGTTCTACAGTTGATGCAAATCAGATTGGTGGATCATACCCAAGCGAACTTTTATTATTATTATTTATTTATATGGCGCGTACATATCCGCGCGATTAGCGAAGCGATAAACGAACGATCACGAATTAAAAGTGTAACCAACAACCAACGCAAATGGCATGCACAAATGTGTACTACATCCAGTGTTAGGATTAAAAGATAAGGTATACATTTGGACATCCTACAATGATTACCTTAACCATCTGTTAGTTACAGATTGGTTAAATAGACTACTGGTAAATCCCCCTGGTTCATTATCAAACTGTAATCTAGCAGCTTGCTAAGTAGTTTTTACTTTTCAGTTTTATCTCAATGAACAAAGATGATGACAGATTTAAAAGACACATTAGCTAACAGTTCATAGTATAATTATGAATACTGCCCTTACTCCCTTATTCATAAAAAACATTGTAATTTTAGCGGCTCGTTAAAGTACTGGTTTCCTTGTCATTGTGTCAATGATCATTGAACAATGGTGTTGGTGACAGATTTTTTCGCTATGCTAGCTAGATTTAAAGTAGGTTTATGAATAAAGACCTAAGCTTAAGTTACACGAGAAACCCGGCCAGCTCGTCCGAAAGTAAAAGTAAGTTCGTATGAGTCAGTAACCAACTCGTCCGAAAGTAAAAGTAAGTTCGTACGAGTCAGTGGCCAGCTCGTCCGAAGGTGAAAGGTCTTAAGTGGCCTCGTAGAAGTTGTTGTTGCAATGTGTGGTGAGCAGGTACACCACGGCCTCGTATGTCGACATCATGATCGCTGTGTTCGGAATCTGCCGCACTAGCTGCGTGCCCAGGCCCCTGGAGGACAGAAGATGCACTTACAATAAGCATGATGACAGTAACCAACAATCACTAAAATCACGTCTTCACCTTAAATTCAAGGAATATAAAAACCATATTTCTTTTTACATTCGAAGCGAGCTTTATAATATTTTTAATAAAATTAAACAACAAAATACAGCAATCCGTCATAAAAGGTTGAACACCAATCAAGAGCATCTTGGTTCTGATTGGTGGGCATCAAACATAATTGCAGATTTTGATTTTTGTACCTTATTGCTAAAATTTTACATTGAAAACTGACATAATGACGTCACCGCTGTCACTTCGCGGCTCAGCGAGTTTTGGCGTGAATTTTAAAGTTCAAATCGTATTTTTTTACTCTAAGTGCTTCGGAGGGCACGTTAAGCAGTCGGTCCTTAACGTGCCCTCCGAAGTCTCCTCTGCCGGTCCAGGCCAGATTTTTTATTATTATTATATCAGCCGTTGGTGTCCCACTGCTGGGCAAAGGCCTCCCCCATTTCCCTCCAGACGTCTCGATCCCGAGCCAAAAACCTCCAATCTACCAAAAATGTATCCAGTTCGTCCCGCCAGAGCTAATTTATTTATTTAAAAAAAAATAATGTACGAGCAGACGAGTCATGGCAAATAAAGAAAAGGAAGTTCACCACCATACAAGGAAGTATTAGGCATAGCTGTATTAAGGTAGAGTTTCCGGTGAAATTACTGGCACATGAGAGCTCAACCTCAAAACTATAACTACTTACAGCCTACACTCAGGCGAGAGTGTCTGACGAATGAGCGATCAACTGACCTGTATACCCCGCGGTACCCCTCCTCCATCCAGACGGTGTGGAGCGTCTGCCAGAACTTGCGGTACTTGTCACCTTCCTCTCTCAGGCGCGTCCTTGCTACTTCTGGAACAAAACATTATTCAATCAACACATTATTTTTATTTGACGACCGATGTGGCGCAGCGGGCGCAGGTTCGCCTGCGACGCAGAGGTTGCGGGTTCGATTCCCGCCTCGGGACAAATGTTTGTACGATCTACAAATATTTGTTGCGGGTGTTCTGGGTATTTTCTATATATAATAAAAAAAATCTATCTATGTATTGTATTGTATTAAATATATATAGTACCCATAATACAGCTCTGTTTAACAGCAGCTTACCTTGGGGCTAGATTATGCTGTGTGGATTGTCCAGCATTATTTATTATCTTCTTCAGAAATTACTTGCTGTGCGTTGGTCACGTTATAACTCGAGAACGGTATTGTAGAACGGATTTGGCTGATTTTGGTCATACGTCATAAATAAATAAATGTATTTATTTTCACAAAAGCCAGACGAACATTCGTTTCACCTCTTGTCATACTACGGCGGGTTGATCACATAACTCTGTTAGCAACAAATCTCCATCGATCTCTTACTGTGTTAGAAGACTGTTACTTACCATGTTAGATGATTGTTAATTACCGTCTTAGATTAGATGACTGTTACTAACCGTCTTAGAAGGCTTACTTATCGTGTTAGATGACTGTTACTTACTGTGTTAGAAGCCTGTTACTTACCGTGTGGGTAAGCAATGCACGACGCAACGGTCTTGGAGAACGCCCCAGCGCCCATGAATTCCACGAAGTCTCGCGGTGACTTGGTATCGTTCGGCACTCCGTCCACGCTCCGAGCCGCGATCAGTCGCGCCTTCACGCCTTCGTATAGCACGAAATGGACTACAGTCTCGCTTATGCCCATGTATGAAGCTGTTATACCTTTGTAGAAACCTCGAATACCCTGGAAAAAGTGCTCAGTTAGTCGTATCGATTGGTTTTCTAATGCCAAAAAAGTGGCCTACTTGATGGTAAGCGGTTACAGTAGGTTATATACGCTTGCAAAACTTAAACCTTAACTTAACTTTAACTTAAGCTTAAAACGTAGATCGAAAGTCTCGTAAGCTTGTAATTTCACCGGAAACTATAATACAGCAATGCGAGCATTACTGCTTGAATAGGTATGGTGGATTTCCGATTAAATTACAGGCACATGAGACTTTAGATACGTCTCAGGGTGGCAACGCGCAAGTGATATCTCAGATGTTGCAAGCGTACATAGGCTACAGTAACCGCTTACCATCAAGTGGGCCGTATGCATCACTATCACTAGCTATTACTACTAGCACTAGCACTTGCTATTATTATAGATGTGCAAACCACCTTTTTCTGGTTCATTTTACACTTCTCTACAAGACGCCTCGATAGGCCTGCATTGATTTGGATAAAATTCGCGTAGTGGAGGTTAACTCACCGTCTTGTGGTATATCCTCTTTATGCACTGCACAGCGGTTACTTTTTGGCCGTCCAACTGCAGGCGGGTCTTGACAAACCATATCGGGTTGGTCGTTG
Source organism: Colostygia pectinataria (assembly GCA_951394395.1). NCBI lineage: Eukaryota > Metazoa > Arthropoda > Insecta > Lepidoptera > Geometridae > Colostygia > Colostygia pectinataria. Next base: position 8,576,790 of record OX596363.1, read on the forward strand.
TGCATGATACGAACCCTGAAACAATGGAAGTTTGTATTATTTTTTTATGTCAGCAAGTGATAGCTCGCCTGATGTTAAGAGCTAAGCCTGATCATAACAGTTTCAGTATCCTTCCAAAGTGTTCTGCGTGGCATTGGTGTTGATTCTTTTGTAGTATTTTCTAAACTTAGTTAACTAATAAAATAATCGCGGTCATATCTTAAATTATTAGAAAAGGACGGCAACATTTTTTAGAAAATGTTACAACAGAATCGACACCATTGTGTGCTTGTCACCCCGAGACATAGTTATTGCGCAATTACCTCATTTAATACAGAGTCCTTTAAAAAAATAGTAGGTACACGCAGTAAAGTTCAGTGTTCACTTGAAAATATCAGCCCCCATTTTGCGTAATTCGGTTGTTTTCGATTGCACTTGGTTTCAATCAAATACTGACATATTTTGTATGTTTTGACGACCGCTGTGGCGCAGCGGGCGCAGGTCCGCCTGCGACGCAGAGGTTGCGGGTTCGATTCCCGCCTCGGGACAAATGTTTGTACGATCTACAAATATTTGTTCCGGGTGTTCTGGGTATTTTTTATATAATAAAAAATATCTATCTATGTATTGTATTGTATTAAATATATATCAGTCATCTAGTACCCATAATACAGCTCTGTTTAACAGCAGCTTACCTTGGGGCTAGATGATGCAGTGTGGATTGTCCAGCATTATTTATATATATTAAAAAAAAACATAACCGCTAACAAAAAAGAGCTGATCGGATTTCTCGAATCCGCTATTTCAAAAAGTTCAAACTGGAAGCGACAATCCTGAGTTTATTATAAAAGAATGTATTAAATACACTGTATTCGCTAATATGCTAATGTGAGTCGAGCCCAATTTACGATTATTGCGTCTCAAATAACACGTTTGGGCGTGATCGCCAACTGTTATTTTATACTGTGGTAATAAACACAATTCGTTTTTATACTCAACTTAAAACTCTAAGCAAAAAAACGACTAACTACATAATAATAATATACTATTATGTGGCGGTGGTTCTGTGGTATTATATAGCGATTATGACATAGCCTTGTTGATTACGATTATTTGATGACAACTCAGCTTAAAATGAGACTAAAAACTGTAAAAGCCTATATAGTTAATGTTAGTTCTGTGGTTACAGCCCTTCTCAGAACGAATCCAAAAATGGCAACATTTGCAGCCAATAAAAGTATGTTATCAAAAGATCTAGTGCGAGCAGCGCATGGCATACTGGTTTCCTCGAGATGATTTCTGATAAAATGAGTGTGACGCAATACATTTTTTGAGAGTAAACAAAAATATTAATTTTGTATTCTAGCCCACGAATCCCACGGCCTTAGATTAGAAGCAGAAGGCAGCAATAATTATTGATTCTTACTTACTGATGTAAATAAGTAACTCCTTTGTTAAGTTTAAGATACCTGCTGCGCGATATAAAAAAAGCTAAATGGGTAAAAGAAGTAACCGAAATGGTACCCTAGAGAAGGGAAAAGAGCATTTCGAAGATGGGAAGAAGATTTTAAGACTACAGAAGGATCGCTTTGGAGGAGAATAGCTCATGATCGCATACTTTGGAAACGTCCGGGGGAAGCGGAATAATGGATTTCCGCAAAGTAACGCCTGAATCTATCAATTATTTGTAAATAAGTCTATGATTGTTAAATAAGGCTTTTGAAATTGAAATTAACTGCTGCGCTGGCTGCGGAGAGATGTACTACTGGCGTGTCCAGAGCTAAAAATAAGGCTTTTGAAATTGAAATTAACAGCTGCGCTGGCTGCGGAGAGATGTACTACTGGCGTGTCCGGAGCTAAAAATAAGGCTTTTGAAATTGAAATTACCTGCGGCGCTGGCTGCGGAGAGATGTACTACTGGCGTGTCCGGAGCTATGTTCTGGTTCAGGATAGCCTTAGCCTGCGAGTACGTGCAGAAGTAGATCGCTCGGGACGGCGCCACACCGACTATGTTCGGCCCCAGCCCTTTGAACAGCGCCTTGGGCCCTTCGTTCTGTACGATATGCCTGGAAATTATAATTTTCTTTTCAATAATGGACCTTGTGTGACATTTTCTGCTAGATAAAGAATATTGGTCATTTTTCCGTTTGAATATAGATCTTGTTCTATGACATTTTATTTTCTCATCATCATGACAGCCTTTTGATGTTCCCACTGATGGGACACTGGCTCACTCTCAAGCGAGAGTGATTGGGTCTAAATCCACCACGCGGACCCAATGCGATTTACATGCCGATTTCCTCACGATGTTTTCCTTCACCGTATGAGAGCACTGGCATTGCGCATATAAACTTTTTAAATAGAAAAATTTATTGGTGCACGACCGGATTCGATCGAACCCACGACCTACGGGTCGGAAGGCGGAGTCACTACCACTAGAACACTAGTGCTCTTATTTTCTGCAAGTTATGAAATATTGGAAATACAGGATGTTTGATTATTATTGCGCAATATTCAAGTAATATGTTCCATACACAAAAAAAATACATGTTTTTTTTTTCACATGTTGTCTGAGAAATCTCGAGTAAATCGAAAATATGCTGTCAAAATACTGGCTTATCTTCAAAAAAGATCATCATCTACAGTCTGATTTCATCAAATGCTGGATACAAGGCCTTCCTTAGTTTGTGTAGCCATCTACCACGACCTGCGCGATCTTACCCTTTATTAATTTATTCAAAAAACCATAGCAGAGCTAGATTTTAATATTCTTACAATAATGATATCTTCGCGATAATAAACTCGTGTAAATGGGCCTTTACAAATGTCTCAGAACAGTTCAATAACATGATAACATGTAGGTTAATTTATTATTAGAATCTTCAATGGTTAATAGAAAGCCTAGCAACTTTGTCCTCGTTGAGTTTTACTATAACAGAAACTTTATCTTTCCGTTGAATCCGCTTTACTACTTGAATTTCAGGGATTACTTTCTTAGTGCACTCTTAGGCATTAAAAGGAACAAGTCTTTTAAATTTTCAGTCTCCAGGACTTGCAGTTTAGGCTGTGCGTTGATTGTCTGTCAGTCAGTAATGCAACGATACATACTTAGTTACCCGCCCCGGCTTCGCGCGGGTACTTAAATTAGATAGATATGATATTTATTTATTTTAAACTTTATAAGGTGGTTTACTTCCGTGGTCTTATTTTTATATATAAATTGTATACAGTTATTTAATTATACTTATCAATCTTGAATCACTCTATCTATTGATAAAAACGGCATTCAAACCCGTCGCGTAGTTTAAAACATCTAAGCGTACATACATACATACAGACAGACAGCAGGAAGCGACTTGGTTTTATACCAGTAAAGAAGTAAAGCAGGTGTACCTACATCAAACCCATTCATCGAAGTAATTCACGTAAAAAACATCGTCAATTGATCTTTGCAGTATTATCTGAAGCTGTGACGCAAATGGATATCTCACGACATGAAGTAAGGTCAACATACAACTAAATAATATATAATCCGGTTGATTGCGGTTCTATTATTATAATATAAGTGAGAGTATAAATTTTAAACGAAATTAATCTTTTGCCCAGTAGTGTGAAATAAAAAATTAAATAAAATATATTATTTTTTAGCCTATGTGCTATTCCAGACTAAGATTTACCTCACCAGAGTTGGCCACTGACTTATACGAACTTACTTACTGCCTCTGGGTCAAATTGCATCAAGATCCGTTCAGCCGTTCTGGCGTGATCTAAAGTAACAAACTTCTATCCTTAGAATAACAACACGGAGAAACGAAGTACGCGCACGCAAATTGTGATCATTTTTAGTGAGACTTGTTAGTCTCACTTAGCCAAGCGGCTCGCCATTCATCAATGTTAAGTCATCGTGCGCACGTTTCTCACAATTATAATTTCAAAATGGTGTATTGTGTGGTGAAAGGCTGCTGTAACACCACGTAAATGTATAATCATTAATCACGTATAATACATAGGCCGCTCACGCAAACATCAATTGTTGTAAACACACTTTTGGAAATAATTTTGAATGAAACTATCATTCTACGTGTTGTTATTCTAAGCTTCTATCTATCAAACTTTCGGTAGTATACTTAATTACTTCTCGACAAAACTTACATTTTCTATAAGAATTTAACCTACTTTTCGATAAAGCACCTTTTATCGAGATCTACAAAGCAAACGCTCGGTACTCTGTTTTGATAAAGAAAAGATCCTGAATCACCTGTTAGCTGGACATGTTTAGCCACACTCGCAAGGAAAGACCGAACTCTATGCCAAGACTTCTAGATGTCAGTCTACATACATGCTACTCATTCTAAATTCTTATTCTTATCATCTATCACTGTATGCACCCCACGTTGGCTTCTCGTGATCCGAGCAATTTCTTATCATTAGCGTACAGCTGATAACCACGCCAGTTACGGCCAGTTCGGCTCCATGCATTGGCCATATTTGAGTAAACAATATAAAACTGTTGTACCTTTAATTTGAGATGATTTTTAATAGAAATATTTTCCATTTGTTGATGCAGATCGAACACGACTTGTTCAGTGCGGAATAACTATGTTTCAATTTCATTTTTGTTTTTTTATTATCTTCTTGGCTTCGCGTGTTTTATGCATACATGCCATTTTTTTATTTTTTTGTAATTAAACATAGGTAAGTATTTGGTTTAAATATGGCGGATTGTTGATAGGTTTATGAATGAAGTTGTTTCGTACAATCGCATTGGACGAATTACTGTATTTGAGACGATTGGCCACAAGCGGCTTGCTTAGAAAATACTACCATGTTATGATATAATAATGCCAGTTGAGTGTCAGTTAACGAGCAGTGTAAGGTGTCGTTAACTTGATGCTACACCATTGTTTTACCTACTAGTTTTTTATGAAACACCTGGAATAAATACATGCCACCATACCTATTTCTGCCGCTAAGCAGTAATGCTCGCATTGTTGTGTTCCGGTGTGAAGGGTATGGATTCCGGTGAAATTTCTGGCACATGAGGCTTTCGATCTTAGCCTCAAGGTGGCAACTCGCGAGTGATACCTCTGGTATTGCAAGCGTCCATAGGCTGCGGTAACCACTTACCATCTTGTGGGCCGTACGCTTGGTTGCCACTTCAGTTGTATAAAAAAAAAAAGGGCCAAGCATGGCGTTATGCCAGGCTGATGGATTTAACAGGACAATATGCTGTTAACAAGCTGCTCAGTTGCTTCAGATCATAGAAAAGACTGATTAGCAGGAGAGATTACAGTAGAGGAATCAAAGTACGGAAATAAGTACAATGCTATTTGACGAGGGCGGTTAGCGGTACACGAAAAATGGCTTGATGCCAAAATTGCATGATAAATAACATCCGTTAGGTTGTCCTATACACCTGATTTTTCAAGCAATTTTTTTCGAAATTTCCAGATTGGAGAAATAACAAAAATCTAAAATATGTTTGTCGATAATATTAAAATGGTCAAATTCGATAGAGGTTCGGGGCATTCGTAAGACCTTTTAGTAAAGCACTAATGTATTTAATATTGGCATTAACACACACACATAAAAGTTTAGTCACGTAGCCTGAGTCGAACCAGTGAAAAGGGTCAATAGGAAATAAAAACAATAAAATGGATACACAGATCGATCTTACCAGATGGTTATCCTCAATTCGACAGATATTTTAAGAGTAGTAGAGTCCATTGTGATCGAGCTCGTCCGGGGAAGGACTACCACCATACCTATTTCTGCCGCCAAGCAGTAATGCTCGCATTGCTGTGTTCCGGTTCGAAGGGTATGGTTTCCGGTGAAATTACAGGCGCATGAACACATCATCATCATCTCTATCACAGAGAACTCTACTACTCTTTGTCTACTTGTCTTTCCGTTGATAGTGTATGGCGGTCATGCTAGACGGCAAGAACACACTATGATTTCCTGTGTTGTGGGCATCAGACACTACGAGTAGGTTAGGCAAGTACTATTGCCAAATATTTGATCTGTGCTGTGCACACGGACAGAAAAAAAATCTATCTATCTTATCTTAGAATCGCACGGAAATTACTATATCGAGTAAGATTACTCAAATAATCCTTATTTGAACAGCCTTAGTAATATCATAACGTACTTCATGGCCATTTGCTACCAAAATCGACATCCGTAATTTTTTGTTGGCGCTGCCTCGCACCGCGTCTATATTATGCTACATATAGCAACTGTTCTACAATAAACTAGTAAATATACTGACAAGTGCTAAGCGTAACTGAATAATAAGATTGATTAGATATAAAACGTTTTACAACTCTCTATCAACGACACTGTAGAAGAAAACAATCTTTAGAAAACTTACTGCATCTATCTTATCATTCAGTAGCAAACAAAAACACGTAGCAGTAATTTATTTTATGTTTATTTTTAACAACGTCGCCACCGGAATGGAATCTAGAATTGCGTTTGGGTGTCGGTGTTGTATCTGTTTTCGTTCAAACTAAAGGTCGGTAATCGTGATGATGATCGATTACTTTGGCGTTACTCTTGTATTTGTTACACGGACTGGATTTATGACTCTTCGCTTTAACAGACTATGCAGCATTTAAGTTTAGCTTCACTGCATTCGTAACTTGTGTTCGATCTTTTTTTTACAACTATATGAGTAGCTCGCTTTTCTTGCTGTAGCTTTTATTACGTAAAATGTATGCGGCTTCTCTAAATAGCATAAACAAAGTCGCTTTCCTATATGTCTCTCTGTACGCTTAGATATTTTAAACAACGCAACGGATTTTTTCATCATAGAGAGAGTGATTCAAGAGGAGGTTTTTACGTATAGTTTAATATTAAATTTCTACGCTAACGTAGTAAAACGAAATGAAATCAGTTTGACCGAATTAAATAAGTCGCAGGCAACCATCAGTTTAGTATAAAAGTGGCATGTTGCTAGTAGTAGCTGGTCTCTCACCTAATGCACTGTATTAGACTCATCCGTGAGTTGGTGCGGGCGTGACCTGCGCGCGCGCACTGCTGCACCTGACAGTTGTACGACATGAGCATGCGGTCCGCTTGCTTGCTGTAAGCAAACATAGCGCCCATTGTGCGTCTGTATCCCCATTTTGCTTCCTGTAACAAAATAGGTAATTTTCGTTCAATAACTTTCTTAGTAGTGCGCTTACTTTACTGGTCCAAAACCATCTAAAAAAGTTGAGACTTTAACACGAAACAAAGATGGAGTCTAAGATTCAAATTGTTTAGTCTAGAGACTTCTCAGAATATCAGTTTAAACATAGAATAATTTATTTACATTATAATTTACACTAATTTGTAAGTTTCACTACTTGTATAAGTAATACATTCGGTACTGGAAACTCATTTGAGTTAGTTATTTATAAAGTAAACAATTACTACAGAGAAGTGAAACAGCGCGTGATACTTTGTATAAAATGTAGAGTACTTTTAATGAATGCAAAATTTTGAAAGCATTCAGAAAGTCACGGATAGTATTTGAGTAAATAATATTACAAATTAAGAATCGAACAGAAGGTTTATCAAGAGCACACAGACTGAAAATATATTTTTGTCTTGTGTACAACACAAACATAATTATTTTCAGACAAACAACAAAGCAGAAACTAAACCATCAATAACCTCGTATATGACATTTTGCGCGAAAACACCAAAGCCAAAGAAAATTACCACTTCAATCAAACGCGAAGCCATGTGAATCATTTCATCAGCGGGAGAGATTGCATGATCGATGGACGTACGATATTGCATGACTGCTAAATACCTAATCTAGATCCTCAGTTTGGCGAAGATCCAAAAAAACTGAAAAATATGAGCAAGTAAATTGGTTTAGCTTTTAAAATATTTTATTGTTTGCGCATTGCAGTATTTCTATAACTTTTAACGAGAAGACAAGGAATCAATGGCATATACAATGTTATGGAAAGAGACGACACGAAAAGAAAACCTAGAGTGAAACCTAGACATCAGAAAGCTTGCCGCCAACCATTTTCATGTAATTTGACTCCTGACCTTTGTTTATATTATACAACTTCTAACTTAGAAGAAAGGTTAGTAAATGGCAAACATTTGTACTTGGAAGGGTAGGGTTGGGTTAATTGTATAGACCGAAAGTACTGCTAAAACAACAAAATAAGTAAACAAGAAGCATTGTAATCGGCGAGTAATCAAACGACCGTTTTACAACTAAAAGTTAATAGTACCTATATTAAATAATCGACTTGGTCACGCACCACACGGGACAAGCGCCAATTCACATACATACTCGTATTTTATATGGCGACTTAAAATTATCCATGTGAATTTAACGAATAAAGCGCAATTTACTCTGCTTTAAAAGGCGGCAAGTGCGGCGCCATGTCTAACTTGCCATGCCAGCTACTTTTAGCATGGCCTTGGATCTCCGTTAGCTTTGATAGAGAATGACATTGTACAAGGTTAATCTTTCAATAAGTACGCAGTGCCTAGTACGGCCGGTACTACAATAACTTGGTTTAAGCATATTTCAATAGTTAACGATAGCTCTACGTTTTTATATTAGGTACCATCAGTTGTTTTCTTTTTGAGTCTTGCCAACAAATAAATACCTATCTACTTACTTAATATTGACTTTCTCGCAACTTCTTTTGATTTTGAGAAAAATAAATACTGCTAATATTATAAACTTATCTTGACTCTATTTGCATGCATCTATTCTAAAAATACAAATTATATCAGTGGTTTCACCTGATTAAAACACAAACACACGCATAAATAATATTTGTAGGATATCCTTGTATGCGGTTGACGGTCTGACCGTTTACTGCAATTAATTAAGTCAAAATTTTCCGCAACAATAGGTAAATATACCGTTAGGTAACATATTAGAATAATCAAAACAATGGGTTGAATGACACACACTGTACACCTTTGCTCCACACCACTCCTATTTTCGTAGCGAGCAAGGATAAACACATTGATGCCAGCGACGATAGACGAAGAGTAATCTTAATAGGTTGAAACTGCTTGGAAACGAAAATTCTTAGTGCATTCAGCTATTTATATTAAAGAAAATTTTGGAATGAATCTACTCTCGTTAACGAATGGTTCACCGTTAATACTGGCATTGGTTTGTTTCTATTTTACCGTTTAAGCTGGACCTGTTTATTAATACAAGAACGTAGGTATAACTTATACATAAAATGCGTAAACCAATTGTAGAACACAGAATACAGCTATTTATTTGGGGTCTATGGAGATAAAGTATTATCAAGAAAACACAAAAATTATAAACATCGCATTCTATTAAATAATGAGGAGCTTTTGAAGGTCAAATACAAATATATTCTCAGTTTCATTTAGACCAAACCCGTTGGTGATCGAACTAAAAACAATGTTATTAGGATTAGATTACAGTAGGATATGAATATTACGATATGATAAAATAAGATAGTAGGATGATGGTTTATTATACGATATAAATATTGATTTGTTTACTTATAGTTGAAGCGTGGGCTTCATTATTATGCTATAGGTTAAGGGCTGAAGACCTGTATGACATTGTGGGTAAAATATTGCCGGATGGCAATGCGTCAGTTTTACAAGATAAAGGACATCTCCAATTAGTTTGTCTCACACTATTCACTACATCCAAAAACACTTACTGCAGTTACAATAGTATTATATTAATTAGTACAATATCAATGAGCATACAATTTGCAATTTAAACTATTGACTAAATCCATAAAATACCAAATCTGTCAGCACCCTTCCTATGTGAAATAATACTATAAAGTATGTTGTAAACTGATATGCTGATCTCATTTAAACTAAAATTAACACTGACAAACTCTCTGCATAAAATATTTTCTATACCATCCAAATATACTTTCATGGCCTCCATGCCTACTCTCGTATATTGACTTAGCTTGCACGGCGTCATGTGTACGACGTTGTATAAATCATTTTATACGGTACATTGTCATGTCGTTTATTAATTTGAATATGTGCCAATGTCAGGTCACAGCTCAATTACACATCGATTTTGTGAACGGAAACATAGAAAGCAAGCACTATAAAGACGGCTGCATGTCTCATTCATTATTTAAGAATCGACTGAATAGAATGAATAGATGATAGAGCTGTATCGATTTTTCCCTATTGCTCGTTGTTGCCCTAAGCAATAATATTACTTGAATATCGCGCACTAATAATCAAAGACCCTATATAAACATCGAAGTATAAATGTAGGTAATTGTATTAATGAACTTGTCTTATCTTTTCGGATTCGACTTTCAATATTAATTTTCTTACTCTAGAATTCTGGTTAATACTAACCTATCCGAGAATGAGCACCTTATAGGCAAAGATTTCTATGGAAATTGTTAGGCCATGACAGAGGCCTTCGGGCGGTCTATAAACTCAGTCACCAGAGTTGGCCACGGACTCTACGAGCTTACTTACTTACTAAGGAAATGTATAGGATAAATGAAAGTATTCATTGAACAAATAAATGACTTTTTGTCTACTTTTCAGTAGAGCAAGCTCTAAGTACTGACTGTACTCCTGTTAGCCGACAAATTATACACACAAAAATTATACAATCATACATTACTATTTATCTTTGTGAGTATAATTTATGGGTATTCCTAAAGCGTTAGAATGTTAGAAACCAACATAGTATTTTAGATAAGTTCAGAAATTTAACTGAGAAATAATACATAATAATTGACCTGGATATCGTAAATAATCTGCTTTGTCTATATTTTATCTACAATGTGTTTTGAAATGATCTTGTACCTATTTATAAAATAATTGATAAGAAATAATAAACTAATTAACAAACCTTATTAATAATTATTTATTTATTTACTAGTAGACCCGGCGCGGTTTCACTTGCGTTATTTTTTTTAGCAAATTTTTACACCCTGTATATTTTCTCACTGTTTAAACCTTCCCTGAACTTTTACAAACATTTTAAGACCAAAATTAACCAAATCAGTTCAGCCGTTCACGAGTTTTAGCGAGACTAACGCACAGCAATTCATTTTATATATAAAATTTATAATAATAATGTATAGATTAATTTAAAGTTATTTATGGTAAGAAAACAATTTCATTTAATAAAGTTGTTGCGATTAGTTTTATAGTTAGTATATTTATAAGACTTACTAACTATTTATTAAGTTCGTGGATTTTACTATTAGAAAAAAAATTTGTGCACAATGCTCTCATACGGAGAAGGAAAATCGTGGGTAGCGTCCAATAACTAGAAATTCAAAAGACATGATGTCAGCCACCAATCCGCATTGGGTCCGCGAGGTGGATTAACCCAATCACTCTCGCTGGAGAGTATTTAGGCCCGTGTCCGAGCAGTGGGAACATTAGAAGGCTGTCATGATGATTTATGACTGCATGATTATTCTGATTAAGTATCATCAAATCATCATTCTTATAATCACAGTGTGTTGTGCAACTCGCACGACCTTACAATAAACACAGTAACTACAGTGCGTATGTATAACAAAGCCGGCCGGTAAGTTATTTCTGATAATGCAGTTTATTGTATTGTTTTTAGCATGGTTCGGAATGTTTTCGTTTGATAATTTGATTAGATTGCAATGTATAGAATTGCATAATATTGTTTACTTACGTTGATCTGCGTTGTATGTATTTTTGACTTTTTGTATAGATAGGTAAGGTATTTACACAATAACAACTTGCGAACCGTTGATGCGATAGGTAGGTATATAACAAAACTTAGAAAGTACCTTGCAGTACCATGGTCCTAATAATTAATCGAGCGAGCGGAGCGTCTCAGTTTCGAATATGGCCAAAAAATGCTTTTGTCCGTCAGTCTGTTTTTCAACCGATTTGGTTGAAACTTGGTATGCAGGTTCTATGACTTTATAGAAATTGTTTGTCGTCGGGGATTTTTACTTGATATCTCCGCCCTAAGAGATCCGATTTCGATGATTTTTATTTTATTTGAAAATTATTAACTCTATGCTCTCTCTATCTATAAATTTATTAGATATGAGCAGAATAGCTCTTCAAAATGCAATAAATTGCTCACTTTTAAAAGTTTGTTGCGAGGTCTTCTGTTTGAAGTAAACTGTTTCATAAGTTCTGAGAAAAATCTCAAAAAAAATTATGGAAAAATGCATTTAAAAAATCATTGAAACATAATGTGATTGATCATGGTAAAATAGCAAAGGTGAATATTAAATTCTAGTGGTTCTACTATTTTACGGTAGTGATCAATTAAAAAAAAAACGAGAGACAAATCGCGGATAGAAGGGACTATAAGAGTACTCTACTAGTAGTAGGCTACTACAACTAGGTACTATGTACCTAGTCCTAGCTAGTAGCAGCCCCTCAATGACCTAGGCAGTCAACTATACAATTATTATGAATGGCTTCACAAACAAGGCAATGAATGCCATTGCCGGCATGGTATGTCGCTATTATTTTTTAAGTGTTATGTTCATTGCATCATACGATATTCTGATGACATGGGTGGAATTTCTTAATATTTTTTCAGCTGTGGTCATGATGGTAAAGCTACATTCAGTCCTGGTGCAATAGCGTAGTTACTGAGCGCTTCCGCGCTTTCGAGGGCACTTTAAGTTGTCAGTCTAGGCTATTTCAAAGTTGTTAGGGTATAGAGGCATTTAGGCAGCCTATCAGCTTGGTTACTAAAGTTTGCTAGATGACTGACTCATGCAAAACTTAATTAAAATAATGATGAGACAATCGTCGTTCGCCTGACCATAAAGGCTATAGTGTCACAAAAATATTGAGTTTTTAAATTCAGTGTGGCACTGCACTGCGTACCATTGTTGTACTTTATGTTTAGCTAGTACTACTTGCTGCTTGTTATAAGTACAAATTGTAACATCAACATACCTGATGCCTGGGTACTTTGGAGCACACATTCCTCGCGTTAGAGGTGCTGTCGGGCCTGGGTGGTGGAGGTGGAGGTATTCTAAGACCCTGGGAGGACTGCAGGCGAGTCTTCACCACTTCAAGGGGACATGTCACTACTGCCCCCGCTGTGCCGGCCACACTGAAAGTATGTTAGCTTTTATATTCACATTGCATTATATGTATTAATGAATAAACTAGCCAACTGTGGCTTCTCTTGCATGGTACCAGGTTAAAAGAATCCCATGTTTTAAGCCAAATCATAATTTATCTGTATCCAAAACTTTATCAAATTCAGTTCAGTTGCTATAGCGTGATTCAGTTACAAGCATTCAAACTTTCATATTACAATATTAGTGTAATAATGGTATATTTTGTCATCTGTAACGACTGCAAGAAATGACCAACAGGTTCTTTATAGGCAAGTGTGCACCATCACTTACCATCAGGTGAGGTGGTGGTCAAACGCTTGCCTATAACCAATTAAAAAATTTAAAAAAACCAAGCTCTTCTTACAGCATTTCTTAGGAGATTACAAGAAAAACTTATATATTACAGGCACATGGTCTCAACCATCAATCTGTCTCAGGGTGGCGCAAGTAGTGGCCACAACCGACTTTATCTCTGATACTGCAAGCTTACATAGGCCGCTTACCCTCTGGTAGGCTGTACCCTTGGTTGCCACTTCGGTTGTACAGAAAAAAAAACCCACTCAATCTTCATTACAGCTGAACATATTTGATCAATTTTGAGAAGATAATAACGTACCTGTACATCCTGTTCTATGTCAGATCACTCAGTGGTGTTGTGTAAAAATGTGTGCCAATTGTTTATTTTACTTTTCAGCTAGTGCTTTAGTATTACTTTAACATGCACTTTTAAATTTCTCAATCACAGTGTCTTAAGATCAGTCACTTTGACTTGATTCATAATGTTTTTCAGTAAGTAATTGTGTAAAATATGACATGGCAATAAGAAAATTTGTAAACTAATTATCATTATTTTCATGGCCATGACATTAATGCTATTTTTGTGCTTCTTTGCTTACCTACAGAATGTTTAGTGAAGAATTATTGTCGCAAAGTTAAACAGTAGAATCTATGTTTGGTTTCTGCTATTTAGTTTGATGTAACCTCGGGGAAATAATATTCTCAATGTCTTTGGATGTTTAGCTATGTAGGTAGGTAAGTAAAATCTCACAAATAAACAGAGATTTCTTTCATATTTTCAGATTCGGATGTCTGAAATTATGCAGTTTATAGAAACGCAGGTCTTGTTTTTGTGTACCTGTCCCGTAATTCACGTGTGTAATTGTTACATTTTCATGATCATTCATCTATGCAGTTAGCATAGCATATTATAGATGTAAATCACTGTAAAACTGTGTCACGCGTAGGCACAGCGACCTGGCGCTTGGCGTAAACACAGTTTTCTTACATGTGCCAGGTGCCTGCCAAATGAACGGCACTCAAGATAAGTATGTATTTCGATAAAAAAGATAAACATTAAAGGTAAAGATAAGCGCGGTATGACCTCCCGCTAAGTAGGTACTCACCCTCCGGCAACCAAATGTATTGCTGTATCTCTCTGAGACATTTTATGACCGCAACAATAATTACATGTCTGTAATTACGACTGTCTATAAATAAACAAAATGCACTGCCACTGATTCTTATTCCGTAAGATCACAACAGACGTCTGACACTACGACGAATACAAATCAATTAACTGCCAAGCCAAGAAAAGCACGGGTAGAAACTGTTCGTAGCTGATGTTCAGTTGGATATTTTATGAAATAATCGGCAAAAAACACAACCGCGTACGTTCCTGTTTCAGTAATTTACATTTTACGCACCGCACACACACGAGCACAGAATAATAGTGTCTGTAGGTAGACACACGAGCGATAAGCGCGGTTCGTTCGGTATCATCAGCCAGCAGAGCAGAAGTAGACCTTTTCATAATCTGTGCCAGCAGCAAAATTCACGTGCACACAACAACAGCGTGCGACGCGTGCGTAGCAAAACCATGGACCATTGAGCAAAAAAATAAGTTATTTATTTTATTAGAGACAGACACACACATACAAATAAGTACTACGTGACGTCGCGCATGTCTATCGTAGACGTAGACGTACTGCTTCTTAGTGATGTTCGATTTATTTTCGATTGTTCGATTTTCTAACTGTTTTTATTTTAGACAAATCGATTTGAACCCGTTTAACTAGCCAGTAAACTCTTAGACAAAGCGGTTACAGAGTTTACGGATTACGGATGGGTATGGTCAGCTGACTTTGTTTGACGATGAGGTTTTTCCGGTTTTCTCTTCATCATGCACATGACACTGACAGATACGATAAACAAACAGGCTGGATGATTGTTTGCCTTTCAACCAAACGGTTTGCGTGATTTGTTTGATTGATTTAATTTTTTGATTGAGATTGCATAATTTTATATAGAATTAGCCGGTTGCTCTAAAGTTCTTTCTAATTTTATTAATAATTTGGCGTTACATTTCTGAGATGTTCGCACGTAAAATCGGGACTGTGCTGTAAGTATCCTACATTATTGGTTATATCGTAGCCGTAGTTAGTATAATATAAGTTTTGATTTCAGCCGCACAGCGAGTGCTTCCCGTCAAAAGCATACCCTGCCTGACCTGCCCTATGAGTACAGCGCTCTGGAGCCGGTCATCAGCCGAGACATTATGAGCCTTCACCACAGCAAGCATCATGCAACCTATGTCAACAACCTGAATGCGGCGGAAGAGAAACTAGTACAAGCCCAAGCTAAAGGTAGGAGTTCACAACAAATGCATGCGAAGTTGTAGTGTGTTTTCTAAGCCCGTAGTACTTGTTTTAGTTGGTTCCAAGCCAGGCCATGCAAGCAATGGCATGGTATCTCATGGTAGCTGTAGGGTTTTATCTTGGTTATGTGTAACGGATTTATTTAGTCAATATTCGGAACGTTAACCATTAGGGATGGTGACTGCTATTAGCATTTAGGTCTGAAAGCTTTGGTCCTCAGGACCTGCAAAGCAGACATTTCTATAATATCACTGCACTTTATGCTTTGTTTGCTGCCTCTGAGCAGTTCTGGACTTATTTATCCAGGACCACTAACTCAAACAAGTTTACTTGATTACTTAGCAGCAGATACGAATACCCTCCTAGGCCTCCTCAGTGCCATTAAGTTTAATGGAGGTGGCCATGTGAACCATGCAATATTCTGGATGAACCTTACTCCTTGCAAAACTGAACCATCATGCTCTTTGATTCAAACTGTGGAAAAGTAATTCTTTTAACTTATGTATTTTTTCTTAGTATATCTAAATTGTATTTAAAAGTAGGTAATTGCATTGCTTATTCTTCATCAGTTTTATGTAGCATAAGCTGTTGAAAACATTATTATTGTTATGTACATACATGTAACTAAATACCTACTTAGCTCAGAACTTGTTTAATTTTAAGGTAGGTAACTAAGAATAAGAAAAACTTAGTAACTAATGTAACATAACTTAATAATCAATAATAATAGTCTGAAAATGTTCACTTAACATGATTATTTTATGATGCTATCTTCAGGTGACATTCAAACAATCATCAGTCTAGCTCCTGCCCTCAAATTCAACGGAGGCGGTCACATCAACCACTCTATCTTCTGGCAGAACCTCTCAGCCAATGGTGGGAAACCATCTGCTGACCTCACTAAAGCTGTTGAAAAGTAAACTCTTAATTTATGCATGGATATGCTTATTCGGTTTATGTTTTTGCTTACACAAACAATGCACTTATTACAATGCAGGAGGCCCCTAATTCTACCATCACTGCAAAGTCCTGCACTGTTAATGTATGGTGTGTAGCTATACAAAATAGGCATGATGACAGTAACCAATAATCATTAAAATCACGTCTCCACCTTATGAAAAAGGATTCAAGGTATTCAAAAACCATATTTTTTTTTACATTAGATGCAAGATTGATAATATTTTTAATATAATAAAACTACAAAATACAGCAATACGCCATAAAAGGTTGAACAACAATCAGGGGCATCTAGGTTTTCTGATTGGTGGCATCAAAAATATTGCAGAACTTTGAACCCTAAGCTAAAATTTTATATTGAAAACTGACTTAATGACGTCACCGCTGTTACTCCGCAACTCAGCGCGTTTTAGCGTGAATTTTAAAATTCAAATTTCAATCGCATTTTTTACTACTAAACCATTAATATCTGGAATAATAAGATATTTTTTGCCTAAAGTCAATAATACTTCTGAATACAATAGAACAGTTTTTCAAAATCAGTCATCATGCCTATTAGAACCTCCACACTGTACAATATCCTTCATGACTATGATCTAACCTAATTTTCTACTTCAGGTCATTCTAATCACTCCAAAGTCCTGCGCTGTTAATGTATGGTGTGTAGCTATACAAAATTAGAACCTCCACACTGTACAATATCCTTCATGACTATGATCTAACCTAGTTTTCTACTTTGGGTCATTATAACCACTCCAAAGTCCTGCGCTGTTAATGTATGGTGTGTAGCTATACAAAATTAGAACCTCCACACTGTACACTATCCTTCATGACTGATGATCTAACCTAATTTTCTACTTCGGGTCATTATATTAGTACAAACCTGTCAATCAATTCTCAAGCAGCATTAATCCATATTTTTAAGCTGCAATTGCCAACTACACTATGTGGTCGCATGATTTCATATAAAACTATTTTCAGCTGGATGGTACATGCAGAAGGCACACCTTATGGTAACTTGTAACCCTAGCCAAAATTAAATCTATAAAGCACGGCCCGACACAGTTGCAAAGTCTCATGTGCCTGCAATATCATACTGCTGTGATAAAATTACTCCCTTGTCCCTTGTGTTTGACCTAAATCTTCAACACTTGTTATTTTTAATGCAATTCATAATTATAGTGGCTTTCTTTTATCAAAACCTCAAAAGTAATATTTTTTAGTATGTTTATATAAAGTTAGCATATCATTTTAAAATTATTTTATCTTGACTTACATACAATAATATATTAGAAATATAAACTTTGCAAACAAATTAGGTATTTAGTATTTGTATGTTGCTTTTATAGACTAATAGTGTAGTTATTTTTTCTACATTATTTTGTATGTCAACAAGTGATTATCTTCATCGCATCAATCAAAAGACATCCGAATCAGTCAATAGATATACGAGAAAATTGCCGTATCATTGAAAAATAAAACTTTCCAGAGATTTCGGGTCATGGGAAAACATGAAAAACCAACTGGCGGCGTCGTCGGTCGGCGTGCAGGGCTCTGGCTGGGGCTGGCTCGGTTACAACAAGCAGATGAAGAAGCTGCAGATCGCTACCTGCCAGAACCAAGACCCGCTTCAGGCTACCACTGGTACTGCCCAGCTATGTGACTAACATTCTAACTGGACAGGGTTTACCTTCAAACTAAGTTCAAAATTTCAGTTTTCATAAATTTGACAGCATTTAAAGCTAAAAGCTGTTTAGTTTGAATTGTGAAATCGAGCCTAGGAGGCTAAACGGTAATTTCAGATGAAGGAACTGACAGCTATATCGAAATCTAATAGCTAGTTTCGCATGGGCAGTTGCCGAAAGTCGTAGATAGTATGAAGCTCCACATATCGAATGCGGTGCAGGGTGACGCGTCGTGCGGGGTGATACTGTGACAGCCGAATTTAGTATGAAAAGAAAAGATTGAAATCGGACTACGTTCATGGTGTATCACCACCATCTAACGCTTTTAGCTTGAAAGTTGGCAATACATTAATATTACGAATAAATAAAAACTCCTATATCCAATTTATTTAATATATTTCGTTGGTTTCAGGTTTGGTGCCACTTTTCGGGATCGACGTATGGGAGCACGCGTATTACCTCCAATACAAAAACGTTCGCGCCGACTACGTGAAGGCCATATTTGACATCGCTAACTGGACCGATATCTCATGCCGATTCGAAAACGCAGTGAAATAAAACAATTATCTCAGCATTTATATTAATCTTAAGCTTAGATGCAAGCATTTTAACCTTTCATGCATTGCATTTTAATCTGCATAGTAACAGGTCTAGATATGACAACAGAAAATCTATTGTTTATCAAGTCCTAGCAGTCTAATGGTTTAAGCTTCATCGACACACAGTGGCCCTTGCAATTACATTATGTGATATATGTTTTTAGAATACATAGGTACCTAAATTTTTATTTAAAGTGCTGTTTTATTACTTTATGACTTTTATCAGAACAGATATTGGTATAGTTCTCACAGCGGATCTCGGCCGTCGTAAAGTTAGCCGTTTCGATGCGCAATGGAGCTTTTTCAAACTAAATTGTCTTTGCGCATCACAAACGGCTGACTTCACGGAAGCCTAGATCCGTTGTGCGAACTATACTACTGTACATTTTTTAATTATGACTACATACTCATTCATTTGTTAGGACTACATACCTAGCATACCCCTGCTGGCATATTCGGTAGGGTACCTACTTACCTACCTACTCCCATACAAGATAATACCTACAGCTTTACGAACTCTGCATAAAGATAAACACAGATTTATTCATCACAGGTCCCAGTAGTAACTCGTACTTGCATATAATACACAAGTATGGTATACCTGAATGAGAGGGAGGCCTTTGCCCAACACTGGGATCCAGTAGGATAACAGTATAGTATAGTATATTACTTAGGGGTACACCTACCTTGGGATATAGGTAGGTGTTCTGGGATCCTACTTAAGATGAATGAGCAAGAGTTGATGAGAGCAGCTAGTAGAAGAAGAAACGGCTTTACCATGAAGGCTAAACCTGTCATAGAAAGGAGAGATATTATTTGCAGCATCCTCTAAACATGTATCATTGTCTTACCCAGACTAGTACTCGGCAGGGTAGCCAGGCGTAAAAATTAAAATAAACAAGAGCGCGCCCCTCATCTATTTAGGTACCTATTTCTATTACCTTAGAGTTTACCTACCCTCCCGAGTATGCGCAATGCCATACAAACGAAAAAAATTATAATGATGACCTTTGCTTTATTTTGCTAATGGAACTTAGTAATGTCAAATCAAAATCTCACTTCACTTCACTTCTTTGTTCTAGGCTTCTGTGGCTTAGTTGTCACAAACTGCCAAATCAACTTCACTGCTGTCAAATTTAATTTTCCGTCATTCGTCGCGTCGATCGTCGGTCTCGGTCGTCGTCCATCGTCTCGTTTTGCTTTGAGCCACAGACTACTAGGATGCTAACGCATCTTTGAGCGTTTCGACTTTCGTCTTGCGGTGTATTAATAAAAATAAACCTACTTTTCTGAATAGTTCTGAAGTGGCAATCCAGCTGAAGACGTCCAGAACAATTCAATTTGTCGCCTCTGAAGTGGTAAGTAGCTAATTCCTCTGCGTTGTTTAATTATACTGAGGAGACGGGAGGTGTTATTGATTTTTTTCGCTCTGGGTACTTTATCATCCGGCGGAGTTTTAACTATGTTGGAACAGGAATACGCAGTTTTCATCGATCTGCTCCGTTGTTTCCAGTTTTAACTACGGAAAATAAGATTTTTTGATTGATAAAATTATTACAAAGCACAATTTTACATAAGTACCTATGGGTACTCATCTGCAAATGTTACACTGAAGGCTGCTCGCTTTCTGTGTAATTATGTAGTGAAAATTCAGCCATTGGATAGTTATAGCCCGTGATTCAGACAATCGATTTATCATGCTATAGCAACCTGCCCCAGCTTCGCACAGGTGCAATGAAAACTTAAGCACCTGTGTGAAACTTGGGCAGGTCCCTCCCTAGTATTAAATATAGCCTGTGTTACTCAGGGTTAAAACAGTAATTTGACTTGCTGCATTGCCCTTTAAACCTAAACACAGTAATGGTTGCACACTATGTACTCTGCTGGTGTACCTCAGGGCAACGTTCTATCACCTCTTCTTTTTGCTATTTTTATAAATTCTATTTCTCAAACATTATCCTCCTCCTACCACCTTTATGCAGATGATCTCCAGATCTACACTCAGGCTCCTGTTGATGAATTAGGTGACGCAATAGGAACCATTAACGGCGATATGACACATTTTCTTGTGTGGAGTAAAACCTTTGGTCTGAGAGTTAACCCTAAAAAAACTCATATTATTGTGATAGGTAGCTCCCGAATGATCCCTAAGATTGATTGGTCTACTCTTCCTAAGTTATATTTGACAATACTCCAATACCAATCAGTGATACAGTCAAGAATATAGGAGTTTTCATTGATAAAAATATGTCGTAGGCCCCTCATTCAACCTAATTAAGCCGCAAAATGTTTACATCAGGTGCCTCATTGAGGAGATTACAAAACTTACCGACATCCACTAAAATTCTGCTTGCTCAATCACTCTTGCTTCCTATACTTGATTATGCCGACGCCTGCTATCCAGATCTCACTGAGGCCCAACTTGATAAAGTTGAGCCCCTTCAAAACTTTTCTATCAGCTTCATATTTGGTCTACACAAATATGACCATGTTTTCTTTTTTTATTACGAAATAAGCTCAAGTGCCCATTCACTCTCGCAGGAATACTCATATCCTTACCCTCTTGTACAGTATCCTATTTAACCTATCCACTCCCCCTTACCTAAAAAAACGCTTTGAATATCAGATACATTACAGTTCAAAACTCCCGTATATACTTCTACTTTTTATGAAAAATCGTTTACTGTTCAAGCCATTCGCCTATTGACGCCTATTGGCTCTCCCTGTTGACATCTGAAAAGCTAATCCCTACCCATATTCAAAAAGTTATTGCTTGATCACTTTTTGTCATAGCTTCTAACTTATTGGTTATTTTAGTAGATATTTATGTATTAATATGTAGGGTAAAAGCACCAGTTATTGGCTACATAAGCACCTTGGTCAATTTAAATTGCTATCGTTTCTTTAGGCGTCATCCAAATGATGTTTTTATGGTGTTAGTGGAGACGGAAAAAGGTCTAATATCATTCTAATACAAATAATTAACATTGTTTATAAAGTTTTTATATTCGTTCAAATAAAAATTGTGTTACTGGCACCCCAGAATTAGTTAGCATGTTTGGTTTCAGTTATTGGCTGTAGCATTTTTTACGAAACAGCAGATTATAGTCATTTTTTTTAAGAAATACAAGGAACATAATTATCGAGTTCTTAGCTCTGGTATAAACGAACTTTTGGAAGCCCTTGTATAAATAATTACAGTATAAAGTTCACCAGACAAACTGTATTAGTATCGGTTTCGGCACAAGTTTATTTCAGGCCATCGGATCTTGAACTGATCTCTGCATGCGGTGGTTACTCAACGGAAGAAGGCCATTTTCGCCAAATTTGACAAATTATAAATTGAATTCGTAGGTGACTGGCGGTGATGTACATGTATAGTCAGTAACTTAAAACTTAGTTTTTTTCGTTTCTGTTATTGGCTATACCATAATTTAATGTTTTAAAGTAAAAAAATAATAAAATACATTTAAATCAAGATAAAATAACTTAAATAGTAACGAAATATGGATCAACTACAGAGATATGAGGTATGAGACAAGTTTCATTCGAATTGTAGTCAAACGCATCCTTACCGTTTTCACAACAAAACCCCACCATAGTAGCCGGATTGCCGATTGTCAATCAATTATGATTTTTTTTATACGAAATTATTCGAAAGGTGGTACAAATCGCCACAAATATTAAAGCTAAATATATAAACTATTCTCTAGAATGAAGGGAGATATTGTACTTAGCATCAGTAGCTTTTAGGAAGTGTTTGAGTATGAAGTAGCCAATAACTACTGCCAGCCAATAACTCATTCATTTACCCCTACATTCGGATAATAGGTATCACGATATCAAGGTTTATATAGTTTTCATTTAAAATAAAAACAATTATAATATTTCGACATTCTTTTACTTATAATCATTTCAAAAACTGAAATTTTCATGTTGACTAGAACCCGAGAGTCTTCATCAGGGTTCACATTCACAATCCTTCCTCAGCTGCATAAGTAAAAACAGTTGTTCGAAAAAAAATATTTATATATAGCCTTTTTTCTTTTTTTTATTTAATTTTTGATCCTTCAAACTTATTTCCTTACAGCTTGTAAGTAAGTTTAAGTAGGTAACTATATCACTTTATAGAATTTTACAGCAGCTAGGTAGTTTGTTAGCTACCTCAAAATTCAAATTACCCTGTGCATATAATTTATAGGGGGTTGTTGCAAGAAATGTGCCAAGTATAGAGATAGGTCATGTTTTGTGTTAGGGTGACCATAGTTTTCGACTATGGATTATAAGCGTGTGGTGTCTGTTTTTCCAGACCTATATCATTTTTAAGTATTCAAGTCATAAGTCAACAGGTTCTTCCCTATACAAGTACTCCATCATCAACCATACCATGACTTACCATCAGGTAAGGTGGTGGTCAAACACTTTGTCATTGTAACCGATAAAATAAAATTTTGGCTCTCTATCTCGCTCTATCTAGTGCTAAGGGATGATGCGTTCTATGATTACTATTTTCTCGTATTAGAGACATTGAATACCTTTGTATTCTTGAATGAAGCTTGGTCATTCATCATAGACACGTTTATAGCAGGTAGCTATTTACTCACGACCTTAAATACCTACTGTAAATCAGCTCTGGACTATTCGTTTTTATGTTTTAACGGCCCATAACATACGATGTATATAATCGTATAATCGTAGCTCCTACTTGATAGTCTATCCTAATATTATAAACTGGAAAGATTTGTATTTTTGTTTGTTACAAATAAACTCAAAAACTACTGACTGGTCCGATTTCAAAAATTATTTTACCAATAGAATGCTACATTATCCCTGAATAACTTAAATCTATATTTCATGACCACCCGTGCAAAGCCGGGACGAGCCGCTAGTTTTAAATAAGTTAAGTTGTCCCGGTTTAATTCAAATACGTGGTGTCTACAACCACCGATAGATTATCGGGTGCGGCGCCACACGCAAACCCACCGTCGACGGTGAATGCACTCCATGGCCGTGGGGTGGCAGGGGGTGGCTTACAGGAAGGGGGTGCATCCATAATTGAGGACCTGGGGTTATTATCTCCTGTTTCTAGAATTCGACTCATTCCTACAGGAATTGTAAGTCATAATGTACAATTATTACTAATCAGTGGTAAACGGCGAATGCACCCGTGGTCGAGGGGTTGAGTTCCAGGAAGGGGGGTGAAGTGCATCCATAATTGTGGTCCTGGATCTATTCCTACAGGAACTGCAAGTTATACCATACAATTACTACTAATCTGCGGTAAACGGACTCTTTGCATGAGACATAATATTTTGATTCTCTGGGTGCGGTAATGCGCGAAAGATACCTTTAATATTCCTTATGAGCTTTCAGCGCTTATTGTAATTATCTCGGTTTAGCTCCTACGCTTTTACAGGTGACCCTCGCGACATAACAAGACACGGATGCTTACTACTACCCACGTAACAACAATATAATTCCTAGTTTTACTGACACTTTGAACAATAAAGCGATTTGCGAAGACTGAACGACGCATAATTAGATGACGCATCAGGTACAGTAATCATGCTATTCATATTTATATCAAGCCAGCAAAGCGAGCGAAGATCTTAGTGCACAGACTACTAGGATGCTAACGCATTCTTAGTGGCATCTTGGCCGATTAGGCTTTGCATGTATGTTTGTTCCAGCCGTTTGCTTTGGTGGGTCAACATATTGTAAGTAGGTACTTGAGAAATTTGCTGGTAAGTAAATAAATAAATAAAAATAAATAATGCTGGACAATCCACACAGCACAGCAGTAGGGGTATTTATATGAATCAGATCATTCAAGCGAGAAGTTATTACCTAAAATATGCGTAAAAACCGCGTGGGATGTCAATAGAATAGAATTTCTAATAAAAAATACTTACAAAGTGCAACAATTACATTACTTATATTTGTAAATTTGTAGGTCCATGACTGAGATATTCGGGCGGTTTATTTAACTCCGTCACCAGATTTGGCCACTGACTCATACTAACTTATGCACCAAAATGTCGCGACGTCTATCGACGCGCGCCCCGGTGAATGAACTCCAGGAAACGTCTGATACCGCCTCAGCAATTTATGTTCTTATATCTATTTCCTGAAGGATGTGGGTATATTGATGAAAAGGTTCTTTGACTTGTCTTTGATGTCATAAACCTTCCTATAGCTGAGTGGACTCAAGTAGGTGGTATCATGTATTTGTAAAAATATACGAATATATTTTCATAATACCTACAGTATTACAGACAGTTAGTTATACATTGAACGAAGAGTCAAAAGTTTAAACATTAATATTTTTTTAACACCTCTGTGCTCTACGTAACGTAGGTAGGTACTTTAATTGCTTACTTACCAACATACTGCTACGCTATAAAAATGAAATAGGTTCATGACTGTATTCCCCAGTCTCCTGTAGACATAAAAAATAAATAAAATAATTTATGCATAATCTCCCCACATAAAGGCCGGGAACAGGCTTATATTTACTTCGGGTTGCATAAAAGCTTCATAGCTGTTATATAATCTCAGGTTTACCAGTTAGAACATAGAAGTTTTACTGGTTACTACGAGACAACCGTAAGGTCTACGAGACGTTCAGAGTGATAAATGTTTTATAAAAGATTAAACGCCAAAACAGTTTTTACTAAAATAAAATCGAAGGTGAAACTATAGTAATTTAACTCTTTAAAGAAAAAAAGATTATAAAAGACATTTTTTGCGGAAATTAGTGAAAATATGCTTTGGAAATCATGTATCATGTTTATTGTGTATAAATATTTTTCTATTCTATTCTATACTACCTCGAAAAGAGCAAGCGAGTAAGCTAAACAGACGTGGCCTCCATGCAAGCGCAGGTGTCTGAGCACTTTATGGGTAATGGAATGTAGTGCATTACAACATCACTTTGTTAATGTAATCAATTCACGTGACCACTCATATACTAACCCTACCTGACATGCAGTATGTCTGTTTGTGAACGAATGATACGTCAGCGACATTCCTATAACATTATAAAATAGTATCTAAAGCGTAACATGTTGACTCATTTAATTGTGGGTGGATGCTTGTTCCTTCCCTAGGATTGTGCAGAAAAAGAATATATGGAATATGGTCTATTACGGTGGAAAAATACAATGTAATGTTTTGTGTTGACTAGAGTTTCATTTGCTTGGAGCACCGCTTATAAAGGCAAAGTTAATGGAACTTATCTGTATTAACTGGTACGAATACTGGTTTATTACCATCTGTCACCTAGTCCCCTCAAGGTGACAGTTCGCACTTTACTTACTTACTGTCCCTTCTCAAAAATCCAGTCTACACGTGAGTAAACGCCGTAGAAAATCTGATTATTGAAGAAATAGCACTAAGCGGAGTTAACGCTACGCACGTTTTCTATGAAAACGTGAGCCTACGAAGGGTGGCTAGTGGGCGTAGGAATTGAACCGCGCCCAAAAACAAATCTATTCACAAACTTTGAAAACTGAACTTTTGGTGTTCGTATATGCCTTGTTCAATGTATTACATACACAAAAAACTTACTAGTTGTAGGTACGTGAAATTGTTTACATACCACTACTGATTTGAAGATGTTAGATTGCTTACTGCGTACCGCGAGATCACCATTTGGATGGGTGACCACCAGTGGAAAAAATCATGCTTTTCGGCATTAAGCTATGACGAAGGCCTTCGAGCCTACTATCTGCTATCTCCTCGTGCTACTCTGAACGTGCTACATTATGATTTCAAAGAGTAAAAAAGACCAATATAAAAAGTCCTTGGCTAATACCTAACAAAAAATATTCTTTTTACAAACTTTCCAAAAGGTTGTACGTCTTCATTTGTAACTTTCCAATGTAGAAATATAATAAAAAGCAGCAAAAACTTTTTTAAAGGCCCACATAAAACAGCTACGATCCAAGTTTCTACATTAGAAACGTGTTCTTTATTTTAAAATAAGTTTGGTTAACTATAGGGCTTTCTGTCAATTAAAACTTTGTTCTTGTCTCGGCTCGTGTTAATAGTCTGAAGCTAAACTAAACTAAGATTTACTTCAGTGAGACCAAGACCAGTCTTTGTGTCGAATCTAGATCTACCGGCACACAAAGTTAGATGTTCAACTTAATTAGTCTAAATAAAATCACAAGAATAACTTTGAATTATCTGAATGTATGCTTGCTTCTAGCGCACTAGCTTAAAATAATCTGCCAACAAATAAGGCTTTCTTAGCTTTTTCTTCGATGATTCTTCTTCAACAATATTTCTTCATCCGCTTCGCTGTGGCAGGATTAATGTTAAAACGTCGGCATTGATACGACAAAATAAAAGCATGAAGTCGGAGCAAAAACCAATTATTTTTACGAGTGATGTTGAACTCGTAATTCTAATTTTTAAACTGAATTGCTTTTACCAGGCTGAAATTTAACTCTGAATTAAGTTGTCATTTCCCGTAATATAATTCACTTATCTCGGCGTGTTTTATTATGATACCCCTGGTTTATGCTTTTAGGGGCTTGTACTTGTAGCCGGTTGACCGATTTTTATAGACATATGATTAGAATCTCCTAACTGTATTGCATGTAATGTAACGAAAAAGGAAATGCAATAATTACAAATATAAAATTGTTAAATTTCAACGCACAGCCTAAACCTAGGGTTCACAGCTCACAGCACAGAAAATAATTCCTAAATCTAACCGAAAAAAAATTGATATTTAATTTAAATAGTTATCCTTATTAATTATCTTTATTTTTTAGCGCAGGCTCGCAATAACGCAGATGGCACAAACTGAAATATTAAAAAAAAAACTTGCATTTTTAATACAAAGTATAGTTCGCACAGCGGATCTAGGCTTCCGTGAAGTTAGCCGTTTGTGATGCGCAAAGATAATTTAGTTTGAAAAAGCTCCATTGCGCATCGAAACGGCTAATTTCACGACGGCCGAGATCCGTTGTGAGAACTATACGTAGGTACACTACGGGAAACTTGAACTATACCTAGCAGTGGGTGAAGTCGGGCTGTGGATTTACTGTCAAAACTTTATGGTTCATAGGTATAATGTAAACACCTACGTTTAAGGTTACGTATGTATCTTTCAAACTAAGGGCTTTACAAACCTAAATGCAGACTCTCGAAGTCTCCGAGACTCAAAGCGTGGTTTGCCACGCGACTGAAAAGCCTTTTCTTTTCGAGAACAATAGTTTGATATACTATCATACGACTAGACGCTATCGTAGTATAAGCGTTAAAGATACCAACTTTGTTTATTATTTGTTTTTAACGTTGAACATCATGCGGATTTTCATTTTTTATGTTGGCAAGTGACAAGACGATCAAGTCGTTGTTGAGAAACAACATTATTATACAGATATTGTTATTGCAATGTGATCTTGCCTGCGGTAATAGATTGTAGCAGGCAGGGACACAAACTCAACGTACGCATTTTGACGAAAACCAGCTAAATGCTGTCTCCTGTCTCTATGTCTGCTATTTTCATACAATATAAAATCAACATTCTAAATTCCTAATGTGCTGCATATGTTGCGTAGGTGCGATCAGTCTAACGCTAGCCTTACAAATGTAAATTTAATTAAACTGTACAATATTCGTTACGTCACTCAATTGCGGTTCCCTGAAATGAGCCACAACAAGACTGTATAAACTCAGCCTCTATTATCCTGCAAGTAAAATACGAGCGCTATGATTATAAATATTAAAATTAGCGGAATACTCTGGAATTAAGTTATTTGCATGTTTATTAATATTTTGTCGGTGTATTCTTTTGTTGATTATTATTCTTGTTTATATTTTTGCGTAACTTATCTGTTTTAGACACCTTGAAGAACTAAATCGAAAATTAGCGTAGTGTTTATATTCTCTTGGGGAATAGTTGTCGAGTTTTTCGCACATTTTCTTGCATTGGGTTTTTAATCCTTGAGTATAAAATAGTGAGTTTACAAAAATGAAACATTGTGACGAAGGTTTTTGTGATAAGTTTATTTCCCGTCGCCTGCAAGTTGAGATGCTTCCGTTCTAAATGCTTTTCGCTGTCTCCTACCGCATCCACATCGAGGTCGCGGGGCGGCATCGAGCCCCTCGTATATTCCAATAAAGAAGGACAAGACTCTAATAACGCGACCCGAGTAAGCTCCCAAAACGACACCTCAGACTTTCGAACCAGCCCCTGTACAAAAACCAACCATACCACCCCGTGATATGACTCGGTTCGCTTTGGTCAGTATCAACTTAGTAATAAATACGAAAACAGAACCGCACGTCCGGTGAAGTTTTTAAAAGACGACGTAGGTAGAATATTCGGTGAGGTTAAGTAATGGAAATTTGATAACACGTGTCGGAGAAATTACACGAAGAGACGTTGTGCGTGGCGAATATAAATAATTTGATTAGACTTCGGGAGTGTATTAGAAAAGTATAAGGAGTTACAAAGTTTTTCATATTTAATGGTTATGCCTACAGCTATCGCTCGACCCTTCGATCAATTTGGCGTGACATATTTTAGGTATCCTTATTCAATGTGCTTAGTTATTCAAAAGAAGATAGATTGGGAGCGTTGGCGTAATCACTATATCAAATTAATGCTGCTTTATTTTTAGCCGGAGTTTTCCGCGAAAATTGAATCCTATCCCAGCCATATTCTTAAATATTTTAGCAAACATTGTACATTTTATTGTTTCTCTACAAACATGATTATAAATATTAAAACCTTTATTTTAGCTAGTTAACTATCATCTGCTCTGTGCTATTATGTAACGCTTAATAAGAACGACTTTACTTAAGCAGGTATTGTATTACCCAACTACAAAGACCAACAAGGACTACTTATTTCAAACTGCGTAGTTTAATAAAAGATTTCGTAGCGGCCGCTACGGTTGTAGACATGCTACGCAGTAACTGTATGCGACTATGATATTACATGCGAGCACAATTAGTTTTTCAATTTGGGTTATGTATAACTGAATAGATAATAGGTTAATAATGCTAGTAAAGTGATATCAGTTTGAACTTATGATGATGACACATTAAAAATAATTTATAAATTCTTACACGACAAAAGTAATAATATTATGATTATTCATTCAACTGTCCAAATGCATTCGCTAGCGTCCAATTTGAACATCATTTTGCAGTATTTATTTGGTGTATCAAGTCACGTAATATCGTAAACCGGAGCGTAATGCAAGCGCCAGGCGTCGCTTACTGCCGCTTTTATAGAGAACGGAACGCTAACAGTTGTAAAACGTGTTACGTTGTGCTTTATTTATGTACCAGATACTAGATCTAGGGCTAGACTAAATATCTTAGACCTTTCGCTTCATTTACTTAGCTATTAGTCCTTTTGCATCTGAGTTGAGTGTATATTTTGTCAGGCACAAAACATCATTAAAATAAAAAACTTACAATATTTAAAATCATATACCTCTCGCTTCATCTACGTGGTTAGCAGTTCTTCGTTTTGCACTTGAGTAGAGCAAGTATTGCCGTGACCAAAAAGTATTTATCTATACTAATATTATAAAGAGGAAAGATTTCTGTTTGTATTTTTGTTTGTTAAGAATAAACTCAAAAACTACTGGTCCGATTTAAAAAATTATTTCACTATTAGAATTCTACATTAGAGAGCACCGGTGGTCTAGTGGTAATGACCCCGCCTTCCAATCCTAAGTTCGTGGGTTCAAACCTGGTCGTGCACCAATGGATTTTTCTGTTCGAAAAATTTATGTGCGCAATGCCAGTGCTCTCATACGGTGAAGGAAAACATCGTGAGGAAACCGGCATGTCCAAGAACTAAAAATTCGAAAGACATGTGCCATCCACCAATCCGCATTGGGTCCGCGTGGTAGATTAAGACCCAATCACTCTCGCCTGAGAGTAGGCCAGTGTCCCAGCAGTGGGAACATTATAAGGCTGTCATGATGATGATGATGATTCTACATTATCTTTGAGTAACATAGGCTATATTTATTACTAGCAACCCGCCCCGGCTTTGCACGGGTGCGGTTTCATTGCACCCGCGCGAAGCTGGGACGGACTTCTTGTATAATGTAAATTTTGTAGTTTTATTATAGCAGGTGGTAGATATGTTATATAGTTGCGGAATCATTATTGAAACTGCAAATCCAAATATCGATATTTACAGACTAGTGTAACGTCCCACGATTTGTTTGCGTAAAATAAATGCTACCTGACTCCAGACGTCTAGCAGCCCTAGGTCTGATCTTAGATAAGTGAATTTTACTTTAGTTACTTTGTAAGTGAAGGAAATTTAATGGTTCTCGTTATTTTTATTTTATACCAAGCTGTGTGCTATAAAATCTAGAAAGAACGGAAAGTTTTACAGTCAGGCGCACACTGTGCTTATATATTATTAAGTTTGACTATGTTTGGACAAAAAACAGAGTCAGCAGCAGCCGAAGATGTCCAGTGTCCACTGCTGGAGCCTACTTGTACGAAAAACTTCTAATTAAACATACCTACTTTTTCATTTTAACTAGTAGTTTGCCTGAGAAAAAGGTCTCCCTAAAATACATAATTTACTACGCTTTCATCATCATCATCATATCAGTCAATAGACTACCACTGTAGGGCATAGACCTCTCCAATAAAGTGCAGAACTACCGATTTTGAGCTATTACCATCATGCGCTTTACAAGTATTTAATCCAGTTTTATATTTATTGCTTTTTCTTTTCAGGTTGCGGATGACACCAGCTTAGAAAAGTTCCAAACAAAAGGTAAGCGAAATATTGTATAAAGTAGGTTATTCTTGTCGCAATAAAACACTTTGCTTAATGAGATTACTTAACACCCTAAATTCTTTATGATAAAGTGTACAATTTTTATATGAATTTTTCTTTTATTACGAATATAGATAATTCTTAATTTCAGTTACTTCACTAACAGATAAAACTAGGAAGTTTTTTTAAGTTCTACATGATTTAAATTTGGTATATTATTTGGCTTACAGTGTATAAAAATCACTCAAAAGCTTGACATAAGCTCAAACCTAAAGAGTTTACAACTCTTGCTTTGATCGTGTAACTACTTACATTATATGGATATAAATGTTAAAAAGACGTTTGTACTGGTTGGACGTTGGCATTCGTGCTCTAGTGGCAGTGAAGTCGGGTTTCTGATCCTAAGGTCGTGGGATCGAAACCGGTAGAGCACCAAAGTTTTTGGACTCAAACATTTATAAAAGCAACAGAAAAGAGCCAGTGCTCTTAAACGGTGAAGGAAAACATCGTGAGGAAACTGGCGTATATAAGAACTAAATGTATTGAAAAATATGTTAAAATGACGTGTTTATAATGTTCGATGTTCATATTCACCTACCAAAGAACTATATAAAAAAACCAAAATAATGAACATATCTCAAACATACTTGTACTGTAATTGTATACTGATACGAAAAATACTAACTAAAGATCTACACATTCAAATAACTTTCACTAAAAAACAACAAATACAAAAAATGAAATTAAGAAATGCAAATTACATAAAATTGCATGCACCCCGAACAAATTACGGCAAGAAAAATGTTATGTATGAAGGGGCTCAGTTATATAATAGATTACCAAAAGATGTAAAAGAAGCCAAAACTTTAATAACATTTAAAAGACTGCTAAAATACTACATACTTAATACAAATAAATAATAAAAAAAAAAACATTTAATTATCATTACAGCCAAACAACTAACAACATTTAAAAATACTGCTAATATACTACATACCTAATTACAAAAAAAAACAAAAAAAAAAATACTTAACATTTATGAAATCATTATGATGCCACTTCTTGTATCGTAAACTCTTTGTACCGGGCGACCAGACTTCTTGTGTGAGTTTTGCTAATGCGAGTAATACAAAACTACCGACTCTTTTAGATGTTTTTTATTATTTTTTTATTTTTATAAATTACTTAAATATATTCGTGTTTGCTTACTGATAAATATCTGGTTTGCGTTTTATAAGTATTGTTTTTGAAATAATAATAGTGTAGTACAGGTGCGATTAGCCCGAGTACAAAAATAATTTGTAAGTTAATAATTAAGTTATATCTCATGTAAGTGAATATGATTCTTATGAGAAATAAAAATATTCTTAAACCTGAAAATGATTATTTTAAAATTCTATTATTAATTAACCTAAATAATTCAATGCGGTTTCGTACGAGACCCTAATCCTTGAAAGACAAATTAGCTCTGTGACAGTTTAATTATCTGTGGAGGCTGGAAGCTTATTTGTCAGATATACACTAATTGGTTTCGTGTTACTGTACAAGACTTTACCTTCGCAAAGCGCAGGCCACACCACCAGCTAGCGAGCGAGCGAGCATCGTTTCACCTCTTTTCACACTTCGGCACACCCTGGACACTCTCAATAAAATGTAGTTTGCATTCACCACATGCATTGTTTGTGTACGTAAACGGTGCTATTGTATGTGTGAGTGTTATGGTCAGCCCCATCCAATTATAACAAGAGCGAGATCTCGCGCTGGCATGCGCGCGCTTTTAGACCCACAGAAAATCATAATTAACGCTTGCCTAACCCTTAGCTTCAGTGCCAGCGAAAGGTGCCGGCTAACTAGCGACCGGGGTGAGATAAGTAAACCGGTGGGAGGTAGGGAGAGGCCATTCTGTACTTAATACTAATATCTGTTCTGTGACTTCGGTTCACACCAGACATGCAGAGACAAGCTACGTCATCGTATAGTTTTCCACGGCTCGCTACGCCTACCGCTCGTTCGCTCGCTAACTGGCGGTGTGTGTCCTGCGCATTATACATGTAATGTTTGTTTTGGACTTTGACGGAGTTCGTAAGTCGCCTGAAGTCCTCCGTCATAACCTGAAGTCTATTTTATCCGGGACCTGCACAAAACGTGCCATCCGAAGCACAGAAAAGCTCTGATGAAAATGCTCCTACCTCGGAAAGTTCCTTAACTTCGTTAAGCAAGTAATTTCGTTGAGCAAGTAATTTGATCTGTCAAGAACGAATTAGCCAGCTATACCACGAGCGCTTCTATCGATCTAAGTAATCGTAGCTCTACTTGTCATTTCTTACCAGTGAATTATGGCCAAGTTATCCCACAGTCGCCAATGCCAGCTACCGGACACCATGTTGTTTATAACTTGATGGTTGGCTATTCACTGTGGGCTTTTACAACTGCTAGTTTGAGTATATAGCCATGCGTATAAAGTAGAATGATGAGCAAAAAACAAGACGGTAACCTATTTTATCACTGGGCATAAAAATACGCCCTGAAAAAAGCCTCTACGCGGCGTAGCACCTTTCGTAGACTTTGTAGACGCGTCGTAGAACATCTACGTTTTAGCAAGCCTATTAAATGACGCAAGTCTATATGGCATCACGACCAAGTTACCGTCTGCCCCCGTGGCACTCGACGCAGTGGCAGACGGTTGTTATATATTACTGTGTGCCCCTATTTTTATGGGGGCCAACAGCCATAAGCGTTAGACTGCCACTGTGTGGGGGTAGTATGTGGGGGCAGATGATAATAAATCGGAATACCATAATAATACTTAACGACTATTAAAGCAAACAAATTCAAGATTAATATAAGTATATCACGGTTCTTGCTCTAGTTCCTCACAGTAACTAAAAAATAAACTTATGCTACAGCAAATAGTTAATTAAAAACGGCCAAAACTGTTAACAACAACAAAGTGTCTAAATTTTCAGATTTTCTTATACACTACGCAATTCAGTATGAACGAACAGTCTGGTAGGTAATATTGTATGCCTTTTAATAGGCAGACGGTCTCGCTGAGTGGTTATAGTTTTGGCAAAGTGCGTCTGGGTAGACACTGTAGACAGTGGTTAATAAAAATCTCAGAGACAATACGCTATCAAAAACTTACATTTATTTTCTTAGGAAAGTCGTAATTTCTTTGTTGTTTTTTTCATGGGTAGAATTTACAACACTGAATTTAATATTTGTTAAGTTCTTTTGTTATTGACTTTCATTTTAATTAAACTACGTTCGCCTAAAGCTATGTTATGTTTTTTTTTTAGCTGGTCTTGTTCTATAAAGAGCATAAAAATTGAACTCATTATTTTAATAAGAGAGCTCGGTTTAGTTCAGACGTGCGCTAATGGGTTTTTAATGTAAAAAAATCAGTGCTTTCAATCGGTGATAGAAGCATTGTGAGATTGTCCTACAACAAAAAATTCAAAAGACATGTTCCGTCCACTAATCCGCATTGCTAATGGCTGGTCATAATGATTAGTTACTTAAAATACTAATCAAACATTAAATGATGTTGACCGTGCCGACGTTTATCCGAGTACGCTTTGGCTTCAAATCGATGCGCGTCAAAAAGCTTCGAGATAAGGTGTTTTTTTTTGTCGATACAACGAAACGGATAACGTCTCAATCGAACACGGACCATTCCTACCCTAGAACGCGATCAGTAGTTTCTGGATTCAATATTGTTTAAGCATTTGTTATAGCTTGTTACAGAGTGGCCGAGATATCCAAGCATTGCACTACCGCTGGAAGTGCGTATTTTATAGTATTCAACTACCGTAATGTTGGTAATACGATTTACATTCATCAATCTATCAGAATTTCACTCTCAGAATATGAAGTAAACATATACGAAAGTGAAAACAGAACCACACCACAAAGTAAATTTCAGCGAACACCTACGCTTATGACGTAAACTGATTCATCTCAGCTAAAAGTCGACTTCTAATCTTGTTTGTAAACATTTCTCAGTCATGTCTGCCAGCTCTTATTACAGTGCGTCATGACTGCGACGACTAGACGCCTTCCTTCGGCCTGGCGCAGACCAGGTCAAGACTCCCGGAGTCAAAACTACCAGTCCCCTGATCTGCCTAACCTTAGATTAACACCTCGACTCTTGCCCTTATAACAAGGACTTTTTTTTGGATATCAAACGTTGAAACCTTGTTAAATTAAAGTTGAAATTGGAATGCTTTTTGCCGTAGCACTTGACGATGATCGCGCGGAAAACTCATTCGTTCATTCGTAATAACATATGTCAATTATCCTCAACTACATATGTCATTGTGTTTCTTAAAAATAAAATCCTCAATTACTGACGATGTAACAGGTTTCTTATACCAGTGAGGTACAACTACGAGTAAACAAGTCTGTCAGTAGTTTGCGCGCCCGCATACATTACAAAGGGATGCCGACAGTCGTTAGTTGTTTGGGTCAATAGCATAGTTCTGAGACAACTTTGACTATGGAACGGTTAGAATTCATAGACAAGTCTGAAATGTGCAAGCTATCAAATTTTTATAATCATATTCTGACTAAAGATCTAAAGAATCTGATTCAAGGTCTGTGCAAGTCTACAGTAGGTATCTTGTAGTTTTTCAGCAAGCTGCTGGTTCTAAAGTTCTGTCGCCTGGCTCATTCATATTTATCTCATCATATTCATCTCATCAATAGTGTAAAAAGACCATGATTCTGAAAATATTTAGTAAAAAAAAAACGCAAATAATAATTTTGACTTGTCTACGTCCTTTTAATTTTTTTCCACATCTATCTAATTATTCTCATTAATAAAAGCAAAAAACAAAATAAAATTAAATAAAATAATGATTCAAGAGTACAAAGGTTTATACGTATAGCTTAAGCCCTCGCGAAGCCGTGGCTAGTCACTAGTTGTAAATAAACTCAAGTCTCCAAACCAGACGACTTTGTAATCTGGACGAGTGCGTCAGACGCGCCGCGCCGCCGCCCTCCAGTCGCCTGTCATTTGCAGCTGTGCCAGGACTGCCACTGCCAGTAACTCATGACCATGAGTACCTATATGACTCACTGTGAGTGTAATTGATGTAATTGAAAATGTCATCCTTGTGATTTTATTGAATAAAACTATTTTGAATTTAAATTTAATAGCGGTACTTTAACTGCATTGTCTATTATGTCAATATTGTTTCTGAACGATTGAGTTGCTGTGAGGTTTGTTAAACAGGTACAGCAGCCAGTGTTGTTGCTCGTTTAGCGCCACCCAGGGGATACGTGTAGGGTTTTAGTGGCATTTCCTACGGACGTGAGCAACGATGACCCCCCATGTTTGCCCTTGAAGATGATGCTATCCAATGGATAAAGAATTTGAAAATAATATTGTAATATAGAACGATTGCATGCAACGCCATACGAATAAATAAATTATGTCAATAGAATTACTCTTGACATGTCTTGTATAGAACGCACTTCGATGGGCACCTTTAGTTGTGTGTTGGCCGAAACATGGCGTAGGTATGTGTAAACTCCGTCAAGAATCATTGATAAGTAAGGAAAAAAAACTTACTTGGTAAGTAAGTGATTAAATAATAGCTAAAATAAATAAATAATGCTGGACACAGCATCATCTAGCCCCAAGCTAAGCAGAGCTTCTTATGTTATGAGTACTAGATGACTGATACAGATATACTTACTTAATACAATAAAATATATAGATCGATTTTTTTTATTGTAAGTACATAGAAAATACCCAGAACACCCGGAACAAATATTTGCAGGTCGTACAAACATTTGTTCCAAGGCGGGAATCGAAACCGCAACCTCCGCGTCGCAGGCGGACCTTCGCCCGTCGCGCCACATCGGTCGTCAAATTGATATAACACATCCAACAAATAAACTTTGGTTACAATAACTACCAGTTCTCCTAGCATCTTTATTACCGCTGAACGACAGATTAATGTAAGGATAATTTAACTCAAGTAGTTTAATAATGCTGAGGTCGCGTTGGCGTTAATATTAATATTTGGTGCAACTTGTTTGAAAATATATGCATGCTTTGTTTCATCTAACAAATACCTTTAAAGATTCAACTACATTCATACGTTTGAAAGTTTGATGTGTTGTTATTTTGCCTTTTTAGTTTTATGTATTCAGACCAGCAGACGACCAAGCGACGTTATCTATATGTTCTGTATTTAGGGAATATTCACAAGGAAAACACCGTAATTCGCTTGTACTTGTTTAATGGCCGGCAACCAACTGCCGAAATATGCCTACCCACATCTAGCATAGCTATTGCATACACTACATCCCTCCACCACTATTAATAAAAACACCTATAGCTAATCAATACTTAATTAAAATTCTAGAACTTATAATTAAACTGTTTCCTAGTTTTTCTGATCGGGTACCGGCGGACAAGTTCAGGTTCCAGTGGTGCATTGTCGCTTTCACTGTTCAAATGATCATTACTTTGCCCATGGGCAGCCACCGGAGAACCTGCGTCTAAAAACTCATCATCTGATTCAGCTCCGAACTCCTCCACCCTAACATCCCGCGCAGGAGACGTGGGGGAAGCTGGAACCTGCTTACGCGGTGACAGAACCGGCTCAGAAGCTAAACCAGCAGCAGGCTCGTTAAGCTGACCCGTGGTTTCATTTACACAAACGCCATAATCGCTGACATCGTCATCCAAGTCAAATGATGAGTTCCCTTTGTACGCCAGCAGCTGATCTATATGTTTTTTTACATTTAAATTTTCCTCGGGAATATTAACAGTAAACATACGAGCCCCTAAACATTCTTTTACGATACCCTGTTTCCAAGTATGTTTAGTACCGTTATTGCAATAGTGTTTTAATAAAACTTTATCGCCTACTGATAAGTTTACATTTCTTTTCCCTCCAAATTGAACACACTGTTGATTTTGGGCTCTGATTATATTGGTTTTGGCGGCAGATGACGAAAACGATGATAGGGCCTGTGAAGGGCATAAAAGATCGAGTCGGCAACGCAAAGGCCGACCAAACATCAATTGGGCTGGAGAAAATCCAGTAGACGTATGAACGGAATTTCTATAGTCAAAAAGAAATTTATTTAACACTTTCAAAAATACTTTTTGATTTATGTTTTTGTTTAGCATTGCCTTTAGACCATGTTTTACAGTTTTAACACTGTTTTCCGCCTGCCCATTTGACATTGCATGATAAGGCGCACCAGTCAAATGCTGGATTCCGTTTAATCGGCAAAACGTTTCAAATTCATTAGAACAAAAATTTGTAGCATTGTCAGTAACCAAAGTACGCACTAAACCAAACCTACTAAAAATATCGCATAATTTACTAATGATTGATTCACTATCAGTCTTCTGCATCGCAAAACATTCTACCCATTTACTATGAGCGTCAACTGCGATTAAAAACTGTTTACCAGACAACATAAACATATCTAAGTGCACACGTTCCCAAGCGCGCTCGGGGTATGGCCACGGAGCTAGCGGCGCTTTTGGAGGGTTATTGCGGAGCGTATTACAGACACTGCAAGAACCTATCTTTTCTTCAATGTGTTTATCTATCCCTGGCCACCACATTCGCGTACGAGCTTCAGACTTTGTTTTGACCACCCCAAAATGCGAGTTATGCAACTCATTTAGAAGTCTTTCGCGAAAACAAGAAGGTACTACTATTTTATGGCCACGTAATATGCATTCATTTTCAACAGCCAGATCCAAACGACATAAGTAGAATGGACGTAGGTCCGGGTTTATGATTTTAGAAGGCCAACCGTTTTTTATAAAACCCATAACCTTTTGCAACACTTCATCACGAGCGGTTTCCGTTCGAATATCTTCAATAGTTATAGGCAATAACATAGACTCACCAATAAAATGAATATACCGACAACGATCTATCTCTTCAACCTCATTTACATGAGAAGTCACAGATCGTGACAAGAAATCAGCCACGTTATTCTCACTCTTAACATATTCGATACAAAAATTATATGCTGATAAGAAAAGAGCATACCTTTGTAATCTATTCGCTGCTAGAACGGGTACACCTTTTTCCTTTCCGAAAATTGATAAAAGCGGTTTATGATCCGTTCGTAATACAAACGGCACCGTACGGCCGTACAAATAATGGTTAAATTTCTTAACCGCAAATACAATAGAAGTGGCTTCTTTTTGAATTTGTGCATAATTAGTCTCTGCTTTAGTTAAAGAACGAGAGGCATAGGCGATCACCCGCTCGGAGCCGTCGGGCTGTTGCTGCGCGAGCACCGCGCCTAAGCCTGCGGGCCCTGCGTCACACGTCACGATCGTGGGGTACTCCGGGTGGTAGTGGGCAAGCACGCGATCAGACGCCAGCTCTCTCTTAATTAATTCAAACGCTTCACTATGAGATTTGTCCCACACCCATTTTACCTCTTTTTTTAACAAGTTATTTAGAGGACTAAGTACCGAAGACGTATTTGGAACGAAACAACGATAGTAATTCACCATACCTAGGAAAGACTTCAATTCATGTACGTTCTTTGGGGGTTCACACTTTAAGATTGCTTCGATTTTACTGTCAGATTTATGTAGACCGTCCTTATCTATCACATAACCTAAATACTCTATAGAACTTTTAAATAATTCGCATTTATCGCGCTTCACGCGTAGCCCCGCGTCTTGTAGTCTTTCCAGAACTTGTTCTAACCTCTTTAAATGCAACGCTCTATTAGGAGCTGTTATTAAAATATCATCTAAATAGATACATATACCCTCTATGTCACCCAGTAACTGTTCCATGGTGCGTTGAAATATAAAAGGCGCGTTAGCCAATCCTAACACAAGACGCGTATAGCGATGTAAGCCTCTATGTGTGTTTATACAACACCATTTCCTAGACTCATCGAGTTCTAGTTGAAGATAAGCTAATTTTAAATCCAGCTTACTGAATTCAACCCCATCATGTAGCTTGGCAAACAAATCTTCGATGCGCGGAAGCGTGTAATTGTCTAAGTATAACACTTTATTTAATGTTACAGAAAAATCCCCACAAATTCTGACATTTCCATCGGGACGTAGCACTGGAACAATAGGAGTAGCAACATCCGAATGGTCTACTTTTTCTAAAATACCTGCTGCCAATAACCTATCTAGCTCCTGGTCTATTTTAGGTTTCAATGCTAAGGGCACAGGCCGCGGCTTAAAAAATTTCAACTGTGCATCTGGTTTTATTTTTAAGTTAATTTTATATTTGTTAAACCTGCCCAACTCGTCAGAAAACAACTTAGAGTATTTTCTGATCAAACTTTCGGCTGCTTTGTCATTAACCGATAAATTGTTACAGTTTACACTACACAAATGCAACCCAAACAGTTTCATAAAATCGCGGCCCAAAAGGGGTAACCGTTTCTCATTTGTTTTTATAACAAAGAACACTACTTGGTTAGTGCGGCCTTCAAAAGTTACTGACAATGATATACAACCCAGCGGTGTAATTTTTACGCCAGTGTAAAAGTTAAAAACCTCATTACACGGCTGCAAATTATATTTTTTGTTATCGCTTTCGAACAGCTGTTTATAAATAAATGCTGGTAAAACGGACACAGCACTGCCACAATCCATTTCACACAAAATTTCTTTGCCATCTAATTTTATCTTCCGAGAGAACGGTTCATCTTTAACAGAGTTTCCTAAATTGAATAAATTGTACATACCCTCATCAACGCCATCGTCATCCGCCCCTAAAAAATTACTATCACTTATCTTAGCCTTACACACTTTTTTAAGATGACCTTTTTTATGACACTTTTGACACGTATAATTTACGAAACGGCACTTTTCTTTTGAGTGATTTTTATAACCGCACACTTCACAACTCTTAGACACCCGCGTATTATCACTGGAACCTGTGCCGCCAGGCCGCTGCAGCGCGAACACAGGCTGCGCCTGCGCCGCCTCCAAGGAACCCGTGCCAGCCGCGCCGGGCGCGGCGTTGCCAGCTCGTGCGGTCTGCAGCGCAGCACGGGCACAACGCACGCTCTGAGCTAATTCCAACGCTTTGTTGAAAGTCAGGTTTTCGACGCTTTCTGCAAACAGCTTTTCTTTTTCCTTGACGTTTTCCAACCCAAGAACGAACTTGTCCCGCAAAGCGGTTTCTAACTCCGATTTGAATCCGCAAAATTGAGCTAAATTCCGCACTCGCGCCGCCCATTCAGCTAGATCTTCCCCAGGACGTTGTTCTGCCTTGTAAAAATTATACCTTTCGGCGAACGTACTTTTCTTCGATTGCAAATGGACATTCAACTTTCCTAAAAGGGTTTTGAACTCGACGCTGTCCAAGCTTTCCGGGAAAACTAAATCTCTCGCGACGCGGTAGGTATCTTCCGCCAACGCAGTGAGCAAAAGCGCTCGTCTTTTCACTCCAGACTTATCGGTGTCGTCTCCAATGTCGTTCGCCGTGCAGTACTGGATAAACCGACTCCTAAAAATGGTCCACTCTTGCGCGTGGTGGTCGAATGAGAGGTTGCCACCGAACATCATCGGCATTTTAGCTTTGGTGTGCTCACTTGTCATCG
Organism: Colostygia pectinataria; assembly: GCA_951394395.1. Classification (NCBI taxonomy): domain Eukaryota; kingdom Metazoa; phylum Arthropoda; class Insecta; order Lepidoptera; family Geometridae; genus Colostygia; species Colostygia pectinataria. The sequence continues at coordinate 8,619,117 of OX596363.1, forward strand.
AACCCCTATTTCACTGTTTTTATAGCACTGAACAATAATAACACACGTGAATAACGACTCGTCGCCAAATGTTCTGTATTTAGGGAATATTCACAAGGAAAACACCGTAATTCGCTTGTACTTGTTTAATGGCCGGCAACCAACTGCCGAAATATGCCTACCCACATCTAGCATAGCTATTGCATACACTACACTATATAAAGCCGCGTCGGTTGGTATGTGCATGATAAAAAGTTGCAATGAAAAAGTACAGTTGTTCTTAAACGCATGTGATCACTATATGCATCATGGTATACATTGTGTAATAAGTACCCGCTCTTAAATATTTTCGTTTTTTTTTATACAACTGAAGTGGCAACCAAGCGTAGGGCCCACAAGATGGTAAGCGGTTACCGCAACGTATGGACGCTTGCAATACTAGAGGTATCACTCGCGGGTTGCCACCTTGAGGCATAGATCGAATGCCTCATGATGTGCCGATTATTGTAAGATTACCCGTTTTAAAGATTTGCATGCTCTAGTTAGCAGAATGTGGCAGCACTAAATTTAACCAAAACCTGTACATCTCACTAACCCATGTTGATGCAAATAAAAGTTTATGAATTATGAATTATGAGCTACTCATGAGTTGGGGACATACTGACCTACAACACAGCGCCTAAACAGCTTTACCTAAAAACTTGAAATACTACATAATACTTCATTGTTCTGTCTAAATAATTATGTTCGTTTATCCAATGAATAGTTAGTAGTGCAAATAAGTTACTAAGCGTTTATGATAAAGGCGACCTTGCAATGCTCAGGAGAATTCCTTCCACCCCTTTCGCGGTTCTCGCAGGTTGTAAAATAGGTCAAGGTTCTACAGACATGACATTGAGATTGTATATTTGTAATCATATCGGCACCTTCTTATCATAATTAATTAGTATTATGTATACACAGTTCTTTCATTCATTGTGTTTCTGGTTCCCCGAAAGAAATCTTATCGCAAAGAGCTATTTAACTCTCAAATTCTATAAGCGAACGAGCAAAATGTTTTATTTTAATAATCAACTCGTCACAGTCGAATATAAATTCCACTGTTGTCGCTCCAAAATATGCTCCTCATAAAAGTATTTATTTACACCTAACTCTACGACAACGTCCATCAATATACTGACTGGTTTTCGTGGGAACTGCGTTGCGTGCTGCCCGAAGGGTTCTACTTCACATTACGTTGATTGGCGTTTGTTGGCGACCTACCGACGCCGGTCGTAATGCTGTCTTACAATACAGCATAAAACCATCACTTTAAATAATACGCGTTTAACTTATCTGGTGATTTTTTAAATTTTATTATTTATTCATTTTTATTCTTGATGAAATGAATGAAGTTTTACTAATTGAAATCGTTGCTAGTAACAGATAACAATAAGCAAACCAAATAACTCAGACGTTACTCGTGAAATCAAAGGGGTATGCCAAAAACGTATTGTCTGTGTAAATGCTAAAATAAAAGAAGAAATGCAGTTGATGGATGACTCTACTATCTCTGAAAAAGTTGCACGAGACTTAAATAAAAAGTAATTTTCGTAACTTTGACTTTCTCATTGTTTCCATGTTAATCTTCAGCGTTTAACGGTAAAATCCATTCATAGAATTAGTTCTAAAGAATATTGAATGTAACGCTTTACTCGAAGATTAAAAATGTTTGAAAGCTCACAGCGAAATTGAAGGAAAGCTTAGAAAGCCGTTTCAAGTATATTAAACTCTGCTCCACTGAACGAGTTACCAGCTTTTCAGATGGTTTTCTCGGCTTGGCTTCGAGTCGAGTTTCCATTCTTCCATTCTTCGCAGATGTATTTACGCTGAATGAATAGGTAAGAGGTAATAATAAATGCAGCAGCGTATTGCTCGCCTCATTGCCCCAGGGCCGGGTGTACGTGCAGTACAGTACAGTATCACTTATTTTATATATGAACATTCTCGATATTGTTGTGGCTTGTATAGTTGGGGTGTATTCAAGTCGTCTCTATCTTTCATTAGTTTGTATTGAACTTGCTTCTACTTTTTGCATGTGTGGATCTAAGATATTGTACTAGTGGAGGTTTGGACTGAAATACGATTTATAGGAATCATTGTGACGTTTATTGACATCTGTCTTTGTTGACATCTTCCCACTACGTCCTCTAAAGTTGAATTTCGGGAATTGATTTCTTAACAAGAACAAACACTTCATATTTTTAATAAACTATTCGAATTTTTGTTTAAGAGATCTAAATTTTGATAAAACACGAATCATACAAAGATCTGAGAAGTCATCTTAGAATGTCCTAGATGATTTATTTGCAATTCAATGAAAAGGCTTGAAATGTTTTTGACACGCATTGAACTACAAGGTTAAATGCCCCTGCGGGGAAAATATTTTATAGGCTTCGAAGTAAGTACCTCGCACGTGTTGTGAATATGTTTACAGGCGCGTATTTAGGTTTTTTAATTCCGCTTCGGTGGATGATTGCCTTCATGCTCGTATGACGTAGGACCTCAGTATAAATTCTATACTAATACTTTATAGAGGATAGATTTGTATCTTTGTTTGTAACGAATAAACTTAAAAACTACTGGTCCAATGACAAAAACTCTTTCACCATTAGAATGCTACATTATCCCTGAGTAACATAGGCTATATTATTTATGTCCACCCGTGCAAAGCCGGAACAAGCCGCTAGTTAGAATATAATGGAATGTCATCTAATGGAATTCGATGTAACAACTGGAAAAATGATAGAATTCGTCCAAGAACGTACTAGCACCATAGTTTTTTTCTGCTGCCAAGCACAAATGCTCGCATTGCTGTGTTTTGGTATGAAGGGTATGGTACCCGATGAAATTACATGCACACGAGCCTTTTGTTTATATCTTATAGGATAACGCGCGAGTGAGATCTCTGGTACTGCAAGCGTTTATTGACTACAAACCGCAGCAACTCGGCCGGTGCTTGTTTAAATGGTTTTTTAAAATATCTGTGTTCATCTGCGATCAGCACTGGTGGTCTAGTGGTAGTGACTCCGCCTTCCGATCCTAAGGTCGTGGGTTCAAATCCGGTCGTGCACCAATGGATTTTTCGTAGCGAAAAGTTTATGTGCGCAATGCCAGTGCTCTCATACTCATATTGCTTATTCTTTTGTTTGTTTTTGGGAGTCAATAAATGTATTTTCTTTCTTTCTTCTTTCTTTCTTTCTCATACGGTGAAGGAAAACATCGTGAGGAAACCGGCATGTCCAAGAACTAAAAATTCGAAAGGCATGTGCCATCCACCAATCCGCATTGGGTCCGCGTGGTGGATTAAGACCTAATCACTCTCGCTGGAGAGTAGGCCAGTGTCCCAGCAGTGGAAACATTAGGAGGCTGTCATGATGATGATGATGATGATGATCTGCGATCAGTCTTCAGAATATGAGCAGGTTTGGTGTAAGCAGTCCGGCTTGTAGAAGATTTATGCTCTATTTATCCTGTTGTTCAGTAATCATCTAGTTCCATGATGTACTGTCTGCGTAGACTCTTCTATGTGGTAATAAAGAGCCCTTAATACGTCCACATACGTGCGAGATGCGTGTGCTACCCTCGATTTACGAGTTTTATCCGTCAATTTTGGTCTCCCCGAGGTCGATCCTGCCAGCTTGTTTATGCTCGGCTGCTTAGAACGCTGCCGTGTGGGACAAATTAAGGGTGATTCGTGGTGCACGTGTGTGTTAATGGGTCACAAAATGTTTATACAAAAAAGTAAAAAATACAGCTCATGAAAATAAAACGTAAGAGTAAAAGTAGTAGAGTTCATTGTAATAGAGCTCGTCCGGGAAAGAACTACTACCATACCTATTTCTGCCGCCAAGCAGTAATGCTCGCATTGCTGTGTTTCGGTTCAAAGAGTAGGTATGGTTTCCGTTGAAATTACAGGCAAATGAGACTTTAGTCTACGTCTCAAAGTGGCAATGCGCAAGTGATATAGAGATATATATTATATAGCGTAATTGATGGTAAGCGGTTACCGTAGCCAATGTACGCTTGCAACATCAGAGGGCCGATACGCTTTGTTGCCACGTCAGTGGTAAAAAAAGTACAAAGAGTACAGTAGAGTTCTCTGTTATAGAGCTCGTCCGAGGAAGGACTACCACCATACCTATTTCTGCCGCCAAGCAGTAATGCTCGCATTGCTGTGTTCCGGTGTGAAGGGTATGGTTTCCGGTGAAATTACTGGCACATGAGGCTTTCGATCTTAGCCTCAAAGTGGCAACCCGCGAGTGATACCTCTGGTATTGCTAGCGTCCATAGGCTGCGGTAACCACTTACCATCTTGTGGGCCGTACGCTTGGTTGCCACTTCAGTTGTATAAAAAAAAAACCGTTTTATTTAATAAAATCTCAAGGGTAGTTTTGAAGGGTCTTTAGTCGTTTCGCATTGCGAGAGGTTTGAATCGTCTTAAATACTAGGAGTAATCACGTCTATCTTTTTAAAATGATTTACAGCTATATAAACGCTTTAAAAAGCTATTACGTTTTATTCGTGATACTATCAGGAATACATTATTCGATACCGTCAAAATCTAATGCATAATGGAAAGGGGCTCATCCATCATTATTATAAGTAACATGTGGCGGCGAGCTTCCAAGATTTTCATATCAAAGTGTACTTAACTGGCTCGTACTTTTGTTTTTCTCAAAATATCCAGAAGAAAGTTTATAGCTATATCTTGAAAGTTTATGAGTAAAGTCTGTTATGTAAATATTTGTCTCAATATTAGAGCTTATATAACACCTACATCATTGCAAAGTTTTTGTATATGCTAGTGAAAGCGAAGTTTAGTTTCTGAGAAAAGTTTCTAAGCTATTTTTCTCGCAATTATATTATAAAGTCGGCAATGTGAAAGAAGTTTTCTTTGAAAGCGTACAATCCTGTTTGGTGTTGGAATTTAGCTGGGTCGCATTCTACATTCCATCAACGGGTTCTCTTTCCAGCTTGGAGAAGGGCAGTTCTACTAACAATCATTTCAATCGATTACAGGCGAATCATTAATGAACGGCTGCTTTCATCTGTTTTTTGGTGTATTCGTTACGGTTCAGCTAAAGCCAACGATCGACCGAGTGTAACTTAATAGGAATTGAATTAGAGTTGGAACTGTATACTTCGTCAAACGTTGATTTATTAATGAGAATCAGCCTGACCGATACAAGGGTGTTATAAATATAAGTATCACAAATGATTATGTGGACTAAAATATGTGACCACGAAAACCCTAAAATACCATTACCATATACATCAACTGAGTTATTTACGAGAACCACGATTTACCATACGTATTTATATCTCCAATTGTTGGAGTTTTTGTGGAATTGCTGGGAGACTATCGTGACTATCGATCTTTGTGCCACAATCCAGCCTGTAATTAAAATTCCGTCGGATCAACCTTCCATTGTGGTTTCATTCGATGCGGGCACAATAATGATGACACAGTAAGGACGCTGGGAATTTTAGCTACGTAGAATAAAGTAAATCGTGGTCATAAATTTTAGTGTGTTAGAAAATCACTAAATATCTATATAAGTGTAATTACTGGACGAAAGAGACTTATTAACTAATGTTTCGGGGTAGCGAGCGTAGTGCAGTGCAAAATTTTAATCTTAAAACTTTTGATAATATAACAACTGTTATGGTTAGAGGTAGCGCCTAACATGGGCTTGGCCGTATCGTAAATTACAGACATAAAAAAAAGTTTTTGGTCATAACGTCGATAGACATAAATGTCTACAATATCTTTACATAGTATAAAACAAATTAGCTTGGCGCCGCGCCGCCTAGCGCCTGTCCCTCTGCATGTGTCATGTACGCATGCTTAGATATTTTGAACTAGGTACGCAACAGATTTTAATGCGATTTTCATCAATAGATAGAGCGATCCAAGAGGAAGGTTGCTACACATTGTTAAAACACCCGTGCGGAGCCAGGGCGGGTCACTATTAACACAATTAGGTACCTCGAGCTTTAAATTGCGACTTCCTTTCAGTGTCCTTACTGTCTGGTTTCTGTATAGTTATGCGGGCGTGAATTAACATTCAGATGCCATTCGTGATACCCTTGGATACTTAGGATTTTCATTGTTTCGCTGTTAGCCTTTTGTCAGTCTGCAGTGTGAATTATACTTTGGATGCCATGTGAAGGCGTACTCAGATATAGGCGATATACCGGGTCCTTTGGCGTTTTGCACCGCGAGCGGTTCGAACCACGGTGCGAATCGCCTAAGTACATTTTGAATGGGACCATTCGCACCGCTGCCACAGTGATTGAGCGGTGAAAACGGCACAGGCGGTGTATACCTTGGTTGATCGGTTTACACCGCCTGTGTATACGGTATTATTTCGGTATTATTTCACAAACCAGCCTATCCGAGAAGACACCAGCCAACAAAGGAATTTGTTACTTAAGCTGCAGCAAACACTACTTTCTATACTAATATCTAATTGCTTTTTGAAGATTTTGGGATGTAATTATAAATGTTTGTTATTCAATCACGTCGTAACCATAAACCACAGAACAGATCGGGATGTTTAGTACAATGTATGACTGAAATAACTTTTTTTAATAATCAGCTGGGGTGAATAAATGGTATCAAAGTTTCTAAAGAATACAATGCGACCGAAGCTGCGGGCAGAAACTAGTACTGTTTGTATATCAATAGGGATTCAAACGAGTACCTTTGTGTTTTCACAAAGGATTGCTGTCAGTATTTTCGGTTGGATCGGGAATATTTCAGGTCTTTGTAAGACTTAAGTGCTTTACGCTTTGTTCTGGTTTGAGCTTTATGAAGTTATGTAGCTTTTCAATTGAGATTTATTAATGGTGCTTAATTATTTCATTTTTAATGAAAAGCTTGAAAAATATCATGCTAATTGACACTGTTGTGCAACACAATCGAAACGTGTCGAGACAAGTAGTTAGAGGAAGGATAGGTAAGTACTCAATTACTTCACGCAATTTATAAACATAACAGATTAGGTATTTATAATTAAAGTGTAACCAAGCGTACGGTTTAATTGAGAGTTTACGGTCACCGTAGCCTATGTACGCTTGCATCATCAGGGATACTACTTGCGCGGTTACCTTAAAACGTATATCGTATGTCTCATGTGCCTGTAATTTCACCTGAAACCATACCCTTCGAACCGGAACACAGCAATGCGAGAGTTACTGCTTGACGGCGATATAGGTGTATGGTGGTAGCTCTTCCCCGGACGAGTTCGGTCTTTGCTTATAGTGATATGTCAATAGCCGGATCCACACCGGACGATCCAACGCGCTCCGGCGGGTAGATCATATAACTCTGTTAGCGACCAATCTCCATTGTTCTCTATCTCTAGCCATATCCATATCCATTTGACCATAGCTCTTTGTCATAATATTATAGACAGTTTGAGATGGAGATCATTGAAGATTGGTCGCTAACAGAGTTGTGATCATGGGGCTGCTCGCGCGGCTAGAGCGCGTTGGATCGTCCGGTGTGGATCCGGCTATTCAACTTGCGTAGGCAATTGTTGGCCACATCTGTCTGACGAACCGTCTCCCGACCGACTTGCCCTTGGGACTCTGCCGATCAATGTTTACGTCGAAAACTAATTCCACGTTTGGTCGATTCATCGTTTTATCGGACGAATTGGGAATAAAACATGATTGGTGAATGGTAATGATTTGTAGGCGGTGGTCAGAATAGAAGACAATTTAGTGGTCAGTTCTGGTGACGGTGTTTCAAGGTAGCTTGAAGGCCTGATGACTTATCGTCTACTATAAATCAACATCGTATCGTGCCTTTGAAGTACTGAAACGCTCAGATATTAGTGACAGCTCTGACCACCATCATTCACTGTTGTTTTGTTTGAAAGCGAGCTTTCCACTTACTACTCAATCATAACAGAACAGAAATAAAACTAAACGTATTAACGCAAACTTTTAATTCATTTCGTATCAAAATACGCTCGTCGCTTCAGCCAATCGCGTTCGAGCTGGCGCGATGACGCATGCGCGACTGTGGGCGTTGGGTCGATTGCGTGACGTCACAGCCGTCGACCAATGGCGCCGGCCCGCCGCACATCAATCGATGCCGTGTCTGCTGAAAACGGAAGGAAATGACGCCGCCTTTAAACCTTAAATGCATTTTTTGTAAAATGCACTTTGTTATGGAGCTGTAAGCGTCATGTTACACCATTTGAAAGACAGCTGAAAACAATATCGGTATAGTTTAAACAGTCTTCAGGCTACGAAGGAGGCCTTCCGGCGGCCTAACTCCGTCACCGGAGTTACTTGTAAGATTTTTAAGATTCATAATCAGTTGCTACATCAAAAATGTATTATCTTCTATAAAATATATAGCAATACCATTTTATTTTACATTTTCCGCTGACATCTGACTATGAAATTTCACTTACATTAATATAAGTAATAAGATATTTCTTAAAAATTGTATACCTCGTATCACGCAAGACTTAAAGATTCAGCTAAACATCTCGATAGACACGACGCAATATTTTCGCAACTGAGCTTATTTAGAGCTTACGAGTACGTAGTAGGTAAGTACTTAGTTATTTTTATTTTTATTTTTATATATATTTTTTTTAATTGTGTTTTGGATTCAACAAAAACTTGGGTATTCCGATGCATATATGACTATATTTTAGGAATAGTCTGCGCCTTTGTAAGTAAGTTTTCATTCTAAAACTACCAAATCTGGAGTGAGGTTGAGAAATCTCCTTCATGATAAGAAAACATTTGAAATAGTGATTTTTCTTGACCGCTTACGTTGCTCGGCATAGCCAAGGCTTTAAGCGCTATCACGCTTCGAAGCCTTTTGGGATGTCAACCCTTCTGACAGGATACATTAAATAAAACCTGCGACAGGATCTGAAACTTTAGTATTTTGTTAGAATAGGCCGGATAACAGAATAGGGTACAGGGTGTTGACGACTCCACAAATGGCTTATTTTATACCTTACTCTTGAAACAAACTGTAATGTTTAGCGGCTTGCTAAGTATTGTCTTTTCGTACGGCAATAAACAAAGATGACGCATTTAAATAAGGTCTTTAGTGTCTTGCAAAGTCGGGAGGGAGTTAATAATATTACTAAAATACTACTCGTATTTCAACATCTTCGAAGGTTTATCCACTTTTTTTTTTTTTTATTTAACATATTAAACGTTGTTACAGAGTTGTTTAAATACATCTAAAAAACCGTAGTAGGTTTGACTAAGATGCAATATAGAAAAAAAAAATCTCAACAACTTAAATATTTGTTAGTAAAAAAAGTAACAAAAACTCCCAACCGTCACAGTCTTGTCTGATCCCACAGTAACTATCAATAACTATTTTTTTTTTGTAAATTCATATATACATAAAATACATGAAACATCTTTTTTTTCTTTTTATCCTGCACTTAGTTATTGCGAGGAACCCAATGCAACAACTGGCACAAAAGTCTTCTCACACAGCATTTTCTATATATTTACAGAACATACAATACGTGTACTTGTAACTTTTTATTTCATCATCATTATCATCATGACAGCGTTCTAATGTTCCCACTGCTGGGACACTGGCCTACTCTCCAGCGAGAGTGATTGGGTCTTAATCCACCACGCGACCCAATGTGGATTGGTGGATGGCAAAAGTCTTTCGAATTTTTAGTTCTTGGACATGCCGGTTTCCTCACGATGTTTTCCTTCACCGTATGAGAGCACTGGCATTGCGCACATAAATTTTTCGTAGCGAAAAATCCATTGGTGCACGACTGGATTAGAACCCACGACAATTGTATTTTTTATTTACTAAATAAAAAATACAATTTATCCTGCTGCGGGGATCGAACCCGCAAACTCCGCTTCTGAAGAGGGCTCTCGCCCACCGCGCCACCGAGATCGTTTGCCTATTTGGTTTACCTATAGGCTATAGCACAGAACAGATATTAGTAGGTACTTCTATACCTTGTAAGATGATACTGAGTGATACTCAATTTGATTGAATAGAACTATGTATATCATTTTGAGTTGATTGTTTCTATAAGTACTTTTAGAGCTTGTAAATTAAATTCAACCCTCGAGATAAAGTTTTGAAAGTCGGACGCAAGTATTGATTTAGTAGCGCGCTGGGGCCTCGCTTTACACGAATTTGTGTTTAATCAACGAATATTTAGTAGACAGGTCGTTTACTTTGTAAATTAATATGAAGTATTAACACACGGTAGAGCTTAAGTTTTGTTTACATAAAAACACAAATTGACAGCTATTACTAAATAGCATAATATATTGTGGTGGTGTTTTTTATTGCGGCAACGATCGCCCGACTGTCGTTCCGCTCGCCGCTGTCGTCGTGAACACAGCCTTTTAGTTAAGGCAATATCAGACGGGTCACTCGAATGAAGTTGACTCGAGTGAATGCTTCATTTTTCTTAGCACAATTGTTTCATTTTATGTTCAAACGTTTCATTTCCGAGTGAAAGGTGCCGAATGAAAACGAAAATAAATGAAAAATTACCCGTTATATATCACCTTTAAGACTATATTTTGTTATAGATTCACCTATACTTGATTTTTGACTTCTGTGGCTAATGTCAGTGTCCGTTTTATACAGTTTCATTTAAAACCTCATTATTCATAAAACATTCTGCTATTATAGCGGGTTAATTTATTTGTAAATATACGATAACGGATTTTCTGCAATCCCATTTATTTACATTACAACTCAAGTTATCCGAGAAAGAGATTACTCCTTTGGTTGGTTAGCTGGAAAATATGGGGGCAATTCACTTTCGCCTTTAGTTGAATTGAATGCAGTATTTGGTTTCAATTCAAGCAGGTTTAAAAACTATTATAATATTCTCTATCCATTATTACAAGCTCCTAATTGAAGGTTCGTTTGAAAAAAACAACGAAAACCTTCAAAAATTTAGAGCGATATAATTCTAGCGCTGGGTTATAATATGATCACATTTAATGAATTGTTATTTCTACGTTTATAAATTGTTTATTAATCTAACTGGTTTTGTTTTGTATATGTTTACTGTTCATACATCAATTGTGAATTATTCCTTTAATCAACGCGTGTAAGGCACTAATCTATCTTTGACCGAGGGTCGACCATTCATCAATTGGCCTGTCACGACTCCCTAATACTCTACATAACTTTGTAGCCAGATGAAATTAATCCACTCATTAATCGTTTTTTATTGAAATTTATTTTATAAATTAAGGGTAGTTTTTAGTGTCTGCGTAAAAACGGTATAGTTAACGATTTATAAAACTTGCTACTAGAGATGCTGATTAATTATTTGTAATATATTATAGTACTTTGACATTCTGTTGGTGGTCTCTGCTTAGGTCCGTTACCACAGCATTAGTAAGTTCGTGTGAGTCTGTGGCAAAGTCTGGTAACGGAGTAATACAGTAGTGTGTAATATTAATATTTACACTTACAAGTCGGTCTTTATAAAAATAAGTTAGCAGAGTTTCTTCTTCACTACTGTTTCTTTAGAGACCATTTTGTCTTCACTTACCAAAGTAAATCTATTGCACTGGAAAGCTTTTGCAACTTCAAAGAAAATGAAATTCCTCCAATCCGTATGATAGACGTTCGGGAGGAATGAAAGCCTGACTCACGCGGAAACTTGTTAAACCGGACGCAGTTGGAAATTGCTCGATTCAAACTTTTGCATTACCAGCAATTGGTTCCTTCTGAAGAACAGACATTTTAAATTAGTCTGGGCCACTGTTCACCAAGTAATAAACGTGCGGTTAGTATACTCGTACTAAAATTAAAATATATGTTTTATTTTATAGTGTTAATCATCGCACTGAGAAAATACTCAAGATACGCACGAGTTCGAAAATCGGATTATTATAATCTTCTAAACTAAAAATTTAACTAAATTAAAAAATGTTATTCGAAGAAAAAGACAAAGCCCCATTCGTTAAAAAACTCAACCACTCTACAGCTATTCTTATGCATAAGTTATACATGAACTAGAGATATTCTCTGTTATATCCGGCTATTTATCATTCATTATATGCTCATTGTCATAATAATTAAGTGACTAGTTAATAGCCATTGCTGGGCCATACATACACGCTCGACACGACTAACTTCCTTAACGAAATAAGGTTTATTGCGCCCTAGATTTTAGTCGATGTGACAAATGCATTAGGCTTTACTAACTCGGCCTGAATTTGGCTAAATATAACTGCCTGAAACGTGAAGCTTTATGATGAAGAGGGATCATCAAAAAAAAAACTAGGAACCCAGCCGAGTTTGTTGCCAGATTCTTTAGGCTTTTACTAAAAATGAAAGCGGACAAGAATACCAATTTTAAGTCAATTTGTAATTGAATCTCGATTCGGTTAAGTTTATTTTTCGATCTTAGGTAAATACGGGAATAAGCCTTCAGATACAAACTTCTGAGATTTAGATTACTTTTATCCACGTACCTGTCAACTCGTAAACATAATGTAGTACAAATACAATGGTACATTAATCTTGTACTTATTGGTATAACTTCGTAGAAAAGAACTGGGCATTGCAGTAGGTTCTAGAGAAATCCATACTGCGAAGGCGTCGACGCCCACTCTCCTCTAGAACATTCAGTATGGTATTTGATTGTTCGCTTTTTTTTAACGAGCTGACCCGCTGGGCTTCACCCGCGGATTTTTAGTTTTTATGCTATTTTACAGGAACAATATTTTTTCGGGATAAAAAGTGTACGTGTGTCAGTATTTAAACCATCTCAAATTTCATCGCAATCGGTTAAGCCGTCGAGGAGATACGTGGTAACAAACATACACACAGACTTTCGGATTTATAATATTATTAAGACCATACTCGTAGAAAGTAATTTTGTATACTCGTAGGTGTGCGTTAGGTGTAAGTTTCATGAGCTGTTGGATGGAATTTACGCCAAGGGGTATTGATTGTTCGCTTTATTCTTAACATGTGAATAAGACAAGAATACAACGATAAAAAAACTTATTTCACATATGTTCTAGCAAATAAATAATATTTCTTTATATCATATTTCAAAAATAATTTTGTATAGGTCTGTGTTAGGTGTATAAGTTCATGGGCTGTCGGAAGTAATCTTCGCCAAGGGCTAGATATGTTTAACGACTCAAAGTAATTGGCGGCGCTGTGTAAACCACTCGTTTTAATGAGGTTCAAAAGGAGATTATAATTTCAAAATGAGTTCTAACCACTGCAGTTACGATTCTATTCTTGCATGACTGCAAAAATAGAGTAATTATTCTGACTTTTGAAAAGCTTACTACTTGTTTGTCTTATGGGTGGCGTAGACTGTTTGTTTTTAAAAGTTCTTTATTTAACATAAGCACAGTAATATATAACATAACTAAACACAGTTTAGCACATTACGACTCCAGATCGATGTGACTAGCAGGCTGTAGCGCCTATAAAAGTCTTTTAAATAAACATATTATGACAAATATACCACTTTTTATAATTGAATTTAAAATATTTTGCATAATTACTATAATGCATGAATAAACATTAATTACATAACATTATGAACACTTTAGAAAGCGCTCATTTTTAATAGAATGGTGGCGTAGACTGCGTAGTAGTTGTCTACGAACTTCGTAGATGCGCTACGAGATCGCGTAGCCAGAGCCGGCAGTGACGTTTACATTTTAATAAGCGGTAAGCAAAACGTAGCGAACGTTCTTGTTTACGTAACGTATTAGTAGGGACGTTGTCGTAAAATGAAAAATATTTTAATAATTTATTCTGCTTGAAGATTACATTAATTATCTCTTACATTATTAACTAATAGCTGTTGCCCGCGACTTCGTACACGGAAACCGTATTTTTTTCCGGGATAAAAAGTAGCCTATTTAATCATTACAAAGTAAACGTTGGTACGATGATTACTTAATCCGTCTCGAGTGTATACAAGAAACTCACTCGCGCTCACTTACTTATTCAAAGTACTTCGTCCAGAAGTTCTTTTCACATGAGTGCATTGCAGACAAAGGAACGGAACAGCGACTGACGACGTAAAGTTACATTTACGTATATATCTTATTTAACATTCACATATTAAACCGGTTTAACAGACAATACACAGATTTAAATTGGTAGCATGGAATTAATAAGTACTATAAGGCAGGTATTTTAATTTATAGACCGATGTGGCGCGGCGGGCGAAGGTCCGCTTGCGACGCAGGAGGTTGCGGCTTCGATTCCCGCCTTTAGACAAATGTTTATCGATCTGCAAATATTTGTTCTGGGTGTTCTAGGTATTTTCTATGTATAATAATAATAATAATCATCCTAGCCGGTTTCGGCTACAGGGACTTGGCTTTTTTTTTTGACTATATTTATAGGCTTGGGTGTTTAGCCCGCATATGGCTAAATAATATATCCTATCTTTGCGCTAAAAGTTCGACCACAAAGAGCGCATGTTAACGTGCCATTAACAAAATTATAATTTATATTGGCAGGCGATCTATTTTTGAGTTGTTCTCTTTTGGCATCTAGTTCTCGCCTCCTTCCTTCTTCAAACTCGTTCACTTTGTTTTGAACTTGACGTCTCCACTCAGGTCGTTTTTCAGCGAGAGACTCCCAGTGATGAGGATCTATACAGCATCTCTTCATGTGCCTCTTCTGTACGTCTTTAAAGCGTAGGAACTGGCCTCCACGTTTCCGCTTACCATATTCCAGTTCACAGAAAAAGATGCGTTTCGCTTTTCGTTCATCAGACATCCGAGACAGGTGCCCCGCACCAACGCAATATATATCACAAAATATATATCTATCTATGTACTGTTTTATATTAAGTATATCAGTCATCTAGTACCCATAACACAAGCTCAGCTTAGCTTGGGGCTAGATGATGCTGTGTGATTTGTTCAGAATTATTTACTTATTTATATAATTAGTCTACCCATCTCGCCATATTGAAAGTCGCGGGCCGTAAGTGGATTAGATTAGCACAGGATCGCGGTAGATGGCACAAACTAAGGGAGGCCTATACCCAGCAGTGGGTGAAGTCAGGCTGTGGATGATGATGATTATATATAGTATGTTAGGTAAATGTATATGGAAGAAAGGGAGGGAAGCTTTTACCCTGCGGTGGGACAGTGATGGCTAAATAATAATAATAATGTTAGGTAAATGGTTAGGAGTTAGGAGCGCTCGTGACGTAGCTGTCACCGCAGTTAACCGCTGTTCCGCGTAGTCACTATTTAGATGGGTGACCGCCAGTGGCAATTTCAACTGAGCGCTACCGTGCTTCGGGCAGTCGGTCCCGGCTTTTTCAAAGTTGTTAGGCCATGACAAAGGCCTTCGGGCGGTCTAAAGACTCTGTCACCAGTATTGGCCACAGACTCATACGAACTTGCTTGCTTAGGTATATGGTTGATGTGAATAGGTCGAGGACTCAGCCACGTCTTTGCTGACTAAAAGTCCTGTATTTGCTGAGGAAGTAGCTTTATCCCGATGCACGGGAGACCTGTCCAACCTGTTTTGTATTTAAATCTGTCCTTTGTTACTCGCATAATATGTCATCCTTATCTACGTGTGTGGAGTTCGTATGTAGGTACATGCATTTTCCACACGCTGTACTGGTTTCGATATTAATAGAGGTTCGTGTTCGAAATACCAAGTGTGTCCCTTCTTTGTTATTCGATGGATATAAGACCGACTTTTGCATGTTTTTCATAAACTTGAGTCTTTATTAATCTGTTCAGTTTCCTTTTTCGGTATTTGTTATTTTGCTTGACGGAGGCTTTCAGAAGATTTATTCCGCCACCAAAGTTGACCACTAACTCATAAAAACTTACCATGCTAGATTGCAACTGCATCTAAAAATGTAATATATTTTGTGTTGGCTTTTAGGTTCCTTTTAAACTGGCAGTTCTTCGGTGTATTTACTGGCTTTTTTAGTCCTAATCGGTGTTAACATAGCGTATGGAACTTCGAAAATATGTTTGATCGATTGTGAAAGAATCGTTGCAAAAGGATTTAGCGCGCTGCGTAGATCTAAAATAAAAACATTTCAACGTCTAAAAGTACTTGTCTTCATGCTCTGTTTTTGTAAACTACATAAGCACAATTCACTCAAACAATTTAATCTATATCACAAAGCAATAACTCAGATTGCAAAATAAATCCGCGCCTTCCACTCCCACTGCCGCGTGGACAAGGTATCGATCTGCAGCGCTTGAAGCTTTGACCTTTAACACACAAACACTTGCATCACCTCACCTACATCAACATGACTATAACTATACGTGTATTGTTCGCAATCTACGCAAGTGCGGGTAAATTGGTATGCTAGTGGTGTAGTATAACTGTTTTACAGAGATATATATCAACTTTCAATGCGAATCAACATTTTTGGTGATCCAAGATTACGTTCAGCTGGGAAATCGTTTGGATGAACGACAAATAAGGGCATTTAATAAGTTGTTAGGCCATGACAGAGGCCTTCGGGCGGCCTAGAAACTCTGTCACCAGAGTTGGCCACTGACTCATACGAACGAATGAATGAGGGCATTTATATCAAAGCTTTTTCTTCCTTTGGAGAGCCCGGCAAATCTTTACTATAAATTATTCTGCTATTATCATGGAAAAATCTAAAGGCTTCCCTTAATACTTAATAACTAGCCTAAGCCAGTAACTGTTTTGTTATGTTTTGTGTGCTTGACTTCATTGGCTATAATAGCGTCCTAGCAATAGAAAATAAACGCAAGCCTTTGTTTTCAATGAGCCATATTACTTAGTTCGCTCGAGAGCTTTACAACCTGAAACGGTAAATCAGTGCTTTATGCCCATTTTTCCGTTTAAAGTTTAAAGACTTAGGCCTATTACAACCTCGGTACAACGACCTGGGGTGCAACGCTCCAGACTGAGGCGATAGACTTCTTAAGGGTAGAGATAGGGCGTTGCTTTATGGGCTCATAAATGAATCGTTTGATTTCTCACCTGTCTGCGCAGCAATTAGAAACTGAATGCTGTAGATACTTTGGCTGTATTATAACACTTGATACGAGTTTCAACGTTTGATTTATATGAAGAGTAGTAGAGTTCTCTGTGTGCTGCAGAGTGCTCGTCCGAGAAAGGACTACCACCATACCTATTTCTGCCGCCAAGCAGTAATGCTCGCATTGCTGTGTTCCGGTGTGAAGGGTATGGTTTCCGGTGAAATTACCGGCACATGAGGCTTTCGATCTTAGCCTCAAGGTGGCAACCCGCGAGTGATACCTCTGGTATTGCAAGCGTCCATAGGTTGCGGTAACCGCTTACCATCTTGTGGGCCGTACGCTTGGTTGCCACTTCAGTTGTATAAAAAAAAAAAAATAACCAAAATAATACGCTATATATAAATAAAAATAAAATAAAAATATTAAGGCATTTATTCACATAACCACACATTATTTTATAACTAAGTAGGTACCAACTTATTTAATAGTTTTATTATAATAGTATTTAGTAATTATAGTTATAGAAATAGTGGAGGTGAATAGGTCGAGGACTCAGCTACGCTGGTTTTCAGCCTCGCTTTTGATGACTAAATGTCCGCTGTCGCCACAGATGAGCTCTCAGGAATGATCAATTGATCCTAGGTAGGTAAATATCTGATAGTCTTAAAAAAAGACATACCCAAATCTCTACCTAAAATCAAAATTTCATGTATAAAAATGTCCTCAATATATTGCTTACAAAAGATGCAGACCTCTCATCTGCCGCTCATCTCTTGATGCCAGCCGAAGCAAACACGTCGCGTCGGCCTGACGTCCTTTGACGCCCGTTAAATATTCAGATATTCATGAAGTCTGTAGGAAGGCAAGCTTCAGAAAAGCAATTGTGCAGAAAAAATATGCGATTTAATGTCGGAAAGTCGACTGCTGCCTGATTGTATGTTTCTGTTAAATGTCAGAGTGAATTGAACGCTAATATTATAAACACTGCTAGCTACAGCACAGCTAGCATGGACACGCAAGATGCGATACATTTGACTTATAAAAGAGACTTAAGTTACTTAATACCACACACTATCAATACAATACAAATTACCGAATCGCACTTGATTATTTTATTATTATTTTATTTGCAGCTATTCTTCGTCTCGAAATCTTGTGCCCTTGAGAATTATTTCGCAGGAAAATGTATAGAACATCTTATCAAATGTTTTCTGAAAACCCTGAAACAACAAAGATTCCCAAAGCCTGGCTCTTGTTTTAAAGAAGGCAAGAAGCAGCAAACTCGCAAAATGCTCGGAAAAACTTCCATTCGTTCAAATTAATTTCAAGGAAGTCCCGGGAGACCCGACTGTAAACGACTTAAATGTTCAACACTATAAACATTCTGCGATTCTACATTGTAGCAAACTCAGAGGTACCAAACTCTGTATAATATTCTGTAGCTGAATCATTTTTATACAAAATAGTTTTCATTATAATAATAACTGTAGTCGAAATTTATTATGGTAAGAAAATAACTTATACCATACTAAATACGTTAAGGGATTGTCTCTATCTCTGCTCAATTCCATAATTTTCAAAGCGATTCTCAGTTTATTCTAGCCGATTATCAGAGGTCTTTCCTCTTTTCCCCCTGGTTTAACTTGGCAGGTTTGTGTCAGACTGTCTATATATGAAACCGAAGCCAACCATCACATACACTGGCAGCTGAACGCAACGGAACCTCATAACTATGGCATACTTTATCTACTGCTTCTGAATTCTTTCTACGCAGTCATTCGAAGGAGACCGAGCAACCGAATTAGTAGGTAATTGGCAAAACAAACGCGTTCTAATTAAGGTTGTAAGATAATACAGTGTTGGTTGTAGTGCTCTTTGTGTTTTGTTTTATAAAGGTTTTATTACGCCGCAGTAATTAACTTTGTTCTGAAAACACGGCATTGGTATGAGAAACAACATTATGATGTAAATTGATATGTAGTATAACCGGTTTACAGTTTCAGTTATTTTTTTTGTATATTATAATATGTAAAAAATATTAGTATTAGTTGGTTAAATATTATATACAAAAAACATAAAACAACAGTTAAGCTTTCTAAAGACCGTTAAATGTAAAACTAAAACTCAAACTGTAAAACTGGCCAGCAAAAATACATCAATTTATTTCGATGTATCATACCAATTGGTTGTATACTTATAAAATATATCTTAAATAATACATTTTTAATTTTTAAACTAAAAACGGGATATTTACCATGATTTGTGAGTTTTATTGATTCCCGATATTTCGGTGCAGTTACGTGCACCATGATCACGGGAGAACAAAAAAGAAAAATACCTTTTTGCTTCACTCCACTTTACTTATAGGTAAACCAAATAACTCAGACTCTCACTTCGAGTTCTACAGGGTATAATAATTCGCAGTGGTCTGAGTTTGTTGGTATCATTATACTGTCGTCCGATTTCTAAAAGGCTGTTGTGTCCAAGTATTTTTATTTTATGCTAAACTGACCCGAGTAAAGACCTATTAGAACTGGGAGGTAACCTCGAGCTCTTATAGCAATATTGAAATAACATTACACTGTTTTTTTTTTGTATGCCGAAATGTCAGTCTAACATTGTTTCAATAATGCTTTTGAGCTTGTGGTAACCCACCTGGGCTGAGATCGTTAGTAAAAATATTTTGTAGTGTACTTGATTGTTTACACTATAACCGATCCATCATGCCGCTCTTCTCAACCTGTGTTTCGCGAAGAAGCTTGCTTTGGTTTGTTGGTAATATTGAAAGCTCTCATAGCTGGCTAAGTCGTACTTAAAGATCAACGAACTTAACCGCTTAACGTAGATCTTTTTTCACAATCCCTTATAATCTTCTCTGTAAATAACAATTAACATGAACAAATTGAAAATACACATGAAATATGCTAGTCATATTTTGCAAATTATTAGATGCCAGGGAACTCGAAAATTATATCCCTTGTGTGGGAATTGCTAGCAAACTAACTGCAAATTGGTTAAACAAACAAAAGCCAAGTAAAGTTTCGGGCACTAGTTTCTATGGAACTACTCCGTAGCGAGTTCAGATTTAACCATAGATTTAGTTAAACAGCTAGTTAACTACTTTTTGTGTGGTGTCTGTGTTTCTTTAAATTTGTAAGGGTGAGAAGAGAAAAGAGTATCCACTAGTTTAGTTTAAAAATTGTATTAAGAGGTCGATAAAATACTTCGCCGCACTTCTTTTTCAAAACATCAAAGTTATGATAATTTTAAAGCAATCCAGCTTTTTCTCTTCTTTGAACTTGAGTTTATATACCGTCCGTTTTCTAATTGGATTTATTATTCGGTCTGTAGAATAAATGTTTTGGTTTGACCCTTTTTACTCCAAAGGCGCAGTTTAACCTTTGTCTAATTTACGAGTCAGATTCGCAGTTAGAGTTACAATCTATGACGTCACTGTAGTGTGTGATAATTATTATATACCAACTTGTAGATCTTCGAAGCTGTACAGGTTCTTTAGATAATATAAAAATGCCATCGACCTTTATCTCTGGTATTACAAGCGTCCATAGGCTATAGTAACCGCTTACCATCAGACCGTATGCTTGTTTGCTATCGAAATGGTAGTCTCTTTACTTTAACCGTGTCAATAAGATATCAAAATATATCATGTCTCATTTTCAAATATCTTTTTCAAATCACTGATAAGTAACATTTTGCATTTTGCATACGAACGAATTGCATTATCATCATCTTCTGGCCTTTACTCCACCTATTTCGATATCGGCACAATTTTTTTCTACCATCCTCAACCGTCATTATTTTCGGAATTCAATCTTTTCTAACTTTCATACAATCCATTCATCTTTCCTTAATATTCATCTTTAGTTTGTATGAGTTAGTGGCCAATTCTTGTGACCGAGTTTATAGGTCGCCCAAGAACCTTCATTATGGCCTAACGATTATTATAGTCGAGGCCGACAATTTAACGTGCCCTCCGAAGCACGAGTGTCACGGTCTACCTTTATAGTCTACGAATAAAACGAAAGAAATTGTAATAAACTAGAAATTCAAAGGAAGATATTCATACATTGGCGGAAACATGTATTTCTCATGGAACCTATTCCCTTAGGAATGTTGCGTTGTTCTCCTTCAATTTCATAGCAATATTCTGTGGGTAGATGTACTTATTAATTATAATGTGGATTGTGTAAATGAGGGTGGAACAGAATAAATCAATATGGCTATCTAATTGTTGTGTCATTGCAAAGCTCTCCTTAAATAATACTTTAACATGGCGCAGCCGAATATAAATCAGTAAAGTTACTATAACAGTGTGTCACAAGTGATAACAAATAAGAAAAATAGTGTACAACAATAAATAAAGGCGGCATAATGGAGTCTATGTTAAAACCACCGCAACCTTTTTTGTTCGAAAATAATTTAGCTAACGTGACTTCTGGAAACTTGAGTAAAGAATGGGATAATTGGAAAAAGTCTTTTGCCATATATTATGAAGCATGTGAAATATCTAAAAAGGAGAAAAAAGTGCAGATAAATATATTATTACATATTATCGGAGATCGCTGTCGGGAAGTGTATGACCAGTTCAAGAACAAAGAAGACATAAAAAGCGTGGAAGAGTTAATAAAAACATTTGATGGAGTATTTTTGCCAAGAAAGAATTTAACTATAGAACGCCATAAGTTTTTTACGAGAGATCAAGGAGAGTTGGAGTCATTAGAACAATATGTATTTGAGTTAAATAAAATGGCGGCAAAATGCGAGTTTAAGGATTTATGCAGTGATTTAGTACGAGATAGATTAATTTGTGGAGTGAGAGATGGTACACTACGGGAACGGTTGTTGCGAGAAGAAAATTTAAGGTTATCAAAAGCAATAGATATATGTCGGCTGGCGGAAATGTCACGAGCTCAAGCAGTCAAGATAAAATCAGAAAATATTGAGCATCATGTTCATGAAGTAATCGAGGGTCGCGAGGAAAACCAATCTAAGTTGGCAGACGTTCACTGGATCGGGAGAAACCAACGCGGACAAGGTCGGAGGATGTTTGCGGGACGGGGATCGTCGCGCCGTGGCGTCGGAGCAGGTGCCGCGGGTGGCACTGGCCAAATCCCGCGCCGAGAAACGACTTCAGATCAGTATCGTGGTAGTGCGTATATTGGTTCTCGCGGACGGTCGTATCAGAGTGCCGGTCTGATGAGTTGTCAAAAATGTGGTGGAAGTCATAGGGGGTATGGATGCCCAGCGTATGGACAACAGTGTTTCAAGTGCAATCGAATGAACCATTTTTCAAGAATGTGCAGAGTGCATGCGGTTCAAGCAGACCGTGGGGAAGCCACCGATCAGGTAATTAACTCTGAATGCCATAATACGAAATGTAACTACGATGACTGGTTGACAGAATTATTAATAAACAATGTGTCAATAAAATTCAAATTAGATACTGGAGCTGATGTCAATATTATTCCTAAGAGATTTTTGAAAGAAATTAATGTTTCCGAATGCGATTTAAATAAAACTTCGCTAAAACTTCAAGGTTACTCAGGAAGTCATATAGATGTTTTAGGTAAATGTTATTTAAAAGTAAAATACAAGCAGAATGTATATTTTTTAAAATTCATAGTAGCTGATGTAGATTCCGTTCCGGTTTTAGGTAGAAATTCGTGTGAAGAAATGAAGTTGATAAAAAGAATTATGTCGGTAGATAATAAATTGTCTAACGGAATACTAAATGAATATAGGGATGTGTTTGAAGGGATTGGATGTTTGCCTGGGGCGTATAAAATTCAGTTGAAAGATGACGCTCAGCCAGTAATACATCCACCACGTAAATTACCAATAGCACTCAGGGAACAAGTAAAAAGTAAATTATTAGAAATGCAACAACAAGGTATTATAGCGAAAGTAGAAGGTCCCACGGATTGGGTTAATAGTATGACGGTAGTGAAGAAACCTAGTGGCGACATACGGATATGCTTGGATCCTCGTGATTTGAATAATGCGATCAGGCGAGAGTACTTTAAATTGCCAACATTCGAAGAAATAACAACTTGTTTATCGGGAGCCACGGTATTTAGTACATTAGATGCAAAACATTCTTTTTGGCAGGTGAAGTTACAAGATACAGATTTATGTACATTTAACACAAGTTTTGGTAGATTTAAGTTTTTAAGAATGCCATTTGGAATTAGTTCAGCTTCAGAAGTATTTCATAAAAAATTATACGAACATTTGGAGGATCTAGAAGGTGTTATACAATTTATTGATGATATTTTAGTATTTGGACCGAATAAAGAAATTCATGATCAACGATTAAGAGCTGTTTTACAAAGGTGTAGAGAAATAAATATTAAATTGAACAAACAAAAGTGCAAAATAGGATTATCAGAAATAGTGTATTTAGGTCATAGGATATCGAATAAGGGGATATCCCCCGATGAATCGCACGTAGTAGCAATAAAAAATATGCCTACACCAACCAACGTAAAAGATGTTGAAAGATTTTTAGGGTTGGTAACATATGTCAGTAGTTTTATCCCGAATTTGTCAGAGCAAACAGCTTTATTACGAGAATTACTAAAAAAAGAAACAGAGTGGCATTGGGAAAACAGACATCAAAAATGCTTTGAGAATATAAAACGGTTATTAACAAGTCCGCCAGTTCTTCAGTACTACACACTAAATAAACCGATAACTATATCGGTGGATGCTAGTAGGAATGGGTTGGGTGCATGTTTATTACAAGATAACTTACCAGTATCATATGCTTCAAAAGCTTTGACAAAAACTGAACAGGCGTACGCACAAATAGAAAAAGAACTGTATGCCTGTGTTTTTGCGTGTGAAAGGTTTTATATGTATATATATGGTAGATCGGATATAACAATAGAAACGGATCATAAACCGTTAGTGAGTATTATAAATAAGCCGTTAGCGAGCGCTCCTCCTAGACTGCAAAGAATGCTGATGAGGTTGCAACCCTATGCATTCAAACTTGTATATAAGCCAGGTAAATACCTATACATAGCAGACACGTTATCGCGCGCAGTAGCCTCGGCAGTCCCAGGTACTGCGGCGCAAACGCAGCCACGCGACTATCTGCATTTTCAGGCACAGGTGTGTGTGATATCAGCCAGTAATGAGTTGACTGACTCACACCTATTAAAAATACAGAAATGTACTAAGGACGATAGCGAGTTGCAAAGTTTAATTCAAATTATAAAGTCAGGTTGGCCGGTGCATAAAAAGGAGATAGACAATATTTTGGCACCTTACTGGGGTTACAGAGATGAACTTACGGTTAATTTTGGTATAGTTTGGAGGGGATCTAGAATAGTTATTCCAAAATGTTTACGACAAGAGATGTTGAAAACTATACACACAGGTCATATGGGTTTAGAAAAATGCAAACTACGAGCCAGGGAAAGTATATTTTGGCCAAATATTAACTCCCAGTTGGAGAACTATATAACTAATTGTCAAGCATGTCTTATTTACAGAAAGCAGAACACTAAAGAGCCTTTAATAAACCATGAGATACCAGAGGTACCATGGATGAAAGTAGGGGCAGACATATTTCACTTTTCTAATCAATCTTTTGTTTTGGTTGTAGATTACTTTAGTAAGTTCGTTGAAATTGAAGAGTTAAACTCTTGTAGATCATTTGAAGTGATTGGAAAATTAAAGAAAATATTTGCTAGGCAGGGGATTCCACAAATAATAATGACTGACAATGGTCCTGAGTTTTCATCGATTGATTTTAAGAACTTTTCAAATAAGTGGAATTTTTTACATAAAACATCGTCTCCTAGATACGCTCAGTCCAATGGGCAAGTTGAACGAGCGATACAAACAATAAAGAATTTAATGAAAAAAACAAACTACGATGGTTCTGAATTTCATTTGGCATGTTTAGAATATTTGAATACACCAATAAGTACCGAGATACCATCTCCTGCGGAATTGTTGTACAGTAGAAAGTTACGGAGTAAACTTCCAAGATTATCCAACGTTTTCAAGCCTAAATTGCAAACGAATATACATCCTAAATTAAAAACTCGTCAGGAGTGTCAAAAACTTTATTATGATAGAGGGTCTCGCCAGTTAAAACAACTAAGGATTGGTCAAAAAGTCAAAGTAAGAAATAACAATAGGTGGGAACCCGGGGTAATACAGGAAATTGTAGATTGTCGTTCATACTGGGTCAAAATGCAGTCAGGAAGTTTATTGAGACGCAATCGGAAACATATAATTATAGACTCTGAAAATCGTATAGATCCAATACAGTCACATAGTTATCTCTATGATGATATTTTAAATACTACTAGTATTAGTATGCCACGGAGCTCCAGTATTGCAGGTCAACAAACTGAATCTAACCATCGTACTCGTTCTGGCAGGGAAGTGATACCTCCTGATCGGTGGACCTACCCGGTGGAAGTGCGTGTGCGGCGCGGTGATTGAACCACCTATCTTTTTAGATCAAAGTATGTACTCATGTAGATAAGAATAGGTATAAGTTATAAGCATGAAAACAGCATAAGTAAGCGTTAAAATTGTATTTAAAGTAAAACATAAAACTCTCAAACATAACATTTAAGGTACTTGCTCACCTATTATTCTAAAGATCATTAATACTAATTTCAAATAAGTTTATTTACCTATGTATTTACATAAAACTACTTACATAATAAAGAACAGGAGCCAATAATTTTAATTTTAATAAAAAATAAAAAATAATAAATAAAAACTTATTAATCAATTTAATTTCTTTTTTCATTAATTTCAATGTAAATTTGTGAAGAGGTATGGTAGTGATGAGTTGTTAAATGTTATAAGCATATGTAACGAGTAGGTAACTCATTAGATTAAAATTGTTCAATGAGAAATTAATATGAATGTTATTTAGCTACACTATTCTTATTGTTTTGATAAGGGGGTTGTGGGTAGATGTACTTATTAATTATAATGTGGATTGTGTAAATGAGGGTGGAACAGAATAAATCAATATGGCTATCTAATTGTTGTGTCATTGCAAAGCTCTCCTTAAATAATACTTTAACATATTCCGTATCCGAAGAGCACTATTATTTATTCTACGTCCGTAGGGACCGGGGAATGTCGACCGGGTATGAATTGTGACATTGCAAAGGCTCAAGAAGGCTGGATGAAGTCATTTATTCAGAAACATGCCTCAATTTCTGAATAATTTGTTACTTTGGGTTTCACAGAGTTTAAGGAGTTTATTATAGACAATATAATATTTTTGATCCATTGCCAGGTAAATTTTTGTTGTTTTTATAGCATTTAAGTGAAACTTTAATTCCAAGACTTATAACTTACTGATCTTAAATTCTTCAGGCCTAGAACGTTTTGGTCAACATCATTCTCGCTCTGAAATTCCCACGCGCAATATTTCACCTCTGACCGAAAGGCCTTATTACATGTCACCTAAAATTCCTCAGTAAATAGGCCTCGCGTGATGCAATAGCTTAGTTCGCCCGATGGGATGTCTGATTAAGATTGAGGGGCGGCGTAACCTCATTTACTTACATCTCAGACTTTCCGCGCCATTTTGTTTTTTTGGGGTTAAATTGCTGATTTCGATATTATTTTAAGATGGTACTCAATACTTAATTTATTTATTGCTCTCATATGGTTGGTACATTTACAGTTGTTATATAATTAGGTGGAAGTATCACATACCCTGTATAAGGGTATGACAACACATATGTATGGTTTGTTTTTCTTAGTAGATATTCTTTCTTGGTAGATTCTACTTTGTCTTAAGAATTTGTTATACTTACCTTTTAACATAGAATTTGGTTAAAATGCTCCTAAAATAGTTATATCTATTCAAGAAGATTTTAACCAAGATTCAACTTACCTACATTTTTGAATCTACCTTAAAATCCATAGTCGCGAACTCACTCGAATTTCGAGTAGTAATGCTCACTCAAGAGATTAAGTTCACGACAATGTGTACCAGCGGAAGTATTAAAAGTATCGTTTCAGTTTAAAAATGATTAGAAGTTTAAAAATGAATATCAAAATTGTGAGCCAAGTTTTATCTACATCTCATAAAAAGGTTTCGTCCTTTATCTAATTTAGTCGCAATTCTCATGACATGATAATCGAACTTGACCGATTTTGAGCTTTCTAACCGGCGAGTGCGTATAGACCCAACGAGCCGGAATAACTGCTCGAAGGGTGTGACCCTGAAACTATGCCTTTGTGACGCAATAGTCAAACCACCTTCATGTGGGTCGTTCGTCAGCTCACACCAAAACTGGGTAACTACCATTAGTTCTATAGGACCCGCATGACGTTGACAAAACGCCAAAATAATAATTTCCGCTTTTGAACACGTACCGTTTTTTTACCCGAACTGCCAAGGAAGGGTTATGTTTCTTTGTATTGACTTATACGTCAAGTACCTACATACAGCAAAGTTGAACCCATAAGTTATTTAGCCATCAGGTAGGGATATAAACTAGTCAGTAACAGGAATCCTGTTAATTCTATATGGTACTTTACAGAAATGGTTCTTATCGTAATACATTTATAGCATCGAAATAAAATTCTAATTAATATTATTAGTAAAGTCATTTTCTACTCGAAAATAGAAAGGGTTTAGTATAGTCGTGTGTCTTTTTAGAGCAGATATTCATGCTCTAAGACCTTCTAATTCTAAACGGAAATAGTTCAATATGTTTTCCTCGTACATGAGTGCCGTTTCGTTTGGGTCGGTTCTTCGCGTAACAGATACGGTTATTGCCCACAGATTTTTTCTTATGATATTGGTATAACGTTACTTTTATGTTTTTTCGTGCTGTTATGAAATTGCATACCGACGGTTTGTATTTTAAGGTTTAAATTATATCAAATACTTTGTTCAATATGCTTATGAATAAATGAATGAATATCCTAGTTTTGAAATCGGATAATCTGTGTATCTTACCAGCTTTTTTAAAAACTAGTGAAACGGCCCGCGTCTTTGTCTGTCTTGAGTTTCTTGCCATATAAACTATAACCCGCCTGCCTTTAATACAATTCCCTGCACAAAGCGATCCGAAAATGTCAGGGAAGTCTACTCTTGCAGACGATATATTGTGACAGTTTTCGTGGTTTTTGCCCGTGAATGCTTTGAACTTAGATGTAATCAAATTGTAACCGATATAAGTTGAACTACGATATTTGTCACGGTTATCTTTTGTCGCTTTTAATGGTGGCTGTACACTCCCGCTCGAGAGCACTCGCTATGCCTCGCCCGAGAGGTCTCGGTCAAGACGAGGACCATGTAAACTCTCGGGAGCGGCGGCGCGAGACCCTTTGACTCGGATATCTGTTCTGTGACTCGGTGCAAAAAACCGACCCGGGCGAGAGCTTGCGAGGCACTCTCACGCTCGCCCTGTCACGATCTGCCTCGGTGAGAGTGTATAGCCGCCTTTAGAGTAGAAACTAATCTACTCTAAAACTTACCGTTTTGCCAGTGTGTTGATTGTCCGTCTGCCAGCCAGTCAGTAATGCAACGGTTGTATATATATATTTTAAGGTATACTCACCTATTACTGTATGCCTTTGTGCAAAGACAGTGGTCTATCACTTTTGACAAAAGTTTCTGTGAAATCCTATGACATTCAAATGAATCTCAACCTTAGGGTGGTAGACCACATTTTTTGCTGACTGTACCTTATTAAAAACTTTTTAATGTAAATAAATATGCTTGAAACATTTGGGAAAACGAAAGGAAAATAGTTGTTTTAACCGTGTTTAAGCAGTGAACATTACCGGCAAGTTATTGATATGTTTGTATTTGACCCAAATAGTAAGCATACCGGGCGTAAAATGGTTATTATCGAAAGATTTTGAGAGCTGTTTTTTTACACCCGGAATGGGTGTAAAAAAACAAAATCAAATATCAATTAATGCTGACTTAAAAAAAAACTGTATTATCAGGTTATACTTTTCTATGGTTTTTTTCTGGATAGCAAGAGAGTTAAAGATCATTACAGTTTGATTTTAGGCAAACTCAAGCTCATAATTCATGTTATGTATTATTCCTTAGGCAATTAAAAAAGGTTTTTTCCTTTCTGTTTATTGCACTGCTCGACACAACCAGCTCACTCCTTCATCTTCGTTATCGTTTTATGAACCACTGTAAAATACAACTGTTTTAGTACAAATTATATTAAGTCCCGTTGTATATTCATCTCTCAAGCACCAAAGCAAAGCAACCTCCAATCGATAGACAGACACCGCGTCATAACCCTCTGCCCAGCCTCATGGAATAAGTGCGTTGTTTGTCCTCATCTTTTGACCCGGGGTTGATGACGAGTTGATTGCTGGCGTCTAGAACCATAAACTAACTAAGGGGGTTACAAAAGATTCGATAGAGAACACCAAATTGGGTTCACTGCTTATTTTTTTACATCCGAAAAATGAGCTTGCGTAAGACCCGTCATACGCTGACTTGTTTATGATGCTGTCGGGAGCTTGGAAGTTACTTTTTAATTTCATCGCCGAAATTCAGAGCAGGCCGCCGATCGAGTTGATCGAGAGAGCTGAAATCAAAGTGCACGTGCCCGGCATCCGAATCGAAGGTTTCATTTCGAATCCGTTCGCCCCTTTCGCCTTGTTTGCATTTCCAATTAAGTAAGCGTTATTGCCACTCTAATGTAAGCCTTTGTGTTTTATGAGGAACCTATACTTAGAGGTTTATGGCAAACGCTGTTCCCATAATTTATACTAGGACATAAAGTATTAAAAGTTTAAAGGATTGTTCACACACAAAATCCTTACCACAAAATCCACTAAACGTCGGCGTCGCGATGCCGACGTTTAGTTTCCACCCCTTTGCAAACCTCGTTTATAAAAGAATATTTAATTTGAACGGGGAGTTGCAAATAAAGGATTGATTCAAAAGCGCTCTCGACTGTAAATTATTGGACAGTTGAAACGGTCAGGTTTGTGGATTGTGTTATTTGCGGTGTAAGGATGCGCGTAGGGTCTGTGCGCAGCGAGGAGTTAGATCGAAGGCTCGGGGCCGCGGTGTGCGCATGTCCGGCGCCGCCGCCCCTCCGACGCCGCCGCCGGCCCGCAGTCGCATCGCGCACCCGGCCCGACGCGCCATGTCGGCCGCCGCTGCAACCTGACCGAGCATCCAGCTCCAACTACAAACAACCATAGACTAGAATATAGCGAGTCCGATCGACGCCGGAGATCCGGGTAAGTCCGCAGCGGTTACCGAGCTCTAACAGTGCAGTGCCCAAGGTTAAAAGGCCTTCGTGCTTCTCCTGGAACCGATCTTTGAAGCTGGTTGTAGGTGGCGCTAGTGCGCCCGGTGAGTCATCTCTGCGACACGTTTTTCATGGCCGCCCCTTCGATCTCGCATCGTAGGTACTGGAAGGTTTTGGAAGATCGGCTGCAGTGGATGTTACGTAAGTGCGTTGGGAGTGCAGCGGCATTGGGGCCGACACTTTCGATATGCGGAGTGCGCACTCGGCTGTGGCTAATTACGGCACGCGAGGAGCGTTTTCAGGAAAACATTCACCATTTTGTTCACGGCCCCTGTCACAGCAACTGTGTTTTTGTGCTTCCGAAGTTCTAAATATTAGTCAGTTTGTTCTTGTGCGTTTCAAACGTAGAACGCGTTCTTTGGGATGATTTTGTTACAAGTTTGTCGTTGTTATAGTGGAATTAAAACGTAAGAAGCTGTTGTTTGTTCAGTGCAGTTGTATCAAGTTACATAATCAAATAACATTTGATCTTAATCGTAGAGGTATTATTGGTTTTTATACATTAATTCAAATAAGTTCTTATTTGAATTAATGCATAAAATTAAATTATAAATTCTCTTCGAGTTAAAAAGTGTTAACATTATTTGAGTTATTTTGGTATTCCTGTTTTACAAAATGTTCCTGTACTTTAATGATTTTTCTTAATTGAAATCGTAACCGATTAAATTTTGTGATGTGCAAGAAGAATCAGTTATGTATGCTGCGCACCGATACAACTTGTTTGGCAATGCTGTCGGACAACCAACAATTATAGAAAATAGTGTCATTCGGTTCCAGGTTTCGTAATGGTTGCAAAATTAGTCATTGAATTGTAATTCTATGGTATCAGCTGTGTTGCGCACACTCAACTTGCGGCTCGGACATGCGCACCGCCGTGACGGCAATCGAACGGTCTCTTGACCTGCTAGCAAAAAATATACCGTAACAATTGCCAGCAATTTTCGAAATTGTTTAAATTTGACTCTAGGTTTATGTGGATAAGGTCTAAGATGGAGTATGACTGATTTGTGAGCAATGGCAGTTATACTTGAAAGTAAATTCGGTGTTATGGTTTCTTTTGACATGATTCTAAAAGTATTATTACAATAGTATCTACTCAAAGCAGCGACTCTACGTAAAGATTGCGATAATAAAAACAATTGTATTATGCTATTATATCTGAAGGTTAAAACAATATCTGGAAAGACATCCAACAACGTTTGATCATCATAACCAGAACTGCTACTAACGACGAGACTAGTAACGAGAATATAATGGCGTAGTTTCTCGAATGTTACTGAAGATTATTGAAGGTATTGAACAAAAGTAAAAATTGAATTGAAGGTTGATGAAACTGAGTAAACTTACAACATAAATAATATTCAGTATTTTTGGACGAGTACGTACATAAGGTCTGGTGATGTAAAACTTAATTGATAGCAAATCAAATCAAGAACTATTTATGCCTTTAGGTTTGTAGACTACAAAGTACTTGTGCAATTAATTAACTGGTTAAATCACTGTTGAATCATGCGTTATTCGTTTTTAAATGCAATAATGTTACTCGTATTTTAGATAGGGTAGTTCCGTAAATGTTAATAATCATCATTTGTAACTTATTTGTCGTCAATTATTAAAAATAATTCAAGAAAAACTGTGTATTAGTGAAATGAGCCCTAAAATCTCAATCATATTGTAAGACGTTTCAAAATAATCCTTGTGATTTATTGAATAAAATTCGTTTGACTCAGATCCGACTTTGACTATAAGTCGTAAAAATAATGTGACGACTTACATTAGTAAAACGAAATTCTTTTTTCTCGAAAGCGCCATTCCAAATTACTTCAAAACTGTTTTGTACTGACGACGACACAGGGAACATTCAAGAGCCATTGAGGGCCTTAGTATAATTGTTATTGCGTTTAACACCGCCGTTAGAGGGGACAAGACTTACAAAGTTTCGTCTAAGAGCCACTTAGATAAAATCAGCTTAGCCATCATGTTTTGAAAAGCCTCGTAACATCAGTTTGATATTATCTTAGCTTGGTCATCATTTTGCTAAAAGCAAACACATTATTACGAGCTTATTGACAGATCGATTTTTATGCAAACGTACATTGCGTTTGCATAAAAACCGAGTAAATCTAATAATGGCGTTTTTTTATGTTATGGGCGGGCGTCAGGCTATTTGCAGAACCTCATCGTTGTTGTCTCTTATTTGGTATTTGGGTGATCATCGTTTCTGGCAATCATACTAGGTCATAGAGAACCAGTTTCTTTTCAGGTCTAGCTTAAGACGTGCGAGTTCAGACTACGTGTCATGAATTAAACCCATAACTAAAGCCTCTCTTCAAAAGTCTCCTGCACATACAGTCGCTTCACTGGGAGAGATTTGACACTCGCAAAGTTACCCTACATATTACTTTTAAAAGCCTCATATAGAACCACATTTATACATCTTGATGACATCACAGGAACGATCAACCGATTCCCAAGCCATTCGAAGACAAGATAATTGTTATTGCTTGTAGCGTCGTCAAGGCGGATTCTCGAATAGGCTTAAGCTCGAATTTAATTCTACGACTTACAGAATTTGTCGAAAAGCTTTAAATTTAAACTACTATCTTCCTTCTTCCTAGGTCTCGTTTTTGTATCGCTTACTCGGATAATAGCTTCTAGGTTTCGAGGTTCTTTGTTGGCAGTGCTAATATCTGTTGTGGTTTAGGTGAACGATTTCTGCGATTTTACTCGACTGTTCTACGAGTAAATCCAAAACTTAACGTGGGCGAGAACCTAAAACCAGCGTAAATTGGTAATCAAAATGGTACTTGACGTCAAAGTTAAACGACTTAGCTTTAGCTTACATTTTTATAGCTAAGTGTAGGTCTATAGGTTGGCAGATGCCTACGCTTCGCTCATTACGAACAGACTTACAGAACGGCTTACATTTTCTTTAGCCGTTGTGGAAATTATTTCCGTATTTAATTGAAATAGAATATTGAGGGCTTAGTTTAGAATCTCGTTAAACCGAGTACGAATTTAATTTAATTTAATTTAATTTTGAGCATTGTAGGAAATGTTATATTTTACTAGGAAAAAATCAAGCCCTAACTAGCCAAGTAAGAGTAGTAGAGTTCTCTGTGATAGAGCTCGTCCGGGGAAGGACTACCACCATACCTATTTCTGCCGCCAAGCAGTAATGCTCGCATTGCTGTGTTCCGGTGTGAAGGGTATGGTTTCCGATGAAATTACTGGCACATGAGGCTTTCGATCTTAGCCTCAAAGTGGCAACCCGCGAGTGATGCCTCTGGTATTGCAAGTGTCCATAGGCTGCGGTAACCGCTTACCATCTTGTGGGCCGTACGCTTGGTTGCCACTTCAGTTGTATATTAAAAAAAAAAAAAAAAAAAGCCTAACTAGCTGGTAGTAGGAATCTTCAACAATAGTCCGCCTTGACTGAGTACAAACGCAGTACTATATATTCATCCTTTCTCATGTACAAGCATTACTGTGTTTGGGTTTGAAGGGTATTGTAGTAAATGAAATTACACGGCGAAAGAGACTATTAACTACGTCTCGGGGTGACGAGCGCGGTGCAGTGCCATGCAGAATTTTAAAACCTTAAAGATATAGGTGATAATGGTTATTTTATAGTCAGGCATGGTGATAAAGATTTGACCGTCTCAACATTTTATGCCATAAAAATAACCATTCAATTCAATTTTTTCAATTTTAAAAGTTCTTTATTGATAAATAACTTAACCTAGTACAATTTTCCAGTGTAGATTTATCCTAGAAAAGTACGATTTTATATATACAACGTTTTTTTTTAGCTTGTGTGCTTTTTAAAACTTATAAGAAGAAGTAATAATACGATTGAATGTTTTTATTTTTTAATTATGTTTTGTTACATAAAAGTGGTGAGGTGTGAGCTCTTGTTTAAGTACATGTAAGCTTTACAAGTAGCATTACATTTTTCGCATAACTTTACATTTATTTCTTATGCATCATCATAGACGACATAATAATTTTATTACATAATACGAAGATTATAACTAAAGTTGGACTTGGGGGTAGCAGCAAAAATGGTCAAATAACAAGCGTCATAGTAAGGTAGCAGTAGCACTCACAAGGTCGCGTGCCGGCCGCAAACGCTGTGCACGCCGCTCTTGATCTATATCCCAAGATAATAAGGGCGAGAGTAGCGCGCGCAACGAGCCACCATGACGCGCGCACTTGTGTGAGCGACTATTCATTGCACTCTAAGAACAAGTGATGGGGTAATTTATATCGACAATATTTGTCGAAGTAAGGTAAATTTTTCTTTCGCTGTTTACAAATATTTTGTATAAGTTTATTTTTATTGATAGGATTTGTGTATAAATAAAACTTTTTAGACAATTTGTAGATATAGGTTTCTAATAAAGGAAGTCTTATTTTTGACTGTAATTCGGTTAGGTTTGTACGAAATGGAGTGTTCAATGCGTATTTAACGGCTTTATTTTGTATGACTTGAATATTTTTAATGTTAGTTTTACAAGTACTACTCCAGACAGGGCAGGCGTAAGTAATGCAAGGACGAATAAGGGTTCGGTAGATTCGAAGTTTGGTTGTGCTACTAAGGCACGATTTCCTGTTTAGGATTGGGCTCAAAGCGTTTAAGGCTTTTAAACCTTTCATGCGGACTTTTATACTGTTTTCCGTCCAGTTCAATTTGCGGTCTAGGATGACACCTAAGTATTTGACGGAGTTACTCCAAGGAATTTCAAGGTCATCAATTTTTAATGTTCGCTTTGGATTAGATCTTTTGCAAGAGAACATGATAGCTTCCGTTTTAAAAGCATTTATTTTTAGTTTCCATTTTTGGAAGTACGATGAAAGTGAATCAACTGACAACTGGAGGCGACCAATAACTAAGTCTGTATCTTCGGAAGTTGTAAACGAAGCAGTGTCATCTGCAAAACATGCCAGATTTGTGCGCGGCTGGATAGGTATATCATTTATGAAGATTAAGAAAAGGTGAGGCCCAAGAATTGAGCCTTGAGGAACGCCAGCAGGCACGGGCTTTGGAGAGGAGCTGTGGCTATCTATATATACTTGGAAGGAGCGATTTGAGAGGTAGGATTTAATAACATTAACTAAGGATGTTGGGATTTTAAGATTAATCATTTTATGCAATAGGCCTTGATGCCAGACTGTGTCAAAGGCTTTTTCGATGTCTAATTGAAACATCCCAGTCGATTCCTTTTTATTGAGACCATGTGACACAGACTCAGCTACTCTCGCAAGCTGTTGGACAGTTGAATGAGCGTGGCGAAATCCAAACTGCTCATCAATTAAGATGTGGCTCGTTATTCTCGACAAACGAGCATATATGATTTTTTCAAAGAGTTTCCCTACACATGGTAAGAGACTTATTGGACGATAACCAATAGGGTCAGTGGGGTCTTTACCAGGCTTGCGAATAGCAATAACTTTAGCTGTCTTCCAGGGCAGTGGGAAGTAGTTCAACAAAAGACAAGAGTTGAATAGCTTAGTCAAGAGGACAATACCTTTCTGAGGGAGATTTCTCAGCAAAATATTAGTTATCTGATCAGAACCTGATGCTTTGCGTAGTTTAAGATTCATAATACATTTTTTGACTTCAGCTGGACGTACTAGTTTTACTGGATCATGAGGAGGTGGATCATTTTGAGTAGAACAGGCTAGCGAAGTAACGGAGTTTTTTACAGAGTTTTCCTCCCCACTAACCCAATCATGTGTTAGGAGCATATTATTCAAGAATGTGTCTGCTAGAACTTCACATTGATCATTTTGATTGGAAGTTAGGGTACCGTTCTCTGTCTTGAGGGCTGGTATTGAGAAAGTAGACGTTTGTAAATGCTTGGCCAAGCGCCATATATCGGTACTGGGGTTGTCAACTTTTTTAAGTTTGACTTCCCATTGATGGTCGTGGTAGGATTTTAATGCGCAATTAATTTCATGTTGAAGACGCTTGGCTTCATGGATAAACATTTGGCGCACCACCATGTCGGTTTCCTTAACAGAAAATCTACGCAACTGGTTTTTGTTTTTAATTTTTCTTTTAACACATCGCGGGATAGTTGAGTTCCAGGGTTTAAGGGTTGTGATGGGTACACTTGTATTCCTAGCAAGAATTATTTGGTTTTGGAAGTTTCTAATAGCGATATCAATTTCACTTTCATGTCTTAAGACTTTGTTTGAGAGAAAAATGTTTTCGTTTAACACGTCTCGAAATTTAGTCCAATCAGCCTTGGCAAAATTATGTTTTTGAATTGGTTTACGAACCATTTTTATATTAAGTTCAACTAGGACAGGCATATGATTAGATGAGAGCGCATGTATTGTTGAAATTTTATCTATGGCGTGTACGTTTTTGGTTAACAGCAAATCGGGTGTCGAAGGAGTTAGTGCAGCTCGATAATGTACTAACGTTGGTTCAGAGGGGGCATGAATTATGAGTTCGTTATGTACCACATATTCAAATAGTCTCTTACCATGTGTGTTTGTGGGTCCAGGTGACCAGTACGAATGTTTCGCATTTAAATCCCCAACGACAAGGACCTTGCTACTCGCGGCCGTAAGCAGGTCAAAATCGCTAGTTAGCAAGGGAAGGTTTGGGGATTGATAAACGGAATAAACTATTAATTCACCAGTAGGTAAGTTAAAAGATATGCCAATGGCCTCAAGATTTTGGGTATTTGGGACTGGAGCTTGAAGGTGAATTAAGTCAGTTCGCACCAGAATAGCTACGCCCTGCCCGGAGCCGTTACTGCGCTTGTCGAGGCGATAGCAACGAAAACCAGGTATATCGATGGTACTTCGCTCAGGTAATCTTGTTTCCGAGAGTGCAATGATGTCAACTTTTAACTCACCCGCCGCTAAGTCTTTCAGCTCATGTTGCTTAGTGCGAATGCCATCAGCATTCCAATAAAGTAAGCGGAGGCTACTATTAAAGTTAAAAATAATACCCAACGTGGGACATCAGGAGAATGACTTTATCCATAAAAGACACGCATTTCCTAAATTCTTGTTTTAAGGCTTTGATTGTAGTGAGAATTTGAAGCATCTCCTTAGTGTCCGCGTCTTGCAGGTGGCGTTCTTCTTCGAATTGTTCGGCAGCAGCTGCCCTGGTCCTGGTAAGCTCGGCTGGACCATTGGTGTGGCGTGAGGTGGCAGCTGAATTAACCGACGTTTGCTCCATGTTCCGTATACAAGGCTGGTACTGTTTGGTTGGATTCACTGCCTGGGCAAAACTCGCCGAGGCCACTGCAGATTGTTTTGGGGCTACTTGTGGTGCTGTCATTGCAGGTTTCACAGTAGCCATGGCATTTCGCAGTGATTCGCGCTTTGATCTAATCCGTTCTAGATACTTCAGCCGCTCAGTGCATTGGGAAAAGTTGGCTGGGTGGTCTTGTTGGCAATTACAACAGCGAACACTTTCAATGGATCCACCTTGAGGGCATTCTGACGTGAGGTGAGCCGATGCGCATTTCACGCACCTGGGCTGTTTATTGCAATTGCGGGAAGCGTGCCCAAAGTTTTGGCATCTATAGCATTGAGTACCTGTTTTACTGTTAGGTTAGTTAAAATAACCATTAGTATTATTAAACTTCAATAAATGTACCGCACAAATGTAATTTAAATTGTTATATTTAAGTTCATGATGATGTTTTTGACCTGTAATAAATTACCATTAAATTACTATTGACTACTATTGACTTTTGCAAAAGGATCGGATTTCAAGGATCTTGAAACTTCTCTTTTGTTCCAGGCGTAACGTGCCCGCACCCATGCAGTAACGTGTCCGTGTCCAACTAGCAGCCGTCATGTCGTCGGTGAAGGTGGCGGTGAGGGTCCGCCCCTTCAACTCGCGGGAGATCGCCAGGGAGTCGAAATGCATCATCGAAATGCATGGCAATACTACAGGTCAGTACTTTCACACTCTTTCTTATATCTTTTCTTTACATATATTTTTCTGCCGAGCAGTAATGCTTGCATTGCTGTGTTTCAATATGGTGTCTTGTAAAATTACAGGCACATGAGACTTTCGATCTACGTCTCAGGGTGGTAACCCGCGAGTGATACCTCTAGTATCGCAAGCGTTTATAGGCTGCGGTAACCGATCCGTGGGCCGTACGCTTGTATACCAATTTAATTGTACCTAAAAAATAACAAATAGTTTTTTATTACACTGAACAAACATTTACATAGTTCTACTGATTCATATACATAGTTCTACCTGATTCTGTTCAGCAGTTCAGTTCAGTGGGCAAGTTCCCAGTTGAGAAGCAAGACGCTATGCGTTTAATTTCCTCTATAATATAAATTGTTTGCATGTTCTCCAAGCATTTTGTTGCACAACTGTTGTCAACACCAGAGTTTACAGCAACTATGTTGAACTCGGCAACATGTTTGTGCAACCATGTTTTTCAAACAAATACTTGCAATGAATATGGGGCTCAATGTGGTAACCTTTTATTCAAAATTTACCTGCTTTCTGCTTTTTGTATGAACCTATGCTCTTGTGTCTATGAATAAACATATTTTCTTTCTTTCTTTCTTTCTTTCTTTCTTCAAATATGTGTTCTTCATCTGGGTGTTATTATAACATGAAACTCGTAATTTCTGATAACCACGCCACAGGAAAGTCTAGTATGAGATTAGAACTATGTTAGTTATTGTTCGTTACGGTTTCACCGTGATATCGATATACGAGTACCTACACGATAAGATTTATCGTGGGCGTGCTATTGTGTATTTAGTTGGAGTAATGCGTTTGTTATCATTCGATTAACGCATGCTGAAATTGTTATTGATTTATCTTTATTGTAAAAGCTTTTAAAGGACACAAACGACATTCAAAAGTTATCTATAAGGCGTGGTCCTGATATAAATCGAATGTTCTAATAGAACGCGATTAGGTACGAGAACATCGCGCGATTGCCCCTAATCTGTGGATTTTTTGATCAACGGCGTTTTTTTATAGAATTTTATTCCTAAATAGGTAATTCTACATATTGCGAAAATGTCATCACTGCACAAGCATAAAATATATTTGATTAAGAAAAAAAAGACCAAATTTAAATTATTAAACTTGAAATATTATGATCAGCATACATTTTTGAAACTCTACTAAATTTGAGATAAAACACTGATGTCTTTTATAAAACTGACTTCGCACTTTGATACAAAACCTAATAAAAATTTATAGTCTTCTGGTGACATTAATGAGCATTTACTTTTACTCAACAGTCACCTTAAAGACCTTCTGAGTTTGCCACCGCCTCTTTACAACCTGACCCTCAGTAATGAAGATTGACTTTACATCGCGCTAAATGCCCTCGCCCCTTTTACAGTAGGTTGGTAGGTACTGATAAAAGCACCACGAAAGACCTCACGACCGCAATAACCTTCTGGAATTTCTTCTGTGAAAAATGTTGCGATATTCCAATAGTTGGTTAATTCCATCTGCTTTCAGGATTTTTACCTAAGATAATACGGAAATTTTCTCTCCATGAACTCGCTTATGACCTCGTGTTTTTTAAATACTTAAAATTAAAATTAAAAACATACATTAGCATCATAACCCTCATTTAGCTTTGCTGTACCTAGTAAATTAAAACAAGTAACTTCTAGAAAGACGTTTAGTTTTATTATATTTGAAAAGTGCTCGCATATCGCCGAGCGGTCTCATTAAAATAAATGTAAATCGCATTTTGTGACCCTTTTTTACACGCTAGGTTTTTTGGCGTTTCAACTGCGCAGTGGTATGCGACTGCGTGTTGCGAAGTAGTCTGATAGTAGAAGGTCGCGAACGAAACCTTTCAAGTTAACAATGTCAGGAGAAATCAATTGCTTTGTTTACTTAGTACTACTACGTTTGCTAATCCGGATACTAAGAGAAATACTTACTTATCTTGATAGAGTTACATATTAATAATAACACATATTCATAAATCGGTTTTAAAATGTATGGTAAAGTATTTGAAGCTAAAACATTTCATATGACACTTTACCGAAGTATTATTTTTCAAATCAAATTGACAAAGTTCAGCGCTGGAAGTTGAAAACACTGGCTAACCCTTATCAAACGTCAGAACTACTCGTAGTATTTCAAAGTTCCAAAGGCATTTTACCCAAGTTATGTTGATATCATGTAAAAAATTGTACGTCCATTTCGGGTAGTAAGTTCGACCATAGTTTGTGTCTAACTTTCTTACACCACGTACACGTACACTTGTAATTTATAAATGGAAAAAAACTGGAATTGGCAATATAAAAATATTTATTTGCTTACAAGTTTAAATGCTTTGTTCATTGACTGATTTAAATCCAATCCAATATTAAAATAGTTATATTTTATAGTACCTGATGCAGTTTTATATTGTTGTGAATGCTAACATTAAAAAGCAAGGGACCACCGCTAAAACAAACACTTCACTACTCTGACCTAGCATCACTAAATCGTGTATTCTTTTTGCATGACTTCTGAAAGTTATTTTGGTCATTGCGTCCCAAAGCGAATAGGGCTGTTGCCCCGGACTAATTAAGACCATTAACAGTTCAGCTCGGCTTCAGTCACAGCCGACAGCGCAGCCGTTTTCGCTATCATAGACAAGTCCCCGATGTTAGAACGAATCGCAAACGAACTGTATACATTACTTTAGCCACAGACTCTATAAAGAAGATAACGATCCATAAAGAATAAAATGTGTGTTTGATAAAATCAGGATCTCGTTAATTATTTGACGCGTACGTCCAGTTGACACGGTGTTGATTTGATCTTACACACAATCGGGATAATCAGGGCCCCGCGCTTGCGAGCAACCGCTTTCCGACTTTCCCTTAAAATCGCCATTTTGTAAAGCCTCGGTGTTAAATAGAAAGATTTATTTCCCAGTACCTAGTTGACTTCCGATCGATAGATAGATTGTTAATTTATTTCATCAAAAAAAAATGGTACAATACTGGTTAATAATGCCTAAAAACCTATGTTAGGTTTATCTAGACACTAGGTCCTCGATAACATAAAATACTAATGTAATACGTCTATAAAGACGATTCAAAGTGATCCTTACGCTTGCATTGAATAAGTAGGTACAGCTATATTACAACCTAAACTAAAGCGCACTTAAGTGATATTTATTCACAAAAACATCGTAGCGTTTCGTTAGTCGAAAACCACATATTTAGTGGTGTCAGTATCGCCTAACGAGCTGGCAACCTCGTTAGTGCCGGCACCTGATGCGTTCATATTTTATAAGTTTCTTTCTATCTGGTTGGTCTAGTTAAAAGAGACTGTCGTGAAATGTTTGTACCGTAATTACGTTTCTCGAATCTCGGTGAAATTGCTTTTTTGCACAATTTCATACTATCTTGTCTTGTACCAAACTGATTGTAATTAGTAGAAGAGTTTTAAAATAGTATGCTAAAATACTGTGATGAGTAGCAATGACTCAAATATAATTGAGAGTATCGATATCACAGACATGGATCTAGCAACTAGATCCATGTCTGTGATCGATATGGTGATTGGAATTTGAATATACAAAAAAAGGCATATCTAGACCGCTCTTGTTTTTTTTTTTGCTAAAATTGCTAAAATATATAAAAATCCTAATAAAACTATTGCAGCTCTATCCTGGCTACTATAAAATAAATTTTAACGATTTTAACGAACCCATAAGCATTTTCCTATTTTCTGGAAAATAATACATTTCTATTATGTCTTTTTTTAATGAAAATCATACACCAACCAAACACGATCCTTGGTCTTCTTACCAGAAACTTCTAATTAAAACCCATAGCAGTCACCACATCATTGACATAGTGGTACATATTATTGAGGACTTAGCAAGTTATTATTAGGTGTAATAAAAGGTTCAAGTTCGAGTTCTCTCCTCCGTGGGCGGACGACGTCACAGCTTGCGTCATCATCACAGGTTTTCCACCCATTAATATGCATTAGCTTAAATATAACTTCGAAGTTCTGAAAGCTTACTTACTTGCTTAATGTCTATAAAATGATGACTAATCTATGTGTTGACATTATTGGAAAGTTCACCATAATGTCTGTCTGAATAGCCTTTTAATGACCAGTTAAATCAGCACCTTCGAAACAAACTAATAGAACAATCGTAACTTAGTAAGCGAGGGATTCGTCGTTCGATTCCGTCCTTTGTATTTTAATTCATAAGAAAAGGACGGCAACAATTTTAGTTAGTTTAGTTTAGAAAATGTTACAACAGAATCGATACCAATATATCTTCAACCTTGACTATGTGTCTAAAAACTCACGGTGCGATTTTGCGGCCCACAGTGCCACCCCATGGACCATAAAATTTAACGCCCTATAAACCTTGCCCGCTGAAGGTTCTTACTTCGGAATGCTTGCGAATTCTCCGTTTGGCTTCCGAATTACACTGTCTCAGTCCTTTATTGCAATATTTTTCATTTCAACATTTTAATGTTCTGACATATTTTGGTTAAACAAGACTGCGTATTGCCAGGTTTTTAAATAAAATTTAACTGCAACAATACATGTGTAATTGGTAATTCCGTTGGTTTTTGGTTAGAAAAGCCCTAGATAAATGAAACTAAAATAGAATCAGAAATAATAAATTAGATTCCAACCGTAATATCGATAGGTTATTGACATAATTTGTGTTGGTTGGCTCGACTACACATCATTACATTATAATCAGCGTACTACTACACTATAACCTTAAGATTGTATTGACAAGATTAATAATGCCTTTCAAATTGAATTAGGTAAACAGCAGCATTACCTACATTATTAAATTGCATGGATGTTGATAAACTTAAGCCTAATCAAATTTAGAAGGGTTGATCGCACCCACCCATCAACCAATTTCCAAATAAATTGACTTACTTTACTACTTACTCGAATCCTAAACGTTTTGAGTCACAATATCAATTTCTGTTACGTTCTAGTTTATGTGTACGGTTATGTTAATGATGCAAGAAGCACGCAAGCCAGTTTGTTTCGTTTTATTGTGCAGTGGGCATTTAGGTTGAGCTATCAAGGTCTGCGTGTTATCATTTGCCATTTTTGTTCTAGCTACTTATTGCTAGTATGTAAACTTCAGTAGTGAAATTTACCATAAAATGTAAAAGTTCGTTCGTTCGTTCGTATGAGTCAGTGGCCAACTCTGGAAAATATACATACTTACTGGGTATTTCTCTGGGTCTCTCTTCTGGGTTCTTCTGGGTTCTGGGTATTTTCTATATATAAAAAAAATATCTATCTATGTATT
Source organism: Colostygia pectinataria (assembly GCA_951394395.1). NCBI lineage: Eukaryota > Metazoa > Arthropoda > Insecta > Lepidoptera > Geometridae > Colostygia > Colostygia pectinataria. Next base: position 8,662,723 of record OX596363.1, read on the forward strand.
GTATTGTATTAAATATATATCAGTCATTTAGTACCCATAATACAGCTCTGTTTAACAGCAGCTTACCTTGGGGCTAGATGATGCTGTGTGGATTGTCCAGCATTATTTATTTATTTATTACTAGTTTTCACATTTAACAAACACGATAGTTTTAAAAATACTTACATAATCTGAAAATTTACTTTAAATAAACTCAGTATTTTGGTATTTCCTTCAGTTAGCTTCCTGTCTGGAGATAATGATATTTTAGGGTTTTACAGCATCAGTAAAGTACTACTTGCTAAAGGCCAAACCATAAAAACAGTCAGCCAAGAATATTCCGAAGTATATGCTGGGCGTAAAACTACCATTGAGCTTAGCCCTACGGAAGGTTAACCGGACGAATTAGATAACCCTCTTACACATGGTCAATAAAGGCCGATCTGAGTCCCTTAAGGCAAGGTTTTGAGATTATCGCCCTGTGATCCAAGAAGGTTAATGAACAAAGCAATATTAAATTAATTCTCCTTTGAATTTGACGACCGATGTGGCGCAGCGGGCGCACGTCCGCCTACGACGCGGAGGTTGGGGGTTTGATTCCCGCCTCGGGTCAAATGTTTGTATGATCTACAAATATTTGTTCCGGGTGTTCTGGATATTTTTTATATATAATAAAAAAAAAACTATCTATGTATTGTATTGTATAAAGTGTATTATATCAGTCATCTAGTACCCATAATACAGCTCTGTTTAACAGCAGCTTACCTTGGGGCTAGATGATGCTGTGTGGATTGTCCAGACTTTATTTTTTCATTTATTTATTTATTAATTGGGAGAGATATGTACAAAGGAGTTAGAATTGGGAGATACAAAGGAGTTATTAATAAAAAATTTGAAGCATGCCAGAACTGATGCCTTTGGGTGACCTTTGCCCCCATGGTTGACCCATTTTTTTTTATTTAACCTATCTTGTCCCACTGTTGGGCAAAGGTCTCCCCCAAAGTCTTCCATACGTCTCTGTCTTTGGCAGTCTCCCACCACTCTTCTTCATAAGTGACCCATACGAACTTATATATATAAATGGTGCTAAAATTAGACCTAACCATAAAATTCAGCAGCGAAATCCTAGATTCTCGTGAACAGGGGCTATATTTTTATCGCAGGTAGTAAATTATGAAAGTTTAATTAAGATATTAAACACTGCCATAGCTTTTCTTAATGAGCAATTTTCTATAATAAAGTTAAGATTACAACCGTAATTTATAGTATAAGCTGAGATGAAGTTCAATTAAATAGCTTCATGAATTTTTCAATTGGTTTTTAGTAAGATATAAAAAATATTAGTAAAATAGATCAAAAGAATTAGTTAGTACTAATTCTGATAGGATCCGAGTAGGTGGAGTTAAAAATTAATAAATTTTGCTATGAATTTTTCTTCTGGGTTCCATAAACTGACTTCTTCAAAATAATATCCTGGCATCGGTTGACTTGGCTAAAGTTTTTTTGTCGATTGCCTTTCATCATCATCATTATCATGACAGCCTTTTTATGTTCCCACTGTTAGGACACTGGCCTACTCTCGATTGCCTTTAGGTCAAAATATTTAAGCAGCTTGGCAAAAATATAAAATTGGTTCTCACTCACGGCTTCTTGCATTTTACGTTCTGTAAAAATTCCCTTACTTCAACTTTCGCATAAATAACCTCAAGAGTAGTAATAAAACTTCTCTCAGGCCTCCCCAGCGTATTTTCCGCCTCATCACCGCCCAATGAATGCTCTCTTTGAAACTTCGTATTTTGACCTCGCCCCTTTGTTCGTCAGCTCATTGACTTTTGCGTCAATTTTTTTTAAATAATAGTAGGAAGCGCTTAGAACTAAGTGATTCTGATTGATGGATTTATTTAAGCTCGTTATGTTTTCGGTTTTTGTATTCTTATAACTTTTAATTATTATGCTATTTAGTTGTTTAGGTCAAAATACTGTTCGGGCGTTTTATACTTTAAATGATATCTTATATGAATAAAGTTTAGAATTCTAGAACACGATCACTGTCTTACGTCACTGTATATCTTTCAGCATTCTGCAACATTGAATCGTCGCTATTGAAACGTGCCACGTCCAATGCCAGATGCTTACAAAGCTTCCTTTGTGTCTTCAACCTTGAAACTATTGCTTTGTAGCTTAATACCTACGACGCCTCTCCGCGTCCGTATTCTAGAAACGGAAACATTTTCACGTCATAGCTTCTCATTCCCAACAAAATGGCGGATTCTCAAAGAAGACTTCCGCTTGGTAGGATAAAAGCCTAAAATTTTATTGATAGATAACAAATGAGGATCTATGCTAATTGAGGGGTTAATTGTACTGTTGTTAGTCTCCCACACAAATCGTTAAATTAGCTTATTACTTCTTCATTTGTTTTAATGTTACAGTAAAACTTGGCAATGTTTTCCGCAACAGTACATAATCTTCTACCATCTAATATCTTTAAAACAATGTCAGATCAGACTTTAATAACATTGCTCTCAGTTTGATTGCAACACGAGACGTCGTCGTCGGGAAAACAAATCATTCTTCTTTTATAATCATCCTATCTTCTAGCCATTTTAAAACGAACCTTAAGCATGAAGAAACAGGCTCTAAGTTTTGTAATACTGCTTGTTGTTAGTATTGCGCTGGTTTTAAAATATACTTTAATCATATAGAGACAGGGTTCAAAACTCAAGGGTGGTTGTCGCTGCAACGGGGTGCAGTGGTGACTCATAAAAGTAATCTTGGGTGTACCGACGCGGAAACTGTTTTAAATTATATTGGTTCAGTTTATGGCTTTCGAGATGAGGTCTGCGCGCTGTTTGCAAACACGTTTATTTCTTTATTAAAAGTTTTATGGATGTTTTCCTTGAATAGGGAAACACAGGGTGTGGCGCGGGACTTATGTGTTTTAAAGAAATAAAGTATGTACCTACGTGGTTATTTGTTATAATGAAATAATTATTTATACTCATAGTTGTAAAAATCGAGCCTCTACCAAGCTCTACAGGCACGCTCCTTTACGAATTAGATTTCTAATTAATTTGAGAGAACCAAAATATGCCCACAGTATTAAAGCTTAAAAGCTTTATCCAGCGGTTTTTTAGACACCATAGCCAAATAGTGTCGATTGATAAATAAACGCTGAGTTATCTTTTTAGTCTGGATTTAAAAGGTTTCCTGAAAACGTAGCATCATCAAGAGTACTTACATTTATAAAAGACTTTTCATCCACGTCTGAAAGCCCGCACTTGAAGCGGGGGGCGACATGCGCCGCGGTCGATACGACGCGACGCGACGGCTACTTTGCTTTGAATAGTTGAGTAGTTTTTGCAAGCGTATGTAATTGAGAAAATTGATATTTCGACCGAAGTAATATAACATTTATAAGCATTTCGTAACTGTCGTAGGACAAAATAATTGCTAGTTTGGTTAATTATATTGTCTTTTATGAGTCTTCTAGTAAAATTGGTTGTTTTAATTTTAATGTTACGAGACGCTGTACAGTAGGATTCAATCAACTCCATTTTAATTGAACCTGTCCTGTTGTCATCGAGGTCATCGAAGTTTTAAGAAATAACAATTAATTTTTTTTGTTGCAGTGATACAAAACCCGAAAGCTCCACCCGGAAGCAAGGAGCCACCAAAAAGCTTCAATTTTGATTTTTCATACTGGTCACACAATGTAAGTAACTCTTTTATTTTGAATATATTTAACTAAATTAGTGTCCGAAGATATTGTGTCTGAAACGTCAGCAAGACGTTTATTGTAGGTATATCTAGATAAAGTAAGTATTTATAATTTAGTTCCTAAAAATGTGTTACATAAGTACTATTCAAGACTAGCCTGGATTATTCGACTGTATTGTATAATGTTATATTTTAAGATATAATATTACATACATACATATCTAAAAGGAAGTTTAGCGGAGAGGAACATTTTTTTTAGTATTTAACATTTTGCAGTCACGCACTACAAATAAACTATATTGTGTTTAGTTTAGTTGTATAATCAAAAATGCTTGATGAGCCGCGAGCTACTCTCGACGTATAATAAAACTTCGGTTTTGCGCTAATACGCAAGCGAGCTTTTTACTCGCACGTCATGTATAATATATAAACTGAACATGAGAGTCGTATGTTCAGTTCACCTGTACACATCCAGCTGAAAAATCAATATTGGAAATCCAGATTGCCGGCTCGGTGCGCCGTCGCTCGCTCGGTTTCCTCATTCCAATAAAGTTAGGTCGGAAATAGGAAACGAATGCTGTGTTGACATCAGTCGAGTTGCATGAACAAGTTGTTTCATCTATACTTACTTACGCTGCTATTCGTTTTTTTAGGTGTCTAGTTAACCATTTCCGTTACTATTTTTTTTTTATAGTTTTAATAAATTTATAATTTTAACCAATAACCGCTGGGGAATAAAAGTATTGTATGATGACCACGAACTGGAAAACGAGGTGTAGGACGCCTCCCTGCAATCGATAGTGTCTCCTAATGGCGACCTTAGATTAGTTTTTATTGAGCCTAAAACGATTTTTAGTGCTTCTAGTGAATAAATACGGATACTGAAGAGTATAAAAAGTTTTTTAACGATTTTTTTAAATCTAAGTATTTAACTGGATGAGATCTGCCAACAGCAGAAACATGTGGCATACTATGAAGGAGGCCTATACCTAGCAGTGGGTGGATACAAACTGAAAATGATGATGATGATGATGATGATGATGATGAAGTATTTAACTAAAAACAAAAACAATGAGTTCGATATGATGTCGTAACTCTTTTCATGCTAAGTATTGGTGGTGGTGGTGCTGATAAAACAAATCTTTTGTATCAAATGGGGCAAGTTTTAATCAGCAAATTCAGGCTATTATTACTGACTTGGCACTAGTAAATACTCATCCAAGAGGCTCTTGCTACTCACTCGATATCAATCCGGCAATTCCGGAACTAATGGAAGTGCACTCTATTTGTTTGTATTGGTTTTGCATTACCGGTGCGACACACGAGTAGCTTGACAATTCCGGTATAGCATAGGGTTGAAAATTCGGAGATGTTTTTGATATACGAGTGGAAATCTAAAATTGAATATCAGTAGTATCTTGGTTTGTTTACTTATGTCTCTATAGGATGCTATATTCTATCAGTTATCAATTAAAACGACAACGGATGTAGTCTTAACACAGTTTTGCTCATTAATAACGGTAGCTGATTGGATTTCACCGACATTTAACTTTTTGATTACATTTTACGCCGGAGATAAATCTTCCACCTTTAATCTAAATTCGCAATTCATTTCTAATCTATTCTAGCCTCGTTTATCTTTCAATCAATGAATTAGCCACGATAATGGCTGCCGGAAGGTTCCTAATAAGATTTCGCGCGTGTTCTTGATTTGGACGGTCGCCATGTTGGATCGAACCGCAACTCGATTATCGGATTAGTTGAGGATAGGCTGTATGGTTTCCATGAAGCCGAATTTGCAATTAGTTGAAAGCTACGTAAAATTCTCTGCATAATGCTACATCAACTATTGTTGATACGGTGTGGGATATGAGATTTTTTAAGAAGGGGATGGGATATATCTAATGGGGGTTGCTAATACCCAAAGCTCAACATCTGGCGCATCTGAAATCCATCATACAATTACACAGCATCACCACAAAAACACCCTTGCTAATGAACAATGAAAGTGTTTGAAAGTAAAACCGCCATAATACTTTATTAACCGCCAATTTCAAACACAATGTTGAATCCAATTTGAACCCAATTCAAATATTGAACGTATGAACATAACCACAATGTCCAATCGCTTCGTAATGCTCAATTTTCATTTGTAATTAATTTGGACCGCAGAGACATGGGGCTGTTTGCGGTTTCATATCGAAATGTGATGACTGGGATTACATGCTATGTTTTACGCTTTGCTTCGGTGGTTTTCCATTCGGTGGTGGTCCATACAGGTTTAATCGATTATGAAATGAGAACGCGACGCGGGCTTTTTAGCAATTGACTCAAGCGGGACTTTTTTAGAATTTAGTTTTTTATTTTTGTCAAACATAAGTAGTATAGGGTTACGGTCTGTTACAATTATTATTACGACTAGGGTTTACTATGTTACCAGTTTTAGTATATTTTTTTTGTGTCCAGTTATAAATAGATTAATTTAAAAACAATTAACAAACTTGAACTCACAACATTCCACTTCATACCAGAATACTCTGCCAGTTGAGCTATTGAGTCATGTCTCGCTTGCCTGATTTTTTTTCTGTTTAGATGCTAACAACCCATATCTGTAAAAAGTTAGAACTGAGAAATGATCTACTATCTAATGAATCAATTCACGGGAGTTCGGTAAAAAGGGCCTCTACTTTAGTAAGTTAGGTATAGGCCCTTCTTACCAACCCCCCGTTAGTTGATTCAGGTCGTAATTTAATCATTATTAAAAAGGGGAAGATTTTACTCAAGAACATGGAAGAAGAAAGGACTCTTGGGTTCCAGGGAACCGTTCCATAAGGAGGTGTTCATTATCTTTGTGGAACTGTTCTTCCGAAGCCGGGAGACCTGTACGCGAAGAAGCAACCGAAGATTGCGAAGAAAGATGCAGGAATGCTGTCCACCATCGTATTAAAGTATTCAGAAATGTTAGTTGAACTGTTGAATGAATTGTCAACCTATATGCGGATTTAATAGCAGGTATCTGTGGCTGTAATTACCAATTATGGGATACACGTTTGCAATAGATGCAATCAGTGGGACGAGTTTGTATTGTTTTACAGTTATTTATTCTGTACAACTGTTAAGCTCTGTGCAATCAATAAGTTTAATGCGGGAAAAAATGTAGCAAACTCAGCCACAGACGCCATAAATTAAAAAAAGGAGAGTTTAATGCGATGCGATGCTTACGTAATTACCCATCTATTCCGTTGCTGTTATTAATTTTATTTACAAAAACAGTAAGCACAGCTCCGTATTTTCAAATTGAAATTTAAACAAGAGCCTTTTGGATCTTGTCTGGAAAGTATTCAAATTTTATGCGTAAATTGCGCCATTTATGCTATGGTAAACAAATTTTATTCACTTACAGCTCTTTTGATGGCGTTTCTTAAATTCAAACTTAAAATTTGTTCCTCTATAATTCCTTGTTTTAATTACAAAATAAATACTTGACTTTCTAATTTGAAACAGACCGTCTCGTCTGCTGTTATTTTAGTCATACTATTATATATTATATAAATATTATACATACTATTTCTAATTAGTACTAGATTTATATTGACAAAAAATATGTTTTTGTCCTGTCGCTCAATCTGTACTTACTGAAATTAGACCAAATAAATACTTACTTATAATCTATTCTGTGAAATAATACGACCACCGAAGCCAACTTACCTTATAATTATCGCAATCGTTTAGTAGGTACTGTTGTGTTGTAAATTTTTCACCATTCAATCCTTTAAGATTATAGATTATAGAAACGTCCATGATTTTAAAACTTACTGTGTACTTAGTACTTACTGTGTATAACTTAATTAATCTTTTTTAACAACGATAAACCTACTAGCAACATAAGACATAAGTGCAATAAAAGATTTGTATTTGTAAACGACCTCGCCACTTACCGCGGCGAAGGGACCTTCCCAAAGGATTGGTCGTAGCTAAAATCAGAGACAATTGGAGAGAAAGAAGGCAGGACTTTGTCCTGCTGTGCGACACCACAGTCTTAATAATAATAATTTTGTTTGTTGCAGCCAAGCGACCCACAATTTTCGTCACAAATAATGGTATACAAAGACATCGGAGAAGAGATGTTACAACATGCTTTTGACGGTAAGATAATTCATTATTGTTGGATTTAGATAAGCCATTAATTTGTCTAAATCTAGCTTTTAATGTTTTCAGATTAATCATAATCATCATCATTAAATGATCCTACTATTGAACGCCGTTTTGATTTGAACATTGTTAAATTAGCTCTGTCTCGGTTTGTCATTATCCAATGTAAGAGGCAGCAATGGTTTTAAACAATGTATATTATAAAATAGTACACTTGTGGATGTAAGAGCAACACTAAACCTAACAGTAGTTTTGGCAAGGTTCCGCTAACGTTTGTTTATTCCAACCATAAAACTGTTACTTTCACAGATTTGTTATGTAAAATGTACATAAAGAATTACTGGAAAGATAAACAGATCGGTAGAATAGATAAATGTTTTATTAGTTACGCTGCTTGAGTACAAAACGTTTACATACATTTTAATACACATTCATACTCATATAGGATTTTCAAATCTAAATATTGGAATAGTGAATGTCGTGATAATTTAATTTTAATTATTTAAAATCAAATTATCACGACATTCACAAAAAATTAAAAATTACGTCGTTCAACAGCAATGAAAGCATTTTACATGTAATTCGTTCATTGGTGGTCAGAGTATAAAAAAAGTAGAGTTTCTCGATGAACTGTTTAAACTAGACAAAAAACTCTTATTTTATTTCAGGTTACAACATTTGCATATTTGCGTACGGGCAAACCGGCGCGGGCAAGTCTTACACGATGATGGGACGAGGGGAGAAGGGGGAAGAAGGTATCATTCCGCAGATCTGCTTGGATCTGTTCAGGCGCGTTAACCAAACGACCTCGAAGGATTTGAAATACTCTGTGAGTAATTAGCGAATTTATAACTTCCAGCAACTTCAAACTTGGATGGGGTTATAGTTTGTATACGGGTTGTCGCACAGGACGGCTTTGCGTAGGCATGTCCTAAATATGCTATGCTATGCTCATGTCGACACCATGCTCAATGTCCAGACGTGCCTCTGACTAGGTGGCCCCTTTAGGCGGATGCCACGGAGAATAGAGGCGTTAGCCAGATTATGAACTCCGTCAGCAGTGTTGGACATAAAACAGCTTGGAATGGTTGTGTTTCTTGCGATCTCAGCCGCCACTGGATATAAACCTTTTTTCTTTTGTGCCAATTTCCTTACGGCAACTATGTTTCAGCAGGCCTTCTCTAGTCTTCCAACTTCCTTCCAGCAACTTGGTTGCAGCCCTAATTTAGACTGTTTTGCATGATACCTACATCGTCAGTTAAGTCTTTTTGTTTTCGTTTACCGCAGCAGTAAGAGAACTAAGTAGTCCTGCCAGTACTGCTTTTACATTAAAAGCAATAGGTCTAACCAAACAGTACTTTTGGTTTAGGTTGAAGTATCCTACATGGAGATATACTGCGAAAGAGTTCGCGACCTCCTCAACCCGAAGAATAAAGGGAACCTTCGCGTGCGTGAGCACCCAGCCCTAGGACCGTATGTGGAAGACCTGAGCAAGCTCGCCGTGTCCACATACCAGGATATTGAGGATCTTATTGATGAGGGCAATAAGGCTAGGTAAGTTTAATACTTTACACATCATCATTATATATCAGCCAATAGACGTCCTCTGCTGGACATCGGCCTCTTACAAAAAGCGCCATACCAATCTTGAGCTTTCACCATCCACCACATTCGTCGTCCATCGAGTGGGTGGGGCCGTTTTACAGTTTGCGGTTGCGGTTGGCATTCGAAAACCTTTATTTACCAGGGGTTTTTGGTTAAAAGTTCTGCGTACCCGTTTAGGAGCCGCGGTAGAACAAAAGAAAGCAAGTTGTCTTGAAATGATAACTAAATAATACTTAATGCTTTTTAGAAGATTTGTATGATGTAAAAGCTATATTTTCTTCTATCCAGGACGGTGGCAGCAACCAACATGAACGAGACATCGTCCCGTTCTCACGCTGTGTTCACTATATTTTTCACGCAACAACGACACGATGTCACTACGAACCTCATGTCAGAAAAGGTACGTTCATTTCTGATATATTCAGAGTATTTCAAAACCTTACTTCGACTGTAAATCAAGATACTATCACTCATCTATTTCCAGACACTGTTATATAAAGCATCTCCGTTTAGTTCTAGAAGACCTACGTAACCTAAGCATTGACTGTTTGTGGCATGTTGGCATGTTGACGAGCCAAAAACATTTAGGTCTAATAGGGTACTGATGGTCACTGATTGTAGACGAAGAAAGCCTTATAGGAGGGGCAAAATATAAAAAACATTACGTACCTAGTACCTACTTACCATATACGAATGATTTCAATCATCATAGACTCTGGAAATCCCCTAGGGTAGCATGTTTGGTCCCATATAAAACATACTTTATGTTAGTAATACATTCTGTGTAGGTGTCCAAAATCTCCCTAGTGGATCTGGCTGGCTCTGAACGAGCTGACTCTACAGGGGCCAAGGGCACCCGTCTAAAGGAAGGCGCCAATATCAACAAATCACTCACGACCTTAGGCAAGGTCATATCAGCATTGGCTGAAATTGTAAGTATTAAACAGTTGGTCGGGATTGTAAGAGCTATAGAGTTGTTGCTATGTCTATGTCTAGACGTATTCGTACCTCTAGGGGTAGTATGTATAAATGTAATCACTTGATAATCCGCCTTATACACTGCATCTTTGGTATATGAAATTATGAAATTAACTCACAAACTTGCTAAATCTCTATGATTATTTAGTGTAGGTAGGTTTAGTTTGTCCTAAGATATACAAGATACATTACAATTTAGTGAAAACGACCTCTAGTACGTTTATTGCTTTGTGTCGTACAGATGTACTTGACTATATCTTCCTTTGTTTGTACTAACTATATTAAAACAATTATGGAAAACCATAATTGTTTTACTATAGTTAGTACCTATCAATATTTGTCACAAACATATAGCGGATTATCAAGCGAAGTATGTCATTACGACATGTATTTGATGGAGTATATTATTTTATTAACGATATTATTATATTATCCATTACCTTACTCATTACGGCAATACTTTTATTTAAACAATTTCTATCATGTAGACAACTAATTCACGTTTCTAACTTTTTCTTTTGCACCACTTTTACTTTGGATATGACTGTGTAGTCGGTAAGTGTGTGGCTGTATTATATTTATATATTTGGCTGTTAAATATATGCTCGATATAATATTCTAAAAAAAAAATTTGGTAAGTGATTTACATAATATAATGCTTGTGAAAATGTGGATATGAATGTGGATTGTTTTTATCATTTTATTGATATAACACTCCTTTTGTCATCCCTCTATGTCAGAAAAAATATAATTAAAAGCAGACTTTGCTCTATGTATCCAACGAATAAGTTACTTTTGTCATACCATAAATTATTCGCTGCCTTTTCATGCGACTTTGTTGTTGAATCAAGATACGAATGAATAATTGATTTTCACTTGACTTTCAAACTACATGAATAGCAAATTTATGTATTCAACGCTTTAGTTGCTGTCTGCCATTGCAAAAAGAATATATCTAAATGATTCATATAGATTTAACATATATTCAAAACCCTTGAAACACATTAGAAGCATACGCCAGTATCTCATACAGAACCTGATCCTTTACTCATAAATTCGCAGGCGTCAAAGAGCAAGAAATCTAAAAAGGCAGACTTCATACCGTACCGTGACTCGGTGCTAACATGGCTGCTTCGCGAGAATCTCGGAGGCAACTCCAAAACCGCCATGATAGCCGCCATATCGCCCGCAGACATCAATTTTGACGAGACACTCAGCACACTCAGGTAACTTGGAGCTAACAGTTCACGAGCACGTATCAATCATTACAATTTGATACTTAGATCAATGACATAGGTCATAGACATAGTCACTTTCAGTAGTCGTCAACTTTCTTGCAGTAAAATTGTCCTTCCGTGATATATCTTAAGAAATAAACAATGCTGACCGCAGATGTTGACTACAGTTAGTCATTTTCATAAATCTTGATATTAATTCTCGGAATATTCAAACTACGATACTTTTAAAATAATAATAATGTAAATTTCGCTTTACAACAGTTAGCGATACAGTAACAATATTAGGGAAAAACAACTTTATATTGTTAGTGCGTACCAATTTGAGCTCTATTCCCTAAACTAGGTTTCAACTGTGCCTGTATTGTAGGGTCATAATGTCCGGAATTATACTGCGGTCGGTCGGTAGTATTACTTGCAATAATACTTTATTCATAATACACTATTGCTAATCTGAATGATTCTTGTCATCATTAGCTATAAGAATCTTGCAAGGTAGCATATTTGGGCCTACATTATTCCTGGTCATAAAATACTATCCTAGTTAAAGATATTACTACATAGTTCAATGCTCTAGCGTAATTCATTTCGCAGATACGCTGACAGAGCCAAACAGATCGTCTGCAAAGCAGTGGTCAACGAGGACGCGAACGCTAAACTCATTCGTGAACTCAAGGAAGAAATCCTCAAACTGCGCGAGCTACTTAAAGCTGAGGGCATTGATGTGGAAGAAGGTGAGTGATATCGTGGGACCGCGGTTAGCCGTGCTTGTGATAGGTTTGAGACGGTAGATGGAGTGACAGTTAATACGTATCTGGGCATGCCAAAGTAACGAATATGTAACTAAGATTAATAACTAATAATTAATAATTAATTATACCATTCTAACTGAGCGGCGGTAAACTTTAAGACCTTAGTATTCATACAATTTAACACTTGAACTCAGCATAGAGCTAAACGTTATTTAGTTTGAACGGTAAAATCGAACCTTAAAGATGACGACAGTGATAAGAAGTTAGTCTTTTGTGAAATAAAGGGGATATAATAAAACTATTTTCTGTGATATTACGGTTTCAGATAGAGGTTTGCTTTTACTACCTTGGATAAACTGATTTTAATATCAATAGGCTGTTTAGTCGTCAAGTGACCCACTAGTTATAATATCTGTTCGCCTTGTTACTACTCTAACATGCTAGACTGCAGAAAAATACGCCACAGTCACTAGTTTAACTTTCAATTCGTGATACTTAAATATGGTCTTCTGTTTTCAAACGGACATTTGACCACTAGGACCAGATGGTAAAGTCGTTTATGAAAAGAAAGACCTACCAGCCAGTAAGTAAACAGTAAAGAGGCTTGCGCATTTTTGCATATGTACACCCCACCTGTACGCTTCGCCTCGAGCCGGTGTTGCCAGACAAAAAAAACACTGTTGCAAATAAATTGGCGAATTCTGGCAGCACGTCACTAAAAAAAGCAATATGATTTGCACCCCAGAGCTTGTGGCGTCGTAGGCGTAAATAAATTATAGCATTATATTATTCACTTTGCAATGAATATTATTGCATATATATTGGGAAAAGGGTCGTATAATTTTATATATGCGCTTATATTTATACTTGGTGTTGGTACGTTAGAATATATATTGGTTTTTGTTATGAAGTTATATCCGTTGTAGTTTGATAATATCGTTTATCTTCAGTATAACTTTTTTTATTCTAAACTAGATTGTCCCACTTCTGGGCAAAGGTCTCTCCTAAGAATATTACCAGTGCAATAAAAGATTTGTATTTAGGACAAAAAATACAGTCATTTTAAAAGCTTTAAGATTCTCGGTTGCTCAAGTGGTCTCTTAAATATTGTGGCAACATTATATATTTTCACAAAGACAAATCGAATTACGTTTGAACTCGGCATCCGTCTACGAAAACATTTACTAGCGAAACGCTTCGCGACTTGGTACCCGTTGAGTTTTTCTTTAATACATCTTCGTGCTACGTCCTCTTTCTCTAACAGTTGAATTTCGTAAAATCCTTTAACAGAGCCACACCCTCCAAATTGCAGGTTTCTAGGATTTACGTTTAGGCTGCGTGCGTTTTCGGTCAGAGTAAGCAAGTCGCAACGATTTTATTTAGAGATTATGCTTATAAAAATGGTCTATGTGCACGAGCCAAGCCCAGCCAAGGTCAAATTCTTGCGCATTGGTCGCACGTTAACGACAACTGATTTAAAGAACTTAGGCTGGACCACATTGATGTTATCTTGCACCGCGTAATGGCTTTTTAAAAGTTGTTAGGCCATGACAGAGGCCTTCGGGCGGCCTAGAAACTCTGTCACCAGAGTTGGCCACTGACTCATACGAACGAACGAACGATGAGCAAGATACGATGCGCAATACTGTCTTTTGTTATTTTTACGATAAAAATACACGGCTCGCTGTGGCCATGCGACAGATCAACATCGTATCTCTGCGTAACGCGACGCAAGATGCGCTGCGCAAGATACCTACTCAATGTGTTATGGCACTTACGATATATTACCAATTACATATGAAAATCACGGTACTAAAAGGTGTTCTCGATATGATGTTGCTACAACAAAAAAGCTTAAGCTTGAAGGCCTTGCATGTTCCTCTTTTATTTTAGTTCAAATCTCGATGTGCATTTATTATAAGATATCTAATAATATTCAAATTATATGTATCGGGAAATCGCAACTTGTATACTTTACCTATAAGGCTTGTTCAGATCTGAGAAAAATATCGCGAAACCTATACATAATTCTACCGTTAATCGGTAGTGCTTTCGTACAAAAGTTTCGTCAAAGGGTGTGGTTGCCGGTAAAATTACAGGCACATTACACTATCATCTTTGTCTTAGAGTGGCAACGCATAAGTAAATGTGATAACTCAGCTAATGCAAGCGTCTGGCTGCTACTAAGTGTTTTTTTTTTATGTCAGTCGTCTGTTTTTGAAACAAATTCATACGATATCGCGTGGCTACGCTGTACCATATTTAGTCAGATTTAAACAAGCCTATTTGATGCTGTAATAAGGGCAAGGCACGTTTATTCGGATCAGCTTTTCAGGGAAAATCTAATTTAAAAAGGTTGTTCTTATCTTCGAAAGTAAACATTGTACTCCCACGGGTCGTTTTACAAATCTGGTGGATTGGAATTTTCTAGAACACTGTATAACATTTATGTCAACCTTTTTATAAAGTAAACGCACACCTTTCTGTAGAAAGTTGAATGTCACGCACTAACTTTCACTTCTAAGGCCTATTTCACGATCGTTGATTATGTGTCAAGTAAGATTATTGCCGGTTAGTCAATATAACTTATGCGCCGATCAGTGATAGAGACAAGGACAAATATATTGGTTAACCAGCGATTAGACTACTTGGCAATTACTCGAAGATGATGAAAGAAGTCCCGTGAGTTTTGCTGTCCGAATAAATATGTTAAGTCCTTGTTGCTTATTTTTTTACCTATTGACTTGGATCCAAACACATTGATTCTTAAAGCCAATTTCTTTAATACATTCCAAAATCAATTGTCTATAACAGTGCACGTGTCACTATCATCAATATTTGTATCGTCCTACACGATTGTACCAGCCACCTCTTCTAACATAAGCAATTTGACACCCGTCTCTTTCTAACAATGAATAATCTGACACCACAAACAGCGGAAGAGACGACATCGCCGGTCCGTAAGAAGAGCGAAGCGGAAGTACTGTCTCCGAAGCTCTCCCGAGCAGCCACGACGATTGCCGAAGAGGCCGTCGACCAGTTGCAAGCTTCAGAGAAACTTATTGCAGGTACGATCGATTTTGCACCTAATTGTTTAATATGAAAGAGTTATTTTGCACCAGTTCTCAAGCTCCTTGAGAATGAAGCTGATTGATTGACTCCAGATTTCGTTTTTATTGAATCTCCTAATTTGATACTTCGTGATATTGGTGTCTCTATCTAATATTTATGTCTGTAGCAAATTAGATTTGATGTTCCTGGTACACGAAGCTTTGAATTTGCTTTGAAAGATTCAATTGATTAAAGTTAATACATATTCGAAACCTGCTTCTCTTATAGACGACACTTTGTGTTAGATACTTTGTGTTTTCTTCTTCGTGTCGGTGATGGATCATCATCATAATCATGACAAGCTAATGATCCCACTGCTAGGACACGGTCCTACTCTCAAGCTAAAGCGTGTGTGATGTCAAGTGATCAAGTGATGGATCACATATACTTTTTAAATTTTGTTAATGTTAGGATCTAGCAACGCTTGTGGCGTTAGCAGAAGCAATTATTGGTATCCATGTATGATGTATGTAACCCGTGTTTGCAAATAAATATTCTGATTTCTGATTTCCGTCAAGGTGCTAGTTTTAGGAGACTTTAGGCATTTCAGTAAGTAATAACGCCAAGGAGCTCAGCTCTTTTCCTACATAAACCTTAGCTTGTTATAGTGCTCTTGACGTAGCTGGCTTGTTCTTAACAGATCAACTAAGTTATGCACTGTTCCGTCGGATGGGTGACCGCCAGTGGCAATTTCACCAGCGCTCCGTGCTTCGGAGGGCACGTTTAGAAGTCGGGCGGCCTAAAATCTCTGTTACCAAAGTTGGCCCCTGGCATACGAACTTATTTACGAGCTATCTCTTGCTAGACTTATAAGCTAACCCTATCCCGCAGAACTCAACGAGACCTGGGAGGAAAAATTGAAACGCACAGAACAGATTCGCGTCCAACGAGAAGCCGTGTTCGCGGAAATGGGCGTGGCCGTCAAAGAGGGCATTACTGTGGGAGTTTACTCGCCGAAGAAAACCCCGCATTTGGTCAACTTGAATGAGGACCCGAACCTTTCGGAGTGTCTCATCTATTATATTAAAGATGGTGAGTATTATCTCTTAAGCCCGTATTCAAGGAACATAATAAATAAAATAAATAAAATAAAAATATATAAAAATAATATAAATGAAATTCATCGTCTTGAGAAGCCACGAAGCAATTATAATATTTTCCAGTCCATTCCGGTTTATTATGACTTAAAAATTACAGACACATAAATTTAATCACTCGTATAACTTAACGCGCTAGTTATGATTAGATTATGATAACTCCATTTGCAAGCGTCCATAGGCTATACATAAATAAGAGTTAGTGTACATACACACAGCGCCATCTAGGTCCGAACTGAGCAAAGCTTGTAGATAACTTAGGATTACCCTTGATAAAAAATAGTATCAAGAAAAAAAAGAAGTAAGAAAAATAGTATATAAATAGGTTATACTTATACAGGTAAATAGCGTAAATATATATATAATGTTGTTATACACTTACCGTCGCGGCATTTCGTGCATACCTGTACAGATAAGTAGTACTAATATCTATTCTGTGCCGCGGTATTTCGCTTATATCTGTACAGACTTAAAGTATTATTTTGCCGACAGGTATAACCCGCCTCGGTACATCGGAAGGTAACGTGCCACAGGACATTCAACTCTCCGGCTCGCACATACTGAGCGAGCATTGCATCTTCGAGAACACAGATGGCGTTATTTGCCTCATCCCGCACAGCGGCGCTTTGGTCTACGTCAATGGACGCGAGGTACAATCATACGAGCTGGTTTTTTGAATCTCATTTTGAATTGAACTGAGCTATTACTTAACTCAGTTGCAATCCGATTTCAATCAGCAACCTGTCAGTATCTAGTCAGTTGTCATATTCATGCAAAATACGTCAGGTTTTATTGTATTACACAATAGCCCCTCCGGTCCACCATGGTACATTGTTCTGAATTTACGGACCGAAATTTCGTGGATTTCGCACCACATGAATCCCATTAATTCCGCGATCGGCCCTAAAGACGGCACATCACATGACAGTTCGCATTTTGTTCGGCTCTAAAGTTACGGACATTTTCATGGTAGGCAAGCTAGGCCCCTATCTATTCATGAAAACGCATTAAAATCCATAGCGTAGCTTAGAAGATTCGTAATTTCAGATTTAATAAAAACAACTTTAACAAAGCTAGGGTCTAACTGGCACAATACCGAGATGACAGGAGAGATCAAGAGGAGGGCTTATTCCAAAAACGCCCTGCTCTGATTCGCCGCGAAGGGGATTTCTGTACATCTGTCCTAAAAGCCCCTTCCGGCTATCAAAAGAGAAGCAAAGGTCTTTTCCCATCAGTTGGGGGACAACAGGCTAATTGTTATCGTAATTTCAGATACAAGAGCCAGTTATCCTGAAGACGGGTTCCCGTGTGATCCTCGGCAAGAACCACGTGTTCCGCTTCACGCACCCCGGCCAGCCGCGCGAGGAGGTTCCGCTCAACAAGGAGCTCCAGGGACAGGCGGACAAGCCCGACACCGCTGAAGGTGCCTTATTATAACTTGATTAGCACCTCACTGACGCAACTACAGATACAAGAGCCTGTTATCCTAAAGAAGGGTTCCCGGCGCCAGTTAACAAGGAGCTGACGGGACAGGCGGACCAGTCGTAGTAGAGTTCTTTGTGATAGAGCTCGTCCGGGGAAGGATTAACACCAAACTTATTTCTGCCGCCACACAGTAATGCTCGCATTTCTGTGTTCGAAGGGTAGAGTTTTCGGTGAAATTACAGGCACATGAGACTTTCCACCTGGGCTGTACGCTTGGTTGCCACTTTAGTGGTATAAAAAAAAACCTTTATTTCTTTGCTGAAGGGGTGGAATCTGCTACCAGACATCTTGTCGTATAAGGGTACGACGGTGTGTGAGGTTGTCGGACTCGGTTACACAATTAACCACCCCTGGTGGCCAGCTTCGTTGTTAGGCTTCGCGAACTCCTCAACGGAGAACTGGTGCCTCTCTCCCATCGTGCTCTAAACATTTCCAGAGCCTCAAAGTGTTGCGGCAACGCAACGCCACTCGTGTGTTCCCGGCACTGATAACACTGTAACTGTAAACACTGTTCCGCGTAATCACTATTTGGATGGGTGACCGCCAGTGAACGCTTCCGTGCATTGGATGGTACGTCAAGCAGTCGGTCCCGGCTTTTTCAAAGTTTTAAGTCTCATGGTAACTTATTTACTCCGAAAAAAATCATCGCAAAACATTTTACTACTCGGATTTTTGCGCGACTGCGACGTAGTTTCAACAAATAATACTATAAAGCTCCTCTTCGCTCAGCTTAGGCATACTTAGTACGTGACTAACATCGTAATATAATTGCAGTGACAAATGCCGCCGAGACAGTTGACTGGGACTTCGCTCAGTGCGAGCTACTAGAGAAGCAAGGCATCGATCTGAAAGCAGAGATGCAGAAACGTCTGCTGGCGCTAGAAGAGCAGTTCCGACGAGAGAAAGAGCACGCTGATCAGCAGTTTGAAGAGCAACGCAAGGTATGTTAAATGAACAAAAACGTTAAAAGTTATATATATGTAAACAATAGTTTAAAATAATTTGGTAAATCCAGTATAAAATAGATCTGAAAACAATACTTTTGAGTAACAAATATAGTAAATGCAGTAAAAGTAATATAAAAAAATAACTATTAGATTAGCTCCATATTATTGAACTGTCACCAAAGATATATGGGGTATGCCAAACCCCTAGACAAGCTATAAAAAAAAACCCTTATCATCATCATCGTATACTACTTGGCAAATCCAATTTCTTCCAATAGTCGCTACTTAATAATAATTTTCAAAGTTACATAATTTACTGATGAAAGTAGCCCGGTTCAAGAAAGAAGACCATCGAAGACAGAAGATGCGAATGACTCCTGGCTTCAGGAGAACCGTGCCATAAGGAGGTGTACTTTATCTTTATGGCACTGTTCTTCCCGAGCCGGGAGTCGATGCCGTGCTCCTGAGAAAGAGAAGAATAACTTATCATCTGCTGAAATCAAGTTCTTCTGTGTACTACACGTTTATTTTATCAGTTTTAAATAGTTTTAGTAATGTTTATGTTTTTTTTTTTTGCTGAAATAAATTATTAAGTTTATTTTTTATATCGAAACAACAAACAGTTACATTTTACATATTATTAGTAAACAGTGGATAATAATATTATTAATACGGACGACCGATGTGGCGCAGCGGGCGTAGGTCCGCCTGCGACGCAGAGGTTGCGGGTTTGATTCCCGCCTCGGAACAAATGTTTGTACGATCTACAAATATTTGTTCCGGGTGTTCTGGGTATTTTCTATATATAATAAAAAATATCTATCTATGTATTGTATTGTATATAAATATATATCAGTCATCTAGTACCCATAACACAGCTCTGTTTAACAGCAGCTTACCTTGGGGCTAGATGATGCTGTGTGGATTGTCCAGCATTATTTATTTATTTATTTATTTATTAATAAGGTGACCAACTACGTTATCCACATATTATTTTGTCATCAACTCGGCTTAACAGAGAGCCTGAAATTAAAGGATGCGCACGGGCCTAAGCCAATGCACATCAGTTCTGAACAGATCTACGAAGTAGCACTGTTCCGCGTACTCACCATTTAGATGGGTGACCGCCAGTGGAAATTTCAACCGAGCGCTCCCGTGCTGCGAAAGGCACGTTAAGCAGTCGGTCGCGGCTTATTCAGAGTATTACATGACATGATGACACGTATTTACATAAAAATGTGGTTGACCACTTTAGTGAATACTTTATACTATACGTACAGAACTACGAAGCCCGCATCGACGCGCTGCAGAGACAGGTGGAGGAGCAGAGCGTTACCATGTCCATGTACAGCTCGTACACGCCCGAGGACTTCCACAATGACGAGGATATATTCGGTGAGTCAAAGTCAGAGTTAAAGTAATTTTACTGCTTGAAATACAGGTTATACTCGTACTTAGAGACACCCTGGGCACTCTCAATAAATGTATGAAGCAAACCCATCGCAATCACCACGTTTGCATGCATGGTTTGTGTACTAAACGTTGCCGTTGTATGTGTGTGTATGGTTGGTCCCACCCAATTATAGCAAGAGCGAGATAGCACACTTTTGCTCGTGCTGGCATGCGCGCGCGGGTTCAAACCCGGTCGTGCACCAATGGATTTTTCTGTTCGAAAAATTTATGTGCGCAATGCCAGTCTCAAACGGTGAAGGAAAACATCTTGAGGAAACCGGCATGACCAAGAACTACAAATTCGAAAGACATGTGCCATCCACCAATCCGTAATGGGTCTGCGTGGTGGATTATGACCCAATCACTCTCGCTTGAGAGTAAGCCAGTGTCCCAGCAGTGGGAACATTAGAAGGCTGTAATGATGATGATGAGTCTCTACTACTCTTAAAATTATTATTATGGTTGTTATTATAATTTTAGTAAACCCCCTGTTCGAGACAGAGTGTTGGTCCGCGCGCGAGGTGGGCCTGGCCGCGTGGGCGTTCCGCAAGTGGAAGTACCACCAGTTCACTTCCCTGAGGGACGACCTGTGGGGCAATGCTATCTTCCTCAAGGTTCGTACCATCATTATAATCATTACCAGTAACGCTATCTTCCTCGAGGTTCGTACCATCACCATCATTACCAGTAACGCTATCTTTCTGAAGGTTCGTACCATTACCATCATTACCAGTGACCCCACCAATTGCCGTGTACGCCTTCCTTAGAATTTGTTCTCATTTCAGCGGACATTTCAATAAACCAATAATGTAATTTTCACTAAAAACGGGATATTTACCATGATTTGTGATTTCTTTTGATATCCGATATTTCGGCGCAGTTACATGCACCATGATCACGAGAGAATTACATGCACCATGATCACGGGAGATCAGTTACATATACCGTTCAGCCTAAACCGCTGGACCTTAAAACTTGAAATTTGGACGGCGTGTTATTTGTTGTATGATTTTAGATGCAAGTAAAGCTATTCAAATCACTATGACACCATTAATCCTAGTTATTCACCAATAGGAAGCAAACGCAATATCCGTGGAACTCCGCAAAAAGGTCCAGTTCCAGTTCACCCTGCTGACAGATACACCCTACTCTCCCCTACCGGCCGAGCTGGCGCCCAGGGATGATGCCGATGATGAATACCGCCCTTCCGCCCCTACGGTTGTAGCTGTCGAAGTCACAGACACTAAGAACGGCGCCACGCATTACTGGACGCTAGAGAAGCTACGGTAAGTTGAGACTTATATTGAGCGTGGTACGATGCAGTATTCTTTAATAACTTTTGATGACACTTACACTCAGAATTGCGCCACGCATTACTGAACGTTTGGAAGTTACGGTAAGTTGAGACTTATATCAAGCGTGTTACGGTGCAGTATTGTATGATAACTTTTGATGACACTGACACTAAGAATTGCGCCACGCATTACTCGACGCTAGAGTAACTACGGTAAGTTGAAACTTATATTGAGCGTGTTACGGTGCAGTATTGTATGATAACTTTGATGACACTGACACTAAAAATTTCGCTACCCATTACCAGACGCTAGAGAAGCTACGGTAAGTTGATACTTATGTCGAGAGTGATACGGTGCAATATGATATGATAATGAATTCGGTTTAAAAAAGCCAGAATAAAACTAATACTGAGCTTAATAGTAAAATTTAAATAATAAAAAATAATAAGGCTATGTCATAATTATAAACAATAGCTCAATATAATTAAGATGATGATTGCACATCACCATCTAGCTCCACATTTATAGGAGTTCTAACAAAGGTATCATAAATAATTAGGCGTGTTTGATTAAATTTATTGTTTTTTACTACACAGTTTTGTTGAAGTGATAACATCATCACACTTATTTGTTTTTGGTTTTGTTTGCATTTTGTTTGGTATTTTGTTGAGTGTTTTTGTTTTGTTTTATTTATTTTTGTCATTTAGTTTATTTTTTTACGGTTTTAACAGTTACGGAGTTAAAACATTTTGCTGATGCAGTGTTGGTTGAGTAATCTTTAATTTGTACACGTAAAAGTCATGTAATATGAATCCAAATAAATACCGAAATCTATGTAGTACCCTTTAGTCTGTAAATAGCCAAAGTGTTATCGGTAAGTACTCTTTCCGTTCTAGGTTTAATTAGTCGCGAAATGTCATGTTATAATAATGCTTTTTTTATTTGCCGCTTTTTATTTTTATTTTACATCCTATTCTAAAATTATACATCATTTCTATTTAATCATAAATACCTATACAAAGGCAAATGATAAGAATCTAAAGAATAGTGTTTTTTTTTATTAAACTTTATAAAAAAATGCACGTTTATATGACTGATCCATAGATTTTTTATTTAGTAGTGTGAAACTTAGATTAGATTTGTAAAGTGTTAAAGTTAATGTTTCTAGTCATTTGCTCTTAAAACTACGAGAGGACATGTCTTAAGATACCTTTGAATCTGTAACCAAACAGATCGTACTGTCCACATGTGCCATGTTACTTTAGTACCTACCAAACGTATTCGTATATATTCGAAATTTAGTTGATATCTATGTTGATAACTCGAACCAGGAACACTGAACTTCAATTAAAAAATAACACAGCCGAATTGACCTCATTTTTTGAAGTAAAAATGTGTGGTAAGGCATGTCCTTGAAGACGGGGTAGGGCTAGGGCTACATAGCACTATATTGTCCGTAGTCATCGGCTGGAGCTAATGCGTCAGATATACAACATGAACGAGGCAGCGTACGCGGAGGAGGAGGAAACACCGCTAGTGCTCGCCCCGCCCCCCGCGGGGTTACACCCGCAGGCCGGCCAGCAGGACATACTGCAGTGTATATCCGCCTGCGCGCAGCAGACGCGTCTGTCGCTGGCCAATCTGCTGCCGTCGAGGTTTGTTGTCGCCTCGCTGAGTATCAATAGGCCGCAGGGGTGCACGGTTTCTGCTACTTCTTTTTTAAATTGCGTAAAATGACACTAACTGTATTACTACTGTTAACTAAAAACAGGTAAAAAGTGTATGTGATCTGATCTTGACGGATATTATAGTGCTGCTCTAAGACGGCATTTAATAAATATATAAAAAATAAGATATTAATAAGGGGGAGCCTTTTGCCCAACGCTTGGGCAAACAGTAGAATAGTAAAAAGACACTATTTTGTATATTTGTTGTATAAAGATACTACATTGATAAATTGGTGATTGCTATACATACTTACTTTTAAATGTATCGAAGAATCAACAGTTACAGCAATGCTTTGCAACATGTATCTTTTGGCGTATAAAATTGCGTTTATCAATATTTAGGGGTTTGTACGTGAACTAAATTATATGAGCTTCGACCACCTAATGGCAAATGGTAAAGGAATTATCTTGGTGTGATCTTTAGCCACGTTCGTAATAGTATTTGTCTAAGCTGCCTATAAACCTCCCAAGACCCACTGGCTCTACTTAGAGCCAAGATCTTTAAAGAAACGTTTGTGTCCTGAGTCTGCTAATGGACCGGTTTTCGAAGTTTCGTCGGAATACTTCTCTATAATGATGTTTTCTATTAAATAAATCATTCATACATAGGGACTACGAAGTAGCAGAAACCACGCAAGTTAAGACAATGTTGAAAGGCACGCAGTGTTACATACTATAGTTGAACACTCTGTGAGTTTAGTCCTACAATGCATATTACGCAGAAAAACAGTATTTACGGAGGGATTGGGACTATTTAACAAGATCGTATACTATGGTTTTAAGAAACAGGGCACAGAAATGTAATGCTTATTTTCACTTTTATTGTAGGTTAACACATTTTTGTTGTAGTTTTATTCTGTTGCGTGAATTGGTTAGACAAAACTACTAGAAATTTGATATTAGATATATTTAGCTTTCCATGTGCTAAAGTGTGATGTTGTAGTTAATAAATATAGTAAATATGTAGGCAGTTTTCAATATCCAGCACTTATTACAAAACTTTTATGTAACTACTAGTTTTCATTTGATGCTCCTATGTACTATGAGTTCTATTGCAACAATTTACTAAGAAAAGTATTAATATCCTAAAAAAATCTACTAATGCAGGACTTAATCCCGCAACCAGCTTGATACGCGGATTCTCTACCAGTTGAGTCATTGAGTCGTGTCTCGCTTGCCTGAAATTCCCTTAGTTAATTGGTTAACACTTTACCTTTACCAAATCATCTATGTATTTTCTAATTTCAACAGTCTTAATTTAACGTTGGAATAAGAACTCCTAGTAGGCCTGCTTACAAACTGCGTATAATTTTTGCATTCGCTTCATTCAAATATCGATCTCAGCCTTTCGAATCAAAGTTGAAATTCCTTTGCTCTTGATCTTTAGTTTGTCTGAACGACGCGTGAAGACTTGCTACCACCTTGTGTTCGGTAATGAAGTCTGGTAACAAGGTCCCCGAGCTTTTAACTTGTCCTCACCTCCTGGAAAACGGCCTTATTGGCTTGTGAATAGAATCCATAATGGCACTATACTTACTGACCACGGCTGTTCCCTCGGCTTCCAGCTTATCCTAACCTCTTGGCAAACTGTCTTATGTGTCAGTGAATAGAATCTATAATGGCACTATACTGACCACGGCTGGCCCCCTAAGCTTTCAGTTTGTCCACACGTCTGGCTAGCTTTCAGTTTGTCCACACGTCTGGCTGGCTTTCAGCTTGTCCGATAATCTTATGCGTTCGCAATAGAGTCTAAAATGGCACTTTACTTACAGACAACGGCTGGAGTTGATGCGTGAGATGTATCACAACGAAGCGGAACTGTCCCCGACGTCTCCCGATCACAACATCGAGTCGGTTACGGGCGGTGATCCGTTCTACGACAGATTCCCGTGGTTCCGTTTGGTTGGACGGTAAGTGATTTTATAACAAAACTTTTTTTTTTTATTCACTATAAGCTTGCGCTTGACCACTATCTCGCCTGATGTTAAGCGATGATGTGGTCTACGGTGGAGCACGCTTGCCTAAGAGCAACCTATTCACTCGTGACTTAAAGACACCCAGGTTATAAGTATCGGGAAACACAGACTCCGGCAAAGAATTCCACTCCTTGGCGGCCTTGAAATGTTGATAAAAAAGCTTCTTGGTTATCTTAAAAATGTGTATGAAAGTAGGCTGTAAAATAGTTAAAAATGTAAAGTAGTTAGCTGTAAAATAAAAAATTTGTCAAATATCCACTAGTTTATGAAAAGTTATTAAAAAATACAGTTCGATTGTGTAAAAAATTTAAATTATTAACATTTACACAATAAACTATTACAGATTACACATTAAGTCTTTTGGAGGTGCTTGTGTCTATCTAAACAGACAGTCAAGCATAACATGTGTCATCTTTTCTCAGTAGAAAAGATCCAGCAGACCAGTGTCTGTGGTCTTCAAAGGGGGGCAAGAATTAAGTGGTCATTGTTGGTGTGGTTCAAGCGGTCCCCCCTCCGATTACATAAACTGTATTATAAAATAAGATTCTTCATTAGTAACGTAAGCATTATTTTTTAGGAGCTTCGTGTACCTATCGAACCTGCTATACCCGGTGCCACTAATCCATAAGGTGGCCATTGTGAACGAAAAAGGTGATGTGAAGGGATACCTACGTGTCGCCGTGCAAGCTGTTATCGACGCTGAGAAGAGTAAGATATATGTCTTATTTACCCGGTAGAACTCTTCAGCAAGAGTGCATCTTGGTGGGTATAAGCCGCAGTGTCAGATATTTGGCCTTTGAGCAAACCCCGGACACTCTCATTATAATGTACTAGCAGTCCGTCCCAGCTTCGCGCGGGTTCAATGAAACCGCACCCGTGCGAAGCCGGGGCGGGTCGCTAGTTATAAATATAGCCTATGTTACTCAGAGATAATGTAGCATTCTAATGGTGAAAGAATGTTTCAAATCGGACTAGTAATTTTTGAGTTTATTCGTAACAAACAAAAATACAAATCTTTCCTCTTTATAATTTTAGTATAAAGTAAATTAATGTATAAAGCAAACGCGTCGCAATTACCACATGCATGGTTTGTGTACGTAAACGATGCCGTTATATGCGTGAGTGTCATGGTTGGACCCACCCAATTAAATCAAGAGCGAGATTGCACACTTTCGCTTGCGCTGGCATGCGCGCGCTTGTACCTACACAAAATCAAAACTACTGAATACTTAATACTGACCGGGGTAGGGTAAGTACAACCGGTGGGAGGTAGGGAGTGGCCATTCAGTACGTAGTACTAATATCTGTTCTGGGCTTGTGAGTGTGAGCTGTGTTAAAGTTTGTAAGGCACTGTCACACTTCAGATACCAATGAAGTATATGAAATAAACGCGTCATTATCACCACATGCATAGTTTGTGTCTGTGCCTTTGTGTGTGAGAGTCATGGTTGGCATCAATTACCGCAAGAGCGAGATAGCATGCTCGAGCACTCCGTCTCTTTTTTGGTGTTGTGCATTATACAATAACAAAGTAAATGCGCGCAGTACTAATATCTGTTTAGCGGCACTGTACAAAGTTATATTACTGGGCGAAAGAGACTTAATAATGTCGTCATGGTACTCTTTGGCAGAGACATGTCCAGCAATAGACTATTGTCTGTATGTATTGGCTGATATGATGATGATGATCATCATCATCATCATGACATGTTGGAAGGACTACCACCATACCTATTTCCGGAAGGACTACCACCATACCTATTTCTTAAGAGTAGTAGAGTTCTCTGTGATAGAGCTCGTCTGGGGAAGGACTACCACCATACCTATTTCTGCCGCCAAGCAGTAATGCTCGCATTGCTGTGTTCCGGTGTGAAGGGTATGGTTTCCGGTGAAATTACTGGCACATGAGGCTTTCGATCTTAGCCTCAAGGTGGCAACCCGCGAGTGATACCTCTGGTATTGCAAGCGTCCATAGACTGCGGTAACCGCTTACCATCTTGTGGGCCGTACGCTTGGTTGCCACTTCAGTTGTATAAAAAAAAAAAAAAAAAAATATGACAGCCTTCTAATGTTCCCACTGCTGGGACACTGGCCTACTCTCAGGCGAGAGTGATTGGGTCTTAATCCACCACGCGGACCCAATGCGGATCATAAATTTGTATATTGTTAGCGGTGTAACAAGGAAACAGCAATAACGAGGAATACAGTATAATTACTTATACTACTAACATATTTGAGTATGTCTAAATCTAAACTTTTATTTGATTTTAGATGTTTATTTTAGTTTTGTGACTGTAGACTAAGGCTAGATTGTAAGTACATTTAGAATCCTATTATTTTTAGTTATGTCAATGTTTATTGTAATGTTTTTACGTGTCTAAGTGCATGTACTGTGCCAAATGAGAAAATAATTGAATTTAATTGAATTAAAGAGTCGTTAAGCGCGCGCGCGCTTAACGACTGAACTAGACGACGGATGGTGGGCAAGTTGATGAGATGCGCAGCGATCGCCGCTGTGTCAGAGAGCCAGCATTTGCCGGTCATTCGGTCCCCTCTCCATACTCGCGTATTAGGATGTGTTCAAGGCTTGAACATATATAATTTGCAGATAACGCAGAGTTCGCAGCGGGTGTGAAGCAATCCGCCAAGATATCGTTCGACGACGACGTGGCGCCCGCGCGCCGCGCCAAGGCCATCACCGGCGCGATGACGAACGTCGAGAAGAATAACGCGCTTAATCTCGAGGACCGCATCACTGAGATCACAGACTCTAATATCAAAATTGAAGGTATCTGTACAGTATTTAACACACATACTCTCACACACACTTACACATACGTTGTAGGCTTTCCGCTGATGACTCTTATGAGAATGGGACTAACATGGAATCCCACATATACACTGCTTCTTCCTCTCTCTCTCTCGGAAATTCACGTTGTGGACATTGAAGTGAGCATACACACAAACACACCCACAACCCACACACCCTCAAGCATATTTTATGTTTCTTGGTTAGCGTTCTGATGTTTCTATTGTTGAGACATTTACCTATTCGCCTTTTAGAGTGAATAAATCTATTGGTGCATTACGGTTTCGAATCCACGACCATTTGATTTGACTTTACGTATTCTGACGTGTTTTAAATTGTCATTAAGTGTGGATTCGAACAACTTCGTACTCTGGGAATAAGATAATGTCAAGTACAAGTTAAATGTCAAAGTTACTACTCAAATTACTTATTCTGAGAATAGTGCTTAGACAAGTTTTTATGAATTCAACCTTATCTATAAATCCACAGAGTTAGCAATAGGTGAATGCGATGCTGACAGCGGCCGCGGCGACAGCTCCCTCGCCTCCGAGCTGAAGGAGGAGGATCTTCCGGAGCACCTCACCCTGGGCAAGGAGTTCACCTTCCGCGTCACTGTCCTGCAGGCGCACAGCGTCGCGACGGACTACGCTGACGTGTTCTGCCAGTTCAAGTGAGACTTTATCTTTATTGCTGTAAGGTCTATTATCGTATTGGAGAAGAAACTTCCGGAGCACCTCACCCTGGGCAAAGAGTTCACCTACCGCATCACGGTGCTCCATGTCGCGCTGACTACGCCGACGTGTTCTGCCAGTTCAAGTGAGACTTTATCTATATTGCTGTAAGGTCTAATATCGTATTGGAGAAGCAGCTTCCGAAGTCCCTTACCCTGGGCCAGGAGTTCACCTTCCGCATCACTGTGCTCTTTGCGCATATCGACAGACTACGCCGACGTGTTCTGCCAGTTCAAGTTAGACTATAACTGTATTGCTGTAAGATCTATTATCAGATGCTATACTTGTGGAACGTCCCGCGACTTTTTCGTTGAGATTTTATACAAACTTTATCTTCCCTGCGTCCTCTAGGAGTTGAATTTCGGGAATTCCTTTCTTAATTAAATATTTCTTAAGACATAAGGTTTAGTCTGTGCGTTGATCTGTCAGTCAGTCACGAAAGTTTTTTATATATTCTGACTAGCGGACCCGCCCTGGCTTCGCACGGGTGCTGTTAACCTTTTTGAATCACTCTATCTATTAAAAAAACCGCATCAAAATCCGTTGCGTAGTTTTAAAGATCTAAGGACAGACAGCGGGAAGCTATTTTGTTTTATACTATGTAGTGATGTGTAGTGATGGTGATAACTTTACTAAAATATCTCTTATGGTTTTTATCAGTTTAATTATGAACTCTAACTCCATTATACTAAGGTTTATTTAATGAACAGAGATTTACAATCTATATTTTTTTTACGCAGCTTCCTCCATCGCAATGAAGATGCATTTTCGACAGAGCCCGTCAAGAACACAGGAAAAAATACACCACTTGGATTTTACCACGTGCAAAATGTAAGAAAATATTATATCATCTATAATAACTCATCATTACATTATTATAACTTAAAAATCAAATTATATAATAACAACATTTTATATAAATTTGCAACTTCTTTCAAATGATACTGTATTCAATAAAACAAATTAATTAGCTTTCATTATGATAGTATTCAGATCACAATAACTATAAGTAGTTACAATTTCAGATCAGTGCCAATAATTAATGTTATAGTAACAGATCACAGTGCCAACAATTGAATAATCATTTCAGGTGCCTCTTGAATCCAATGACAATTCCGATCCAATCCCAATTTCTATTTTCTGCTGTAAAATTTTTGTACTCTTGAAAACAAGGTTGAATTTGGCGCTAGGTTTGCTGTCAAAAGTACGAAACGTCATATTCCAATACTTGTCCAATACCGATCGCGTTCAAGAGTAAGGCCCCTGATCATCATCATTCGTCTCTATTTCCGTCGTCTATTTCAGACTGTTTAAACAGTGTCTATTGAGATTGCTCTTTTTCTGATGGCTATACTAACCGATACTGCAGCGGACAGAACGGCCACAGTTGTTGCAAATAAATGATGATGTGATGTGTTCGCTTAGCTGGCATGCCTTCTAGCTCTTTTGTCTGCAAATATGGCAAACCATGGTGGTGCTTTTTGCCATCTCGCAAGCACTTTCCATTCAGGTCTATCAGCAGCAAGCAATAGGCATGATGACTGATTTTGATAAACTGTTCTAATGTATTCAGAAGTATCGACTTTAGGCAAAAAATAACCTATTATTCCAGAAATTAATGGTTTAGTAGTAAAAAAATGCGATTGAAATTTGAATTTTAAAATTGACGCTAAAACGCGCTGAGTCGCGGAGTGACAGCGGTGACGTCATTATGTCAGGTTTCAATATAAAGTTTTAGCAATAAGGTTCATAATTCTGCAATATTTTTGATATCACCAATCAGAGAACCTAGATGCTCCTGATCGGTGTTCAACCTTTTATGGCGGATTGCTGTATTTTGTAGTTTTATTTGATTAAAAATATTATCAATCTCGCAACTAATGTAAAATAAATATGGTTTTTGAATTCCTTGAATCCATTTTCATAAGGTGAAGACGTGATTTTAATGATTATTGGTTACTGTCATCATGCTTATTCCCAATCATGATCATTAATATTAATTTCAGATCACAGTGCCTGTAACGAAGTCGTTTGTGGAATACATAAAGACACAGCCGATCGTGTTTGAGGTGTTCGGCCACTACCAACAGCATCCTCTGCACAAGGTACTATGTGTATGTGTGATTAGTATTCCGACACAACATTATTGCCATGTTATGTAAATATATAACATGGCAATAATGTTGTGTGTGTATATAAACATCCATGTTACCTTAGCAAAAATAGATTAGAGCCATTTTTTAGGTTTTATTTTTTGTATTATCTAAATGATACTTGAAGTTTGTATATTGTTGATATTGAAGACAAGCAGTCCGTCCCAGCTTCGCGCGGGTGCAATGAAACCTCACCTGTGCAAAGCCCGGGCGGATCACTAGTAATAAATATAGTCTATGTTACTCAGGGATCTACATTATCCCATTCTAATAGTAAAACAAATAAATATAAATCTTCTCTCTTCAGAGTATATGTATATGTTTAAAAAACTTATATAAAAACTGTAATTTCAGTTATTCTACCTTATTATAGTATAAGTAGAAATGGTCCCCTGGATTTTGCCAGTTCTGTCATCAATTAAAAACACCTTTACTTAGTTCTTTAATTCTGAATAACTCATAACTCTTCCAAACAGGATGCGAAGCAGGACGGTCCGGTGGCGGGGCGCACGCCCCCGCGTCGCATGCTTCCCCCCTCCATCCCGATCTCGGCGCCCGTGCGCAGCCCCAAGTGGGGCGCCGCATCCGTGGCGCCGCCCTGCTGCTCCTCCCACCTGCACTCCAAGCACGACCTGCTCGTCTGGTTCGAGATCTGTGAGCTCGCTCCCAACGGGGAGTACGTGCCTGCTGTGAGTATTTCTTTCTAAAACTTTGTGCCCCTAAAGGGGGTGTTATGTATTACTTCTAGGAACTTATCTCAATGGACCGCTATTTAATAATAAAGTTATTCTCATATCAATAGTGTTTTCCTAAATACCATTTTACCGTGGTACTACGATATCTGTGGTATGACGTAGGCCTTCAGGCGGTCTATTAACTTCATCATCAGAGTTGGCCTCTGACTCATACGAACATACTTACCTGTGCGGTTAGTACTCAATTCTAAAAAACTTTTTTATAACTAGCTAAAGTCACTTAGGTGATATTACACTATTATCCCAAAAAAGGGGTTCCGAGGTTTTCTCTTGCTCATCTCACCCAGTTGTATATTTAAAAATCTGTGAACTAGCTTCCAAAGAAGAACAATCCTTAAAAAGGGGCATAAAGACTCAAAGAAAGCATGTGTAGGTACTAGTTTGAATAGCACGAAACTCTAGAAATTTCTACAATGCCCTAAAACAGGAGTCATTCCAACAGGTGGTGGAACACAGCGATGAGTTACCCTGCCGAGGGCTGTTCATCCTGCACCAGGGCATCCAGCGGCGCATCCGCATCACCATCCTGCACGAGCCGTCATCCGACCTGCAGTGGACGGACGTCCGGGAGCTTGTCGTCGGTAAATGTCTGTTTGTGTTCCGCCATTTTGTTTTTGCTTTACTAACATCCGCATCGCGATCTTGCACGAGCTGTCATCCGATGGACGTCCGGAAGCATGACATGTCATCGGTTAGTGTTCCGCCATTTTGCTTGAGTTGTCATACGACGGATGTCAGGGAGCTTATCGTTGGTAAATGTCTGTTTGTGTTCCGCCATTTTGTTTTTGCTTTACTAACATCCGCATCGCGGTCCTGAATGAGCCGTCATCCGACGGAAGCTTGTCATCGGTTAGTATCTGTTTGTGCTTAGGGAACCTTAGAGAATAGAGGGTTTTTCTGTAAATACCCACTTATTTAGAATACATAGAAACAACCAGACCATAAACAAATATTTGCAGATCATGCATATTGATCCTGAGGCGGAAATCCAGCCCGCAAATACATTGAAACATTACCTTCATATGTATGTATTTATGTATGTATGTACCTATGTATAGTAAAAGTAAGTAAGTAAAAATATATTTATTCAATCATATCACTAGGATCATTTTGTAAGGTCTTAAAGCTAGGTGAATTCACGCCAGTTCCACGCGCCGCAGCCTACAAGAATCTGGCAACAAACTCGGCTGGGTTCCTAGCTTTTTATTTGATGATCCCTCTTCATCATAAAGCTTCCAGTGTGTATGTATGTATGATAAGGAGCGCTCGTGACGTAGCTGGTTAAGTTGTTCTTAACAGACAACGACGATCATTTGTATGGAGATTGAGACCGCCAGTGGCAATTTAAACTGAGCGCTTCCGTGCTTAGGAGGGCACGTTAAGCAGGCGGTCCCTTTTCAAAGTTGTTAGGCCATGACAGAGGCCTTCGGGCGGCCTAGAAACTCGGTCACCAGAGTTGGCCACTGACTCGTACGAACTAACTTATGGGAAACTTAATTCTCAGGCCGTATCAGAAACACTCCCGAGGCGAGTGAGGACACTACAGACAGCGATGAGGACGGCGCGCTCTCACTCGGCCTGTTCCCGGGCGAGCGGCCCTCACTCGACGACAGGGCTGTATTCAGGTAACTACAGACACAGAATACAAAATACATCTTTTTTGGTAATGTTTTACTGAAATTTTATTTAAAAAAAAACAGACATGACATTTTTCGAATAAAAATAGAGTGCACGACCGGTTTCGAACCTACAGTCTTAGTATCGTTCTGCTACCAGACCACCAGTGCTCTCACTAACATCATTTAATAATAATAATAAATGCTGGACAATCCACACAGCATAATTTAGCCCCACGCTAAGCAGAGCTTGTGTTATATGTACTAGATGACTGACATATCTACATAAACAATACAATACTTATATAGTTTTTTTTTATACATAGAAAATACACACTCGGTTCAAATATTTGCAGATCGTACAAACATTTGTCGGGACATCGAACCGGCAACCTCCGCGTCGCAGGCGGACATTCGCCCGCCGCGCCACATCTGTCGTCAAATATAATGTGGTCACCTCTAGAGATAGCACTTGACCTGTGTACCTCTGTAATTTATAAATGTGTATGCCTGTGTATCTTACGTTGGTGATCCATCATAATAATAAATAAATAATTAAATAATAATTTATACAACTGAAGTGGCAACCAAGCGTACGGCCCACAAGATGGTAAGCGGTTACCGCAGCCTATGGACGCTTGCAATACCAGAAGTATCCCTCGCGGGTTGCCACCTTGAGGCTAAGATCGAAAGCCTCATGTGCCAGTAATTTCACCGGAAACCATACCCTTCACACCGGAACACAGCAATGTGAGCATTACTGCTTGGCGGCAGAAATAGGTATGGTGGTAGTCCTTCCTCGGACGAGCTCTATCAGAAAAAACTCTACTACTCTTAGAGACTTCTTAATAAAAACGAATGTATTGTTGTTAGGTTCGAAGCGGCCTGGGACAGCAGTCTGCACGGCTCTCCGATGCTGAACCGAGTCAGCGCCAACGGAGAAGTGGTCTACATTACTCTCAGCGCATATCTAGAGGTATTACTATTACTACTATTTACTAAAGGTTAGTTTTATTCACCATAGTTTAGTAGTAAAAAATTAAGATTTGCATTTTTATACTTCCCGCCAAAACGCGCTGAATCGCGGAGTGACAACAACGGTGACGTCAATATTATGTCATTGAAACCATTGAAACCATTGAAACCATATTTTATTATTTGTAATTGTGGTATGATACAGTTTTCAATGTAAAATTTTAGCAATAAGGTTCAAAGTTCTGCAATTTTGTTTGATGCCACCAATCAGAGAACTAAGATGCTCTGATCGATGTTCAATCTTCTAGGGTGGATTGCTGTATTTTGTAGTTTATAAAAAATATTATCAATCTCGCATCTAATGTAAAAAGAAATATGGTTTTTATATTCCTTGAATCCTTTTTTCATAAGGTGAAGACGTGATTTTAGTGATTCTTGGTTACTGTCATCATGCCTATTATCTAGACCCCTGCAAAAGACCTGGAGCCTTATTCGCTATGACCAAACGCGGGCTCGTTACGAAATCTGCGTGGAATAGTCGTCGACGAGCCATGTTTAAGGGCTCTGACTGTTTTTTTCAATGTCAACTATCGATAGCGAAACTATTGCTATTGAAACAACACAGATACCGAAAACCATTTTACAATTCTACATCATGGCGCGTTTAGAACACGTTACTAAGTTACACGTTATTGATAAGGAATCTCCTATGTCATAATATGGCGTTATTCCATAGGATAACGCCCCAGGGGCCCGGCTCCTTACTGCGTGAAACAAGTCCTTAATAACATTGGCAGGTGGAGAACTGCGGTCGTCCCGCCATCATAACGAAGGACCTGTCGGTGGTGGTGGTGGGGCGCGAGGCGCGCTCGGGCCGCTCGCTGCGCCGCGCGCTCTTCGGCTCCAAGTCGGCGCGCGCAGACCATCTCACCGGAGTGTACGAGCTCAGTCTGCATCGCGCTCTGGAACCTGGTACGTTTGTTATTATACTCTATTTCACATAGGAAGGGTGCACATTTGGTATTCGAAGGTTTTTATCAATAGTTCATATTGCAAATTGAAACAAACCCACCTCACCGGAGTGTGACCGCGCTTTGGAACCTGGTACGTTTATTCATAAACATCATGAGAGCCTTGTGATGTTCCTACTGCTGGGACGCTGGCCTACTCTCGAGCGAGAGTGATTGGATCTTAATCCACCACGCGGACCCAATGCGGACTGGTGGATAGCACATGTTCTAAATTTTTAGTTCTTGGACATGTCGGTTTCCTCGCGATGTTTCCCTTCACCGTATGTGAGCACTGGCTTGCGCATATACATTTTTCGAAAAGAAAGATCATTGGTGCACGATGGATACGAAACCTCAGGATCGGAAGGCGGAGTCACTATCACTAGACTACCAGTACGCTTAATACATAGTCTATTTCACATGGGGTGCTGACACATAGATAAAAAGGAAAGTTTGGATGTTTGTGGGAGCGTCACGCCCAAACGACTGAACGGATGTATATAAGATTTGGCACAGGCATAATAAATTTAATATAATATAAATAATGCTGGACAATCCACACAGCATTAACTAGCCCCAAGGTAAGCTGCTTATAAACAGAGCTGTATTATGGGTACTAGATGACTGATATATATTTAATACAATACAATACATAGATAGATATTTTTTGTTATATATAGAAAATACCCAGAACACCTGGAACAAATATTTGTGGATCGTACAAACATTTGTTCCGAGGCGGGAATCGAACCCGCTACCTCTGCGTCGCACGCGGACCTGCGCCCACTGCGCCACATCGGTCGTCTATATATAATGATCTGGAATAGCATTTTAATAATATATTTATTTTTCGGCAGGTGTACAGAGGCGGCAGAGGCGCGTGCTCGACACCAGCGGGACATACGTCCGCGGAGAGGAGAACCTGCACGGCTGGCGGCCGCGCGGTGACTCGCTTATATTTGACCATCAGGTACCACACATTCATTTAAAAAATGTATTTTTCAACACACTTGCTTATAAAGTGGCTCAATGGTCATCGCAATTAGGCACAGAATGACACCCATAATCAGACTATGGCTTTTTCATTGCTGATTTTTTTTGTTATTTTATTATGAGTTTTTTTTGTTATTTTATTCACAAGTGTGTTGAAAAACGTCGTATGATACACGTGTGTATTGATGATTACCGTCCTCGGCTATCTCAATGGCGCCTCAGCGGCAATCACCAATGTTACACACTAGTACCATAATGTACTATTATTTACTTACCGGTACATCTGAAAACTATATAGTGTGTTCGTATCACTGTGAGTTAGTGGCCAACTCTGGTGACGGAGTTGTTGTTTTAGCTGTTAGGCCTTAGACTAAAAAAAAATGGACTGATTGTTTAACGTGCCCTTCAAAGCACGGAAGCGCTGAGTTGAAATTGCCACTGGCGGCGCTCCTATCTAAATGGTGGCTTCGAATTTCTAGCAGTTTTGGAAATATAAGTATCTTGTATGTAATGAGGTAGTCTAACATGTACGCTTGCAACATCTGAGATATCACTTGCACGCTGCCACATTAAGACGTAGATCTATCATTGAAGCCTAACATTATGTTATGAATATTATGTATTTGCAGTGGGAATTAGAGAAGATGACACGATTGGAGCAAGTAGGTCGCACGCGGCACTTCCTAGCACTGCGCGAGAGACTGCGCCACGGACACGAGAACACCATCGCGCCCAACGACTTCACCAAGACAGAGAAGGTAAGTTTACATATCATCATAACTATATCATAATCAGACTTCACCGTAACAAAATTATATTTAGACTTCACCAAGACAGAGAAGTTAATAGTTAACATTTCACGATAACAAAATCATATTTAGACTACACCAAAATAATATAAACGATACATCTAAAACTGTTATATTTTAATTTAAAAAAAGGAAATGTTTAATTAAGCGCAGTGCAGTGCCACACAGAAGGTGGCACTGCATCTGTTATAGTTAAGCGTGGTGCTTAACACCAGGCAGGCGTCTTGATTGTCTTGTCACTTGCTGACATAAAAAAAAATATTATAACGTCCATTGAGATCTTTTTTTTTATACAACTGAAGTGGCAACCAAGCGTACGGCCCACAAGATGGTAAGCGGTTACTGCAGCCTATGGACGCTTGCAATACCAGAGGTATCACTCGCGGGTTGCCACCTTGAGGCTAAGATCGAAAGCCTCATGTGCCAGTAATTTCATCGGAAACCATACCCTTCACACCGGAAATGCGAGCATTACTGCTTTGCGGCAGAAATAGGTATGGTGGTAGTCCTTCCCCGGACGAGCTCTATCACAGAGAACTCTACTTCTCTAGCAAATGCGTTTGTTAACACTAGAAATAAAGAAGTGTTGGTTCTCAGGAGGTGTGCAACATGGCGGCGAAGGCTGCGGGCGAGGGCGCGGGCGCGGGCGCGCGTGACGACGCTCTCTACGAGCCCTGGGACATGCCGCACCACGAGCGGGACCTCGCACACAAGTACCTCAAGCTTATACAGGGTAACTAACACTACCACACACTAACTACGTCAACTATACGGTAACTACGTCATACACGGGGTAACTACGTCAAGTATAGGGTAACTACGTCATACACGGGGTAACTACGTCAAGTATAGGGTAACTACGTCATACACGGGGTAACTACGTCAAGTATAGGGTAACTACGTCATACACGGGGTAACTACGTCAAGTATAGGGTAATTACGTCACACAAGGAGTAACTACGTCAACTACGGGGTAAACATTTTAGAATTAATTATAAGGGCCTATTTCACAACATTTATTAGGTTCGTTCGTTCGTATGAGTCAGTGACCAACTCTGGTGACAGAGTATCTAAGCCGCCTTTAGGCCTCTGTCATGGCCTAACAACTTAGGCCTTTTATTAGGTAACACACTACTTCATCCATGCATTAAAACTTTCACATTTATAATGATAGTTAGATGTTATTTCGCCAAAGTCAGTTCCAACTTCTATCATTTCTGAATAAATAAATGTAAACCCGATATATATCCAGTATGTTTGTGTTGCCAGGAAGAATAGGCAGCCCGGCCAATAGCAAGGAGGTGGAGACGGCGGTGTCGCCCGCGACGCCCGTCGACGAGGGAGTGTCCGCCGACATCTCCACGCCCAGCTTGCTCTCATCCATCCACAGTGCTAGCAGTTTCGAGTAAGTACCTATCATCGATCGAAGTTTTTAGATCCAAAATACACAATATTTAAGTCTCAGAAATGATTCATAAATATTTATTATTATATTATTGGTCATGTAAGTTTATTATGTATGTAGGTAATAGGTATGTATAATTTTGTATGTAAGTGTATCTTGATAAGTATTTATTGTAATATTAATATATTATTATATAAAGAGTCTATGTATAAGTAAAGTAGGTCTATTAACTGTTATGTTAGAATTCAATTAAGTACTTATCTAATTATTCATTAAGTTGCCAAATTGTATGTGCACTACTTGATAAATAATGCTGTTTAGCATTGTTCGCCTTTGTGAGAATATTTTAAGTTGTGCAATAAAGTATTGTCTATCTATCTATCTATCTATTGAGCTTTTTGACTATTAAAAGACCTATTTAAGGCCCCAAGTGGGCCGTATGCTGGATATTATGAAAGTGAAGCATGACTTATTGTGGTAGGCATTCCCTCTATATTGTAATTCAGTTTGTTCCACAGACTGTGTTCACCCGAGCGTGCCCTCCTGGAGAAGTCGATGTCGGGGTGGGGGGTCGTGGGTGCGGGGGGCGCGGCGGGGGGCGGCGGGGGCGCGCTCTACGTGCCGGAGTGCGAGGAGGTGCGCGTGTCGGCCGCCGTGGCGAGGCGCGGACACCTCAATGTGCTGCAGCATGGCACGCACGGATGGAAGAAACGCTGGCTGGTACGTACGGTATACATTATATTTATCCCACAGACCTAAGGTAAGTTCCTATATTTCCGTACAAATTGACAGCTGGACGATACGTTTACGTTTACGATTGTCAAACGAGTTTTTCGTGCTAAGCTCTCTTGTCACTTGCTGTCATAAACAAAAAGGTTAAAGTGAATAAATTAAAATGATTCCTCTACTACTGGAAGTAACATGGAACCACACATACAAACCCTCACCCTTACACGCCCTCTCACATTCGCACACACCCTCACACACCCATCCCCTCACTACAGTGTTATTTCGTTTAGTTACATAATTTATGTCATCTATATTAATTAGTGATTTACGTCAAAATTATAGGTTTTAATATAACCAATAACAGATTTATATTATTTATTAATATAAATCTGTTATTGGCTCTAGGATTTATAGATAAGATTAAGTAAATATTGACAAAAAGCAAAATAAATTGTAAATAAAATTGTTTTCTATAGAGTTAACTTTTTGAACAGGTGGTCCGTCGCCCGTACGTGTTTATCTACCGCGACGAGCGCGACCCGGTGGAGCGCGCGCTCATCAATTTAGCGAACGCGCACGTCGAGTACTCCGAGCACCAGGAGCAGATGGTGCGGATGCCCAACACATTCAGGTAACCAGTGCTACCTATACCTGGGGCCTTATTCGCTATTAATAAAATAAATAAAAAAAAAATCAGATGTTTCACAAATTTAGCACAACTTAACTAATGATAAAATAAATAAATAATGCTGGACAATCCACACAGCATCATCTAGCCCCAAAGTAAGCTGCTGTTAATAAGAGATGTATAATGGGTACTAGATGACTGATATATATTTAATACAATACAATACATAGATAGATATTTTTTATTATATATAGAAAAAACCTAGAACACCCGGAACAAATATTTGTAGATCGTACAAACATTTGTTCCGACGCGGGAATCGAACCCGCAACCTCTGCGTCGCAGGCGGATCTGCGCCCGCTGCGCCACATCGGTCGTCACCAGCACTGAATGCGTCCTTGTCCAATATAAATAAACACAGAGGAACATAAGGCGGTAAGCGACTTCGTTAAATACTACATATGTAGTAAAGAATAACTTCAGTAAGTTTTTTGTTTTAATTTATTGAATTAAAAAAAGACTTTGTCGCTGAGCGACCACACCGCCCAATCGGTAATATTTACAAAGTTGTTAATTAAACTTAAACTAGGTAACAAGAGAGAAAAAAAAAATTGAAATAAAAACTTAACTCATAAAATAATTATCTATTAAAATATACATGTATTGGGCTACGTCAGACATTGGATCAGCCAACACAGTAATGCATAGTCCAACATCGAACATTGAAGAATGTTAGAAATAGAAATAGAAATAGTTTATTGTGCAAAAAAAAAAAATTTTAGGTACCTAATTACTACAATCATATAATATAATGTTTAAACATAGGATACCTGACCCTCGGTATACAGTTTTATACTAGTTCGAGGGCTGGGGATTTCAACTCTCTCGGTCTCGTTGTCGATGACATATCCACTGGTTATCAGTATGAGTAGGTTAGTTATTAATATTAGGTTTAGTTTAGTCAGTAAGGGTTGTCTGGAAGAAATCGCTATTTGCGATAAGACCGCTGTTTGTAGGACTATATAATTATGTGTATGTTAAGTATGATAAAAATTACCATGCAAATTGTGTCCTCAATAAAGTTATTATTATATTATATTATAGTTCGCCTGTCACCTAAGTTAGGAACACATTCCATTAGAACTTGAGTAAGTTGTTGTTGCAGTGTGGTGAGCAAGGAGCGCGGCTACCTGCTGCAGACGTTGGGCGACAAGGAGGTGCACGACTGGCTGTACGCCATCAACCCGCTGCTCGCCGGACAGATACGGTGAGACAACACACTATTATAGTTCGCACAGCGGATCTAGGCTTCCGTGAAGTAAGCCGTTTCGATGCGCAATGGAGCTTTTTCGAACTAAATACTTTACAAGCATCACAAATGGCTAACTTCAAGAACACCTAGATCCGCTGACCGTACTGTCGACCTTGGTGGCGCAGTGGGCATGCGCCCCGCTGTGATGTGAGAGTTAGCCGGTTCGATCCCCGCTGCGGAATATAATAAATATTAGCATGGTCTGCTAACTAATAAGCAAAGCAGACAATGCATTTCAGGCATTTTGCTACTTAGACCTTACGCAATTTAGGTAATTTACTAATCAGACAATAAGCGTTTCAGGTCATAAGCTACTTTGATGTTTTGCGCTTTATATGACTCGCTCATGAGGGATATTTTTTCCTGGTTTGAGTGTTTATTTGTAACCTCAACATAAAGCTCAAGATTAAGAAGCCTGAAGAGAATAGGGGGAGACCTTTGCCCAGCAGTGGGAAATGAATGACTGATATTATAATAATAATGTTTGTAAATTTACCTACTTTTAAGATTTCAAAGCGATACTTGATTTATAAAATGAAACTATAAACATTTTTATAAAAATTTTTGAACTTAATATCAAAAACTCATCAAAAATAGAGCTCATTAGATAAATAAATTCGTTTCTCAAGTAAATATAGCAAATTCACTTACTTTTAAGGCGCTTCAAAGTGATTCTTGTGATTGTTTTGAATAAAACTACTTTAAATTTATCACCTTAGAAAATAAGTATCGCAAATCAATATAGACGTGTAAAGGTGTTTGCACACAGGTCACGGTCCGGGCGGCGCGGCGACAAGCAGCCGCAGCCCCCCGCATGAGACACCCTCACAATGGAGTCTATCCTCGTTTATTAGGTGCGTCACGGAGGCACGCGTCACCAACGCACCCACAATACACAACGCACATCCTTTGAGGTATTGAAACAGGCAGGTTATAGGGTTTGTTAAGCGTTCAGGGCTCGAACCACGAGCTCTTATAGCAATATTGAAATAACATTACACTGTTTTTTTGTAATCTGAAATGACAGTCTAACATTGTTTCAATAATGAGCTTGTGGTTACCCACCAGTTTGGTTTTACCATCTCCCTATGGAAATAATAACGTTTATTTACAATTATTTTTTTGTCTTAAGCAAAACTTGAACCCGTATCAGGCGGAAGGTTGTGTTGTTCAAGTCCCGGTTAAGTTCGCCTTAACCGGGACTTGAACAACACAACAACTTTCTTTAGTGTCTTTTCTTCCTTATCGACTTCTGAATCTTCTGCTTTCATTTTGCAAATATCTCAACAACGGTATGTATTCTGTTGATAGTAAAATATTCCAAAGTTGGCAAAGTCTATGTAAAGTTATGAAAAAGGCAAAATAGAGA
Source organism: Colostygia pectinataria (assembly GCA_951394395.1). Classification (NCBI taxonomy): domain Eukaryota; kingdom Metazoa; phylum Arthropoda; class Insecta; order Lepidoptera; family Geometridae; genus Colostygia; species Colostygia pectinataria. The sequence goes on from OX596363.1 coordinate 8,705,528, forward strand.
CAATCAAAAACAAACTAAGAAAGTTGGTAAACCTATGACTTCAAAATGACAATATCTATTCTACTACCTTAGTAGAATAGCAAAAGTCGTCGTTCTGCGACGACACTATTGTAATTTTTGAAGGTGGGCTTAGTAGAATTATGTCTGTTCCGGACGTGCCTGACTGCAAAATTTACGTTTAACAAAACCCTCAGTACTAAATTATAAAAGTCAACTCTTCTGTTTGGGGTTTATTTTGATAAGTTTTTGGGTGACTTATTCAAAAATCAAGTATTTATAGCCTCGTCTTAAGTTTAACTGCGACAAAGTTTTATCTTTTTTATTTTATTAGTAACAGAACATTTCTCAACATTCCTGAAAGTTAGAACTTTATTAGTATATTATTTATTATACCTATGTTCTTATTTTATGTGAATTCCTAATTGAGCTTAAACTTGATTTTGGAATAAGTGATTTTCGTTTCCATAAAGTATTATAAACTTGTATAGTAAATTGCATTTATCTAAAAACCAATGGTGCCAAATAATATCGGTGCCATATCATAAACGTGTTTTTATAACCCATTTGATCGATATCAACGACTGAAACAACACGCACTGTGGCTGGTTTGGTAGATTGTCTCTTTAGAGGTAATTAATGACCGAAAGTTCTTCTAGCAAAGAATCTTATAGAGCGAGAATAACAAGAGTAAGATTACAAAGTCAGAATCAATTATTTTAGCATATCTTCAATATATACTTCTATAGTATCACGAGCATTTAATGCAAATACGGTCTATACGTAAATAAGTCTATATTTCTATGTATATTGATTTTTTATATGTCCACTTTTATTATATTCGATGGTCAGAGAATTAATGTTTTTGGGACCAAACCGGTGCACTGATTGAACGGGATTGGGGTAAAGAATATTTATAAAATAAACAAAAAATACAATAATGTATCTGTCTGTTTCAATATACATGAGTGTGCAAAATATGTACAGAAGGATACGCGTTGTATATTGTATCTTGTACAAAAGTCAGTGGGCCGCGGTAAAACGTTTTCAAAATAATGTTAAAAAAATTGAGTCCAATATTAATCAAACGATATTTACTCGGGACTTAGCTTACATTTTATAAATCTCATGTCTCTTATGTCTGTCATTGTTTCATCTTACATTTTACTACCGCGGCCCGCTGGCCGGTCCGAGGTCGTACATGGTGTTGTGCAATTTGTATGCACCGCGCACAAATGTTGGAAAACTATTGTGTATGATAGGCTCCATTTAGCAAGAATGTATCTTGTGAAACAACAAACTACTGTGAATTCTAGTTTTTCTTATAATGTTGGATACATTACAATGTAATTTACCTTGTATATACGTATGGCCCGAACGGTAGGAATAAAGTATATTTTGAGGCTCAAACGCCGTTTCGATGGAGATAATGGTAAGTCACGTATTAGTATGTTGTCATACGTTAACTTTCTTGACAATTTTTAGTACTTATTGTAAATATAATAGAAAAAAAACATTAAATTATGACATTGTAGTTAAATGTAGACATGCGTTTAAATTCATTTTATTATGCTATTTATAATTCAGAATGATTTATCTATTTGTGTTGTAATCGTAATTGTTAAACGAACAATTTTTGAAATCATTGTATAAAGTAGGTTAATGTTATTGGCGTAAAATCTCATATTTTCTTGGGTTATGTTGTCGACGGAAAGTAGGCACATCTAGGACCATTCCAATAGGATCTAGTCATGTACTCTCAGAGTAGGTACATTTAATGTGATAGATATAGCTTCATGTTACATCAATGCTGTGCTAACAATCACAAACGTAGAGTTTATAAACTTACAAATATTTCCATAAAATAATTTAATCGGTCCATAGTTAAATAGAAAATAATCTATTTGACATATTTATACTAAGGGTGAGTTGCACCATCTAACGTTAACGTCAAATTGTTCAATCGTCGTCGAACGTTACGTTAACGTTAGATGGTGCAACTCACCCTTACAGAACATTATACTCTGTAGTTAGAACATAAATGTTTATGCTATCTTTATTTTTTTCTAACACAGTTGTAAGTCCATACATTTATTACTTTGTAAATCATCCCGCTTGTGAAAGATGAGATACTTTATTAGACAATTGTTGTTTAATACTTGTAAAGGGTTCTGTATCAAATTAGAAAGACTTGAACATTATTTCATAATGACTGTTTGTGTTAGATGTACTCTAAATAAACATTACACAAGAGGCGTTGTAAATATTCTAAATTAAGCGTTCGCTACGTTTAGTTTCAGAAGAGAAGCTTCCTTTCGTTCGTTTCACTGGCTTACGATGTAATTAGATTCCAATACTCGGCTAACCACTAGTAACCTGATAATAATTTACCATAATATAATGTTAGATGTAAGATCAAAAGTATTATCCAAATTTAGTAATGATGTGTGTTAGTAAAGAAATACAACTAATTGTCGTTTAAATAATTGTTTTAGTGTACACAGCGTCAATTAAGAAAACATATTTTCGTTGATCCTAGTTTCTCGATTTGACGCTGTGTTATTAACGGGATAAACGCTCATCTTTCATTAAGAAATATGTCTTGGCAAAACTATTATGTCCATAAATACTTGTGTAACTTCTTCGTCTACAATGTATGTTAAGTGTAATGAATGAATAGATCTCAATGCTGCAGACACGCATCTGTTCTTACCTTTCTTTTTCTAGTCATATTTGTATAACATTTCAAAGTATGTAAATTATTTCTTTTTTCGAATATATAGGGTAATGTATTTTGCATAGCAAAATGGTGTTTTCGTAGTTGAATAGTGAGCTGGAATTATAAAATCACGGGTACACACCCGTGATTTTATAATTCCCGTGCGTTGGATGTTATGTCGTTTTTTAATTCATTTATTTTTTGGAATTTCCGTTTGCTATTTTCCGATTATGTTGTTATATTATTATATAAACATTTTAAATTAGAGATGACAGCTGATGCTGGATTATATTTTTTTATAGAGTATACTGAGCTGTACTGCTATTTTTATAGGACTAGCTGTTGTTTCGTTCTCTGTTTAGTAATTTATTTGGATCGTTATATTAATATTTGGCTCGAGGGCGTGTATATATTTTGTTTCTCGCTTTATTACGTATCGTGGGGTGAGAGTGACGGGTTGCCTCGTCGCAATCCGCCGCTCCTTGTGATTTCGATAGTGATTGTTGATTGTTGGCGAGAATGAATTTGAGAAATTATATATTCTATAATTTATGGACTTCATTCAATTTATGAAAATAAGAACAATGTAATAATTGGTAATATTACTCATTGCTCTAAATGTACTATCAAATATATTATACACAGTGTTAAAGGTCATAAATAAAATGCTTTGAAAATTTCCATATTGTTGTTTTCATTGCTATTCTACTCGTATGTACATACAAACTGACACCCCTGTCTTGGAAAATTTCTTTAAATACTCATCTTATGCTAGGATTGTTTATGATAATAGGCTAACTAAAAAAATCTCCTTAGCAGCAGCTGGTACTAACCGAATCTGAAATAAAAAGAATCTGACCTAAACAGAATCTGCCCTTAACCCGAACAAAGGGGGTTACCTCTTCCTTCAATTCGTAGTAGTCTTAGTAAGGATAGGTAGAATGGAACAAACAAAAACAAATCAATTGATACATCATTATTTTATTTATCACATGTGTACAAACTTTAGGTTATGTATACATTTGCATTACTTATAACTTATAAAAATGATGCTATAAAGAATTAATATGCATATAAATAATATTCCATACCTCAAGGCTTTTATACTGAGCAAAGCATTTAAAAAAAAGGATTTTATTTTAAAATATGTGTTCCATAAGTTTTAATTAAAATAATTGATTGCTTTGCATATTGTTTGAAATACTTTCTATATTACAATTTCTAAATAGCCCTACTCCTGTCTAAGCACTGTGTCGTCTTAAATAGTTTTATTAAATTACTAGCGACCCGCCCCGGCTTCGCACGGGTGCTTAAACTATACGTATAAGGCTTCCTGTTAATTCAATCTATTGATAAAAACCGCATTAAAATCTGTTGCGTAGTTTAAAAGAGCTGTAATCATACAGCATACATACAAACATACATACATACAGAGGGACAAACGGCGAGAAGCGACATTGTTTTATACGATGTATAGACTTAATTTAAAAGATTATTGCCTAATCGCAAGACAGACACTACAATACTTACTAGCAATATATTGCTTATTAGTTAAATCTAGTCTTCAGCAAGAGTCCGTCTTGGTGGGTACCGCAATGGCATATATTCTGCCTCGTACCTCGTAAAATTAACGAAGTGGTTTCAGTTCCACGAAGGTAGAACTTATATTATTTGAAAAATCTTTCTAGCAAATTAAAATACACTAAAACAGCCAATAACATATTCACTTAGAATAACAACTTATTAAAACTAGATTATTGCGCAAATGAATTCATTCAAAATCTACATTACAGTCTTAGGACAGAGTCTTATCAAGTTATAATAATAAAGCCTTTTTTTTAAATAAAAAGGATATATTATTATATCAAGAAGTTACTCTGACAATATTAATATGTGATTGAAATTTCTCAGAATTAGCACTCACTTATTTAGATGTGATTTAGCACTTGCTAGCTTACATATGACTTAGCATTTGCTAACTTAGATGTGATTTAGCACTTGCTAGCTTACATATGACTTAGGATTTGCTAACTTAGATGTGATTTAGCACTTGCTAGCTTACATATGACTTAGCATTTGCTAACTTAGATGTGATTTAGCACTTGCTAGCTTACATATGACTTAGCATTTGCTAACTTAGATGTGATTTAGCACATGCTAACATTTGTTATTATGCCGAGACAGCCAAGTCGCTCGCCTGATGTTAAGCGCCACGCATGACCATAACAGTTGCAGTGCCACTCAGTTTTAACCACTCACTCGCACAGTTTTAAAGTTTTGCGTTAAACTTAGATGTGACTTAGCACTGCTAACTTAGATGTGACTTAGCACTGCTAACTTAGATGTGATTTAGCACTGCAAAGTTACTTCTATTGCCTATAGTTTTCAAGATAGTATTATCAAAACCTTCACGAAAACGGATTCAAATTTTTATCATAATCGTCTTCATCTCCGAATGGATTCTTTGGATCATTCGCATCCTCGTCTGCGAATGGATTCTTCGCTTCATCGTAATTATCTCCGAATGGATTTACTGCATCACTTTTCGCTTTGCGTCCACTATTGATGACAGAGGAAATGTTTAATACAGGTTCAATCTTCCTGGCCGCTAAAGGGGATTGGTTGGTGGTTTTAGAGTGGATCGGTTCCAGTTTGTTCATGTTCGCCTCTAGGCTGGAGCTGTAGCGTGACTGCTCTATGAAGCGCATGCGACCTTCCGGGATAGGGACAACGGTTGTGCCTTTCGGTGCGAATTGCTTCGTTGCGTTCGGTACGAATACTGAAAAAAAGAAGATTAAATGTACATCTACGTTTTGTGGTATATTATGCTTTTCCAAAATATTAACCTCTAAAAAATAAATCCGTAGCCAACCTAATTGCAATGCATCCTAAGGCATGACCAAAAACAAAAAAAAATCTAAAGACAAGCCATCCACTAATCCGCATTGGGTCTTGGACATACCGGTTTCCTCACGATGTTTTCCTTCACCGTATGAGAGCACTGGCATTGATTGTGCACATAATTTTTTCGAACAGAAAAATTCATTGGTTCACGACCGGGTTTGAACCCATGACATTAGGATCGAGGTCACTACCACTAGACCAGCATATCCTACTAATATTATAAATGCGAAAGTCTGTTTGGGTGTGTGTGTGTGTGTGTTTGTTACCACGTATCTCTGTGACGACTTATTCTGGAATAACACACAGACTACATTTTATCCCGGAAAAATTGGGATAGCATAAGAAATGCAAAACGCGACTGAATCCGCGCGGGTCAGTTCTTAAACAAATAAAATAAAATATACCTTGTTTGCTCTGTCCCTCGCCGAGTCTCAGCTTGGCCTCGGCGCCGGGCCCGTAGGTCTGCGGGGGCGCGGGGGCAGGGGCGGGGGCAGGCACAGGGGCGGGGGCAGGCGCCGCGGACACCGGGGGCGACTCCTGCGCCATGCTCTCCGTGATGAGGGTCACCTTGTTGAACAACCCTCGCCCGTAGTACTCCGATACCACTGCATAGCTGGAATCACATCATATTATAAATGTGAAAGTCGGGATGTTGTTCGCTAGACAACCACTGAATCGATTTAGCTGAAATTTAAAATATAAATAGATAATGACCGGGGATAGGAGAGGCTATTTTTTATCCCGAAAAAATTGACAATTTCCGAGTACCACGCGAACGAAGTCGCAGGCAACAGCTAGTCATCATCATTTAAGACAGAATAACAGCGTCTACTGTTAACACAGCAGACATAATGCTGAGTCGGTTAAAATATAGATAGATAATGAGCAGGAATAGGACAAAGGCTACTTTTTATACCGGAAAAAGTACGGTTACCAAGTTTTACGCGAACGAAGTCGCGGGCAACAGAAATTTTATATACCCATGACACAGGGAATCTGCGCTCGTGACCAAGTTGTTCAGTTTAGTCACCATTTGGATGGGTGACCGCCAGTGGCAACTTCAACTGAGATTTCTGTGTTTCAAAGGGCACGTTATTATATACCTTGTTTGCTCTGACTGTATTTTTCTCTGTATTTTTATTATCCGTTCAGGCTTTTTAAAGTTGTTAGGCTATAGCGGAGGCCTTAGGGCGGCCTATTAACTCCATCACCAGTGTTGGCCACTGACTAATACGAACTTACCTAGGAAGTCCTAGCCTTATTTAAAAAGTGCTTTAAACCTTCGTTAAATAATGTGTCTAATATTATCGTTTTTGTTTATTGCCTTAAGAATGACAAAAAAAGACAATACGTCTTAGCAAGCCGCTAAACTTAGTTTTTCTATGAATAAGGGTCCTAGTGTGTACTCGTAGTCTTTCATTATTAGCGTACGCAAAATATTGAAGGAATTGGTTCCACAAACAAAAAAATATATAAATGTAATTTTTATTTTATTTTAATTTACTTTGGTGAGTTTAGTTTTTAGTAAATATAAAAGTAGAACTTTTAATTAATTTATTTATTTTATTTATTTACATAAAAATAATATAATAAAATATAATTAAACTTTTTTCAGAAGAAAAATAATAATTTGACCTGTTTTCAGACATACCTTTCATCAGTCCTACGAGAGAAACACCATGAGAACGGCGGAATCATAACCGATTTAAACACAGATAAGTTCATTATAAAACCACGTCACAACATTAAATCACTAATAAGAAATAATATCATTAAAAAATCACATGTCAAAAACTAGTTCATTATAAAAGCGTCACTATATATAACACTATGAGAATAAAAATGTACAATTGGTTTGACCTAGCTCATTGACCTGTGAGGACGAGCATGTTTTTACGACTTACAGACGTGCCCTCCAAAGCACGGAAGCGGTCTCACTACCTCTCGAAGCGAAAGATTGATATTAAGGTTTATCCGTATATATATATCGTTATCGTTCATAGTTGATGTTGGAGCAGTTAGAGCTACACAGCGGAGTAGCATTTTAAATTACTATTGTAGTTAAGTCTTATCTAATCGTTATACGGTAATTAATGCGAGCATTGTAATTTCTACTTTATATCGAATAAATAAGTATTAAATTTAAGTAAACACAAAAAACACGTCACAGATATTGTTTAAAATCAATTGCCGGCGTTATAAAGCAGATATTATTACTGATAGCAAAATATTATTGTGAGATAACAAAGCGTGCGCGTTCAACATTTGCACCGTGTGCACTGAGCCGATGACATACGTGTCGACAGCTGTTTTGTTATTGAATAAAGGTATGTTCATAATATTTTTGTTATAATTATTCATGTAATTTGTTAGTGGTATTGACGGATGCGGTTTAAGTTTACTTTTTATTAATTGCAATATTCAAACTTCCTGCCGCCAAGCAGTTCTGCTTGCATTGCTGCTTATATTTTATTTCAAGGCTACAATGAATAGGTGTCTTATAAATAGATCTTCGTACTCCACCGTCGGCCACATCACGCTTACCACCAGGCGAAATCGTGGCCAAACGAAGGTCTATTCACGATAAAAAAAAATACAGATGTCATAACCGCCCGTTTAAATTTTGGTAAACTATGTTCTAGTCAGTTTAATAAGATTACAGTCTTAACTATCATTGATAATTGATTGATAACTGATTGCAATAAAACAAAACTTGTTATCAAGAGGAATAACAATTTTAGGAGTTTAGCAAATGGAAGTAATAACAATTTATTATCTTAAAAGTAATTAGTTTATTTATTTAATGAAAAAATATGGTGTTTAAATATCAATCTCACACACCGAGGTATCAAATTATATCTCAAGGAAACCTAGAAAAGTCCATACAATAAGACGTCGACGTTTAGTGTGACGTCACCACACTAAAGGCATGTTTAGACAACGCACAGCTGACACAACATTGTCCATCTATACTAAGAATAATGACCATGACTCCGATGAATGATGTTATTGATGCAAAAAGAGTCACCTCACAGATTCACACTAATGTAATTTTAATAGAATAGTTTTATGTTTATAGATTATGTGTGTGTGTGCAAGGGTGTAAAGGTATTTGTGTGCGAGTGTAAGTATATTAGGGTGTGTATGTGAGAAAAAGTGTGATAGCCGCCGTAGGCGTTCCAGTAATTTGATCAAAAGGGCTGGTTAAAACAGTTTGATCAAATTGGCATGAATGTCTGTGGCAAAATTTGATCAAATGAGTAATCAATGATTTTGCTTGAAGAAATATGAATTTTCGTATATTTATGTGATCAAACAGTTTGAACCGTCCGTCTGATAAAATTACTTGAATGTCTAATGGAGGCCTTGTGTATATGTATGAAAGTGTGTGTTTGTGATGTTGTTTGATGGTGTGTGTGTGTGTGTGTGTGTGTGTGTGTGTACTCACGGGTCGTGTTGGTTGTGCAGGCGCGCGTGCAGCGTCTCGGCGGCGTGTAGGGGCGCGTCCGCGCGGCGCGGCGGCGCGCACGCCGGGCACTCGCACTCGCACTCAGAGTAGCTCTGGAAGCAGCTGCAATAATACATTGCAACATTCATCATGACACTCTTCGCATCCTCACACATGTTTGAATCCACCACCTGATAATAATAATGATAAGTAAATACTGCGCATGAAAAGAATAATAAAGATAATGGATCAGTACCTGATAGCATACCGCTGATTTAAGGAATAATGATGATACATGCTGCTGACTTAAGAAATAATAATGATACGTACTACTGACGAAAGTAATAATGATGATACATACTGCTGACGAAAGGAATAATGATGATACATACTGCTGACTATAGGTATAATGATGATACATACTGCTGGCGATAGGAATAATCATGTTTTTTTTATACCACTAAAGTGGCAACCAAGCGTACGGCCCACTTGATGGTAAGCTGTTACCGTAGCCTATGAACGCATGCAACATAGATATCAACATAGATATCAACATAGATATCATAGATATCACTTGCGTGTTACCACCCTGAGACGTTAGATGGAAACTCTCATATCCTTGTAATTTCACCGGAACCCATACCCTTCGAACCGGAACACACATACCCTTCGAACCGGAACACAGCAATGCGAGCATTACGCTGCTTGGCGGCAGATATAGGTATGGCGGTAGTCCTTCCCCGGACGAACTTTATCACAAAAAACTCTACTACTTTTACCGCTAACGATACATACCGCTGACTTAAGGAATAATGATGATACATACTGCTGACGAAAGAAATAATGATGATACATACTGCTGACGAAAGAAATAATGATGATACATACTGCTGACGCAAGGAATAATGATGATACGTACTGCTGATGGAATGAATGCTGGCAGAGGAAATGCACAGTGGGCAGTTCCAGCGGTCGGTTGCAAGCGGCGCAGCGCGAGCTTTGGAACGTCACGGGGCAGTTCTGGATAGTGTTGATGAGGTCTTTCTGCTGGGAGCTCTCGGCTCGGTACTTCTCCGCTAGTTCTTCTTCGCGGGTTATTACTTCGTTCTCGGATTTCAGCACGTCCATTAAGTATCTGTCGGTTTGAACAAAGTTAAGGTTTAAAATTCGGTCTCAAGAATCTTAATATTAATTAATACAATATTTTATAGGGGAAAATTTGGATGTTTGTATGTCTGTGGGAGCATCACGCCCAAACGACTGAACGGACCTATATTAAACTTGACACAGGCATAGATTATGCTCTGGAATAGCATATAGGTAGGCTACTTTTATCCCCGGCTTCCATAGAACCGCAGATATTGCCGCGGGGCGCAACTCGTTTACTACACGTTAAGATGAGTACAATGTTTTAAAACCGCGTATTTCAAGGAGGTTGGAAACCATTTTGTTGATTAAGTATGTCATTAAATCTTACTTTCGAACATCGCCGAGAGTGTAGGACGGTGTACTCGCGAGGCAATCGATGACTAGAATAGGCGATAGTAACTTCTCACTGGCTGAAAAAGACAAAGCCAAATTCAAGTCTTAAATGAACGTAAAATAACAGATGAGATTAACACCTTCTCAGCGTTTTACTTAAGTATGACCAAACTTTAAAGCTCATTTGACTACACTATGCCCCACATGACTACACCAACTCCCACCACTTGATTACACTAAACACTGCCTTGACTACTCTATGCCTCACATATACCACATTTGACTACACTTCTTACACTTCACCTCATACTTCTCTACACTATGCCCCACATTAATACAACACCACCCACAACTTGACTACACTACGCTCCATATAACGACACTATACCCCAAATGACTACACTATGACCCACATGACTACACTACACCCCACATGACTACACTCTTCACATAACTACACTACACCTAAACTGGACCCCACATACCTATAGCATGCAGCAGCTTCGGCAAACAGTCAACTGGCGGGCGCTTCCACAGCACTTCTAGCCAAAGGCGCGGGCAACCAACGCTTTTGCATGTGGATCCACACTTGACTACACTATGACACCTTAACTATACTACAGATAACACTATACTATGACTACACTACTACCCACCACTTGACTACACTACGCTTCACATAATTACACTACAACTCGTATGACTACACTACGCTCTAAATGCCTACACTACGCCCCACATGACTACACTTCACCCCACATGACTACACTCCCCACATAAAAATACCTATAGCATGCAGCAGCTCCGGCAGTGTCCCAGCGGGCGGGCGCCTCCACAGTACGTCGAGCCACAGGCGCGGGCAGGCGGCGCCGCGCGCGCGACACACGCCCAGTGCTCTCTCCGCTCCATCTGTGTCGCCTGTGTCACCCTCCCCCCCGCGCATGTGGACCGTCACTTGACTGCGCCATCTGTTAAACAGGAGGATATAAATAGCAAGTGCTGATGCAAATATTACACAACCGATGTGGCGCAGCGGGCGCAGGTCCGCCTGCGACGCAGAAGTTGCGGGTTCGATTCCCGCCTCGGGACAAATGTTTGTACGATCTACAAATATTTGTTTCAGGTGTTCTGGGTATTTTCTTTATATAATAAAAAAATATCTATCTAAGTATTGTATTGTATATATCAGTCATCTAGTAACCCATAATACAGCTCTGTTTAACAGCAGCTTACCTTGGGGCTAGATGATAATGTGTGGATTCCAGCAAAAAAAAAAAAATTTAGTTCAACTTACGTTCAACATAAGTTGAACCACGAAAACTATCACGATATCTCTTTTTTTATTCACTCACTTCATTCGCAATAAGGGGTACACACCAAAATGTACTCTCGCTGCGGAGTCCTAATCCTAGAGTTCTATCTAGTTTGGCGGTAAAATGGGTATTGTGATACAACTTTGCCAGACAATCAAATATCAGCGCTACTAAAGTTATTTAACATTCCTCATTGATTTATTTATTTTCGTATAATTCATCATTAATTTTTGTATAAGCAGCATAACACTCACAACTTATTCTCCTCGTACAGATACAAGACGCCGGCTTTGAAGCCGAGCATCTGACAGATGATGAGTGTCTGGTCCTTGTCGTAGTTGGCTTCCGGGTCACGGAGCACCTTTAGGATTTTGTCTGAATACTGTTTCTTTTCTTCACCTACAGATTTTGCCCTGAAATAACAACCACACTACTGACGGAAGTGTTTGCATGATCTGCAAATATTTGTTAAATGTTAAATAAGTCAAAAGTAGAAAAAAAGGCGTAGTATCAGCAGTCCGGTTAGTATGTCCGATGATCGGACTGATGAGACTTTGTCGTCTCAGTAGTTTGGTGATTAAAGTCCTCGGACTACTGAGACTTTTTGTCCGTTAGTGAAAATTGAGGGTAGCGCCAACAAATTAACTAATACTAAATTTCTGGCGGTTTTCACATTCGTAGTTTTTAGCCCCCACGCAGGACATGCCACCCCTGCTTTCATGTCCGGTGTGCCCGGCTACCTGCACGCAGGAGCTTAGAGCATCCGACAGAGGCGTAAAAGTGGCTACCTAATGGTCAAAGAGTATATAAATTGAGTTATTGACACGATAAGAAAAAAAACTAACCTAACATAACCTAACCTACTAAATTCGATCTAAGCAGAATTAGATTAAATGAAAAAATGTTCATAATATAAAAACATAAGAATGTGTTGGAAGCATTACGATAAAAGTGAGTTTATTATACTCAATGGGAATAAGTCATACTAACAAACTTTTTGACAGACAGTCACTAACGGACAAAAAGTCTCAATAGTCCGAGAATTTTAATCACATCATCGCTTAACATCAGGCGAAAAAAATGTGTATTCTATGATATCTGGTAATTTTTTTTGTTATGTCACAAATAATGAAGTTCAAGAATTTCACCGATGTTGCAAGGTATGGCATTAACCAGAGCTCGTCACCATGAGTAGTGGCCTCCTTATTATATAAGTCTATCTCTGTCGAATCGCTGTCGATCGCTTGTCGACACCGCTTATAGCCGCCCAGCGGATCTAGGCTTCCGTGAAGTTAGCCGTTTGTGATGCGCAAAGACAATTTAGTTTGAAAAAGCTCCATTGCGCATCGATACGGCTAATTTCACGACGGCCGAGATCCGTTGTGAGAACTATACACGCTTATAGTACGCACTGTAGGTGTGAAAGAGACGGCCAAGCGAACGACAGCGATTTGACAGAGATAGATTTGGAAATGTACTTGATTCAAGAATTATTTTGTAATTAGTTTTTATGCTCAATTTATCCTACGCGCGCATCTAAGTCTCGTTTACCCAGTAATTTCATGGCCTTAAAGCTAAACACAGTAATGCTTGCACTGGCCTACTCTTGAGCGAGAGTGATTGGTGGATCCACCACGCTGACTGCGGATTGGTGGATTACTGTACAATCCTGCTTAGAGGCAGAGTACCTGGCAACTACCCACCAAGACGGACCCTCGCTGAAAAATCGTACCACAAGGTTCCTCTAACTAGTGTGTCGCTATGATTTTGTCGCTAGTGTGTCACTGTTTAGTGTGTAGTGTATCTCTGGCACTAACCACACATGTATATAATGCTCTATAAGCGCATCAAACACCAGTTTGCTGCATTCCAGACAGCTACTGGTCATGTGCTCAAGGAAGTCTATCAGCCGCTCCGAATGACTCAGGAACATGTGGATATAATCATCTGGTAAAGCACGGTCTGGTTCCTTGAAGCCACCGGAGAGGGCGTTTTCATCAACCAGCGGCTTACTGCGCGGCTTGTAGTCTGTGCATAGCACTGGAAACAATATTTTATTAAACTTTGACTTTTATAACACATTAAGCACCCGTACGAAGCCGGGGCGGGTCGCCAATAATAAATAAATAAATAAATAAATAAATAAATAATAAATAAATAATGCTGGACAATCCACACAGCATCATCTAGCCCCAAGTTAAGCTGCTGTTAAACAGAGCTGTATTATGGGTACTAGATGACTGATATATATTTAATACAATAAAATAAAATACATATATAGATATTTTTTATTATATATAGAAAACACCCAGAACACCCGGAACGAATATTTGTAGATCGTACAAACATTTGTTCCGAGGCGGGAATCGAACCCGCAACCTCTGCGTCGCAGGCGGACCTGCGCCACATCGGTCGTCAAAATAAAAAAAAACCTAAGTAACATTATCTCAGGGATAATGTAGCATTCTAATGGTGAAATCATTTTTTAAATAGGACCAGTAGTTTTTGAGTTTATTCGTAACAAACAAAAATACAAATCTTCTCTCTTTATATTATTAGTAAAGACTAGCGACCTGCCCCGGCTTCGCACGGATGCTTAAATTATACGTAATCTATTAATACAAACCGCGTTAAAATCCGTTGTGCGGTTTAAAAGATCTAAGCGTACATACATACAAAGTGACAGACAGCGGGAATCGACTTTGTTTTATACTATGTAGAGTACTAGTGCGTGTTGCCAGTGATGACATACGGCACTAAGATGTGGTCCATAACTATTAGACTTATTCACAAAACTTAAAGTCGTACAATGACTATGGATAGAGCTATGCTGAGAGTTTCACTACACTCTTTCTGAAGAGTTGACTGACAAAAACAAGTGGCAAACACCTGTTAATTAAAATGATTCTACTAATTAAAAATCTAAGACATACACTTCAAAAATTTTTGAATTCGAGCTTTGGAGCTCGCTTGAACTCTTTCTTGTCCTCGATCAACATCTTGAGGTGCCAATCCGTTGGTGATTCGTGGCTAGATATAACGCATCGTCTATACTCACTATTATACTGTGATAGTGTGATTTGTGTGATGTGACTTACATTTCAAAAACGTGGTACTCTCATCAGGCTCATGCTGTATCAGCCTATGACCGTATTTCCTCATAAAAGTGTCTGCGTCCACAAACTCTAACTCAACTATGTAGTCCAAAGCTCGCTTGAAGTCTTTTTTGTCCTCGATCATCATCTTGAGGTACCAGTCGTGACGCTGGTGATTCTCGGCGAGAGATAACGCATCGTCTACACTCACTTGGCGGACCACCTGGAAGTTTTTGATTATTTATTTAAAAAGAAAACATGCTGAAACAAGCGGTATGTCAAAATTAATGTTCGCATGGTTTGCAAGTCTTTGTTCCGGGTCTGGGTGTTTTTACATATACGCACTCTCCTTTCGATTTCCAACAAGGATAACTCATAATTGATCAGAAAAACGTAATCGATTTACTCGAGATTTTTCAGACAAAATGTATTTTTTTTCGTGTGTTAATAATAAAATACTCTATAATAATTTCTTTAAAATATATTGAAATATAAGTTTTCTATCAGATATCCTGGTTCCCATGCGTAAAAAATATGTCCCTCAATATTTTGAAATATAAGTTTTCTATCAGATATCCTGTTCATGCGTAAAAAATATGTCCATCAATATTTTTTTATGTATGTAAATAAATTAAGTATGTACGCTTGTCTTTTAAACTATGCAACGCATTTCAATGCGGTTTTCATTAGATAGTGATGTAAAGAAAGGTTTAAACATACAGTTCAAGCCATGCAAAGCCGGATCGGTTAGCTAGCTAATAATAAAAAAGTACTATGCTAAACATACCTTGATAGCGACATCAACATCAAAATCAATAGCTTTATCCTTAGAGTTGATGAAATCCTTGAGTTTCCCCTGTTGGTCGTGCTGATCTATCTTAACATAGCAAGTGAGTAACAATGTCGTATGATCTTCAGTCGCGTAGCCAGCTTTATGTAGTTCCTCTAAGTACTGTACTAGGGGTTCTAGATGCCGTGACTCTAGGTACTTGCGGATAACGTAAGATGTCTCTAGCCAGCCGATAGTTTTCACGTATTGGTCGATAGCGCCCTTTAGGTCGCCCTGGAAATAATAAAATATGAGTGTTTAACTTTTCTGGAAACTTCAGTCTACCTTGGTGAGTACCACCGCAGTGCTTTGCATGCAAATGTTTTGCATCTATGCGGGTGATTGAGTTAAAAGGGCATTGCAGCATAAAAATTAGTGATTAAATGGGTTTTAAGCATTTTTAGAAGTAATATTAGGATAGAAAATCTTTAGTTATGTAAAACTCCCACGCTTAGAAAGCTCTCGTGGTATAACTGGATTAGTTCTTAAAAGATCAACGAAGTTACTGTTCCGCGCGGTCACCATTTTGATGAGTAAACGCCAGTGGCATTTTCAACAGAACGCTTCCGTGCTTCAGAGGATACGTTAAGATATCGGGCTTTTAGGCCTTTATGAAAGATGACTCTGACATCAGACTCGGTCTTTGCCTCAAACAAACTTACAATGTTTTGAAGAATATCTTATATTTTACTGTATCAAACTACTTTGACGACCGATGTGACGCGGAGGTTGCGGGTTCGATTCCCACCTCGGAACAAATGTTTGTACGATCTGCAAATATTTATTTGTTCTGGGTATTTTCTATGTTATTTGTTTTATTTATTTATTTACTTACTTTCCCATACAAATGATCACCATACTGCTTATATATCTCCGTGAGCCCTTCCTTATCGTAATGCTGGTTACTCGCTATCCAAATCGCGACATCATATAGATTCTTCTTAAAAAGCAACGTCAATTTCGACTGCAAATCTTTCTCCTCCAAATATATCATCTCCTTGTTCTTAGTGAGTATATAAAACGAGCCCCATTCTGTGAGAACCGCGTCGATCTCATCGAATGTTTTCGAGAACACGATGAATTTGTTTTGTATGTCCAGGATAGTGATGTGGTGGGATTTGGGGTTGGTGGTGCTTGTGGAGGCGGCGTTCTTGTTGGCGAGCTCGTTGGTTGTGATGACGAGGTAGGTGCGGAACCAGTTGAGGCGGACCTTCTCGCCTTCGAGAGCGTAGCACGGCCCGCGCCCTTCCGCCGTGTAACAGTAGATAGCCTGAAACGAGAGTTTTTAAAAAAAAGAAAAGAAGAGAAAAAAGAGTACCTTCAAAGTCAAAGTAAAAATCTCTTTATTCAATCATATCTCAAGGATCATTTTGAAACGACGGGTTTTTTATGACACCAGTGGTAACCAAGCGTACTATGACCCACTTGGTAAGCGGTTACCGTAGTTACGCTTGCAACATCAGAGATATCGCTTGCCTCTTGCGTGTTGCTCCTGAGACGTTAGATGGAAAGTCTAATGTGCCTGTAATTTCACCGGAAACCATACCCTTCAAACTGGAACACAGCAATGCGAGCATTACTGCTTGGCGGCAGAAACAGGTATAGTGGTAGTCCTTCCCCGGACGAGCTCTTTCACAAAGAACTCTGCTAGTCTTAAAGCCAGGTGAATTTACGCCATTTTAATTGGCTTTCAGTTACTAAAGCGATGACTATATTATTGAAATAAAGCTGTTGGTTCTACAATCGTTTTTTTACCTAGACTATACTGTCCCTGAGTGTCCTATAGAGCACTGGTGGTCAAGTGGTAGTGACCCCGCTTTGCGATCCCAAGGGTCCAATTGGTCGTGCACCAATGTATTTTTCGCTACGAAAAATTTATGTGCGCAATGCCAGTGCTCTCATACGGTGAAGGAAAACATCGTGAGGAAACGGGCATGTCCAAGAACTAAAAATTCGAAAGACATGTGCCATCCACCAATCCGTATTGGGTCCGCGTGGTGGATTAAGACCCAATCACTCTCGCTGGAGAGTAGGCCAGTGTCCCAGCAGTGGGAACATTAGAAGGCTGTCATGATATACTGTCCCTGACCTGACTGCTGGGCAAAGGCCTCCCCTGCATCCCTCCACTTATCCCGGTCCTGTGCTATCTCCTACCAGCCCTTCTGGGATATATGGGACAATAGATAAAATAAGAAAATATCTAAATCATCATCGATCATCTGCTTCAGCTAGATGGAGCGACGATTTGCGCACCGTAGCCGCGAACTGGAAAACAAAGTATTTAACCCCCATTCGATGGATCAATGACATAAAAGCCTCAGAAAGTCGGTTCATGGTGAAGGCCAAAGATCGGTCAGCATGGCCTTCCGCGAGGTGTCACTGTGCACTGGGCACTGGGGCAGTAGGCAGGGGCACGTGTATAGTTCTCACGGCGCAATGGAGCTTTTTCAAACTAATTTGTCTTTGCGCATCACAAACGGCTATCTTCATGGAAGCCTAGATCCGCTGTGCGAAGTATACTCACGTCGTTGCTGGCGACGGTGAGGCGCTGCTTGTCGGTGAGCGCGGAGCAGCCGCTGAGCGCGCCCATCGCGTCCAGCGCCACGCAGCGCTCCGAGCCCAGCCACACCACCATCACGCACGCGCGAGACACTATGAACAGCTTGTCTGTATCCCTGCAAGTATTTTAGAAAGAAAGAAAACATTTTTATTGACCCCCAAGATCATACTTAAAGAAACACACTATAGATAGATATAGATAGTACATATAGGTACAACACATATGTTATAATGAAAATTGCGCTTAAGGGTCAAAAGGTCCTGTCTCAGCAAAAGCTGCACCGCGTACGCAGGAGGTAGCGGAGCAGCACTGGTATTCTGACAGAACCTTGTGAGATGACGGCACAAGAATAAAATTAGAAAAAATACTTTTAAATTCAACTTAAATAATAAACAATACTAATAGCAAATACTTTTAAAAATGTTTTGCATGACTAAACTAACTAAGTGCATAGGTACCTAACAAATACAATAAAAAAGAAAACGTTTAACACAAAATATGCTATTTCCTAAAATTACCTACAAAAAATAGGCTAGTATCAGTAGTCCGGTTAGTTTGTCCGATGATCGGACTGATGAGACTTTGTCGGCTCAGTAGTTCGGTGATTTAAATCCTCGGACTACTGAGTCTTTTTGTCCGTTAGTGACTGTCGGTCAAAAAGTTTCTAAGTATGACTTATTCCCATCTTCCAACTTAGCTTTCCACCATAAGTTGGAAGTCTACAGATCTACTTTTTCCACCCAGATCGAAATTAGTAGGTTAGGTTATGTTAGGTTAGTGAAAAACCACGCGCGAGACGAGCGAGCGAAGCGAGCGTGCCGCGGGAGCGGCCGTCGAAGCGCCAGAAATATAGTATAGCTACTGACAGTCACTAACGGACAAAAAGTCTCAGTAGTCCGAGGATTTAAATCACCGAACTACTGAGCCGACAAAGTCTCATCAGTCCGATCATCGGACAAACTAACCGGACTACTGATACTAGCCCCAAAAAATACCTATAAAAAAAATATTTTTTAAAATATGTATGTATGTTAGAATCTAATAAAGTTAGGTATTTTGTAATCCATTTAAGTCTCTAAGTATTTTATGTAAAATAGCTTAAATATTAATATTAGATATATGTTTAGTACACAATGTACCCACCACGAAATTAAAGTCTCTCTCTTTTGAAGGTTTGCTGGAAGAGAACTCTATTTAGGGTTAAGCTCGCCTTTGTACATGTCTTTTATATAAGTTTTAATGTATATGTTTATTGTGTACAATAAAGAATAAAGAATAAAGAAAGAATAAAGAAAAAAAAAACTTATGATTATACAAACAATTTTATACACGGTGTTATCATGTGTCACATCACCTAATAAGCTATAACTTTTTAAGCAAGTTCTTATGCCTGTATGGACTTACGATATACAGCTTGGCTGTACCAAAACGAGCAATATCCAATTCATACAAAGATTCCAAAGTAAAGTGGAAGGAGATAGTAATGCCTCTTGGTACGTAAGAACAACCTCTATCGGGATCTCAAAATAGAGAGCGTCCATAAAGTTATTCAAAATTATAGAAGCTCACGAGTGTCGGCTTCTTCATCACGTGAACGTCGAGGCAATCCAGCTCCTCGACAACACAGACAGTGAAAAGGCTCAAAAGGACTAAGCCTTTGATTTAGTAGTGTAAAATTAATTGTGTACCTAACGTAGTGAAAGTGTAAAACTACTTATAAAGAACACATGAACATAGTGACTTCCCCTTAATAAATAGAGTCATTAACAAAAGTGCCAGTGGACACATTCTTAGCAAATAATTTTATTCTATAAAACTAGGTCAACATTAAATTACTCATTAGCCTAAACATAGCTTGGGGCTAGATGATGCTGTATGGAGTGTCCAGCATTATTTAAATTATATATTTTTTAAATCCCGGTGGGAGGTATTTTACAGGTCTTGGCGAACAATGTTTGTTCTACGACTTTTGAAATTCGAAGTTTTTTATTCGTGAAATGCGTCTTACTTTCCTCCAAAATGTAATTTCATACAACAAAGCAGCACTGACTGATCAGCTGTTATTGTTAGTGAGTAAACTCTACTCTTAGGCACGCCACTTTGCGGCAAGCGGCCAGCCACTTTGCACTTACAGAAATATTTTAAGACCAAAATTAGCCAAATTAGTGGCTAATTTTGGTCTGGAAATTCTCGAGTTTTTGCGAAATTATCGAACAGCAATTATTATGGTGTGAGAAGATATTTTTTTTTACAAGCTTGCTTGCTTGCTTGCGATGCTCACTTGAAGTAGAGTCCAGTGATAGGACTGGTGCCTGTGTCAGGTAATGTCTTCATCTTGCCGCTGCGCTGGCGCGCGATGTCGCCACGGAAGATGGACACCGAGCCGTCTTGGAAGCCGACCGCTAGGAGATTCTGTAAATATGTTAAACTTGCTGTTGCCCGCGACTTCGTTCGCGTGGTACTCGGGATTCGAGAACCGTAATGTCTTATTCCTGTTTCATTATCTATACTAGTTGGCCATTGACTTATACGAACTTACTTATTATTTATACTAATTTAAATTAGAAATATTTGTTGTGTGTTTGCGTTGAATAGGCTCCGAAACTACTGGACCGATTTGAAAAATTATTTCGCTGTTGGGAAGCGTCAAGCTACACTATTATCCCCGGGTAACATATGCTATATTTATTACTAGCAACCTGCACCGGCTTCGCACGCGTGCTTCAGATTTCATTGCAGCCGTGCGAAGCCTGGCAGGTCGTTATTAGTCTTTTTTCAGCCAAATCGGTTAAGTTTATGTACCTTCCTTACCTTGTATTGTTACGTGGTCGGCCAGGGCCGTGGCGGGCGCGGCGGCTGTAGGCCGCGTGTGGCTCGGCACGGCGCGAGACTCGCGTTTATCAGTGTGATAGTGTAACTTATTTAGTGTTAACTGTTGCCCGCAACTTCGTTCGCGTTGAACTCAAAACGTTTTTAACGTTTTTTCGGGATAAAAAGTAGCCTATGTCCTATTCCCGGTCATTATCAATCTATGTTTTAAATTTCAGCCATATCAGTTCAGTGGTTGTCGAGTTATAGAGGAACAAACATCCAAACTTTCACAAAGTGTGATAATATGATTCGAGGATTAGCCAGCTATACGTCATAATTATGTATTGTTACCTTGTGTTCGTGGACGGCCAGGGCCGTGGCGGGCGTGGGGCGCATGTGGCTCGGCACGGCGCGCGAGAGCCGCGCGAGCGTGGGGTTCCCGTGACGGTCGCTGCGCGCCCAGTCCCACACTTTTATAAGTGGGTTCACACCCGCTTCGTCATCCTAAACAAATTAGATTGTTTTAAACAAAGTGTATAAAAATATACCCAACAGATAATTAATTAAATAATGCTGGACAATCCGCACAGCATCATCTAGCCCCAAGCTAAGCGGAGCTCGTGTTATGGCACAGCTGTGGTTATAGGTACTAATGACTGATATAATTAATATAAATACAATACATAGATACATATTTTTTTTTATACATAGAAAATACCCAGAACACCCAGAACAAATATTTGCAGATCATACAAACATTTGTTCCAAGGCGGGAATCGAACCCGCAACCTCCTGCGTCGCAGGCGGACCTTGGCCCGCTGCGCCACATCGGTTGTCCAATGAATCTAGTGCTGGAATACCATTGGAACAATGTGGGCAATAGAAAGGAAAAGAAACAATACTTAGCCAGCCGCAGAAATGACAGTTTTTTTTATGAGTAAGGGCATTAATGGACTCAACTAAACAGTATGGCGCCGACACGGTGGGGCGGGACGGGGCAATTTCATAATTACCTGCGGGTTGATCACATAACTCTGTTTGCGACCAATCTCCATCGATCTCTTCTTCTTCTTTTATGGACTCTGTGGCTTAATTGCCACAATTTTGCCAGTGTCAAGTGTATTAGTTTGATTTAGCAACGTAAAAAAAAAACGAATTGGAAAGAAATGATGACTTTTCTTTTAAAATTCCCTTGGAAAGTCTTTGACTAAATTACCAACCCACATTACCCCTCCATTTCAATTACTTACACTTGCGCTAAGTAAACAAGATAAATTGGATTAACTGCCACCAAATTTACGCAATAAAACTTAAAATAACACGAGAAATATAATTAAAATGGGTCCTCCCATGTCGTTTTAACAAGATAGCCAAAGACAATCTCTTTTGATCCTCCATCGATCTCAATCACAAACTATCTTTAGGACAGTTTGACCATGGCTCTTCTGTCATAATAGACGGTTTGAGATTGAGATCGGATTGTCTTTGGCTATCTTGTCAAAAGGACATGGGTCTTCCCATTTTAATTATTTTTCTCGTGTTATTTTAAGTTTTATTGCGTAAATTTGGTGGCAGTTTATCCAATTTAACTTGTTTACTTAGCACAAGTGTAAGTAATTGAAATGGAGGGGTGATGTTGGTTGGTAATTTAGTCAAAGACTTTCCAAGAGAATTTTGAAAGAAAAGTCATCGTTTCTTTCCAAATTTCGTTTGTTTACGTTGCTAAGCGACAATCAAACTAATACACTTGACACTGGCAAAATTGTGGCAATTAAGCCACAGAGTCCATAAAAGAAAAGAAGAAGAAGATGGAGATCAATGGAGATAGATCGTTAACAGAGTTATGTGATCATGGGGCCGGTCACTTATCGAACTATGAATCTGGCTAGCTACGCTATGCTACTATATAATGCTTTATCGAAATACTTTTTGGACTTAGTTCTTTTTATTTGTAATGATTTCTATAAATATATTATAATCATTGTTCTTATCATGTAATACATTTTTATGGGTTGTTTTATCAAACTATATGCATAGGGAATTTTATGTTTGTAGGATCTGCAAATATTTGTTCCGGGTGTTCTGGGTGTTTTCTATGTATAATAAAAAATATCTATCTATGTATTGTATTGTATTAAATATATTATATCAGTCATATAGTATAAAAAAAAAAAAAAAAAAAAAATAGGTGCAGAACATTTAATATAAAGTATGTCAAATTAGTCAGTAATATTTTTCATCACCATCATCATCATCATATCAGTCAATAGACGTCCGCTGCTGGACATAGGCCTCCCTCAAAGAGCGCAATTACGACCTACCTTGAGCCATCACCATCCACCGATTTCCTGAGACCGCTATAATGTCATCGGTCCATCGAGTGGGGGGCCGTCCTAGAATTCGTTTCCAGTTCGTGGTTGCCATTCGAAAACCTTTATTCTCCAGCGGTTATCAGTTCTGCAAGCTATGGCCTGCCCACTGACACTTCAACTTGCTTATTCTAAGAGCTATGTCGGTAATCTCTTGTTCTTATACGGATTTCCTCATGTAAATGTGGATTAAGACCCAATCATTCTCGCACGAGAGTAGGCCAGTAGCCCAGCAATGGGAACATTAGCAGACTGTCATGATAATAACTATTTAGATTTAATAATACTCACTCCAATAGTAACTAGATAAGGGTCATGTGGCAGCTGTTGTGCCAGTGATATCGTCATCTCGTACGCTTTGAATGAGGTGTTCTCCCAGGATCGCGAGATGAGGTGCGCCCATCCCGTGACGTCACAGAGCACCACATGTCCATTACCACTTGTGGCTACCGACACACTTGTGTCCTGGGAAGTATGATAAGATTGATAAGTCTTCATTAACAATAGTCAATAGTTTTTTTCAATAATATCACAAAGATTACTTTGAAAAGTCTTCATCAATCACTTTGAAACAAGCTAGGTGAATTTATATCAGTTCCACTGTTTTTTTTATGCTCAATTTTAAGCCAATAAGGCCAATGACTAATTTTCTTACTATGATGGTAAAACAGTATTTATTAACTAGTTCTGGTTTTTGTATAAAGTCTCCTTTAGAAATTTGACACTTCAGATTCATGGAATAAAGTGTAGCATATACTTTTATTAAATACATGCCAAATTTCACCCCATATATTATAATTCTTAACTCTTACTTGTAGGCATTCTGCTATTTTCCCGTTGTCAACATTCTTGTGAATATCAAAGAATGTGAATCTCCTCCACTGAAAAATAATTACTTTATTAGGTATGAAGCAGGCACCTGGTATTTTAAGTATTGTATCCTTGTGTTTTCACATATTGTGAGGAATATTAGTCATTAAATGACATAGGTATGATAAGACATGTACCTAAACAGTATACTTAGGTAGGTAATAACTATTTAGTTATTTATATTTAACATATTTATTTACTAGTTACTTTACTACCATTATATTTTTATTTTGTTCATTGGATAGGTTAGTAAGTATATATTTTCATACATAATAGTTAAGAAGCGTTCGGTTAATATTTAGTTAATTGTACAGGCACCCACAATACAGACTTGTTCTAGTGTGAGTGTCACTGCCAATTATGTTCTTTCCAACAATGTTGTTTCACTGCAGGTACAAAAGCATTGCAGGTCTTACTTAGGTACCTAGTTGAAACTATTTTGAATAAACCGCAGTTGAAATTAAACTTCTCAACTGGCACTTGAACACTGCACCACAAAGGATTAACTAGATTCGTTTTATAGCCATTATAGAGGCAAATTTTATTATCAAGGCTTACCTGCTTATATACCCGGTTATAAGAATAGTGGTATTATTTTGCTTAACAAGCTAATGATATTATATTAAACAGTAATTTACTAAAACAGAAAATGTGCAGTACTTGCAATAAATTTTTTGTTCTAATAAATTAGTACAGTTCCTTTTTATTATTTTATAATTAGAAATTAAAGTTACCTGGTACTAGGTAGGTACTGTGTATGAGCAAGAGTAGGTACAACAATAATAAAATAATGTTGCACAGAACAATATAAAAGTACGTACCCACGTAAGTATTAGTAAAAGTTTACCATTTTCCTACATTGGGTACAATAACAATTGCAAAGATCTACAAAACTTGATCGTATCTCCTAACCTCTCAATAATTTCAGAAAACAGGGGCGGAATTTCCTTTTGAAATCAAAACATCAAAAAATTATCGCGAAAAAATTAGGGTAATCAGGTGAACACACCTCCAAAAAAGCCATGGTGTGGGCGTGGTCCGAATCAGTAGTTAGTCATTGTTTTTTTAGTAAAATTAAGTAATTTATATTTTTGGTAGATTTTATGATTTTAGCACTCTACACCGAATAAAAACACAACAAATCACAATCTCATCTTTTTTCTTCTTCGTTTATTTTTGGGTCTATTATGGTTTCTGTAGCAGCAGCTCATTTTATTTGTCACAATTCTGCCAGTGTCAAGTGTCACTTAGCAACAATCACTCAATTTTTTTTTATGGCTGGCCATGGTTCATTTAGGGGCGCGCGCTGCACACCACACACGTAGTTCTTACATTCTCTTGGCACCACACAGCCTTTTTATTAGAGTGAATGGATGGCTTGTCTCTTTTGTTATAGGTCGCACAGCGGATCTAGGTTTCCGTGAAGTTAGCCGTTTGTGATGCGCAGAGACAATTTAGTTTGAAAAAGCTCCATTGCGCATCGAAACGGCTAATTTCACTACGGCCGAGATCCGTCGTGAAACCTATACCTGTGCTTTTGTCATTATTGCAAATCTCAAGCCAAGTAAAAAGATCGCTAGGCAACCTGTTTCGAATTCTATCTAAAGAACCACTTTAAGTAAGTCCAAGTCAAATCAAACAAAATAGAACCAACATTATTTATGTACCTCAGTACCTACAACCGTACCGTATACCTACTAAAAACCTAATCGTTTTTTTGTTTTTCGTTAGCATTTTTTTTTGTTAACTGGGAGGAATCTGCATCCAAACATCCCATCGCATGAGGAAGGGTACAACGGAGGTGTGTGTGTGAGGTTGTCGGACTCACTAGACCCATCCTCGGTGGGTAGCCTCGATGCATGTCAAGGGGCTCCACGGTCTCATAAGAGTGGTGCCCAAAGAACATAACTATCCGTGGTGCCTCTCTCGAATTGCGCTCTAAGCACTTCCTGGGGCAAATTTTTCATCAACCTAGTTTTTTTTTTATGTCAGCAAGTGACAAGACAAAAAAGACGCCCACCTGATGTTAAGCACCACGACTGACTATTACAGATGCAATGCCACCCAAAGCTTAAAGTTTTCAAGTGTGTGCGTGGCACTGCACTGCGCTTATCACCCCGAGACATTGTTGTTAAGTCTCTTTCACCCAGTAATTTCACTTGCTACAGTGCCCTTCAAACCTAAACACAGTAATGCTTGCACACTACTGCTTGGAGGTAGAATATCTGACACCGCAGGGTGGTAAGTACCCACCAAGATGAACTTTTCTATAGTCCTATCACCAGGTAAAGTTACACACCACTAGTGTTCCACTGGATGCCTTTTCGTCTCAAGTTATTAAAAAAAACTGTCTATTTAGATGGCGGTAGCTCAACTGGCGAGCCCAAGAGAATGTAAGCACTACGTTTGGCGAGCTATGGTGAATGTGTAGGAAATTCAACATTGGTTGCTCCTGCTATCACTGTCTGTCATACCTCTGGCTGGTGTCAAAGTCATAGTACGTACTACGTAGTACATTAACTTTGGTCGTACCGGAGTTAAATTATTTTGCCTCAAGCAGGACATGAACCCACAACCTTCCGCTTGACACGGGCGAAACAAAAACGGAGTTACCAACTTTTTTCTTGTTTTAATAACCTTTCACAGTATAGCAGTAGAGCAGCTAGCGCCATCTGTCAAAGCAATCGGAACTACTTTTTTAAAAATCTCGAATCGAAAACCTCTCATTTAATTGAACATTAAAACTCATTTTAGTTTTAAAAAGTAGGTTGTTACTAACATATAGTAATAGTAGTATAGAATTTCCTTGAGTCGAACTTAGAACTGGCCAGTTATTATATATATGTAAAGTCACGTCACTTTACTTTACTCATTGACAAAAAATGGTTTTGGGGAAATGCTGGATAAATATTTCTAAACATATTTTTTGCAAAATTTTCCGGATATATCTAAATTATTACAATGCCTAAATACTACAGGTTCCGGGCTAAAACGCCTACACGAAAAACAAAGCGCAAAGAAAGAGATAGAGATGGAGAGGTGGAAAGGTTTGTTTTACATGGCCATCTACTCTCGAGCGATAGTGATTGAATCATAGTCCACCACGCCACCACGCCGACTTAATGCGGATTGGTGGATGGCACAATGTCATGCCGGTTTCTTCATGATGTTTTTCTTCACCGTATGAGAGCACTGACACAACCGGGTTCAAACCCACAAAACCATCGGAAGTCGGGTTCATTACCATTAGACAACCAGTGCTTTTTGCAGAGAGCTTGTACTAACAAATCATCTAAAACTATAATAACCTCATATTTTATTTTACAGGCAAGCACTTGAATTCTATAATGTGGACAGAAACTGGTTGGATTTGACTATAGCGTGCACGCCCGCACCCTCCTGGTACTTGCGACGAACATCCTGGCGCACCTCGTGGCTTCCGAGACAGCTGGCAGCAGGGCTTCGGACATGGCTTCAGTTGAATAACCGTCCGATTATGCGATTCTAAATTCCTTGGGAAATTAGCCGGCCGGTATTTTCATTTCCCTATTGCCAAGGAAGTGGAACCGAGCCGCATTGTAGTAGGTACCGGTAGTACTGTCCATATAAATTACTCTATGGTACTATCATGGAGTGAGTTTTAGTAGATGTGGAAAATTATCGCGCGTTTTGTTCAGACTTTCGGTTATGGTTTATTTGGACGATTCATGTTTTCTAAAGTTGAGTGTAGTATTTTATATGATGGGCAAAAATAAAACAAAAACATTTTAAACCAATATTTTTTTATTTAGAAAATTACTCGAGTCACACGAGCGACATATGTGATTTGTACTACACACGACTATAATAGTCGTCAATAGTTACTTCGTCTGTCGTGTAGGTACCTACTATTAATTTTGATTAGCTCAGTTTTGTGGTCGTGTCGTGAATCGCTGTCTTCGAAAGAAGATAGGCGAAATATATTTTTACATGTTCGTTCGGTGTATGAGTCAGTGGCCAACTCTGGTGACAGAGTTTCTAGGCCGCCCGAAGGCCTCTGTCATGGCCTAACAACTTTGAAAAAGCCAGGACCGACTGCTTAACGTGCCCTCCGAAGCATAGGAGCTCTTAGTCGAAATTGCCACTGGCGATCACCCATCCAAATGATGACCCGCGGAACAGTGCTTCGTTGATCTGTTAAGAACAACTTAGCCAGCTACGTCACGAGCGCTCCATATTTACTCATACTGTACCTACCTACTGTCCTAGATAGTCTAGATACCTTATTTTCCAAATAGTCGAGGTACCACATTTAACCCCTCTCACCAAATGTACAAATCATTGGGCACATAGGTAGAGATAAAGCAGGTTTATCATATAAAGAGTAGTAGAGTTCTTTGTGATAGAGCTCGTCCGGGGAAAGACTACCACCATACCTATTTCTGCCGCCAAGCAGTAATGCTCGCATTGCTGTGTTCCGGTGTGAAGGGTATGGTTATGGTGAAATTACTGGCACATGAGGCTTTCGATCTTAGCCTCAAGGTGGCAACCCGCGAGTGATACCTCTGGCATTGCAAGCGTCCATAGGCTGCGGTAACTGCTTACCATCTTGTGGGCCGTACGTTTGGTTGCCACTGCAGTTGTATAAAAAAAAAAAGGTTTAGGTTTTAGACTGGTTTATCTCTATTTATAGGTATTTTAGGAGTGGGTACATTTTTGGTTCTAATAAATTATGCGAGAAAAATAAAACAGTAAAACTTAAAAACAAACATTATAATGTTCTTACAAAGATTTGACATTAAAATGAAAACTAATACATTATCACTTTTCATTTAAGTAACTCTTGATCTATTCTATGACTTGTCTAATGTTTAATTTAAACTAGTTTACACTACCTACCTGCCTACCTATGTAATAGGTAAGTAAGTATTAGGTGCTTTCATAAAAAAATGTAGATGATCAATCAAACATTAGTAATTTTAGTTAGCGCAAGAGTTACAGCATACGTAATATTTAGTTGTTAAAAAACCCCCTGACGAACACACGCCTTTTGAATAAATAGCAGACAATTGTTGATTTTTTTTAAATAAAAAGTCCTAGTTGAATTCATCGAGTAAATATTTGATTTTTCTTAAAAAACAACATTACATTTTCGGGAAATCAATAGGATAAATGGTTTACATCATCATCATATCAGCCGATAGACGTCCACTGCTGGACATAGGCCTCCCCAAAGAGCGCCATGACGACCGATTTTGAGCCTTTACCATCCACAGACTTCCTGCGACCGCTTTAATGTCATCTTTCCATCGAGTGGGGGACTGATGGTTTAAATTGATGCATCAAAATAACCCATCTGATTACTATTCCAATAAAATTTCGTTCCCATCGGATCTTGTAATTATGATGTGATTTCGAAATAGTAATTTCACAACAAAATATTTTATGAAACAGCCAAGTAGGGCCCCTCTAGATAAAGTTGAACTACTTTTATTAATCTAATTTCTTATTAATTGACGATAGCAAAAACACTAGTTCATTTAACATTACTAAGTACTTTTTGGAAATTTAATTTTAACACCTAACAAAACAATTTTCTTAGGTAAGCAGCTCTTTCAGATAACCTTTAATTTACCATGGAAATTAAATAAAAATGATCAATTACTTAATTAGGTAACTTAGATAGGTACCAGGTACTTACCTACTTAATAAGGGAAAACAAACGCTTGCGCTAACAAAATTTTGAGTAAAACAATCTAAAAATAAGGTGTATGATGTCAGTAAGTGTACCTATGTGTACTTTTTCAAGGTATGATGTCAGTAAGTACCTATGTGTACTTTTTCATGACTTAGGTTGGATTAGACCAAACTCGAATAGGCATTATTCTCCGAATAAATCGTAGTTATTCGAGAGTAAACTGCCAATTTTCTTGTATTTGATTATTCTTATTCCGCAGAATAGTTGTTCCGATGTCGGTTGAATCCACCTTTTAATAATACAATAAACAACAATGTATACATAAGTAAACACAACAAAGTATACATTATACAATTAATAGGTACAGCAAGTGTTTTTTACCCGCCGAGAGATGAAAATTTACAAGAGTTGTAAAATTTATTTACTAACCTCTTAAAATAATAATAGCGTTATATCTTGTAGCTGTATGTAGTATAACTAACATCTCATGTGACAATGTGAGATGAGATTATTGACTTTATTTTGCCCTAATTGGATACAAGCACAAAACATTGAACAATAGACAAACAAATCTTTAGCTTTTTAAATTTTTAGTCCCTGATTCAAGTCATCACCCATGGCTTTCCCTGATTTACAGGGCATACTTAGTACGTGATAAAACTGATAAAAAATATGAAATCTAAATATCTCGGAAAGTATAATATCACAGTGACTTTGTCACAATATACTTTTTTGTGTTTTACCTTTCGGCCCCGGCTTTTTAAAAGTTTTTAGGCCATGGCGGAGGCCTTCAGGCGGTCTATTAAGTTAACTCCGTCACTAGAGTTGGCCACCGACTCACAGAAATTTACTTAAGTATTTTTGTGTATAACATTTCATAATAAAATTTTAACTAAAAGTAGCGTTAAATAATTATTACACTACTTTTAGAAGTGGCTCCAAAATTGTGATTTCGTAACCTATCGAGAAACAATTATCTCAGTGCATAAAAAAATTATTCATAAATCTTTGTTACGCAATTCGGTTCTAGGATTAACAGGCCAAGTATATTACCACTTATTTAATTCGAACGGTTGCAGAATATGTTAAGTGAACTAGGTACCTACTGTAGGATAAAACACGTAAACAAAAATAGGCAATGACTTGATTTTCCACACGCATATGTATCACATTGTATCCCATAAAACTAAATCTAAGCCATAAATATGAAAGTAAAGGGTGATTGTACAATTTTACAATATCACAATTTAATTCACCTACCCTTCCTAGTCTTCTACACTCCATTGGAATCCGTTTAAATGCTTGATATCCTTACAATAGGTAAGCTTTTCTCAGGGTATTTCGAAGAGTTACGCATCGATTACATTTATAAGCTAAAGAAACATAAATTAATGTATCTACAAAAGCAATTTACAAGTATAAGTTAGGGGTTTAAAACTTAACTAGGATAAGTAAGTACTTACGTATTTTTATTAATAAAATCTACTTCATACTATTTAAATTTAGAAGTATTATGTAACCGAGCACAAAAATAGTGCGAACTAGATTTTTACTATGAGTTTTAATTGAGATTTTTGTATTTTACAGAGATTCTTAAATTAGATAAGTATTTAAAAAAAATGTACTTTCATAATTAAAATGTACAAATGTATAAAATTTTGGTACTTACTTACTTAAAACAATAAAAAAACCAATTACCTACTTACTTACTAAATTTAAAATACTTGTTACATTTTGTGACATACGTACCTAAATGCAAAGCACGTATTAGGTATTAGTACGTAGGCAGTACAGTCAGCGACAAAAGTTCATGAACAGTTTAAGAATTTAGTGTAGCTTTTTCTTCACGTTATGTTGTAAAGTTGTAACTTTTATCAATAATAATAGAGCTGCTTGCTCTAATATTATTTGTAAAAAAAATTACAATAATAAACTCTGAAGATAATTATTTAAGATACTTACTTACCTACATCAAATGTTCATGAACTTGGGACGCTGACCATACCTATTATACTGGTTTAGGCCGTTTTATTAATAGGTAGGTACCTAAGATTGACAATCATAATAAATTATTAAATAAATATAATTACTACATATTGGCTTTAAAATTCAAGAATCATTATATTAATTTTGCGCTCTTAGCGTACTAATATTATCTATATTGTCATTTCGTAATATAAATGGCCGTAATATATTTACATTATCTTGATTATATAATACAATAAAACAAATTGTTAATTGATGTACTTACAATAGAACCATGATTGGACTAGCGGTTGATTTTTAAACGGAAAAGCAAATACACTTAAAACGAACATTTAATACAGTAAAGTATACTTAACTTAATATAAGTATCTTAATTTAAAATAATCGCAAAAATAAGCTTAGTAGGTATACAAGTATAACATTAGAAAGTAAATTTGTTCCCAGTAATTCGCCAAAACAGATCGACAGTACATAAATACTGATACTCTTTCCTAACCAGATAGACTATTTATTTATTTATTTTGATAAAATAATCTTAATAGAGAAGAAAGTTGTCTCAGTATTGAAGTCACCGAATTGCTTAGCCGAACTACCAAGAAAAATACGCACAGGCCTACACAATGAAGTATTTCTATTAAACATCAAAATCGTTCGCAATAACGAATACTAGCCTATTTTAATAATCTAATTGGTAATATCAACAGTGTTGTATAAAGATTCATTCAACATCAAAGCTTTGCTGTAAGGGCTGGCATATAGAGGGCGTGGTGAAGCGTGGCCATGCGGCGTAGCCCACTCCCAGCTCCCAGCCCCAGCTTGGCTGAGCCTAGAGCCTGAGTCTATGCATACGACGATTTTTTGCAACGGACACGCGTTTCGAGAACATGATGCATTCGCTACACTATGCCACTTTTCCTA
Organism: Colostygia pectinataria; assembly: GCA_951394395.1. Classification (NCBI taxonomy): domain Eukaryota; kingdom Metazoa; phylum Arthropoda; class Insecta; order Lepidoptera; family Geometridae; genus Colostygia; species Colostygia pectinataria. Next base: position 8,738,506 of record OX596363.1, read on the forward strand.
CTTATACGATTTAGTCGCTTCTTCGTTAGCATTTCCACTTTCGTCGTATACATACCTCGTTGGCAGCACCACGCTTCAAGATCGTCTCACGCCTTCATTGCGTAGTCTCATACCAACTAATTTCGGCAGTAATACAAAAGAGATCAACAACTTCGGGGTAACGATTGGTTTCTTACATCTATATAGAAGCCAGTCTCAGTTTTCACTCTTAATCTTATTTCAAATGCGTTTTGAGTTCATTTTGTGAATCACTGGGTAAAACTTGGGAGGTGGCCGTATAGTTATTTCACGGCTGTTTGCTCCAGTGAGATTTATGAAATTGATATAAGATTCAAATTGTAATGACGCACATTTGTTATGTACCGTGTGAAAACTGAGCTGAACTTCCCGCTAAACCATATCAAAAAGCGTCCACACACTGGCACTGTGCTACCTATCATCGCCAAACAGCAGCTTGGCGAAATACATCCATCAGCTGCGCTCGTCTATGTTAGCCAGGATGTGGGTGTACAGGTGGTACTGAGCCACCTTTACCAACTCGTACTTGAGGGTAGACAGTCCATCCTTCTGGAATGTCTTGCTGGTTTGTGAGAGGAGTTGGTACCTGGAAAACAAAAAATATCCTATTTTTATGTTTTATAAAGATTTCTGTTTTTTATTGGTCGGCGTGAATTGTGAAACATAATTATGGTATAATAGGTAATAGTTCACACTATTGAGTGAGATATTCCGATTGGTAGTATACTTCAGATGTTAGTAACTTTGCAACTAATATTTCAGCTGTATTATGTTAAAATATAATTGATTACCTCTTCGGATTGGGCACTGATTTCTTGTGATCCAGCATAGCGTACCGCGCTATAGACATCTTATACCTTGCAACGTGGTAGTTTACCTTTTTCAACCTGCAAATAACCACAGAAGTAAATAATTTAAACACTTACAAACTTTTTTTTTTATACAACTGAAGTGGCAACTAAGCTTACTGCTCACAAGATGGTAAGCGGTTACCGCAGCCTATGGACGCTTGCAATACCAGAGCTATCACTTGCGGGTTGCCGAGGCATAGATCGAATGCCTCATGTGCCAATTTCACCGGAAACCATACCCGGAACATTAACACATAACACCATTAACACCGGAACACAGCAATGCGAGCCTTACTGCTTTGCGGCAGAAATAGGTATGGTGGTAGTACTTCTCCGGACGTGTATTTACTAGTTAGTATTCTATTCTGGATTTATCTACTGTCTCATAAGCGTGTGGCTTGAGCTTGAGGCCTGAGGTGTCAGGACCCTACTAACCTATAAAACATGTCATCGTCTTCGCCGCCCCATCCCCAGTATTTATTCGAGAAGCCATTCACTTTAGTGAACTGCTCAAGAGTAACCGCTGACACGCCGCCGAAGATGTCTTCATATGGCAACCTGGAATCACGATCAGAAAATCACATAAAGGAAACAATACACTCCTAGCGTATCTGGAAATTAAAACCATGAATAGAGCACAATGTGTCTTTCGAAAAACGAAATCATTCAGATCTATGCCACTTACTCACCATCCGATCACCGATGTTACGAATTAGGAGTGCTCTCGTTTTTAACAGTCGTTAAGCCATGACAGAGGCATGCAAAAAAGCTAATCAGCAAGCATTTTAGTATATATAATAGTTCGCTTTGCTCGTGAGAGCATTGATATGGGTGTTATACGATTGCAATCGATTTCACTTGGTTTCAATCTAAAACAGACTTATATAAATGGTAGTTTATTGACTGTTCGCAGGTTGAATCGAATTGCAACCAAGTTGCATGATCGCCCTATGTACTACTGGACTTGAAAGTAGAGTTAAATTCAATAGTCTAGTTCAACTTACTTGAAGTCTAGTTTGTCGATGCTAGCGGACATGTGCCTCGGCTGGCGTGGACACGTGTACAAGTTGCGCGTGTCCAGAGGCAGCAGGTCGATGTCGTGGAACACGAAGCACTGCCAGCCGCTCTCGAGCCGTTGGCTTTCCACGAAGCCAACGTTCATAAGCTTGGCTCGGTTAAAGTCTTTGTTACCTAGGATTTAAAAAAGAATATTTAAAAAAAAATTAAAAACGCTTGGGAGAATTTTAAATTAAATCCTAGAATCCGCATTTGCTCAGCATAACAGCATGTTGGTAGGAAATGCATCTTTTGAAAACACAAAACGAAGAAGAAAAAAAATAAGTGATGTTTCCGTTTTCCAAAAATAACGGTTTGCGTTGTAGGTCGTGTGTCAGCAAGCCTTTTCTATTATTTAGTGATCAAGATAGGTAACATTAACGTTGAGAAAATCTACCATAAAAAACGATTTAGGTACCTAAATTATTCTTACCTTCTTGCTCAACCACGAAAATCCCATATTCTATTTGCTGTTTCATCAGGAACGGATGCATGTGGTTTAGAAAAACGGCTAAATGTTGCTGACGGTCCCTGCAAAACAATTCCTTTTAGCAGTGTATAAACATTGAACCATCGAACTGTCGAACACAAACTTTATGTTTTTATACAGATCTTTATAAAACATATTTTTATACCACAAATGTATCAACCAAGCGTAGGTATGGCCCACTTGTTGGTGAGTGGTTATCGTAGCCTATGTACGCTTGCAACATCAGAGATCACTTGCGCGTTGCCACTCTGAAACGAAGATCGAAAGTCTCATGAGCCTCATGTGTAATTTCATCGGAAACCATACCCTTCGAACCGGAACATAGCAATGCATTGCTATGATATGCAAGCAATACTGCTTGGTGGCAAAAATAGGTATGGAGGTAGTTCTGCCCCGGACGAGCTCTATCACAAAGAACTCTACTACTCTTGTCTTGTCACCCTTATGGTGGTAAAAAATTATAGTATTTGTCCCCTGTAACATAATATTATTTTTACCACTTGTTGCATGTTCGCCTTCTTATAACCAATTCAAAGCCGATAAGAGATCAGATTACCACTCCGGAAGTAACTTAAAAAAGGTCACAACACAAGTCGCAAATATTTTTATTTATAGCATTCTAACAGAAATCCAGGCTAGAAGAAATGTTATGATGGGAGTATTTCAAATGCAACATTTTAATGACGAGACGAGAAATATCTGGCACTCAACAAGACGAGCTCTTGCTAAAGAGTCCTACCACCAGGTGAACATGTTCCGGAGCTAATAATTCTCACCTGTATGGCACAATAATAGCGACTTTATGCCTGGCAGTGCAGTTTGGAGGGGCGTACCTTCCACCAAACTGGATTTCAGGGAACTTCTTCTCTACAAAATCCAGTTCCATATCAGTCTTGTTTACTGGGATTGGACCTGGAATAACACAATATTCAACTAAAATGTTTGATGAGTGGATTCTTTAGTTTATCAATCAGCTATAATAAAATTATTAACTACTAATGAAGTTGTTCTTGACAGAATAAATGATGGAATAACTTGCAAATAAGTATCAATTTTGATACGAAATATTGACGTAAATATTTATCTTACCCAAATCAGGGGGTGTCTTAGGACAAAGCGGCAATGGCGGCTCAGTCTTCCTCACCACTTCCTCTGTTGTCACCAGATTTTTTATCCCTTTCATGATCTTCGTTATAAAAAGCGGGGTTCCATTATACGCTGGACTTTCTTTCGCTCCTGCCTGGGATGTCATATTCCCTGTTATGCTCAGCTTCTGTATTATGACCTCTAGCATCCTTTTCTCAGTTGCGTCATGGGTTGCGTTACGAGTTACGTTCAGCTTATTTATAAATACTGTAGTGTTTTTGGCTTGCAAGTCTTTAGTAACGGGGTTTTCGTTCGTAGACGGTGGTTTAGGCCAGGTCAATGGTGATTTGTCACCGCTTCTGTAAACATTTCTTCTGGTTAGGTTAGCGTATTACTGGTATAGGTAAGTAGGTAAGTAAGGAAAAATACGACGTTATTGACGGTTGCTATGTACCTAACTGTAAGCCTATATTTCCGGATTCACAGATAGGTTGGTCGATGTTCAAGATTATTTTCAAAATACTTAGAAAGTTCGATCAGTCACCACAGACAATAAAGATCGATTCCCATCCCAAGAGGACAGAACTGGGTGACAGATGTGAATAATTAATTAGAACGTACTGAACTAAATGTTACATTCCCCAGTACTTAGTAAACTTTGTTGATAGCATCTATTATCTCATCAAAGTTTAAAGTCACACTAACCTAATAGGAGGCTGCGTTGCGTTGTAAACAGGCGCGTTGAAGTACCTACGTCCTAGTAGCGCTGCGTCCAGTATACCGCCGAAGAGGTACTCGACGGCTGCCAGTGCCAACACGAGCAGCAACAGGCGGAGCGGCGGGCAACAGCTAACAGGTCATACTAACCTAATAGTAGGCTGCGTTGCGTTGTAAACAGGCGTGTAGAGGTACGTCCTCAGAGGCGATGCGTCCAGTATACCGCCGAAGAGGTACTCGACGGCTGCCAGTGCCAACACGAGCAGCAACAACAGGCGGAGCGCGCGCGTCGCCCGCCCGCCGCCTCCGCTCGCGCCGCCCATCAACGCATGCGGTGGGTACACGTGTGCTTCCAACACTAAAACAACATGAGATTTAGGGATATAGCAGGAGCTACGGACTTGATACAGCAGTCCCTGGGACGTGCAGTGCTGTAAAACAAAAATGGTAAGAGTATGGCGTTCTATGGAACGGCATTTTTTTTTTAATTTCAATATACGAGACGGTCAAATCGTGCGCAACGCCTGACTGTAACAAGTAGCTAGAATAGCAGTCAGGAAATAAAGAGCCCACTTTGTTAGTGGCAATGATGGATTGCTACAATAACCTACATACTGTTCATCAAAAGTTTTCCTCATATCTTTTTGATTGCGTATTCATTTTCCACACCTGAGTCATGGACCTACAAAGGGTCAACGAGGGTTGCTCTCATCAATCATCTGAGTAAAGTTGCATACCTATCTTCTAAATCGATTTATGGCAATAAAAAAAATTATAGCACTGGTTTCTTTCATGTTCCGATGAAATAAGACCAGTGTTTAAATAACAAACTTTTTACTGGTTATCATCCTTTCATACATTGGCCAACCTTTCGATGGCTGTTTCTCCTTACTTAGACTCTATTAGAGGTTTAAATTTAATGTTCTCAAGTATAATGGTATCTGCCTACTTAAATGAAAGCATTCCGGTAGAAAAAGAAACTGATGAATAAATTATCCAATGCTAATGTTATTTAATGTTCAATTTCAACTAGGTAAGTAAGTACGTCACTTTCAATTAACTTCACTCAATTATTTAATCTACTGTTTATAATGCCTCTGGTGGCGCATTTTAATTTAACTCTGCTGTATTTAATACGTGGATATACCTTCTATCTAGGGACTTTATAAAGTAGCTGTTTGTCCCTGTAAAATAAAACTGGTAACTTGTAGGTAGGTAGGTACATATTGGTTTACAACCATGGAAAATATTACCTTCAGCGATGTTGTTTGTAATGATGGAGCTCTGTGGAAGTGTCCCATTCTTTTCATTGAAGACTTTGACTCCTACAGTTCACGAAGGCAAACATTTTGCTCCTGAAACTAAAGAAAACACCATGTTAGCATGCCCTGTCAAGTGAGTTTAAGAGTTCTTTGTGATAGAGCTCGTCCGATGAAGAACTACCACCATACCTATATCTGCCGCCAAGCAGTAATGCTCGCCACTCTGTGTTCCGGTTTAAAGGGTATGGTTTCCGGTGAAATTACAGGCACATGAGACTTTAAATCTACGTCGCAAAGTGGCAACGCGCAAGTGATATCTCTGATATTGCAAGCGTACATATGCTACTGACTGGTACGCTTGGTTGCCACTTTGGTGGTATAAAAAAAAAGAAATAGTATGGCAAGCACATCCGAACATTACTTCCTTATGGGGCTTGTTCATGACACGGTCTAGCCGGTACGGCATCGGTCAGTCACCAGTTGTGCATGAAACACTATGGAGCTTTGTTCACGGTCAAGTATGGCGGCGATTCAAGAGAAATGTTTATACGTATAGTTTAAGCACCCGTGAGAAACCGGGACGGGTCGCTAGTTGTTTATAAGTACTTTAAAAAAACTGCGTAGTAAAAAGTTTTGAGTGCACTCAGCATTGAAGCTCTTTATAGGTACGAAGTTGTGTTCTATATAAAAGAGGTACCTACGTATACTTTATTCTTTGGATCGATACGTTACGAGTGGGTAGCTAGGTATCTATGCCTTTAGGTCATTTCATAGTGATCGCAATAACCATTACGTCACAATCGTTTAAAGTATGTAACCTAGATTGTAATAAAGTGGTTTTATCTATTCGTCTTAATGGACCATTATGTTTTATGCTGTAAACGAGTACATTTAATTTGTTTTCTATTACATTGCAGACTACTTAGCTTTTAATAATAGTTTTGGTTCAACGAGGCTTATCAAAGTAAGGCATGTACACGTCAGTTTAAAACGTTAATCTTTTGAAACAAGCAGAAAAATGACAGAAATATTTTTTTATCGCATTAAAACCCCTTTTGTAATGCAGAGGAAGGTTTACAATGAACATGGGTAGCTACTTTTTTTGCTTTCATTACAAAACCCTTTTCCAAACATCCACTCAAATCCGAGCATTAAAAATATTTATTTCAAAGGCTCGAAAATCTGACAAAAGGGTCAAACCATTCGAGACTGGAACGTTTATGTACCTACCTAACAAGGTTTATGAGTTGGTATACGTTTATCAATCAGTAAATCAGTAGCTGTACTACTTTTATTTTTATACAAAAGTTACTATGAATGGGTCATTTTCAATTTATTTTAAGTAAATAAGTCTAGAAATGGAAAAGTTTTTTTATCACTCAATAAGTTTTTATGTGAGTAGATAAATTATGTTTGTGAACAATATTCCCGCGAATCGCAATGTCTGCTCGCCAATTGTTTTGAAAAATTACAATCATGGTTTTAATCATGTAAACTGGCCAACCTTTCAAAATAATCTTCTTTAGGACCTGCCGAAGCCTATTAACCATAATCCTTTATAATACGGCTTAAATTCGAACGTTTGAGGTAAGTTTTAATCCCAATTTATAACTTCTAGTGAGCTCTACCATGTGTTTTAACAAAAGATTACCTACACGGGACGGGGATTATCTGTAGGTTAAATAGACGCATAACACAGTCTTGTTTTGAGCAGTTTCATGTTTTGGAATAATACATAGGCTATTTAATCTTGTTCCTGTGGGCTAGCATAAATACTGCAATGCCCCGGGTGAAACCGCGCGGGCCAGCTGACATAATAATGTATTTTGACACTAACCCTAGGTAATTGAGAGACAAAGAGTAAATAAAAAGAACAGGTTATTTAAATGAGTGATACAATACAACACTATTCTAATCATTAATAATACATGTAATGATCTATAAATACTTAGTTTCAGTACCATATATTTTTTTATTATTTGAAACTTCTATCTTTTTGTTATACACATGTAAGTACCTACCTAAGTGAATTCACTGTCTGTTTCATTTTATATAGGTAATAAGACGCATTCGGTACTTTAGCGATTAACTAAGGCACCGCTACGCTAGCTAATAACAATATCTTTTTTAAATGCAGTAAATTGCTTATGTTGAAAAATTGGGGTAGCGAGGTCTCCTGTTCGAAGAACTGCTAAATAATAAACTATAGGTTATTTAACTATTTGAAAACCTATCTCTACCTATCTACATCGCTGTAAAACAATTTCAATTCATACAAAATCGACAGGAACATAAAAGCTTTGCAATCATTTCCAAAGGTTCCTTCATTGTTCTGTGTTTGAACAAAACTTTTGTTTCAAAAGAGATTGTCAAAAGTTTAATGTAACATTTTAGTCTCTCTTCTAATCAAGTTGAAACATGTTATTTGACAGAGAAATTACGGTAATTTCAAGGGAATGTGCACGTCCTAAACATTCTGAAAGTACGAGCGCGAGCACAAATGAGCTGTTTCATGCCCCATTAAGTTTTTATTTTGTTAGTAAAATAAAGCTTGATTTGACAGAAACCAGACCAACTAGAAAAACAATTGTGTATACCTAACAAATACGCTAAATAGGTTATTTTTTTATCTAGTTTAATTTGCAGTCTTGCGTGTAAGCAAATCGTAAAATATTTAATTATATACTTGCATAAGAGTAAGCGGTCAGGGTGTGTGCTAATAAATATAGTACAAAAACATGCGATCCAATTTAAACTAAAGACTTGTAGATAATAAATAATAATAAAATAATAAAATTATGCACGTAAAAAAATGCCTAAAATTTAAAGATATTCTAACTAGACTAACTTTTAAAATAATATTTGTGCTGTGCCATACATAAGCAATTAAGGACGATATTATACACAGGCATGTAACGTTATTCAGGCAATATCCCCATAATATCGAGAGCTTAGCAGTTAAGCCACACTCGTATCACCTATACCTCCTTATGGAAGAAAGTGCTTGCCTTTTATCCTTTATTTTGTGCCGGGAATACAGACGCTTCGAAATTACCATTTGTCTATTTGTCTCCCGTGTTTCGGAGGGCACGTTAAGCAGTCGGTCCTGGCTTTTTCAAAGTTATTAGGCCATGACAGAGGCCTTCGGGTGGCCTAGAAACTCTGTCACTAGAGTTGGCCACTGACTCATACGAACGAACGAACGAACCATTTGTCTAGCAAAAATCTCATTGGACGCAAGCGCCAGATTTGCAGTTTTCTCAAAGCAAGACAAAGCAACTCGTAAAACAAATACTTACTTACAAGCTTAGTCTAAAATTAACCTGTAGATTGTATTTTATGTACCTACTTATATACTCGAGGCTAACTTATATAACTAGGCACTTAGGCTAAACACCTACGAGCAACTTGGTTGAATATCTATTTACAAACAAACAGAGAGCACCGGTGGTCTAGTGGTAGTGACCCCTTAGGTCGTACGTTCAAACCCAGTCGTGCACCAGTTAATTTTTCTGTTCGAAAATTTGGTGTGCGCCATCGAACTAACAAAGCATGTTTGTTCGTAGGTGTGCGCATTGCCAGTGCTTTTATACGGTGAAGTAAAACATCGTCAGGAAACCGGCATATCCAAGAACTAAACATTCGAAAGACAGTGCCGTCCACCAATCCGCATTGGGTCGAGTAAGTGGGTCTGACACTGTCCCAACAGTGGGAAACATTAGAAGGCTGTCATGATATAACAAAAAAAAAACAAATGAAAGAATAGGTAAATGATGATGATGATTATTTTTGTACGTTGATTAAGCATCATAAATATCATAAAGCGTTTATAAATCTACAGTGATTGGTCAGCAGTGCTGAGCGGCAAAGGAAAAACGCGGTCGTCGGTGCAGTCAGCGTGACTACATTCATTGAGATTCAGTATTGTTCATTAATTATCTTTAGCGTTTAAAACATATTGGTCAAGCATCCGCCGACACCGGCGCGACGGCAAAGTATATACACATTTGGCCTCATTTCACGCGCAATATAAGAGCATCCTCCGATATGTAATTTTTGATATTGTTAACCATCACACTGAGGGAATACTTAAGATTATAATATCCCAATAATTATTTCGGCTCAAGCGGGATTTGATCCCGCAACCACCGCATTTTGAATAGGCAATGCGACAACTCTCTCTTGTAATGAACTAAATTAACTATAGCCATTGAACAGGCTTGGATAACTGCAACGTTTCCCCTGTAGGTGGAGCTATCGGCGCTTCGAGCCGAAGACATCTTAATGATTATTTCGTCCAAGCGAGATATGTCTCGATAGCTCAATAAGTAGAGCACTTGCGTATCAAGCGGTTGTTGCGGGTTCAAATCCCGCGTGAGCGAAATAATTTTTGGGATATTATAATCTTTAGCATCCTTCGATAGTTGAGTACATTTGCTCGTAGGTACCTATAATAAGCAAAAGGTTCATTATTTATGCTGGAACCCAAATATGCCTCTCCAGGTGTCTTTTATGTCCAAAACGGGAATAAATTTCACATACATGCTTATTAAATTCCCCCAAGATATGAGACCGTAGGACGGAAGCATCAAACTAAATCCTACCTTCCGCGGCTTCCGATATGTGACCTTATGACACGGGGTGGGTCACAATGACTTATCACCTGTCTCTTTCAGGTTATTAAACCCACCCAGGGGTTATTTATGGTGAGTTTGCCGGTAAAATAAGCAGTACTTAATGTAGATGTCTGCGAGCATTTACTGCAATGGTAATTTAATGTCGATTAAATAGGTTTGAAATGCTATCAACAAAGATAAATAGACAGGTAAGTAGACACCCATTTCTTTCTGCCTTTTTTGTTTGACAAACTTCGAATTCTGAACATTTTTAAAAATTAACAAAATCATTTCCGCTTTTTATTAATGTGCTCTAGAATCTAGAAGTAAAGAAAGGTTGTTTTATCAATAGCCAACAGAAACCAATAATTAGACTTAGAACTAAATTTTTTTTTAACCAAACATGAGCCAAAAGCAATGGGTTTTATTAATAAATACAGGAGCTCAATTTGTAGTCTTATTTCCTTCACAAAGCGATGGGTTGCATTGCATTTTTTTTTTATACAATTGAAGTGGCAACCAAGCGTACGGCCCACAAGATGGTAAGCGGTTACCGCAGCCTATGGACGCTTGCAATACCGAGGTATCACTCGCGGGTTGCCACCTTGAGGCTAAGATCGAAAGCCTCATGTGCCAGTAATTTCAATAAATATAGTTATCCAAGACAATAGTTTATACATTAGTTAAGCATCCGTGCGAATCCGGGTCGGGTCGCTAATAATATATATATATATACAGCAAATAGATAGCAAAGTTTCAATAAATGTTCTTTTCGCCATTTTCCCTAACCCAAAGTGCTACCAAAACAGTTTTGGTCATTCGGTTGAAGTCATGACCACCTGTATATTTTTATATTCATGGTCAAATTATACGAAAACCTTTGAGATTTCGATGAGATCCTTTGCCGAAAGTAGGCACTTCAGGACAATGCTCAACGAATGCTGGTGCTACTCTTAAATTTATATTTGTGATATAAATTGAAATCCATTGGCAAGGTAGATTTCACAAAGTCGCGACCCAGAGATTTATGTGAATAATATTAGCACAGGATCGCGGTGCATAATATTCCAGGAATAGGTTCCACACACAAAAAAATACCTGTACTTAGATACCTATTTTTTATAAACATTTTGTCTCGAGTAGGCACTTTATATTGATTAAGTTTATCTAGTCAATTATTACCCGATAATTTTTATCTGGTCGAGATGGGCAGCGTAATAATAAAATATTCGAGCAAATAAACTTACTTTAATCGATTTAAGTACTCTATATTTTTAAGATAAGGTTAGATAAGGATTGAGATACTTACGGGAGAACTTCCGTGTGAACATAATTTATCATGGTAAAATGAAAATAATATTATATCTACAACTGTGTTATAATAATAATATCAATACCTTTTATACCTTGGTCCTGTCGGCCTTCTTTGCAGACCTAATGTGTATTCACCCACTATCCGTCACCATTCAATACAAAATAACCATTACATTACTCAAGGCACGCGTTGAAAACATTACTACTTATCTTACGAATTTAGTCGTTAAAAAATAATGGCTTGAAGAAAATGTGCATATCTAGCTGGTTTTTAATTAGGCACTAAACCTACTCATAGGTACGTTAAGGCATAAAGATAATGAATGTAATTTTGGCTTAACCTAGAAAGTTTTAAAACATGTTTTAGTGAAGAATACAACTATTATTTTCAATTCAATTTGCTTATTTTTCAATAGGCATAATTAACTAGAAATGCTACGTAACCAACTTTGGTAACGAAGTAAATGAGCATACGCGCTACGCCATTAACCAGTCACCACCCTGATCGATGTGCCTTAACTGGTTGCATTTTTTCGCAATATTATTTTTCTAATATTTTGCGTACAGAGGCGCACATTGCATGAACTTGCATAGACATTTAGATGTGTTTTATTTTGACAAACAAATAAGCAAAGTGTAAAGTATCTATAGTGCACGGCTGTTATTATGGCACACATGAGAACCTTTTTTTTTTAAACATGTTCTGATCCGCTCTAAGATTTCCTGTGTCATCAGAGGCAAAGAAAAGCTTTAATGTTAATGTCACTAGCTACCACCTAAATACTAGTAACTGCACACTATAATATTTTTGCTCATGATCTGTTTGAAGCAAGGCAAGCTAGGCTCGATATACATAAACGCTTTTACGAGTCGATCGTTACGCAGCTGTGACTGCAATTTATGTAACTGTTTTTATTTTGTAATATTTCATGAGAAAATGTAGAACGGGAAGGGCCAGCTTCTCACGATGAAGCCATAAAATGCAAGTAATTGTAAGCTTTGCTTTTATAAGAGCGTTTTTTCACTGAATACATAAGCAGTGTGCCGAAGTAGATGTTTATAACGAGTGTAAAGGTGCGATTTTGCGAGACGGCACTTTGCAGTATTCATTTTATATAAACAATTCCTATAAACAAACAAACACAAATGAGAGGGCATTTGTGTTTGTTTGTTTGTTTATTTGTTTGTTTGCGGTTTATTGGGGTGCTTTTTACGAAAATGGCATCCATTTTGAAATCTAAGATGGCGGATGCAATTTTTTTTAAATAAAATTGATATCGGTGTCATCTTCGATGCAGCCAAATGTAAGTTATCGTGTATCGAACGGCCGACATCAACTGATCACAGAGTGTTTAATGACATATATTTTTTTCAGAATTTGAATCTGTGCCGTTTCAGAGCTATTTAGAAAAGTATATCATATGAAATCCGCCGTTGATCAAAAAATGCCCACCTTAAGAGCTGGCGGAGCGGAGCGGAGATTTAAAATCAATTTATATTACCGCGTGTCGCAATTTCGAGACGATAAGCCAGTTTACGACTAAATATGTATATCATTCGTATAACACGTATATATAATATACATAATATATACAAACTTATAGTGTTTATAGTGAATTTATGGTGTTCAACTTTGTTGACAGTTAATAGGCCTGCCTTCATCATGGCCGAACCACTTTGAAATAGCCGGGCCTGACAGTTTAACGTGCCTTTCAAAGCACGGTAGCGCTTAATTAAAATTGAGCTGTGATTCAGTGACACTGTCGTGGTAAGCTGTACCTATCTACGATAGTAGGTTCAATTTGTGGTTCAGTTGTTTATCCAGTGGCTCAGCTCAGTTTGAGTTTTTCTCCACTTCCGTGCTATCGCGCTATGCATGCACACTGCCCAGTTAGACCACTTCCTTTTGGACGCTTCAAACTTTCGCCTAGAATTTGAATAGCATTTAGATTTCATACCCAACTTGTTAGCATAAAAAGTGCTACTAATTTTACGTTTCAGAGCAGAAGTCAGCATGCTCGTCGGCCCGACACAATTATTTAGGTGATGCACTGTAGTAAGTGCATTACAAAATTAAAACAATAATTATTATACACTACTATATTTTTTTTATTTTTATAAGTGATAGTCAAGCGTTTGGCCGCTATCCCACCTGATGTTAAGTGTCGATGCGGCCTAAGATGGAGCACGCTTGGCTAGAATATACCTGTTCACTCTTGTTTTGAATATTCCTAAATTGTATTCTTCTGGAAAGACTGACGCCGGCAACGAGTTCCACTCTTTGGCAGTGCGAATGATGAAGGTAGAGTCAAACCGTTTCGTACGAATTGGTGGAATCTCTACAGTGTAAGGGTGGCGTCTTTCCGATTTCCTAGTTGTCCGGTAGTGAAAGGGAGAAGAGGGGATGAGGTTGTGTAATTCCTGTGCGCACTTACCGAAGTGTACTCTGTAAAAAACTGATAGGCAGGCGATTCTTCGTCGATGCTTGAGACTACATAACTTAGAATCGAACAACGAGTTATTCATTATTATTAGTTATTTAGTCATTATTACTATTAGTTATTTAGTTAGAATCTGAAAATCTGACGCTGCAGTGGTATCCACCGAGACGGATTCTTGCCGAACAGTCCTACCATCAATCAGGTGAAGTTTGTAGATCTATGGAAGCCTTTATTAAACTCTTTAAAATGTCCGTTAAAAAATCATTTTATTTTATTTTTATAATTCAGCACAAGTTAAACCCTATTCGTCGGTTTTACGCTCGCTACAAGTGATGCTAAACACGACGGACGGCTTTCGGCAAATTCTCGCCTTGTCTTGGCGCGAGTCTGAGATTAGCGTCAGCAAAGACGTTCTAATTAATTTTGAGCTTAATGTGGCTGTGTTAAAACTTAATCATATCCTTTTTAATCTCTGCACCTATTAAGTTTCCGAAATTATAGCATTTATTGTAAGATAAAAATTACTTACTTTGTTGGAGACATTACCTACTGATAACTCAATTGTTTCATAAGTATTTTGTATATACATTATAGGTACCTAATCTAAATATGTACATTATTTTATTTTGGTTTGACCTATATCAATAATAATATTTAATATATCTATATAAATAATAAAAGTCTCGTACAGAAAACCTTACCGGTATCCTACCAATGCTCTCTATGAAGAAACTAAATTTCTCAGGGTAAGGCAGATATTTATTCAGCAAACTGTTATGAAATTCCATCGATGTGCACTTGACAAACTGAGACAACCCCGCAAGTCGGTTAGAACCAAAAAATGGACAACTCCAAGAACAAGAACAAAGTTTGCGCAAGATTCATTTAATTTCCTTGGCCCCTATATCTATCAAAAGGTAAATGATAGATTAAGCATATGTGAATGTAGTGGTAACATCTGCAAAAAAAAACTATATGAATGGCTTCAAACCCTTGATTACGATAAAACGGAATCTCTCCTAACAGTAGGGTCTTGATTAAAGTTATAGTCTCTTTAAGTATGCTACAGATACCTACATCATAAAATATCAATAATATTGCCTTACTAGCTCATATCCTTGCACTCTCTGGTGACATGTTTAGAACCCGCTACGTATGCTTTGTTTCTCAACCGGGGCACCTGTCCTAAAGTCACCTCACCGATACCGTCTCTTACGAATTACATAATGTAACCTGCACTGCACCTGTGTAGGTGTACTTCTCTCCTTAATATGGTCGAATCTGTTACTGTTTGCGGTAGATACAAAGTGTACCTATAGGTACAACTAATACTTCCATTAAATCTATGTTCCTATAATCTACTAGAACTGAAATGTATTAAAACAAGTGGTAAGAATTGCTAATCTTTAATAATTAAGTGTCAATCAGCATACCCACTGTTAGGGATCTAATCCCCTTTTGATATTGTCTTTAAAATAAGTCTAAATACCTATTGTAATTATGCCTAGCTATAGCTTATATTGGATAAATAATATATAAACCTAGTGCCTAGATAAAATAATATTAGACTAGAGTTAGGTATTTGAGTTAAAATATTTAAGTACCTAGGTGTATTACCTATTACTTTCAAACAAATACATAATAATATGAAACAGTTAAACTCTCTAAAGACCGCTATGAACCTTAATAGATTGTTACTGTACTTATATACCTTCCTACTACTTTAACTTTGCTTTTGTTTTCTTTCTCTAAAATTAAATTTAAGCTCCTAACGGGGGGCACTAAATTCCACAACCCAGGCTAGCCTAGTGTGGAGTTTAGAGGTGAACCCTTTACCATATAAATAAGAGGCTATATAATACCTGCATAGCACTATAAATAAACAGTACCTAGTTATATAAATAAGTGTTGCCTATGGGGTTGGTATGTGGCTTAGATACTACAATACAGGGAATCCTAGTGTGGGGTCACGGTTATATGCCTGCCGCATGGACACTACTTCTTACCTCTTAGCTAAACTAACCTACTGTAACAAACTTGTGCTAACAAACCTACTTATATTAGTGTAAGACATTGCTTTTTATATTAGTGTAAGACATTGCTTTTTGTGAAATAAATAAACTTATTAAATAAATGAATATTTTTTATTAGTAACTACTTACTAACTTATATTACCTTATTAAATTTTATATTATATAGGTACCTACTGACTGATACTAGAAACTTAAAAATTGACGACATAGTCCGCACAATATAAACACAAAAATACAATTATAACGTTGGCGTAATATAAGCAGTATGTTATTATTTCTATTGCAGCTCCTATCATCAAAACGCACTTTCAACTTAATAGTAGTATTGAAACCCTCTCTTTTCAACGCATCTATCTATCCAGCGTGCGAGAGAGATAGAAGTTAATGTATGTTCAGTTCAGCGGTGCGTAATGAGTTCGTAAAGCTTTGTGAGGCCTGTATGCGGTGATTCCGGGTATTTTGAATGATGTTCCGGGGAATATGTGGGCAAAATCCCAGAACAATAGATTAGCAAGCTATAAAGCTGCTATAATAGAGTAGATATATTGTCTGTACACGTGTTATTGTGAAGCGAGTCGACGGACAGCAGTATTACAGGCAGACCAATTATAACTTTCAGACGTCTCCCTATGAATTTACAGTTGCGCGAGTATTTTGCGGGGAACCGGGGGAACGGGCGGCCAGTACAGTCAGCAAAAAATGTGGTCTACCACCCTGAAGCTGAGATTCATTTGAATGTCATAGGATTTTACAGAAACTTTTGTCAAAAGTGATAGACCACTTTCTTTGCTATTTTTGTTGCGGGTTCGATTCCCGCCTCGGGACAAATGTTTGTACGATCTACAAATATTTGTTCCGGGTGTTCTGGGTATTTTCTATATATAATAAAAAATATCTATCTATGTAATTGTATTGTATTAAGTATATTATATCAGTCATCTAGTACCCATAATACAGCTCTGTTTAACAGCAGCTTACCTTGGGGCTAGATGATGCTGTGTGCAATATCCAGCATTATTTATTTATTTATTTATTTGCTGATTGTACCCTACTAATACCTGACCTGTTCCCCGCACAAACCCCGTGTTGCAAGCCTCGCGCGCGCGCGCCCCTGTGAAACGTTACTGGTAGACGTCGGATTAATATGGTTGTCTTAAATTTAGATAAACAGTGATACTACTAGAAACTTCGAACGGGTACTTAGATTTTCTTGAAAACTCTCACTGCACTGTTTTAGATTAAATTAATGAATGAATGAAAATTCTTTTTTGTACTTACACCAAACTTAATAACTAAAACTAAAGACTACAAGATAAAACAAAATGTATACGTACAATGGACGGTCCTATCGCTAGGTTAGCGATCTCTGCCAGACAACCTTTGGATGGAGAGGAGTCTATGTAAAGTTCGGGATATACTGACATGTACATTTAGATTCTTTTACAGCATGGACGCGTTGGAACCGGCGTAATTTCACCAAACTTGTAAAATGTTTCAAAGTGATACTTTTGATTTAATTAAACAAAACTCTTTTGGATTTGACTCTGAGACCTCTAAGGGACAGTAATATTATACCCTCAAAACTTCAAGCCTTGGACTTTAACTGTTTAGTTAGACTATGTTATGTTATGTATTGCAAAGATGATTGTCAGTAACGTTTGGGTGTGACTCGACCGCCATCAACAATTTATTCTTTTCAAAGTAAACGATTTATGCATGTGATAAATTTGATGGTACAACCAACCAATGATAAAACCAAACCGTTCGATGCGTGAAAAATGATTGTTTTATATCTGCACAGTATTTTATTAAGAGCCCTATCCTTGACAATCCTTGAATTTTCTTGTAGCCCGTGAAGTTTCGAACACTATTGTGGCTCGCGTGTTGAAGATATTTTAACGAAAATAAAAACAAATAAAAGCTTTATCCCTTAAAATTTAAGCCAACAGAGCAAATATTAATTAACTCAAGACATAACTGATTAAAAAAATAATTAGTAACGCACGTTTTGTAAAATGAGCAATTCCAGTCAACTTTCGATCATTTTTTCTATGAAATAACAAAGTCTAACATATTTCTAAAAATGCAATTAAATTAATCACAGTTTTAAAATTTAAGTGAATAGAGAAAAATACGGCATGTTAGTTCAATATTTTTGAAAAAAGACGGTCCAAAAAACGCGTACTTTTCCCTATTTTACGCTTGTTATTTCTGCTAAAGAAAGGAGTTTACAATAAAAATACACCTACTAAATTAAAGTTTAAGTTTTTATTAAATAAATACAACGAAGAAAATAGTCTAATAGCATTGACTTTTTTTAATACGAATTTTTTAAAATCACACGTTAGCGCACTTATAATCATATCGATCGAAGCAGCGACTCTCAAACCGCGCTGAGCGCTTATGGAGGGAGGACGTATCGCTCCTCGTCGCGCGCGCTATTACTTCTACTATATAAAGATACATTAACGCGAACTTCATGAATTATATCGCTAAATCTTGGAAAGGCCTCTTAACATGTAGAACTAAAAGCTGAAATGTTTATTTTTATGGCTCGCCCCAAAAAGTTTGCAAAATATGACTTGTATGTTGATTTTCCTGATTGGTCCTGTGCACGAGTTTTCTAAAATAGCGTGTATACCGATGTATATATATTTATATTATCGCTATTTTTAACCAATTTGCTTTGAAAATGCCGGTTATCAATACGACTGTATGTTTTTTCTTTTTTACTGAAAATGAATTATTATTTAGGCAGTTGTGACATCTTCGCAGTATGTAATGTATACACAAAAGCGTGAGGCAACCGTTTCAAGATGTTTTCCTTCACCGTTTGAGAGCACTGGCATTGTTCTTACTTATAAACAAGTACTTACCTAATTAACGGTAAAGTAACAAAACAATAGAACTCAACAAAGCAGGAATCATAGCAAATTGAATTATAAGGAACAAAACACTGATAATATAATGAAGTTATCGGACAAATAAATAAACAAGGCGCGGGCGTCTTTGTTTCTGGTGGTAAATTCATCAGCTATTGTTACTACCCTTTTAGCGATAACATCTTAGAGTAGATTTGTTCTAACGTAAGTGAAAGACTGCACACTCAAGCGATATTGTATCGCTTTTTTTTAGCTAGCGACGAGACGTTACGTTCGTTCGCTATAACAGTTGCAGTGTCACCCAAAGCTTTTAGTTTGAAAGTGATGAAGATGAACTCTTGCTGAGTCTTACCACCAGCTGATATCAGTTAGTGGAACTCTTAGTGATGTGCAAACATCAACAACTAAAGGAAATAGATTTTGCGTGAGTTTGCGATATTTCGCTCAGATCTGACCGAAGCTTAATGGAGGAAAAAATGTACGAGTAACAAGGGCTCTTGGGGTAAACAATTGGGCCCGTAGTTTGTGAGGCACTTAGTGAATGTAGCCTTAAAGTAGTCTACTCGTAAAGTAGAATGTGCGAGCGTTTTCGTAATACAATATTTCTTGGAACTTTAGCGCTTCCATACCAAACTAAGTATTTTACACTTCATTATCAATGATCTTTTTTAAACTTTCGACAAACATTTATATAAATATTTATTGGGAATATTGATCGTGATCGCGGTTAGACTGATTAAGTTTATGCGATAAATTATTTCAACAAAATATTTATTAGAATTGTAAATTATGAAGTTTTGAGTCGGGATCAGGTGCGTCAGTTAGCCAGTCAGCCAGCCAGTGGGTAACTAGCGCAATAATTTCTATACCTCGATTAAGAATGAATAATACTCTATTAATTATAAGTAAAAAATAACTGGGTGTAAGTTGTATTTTCTTAATGAATCTTGTGATGAGTTCAATCAAACCCCAAAATCCTCGCTAAGAACAAGGTCAAAGTCTTTGGCGAAATATAACTTTTGATATTAAATTTTGAGACCCTGATAATCAGACCGCTTAGCATAACAATATCGCTCTCAGCCGCGAGACTAATAACATCCTTTGTGAAAGTTCACCCGAAAAAAATTCAAGGGTTTTTATTAAAAGCACGCTATAAAAGGAAAACGATTTATAACGAACGCTTCAAAAGTTGAGAAGACCGGTTGTTATTGTATTTTATCGAGAGCTTTCTTTACTTTATCTAGACAAGACGTATTAAAAGCTTACTTAGCATAATTTGGCTACACTCCGCCTGCTAAATCGTCTTGTAAATAAGAAAGAGTGAGTCACTGAGATGAAAACGAGAAGGTCTTATTCAACCCCCTTTGTTTCAAGATTCGCTTTTAAATAGGTGAAAAATATATTTTTGTATGTTTCATGCAATTTTTGTTGGTACAAAAACCTTGGTATTTTTACTATATTGCTCGCAAATTTCACATTAAAGTCGATGTTTAGAAATACCTAACGAGCTTTATAAAAGTCTGGTCTGCCGCGCTTTTGACTATTGAAAGATTAACTTCAAAGAAATATTTTATTTTACTTTTACGTTTTTAAATTGGATAAAGCTATTGGATTGTATAAAATCAGCTCTCTTTACTGTTGAAGATTTTTTATTTTCAAGTGCGTGTTGTCTTTTCTATATTGGACGCAAATATTTTAACTAATTTTAGATATTTTAAAGTCCTTTTTTTTGCTCTGTCACACAATTTTTTTGATATATCCTTTTTGCCCCACAATTTTTTTACCATCAGTAGCGAGCGACATTCGAGAAGATCTTTCGTAGTGTGTGGGTGAGAGAGTGTAGATATTCAAAATTTTTCGCCTGTGATATTCGGTCAATAACTCAATAGACTAATATCTCTCCCTTCTCTCTGAGTTCACCGCAAACATACCAAACACAAAAACTTACTATAATATGCTTATCACGCACATGAGATACATAATCGATTTCCTGCATTTATTTTTTGCTTTCCGATATCGGCGCTGTTCATTTTAATCAGGATAACAAAAAACCTTCTAGCTTAATATACACATTCCGATACTTTTATGCACTGCGAAATAAAAATAAAACAAATGTACAAATAACAAATCATTAGTACTAATCCGCTAAACACTACTAAACAGCGGATTGTTCCCAACAAGATTTAAACCCTACTTCCTTAGGATTAGAAGACCTTATCCTGTCTTTCACATTTCACGCCCGCGCCCCTGTGAAAGTCAGGGAGACATTTGATATATTTGGTTTGACTATAAGAAGTTGATAAAATGAGGTTACGCACTTACGCACGCCCACGCGAGCTCAAATCAGCGAAATACACCCTAGCTATTTGGAAAAACCTTTTTACTATTCATTATTACGGTGATAAAAAGCTATGAGGCCTGCGAAGTGAATTAAATAAGAGCTCGCAAACGGTCAAGGCCGCCAACACTCAAACGAAATGACTACCGAAGTATAGTGTTGGTTAAAATAACGTTTATAATCTGGGCAACTTTTTTCGCAAGTAAAAAAAAAAGTCTAATACTCGTAGCAGCAGACATTTACATTTATAAGTATTATCTAATAAATGTTACGTTAAGTTTTATTTCTATGTAAAACAATATCCGCTTTTTACTGCCTTGATTTATTTATCAATTATTATTAGCAAGATTTTATGATAATCAAAATGAATTAACAAATTCAAAATACATAGTTTTATTAAATAAAACCACTTAGAAACGCTTCTATCATTACAAATTTTTCATGTGTTGATGAACTCCGAATTGGAATTTAACAAGTTTAGCTGAAAAAGTCTTTGCCAACTTTTCTACTTACAAAGTTGCTATCACTGAAAAAGTCGGACAGCAATTTGGCCGGACAAAATTCCGAAAGCTGGCACATCAAATAAAAAATGTTTTCCATTTTCTTGCCTCGTGTTTTCTTGTCGTTTCCTTTCATAAAGAGCACCCACGCCTTAAAATTATTCTACAAGGTATCAGAAGCAATCTAATTAAGGTTGCCACGCTATCGCATGCCAGAACCATTGTTTGTTGGAAAATTTATAGGATTTGATTGCCGATTAGCGTCGTTGACAGAAGCAGGCTATCGACTGTATTAAAGTAAGTTTGTATGAGTCAGTGGCTAGCTCTATTAAAAAATAATGTATTAAAATTTGTCCTAATGTAATCTCTGGTATTGTAGCGTCAATAGGTTTGAGTATCCGATTGCTATCGGTAAACAGTATAACCCTAAGTGGTATAAAAAATGCTAAGAGGTGATTTGAGTCACTATCATTTGATCCCACAAGTTTGATTCTACTTAATATTTTTTATCATTTGAACCCAACCTTTAAACCCAAGATTTAACATTAACTACCATTTGATCCCACATAGGTTCTATGGTTTTTTGAATGTCAAATCTAACGCTAGATTCGAGACATTATTGATAACGATAAACTTACTAATAGCATAAATGCGAAAGTTTGTCTGCATGTTTGCAAACATGTGTATGTTTGTTACTTCTTCGCGCTCAAACGGCTGGTCGGATTTTGATGAAATTTGTTATGCATGTAGATTTCCCTGAATAAAGATTATAGGCTACTTTTTATCCTGAAAAGTAAAAAAAATCCGTGAGCAGAGAAGCAAATGCGCTTAAAACTTTCGAAACCGCGAGGTGCAGCTGGTTTAAAAAAAAATCAAGAGTCGAAAAGTTGCGAGTATTGCTTGCGATTTTAGGAAATGGACGAAAATAGGATTCTTTGATCAAACTCAGGACCGGAATTGACGTCACGTTGATTTATGAAGGAGACCCTTAGCAACAGTTTTTAGTTTGTTTGAATCGCTATTGGTGTCGATTCTGTTGTAGCATTATTTCAACTTAACTAACTAAAACTGTAGCCGTTCTTTTCTAATGAACTAATATAAAAAACTGTGATAACTTAGAATCTTAAGCTTGTTTAGAATCAATTTTTAGCCATATTTTGTGATAAAATACTATCTAAGAAAGATTTATAATAATATTCGAATTGCTGTAATGTTGCTATAGCACCAGTTAGTTTAAAATAATAATAAAATAAATAAATAAATATTTGTGGACATTTCGCACAGCGACATCTAGCCCCAACATTTTTTGTAAATGTCGTAGCCTATATAGACACAAAACAAACATCTACGTATGTTCATCACTAGAATGTTTGTCCTGGGCGAGAATCAAACGCGCAGAAGGCAGATTTGAACCAGCATTTGTCATCATGGCAGCCTTCTTATGTTTCCTGGGACACTGGCCTACTCTCAAGCGAGAGTGATTGGGTCTTAATGCTGATTGTTGGACGAAATGTTTTCAAAATTAATTTCTTGGACATGCCGGTTTCCTTTACCGTATTGCACTGACATAACGCCATTTTTTTCTATTAGAAACATCCATTAAACGTCAATAACATCAATAACTAATGCTAGCCTACTGAGATTGATTAGCAAAATACGCATTGAGAGTCATATATCTTGATAAGGCAGCGGAAATAGCAATGTTGAGCTTTTAGGGTACTATCGGGAAATCGCATTTAACACAAATTTCTTATCAATGGCTCTATTTTTACCCGACTATGGGAAAAAGAAAATAAATTATAGCATCATGTCCAGACTGTAAAGTATCGTGCGTGATCGTTCAAGCCAATTCTAGCAATAAACAACGTTTTTCTTTATATTCAGTTCCAATTCTAGTTAATTCCTCAACGAGTTTTGGTTATTTCCCAAAAACTAAGCACACTCGATCGATAGCTTTAGCTGAAACATAACTGAATTAAAAGTAAACGCTTAAAAACACGAAAAACAGCCGTTCAACTACGTTTTGTTTGCAATCGACTGAAAACTTTGTTAGTAGTAGAATTGCCCTTATATGATGATACTGCGCTAATGAGCAAAACTCATGTTGCATTTGTTTTGCTAGCCGTGTCATGTTTCGCCATGTGCCATGTTTTTGGAACATAAGCGGACAAAAGCAAAACGAAACGATACGCACCCTGCGGCTTCTCGCGTGTAGTAAATACTATTGTATAGTTAGATTCAAATGAATCTAATTGCATAGGTTATTTGAAAATACTCGATCGGTAGCAACGAGATTTTATTATATCAATAGATGTTTTCTATAATCGTGGAAAACATGAAAAAATAAACAAATCGAAAGTTTTAATATTGTTGATGTAACAGAGGTTCTTGCTGTCCAGTAAGTCAGTTCAACAAACAATTAAAACCCCAATCAAAACTGCATTTACTTACAAAAAAGTTCGTAGTTCTCAAAAACATTTTCTCTATATGATAAAAATATAAAATAGTGTACTTGATAGATATTGCTGTGCCTAACACCCATAATCTTGCCAAAACACACACGTAAAATATCGCAAAACATACAGACTTAGCAATAGAACTCAAAACCCAGTGGAGAGTAGAAACTGTAAAAACCATACCCATAATCATCTAATCTACAGGCGTCATCCCATACAGCTTACACACTAGTCTTCAAACCTTATGTATTCACTAACTAACTTTTATTCAACTTCAAAAAGCTGTCATCCTAAACACTTGCCGCATTGTCCGTAAGTTTTATTTATCTATTATATTTATTTATCTATTATATATATTTATCCCTAAACCAATAAAAACGTAACGATTTTTCGTTTGGCCAAAAGCCCGCGAGAAACGTAAATATACCTCGCCCTGCGAGAGATAAAAATAAAAACACTTAAATAATAATTTATTTATTTAGTCATCATAGGATCATCTTAATATTAGGCTAGGCAATATATTTTTTTTTTAGACAATTTATTTATTTTGCTAACCTAGATTTGACCGTCACTAAATGTCAATTTATTTTATTTTCAAAGCCAGCTCGATAACACACATGAACGCTGAAAAATCCTTTTCCGTAGGTACACACGTCGAATCCAATTCTAGAGGTAAAACAAATAGCTTCGATAAGGTGATGCTGAACCAGTAATAATGCGAAGGGTGCACAGGTCGAACTACTCAGCGAGCACACTTCAGCGTTACGTATTACAAGTATGTATTTATAAAATTAAATCAGTTTATGTATTGTATCAGTTAATTATCTGGTGGGAAACTACAAGCTCAAAAGTAATATTGAAATAATGTTAAACTGACATTTCGGCACACAGAAAAAACAACACATAATTTTGCTAATAAAAATTACAGTGAACTATGAATATCATTAATTTAAAAAACGGGCATTTTCACGCACCGGTACGTATTACTAATATCTGTTCTGTGGTACCGGTTAAATCATCTTTTATTGTTTAGGGAAAGTAAGCGCAACGTTTTGATTTTAAAGTTTCTAATTTATGAAGAAAAAGATTGAATATTCTCAGAGGTTGTTGCATTTATGGTAGGTAGAGCAGCAGTTCAAATTTGTCGAGTTTCATAACTAAACTAAAACGCTATCGTGATTTTGAAAACTGTAAAAATGGAAATGTTGGCTTGTAAATTAATCAACTCCTTAAAAAAAATTAAAGGAAATGGCCACAATTTAATTTGGACTTCAAATATGTGTTTGCTACATTGCAGGTTGCTAAGCAACCCTTTATTATTTAAAGTGCCCTTTATTTTTGTTAAAGTGTGACCGACGAGCGACGCCATAAAAATATTAAAAAAGAACTTTCGAATATTAATTTCTACTTGCTCTCTCGATATTAAAACATTCGATCCGATCATTCGTGTTTATGATATGATCATTGGCAATTAAAACTTATAAACTTTAATTTGTTTGAATTATGATGTCTTAATAATAGATTCCAGTTACAAGACAAGCCATATAAATAAAAGATTCCAGTTAGGTACATAAAAAATGCTGCGATGCTGAATGTAGACTGACCCACACATGTAATCACGACAGATAGCAACGCTTGGATCCTAGATTAGATTATCGGAATATATCTCGCGAAGAATAGGTTTAATCAAGGTTACCTTTAGAGCAATTACACATTATCCGACACGATGTCTACTATGATTCCCGACAAGCTGGACACGACGACACGACAGTAAAATGTATGAAAATGTCCGCAACATTATGGCGATGTCGTGCAGGATAGTGTAAAAGGAAGGAAAGCATATTTTTACAAGTACATAGTTATATTGGCATTTGAATCCCGCTGTTGGATAATAATATATAATTATATGTACCTACCTATCTCTATTATATCTATTTTATTTCGATTATCTGATTCCAATTATAAGCTTTGCTTAGTTTAGGGCTAGTTAGCGATGTGTAAAAATATCAAGCAATATTTATTATTTATGACCTGTCTTGTACCTATATTGTATCGGATAATGGAAAAACGTTTTTAGGAGCAGGTAACATATTGAATAATGTAAATGTTTCTAATACAAATTACATGCACGCCTGTTTTCTTTAAGGTCTCACGGGTCCTTTTTGTCTGTAGAAATATAGACAGGGTATTAGAGTGTAGTTTTTAGGTACTATTAGTAATTTATGCTTAGCTCATATCTGGATAATAGTTTTTAGTACAATCGGATCTAGGCAGTCGTGAAGTTAGCCGTTTCGATGCGCAATAGAGCTTTTTCGAACTAAATTGTCTCTGTGCATTGCAAACGGTTCTTCAAAACTGCTTAGGTTCACTGAGAAGTTAGTGGAAGTTAGATAGAAGACCATGGTTTTTAAAAACTACAGTGAAACTATCCGCAAATTCTCGTAGAAATAAACAGCACGCACTACGTTATAATTAGGATAAATAATTCTAGACCTTCTAGCCAATGACTCAACACAGAACTTACATTTTCATGCTACTAATGAAGCTATCGCCTGTGCTACCGCTAAATATTCCACTTAATTTCATTACTCATTCTCTCTAACCCGTAAATGGTTATCCTTTATTCTCGATTCGCATAATACCCCAATTAAGGCGCAATTTAGACTATAACAAGGAACAGTAGGTGCCGTTTCACATACGCGCCGTATTTATGCAGTACTACTAACCGCGGTAAAGTCGTCAATCGCAAAGATCGAAAACACAGAAGGCGCTGTTGCACATACATTATTTAAAAAAACACCTTACAAAACTGGTTTATCGTATTTATTTTAGAGTTAATGCGTTACGTTAAATATAACATTATCTAAGATCTACTTTTCACGAAACTTAACGTAACTAATAAAATAATACCAACATAAATAAAATATAGCTTTATTGACAAAAAAAGATTAAATAACAATACATTCCAGCAATGCACGCAATTCTGGAGGCTAAAAAAGGTTGTACTTCTTGGCCTGCTGATCTATTCGATTGGAAAAAGCCAGCCTTTAGCCAGAATTTTTTTTTTGGACGAACTTTATCTCTTAATAAAATCCAATCAATCACACATGGTATCAGCCCAGCTAGCATCAGCATCTTAGCGAAATGGCCACGTTTTGTACTAAAAAGTAAAAAAAAGTACATTTTAAAGTTAATTAAAATACTTTGTTGATAAGTTTTCTTATATTTTAGTTGTAAGTTATCTAGATGTACAATAATGTGTTCATTCATTCATTCACTGTTCGAGCTCTGTCACAAAGAGCTTAGCTATTAGGCAACCGTATACATATTAAAAGGCACATGTAAGCTACCCCGTGTGCACGTAATCCGTGGAATCCAGGACAAGCTCGACCCCTATCAGATCGACCTTTCTCTTTGCGAAAGAAAAATTCGAGGTAATGAGGAGCTTAATCTGATGGAGGGAATCTGCGCACGTAGACATTTCACTATCGATCGGTTAGCGTTCACGAAAAACGCTAACTAAAGCGGATACATCGATGTCTTATCGTATTAAAATCAAACGAAACAAAATGGTTGTATACGTAACCTGTATCTTTTAGGCATGGGCGCGAAGTATGTTAAGCTAGGAAGTTTGGATTCGACCAAACTCGAATGAAAGAAATTTTTACCTTTTAGCTGCTAGAATACCTACTATTCATATTATATCGTACTACTTACTACACAAAATAATAGATTAGCATATAATTTTTTTGTAGAGACTGCCAATAGATACCTGGATAATTTCACAATATGCTGGAGTGCCTTCAAAAACTACCAACAGTAATGCTTGGACACTACTGCTTGGAGGCAAAATATCTGGCACTGCGGTGGTACCCATCAAGACAGACTCTTGCTCAAGAGTCTATCACCAGACGAGAGAGATAACAATTTAATTTTAAAATGTTTTATTCATAATTCTTTATAATTCTTCTAATGTTACACACTAGTACCATAATGTACTATTATCACCATTTTCAAGGCTTTGTGATTATAAAAAGCTCAGGTAACGATTAAAATCCCTGTGATTTTATCATTTCATTTTTACTTTGATTATTCATCATTACTAATATTACATAAACTGATGATTCCGATTTTGTATTGAATGAAGGGCCTGCCTAGTCAAGTCAAGTTGGGTGTATTCACATCCCCAGTATTCTGCAGCTAGGTTAAACACGGATCAATCTATGTTAGGTATTGCCTGTTGTCGGCCATCCTGAACTACTGTGCAAACGAGCCGCAAACTGAACCCAAACGTTAATTACACCAAATCAATCGACCTAGATAAGATCCTGGTTCGAGAAAGTACGATTCTGTTGACTTTGCGAAACATTCAAAATAAGATAACTTCGTTCTATCGCAAGGATAAGTGACAAGAGCTAAGTGGAGATAAATAAATAAATAGCCCATCATTGACTACGAAGAAAAAAAGAAAAATGGACTGAGTCAACCTATAAAATATTGACAAAATCGCGTCACTTAAAATTTAAACGACTCTATTGGCTGACTCGGCTCCCCTACACTCCGCTGGATACCCGCCTAATGGTGGATCCACACTAACGGGAAGATCCACAGCAACGTTTAACGTTGGTGTAATCACGACTTATCGCGATAATTTTATAACGGCATTGACATTGCCGTTTGACTTAAGGTACGAGTTGGTAGGCGGTCTACTGCAGACGACTGTCGCGTTACGTCATAGCTCATAGTGTCGTCTACCGCTCGGTATGAAGCTGTGAAGGTGTAACGCGACGACACGTCATCTGCAGTAGACCGCCTACCAACTCGTACCTTTAGGCGATAGCTCGAGTGGCGGTACATCAGAAGAGATTTGCCAAGAATGGGCATTGACGTTTCCCGGTGTCGCCCCAAAATAAGCGGTTAGTCCGCAGATTTATCCGAATGGAGTAGTCCTCAATCTCAAGGTGCCTCTGAGCCTGAGATCCGAGTCAATCCCATCCGAGGTATTGGAGATGTGTCTAGTTTCCTTTGACCATGGATTGAGCTGTCGGACGGTTCTTAGGAAATGGTGACATCATATCCTTGCCGTCAGCTGACATGCGGCAAGAGTGGCGTGATTGTTGAGTCGTTGTGTTTCCATTGTTATAACAGTTTTGTTTATAGATGACTAGCTGAATCCCGTGACTTTGTCTGTACGTACATTTTTATACAATTCATCTTCCCTCTGCTTTTTTAGTAGTTGAATTTCGGAATTTCCATTATGATAACTCGATGGACCGATGACATTAAACCGGTCGCAGGAAGTCGGTGGATGGTCAATGCTCAAAATAGGTCGTCATGGCGCTCTTTGGGGGAAGGCCTATGTCCAGCAGTGGACGTCTATCGGCTGATAAGATGATGAACTTTAGGTCTTTAGCACTATCGGTTTAAGCTGTAAGTTGATTATTATTCAGTCAGTAACATAACGTTTTTATAGTATTCTTAAAAAATAAAAACAAACATCTCAGGAAAATATTTAATCTAACCACTAGATATAAAGTGTGTTCTCTATATTACGACCGTCATATGACTGCGACAGTTTCTGTGTTCATCGAAGGAAACGGTAACTAAGTGATTGAGTCGAGGGTGACAATGGATATCGTGACATAGCACAAGTGACAGACCCTTACCCTTCTAAAACGTGACAAAGATGTTTATCGAAACTGGGGCCGATCTGGAATACCTAATTCTGCTCTAACGTAAATAGTTTCTTATCTATCAGCTGTCAAATTGTATGGAATTTCGGTAGTTTCACTTACTGCAGTGTCACTGTATAAAATCGGATACAAATTAGTAAGATCGCGATACAAGTACCTACTATAATCGAAAATGATGCGTGGTCATGAAGTGTAGTTTTTTTTACTTATAAATCGAAATAGATTGAATGTTTATTTTTCGTTTTTAAATACTCTTTAGTGTACGAACGAGTTTAGAATTGGTTTTCTAGGTTTGAAATTGGAACGTTAAAAATAAATAAAATAACGCGTGTGTGTGAACATAGTTATGAGAAAGTTACTGTTATTCTATTAAGCTAACACAGAAGGCAAAGCTGCAACATTTCCTTGTAAACATGCTTTTATTTCAATAACACTATGAGAATCACTTTAAAAATTTAAATCGAGGCGGAGTTGAAACTTTGTATAGTTCTCACGGCGGATCTCGGCCGTCGTGAAATTAGCCGTTTCGATGCGCAATGGAGCTTTTTCAAACTAAACTGTCTTTGCGCATCACAAACGGCTAACTTCACGGAAGCCTAGATCCGTTGTG
Organism: Colostygia pectinataria; assembly: GCA_951394395.1. Lineage (NCBI taxonomy): Eukaryota > Metazoa > Arthropoda > Insecta > Lepidoptera > Geometridae > Colostygia > Colostygia pectinataria. The sequence continues at coordinate 8,768,869 of OX596363.1, forward strand.
CGAACTATACCTACTTCTTCCTACGTACGAACAAGTCGAAGCGATACGCCTGTTCTAAACTTTCAATGACTGTATAAGGACTCATTAGATGGTGGCAAGGTGTTGGTTTCATTATTTATGTTTTCATATACTTAACATTTTATTTTCTCTCTCTTTAATTTCTCTCTATTTTCACGCATAAAACAAAATTACCTACTATTTCTGAAAAAAAAAAAAACGTAAAACGTAAATCTCAACATAAATCACCAGTTTCCGCAAATATCTGCAAAGTTATACAAAGCACCTAATAAATTATAAGGCAAATGTTCTGCAAGACTGCAGAAGTAAGGAAATATACCGCTTAACAAATATAAATTTACAAACAGTCCGCTGGGTGTTTAACGCACTTTGTGGTCGCAGGTAGGTAATAAGATTGTTATTTTAAACCACCAAGGTGGCGAGCAACCATATGGCTGATGATAAATTTATTTATAATTAATTTTGACGACCGATGTGGCGCAGCCGGCGCAGGTCCGCCTGCGACGCAGAGGTTGCGGGTTCGATTCCCGCCTCGGGACAAATGTTTGTACGATCTACAAATATTTGTTACGGGTGTTCTTGGTATTTTCTATATATAATAAAAAATATCTATCTATGTATTGTATTGTATTAAATGTTATCAGTCATCTAGTACCCATAACACAGCTCTGTTTAACTGTAGCTTACCTTGGGGCTAGATGATGCTGTGTGGATTGTCCAGAATTATTTATTTATTTATAAATGGTTACCGTAATATAACCGCTTGCAATACCAGATAAATTACACGCGCGTTGCTGACTTTTTTATGTTTTGATGTTTGGAGTATTTTTTTTATTTTAAATTAAGTATTTTGGTTGTGATTCATGATAAGAAAACTATTACAGATAACCTAGAAAGGTAAGGCTATTTACTATGTAGGTTGAAATGCCTTAAATTATTTTTAGAGCAAAGAAAAATAAATGAACGACTAAGGGTGGGTTCAACCAACTTTTGGAATAGCTATTCCGCGGAGTAAGAAATGTCAAATACAAGGAAACTGTTAGTTTACTCACGAATAACTACGATTTGATCGGAGAATAGCGCCTAGTTCGACCAAGTTTTGGAATAATTATTCCGCGGAGTAAGCAATGTCAAATACAAGGAAACTGTCAGTTTACTCGCGAATAACAAGATTTACTCAGAGAATAGCGCCTATTCGAGTTTGGTCGAATCCAACCTAAGCAATGTGAAGAACAAACTCACTAAACCACCAAACCAAACAAGTTGCAAAATATTTCTTACCCCACTTCGTAAATACAAAATACTACCGAATTCCATGCCATTCGTTACTTTAAGAATTATTCCTTAATTAGAAGACCAGAACACCAGAACAGATTAAATCAATTTAACTTTTTAATCTCATTCAAACAAACAAACCTCAATCTTATATTTCGCGCAATATCCGTAACATGTAGAACTAAATTAAGCTACGGCGTAGCACCTTGTAGCCGCGTAGCGCTGTCTACGAGCTTGCTACGAGCAATGAAGCTTGATGAGACGGAGCACGGTTAATTAGACGAAAATATCCTTCAAAAGTAATAGGATTTTCGGAGAAAAGTAACAAAATAAGCTACTTTCCTTCTGGGAATTGTTTCAATCCAAATAAATGTTCAATGAAATTTCGTTGCGGGTAATTTTAGAAACTGGTTGACCGAAATGGGATCGTATTGGACTTATATTTTCCCAATGGGCCATACTTCGTTCTTATCATGAATGAGATCTAAACGAGAATAGTGGGGAAAGGAGTTGGTGGAGGGAGAGCTGGTTTACATCGAGCTCCGTTATTATGAATTTACTTAAGAGCCCTATCCTTGACAATCCTTGAATTTTCTTGTAGCCCGTGAAGTTTCGAACACTATTGTGGCTCGTGTGTTGAAGATATTTTAACGAAAATAAAAACAAATAAAAGCTTTATCCCTTAAAATTTAAGCCAACAGAGCAAATATTAATTAACTCAAGACATAACTGATTAAAAAAATAATTAGTAACGCACGTTTTGTAAAATGAGCAATTCCAGTCAACTTTCGATCATTTTTTCTATGAAATAACAAAGTCTAACATATATCTAAAAATGCAATTATAATAATCACAGTTTTAAAATTTAAGTGAATAGAGAAAAATACAACATGTTAGTTCAATATTTTTGAATAAAGACGGTCTAAAAAACGCGTACTTTTCCCTATTTTACGCTTGTTATTTCTGCTAAAGTAAGGAGTTTACAATAAAAATACACCTACTAAATTAAAGTTTAAGTTTTTATTAAATAAATACAACGAAGAAAATTGTCTAATAGCATTGACTTTTTTTAATACGAATTTTTTTAAATCACACGTTAGCGCACTTATAATCATATCGATCGAAGCAGCGACTTTCAAACAGCGCTGAGCGCTTATGGAGGGAGGACGTATCGCTCCTCGTCGCGCGGGCTATTACTTCTACTATATAAAGATACATTAACGCGAACTTCATGAATTATATCGCTAAATCTTGGAAAGGCCTCTTAAGACATAAAATAGTAGGTATTTTATCAAAAAACAAATAAGTATTTAATAACTTACAGCCATAAAAATTAAATTTATATCATCAAGCATGCGGACCTAATACAGATTGGTGGATGGTATGTCTTTTAAATTTTTAGTTCTTGAACATACCAGTTTACATCACGATGTTTTTAACGCCGGCACATTATTTCACGAAGAGAGAAATGCACGGGAACCCAACTAGGTTTTAAACCACCTCCGATGGGCTATTATTGTAGTAATACAGTTGCAAAGTTGCAATCGGTTTTACTTGAAAAAATTTACGTATTTACAAATATTATGACAGCTTAATTATCAGGTTGCTGTTTATAAACAGATTCAAGACCCCGTTCAGAAAAATATTTTTAATAATCTTCATATATAAAAATGAATTGCTGTGCTTGTGAATGGGCTTGCTAAAACTAGACAACGGCTGGACCGATTTCGGTTTTAGATTTTTTGGTCTTTAAATGTTTGTAGGTTTAAACGGTAAGAAAATATGCAAAATTGCGAGATAAATAACGCGAGTGAAACTGCGCGGGTCAGCTAGTAAGTAAAAGCTAGTTAAAAATGTATATTGCTTGAACCAGTACAAGGTGCCAACCTAATAGTTTGAGTTTGAAAGCGCAGTCTAAACCAGCATGTTTGTATTTTTCTAATATGCTGCTCACTAAGTTATGCTTATCAGGATTACGTGTTGCAAGCAGCGCCGCCTGTAACCGCTTGGTACTAATCTGTAGCTGTTAGCTTTCGTTTTTTATTGTTTTATGAACTCTGATATTAAACTGAGAACAGACTACTGTTTACGTAACTGACCATTTAATAAATCAATTTTATTTATGAGTTACAGACTGACAGTTTAACTCTAGAACTTTGTCAGGTTCCTTAGAGCGACCTAAAAATCCGCCAACGAGACGGCCACTAGCTCATATTGAAGTTTTGATTAGTGTAAATAAGTTTCCGGTTTAGGTAACTAAAGTAACCAGGTAACCAGCCCCATGATCACATAACTCTGTTAGCGACCAATCTTCATTGATCTCCATCTCAAACTGTCTATTATGACAGAAGAGCTTTGGTCAAACTGTCTTATTAGACAGTTTGAGATGGTGATCGATTTATATTGGTCGCTAACAGAGTTATATGATCAACCCGCAGGGTTACTGAACAAAAACTAGTTTATTTTGATTCGTTAACATTTATCAGCAAAATGCTTAAAATGCGTTTGCACGTTGTTTGTGAAAAGGCGCTATACTCGTAGAATATCGAATCATCGACATTTACGTCACTTATCGCTCTACGAATCGCAATGAAATTACCTGTAGTATTTTATCATAGACCGAAAAATATTCATAAAAAAGAAGAAAATACTTGCTTGTATTGTGAATTATCAAAATATTTAATAGTAGGTGAGAGTAAAAAAAGTCAAAGTCAAGTCAAAGTTAAAGTCAAAAGATAAACATTGTTCCACTTTTGAGTGTTTTTATAAGTATTCGTAAGGTCAATTGTATAACTTACTAAACACTAAGTGCTCCCTAAGTTAAACAAAACACTTAAGAAACACGGGTGCCTACGTAACTCACTAATGAAATACCCTTCGAGATAATGGGGGTGGGCACGTGACAGCAATGTTTAACCTGCCAGCTTCTAAGTTAAAGTTATTCGTAGATTATGTATGCGAGCATATTGAGTACTTGCGGCTTGCGGCACGCACAGACACCTTGTAGTAATAATTTGCAAAACCATTAAATGTTACAATTACAACGTCAAATATCTATGATGTTGATGGCGTTATTAAGGTACAAGTTCGTAGCCGAGTGCAGGCAGCAGCTGCAGGCGAGACTTCTCGTCGCGTTACGTCATAGCAACACCTCATGGCTTCATGTCGCTGCAGTCATGATTTCTACTGTCTATAGTAGATTTATACCGATCTGCGGTTGGGTGACAAGTCGTCTGTCGCTACGCACTGACGTAACGCGGCGACACGTCACCTGCAGCTGCTGCCTGCTGTCGGCTACGAACTTGTACCTTTATAGTCGTTTGAGATTAATAATAAAATAAGATAAAGATGTTTATTTACAAAAATTTACAGATTATGTCCAGATATTAAAAAAAATAGATACACGCGCCGTACGATCGAGGTTACCGACCGCGTTTTGTACTTGGACGGATTCCTCACGATGTTTTCTTTAACGTTTGAGAACAGTGGCGTTGCGCCTATAATTTTTCAAACCCTTAGCATCAGAGGGCAGGGTATCTACCACTAGACCACCAGTAATTTTACTACATTTATTACTTATAATTTTATTAGGTATAAAACGTTTTATAAAGCTTTTTGCGGTATGTTACGGTTAGAAATGTAAAATGAGCTCTATCGCGCGGTTATTAGATTAAATATAGCATAGCTGACTTGATGCAAGCATTTATTAATTTAGAAATCTATTTTGAGCTGACTCACATTGATATTAAGATTCAATTTCGCTAGCAAACAAAAATATCACTGTGTCATTTTCGGGGTGGGGGTGCTAATTTTTGATCTATTATTATTTCTGTATCTACGTGTTATTCTATCCATGGAGCAAGAACTTCACTGAGGCATAATGCTTACTTGTAATATCAAACGTTTGACACACATTATAAGGTTTGTTATTTTAGGCAACGTAAGTCATGTACTCGTATGTTCAAAGCAAATAATTATCAAAGTGACTTTGATATAATCTCGTCATTATGAGATCGGATCAAATAAATTAACCGATTAGATTGGATATTGCCTTAACTATTATGTTGTAATATACTTATCACTACAAGTAAAGTACCTACCCTACCTACATCAACATATACTCACATTGAGCCATAAATATCATAAAAAGCTTTAATAAGCTGTATGTCATAAGTATCTTAAGAGATGTAAACACTCTTTCAGCTTTTGAGTGATTCAGTAAATATTTCTTACTCAAATATTTTTTTACTTTTTACCTCATCCTGTTTAAAAAAAAAATCTATTCAAATCCCACGGCTGGGCAAAGGCCTCCCCTCCTTGTTTGTTTCGATTCCTTACGACCAGAGTCTTTGTCTTTCGATTTAAAGGTCGTATCGAGTTCGTTCTTAAAACATCTATATTCCTATAAAATTAAAAACCGACGAAAGAGATAAATTCAGTCAGAGTAAATTTAAATATTATTAAGAGAGAAATATAAATAATTCAAAGCAAATTGATCGTAGCTTCTGATTTATAAAAATTATCGAGGCGAGCATTTTATGGGCCGCTTTTTACGGATCATTTCATACCAATTTTGTGAAAAATCGAGTTGAATAGGAACATCGTGCAATGGCGGCTTTCTATCGAGCAGTGTTCCGTGCAATTTTCGAAAAATTAGGTTAGACTCACAACAATACATATATTTTTAGTATTTCAGTTAGAAATAAAAACAATAGTGAATAGAATTTTATTCAATAAAATCACAAGGATAAGTTTTTGAAACGTCTTACAAGCGAATCTATAGGCTAGTTTCACGCGCCCCAGACTAAAAGAATCTGACAACAAATACGACTGAGTTCTTTCCACGATGATCCCTCTAGATAACGAAGCTATTAGGCTGCGTTTCCACCAGAGATGTGCGAGGATGTGTAGCGAGAGATGTGTTTTTTAGGAACCAATAGAATCACTTCATTAAAGCTGCGAGGCTAGGTAAGTGGAAACGTAGCCTTAGAATATTGAAGTACACTTATTTGCCCTGAAGATTAGGAAAGTTCTCAGCAAAGGCGAGAAAGGTGCAGTGCCTGTTTTGATTCCCTAGAAAACAATATTTTTTCTCTAGACATTTGGTGCTAAAGTTTTGTTAACCTTGACGGGGTGGATTGACTGTTGGATGTTTATATAACAAAAATATCTCTGTTTTACTAATTTTGTGATTACTTAAGGACATTGGACAACCCTCTTTAAACACTATGACCGCAATGGTATTAAATTATTAGAATGGCCATTACAATTCATCAAATCGTATTCGAAATTTTGCTGAGAGCTTGACAAAGTTGTTTAGGACTCATTAGTTAAAATATTCAATACCAAGGAGTAATAGAAATTCTATTTGGGTTTCGAGTCCAATAACTCCATTAATAAATAATCATTAGGTAGGTTAATGAGGTTCGTTTTGAAAAACTCTGTATATAATGCGTACTTTTCACTGCAAACTAGTGAAACGCCGCGCGACTTTTTCGCATTGCATTTTTTTTATTAAAGCTTTTTATTCCCGCTGCATCCTCCAGAAGTTTTAGAAATTTAGAAAGAAAGAAAAGAAAGAAAACTATTTATTCAACCCCCACTTGACTTTGTGGTGGTTGAATAAATAGTTATAGTAGAGAATAAAAACAAATATGGATACCAAATGCCTACAATATTATAGCTACTATCTATCCTATCATACCAAAACCTAAACATATAATATACAGTTACATTAACATTTAATAGATATCTATACTAGAAGTTAGAAATAGTTAGGCGTTGAGTGGTGGAGAAAGGGACCTTAGCTCAGCATATGCTACTGCATGTTGCCATGCTGCAGCGCTGAATTTTTTTTAATGAAATTTATGTTTAGTGCACCCTCTAATTAGGAACTTCTGGTCTGCAAGGCTGACGATTTAGGCTGTACGTTGGTTAGTAGGTCAGTCAGTAACGAAACGAATTTTATTTACATGGGAATATAAAGTAGGAAAAAACCGGAGGACACGGATAATAAATTAAGATTTTTTGCCCTGTGAGTCTTAATTCACAACATGACAAAGACAGAATGAAAAACGTTACTGGCACTTTTACATAAAGGCAACATAATACGGTTTTTTCTAGAGTAGACAAGACAATGGTATTAAAACATCTGGCGTGTTGAATTTGCATTCAGGGAGCGTGGAATGTATGCAGGCAGGGCCCCGATTTCCCTAATTGTATGACACGTACGCAAAATTGACATAACACAATACACCAGTAATATACATTCAAATCCAATTTAAAAAAAAAGGACTGGTAATCTAGTGGTAGCCTTCTTATCCTAAGGTAGTTCTAATCCGGTCGTGCACCAATGGATTTTTCTATTCGAAAAATTTATGTGTCCGTGAATACGGTGTAGGAAAAAATCGTGAAAAAACCGCCATGTCCAAGAACTAATAAATTTGAAAGACATGTGCCCCACCAATCCGCATTGGATCCGCGTGATGGATTAGGTAAGACTCAATCGTAACCGCTTACCATCCAGTGGGCCGTACGCTTGGTTGCCACTTTAGTGGTATAAAAAAAACACTCTCGCCAGAGAGTAGCTAGCTAAAGAGTAGGCCAGTGCTGGGACACTAGCCTACTCTCTAGCTAGACTATGTATTTGAATGTATCAATGTTCCCACTGGCCCAGCTGGGAACATTGATACATTCAAATACATAGTCTTACCTCACACACTAAGATTTTCTGCCGTAGTCGTGAGTATCAAAAACTACGAATTGTATTGTTACACAGCACCAAGACAACAAACAAATATTTGCAAAAAAAGCAAATATTTGTTCCGCAGCGGGAATCGAACTCGCAACCTCGAGATTCTCAAGCACTCATTCATCGCTCACAAAGGACCTGATTCTCATGACGAATGGATGAACCTTGCTGAATATAACTGCAAGTATACGTTATAGAATTAGCGGAATCGATTCCCAGGACGCATTGCAGGTAATCGCGACCCTACGCATTGTAGAGATGCTGGATCAGCTAGAGATATAATATTAATAATTATATCTTTATAAAGAATATAGTAAAGGATATAATAGTAATAATTATATCTTTTTGTATTATTATCACAATATTAGCGGCTCGCTAAATATTATCTTTCCTTGCCATTCTTATGACAATGAAGAAAGACGATGGTAGATTTGTAAGACATATTAGCTAGCAGAGGCTCTTCTATAGGAACCATAGAAATACCACTTCATAATAGTCAAATTAGTGTAAAATTATATTTATTCATCATGACAACCTTTTAATGTTCCCCCTGCTGCCTGGGACACTGGCCTACTCTCAAGCGATTGGTCAATTATATTGGCTCCACGTGGTGGTAATCCACCCAATGCGGATTGGTGGATGGCACAAGTCTTTCGAATTTTTAGTTTTTTGACATGCTGGTTTCCTCTAGATGTTTTCAATTTATTATTGAAAACTTTTCTTACAGCTGCCGATTTGAATTTCGGGAATTCTTTGCACACACTAAAGCTTCGTTCGCACGAGCGTATTTTTAACAACACGTTAAAAATCCGCTCAAACTGAACAAATGTATTTCCAAGTAGTTGTTCGTACGTCAGCGTTTTTAAAATGTGACATATTTTTATCGCGCGCTCTATTTTCAGCGTTGGGCGGAAGAGTTGGATTTTTAACGCACAAACTTCGAGAGTCCGCCAACGCCGGGTTTTACCGCGACCGATATTTACGCTCGTATGAACGAGGCCTAACCCAACAATTTTGTATATTTAGATATCGATTTCTAAGCCACCTCATTGAGCAGACGCGTATGGTAATTAAGATTAATTTATGATCTATTGAATAACTCGCAGCTCAGGCACTGTGCGATTATATTCTGTGCCAAGGGAGTATTTTCACGCGATGGTAACGAATTATGTAATTACCCCGACGAATTGCAGTGGCGCTCGACTTTGACGCCAAAACGCTCATTATTCCACTCTGGTGGCTTCTAACTCATTAATAAATACTTTCGTGTGATTGTTACGGGTGTATGAAAATGAAAATGAGTTATTTTGCTATATAGTAGCTCTAGTGGACTTTGTTCGTGTTCAGTTTATTTTTCGTACAAACATAATCTTCAAAGCAAAATCGATTCTGGAAAATACTTTTATATTGGTAATTTAACAAATGAAGTGTACTAAAGACAAGCACAAAGAAAAAGGTTTCACATTAAGGTCAAATATTTAACGTTGATTTTTGTAAAAGGGTTGATGGAAACCTTATTAATTATTTGATTGTTCTACTTCCCTTTTTGCGTTTACTTATGTATGTTTTATATGTATTCTATTAAGCTATATACTTTGCCTTTTTATTGAGCTGTATACCAGAACCGACGTAAAACGCAGAAGTAGAACCAACCTGAAACAATACAATAATAAAATTAGTTAAATAACTGGGATTTGTGGAGTTTATAAATCCTCATCAGAGCTTAGGAGTAACCCCGAACTTTGAACTTTAATGATTTGGCCATTTCGTGAGATCGTAGTTGTCGATTCATTTTAAAATTATAGTCAGATTGGATCATGTATCGCAGAAGAGCGTTTTGATTTTATGAAAAACACAACATGGATTTTAAGATTATTCGAAAAATCTAAATCTTACGAACATCAATATGGGGTATATTGTATACCTGATTAAACCTTCAAAGCATATTGAATTGTAATTTCGAAACCAATTCAAAAATGAATATTAAACTTACCCTACAAAATTGGTATTATCTTACTAATCTTTGTTTGTATATCTAAGGAAATTATACCACTTTATAAGCTAATTCACGGCTGGTTCTTAGGTTAGGTAAGAGTAGTAGAGTTCTCTGTGATAGAGCTCGTCCGGGGAAGGACTACCACCATACCTATTTCTGCCGCCAAGCAGTTCCGGTGTGAAGGGTATGGTTTCCGGTGAAATTACTGGCACATGAGGCTTTCGATCTTAGCCTCAAGGTGGCAACCCGCGAGTGATACCTCTGTTATTGCAAGCGTCCATAGGCTGCGGTAACCGCTTACCATCTTGTGGGCCGTACGCTTGGTTGCCACTACAGTTGTATAAAAAAAAAAGGTTTTTTTTTCGAGAAGATTAAGTTTGGTGACAGTCGAACAAAGTGCGGATCGAACGAATGAACGAATCACACTAATATTATAAATGCGAAAGTTTGGATGTTTGTTTGGATGGTTGTTTGTTCCTCTATAACTCAGCAACCACTGAACCAATTTGGCTGAAATTTAAAACATAAATAGATAATAACCGGGAATAGAACATAGGCTACTTTTTATCCCCATGACCGATGTGGCGCAGCGGGCGCAGGTCCGCTTGCGACGCGGAGATTGCGGGTTCGATTCCCGCCTCGGGTCAAATGTTTGTACGATCTACAAATATTTGTTTCGGGTGTTCTGGGTATTTTCTATATATAATAAAAAATATCTATCTATGTATTGTATTGTATTAAGTATATATCAGTCATCTAGTACCCATAATACAGCTCTGTTTAACAGCAGCTTACCTTGGAGCTAGATGATGCTGTGTGGATTGTTCAGCATTATTATTATTTTATTTTTTATCCCGAAAAAAAGTACGGTTTCCGAACTCCACGCGAAAAAGTCGCGGGCGATAGCTAGTTAAAAATAAACGACCTATCTAGTGCTTTTATCTCGCAGTCACGGATTAGATTTGGCCGCACTCCAGTGTCGCAGGTGCTAGACGTATGCAATATGCGGTCTATTTCTACCGCAGAGCCGATCTATGCAATTCTGCGGGGTAGTTACGTAAGCACACGCGTTAAACGCATACATTGCAAGCTCTTTTAATTTCTCCACAATTCAATTAAAGCGAAACAAGTTAGTAAATATAGTAATAGACCACAGAAAAGAAGAGGCTCTTCTCACTCAGGTTATCAAAACTTAACTGAAGAACCCCAAACACTATTGTTTTGAAACTGTAATCTATCTGTAATCTATATATATATATTTTTTAATATTTATAGCAGTTAGCAATTGTTTTGAACTAAGTTAAGTTTAAGACGACCTCGGTAGCGCAAAGGGCGAATAATTGGCACCTTCTTGTCCCGAAGTGTGAGTCAAATCCGCAACCTCTCGCCTCTTAACTATGCACTCTCCCACGGCGCTGCCGAGGTCATCTGCAAGTGACTGCAAAAACTTATAATAAAGTTCGTTTGTCGGGCGCCGAGCCAAGCCCGATCGATGCGGCTGGAGGGGACCTGTCCGATCGGTAATAGCCTCGTCCCGGGATGCAATTTAATTAATTGTTTGCATCTATGCGCAGGCAGCTCCAGAACACTTCAGATAACTGAGTTTTCTAATGAGTTTTCATAAAGTTAGTTGGTAAAACTAATTGGTTGGTTAGATTCTACTGCTCATATAATATAGCTAGGTGTTAAAGTTGCCTACAGATAACTAAGTATTTTCAAAAATGTTAAGCCATGACAGAGACCTTCAGGCGGCCTAAAAACCGTCACCAGACCAACTCTGGTGACTAACTCATACGAGAACATTGTGAGAAAACCAGTTAGTATTTAATCAGCTCGATGATAGGCTAAATAAGGTCTATCCAAAATCTAAAACCCAAGTCTCTAAAAAATACCTCTGTTATAGGATCTTCAAAATAAACACTTATTTATCATAAGATACTCTTAAATGAACAAACTCATGAATAAAAACGCCGAAGGTTTGAATTTTTAGCGGAAAAAATGACAAGAGAGAATTCAATGGTCTCTTTATAGCGGATTTATGTAGGCGGCCCGTTTCCGACGTCATCTACTTTATGAGACTACGAGAGCCAATAATGGCAATATAACTTTAGAATTGCCTGTAGAATCAATAACATCAAGAGATTGAATCTAGCGGCGGGTTTGTAACATTTTATGCAGATTTAGTAAGAATTTGCATGAGAATCGCATTTTTATAACTATGAATATGTTTTATTATAAATGTATATTCTCTGTGTATTGGCACTGGAGCAATTATTATTTAAAACACTATATCAACTATGAATCTATGTACTAGAATTGGGAAATTGGAAATATGTATTTTGTTATTTTTGCAAATTTTAACAATATTGTTAGCAATGTATAACGTTATATGAGAGTGGATTTTTTTGAAGAATTTGCGAATATCAACACATTAACGTATGTTTATTCCTTGCCATTCACTTATAACCAAAAACGCTAACGAGTACATCACAATGAAAATAGTTTGATAACAATAAAACATACTCTACAGTCTACACACAAACGTATGATCACAGCTTACATAGTCTCTATATAGGCCTAGGCAAAGACCGTAAATGGGACTCACATAAACGATACGACCTATAAAAAAGCCATGAACCTTTGATGGGACCGAGCCTCGATGTTCTATGTATAGGGGTTTATTTAAAGAACCTGAAAAGCTTTTAACTAACTTAAAGTGGATTTTATATATAATCAATGCTTACGATCGTGGGATTCTAAGCGGTGTACGTTAGTAATAAGGCGGATGTTATATAGCGGTGGGAACGACTTTCACCCGGTATATAAAGCCTTAATAACGTATATTTTAATCCTCAGATACATATAACATCATCAAATAAATGTTTGTCTGGGGTTGGTATTGAATCCACGAGCAACAGCGCAAAAGGAAGAGCTACTACCAAGTTACCAACTGAGCTGAAGCTGAAGTTTCTTCGGGCATTTTTGCCAATACATAAATGGGAGCATTTTAATTGTTTTTCTCATGTTATTTTACGTTTTATTGTGTTTTGGTGGCAGTTCATCCGATCAGTTAACTCGTTTTCTTAGCATAAAGTTATAGATAATTGAGCGCTCCCGTGCTTCGGAGGCACGTTAAGCAGTCGGTCCCGGCTTTTTCAAAGTTGTTAGGCCATGACAGAAGCCTTCGGGCGGCCTAGAAACTCTGTCACCAGAGTTGGCCACTGACTCATACGAACTTACTTACTTGACACAGTAGGCTATATAGAGCGGAGCCGCGAACACAAGCTTGTTGACTATAAATACTTACCGTCACTTTAATTAAAGGCTTTTGTGAAAGCCAATTAAAACAACACAAATATACGAAGCGAATAACCGTGGTAGGTATGGTATGTTATTATTAAAAATATCTACGACATCAAAGAGTGGAATAATGTTTCACAGGGCCCGAATCAGGATCAAAACCCTTTCACTGTCAAAGTCGACCTCGATGGCGCTTTGGGGACGAGCCTGGTTGAAATGCCAAAGGTAGCGGTTTCGTTCTCCGCTGCGGGACAAATGATTGCATTACTTGAAAATATTTGTTCCAGGTGTTTCTATTGTATTATGAATATGTATTTACAAACAAAAATGTATGAGTATTCTATTAGTTATCTAGTTCCCACAGTACAAGCTTTGATTAGTTTGGGGCTAGATGACGCTGTGTAAAAAATATAAATAAATAAATTAAAATAATGCTGTGTGGCAATTCGCACAGCATCATCTAGCCCCAAGCTAAGCAGAGCTTGTGTTATGGGTACTAGATGACTGATATACAATACAATACATAGATATATATATTTTTAATTATAATATACATAGAAATACCCAGAACACCCGGAAGTGAGTAGGTGCATAACATAAATTACAAACCAAATACAGAACTATGAATACTGAGACGATACCTGTCCTGCAGATCTACCATCAAACATATTTTCAATAATGTTCGTGCTAGGTCTCCTGAGTCTGGCACTGTGTTGCCATGTCCAATCGTTTATTAAAAATGCTAAATGAATCGAAAAAATCGAATATCAGAAGCATTTTAATCAAAAATAAACCACTAGTAGTTTCATAAAACGTTTTGTTTGAGCATTTTTTTTTATTTACGTTTTCGATAGTATACATTTATTTACAGAAACAAAATAGTATTTAAATAACAGTTTTAGGTAGTTGATATTATTTTAATTAGTGTTTGTTTATGCTGGGTGTTCATGTTTTGGTACCTAGTTGATATACTAATATCATTTTAATTAGTATTTGTTTATGCTGGTGGTCATAGCAATCATAAAAAAAAGCAGATGGTGGTATATATGGTAACGATCCGGATTTTTTTACAAAGTGTGACGACGTGACAATTTTACCGAATGCTTTAAAATAGATACTAGAAGCGGTAATGGACAAAGGGGATTAAGGGACTGATGTCAAAATGTATGTGCGGACCGGCTGTCTATGTGGCATAAAGTATAACCGTCAAAATGCCCGTAAAATGTACATTGGTCACAATGTTTTAGTGACAAATGGTACACATCTCAAAATATAAGTACACCAAATGGTGTGTCAGACAAAATGCTCGATTGACTACCCACTTCCCGAATCACTGTGGGCTAGGTAGGTTTAAAACTGAATGAACAGATGAAGATAGCAGAATAAAGCCTTAAACCAGCAGAATAAAGTAAAGAGTCAATAAGCAAGACGGGGTAAAAGACCGCCTGAAGGGCTCCGTCATAGCCTAGTCATAACTTTGAAAAAGCCGGGACCGACAGATCCTTGCCAACGAAGCACGGAAATGCTCCCTTTAAATATACCAATGACGGTCACTTATCCAAAGGGACAGTATAACAGTACCATCTACATGTAAATTCGAAACCAAGTTTCATCAACAGCATGTGACAAATGATCGTCTATTCAGACTCGATACGTTCAATTATTACTTCGAGACTCTGAATGCAGTCGTAATGAATCCAGATCGATCGTTTGAGTTGAATGGTGTAGTTTCCAATGATCGATTAGCTGGAATTGTTCAAGTTTATTTTCCAATTATAAAAACCGCAGCGTATTTACTGCATAATATGCATATTGATACTTGTAGGAAAGTAAAGAAGTATTTACTACGATTAAATAAGATATATCGGCAAATCGCATCAAACAAAAAAAAACAATATACAGGGTGGCTGAATGGAAACCACTTAAAATCTTATATATAGAATATTTTACTTCATGGAAACATTCCTTTGTTATAAAAATTTGCTTGCATGAACTATGATTAAAAAAATGTACCTCCTAATCAAACAATACAGATAGATAATGCTGTGTTATGTGAGTTTGGTTGTTTATCATTCCACACCGCCGCCGGTCCGGGTCTGGATCCAGGTCTGGATATTGTAAGCCGAACTATGTATGTGACTATTGGATATGTTATATTAATTTAGATGAAACTAGAATGTACAGTAAATCTGGACCCTGGATAACATAGACTACTTATTATGTCCTTCCGCCGTTATTCGAAGCCTTATTAAACATTTTGAGATGTAGTCCTTCCGTATCCGGCCGTATTCGTAAATGATCGTCGTAGTTCCGGTAACGAGCTTATAGGGGGCGCTACTTCCGTCCGCCATGTTCACCAGATTGTGCAAGTGCATTTCTCTTCATTGGCGTCCTGATTTTCGTGCCGTACAGACGCGTAACGCTGTATAGCGTTCGGTTATAAAAAATTGTCGGTTTATTCAATCAAATAATAAGTCCGTGCATATTCTTTTAATAAAAAACGCTGTTAGCGTTCGGTTTCTTTTTATTAAAATAAATAGTTTTTAAAAAAGATAAAATCGTAAGGTAGTTCCGAAAAAATTATAATGTCAGATAAAAGCAGAATAATGCCACACGTGGCAGAGGAAAAGGAGATAAGAATTATTGACTCAATGCGGGTGTTTCGGGGGGGCAGGCTAAAGCTTTTCGTCGATGCTTGGAGAAACAAGGGTGCACCAATGCCTCTTTTACAAGTGATATCAGGTTACAAAATACCGTTCCAAGCCAAACCACCGCTGGTCTCACCCCAGCTTATAAGCTCTCACTATCGAACTGCTCCATCTTCTCAAATGGACCAGATTGTAAACAACTTGGTAGCGGAAAATATCCTAGAGAGCGCCCCCGATACACCCAGTTTCCTATCAACCCTGTTTTTGACTCCCAAAAGCGATGGCTCCATGCGTCCGATTTTCAACCTAAAACGTTTAAATCAGTTTGTAAAAATAACAAAATTCAGACTATTGTCAATCCATCGTGTTCCACAGTTCTTACAACCGAACGATTGGATGATAAAGTTAGACCTGACCCAAGCCTACTATCATGTGCCCGTTTCTCCGAGTCACCGCTGTTTTCTCAGGCTAGTTTACACAAATGACCTGTTTGCCATTTGGTCTTGCAACAGCGCCCAAAATTTTTGCGTCCCTGTCGAACTGGACTGCGGAAATTCTCAGAGAGAAGGGAATACGGATAGTAGTATTTCTAGACGATTTTTTAATTGTTTCCCAAAACAGATCACAACTGGTAAGCCAAGTGAGTACCGTGCTCAAAACAATGCGAGAGTTAGGGTGGAAGGTGAACAAGGAGAAGTCAATTCTAGTTCCACAAAAATCGCTAGAGTATTTAGGTCTAGTGTGGGACACTTGGCAGAACAAAAAGTACCTTCCGCAAAAGAAAATTCAAGGCTTGCAGGGGACCATCTCAAGGTTACTCAAGAGAAAAAGTGCTACACTCCGAGAAGTGCAGAGTATTGTAGGGAGTCTGAACTTTGCTCGGCTGGCAGTCCCACAGGGTCGCCTAAATTTCCGTTATCTGTTAGCCCATTGCAACAGTCTCTTACAAAATCATCCAGAGAGTCTGTATCCTCTTCCGACTCGAACCATCAAAGAACTCGAGTGGTGGATGACAAGCTGCAAATCATCGTCCAGACTCCATCCCCCATCCATAACTCATTTCCTAACGACAGATGCCGCCGACTCGGGTTGGGGGGCAGAGTTGAACGGAATGCACATGAGAGGCGACTGGTTGGACGAAGAAGGGTCGTTTCATTCGAATTACAAAGAGATGTTGACTATTCTGAAATGTTTGTCCCAATTCGGTCATTTTCTGAGTCATTCGTCAGTGCTGTTGCAGTGCGACAACAAATCTGTTGTAGCTTATCTGAGGAACGAGGGAGGAAGTCGATCGGCCAATCTGATGAATCTGACGTACCAGATATTCAAGATATTAGACCAGTTCGAAATTCACCTAGTACCCCATCACATTCCGGGAAGGTACAACAGCGTGGCCGATCGCCTTTCTCGAAAAGCCCAAACTCCAGAGTGGCATCTACTCCACTCTTTGACAAAAGTGGTGTTCGCGAAATGGGGCACCCCGGACGTAGATCTGTTCGCGTCAGCTCGAGCACATGTGGTACCAAGGTATGTCAGTCTAGATCAGCGAGATCCTGCAGCGTGGAGACACAATGCATTCGCTTGGGAATGGGATTTCAAGCTAGCCTGGGTTTTTCCGCCTCCGAATCTCTTACCGAGAGTTCTTATGCACCTGAATCGAGCAAAAGGTATGTTTCTAATAGTTGCACCAAAGTGGCCGCAGGCGTTTTGGAGGGCGGATATCAAAGCACGAGCGAAAGCAGCACCATTCACAATTCATCGGTTAGAGACTGTCCTAATAGATCTATCGACGGGCCATCCTCCTCCGAAAGTGAAGAATCTAATGTTAGAGGTCTGGAAATGTGGGGGTGGTCTGGGGCTGTAGAATCTTGGTCAAATCAACAAAAAACTTTATTGCGAGCAGGGTGGCGAAAGTCCACTCTCAATACTTACAAACCAGCTTGGAACCGATGGGTTAGGTGGTGTAAAGAGTCGGCAGTTCCTTTCACAAACCCCACGGGCTCAGATTTAGCAAAGTTTTTGGCTGACCTTTTTCTAAAAGAGGGATTAGCATATAGAACCATCTTAGTTCACAAGTCAGTAGTGTCTACGTTATGTAGTACAGATGATAGTTCACGTCTTAGTTCAAATGTGTTGGTTAAACAAATATTGAAATCAATTTCCTCTAGTAGCTCTAAAAAACGCCCAGGCCAAACTGTTTGGGACACCAGTATTTTAATCTCTTGGTTATCAAGTAATATTGCAAATTCTGAAAGCTTATATGAAGTTTCACGACGATGTGCTATCCTCTTGCTACTTTGCTCAGGACGTAGAGTGCACGACTTAACGCTTTTAAGCATTGCTGAAGACTCTTTCGTGGTCAGCAACGAAGACAGTTCTGTGACCCTTTGGCCCATATATGGATCCAAAACGGATTCAGAATCATATGTTCAATCTGGCTGGAAAATATTTTCAAATGTAGAAAATACAAATCTGGATCCGGTTTGGTGGGTCAAAAGGTTACTTACCTTAGGAACGAATAGGAGAGAGGAAGCTAATATTCAAAATTTATTTGTGACTGCCAGGGGCACAGCTTAAGCAGCTTCCAGAACTATTATTGCAGGATGGGTTAAATCTGTTTTGAAAGAAGCTGGTGTTGATGCAACCCCTGGAAGCGTCAGATCAGCTGTAGCTTCAAGGGGTTGGATTGATAAAGAACCTATAGAAAGGATTCTGGCGAGGGCTAATTGGAGATCAGAAAATACTTTTGTAAAATTTTATAGAAAAGAAATTGTACCTAGAACTATTAATGCTTCAATTAATTCCTCTTTGGGGGCACTTTTTGAACCAGTACAATGAGAAAGTAACTAATGATGTCTTGTCTTGTATATAATTTGATTGTATTTGTATAAGTATATATAAGTATATTTTGATTTTATTGTGAAAACAAACATAAGATAATCATTTAATGTAGTAGGTAATTAAATATTTGAAATAATAATAATAATTTTAATTAGTATATTATTGTAATTTATCACATTGGCGCCCTGTTCACCAGGCGAGAACAAACAATGTCTCAAAATGTTTAATAAGGCTTCGAATAACGGCGGAAGGACATAATAGCAGAGTTTTATCTACCATTAAAACTCTTATTATGTCCGGAGCCTTATTCGAAGCCTTACAGTAAGTTCTGCCTGGTGTTCATAATAATAGTTAATTTAAGTAATTTTGAGACTAGCAATGAAGAGAAATGCACTTGCACAATCTGGTGAACATGGCGGACGGAAGTAGCGCCCCCTATAAGCTCGTTACCGGAACTACGACGATCATTTACGAATACGGCCGGATACGGAAGGACTACATCTCAAAATGTTTAATAAGGCTTCGAATAAGGCTCCGGACATAATAAGAGTTTTAATGGTAGGTAAAACTCTGCTATTATCCTGGTACCACGCGAGCCAAGCCGTTTACCGCCAAGGTTTTTAAGTTAATTTTCTACGAAAACATGAGCTAATATTAACATTTATATTGGTAATTTGTTTGTAAAGAAAAATATCAAAAAGAAAATGGTTAATAACCATTTGACCGCAAATTATAAACAAAAGAAATAAATTAAGATTACGCTATAATTTATTTACCACCTATCCGTATACCGCCTAGACCCACGCGGTGAATTTAGACCCAATCACTCGTTTAAGCGTAGACCGCGTAGAGTATAGTGTCCCAACTCTGAGAACATTAGAAGGCTTTCTTTTTTACGTAAATCAATTAAAATATATTAAATAGACGAAAAATCTCTAATACTGTTACGCGGACACCAGCTGCTTGATCTTTGTTCTTCCAGATCAGATTTGTTCTTTGTATTATTATCCTTATTAGCTAAAAAGTTCAACGGATTAGTACTAAGATTTATTTGTCTATTGAATATCTTATGATAAAAAGGTCTTAAGTTTTAAACCGGGTTATAATCTACCTATGTACCAAATTTCATCTAAATCGGGTCAGCTATTACGACGTGATTAAGTCATACAAAACATAAAGACTATTGAATTTACATTTTAATTAGTAAATAGTATGATATTTAATTTAAAGGGTATTTTATTATTAGAGCAAAATTATTTCATAAATACATGAACTTTTTTTAATTTGGTCTTAAAAAAAGGTACATGTGTTTTTTTTCGTCTGTGATACCTATTACTTGAATATTATGCACTAATAATAAAATACCCTGTATACATAAAGCTATAGACGACTGTGTCGCTCAAAAGGTTAAAATTAATACAGTAGAACTTTATATAATTTAAATAAGCACTGACAAACGCGCTAAACCTTTTTGAATACTGTAAGTAAACATTATAATTGAACAGAGCTCATTCTTAGTAATGGTGTAACGTCCGGCACTATTTATCCGGCTTAAACTTCACTTGATTTAACAATTTATTTTTTTAATGTAAATTAAAAAATACTAAAAAACATTTTTACACAGCGCGATCTAACATCAATCTAAGCAAAGCGTGTACAATGAAATAAAAATAAATAAATAATGCTGGACAATTCACACCGCATCATTTAGCCCCAAGCTAAGCAGAGTTTGTGTTATGGGTACTAGATGACTAATATACTTAATAAAATAGATATTTTTATAAAATACCCAGAACACTCATGTAATAATGTCTTACAGTTTTCCCGATTATACCTTGCTTAATTTTAATTTAAATTAAGGAAAATATTGTATCTCTTTTTGCCAACATCATACAATCACGCCAATAGCTATTTTTCGGCCGGAAAATATGTGCTAATATTTTCCGGGTTTTCCTTTTAAGTTTTACATGGCAACCCTATTCTCACCTAATTATAACATAAATTTCTGCGGCAAAGATCCGGTATTTGGCTGCGACACGGCAGTAATTAAACCAACCAGAAACATGGCAATATTTATGGCAACACTCAACAATTAATTTCCCAAACGACCTTGCGAGCTTGCGACCTGTGTCAATGACGATATTGTTGTTTTCATTTAATTATAAAATAATAAATATTGGCAGACATTTTTACACAAACTATGTAGTCCCAAAAAAAAAAAAAAAAAAAAAGTAAGGCTTGTACTATTGGAACTACATGACTGGTGATGTATATGATGATGACTTATGTACATTTTTGTAAACACAAACACATAATATTAAATACGAGTACATAGAAACACCCAGACCGGCGCCGGCGGGTTGATCGTCTGCCTCTGTCACTCTGTCAGTTTGACTATAGCTCTTCTGTCAAAATAGACAGTTTGAGATGGAGATCAATGGAGATTGGTTGCTAACAGAGTTATGTGATCAATTAATTGTTATTAAGAAACGAAAATAGTGAAAATATTAACTTAGATTGACAAAAGCGCGCGCGGGTCACATGCGTCGTGTCAACGCAGCTTTACACCTATGGAAACCTTTTAACCTTAAACAAAGGTCACACAAAAATATATTATCGTATTCGTTTTGACGTGATACAGGCTGTATCGCGTTAGATATACAGCTCAATTTACAAAAACCTTTGTGGCGATTTATAATTTGTATGCAGTTTGCCGCGGGCTACTGTTCGAAGCATACGTGTTGTCCCACTCGCCCGTGATTTTATTATCTAGCCACGCCTGGTGTTTTAAGGTGCACTTGCGTTTAGTGCACCTTATTCACCATGGCCGAAGATGCGCTCGAAGAAGAGGAGGTGATGAATAGTGTCTTATTCGAGGATATTACTAACTATGCTGAGCAAACGGAGATATTTTCACCCAGCCAGCCGCAGTTAATGATGGACGGAGTGGAAGTGAGACCAAGCAAAAGGGGAAGAGAGGTGAATGAAGATGACGATTGGACTACGGTTGAAAGACACCCAAAGAGAACATCACAAAAAATAGACTTATACGTCAGTTCTTCAGAAAAATTACCTAAACAATTCGCATTGGCCAAGTTATTGAGTACAAACAACATTCAGAACATCTGTCGTGTGAAATACCTAAACCCTTATAAGGTGTTTATACAGTTCGATAGTGCAACGAGTGCGGAACAACTAATTACGTGCAAGCCTCTTCTTGACTTAGGATGGAGATGCCAAAAACCTTTAGAAGTAGTTATCTCGTATGGTGTAATAAAAGATGTGGAATTGGATATGAGTGAAGAAGATATGATGAACTCAATTTCATCTGGTTATGAGCTGATAGCGGTGAAAAGACTTAGACGTAGGACTCAAGATGGTTCGGGGTGGGAAGATAGTGAATCGGTCCGACTCGGGTTTAAGGGTCCGTCCCTGCCGGCATGGATATGCATCTATGGGATGAGAGTCAATGTGGAACCATACGTTTTCCCAGTAACTCAGTGTTCGAGGTGTTGGAGATATGGACATTCACTGCGAATGTGCCCCTCTAAGAAGATTGTATGTCCTAAATGTGGAAAAGGTCACGCCAATTGTGAGACAACTAACCTTAAGTGCGTTAACTGTACTGGATGTCATATATCGCTGGATAAATCTTGTCCAGTGTTCAAGAAAGAAAAACGCCTCCGAGACCTAATGGCTGAGTTCAACTGCTCTTATAGAAAAGCCATACAAATGTACGTTCCCCCAGAACCTCCCGTTGTGAGCGAGAGACAAACAATGGCCCCAATCTTTTCTGTACCTACAAATGAATTGCCAAAGTCAGTACCCGTGCCTAGAACTAATCAATCACAGGACTCCAATATAAATTCATTCGCGAGCGCAGTCAAGTCTCAAATACATCGTGATGACACACAAAGAGTTTTTAATGAGACACAAACGGGACCTTCTCAGGCACAATCAAAGAAGAAAAAAAATAAGAAACGTAAGCAGAATCAAGAAGATGAGTTTGATTGGAGTGATTATTCAGAAGCGGTGGCAAACTATGAGAACTCTGAAGAAAACAAAAATGAGTCTAGGTCAAGGAAAGAAAGAAGGGAGAAGTGCCAAGCGGGGATAAGTTTCAGTCAGTTAATATTTAAATTGAGTGCTATAGTTTTTTCAGAATCACAAGATAGCTTAAAGAGTAAAATAATTCAGGCAGTTTCATTAATCATTGAGTGGTTGACATCGGTGGTAGGCCAGAACCTCTGGGATCTGCCTTTCCGAAACATGTTCGGTTCTTAATGGGTTTAGATTTAAAATTAAACATTTTACAGTGGAACTCACAGAGTGTTCGGCCTAAACAGGTGGAATTTGAACAGATACTTTGCAGTGAAAAAATTCATATAGCTGTGCTCAGTGAAACGTGGCTTAATAGTGAAATACATTTTAGAATTGGTAATTACAATATTTTTCGACAGGACCGAGATGATTCATATGGAGGAGTTGCGATTCTTGTTCATAAGTCCGTGAAGTCACAACATGTGCCTGTTAATTTATCTAACTCCAGAATAGAAATGATTTGCGTTAAGATATTTAATTGTCAAATTATAGAACACATAATTTCTATATATTGTCCACCATCCAATCGAACTTCTCAAAACGACTGGAATGAAGTTTTCTCTTTTAAAACTAGTAAAACATTGATTTTGGGTGATTTTAATGGGCATCACCCTAGTTGGTCTTGCAAGACTGATTTGACAGGTAACTATATCTTTGAGTCCCTGGTTGACAATAACTATGTTTCTCTAAATGATGGTCGGGTAACTCGATTTAAATATGTAAATAGAATTCTACAGCAGTCTTCCCCAGATATTTCTGCGGCGTCGTCTGATATAGCTTTAAACTTAGACTGGAATGTAACTAATGAATCACTAGGTAGCGATCACTTGATGATTAAAATAAGTACTTCATTACACATTGATAATCCTCAGTTTATTAAAAAAAGAAACTTTAAAAAGGCTAATTGGGTGTCATTCACAAACACTATTGAGCTTAAACTTTCAAACTATAATATTGACAATAATGATATTCAAAAAAGTTATGACTTATTTATTAGCATTATTAATGAAGCTGCTGATGCTTCAATTCCTTTTTATAGAATTAGTCAAGAACCTTCAAAACATTTTATCCCCAAGCAGTATTGGAATACCGACTTATCTAAAGCCGTCGCAGAAAGGCGTCTAGCCCTCAGCTCTTTCAGAAAAAATCCCACCCCTGATAACTTAGTAAAATTAAAAGATAAAATTCGAAACTCACAATTACTCATGAGAAGAGCTAAGAGTAAATCTTATTCAAATTTTTGTTCATCAATCAATGAATCTACCTCAGTTACTGAAATGTGGCGTAAAATGAAGTGGTTGAAAGGTTATAGGCTACCTAACTCTTATGTTGACAAAAATATGGCAAATATGCTTTTACATACTTTAACTCCAGACTTTGTTTGCCCAAGAAACCCTATCTTCTCTTCTAGTAATATGAAAATTGAATCTTCTTTTACGCTATGTGAACTAAAAAGGTGCATTAAACCTAAAGATACGTCGCCTGGTATCGACCAGGTGTCTTACTCAATGATCAAACACTTACCGAATAACGCATTAAATATTCTTCTTGAACTGTTTAATTTGTTCTATACTTTTAGCTTTGTACCTTATCAATGGCGCGAAATACGTATCATTCCCATACCCAAGCCAGGCCGCGATCCCACATCTGTATCATGTTTGCGTCCGATTTCTCTTATGTCCTGCTTTTGTAAGATATTTCATTCTATGTTGACAAAAAGGTTGGAGTGGTTTATGGAAAATAGAAATTTATTTAATGAAGAAACAACTGGATTTAGAAAAACTAAATCATGTCTGGATAATCTTAGTAATTTAATAGGTAGAATACAGTTAGGTTTTTCTAAAGATCAAATAACGTTAGGTTGTTTTATTGATATAGAGAATGCCTACAACAATGTCGATGTAAAAGTACTGCTTTCGGGTTTAGATCGATTGGGCGTTGGCTCAAAGATTTGTAAATATTTGTGGACATTTTTGAAGGAAAGATTTCTAAGTTTACAAGTTGATAATGTTATTTTATCTAGATGTACAAGTCGTGGGATAGCTCAAGGAGATCCTCTATCTCCTTTATTGTTCAACATTGCAACATTACATATATGTAAAGAAATTAATAATGTAATAATCTCGCAGTACGCTGACGATTACGCTCTGTATATCACATGTAAAAATGTTATTGACGCAACAAACGAACTACAACTGGCATTGAATCAAATGTTCAAGATGCTTATGGATTTAGGTCTGGAGATATCGTTAGTTAAAACTAAAGTATGCATATTTAAGAAAGGTATTAACAGACAACCGATTACACTAAGTTTGAATGACGAGCCTATAGAAGTGGTTAATACTGTTAAGTATTTGGGATTGTGGTTGGATCGTTCACTAAAGTGGAACAGGCATATCGCTGAACTGTTGAATAAAACCTCTAGATTTTTAAACATTTTTAAAGTATTAGCAGGATCCGGGTGGGGGGTACACCCTAAACACCTGAGAAGATTGTATATTGCTATTATTAGAAGTCGGCTCGATTATGGTTGCTTCTTATATAACAACAGTAGTAAAACATTATCTTATAAATTGGACAAAATTCAAAATCAGTCATTAAGGGTGATTGGGGGCTTCATTAAATCAACTCCTATACACGCAATGGAAAGCGAGCTTTGTCTCCCTCCTTTACAGTTACGCAGAACTTACCTAGCAGGCAAATTTATATTAAAAGCTAAATCTCACAACAACAACATTACTAATAATATTCTCCGTGAGTTATCTCAATGTCAGAACAATAGGTATTGGCGCAATAAAAAGAAACCATTATTGTTATCTTTGTATGAGCATTTTGCTGACACTCGCATTCATTCTTGCGGTCAACTAGGAATGTTTAATATGGGGACTTGGATTAGTAGTTTTGACTTAGATGATGTAATCTGTTTAGATATACCTAATGTTTCCAAGCCAAAACGTCAGTATAATTTGCATAATTTAAAATCGGCTTGTATTAGTTTGATCAACGAACAGTATGGAATATTTTATAAGTTATTTACTGATGGGTCTAAGGATGGATACGGAATAGGTGCAGCTTTTTTTGACCCACAATGTAACCTAAGTCAACAATTTAAGATCGAGAGTGATGTGTGTATAATGGAGGCGGAACTTATTGCGATAAGTGAAGCCCTAGCATATGCAATTTCATTAAATACAAATAATCTAGTGATATTCACTGATTCTAAAAGCGCACTTCAACATGTGGCTCGATGTACCTCGGGTATCCGAGGCTCACCGACAGCCTACACTATTTTAAACAGTATTTTTGAGTTGATATCTAATTCTAAATCTATAGTATTACAATGGATTCCTTCCCACTGTGGTGTTGAATATAACGAACAGGTAGACTTATTGGCAAGACAAGCCATAGTGGATGGAATAGAAGTTAATATATCGCCGTATTATACTGACTGTTTGTATTTGATTAAGAGACATTGCTTTAACTTATGGAAAGAATACTTCGATTTACGCTCAAAAGAAGTAGGTATTTGGTACAAAACTGTCCAACCACAACCTCTTAGAATTCCATGGATCAATGAACACAACCTTTCAAGAAAAGACGCAGTAGTTATTATGAGGCTTCGTTCGGGACACATTCCATCAAAAAAATTTGCATTTCTCATGGGAAAATCCTCTTCACCAAACTGTGATCTATGCGGTGTATTGGAGGACGTAATGCATGTTTTGATGGAGTGCGTCCAGAATAGAACCTTTCGTACTGATAAGTGTAAACACCTACTAAAGGAATCTACTGACTGCAACATTGTATTATCAAACCCGAATTCAGAGGAAGCAAGAGTATTAATTAAGTTATATAATTTAAAGTTTAAGTCCAACTAATCTGATTAGGTAGGCACCCAATCCTGATCATACTTATACCTACGTAACTATAGGTACCTAACGAGTGAACTGATCTATGGTTCAAAATATATTTGTACAATGGATTGGTCTACTTGTAATACCTGGGTACCTTCTCTAGTTATTTCTCAACTTGTAGGGCGGGTGGGTGCCTGTCATCATAAGTATATTGTTGATTGTTTTAGTATAATTAGTGTACGTAGTTAATTTACGATTGTTTAAATAGGGCGACATAATCGCATTGTGATTAAGCTCTTTAATAAAGATTAAAAAAAAAAAAAAAATAATTTGTATGATTCCAAAATTACTGTAATGGATTCCGTTAAATGCCGCAGTTAAGCGACGCATTATTTTAAAATACCGTCATATTAATTATTCCTTTAAAAGCATTTTAGCATATTTTGGGGTATAAAATGTAATTAAATTATATGAATACTCAGATAAGCTTGTTTAATCAAGTATATACCAGTCGGTAGCTAGCCGCACTGTTATTCTGATAGCAGGTTTTATAGGATGTTTAAAATGCTGTAGAATTCATTTAATAACGAGAAGTAAAGCTTCATGAATACGTTTTAATTTTAATACAACAATCTCAACAATCAAGTAATTGTGGCCATGTTTTTATTTAGCCAAACAATATATTAGAATATTTAGCCAAACATAGCTAAATAAAAACATGAATTTTCATGTAAACCTTTTATATTTTAGGGTTTTTTCTTAGGCCTAATTACATTGTAGAGTTCCGTATCAAAGTATTTTATTAAAAGAAATTTAAATATTTATAGGTGCACTGTTACTAATATAATGTGTATTCTATCAGCTATGATAGCTGTGTGGCATAGTACAAGCTTCGCTTACGTTGACTTTTATTAAATACTTATATAAATAATGCTGGACAATCCACAGCATCAAAAGCCCCAAAAGCTAAGCAGAGCCTGGTGTTATGGGTACTAGATGACTGATATACTTAATACATAAATATATAGATATATTTTTTATTATACATAGAATATACCCCAGAACACCCGGAACAAATATTTGCAGATCGTACAAAATTCGTTCTAAGGCGGGAATAAATCCGCAACCTCCTGCGTCGCAGGCGGACCTTCGCCCGCCGCGCCACATCGGTCGTCAAGATGGTCTGGGGGTTCTCTTTTTCCTGACAAGGTACGGCTAAAACATAAGCAGAACATGAAGAAATTTCCTAAACAAAGTTTTCAAATGCTTCGTTCCGCCGGAGACTGTGTAATGTGAGCTATGTTTATTTATAATGGAAGAAGCGAAGTATACAAGTAACGTAGCGCAAGGCTGTAGCACGTGGCGTAGCACTTGGCGTAGCACACGTATCTGTTACTACAATAATAGAATGTAAAGTTTCGTGGATTTCGATTATCAAGCGTAAACTATATTTTCACAGACGCGGCCTCTCTACCAAGAGTAGATAAAACAACGGTGTTTCTTCACATAAAAGATAAACTATATATTTGTTTTTACATTTGTTATCTGTTTTTTTTTGTCTCGCATCATCAGATCTCATACAAGCATGTTTTTTTTATATGTAAGACGATCAAGTCACTCCGAGGCGTTGTTATTCTCTTTCGCACAGTAATTTCACTTGTTACAGTGTCCTTCAAACCTAAACACAGTAATGCTTGCACACTACTGCTTAGAGGCAGAATATCTGGCACTACATTGGTACCTAGCCCTTATTCCTTATTCCTAAGACTCCTACCACAAGGTAGCTAGCCTCCAGCTAGTATACTACTCTTAAAGTAAAGTAATGCCTTATACGTAAGCCATGACAAACTTTCACAGATTTACTCAAAATAAAGGTTTAACTGGCGAAGTTTTAACTCCCATAAAAACAAATGAAACCGTAAGCTATACAAAGATGAATAACCAACCGCAGTTTGGAACACCGGGAGACCTAGTTGTAAATTCCAAACTTTGCCGACTCGAAAGCATCTGTCACCGCAACTTCGTTCCATTAATTGATCGCATTCGATACAGTCGGACTTCTCGGATCGGACTGAATAGACAATTGAGTTTGCTTTCTGTTTAATTCAGTTTATAATGAAAGGATCCGGAACTCATACATAGATAGGGTTGGGATCGGTGAGTTATTATAGCAAACCTCAAGATATTTGCATACGCCGATGATATAAATATGTTAATACTCAACTCGATGGTACTGAATCAGTACCAACTGAACAGATACTAGTACTGCTGCAATGGTGTTGATGGTATACCTAAGAGTTTTTACTTGATAACATTTGTAAAATGAAACGTGGATCATTGATTGAAAACGGATTTTTAGTTGAACACATCACAATTTAAAAACTCAATAAAGTTTTTATCAATCGTTGCTGTTTTGCCAACGGCTTTATAATTTATTTTGGTAGTTGGTTTTTAATATCATAAATGCGTGCGAACGTAAAAGTCTGTTAGGTTTTTTTCATACAAACAACAGTACCAATTTTAATATTATTTGGTATGAAGGCTTGAACTCT
Source organism: Colostygia pectinataria (assembly GCA_951394395.1). NCBI lineage: Eukaryota > Metazoa > Arthropoda > Insecta > Lepidoptera > Geometridae > Colostygia > Colostygia pectinataria. The sequence goes on from OX596363.1 coordinate 8,798,205, forward strand.
GAGAAATGACATAGGCAGCCTATATTACTTGCTCACTTGGTAACGTGAGCAAGTAATATAGGCTGCAGTAAGTATTTATATAAGTAATCAATACAACGTCTCATCAAGCTACCAAAATCCTTAAAAAATATACGAAAATCAAGAGGCCTACGAACAAATTTTGAAATGTGTCTTTCGAGCCAAATAACGAAGAAAGGCAAACTGAAGAAGTAAGTCCTCCAAACCCAAGGTGGCTGTAGAATCGGGGACAGTGAGTTCAGTTGGCAACTTGCCAACTCGCCTGCAATAATTACACTTGTTCCAAAGCTACAACACAGATTAAACTATAGATGGTACGTAAAAGCAGTTATCTTGATTTGTGAGGAATACTTGAAGAGTTATGGAGAGCCATTTGTTGCGGCATAAATAATATGTTTATTTAAGACCTCGGTGGCACGGTGGGTGAGTGCGGGAAGTTGCGGGTTTGACTCCTACTGCGGAACAAATGTTTGCATGGTCTGCAAATATTCGTTGCGGGTCTGTGTTTTGTATTAGTTTATGTATTTACAAAAAATATGGGAAAAAAGGTCTTGATTACTTGAGACCGTCAACAAAGTAAACTGATAGGGGTTCTCTTTTTCCTGTTATGGTATGGAACTCTAAAACATAAGCTGAACATGAAGAAATTTCCTAAACAAAGTTTTCAAACGCTTCGTTCCGCCGGAGACTGTGAGCTATGTTATTTGTAATAGAAGAAACGAAGTATAATGATTATCGAATTACCAAGTTGTTAAAAAGTTTAGCGTTTGCTTTTGTTTTCTAAATAAGAATAACAATACTGAGGCAAGAGGAGTGTGAAGAGTGAGTGAGGAAGAAGTCAAGCGGCGAATTTACACGGTTGTTTTTGTTTGATAGAAATAATAATTATGAGCACTGGTGGTATAGTGGTAGTGACCCCACCTTCCGATCCGAAGGTCATGGGTTCGTACCAATAGATTTTTCTTTTCGAAAAATGTGTGTGCGCAATGCCAGTGCTCTCAAACAGTGAAGGAAAACATCGTGAGGAAACCTACATGTCCAAGAACCAATAAAATCGAAAGACATGTGATTCAAGATTCAAGATATTTATTTGCATAATTTGTGTCATCCACCAATCCGCATTGGGTCCGTGTGGTGGATTATGACCCAATCACTCTAGCTCGAGAGTAGGCCAGTGTCCCAGTGTCCCAGCAGTGGGAACATTAGATTAAGTCTGTCATGATGTTCAATAATTATAATATCAGCATACATTTAAGAATAAAGTTATCCATTAGGATAAAAAAAGCTTATATATTATGTGTTTCTTATTGTTTTGCACATTCATTAAAACAAAAATTTAATAAAAACGTTGACAGGGCAAAAGCAATCTAAATTGTCCCAACCATTTTTTTTCCACTCGATACTACACTAAGACACTAGATACTACGTAAGCTGAAAAAAGTGTGTAAAACACATTATTATTCTACGCAAAACATATCTATGACCCAACCAGAACCTACATTGCAAACCTTTACTATGCTTGTTGTATGTAAATTGCTTTAAATGAACTGAACTACATTGACCCTTGGAAGCCCTCACATATCAAATAACACATTCTGGCCCCGTCAGGCTTTACCTGACCTTAATCTATAGTTATATAGGAGCACCGGTGGTCTAGTGGTAGTGACCCCGCCTTCCGATCCTAAGGTCTGGGTTCAAACCCGGTCGTGCACCAATGGATTTTTCTGTTCGAAAAATGTATGTGCGCAATACCAGTGCTCTCATACGGTGAAGGAAAACATCGTGAGGAAACCGGCATGTCCAGGAACTAAAAATTCGAAAGACATGAGCCATCCACCAATCCGCATTGGGTCCGCGTGGTGGATTAAGACCCAATCACTCTCGCCTGAGAGTAGGCCAGTATCCCAGCAGTGGGAACATTAGAAGGCTGTCATGATGATGATGATGACTCTATAGTTTGACCTATAGGTTGTCTAGAGAGCTAACAGAGCCTGGGCACATGGATCTTAAATAATATCGAATCTGAGATATCAAATTACACATCTACATCATTGAAGATACTGTCGACTCTTAGCTGAGGACTGTCAACTTGATGTTAACCGCTACGTCTGACCATAGTTTCAGTGTCACAGTAGTGTTTTTTATGCCAAGCTAGAAAACAAGCTCACGGCCAGCATGATGTTAAGTGGTTACAGTAGCCTATGAACGCTCCAATACCAGCGTTAACATTCGAACGTTGCCGACATTTTAAAAATTTTAAAACTCCTTTTTTAAAGAACCCTAAGTAGTCGCATACTTAAAGCATGTTTAAAAAATCAAACCATAATTATGTGTTTTTGAAATTGTTTAATGAGAAAAAAATATCGATGACACAATAAGCTAATATTTACAAAAAAATATCCATTAAGTATAATATACTATCAAATTACCTAGTATGCATACTAAATTTAAGATTTAAGTTGAAAGTAAATTTATAAAGTAGTTAATTTTAAACTCTGTAAAATATTATATGTAAAACTATGCCATTTAATGGATAATAAAGGTTTTAATAATAATAAGTATTCGCCAGGGAAAACTTCAGCAGTACTGCGCTCGCCACTCCGTGACGTAGTTATTTAGCTTATTCATCATCATATCATCATATCAGCCGATAGACGTCCACTGCTGGACATAGGCCTCCCCCAAAGAGCGCCATGACGACCGATTTTCACCATCCACCGACTTCCTGCGACCGCTTTAATGTCATCGGTCCATCGAGTGGGGGGCCGTCCTACACTTCGTTTTCCAGTTCGTGGTCGCCACTCAAGAACCTTTATTCCCCAACGGTTATCGGTTCTGCGAGCTATATGGCCTGCCCATTGCCACTTCAACTTACTAATTCTAAGAGCTATGTCGGTGACCTTGGTTCTTCTACGGATTTCCTCATTGCCATTTGCATTGCATCGCATTGCTGATTATAGACGAAAGTCTATAATCAGTGCGTGTTGCCAGTGATGACTTATGGCACTGAAACGTGGTCGCTAACTATAGGTCTCGTTCAAAAGCTCAAAGTCGCCCAACGAGCTATGGAAAGAGCTATGCTGGGAGTTTCACTACGCGATTTAGCTTATTAGTGCCCTTTAAATCTTAACACAATAATGCTTGCAGATTGTTTTGAGGCAGAATATCTGACACTGCGATGGTACCCACTACAATAGACTTTTGTAAACCGCGAAAGTTTGAAAGTTGTTTCTAATGACTTCAATTTCAGAGGTCTCACAGGTTACCGTTCTATCAATATTTGATATTGATTTGCGACCGACTCGCTAGCAGTCTTTACTCATGCTGCCCGTCCCATGTGTTTTTCCTCTTATTTCAGAAAAACAGGGGCTTTTATTGCACATTCCTCATAAGCTCACAAAATCAAATGCTGGATTCCAAAGTGAAGCCAATATCTATCAAACGCCATTCGAATTTATGTCAAGACATAATGTTGTGTCATGCTGTGTAGCTTTCGTTTTATTTTAGCTGTCACCGTTACAATGACGACCGTAATGAAGTATAGGAATTGCTTTATACAAAATGCCTATAATCACAAAGTACAAAGCAAAAGCTGATGCCAATTATCGAGTTTCTACAGGCTTTTGAACTAATTAAACGCAAGTAAATTTTTACGAAGTTACGTTGTAAATTTTCAGTAGGTACTCAAGTTTATTTAACTTGTCTAATAAATAATAAAGCCAGCTGTTGACATTAGCTCAATGTGTTGAAACAAACTCATATTATTTTATCTTGTTTTGTAAAGTTTTGTATTTTTCACGCTACTGAGGAACTTAAATCATTTCGCAGCTGGAAGTTTCTCGCGCGCACGATAAATTCTAGTCTCCCCGCTATTTAGAACTTCCACTTTTGAACCTTATCACCTCATAATAAAGTTCAGTAATTTACAAAGTTGATGAAGTATGAGAAAAATAAAACTTTCTATTGGGGAGTTGACAATTGACGACCTCGGTGGCGTGGTGGGCGTGTGCCCGGTTAAGAAGCTAGAGGTTGCGGGTTCGATCCCGTTGTTGAATCAATATTTGCATGACCTGAACATATTTTTGCCGGGTCTGGGTGTTTCTATATATGATATGTATGTATGTATTTTTTTTTTTTAGTTTGGGGCTTTAGTCATCTATGGCGCTGTGTAAAAACTACAAGGTTTGTATTCGAGTCAGTGGCCAACTCTGAAGCAAAACTAGATATTTGTGTAATTAGTTTGAAATGGGAATCGTGACTTGTAAAGTAGGTACTTAAAAGTTTGGTAAGTTATAACAAAATAAAATATACTTATACAAAGTAGCGAAGTATTTCCTACCGTTTTTCTTATTTCTTTTTATATTTTTATGAAGGCAATAAAATCAGTAAATAACAGTAAGTTTTCTGAGAAAGGCTCTGTAGAAAAACCTCACTGAAAGCCTTCAAATTGTTGGCTCAAAACAATAACTGTGCATAACTGTAGCAATTAAGGACAGAAGCAGGACTGCTGCATTGTACAGAGTGGTGCGAAAGTCTTTACTTTATCAAAAGCTTGCATTTTAAATAAACAACCCCAGCAAAAAAATTAACTAAATATTTCCAGTACATCTTTTCTTAGGAAAAAATACTGACGGTTGCTTTTGGACACTCTGTTATTATATTTTCTTCTTTTATACGAGTATATAAATAAGAATTACTGTTAGTTTCGCTAAAACTCGAAAATGGCTGGACTGATTTGGACTTAAAATACTTGTGTCCAGGAAAGGTTAAAACGGTGAGACAAATAACGAAACCGCGCGTGTCAGCTAACAGTATATTATAAAACTTATAAATGCTTGTAGAAAATTCTGAAGTACTTTTGCGCCTCCCTGTATTTGCAGTTGGCACATTCGTAAGGCGCCAAACAGAGCCCGCAGTCAAGGGTAATGTGTTTCGTCGTTTTAAAATAACTTTATTTAAGTTATACAATATTATATCCGCAATGGCGTCTTCTAAATATTATTTAAAGAAAATATGACGCGGCCACATAACCTGGTAAATTTAGATAATTTTAGGGTTAATCCGCTAAGATACTAAAACACTATAGCATTTCATTTGATAATATAAAAACACTGACCAAAATTAAACACGAAGATTTATGGTGGGCACTACCACGGGTCACCATGATACCAATTATGTATCCTCAATTAGCAAACCTATATGACGTATATCTGATTCTGTAAGATAAAATTGTATGTTTTTTTTATTTTGGCAACATCTTCCGTGAATAACGCCGTTAAAGAGCTTACGACCATAAAATGCACCAATAAGACCTTATAATGTTTATCCAGAGTGATTACCGAAATCCTTCTATATCGGCGTCGTTTAGATAGAGCTCAAAGGATATACAACTAAAATAACTAGCAAAGTGTGTCGTGAAATAACTTTATGAGGTTCTGTTAGAAAATTTGTCAATACGACGCTGTTATCTATGTTATTTTTGCCCTTACGCCAATTCTTTCTACTGAAATCAAATTTATTTGTAAAGAGACAGTGACAAACAGATGTACCTAATGGCTTTATTTGTATGTTTGCATAAAATAAATAATATATAATTGAATATGAACTTGTTTGGATGCAATTTCAGACATTCGTTTTTAGTACATGGTAATGGTCAGAAGTTAACCAAAAAGTTTATTATTATTCTATTCGGTTTGATACCAATTTTATAAAAGTAAAAGAAAATTTAAAAAATAATAAAAATAAATAAAATAATAATAAAATAAATAAATAATGGAAACCTATTTTTTTTGTTTTGAAGACCTTTTTTCTTATTCAACTACGGATCTCTAAAACTTCTTTTTTGTTTTGAAGACCTTTTTTATGTATATTCTTATTCAACAACGGATCTCTTAAACTCATAACCACCGATGGCATTTCCTGAAGCCTCCGCGATACCGATAATCGAAATAGGAAAAGTTTCAATACGTTTTGTTTGTAAAAGTACTACCTTTCTGGAAACGACGAATTTTCTCACCTGCAACAAACAAAGTATTTCATGATCAGAAAAGTTTGATTAATCAGACAGAATGGCATTATACGACAAATCTGGGAAGTTAAGTTATGTATGTCATAAGTATTACTTAACATTTAAAAAAAGAATTTTTATATCTATATTTTTAATTTGGCTCGTTTGGAACATATATATTTATTTCAATGGAGCGGAAACTCCAAATGTGGCAATTCGCGTCAGATTTGATAGCCTTAGGGTTCGTTTCCACCAGAGATGACTCAGGAAGTGAAGTGCGGAATGAGATTTTTAAGAACCAATGTGGAAACGCACCTTTACACTGGTTTATGTAATTGCGACTACCGTGAACTCAATCTCGTATGTGAACCTATAGATACTAGATTATAGTTTAGTAATCCAAAATCTTCATCATAAACATGGCGGATAAACAAGAACTTCCTACTAATATTATAGATGCGAAAGTCTGTGTGTGTGTTTTTTTTTATGCAACTAAAATGGCAACCAAGCGTACACGGCCCACTGGATGGTAAGAGGTTACCATAGCCTATGTACGCATGCAACATCTTAGATATCACTTGCGTGTTACCACCCTGAGACGTTAGATGGAAAGTCTCATGTGCCTGTAATTTCACCGGAAACCATACCCTTCAAACCGGAACACAGCAATGCTCGCATTGCTGCTTGGCGGCAGAAATAGGTATGGTGGTAGTCCTTCCCCGGACGAGATCTATCACAAAGAACTCTACTATTTTCGTGTGTGTATGTTTGTTACCACGTATCGCCGTGACGACTGAACCGATAAGCATGAAATTTGCAATGTTATTAAGATAGCTTAAGTTCTGGAATAACACTAACACACAATTTTTATCTCGGAAAAATGAACTGTTCCAGTGGGATAGCATAAAAACTGCAAAAACGCGGGTAAAGTCGCGCGAGTCAGCTCGTGTAGTATAAAACACCTCTCCTATTTTCGGCCTCGATATCACTCAACAGCAATATCAAAGCAGATAAAATCGTCTCCCAGTTTAAACTTCCGTAAAGGAACACCGTCACCCATAAACCCACTTTAAAGCTCGTTATATCTTCAAAGTTCATCGAAGCGATGAAATAAGAAAATCACTCAGGTATCGAAAGGTATCCGGGCAAGGTATCCGGATATTCTACTGTGCTAGGAAACGCTACTGACTTTCTCCATTCGAATTGATACGCAGTACAAAATACATTTAGTAAACTAACTGCTGGCTAAACTTACTTCATCTAAAACCTGTCCCAGGCACTACAGCATCTGCACTTCATACACACAGTGGGCAATAAAAGTAACAACCTTGCCACTAGATGTTATATAAATAAACTTGAATATTACGAGATATATTATAGTCTGGAATAGCACAAAAATGTAGAGCACTTTTATGGTAGTGCTAACGTTTAACTAAAACTGAACAAACGCCCAATACGAACACACTTTTATATGATGACACGTACATATAGTTAACTTTACAGGTTTTTCGTACCGACATTTTGCAAAGTATAGAATGTAGCTACATCGGACACGGTATAGCCAGTTTCCGGCTATCGGGCCTAACAAGTGAGGCGTGTGGGATTGATGACCCCTAAAATACGGGTTATCATTGTTTCCGTTAGAGAAAACTGACGAGTAAGGTTAGCGAAAATCTGCAGACGTTTTTTGTTTGAAATTGTGTTCTTCTCATTCGATACGTTACCAGACAAATTGTTCGTGATTGCAAAAATAGTTCATAAACCTTACGATACGCTGTACAAAATCTCATACAAATTGATAGCGTCTCGATATCGTTACAAACATCGCGACATCGCGTAATTCAAGAAAGGTCTATAAATTCTTGAAACATAAAACTGTTATGATTGCGAAAGTTTAAAAACCGCAGAGTTTTTAATAAAAATCATATCAATTACTAAACCCAACTGTAACGAATTTGTAGCACAGCGAACAAAAAACCTTTCAAGCTAAGTACTAAAGGATTAAAAACTAAAACGGGATATCGTTTAAAATACGAAAGTTGGCCAGTAGAGGGTTCTAGGGGATTATGCAGATAGCCGTGTTGTACGTCGGGGAAAAAATGTTTGTTTTGTTAGGTATCAGAACAAGAAGCAAAACCATGTAGTGCTTACTTTATCTATGAGCAAATCAAATAAATAAATATCACCCAGATAAAATATAATACTGAATATATACGCGTTAATTTGATAACTCCTTCATTTTTCGTCGGTTAAAAAGGGATGATGACAGTAACCAAGGATCACTAAAACTACTTTTAATTCTAATAAGTAATTTTTGCATATAGTCGATACTTCTGAACACAATAAAACAGTTTTTCAAAACACCAAACTTGCGACGTGCGCGCGCGATCAATTGATAAGGTGGTCTACAGGGTGATCTTAATGTTCGTTCATTATAGCCAAAGTACTCAAGGCCCTGACCGAGTAAAGCTAACAGGGTGATTAAAGCAAATGGTGACGTAAAACAGGCCATATAACCGTATTTACGGCTCGCCCTATCGCTGGGTAAAAATGATATTATGCTTGTAGGAATAAATCATATTTTATTACTAGTGTTAGTATATTTACGGTTTATCATTCACGCTGTAGGTGGGACATTTTCAGACGCGTACCAGGGTTTTTCCATTCTCGCGCATAATTTTTCAATATAGAAGATCTTGTTATTTTTGACTATGTTTTGGTCAGGAGTGATGCTGTACTACATCAGGCGGGTGACTTGGGCGTCTTTTCACATGCTGACATAAAACAAATCTAAGATTTAAACTCTGAAATACTATTCCTCTTGAAACGGGGATAGACCTGAATCGCCACACCTCTGAATATTTTAGTGTGAATATTTTAATATATCAAGTGTCGCGGCGGTGTCGAAATGGTACCTATAGAAAAAAACTGAAAGGACTTACACTACAGTACTACCCGTGTTTATGCAATAAATTTTATTTCAATACCATCATCATATCAGCCAATAGACGTTCACTGCTGGACATAGGCCTCCCCCAAAAAGTGCCATGACGACTAATCTTGAGCGTTCACCACCCTCCGATTTCCTCGGTGCATCGAGTCGTCCATAACTTCGTTTTCCAGTTCGCGGTCGCCTTCGAGAACCTTTTTAGCCTAGCGGTTATCGGCTTTTCAAGCTATATGACCTGCCTACTGCCACTTCTACTTGCTTATTCTAAGAGCTATGTCGCTTACCTTGCTTCTACGGATTTTCTCGTTTCAGATACGATCGCGTAACGAAACACATAGCAAAGTATTTTAATATTGGATCCGAGAATATGTCTGACATGTCTGGGAATTTCATTCGTTGGCCTATTTCATTTTGTAACATATCATTTCTAATACCTATAAATTTTCTAGCGTACAATATTCTGCGGGTACAATGGAACGAGTATAGAAATAAAGTCTTCGTTCCAAGCAGCCAATAATAAAGGAGAAAAACGGCGAGGCGACTCGTTTCTACGTTTCTACGGCTTTAGTGCCGAGAGACTTGGGGTATAAAAATAGTGTTGTATTACTTTACAATCGCCACACACGGGCTAGGTACCAGAGAGAATATAAGCACTACGTTTACAAATACAAAACGCCGGGCGCCACGTGATGTGTATCGATCACGGTTTATTTCTATATGTCACCTCTATCCGCTTGAGGAGACAGTAAAAAAAAGTTCCCTTTTTGCAATAAGGTGACAGATAAAACACTTTAATTTTTTGAAAAAGTTCTGTCTGTCACCCTGTTAGTGGCGAGAAGACAGATAAATTGTCAACAAGTAGTAGAAGCACGGCAGAAAGGTTATCTGTGAAAAAATAACGGCCGTATCTTGAAACAGTTTTCTACAAAAAAGTCACATAATTTATGCTTGAGTGTAACTATACGTTCTTGAGTACGGACCGTATTCCGTATTCCACAACGAGACTCAAACGATAGTCAAGCATAGAGCTTTAATTAAATAGATGCTAGAGTGTAGATTGGAATACGAGCCTAAAACCTAAAGACTAAGCTGAGCGTACAGCCTTGGAAGTTTGTTTCGTTTAAAGCGCCAGCCGTTTTATTACTGTCATTACTATACCCAATACGTGTTATTAACAGTGTACGCGATTTACAACCAATCAAATATGTATAATAATATGTATGCTACTGATTTCTTTGGATTTTTTTAATGTAGGTATAATGTAGGTACATGTTTTTTTTAAAGCTAAAACGCTTTTCTAGTTTTCTATCCGTTAAAAAACTATGCTTACTTACCAATATCTAACGGCCGAAAATTATCAGGAAGTTTATAAATCACACCCTGATAACTTAAGAATTCCTGGTAGGAAGGTAGTTTTTTTAAATTATGAAAATACGAGTAGTTCCCGGTCAACCTTCGGTCCACCGGGCTATATCTATACTTAAAGCATAAACTTTACTATTCATTTTATTGTTAAATAATGTGTGTAGATTCTCCCAATTTAAAATCAAAATAAATATAATTTGATGATGAAAAATGATGATGAATGATGAAAACCACTTGAGACCATTTTGCGTAAAGGTGAATACCGAGTTTAAATTATATTGTTGAGTTTTTTAAAAACGAGTTTATATTGTTGAGTTTTTTAGACAGAAAATATTGTGTTTTCAGTTGTGACTTATAGCTCAGAGGTCGTGAAAAGTTGGTTTTTGTTCTGGTGAATTAAAGAATTTCAGTTTAAAATGCTTTGGTCCGAGCAATTAAAGTTTTGTCCTTTTATCCTATGCGTAATAGGAAACTATATCTAGATGGAAAACCCGGAGCTTTTGACATAACACTAGCAAGGTTTTTCATAGTTTCGCCATTTGAAATGGAGTTCACCATCGTCATCATTTAAGTACCTTTATTTGGTCTTTTTTTTTCAGGAGTCTTATTAATTCCGTCACCAGAGTTGGCCACTGACTCATACAAAGTTAGAGCTTTGGGTGGCACTGCAACTTATGGTCAGGCGTGGCACTCAACATCTAGCGAGCGACTTGACCGTCTTGTAACTTACTAACATGAAAAAAAAGTTACTTTAGTTGGAATATGAATCGCCAGCTGGTAGAAATTATAGAATGTGCCCAAGGAATTTATAATTACGTAACGTTAAAAAACCCTTGCCTACCTTGCCTACCTACTTTAAACCTAGTTTCACAAACAATAAATATTACTCTATCTTTTTTTTAAAGCAAAATGTTTTTAAAAACAAAACACTAATCGTGTTGTCAGCGGCTTGTAAATTATGCATGTAGGGCATGCAGGCAATCGGTTTACAGTCAGTCTGTCCGGCTTCCTGACACAACATGCAAAGGTCACCGATAAGCCTTAATCTAAATAAAACGATGGCGTTACTGACTGACAATCACTGCCTAAACCCTTCTAGAAACCGCTTTCAGAGTAAGGAGGTAAGAAAGAAAATAACTTTATTCTGACACAGAACACAGCACACAATAACATGTAAAGCAATTATTTAATAGAAAATAACGGGGTATAGCGGAACCTAAATTGCGAGGGCAGGGTAGATTATGATTTTGATAAGCACGATATTATGCCAAGCAATACATGTTTTATAATTATGAATGTTTTATAACAAATAATATATTAAGTATAAAAGTGTGTGTTAATGATTAAGAACTTTTAAAAAAGCCTAAAAATAGGTTAAGATTTCTGGAAAATGACTTATCTATACTTCTTTTCAGCAATTTTAATGGTAAGAATTTTTTTTACTTCAGAGTATTTTATACCGTTGTTAAAAAACCATCAGTTTTTTATTATTGAACAAGTGCTATAAATGCTATAACAGTTTATTTGAATAAACCTGTGCGTAACTTTAATTTTATAAATTAATATTCCAAGCTAATTAACATTGTTTAAACATTATACAATAACCAACACAAGATTCGTACATTGTAATTAAATTTTAACATGAAAAGATTTATCTTTGTTATTCGAAACGAATGTGTTTGTATCCGAGCAATATAGAGTCGGGGATTCCCCTGAGATAAGCCAAAGCCAATATTGGCTTATACAGACTGCACGTCTAGGGAACAACATGTTATATCGGATAATGAATAGTTCTCCGAGAGTTCTCCATACTTTTGAATAGCTATTTTTTTTATTTATGGCATCTGTCAATTTATTATAGTTTTACGTTAAAAAACAAAATTTTGAAAGATGGCGGTATACTTCAACATCACCCTTCCATTTCACTTACACTTGTGCCAAGACAACGAGTAATCTAGGATAAACTGCCATTCCACTCGATGGACCGATGACATTAAAGCAGTTGCAGGAAGTCATTTATTTATGTTCTTTGGGGGAGTTATTTATTTATGTCCAGCTATGGACGTCTATTAATCTTTAAAACAAGAAAAATGTAATAAAATTTAATTATATAAGTCAGCTTTGTAAGATTGCAAGAAATAATAGGCTTATTATTATTATTGGACGTCAATTGCCTGATTTGATTATTATAATACATTAGTATTAGCAATAATACACATTGATTATATTACCTATATTATAGTTATATTACAACGCTTGTCAAAGCTAATGATGCATATCATCATAAGCTTCAATGTACATGAATAGCGCATTAAACACACATTATTGGCCGGTAATGGTATACCGATGGGAATATCATCTTAATCCAATAGCGGGCGGTTTGATTAAAGGTAGATTACGATGCACAATGTGTGCATAGGTATGTATAATAGTAATAATTTTGTTCTGTGGTATAGGCGAACTGAATAACGCTGACATCTCTAGCTGCGAATTTAAGAGCCACAGCACACAGCCTTCGTATGTAGGACGTAGACGTAGTGACGTGCAGAAAAAGCTTATTTAGAAGAATTACTGCAGTGACATTGAGTCACATTCATTGAGTAATTAATTAATATGAATATTAGGCCATGACAGGCCTTTGGGGGCCTTCAAATTCTGTCAACTGACTCATAGAAACTTGCTTACCTAACATGAATATACACACATCAACATTGTCTAGGGATATTCAACATTTTGTTGATTTTTACAAAAACTGAAAATAATATCTTTAGAAAACTACGTATGGCAAGAATCTTTATTTTGTGTTGTTTATTAATAATAATTAAAGCCTATTAATAATAAAAAAAATATATATATATTTTCAGTTTTTGTAAAAATCAACAAAATGTTGAATATCCCTAGACAATGTTGATGTGTGTAGGTAAAGTATATAGGTACAAAGTGATCGATAAATGAAAATAGAACTAACGGCTATCGATCGGTATAGTTCTCACAACGGATCTCGGACGTCGTGAAATTAACCGTTTCGATGCGCAATAGAGCTTTTTCAAACTAAATTGTCTTTGCACATCACAAACGGCTAACTTCACGGAAGCCTAGATCCACTGTGCGAACTATACTTTTGTGTTGGTCGTAGTCACATCGAGTCACGTTTTAGCAAAATTTATTGTTATGTTATTTTTTTTTGTTTTTTTTTATCCACAGTTGACTTCACATATTGCGGGGTTTCTGCCACCCTCAGTTTGTGCCATCTACCGTGATCCTGCGCTAGTCTGATCCACTTACGGCCCGTTAAAATACTGAAATCAAATGTTTAATTAATTTCAGTACACCATCTTTTTAATATTGCAGTGCTAGCTGTTTTTTGTCACAAAAAAAAATTTAAATTGAAAAAGGCAGAATACCCTTAGATTATTCACAGGCATTTCATCCAGTATAATATAAACATTCATCATGGGACGCACTCCGTAAACAGCGGCTTATTTGCGATTCGGATTGGACGGATCTCAAGTCAAGACACTCCTTTCAGGATTAAAGCAGGGCTGTGTTTTGACACTTCATTCGCGCCTGTCAGTACTATTTTTTTTTAACTGAATTTAAATCAAAATAAAAAGCTGATCAAAATAGAAAAACCTATCAAATCTTTGTAATAAAATATATATTAAAACGCGTTAAGACCCGTTTAGTAAGTAAAGAACTTTAATTTTAAATGCCTGAGGCTGGATTCGACCAACTTTTGGAATAACTATTCCGCGGAATAAGAAATGTCAAATACAAGGAAACTGTCAGTTTACTCGCGAATAACTACGATTTACTCGAAGAATAGCGCCTATTCGAGTTAGCCTAGTCACCTAAGCCAGACAACTTTTAACTATATATATGTATGCACAAGTGGCAACCCTAATAGTAATCGAAGTCGCTTAATTAAATGTCTGTATCAAAGACACCGACCTCCCGCAGACTTGACATATCATATTAATATCGATCTTGCTTGTGATTTCGAATATTGACTAAGGTTGCTGGGAAATTATATTCCGCCATTTTTATGTCAATATGGCCCTCCCATATAATTTTTTTTTTTTTTGTTATTTTCGATATTTAGCTCAGAATAATGAGCAGATTTTTAGAAATTATAACAAATAAGCCACGTCATAAACGAAGAAGAAGAAGAAGAATAAGACTACGCATCCAGCTGTCATTTTGTATGTTATTTTAGTAGTTTTTTAATCGCACTAAAGCTCTGTAAAAATCCCATACCAAGGGTAGTATAAAAATTCCTTGTAACATACAAATTAACAGCTAGACGATACTTTTATATTATATATATTTCCCGAAAAAATATTTGCAGTGCGCTGTCATTTTAGTGTGACGGAAAATCTCCATAGCATTCATTCAGTTCCGCCATCTTTCTTCTTCCGTGAAAAAGACTACATTTACGATTGTCCAACGGTTTATTAAGAAAGTTTGTGCGCATATGTGTAAGTTTGTTACTTCTTTACGCTACAACTGCTGGAATGATTTGGAAATAAAATATGACGTAAAGGTATCTAACCTGTCTACTCTGGTAGCATAAGTCATACTCTTTATCTCGGAAAAATTTACCGTTTCTTTGGGATAGCCTTAAGTACCTTTTAAAGCTTGTGGGGCTCTATATTTATTCCAAAGTTATTCCAAATCCTTGACAAACGAGATCCATATGATATGTCAAGTTTGTTTCAAGCAAGGAAATTATAACGTATTTTTTATAGTACCTACTTTTTAGTTCCATGGTTTCAAGTACTCGTAACTATCTCTATCAATGATCTTGATAGAGTTTGCGTTAGACAAATAGGTACCTTACCTCCTAATCTCGGGTTATTTACGGTTATGTAAACACGACATCTTTTATCGAAGGGACCAGAATAATGATCATAAACTCTGATGGCCCTTACATAGGGATCATAAGGAAAGGACCGATAGTATGGAATTTCAAATTTTGCTAAAACAGTTCCGGCCTATCAAAAGACAGGATAATATTATGTAAAAAGTTTATTGATGTATTTTAATTTTGGGTAAGATACTTTACCTAATTTGGGATATTTTATATCTTTTTTTTGGTCTCTTGTATATTCAATTTTTATTCAATAAAATCACAAGGATCACTTCGTAACGTCTTACAGCTAGGTGAAATAACGCCAGTTACACGCAACCCAGCCTATAAGATAATAATAACACTTGAATTTTAATGTCTTCTAAATCAAATCAGCCAATAGCTGTTTACTGCTCCCCCAAAGAGTGCCATGCGATCGACCTTGAGCCTTGACCGTCCACTGATATTTATTAAAGTCATGCAAGTATGTATAAATTTAATATAATTAAATAAACTATGAATAAAGTAGATAACTTAAAAAAATATATGCGTGTATATTGTACAAATTGCGTATTGTATCACTGATTTAAACATTCATTTGCAAGCAATTCATTAACCTCATTGGGGTGAAATTTAAGTGAAATACACGATTGCAAGCGATTGGTCTGGTAATGCCAGAATATGATGTTATTTTGGTACTTTTTTGCATTATGAAAAAAATCATTGTGGCCCACCATTTGTGGGCTCACTTATCAAAACCTCTCCTTACAAACTTATAGGTACTTACAAGTACAAGTTTACAATGCAGTTTTAATGTATGGTAAACTAGTTAGAGTACCTACTGCCAACGGTTCTCGGCTATCGTGAAGTTAGCCGTTTCTAATGTGCAAAGAAAATTTAGTTCAAAAAGCTCCATTGCGGTATTTTAGTTGTTCCAGAGATATTAAAGTAATGTTGACAAGGGTCCTTGTTGCTAACCAAGAACTGTTGCTAACTTTTGTTAAGCTTACTGAGACGTTTAAGCAAGGACACAGCTAAAAGGTGTAACTAAGTTTAGGTTAGTCTAAAGCTCTTAATCCACTTCGCTCAGCAAATTCAATGAACTTGAGAGCAGTTCATTTGCAAATCAAAGTGAACTGTGGTATCCGAAAATGGTTCGAATAATACCGACCGGATAGTTCTGTTGATATTCGATGAAATGCATTCGATAGGTTTGTTACGACGACAGTACGGCATTAATATAAAGACTATTATGAACTAAATAAATGTACCTATATTATAAAAAAATAATCTTATAACAAGGTTTGCGAAATGGGATAAAGGGATAGCCATGATAAACAGTTACTGACGGTATGATCATTTAGATAGCTTCACAATCACAGTTCACAATTCAACATAAAAGGATTTTTGAACCCTTCGTCTGCGTCGATCACAAATCACAGAAGACCCAATTTGTTCGAAAGTTAAGCAAGTTTTTGGAAATAAATAAATAAATAATGCTGGACAATCTACACAGCATCATCTAGCCTTAAGCTAAGCCGAGCTTGTTTTATGGGTACTAGACCACAAATATACTTAATACAATACATAGATAGATTTTTTTTATTATAATAGAACAAATATTTGTAGATTGTACAAACATTAGTCCCAAGGCAGGAATCAAACCCGCAACCTCCTGCATAGCAGGCGGGCCTTCGCCCGCCGCGCCTCGGTCATCGGTCATCAAAAAATTAAATGGCCAATTGGTGATGGAGTAAATAGATCGCCCAAACGCCTCTGTCATGGCTTAACAACGTTGAAAAGGCCGGGAACGACAGCTTAATGTGCCAAACAAAGCAGCAAAGCGCTCAGTTAAAATTTTCTGGCAGTCATCCATCTTAAAGAGAAAACCACGGAACAGTGCTTAAGTTAAAAGCAGATAAGCCATCACGTTACGAGCGCTATAATAGATGTATATTGTTTCTCTTTATTTCCTTTACTGGATCGAATAGGTCGTATAGCTAAACAGTTTACCTGATAAACGTCCGAGCGTTTGTCGAAGCCAAAGCAAACATTCACATTTTACTCACTCCAGTCGAATTTATCCCAACAGCGCACATTCGCTTACATTGGCCACATTTCGCCGTTTTATTAGATAAATGCAATTACTTCGACTAGATTGGGGCATTGTCGGAATTGTCGGCCGCTCCGTTTGAGATTCAAATCAGAAGAGTGTTGCGGCTGATGTTATGAGTTTGGAGCGACTGAGGCGATACGATGGAATAATAGAGCCGTGTTAAAAATATCTTAAAATACTTGATTTCAATATAGTGGTGATGCCTACAAAATTTGTCCAAAACGAACTTCAAAACTTGAACACCTATAAATATTGGAATACGTGGAACTGGCATATATTCACCTAGCTTTAAGACGTTTCAAAATGATCCTTGTGATTTTATTAAAATAAATCATTTTTGACTTTGATTTTATTATTTTTTTATTTATTTATGGAACGTTTGTAACGGTATTTAGAAGGCTCAACTGTTTCAAGTATTTTGTATATATACGTAATTTGATTTTAATTTGGTTAAATATCACTAGACGGAAGCAGCGGCTTAATAATTTCATCACCAGAGTTGGAAACTGACTAATACGAATACAGGGCTTTTAACTGCGATTTTAACTGAGCGCAAGTAAACTGAACTTGCTGATCCCTTCAGAATAAATATTTCTGCTCCAATGTAAAGCAGGGTAATTCTCGCATATCATACTTGCTTGTACTACGAGAAAACTGCAAGTGTTGTTGTCTATTGATGCCACTGTTCCATAACATATCGTTACCCAAACCCTTCTATATAACTTTAAAGTAGTCGATAACTTGCACCACTCACCGCGTCGCAAAACAGTTTTCGGACAGTTTTCGAAAGTTGTCGGAAATTCCCGAAACCGAAATGTGATGCATATTTGATGGGATAAACTAAAGTTCCTGCTTTGTATTCCATAACTTTTTAATCCCTGACGTATTGCAGCAGTATAGAATTTATAATGGTTCGGAAAGAACTGACATTTTTACGGAAGCACTGCGTGCGATGCATTTCTGTCAAAGTCAAAGTCAACGTTTTCACAGTTAAACCGCAACTTGACACTGGCAAAATTGTGACAAATAAGCCACAGAGTCCATAATCGAAGAAGAAGAAGAAGAAGATTTTTTGGCACGGACCTGAAAAACGAACATAGATAAAAGTCTGAAGAAAAACATAGAGGGTACTTTTTATGTATACCTATGTACCTATTGCTGTACTACGTGGCTTTGGCTTTACAGTAAATAGTACCTACCTAAATCTGTAAGATATGGAAGAATCCTAAACCCAAAAGAGGACGTCTCCTTACTGATAATGATGATAACTGTCAAATACCTGTTCAAATGTGGCTCCACGAGTTAAAAGTTTTAAACAGATTATTGGGTAAAGGGGTCGCTTTCGGTCGGTTTTGGACACGGGTCAGGTAGACACTTCTCAGTTGACATTGCAAATATAAACAAAGTGAAAGCGACGGCTGAATTGCTGTTTACACTTCCTGCGGAACACAATTTGTATTTGGTGAAAACATTTTCGAAAATTCATTAAAAACACTTTACGGATAACACTCTTCCTGGAAAACCCCCGGAGTTTGTGAAATCGGACTGCTGAGTGGAAATCATAATAAAAATAAAGGTAGTACACAAAACACGAGCGAGTTAGTGGCGTCAAAGTCAAAGTGGAAATCTTAAAAGGGTCAAATTCGATGAAGGAATCCATATACAGCGCAACGCGTGACTGAACTAAGCGTTGCTTATCCAGCTGATGTTTAGGGTCAGGCAAGCTAAGCCAAGAGTATTTGAATGATCTATGCTAAACTTTATATTGATGGGCACTAATGTTCTAGTGGTAGTGCCACCGCCATCCGGTCCTAAGGTCGTGTGTTCGAACGCGGTCGTGCACAAATAGATTTTTCTTTTCTCTTTCTTTTGTCACGAATTGTTTTGGACACGAGGTTTTTGAACGAACGAATGAATGAATGAAGCGTTTATTTAACAAAAGATTAGAAAGATCTCACGAAAATAAAGTACTCCAATCTTTTTGATCGGCTAAACTCATACAGCACCGTAACGGATAAAGTTAAACTGTAACCGTAAGTTACAACTAAAATTCAATTAAAACTACCCGTATCGTATTCCACACGAGTTTACAGCTTTGAACTAATTAAAAAGCTTTCAGTAGACAGGCATTATTAGAATTCTCGGCGGTATGAAAAGCGAAGTTGCAAGTATCCAACTAGTTGGCTCGATATGCCGTTAACGTTCTTCATAAGTTTCAAACTAACGACATTATGCCACGATCTCGCCTGGATTGAGTGATAGTAACTTTGTTTGTGGCCCTGAGTTGAGACCGCAGGATTCTGTTTGCCGATTATATGTAACAGATATGTTTGTAAAAGTGATGCCACAAGGTTGTTTTGTCAGATGGTTTGTCGTTAGGCTTGTTAGCGTACTCGTCTGTAACTAGTGAAAGCAAGCAAGCAAACTGGCAGAACCTTCTATTTTTAGTTCCAAATCAGTTCCGCATGAGTAGAACGACGTATATCTGAAACGGATTACATTGTGAGAATATTGATGCCTCTACCCTTGCGCTACTGTTTTTGCACGACTGTCTGATTGACTATGTTATAAGCACTGGTAGTTTAGTGGTATTGACCCCGTCTTCTGATCATAATGTAGAAAGTTTATTCAAAAATTTTTGTGCGCAATGCTCTTCAAAACTATCTATCTTCAATCCGCAAGTTTGTGCAGTGTGCGCGGGCCCTTATAATTCTGCGGTCTACTGGGTCAGGCGTTTGCTCGCTCAGCCGTAAAACGGCTCTATGTTTTCCACTTTCTTGTAACTTTCATTAGTGTTCTGTGCCACCTAATACCTCCCCTAAGAAATTAAAATGATAATGAGTAGGTATCGATTATACAAAACGTCGTAAGTTGGAAAAGGTTAAACGAACAAAAAATCGGTGAGTAAGACACGCGCTCTGAGACGTCTGTTAGGATAAATTAAAATACCTATATATTTAAACGTTTTGGTAAAGTCACGTTTTTGACTTTATTTCTTGTCTATGGTAGTTATTTCTACAGTTTTCATTACGGACAGACACCTTTTACTTGACAAAGGTGATTTTAGAACTACCACTAGTAGGAAAAGTACTACTAGAGATTATTCATCTGACTATCAATTATACTACCAGTAGTATCGTTTGGTAGTGTCGTGAGCATAGAAGAAACTTAAAAACTCGTGAGTCTCTTCATTCTTTCTTGTGACATCGTGAACTGTAAAAATTCTTGGTGAGAGTTTGGTCGTGCAAAAAAAAAAGTGTATAAGACATTTTTCATCATCATCCAAGTTCGTCTTTATCCAAGATTTTCGTGCAAGTTGCTCCTCGGGCAGTGGCTTAGCTGGTCATATCCTTGCCGGCTCAAGAAAAAACGCGTGTTTAGTATCATCCGTTCGTAAAATTTCGTATAATGGAATTCAACCCTTGTTGATAAAAATGTTGTGAGACGATGAACGATGCTCCCTCGCAAAAGCTGTGTGTGACGTCGGAGGATAATCGATCATTTTAACTTCATCGTGTAAGTGCTTTATGTGTTTACCAGGAAGGGAAACAAGCAGATGTTACAAGCGTTAAGGGTATTTAATGAGTGGCAATGCCGTTTAAGTGGATTCATAGAACTGCGTTCCCAACAACAGTAGTGAGCTATTCTTTGTAATGATAGGCTTAGGGGCACCAACAATATAAACATAAGAGAATCATGACTTTACTGTAATTGACACGGTAGGTACTTTTTGAATTGATGTGTGTAAAAATGTAATTGTCTTTGTGTGAAATAACATTCGAACAATACGCTCTTCAATACGCATTTGAGTGTTATGTTAAATATTGCTTATTTGCTTTTTGTTTTAAATTTTATTTAATTTTAATTCTTAGTTTTCATTGAATCAAATTATTTTAACCTACTTAAAATATTTTATTTTTTTCTTTATTTCTTTCTAGAGTTTTTTGTAATAGAGCTCATCCGGGGAAATACGGCCATCATTATTTCTGCCGGCAAGTAGTGATACTTGCATAGCTGTGTTCAGAGTTCCTCTATGTTACTGAACTGTGTTATATCCGAATCGTTATGAGACGGCGAGGATGGTTAGGTTAGCTAAATGGCTTACGTCATACTAATTGCTTGTCAAACATATAGAACCGTTAGTATAACAGATGGAATCGATCTACTGGAAATAGAGTAATTCCCGCAACAATATGGAAGAATGCCAGCTATTGAGAACTTGGCAACAAATTTGTTGTATAGGTGATGTTATAAATGACGCAATAGCTCTTTTCTATGTCAGGCAAAGTGATGTTTTTAAACATTTAAAACCCTAAGATCGTTTAGCCTCCGTCGCTGGGTCGTCCGCGGCCATGCTGTTTTTACTTTTTTTATACTACTCTTCAGAAAATAAACAATCATACGACCGACCATCTTGGTAAGGGGTTAATACAGCCTGTGAACGCTTGCGATATACCTGTGTGCCACTCCCACACACAGGGTCTACAATAAGTAATGTTATGATAGATCCACAGATTTAAGGCTTGTGTCTGTAATTATCGGTAACCACACCCTTCGAGTGTCTGAGCTTCGGGATACAGCAACGCGGGCCGAAATAGGTATGGTGGCAGTACTTTCCGGACGAGTTCATCACAAAGAGCTCTGCTACTACTTAAATGCTTATTTAGAAATTCACAACAGAACCTTGACGAAGAATCTACAAGAAACTTTGTAGTCTCTAAGGTCACAGTCAAAGGAAGCAGCTGATACAATCACAGCCATGAAAATTAAATTTCACATAAAAAAGCTGTTATAAAAGCACTTTTATTAGTTTAGTTTTTAGTTCCGACTTTGACAGTCGTTGCAAGCGAGCTCGGTCAATGTCGAGTCATAGCTTACCTTAGCAATATGATAATAGAGTAAAACATTTAAAACAACGCTCCACGACACGACCTTTACCACTCAAGGTAGTGTAGCACTGTGAGTAAGATAACAGTCTCAGCTTTTACCTCACTTCGATGCACGAAAAATTAAAATTTCCCTATTACATTTCCTGAAGTTAAAAAAACTACTTATTTCTGCCGCCGACGTGGTGTAATTAAAGCACGTTTTGCTATAACTAAATATTCAAAGAAAATTCAAAGAAAACCCCACTCATGGATTCGTTTATTTAGTATATTATCTTTTAATCTTCTTTATATAGAAAAGAGGTTAAAAACGGCTGCGCAGATTTTCTTGAAACAGAGATGAATTAAGGAAGGTGTCTAAGTTAAAGTGATTTATCCGTTCAGGAGCTATGATGCCATATCCTACAAAGATACACTGACACACTACAATCGTATAACACTCCAATATTTCATGAAACTTCTTCCATGGGGGGTTAATAAAACTAGTTTTTTGTCTTGTCCCAATTATCTCTGGTTGTGGTCTAGCTGTGTTTCAGCCGCGACAAGTTTAAGTACCAAGTTTGGACCCACTTTGGGCATTTCCAAGTCACATTAGGCCCAAATTCGTTTGTCACGTAACTCCCATAATTTTGCCGTTAGAGGATGGCTATTTATTTTTAAACGTTACTTATAAATGAGATAAAAAGTATGTTATTGTCTCGGAAGAAAAGACATGACAAGGAAAAAATCAGCAAATCTAAAAGATCATGTTCTAAGAAACAACATGTATTTTTAAGAATAATTAATTAGGCGTGTTAGGCGCTTACCGGCAGGCGGCACGGCGGCAGAGGGTTTTAAACTTTTATTTCATTTAAAATTATCTAACAGTCGTGTCTCGGAAATGGACATGTTAGAAATCTGATCATATTGATGATTCAAAATAGTAATATTTCATTAGCTGACCTGCGCGGTTCCACTGGCGCGGCGTTATTAACTGGTCTGGACCCTGGACTCCCAAAAATATTTCAAGTCATAAGTCATAAGTCATAAGCATTTATTGATAAAGATATTTACAGGTCTATACACACTTTAGAATATTATATTATTATTTTATACCTTAATATAAAACACAATAGTTAATGAACATAAATTACAATGAAAGTAAAAAAATCAAATTAAAGTCAAAAAATAAATTAAATAATTATTATAAATTCTCAATGTCAATACAAAAATAAAATAAACAAGTCATGTAGGTATTTCTTACCAAGACAAGGCAAGGGCAAAAATCGATCCAGCGGTTATTCCGTTTTAGCGAGAATAATGAACAGCAATTCATTTTAGTGGAGAAGTGCACTTCAACTACTCGTAGTAATTTATTACTTAAAGAAAAGATTCAAGTAGAAAAGTGCTGTGAAGTAGAACTAGATGGTTTCAAACTTTGTTTAAAACTGCCTTTGAAATGCAGCAAACATAAATCTATTTATTCAAATGTCTGCGTACAAAGCAAAACTCTGGCCCCTTATTGCGCTAAAAGTTAACGTACCGGAAACGTTTTAGTCTAAGTTTGCGCAGACTTCGTGGAGAGTGCGCAAAGCTATCATAAGTGCTACTGCAAAACGCATCTGAATAAATTCAGGACCCAGAAATCTAACTTGATCTAGATCAGTCTTTTTTTTTATACTTTAGGTTAGAGCATATAGTAATAATAAATATACATTGCTGCTTGACGACGGCCGAGATCCGCCGTGCGAACTATACTTTTTAGCCAAGCAAAAATAAACTCTATCTATAAAGACAAAGAAAATATTTGCAGTAAAATATGATATAAGTTTATATTATAGTTATAACTGTCTCAGATGTAATCTAGTTTTAGCCTCTGCCAAAGCACTTCTAGGGTAGATGGTGAGATATTTGTATGGCGCCGGGTCAGGAAACGGAAGTTGTACTATTGGCGGGAAACGCGATTGGAATCTGTAATGTCCACGGGATATGCTTCCCGAACCACAAATACGAGTTTATGGCATGGAAGATGGAAGTATGGGTATGTGCGTTTCACGGCGCATGTGACTCGCGTGCATGTGTAAAAGCGTTTTAAAATTATTCGGCACGACATCACTGTGTCGTCCACGGTACACTACACACGACAATAACACACAGATGTCGTATAGGAGAGTGTAAAGACTATTTATATTTTACAAAGCAAATATATTTACTAGTAGAAAAAAAATTGCGCAAGCAAAGTAGCGACTGTATCTTCATGTAAGCTTATATTTCTGGCTTTGTCTAAGCAACACAGCATACGGAACACACCCTGTTAATTTTCAGTTAAGACTTACCGTTTTCGTAATTTTCAGTCAGTCAGTCAGTATTCTGTATTACGAGCATAACCAAAGGAGTGAGTACTGGCATGGTTTGAAACCCTCGAACTTAATAATTACCTCTTTGGGTTTGGGATAACGTAAGGTCAACTAATTTGATTTGTAGGCCTTTTCAAACTGAAGCTCTTTCCTTTGAAATACATACTAGTAAATAGAATTACTGGCAAATTGCGTTTTAGATTATTACAAATACATCGAATAAGCACAAATACAGCCAACAAAACGGTAAATATTCCACTGAGTCACCTGTATACCCGTATTCCATTGAAAAACGTGGCAAGAATCACTTGTACATTTGTACGTGTACGAGTGTACGCTGTGCTCCGTACCGTGTTATTGGATCTGAGTCCGGAACTGACTTCAAAGCGAACAAGTCTCAATAATCCTGTAGTACATACCAGGTAAGTAGCAAAAATCCGGAAAGACACTGTGTCCACAAAAGATCATAGATCTTTTCGAGATAAAAAAACCACTGTGCAAGCTTTTTATAGCAATAAAATTCAATGCTTCCATGCCTCGGAGAGCACGTTAAATAGTCCCAGGTTTTTCAATGTGGTTTGATCATGACGGAGGCCTTTGGGCAGCCTATTGTCACCAGAATTGGCAACTGACTCATACGAACTTGCTCTTTTAGTGCTCGAGGCGTAGTGATGAATTTCCACTGCGATACAAATTATTTGCAAGTACTTGTTTCTAGTAGGTACATACCGTAGTACTCTCTTATGTTTCTGATATCCATAACACAGTGAAATATCAATCATATGTATTCACATATTTTATATGTTATGAGTTTGAACCCGGTCGTGCACCAACGAGATTTTTCTGTTCAAAAATGTATGAGCGCAATGCCAGTGCTTTCATACGGTGAAGGAAAACATCGTGAAAAAATTGGCATGTCAAAGAACTAAAAATTCGAAAAACATGTACAATCAATGATGATGAATGATCTCCCTGCTGAGGTTTTCCCTGGAGACTACAGTATGGGGTCCTTCAACAAGGGTGTTATAAAATTTTTAAAGGGTCGGCAACGCGCGAGTGATACCTCTAGTATTGCAAGCGTCCATAGGCTACGGTAACTACTTAACATCAGGTGGGCCGTATGCTTGTTTGCCACCTTGGTGGTATAAAAAAAATAAAAAAATAAAAATCAACCAATCCGCATTGGGTCCGTTAAAAATAACAGTTGAGTTTTCCAATCTTATCAGATACAAGAAAAATAGCTTTTAGTGAAGAAGGTGATTCTGCTGCCTGGTAATTAAAGAAGCGGAGAACTAGTCGTCGTGAACGCTTTTATTGAGTTTCGGAAGCATTTTAACCAGCAACGAAAGCGATTTTCCTCTTTTCGAAACAACATTACAAAACATTAAAAACCATTCAACAAGCCTGCGGCTAGGGTAACTAACTATAGGTATATCTGTAGTTTGATAATTAAATATCTTATAAAAAGGAATATACGTACGAATATTGTACGAATAAAATTTTTTCTAACTATTCATGTACCTAGCAGCTATGATCGTAAAACATGATCCCAACAGGCAAACCCGATATTTAGTTACTCTCATTGCCATATTTATTTTCATTTAGGACACAATTTTCATTTCCAAACACGTGAAGGATACACATTTCCCCCGGGAGCCTCGTGTTAATTAATAGGGACGGCTCAAATAATTGTGGATTTTATAGCCATGTTTATGTGTACCTTTGATGAAACTAACATTGTTTAGAAACTAACCACTTAAAATGAGCTCTATTGCGCTTTTAAAACTCAAACATTTGACCTTCTGAATTGTATAAAAATTTTACCAAGAGCAATTCGTGGTTTAAAATGTAATTTTCATTCAGCCTATACCGGATACTAAGAATGTAATTTTTTTTAATTTTGATTAATAATTAATCACATTTTACTTCAGCGCTAAAATGTAAAATCAAAAAGGTTTTCTTGCGACTCCATGTCAAATAATGTATAAATTACTTCCGAAAATAAGATTTGAAAGCCAACCCGATGTTGTGAATTTATCACTGTCGGTAACATGTGAGAATTGGCGTGATATTCTGTTATATATTGCTGCTATTCGAAAAGGTCAAGTTTGTGATAAATATGAGAGGTTTCTTTTAGCTATAGGTTGGAGAGTTCGCCATAAACAGTAGAATAAATAAATACCTCATACCAGTCATACCTGAGTATTCAGACAAATCTTGTTGCAAATAGGCACGTAACAAAACATTGAATAATATTCTATTTCAGAACTACATTTATTCAATGAATTTACAACTTTGTTTTCATGAGACCTGAGTGCTTAGCACGAAAAACTCGTTTGACTATAGTAAACGTAAACGTATCGTCCAGCTGTCTCAAAAGACTCAAAAGTCAAGATCAATATTAAAGCAACTCAATATTCCGCATAGAACTTGCTAAATCCTATCAGTTCCTACTGAATGCTCAGTTTCAGCCAGTGAAAAGAAACGAAAGATTTATCATACCGGAGCTAAAGCCTCGAACAAACCAAGAGCCCTGGACGGCTACTCAGCGACTTTTGAAACGAGCCATATAAATCTCCGTTTTATTGCTATTTTATTGTTATGGACAAGAAATATTCTAAATGGTAGTATTAAAATCGAGAGCCAAATTGTAAGTTTCATATCCTGTTTGTAACTCTATTTCTTGAATTTTAAATCGAGTTTGGAAAACATTTTACAACTGTCAAAAGCGCACACGAATCACGCAAACAAGTAGCATTGAGGAAAATATGTCTGGCAAAGAGCCCCATGTTGGGCGCCAGTTTTACGCTGCGCGCCACATTACAATTTATAAGTCACATGCAAGCTGTAGCACTCTTGTAACCTCAAGACTGTATGTATATGACTATAGATCGGTGTGACGTGTACTGGATGCGTTTGTCATTTATAAATAGATTTTTTTAAAACCACTTTTATGGGTACCACTATCAGACAAGGGATCGGTTTTAGATCGAATGTGAACTCTCTAACCTAACCATTTGAGAATATAGTTGACTATCTATTATTTTTTGGAATATAACATAATAATGCACTTGCTATTTATACTTACCATTTGGTTGCGTTGACTATTCTTTAAAAAATTAGCTCTAAAATATGAACTTATCGGTGTACCATGTTGGGCGCCAATATCCTACGATTTGTAACAGTCGCAGCGTGTAACCTTTGTCACTTGTCTAGCCTCAGCCTTGCCGTTACAAAACCAGACATAAATCAGTGTGTGCCGGCTGTAACACAAACATACATAAAATCACGGCTGCTTCATGGGGCGTGCGAACCACGGGTCCTTACCCAACATTTCAAAACCAGTTGAAATGTCACGACACGGAACCATTTATTTCACCGACGTTTTCTTGACAGGGGGATAACGGTTTACCTTGGTCTTCACAAGGATTTTTCGTAATGCCAGGTGACTTGAATTTGGAAAGCACTTTGTGCGAAATGTTACATTACAATCACAAGCGACAGCAATTTTTGTAACAAAGAGCTTACGTGAAACTCTCTTTTGTACTTAGCACGAATACATTAAACTCCGCTTTGTTGTACTTTCGCATTACCTAGTTTAAACTTAACACAAATCCACTCTATTTAAACTGTGTTCATTAAAAAGAATCAAAGCGCAATTTTATAGTCGAATAAAAAAGCTCTCAGTGCTTCATTAGCAAGTTTTGCGAATGTCATAATTTAGCTCTTTCACTGCATTTCGTATTTTCATCCAGCGTGCACACCGGCCCGGTTAGTTTAGAACTGTGGAAAGGGCACTTGAAAGTTCAGTTAGCGCTTTCGAAGAGATATGGAGTTGGCTCTATTTGAATAAGGATCGCTTTGAGAAGTGTGCACTGTACTGTTCTCAAATGTGGGGCGGTGTCTGTGAGTTTTGTGATATATCTGTATTGGACAGTTGTTGGGGAATTTCGTCTTGCTTAGCTTCCGTTTTATTATTCAATTTCAGGACGGATTATTCAACAAGACTAGAGTCGAGAAAGTTGGTTTAGTGTTCCGTGCTTTAGTTTAATGCACAAAAACCAGTATCACAATAAATGAAATTAAATTAGAGTATTTGATACACACAAACACGGACGGTGGTAATACTAAATGTAGATAGAATAAAAAAGAAAAAATAACACTATAACTGAAAAATTAACATAATATAAAAAATCCGCTCAAAAAGCCAATGCTGGTTTTCGGAGAGATGAATAAGCAGTTAACTAATTAGTCTGTTGATAACAACCGATATATAGAAGCCCCGAACCGAGCTTTGCCTGATCCCGATTTAAAATTCATGTCATCCTCTTCAAAGCTCACCGCACTCAAACTCTTCACATGCAAATAAATGTTAAACAAAGGGTCAATGAGCTCATAGATAGCAAATATTACATGGGATCATAGGACAGTTCTGTTTTATAAAAAATACTCAGATCAGAGAAAAATACAGATCGCCATCTAGCCCCAAATTAAGCAAAGCTTGTACTAATGGGACCCAGATAACTGATATTTTTTTTTTTTTTTGTACGACATAGACTTACATTACATAGACACACAGACAAAAAAAATATTTGCAGATCATGCAAGCATTTGTTCCGCAGCAGGAATTAAGCCCCCTAACTTTATTTCAACCGGGCACTCGCCCAGCGCGCAATTGAGGTCGTTTTCATTGAGGTTTGTCTCTCGTATGATAAATTACCTGGCATGTGCCGCTTGTAAAACAACGCAGGTGACAAACTCGTTAAATAAATTAATAAATATTTCATCTTCATTTTAATTATTTTTGGTAGGTACTTACTTTATTTAATGCATCTTTATTTTGTTAGTTTATCAGCTAACAGAGGTTTATAGTATGAATATGAATAAGGCCCTAAGACCGAGGGAATAGGCTAAGTTTAAGATATGGAGGTCAAATGAAACCCTGCGGAGGTTTAAATTATAGGGCAGAAGTTAACTGGCGCACCTAATAAAGATACGGAGTCATAATTTACAGAGATAAGAATTTCCAGGTTGAAATTGAAATTCTTAAAATTAAAGTAGGTTTGCTAAAGTACTTTTACGAAGCTTCACGAAGCGGTTTCAATGTCAAAGTAAATACTTTTATTATGCAGATACACTTCGTGCTAAATATAAATGCTACGCTTCGAAAGAACTTCAGGGATGCGAATTTTTCTATAAAAATGAACTCGGCAAAACTATTCCTCCAATTTTTCGCACGCTTTGTCAGTGTCGTGTTTTTAAAGGACGTCAAAAAGGTTTTTGTCGCATTGACTTTCGTTACGCAAAGGTCGTGTATTCTGGGCAAAGGGTAAATATCGGAAACTGACGCATGCCAGTCACGTGGTGACAGCTTGCGCCAATGACAGTTTAGGAATACTACTTTTTTGGGTAGAAAAGGCTAGATACATTGGACGGGAAAATGCTTCAGAGCGCGGCCCAAACGAGAGATGATTTATTGGAAAGGGGTTTTGGTGCAGATCCTTTTTTATTACGAGAGCAGAGCAGTCTAAAAAAGAATGCTTCGAATTACGATGCAATTTCAGATGAAAAAACCATAATAATGTAATTTTTGGTACCTATTTTGTTATTCACATTGACATGTAAATCCTTGTCCGTAATTCGTAAACCACTAGCATATATTAGACATGCGGTTTGAGTCGCCTATAATTTGGGAGCGCAAATATTGTACAGCTTCAAAATTAGTTTTGGGAGCTCTGAGTAGTGCTCAGAATTAGACTAGGACAGTTTAAGAGGTTCTTTAGTGTTTAATTAGAATTTAGGACTAGTGACTAGCCATGTTAAAGCACTGGTGGTCTAGTAGTCAGTTAAATCCTAAGGTCGTGGGTTCGAACCCGGTCGTGCATCAATAGATTTTTGATTTATGCCGTATTCGTCCCGCGAAAGTTCGGTCCAGATAAAAAACCTAATTTCGTCCAACATTGTATGCCGTATACGGCCCAATATATATTTGATTTTAAAAAATCTTGTTTCGTCCTACTTTTCAGCTCCTCATACGGCTTAGCCTTTTTGATAGGCAAATTTTATTGTTCAAAAATGTTTGTGCACAATGCCAGTGCTTTCATACGGTGAAGGAAAACATCGTGAGGAAACCGACATGTCCGAGAACTAATAATTCGAAAGACATGTGCCATCCACTAATCCGCATTGGGTCCGCGCGGTGGATTAAGGCCCAATCATTCTCACTTGAGAGTAAGCCAGTGTCCCAGCAGTGGTAACATTAGGCTGTCATGATGACTAGCCATGTTTGGCAAATAAACAAGCAAAAAACTTATGTGTTAAGTTAAATATTTTGAACTAGTGGGTTGTCTATCTCGTGAGTTTTTTTTCAGGGCCGCTGAGGGGAAGTCTGAAACCGTGAGAGTTATCGAAAAGTCATGTTAGATGTTACGCGCTCGATTTTGAATAAAATAAGTTCTGCATTAAACAAAGTAAACAGCTTCTGAGAAAAAAAGAGTTTGTGAAAACATTTTTTTTTTGCATTTTCGGCTTTTTTGTTTTATAAGAAATAAATAAATGTATTATAACTATGCACCTAAAGTTGTTGGAACACCTTCAAAATTTAAAATTTATAAATTATTTTTTATTAATTCAGTGAAGGTTAATGGTTATGCGTTCAGACTTCAAACTATGCGCAAACGAAGCAATTAAATCCTCTTGCTGCATTTTTTCTGTTAGTGTAAAGCTTATAAAAATCGCCTCCTTCAAGAATGCATAGCTGGCTCTCTTTTTGAGACTGCAGTTTGAAGCATTTCTTATTTGTAAATTTAGTATGACAACGCTTTACTTACGGCTGTTTTTAAATTTTCAAATATATTTTTTTTTGTTTTAATTTTTTTTATTTTTACATTATTTTAAATTTAAGAATTATAAATCTGTTTGCAAACGCATTGGTCGTATTTTCGAAGATCTTCGCATGGAGTGATACAAACCTTTTTGAAGACTGGTTTTTAAAAGTTTTACACAAATGGAAATAATACAGCAAAAGAGTATTTAACAGCTTTATTTGCGCATAGGCGGAAATCTGAACGCATAATCTTTAACCTCCACTGAAATAATAAAGTTTAATTTTAAAAATCTTTTTTGAAGGTGTTCCAACAACTTTAGGTGCATAGTCATTTTACATTTATTTATTTGTTATCAAACAAAGAAGACAAAAATGCAAAAAAAAATTTTTCACAAACTCACTTTTTCTCAGAAACTATAAATAAATGTCTACTTTTTTTAATGCAGAACTTATTTTTTTTCAAAATCGAGCGCGTAACATCTAACATGACTTTTCGATAACTCTCACGGTTTCAGACTTCCCCTCAGCGGCCCTGAAAAAAAACTCACCTGTATATAAAATGAATTGCTGTGCGTTAGTCTCGCTAAAACTCGAGAACGGCTGAACCGATTTGGCTAATTTTGGTCTTGAAATGTTTGTAAAAGTTCAGGGAAGGTTTAAACGGTGAGAAAATATACAAGGTGTAAAAATTTGCTAAAAAAAAAATTACGCGCCGGATCTACTAGTTTCATATAAAAAAATACCATAAAATATTTCAATTATAGGTACTCATCAAATAGGAACCACTTAATTAAAATGACTAAAACTGTAACTAACGCAAATACTATTTCATTTATAAAAACACAAATCTGATGCGTAGGTAGGTACAGCAGAATAATTCAATTTCGAAAGCAATAACATTAGATAACTAAAAAAACATACTCAAAGTTCTATCAACAATCTCGATCCTTTAACAACATTGGGAGCAAATATCAGAACGGTATTCGACGTGTAAAGTATCATTGATCATGCGAAATCCCGTAGGTATATTATAAATAAAATAAATAATGCTGGACAATGCACACAGCATCATCTAGCCCCAGGTAAGCTGCTGTTAAACAGAGCTGTGTTATGGGTAACTAGATGACTGATATATATTTAATACAATTACAATACATAAATAGATATTTTTTTATTATATATAGTAATACCCAGAACACCCGGAACAAATATTTGTAGGTCGTACAAACATTTGTCCCGAGGCGGGAATCGAACCCGCAACCTCTGCGTCGCAGGCGGACCTGCGCCCGCTGCGCCACATCGGTCGTCAATTATGTAAGTCTATCGCTGTCGAATCGCTGTCGATTCCTCACAAGCGTTCGGTACGCACTGTATTCATTTCATTTATTCATCCTTCGACAAGTTACATGTTCTTGGATAAGTCATAATTACAGAACATTAAAATAAATTGTTAAGATTATGTTAGGAAGAGATACTTACATAAAAATAATTAAATTGTCTTAAAAATATATAAATATAAAAGTAGTAGAGTTCTCTGTGATAGAGCTCGTCCGGGGAAGGACTACCACCATACCTATTTCTGCCGCAAAGCAGTAATGCTCGCATTGCTCCGGTGTGAAGGGTATGGTTTCCGGTGAAATTACTGGCACATGTGGCTTTCGATCTTAGCGTCAAGGTGGCAACCCGCAAGTGATACCTCTGGTATTGCAAGCGTCCATAGGCTGCGGTAACCGCTTACCATCTTGTGGGCTGTACGCTTGGTTGCCACTTCAGTTGTATAAAAAAAAAATATAAAATTCAAATAAAATGTCAGTAGGTCAAAAATAGGTATCTGCAGCATCGTCATCAATGTAAAAAAATATACATTTAACAAATAGCATGGTCAATAGTAATACATTTTTTATCAGCAAAAGCTTCGTCCTACCTATAGAAACTTTTAGAAATTAAATGTCTTTGTAGGTGTGAAAGAGACGGCCAGAAGCGACGGGAAGACGGCACAACCGGATCGACAGCGATAGGTTTACATAATAGCCCTATCCGGTCAACTATTCAAACACCTCTGTTGAAATAGACTATTTCAAACTCTGTTTGAGAACCGACCGCCGCGTTTGGGTCGGATATTTTAGCCGAATAGAGCACGTGGAGAATTTCATATTCAGAAAACTTTAGACTTTAGTTAGACGCTAGTAATTAAAGTCAGTTGGCGCTTTATGAAAACTCGTGTTCTGAAGTTTGGAAGAATGTGCTTCTGAATAACACGATTTCATTCCCCCATCTCCTTTCCACGATCGGATGACTAGACATACGGCAAAGCGTCATCGCTTCATGGTCGAGATCCCACCAATGCGCACTTAGCGATATGCATCAACATTTCTCCTGCGCACCGTTTGGAATGGAATTCTTTGCCGGAATCTGTGTTTCCCGATACTTATAACCTGGGTGTCTTTAAGTCACGAGTGAATAGGTTGCTCTTAGGCAAGCGTGCTCCACCGTAGACCACATCATCGCTTAACATCAGGCGAGATAGTGGTCAAGCACAAGCCTATAGTGAATAAAAAATATAAAAAAATTAAACAGATACACTTCGTTTCGTAATTGTTGTTATAAAAAGATGAAAAATGTATAACTAATAATATTAAGGAAAAATAGACTGTACTTTATAATAACTGTCTGTCTGTACCCAGACAAACCCTAGGTGGTGTGAGGGTACAATATCAATTAAATGCAAAATATACCTATTGTGTGGTTAAAAAAACATGGAACAGATTATCATAAACGGTTTAACAAGTATCTTTGAATTGACAAAACTAATATGATAAAGGTAATTTTATATACTACTTATTATATAATAAAATAAGGTGAACGATAAAACACGTATGGCAAGCACGCACCCGTATGTTAAATATTAATTCTTACCATCATTTCATATTTATAGAGTGAATTAACGCGTACCTGGAACAAAAATAAATAATTAAATTGCGAGAAAACCAAATACAATAAGAGTAAAATGAAAACACATTTTTGAAATAAACATTTGAAAGAAACATTTTATTTTTTTGAAAAATAAAAAATAAACATTATGCAAAAGAAAATGAAAGTACAATGTCATGCCTCAACTCAAAAAACTAACTGCTACAAAAAGTTACAACATGCCGCGAGCGTTGAATTTTGGTCACTGCGCTTATATTTTGGTCATTGAGCTTTACTTCTATATCATTATTACTAGCTACCAGCCCTGGCTTCACACTTGAATCACTTTTATCTGGTTATGAAAACAGTTTTTTTTATACTATAACTAGTGACCCTCCCTGGCTTCGCACGGGTGCTTTAACTACGCATAAACCATTCTTATTGAATCACGTTATCTACTGCTGAAAACCAAATTAAAATCCGTTGCATAGAAGTGTACATACATAAAAAACTTGTCAATAATACATCTTCTCGTACAACAATCAACGAAACATTTTTTTGTTTGAAGTCATGTTTTTTTTTCTAAAAAAAATAGTTATTTAATTTATTTAGTTTGTCGAATGAATTGTAGTCAGTCAAGCAAACGGTTCCAAACATTATATTATTATAACCCTGTTTGTTAGCGTTGCTGGATGGCGCCAATTGTAAAAGTTTATATTGCCCGTACAAAACTGCCGAGCGTTCTTCCTGCCAATTAAAACGACCGTTCAGCTTTGTGAGCTGCACAACGCCCTTTTTGAGAGTTGTCCTTTACTTTGACTTTGAAGTTCGCATTGCTCGTATAGAATTCTGAGAACATTAGAAGAAACTACATAGGTTCAAAGGATTCTTTTGATAAGTCTTTGTCTGTGATGCCTTACATCTCGGGCAACGTAATTACGCCACAGGGCTTTCAATTTTATATTCTACATTGTCATTAGTATCACTTTAATCACTGATTAAAGGGAGTCACACCGCCTCCGTATGCGTACGCGTTAGCGTAGATACAATACAATAGCGTACGTTGCAATGTATGAAACTGTATGTGACATGGCACACCGCTTGCGTGACAGCTTCACAAGTTGACAAGTAACCTTTATTTAACTCGCGATTGGGGTAAGGTAAGTAATACCGGTGGGAGGTGGGGAGTGGCCACTCTGTACGTATTCCTATATATTATGTTCTGTGCCGCAGGGTTACTTCAGTGCACCTGTACACTACGAAAGTAAATTATTCCTGTTGTCGGGAGCTCTCGCAACTATTATTTGAGTTGCTAACTTGTAGAACAGGGCTGCCACATGCGAGATTGCTCGCTCTGTGGCCGACGACGCAGACGGTTTACAACTCGTGTGATTTTAGTTAGGAAGCTTGAAAAGTTTTTATTAATGTTTATTTTAAAATAGTGTTTTGTTTTGTTTTGAGCGTGTCGCTTTGAAGCTTTAGCTTTTTATGAGTGTATCATACATCGAGAAGAAATTGACAGCGGGACGAAACGTTTACATTTACGATTGTCAAACAAGTTTTTCGTGCTAAGCACTCTGTTCTCGTGTTTTCTTATTCTGTTATTTGACAACAACGGTAGAATTTGTTATTGAGCAAAAAACAATCTACGATTATAACTAAATTACAGCCAAAACCGTAGTAGTACGTCAACCGTTGTGCATTAGTGAAATCGACGAGCGTATCACGAAAAACTCGTTTGACAATCGTAAACGCTAACGTATCTTCCAGCTGTCAATTTGTATGTGTTTTTTTACAGCCAGCGCCTCTTTAGTGCATAAAACGAACAACAAAAAACATACAAATTGACAGCTGAATGATACGTTTAAATTTACGATTGTCAAATGAGTTTTTTGTGATTAGCTCTCTGTATTCTTTGACAAAACGTAATTAGCGAGATAATCACAGTAATTCTTGTGCAAGCGGACCTTAAGGCCCATGGTAACGACAGAGAACCGAGAACTTAATCAAGTTTTCTGACAAAAATACACGGAGCTTTGAAATTAATATATCATGTAACTATTATCCTAAACCTCCTGAAGTTTCGAAATGCTTGCTGTTAGTTACAGTTAGTTAGTGTTACAACCCTAAATGACAACGTAATCTTAGTTCAATTTACGTATGCAGATGTCGATAAGATTGTTTGGAATGTTCACATGCTGACTTCTCCTGCTTAACATACTGTTCATATTCATGTTTCGGCTTCTAAGCGTGAGATCGATTTCAGTTTAATCACGTTACGAATTAGTTCTACATTCATTGTTTGATATACTTATGAATTTCAGCAAGTAATTGTAATTTGAATCTTATTCCAATGATGTTAATGTTATTGAATGAGCAGTTGTGAAATGAAATCACTATACTTGAGGCTGTGCTTGAGGTAACAGTGGCCAATTTAGGTGTTGTGATTTTATTTTTGGTTTCTATATTCTAAAATGATCGTTTGTTTACTGACAGGTAGAGCCTGTGCACACGCGCGCTGCCACGACACGCGAATTCAAAAGTAAAAAACTATAACATTATGTAAGTATATATTATAGTATAGTAAAATACATAAATTATAAGTAGTACGTCATTCCGAACTGCATTTTATTTGTTAGCCTGGTGTTGAGCGCCACGCCACGTTATGGTCATAACAGTTACGGTGTACCCAAATACTGTACTGTGCTCATCATCCCGACCCGTAGTTATTAAGTCTCATTCGCTCAGTTATTTCATTTGTTCTTGGAGGAACAGACACCAGAATCAAGGTTAGCGCAAAGTAATCGCCTCGGGCGCCGCCGCCGGGCGATTACTCTGCGGCCACGGCCACGACAACTTATCAGATCATTTTTTTCTGCGCCTCACGGTGTGTCGTGAAATTGTGTTGTTTTCATATTAGCCCTAGAAATTAATTCACTTCTGGGACACTCTCTTGAAAGAGTAATTGGTTCTCAATCCACCACGCAAATCCAATGCGGATTATATGGATGGCAAATATATCTTTACAACTTTTAATTCTTGGTCATACCGGTTTCTTAACGATGCTTTCCTTCATCGTATGAAATTTATGTTAACGAAAGTCTTATTTGAGTCGTAAATTTCGTTGTAAACAGACGAGTGCTACTAGGAGCATCGTTATTCTGTATATAGATACCTTACAGACCCTGTCTCTAAGTATTACCGACGAGTGTAAATAAAATAAACATTGCTCGGTTACTAGGGTCACTTTATGTATATTGAAAGAAGGCATCTGGTCACAGGGTGTACTCTTGAAAGCGACAAACGATAATTATGGCAAATATCGTAGTTCAACTTATATCGGTGACAAATTCAAAGCATTCACGGAGCTGTTTGCCTCAAGTTTGCCGTCCACACGGCACCTTTTGCCAGGTGTCCTCACCCGAATCATGGCCACATGGCGTAAAAATGTCAGACTGGTTTCGATGGACTCCCCGCCATACCGAGCGGCGGGGATCACTTACTACAGCCGGCCGTAGCGACAACACGTCAGCCGGCCGCAGCGGCTGCTAGCCGCGGAACGAGTATAAACGATCAACGATCGATTATAGTATGCCATCAAAACATCGCATCGATCGATAACAAGACCGGAAGATTAGAAGCTTTGTTAGGAAGTGACCTTAAGTGCGACATCCTAGCAATTACGGAGCACTGGCTCACGGAAGATAAACTAAAATGTGTTTCTTTAAACGGGTTTAAACTAGCTTCATGGTTTTGTAGATCTGAGAAAACTCATGGCGGATCGTGTATATTTGTAAATAATGTTAAGTGCGTCGAGAATGTCAAACTGGTATCACAATCTACCGAGCGATATTGTGAAATATCAGCGGTAGATTTGATTGACTACGGCGTAACTGTTGTTTGCTTGTACAGGACGAATTTAATTAGCTCGAACGATTTTTTTGTGCATCTAGAATGTCTGCTCGATAAGATAACTGAATTTGACATTAAATGCATAGTAGTTGGTGACTTTAATATTAACGGGTTAGGTGAAATTACGTCAGAAAGTAAAAAACTTTCCGA
Source organism: Colostygia pectinataria (assembly GCA_951394395.1). NCBI lineage: Eukaryota > Metazoa > Arthropoda > Insecta > Lepidoptera > Geometridae > Colostygia > Colostygia pectinataria. Next base: position 8,836,530 of record OX596363.1, read on the forward strand.
CCTATTATCGGCCCATGATATGACGAACTTGGTCGACTTCCCGACTAGGATTACGCCTACTACCTGCACAAGCTTAGATCACTTGTATACCAACCTACCGGCTGGTGCTATTAGAACAAATCCTGTCGTAACTAACTTGAGCGATCACCTGGCAGTCCGGGGTGAGATACTGTGCACCCGGCGGCCCCCGGGGCCCCGGACACGGCTCATCAGGGATATGTCGAAGGCGAATCACTATAATTTTATCGCCGCATTAGACAGTGTAGATTGGCCCTTAATTAATGATTTGAATAACTCTGCTAAAAAATTATCGCAAGCGTTAGTGAATATAATACAATGTAAATCTGACATTTGCTTTCCTTTGAAACGAGTGAATAACAAGAATCGTGACTCATCGTGGATAACTCCCGATGTTAAAAATATGAAATCGCTTGTAATTGACATGATTAATTTAAATTATTTAATTCCTAATGATTGTATTTCTCTATTTATACAAAATCTTAATACAAAAATTGACATGCTAATTAATGCCACAAAATATAATTATTACTCCGAGATTATTAAAAAAAGTAAAAGTGAGTCCAAAGCAATGTGGAAAGTTGTGAATAGGGAAAGAGGCAAGGATAACATCGTAAACCTTGACTTTACTCATGTACTGAAGGACGATACTGGCACGAAGTTTTCATCAACGAAAGATGCCGTCGATGCTATGAATTACAGGTTCCTGAACGCAGCGGCATCGTGCGGCGCGCCCATCGCGGTCGTAGCCAGCGTGCTTAGCGCGTTGGCGAAGGCGCGAGCACCCGCCAGCACACAGCTTGTGCTGCGCGCCTACAGTGCTGACGAGGTTTACAAAATTGTCACAACGCGCGTACCTCCCAAACGGTCGAAGGATGCTTATGGGATCTCTATAGAACTCCTGAAAACCGCGATAGGAGCCCTGGCCCCAATCGTGGCTCACCTATTTAACGCATGTCTCGGAGAGGGAGTATACCCTGAGGCGTTCAAAATGAGTAAGGTGTCTCCTATCTTCAAGGGCAAAGGTAAGCGAGAAAGCATGGATAGTTACAGGCCAGTTTCTATAATACCTGCTATCGCAAAAATTTTTGAGAACGGCCTGAGTTCCCGCCTAGTGGAGTACTTGTCGGCGACGGATGCGTTGTCCCCGCGGCAGTACGCGTACCGCGCGGGCCGCTCGACGACGTCGCTGACCCGTGAGCTGCTGCGCCGAGTGCTGGCCGCCCGCGAGTCCAAGCTGCAGGTGGCCGTGCTGTGCTGCGACCTTTCCAAGGCCTTCGACGTCGCCGACCACACCGTACTCGCCGGCAAGATGAAACACTACGGGATCGAGGGCGCTTCGTACGCCGTCCTAACGGATATGATGCGCGATCGATCCCAGATAGTTGTCGGTGGAGGCGAACGGTCCGATCCGCTATCGCCGTCGATGGGAGTAGCACAAGGATCATCCGTCTCCAACATAATGTTCTCCCTCCTTCTGAACGACCTGCCCGAGGCGGTGACGACCGCTGATGTACGCGGATGACGTTGCCGCGATCGTCACTGCGAAGTCTGTGGAACAGCTGGAGGTGAGCCTGAATGAGACGGCTGCCATCCTCTCCACATGGTTTAAGATGAACGGCCTCGGTCTGAACCTTAAAAAAACTCACTTCGTCCACTTCTGCCTCTCTGGGCGATCGCTAAGACCTCTAGTAGTACTTATCAATGGAACTCAAATCACTCAATGCAGCTCGACCACCTTCCTTGGCTTTGAGATAGATAGGGGCCTTACATGGGAGATCCATATAGATAAGCTATGTGGAAAGATAGGTAGCTCTTGTTTCGCGCTCCAGCGAGTAGCTCGTGTGGTGCCAGCGGAGGTGGCGCGAACGTGTTATTTTGCGACAGTGCACTCACTGCTGCAATATGGTGCTGAGCTGTGGGGGCGTGCAGCCGATTGGGAGCGCGCCTTTCGTATGCAAAAACGCGCCATACGTGCACTAGTCAAGATACGACGCGATATCTCCGCCAGGCCCCACTTTAAAGAACTTGGTATACTTACACTGCCCAGCATTGTTATAATGCAAGTGGCAGTGTACGTCAGGTCGAACCTAAACGAGTTTACAAAGCTCAGCGACATGCACTCGTACAACACGCGGAGCGCGGGCAGACTCGCGGCTGTCTCTCGCTCCCTGGCGAAGTCTTCCAAGTTGAGTCATGTCATGGGTCCTACTGTTTACAATAAACTTCCAGAAAGTGTCAAATCTGCTGACAGCTTAGCTGGATTTAAAGCTAGATTAAAACGCTGGCTTGTCGAGCAGACATTCTACAGCTTTGACGAATTTGTAGCACTAGGTAGGACTTGAATTTTAATTGTGATAATTAGTTTACTTTGATCTCTAGGTAAGAAATACCTACATGACTTGTTTATTTTATTTTTGTATTGACATTGAGAATTTATAATAATTATTTAATTTATTTTTTGACTTTAATTTGATTATTTTACTTTCATTGTAATTTATGTTCATTAACTATTGTGTTTTATATTAAGGTATAAAATAATAATATAATATTCTAAAGTGTGTATAGACCTGTAAATATCTTTATCAATAAATGCTTATGACTTATGACTTATGACTTATCACTAAAGCTAAATGCTATTTTAGGCACGCGTTTTTTTTAATTATGTGTAGGTCCAAGCACGCATGCTAGAGCGAGAGAAAGTGTGCTATCTCGCTCTTGCTATAATTGGGTGGGGACAAACACATACAACAGCACCGTTTACGTACACAAACTATGCGTGTGGTGATTGCGACGTGTTTGCTTTCATTTATTGAGAGTGTCCAGGGTGTTACGAACTATCGTTTTTGTCCACAAGAGTAGACCCCCTGGTAAAAGGGTCGTCAATGCGCTAAGAAGGGTCTCAACTCAAGAGCACTGGAGATGTCGCGATCTAAGAGCACAATTTGTGAGACAGTTTCAATGGGCTGAAATATCAAAGATTGTTTGACATGGCGATAAGTTTTCTGCTTCGAAAATCAAACTAACAAAGTCGTTTCATCTCTGACCTCACTCACTGCTGATAAGCCTTCCTATTTTCTGCCAATCTTGAGTCATGAGCCAAAAAAACATGCATTGCAAACAATATTATCTAAATATATTTGCGTTGACTAATCAACGCACAGCCTAAACTGAGTCCAGGAGATCTAGAATTTTCAGGGTTTTCTTCCTTTTAATGTGTACGGGCCTAAGAAAGGAATTCCCGAAACCTTCTAAAGACGCAGCAAGAAGATGAAGTTTGTATAAAGAAAACACAACGGGGGCAAGTCGTGCGGCGTTTTACTGGTTAGCGATAAATTTCGCTGTTCGCAAATTTTTGCCGCAGCCCGACCCGGTTTTACTTTACAGGGTGAATTCTACGAGAGAAGCTAAACTTGCATGTGGGGCGTATCATCTTGTGTAGAGGTACAGCTAATACTGCCAAGACAATAAAACGAAAAATGGTCAAAAAAAATGTGGTTGGTAAAAATAACAAACATCAAAGGAAACCAGCAAGTCAAAGAACTCAAAATTCGAAAAACATGTGCCATCCATCAATCTGCATTGGATCCGCGTGGTGGATTATGACAATCATTCTCGCTTGACAGTAGATTCCAACAGTAGTAAAATCAGCTCAACTTACGTTATTTGTTTGCTGGTTCAACTTTACTTTTGCTAAAGAATCGACCTCAAAAGCAATCTAGCTAGTTCATGCTCTACAAGGCATCGTAATGGAAACGATTCAAATCTTAGAATGGATGTCGCAAAGAGTATAGATAAGATGCAATTGGAGGCCGAGATTTACTGCACTAGTTATTGCAAGAGGGTTTACTTTAATGGCTTCCTTAACTCAGACACCACTAAAACCCAACACGAAGATTTCTCTATACTTGAAGACCGAACAGAACTAAGTACCATTGTAAAACACAAAACGGTCTACTTGGGAGTACTCTTACATAGGTAAAGAATTTATGAACTTCTAATTAAAGGCTCCACTCTGTTTCCGCTGACATTTTTATGCAAACTTCTTTCTTACTGGTGTTCCTTTTTATGTAACGCAGAGTAACATAAAAAGGACCTGAATTTCAGGTTTCTACTTACCTATTTACTTATAAACCCAGCCGAGTTTGTTGCCAGATGCTTCTAGGCTGGGGCGCATTTAAACGTTTTTATGGTGATTTTATTGAATAAAAATATTTTAAATTTGTATTACCGTTTTGAAGTAGGATTTTCATCGTCTGTCAATAGGGCGATAAGTAACGATGAGATATTTAAGTCGGCTTGCACAAGGCTTGCAAGAATTGTTTGATTAGCTCGTTAAATATGATTAGTTAGCTGTCAAAGCATTCAGGATTAGCCGCTAATCACGCACACTTGCTTGTATAAAATATTTAATCAAAAATTACAACGTTCGTAACACAAGTGATAACAAGTCAAAATAGCATATCTTGATTTTCGTAGTTATCTAAGCTTTATGTCGTCGAGTAATTCCGAAAGCAAAGTTATTTTATCCAATAAAACTTTAGTGTAATATTGAAAATTCAATAATAAAACCTTCGCCTCCTTCCGAATTCAGAGTTTCATTAAACCGGAATCATCCCTGCTTAATACGGCGAAAAGCTTTCAGATATTTTTCGCAATTTTCGACATTACTGAAAAAATGGCACATAATAACGCACTCGTCTTTTCAACTTGACAAAGAAAAAGTAATATTCAGGTGTTACAGGGTAAGAGTTTTTTAACAATAAATACTTTACTGGAATATTACATAAGTTCCACTCGATTCCGCCGTGTCTGAACTAGCTCTTACGTTATTCGTAGACGTGTACTCTCAGATAATCGTGAGTTAATGGTGTTTATCAACTGTTTCTCAACACAGGTGTCAGATAATTATGTTATTATAGCCTGACAGAAGATTACTCAAAAATATAACTTTTAGAAGAACACAAAAACCGACTTCAATCTAAAAAAAATGTTTCGGATTTGTGGTGATACGCGATGATGTATTGACACGTTTTTTATGATTTATTAATAAAGTACAAACCCGATTTCGATAAAAATTTATAGAAGACCTATCTATCAAACAAAAAAATAATTATCAAAATCAATTCATAATTGGCGGAGAAATCGCGTTACAAACATACAAAGAAAAAAAAACATACAATCGAATCGATAACCTCATCGTTTTTGGAAGTCTGTTGAAAATTCGAATTTTTTAAGAGTAGTAAAGTTCTCTGTGATAGAGCTCGTCCGGGGAAGGACTACCACCATACCTATTTCTGCCGCAAAGCAGTAATGCTCGCATTGGCTGGCACTGGCACATGAGGCTTTCGATCTTAGCCTCAAGGTGGCAACCCGCAAGTGATACCTCTGGTATTGCAAGCGTCCATAGGCTGCGGTAACCGCTTACCATCTTGTGGGCCGTACGCTTGGTTGCCACTTCAGTTGTATAAAAAAAAAAAAAAAAAACTTCCTGTGAGAGTAAAAAGAAAAAAGAACGAGTGTAGTGCTGTTCTTGCGTTGACAGTTTTAACTGACAGCCGAATTGTTAGCAGGCTTTACCGAGTGAGCGGGTTTTTCTATTCGAAACTAGAATTTTTACAACAAATTAAATAAATAGAAAATTCACTGACGGTTTTACGAAAGTAAGACCCAAGAGAATGTAAGCACTACGTTTATAAGACCAAGTCACTACTATGGATACCAGCGTAAATCCAAAATTTGTAGGTGCTTGACTCCCACTATTAGCACAGCTAAGTCTAGGGTTCCTGATACTGATAGTACGCTTGGATCTTTTAAACTACGCAACAGTTTTCATGTGGTTTTTATCAATAGACAGTGATTTAAGAGGAAAGAGGAAGGTTAGTGCGTATAGTATAAACACCCGCGAAAAGCCGCTTTTTGAAAAAACCTTTATTAAAGACTATGTCGATGGAGTAGATTTGCACAAATCGAGTTCACGGATGACGTCACATAAGGCGCATTACACACGACTGAGGAACGAGATAAGGCGGAGAACAGATAAAGGAGGAGCTTCGTTAGGAATGCGCAGTTTGTTCTATAAATTGGATTTCCGAAGGAATTAACGCCTGAGTAGTTCTGCTTTAAGGTAAGATTCGAGAGTTTAGAAACGGAGCGAATTCTTTTAAATTAAAAATTTATACCTAACTATGTATTGTGTTGTATTAAGTATATCAAGTCATCTAGTACCCATAACACAGCTCTGCTTAGCTTGGGGCTAGATGGTGCTGTGTGGATTTTCCAGCATTATTTATTTATATAAACATATTTATATAAACGCTTACGTTTTATAAAGGCTCACACCAGGTTTAAGTAATGCGCCGTATACCCACGTGGTAGAGCTATTAGTAAATAAAGAATCATTAATGTTCCTCAAGTTCAGGAATACGGGCCTAAAGTATAATGATGTGAAGTTTTCATTGAGCCTACATTTAATAATGTTCACCTTGAAGATCAACAAATCGTAGGAATCTGACACACCATTTGTCAACGTCAAATGTAAGGTCTAAACGTATTCAATCAGTAATTCGGTTCCCAATGGTTCCTAAAGCCTTTAAATTACTAATATTTTGTATTTTTACGACTTTTTGAATTCCTGTGTAATAAATATAAAACTTTGCTTAGTTTGGTGCTAGGTAGCGCTGAGTAAAGTCTCTTCCAATATTCATTTATTTATCTATACTAATATTATAAAGAGATAAGATTTTTTTTTTGTTTCTTGGTTTTACGAATAAACTCAAAAATTACTGGTCTCATTTCAAAAATTCTTTCAAAAAGGCTATATTTTATGTCTACCCGTGCGAAGCCGGGAAAGGCCGCTAGTTTATATATCTATATAAAGAGAGAAGAATTGCATTTTTGTATTTTTCGTTTGTTACGAATAAACTCAAAAACTACTGGTCCGATTTCAAAAAATTTTTATCATTAGAATGCTACATTATCCCGGAGTAACATAGGTTATGTTTATTATTAGCGATCCGCCCCGGCTTCTCACGGAAGCTTATGTTTTCATTGTACCCGTGTGAAGCTAGGACAGATCGGTTAGTTTTTAATACTCAGGTACACCCAGTTTTCAGATCATGCAAACATAGTATGTCCCGAAGCGGGGATCGATCTCGCAGATGCTCGCTTTTTGACCGGGCACTTCCCCACCGTGCCACCAAAGTCAATCTTTAGTATTCACTCCGTGTTATAGTTAACACTATCTTAACAAAACCAATTTATTTCTCGTAGTTAGCTAATTAACTCTCGCAGGTTTGCGTTCGTAGTGATTCTCAAAGTTACGAAACCCGTAAGCCTCGTTTGGAATTGACGGCTCGCGTCAGACTAAGCCGGAAAATAATTGACAGTGACATTAATTGGGCAACTAAATATTTGGCAACTTGTCCTTCTTTGACGTAGCCGATTAACTTGTAAAGGGAAGTTTCTTCAGCTATCTTGCCAATACAACATAGTTCTCCCATTATTCTAACTAGTTTTTTTCGCATAATTTTAGGTTTTATTGGATTAAATTTGGTGGCAATATATGCAATATAATTCGTTTTCATCACAAGTGTAGGTAATTAGAATAGTAGGTTAATGTTGGTTCAAATCCAACTTTAATTATTCTGAGTTTGCACGGAACAAATAAAATAAGCACATATTTAAAGCTGAAAACCTAATTTAAAACAATGTGTTATCACGTCACAAACATGCTTTGCGGAGAAAGCCCCTTTACTTGTTAATATCGCTAGCTTAAAAACATAGGGGCTGGCCACACAGAAAAGACAGGGGCCACGTCTTTTCTGTGTGACCAGCCCCTTAAGTCTTAAGTTCACGTGTCGCCAACGTCGTTTATTTCGAAAATCCATACCAAGGCTACAGAACAAATATTAGTGTGCAAAGGCATCCACGTGACGAACACTTTTCAAAATCATTTTTAAAATGCATCACAATTACGAGATTCTACGGTGCTACGCATGTGCTACGCCGGCGCTACGTAAATAAAAAGCGTGTAGCAGCGTAGCACAATTCGTTTAACGAGAAAAGGAGGGGTAGGTAGATAGCTTGTTAGCTAAATCAGGCTTTCAATAGTTTAGATACTTTTGTTAATAGCACGAATATTATGGTGACTTAATCTGATGGTAAGATGTCAATAAATTACCTTGATTTTGTACAAAACCTCTGAATGAACATGTAAGGCTCAGACATGTTCATTCAGAGGCTTTGTACAAAATCAAGGCAATTTATTGACATCTTAGAAAAAAAAACATCATAAACCATTGTCGCAGAAGACGTAGATATTTGTTCAAGGAAATCAGTCTCACGTAGAACAAACTCAATAGATTTCTATGATCTATTGTAATTCTATTTGATGCGTAACCAAGTAGACGGGAGGTTTAGAAGTATTATACGAGTATAACGTTCCCATAAACCCGACTGTATTATTTAGTCTAAACAAATTTAAGCATAATGAAATTCTCCAAGAAACCTGCCGCCTTGAAAGATTACGGTAGGATTACGGCCGGTTGCTAAGCCTAAATAAACAGATTTGTGCTTCTATATATTTATGTATTTATTAAGTTCTCGGCGGGAAATTAAATTGTTGATGTTAATTAGTTTGTAGAGTTTTTCATTTTCTCTGTTTAAATATTTAATTAATATTCGAAGCGAACTCTGTAAACGAGTTTCCGGTGTTATTAAGACGACCTAAAAAAACCTGAGGCGGCGGACCGTACCTGAAAAGTTTTTTTTATGTCAGCAGATGACAAGCAGGTCAAGTAGTCAAAGCATAATAGCTGCAGTGTCACTCATAAGCTTAAAATCTAAAGTTCAGCGTGGCACTGCACTGCGCTCGTCACCCCGAGACGTAGTTATTAAGTCTCTTTTGCCCAGTAATTTCACTTGCTACACTGCCTTTCAAACCAGTGATAATTGCACACTACTGATAGGAGGCAGAATATCTGACCAAGACGAACTTTGCAATACTATTTTTTTTTTGTTTTATTGTTATTTATGATATTTGCAAATATTTATATTTAGTTTTATTGAAACTACGAAAGTTTTTCTACACCTTACCCGATCTCCATTATTTTCAAAGACTTGTTTTCGTCTTTAGAAATCCAGTAGAAAAACAAAGGCACTGCAAAGAGTTGTTCAAACTCAAGCCATTGCTTTCTTTCAGTTCACCCTTTATTGATAAAGCTTGGTTCTAAAACAAACTGCAGCCGTGATAAAACGGCCGTAAATAACGACTTTTGTAGCGTAGCGAGTCTGGGGTTAGATAAAAGTACGCTTAGTGCCTACAACCAAGTTATTATCAAATCCCATTGTCCCCATTAACGGAGACACGGTTAATGCGGACATCGGGAATACACGTTAATTACAATTAAATCAGTCATTTAGCTACAACCTTTTACAAACAAGATTATTTCTTTTACAACCTAGTTTTCTACAAAACTTTCCAACATGTTTAGCCAATAAACATAATAAAAATCTGTATTTTTGTCAGAACTCATGGTTTCCGAAAAACAAAAAAAACATTGCGTAGAACTTGTCCCTGTCACTCACAACCGCTTTTGCGTTCTACAAATTGTCATGTCAGACAGTGATGGAGATAGCTCTCAAGCTGAGCATACGTGTGTCACTTCTAATTATCGTATTGTATTTAGACTTTTTTTTAACTTTATCTCAACTCATACTTATGTGATGAGTTGATGACAGATTTTTAAATTACATTGACAGAAGCTTCAGAAAAATATAACCAAGAGAAAAAAATATCGAACCATGCATGGAATTATTTAAACGTAGTGCTTATATTCTCTTGGAAACTAATAAGTTCTACGTACAACGAAAAACGCACTTACACCACGATTCTAATTACAAGCAAGCAGTCATCATATCAGCCAATAGACGTTCAATGGACATAGAACTCCCCCAAAGAATGCCATGATGACTGATCTTGAGCTTTTAAAATAGAAAATAATAGTATGGAAAAGAATAGAAAATAATTTATTCGACACAGGCTACAAGAAGACTAAAACAAATAATTAAGTAATCAAACTAACACCATACGTACTTACTAATAAAAAATAACATTTGCATTGGTTCAAACCATTGAAGTAGTACCTAGGTACATTAAATTTTTTTGCCTTGTGCCGAAAAGGGGTTTTATTATCCACCGACTTCCTGAGACCGCTTTAATATCATCGGTCCATCGAGCAAGCCTACACTTCGTTATTCAGATCGCGAAGCGAAAACAAGGATTAGTATTGAAAAATACAGGACTAAGTATGAAAGTATAGTTTATTCATATGTTTATGACGCACTTTCACCACAACTGGTACATTTATGCGTCTATTTTAGACAAACCAGGGGTTAAGCCAGTACTCTGATCTCATCCAACGTGTAATAAGGGAAACTATCGAAAGAAATACGCAGCTACGTGCAAATTACTATTTGTATTCGCCCAAGATAAGCTTCGATAACATCCGGTTCGAAGGACCAAAATGTATTTGGATCTGGCTCTGCGCGACGTATGTGAATGTCGAACCCCTTAGCATCTGTATAGACAACGGTTTTGTCTACAGAAGATAAGCCGAAGGATCACTAGTTCATGCAATACTGTCACTTTTATCTTCTCCAAAACTAGATTTTTATATAAATTACTAAAATGACAACCATGATTGTTAAAATATGCTGAGATTCTTAATGTTAATTAGGTTTTCATCAATTGTTAGAATGATTCAAGGTTTATACGTAGGTATAGTTTAAGCACCCGTGCGAAGCTGGGGCGGATGGATAGTATTGAATGTAGTACCTATACATATGTATGTACTCGTATATACGCTGTAATTTTATTATCGTCGCAAAGCTGCATAAATTGTGTTTACTACATGAGGATAGTCGTCGTTGTCGTTCGTTTTGGCGCATCGCATAATATGTAGGTATGTAATGTTGGGTTAAATTAGCAGTCTCATTACTCGTATGCAGTTAAGCCAGTAATTGGAGTCGTAATCACGCATTTCGTGCGGAACTGGTACGAAGCTTTTAGAGTAAAGGCTGCTGCAAAATTAAACGCGACAGTGAGTGGGTGCGGCTACGTGTATACTATCTACTAGAACTATCTACTGGAACGCCCCGCTAGTAGAAATTTCGAAAATGCCTTCCTTTATGCACCTCTACACTACTGCCGTTTTGGAAAAAATTTCAGATGCCATTTTCGTTTATGGGAGCAGACTAGGGGCTCAGAGTAATACTAGGGCTGCCATAAAAAATTCCGAAACTCAACTCCTGGAGGACGCAGCAGGAAGGATAAAGTTTGTATGAAAAAAATCGAGGACAAAGTCACGGGCATATCACTAGTAACTATTTTAAGCCACCCGAAGGCCTCTGTCATGTCCTAACAACTTTGAAAAAGCTGGGACAAACTGCTTAACGTGCCCTCCGAAGCACTAACTTATACTATTAGTATCGTTCGTTCGTTCGTTCGTATGAGTCAGTGGCCAACTCTGGTGACTGAGTTTCTAAGCCGCCCGAAGGCCTCTGTCATGGCCTAACAACTTTGAAAAAGCCGGTTAAAAACTATTAGTATGATTAAAGTTTATTATTATTTATTGGGCCTTATTGAACCATCTTGGCATTATTTCTTACTGTGGTTCTAGTGCCGTCCCAAATTTATAGTATCGATAACCGTTTACCGAGAGCCATTAACGCAGGTTTATTCAGGACCGAGGCAAAAGTAACATCGGGTGAAAGGGCCGAAGGGTAGCAATTAATCTTCATCATGTGAAGATTCCGGAGGGTGCTCTTGAACTCGATTGGCGAGGATTACGAATTTGCGACGATTGCTGCACCATTTGCGAGCTTTTGCTCGACTGCATTGAGTTGTTTTTTGCAATTTTCATTTATCAATACTTATTTGTTATAAAGGATTGTTGACAAAACTGATACGCACAGCCTAAACCGCTGGACCTAGAAACTTGTGTTTTTTGTAGTGTAGGTTTAATAAATAAGAAAGTAATTTTAGAAATTCAACTCCTAGAGGACGCTGCGGGGAGATAAAGTTATAATAAAAAAAGCCAACGCGCACAAGTCGCAGGACATTCATTATTAATAAAAACCAAAATTTAGTAAACTTAAATCTGGTGATGTTTTTTTTCTTATATGTACTCTTTGGTCATCTGGTGTTTTTCATCTCATGCGGTAATTGACAATGACAGTTTGAAGATGAATTTCATACTTTTTTTTTAAGCATTAAACTGTTTCAACCCTGTCGACATTGACATTGGCAAAATTGTGGCAAACCCGACCACAGACGCCACAAATTAAGGGAAGAAGAAGATCGTAGTAAAGGCGGCTGTGGCCCAGGAATTTATACGTAAACAACTGGAATGAGCTCTTGTCAGCAAATTATATTTTATTTTTTTTATTTTATTTTATTTTTATATGTTTGGAAAACTAACAGTTTATAATATCATGTGAGAATGGTAATGCTTAAAATATAGAACAGGATTAACCTAAACAGTTTTCACTGGCGTAGTGCTAATATCTGTTCTGTGACATGGCTAACAAAATTGCTACAGACGCGGATATCATAAGAGTATATCTAGTTATATTATATGTCACAGAATGGCGGCAGAAATATGGCGTAGAAGTATAGCGGTTCGTCGGACGATCTTTATCTTCTAGAACTGCTACTCAGCATCTAACAAAATAGGGGTATTATCACAGTGTTTTAAAGTCTCAACACCTGTGACACCCCCGTCACCTTGCCTGACAACAGTCCACACACACAGAGATATAAATAATATTGATTTCGAATAAAAACAAACCATCTGTTAGTTTCCCTGAAGAAATTGCGCAGTTAGTGGAATATTATATTTGTTATTTAGATATCTTGTCACCTGTGACTCCGAGCTTTGTTCTCGGAAGAAAATACCCAGACTCTAATTATCCGTACAGTCATCATCGTGATTTTTTCCAAATTATAATAAAGCTGTGCCCCGCGTTTTTACAAGTTTTTTTGCTATCCCACAAGAACATACCTATACCATTCTGCCGCCAAGTAGTGTTCCGGTTCGAAGGGTATAGTTTCCGGTGAAATTACAGGCACATGAGACTTTCCATCTAACGTCTTAGGGTGGTAACACGCAAGTGATATTTATGATGTTGCAAGCGTATATAGGCTAAAAAAAATTCAACAGTAAATTTTTACGCGATAAAAAGTAGCCTGTGTTCCAGAGTATAATCTATCTCTGTGCTAATTTATATCCAAACCCGTTCAGCTGTTCTGGCGTGATTGAGTAAAAAAGATCCATCCAAACATTTAAACTTATTTTATTTATATTAGATAGATAGATATATATTATAGCCAATAATAGACGTCCACAGCTAAACATACCGCTTCCATAGATAATGTACTACAATGGTGGTAGGACTCTTCAGCAAGAGTCCATCTTGATGGGTACCACCGCAGTGCCAGATATTCTACCTTCAAGCAGTAGTGTGCAAGCATTACTGTGTTTATGTATGAAGGGCACTGTAGCAAGTGAAATTACTAGGCGAAAGGGACTTAACAACGTCTCGGGGTGATGAGCGCAGTGCAGCGACACGCAGAACTTAAACATTTTAAGCTTTGGGTGGCACTGCATCTGTTATGGGCAGGCGTGGTGCTTAACATCAGGCGACTTGATCGCCTTGTCACTTGCTAACATAAAAAAAACCCGATATTGAGTCTTTCTACCATCCAGCGATACCCTGCGACCGCTACAATATCATCGGTCCATCAAAGATTTAATATCTAATCATTTCAAATAAACACTTCACAGTGTTAATTTTGTTTTCGTTTAGTTACTTACTCTAGTATTCCAGACCACAAAAACAGCGTTGAGTATAAACGCTCTAGGTTAGAGCAGTTAAATCACAGTTTAGAAAGAACAGCCAGTTCAGTTGTCAAACGCTACCATGAACTAATAAATAAATAAATAAATAATGCCGGACAATCCACACAGCATCATCTAGCCCCAAGGTAAGCTGCTGTTAAACAGAGCTGTATTATGGGTAACTGTAACTAGTAAGTACTAAGTAGCTTATAAATTCCTTGGTTCCAACCTATTTGCACGCTGATTAATGAGACTAATGATACTCTGTCAAGACGACAGAGTCGGAGACAAAAATCGGACTACTGAACCTTTTTGTCTGATATTAATTAACACAATTCGACTGTCAAGAAAGAAATGCGTTAGTTTACCTACGAGTACATGCTTAGTTAGCTAGTATGCACATATGCATGTATAGTTCGCACAGCGGATCTAGGCTTCCATGAAGTTAGCCGTTTGTGATGCGCAAAGACAATTTAGTTTGAAAAAGCTCCATTGCGCATCGAAACGGCTAATTTCACGACGGCCGAGATCCGTTGTGAGAGCTATAGCTTGCAGGTACCAAACACTAGTATAGACCGAAATATTAAATAAAGTAAAATGACAATTGTATAAAAATTTTAGCGGAAAAATTGCAGTTCGCACGACCATTGTAATTTATTTAGAAATGTTGCCACCCGAAATGCATGGAGTGACCCAGCTTCTTACAAACTGTTACGGTTTAGAAACTACGTGGGTTGGGCGGAAACTCATTAGTTACTTGTAATCTACGGCGCACTGCAATTTAGCGAAAAAATATTACCGCATCCCAACTCGAAGCAAAAAATATACGGCCAAGTGTGAACCACTCCCTGGCTTTAGGGGCTAGCTCACACAGCTTATATTTTATATATAAAATCCATAATAAGCTAATGTGTCGAGCAGGCCATCAGCCTGTTTGCCTCAATATTAGATAAAAAAAGATTTAAAAAAAACTAAAATTATTGGACTGTTTTAGTTTATGGATCTTATACGAACTTTTTCATAAAATACTTCTCTTTTTTTCATATATTTGTATCTTTGTGTATCACATAACACATCGTTAGATCATGCTTGATAGATCGGATAAACCGACGGACAACAAGTGGCAAGAGTTTTGTTTTTTTTACTAACGGAAATATTAAAGATTTGCTGCTCGAACTATGCCAGTTTCAAATCACGAGCACGCAAAAATAATTGTAATTTGAATCTTCTATCGAGGACATAAAGAAGTTATACACAATAGTAAAAGGGGTGCATAGAAGTCAGACAAAAAAACAATATAAAAAATAAAAAGTTATGTTTCCTGGCTCATAGCGCCTTCCTTCAGACTATATAATATTTTTTTTATGAAATACAGTTTAAACAATTTTGAACAATAAAGAATTGAGTTGTAGTGGTTAGAAATCATTTTAAATAGGTTTTGGAACGGATATCTGTTGGTTTGGGCATTGTTAATTACTGTTATTTAATATTACAAGATAATAGTGATAATAATGATGAGACATAATTATTACTAGACGAGCATTCGTAAAATAAAATAACTGCACTTAAGTCAGTAACTTTAAAATAAGCGAGTTCTTATTTGTAATAAAAATTTGGTTTACGCTTTGTGAGATGTGGAACTCCAAAAATAGGTAATTTTGAAATTCTTTCAAACCTTCTTATTGTGGGTAGGTAAGATAAAACAAAAGTAATTTACTTAGTTTTAAAACTTCGAAGTATCAGCTTAGGCTTAGTTCAAGAAAGTTAAAACGGAAATTAAAAAGTTAAGATGGACACAATTAATAAAATTAGATTTGGCTCGTCAAAGGGTCTTTGAAATTTGAGACATTTTGGTAGCTTTAGGGATTAACCTGGTAAATAACACAGAACCAAAAATATATGATTTTAAAAATATGATAATAGACTAGCGACCCGCCCAACCTTCCTCTTGAACCACTCTATCTATTGAAATATAAGAAATAAAGAAAGAAAAATATATATTTATTCTGGACACACATAAACAGCGCACAATAATTATAGATTACAGAAGAAGATTTATAAGGGCCTTATTCATAAACTACTTTTAACCCTATGTACTCTCTCTCTGCTCTCTGTAATGTCTGTCTTTGAGCGCTCGTGACGTAGCTGGCTAAGTTGTTTTTAACAGATCAACGAAGTTAAGCACTGTTCCTCGGGGTCATCATTTGGATGGGTGACCGCCCGTGGCAATTTCAACTGAGCGCTCCCGTGCTTCGGAGGGCACGTTAAGCAGTCGGTCCCGGCTTTTTCAAAGTTGTTAGGCCATGACAGAGGCCTTTGGGCGGCCTAGAAACTCTGTCACCAGAGTTGGCCACTGACTCATACGAATGAACGAACGAACGAACCTCTGCTAGTTACCTACTGCGTTTTTCAAACCTGCCATCATCCTCTCCTATTGATGAATGCTAGCCGGTCAGTGCTTGACCTACCCATCTACCTTCTTTAAATTGTTTAAAAGAAATTCGCTTCCCACTGTCTGTCCTTCGTACGTTTACTACGCAACAGGCTTTAATGCGGTTTTAATTATTTTTTTTATTTATTTACCAAATAAAGAATAATAAGTACATAAAGGTAACAAATAGCACATCACATAAAAAACCCCAGAGGTTTATAGACATATGCTACTGACATGAGTCAATGTCGATTTTAGTTGGTAGCGCAACGTAGATAACGTAGGTAACTACTCGCAATACGTAACCGTTTCATAATAGATACGTAGGTATAAAATAACAAAGTTAGGAATCTATTTAGATTAGGATAAAGTGGAACTAGGTAAGTTAGAACATTATAATATTGATAATATTATAAATGTGAATGTGAATTTTAATATTGAAAATACTATAAATTATCAATAGATAGTGTACTTGACTTGAAAAATGATCAAGAAAAATGGTCCCATGACGCCTACCTACACCTCCAATAGAGGTGATGATAAATAATGTCACGCTAATAATCAAGTCAAATATCACAGTGACTTGTCGCAAAGGAACAACATTCCAAGGAACGCAAGTCGAACGACTGTCTCCTCTAATATCGCCTTTCCCCGCCGCTACCCAGCAATGGGATAGAGATTACACAGATGAAGACATAAGCATGTGCACTATCGCATTACAAATTCCAGGTTCCGTCCCGCAGAGTCCCCAAAGTGGATTATGGCTTGTACCCGAAGCCCGGTCTCCTGAGAAACTTGACAAAAGCAATTTCAATATGAAGGAATACGATACGGTCTGGTCCGATACGATTACATGACGGGGTTCTTGGGGTTGGGATTTGTATCAGATTTTTTAACACTTGTGTCTGTACGCGGCCTCGCTCGTGCCTGTGCGATATTCGTTAACAGAACTGCCAGTATAACTGCATGCTTTGGAAACAATACATTACCACAATGACTGTTTATTATTACTTAGAAATTGTAATTTTTTTTCTTTATATTACTAAAGTGGCAACCAAGCGTACGGCCCACTTGATGGTAAGCGGTTACCGTAGCCTATGTACGCTTGCAACATCATAGATATATATATAATAATAATAATAAAAACGTTTACTTTCAGCAAAAGTCTTAACTTAAGGTACACAAATATTGATTGGATTAAGTAGGTACCTATTACTTGTGGTAACTTATTATAAGGTAAGACTGTCTTGACTGTTTGAATGCCTTGCCTCTGAACTAAGTATAAAACTTGGAAAATATAAAGGAACTTATAACTTGCGTGTTACCACCTTGAGACGTTAGATGGAAAGTCTCATGTGCCTGTTATTTTACCGAAAACCATGCCCTTCAAACCAGAACACAGCAATGCGACAATTATTACAGTATTTTATATGAAATATCCAAAAAACCTAAATGCTCTTTCATAAATCATAACTAAACAAAAAATAGGTAGGTAGATAGTGTACATATATTTCTCTACATATTTTTCTTTTCTGTTCGGGTAGAAGCATAAACATAATTTTCACATCTTACTCAACAATACCAGTGGTTCGCGCATATTCTGTGGAGTAGCGAGCACAGACATTCACTATCTTCTATGAATAGCCGTTTCTATAATCCACAGACAAAAGTAAACAGTTGTATCACTTTTTACTAATTTCGTATGCGTGGCTAGCTACAGACCAGCCGCAAAATGATCGAGCCAGAAATTTCCACACCATTACAACTACAAAAGTTACGAATGCGCCATAAGAGCAGACAAAACAAAAGACAACTTCAAAAAACGTCTGTGGCATCCCCAAAGCGGTCAACCCGCTTTCGAAATGAAATGAAACAAAATACTACTTAATTTACCTATCACAATTTTAATTTAATTTAACATTATTTAATTAGGAACTTATTTAAAATAATATAATTATTTTAAATTAAGAGCTTTTAATAAAATAAAAATAATCAAATGTCAAACAACTGCTTTTTTATAAATAAACTACTAACTAACCACCCGTACAGCTTAGTCTTTAATTTTTCAACCACTAACAAACACCAACATCTTACTAGAGGTTACTCGCAGTTCACACGAACTAAGAGTGAGCTAGGCGAGTAGGTGCCTATTTCCGTTGTGCACTCATAAAATAATAATAATAATACCGTACATTTGTAATTAAGTACATATTTCTTGTTAATAAGTGTAAGTATAGTGAGATGGTTATAAAAGTGATTTTCCGTCGTCTTCCATCGGTATGCGATGGCTTTTTATATTCTTTTTATTATTTAATTTATTATGGATTCTGCTGTATCCTTAGGACTGTGACCTTAGGCGTCCCAATGCCGACGCCTGGCAGTCTTGTGACGTAACCTTTCTGTCCATTATGTTTAACACATCAATATTTCATACATTCAGGCACAGCTTCTATTGCCTATTAGAGAAGTTTCACAACTAAGGTTCAATTCACCGTTCAAACTAAAGCGTTATTACCCCTTAGCTGAGCTCAAGTACTGTCAAATTGTATGAATACAGCAGCGAAAGATTATAAGCTCAGTTTGAAACTAGAATGGTAAAAACGGCTCTAAATGCTAGCGGCAAATTTGCGGACGTATGCGTTTTTTGTTTGAAGTTGTGTTTTGTTTTGCCCGCTCAGAAGCGCATTCGGACAATTTCTGATAGTTACAATGGCACGAAAAATTCGCGTCAGATTTGTCGGTAGCTAGACCCATTTTGTTTTTCTAGTAGAAAAGTTTGTATGCGCAATGCCGTTGCTCTTAAACGGTATAGGAAAACATCGAACTAATCGAATTATTTTACTATAACGAATAGAAAAAAAAAAATTTTTTTATTCAACCTATCTTGTCCCACTGCTGAGCAAAGGTCTCCCCTAAAGTCTTCCATTCATCCCGGTCCTGAACTGAATATGTAAGAAATAAAAATTCTGCCGGTCCTGAACTGAATATGTAAGAAATAAAAATTCTGCCGGTCCTGAACTGAATATGTAAGAAATAAAAATTCTAAAGACATTGGTGTCATCCACCGCATTGGGTACGCGTTGTGTATGAAGACCCAATCACTCTCGCTCGAGAGTAGGCTAGTGTCCTACCAGTGGGAACAAATGAACCCGTTTGGTTTATCTTGATCTAACAAGGTACGTAAACTACGTAATAACAGCGTTGGCAATTGATCTTGGATCAAAGATGGTTTATATTGGAAATTATTTCCGGCGCAGCGATTCAATTACTTTTGGAAGTAAAAGATAGTTTCAATTTGTAACGTAAGCTTTACGACTACAGGCAGAGTTTCATCAGAATAATAGCCGACCTGACGTCAACTGTTTTCATGCGCCGATTGATTACGTCTGTTTAACCAGCAAAGCAATTAACTCAGATAGATGTAATAAATATTCGCAGACATTTTTACACAGACAGGGTCATTTAGCCCAAACTAATATTTGTTCTGTTCCCAAACTAAGCAAAGCTTGTACAATGGGAACCAGAAACTTGATAGAATACATACAATATTCACACTAATATTATATATTTTTTTAATACATAGAAACACACAGACACGGAACAAATATTTGCATTAATTTGCAGATCATGCAGGCCTTTGTCCCGAGCGGGGATCCGACCCGCACCCCTTTGTTCAGTTCTGAACCGGGTACTCGTCGTCGCTGTGGTTGTCCTCTGTGGATGTATACAATCATCATCATGACAGAATTCTTATGTTCCCACTGCTGGGACACTGGCCTACTCTCAGGCGAGAGTGATAATAAATGTATACAATAGATTTATAGTTTATAGAAAAATATTTTAGTTACATAATACTATAAGAATTAAATTAGTAGGTATGTAGGTACCTATCTAGACTAAGTCGTTTTTATACATTTTTTGTTTAATGTGTAACTTAGGTAGGTACCTACAAACTTGTTAATGCCTTTTATTATTTTGTGTTTGTTGTTCTTTTATCGTTTATTCTTTTGTTTGCTTGTTTTTTTGGGAGTCAATAAATGTATTTTCTTTCTTTCTTTCTTTCTTTCTTTCTTTCTTACTAGCGGACCCGCCCATTAAAATCCGTTGCGTAGTTTATAAGATCTAATATTACATAAAAAGAGACAAACGGCGGGAATTGACTTTGTTTTATAGGTACTATGTAACGAATAATTGCACAAATGTATTGTACAATCAGCAAAAAATGTGGTCTACCACCATAAGGTTGAGATTAAATAAATAAATAAATAATGCTGGACAATCCATACAGCATCATCTAGCCCAAGGTAATCTGCTGTTAAACAGAGCTGTATTATGGGTACTAGATGACTGATATATTTAATACATAGATAGATATTAATTTGAACGTCATAAATTTCACAGAAACTTTTGTCAGTGATAGACCACTTTCTTTGCTGACTGTACCAGCTATGCTATGGGGACTGTGAGCATGTATGTGGGCGGTCTGTGGGCGGTCTGTAAGTCCTGTGACGTCAGTCTTGTTCACAAACTGAGCACATTCATTTTGCGCTTTTAAGCTCAACTGACGTAATGACAGGTATCTTCTAAACCTCGCTTATGTGACTAGCGACCTACCCCGGCTTCTCACAGTGCTTGAACTATACGTATAAACCTTCCTCTTAAATAACTATATGTATTGACGAAAACTGCATAATCCGTTGCGTAATTTGAAAGATCTAAGCGTACGTTTTCGATAAATGAAAATAGATCCAATAGATATATTCCTTTATTAGTTGTCAAGTCATGTTACTTGGTGTTTCACAGATATAGGCGAACGCTCTAATACCAAAACGCGAAGCGATGAGCGAAGCGGAGATTGTAAAACCAGCCAATACTTCCGCGCGAAGATAAATTGACGCAATTTAGACGCGGTTCCATTGGTTGATCGAGAAAGCTCATATCAAAATGTTAAGATCGCAAAACGCAATTGGGATTGTACTAAGGTAAACCTTCTGCGTATATTTTTATTATATTAGTGGAAGCTTGATTGGTGAACAATGAGAAATCGCATCGGACGCTATGCCTAGCACTTTTTTTTTTTATACAACTGAAGTGGCAACCAAGCGTACCAGGTCCACAAGATGGTAAGCAGTTACCGCAGCCGATGGACGCTTGCAATCTCTCGCGGGTTGCCACCTTGAGGCTAAGATCGAAAGCCTCATGTGCCAGTAATTTCACCGGAAACCATACCCTTCACACCGGAACACAGCAATGCGAGTATTACTGCTTGGCGGCAGAAATAGGTATGGTGGTAGTCCTTCCCCGGACGAGCTCTATCACAGAGAACTCTACTACTCTTGTTAAGCACTTATTCATAAACGTATTATAAATTTCAGTTAGTCTTTTAAATATATTAATTTATCATCGTCTTTGTTCATTGACAAAAGAATGACAAGAAACCAGAATACTAAGCAAGCCGCTTAAATGACAGTTTTATTATAAATGAGAGCATAAGAGTTTATAGTTAAAGATTATAATATCCCAAAAATTATTTTGCCTCAAGCGGGATCCCGCTTGAGGCAAAATAATTTTTGGGATATTATAATCTTTAGTATTCCCTTAGTGTGATGGTTAACACTATAAAAACAAAAATAAGTTTATAGTTAGTTAGAGTATACGCATAAAAATATACCTATTCAACACAAAAAGTACTACATGTGTGAGTTCTACCTACAAACAAATTGTTAAACAATCGTCACTTTGTTTAGTTTCCGTTCATATCACCTTGCACAACTTTTTGTTTCAAACTAACCTATAGTTTGAAACAAAAAGTTTAGCTAAGTTAAACAAAAAGCAAGGTAGCTAATATTTATAACCTTGAAATAATACTAGAGTTAAGTCTGACTCACTAAAAACAGGTTAGGTACGTTTCGAGGGAAGTAAAATTTTAACACGTAACCATGAAGATGAGTAAAGAATCATCAATAAATGAATGTGTTGTGAATATTCTATAAAACGAAACTTACTTGGGGCACAGTTTGGGCAAAGAGTCTTTTCTCAACACTAGTTTTTTTGTGTAGGTTAGGTAGGTACACCTAAATTATGGCACGAATACACGATAGATAAAATAAACATAGTGTATATAGCCCAGTCATTTTAGCTTACAAAAAGGGTCAACCTCAAATGCTTATGATATAATGTTCTTCGAACAAGTTCTATGATATTTAACCAAAACTTATCTTCACTGTGTCGTGTTCGTGTTTATTAGAAACTACGAGTAAGAAGTGAAATGGCACTTTGCAGATCATGTAAACATTTGTCACATAGCAGGAATCGAACCCACGCTAGACCTCTCGCTCCTCAACCGGACACTCGCCCACCGCCGTATCAAGGTCGTCATAATCTAATTCACTTATTATTTTTATTTACTAAATTAGTTTTTATCTAATTGCTATGGAGCTTATAATATTTCGGATGTGACGTCAAACAACCTACTATTGAGCAATTTTATAGGCTTCCGGCTATAAATAATTCATATCTCGGAATCCATCAAAAAACTAGAACTCATTCATACTCAAACACTCCAAGCCGATTACTATAAACGCAGCAAAACTACATTTATAAAGCGCAAGCCACACCGTGAACTTAGCTAACTAAATGTCACGTTTCACGTAGCTTAGCTTAGCTCAATTAAATTATATAAGTTTACTATAGCAAAATATTACTATTCATTTAGGTATTACTACATAGTAGAACCGGCAGCGTTTCATTTTTAGATATAAGAAGATTTAATAACTGGTATACACTGAAAATTAATGTGCGTGTCTGATCGAGCAATGAGACTTAATACCGCTGTTTATAATACCGATGATTTTACTTTTTCCGCCACCGGTGTTGATCGATGGTGGTAGAGTAGTCCAGTCGATTGGTTAGTGAAAATGACGTAGTTCTACGGTAAGCATTGACGTGATGCCAATCGACGCACGCTAATGACATCACGATGTTAGTTTGATCGTCAGGTTAGCTAGCTGACGTATGATACTCTCAATAGGCTGCGTTTTCACCAGAGCTAAGCGAGGATGTGTAGCGAGAGATGTTTGTTGGAACCAATAAAATCACTTCATGATGAAGTGATTCTATTGGTTCCTAACAAACACATCCCTCGCTACACATCCTAGCACATCTCTGGTGTAAACGCAGCATTAGCTTGCTCAGCTTAGCTCTGCAATTGGCTGAAACCGAAGTTTTAAAAGCCACCGCAGCTACGCTAAGTCAAGTTAGCTTGGCTCGTGGTGTGGCTTGCGCTTAACTATGGGGGTAGATGAGGGGTGGTTTGATGAATGAGCCCCCGCCCCAGGCCAGAGCCCTCTTATCTATTGTTTGCGGGAACTAACCAGTCAGTATTCCGTAGTGCGCATTGTTGCCAGCTTAGCCGCTTTTGGGCTAGATCTAGCCACTTTTAAAAAAGTACCAGCCACCCGTACCCACAAAGTTGTAGCTCGTGTATCTAAAATGTACACATGCAAGTTCTGCGAACTTTTGAAATAAAGTATTCACAAAAAGGATTATTATAACAACACATTCATCAGCATTGCGATAATTAATTCATTATGCTGTAGTTTAAAACATCTAAATTTATTTTTAAAAAAAACTTGGGTCTGGAGAAGTCGCGAGAATAAATAAATAAATAAATAAATAATGCTGGACAATCCACACAGCATCATCTAGCCCAAGGTAAGCTGCTGTTAAACAGAGCTGTATTATGGGTACTAGATGACTGATATATATTTAATACAATACAATACATAGATAGATATTTTTTATTATACATAGAAAACACCCAGAACACCCGGAACAAATATTTGAAAATCCTACAAACATTTGTCCCAAGGCGGGAATCGAACCCGCAACCTCTGCGTCGCAGGCGGACCTTCGCCCACCGCGCCACATTGGTCGTAGAAGCTTCGCTTGTTTTCAATAACATTAAAATAGGCTAGGTTTTCGTTTTGAAAATGTCTGTACTTACATAAGTACCTATCTTTTAAGTACAAAAATAGACAATAAGCTACAAAAATAGATAATAAAAATAATAATAAGGGTTAGTGTCAAAATCCCCTTTGCAAATCACAAGATAAAGTTTTATTAGTAGAAACATTATTGATTAGCTATACAAAATAATCTAAAATAATGAAATACTTGTAAACGTTTTTTACAGATAAAAAACACGATAAGTAATTCGTAAATATCGTAACCGCATAGAAAGCAGCTGGCAACAGCGTCTGTATACTGTATGCACTATGCAGACTCCGCAGACTTTAAAATTCATATAAGGACTGAAAAGAACGCGTTACGCTCTGCGGTTTCTGAATGAAACAAGGATTATATTTACAGAAACCGCAATATGATGCCATTGTATGCTTTTTGCAAATATTTGAATGCAATGAAAAAGGATAACAAAGGAATCCAATGAAAAGATGAAATTATTTTCAAATTTAGAATAAACTTTTTTTTATTGGGAATTATGGCGTCAGTTCCAGGAGGGCGATTCTCGTGCATAATATAAATGGTTACATGTGATATATTATATATCGTCAAAACTGTCAAAATTTCTAAACACAGTTTTGACATGTGACCATTTATCTATGGCACGAGAATCGCCATAAAAATATTATTTTTATAAAGTGACCGTTAGTGGTTACCAAGTGGACCTGCGAGACAAAAATGTTTGCATGATCTGCAAATATTTGTTCTGGGTCAGGGTGTTCCTATATACATAATACGTGTGAATAAATATTTTAAAATAAATGATTTTATACATAGGTGTACGTACTTATAGGTTAAAGGTAACGTAAACAAGATAAACAGTTGCCCGTTTACAACTCTACATTGTAGTAGGTAGGTAGGTACCTACTTTACCGGACGACCTCTATCACAAAGAGCTCTACTATTAGTAAAACTAAATACACCGTGCAACAATTTACATAACAATTAAAAACGCGTATAACAGAAACTCGTAAGTCGAAACTTAGTGGAATTCCGTACTAATTATTGTTAAGTATTTTAAAAACCATTTCATTTTCCCACGCACTTCAATTTCCACGTACCTAAAATGTAATTATGTAAATCACATTCGAATAGGTAACCATTTATTTAACAAAACATACCTACAGCTGCCGCAAATGATTTGCATAATTAGGATTTACATATTCAATACTCTTTTCCATGAAAATTGTTCAAGTAAATAAATAAACAGTGAACGATATATATACCTACCAGATTTGTGAATCACGTTATAAAATATAATGTGTATTTTCCAATATTTTCTTTGCAGATTTTGTATGTGAGCACGGGGTCTTTTTTACCCGAACTGCCAAGGAAGGGTTATTATTTGATTTTTCTCGCTGTCATCATCACGTCTATTCACGTCATAATATCACGAGGCTTGGAAAAATTTACGTGCGGGATAAATGAAAACTTTTTAATAGCGTAGGCCAAAAACTCGGGACGCAAATAGCATAAATCGACCAATCGATAGAACTGTGAGTAATACACCCTCTATAAGAATATACCTTGTAAGTTTCAAGTTTCTATGTCCAGCGGTTTAGGCTCTTCTTTTAATTCGTGGCGTCTGTGGCCGGGTTTGCCACAATTTTGCCAATGTCAATGTCGACAGGGTTGAAACAGTAAGACAATGGAGGATCTGAGACTTATGATGGTCGGTATAAAAGAGGGAGACCACCATTTAGTAACAAGGTGATTTGTTATTACATCCTAAATAAAATAGGACAACACAGACAACACTAATATAATACACATAAGTCTAATAAATGTAATAAATATTATTGATAAATATGTAGGTATATCTTATTTACAACTTTATTTTATATTTTATTCACAGTAATAAATTTGCATAACAGCGCTACAAAGGGAGAAAAAACAAGAGATAGGATAAGTTTATAGGAAATAGGACGAGGGATTTCAGGAGGGCAAACATTATACAGAGATAGCCGCAGCCTAGGGCAAGAAAAAAGAATGTGCTCGACGTTACCTTCATCCAAACCACATTCGCATAGAGAGTGGTCCCTGACCCTTATCTTTGCAAGAAAGACTGGTGAGCAAACATGTCCTAATCCAAGACGACAGGTTTAGGCTCTACGTTGTACTTCTTCTTTTAATTTGTGGCGTCTGTGTACGTTGTACTTATCGTAGGTCAGTACAGTAATGTCAGCAAACCTTTTCTGCTGTCGTCTGTCACTCTGTATGTATGTCTATGTATGTATGTACGTTTAAATCTTTTAAACTACGCAACAGATTCTAAGTAAAAAAAAAAAAAAAACAGGTTTTAATGCGGTTTTCATTAAAAGATAAGAGTGAGTTCATTTCAATAAGTAAAGATATTCTGTCTGTGTAAAGATTTATATTGTTATTCCTCCTCGCTGTAGCTTTACATCTAATAACTGCACAGAAGGTTATAAAAATGCAAATGTCTATTCTTATATCGATATTATTATTGCACGAACCGCAATCCGCGTAACATATGTATGCAACTCGAAGCAGCTTCGAACGAGCATTTACTAAAATCCCAGTGGAGTGTAGAGAAGCTAAGGATAATAAATCTAAAGTTTTACCAAAGAATTTCAACTGAGCGCTCCCGTGCTTCTGAAGGCACGTTAAGCAGAAGCACGGTCCCGGCTTTTTCAAAGTTGTTAGGCCATGACAGAGGCCTTCGGGCGGCCTAGAAGCTCTTTCACCAGAGTTGGCCACTGACTCATACGAACGAACGAACGAACGAACCAAAGAATATAATAGTCTTGGAACTACACGAATTGTTAATACTTTACCCTCAAAGGTCTTATTTATAAACATACTATTATCTCTGTTGGCTAATGAGTTTTTAAATTTGTTATCATCTTTGTATAAAGGAAAGACATTAATTACTTAGTAAGCCGCTGAAATGACAGTTTGATAAAAACTATATTATCAAAAACTGTTTTTGTATAAGTACATAATTAATTAAATTTCTTCATAATTAAAAACTTAGATCTAATTACGATAATCTCACACTATCTTACAGAAAAAAAAAATGTTCGACAAAACACGATATGGCTGGCACGTTACGATAATTTTAAAGGAACCTTACAAACCCTATAAGAACGTGGTAAAAACGTGCCACGCCGTTACCGTCGACGATAAATTATAAAAGCGCCTTCTCGGTCGAGATTTATTTTGTGTCGCAATAAATATTTTTAGTATTTTTTTGCCTGCACTTTAGGAAGACCAGAAAACTAGTGTTTCAAACTTTATAACTAGAAAGTGTTTCATTATGAGGAGTAATTTCGAAAAACGAAAGAATCTTCTTTCTCCCATCCAAAAAAGTTAAGGGTTGAACTTTCCGAATTAATTTCCAAAGAAGTTGACAATAGCAATACTAAAGAACGTAAACTGACGATAACCTCTTAAATTCCAACTAGGTAAGTAGTCCTGATTACTATCTTAGTCGTGAACTAGTTTCAATTCTAGAGTACCTAACCTACCTACCGGTCCACAATCGAGTGTCAAGAGCTTGCCTGTGCTCTTTCATTTTCGTAACAGGGAAATACAACCTTTTGTTATCTATAACAATAGTAAAAATAATCCTCCACATGAACCTACGGCACGTCCTAGACGTGTGAACTGCCTGACGTGACCTGGATGCAAGGTCCTCGAGTCTATTGTCTGTCTAAGAACTGTTACACTTCATTCGGCTCCGTAAGGCGGCTAACGAGCTCAAGTGCTCTAGTCCTCTGGCCTCTTATGAGCGAGATTCTCTATTCAACTACTTTCTAGCTTTTTTTTTTCGATTTTTTCTAGAAAGTATTTGATCTTTTTTACGAAACTCACGACTTATCTATTCGTAGATATACAAGAAAAAAAATTAGAACAGAAAATCTCAATCACGTTAACGACTAGGAAGGAATAACACAGCGATATTTTTTTTATTTTATTTCATCCGGAAAACAAACAGTAATAAAAAACTAAATAATAAACAACACAAAAACTAAACACCAATAATATTTTTCGCATTATATAAAAGTCTAGTGTGATACACTTGTAATGCAGTAAAATTAAAAATAGATTTGACACTTTTGACATCATCATTATCATCCTATAGACGTCCTCTGCTGGAACTAATATAGGGCAGAGGTAAGCTGAAAAGGCAGTGGGCTAGCCATACACGTTCATATATGTATAATAAAAATGTTAGTAAGACACAATAGCACTAGGTACATAACGTGCTATAACTGTTAAGGACCTTAGGAGCCATTCAATACACTATTTATAAATAGTGGTCGTATTTAGGTCATTGGTTCATCAGAGTGCAAAGAGTCTGCTCTTGACTGAGGCAATTGATAAATAATAAAATGAATTGAAAGGAGCAAAACAGGTGACGAGCCGCAACGCTGTAGATACCTAAATAATAAGAAAACCTTACTTTTCATTTTTGAAAGAATGGCCTTTACCTGAAAAAAAAAAGAAAAAATATAAAAGCGGAATAGTTTTGTCAAAAATTCGCATCACTCAAAAATTATTATGATTTACATTACTATTATTTACATTTTACTATTTACATACTTGGCAGCATAGATATAGAACGCGTAGACTGATAGTTTCATTCAAAGCGTCGCTCGAAATAAAAATCTAAAATACGATCTATAGATGTATGTGTAAGAGGCATGTAATTACAATAGTTTTATTTTTATTTTTATATTTTATTCAGTAAACAAAACAATATTATGGTACAAGATAGGATTTACAATTAATGTGAATAATTTTTTTGTCAGTGGCAAGTAAAATGACATTTCCCCCCAAATATAGAGTCTCAAATATTACCTGGCTATTTGCACTAAGATGCGTTTTAGAGGCCGGAACTCAATCTGAGTCGGTTCCAACTCTCCTTAAACGGTATAACACTTTTATCGAGTAGGTACTGTGGGTCTATGTGTTTTATGTCTATGCTTGGTAAACACTGTCACGGTCTTCAACCGTGCAAATCATATTGTTGACACCTAAAGATAGCACAAATGCAACACTGAGGCACTTTATAAGTGCCTATTGACAGTAGTCTCATAAAATACGTTAACGCCCGAATACTGATTGATACGCTATATAACTAATCAAAGCTTAATTTGATGACATTTTTAACGTTTCTTTATACGATTTTGAAAACTAACCACGATCTTAAATATTACCTAAATAGCGCTCGAGAATGGGGGCTGTGGTTGGGGCCAGCGTCACAACAGTTTGAATATTGGATCGCAGACCATTAGGTTAAGTCATTTCTGGCTCTATTCTATGCTGATTTAGAAGAGTATAAAACTGTTCCAGCAAATGCTCCAACCGTTTGCATAAATAAGGTACCTATCTAACATCCCCAGCACAAAAGAGTATTTTTTGTTTTAAGATAAGAGTTAATCTTGCGTAATGTAGCCCAAACGTAGCCAGCCCTCTTAATATAAGGGTCATATCTCAAATGGGACTCGTAGCCTTTTTACATAAATTATGTTACAGCAAGTTTACATTGAGGCAGTGACTGGCGTTAGTTCCTAACAAGTCAGCGGTAACCCGGTGAATGTGACTGTCGACGCACACGGGCCGCGCGCTACAACCACAAAATGTATGAACTCGCCACACACAGTTGACCCAGGTGGTTGCTGCACGCCACATAGCACAAGCGTTTTTGTTTTGGCGCGTGATCCGTGTGCGTAACTGTAATAACACCATAAAAATTATATTATTCTCAAAAGCGGTCGGCCGGTCAATACATCGTAATAATGAATTAATTAATTTTGGTTATATATTTTAGAGAGAGGGACGAACTGGACCAATTCCGGGTAGTCTCAGTCTGGTAATGTTTAGCTCAAGATCGAGACGTCTGGAAGGAATGGGAGAAGCCTTTGCAGCAGTGGGACACGAACAGCTGACATAATAATATATTCAAGGAACAGATTCTACAAATAAAAGATATTACAGTTCTTCAAGATCATAAGTTAATTATAGTCACAATTTACAGAGCTAGTTACTGGCGCCAGTCTCAGCGCAAGTTAGCGCGTGACTAAATCAGTGTAAGCAATAACACTGCTCTTGCTCTCTTCTTGTTTGACAGTAGGTAGGAATGAATGTCCCTCATATCCTATTTTAACATACACATATGTAAATTACTTGAATTATAAATGTTTTATGTTTTCACATAAGGTAAATTTAACATAGTAATGTGATATTTGTATTTCTCCCTCGTTCTATCTTATTCAAACCTCGTACCAGAGGGCTAACGATGTAACGTTATTTAGTAAAACCCCTTTCAGATTTTATTTAATTAAGAACTAGCTGATTGAGCTACGCGCCTGTATGTAATGGGTTGAAAACACCCTAAATAAAGATTATCTACAAGGTAGTATAAGGAGACCTTTTTTTTACCCTTTTTCTTAGTCCGAGGTCATCAAAATAAGTACATAGATATGACAAAAATAAAATTGTTTGCATTCAGCATTGTGCTAAGCTAGCCTTGTAGTAGACTGGGTACTATAGCGCTGTCTTCAATAAGTATAGTGTAAACCACTGCAGAGATATAGTATAATTATAATTGGCTTTACCTAACTAAATCCTAGTTAATTTGAACAAACAGTCACAATATCAATATTGTCCTTAATTAAACTTGCTTACGATAATGATGTTAATTATTATGTTTACTCCACTCCACCTGTATCTTAAGCTTACGCTACGGTTTAACGGAGAGGTTACCTGTTACAGGTCAAAAATAAAGGCACAAAAAACTGCACAGGTCTATTCCACACGCTACGATCTACCTGTACAGGCATACTTGCATAGGTCTCTGGTGAACCGTAATGTGCATGGGCGGGACCATTAGGGTGTGTAGCCAAACATAATGCAATGTGTGTCAGCAGGAGTCATGCCGCGCTGTTTGCGTTATTAATATTATGTACTTGCCTTGCTGCGCACGAACGTCAATAACCTATGCCTATTCTTATTCCTACACTTCATTATTATAGTGTATATATAACTTTGGCTGGGTTACATAAATTTTACTTATTATTATCACGAAGCAATAAGTAGTAGGTAAGTAATTTGCATAGTTGAACGAAACAGCTGATTATGCGCTATTCATAATGTATGCAGGCGATATGAAATAACATGACTTCGCCATTTAGCAACACCGTCGTAGACCTGGCTAATCCGTTTCGACGACCGATGAGGACGCAGGAGGTTACGTTACGTGTTAGAACAAATGTTTGTAGGACCTGCAAAAATTTGTTCCAGGTGTTTTGGGCATTTTCTATGCAAGTATAATAATAAATATCTTATTGTATCAGTCTAGTACCCATAACACAAGCTCTGATTAGCTTGGGGCTAGATGATGCTGTGTGGATTGTCCAGCATTATTTATAGCTTCATTGATAATAGAAATTGTGCCCACGAATGCCGCGCACTTGCTGCGCTATATCTAGATATGTTGTCTTCTTCTTCTTGTCAAAATTACGCAATATATTGAATGATTCATTGAATGTGGCAAACTCAGCCACAGACACCACAAATTAAAAGAAGAAGATTAATTGAATTTCAGAAATTACCTACTTTCTTAGTTTACTTCTACAAATGATCCTATTTTCAGGTCTTCGGGTTAGCTGAGCAGTCAGTCAGTAACGCACGATTTTATATAGGTACTTATTTAGATGTTTTTATGCATGTCTATCTTATCACCCCTATATTTCCAAGGTAACATTAATAGTGGGTCACTTAAACCTACTTTGTGTGATATATAATTTACTGCAATGGTTTAAAATTTGCACTGTAACTGCTACAGTACGAATGTCCTCGATGATGTTTCCGACAACGGCGCCCTCTACACGACAATAACATATACAATTTATAAAGACGCGCTGCCACGGTTTTTTGAAAAACTCTTCTCTATAATGAAAGATAAATACTTTCAGATGAACGATGAACGCTTAAAGCGAGCAAAAATGTTTGAAAAAAGTTAAAAACCTATCATACAATATAATAAAACAATAATTAATTACTTAGTACCTACTTACCACTAGTTTAGTTTAATTTATAATATTATACTACAGCAAAGTTTTTCTAGAGCGATTATTCATAAAAGTGGAGCGGTGAAAAAAGTGTTGTGCGTATGCGACGCATTTATGACACAGTTTTAAATTTTGATTCGGCAAAGTATTAGTAGATTTCATTCAGAGCATTGGAGGATTGCTTGCAAAATCAATGTGTTTACAAAATAAATACAAAGATACTTTTTTTTAATTTTACTGGGTAGGTGTAGTACAAATTGATCACAAATATCAAATCTCATATCTCGTGGCGTCAGACCTCTAATCAATCATTTCTTTCCAAACAATTTTAACAAAGGTTTCAGTCGAGTTCATAACGAGAAAAGTTATTTTTAACATTATTACGAAAATGGAAGGGACGAATCGTACCATAAAAAGTTATAATGCAATTAATTCATCCGAACGATTTCGGAAGGCGTTGCGAATGAGAAAAATATATTGAATGTAGGTAGGTTAGTATAAAAGTTGAAGTGGGAATTGAAAGAAGTGGCTCCTAATTCTAGTCTACTATTTGTTATTTCTTTTTCAACTTTGTACCTAGGTACTTATTGCAATGGATTTTTTTGGATAATTGTCACAATAACGCTGTCTCATAGAAATCTTTCAGATAAAAGATTTCTATGAGATTTGGTATATTTATGACCTGGATAAAAACGTAGGATTTTATCCTGGTATCAGGCGAGTGAAGCCGCGGGAAGCAGGTATTAAAGATTCTTTACTGTACTTTTATGTAAGTAATGAAGGGAAAATGAAAGAAAAGAGTCACCTAGGTACGCCGCAATTGAATGTTTTACATTTTGCACTTTGGGATTCAAAGAAAATCAAAGACAAATACAATTCTAATCAAGGATAACATTACGTACAAATGGCGGAAATGGAAATAAGAGCGCTTGTTCATTTAGAGTAGACAGTTTCTAGCCGGCAAGAAACCGTAACATGAAAGCGCGATAAGAGTAACAATCAAATATAACATAGGTACCAAACTCTAGTAGTTCAAAAAACTGTTGTAAAAACATTCGGTAAAAAGTCCAGAGAAAAACGACCTTGACAGAGTCACCTCACGATCGAATATCAGTATAGACACTTTATTTTGAATGAAATTACGCTCTGAATATAAAAATAATTCAAATTTACGTGTTGCTTTAGCGGCTCAACCTGAGCCCGACAGTCTAAAAGCCTACTCAAAGCAGTCACATTTTAATTAAGTGCCATCGCGATTCAAACCACGTTCTCCCGGAATTCAAGGAAAAAATATTGTAACGGTATCACCCGATATGACAACCGGGTGAGTCACGGACTACATCCGGAATACCTAATCATGTGAGAATGATATTAGGTAACGTTCGATCTAATATATAATCATTGCATGGCGTTACTGACTGACTAACATCCAACGCACAAAAAGACATGTTTCTTTT
The DNA here is from genome assembly GCA_951394395.1 of Colostygia pectinataria. Lineage (NCBI taxonomy): Eukaryota > Metazoa > Arthropoda > Insecta > Lepidoptera > Geometridae > Colostygia > Colostygia pectinataria. Next base: position 8,870,401 of record OX596363.1, read on the forward strand.
AAAGTAAACTGCACAACGAATTCCCGAAATTCAACTCCTAGAGGACACAGCGGGTATAAGTTGGCTTGAAATAGCCAGCGCGGATAAAATCGCGGGCATTCCACTAGTTACTAATAATGCCAGAAACTAACGAGGTTAGTAATAAACTGAAACAGGACAGTAAAATGTATATCTGTGTAATAAAGTTGCGATAGGAAGATAAAGCCAATAACATGGCTTTTACATTTGACCTTGGAGCGGTGGTGGAGACCCGGGAGGCAGTTCATGTTATGGAGAGTATTTCACACCCCACTGGCTTTGATTATTACAAGAGCCGAGACTTGTCTTTTGTAAATAATCAAAGTCCCTTGCAATTTTTCAAAAGCTAGTATGATGGCTTTAACGGTTTTAGATCTCTTTCTCCTTTTTCTTTCTTTAGTGATGAAAAGAGACTTTATCCAACGAAATGTACGCAGTAGCCAGCAACAGGCAGACGACAGCGAAAGACTTACATAATAACTCCTTACCGTCGTCTTCTTGTTTCGGTATCTCGCAATGTCGCGAGACGTCAAAATAAAATTGCATGTCTTTTGACGTTTTGCCATTCAGCGATCTCTAGATCGCACAAAATTTGACAGCAATGATCGCGCAATGAGCCTTTTCTTCACGACCGTAGTGTTGCCACCCTATTTTTTTCATTTTGGGCATATTTATTAAGTAATTTTAGTGGTACTTTTACCAATATATTTTGAGTTTTAATCACAAGTGTATAAGAAATAACACGACATTGGCAATATTGTAAATATGTTACACAGGCCATAGTAACAAAATATAAATAAAGTAAGGTAAGTATAAAATTAATTAGGTAAGTGAGTCTTTTTTTAATGCTAATGCCACATTAATTCAGACATTAGTCTGGGTTCAGTATAAACAATAGAACGTATCCCTGCCAGGATCAGACACCGAACAACAAAACCTATTGTGCATCAATCCTCTATTTATCGCGTAAACATGCTCTGTCTACGCGTACATAATAAGCCCAATTGTGTCATGCCCTTTTGTGCTGACAGAATTCAGTCGCACGTGCCAATTTGATTGTTTCTACGTGCTCCGCTCAAAGTGCTCGAACTCTAGAATAACACGAATGACGACGTGATGAGACGTTCCGAATTCCATCGACAGACGTGAAGTGAAGTGGCGTTAGTGCTAGAACGCACGAACAAATTGAACGATACGTCAATTTGTGCGTGCGACAAATATCGGTTTGTTACAAAGGTTGGCTTGCACAAGAATATATTATTTATGACTAATTATCATATATTACATTACAATGAGAGCCATTATGCACTGTCGACTGGTCGCCGGCGACTCGGTCAAAGGACACTGTGACTTAGAGCATAGTCAGATTTAAGCAGAATTCGCTGCTAATTATGTGCAAGACGACCATAGACTTTCACTCAAAGATGTCTCTGAATTATAGTTTGTTGCTGGCCTGTCGATTTTAACAGATCAACAAAGTTACGCATGGTTCGAGGGATTGCAACGTATGTGCTCGAAAGTTGGAGTTAGCGAAACGACATCCGACTGGAATTATGGCTCCATGGTTTGGATGACCAGCAAATAGTGAATAGAAAAAAAAGGCTCTAGCTTTTCTGTAGAGTACACTAAAAATATGTGGTACTGTTCAGTGGTAGAGTCTAGATTACTAAAATATAAATAATATACTTATGTCGAATATAAATATGTGACGAAATTTATTTTTAACAATAGACGAGTGCTTTTTAAAATTTAGTCAAATTAACTTAAGTATTTATCGTAATCTTATAAAGTTAAGGTTTAGTTTTATATAACTATCTATTGCAGACACAATAACAACCGATACCGATATGATTTCCAAGTCACTCTATGAAGTCATTAGGAAAATGAAGGCTTTGAGGTCGATCGATTTATACGTCAGAAAGTTTCTTATGAATGTTCTCATGTTGGAATATTTATTTTTATGGCAGACAGCAGAAATATTATTATTATTTCTCTATACTTACTAGGTTTTTTTTATACGAAATTATTCGAAAAGTGGTACAAATCGGCACAAATATTAAAGCTAAATGTGTAAACTATTCTCTAGAATGAAGGGAGATATTGTACTTAGCATCAGTAGCTTTTAGGAAGTGTTTGAGTATGAAGTAGCCAATAACTACTGCCAGCCAATAACTCATTCATTTACCCCTACTTAATTTGGTTTACGATTATTTTGAGGTTAGGTACTGTTTACTCAGACTTATGTCTGTATTGTACTTAAGAAAGACTTTAGTTTCAAACCTTTTCTAACCAGTATCTATAGAATTTCTAAAAACATATTCGTAGAAGAGATTTTCTGTAGCGCCTCTCTATTGTAATAAATGAACTCAGTACACTTCACTAGGTAGGTACTTTGTTTATGGCATCGCCGTCGTCTGTGGCCTAGTTGTGACATTTCTGGCAATTTTAGTCATGCATACTAAAACACTACTTATTTAATCAAAGCTAATTGATGACGTTTTTGACGTTTCTCTAACTACCTTTTAATCAGCTATACACTGTTCCGCGTTCCGCGCGGCCTAGAAACTCTCATACGAACTTATTTACTTTTTTTAACAGCTATAACAATACTTAACAGCTATAACAGTACTTAATAGTTTCATAAAACCGAAATGGAGAAACAAAAATTTTACCGATTCTACTGGGAGGGTAAAAAACATCATAGAAATTGACAGCTGACATTACGTTACGATCATACGACAGAAGATAAATTGTGGCAAACTTAGCCATAGACGCCATAAGTGAAAGAAGAAGAAGACGTGGCAGAAAGTCTTTTGACTTTACCCTAAAAAAACATTTTTCTTGACGTTAACTCTGTAATAGTTTGACGTTACACCCTCTACATACAGCGGGTGTTCCGTGCTGATAGCATATTTTATAGCAGATAACAACGTCCTGCCCGTATACAAAAGCTATTCATAGTATGTTACTAATTGATCGAGTGAGCGAAGTGAGCTCATTTTTTGTCACAACTAGATCGTTGTATTATGTACATTTACATAGTACACACAAGCATAATGCAAATTTCAACTGCAAACTCGTCGCTAAGTTTGTGTAGTATTGAAATATAATGACCAGATAAATAAACCTACTCTTCGAACTCTTCTCAACATCGATTTAAACAAGCTCCATAAAATAAAAGTTTCGAGCAAAGAGAGTTTAGAAACATTCTAAGTCGTCTTTATTTTATGTGAGTTTTTGTACGAACCCGAAACCGAATATACTACATTTGCAGCTCCTATAAACAAATGGCAATCGAAAACAAACAAAGAGACAGACAAAGAGGGAATGTGACAAAGAGCAAAAGACGGACGGGACCGCAGGGATTAACTTATTAATGTCATCATTAATCTTCTAGGGTCTTATTTAAAAACGTACCTTTAAACCCTATTTAGCTGATGTGTCTATCAAATCTATCATCGTATTTGTTAAATTATATAATAATGACAAGGAAAGACACTAGGTACTTGATAAGCCGTTGAAATTACTCCGTTAAGTTGCGTTAAGTTGCGCCGACCGAAAGGCACCTTTCCTAAATAAATATCAGTTCGTTAATATCAATTTAGTTTTTAAATAATCTGGCTAAAAGTTGTTTCCTCAGTTGCATTTTGATTTCATTTAGAAACATTTCAATAAAGCTGTCGTATTTATACAAAGTACGTCAGTTTTTGACTGACATCTAGTGATCGATTGGTTATTCCCGTGCTTCCAATTCTGCAGTTTAAGAGTAGTAGAGTTCTCTGTGATAGAGCTCGTCCGGGGAAGGACTACCACCATACCTATTTCTGCCGCGAAGCAGTAATGCTCGCATTGCTGTGTTCCGGTGTGAAGGGTATGGTTTCCGGTGAAATTACTGGCACATGAGGCTTTCGATCTTAGCCTCAAGGTGGCAACCCGCGGGTGATACCTCTAGTATTGCAAGCGTTCATAGGCTGCGGTAACCGCTTACCATCTTGTGGGCCGTACGCTTGGTTGCCATTTCAGTTGTATAAAAAAAAAAAGTTTCTAGCGCTATATTATTGAGCAAGTAGGTACTATCATAATTCAATCATAGAATTATCAAAGCGTTGATATGTCCATGAAGGCGCAATTTGTATTTTATATCAAGGAAATAAAGATGAGTCATCGTGAAATTAAATAATTATACATACGAGTACAACAAGGATCTTTTGGTTCGCCATCGATAAGGCACATTAGCTGACAGATGTTTATGTTATGATTATAAATGAGTCCCTTAGACAGTGAAATGATCTACTTGCTGAGATTTATTCTGGAGACTACAAAACGTGGTTCTTTCAAAAAATGAAATATATTTTTTAAAGGGTCGTCGAACAGCGAGTGCAAGTTTTCATAGTCACTTTGGTGTTATAAAAAAACGCTGAAACGGTCCGGTAGATACGCTGTAGAACTGGGTCTCTACCATGAGCACAGATTAAAAACCATGAGCTTCATTGCTGCGCTGACTTTAAACTGTTTTCATAACAAAACCAGCGCTGCAGTTAGAGCTCATAATGGCCTACAGATTTAGTTTCGCTTATCAAAACCGAGTTCGCACTCGACATTATTCCTGATAACGCATGTTTCACTCCCTATAGATATGATAATATAACATGATGTACATTACGCCCACAATAAGTTAACATTAATTATTATTATCATGTGATTGATAGCAGTTAGCAGTATTTTTTTATTGTGTAATGAATATATGATAATTATGATAGATGATAAGACAATACCTATTTATATATTTAACGCAATTCGACTGTAAGTTTTATTTTGTATGTTTTTATGAATAGATTTTGATGATTTTGTTTTTTTTTTGTTTACACATTATGTTTATTTCTTTATACCTAGGTACCTACCTACATCAATACTTCAGGGATCCCATAAATTTCATCAAGCGCAAAATAAGTAATAATGCGCTCTTAAAAAAAAAAAAATACATTGACATAAATAAGTATAGTTCTCTCCGTCTCCGTCTTCGTGAAGTTAGCCGTTTGTGATGGGCAAAGACAATCCGCCGAGAGAGAACTATACACCAAAGAACTTCAGCCCACACGTAGCGACTGGATTATTTGAGAAACCTTTGATATTTTTTTATTTAAAATTTATTTATTTGAAACCCTTTGACGTTCTTTATAGTACACAGATGACGTTTTGTTGGTGCGGTTAGTGCGGTTAGTGGTTTCCTTCAGCAAAAGTTTTGATGAGACCTTTAAGTCTGTTTTATTTTAACTGACAAATCATCTGACAAACAATATTCAATATTATTTAGATGATAAAATGGTTTGGGACGAATGTGCTCCGACTCTACTCGGCATTCATAACAATAGCAAGGATCATGCCAAAAAGCGATAGGAACCCAACCGGTGTTGTTGCCAGTTCTTTTACGGCATGGGCTCGTTGGAACTGGCGTGTGATTTAAATGAGAAAAGCACTTTTGATTTTGATTTTGATTTTCAAGAACATAAAAATTTGTGTTTTCAGGTAGGTACGGTCTTGAAGTCGAGGCGTACCTAGATCAAAAGACTCACGTGCCTTTTTCCACCGGCAACCCTTCGAACCAGAAGCAACGTGAGCATTACTGCTTGGCGGCTGAAATAGGTTTCTTGGTAGTACCAGAAGCGTCACCCAAAGCACTGCGCTCGTGACCCCGAGACATAGTTACCCAGTAATTTCACTTGCAATAGTTCCCTGTAGAGGGCAAGCTAGGTACTGCTTGAAAACAACATTTTTACCAAAACGAACTCCTGAAGAGACCACTAAACACTACTATTTTACCTACTATTCGCAGCTGTTAACAATTAGATCAGTATTTAATGTAAATTACTCTTATCTTAAAAGTACTTACCGCACGGGAAATGGAAATTGCCACATTGAGCTGCACAGATTAAGATGAAATCTCACTAATTACGGTTTTCCCTTTGTTTGTTTTGCTATCTGTAATGATTAATTCGTTTTGTTTCTTTAAATAAAAGCGAGACGTCTTTTAATGTCGGAATGGTTTTTATAAGTAGATATTTTATTTTAACCCTGACAAAAGTGAGCTCAGAGCCTCAGAGTGCCCAGAGTAAGTGACCACCAGTTTCTTTCTATTGGATGGTTAATCTTCACGACGCAGCAAAACAATCTTGGACCCTTAGAATAATAACACGTGTTGTTATTCTAAGCTTGGACCTATTTTCGATCCATCTCCTATACAGCGAAGTACCAACCACTTAATATAAGTGGCAATTAAAAAACCCAATACAAAAGCGCCTTTATGAGCTTTCACATGTGTTGACAGCCAAATTGTGTCGTTAGTTCGAAAATCCCGCAGAAAGGACCAACATCGCAATATTAATTAAATGTAGGTAGGTTTATGTAGGGTAAGTATACTTATTTACAAAGGGAACAAAACAAATTATGTATATTTTGAAAGATGTTGTATTAGCTTGTAATAATTAATAATTAATAATAATAATAATATTGTTTCCGCAGACATTAGCTCTGCAAATTGTATAAAAGATCCGAATTCGACACTAACTTGATATGGCTACTTTATTGTATTGTCCCTTGAAGGAAAGCAGAACTTACAACACGGGTTGCATAAACTCAGTGTAAGTTCTGATGAATTTAATTATGTAACCAAGCCATTTCGTACACATATACTAATTAATGTATTGTATTGTAAGAATCATGAATATGTACCTACCTATGCTTGTTATGAAATAAATAAATTGATTGATTGATTGATTGAGCTTCCACTTGTTAATGGATAATGTGCCACCTTAAAACTTAAAAAACCACGAGAGAAACCACTAATTATGGGAGAACTTCAAAGGGGAACCATGATGTATTAGCAAAATGGCCGAAGAAACTCAAGTGTTAGCATATATACATACTTTACCTATAAGCTTGCCTTGTCAGAATAGATACTCTGTACTCCTATTGATAGTACGAACTGCGAGTGTGTCAATATACCGGCAGCAATCACTCATAGCAGTAGTAAATAGATTTACAACAATGCTACTAATTTGACGACCGATGTGGCGCAGCAGGCGCAGGACCGCCTGCGACGCGGAGGTTGCGGGTTTGATTCCCGCCTCGGGTGAAATGTTTGTACGCTCTACAAATATTTGTTCCGGGTGTTCTGGGTATTTTCTATATATAATAAAACATATCTATCTATGTATTGTATTGTATTAAGTATATGTATATCAGTCATCTAGTACCCATAACACAGCTCTGTTTAACAGCAGCTTACCTTGGGGCTAGATAATGTTGTTTAGATTGTCCAGCATTATTTATTTATTTATTTATTTAATGCAGCAAAGTAGTGCACTGGCATACCACACCTAACTTAGGTAGATAGAAACGATATATCCATACTGATGGATATATCGTTTCTATCTACCTAAGTTAGGTGTGGACATTGGTGCTGCTAAAAGGATATAATTAACTATAACCTTCGAGAATATACCTAAACAAATTATTCTTAATGTCTTTGACTATAACTAACTATATATTAGAGGCTATTCTAGCTGCTCGAGCTACCTGGTTACCTACGTACATTACATAATTACATAACTTCATTTAGTTAGAACAACAGTTTACAGTTGTTTAGTAAACACTGACTGACTGCATCTCACTGCATCTGTTGAAAACTTATCGAATCCGTTTCGACAAATCTAAATTCTTACAAATCGGAATCTGTCGACGAGCTGTCAACCAATCAACGCATTCCAGACAGAATCTGAATTTGGAATTCCATGAATTTGGTTAGGCTGCAGCCAATACCGTACAATCATGGGCTTACAAATAGGTACCAGTAGTACGATTTACCACAGACTATACATTAACGTTTTTTTTTTTTATACTACTAAAGTGGTAACCAAGCGTACGGCCCACTTGATGGTATGCGGTTACCGTAGCCTATGTACGCATGCAACATCATAGATATCACTTGCGTGTTAACACCCTGAGACGTTAGATGGTAAGTCTCATGTGCCTGTAATTTTACCGGAAAATTATTATGATGTCATGCTGCTATCCTAATACAAAAACTTTTTTTTTTAAATATTTATGTAAACAACTAACTTATTTACAAAACTATCATATTTGTTCATACACTTTACTTACATCTAGTTAGAGCGTTTGTGACTGACAGCCAAAACGATGGGCCCTAGAGTCCTGAAATTTTCGGGGTTCCTTTTAATGTGTAGGTAATGGGCGCATTTCCGTGAAAAAGTAAACGCGGACATAGTCGAGAGGCGTCCTACTAGTCGAGGGATAACCAGAGCTACATTTTGAAATGATGGGTAGTACACTAACTTTATAAAAAAGTTTACCCACCTCCAATTCAATCTCCTAGCTGTTTGCAAGCACTCAAGGTATTACGTCTTTACAGTGCCGTGCTCTTTGCCTCCGTCAATAGACTGATTGTAGGTACCTATCCGTGTAGCACAAGGAAGTTTACGGTGTAGCACCAACAAAGACTTTAGTTAGACATGTTCGTTCGGATCAAGAACGAAATATTACGTAAGTACTTGAGCTCTATTGCTTGGTTTTAGTACTGTAAGTCTGTAACATTATTTAAGTATATCAAAATCGCATTTTGTGCGTATTATAATAAAGACGTAAGCAGGTGTACTTGGTACATAATCTTATTTTATAGTAGCCGATCTGTCCCAGCTTCGCGCGGATGCAATGATACCGCACCCGTGCGAAGCCGGGGTGGGTCGCTAGTAATAAATATAGCTTATGTTGCTCAGGGATAATGTAGCATTCTAATGGTGAAAACAATTTTAAAATCGGCCCAGCAGTTTTTGAGTTTATTCGTAACAAACAAAAATACAAATCTTTCTCTGTATAATATTAGTACTACATGCTGTTTGTCTTTGTAGCCTTTTCAATAAGTAGCGCCCTGTCACAGCCTGTGCCGCAGTGAGTACATTTCTGTAGTTTTAATTTTATTACTAAACGAACGCCTTTGTATCGGTCTTGAGAAACCTATAAGTACTACCAACCTACTTAGATCGTCAAGAAAGTAAGCTCAATGTCAAATCTATACCGTGCAGTTCAGACTTTTTACACGCTCCTCAGTTTAACAAAATAGAGTGGATAGATCTATCCCTGTCTATCCTCATAAAACTTTCAGAAGCAATCACAGCGTTCACATCTATTATGACTCTACTTTATAAACGTGAGTTCACACGGGTTATAAAACTGACGATCTTTTTTCCTGCCTTTAAATCGAACGTTAGTACGTCAAAGCTTTTGAAGCCCGCTACTTTCCTGCATCGGGTTTTGAGCAGCTGATTCAGGGGTTTTGAATGACCTCGTTTTATGCACGCGTGCTTGGTGCTAATGGTCGATGAAAAGGGGGATTTTGCGACTAACGGGAATCGTTAAGCTCGTTTATTTGTAGAGAGACTGTATAGAAAGAAACGATAACATATGCAGAGCACATAGGTACAATAGAGTTTTCTATATAGTATCAGTAGTCTGTCTTGCTCTAAGGTAAGGTAAGGTCTAGTCGTAATACTACTTTATAATGTGTTATGGTTTGTAGCTAAATTAGGCCAAAGCCTCACAGCAGGTACGCTAAGCGGCAAGAGGCACTAAGCCTTCGATGACCCATTCATGTTTAACAATACAAAATAGTACTTATGTCCAGAAACTAGTCGTTTTCTTTGTGATAAAGCTCGTCCGGAGAAGTTTCTACTACCAGCATTCTATTTTGAAATCGGATCAGCTAGGTACAAAGGATAATGGGCGGACATTACGTAAGTACTTACATAAAAAACTTAGTCATATTAAAGGGTCCCCAAATAACTTTTTTTTTGAAAATGCTATAAAAAAAAACAACTGAATATTTTCTCAAATTTATTTTTTTGTTTGAAAGTACATTCCTTCCGGTTAATAATGGAAAATAATTTCATTCAAATGGCTGCCTCGGCTGGCCATGCAGTAGCCATGCAGTAACAGTAGTAGAGCAAGGAGTGGCCGTTACAGTCAATGGCGATCGTTATCGGTTCATGTTGAACGAATTTTTGTTCACAAAAATTGAAGAGGAGGATATTGGCAACATTTGGTTTCAACAGGACGGCGCTACGTGCCACACAGCCGAAGCTACACTTGATGATTTGCGCCCTGCTTTTGAGCTGATGTCGTTTGGCCACCTCGGAGCTGCGTATTTTTTTTTTTTTTTTTTCTTCTTGGCGAGCTGCGTATTTGTGGGGTGCCGTCAAAGATAAGTGTTACGCCGACAAGCCAGAGACAATTGACGCTTTAAAAGACAATATTCGTGAAGCCATTGGTGAAATACAGCTGCACACAATCGATAATGTGCTTAAAAATTGGACCGATCGTGTAGGCTACTGCATAGCCAGCCGAGGCAGCCATTTGAATGAAATTATTTTCCATTATTAACCGGAAGGATTGTACATTGAAATAAAAAAAGAAATTTGAGAAAATATTCAGTAATTTTTTTTATAGCATTTTAAAAAAAAAGTTATTTGGCGGACCCGTTATATGACTAAGTTTTTTTTGTATAGACTAACATTATAGAAAGGAAAGATTCGTATTTTTGTTTATTACGAATAAACTCAAAAAATACAGGTCCGATTTCAAAGATTCTTTCACCATTAGAATGCTACATTATCCCTGAGTAACATAGCCTATGTTATTAATTATGTATATTAATTACTAGCGACCCACCCCGGCTTCGCACAGATGCGGTTTCATTGTGCGAAGCTTGGACGGACTGCTAGTCTAGAATAAAAACTCCGCCTTTAAAAAATTTTTAACTAAGACAAAAGTAACTTCTAGTAACAGGATAAGGAAGATATTCTTCACCAGAGAACAAAATAGCCGCAACCCGTAGTACTATTTCAGAGAAAACACATAAATCATAACTTTTCTCCGACAGAGTAGTTTCCACGCCCGCAGATTTTGACGACCTCGGTGTCCTGACCTCGGTGGCGCGGTGGGCTAAGTAGTGCTTGGTTGAGAAGCGAGAGGTTGCGGGTTCGATCCCCGCTGCTTCAAAATAGTACAAGCTTTGCTTAGTTTAGGCACAGAGGTTTGGGTTTAAACGGAGCTGTGGGAATAGCTTTTTTTTTTAAGTATATTTTAGGGCTTCCGCACACGTACAACTCGCACAGCTACTGGTAGAGATAGATAAATACCCGCAGTAATGTCGAGAATCTGTTTAATCCACTACGTTTCATTTTAATCCGTTCAACTTTGGTTCGTTTGTTCTGAAAAGGAATCGTCAGCTATTGTTAGGGCTGCCACTTTTAGGAAAATCTTACGGCACTAAAGCTATTTCCGATAACGCTATTGGCAAATAGCGAGCAAATAAAGCTCTAAGCAATGTATCATACTTATTTTTGCCGCCAAGCATTAATACATTGGTGTGTTCGTGTTTCAGTTTGTAGGGTGTGGGTGGATACCAGTGGAGTTAAGTACAAGGATATATTATAAAGAGGCTTCTTAACATTTGTAAAGATGGTAGCAGTATAGCGTCATGTCATGTAGAGCACGACCCAGTCGATCATTCTTTACAGGCTTACAATATAAGGTATTTTATAATAATATGTAATACACCTATGTACCAATTTCGAATACTTACAAAAGCTTACTCGGAGGAGTGAGATTACTATGAATAGGTACCAGGAAGAGGCGACTTTTTCGGTGTTCGCCATTAAAATAACTAACTACTATTATTAAGAGCCTGTGGTGTCTCATTGCAGGGCAAAGGCCTCCCTTTCTTCTCTAAGAATAAAACAAATTAGCATGTAATTAATTAAAAAAAGTCATCAAACAGAAAAACGAAGGGATTCTGAACAATGTTGTGGCAACCCTAGCAATTGAGCATGAGGGTTTCAAGATTTCCTCAAAAGAAACTTTGTACATTCCCCGTTTTATCGGCACAATAGAGCACTAACGACATCACACAGAAATGTTGCAAACTCCATATCGATTCAGTAGATTGAAAATACTTCCTGTAAATGTTTTACTTCTTCCTCTTTCTTCCTATTGGAAGACTTGGGTCTTTAGGCTTATCCGAACCGGTAAGTTACCGGTTTCCGTCCGTCTTCACCGGTTTGAGGGAGGTTACAATAAAGATAAAGATAAAGATAAGTTTGCACAAAACATGCTGTGATGCCCTATAATTATTTACACTAGAGTGTAAAACCTTTTAAATTTATTTTTATTTAACATAAAATATTTTAAATAAACGCAACGATATATTGAAGCGCAGAGATGTAAGTAAAAAGTATAGTTCTCTCGGCGAATCTAGGCTTCCGTGAAGTTAACGTGAGCTTTTTCTAACTAAATTGTCTTAACGCATCACAAACGGCTAACTTCACGGTAGTGTCAATGCTGTAACATTTTCTACACTAAACTAAATAAAATTGTTGCCTTTCTTTTCTAATGAATTAAAATACAAAGGACCGCGATAATTTTAGTTACTTAGGCTAAGTTTAGGAAATGCTACAACAGAATAGACACTATCTTCTTTTTTGCGAATAAATTAATTCTTTTTATAACTTATAGATTTAAATGACATTTCATTGCAATAAGTCTAGAACTCCTTACGAAAGGAATTCTAGAAATCTAAAACCACTTGTAAGGGAATTTATAGAATAGTAGGTAGGGGCACATAGTTTAAAGTGTAATAAAATATCCCACTAAAAGCAAAACGTTTTAGTACTAATTTATTTCTTCGTAACTTGTATTATAGTTCCGCATGCATGACCATTTCTGAAATTATTGACATAAAAATCTTATCGAGTTCTTATCAAATATTAAATTTACCATTCGATTTGCGTAAATTTACACAGCGATTATCTACGGACGGATAAGACCACGTTTCTACATAAAGCTATCGGACATTTACTTGCTTTTGTTACTAAATAAACATATTGATTTAGTTACCGATTAGCTACTTACAAGTAGTAACTTGACACTCAAGATAACACAAGGTTATAGTTTTTTATCGTAGTAGGTAACAAAATAAATATTGACCAAAACCGGATTTGTTTACATATTCGTAGGCAGGCACATCAATACTATACCTACTATCCTATACAATATACAAGTTTTTTTGTATACTGACAAGCGTAGAAATCCCAGACTCTTACTAAATTTGACCGTTTTGGCCGTTTCATACAATACTATCCTATTTGTCAGTTCATATCAGAATAAAAAGCCCGATGAGCGAAATAGCACACTTTCACTCGCGCTGTGGACCTACTTATGTAGGTCCACAGCGTTATTATTAACCAAATAAATGTTTGCCCTTAGCTTTAGTGCCGGCAAAAGGTGCCGTGTGGTGCCGGCAAACTCGCGCCCGGGGTGGAGTAAGTAAAACCGGTGGAAGGTAGGGAGTGGCCATTCTGTATGTAGTACTAATATCTGTTCTGTGACAGGGTGATGTTTTCAAGCCTAACGAGCTATTATAACAAAGTATGAAATTTCTAAAGTAGAACACGCGTCAATGTTGGCAAACATGACCTCGAGTGAAGATTACCACGTTTCATAACCTTTGGTCAAGTGTCGGTGTAAGACGCTTGCCTCCCACCAAGGTACAGCGACGGTCTGTGTAAAACGTTCATGGCCGCAGGCTGATGGTCGATGGTATAATTAATTTTTAGGAAAAATCAAAAACTGACTTCCACCTAAAAAAAATGGTTCGGCAGATTGTGGTTGTACGCGAAAATGTATATTGACAAGTTTTTTTATGATTTATTCTTAACGTACTAAATACAGTCGAATTGATAACCTCCTTTGAAGTCGGTTGAAAACCCAGAAATGGCCAGAATTCGTTTCCAATGACAGTCGTTAGAAAATACTAATATCAAACAATGGCGCACAGGCGAAAATCACCCCAATAAGTGGCTGGGTAAGGCACGACATTTTATTTATGCAGTTTCCGGGTTAGGTAAACTCTGAAATAGTTATTAGCTTAGAATAATAAAGGTTATTAGTAACTTGTTGTATGAATTGTATTAGCAAGACACGTTTTAGCAATGTGATTTAATAGGTAATTAGGTTAGTAAGTAGGTACCTACCTATATAAAATAGGCTAACTCCATGTAGGTAGGTATTTCCACCTACGTTTATATTATTAGTAAAGATGTAGATGTGGCTAATCTTTACGTCATAAATCTGCCCTTAAAAGATGCATAATATTATGCGATGAGTTGTCAAGCTCAAGGCTTCTACATATAGAAAACGCGCGAGCAAAGCAGGCTGTATTTATTTAGTTACTTACCTATGTCAATAAAACTTTTCAATAACAGGTACTTTGCAAATATGGCGAATCTACTTAGGTACTATGTGGATTATAGAGCACTTATGTACCTACCTAATGCAGGAAAGTAACCTAGTACCTAAATGTACCTATTAACTAAACCAAAACATACACAGGATGAGCTGTTTCTTGATGAGCTGTTCCCAAACCGCTTAACTTGACGTCAACCAAATTAAGTTAAGGCGGGCTTTCGTTAAATTCAACTAGAACCAAGACGAAAACTTACGAGTTTGAAAGCTAATTTTAATTGTGCATTTACAAAATCTATGGTATCGTAAATAAACACTTAAAATAATAACACGGGTACATAACTATTTGGAGTACAACAATAATGACCCAGTTTGTAATATTGTACCTACAGGCAGACAAACCACTTTGGAATAACTGACTGAACTGAAGTGAGGTTTTATGGGGACTGAGCATCTACCTAGTAGCCCTAGTAGGTACCTAACCTGCCTACATTAACTACAAACAGCAGAACGCACAAAACTCACAATATCGTGTCGTTCAAGGAAAATTAATAATTAATTAAGTATAAGAATAATAATTTTCCTCGCAATCTAAAAGTAATTACTAACAGTCAATCACAGCTGTTCTATTCTTAGTTTTGCAGTCATTTGTTGAACTTCATCAACCTCCATTTATCATGCTGTAACGCCTGTAACATCTTGACCCAACATAGAAGTTGAATCTAATATATCTATACCTAAAATCGATCACTTCCGTAGGGCTTATGTATATAAGTCTGTCTATTTGCTGTCGATCGCTTATTGTTGCGTCTGGGCGTCTCTTTCAATCACACCTGCAATGTGTACCATAAACGTGTAAGGGATGGCTGACGTGACGACACGCGTTCGACAGCGATTCGACAGCAACAGACATACTTAATAATAACACTACCGAACTGTATCTACTTGTATAATCTTTACACAATGCGGACCGGTATCCATACGAATGCGGTAGGTAAAGTACATCAAAGTTAAAATAAAACGACTGTTTGTCATAAACTGACTGAAACAACTGATTTATTCTTAGACAACACTGCCAGTACAGATGGCGCTATTAGTCTCTAAAGTAGATCGTATATCAGGTATTTTGTCTATTTACAACAAAAGTAACTTATATTTTGAGTCGTACTTTACCAATCTACCTAGTATCCTTAACTTTTGAATTTGCTTGCTGAAAATGCTGAAATAAATGAATAGATACTTGTTCAGAATCGAATAGTTCTTGAATAGATTAATTTTAGATTAGTTAAGTACCTGACTACTTAAGTGTTAAAATTTAATAGCTGTGCGAGCCAGGAGAAAATTGAATATGAATTGAAAATTGATTGAAGATTAGCGCTTCGACTGTATTACGAGCGACGGAATTGTATATTCTTACCACCTCTACATATAATAAACTGTAATTGCAATTGCGACTTGCAATTTGTAATTTTAGCAAATAGGTATTGTAGGTACCTATTTGCTTGTCATTTCAAGATTTCAAGATTTCAAGATTTCAAGATATTTATTTGCACAAATAAGTGTTACAAAAGGTCTTAAAAGTAATATAGTCATTTTTACGTCAATCAATAAATCAATAGACAATCAATCAATAAATCAAAGATCAAAGATGAGAGATTTCCACAGACGCCACAAATTAAAAGAAGAAGAAGAGAGATTTGAAAACACATTAGCTAGCAGAGGGTTAAGGTATGATTATGAATAAGGGCCCACTTACATCGTAACGTAATGCTACTAGGTACCTATTAGCTATTATTAGATACTTATTAAAATAAAATAAGCTGGCAAATAGTTAAAATTAAAAAGTAATTTTATTCGTAGCTTTGTGCCTTGCCTCTAATCAAATAATTTAAGAGCTACTTAACTTGCCCGATATTCTGAAAAATAAGGTCATTTAAATTTAATAGGCAGTTCAATACTACTAGTAAGCATGCCGGCAAAGTGTTTGGAAATACCTAAAGAAACATATTATACCTACCTACTGTGATCTCATTTCTCGAGAATTGACCCAATCAATTCAGCCAAGGTATGAATGGACGTGTACATACGCAGTACGCACGCACCTACACCGAATACGGCCATATGACGTCATGATCTACACAGAGGATAGATCATTTTTTTCATCGTAGAGCAGAAGTTGGTGCGATTGTAGAAATGAAGGCATAACTGGATCAGCGCAAGTCTGTTCCGTGGGGTCACCGTCACCGAATCGCTGTCGAAGGTGTGAAAGAGATGACCAGAGGCAACAACAAACGATCGACAGCGATATAGTTACATAATAGCCCTACGTAGGTATGACAATAGTTAATAAAAAAACCTATTTTATCACATAAACAATTTATCAGTATAGTTCTCACAACGGATCTCGGCCGTCGTGAAATTAGCCGTTTCGATGCGCAATGGAGCTTTTTCAAACTAAATTGTCTTTGCGCATCACAAACGACTAACTTCATGGAAGCCTAGATCCGCTGTGCGAACTATACATAAGTGAACAGATTGTTTAACACAAACATATGTTCCTTTTTGTTCAGGCGGTCTAGAGCATAGAAATATATACTATATAGGTATCATAGAGCAAGAAATGAGGAATATCAGTATTGTTATCAATTTGAGCTTGAAGGACATGGTGCAAGAAAACAGTTCTGGACTTCTTCAGGATAGGATTAGGTCAGGATTCAGGGTGTGGACACTGAAAAGGAAAATTTATTTTATAATAGGCATGTTTAAAAACTTTTGCTAGACTAAGTACCAAAATATAAGTAAGTGAAAAATGAAAAAAAAAAAAAAAAGTATATAAAAAAATCTCTATAATGAAATCATTTGTCTTTGTTTTTAAAAATCATGGCAAGAGAAAAATCTGAACATTTTAATTAATACAGATTTAAAACAGCGTTTTTGTTAAGTACCTAGGTACTACCTATGAGGTTTTATAACATCACTAAAAGGAGTCAACATGTAGTGGTACAATAAATACCACTCAAAGTAACACCATTAATCTTCTTTTATGGAGTGCGCCTTCTATACCTACTTATTTATTCTGTGACCCTGATATGTTATCAGAGTGTAATTGAATAATTATTGTTTAAATCAGTCTACTATCTGAACTTTATAAACTTATTTTATTAAAATTCTTTATTTCCTATTTCCTGTTTCGATAAGAACACATAATAATTAAGATAAAAACAGTTTGAAAAGTGTTTATCTTCTGCAGAAATAGATAAAAATTATTTGTATAACATAATAATGTAGCTCTTATTAGTTACTACACAGTATGAAAGTTTAATAATACCTATCTTAAAGTCACATCTATTTTTATTTCACAACTCTTAACAAATTTTTTATAATTATTTTTAGCCAAGTAATGCTGCTCGAATGTGAGCTAGCTCCAATTAAAAACAGTGTTTTATGTATATTTAATAATTGAAACCAATAAACGACTTTTATTCAATTGCAGCATCTATCTCCAAAGTAAAGAGTCGTAGCATCTTATCTCATGATATATTACTATGTAAACAAGAGTTATCATGAGTTTAGATTGTTCAGTTAACTTTATTATCTTTTGTCATCTCAATAGACTCATCCTTCAATCTCTTAGAGGTCAACCTAATAAGAAAATTGAATTGCCGTTGATAACAATGTAATTTATGACCCTAGGATATTTTTATGGTAGGTATATATCTACAAATTATGCACCAATGAAATTATAAACAATATCAATTAAAAGTAAAATTTGAATCAAAAAAATTAAAATAAAGTTTAGAAAAATCAAAACCTACATGAAAATAAATTTCATACTAGGAACTTATCCGAGAGTTTTTATGTTAAAACAATAATTAATCAACAGTTTATCAAGAATTTTTCATTCATGATCATATTTTATGGTTATAGTATTATATTAAACAAAGCTCATTTTAAGTTTAATAAAGTTCTTAAACCAAACTGTAGGGAAAACAATACTTGTCTGCTCTAATTTGAAGTAGGTAATTATTTTAGGATTCTACTATCTAAGGGACCTAGCTGTGTACACATAATATATCTACTTACATAGAAATAGGATGGAGTGGGATAAACCTCTAAGTAAGTATTTTTAATTGCATGTTTTTGCAAATTTTAGATAGGTAGTTTATATTAGAATAGAATAGAATAGAAAAATATTTATTTTGTGCCACACAATAAACATAAAAATAACAATATAAATTAAAACTAAACTATTGTGATGATATTAAGATACTAAAACGATAAACAGACAGTATATAGATAGTTAAACAACCAATGTTGAAGACTGGGTTCTAAAATTAGAACAACCTATCTTCATAGTTGGCTAAAATTTTTCAACACCGCTTGCAAGACGTAGATTGCATGCATTGTAGATAAGTACTCACCTTTTATTTAATCGAAGACGAATTTCTTATGAAAGCACGCCAAAAACGGAGACAAATGGGCACAAAAACAGGTCTTTCGCGAAATATACAAACTTTCTATACGATTATTGCACTTTTATTCGATAAACTTATAATAGACACCTCGCTGAAATCGTTCTAGCACGTGACTGTAACTTGTTACACAATAATTAACACGGTAAACAGGTGAAAGTGCGAAAATTACAATTAAAAGTAAATGCGAAAACTGCACAACGCGATCGCTATGTACCGCAAACCGCAATATTTAACTGACTGACTGACTGAACGAACGAAACGAACTGACATTTAAAGCAAGCAAGCAGGGATGAAGCCTGTCGGTGCTGCCAGGTCAGTAAAGTGTATATTCCTCAACATACTTTATTTAAACAATTTATTTACAGGTGTGGTGGGGTGAATGAATCTGATAGATATTAATACAGTAAAATAAAATATGCTCAGCAGGGTGACTGGCGCCGGGGCGCGACGTGGCGTGGCTGGGCGCGCGGCTCTTGATTCGTTTTGACTAAAACATGTTAGTATAATTAAGTTCGTTGAGTCACAGATAACATAAAATAGCCAAACTACCGATGGCCAATTAGGTTGTTTGTTTATCATTTAGATTGTTAGATTAACCGATAACCAAATGAAAAAAAATCCCTGCGTGTTGAGGTAATCATTTGTAGCTGGTAGTAATGAAGATAACGTTCCGTTTCAGGCAGCATTGCTTTGAATATAAAATAAATCTATTCTATCATCTATTTGCATATATAGTTGGCAGATTCTTTCAAAACTACAAATAAATATTCTGATCCTTCAATTCTGAGTTTTTCAAGAGTTGGTTAGTTGGCTACAACGCAACATTAACTCGTCACTCGGTAGCGACTAACGAGTTGTTAATAAAAATTATAATCGGGTTTGATTTCTGATCAAGTTCGAACTCACGTTTGTAGATTTTTCGAACAAAAAATCTATTGGCCGATCGGTGCAAAACCGTTTCACCCCACAACCTAGTCAGGCTCTATCGAACTCATAGCGAGCTATGTAGATTAACAATTAGGTTCCTACCTGGCTAATCGAATCGCACACGTTCTTGTGAACGTGTGAACAGCGTTTTTTTTTGTTTTTACTAAGGGCAGTCTGTCAGTTTAACAATTTTTCCAGTGTCAAGTAATTTCAACAAGGTATAGAAAACAACACTTTAAAAATATCAGACTAATGACAAACATTACAAACGAATCAAGTTCGAATTCTTGCCAAGACAGTCGTATTGGTTATGTACACAGAACGGAAAAAAACTCTGGTCTGTGGTTAGGTACACTACCAAAATAATTTACTCTGTGAAAATTACTTAATTTTGATGTCAAATGTCAAGGCAATTACCCGCAACGGGGATCGAACCCGCAGCCAGCAACATCTTGATTTGCCCACCACGGCACCGATATTGTAAGTTGTTCTGTGAATGAAATGATATCAATTTTTTATACTGAACTACGCAATATCATAACAAAACATATTCCAATTAGAAATAAGTCTTAGAATAAATATCCCGTTTGGTACGCATGTTTAAAGAGAAAAGTAATCTACATACAAGAATAAAAAAATATCACAACCCTATATATATTGTAAAATTTGAAATTATACGCAAAGACTGTGCAAAAATACAAATAACTTGCTACACCAAATACATTTCACTTATGGAACATGCTGTAACAAAAAACCCCAAGGTTTTTTGGTCATTTATCAAGAGCAAACGTAAAGGATGTAGTTCTTACCCAGCTAAAATGCAGCTTCTTGACCAGATGGCAGTAAGGGGCAATGATATATGCAACCTATTTGCAAAAAACTTTGTAAAAATTTATAACGTAGGTACCATCATCTAACACAAATCCACCCCAAACAAATTCCTTCACCATGTCCACAGCCTTATGCCTTCCCAAAATGGATGTAAAGAGTATAGAAAAAACACTCAAATCATTAGACGAAAAAAAAAGGCGCCGGGAATGATGGAATCCCTCCTGTTTATGTAAAAAAATGCGCTAAATATTTGGCTGAACCTCTCTGCTTAATATATAATAAATCTATTTCCGAAGGTATATTTCCAGACATTTGGAAAGAAGCTCTAGTCGTGCTAGTCTATCTTTAAGTCTGGGGACAAAAACTTATTTCAAATTACCGACCAATTTCCATACTAGCCACTTTTGGAAAAGTCTTCGAAAAACTCATTGCAGCTCATTTGATATGGCATCTCAAACAACACATTACGGAAGCTCAACATGGTTTTATGCCATCTCGATCAACTGTAACAAATCTTGCGTGCTATACATCTAAAGTGATTGACTCGTATGATAAATGTATTCCTGTTGATGCAATTTACACTGATTTTAGGCAAGGCATTTGATAAGGTAGACCACATAATCTTATTACGAAAACTATCACAACTGGGAGTTTCTGGAGCATTGCTAAATTTGTTTGGTTCTTACTTAGTAAATAGGCCATCTATGGTTGTGGTTGGTGGATATGTTTCAGACTCATTTGTTGCCTCCTCAGGGGTCCCACAAGGATCACATTTAGGACCTATTTTAATGAATATATTTATTAACGACATAGCAGATTGTTTTGATAACTCTTCATTTTATGTCTTTGCGGATGACTTAAAAATTGTAAAGACCATAAATAACCTCTCAGATTCCATTCTACTTCAAAACGATATAAATAACAGCATGCTGGTGTTCAAAAAATAAAATGTTCCCTAATATAGATAAGTGCTATCATATACAAAGTGCAGCATCACCCTTATTTTATTAATGGTAAACAGTTAAAAAATGTGCATCAATTACGAGACGTAGGTGTAATAATAGACTCTAAGCTAAAATTCAATGATCAAATGTCCTATACTGGATCAACCATATGGTGATCACTTGGCGAAAAAGTTAAGCAGTTATGACAAACGTATGAAGCACTATAAATTGCCATTTCTAGAAACACGAAGGAAGATAGCCGTTATACATTTTTTACACAAACTACAAAATGGTAAAATTGACTGCATCGAACTGACTAACAGTCTTCAAATTAACGCTCCCTCCAGACTAGCCAGATCGTGTGCTTACAATTTATTTTCAGTTCAATATTTCAGAACTAACCTAGGTCAAAATTCAGTATTGCCAAGACTCTGTAAGCAGTATAACACTCTCTCTAAAGACAACTTATTAGATTTGAGCGACACATCACGTAAGTTTGATAAAATTCTTGAAGATCTCTTGAAATAGTGACAATAGTTTAATTTTTTATTTTAATTTTACATACCTACCTCATGTTCACTTATTTTCATTTTTATGATTTATGCACTTCATCATGACAGCCTTCTAATGTTCCCACTGCTGGGACACTGGCCTACTCTCAGGCGAGAGTGATTGGGTCTTAATCCACCACGCGGACCCAATGCGGATTGGTGGATGGCACATGTCATTCGAATTTTTAGTTCTTGGACATGCCGGTTTCCTCACGATGTTTTCCTTCACCGTATGAGAGCACTGGCATTGTGCACATAAATTTTTCGAACAGAAAAATCCATTGGTGCACGACCGGGTTTGAACCCACGACCTTAGGATTGGAAGGCGGGGTCACTACCACTAGACCACCGGTGCTCTCTATTATTATTTATGCACTTATGTAAGACTATCTAATAATTTCCAAACAAATCTTCGAAACAAACTTTTAATACCTAAGTGGTTTGTTTTGTTTTGTTTTGTTAAGCTTAGGCATAGTCAAAAGCTTTTTATGTTTGTGCGTAATTAATTATTTTTAGCTTGGTTAAGTTTACTATTTTTTTTGCGGGGAACACTTAGATTTAAGTCCTTTGTTTTTTTTTACTGTATTTTTATGTGTTTTCTCTGTTGGATACCCTTTATTAAATAAATAAATTAATTAATTAATACCCAAATATGAAAGTTACATTTTCATTCAAATTCAAATTAACGATAAAAACATGGATAAAAGATAAGGATATGATTATTGATTAAGGAACGCCCCCTCAGTACCTACAGTTAGATAACCGTGATAAAGAACGGTGACCGTTGGTGATTGATATATTTATGGGGTTATCTAAATAACGCCTACCTACTTATATCTATACTAATATTATAAAGAGAGAAGATTTGTATTTTTGTATTTTTGATTGTTACGAATAAACTCAAAAACTACTAGTGCGATTTCAAAAATTCTTTCACCATTAGAATGCTACATTATCCCTGAGTAACATAGGCTATATTGCGGAAACTATTGATGATAGAACAAAAAAATGTTCTACAATATTAGGCGGACCCTACACCTACAGTAAGTTTGCACAATATTTTTATTGCGCAATATGATTGAATTGCCCTTCTCACTCAAACGATCAATTATTATTTTGACGCAATCATAGACGACTCATAAGCGTCAATATTTTCGCGTGAGCAGGATCAATGTTCCGTGAACAAGATGTCAGACCATGACTTGGCTACAGCTATAATGTTGCTACTTTTGGCTAAAAAAATAAAAATAAAATACGTCGCTGGCGTCGCTGGTCGAAAGACTGCTACATGAAAAGAAAAATATATACCCACGAGCATGGTCCGATCCTCGTCAAGGCGACGCAGACTAAAAAATATTGCGCAATACAGATCCTACACGGTGCAATGATAATATGGTGCAATAAAAATTAAACTCACTCAAACTTTCGTTCAATCATTGCGCAAACTTCAATACTTGTACAATACTAACCCTAGACGATCATTTGTATTGCACAATTCGTGATATTGCGCAATGTTATTGTAGGTGTAGGGCCCGCCTTAAAGAACATATTGATATCTACAAAAAAGTCAGCGATACCAATGTCCAACTATTGTAGATATGTAACTTAACTACTTTTTTACATTTTAAAAGTTGATAGAAATGCCGACCAAAATCAAACCATGTATTCCATACCTTTATATTAATCCTTATCCAAATAAATCATTATATATATCAAGACTGTTTCAATACCTGTAGATAATTGTTTGAATTATTGAAATCAGACATTCCATTCAAAAGTTATGACGAATTATAAAAATGTCAATCTAAACAAAATACTAAAAAAGCCCGCGCGCGCGTCGTGGCCAGAGAGGGGCGTGCACATAATGAACTATGAAATAGGTAGCCGCGCGGGTAAAACGTGCGGTCGGCTCCTACCTTATGAATGACTAGCGACCCGCCCCGGCTTCGCACGGGTGCTTAGTTTTTATTGCACCCGTGCGAAGCCGGGACGAGCCGCTAGTATTACATATAGTAATACATATAGCATATAACGAACGAACGAAGTAGGTAGGTTGTACTTATGTACTACCTACTTACCTTACTTTATGAACAGGTAATTTTAACGGCTATTATGAGTTTACGCCCCAAACTAAGCAAAGCTTGTAGTAAGGGAACCAGATAACCTGATAGATTTAGGTAGGTTCTCTCAACGGATCTCGGCCACCATGAAGTTAGCCGTTTATGATGCGCAAAGACAATTTAGTACGGAAAAGCTCTTGCGCATCGGAACGGCTAACGTCAATAGGCAATCAGACAGGAATAGTTTGTTTTTCCGGGATAAAAAGTAAATGTGCTATTGCATTATAAACTATGGTTTACGTCTTTGACATTTCTTTTTCGCAGATTCTTTCAGCCGTTCTGGCGTGATTGATTAGCAAACATCGATCCATCCATCCATCATTCTTTCAATTTTCGCATTTTTAATAATACTAATATGGTTGGATTCGACCAAACTCGAATAGGTGCTTATTTTATTTAGTTTTAAGAGTAGTAGAGTTCTTTGTGATAAAGCTCGTCCGGGGAAGGACTACCACCATTCCTATTTCCGCCGCCATGTAGTATTTTTTTTTATTAGGTACCTAATGCTCGCATTGCTGTGTTCCGTCCACATGAGGCTTTAGATATATGCCTCAAGGTGGCAACCCGCGAGTAATACCTCTGGTATTGCAAGCGTTCATAGGCTGCGGTAACCGCTGACCATCTTGTGGGCTTGGTTGCCAATTCAGCCCCCCCACCATTAACTCATATAGCGATTCATATGAAGACCTAAACTAAATTGTCAAAAAATTTTATACCATGACATGATTGTCTAATTGATATCATGGTACAACATTTTTTGACAATTTATTTTATGTCTTCATTTGAATCGCTATAAGAGTTCATAGGAGGGGGGCAGTTGTATAAAAAAAAGGTTCTATTCTCCGATAAATCGTATTTATTTGCGAGTTAACAGACAGTTTCCTTGTATTTGACATTTCTTATTCCGCGGAATAGTTATTTCAGATGTTGGTCGAATCCACCCTTAGTTCGATTTATCTTGCATTATGTTGTGGTAATTGTGATGAGGATATTACCGCTAATCCTAATCAGTCGAGGACAAATCACCCATAACTGAAACCACAGCCAGTTAATTACCTGGAAATAATAATGTGGATTGGAATTTAATCAGTTCTCCCCGATTTCACACAACGCGATTCGGCTATTTTACCGATAATTGATTCATTTCTAGTTGAATGCAGCTTTACCTTCGACCAAAATAACCTTGGCCTTGGGTTATATATACAGTACTGTAGTACAACCTAGAAGCTAGGTCGGGGTTAGGGTCCCCTTTGAAATTTCCCTTTAAAGGGGATTTTGGGAATTTTAGTGTCAAAACCCCCTTTAGGACTTGAAGCTTGGACTGAAAGAGATTTTGTGCACCAATGGATTTTTCTATTTTAAAAAAATGTAGCCACGCGTGCACAATGCCAGTGCTCTCGTACGGGGTGAGGAAAACATAGTGAGGAAACCGGCATAGTCTGCTTCTAAATTTTTTTTTTATTTCTTGGACATGCCGGTTACCATTTTTTTAAAATTATTATTACTTATTGACCGAGCGAGCGAAGCGAGCGAAGCGTCTCAGTTTCGAGATTGGCCAAAAATTGGCTTTTGGATGTCAGTTTGTCCGGTCTTTTTGTGTTCTCTCCTCGCTCTTCTCAGGTCGCATTTTTCAACCAATCTGGTTGAAACTTGGTATACAGGTTCTATGACTTTATAGAATTTGATTGTTGTCGGGAATTTTTGATAAGGGGCGTACTTTCTCCAAAAAAGGACAAAAAGGGGGCTACTGAATATCTCCGCCTAATGTGATTTGATTTCGATGATTTTTATTTTATATGAAAGGTAAGTAGGTATTAACTTTAAGTTTGTCTGATATTTGGTGAAGATCTGATGAGGATCTTCAGCGTGATGAGCAAAATAGTTCCTCAAAAAGCTCACTTTACAAGTTCGGAGAACTGCTAGCTATTGTGGTTTTCTTTTTTATCTACTCGGCTACAGTCAATAACTGTTGATCTGCACGGGCCTAAACCAAGTGCACATCAGTTGGTGATTTTCATTCGTTGATGTTTGTTAATCAGTGGAAACGTCTGTTATACTTAGTATAGGTACCTAATTATAAATTTAAATGTAATAGTTCTGGGAGCTATTAGAAGCGCAAACTTTTAAAAGTGAGCAATTTACCTACTGCAATTTATAAAGCTGTTCTGCTCATCACGCCAAAGATCCTCCAAAATCTTTTAAGACTTTCGACCTTTCAAATAGAAAAAAGCACCATTGAAATTTGATCTCATAAAGGAGGAGATAAAGCTGAAACGCTTATCGCTTCGCTCGCTCGGTCAAAAAATCTAGTTATTGAATAAAATCAAGTTTCGTCCAGATTGGATGTAATATACGACCTGTAGAGGAGTAACAACAAGCAACAACTGACAGACGATAGCCAATTTTGCGAGACCTGAAGCAGAGACGCTGCGCTCGCTTTGCTCGCTCGGTCGACCACTCACGGAGTGTTTAGAACTTCTTGCTATAAACATTGTTAGTTACAACGACATTACACGCTATGACTAAGCTAGATTAGCTGTGACTTGGCATTATAATAAAATAATGGAAGCTAATATTATTTAACTAGTGATAGGTAGGTACACAAGGGTTTTTACCCGCGTTGTTTTTTTTATTGCAAACATAATGTACATAATAGTCTATTTCACATAGTATCCTTGCTGACAGATTTGGTATTTTATGGTTTCAGTCAATAGTTTCTAGTTTAAATGGCAAATTGAAAAAACTTTTGGTAATGTTGTGGTTAATTGTTTCTATTTTATAACTTTGACATTGCCGAATAAATGATGAAAAAAGGAAAATCATAAATGTGTCAGCACTCTTCCTGTGTGAAATAGACTATAATATGCATATTTAATTTTGTGCAGTTTTTTCTATTGCTATTTTCTATACAATCTTTTTCACTGTCTATTAGAAAAATCTGCTAGAGCTAGTGCTTTCAACCTAACAGCAAACAACAAAAACGAACACGGTTTTTTAATCAAACCGATCCGTAAAAAGCACGCGGCTCAAACCGGAAAATGCTAATGTCACAAAAATATTTTATTGGAAATAGCTCTCGCGTAGCGCGGGTACTAGAATGTAGAGGGCCTACATGGGGCTACGCTCGTAGAGGTGCTACACGCGTAGGCTATCTACGAAAACGAACGGTTTGTGTGAGTGTGGTTGTATTGTAAACAACTTGATAATTAAACGCGTCCATTTACAAAGCCATTAGGCACCTACGTTCGTGACTAGTAAGGCCTTAAATTAAAAAAAAAACTAAAAGACTAGCTTATCCGTAATAAAAATATTTATAGTTATATATTTACAATTCAAAATGACAGGAGGTTGCGAGTTCGATTCCCGTCTTGGGACAAATGTTAGTACAACCTGTGAGGAATGTTCAGTATTATTGTAATTAAAAAAACATAAAAGTCGTCTCATCGCAAACTAAGCGATCTCTTTTAACCCGAATAGCAAATTGTAAAAGTGATAAATGTGCAGGAACAATTAAAAGGTAGGTAAAACAGAAACGAACTTTCAAACACTTGCCACAGTTGCTTAGAACTTGGCCTCATTAATTTTATATTCGAAAGCTCCAAACTTCAAGCTACGAGAGCGTTGGAGCTTGCAAAAGCACAAATCGATTTGTCTTGCACCAGTTAAGTGCGATTTACATTGGGTCAGTGACTGACTCCAAATGAAGTCAGTGCTAAGTAAGTAAGTAAGTACTAACTTACTTAGCACTGACTTTGAGAACTGACTTTCTCTGTTTATAGAGGGTCAGTACGCGAGAATTTGAAGTCAGTACTGACCCTCTATACACACATGATGCGGCATCACCGAAGACCCCGGTAGACTAGTGCCCGGTTCAGTCAGAAGCGAGAGGTCTTCGATTCCCGCTTTAAAATAAATTATTTTTTTATTTTAAGTCAGCAATGTTTGAATAATCTGTAAATATTTGTACTGCGTGTTTTTATATAAAAAAAAAAGATTTTGTACACGCTTTGCTTAGATTGAGGCTAGATGGCGTTACGCAAAATGTCCGCTAGTATTTATTTTATTTTGTTCAGTCCTGAGACCATCAGCTTTGTTCTGAGAAAACCATGATCGAAGCCATAAAGGCGTACAGAAAGGGACGATTTCGTCGGGCACGCGCTCAGACTATTAGAAAGGCACGCGGTATCCGCGTAGATCTGGATGAGCCTTTATACCGGTCTGATTGTTCCCCGGAATTAATTCCGTGTAAACATTTAGCGAGACCGGTGCCTTCCTAACTGCTCCGAAATATTTTATTTATAAAATTATCGTGAGATATTGGGTCATAATTTGGATGGGTGACCGCCAGTGGCAATTTCAACTGAGCGCTCCCGTGCTTCGGAGGGCACGTTAAGCAGTCGGTTCCGGCTTTTTCAAAGTAAGTGCTTTTTTGGAAGTTACTGACAGATATTTTTATTCGACTTAAAAAACGCAAAAACTTGGATATAAAAAATGAATTAATTTTCATTCCACCGGTTTTCTATGACGGACGTAATTAAAAGGCTAATTTTGTCAGAAGCACTTGGAAACTATGGAACAGGCCAGCTAAAGTAAGAGCTATATTCCGGAAATAGGGAATTTAAGCGTTCGGAATTCAACACCGTTGTTGCAAGGGGCTTTTCACCCCGGGACCGGGACCGGGACCCCGTGACTTTGTCAAGTGCGGATGGGTGAATCTTTTCTAAGCACAAAATTGCTGTCTCGACATGATACTTCTCAACAGTAAATTATTTTGTAAACAAAGTTCTATATTTAAGAACCTAAATCGTTGAACCATGGTGAGCGCAAAAAATTCGGTGGGTTTTTAGTCGGTATACCATCAGTTGCTAATGTTTCATCAGTAGCGGACGGAGAGCCCGACATATCCCGACTTTGTTCTCCCCTAACCGAGGGGGATGCGTAGGTAATGCATGTTTCCACCGTAAAAAACAGGTGCGTGAAGGTTAATAGTACATTATGGTACTAGTGTGTAACATTGGTGATTACCGCTGAGGCGCCATTGAGACCCGAGCCGTAGACGAGAGTCTTGTCCGTCTCCGTTGTAGAGATACAGCTGGAGCAACGATAAGTAGGCGAAAAAAAGGTTTTTTGAATAAATTTTATTCAAAGAACACGTATTTTTCTCTACATTTCCGTATGCATAGCGGCGGTTATTTTTATGTAAAGGTAGGTATCTATCTACTAGGTACATACCTGCTGTCGGAATTATACGATCAACAGGAAGTGCTTACCTAATACCCACAGACTCCTGGACAAATTAGGATTTTCTAAGCGTTGGAATGGAAACTCTGAGTGCAATTACGATAACACAAACAAGGCTCTAACAAGAATCGAACCCGCAATCTCTGCGTCGCAGGCGGACCAGCGCC
Source organism: Colostygia pectinataria (assembly GCA_951394395.1). Taxonomy (NCBI): domain Eukaryota; kingdom Metazoa; phylum Arthropoda; class Insecta; order Lepidoptera; family Geometridae; genus Colostygia; species Colostygia pectinataria. The sequence continues at coordinate 8,899,988 of OX596363.1, forward strand.
CGCTACGCCACACCGGTCGTCAATAAAACAGCGTTGAACGATACAATAGTTTTATTCAAATAAAAACGAATGCAAAATATGAGTTAATACAATCTAAAAGAAAACTTTACGAACCTCTTCATTCAAATTGATTGCTGTAAACTTTTTTGCCTTGTGCAAGAACTTGCAGACGTTTGGATCGATGACAAATTTACAGACGTAAATATCACCACTATTAGTATCAACTTCCAATCGTTTCATAACAGATGAGACTTGATCAACGTAAGGAGTTAACTTCTCTTCTGGGATAAGCACAAAGTGCCACGGTAGGCAAATCTTCAGAACATTCCAAATAACTGTCTGACTGACCGCATAAGCTAAATCAGGATCTACTTGTGCCTCCGCCTTTTGTTCTTCTTCAACCTGCTCTTTTTCGACAGGTTTTTCTTCTACAACCTCTTCTTCTTCACACGGCCGGCAAATGAATGTGGTCTTAACATCCGTCTCTGACTGTGCTATTTTAGTTCTACTTAGTAAACTCTTTTGAGACTTAGGCATTCTTGCGCTTTGGGAAGACTCCAGCTTCTTAGTTTTAGAACCTGGAGCCGCTTTCCCCTTCTTTCCCTTCTTCTCGTCAGGCAAAGGTTCAACGTACTCTAACTCAGTGATCAACACCCCCTCACACGTGTTGATTACATTCACTATAAGCCTATCTAAAAACTGTTGAGTACATTTGTTTGCGCATGCCAAACATTCATCTTTATATTTCTTATCATTGATCATCTTGCAAACAACTTCTTCACAGTCTTCGAATACGTAACACGTCTTTTTACCAACGGCCATCGAAAGAGCTGTAGCAAAACCTTCGATGGGATTCACGCTTTTACAGAAAGCAAGCAAAAACGCTGAATAGTTCATCATGTCTTCAGATACTTCGTAAAGTTCGAACAAGAAATTTTTGACCAAAGCTTTTCTGAGCATTGCATACTTATCTTCTGCGTCAAATTCTGAATCAAACCAATATTCTTCATTAATAAAGTCATCTCGAGATAGTAGTTCTGTTGATTCGAGATCGCAACATCTAAAGTATTTACGTACCTCCAATAGCTCTTCTACAGTTGGGAATCTCAAATTGAGACAGTAAATAAGAAAATCTCTCCAATCAATATACCCCGTCTCACCGAAAATCAAGAACACTAGCTTTGAAATCTGCTCAGGATCGACACGACACCATACTTCTGGAAATAGTGGCCCTTCACAAGATTCCTTGCCGAAGAAAATGAAGTCTTGCAATATGAAAATAAATGATTGCTGCAGAGCTATGCCGTCAGGAGCTACGACCTTCAGTTGTTCGCGCAACCTGGCCAGTTGTCCTATCTTGAACTCCATTTCCGTGGCGACTTCCGTAATCTCTCCAGTATCAGCCGGAGGTTCAGGCGGTGCGAATTGTAGAAGGTTGGAATCAATGACGAAAGTATCATGTTCTAGTATTAAAGATTCTGGTATCTTTCTACCATCTTCAACAGCCATTTGAAGATATTTGCATAGACGATCGACGGACTTAATTTCATTTAGGTAGTAAGAATTAATATCGTTTTGAACCTCCATAAAAGTTTTATATATGTGGTCATTGAACACTTTCATGTCATGGTAGCATTTATATTGCAGAGCAAGCAAACGTAGACTTGCACGAAACATTTCTCCGTTGATTGCCATTGTCCACTCGTCGATACACTTTAGTGCATTTTCTTTGAAGATTTCTTCGACATTTACAGATTCCTCTGAGCTATTATCTTCTTTTTTTCTAGCCGGTATAACTATTTTAGCAATTTCGCTATATTCTCGACTAATCAGCGTTCGATAGCTGTCGTTAGTATCTTTTATGACTTTTAATGCGAATTTGACATTGTTCTCAATCACAAGATTAAACGGATTATTACTGAAGTCTATCTCAATATTTTTCAGCTGGAGATCTTGAAAAGCAGCTTTCAACTGCCTATAGACTTTATCTTCTCCTCCTTTCTTGCTACCAGAAGTTTCTTCTGACTCTTTGAATATTTTTGTCAAGTCTTTAGATGTAAGCCTGTCGTTTGGTGGCATACGTTTGATCATCGCAAAGAAGAAGTCGTGGAGAGATTGAAATGTTAAGATAGACCTGAAAAAAAGAATCAGATTATTTTCTATATTATATTAAAATAATGGAGCAGCGCAAATGAACATCAAATTAGCTTGCCTGTTTAGTTCTGTCTGCATGCAGGATATGTAAGTGTTTACCATAGTGGTGAGTTCTTCCATTGCCCAATTTTCACAAATAAGAGCCTGTCGCTGTTGCTCTGAAAATAGCTTTCTTTCATCGAATATATGGTACAGTCTATTTTGCAATTCTTTTACTCGACAATGCCATTCATTCTTCGTCAAATTGACATCGCGCCAATCATTCTCAAAGTCATTGTACTCTTTTTGAAACCGACTCACTAAATCCTGTTTGGGGGCTGGCAAGGTAATTATTTGCTCCATTTTATCTTTTATAAATCTTGCATATGGAATTAAACCGTTCATTTGTAATCTCTTAGCAAAAAAGAGTTGCTGCATATCGTGAATGTAAGTCCTCTCAATTTCTTCCCAACATGTTGCCAAAGCGACGCCTATTATTTCAGCAATGGGGATCTCTCCGTAGTCATAATCTTCTTCTCCTGCTAATACCTTTACATCGTCTGCGCTAAAAATCGATTTACTCATATCTTCTTCTTCTGTTATATTTTCTTCTAAAAGAGGGAGCATTTCGTCAACCGCCTCTTCAGAAGAACCAGGTTCTTTTACTACTTCCAGTTCAGTGCTCATTGTAGATTTACTCGCTTTTGATCCGCGACGTAACCTCTCTTTTGACTTTCCGTTAGTCACTTCTGGTTTAACGATTTTGGATTTTATTCGTTTGTCATCAGATGATGGAAAATCAAGCTGACTTAATACATTTTCTCCAAATAATCTGTCACACGATTTTAATGGCATCAAATAGTCTCCAATAATATACTTGCACAACTGTGCTAAAAAGTCTTTTTCGATTATTTCATAGTACATGCTGTAGTTTATACCAAGTATTGCATAAAATCTGTCAATGAGCTCAGAATTTTCTTCATCCAAATCCCATATTACAAGTTCTTGAAGAATATCTTCAGTTTCTCTAAGGTGAATGTAACATGTGAAATAACTTTCAAATGGTTTTTCAATTCTTTTCTTATGTGGGTCGTTCACTAGCTTCGACACACGTACCTTTTTATATTGGTCCTTTTCTTTTTTGCGATGCTTAGCAATACTTTCTTCTAAATAAATATCATCCCTATCATCTAAAGCTTCTTCATCCGGTGGTTCGCAACCTGAAAATGTTTCTTCAAGTATTTGCGCTTCTCGATAAGTATTTGGGTAGTTTATAATACAAAAACCATTTATGTTATCTTGGTCTTTTATGTGCTCAACAACCATGGCTGCAAGTAGATGGTCAGTCAACGGTTCACCGAAATTCAATGTTTCATACGCGTATTTTCCAAGTCCTGCGGCAGTAGAAAGGGTAATTTCTTCTTCTGGTATTGTCTTAGGTGTTTGAGTTTGTTTTGTATTCGGTGGTGTAACTCCTAACATAGCAGAAACGTTGGCGTCGCTACTTTTGCTAGCAACTTCATCATCAGCTTTCATATTTTTGATTAGCTCTCTTTGGTCTTCTTCTTGGGCGGCAGCTATGAATTTATCGAATGATAATTCAATGTCGGTGCATCCAATCATTTCCGTTTTGAATTTTCTCAGGCAAAAGTTTATGGAAGATTCAAGGCGTACGACAAAGACCTTGCGTAAATTCAATAGAATTTGCATCGGAAGTGCTATAGATCTATCAGGAAGGCCACGCAATAATACTTTTGCGGGAAAATCAGGAAGATCTGCTGGAGGCCGTGGCGGGGGATAAGGGTACTTTATCTCTAAAAGAGTATAGACGACATGGCCAAGCACACGTGTTCCTAAATATTCATACTTCCTCTCTTCTGACTCTTGGTCATAATTGGGAATCAATAAATCTAATGTCCAAGGGTAAGAGTAGTTGTGATACTCCATAAACTCGCTATCATTCAAAGCTTCTTGACGAACCAGCTCCAGCCTTATGATCTCTTCCTCTTCAGGTGCAGGTTCTTCCTCTATAGCTGTTTCTTTTAGGATATCTTCCATTGGATCGAGAATATCGAAAATAGGCTGGTGTTTAAAATACAAAGTTTTCCACTCAAGAATGAAATGATTTGGAATATCGTCTCCAATCAATTTTGTGAAATACGCATATCTTGTGGCATAGTCGACGATAGAAAGCATTGTCTCGTAGCAAATTTCGTAGTAGTGCTGACGTTTTCTTTTCATCTTTTCTGCATATAACTTCTTGTGCAGCATGTCCTGTCTTTGTTTTTCAAAATCTATTTCGACTACTTCCAGATGAATTTGTTCCTTGACATTATCAAGGAACTGGTTGAACTGCTGTGTTCTTTGATCAGCAAATTCTATTTCACCTTTGGCTCTATTTTGTGCTAAATTGCGAGCTTGTTGTTTTGTCTCCATAATTTGTGTGCACATTTGCTTTTCAAACTGTGATAGTTTCATGACCTTTTTTGCGAGTCCTGTGTCAAACTTAGATTCTTCTTCACCGACTGAAAGATCCCACAACGATCCACTCAATACATTGCTGATTTGTTTTTGAAATTCTTGTGAATCAGTATTTTTGTGGAGTTTTGTGTAAAGATCGTCCATGTAATTGTTTGCCCAATTTGTGTCGATAATTGATTTTTTCCGCTCCACAGATTTTTCTTCTAAACTAAGCAACTGTTCATAAGTATAGTTTTTGTATTGACAGGGGTGTCGCAAAGCAAATTTCTCCATGTCTTCTCTTTCTTTCCTAGACAATTTCTTAGGAATTGAGTCTCCAGACTGTTTAGGTATATTAGCATCTTCTATCTTCGCAAGCATTTTAGAATATTTATGCCTCACATAGTCGTATGTAGCTTTGACCTGATCAGATTTTTTTCTCTGCCACTCAACAAAAAGCTTTTCGTTGAGTAGTGGACGCGAGAGATCATCTACAAGAGATTCTTTTTCCTCTTCCAGCTTATCAACTTTAAACCGATGTCCTATTTTCTCTACCAACTTTGAAACCATTTTTCTTTCTCGCTTGATAAAATCGGTTCTATCTCGTTTATCCAAATGAAGAAAGAGCTGGTAGAACAAGCGCAGCAAACTTGAACCCTTGCCTTCCATAACATTGGTGAGTTCTGTGTCGGGTAGATTAATATCCAGCTCTCGCAACCATTCGGATAAGTGACTCCAGTTACTTTTCATATCGTCATGAGTGTTGCTTGACCTAATGAGAAAATGTTTTTCTTCGTTTATAACGTGATAGCTTAGGAGCACGCTTGCTATAATATATCCATTTTTCATCATTTCGCCAAATTCGTCCACTTCCCATGTTATTGGACGCTGTAAACGTTCAGTTAGCCACTCTTTTAATATTTCTGCCATTTTTTCAAACCAAAATAAAACAGGTTTAGTAAAATAAAAACATGTTTTCGGTTATGGCTAATGTTACGTACAGTTACGTATGTACATTACCTACTCACAGAGTAAATTGGTATTACCTACTCTGTGAGCTAATGCAAGGATTTTTTTATACTACCTACGTAGTTTACAAATTCCTTGAGCTAATGTAGTAGGTACTTGAGGAACTTACTACCTAATATGTACCTACTACCGAACAACTTGCTTTTAAATTCCTTGCTTAGGTACTACGTACTTTTATTATAAAGATACTGTTGACAATAGATACCATGACAATATTGATAATATCAAATTGTCAACCAATATTTTCCTCTTAGTACCTACCTAAAAGATAAGTAGGTAGGTATGTGAGTTAGGTCCCACTATCGACTCGCAGGTTTAATGATTTAATCTGAGATTTAATCAGGAAGTAGGAAGGAATAAATAACACTCGCTGTAGGTACACTTTCACCAAGGCAGACCGAGACGTGTACCTACATGGTAGCGCCTGTGGTAGCGCCGCCCTACTCGGCCTCTCTCGGTGTTCGCAAGCTCTCCGCCAGGTCGGTTTTTTGCTCCAAGTCAAAGGGTATCGCGCCGCGCCCCGCCTCACGAGAGTTCTTAGACATGATCCTCATCTCGACCGATACCTCTCGGGAAAGGCATAGCGAGTGTCTCGAGCGGGAGTGTACAGCCACCATACATACCATACATACGGTATACATAGTACACTTTATTCCATCCAGTCCTACCAGTAGTTCGATACTCGAACTGTTTGGATGTTTTTTTTCCAAATTGTTATACTTATGTACTTCGGAGTTAGTAGTTCTATTTAGTTAGAATAAAATCCATGTTTCCAAATAGTTCGATCCGTCAGTATAACAATTTGGAAAAAAAATATCCAAACAGTTCGACTATCGAACTACTGGTAGAACTGGATGGAATAAACGCATAGTACGAGGGTTGTTGTAGGTACCATCGGACGGGTCATTCGAATGTATGTTCACTCGAGTGAATGCTCCATCTTTAATTGCAAAATTGTTTCATTTTGTGTTCAAACGTTTCATTTCGAGTGAAAGGTGCCGAATGAAAGCCGAAAATGAACGAAAAATGACCCGTCTTCTGGTAACACCTTTAACCTAGCACATAGCAACTTTTTTTTTTTATTCACCACGCGAGATATCACATATAAATATCACCTGACAGGCTAACAGATCTGTCAACTGTCGTTGGATTCTTCTTCTTTTAATTTGTGGCGTCTGTGGCCGGGTTTGCCACAATTTTGCCAATTTGCTTGCTTGTACTTGTTCCGAGCAGCGTTGCCATAAGTACGGTAATTACCGTTTTATACGGTAATTAGGCCTCCAAATTGCACAATGTACGGTATACGGTCAAGTGGTTACTACCGTACGATAAAATACGGTAATTTCATCACATCAAAAAAAAGTATCTTTCACAGGACTTGTTGTGATTGTTGCCAAGTGCCAACTGGCAATGTCAACTGTGTAAAGCTGTCAGTGGCCTGATTGTGTGTCCAGCATTATATTGTCTATGGCGGTGCGGCGTCGGGAAATTCCCGTTTTATGTAACACCTACGCAATATCGCGCTATCCTACTCTGACTCGCACTATGTTTAGTTCTTCGTCCATTCTAAGTTCAGTCAATTTATTTGAAAAGTGTTTTATTTATATTTAGACGTGGTAGACATTAATAAATAGGATGTCTTCAGATTCAGAAGAAGCTCCTGGGCAATCAACACCCAAAAAAATTAAGAAAGCAAAACATAGAGCACAAAAATATAGATCGCAATAGGAATCGGAAAGTGAATTTAAAGAGTGGATTGGTCCCGACAAAAACAATATCTACAAAGCATATTGCCGGGTATGTGATATCAAAATTTCATGCGAAACATCAACTTTAAAGAAACATATGTGTTCGGTGGTTCATACCCGGAAAATTCAAAATAAAAAAGCATCCAAACCGATACATTCTTTTTTCAAAAATAGTGATGCCAGCTCTAATCATTCAGATTTAGTTGGTGAACTAGAATTGAAATTATGTGCATTTATGGCCGAACATAATATTTCATATAAAGCCATGGACCATTTAAGCGAAATAGTAAAAACTGGGATACCAGATTCGAAAATTGCTTCGGATATTAAATTAAAAAGAACAAAATGCACCAGTCTTGTTAAAAATGTTATTGGTGAATGTCATAACAGAGACTTAGAATCTCTACTTAAATCAAATAAATTCAGCGTGTTGGTTGACGAGTCAACTGATATATCATCAGTTAAAACTATGTGCATTGTTGTACGGCTCTATGACCCACAAGTAAATAAAATTATGAGCTATCTGTGGGAACTACGGCCCTTATTTGAGAAGGATGATTTTGACGCAGCTCATCAAGGCGCAACAGGAGAAGCCATCTACAATGCAATAACCCAAAGTTTCCAGAACCGAAATGTGCCTTTATACAATATTATTGGATATGCATCTGATGGTGCTAGCGTGATGATGGGTCAGCATAATTCAGTGGCTAGTCGTTTTTTGATGAACAATCCCGGAATCACAATTTTTAAATGTATCTGCCACTCACTACATCTCTGTGCTAGCGAAGCTTGTAAAAAACTGCCGAGACGCTGTGAGGATTTAGCCAGGAATGTTTATGGATATTTCAAGCACAGCTCAAAACGCCAAGCTGAACTCGTTGAATTTCAGGCATTCACTAACACCAAAGTGCACAAAATGTTGCATCCCTCCCAAACGCGATGGCTGTCTCTGTTAGCTGTCGTTAACCGTTTATTAGAGCAGTGGGTATCACTACAACTTTTCTTCTCTAAAAAATGGTTGTATGAACGAATTGTTTCAACAGAACTTATATTCAAAGACTTGCACGACCCGTTTATCAAACTGTATTTCTTGTTTTTGCAATGGATGTTGCCTAAATTTGTCAAACTGAATGAATATTTTCAAAAAAGTGGCGTTGTAATTACAGAATTAGACGGAAAAATGAGGGCGATGTATTTAGAACTTCTCTTATGCTACATGAAGAGAGATTATGTGGTTCAAAATGACTTAGAAGCTATTGACCCTACCAAAGAGGAGTACCAATTAATGAATAATCAAATGTATTTAGGGGTGCAAGTGATGAGTGAAATAGCTCGAGAGAACATTCAGGCGAGACCAGATTTGATTGCCGATTTTCAAGCAAGAACCAAAGATTTTATTAAAACTGGATGCTGCTAAATTAGGAATAGATATGATTTTTCGAACGATCTATTGCAAAAAATATCAATTTTGTCGCCGAAAAATGCCATGTCTCAAGTTCAAAGGATATCTGAACCTTCTTTACTGCCCATAATGTTAGAGGTTCCCTGCATCATGTTAGGTAAGACAAATGAAGAAAAACAAGCTATTGATGATGAATGGCGTCTTTTGCCAAATACAAATTTATCTGAAGATACGTTTTTTAATGCAGAATCAATGTCACCGGACGAATTTTGGGACAAAATACTACATATTTCAGAACCATTGTTTTTAAATTTGGCGAAATTTGTTCTTGTAGTTATTTCTTTGCCACACGCAAATGCCGATTCGGAGAGAATCTTTAGCGCCGTTAATTTATTAAAAACAAAATCTCGAAACCGGCTCATAACATCCACTATCAATGGGACGCTTTTGGCAAAACAATGCATTCGTAGAAAACCAAATGAAAGTTGCGTAAATTTCAAGCCAACACCCGAAATGATTTCAAAAATTAAAAACCCGTCTTCTTACTACAAGCCGAATGAAGCGAATGAAGATGCCATGAGAAACGTCGTAGATTTATTTGGAAGAGAAGAGTAGAAGTAGTGTTTTGTATATAAATTAATGTTTTATTTAGAGAGTACGGTATTTTTCTGTCAAAAACGGTAATTTTCCCACTTGTGTACGGTAGGTCCAAATTTAGGTAGCGGCAACACTGGTTCCGAGTCGGAGTTCACCGACGAGTTAAAATAATCTCAGACAAAATAGAATCCGTCATTAAAAGAAGAAGAAGAAAAATAATAAATAATATCCGTCAAGCACGACCGTCGATCGACCATCCGTCAGTCAACTCAACTCTGTCACTTCACTTTAGTTCGAATATTATGACTTTTTTGTGATGTTTATTTTGCTGTTTTCTATGCATATTTCGTGAATTTCGCCCAGATTCAGTCCAGAATGAAATGCAATGAGTTCGAAAATAATGTACGTAATACGATTTATCTAAATCAAATTCAATTATAGTTGAAAAACGAGTGAAATCAATGATTATCGCAGTCGTGTGTTAATCGGTAATTGCGTTGTTTACAGAAACCTCACCACATGAATTTGGACAATCTGGATAAAGCTTTGCACGATCTGGACATGCTAAGTGCAATAACAGAGGCGCGCAGGGAATATCTTTGCGAGACAAAAACTAACTACAGCGTGATGCGGTTCAATTCGCGCTACGTATCAAACGTCACGGTCGGCTATTGTATGAAAAGAGCGACAAACAAAAACAGACTTTGTCCGTACGTGCTCCCGATACGACACAGAACGAAGAGCGAAAATTCTGACGCGATCGGTAGTGATGTGTGCAGCGACGGGGCAAGCGAATCTAAGGTGAAAGGCTTACTGGAGCCATCCACAAGCAGTTACTTTCGCGAGAACACCGCCAAGCGATGCCAATCTCTCGAAAACCTGAACCTGTCTGTAGACTCTCCGACAGGGCCAGAGATTTCACCCGAAATGGATCGGGTGTCCACACAGATTCAGAAGTTACATGTTAACGAGTGATAGCTACCTACTAACTTGATCTAGTGACTTCGCTCTTGGTATACCTTGGCTTTATAGTTCAGAACACAATTCAAACTGAATCAATATTTTGAGTTCAATCCAGTTCTAGACTACAGACTTGGGTTACTGAAATGTGGGGTAGTAAATAAAATGTAGTATTCAAGTGAATTATTGGATGTTGTTTATCATTTTCAGTGTATTTGTATTGATAGCCTGGATGTTACTGAATGTTAAGGTTCCTAGTTCTTTGGTGTAATTGAGTTAATTTATGCATGTATTTGTCACATATTTTAAATAATTGCAGCTGATTTGTCATGTTAAAAGTAAATTAATTGCTCAAAATTATTTTGAGATGCAGAAGATTTGAATGATATGAAAATGATTTGTATAATATTTAGTAAAATTGTTTGAAGTTAAGTAAGATAAATATTAACTGTGAGAATTTAAGATTTTTATGGTAACCTTACAATATGCAATAGAGTTGCAGAGAACAAATTATTTTGTTTTGTCTAAGTCACAGGCAACAAAAATGATGTTTATTTATCATTTATGATATAAAATGTGGAAGAAATATTATTATGCAGAGCTTATATTTAATTTTAATAAGAATGCATGAAGATCTCATTTCCATTGATATTTTATTGTAACTTGGATAAAAAGATGTTAAAATACAATAAAATGCTTGTGACTTAGGAATAGATACTTATGTTTGTTAACATATTTGTTATTTTGTTCATAATAATTTAACAAAAATTATTACAATAAATACATATTGCTTTGATTAAATACCTATATCTTAGTATTTTCTTCTTGTCCTTCAAAGCATGTACTGTAGGTAGGTACTTATTGTTATAATTTTGTACTTTGCAAAGTAACTCCAGGGCAGCAAAGTCGAAAAGGTTTTTAAAAAACTGCTTATATTTTACTATTGCAATGATTACATGGTGCAAACATAACTGACCAGTTACGTGTCGCCCATTAATGGTGGAAACGTAACTACGGGACTTTATCTTGTTGGGCCTGGGCGAAAGACTTATGCCCTTAAATAAAAAAATATAGCCTTAGCAGCTTGTCTTTCCTTGTCCTCAGAATAATAATAAAGACAACACAATTTTATTATAGATTCGAAAGACACATTAGTCTTATTCATTATTGTTAACCTGCTGGCAAACACGGCGTTAAAATCTGTCGTCATTCACATAGTAATGACTAGGAAAGAACAAAGTTTTTATAAATAAGAGCATAAGACCTACATATTAGAATAGACCTAACCTAATTCTTGGTCATATTGATTTCCTCTCGCGATGTTTTCCGTCGCCGTTTGAGAACATTGGCATTGTGCGCATATTTTTTACGAATAGACTACCTCTACAACTGGCTCGAAAGTCATGTGCCATCCACCTATCCGCATTGTGGATTAGGATCCAATAACTCTCGCTTGAGAGTAGGCCAGTGTCCCAACAGGGAACTAACCCAACATTAGAAAGCTGTCATGATGAAGATGACTTAAAGCCCAATAATAACGCAAACAACAGATGTAACTTAAAATTCATTTATTCGCGTTTCGAGTAACACTTAGATGTAAATAACAAAATTAAATATTGCATTGGATTGATATTTCACCCGTCGCATTTAGAGATTACAATCAATGGTTCATTAAATTGTTCTGTAACCAAGTGACATCTCTAGTATCGACAAATTTATAATTTAAAGGGCTTTCACTTTAAGCTGTTTCATTTTGGGAGTTTTTCGCTTTGCTAGACGTTTCTGCTCTTTCAGTTCGTAGCGGCGATGCTTTTCCGGGTCATCTTCCTGTAAATAAAAATATGATTACACCATGATCACGGGAGAACAGTTATCCCGTAAAAATCATGGTAAATATCCCGTTTTTAGTGAATATTATGTTAAAAGTAGTAGAGTTATTTGAGATAGAGCTTGTCCGGGGAAGAACTACCACCATACCTATTTCTGCCGCCAAGTAGTAATGCTCGCATTGCTGTGTTCCGGTTCGAAGGGTATGGTTTTCGGTGAAATTACAGGCACATGAGACTTTCCATCTAACGTCTCAGGGCGGTAACTCGCAAGTGATATCTATGATGTTGCATGCGTACATAGGCTACGGTAACCGCTGACCATCAAGTGGGTCGTACGTATGGTGGCCACTCAAGTGGTATAAAAAAAACATGATAGTTTTAAAAGTACAAGGTGTATCGGTTACCGCGAGGATGCGTTCCTTCTCCTGCTTGCGTTTCTCCTCGCGTCTCACGGCCGCCTGCTCCTGCCGCGCGACGTGCGCGCCGCGCAGCCACGCCTCCGCCGCCTTCTGACGACGCTTCTCGCACTTCACTAGCGCCTGCAAACGTGATGCACATCTCGAAAACCGGTTCTTTCAAGTTGTAGTTATAAGTTCTTGTAGGAACTCAATATGTAATGCTCAAAGCAGTAATGCTCGCATTGCTATGTTCCGGTGTGAAGGGTATGGTTCCCGGTAAAATTACTGGCACATGAGGCTTTCGATCTATGCCTCAAGGTGGCAACCCGCGAGTGATACCTCTGGTATTCCAAGCGTCCATAGGCTGCGGTATCCGCTTACCATCTTGTGGGCCGTACGCTTGGTTGCCACTTCAGTTGTATAAAAAAAATAGTTTACTTTCTTTCTCTTTTTTCAAACCGGTTTCATTGAACTTACAGGAAAGAATTGTAATAAAATCAATAAGAAGATAATAATAAAAAATGTTGTACCAGATGTAATTTATGGTCTGGATGGTTATTTAAAAAAGCCAACTTTAACAAAATAATAACATATTAATAATTTACAGAAAACTGCCATCATAGACTTTACGTTACTCGAACACCGATATTTTTCTCAAATTTAAAACCGGTTTCGGTCATTGACCCTAAAGGAATTCAGTTTTAAGTTAATTTCGACTGCCGGTTTCAATGGAAAATCCAAATCGGTCCAGCCGTTGTCGAGTTTTAGCGAGCCTACCGCATAGCAATTCATTTTTATATATAAGACTAGCAGACCCAGCGCGGTTTCACTCGCGTTTTTTTTAGCTAATTTTTACACCCTGTATATTATCTCACCGTTTAAACCTTCCCTGAACTTTTACAAACATTTCAAGACCAAAATTAGCCAAATCGTTCCAGCCGTTCTCGAGTTTTAGCGAGCCTAATTCATTTTTCACAGCAATTCATTTTTATAAAGTTTCTATACCCATCGCTCCGACCATCTGTTACACTCACCTCCTTGCTGAGCCGCATGCGTTTGATCTTGTCCAGTAGATGGAACACGAGCAGTAGAAGTGGGCGCACCTCCTCCCCACCTCCGTCCGGGCCCAGGCTGAAGCTGACTAGCATCACTTTCTCAGTCACCGGAGGTTTGGTGGCCGCTGACTCGCTGGAAAATAAACATTCAAGTTATGCCTAGAATAACTAAAGAATGATCTTTATTAACAAAATAAAATATGTACATAATTATAGTTCTCTCGGCGGATCTAGGCTTCCGTGAAGTTAGCCGTTTCAATGCGCAATGGAGCTTTTTCTAACTAAATTGTCTAGGCGCATCACAAATATTATAATATACATTATAATACATTAGAATAACTTGTATCTTTGCTATATAACTATAATTTTTGCTTTCTTGCTTACAGATCATCATCATCATCATCATAGCCTTCTAATGTTTCTACTGCTGGGACACTGGCCTACTCTCAAGCGAGAGTGATTTGGTCGCTTACTTGTGGGCCGTCCATTTGGTTGCCACTTCAGTTGTATTAAAAAAAATAGATTTATTTCTTTATTTGAAACCGGTTTGACGGTGAGGTGAGGAGAAGCACTCACTCGATCTGCTTGAGGCCGGCGTATCTATCGGACACGTGTATGTAGTGCACGCTGGCGTGGTGCTGCGTGAGCGCGTGAGTGGTGCGCGCGTCCAGCAGGCCGGCCGCCGCCTCCGCGCACTCGGACAGCACGGCCAGCGCGCCCGGCAGCCCGTGCGCCGAGCCCGGACGCTTCTCCGGACAAAACACGCTCTGCAAACAAACAAACAGTACCACTCATCTAAATATCCTAATAATATTATAAATGCGAATGTCTGTGTGCATGTTTGTTACCACGTATCTCCGTGACGACTTAACCGATTGGGATGAAATTTGGAATGTAGATGGCTTAAGTCCCGGAATAACACATAAGCTATTTTTTATCCCGGAAAAATGTACTGTTCCTGTGGGATAGCATAAAAACAGCAAAAACGCGGGTGAAACCGCGCGGGTCAGCTCGTTATACGCTTAGTCTAAATATTATACATAATCTTTATTAAGTATACAACAAAGTAACCTCCACCGTCTGTCCCTCTGTATGTATGTATGTACAGATATAGCATTTCAAAGTTTATCCGAGGCTTCTAAACTCAATAAGTTATGCACGATTATTTATAAATTATAAACTGTTATTTACATCAACATTAGTTTGTGAGATGTACAGGTTTTTATGAAATTTAGTGCTGCCACATTCTGCTGGCAAGAGCATGCAAAGGTATAAAAGGGTATTACCACTGTAACGTTCGTTTGTTTCGTCACGAAACCGGTTTTTCATTTTAACCGGTTGTCGAACTTAACCTATACCAAAAACCGAAATCCCTTTCGGTTTCGTGTCAACGACCGAAACCGGTTTGAAATTTTAACCGGTTTCCTAGCCTTACTCACCAGACTCCTTCCTCTATACTCACCAGATCGTGCATCTCCTTAGCTAGTCGAGTGGCTTGCTTCTTCTGCGCCACACAAAATACGAAAGGATCTCCGTCGTCTTTACCCAGTTCTACTCGAATTTGCAATGTGTCTGTTGTAGGACGGACTGCGCCTAGGAGCACGTGAACCAAGTCTTGACGCTGAAACGATAATCACCATCATACTGATCACGTGATCACACTATCACACTAATATAAACATAGCTGCCTATTGGTAATATTTATTTTAATGTTAAACATCACACTAAGGGAATACTTAAGATTATAATATCCCAAAAAACATTTTGCCTCAAGCGGGATTTGAACCACCAACTACCGCTTGATACACGGGTGCTCTACCAATGGAGCTATCGATACATATCTCGCTTGAACGAAATAATCATTGGGATGTCTTCGGCTCGAAGCGCCGATAGCTCCACCTACAGGTGAAACGTTGCAGTTATCCATGATTAACACTATAAAAACAAAAATAACCAAATGGTTAAGGGAATACAAAATATTTATAATTAGAAAGTGAAATTAAATTATGAATTATTATTGGTGAAATTACTGGCACATGAGGCTTTTGATCTTAGCCTCAAGGTGGCAACCCGCGAGTGATACCTCTGGTATTGCAAGCGTCCATAGGCTGCGGTAACCGCTTACCATCTTGTGGGCCGTACGCTTGGTTGCCGCTTCAGTTGTATTAAAAAAAAAAAAGTAGAAAGTAAAGTAAATATCATATTAATGATAATAACTTTATAACTTTATTTATTCATTTTCATTTTTTCTTAGTGCTAATACAACTTATAACTAATTTAATATTTATATAAATAGCTAATAAAAATGTTGATATGCCTGAACTAGTATAATACCTTGATAAGCTTGAGTGTGAGCAGCATGCCCTCGCAGCACTGCCGGCCGCTGCACCACATGGTGAAGCAGTGCTCCGCCTCGCGGTGCCACCCGTGCTCATCGCTGTTCGCCACCACGTCCGACCCGGACTCACCTGGGTATACGAAGTTACGTTCCTTTTATAAAAGTAGTTTCGTATGGGTCAGTGGCAAACTCAGCGTGGAGCGCTCGTCACGTAGCTGGCTAAGTTGTTCATAGCAGATCAACGAAGTTAAGCACTGTTCCGCGTAGCCACCATTTGGATGGGTGACCGCCAATGGCAATTTCAACTGAGCGCTCCCGTGCTTCGAAGGGCACGTTAAGCAGTCGGCGTAAACCGCGCCGGGTCAACTAATTAAACAATAATTTAGACAACGTCTTGTGGTGGATTTGCTTCTCTTAACTTCCTACTAACTAAAAAGCGTTTTAATGGTGAGTTTATCTATAATGTAAGATAAGATAAGATAAGATAAATATATATTTCATAATGGTTATCATAGTACATATTAACAATGGTAGGTAACGTGCTGTTAAGTTATTTTACAAGTAGATACTGCGTGTAAGGAATGACCCGCTACCGGAGGATACTTTGAGCTCCACGTTCTAACGAAGTATAAACTTGTATGTAGAAACGATATACTTGGATGTACTTACTAACTAACGTGAAGTTATCATCCAATAGCGGTTTGTGTAGCTTCAAGAAGTTAGTGGCAATGGTGGTGTTTTTCGCGCGTCCTATCGCGTACGCCATGGCGTAGGCGGCTAGGAGGCAGCACAGGATACCTTCCAGCCAGTACGCGTCCCACCGGGGGCGTAGCATTATAGGAACCTGCACATATCAGAAGCCAACCATGAAACCGCACCACTGCGAAGCCGGGGCGGGTCGCTAGTCACACTAATATTATAAATGCGAAATTTTAGATGTTAAGATGTTTGGATGTTTTTTACTCTATAACTCGACAACCACTAAGCCGATTTGGCTAAAATTTAAAACATAGATATAGATAATGATAGATGCGCTACTTTTTATCCCGGAAAAAAGGACGGTTTCTGAGTTCCACGCGAACAAAGTCGCGAGCGACAGCTAGTAATAAATATGTCCTACTATACTTGAGAGATAATGAAGCACTCTAATGGTGAAAGAATTTTTTAAATCGGACCAATAGTTTTTGAGTTTATTCGTAACAAACAAAAATAGAAATCATTCCTCTTTATAATATTAGTATAGAAAAAAGAGCTGTAGAGTTCTTTGTGATAGACATCGTCCGGGGTTTCTGCCGCCAAGCGGTAACGCTCGCATTGCTGTATTACACTTCAATGGGTATGGTTTCCAGTGAAATTACAGCCGCATAAAACTTTATATCTACGTCTCAGTGTGGCAATGCGCTAGTGATATCTCTGATGTTGCAAGCGTACATAGGCTTCGGCAACCGCTTACCATCAGGACTGTACGCTTGGTAGCCACTTCAGAAGTATACAAAAAAAGGACCCCGAAGTTTCGTTTTCGTTCGTTTACCATGAAATCGGTCCCGACCGAAAACGTAGATGAGACGATACGTTAATTTGTCAAAAGCATTATTCCGCATACGGGCTCGAATGACGAAGTTTACGATTCATTCGCGCGTCGTGAGGGCTAATCACGAAAAACTAGTCTTGCAATCGTTAACGTATCGTCCGGCTGTCAATTTATATGTAATTTCGGTTTTACATGATCTATATACCTTAGAAATAGTTATTTTTGGCTGCTCAGAGGAGCGGGGCGGGCTATCCTGGAACCCCTCAAACTCCTCTGGGTCTTGGAAGTGCTCGAATTCATTGTCTTCATCATCCTATAACAATAAATAAGGATAAAAGATTTGGATAAAGACACAGTGCCAGATTCTTCTAGGCTGGGGCGCGTGGAACTGGCGTAAATTCACTTCACAGCTTTAAGACATTTCAAAATGACCCTTGGGATATGATTGAATAAGGGTATTTTTTACTTTACTTTACTTTACTTAGTGGAGGAGCTGATGATTCTGTTTGCGGGTTCGTTCCCCGCTGCAGGAAATGTTTGCAAGATCTGCAAATACTGGTCCCTTTACTTAATACTGACTCACTTATCCTGATGTGAATTTTCAAGGTTACTTCTAGCCATAATAACACAGTGTAATAAACACATTTTAGTTACACAATGGGCATTTAGTTTTGTGTATGCATATGTGGACTGTGTCACCACTGTGTGTGACCTTTTGTAGCTTGACTGTTTTAAAGATAATGGTATTATTAACGGACGAGCGATGTGGCGCGGCGGGCTGTGGTCCACCTGCGGCGCAGGAGGTTGCGTGTTTGATTCCCGCCTTGGGACAAATGTTTTTATGATCTGCAAATATTTGTTCCGGGTTTTCTGGGCATTTTCTATGTTTAATAAAAAAACTATCTCTGCATGTATTGTTTTAAGTATATCAGTAATCTAGTACCCATAACACAAGCTCTGCTTAGCTTGGGACTAGATGATGCTGTGTAGTTTGTCCAGCATTATTTATTTATTTATTTATTTATGTTGCTGAACATCACAAAGACTTTTAATGCCTATTTTTTAGATCTTTTGTTAAGCAGATCATGATGTCTAAGGTAGTACCTATGCAGTATGTAATCAGAGGCACATTATCTAAGTTTTGTAAAATAGTCAGCAGCCTGGAAGAAATTCAACAATAATCATTTTATTTATTGTAAATACCTCTACTATCATTTCATCCTCAGTCTCAACATTGACTTCCAATGAGTCTTTGAATATTGCCTTCATTTTAACTGGAACCTTGTCATCCTCACCGAAATCTGAAAGATTGTTCATAAATAATCATTATCATGTTTACTGCATTGATGGAGTGAACAATGGCATTGAACCAAGATAAGGGAAAAAGAGTCTTTTGCCCAGCAGTAGGACAGTATAAACTAACTAAAAAACTTCCAGAATACTCGGATTAATCTTTTTATTAATATATAATTTAGTATTGATCATATTCATATTCATTTATTCTGCACAATGTACATTTAGCTTAGGTCTAAAATAATGTAGCTGCAAGTGAGTACATGAACCCTGTTAGGGCGTTGCAGGTAGTAATTAGTTATAGGTATGTACTTAAATATACTAATAATTAAATTATTATTTAAAAAAATTACAGGGTATTGCAGGTAGTAACTAGTAATAGGAATGTACTTAAATATACTAATAATTAAATTATTATTAAAAAAATTACAATTTTTTTTTCAATTTTTCATTTAATTTCAATGTGTCAATAATACACAAATTTGCAATTCAAATAATCATCATCCATAATGCCCTACTAGTATTAGTAGTAGTCATAGTCTACTACTACTAGTTCATCTCTTTCATAATCTCTTTCAGGATCTTTTGTAAGTACCTTAATTTACCTAACCCTTCATTTTTTCTAACTGTTAATTTTCAAAACTTTGTTTTGTATTTCTATACAGATTGAATAGAATTTGTATGATATTAAACTTTTTCTAACCATATGTCATTTGAAAATTTGAATTAGTAGAATAGATTAAATGATTGATTTAGTTTGAAAAGGTTCTGCAGTAGCCTACAACTGTAAATGCCCACTAAGGGTGACAACACAGTGGCAAACACTGTTCTATTAGCCACATCATCATCATGACAGCCTTTTAATGATCCCACTGCTGGGATACTGGTCTACTCTTGGACAAGAGAGATTGGCTCTCAATCCACCATGTGGACGCAAAGTGGAGCTACATTCAAACAATTATTATTAGGTCCTTTACGACACCATATTTCTTTAAATAGGTTTATTCAGCTTTGTAGCAGAAAGACACGCATAATACAAGTGCAGAGGGAACCTACCTTCGACTTAGCCAATATAACACCATGTACTACATGCACCCCAACAAAAAACAACCTACAAACCAGATTGACGGACCTGTACATATTGACTGTAAATAAACAAGTATTTAGTTTTACTTACCAGCGGCAGTTGCATCATCATCATCAGCATCAAACTGCTCAAACTCTGCAAAGTCATCATCTTCTAGAGTGTTGTCTTCAAAGGCATGTGTAAGAGCCGTACTACATAGCAGTAGCGTTAGTGGTACTATTAATAAACGCATTGTTTCTCTGGAAAACAGAATAAATCTATAGAATTGAAGCTTTAGTGGCTTTCAGTTTAAATTATTTTTACGGCTATTAATCTCTTGCTTTTGTCATTTATACTGATGTTTCAAAGCAATTTAAAACTTCTATAATTAATAGCTTTAAATCATCAGCATAAATGACAGCATAAGCAGAGCGCTCGTGATGTAGCTGGCTAAGTTGTTCTTAACAGATCAACGAAGTTAAGCACAGTTCTGCATAGTCATCATTTGGATGGGTCACCGCCAGTGGCAATTTCAACTGAGCGCTCCCGTGCTTCGGAGGGCACGTTAAGCAGTCGGCTTTTTCAAAGTTGTTAGGCCATGATAGAGAAACTCTGTCACCAGAGT
Source organism: Colostygia pectinataria (assembly GCA_951394395.1). Classification (NCBI taxonomy): domain Eukaryota; kingdom Metazoa; phylum Arthropoda; class Insecta; order Lepidoptera; family Geometridae; genus Colostygia; species Colostygia pectinataria. Next base: position 8,920,452 of record OX596363.1, read on the forward strand.
TGGCCCCTGACTCATACAAACTTACTCAAGCATAAGCAAAAGCAGGCAAAGAGCCGTTTATATATTTTAGAATAAAGAAATGGTAGTTTAGTTGATACACATTGGTAGTTTTTCTTTCATAGCTGAACACATCATCCCTAGATGTGATCTAGGTTAAGGTTGCAATTCCGACGAATACCCGAATATAATCTTGCAGAAAACCACAAAAGGTGCCCATGCATTATACTTATAGAACACTATACAACTATACTAAACTTTTTTAAAATAAACTTAAATCTTAGTAGCATTATTTTTAAAGGAGGTACATAAGAAGTTTAGCATGATACTCATTGTATAGTATTTCAAAAAACATAATAATCTTATCAACTACAAGGTTATTTTTGAGCAAATAAAGAATAAGGTTTCTTTGAGATAGTAAGAAAATAGCAGGAGCATAGATATCTTATTCCCATCCAATTTCTTTGCAGAAAATGTGGATCTTACACAGCTAACCCATTTTTTTTTTGTTGTACATATATGCAGATCTAGTGTTATCGTTGCAGGTTAAAGTAATATTTTCCCTGTTGCTCCTAGTCAAGGCTTTCTATAAATAATTAGGTACGAAAATATTAGATTACACTTGCCACACTGACAAAGCAGTTTTATTAGATATATGAGATGTTTTTTTACCAAAGGAATAGTGCATTAAGTACCTGCGTATTAAGGCTTTTCGTCATTAATAATTTAAACACTTCATTCACTTACAAATTACAATAAATATCTACAAAAAATCGACCTCACTCCACAGTTCACCTACTTTTTCAGCCAGATTATTAAATTAATGGATAAGTTTGTTTTCCTTCGCACTCAGATAAAATGTTGCTGGGATTGGTGAAAAATATGGTTACCTCAGTAATGACCAATCAAACCTGATAAAAGTTAACTGTCATTGTGAATTTAAGGTTGCAAATAGTGCAATAAAAAACGCGTTGGTTAACTAGGCACGTCATCACATGACATTTATGAAAATGTGTTGCCAGTAAATAATTGAGCCCTCAGAATAAACCCCGATTCTAAGCTTTTAGATATTAATAGGTAACTACATACTTTCATGTATTAACAAAAACCAATGTTAGTACCTTAAAATTAGATGTCTGCGTGTGTGTCTCTGACTCACACATACACACAGTCACTAAGGTATCCTATTGGCTGTTGCTAAAGTTAAATCTCATCCCTCGCTAACGAATTCATCATGACAGTCTTCTAATGTTCCAACTGTCCCATCCACCACGCGGACCCAATGCGGTGGTGGATGGCACAATATATGTCTTTCGAATTTTGAATTTTTGGACATGCCGGTTTCTTCACCTTGTTTTCCTTCACCGAATGAAAGCACTGGCATTGCACACATCAATTTTATGAACTGAAAAATCCATTGACGCACGACCCACGATGTGGTTTTGAACCCAAAACCTTAGCGTGGTGGGGTTAAGATATCGTGTCGTTTTGCCGTGTCTTTAGTGTTGTGCTCAGTAGGTAGTAATCTTTAGACTATAAGAAAGTCGCTCAATTTTGTATGGCAAATTGAATGAATGAATTAGCGGTTCTAAAATCAGTAACTATTTACGATTAATTGATCATAAAGGTGTTAGGGTCACTACTATTAGACCACCAAGACCACCGTGCCCCGGTGTCCCTCGTATACCTAATGCATTGCTACTAAAAAGCTTAGAATCGGGAGTCCTATGTACATTAATCAGCTATACAATTCCTTAGTTTATACTTTTAGAACGGTATATTTAAATATTTAAATTTTCTCATTAACAGATTCAGACGAACTTTTTAATCCGCATACGCATGGTAGGGAATGCGCCCTACCACCTACCACCAGACGACAGCGCTGTGTGTGGTATGGCTGGCCCGTCACAAACTAACAAAAACGGATTTTTATTGCTCTCTTTGTCTACTCGTATATTGTTAAATCGGAGATAATCAAGGGTTAGCAAGGGGCTCCTATATTATCCTAAATTATACTAGACAAGTAAAAATAAGTCATTGGTAGGTATACCTACCTACCCATACTGATGTTATGTAGGTAGGTACCTACTTTTCTACAATCCGTCCCACGCACAATTTCCCCCCACGCGATGGGTCAAATAATACATTGCATGGTAATCAGTAGGCAATAAAATAAAAAGTAACAATTGTCGAAATTATTTCCTTATATTGTATACCTACAAAAGACATCGACGCGCGCGCATCGAATTGCCGGAAATTGGTAAAAGTATGCTTTTCTCGGCACGCAACCCTGGCAATTTGGATAGTGTAGGTAGGCAGTGGTACTTAAATTTAATTTTGTAAATGTTCTTACTTTTAAACGACCTATCTACTAGGTAGGTGTACCTACTATTTAATTATATTTTTAATTAGGAATAGGAACTAGCAAAGCGGTTTGCATAATTATCTCTCTCTTGTGGTCGTAGTGCCTACGCAAATGATATATGAATTCTTTGATTCTCAGAATCAAAGAACTGAAACCAAAATAATATTAACATACAATTTCCTGATTCATATGTGTTATTTATTTTATTATCCACAGTAGCTCAAAACAGAGATGATTGGTCAGAAGAAAGGAAGTCCTTTGCTCTGTAGTGGTACACATACTCAAATAATAATAACTATGATTTAGGGTTGGCATAGGTGTATCTCATCACCAGATCAGCACTAGATCTCATGTATTTTCCGGGGCGAGGCAATGACTTTACGATGATAATCAATATGCGCTGCAGTATGACGTTTTACATGCAATGTTTATTTTATTTTATTTCAGAATAAGTAGGTTAAACTAACAGTAACACGTCTCTAAATATCTGTGTGGGCAAGCTAACTAAATTGTTAATTTGTAAGACCAACACCCTGAGCTTTACAGTTGATAAGTTGATACGCTTTTATATTATTTTTTATGTCAGCCAATTTTATAGACGACATTACGAACACTTGCAGTGTTTCTCACACAAGCCTTTATGTTTTTAAGTTCTTCGTGTTAATTCTGTGCTCGTCACCCGAGTTATTTAAGTCTCTTTCGCCCAGTAATTCTTCTTCAAACCTAAACACAGTGCAACTTGCACACTACTGCTTAGATGCAGAATATCTGGCACTGCGGACTGTCCACCAAGATGGACTCTTGCTAAAGAGTCCTACTATCAGATAGTAGCTTGCATCAAGTCATAATTTTAATGTCTCGTTTATTGTCTATTTAATTTTTTGAATAACTTGGGTTAGATTCAAAATAACGGTATCGGTATTCTAATAATCCAAAAATAAAAATAATCCGTTAGACCATGCCTCATTAAACTGTTAGTAAGACTGTTATTTACACCAGTCTTGGACTAGGTCACACACAATCTCCGATTAACCGTCTGAGTAGGTAAAAGTTTGAAGTTGGTTACCATGTAAATTTTCTATCTGGTGTAAATAATGTTAAAAATGCTATACTTATAACTTTTATAATTATGTAGAAGTGGCAGTGGGCAGGACATTTAGGGTTGTCCCCAAGTATACCTCTCAGAACCGATAACCGCTGGGATAAAGGTTCTCGTACCTATGACGACCGCGAACTAGTAAACGAAGTATGATGTCCCATACTTCGTTCAATAACAGAATATTATACAATGTGTCCCGAAACTAAATTTTAAGCACGAACCATAGCCTGAACGGAGTGATTGCGTCCATGAAAGGAGATTCTATGAATTCTTAGTTTCAGATTTCCTTTTTGTAGAAAACTTTTGTTTTGGTAATTTGTGATGCAGTTAGGTAAGAAAATAACTAAGTAATAAAAAAAGTTGACTTCAAATTAAAAAAAGTAAATACGAGAGATACAAAAAAACATCATACAGTTAAATTGATAATCTCTTTTTAAAGTCGGTTAAAAACAAGAGTTCAGAGAAAAACATCTGGCTTTGGCAAAGCCACTTTGCACATTAATAAAACATTTTAGTTAATGCCGATATCTTCCCAATAAGGATCATCAGAATGAAATATTCGCGGAACAGTATGATTCAGCTGCGACCATATAAGCGGTCTAAGGCCACGTTCAATGCCAGTCGTGAGAAGTGCGCAAGTGAAGACGACGCTTTTTTGTTTATTTTTAAAGTTATTTTTAATTTCCGTGGCAATGGCGTCTGTGATTCAACTCAGTGCGTTGTTTCTGCTGTTCGCGATGTGTGCTGCTGATGTGTGTTAGTATTTTTATTTATTTGTTGGAAGGGTCACCTCTACATGTTAGGAAGCTTTCTTATGATATATTTTGTTATATCACTACCGAAGTTTGTAAGCCTTTGTTTAGGTAGGTACGCATATTAAAATATAATTATAACTATCTTAGATTTATCCAACGTTCATTTTTTTTTCTAAATTCGCCAGATCAGCTTTACTTTTATGGGTATGTAGTGTACCTCCACTATGCACAATAAGAAATAGATAGAAATACGATAATTCCTAACTTGTATCTGCCAAGAATAAGGACATCTTAGAGCATGTTAAAAATTAAATAATACCTAGGAAAGCTAGGTACTAGGTAATGTAACATGACGTCTTGGTAGACCAAACAGAGCCAAAGAAATTATTTACCTACATTTATTAATGTTATTATGTTATATCTATGACGAATGATCGTAGTGCGTCTACGAAGTCTTTGTTGAATCATTTAAAATTCTCATAAACCGACATGATTCTAGTTTTTTAATATCACAAAAAAAAAACTACTTATTCATGGCTGCACCCGCAACCTTCTGCTTGATACGCGGATGTTCTGCCAGTTGAACCACCGAGTCGTGCCTCGCCTGCTGGAAATGATCTTTTGAATGTTTTCGCGGCTCGAAGCCGGTAGTCTACATAAGTGATCAATATTTTAGTAAAACTAGAAAGTTTGATTTGATTGATTGAAATCTGTTTACAAAAAAAAAAACCATGTTCTATGATAATATACTTAATCTATTTTGCTGTGATAACTAGGTTACATACTATTTAAGGTCAATTAGTTAGATAAGTATGAGCAAAAACGAATGACCTCAAAAGACCTAGTAAATTCCAAATAATGTTTTAACATAACTGCACATTTCCATGTTTTGTTCCATAACCATGTATCACCTTAAACAAAGACTCTTAAATGTCAAGGGTGATGGATGACACAACCTATTCATTGTCCAAGTTACACATAAACAATGAAAATGTAGCCTATAATTCTACAGCTGCCGTGTGTGTGGGAGGTAGATCACTCCAGCGATAACCAGCGGTCTTAGAGTAATGCATGTATTTTCATACAGACAGTAAAAAACTGATAGTGAATGGTGGCGTAGCAAGGACGAACGTTCATGATGCACGCACAAGTTTAGGGTCAAAATTGGTCAAAGCGAGACGCGATCCAAACGCTGATTCACAGCTAACACAACGTTTTTTTTTTGTTATTAAATAAAAAATGTTTATTTCTTATAGTTTGCACAGCGGATCTAGGCTTCCGTGAAGTTAGCCGTTTGTGATGCGCGAAGACAATTTAATTTGAAAAAGCTCCATTGCGGATCGAAACGACTAATTTCACGACGGCCGAGATCCGTTGTGAGAACTATACCTACCTAGCTCTAATTACCAAACTAAGTTATAAACTCGTATTTTGGCAAGTATACGTATTTGGCTCCCTTATTGTTACATAATTCTTGTACAGTTATTGTAATTTCTTGAATAAACAAAATTCTAGCTACTAGTACACATAATATCAGAATCAAGAACTTTTATACCTAATTAAAATAAAACGATTAAAATAATAATAATACGTTGGATACTCAGTGCGTTTGCCATTCAATGTGGTAATGTTGGCTCGTTTCACAATGATAAGATGTTACGCTGGGAACGCGACGATGTTGTGATTTGGATCAGTTGAGCTATCTATAGATCGTTTGTAACGGTCATTAGATTTTTCAACTGTTTCATATTATCTTATATAGGTCCCAAAGTTATTAAATTATGTGCATATTTATTTTTTGCTTCCGTAAACTTTTTCACTATTTTTCCCATTTTAGGGAAGTCATAAAGTAGATTTCATTTTTAACTAAGTATTACTTATCAAAACACACGCTAAGGTCTCGGCTACAATAATTTTAAAGATTATAAATATATTTTTATTGTACAATTTATTGCCACCCACTTATCTATTTAAATATAGTTATTAGCGGTTCTAAGGAGGTCTATTAATTCACTTCGTGAGACACAAATCAATGTCACTTAATAATATGACTTATTTACGATGATGGTATCCTCAGAATAATGACTATGACTAGTAGGTACATGTTATCAATCGGGAAAACTACTTAGGAAATTAAAGTTCGCATTATTGTTGCTAACTAACCAGTTATTAATTTTGAGGGCTATACAACTGTTATCAAGAGCCACCGATTTCGAAGTTTACGAAACTGGGGGCACGGTTATTAGGTACCTACATGTTTACTTACAATCTACATTACATAATTATTATTTTTTCCCAGCTTCGATAATCATCCCAATGCGTAGGTACATTGCGTACCTACCTATTTGTGGATGGCACTATCTTTCGAATTTTTGTTCTTGGACATGCCGGTTTGTTCCTTATGTTTTTTTTTCAGTTATTGATTACATCGGATACATCGGACGACCAGTTTCGAACCCACGCCTTAGGATTAGCAGTTATATTTTCTCAAATGCCCCTTTTTACCCTCAAAGCACCCCTGTGTTTACTCTATTTGTTTATATTTCATTTCTTCCGCATATCATGTCAATAAATCATAAAATACTCGATAATTACGACATTCTAAGCTTGTATCATAACAAAGACACAATTGATTGGTAGTGTATTAGAAACTAATTGGAAACGAATGATCATTGTCATTGATATTTTAATTTAATAGCGATAATAATAGCTTGTTATAAAACGAAAATAAACATGCCTGTAGGCATGCAATTAAATTACAATGCAGTTATTTTTCGCATAATATTTAAGTCATTTAGCTGGTGTACCGTAAAATTTTAATCACTCTCGTTCGAGAGTAAGCCAGTGTTCCAGCAGGGGGAACTTCAGAAGGCTCTCTTAGTGAAAATTCTCAGCACTGTTATTTTATTTTCTTGACATGGTATAAAACAAAGCCGCTTTCTGCCATTGATTTTCCCGCCCTCATATTTCTCTACCAATCCGTTCTAGCAGTCAAAGTGTAACGCACCACAGAGTACATTGATAATAGAAATAGAGTGCACGTTGATTAAAAGTGTTGCATAGGTGAATCGGGTAGATGGCTTGTTTGTACTGAACGCATACAACCCCCGTGAATACTAAGTGAGCATTCTATTCGCTACTCAATATTTCTATACAACTAGACCTTACCAGCCTGCAGATGTGAAAGATCCGGATGAAGACCGGCTCCACACTTCTTACTTTATTATGTAGGTTAGGTACTGGCACAGTCAACAACAAAGTTTAGTGAATTTTCTACATCATACTTAATATAAAATAGTTCTAGTCTAGTCTCTATAGTTCTAAGGCATCTAAAGGCTATTTATCACAAATTAATAAATTAAATATCCTCGAAGCTTTTAGTGGATCACCGCTAAAGTGAGCTAGCCGTTTTGAATTCCGACTAGTTTGACAACACGGAGACATGTTGTCAAACTAGTCTGATTTCTGCCCACCCTTTTACGTATACTTACCACAGGCAAGCATGTTTTTGTTCACTTTTAAATTCTAAATGGCTGTTCATAAATGCCCTTTTAAAATACGACATTGTTGTTCATTCAATACACTAATCCGTACCGACCTTGATCTTTTACGTACAAGTTACTAACAAAATGACGCTCAATTATCTTCTACAAAATGCCACTTTGCGTTTGCACTCAATGCAGTCAATATGACGTTGTGCCGTTTAGTATCCGTTTCACATGCGCTAGTGCAAATCGTTTTTCCAACATGCATTGAAAGAAACGAGTATAAAGGTCGGAACACGTTAACACCCGAAGCGTGTGGAACACACTTATGAACATCCGAGTCGGGTGTTCAAGGTGTGATTCTGGTTCTAGAAAAGAATTACGCATCGGGTTTCATAGGGTAGCGTCGCGTGATAATAATGTATTTTGACCTTTAGTATTGGCGGACATTTTTACACAGCGCCCATTTAACCTCAAACCCTAAACTAAGCAAAACTTGTATTATTGGAACTAGATATGCACAGGCGGTTACCTAAAAGATGCTGTGTTGCATCTTTTAGGTAACCGCCTAAGCATGTGAATAGACAAAGATCGACATAAACATTTGGGAATTTTGATACTTTTTGTTCAAACCCCTGCCGCAGCTAAATTCACGCTGGGGATTTATATACCAAGCCTCATTTACGACTATAAACACACAATTTGATCATTTTAAAAACAAAAAACCACTGTTACTTTAAGTATATAGAGAAAAAAAAAACGAAATAAAAAAGGAAAAAAACAGTGAAATGGTGCACAAGTGAAAACACAGCAGCAAAATGACCTTGACTCAGCCTCTACTGTTTTTGCAGCAAACGCTGGTATTCGGGTGAAACCATCTCTCTCAGCCAATGCATAGATAGATGCAATAGATTGTTCTATAAATGCTACATATTAGATATGAAACGGAAGTCGTTTAGAAGAACCTACCTTATGTTATGTATCACAAACTAAGTAAATAATAACTCATGTAAAAACCCGGCAATAATCACGGATGCGATGGAGATAACATTTTCCAAGATTTAATGTACCTACCTCGTATTAACTTTATGAACACATAGATTAATGTATTCTTATATATTTTATTAGTGAACTGCCCCGGCTTCGCACCAATTTAATTGATAGAAACTATGCATTTACTCTAAAACACCGTAATAATATTATGTCGACCATAGTTTTTGATATTTTAATTCTATATTCATACTGCTAAGGTGTGTTTGTTGTATAAATTAATTATAATTCGACGTTGAACGTGCTTGCTCTCACCTCACTTCGATGACGACTCACGGTGCGAAAATTGTAAACTTGCAATTGGGCCTATTTTATTATATATTTTAATTATATTTTACTTATAACTACATTTTTTGGAAAACTAACAGCTAAATAGATACAGTACCTAGATCAATTAAATGTAACTTACAGCTACACATATAGGAAGGCCAAATATAAGTTTCCGCATAAAGTATCGCAGGCATGATCGCATCTAGGTATACTATACCTATCGTATTATACTCGTAGGTACCTTGACCCCATGCAATAATAAATACCTCTAAGGACGGTCTGCGGTTTATGTACATAAAGTATAAGGTAAACATTTCGAAATTGCCACTACCTAGGCTACTTACAAAATGTTGCGTTACTAACACCGAGCGCAGACATAAATCAAACACCAAAGCGTCTTTTTATACAAATGTGCCTACTTACCTTGCCTTGCCCTTGCCTACTCTCGCGCGAGAGTCATGGTCAGCCTTTTAATGTTCCCACTGTTAAGACACTCACCTTCTATCGTACTAGAGTGTTGGGTCCACAAATTTTATTAAAAATATTAATTACTAACTGTCACCCGCGACTTCCCTCGCGTGGAACTCGGGAAACATGTTTTTTCCGGGATAAAAATATAGCCTATGTCCTATGCTAGGTCATTATCTATTTAGGTTTTAAATTTCAGCCAAATCGAGTTATAGAGGAACAAACATCCATCCAAACATCCAAACTTTCGCATTTATAATATTAGTGTGATGTGATGTGATAAATTGTGTTAGTGTGATTTTAAGTTCGTAATAATTATTAAGTTCGTAGGTCTGTATGAGTCAGTGGCCAACTCTAGTGACGGAGTTAATAGGCCGCCCAAAGGCCTCCATCAATAGAAAAAATAATTACGAGAGTGGGTTATTGATGACTATGGATACCAGTGTTAATATTTCTTCGTAGGTAGTGGTTCTACTCTGCGTTTTTTAGGAGTTCATAAGTTTATTGACCCTCACTGGAAAATTTTCGTCATAAATGTGCAATTAATTATAAGAACTTGCCTAATTAACAAAATAATTAGGCCAGACCAATCATTTGTATTGTACCATCGGTACCATTTGCCAAATCTCTTATTAATCACCTAACTTTGGTACCCTACCTGATAGGTAACTAATAGGTGCATAATCAGGGTTCCGTAAATTGATGGGTTATAAAAAGGGCTGAAAGCTATCAACTTGATTCCATATCAACTTGAGGTCAAGTTGATCACTTTTAAGTATGAAAAGGTCTGTGAGCTTATAGTGCAGTAATATATTAAGCTTATAAATAATTAATATATTAAAAAAATGTCGTATGAAAATGAAAGAGGCACAGAACCAGTAACAGGGGTAGTTAACTCGAAAAGGGCTCTAACGATTTTAAAATAGGTAATTTGCGAATTAGATGTTTTTGGAGTCAAGTAATATTTAGCCGAGTCTATTTTCTATAGTACGGAATTCACAAGGCACGAGTCTCACTCGAACTTGTCCGTTTTTATTTCAATTGACCTAACCGATTCTGCTATCCCAAACCGGATCTCTAGTTTAACTTTTCTATGAGAAGACATGTACGCGCTTCACTTATTCGAGGTCTCCGCTTTTCGTTTTTTTATTTAAAAATAATAGTGTTATTTTAGTTCCTTCTCATTTATTTTTTTATTTGTTTCTCACCGCGGTTTCCCGCAATTTTTTTTTGTTTTGATAGCGATAGCGAGATTGCGATAGTTTATAAATTATTGTAAATTAATCTTGCTATCAAAATCTTCATTATGGTGATGATGATGTCCCACATCTAATCAACATCTGATGCTAATAATTTTGTTTAGCTTGGAATAATTTGTCGTAAACGACCAATCTAATTCAAACATAATTAATCAAATTATGTCGTTTTCCGTCAAAATATTTTTAAATGAGACCTACCATGGTAGGTTGACCTCTTTTTCCTGGCATCCTCCTTAAAACACGAGCACTTCCAAGCTTCGGAGGGCACTATAAGCTCTCAGATCTTTAAGGCTTTTGATATTTACAAAGTTCGCTTTATCTTTTCAGCGGAGCTTCAAGAAGTGAAGAACTCTGCTGCCCCAGTGACAGAGGTTTGCCTGGGGTGCATATGCCAAGCTACCTCTGGGTGCAAGCAGGGTTTGAAGTGCGAGGGAGACTTCTGCGGGCTATTCAGGATCACGTGGGCCTATTGGGCTGATGCTGGCAAGCCTACCCTCAATGGAGAGTCTCCTGACTCGGCTGATGGTGAGAAAGACTTCACTAATTAATATTATTTTTTGTTATCAACTGTCAAGTCTGATGTTTAGCGCCGCTAGTACGTCTGCACTCATCAGACAGCCTTCTAACGCTTCCACTGTTGGGACACTGGCCTACACTCGAGCGAGAGTGATTGGGTCTTAATCCACCACGCGGACCCAATGCGGATAGGTAGATTAATTTTTAGTTCTTGCACATGCCGGTTTTCTCACGATGTTTTGCTTTACCGTATGAGAGCACTGACATTGCGTACTGTTTTTCTGATAGAAAAATCAATTGGTGCATACGACTAGGTTCGAACCCACGACCTTAGTATCGGAAGACTACTACTAGACCACCAATGCTCTGGGTAGGTACTTATACCCTTTTATAATTGAAACTCATCATTTGCTGACATTACAAAAATAAGTAAGTACCTAATAAACAATTAGGTACTTATTTTTTACTAATTATTTTAACCCAAAGCTTCTGATCCTAAGGTCGTGGGTTCGAACCTGGTCGTCTAATTACCTATACCTATGCTAAATTAAACACTTGTCTAATGGCCGGTTAATGTGTTAATAGACCGTTGGTAGGTATCCTAATTTCCCTGGTTGGAATGTCTCTTGCGGAAACAAAACCAGATTTTACCTTAAAGATGTGGGTCTTGACCTTGATCATGTTATTTGCATTCATTATCCATTAGGTAGTTTAATTAGACTGAGCTAAGTGTGAGCACTGGTGGTCTAGTGATAGTGTCCGCCTTACGATGGTCCTAGGTCGTGGGTTCGAAACTAGTCTTGTATTAATGGGTTTTTACAATCCAAAAATTTATGTGCTTAATGCCAGCGCTCTCGAACGGTAAAGTAAGTAAGTTCGTATGAGTCAGTAGCCAACTCTAGTGACAGAGTCTTTAGGCCACCCGAAGGCCTCTCTGTCATGGCCTTACAGCTTTGAAAAAGCTGGGACCGACTGCTTAACGTGCTCATCGAAGCACGGTTAAGATAAACGATAAAGTTATTATAAAGATTTCTTTAATATCAATAATCACCTAAGATTAATTTATTTTCCAGCTTATCCGAGATGCACCAACGATCCGTACTGCGCTGCTAGGACTGTCCAAGCCTACATGAAAAGATTTGCTCAGGTATGATCTAAATTCTTGACTACTTTTGTGTAGGTGGATAAAAGTGAAGGCCGTATTGAGATGTACTGATAAATGATGGGAAACCACAACGCTAAGAACGTACGGGTATCGTTTGACCAATGTAAGTACAGATAGAGATTTAAAATTTAAAAGTTCTCCACTGTACTCATCACGCGAAACATAGAACATTGGTGCGATGATATTGAAATTCATCACCTAAAGTGAATTTTAGGCCCCTGAACTAGTTTTTTTTTTTTATACGACTGAAGTGGCAACCAAGCGTACGGCCCACAAGTTGGTAAGCGGTTACCGCAGCCTATGGACGCTTGCAATACCAGAGGTATCACTCGCGGGTTGCCACCTTGGGGCTAAGATCGAAAGCCTCATGTGACAGTAATTTCACCGGAAAACATACCCTTCGCACCGGAACACAGCAATGCGAGCATTACTGCTTGACGGCAGAAATAGGTATTGGTATGGTGGTAGTCCTTCCCCGGGCGAGCTCTATCACAGAGAACTCTACTACTCTTAGAGAACTCTACTACTCTTTCTAGTTGATACCCGACCCGCTTTATATTTCGATAACACTTTGCAGAAGATTTTCCAAGTGAGTTTTTATACCACCAATATTGTTTTAGTAATACTTATGCAGTGTCGACAATAAATCAGAGAATAATTCAATTTCGAATTCTCTTACCAAATAAAAATTATTGTAAAAAGTATTAGCGTCTAAAATATTCCACAACTTTGTGGGTGTAGCCATGTCCATGTACTAGATGTTAAATATTGTGTCATTGTATTTGCTATTTGCATATCAAGTCGCATGCAGTGACATCACCCGAATAAACCTCAGAAATCAGCTTCACATATATAAGGTAGTAATAATTCTCAAAAGTACCTACAGTACACACGTGATAGAAATTACAGATTCGGTATTTTAATAATAAAACTATCGTAAAAAAAACAACCGTTTAAGTTGTTTGTATTTAAAATCAGGCCATAAAACGTCAGTTTCGTAGTTTATTCTCAGTAGATCCAATTTGTGACGCAAATTTTTTAAATAAATTTAATGAGAAAAAAGATTCTTAATGGAACCAATATGGATCTAGTCATTTTCTTAGTAGATGCAATAGATCCAATTTGTGACGTAGTTTTTTAAAATAGATTTATTGGGAAAAAAAGTTCTCAATAGAACCAATTGGATCTTGATCACTGGATCTACAGAAAGTAAATGTTTTCTTTTTTTTTTTTTTTTTTTATACTACTAAAGTGGTAACCAAGCGTACGGCCCACTTGATGGTCAGCGGTTACCGTAGCCTATGTACGCATGCAATATCATAGATATCACTTGCGTGTTACCACCCTGAGACGTTAGATGGTAAGTCTCATGTGCCTGTAATTTCACCGGAAACCATACCCTTCGAACCGGAACACAGCAATGCGAGCATTACTGCTTGGCGGTAGAAATAGGTATGGTGGTAGTCCTTCCCCGGACGAGCTCTATCACAAAGAACTCTACTACTCTGTTTTTTTTATTTACAAATATATTACAATATACAAAACGGGTGTTTTTACGTACCGGTATATCGGTGAAGAGGCACTGTTTCGACTCAATTTCGAGAGTCTTCATCAGGGTGGAGTGATACGGCGCCCTTTCTCTTCGCGTCGCAGTATGCACTGATCGATCTTCACCGATACTACCAAGTTTCGCCTAGATCAGTTGTAAAATACGACCTGTAGAGGAGTACCTAGATAACAACGAACTGATAGACGAAAGCAAATTTTGCCTCGCCTTTCTCTCGGAATAATTTACTTTTTGAACTCTGATCCTCATATCTCTAGATTTTAAACTATTATTATTGTTGTTACAGGACTGCAACGGAGATGGAGCTATCAACTGCTACGACTACATGGCGATCCACAAGAAGGGCGGGTATGGGTGCTCCGGGGAACTCCCCTTCAACTACGCGAATGTGTTCAACCAGTGCGTGCACGCTGTCGCCAACGCACAATACGGCCAATAGGGCTCTGCTGTCCACAGCACATAGATCATAGTAAACGTGGCCAAAATAAGAACTAGCCCATGTTGGGAAACGTCACTTTTGACAGCCACTCACATTCATTACAATACAACCCGTCGCACGTTCATTTTTGTGTGTAAGATAGCTGTTTCTATGCGCAGCTGAGCTTTTTCGAACTTTGCGCATCACAAACTAACGGCTAACTTCATGATTGCCTAGATCCGCCGACCGAACTATAAAGTTTTCCGTTACACGATGATAAAGACTTCTTCCGTGAAAATAACTCTGCAATAATAAACGTGCGTGAGGGCTAGTGTCTAGTGGTGTTCGGTCATAATGATCTATGTAGCATGTGTAGATCACCGCCAACTGCTAATTAGTCATGTATACCTAGTGCGGTTGGCGGACTTGGCAATCGTGAAGCTAGACGATTTAGTTCAAAAAGCTCTATTGCGCATTGAAACGGCTGTGTTTACGATTGCCTAGTACTTGATTTGCCTACAGTACGTTTTTTACTACTGCCAAACAAGGTTATTAACATTTAAATTAAAACTATCAATTTAGAGGTTGTAATTTTATCACTATTTTTAATTAAATAAAAACAAAGATTTAGCATGCTTGTCACAAAATATTGGGAACCAACAGAGTTTTTAGCAGGAATATACGAATCAAATCAATTGGGGTTCAATTCAATTTGCGCAGGAGCGTCACGAGACAACCGGCACAAACCGTGTTAACCTCTCGGGAAGAACAAACAAACGTCTGTACAGGGCAATGCAATTAATATGACAGCAATGACAGCAAAATTACAGTCGAACTATAAAAAAATATCATGCACATTACACACACTATTTCTTGGACTAATAGCATTGTTAGTAATTTAATTTCAGGTACTTACGAAACAAGAGCTTTATGAATACCCAATTGATGAATTTGCTCTATTAAATTCAGTAGGAAAGGATATCGCAGATGCTTTTCAAAGAACATAAAATATCTATAAATAAATAAATAATTAATTATGATCAATGCGTTTACCTGAAAAATATGCAGGTATAAATTTTGTTAGCCACAGATCAAGATACAAAATTGGCCCCTTGATCTGTGGGTTTAGTGTGGATCTATATAAGGCCATTAATTATCAACCTGACAAACTTAAGGGGTAGATTCCACACATAGAAAAAATACTTGTACTTTTTTTTTTATTTAAGTTATAGGTACATATTATTTTTTTTATGTGTGAACCTACCCCTTAAGTTTGTCAGGTTGATAATGAATTACCCTGTATATCTTCTATCCCTTAATGTTTGTCTAAAAAAAGAAGAGATTATCCTGCTAAAGACATTTTTGCAAAGCTATACATCCTACATCTGTTCTATGTGTAAGATAAATATATAAATATTATAATTATGTGTTTGTAAGAAAGCAAAAGACGAATGAAATGAGATTATAATAAATTGACTGAATAGTAAATCAACGTTTTTACATTTATTCGCTGTTTTGGTGACCCCGATATCATCTACAATAGGAATGGCTGCTTTTTAGTCAAAAGTCTCATAAAACAAGCAATTCGATATGACAAATCACACAGACGTATTTTTTTAGGATTTATTCCATAACAAAACCAACAGACAGACGTATACGGTGGTTATCCTAAACAGTTAAAAAATAAATAAATAATGCTGGACAATCCACACAGCATCATCTAGCCCCAAGGTAAGCTGCTGTTAAACAGAGCTGTGTTATGGGTACTAGATGACTGATATATACTTAATACAATACAATACAAAGATAGATATTTTTTATGATATATAGAAAATACCCAGAACACCAGGAATATTTGTATATCGTATAAACATTTGACCCGATCGAACCCGCAATCTCCGCGTCGCAGGCGGACTTGCGCCCGCTGCGCCACATCGGTCGTCAAGATATTAGCAGGTGTCTGAGTAAAACGGTTGAAAAAGTTATTTGAGGGCTCTGTTTTCGAGGTACAAATTAGTACTCATTGAGATTGGTTAGGTCTCAAAACATGCGGCGTTGAGGGAAATATCAGAAAACAGGAGATTAAATTATACCTATCAATTGACGACCGATGTGGCGCGGCGGGTGAAGGTCTGCCTGCGCAAGTTGCGGGTTCGATTCCCGCCTTGGGGCAAATGTTTGTACGATCTGTCAATATTTATTCCGGATGTTTTGGGTATATTGTTTAGGGTACACAAAATACATATGAAACAGTTTAGCCATCTAAAAACAGCTATTTTTACATTCCTGGTTTTCACTATGTCTGGCGCGCGCGTCAAATTAAAGCCACAATGGAAAGCTAGCATTGGACATGGCCACACAATCGCCCTCTAATTTTATGATGAAAATAAAACAATAAATGGTTTTCTAAATACTATGATAATTAAAGACAAAGAGGTACTTACTGATGATGAAAGGAAATACCTCAATCAAATAAATAAATAATTAATTAATAATTAAATAAATAATTAATGCTGGACAATCCACACAGCATCATCTAGCTCCAAGGTCGTACAAACATTTGACCCGAGGCGGGAATTGAACCCGCAACCTCCGCGTCGCAGGCGGACCTCCGCCCGCTGCGTCACATCGGTCGTCAAATATCTTATTCGTGTAATGTCGTCACGGAGATACGTATCGAACCGTGGTAACAAACATCGCAGCACAGACTTTCGCACTTACAGTAATATTATGAATAGTATAGAATTTTTAACTGTGCACCTATTAAAATGAGACAAGGTTGAAAAGTTGGAACTGACTTTTTGGAAAACCTCTCTCCGCTAGCAACATTATACGTTGCGCTTGTGTGTGGCGGCGAGCATATGTATAAGCAGCTCACGCACATATCAAATGTTTTTATTCTTAAGCTCCGTACTCACATTCGGTTAGTACGGAGATAAAACTATCGTTTATTCTAAAACGAGTAAATATTACCGTGTGGACCGCAAAACTCGCAGCTCAAAGGCTCGCATCGAGCCGGCTCGATGGAATTAAATAAAAGTAATTTCATTCACTCGCACCTACTCGAAGCTCTGTGCTCGAAACGAGCCGTTGAGCTTGACTCAAGCATGTGTACGAGGCCGCGAGTGGCGCGAGACGAGTCGCGCGTCACTCCGCCGTTGTTGATCGTCACACAACACGTGTAGAATAAAAAAAATGAATTTACGAGTTTATACCAAAGGTTTTAGAGAAGAATTTATTAACTTATATTGTGGAATGTCAAGTCCAAAGATGAATAAGTCAAACAATCATCAATCATCAGTCAAATCAATATAAGAGAAACAATCTTTAACCCAGCACCTCTTTTTATGTTTCTTCTTTTCATTTTCTTTAAATCTTTTAGGTATACTTTATATTATTATTTATTTAAGAACTGCAAGACTTGCTAAATGTAGCCACCATCTCCTTTGTTGAACAGACATGTTTTGGCTCGAACGGTTCGGTGAATACTGAACGGTGCACGTCACTCGATAGATTAATGTTGAATGTGTGGACGAAAGCCCATGCCATGGTTTTTACTCGACATGATAAGCTCGATCGAGCAAAACCGTATGTGAGTACGGAGCTTTAGGCTCAACTGATCACTACCAGACGGAAGCACCTACGCTTACCGGTACGGTACCTTACCTATACCTACATCAAAACCTCCAAGCGAGCGAAATCGCTAGCAACAGCTAGACACTTGACAGACAAAGACGGTTAGGCGAACAGAAACGAACTGTCGACAGACAAAGAAGTGGTAAAAAAACTCAAAAGTGAGTAGACCTACATAAATCAGCGCCCTATGGTTCACTTGCGAGATATTGTGAAAATGTTAAGTCATTTTCATGTAAAGTAACTAACATCCAAACGTCCAAACCAAACTTTCAGATTTATAATACGTAGGTAGGTAGGTACCATCAGTGTGATTGTAATAAAGATATTTGCTTAGCTTTTTGTAACGTTTTTTGTCATTTTCCAGTTAATGATGTCGATAATGTTTAATTCTTAGAAGCCAGTATGGAAGTGAAGTCACGATTACTCGCTAGAATAATCTTAACAGATTAATTAATATTTACTTACATAAATAAAAAGATGTAGTTATGTAACAAAAACAAGTAAAGGAATACCTCTCAGTCAGTCAGATATCATTTGGTTCACAGCATGCGCGTCCATATTGCATCAAGGAAAAACTCTAACGAAAAGTTTCAATTCTTGTAAAACGAAATTTTTTTATGGATTACCAAAAAAATTATGATACGCAAAGAAAACCATGCCAGAAAAATTGTTTGAAAAAAAGTGTTGGTTTATTTGAGATTCAGTGATGATTAAAATAGAGTGGATTCGTTTCGTCGTAATTGTGTTATCTGCAGGTGTTTTATCAGGCAAGTTGACAATTTATCTCATTAAATTAACTCATTTGACATTTTTTATTGCAAAGAAAGAAAGAAAGAAAAGAAGAAAAGAAGTTACTGTTGTACAACACACCATATTTTCGAATTATAGACATATAGAAGAAAAAAAGGAAGGATACATTACATTTAAATTAATTATTTAGTAAAGGCAGCAAAGACACAAAACAGTTTTTAATAAATTCAACGCTATTGCTAGGCAGCCAAACTCCTGCAAAACTCCTTTTCAAAAATGACGACCAATAAATCTCGGAGAGTTATTTGCACAAGGAGTTTGTATCGCATTGTGATGGAGGTCGAATAATTGGTGTGTTCAAAATTCAAACACCAAAATGGTGAAAAATAAAGCCTTCTAATCACTGTTTTCAGTGAACATAACATGTGTTTCTTTTTGGAGTCGCGAATTTGGTATAATCCGGTTAAAAATAAGCTTTTTAGAAGGCTTAAAGTAAATAAATACATCGTAGGTTCAGAAATACACGTGACAAACCTCAACGACTCCTGCCTGAGGTGTCTGTGCCACGTCGCCGGCTGCGACATCTCGCACGGCTGCAGCGGCGGGTACTGCGGACCCTTCTACATCTCCAGGGTCTACTGGGTGGATGCAGGGAAACCTACCTTGCCTGATGATGACCCGGCACGGAAGGAAGGTAACCTTTCCACCAGAAAAACTTAAACATTATTTAGGTAGAGTTTTGTTTCTAAAGTCACGTCTAATTTAAAAAAAATATTCAATTAAATAACTGATCACTGTACCTACCTACCTACCTACCTGTAGGTATCGTATGGTCGGCGGATCAAGATAGTCGTGACGCTAGCCTTTTGTGATGCGCAAAGGCTAAACTAAATTAGTTTGGAAAAGCTCCATTGCGCATTGAAACGCCCAACTTCACGACAGCCTAGATCCACCGAGCGTACAATAACTACGATACCCTGCTGGTAGAACTCCTCGAAATGAGTCCGTCTTGGTGAATACAAAATTAAAATACAAATCTAGCAGTGCTAGATGTTTTGCTTCTTGCAGTAAAAGAGCGCAAACATTACTGTTGTGCAGAACTTTAACAGAAAATATTTGCAGAGCATGCAAATAGCAGCAGGAATCGAACCCGCACTAGCGTTGAATCGTGCATCGTATAACGTGACTCTTTTGACATTTGATTTTTCTGTCAGCTTTCGAAGACTGCGCCAGAGACTACCACTGCTCGATTAGAACAGTCAAAGGTTACATGGCAAAGTATGGAAAGGTACGAAATTATAAAATAACAATTTCTACATTTTTTAAAATAAGTACATCGTAGGTCATAACGGTACTTGATTGTGGATCGAATATATAAAAAAAAATAAGTAAACTACACTGTATAATGTACTTTTTTAAATTTTTAAATTTATATTAAAATCGAGCCCGTGACTCCTGACAGCATATTTCCATAACTATAGCCGTTAGTTTCCCTCTCAGGGCGGTCGAGTGTGAGAGTAGGTACTCAACCAGTATCTTCAAGTTAATTGCTGTGCTTTAGTCTCGCAAAAACTCGAGAACGGCTAGACGATTTGGCAAATTTTGGTCTTGAAACATTTCTGAGAGCCCAGGGAATGATTAAACGGTCAGAATATGGAAAAATCGCGAAAAAAATAACGCGAGTAAAACCGCGTGGGTCAGCTGGTATTCAATAAATAAATTATTATTTTTTGAATAATAAACAGATAAATAATAGTATTGGCGGACAGCGCCATCTAGCCCCAAATAAAGTTGTGTAATGTAGGTTTTCCTCTCATTTTCTTACTTCCAGGACTGCAATGGAGACGGAGTGACTAACTGCTTAGACTACATGATGATAAACTACAACGGAGGCCGGGCTTGTACCGGACCTCTTTCCCTCACCAACCACGGCAGAAGATGGCTGTCCACTTTCCAGCAATGTCGCTTCGAAAAGCTGTAGTGTGATTCCGTTGGACAGCAAGCAGACAAAATAATTGTAAGAAAATATTGCAGCTCTACTATTAATTTTTAGTACCTCCAAATCGGCTTTTTATCTATAAAATATAATTTGCATAAGTTTATTACGTTATAAAGTTTATTGTTTTTATCTTCTTCTTCTTCTCTTTTATATAAAAATGAATAGTTGTGGTTTAGTCTCGCTAAAACTCAACGGCTGGTCCGATTTGGCTAATTTTATAGCGCGAGTGAAACCGCGCGGGTCAGCTAGTTATTAATGAATATCTTCGCATGCACTTATTATTAAACTCATAATCTAATATTATGAGTTATCTAATATTATAATCTAATATTATGAGTTATCTAATATTATAATTTAATATTATGAGTTTATTATAACTATACATTATGCAAAAAATGACATATTTTTTTTCTATTGATTTCGTTAACTCGACCAAACCTCACTTTTTACACAATTCTTGGATCATAAATTTAAGTCATTTTACACGCATGCAAATAGTGAAAAAGAAAATAACATAGAATTAAAACATGGAATAAATTTATTTTTACTGTAAACATCAGTCAAATTACATTATCGACATTACAACTAACTTAATTTCTACCTTAATAAAACTCCTACGACCTCTAGATATTTTCCGTCAGGTTAATTTGGCCTCAATAAAAAAGAAAAATATAAAAGAAAGCGTGTATAAAACGCTTTTTGTTTTAAAACGGTCTAAGCAATTGCAAGCTTAGGTACAGTTTACCCCAATGAACGTTATAGGCGCTTTTGCCGCTTATACAAAATGGCGTGAGCCAGCCACCAGGTACATCACGGCGCGATAAAGAACTCTCAATCTTCATATCGTTTGTAAAGAGCTTTAGACTTTTTAATTTCATATCCTAACCATTGCTCGCAATCGCACCATTTCATACAGCTTATGAAATGTCTTGAAATCGTATGAAATCCTGCGAAGCGTGCGCATCAATTAAACTGCGCCGTTATTGGCATATTATTATTGTTTTAACTTAGACTTACAATTAAGTGCTTAGATACTATCCAATACACAAAGTATTATGGCCGGTACACACTTAACAAGAAGCGACCAAACGCCAACAAGTCAAAGAATGCAAACTGGTGAAGCAAGCGGACGGAAAAGCTGTAAGCGTACGTTTTTTACTAGCCGGTAAAATTAATACACCGCACAGATTAGCTTGCTCTCGCGTTTAATCGCTTTCGCTTGTTAGGTATGTACCGGCCATTATGTGCAACGCAACAACGGTTTTGTCTATGCAAGAGTAGAAAAAAACAGTCATCGATTGTTCGAACGTCTGTTGTCTTCGGTGGCAAGTTGCGTGAAAAACTGCTTTCAAGCAAAGGTGACGAGCGGTGCGGGCGTCTGCCAATCCTCTTCGATTTCCTCCTCGGACTCGTCCGGGAAGCGAACCTACGATATAATTAAAATTAAAACAAATAACTAATTACTAAAGCAAAACAAATTACTACATAAGCACCGATCCATATGTCGTGGGTTCGAATCTTAGCAGAGTGTAGTGGTTTGTACTGTATTGTAGTGGGTTTTTCTGTTCCACGAATAAGGCCCGAAACCTTACGTCATAGACAATACGTTTAACGTGCCCTCTGAAACACGGAAGGACTGCAAACCTTTCTCTGTACCCTTTAATTATTTTTTAATAACGCAAAGTTCGTTAAGTACAACCATAGCGTAGCGTGCGTAGACCCTCTACGAAACGCGTCGATGTCTTTTGTATTAGGGTTTTATTTTCAAAATTTAGGACGACAGAGGCCTTCGACCAGAGTCGGCTACTGACTCACACGAACTTACTTACTTTCAAAAACCTCGTTAAAAACGTCAAAAACGTTAAAACTACTAGTGTTTTTTTCTAAAATTTCTTCGAGTTTTTATTTATCAATGATTGCACCCCGACCATAATCTTCTGTTTATTGATGCTCCTCTCCATCCAAAGGTTGTCTAGAAGAGATCGCTTATATAGCAATAAGACCGCCCATTGTACATTGTGTTAATTCTCCGTAGTCTTTTATTTTATTATAATTGTTTTTTTTAATAGTTTGTAAAGTGTACACTGTACGTACATTAACGAATTTTCATTCATTCATTCATTCAACTAACTTACATCAAGGGAATATTATCTTTATTCTGTTACCAAGCCTAAGGCTGCGTTTCCACCTGAGATGTGCGAGGATGTGTAGCGAGGGTTGTTTGTTAGGAACCAATAGAATAACTTAATTTACCTAACCTTGATCTGACATCGCTCTGAAGTGATTCTATTGGTTTAATGAATAGATTCTATCCTCGCTACACATCCTCGCACATATCTGGTGGAAATGCACACATTTATTTTTAATTTTCTTTTAAACGAGCTACTTAGTTATGAGCACCGGTGGTCTAGTGGTAGTGACTCCGCCTTCCGATCCTAAGGTCGTGGGTTCGAATCCGGACGTGCACCAAGGGATTTTTCGCTACGAAAAATTTATGTGCGCAATGCCAGTGCTCTCATACGGTGAAGGAAAACATCGTGAGGAAACCGGCATGTCCAAGAACTAAAAATTCGAAAAACATGTGCCATCCACCAATCCGCATTGGGTCCGCGTGGTGGATTAAGACCCAATCACTCTGGCTTAAGAGTAGGCCAGTGTCCCAGCAGTGGGAACATTAGAAGGCTGTCATGATGATGACTTAGTTATTAGAGAAAGCAAAACACACCCATGGAGCTAGCCGCTTTCCAGTCGACGAAAGAGTGCTCGGCTGATTGGATTGCCATGCCTGAAATCAAGATAATTATGTTGTGAAATGTGATTCAACTTATTCATTACTAGCGACCTTCCTCAGATTAGCTTATTAGCCTTCCTCTGGAATAACTAACTATTGCTAAAAACCGCATTAAAATCCGTTGTGCAGTTCAGTTTAAAAAATCTAAAAGCGTATATTACGTTCGAAGAAACAGACGGCCGAAAAGCAACTTCATTTTTAAATGACTTCAAAAAAGCAGGTTTTTTTTTTCTTTTTATTTTATGTCAGCAAGTGACAAGACAATCAAGGCGCCCACCTGATGTTAAGCACCACGCCTGACTATTACAGATGCAGTGCCACCCAAAGCTTAAAATTCTCAAGTGTTTGCGTGGCACTGCACTGCGCTTATCACCCAGAGACATAGTTGTTAAGTCTCTTTCGCCCAGTAATTTCACTTGATACAGTGCCCTTCAAACCTAAACACAGTAATGCTTGCACACTACTGCTTGGAGGTAGAATATCTGACACTGCGGTGGTAACCACTACACCAAGACGAACTCTTGCTGAAGAGTCCTACCACCAGGTTATATACTATGTAATGTTAAAATAAGGATCAATATACTTACCTCCTACCACAGAACAGATTAGTACCCTACCTACTACTACGGTATCAGATAAGAGCGCGGCATATTTTCGATTTTAAGAGTCTTGGTGTAACCGGTTTCGAAACCTAGACCTTAGGATCGGAAGGCGGGGTTACTAGGTACCACTGGACCACTAGTCATTTTTATGAATACCTGAAAAGCATCATTGAAAGCGTGCGCCAGAGACAAGGCGAGGGCGCGTGCGTGTTTTCGTCGCGAGCACACGAACACGTGGACGACGTGCGATTCCAGAGCCATGCTTTCATTCCTCCCCTCCACCACCGCGAAGACACGCGCGTTCGCCGCGTCAGCCGAGCAGTACGAAATCCTGCAAAATTATAAAGTGCGATTTACATTGGGTCAGGGCTTTCAGGGACTGTGCTTCGACCGTCTACATAACTGGAGCTTCGTAACCAGTTACGAACTAAACATAATTTGTCCTCGTACGATACCAGTTACGAGAAGACACGTATTTTTCCTTACAGGAAACTAGGTTTTGAATTCGTAACCAGTTACGAACTGAACATAATTCGTCCTCGTACGATACTATTAACAAGAAAACACGTATGTCCGCGAGTGTCTACGATACCTACTTTGTTTGTCTATGATTTGGTTAGGTTTTATTCTCTATGTATTTAAAAAAACAGATTGTACCTACGCCATGACAGTTACCAAATGAAGTAAGTGCTAACTTTGAGAACTGACTTTCTCTGTTTACAAAGGGTCAGTCAGCAGTACGCGAGAAGTGCTGACCCGAAAAAGACTTATTGACTACAAATCCATTACCATAGGTCAGTAGCGGGTCTGCACTGACATTGCTCAAATTTTAGTCAGCACTGACTTTGCTATTAGTGTCGATTCTGTTGTAAAAATTTCTTAACTAAACTAACTAAAATTGTTCTTCCTAACGAATTAAAATACAAAGGACCGCGATAATTTTAGTTAGCTTAGTTTAGAAACCCCAGAGATGGCAAGCGCAATAGAGGGCGTCAACAATGAGATGGGAAGACGACCTAAAACTCACAGCTGGACAACACTGGAGAAGGGTAGCTCAAGATAGAACCCAATGGAAAGCGTTAGAGGAGGCCTATGCCAAGAGGCACAGGGACATTCTATAGTCAAACCTGAACCCATAACATTACCAAAAACATGTGAACCCAAAGTTTAGAATAAAATGCTTATTTATTTTATTTATTTATTTATAGTTTAGAAAATGCTACAACAGAATCGATACCAGTTACTCAATGTAAATCACACTTAAAAGTAAGTTTGCATGAGTCATGGCCAATGAGGCCAAAAGGCCAACTTTAGAGATGGAGCTCTCTCGCTCATATCATCATCACGACAGCCTTCGCGACTACTATCACGATTATAAATAAAAAATTCGGTTGTAAAGAAGAAGCGATAAGCGTCGCTCAAACTTCAATGCTTTACATATACACCCATTCACAAGTTCAAATACCTGTATTTTTATCTAGAACACAACAATGTAAGTTATGTTTGTCACATTAAATTAATAAATTACGGAAACAAGACAGTTATAAATCTTTTCAAGTCGTTGACTGTTATTTTTCAATATCTAGAGCCAGTATTATATAAATAATTAACGTATTATATACCGTATGTGATTTAAATCAATCAGAACAAAAACAATGCACTATCTCATTAATTATTTCTTTTTTTTATCAACAGACGAGTAGACTAGGTATAGTTCTCACAACGGATCTCGGCCGTCGTGAAATTAGCCGTTCCGATGCGCAACAAACGGCTAACTTCACGGAAGCCTAGATCCGCTGTGCGAACTATACTGAGTGCTTAGCACGAAAAACTCGTTTGACAATCGTAAATGTAAATGTATTGTCCAGCTGTCAATTTGTATAGGATTTTTAACAATGCCCATTATCCCAGTCAGAAACCGAGAAAATCAACCCAGTCCATTGCTGGACTGGATTGTATCGTAACATTGTTCCAGTCTTTCAAAAGCTGCACGCACGGTGAATGAAATGGAAACATTCCATTGCCGGTTAACATTATTCCAGTACGTTTATGCGCTGGATTCAATATGTGGACTGAAATACTACTGGAATAATAATATAATAATAAATAATAATAATAATAAATAGTTTATTCAATTTATCAAGGTACAATAGGATAACAAATGCAAAAACTTGGAATAATAATGCTTTTGACGATACTTAATTACTATCTTCTTTTTTATACTATACTAGCGACCCGCCCCGGCTTTGCACGGGTGCTTAAGCTATATATAAACCTTTCTCTTGAATCACTCTATCTATTAAAAAATACTACATCAAAATCCGTTGCTTAGTTTTAAAGATCTAATCATACATAGGGACAGACAGCGGAAGCGACTTTTTTTATACTATGTAAAGATTCTCTCTCTGTTTCATCACATATGAAAATGTCTTCTAGGCAACCGTTGCGATATCTTACTTGTATATAGATACACTGAGCACGTTGTCCTGTGAGTCTGCGTCGGTGACAACAATCCCCTTCGAGCTGATGTCCACGTTTACACGCTGCAGTTTCTTATTCACGGCTGAAATACACATTCAATCATCTAAAATACTTATATGAACAAATAAATACGTTTTGGCCGAAATTTTACAATGTTTACACTAAACACAAACTAAACCTAAGTAATTGTTCATTTTTACGTTAGTTTATTTTTCGTTTTAATATTTGTACTTGTGTACAAAATTTGTGCCCATTTATTTTTCTGTAAGTTTATTATTCTTTAATCGCGAATATTTGAACATTGGGTCAAAAATATTTTTTCAACTAAATATTTTGTGCCAACACTGTCACTCAAAGGGTTATTAGTGGTAGAGTCAGTGTAAATTACGAGTAAAAGTTAGCATTTGCCAGTGGCCTAATTACATTGACATATTATTTGCTGCCCTAGTACCGCTCCGTAGTTGATAAATAGGTAGGTTCCTACTTGGAGCATAAAGCTACGCTAAACCGACAAGACGCGACGTGGCGTGGCAAATGAGTAAAGCGGGAGAGACAGTTTGCAAACTATTGGCTATTTTAGCTTTATTTTTTGGCTGTCGACTAATAAAACATCATCAGAAAGAGATTTCAAAAAGTAGGTTTGTTAACTATCATCAAATCTGAACCAAAATTTTTGTTTGTATTGTATGCAGCAATTATAGTAACATTTCCAAACTCTACAAAGTACGTTTCTAGTTCAAAATGTTACTTACATTTAGCCGTGTGTAAGGCGGAGCGCACAGCGATAGCGGTGGCGGGCGCGGAGGCGGCTCGCTCGACTGGCGCGACGCCCGCGTACCGCACGTCGATCAGTCCGTTGGCTCCCGCCTCGTGCGCCTCGCGCCACCACCCTTCCCCCTCGCACTCTGCCAAAGCCCATTCTTCACTTAGTTCTGAAAAAAAATTACAACATTACGAGAAACCGAAATCAATCAAACCCAGCGAAGAATGGCTTGCACTCGCAAGGGCGCACTCTGCCAAAGCCCATTCTTCGCTAAGTTCTAATAATTACAACATTATAAAAGATCCAGCATAGACTTTTTCACAGTTTTTCATTAAATTAATGAGTAAAGTTCTTTGTGATAAAGATCGTACCTACTGAAAATGATAATAAAAAAAATATTTTATTTAATATGTAACTATGATAAGGTATTAATAACTGCGCTGCGCGGACCAAACCAAGTCGTTCACAAAAGTGCATGTAAGTAAGCGTGGAAGTAATAAATAAAATTAATGTAAAAAATACATATTTTGCTGTTATAGAGAGCTCTGTTGCAATCTTTACCTATATGTTTTACCTATACAGGTAGGTAAGGTACCTTACCTACTCGTAAAACGGACGTTGTCGCCGTTCTCTGATAATTCCATGCCTAACTCGGAGAGTAATTTTCTTAGCCTGATACATTAGCTTGAGGCAGACATAGTCAACATTCGGATCTAACAACGCGACGTAATGTTAGATTCAGATTCAGATATAATTTATTGCGATAATGGGTATAGAATAGGTCTCACATCAGTATCATTAAGTGGTTCAGCCATAATCAGCTTAATGCAATATTAAAATCACAAAGTATCCTAAAAAAGTTAATTATTAATTAATAAATATAAAACAGATTGACGATAAATTGAAATACAACAATACAACATATTAATATGGATTAAGTATAAAAAAATAATATTAATAATAATGTCAAAGATTACAAGAAAGTCATTGGTTTCAAATAATAAATGTCATGTTAAAAAAATTAAGATTGTCATTCAAATAGTCATCAACATCGTAATACACTTTCTGCAGGAGCAACTTTTTTACTTTTTTAAAGATGCAGATGCCAGTTCGTTCGTTCGTTCGTGTCAGTGGCCAACTCTGGTGACAGAGTTTCTAGGCCGCCCGAAGGCCTCTAAGGTTTAAAAGTAGTAAAAGTAAGTGTATTCAGTAGCTCCCGGAAAATTTCCGTCACTCTGCCGTATTACATATTGCAGTACTTAATTTCCACAATAGAATTGTTCTAAACGCACAGCTTGAGCTCAATTGTAGAGCACCCGCGTATCAAGCGGAAGGTTGTGGGTTCAGTCAAGCCCCGTTTGAGGTGAAATATTTTTTGGGATATTATTATCACCAGTGAATTACGAGTAAGTACTAATAGAGTAGGTACTAATGATTATAATTTCGAGAAATTAAAAAAGGGAATCCCTAGTGTGATGGTTAACACTATTACCAATATAAAAAATAACCAATTTCGGTGTAGAGCTCGCCTAACGTAAAAAGGTTGACTATAACTGGGCTTAGAACTAGGTACAGCTAATGCGTACCTTCTGTAGTAGGCACCAGTTTCGCAACGATCTTGATGAAGGATATCGATCATGCAAATTGCTCCAAATCTAGGAGAAACAAATTATATCGAAGGAAAGGAAAACTGCGATTTTACGCATTACGCAGTTTGTATGAGTTTACGGTCAGATAATATCGGCTAACGTTATTTCACAATTACTTAGTAATAGGCGATTAGCAGCTGACGGAGACGTGAAGGTGCTTGTTCGATTCTGGCGGAACGAACGTTGTAAATATTTTGCATTGTGGGTATTGTGACTGTTGGGTGTCTTATTATGGTTATGCTATGTGATGTGGTACCTAATCAATAAAAATCAAGTAAAGCTGCTTAGATGCTCGTGGACCCTGTGGTCTGTCGGCATTCAGCCCGAATAGAGCTCTATCTCAATATTATTTTATTACGCAAGGCTCAGATTTAGTCGAACATGAAGCAAACGCAATCAAACTGTCAATAGACCAAGCTTTTGTTTACGACCGTATCTATGAGCTACTGCGTCAGACTGCTTGAAGGTCTCGGTGATACTGCAAACACCCCTAGTTCACCAATATTTTAGTTTAACGCGTGATTATCGTTTGTTTTGCAACGTTAGAACTTTGGTGATAGGTAAACACCCCGTTCGGTTCACTAATATTTCAGTTAAACGCGTGATTATCGTTTGTTTTGCAACTTTTTTTACAATTTATACCACCAGGGTAGAGTTTGTTAATTAGAGATCCGTCGTAAGATGACTTTTTTTTTATATCATTGACATGGATTTATTCAAGACGGTTCGCATTTCAAACATACTCTACCATAGAAGAATAAAAAAACACACACATCACACTCTTTCTTTGGATTTAGGTAATTGTAGGTCATGATAAGTATTATCTGTTCTGTGTCTGGGTATAATTTCACACCTTTTTGGTAAATTATGAGCACATAATAATGTTTAGTATTTCTACTCACAATTTGTTTTTTTTCTAATAAAAAATCGTAAAAGAATTTCCGAATAGAAAAACTCACTCACGCCGCCACTTTCATGCCTGGTACCACCCAGCAGAGCCACCACGTTAGAATCCGATCGTTTATATCCTTAAAGAATGTAAGTACGTTACGTACCGTAACATCTATTTGTTGTGCTACGGGGCAGGGACAAGAGGGCAATTTTTTTTTTATTTATGATAAAATGGGGTCTATAACCATTTCCGGACTAATTAGTTTACAATATATTCGACGGCCGAGCTTGGCCGAGATATCTCCCACTATCTCATTTATCTAGGCCAGACAGGGCGATAGTCTAACTGGGGCATAGGTCACTTATTAAGCGCAATAGCGTTGAAAGATCTCGTGATTAAACCCTTTTGATAAAATCCGACGTAGGTAGATGCGACTAGTCGAAATCCCTGCGACTTCGTTCACTATATACAGGTTGGTCCTAGCATAGACGTCAATAAGAAAAAAAAATATTCCTCAGATCCAGATGTATCCTGTATAACAAAATACTAGCTGCCGTTCGCGTCTTCGCTCGAGTAACATTTAAATATAAAAAGTATCATATGTCCCTCTTTAGATTTTAAACTATCTCCGTGCTCAATTTCATCTAAATCAGTTCAGCTGTTTACGTGAAAACAAACCAGACAGACAGACAATATTAGGATGCACGCACTTCATTAGATACCAATAATGAGACCAAAACGGATTTTCCAAAACTCAACCAATTGAGTTTTGGAAAATCCTTTTTTTGAAGTCCTTTAAAAATTACCCTAAATGCTAGAATTTAATAATATTGCAGCTGTTAGTTGTCAAATTAATAAGAAGTAATTAGATACAAAAGTTCTTTTCATGAAAGAAGTCTCCTCAGTAAGGGAGCGTAACGGAAATTTTCTGTAGCATTATTTAGTTCCGCCAAATTCCGAGAAACTTATTTCGTGAAAAGAACTCTATCTGATGCTAGGTCCTGACTGAGAACTCCAGCTAGGCGGTTAGCATGAGCCTAAAAAACCATTATATTTACGAAAAAAAAATATTTAGCTCCATTGCGCATTGAAACGGCTAACTCCACGAATGCCTAGGAATAAACCGATCCGCTGGCCACAGAAGATAAGACTATACTTACCCAAGTTTATTTATGAATATGAATAAGAAGTTGGTTATTTGACACATACAATTAGGAGAGCAGTACAGTAAAAAGGCAAGAAAAAAGGTCAAAAACAGGAACAGATTTATACACAAAAATGAAAGAAAGACCTAACGTAACATAGTCTCTCCTTGTGAGTGCGGTCAAAGAGGTCCAGTCTCAGCTCTATGCTTATATCTTTATATCTTTTCGTTAGGTTAGGTACCTGCCAACTATTTGTAATAGAATGGAGCTCTATGCTGCACCTAAGCACTCAATCTGAGCTATAAACCTCAGATGACAACGTCGACTCGCCCGGCTGCTTTTTCTACTGTCTGACTTCGCGGACCGCAATCAAGAAGAAAACAGGCTAACCGGCTTACCAGAAGTTACCACCGCGTGCGTTCTTTGAGATTGTGTTCTATCTTGAGCATTTAAGTAGAGGCGGTAGAGGCGTAGACAGAATATACTAGATAGACTGGCTGAGGATTGAATTTAAAATGAATAAGAGGGAGTAAGACGAAGTGTGAGTTTTTTGTCTCTATTTACGTACCTATATCAATTTTTGTTTGCTTGCCACCGATGGCAATCAAAGCGAAAATCATTTTACGGACATTATACATTCACATTTATTGATTACATTTATTTAATTTATAAACGATTATTAAGTATATTTTATGTGACTGTCCATATAAGAAAAAAAACAGTCATAATCGTACCATTCGTTGATCTATCGCTATCTCACACTGTATGTATACGCTGATGACTTGTCTATCTATTCTACGGGTAGAGGCTATACCATCGACAAAATTAGGTAGGTAATACTCTTTCTCGCTTTTGTAGGAAGTAGCGCGCTCCGTCAGTTCATTTTTTTTTAAGTCGAGTCTGTGCGGTTGGCCACCTAAGCAAAAACAAAATAAACGCATACGTAATGGCCCTTACCTACAACGCCTACGAAAGTGCCCACAAACTGGTGATTGAGGTGAGGTAGGTTGGATCTGTGGGAGGGGCAAGTGGCCATTTTGTACGTAGTACTATCTGTGTGTGACGTAAGTGCCCGTCGGTCGTACTGTTAGTAGAGAGGCAGGCAAGCCCGCTTTCTACATGAATGTGGACTGATAGACTTAGCAAAGAGGTCTCGGCGAGATCTCCTAATTCCTAAGTAATTAGAGAGAAACTTGAAACTAGCACCCGGACACGTGGACGTGGCCTTATAGAATGTGAACTATACCGAATTGGGAACCTTTAATGATGGAGTACCTACCTACCTAGGTAAATAAGATTTTGTACCTTGATGTGCCATGTACGCAAAAGTCCACTCAGACTTCAGCCGGAATAATGCTTTTGACGATCGGAAATGTTACGTATCGTATGGGAATTAGGTTAATTTTACGCTATAAAGAGGCGCTGTAAAAAAACCTTTACAAATTACGGCATCGTGGCTAACATATTATATACTTAGAGTCTTTGATTATTAGTGCGCGATATTCAAGGAATATAATATAGTTTCGTCTCACAATAAGAAGTATTGAGACGAAACTATATTATTAGCGTTTGGAGTCAATTATGAAAATATTTTAAAGTAAATTATAATATTTTGAAATATTTTATGAAAATTCAGGTATTCTTCATAATGCTTGTGTCTTTAAAACACGTACCTATACGACAATAAAGTGGTCGCATGAAGAGGCTGCAAAGATTTCTAAAGATTGGCTGATTGATAATTGTTATTATTAATCGGGTATTTGTTTTTATAGTGATTACCATCACACTAAACAGAATGAAAAATAATAAGTACTTAGGTACTAAGTATATAATAAAGATAATAATAATAATCTTGAACTTTTTTTAACTCAGGCGAGACTTGAACCCGCCACCTTTCGCTAAGATACCTACGCAAATGTTCTACCCAGGCAAGCCACTTATTAATTTATTTTTAATGTAGCTACTATTGCATTTTAAAACATATTATTGATGTTATTAGATTTATTGATTTATTACTAGCCGATCTGCCCCAGCTTCGTACGGGTGCGGGGCGGGTCTCTAATTATGTAGCCTATGTTACTCAGGGATAATGGAGCATTCGAATGGTGAAATATTTTTTTAATTCGGGCCAGTACTTTTTGAGTTTATTCGTAATAAACAAAAATACAACTCTCTTTTTAAAAATATTGAGTAGTAACAGTCCGTCCCAGCTTCGCGCGGGTGCAATGATGATATTCGTAACAAACAAATATACAAAAATACAAATATTCTCTCTTTATAAATGGATCACCAGCACCAACGAAAGATACACACACAGCAACACAGCAAATAAGTAGTGTGTAAAACCACTTTAAGCCATTAGGTATATAAAGTCAGACTGATTATAATTTTGAAAATAAATCATAAGTATTTTTAATTAACGGAGGAGGTTTCATGTCGACGCGACCTATATCTTTTTATTTTGGATAGGGTACTTAGTAAGTAGATAATAAGCTTTTACCATCCTATTTTTATTTTAAAAATCTTTCAACGATTTTATTCTACGAAATAATATGAATTTATAATGTGCTTTGGCTTCAAACTTACCGTAACCACCTCCTTTTTAGTCGGTATTTAAAATAGTGCAGCTTGAGTCTATGTACCTAAATAAAAAATAACTTACTTTTGTGCTTAGAATGGCTCTTCCACATTTTACGCAGTAGCGTAGTCATCCTGTTTAAACTTTCGAAAAAGAAAAATAAAGCGACACAACTTTTCCCAAGCAAAGTTTCCCGCGCACTGACAGTGAGTGACGGCACACCCGTCTCTTGATCAACCCTCGAGAGATTAGGTAGGTACCTAGGTACTTGCTCTGCGTGCTGCGTGCGCCCGAGTTGTGGAGGGAACGAGATAATAATCTAGGTACCTCCTACCTAAGCAGGTACCTACCTATTTAGTTTACTTATTTACATAAAAACAGTCGGCCAAGTCTTTTCCTTAGTATTATTTACCAACCTAAACTATTATGTCTGCAAAAGAAATTGATGCAGCATTGTAGTCAATCATCTTTCTTACGATTAGCCTTCTTCATAAAACCATTAGTGTGGTCGTAGAATTGACTCCTGTCTCCTCGATCACCACACTACCTCGCAATAACACTATGAGATTTTTTTGCGTTCTACAAAGCCATGCTTGTACTTAGTAGGTAGGTTACCTTACCTAAACCAAAAGTTCTCACAAAAAACCGCCGTTTGAAATGCTCAATTACCTGTCTGATGCAAACGCGAAACTTTATCCATCATCGAGCCTGATGCAATACCTACAGAGCTTTTCCATCTCAAGTCTAAACTACGCAGTATTCTGTGCAACTTGTTTTACGTTGCTTGTAATAAAATTAATACCATACATTGGTTCCAGAGTCTGTCCAGGGGCATTTTATGGGAGTCGCATATTACCTTCATCATACGCATAAATTTTTGTTTATTATTATATATGACCATAAGTTACCTACTTACTTACTATTTTTGAAAGTTATCACATTAATATTATAAATGCAAATGTTTGGATGTTTGTTCCTCAATAACTCGTTTCGTTACTGATTTGGCTGAAAAGGATAGATAACGATCGGGAATGGGACCCCCCCCCCAAGCTTAAGCTACCTAAGTAGGTGCCTACATTATCGAACGAAGTCGCGGGCGATAGATAGTAACTTGTAATCATCAAAACCATTGTTTTTTTTTTTTACTTAGAATAGGCTAACGTTCGACCACTATCTCGCCTGATGTTAAGCGACGATGTGGTGACGAAGTAAGCGACGGTGGAGCACGCTTGCCTAGAAGAAACCTATTCACTCGTGATTTGAAAACACCCAGGTTGTAATAATCGGGAAACAGACTCAAAAAAAAGGCAAAGAGTTCCATTCTTTAGCGGTGCGCAATAGAAACGTAGAAGCGAAACGCTTTGTGCGCGCTGGTGGGATATCGACCATGAAACGATGACGCTTCACGGTGAGTCTGGTCGTTCAATGGTGGAAAGGGGATGGGGGTATCAGGTTGTGTAATTCGCTTGCACACTCTCCGAAATGTATCCGGTAAAAAACCGATAAACTAGCAACTCTACGACGATGCTCAAGACTCTGCAGCTTAGTCTTGGTAAGCTTGCTAATGAGCCTCTTGACCCTTCTCTCAATTGACTCTAACGCCTCAAGCTGATACTTGGCCGAGCCGTCCCAAAGATGAGAACAGTACTCCATACATGATCGAACTTGCGCTTGATATGAGTTGAGCAGCTGTTCCGATGAAAAAGTACTGTCTCACCTTTGCAAGGATGCCCAGTTTTTCGGCGGCCAAAACAGCTTTAGACTCAATGTAAGAGCCAAAATTGAGAGACGACGATAAAGTGACGCCAAGAAGCTCGAAATGATCAGTTACCGCTACGGAGATATTACGGAAAGTGGGAGTCAGCTCAAATGGACTGCCGCTTAGCGGAAAAGAAGACACGCCTGGGTCTTGGTTGCATTAAACTTAACCAAGTTGGTATCGCCCCAGTCAGAGACTACCTTCAGAGATAAGTTTAGGTATACTTAGACCGTACGCTTGGCGGATCTAGGCAGTCGTGATGTAGGAAGCATAAATTCGCAGTTTCGGTGCGGCGGCGCCGGCGTATCTTTGCGCATCACAAACGGCTAACTTTACGATTGCATAAATCCATCGAGCGTACAGACCTACATAAATAATAATGATGTAGTTCCCAGTCACAGACACCGACCGATAACATTAAAGCGGTCGCAGGAAGTCATGGTGAAGGGTGAATGATGGTGAAGGCTCAAAATCGGTCGTCATGGCGCTCTTTGAGGGAGGCCTATGCCCAGCAGTGGACGTCTATCGGCTGATATGATGAGTACCTAGTAAAAATACAAAAAACTTTACGTTTCCAATTCATTTATTAAGGCAACATAATTTATATAAAATAACTAATTCCTGGTTTTCCGATGAAAACTATTAAAATTCATGGCCAAATTTATGATTTCAATTTCATTTCTTTGTGTTTCGAAATTATAGTACCTATTTATGTACCTACTTATTGTTTTTAGCTAGCTCCTAAGATTCAAAGTGATCCTTGTGATTTTATTACCTAAATAACTCTTACGAGTTTACATAGTTATGCTGACATGATCATCAAAAACAATTTGTACATCTACCACTAATTCACTTTGGCCATCATTATTGTGTTTGAAATAAAAAGTCATCTACCTAGTAGGTAATTCTTATTCATTTCATTATAAAAATATGACGGTGTAGTACAAATTAATGTAGGACCAACCAACCTACTTGCGCAATTACAATATGTATTATAAAATCTACAACAGTAGTGACTAAAACATTTTAGTTCATGATAAGTACTTACATAGGTACCATAAAATACCTACAACACAATATACTTAGGTAAGTATTATAAGTACTTAATTAATTCATTCAAGAGCTGCTGAATCAAAAATTATGTGAACCAAACAAACCAAAATAACAATATGTATAGTTCGCACAGCGGATCTAGGCTTCCGTGAAGTTAGCCGTTTGTGATGCGCAAAGACAATTTAGTTTGAAAAAGCTCCATTGCGCATCGAAACGGCGACGGCCGAAATCCGTTGTGAGAACTTATACCTATTATTGACTTAGGTCAAAGAAAACTATTAAATTATCATTTTGATTTATAATTTTAGGTTATGAAAATTTTATATTATTGCTGTAGGTAGGTATGAAGTTTTATTTATAACAAATGAATTCATTTATAACTCTAGATTATATTACATTTTTAGTGAGTATAACACATTAGTACTTTGCATCCACTATTCATGAAATCATCAATGAAATCATTAAAATTAAATTAAAAAAAAACAGTTTACAGAGGTCTGAGTCTTAGCATATTCTTCAGTTGTTCAATAGATGGCGCTCTATGATAAAACCAAATTTTATAATGCTAAGCACAAGCTACATGGTTAAATAGCTCACTCAAATCGATAAACATATTTCAAGCCCAAAACGAAATTAAATACCAAAGAAAACAAATTACACTCAGTTACAGCTCAGAATGTTTTAACTCTAGTATCCAGTCATGAACTCGCTTGTGACTGAGTTTACAATTTATGGATTCCAAAACTAGTGTAGCATCCTCACTTATTACTAAACTTTCAACATTTTACTGTTTATTAAATTAAATTTGCATTTATTTTCTGCCTTACTACTATACTTAAATTTGTAAATACTTGAACTAACATTGGTCAAAATACAATAGTGAATTGTTTTTAACTTATATTATAATATAATATACTCTATTATTATAAAGTTTCCAATATGATAACAAAGTCACGTCAAAGTCAAGTTTTGACTTGAAAGGGATTTGGCTGACATAAACAGGATTTTCCTGAATATGTCAACAAAATTTGTTTAGCTTTGCAACTAAAACAGAAACTCTTTTGTATGAAATGCCATCAACAGCCATCCAAACAAACCCAACATTTAATATTAATATTGTAACTTACATAATATTTTATTTTGGTGTTGTAATATACAAATGTGTAATATTGCACAAGTTTATTTAACTTGCTGCATTAGATTAGCACTGTATTTTTTCACTTTCTGAAACATAGCTGGCAAACAAGCATAAATGATGTCCCACCTGATGGTAAGTGGTTACCGTAGCCTACAAATATGCAGTGTGTGTTTGTTTTAAAGTACAATTTCCTTGAAACTAACAAGTAACTGAAATCTTATGATTCAGCATATTACTTTTGGCTCGGATAGTCTCTAGTCTATAGATTATTTGTATTGATAGTAATATGCAGTTATTAAGATATGAGTCTTATTGTGTTTTTTTTATTATAAGATTAATTTTAATCTAGCTACAATCAGTTCTTGTATTACAATAAAATTGTCCACAAACACTGTTGTTTGCGTTAGAACCTGTACTTTAATTTTCAATAGTGTACAAGAGCTAGTCAGAAACATATTGGGAGTTTGTAAATATTTTCAAAGCATCCAAGACTTCAAGGGTTGGTACTAGAATAATGACACAGATGGCCTTGCTCTAGAGTAGACTAAATGTAGTTTCGAGTCCCTCGAGTCAGAAAATATTTTGATTGCTTTTAAATTTTAATTAGTACATAACTAAGGCAGGTCCCTAACATCAAGTATCAAGGCAAATTTCTATAGAAAAATGTGCCTCTTACACACTTAAAGTTTTTTCTCTATAGAAATTCTACCTTGATTTAAAAGCTGCCTCAATACTTGCAGTGACCTGCCTTACACTACAAATACATAATTAATATCACATTTCAATATAATTATCTATCAATTCACTAAGATTTATTTTTACAATGAGTCGGTCTAGCTGACTTTTTCACTGACTTAGTCTTATTCACAGTTTTCAGTGGGGGTTTAGGTGTGGATCATTTTTTCTTTCTGTCTTGTGTACACTTAGGGCAGTACCACTTTCCTTTAGGTTTGATCTTTAGATCCACACAAGCAAAGTGGAACCACTCGATGGGACAGTCTGGGTTGTCACAGCCTATCATTTCACCATAAGACACTTGATGGCACAGGCAGTATGTTGGCTCGTTAGGGTCGACTGGCATGTCAAGCACATCGCTGGGGTGTGCCATGCTTGCATCTAAATCAGCATTTTCTTCCTGCTCTTTGGAAGAGTTGGCGGATGCGGAAGTCCCTTTGCGCTGGGTTTTCTTTTTGGCAGCTGATCTGCCGATTGCGGCCGCGTCGTCTTCACTAGAGGCGGCCGCGCGTTTCTTTTTCCCAGTGCTGGCGGCATTCTTCTCAGCACCTTTGTGCTTCTTCCTACCTTTCTTGACAGTTGTAGTGCTCGGCTCCTGGTCAGCAGCGGCTTGTTGCGCCGCTCGGGCGTTCATAGCTTTCTCCTGAATTTCTGATTCAAAACGCGCAAGGTCGGAGTCGAGGCGACGAATATGCTTGTCGACCAACTCGTATGTTTGAATGGCAAGCTGAACTTTGTCGTCTCCGTATTCTTTCGCTTTGTTGAAAAGCCCTTGTATTGTATTTACCTTTTCTTTTTTTGTTTCTTCGTCCATTTTAGGAATATTTGGTAACAATTCGTCGGCCATAAGGTCAATCGTCCTCATTAGGCCGTGGGCCCTATCGTCTAGATCCCTCATAAGTTTGAAGTTTCTCTGAAGCTCTATTGGAAGGTGCTGTAGACTGTCCAAATAGTGCTCTAAATAGAGAGCTGAAGTCATTTTTTAATAATATTTTTCAACGACGCGAAAACGAAAGTCGTGTGCGTGAGCTTCGGGACGAATTCAAACTATTACTCCGTAAATAATAAGTTTTATCTATAAAGACTTACATCAGTACTAATCTCAGTTATTCATATAATTGACACTGCTATACATTACACCATATTTTCACTAAGAAATATAGCAATTATTAGTTTACACTTTACAGCAAGTAAACTCCAAATTGAAATTTCAATGTTCACTGAATGAGTGAGTGAGGAGTGGAGTGAGCAAGTATCCGCCGATATGGTATGAAATAGGAATGAATGAAATACTTACCTGCTTATTGAGAATGAATGAATATTGAAAGAAAATAAACAAAAAGCATAGATAATAAAATATTTTTATAGATAACGCGCAGAAAGCTACTCATAGATGGCATTGTGTACAATTTACCTGTCAACTTCATTATTTACCGATAGATGGAACACCACACCATGTATAAATAATTTTAATCAGGTGTTGCTATGATGGGGTGATGCCGTTCATTACGTGCCCAAGGCCTTTGTGAAGTGCTTTCCGAAGCACGGAATCACCTTCCTTCCTTTCCAGGATTCCTCTACCATTCAAATGATCTCTACTCTACTCCACCAACTATTGTCTGTTCTGTGTCTATACTAAGCACAACCTATAATAGCAACATGTCCTACGCGACGCTTTGCGACGAACGTGCATTTTTACACACATAGTTATCAAGACCTAAATAATAATTCTATCAGAATCTCTCCGAATACTAATGACGCCGCCTAGAAAATCCATAGTTGAAGATTATTAAACATTATAGAGCTTTGTACTTTATAACATTGTTTCTAAAGGATCGCTAAAGAAAACAACATAAATATTTTAACTTATTGTATTAGCAAATAAACAATTCATAAAATATTCTTCATTAGACAATAATAATAGTCCGGGATACTAAGCACTTTTCTTTTTAGACAGACATTAATTATAACATGATAAGAATTGTGTAAATCACTCCCGGTTGTGCCATTGAATTTTTTATTGACCTACTTTAGTTGTCTTTTGTAATATCACGTCATAATTAATGAATTAAAACACATATCATATTGGACTATCCAGCGATTACAACAACTCTCATATTCAATAAAAATTAGAAACATTTTAAGAAAAATGCAAATAAATAGTCAGCGTCTGCCATTTACGACAAAATAAAGAGGCGTTTACATAATCTACATACAATATAAAACATGCTTTATGCACTTCCTTAAAGTCTAATAATTACATTTCTTAGTTCTATTCGTGATCAATACGTACATACTGTGCTACACCACTACATAATATATTGCTCATACCAACTGATGCTTAACGAAAAATAACTATGCATATCACTATTTATGTAAATTTTAATTATTGGTTATATAAAATGCATCTTTGAATAAAATACTTTAAAATAAAATATTGACAGTTTGTTAATTTTGTCCCAAAATTACTTACAAAAAACGTAAAATAAAACTGAAATAACCAACAATGATTTAGACTTCACAGATGCAAACACGCACCGTGGAAGAGCAATTACATATTTCCAAGATTACCCTATCTATAAAATGATAAAAAGAGGTATAGTTCTCACAACGGATCTCGGCCGTCGTGAAATTAGCCGTTTCGATGCGCAATAGAGCTTTTTCAAACTAAATTGTCTTTGCGCATCACAAACGGCTAACTTCACGGAAGCCTAGATCCGCTGTGCGAACTATACACATGAAAATGTAAGCTTAAAGTCTATCTAGGTACACACTACGTTATTTTAGAAAATTTGGTACACATTCGTTGCTCTTTTTAAATATTAAATAGGTACAGAAATGTCGCATGGGATCACTGAGCAACCAAACATTTCGGAATGTATAGGTATTATTATCCGCTCTCCAGCAATGAAAATTCAGACTGTTCAGAAAAGAGAAAGAAAACGCGAGATTCCTTTCCTTACGATACCTGCTACACCAAACACAAAACATACAATATTTAAATGGAAGATAAACATCTTTTTACTGGAATATAGGTAGGTACATGAATTACATTGGCACTACATTAGGTTACATACAGGTCACATAATATTACGAAAATACAAAATGTCTGTAGTTATATTATACAAGATTTATTGCAATTATACAGTAAATTAGTAATTTAAATCATTATTTTGGCCTACTAATAAACATTACATCTTGAATTAAATTAATTGTTCATTATTACAAGTGACACAAGTTAGGTAGATACTAGGTTATTTATCATCTCGTTAAAGTGGAACATCTATGATAAAAATTATAGACTAGCGACTTTACAATATAATTTAAATCAAGCAAATTAAACAATTACAATGAATCTCAAAGTAATTTCACAACCGTTTCTAAAAACAGTTATCTAAAATCATACATGCAAGGACAGATCGCGCAAAACTTTATGGCCGGTTGGATACTCGCATAGTATTCAGATCAGCCATCAAGTGTGGCGGGACCTCTGTACAAACATATTATATTAACAAGCAAAGCACCATACAGTCGGTTGTGCTCAGGTGGGCTTACCGTTACAAAATTTCAATACACAATTTTCTCAGATTACGATATCTAATTATCATTATATCTGCTGGAACAACAGGGCT
Source organism: Colostygia pectinataria (assembly GCA_951394395.1). Lineage (NCBI taxonomy): Eukaryota > Metazoa > Arthropoda > Insecta > Lepidoptera > Geometridae > Colostygia > Colostygia pectinataria. The sequence goes on from OX596363.1 coordinate 8,962,469, forward strand.
TATAGACAAAGGCCCATCTGAGTGATAGCGTAATGCGAAAAGGCTAATTAAGGGCTTTATTCATAAACATAAACCTCTGTCAACTAATGCGTCTTTCAAATCTGTCATAATCTTTGTACTTTGACAAAAGAATGCCATGTAAAGAAAATACTCCACAGCAGACTTATGGAATAAGTCACAGAAGCCAATTTTATATATTTTATTTTATGAATAAGGACCATATTGTTTAAATAGCAGACATGCACGTGGACAGCAAACTGTCTAGTACCATAGCCTAATAACATTGCAGCGCGTTTTCGTAGTACGCTATCGATCGAGCAGGCATTTCTCTGTAAAAGGAGGGTTAGGTTATTATAATCGTAGATATGAAAGATTAAAGAGAAGATCTAGACAAATGGCCGTCGACGAAACGCTAAAATACATTTGTCAACACAGGGAAGGTTGACTGTAAGTCCAATTATGATACAAATCTAACTCATTATTCGCACCCCTTACATACAAGGTATATTTTTTGGTTTTATTACATATTTTTTTCTTCTCTCAGTACCAGCCGATCAAGTACTGACTAATCGAGAAAACCGTTCACACTACAACGATTACATAGGATATAAAACTACTAGCAATCGGGTTAATGGAGAAATCCTTTTAAAAATAGTAGCAATGAGTGGACTAAGCGGCTACTAGACATCAATACCTTGTTTTACAGAACTGAGAAGGAAAGCCGCGCTATTATAACGCAAGATTCACTTGGATTCACTACTATTCATGACACTGTATAAGTATTGCCTTCTCTGTTTGCTTATCTCACTATCTTCTGCTATCAATTTGACTTGTGTCGAACACAATACTGACTGGCTCTGCCATAAACAAAGAAGGGAATTAGTGAGGCTCAAGTACAAGTATATTATCTTGGGAAGCTGTCAAGTAGTACGAGAAAATCACTTGCAACACGATTACGTTACGATAGTAATATTCGTGCTAGAGCCTATTTATGTTATCTACGTAAAACAAGGCATCAGTGTCGGATCTACTAGACAAGTGTCTCGTACTTATCAAGTACATGTGCGTGGTTATTCTCGTCGCCGTGTGAGCGGGAGCGCACGCGCGGCGGTGCGGTTGAATCGGCACTACGAGCGCGTGTCTTTTTGTCATGCCCGCAAGTACACGCTACTGAGGATTGACGCTTGAGTGTATGCGCACGGGGGTTTACGCTGGTAGGTTCTAAAGACTCGCTCCTAGCATACATCTGTCTACGTCCCCGGCCTAACGTCGCCGCGCCACTGTTGCTCGGCGGTCGAATAGTCGAATCCCCGCCCGAGCGTCTGAACGAATCTAGCACACGCTCCTCGATTTCCTCGATATCCTTTTTCTTCACCAACCAGATCTCCTCGGAGCCGCGCGTGAAGTAACTCGAGCCGCGGCTCACCGAGTACTTGCCCCTGGTTTTGCAACCTTCGTGGTGCGTTTCCTCGAGCGCGGGCGGGGTGGCGGCTACGTTGCGGAAAGCGGTACCGTGCGATGGAAAGCGGTCCGGGATCTTCGCGCCCAAGCTCGGGGAGCGGATCGTTACCTCGGCGGGGGAAGCAAGAGGGCGGAATTCGGGGCGCACGATTCGCTGCGGTTCAGGGCGCGGGCGGGGCGGGTCCTCGGCTTCGGCGTCACTACGCGGCCAGCGGGCCGAGCCGAACTCTGCGCGGGTGAGGCTCGGCTGCCGCTCGAAGGCCGACAGCGGGGCGGGGGAGAGGGACAGCTCGGCGGGGGGCGGCGGCGGCGGCAGCTCGTCGGACGGCAGCCGCTCGGTGCGCGGACGCCGCATCGAGCCCGGTCGAGACAAGCGCCCTGCGGTGGCTGCGTTTTCCGCTGCCTTTTCAAATATCTTTATCTTGTCCCCGACTCCGTTGTTTTCTTCACTTGTCGATGATTTCTCTTCGCTAGAGACGGGGGCCGGTAGATCGGATATTTCCGCAGGAAGGTCTTCTTTAGGAATCAACGGAAGAGGCATAGTGGGAGCGAATGCCGGCTTTTCAACTCTAGGTACTTCTTGTACTACCACGTCAGGTTTGAACGATTTTTGTACCGGCTTCTCTTCGACTATAGAATTAACGCGTGTCAGCTTCGAAACGAGGACAGGTGGAGAAGTGACTTTCGGAGGCGGGGTGGATTCCTTCGGCAGGCAGACCCGCTGAGGCGGTGCTACCGTCTTCTTCGGAGGAGAAAAAGCCTTAACAGGGACCTTAGCTTCCTCTTTAGAGTCTGAAACCTTAACTTTAGGTTCGCTCTTCGGATCGGAATTCTGCCTCACCGGCACCGGCGCAGGATCGCCCTTAGCGTGGAAGGATTCTGTCGAGTTCTGCCTCGGAGGGGTAACCTTTTGGAAGGATTCGCTCGAGTTTTGCCGCAGCGGCGGGGACTTGACCGAGGGGGGCGATTTGGTTTTGGTTATCGCGATGGCGAGCACAGTTTCCAGTTTGTCCGAGGGGGCGGCGCGTGCGGGCGGGTCGGGCGGCGCGAGCCAGGCCGCGGCCTCGCCGGCGCCGCGCGGCGGCTGCGGCGGCGGGCGGCGGCTCGGCTCGGCGCGGCGTCACGCGCGGGACTCGGTCCACTGGTCCGAGTCGTCCGAGTCCGAGTCAGCGGTGCTGCTGTCGGAGAGCTCGACGGCGACGCGCCGCGCGAGGATGGACGCCACGTCGAGGAAGGCGGGCGCGCCGCGCAGCGTGTCGTACCGCCCGCCGCCCTCCTCCGCGCCGCGCTTCTCCACCTTGCGGAGAGTTATACCTGCAATGGAACAAAACGAAACATTATTACGTAATATAATTAGACATCTCGTTTATGCTCTGTTTCTGTGGAAACTCTAAATGTAGCATGTAACTGAATAGCCTTGAACATAAATGAAACTGTAACTTCAGCAGTTTGCTAGGTATGTGTTTCCTTGTGATTCGTCAATGAACAAAGACAATAATATTGAAAGACATAATATAGCTAACAGAGGTTTTCTCGTTATCGTTCTCTCTTTTAGAATGTAACGGCCTACTGAAGCGTCTATAACCCTAAAAGGGTGGCGAACACAATAGGCCTGCATGGCCGCAGTGTTATATTTACCGCACGAATTAAAAAAATAAACGGTATAGGTAAATCTCTTTTGAACATACCATCTCTGATAGCCTTCAGCAGGTCCGTGCGCGGGTCGAGCTGCGGCGTAGCGGGTGCGCGCGGCGGCTTCAGCTGCTTGGCGCCGCGCAGAAGCTCGCCCGGCGACGGCGGCCGCGGCCGGTCCTCGTCCGGCGCGACGGCGGCGGGCGGCGGCGACGGCGGCGCCGGCGGGGACGGCGGCATCGGCGCCGGCGGCGGCGCAGGCACACCCGAGTTGTCGTCCGACGACATCATGCCTGGAACGTTTGCTTATGGTTACTCATCATCAATAGGCATCATGACTGATTTTGAAAACTGTTCTATTGTGTTCAGAAGTATCGACTATAGGCAAAAATTAACTTATTGCTCCAGAAATAAATGGTTTAGTAGTAAAAAAAATGCGATTTAAATTTGAATTTTAAAATTCACGCCAAAACGCGCTGAGTCGCAGAGTTACAATAAAGTTCAAAATTCTGCAATTTGTTTATACCACCAATCAGAGAACCAAGATTGATGTTCAACCTTTTATGGCGGATTACTGTATTTTGTAGTATAATTTTATGAAAATTTAGTGAATAAGGTGATTTTAGTGATTCTTGGTAACTGTCACTTGGTAACTGTCAACTGGCCTATTCAATCAACAAAGACGACCGATGTGTCGCTGCGGGCGAAGGACCGCCTATGACACAGGAGGTTGTTCGGTTCCCGCCTTGGAACAAAAGTTTGTACGATCTGCAAATATTTGTTCCGGGTGTTCAGGGTGAATATGAAAAATATCTATCTATTTGTATTGTATTAAGTATTCAGTTATCTAGTACCCAGAACACAAACGCTGCTTAGCTTGATTATTTATTATTTAGCCAGCAGTGAAGTTGAGGAGCAGTAAGTAAGTTCGTATGAGTCAGTGGCCAACTCTAGTGACGGAGTTTTCAGGCCGCCCGAAAGACTAAATCAGTATCTGAGGAGCAGTTGTGACACAGCTTATGATAGTGTGATGTACCGATAACAGCGTGCATATGATCGAGGTGCGCATCGAGAGCGGTGCGGTGCTGCGGCGAGGCGCCGTTCATCATCGGAGGCGAGCCCGGGCCCTCGGGCGGCGGCGGCGGCGGCGGCAGAGACGATCTACAACACAACGTAAACAAACGTTAGCCTATTTATTTTGTAAAAAAATGTTGTTTCAAAATTTCATGTTTTTTTTTGTTTCAAAGTTCTGCGTGGCACTGCACTAAAATGAAATAAGATGATATATATTTTTTTTTCAATCTAAACGTCCGCCTGATGTTAAGCACCACGCCTGACTATAACAGATGCAATGCCACCCAAAGCTATAAGTTTTTAAGTGTCTGCGTGGCACTGCACTGCGCTTATCACCCCGAGACATTGTTGTTAAGTCTCTTTCGCCCAGTAATTTCACTTGCTACAGTGCCCTACAAACCTATTATACCTGCCCCCCGATTGCGTAATTCGGTTGCAATCGATTTCACTTGCTTTCAATAAAAACACTGACATTTTGTATGAACAGCTTATTGGCAGTTCGCTGAATGAAATTTGAATGAAACCGAATTACTCGGGGGGCTGGTATAATTGAAACCTAATAAACCTGCCCCCTGATTGCGTGAAGCAAAAAGTGACATATTTTGTATGAATCTGACAGCTTATTGACAGTTCACTGATATAAATTGGATTGAAACCGATTTACGCAATCGGGGGGCTGGTGTAGTGATGTACCTGGGCGGTGAGACGGTGCCGGCGGGCGAGTCGTTAGCCGGCGGTGCGGGCGGCGGCACGGAGGGACGCACGCGGCGCGACGGCGTGCCGGCCTGGCTGCCGCCGTAGATGCACTCCTGCACCGAGCCGTACGGGGACTCGTCGCCGCCGCCTACGCCGCCACCGCTCCGCACTGAAACCGCAACACTCATTTATTATAATCTATACTAATATTTATATTTATTTATTTAGCTAGAACGGTAAATTATATTATAAATGCGAAAGTTTGGATGTTTGGATTGTTCCTCTATAACTCGACAACCACTGAACCGATTTGTCACCGATTTGTCTAAAATTTAAGACATAAATAGATAATGACCGGGAATAGGACATAGGCTACTTTTTATCTTAGAAAAAATAACGGTACCCGAGCTCCACGCGAACGAAATTGCGGGCGACAGCTAGTAATATTATAAAGAGGAAAGATTTTTATTTTTGTACTTTTGTTTCTTAAGAATAAACTCATATTTCTAAAATTCTTTCACCATCATGCTACATTATCCCTGTGTAACATAGGCTATATTTATTATCGGGTGGCGTTAAATAAATATTTTTCTATTCTATTCTATTCTATTTTTATTCAATACCAGCGGCTCGTCCCATTTTGCACGGGCGGACATTTTCAAATCACTTTTTTATTGGTTTATCGGTAATCTGCAGTATGTATATGCATACGTAATATCTATTCTGCGATAAAGGGATACCAAATAGACATGTTAATGTATTGTTATTTGCAGTGTTACACCAAGTTTTCAATAGTTAGAAAGAGATTAGGCAAAAAACAAAACTGTTCTTTTAGGTTTAGGTTTTAGATTATTTATTTCTCATAAGATTTACAAAATCGCTTACTGAGAAACATGATAAAAGTTTTACAATATTATGCAGTGAGCAGGAAAATAATAATTACAAATTCACTTACAGTCACGAAATATAAAGATTATCTGCACGAAATTGTGGGTAGTTTTTGTAAACGTACGACGACTTTGCACTCAATGCTAGACAAAAGAATCAGAACTTGTAACTTTGTTTAGTCAGGTAGCTGGGCTGGTTGCTTTAGAGCTAGCTGCTAGAGAGCTTTAGACATATTTAGGTGGGCCCTATTTTTAATGAGTTTACATACCATGTCCGTTCCCAGTGATCCTGGGCTGCCGTATCTGGTTCTCGATCTCGATGGAGTTGGGCCGCGCGGGCTGCGACACCTGCCGGTTCAAGCCGGCTCTGTACCCGCCGTCCGTCACTGTTGTCTCTGAACACATTACAATTCATTCATTAAATTTGTTGCTTTGGTTTATTTAGCGAATCTTTATAAAATGTACCTAAGTAAATTGTTAGATAGTGAGAGACTCGTGTCGCAGCTAACTGCTGCTACTACTACTCGTAGGCTACACTGAAAACCAGCGCTGCAGACACATAAGTCTGTAGCACATGCTGAGTGGCTGCCTTTTTTTCGTCACAATAGTTTAGTTTTAATTTGTATTGTTATTTTTATGTTTATTATGTGGCGCTAAATAAATATTTTTCTATTCTATTCTATTCTAAATACTAGCTTAACAGACAGTTTTCTTTTTTATATTATCTTTTCGTGGCTAACGTGACTCTGCAGTCAGGCGTTATAGGCGTTCACCTCCAAGAGTTAATATAATATACAGATATTAATAACTGGAGCGCTCGTGACGTAGCTGGCTAAGTCGTTCTTGACAGATCAACGAAGTTAAGCACTGTTCCGCGTAGTCATCATTTAGATGGGTGACCGCCAGTGGCAATTTCAACAGAGCGCTCCCGTGCTTCGGAGGGCACGTTAAGCAGTCAGTCCCGGCTTTTTCAAAGTTGTTAGGCCATGACAGAGGCATTCGGGCGACCTAGAAACTCTGTCATCAGAGTTAGCCACTGACTCATACGAACTTACTTACTTTAATAACTAGAGATTAGCATGATTTGCTAGGAGGTTGTCCCCACTATTATGTAGGACAAAATAGCACAAAACCTCGACCTGTACCTCGTAGGTGCTGTGTCACTCACTCTATAGAGGCACCTGAGGGGTGATTGTGTAATTCTGTTGTAATCGATTTCCCTTGGTTTCAATCAAAAACTGTCAAATTTTGTATGAAGATGACAGCTTACTGACAGTTCGCTGATTGAAATCGGATTGCAACCGAGTTACGCAATCACCCAGCTGTTGCCGACTGTAATGGTGGATGGTGTATTGTCTCAGCTGAGCTATCGCTATTTTGTCCTACATGATCACTTTCAATGATAGGCGCAGTGCTCACGGTATAGAGGGTCCGGCTGGCGCGTGTAGTTCTCGGTGTACTGCCTCAGCTGCGCGGGCGCCATGATGTGCTCGCCCTTCCTGAGGGCGGCCTCCTTCATGCGGTCGTTGGTGCTGTGCGGGAGGCGCGGCGCGCGGCGCGTGCGCCCGTCCGAGCTGCCGCCGCTGCGGGGTTGACGCACCTGGAATAATGTTCCGTTTCAAATAAAATAATTATAAGTGTAGCTACTTACCTTAGATAGTTTAATTAATAGGTATTTATGTTAATGTTGAAATTGTTCTATTTAAGTTGTTATTATTTTGTAACCTTACAGGGCTGACATAAACATGTTATTCAAAAGTCCTTTTAAAATTATTAAAAAAAAAAAAAAAAATAAGAGCTGGGCTGATCACGTCTGTCGCATGCCGGATGAGCTGTGGGCCAAAACTACCACTCAGTGGAGCCCTGGCACAGCAAATCGGCGTCGTGGCAGACCCAAATAGAGATGGCTAAATGATCTGGACAACTTTAATAGAGCTTCAATTGAAATCAAGGGGAGGCCTTTGCCCCGCAGTGGGACACAACGGGCTAATCGTAATCGTAAAATGAGCTTTATTTTTCCAGTGCACTATAAATAACATCATTAAGATACTTATAAAAAAAAAAAAAGTTAACAAGGATGTATCTTAAAAATAAAATACTAGGTACTCAATAAAAAAATTAAATAAAAATAATATTAAAATGAGTTCCGTTTAGTCACAATAAAAACTAATAAATGCTGAGAAAAATGAGTAGGGCTCTTCTTCTTCTTCTGTCCAAAAAAAAAAAAAAAAAAAAAAAAAATGCAGCGCCCTGACGGGGTTCATGTACCTACTGGCAATGTATTAATTAAGATCCATACGAACTTTGTACCTACATGTAAGCAATGAATAAATAAATATCTAAAAATATCTAAATGAGGCCAATCCTGGTGCCTTACTCTTGAATCCAATGACGATTCCGATCCAATCCCAATTTCTATTTTCTGCTGTCAAATTTTTATACATTCTTGAATACAAGGTTGAATTTGGCGCTTGGTTTGCTGTCAAAAGTACGAAATGTCATATTACAATAATTGTCCAATACCGATCGCGTTCAAGAATAAGGCCCCTGGTATGGTTAACTCACCTTCTTCCCCCTATCATGCTGAATCCTCTCGGTATCTTGCAGCATCTCCCTGCGCCACAGCTCGAAGAAGTAGTCTGGATCCGTGTAGAACTTCCTCGCGTCTCGACCATCGTCCCGGAACTCGTTCAGTTTCTCGAGCGGCGGGGGGCGGTCGCATTTAGCGTACGTCGCGAGCATCGCGGACGGCATCGAGTTGCGGGAGAACAGCTGCTGGTGAAATATACGCGAAGAGCGGAACGCCTTGCGCATTTGGATATCTTGGAGTGATACTGGAATTGAAGGAAAAATAAGGATTTATATTATATTCATTCTCGAGAGTAGGCCAGTGTACCAGCAGTAGGAACAATAGAAAGCTCATGATCATGATTTTTTTTTGAATTTTTTTTATACTACTAAAGTGGTAACCAAGCGTACGGCCCACTTGATGGTCAGCGGTTACCGTAGCCTATGTACGCATGCAACATCATAGATATCACTTGCGTGTTACTACCCTAAGACCTTAGATGGTAAGTCTCATGTGCCTGTAATTTCACCGGAAACCATACCCTTCGAACCGGAACACAGCAATGCGAGCATTACTGCTTGGCGGCAGAAATAGGTATGATGAAGGATTTATTAGTCAACTGGTGCAATAAGATTAAAATCAGTCTGTACAGGGTCTTTGATTATTAGTGCGCAATATTCAAGGAATATGTCCACACATAAAAAACCAACCAGAAAAACGTAATCGATTTTTCGAGATTTTTTAGACAAAATGTTAAAAAAAAAGAACATGTATTTTTGTGTGTAGAACATATTCCTTGAATATTTCGCACTAATAATCAAAAACCCTATATAAATGAACACATATTCTGGGTCATGTTTTATATAAAGTTTTTGAACTGGATTAAGGACCTCAATTAAACTTAGTAACCAGATTTTTATCGACTTGAAAAATCTAAATTACCTAGATCAATCTTTTAAAATAAACAGGCACAGGTTATGGGCCCAGAGCGTTCATAATCAAGACTATTTTGTAGGTAATACCTTCTTCAACTCCGGAGTCAAGCTGCGTGACCTTGATAGCAAGCCTGTCTATCCTCGCCTGCAGCACATTCGTCCTGTCCGCCAGCCCTGTCGCCTCCCGCGTCAGCTCACCAAACATGTCCTCCGCATGTTTTGACAGGGACGACAGCTGTCTGTAAAAAGTACAACGATCGAAGGTAAAAAGTAAGTAAGTTCGTATGAGTCAGTGGCCAACTCTGGTGACTAAGTTTCTAGGCCGCCCGAAGGTCTCTGTCATGGCCTAAAAAATTTGAAAAAGCCGGGACCGACTGCTTAACGTGCCCTCCGAAGCACGGGAGCGCTCAGTTGAAATTGCACTGGCGGTCACCCATCCAAATGATGACTACGCGGAACAGTGCTTAACTTCGTTTATCTGTTAAGAACAACTTAGCCAGCTACGTCACGAGCGCTCCATATAACATCTTTTAACATTGGGGGGGGGGGGCTTAATCTTGAACGCGATCGGTATTGGACAAGTATTGGTATACATTTGGTACTTTTGAGTGCAGACCTAGCGCCAAATTCAACCTTGTTTTCAAGAATACAAAAATTTGACAGCAGTAAATTGAAATTAGGATTGGATCGGAATTGTCGTTGGATTTAAGAGTAAGGCATCTAGTGGTAGCAATCTTCAGCAAGAGTCCATCTTGTTGGGTGCCCAGTGCCCACCCAGCAATAATAGATAATCTACCCCTAAAAGTAAGCAACTTCGTGAGAATCAGTGGCACATAATATCAGTGGCCAGCTCTGGTGATAGACTGCTTAACGTACCCTCTGAAGCACGGAAGCGCATAGTTGAAATTGGATGGGTGACCACTCGAAAGAGTGCTTAACTTCGTTGATGTGTTATGATTATGAACAACTTAGCCAGCGATGCCAGGAGTTCTTTACAGTATTTCTTAGAGATGTTAATTTCAATACAATGCACAGATAAAAAGATAAAAAATAAAAAAACTGTTGTTTTAGACTTAGCAACGTGTGTTTATAGCTCTGTATTTTGAGGGGATAACTAAGTTCAGAGCATTTACGGACATAAGCTGAACCACGAAAGCAGTCACTACTCACGAGTCGACCACCTTAGTCCGCAATACTCCCACTACACTTCTCACTCACGAAATAACAATAACTCGCTATCCATGTCCGTCTAGCGACACTTTTATGAGTAACAAGCAGCCCCCCTGGCATGGCGATTTCATCTCTACTCTACAGTAGAATAGACAACACAGTTTCTTGCCTTGATCTTTTTGGAACAATATTACTAAAAAAACGCAGAGATAAAAGCTTGTCTAGGTCTCAGGAGATGTATAGACAGTTTCCAAAGAAATTTTTCTATTCTCGAATGTCAAAAATAGAGAAAATTAAACGCCATGCTCGCATTTGTAGACTCTTCTCTAGGGTAGAATAGAGAAGTTTCTTTCCGCTCATTCTTTCCATTGCCATGCTCGGGACCGAAGAAATGTTTCTACACTCTACACTTACCTGTCATTTTTCTCTACTCTACCCTAGACAAAATCGTTGTCTACGCTGGGCATGCTAACCCCGCAGATGTCACAAGAATTTCCTTAAAATAAGTAAACATACATTTTTTTATCTAGTGGTTAGTTATTTGGTCAATTAGCTTCTCATTCCGCCGTAGGATGAGGAAAATATCAGATTTATGAATGACAAATAAGGAATATTTATTTCAATAGGAAGTAAATTTACAATTTTCATAAGCAAAATTACTGTTGTGCAAAGCAAAATTAATGTCTTATAATCTAGGATAGGTACAGACTGTACCTATTCCAGATTCTAGGCCGGTTTCTTCACGATATATCTCCTCACAGTTTAAGCAAAGTAAACACAAAAATATTATGAACTAGTTTCCTTTTGCACCTTGGCTTGGGTATTTCCTTTAGAAACTTTGACCCCCTGACAGTGTTACCGATCGTGCCATTGGTGACGGCTTCGAGTTCGGGCAAACTGTTCTGAAGCTATACCTTACTATCTCTAACCCTCAATCTTTCCCGTCGGTAAGCCCGTCTCACCTAGCAGTGTCGTGTGGTTCATTGCTAGCAGCATCGAGTTCGACTATTCTGAAGCTCTACTCTCTAACCCTCAATGTTACAAAGCGGTAAGCCCGTCTCACCTGACAGTGTTAGCGAGCGTGCCATTGGTGACGGCTTCGAGTTCGGAGGGCACGGCCAGCCGCTCGGGCACGGTGCCCCGCGACACGTGGACCGGCTCCACGCAGCGCTTCGGCAACGGCATTGCTGACCGCCTACCAGCTCAGCTACCTCGTAAACATCACTGAAACAACAGATAATATCTTTTAAATAATCATACTTCAAAAAATTTAAGAATTTCCCAAGACGTAATGCCAAAGTGGAGATAGAGAAGGAAATGGACCCCTTTACCTAGCAATAGGACCAAGTTATTGAGTCATGCATAGTGAAGGCCTTTCAGCGAGTTAAAAACTGGTAAAATCTAACCTTATCATCTTAACTTTACACTATTCAGCTTGAGGATAAGAATGATCAAGTGTCTTTTTTCCAGCTATAAGTTACAGTTTTAAAAATATTACTAGTCTGAATCGGATGAGCTAAATTGTCTTAGCACTAGCCGAACGTGTGTAAGGCAATCTAGTTCAGAAATGGGACCGGAACAATTTTCGTAGCTAGGAAGGTCCCTTCCCCTACCTAGTATAAGTAGGCCGAGGCACGCTTGTATGCCAGATAGGTAAAATTTATGCAGGTATAACAAGCCATAATATATAATTAGCCCTGTTCTGGACCACATTAAGTTATGAGCTATGACTGAATCAATGCTACGTAATTTCGCGTTCATAAGGACTTGTAGTCCGGAGATGTGGAGGTATACCTCTAGAGAAAGACCGGGATCTTCTTGATGATTGAAAAGCTGATTTATGATCAAAAGTGCCAAGTTTTAAGGGTTTTTCTTTGAGCAACTTTTAGTAGAGATTTCTTTGAAAGTTTTCATATTGTTTTAAACAACCTATAAAAGTATGCACATAACAAATCTAAAACAGTTTTCGTCTTTCCGTTGCCCGATAATTGGCGCTTGTTATACCACCAACCCGTCCGTCGGAATTGGCGTGAGTCCTTCATGCGTGAACAGTGGAAGTGAGAACTGGGTTTCAGTTCCGTTAACTGTTTCTGCAGTCCTGAATGTTACTTTGTTTTGACTCTAAACAATTATTTCTTTACCACGCTAATAATCCACATTTTTGACGATCAGCATTAGGTAGCCTACATATAATTTGCAATGCCTGAAAAGGGCAAATAAGTTTTAAGTGCCGTATAAATACATACATATAAGACATGCCAATTTTCTGATCACAATACTTATAGGAAGGTCCTCCTTTCGATGGACCCATGATATTGTACCGATCGCAGGAAGTCAGTGGAAGGTCAATGCTCAAAATCGGTTGTCATAGCACACTTTGGGGGAGTCATAACTGGCAGGTGTCTATTGACTAACATAATGATGATCACACACAACACAGCACTTAATCAGTCTGATCTAAGTAATACAAAGATCTACAGCAGACGCTAACCCCAAACTGCGCCAGCAATTTGGGTCACTACTATAAAATTAAATGAGTATAACTACGAAAAGACATTGCTAATGGCCGTCGAGCAAAACGTTCTCGATGCTAATGGCTAATCAAATATGTCGGGTTGAACGAGATAACAATAAGCAATCTTATTAGACTCACAGCTGTAGCACGTCCATATTTATCCTAGTAAGTAATGCAAACATTTTATTTTAATACGGCATCACTAAATTCTCGAATAAAAAGATATCTTTTATATAATGTGCGAATGCTTATAATTATGGATTAGTTATGTAGTATGGATTAATAGTAGCGAGCACTGGACAGAATTTAGGTCTATTTTTAAGATAGGTAAAAAAGTGCTGCAGCACTGGCCCCATTTTACCCATTCTTGTTTGGGTCGGGTTGATTAAGTTATTTTCGTATCTGCTACCCAGACTTTGCCATGCTCGCTATCTTATTTAGGTCATTTGTCTCTGTATTCTAATCTTTATTGTATTGGTGTTAACAAAAGAAATCAAACATTCAGTAAACTAATATTTGAAGTTCTGCTTTGTATTAAATTTTTTAACCGAGTTTCCGATGTCAGCTTGTTTTTTTTCGATATTTAATATAATGTTTCGATGGTAAATATAGAAGCCTTACTTGCACTATAGCGACAGCGAGCGGATCTGGCGATAGAGAACAAACGTAGAACTTTCAAGGACTATGTTTGGACCCATTGTTTATTTTGATCATCATCGTTATATCATCCAATAACACTCCAAATTGTCTTATCCATACATTTCATATTATTAGCAAAGTATAGCCTATCATAAGCCACTGAAAGGTACGCCATAAAAGTTGCAATAAGAGATAATAAGGTATGGGTGCAATAAGGTTACGAAAGTGCCACTTAAATGGCATTTGGCGAACGAGTCTAACACAGTAAAATTGAGTGGTTATAGAATAGACCGCCTAAGTTGCTTGGCTACAACAATCGTAATGTTTAAATCTTGTTGTTTTATGTTAATTCTATTTTTAGGTATTTGTTTTGTAAACATGTAACTGAATAACTAATTTTTTAAATACCAAAGCCAAGGAAAGTAACTCGCTTGTTTTTATCACAGCTGTTGTTACGCTTGGAGTATCACGTTTTCGTGCTTTAATTTATATTGCGAGTACCTAGTTACCTAGCAGTTTTACTTTCATATTTAGTCGTGTAAGTTTAATATAATGAAGGCCTCGCCTGATATTTTGTTTAGGTAGGTCATGGTAGTGATATTTTAGTAAACAGATGTTTTTTCTACTTATTATCTTTAGACTCTACATTTGTCTCTATACCTTTGAAATTGTTTTTTCACTCACACAATGTTTCACGATCTTCTTTAAAGGCCTAAGGGCCTGATGATCTCACTATAAACTTCTGTTACCTAGCTAATGTCTTTCATCTCTCATCGTCTATGTTCATTGAATTAAGAATAACATGCAAAAACAATACTTAGCGAGCTAAAATGATAGTTTATTTTATGAATAAGATTGTCATAGAAGGTAAGTACATAACATAACACAAGACTAAAGTAAAGCACAATGCAAGATAGTTATCTACTTAGTTTTTTCTTAAAAACTGTTCTAAGGTAATCAAGAACCGCTATGAACTCATCATTGTAGCCCATAAAAGACAAGTATCGCAAAAAGTCAACCGAGCAAAACTATGCTTACAAAACGTGCATCACAGAGCCTAGGATCTATATCAGGAGATGACGACAATAGACGCTTCCGCGCGTCTGATAAGATTATCCTGGCAATGTTTATGGAGAGCAAAATAGTCTCGCGGCGAAATATCAATTAGTTTCTACAGAACGAAGCTTTTTGGTGTTTGATCAGAGTTTAAAACAGATTTCCCTATTTAATAAAATAATCAAATAGTTTGTTAGTACTATTTAACGGTTTTTTGGCTGAAAAGCGGCAAGTGGATGGGTAGGTGGGGTACCCAACACATGCTGAGCCAAACTCTTTCGTCGCAAATATCTTAGATTAATTAGTTTTAGATCGATGTAAATATTCTTTTTATTAGTAAGCATTAATTATATTAGTTTAATTAGCGAGCATTACTGCTTAGCGGCAGATATACATGGTGGTAGGGTAGTACTACCTGGAGGAGCTCCATTACAGAAAACTCATACTACTCGGTAGCTAAGGTTGATTCGTCTAAGCCAAAGAGTCAAATTCAATCTATGCTCCATGTGCAACCAAACATCACATTCACAACCAGAGCTATGATGGCCTTTTCAATATTGCAATACTCGTTACCTTGGAACGAATAAATCAAGGTACATTTGCAACTAACTGTGCCTCGCGGTTTCACTCGCGGTTTTGCAGTATTTATTAAAAGATAAAAGATATTTATTGCTTATGGAACCTAGGTACATTTTGGTGTTGTAACTTAAAAACAAGTATCACTAGTCCTGCCTTCATGGCGTATAAACATTTCACATACAAATACAATAATACAGGTAGGTACATTTTAAAATTAATAATTAAATTCAAAATTAAATTGCAACGAATTCCATTAAAACATAATATAAAGAATCAAAAAATGAAATACCAAATAAAAAAAAATTAAATTTAATAATATAAGTCAAACTTAGAAATTATCGTTTAAAAATTCGTCAACCGATAGTAAGCCCTTTATTCTGCAATTCGAGGCGAGGCGGAGATTAATCCAACAGATATAAAATAATGAAAATCGTTCCAGCCGTCGTGTGACTTTGTTGACTGAGCGATCTAAGCGAGCGAATAAGCGTCTCTGCTCCATGTTTGGTTAGTACTCCTCTACAGGTCGTATTTACCAACCGATTCTAGGCGAAACTTGGTACAGGTTTTAAGACTTTTTTTTTTTTTGTCGCCGTGGATTTTTGATTGGATGGGTCATCATCATCATCATATCAGCCGATAGACGTTCACTGCTGGACATAGGCCTCCCCCAAGGAAAGGAAGGAAGGGTACTTCCTCCAAAAAGGGGCAAGTTTATATGCATGCCCCTTTTTGGAGGAAGTGCCATTATGCAAAAGTTATGCACCTACATGCTTGCACAAAAAATATGTCAGGTATCGATAGTACTAGCTTTGGTTAGTTTTAGAGCTAGCTATCGCTGTGTAAAAAAGTCCTCGAATATTTATTTATTTTTCCCGCAGCATAATCTGACAATTTCCCCTAAATAATTTAATAGTAAAACTAATAATTTACTTTATAAAAATTGCTGAGTATAACGATGGTTTCTAACCCGGTAGTAGGTAAGTAACACAGACACATAGGCGTCACAACACAACATACACTGTAAGCGAGTGGGTGAACATAAATTGACACATCCGGGCGTGTTAATGCATTCGTAATCGAACGATAGCGGTGCCTGCCTACTCACCACTGGGATTTGCACATTCTGTAAAAAGTTTGACAACCTCTTTACGTCGTACGCAACTATTATTTAACTTCTAATTATGAGATTTACTTGATTTGAACCTAAAACTAGACTGTGGTGCCTGTGGTTCTATTTGAATACGGCACAGCTGTTGTCCAAGTGCTTCACAGGGCACTCTAAGCTGTTGTTCTCAGCTATAACAGCAAGAAGAACCTACTTCGTCTACTCTACTTTATGTATGTACCACACGAGCGGACCTGCGGGCCGAAGCTAGCTCACAATAATTAACAGTTTACGTTCACAACGTTGTAACACGCAAGGTAGAATCAAGAACAAACGTATCGAAGCGCGATTTATGGAATTAAAAGTAATTTTATTCATGTTTTCACATAACGGCAGGAATTCCGTCACAGTTATCCGATCGGAGATTCCGAGCTGACTTCGACAAGATTAATATTCATGTTTTTATGCACACTGCTCGAGACGAAACGTAAAGATGATGGTCATACGGGTCACTACCAAGAGCCAGTGTGGAAGAAGTCAGTGGAATCTGTTGCCTTCAAAATGGAGGAACAATTTTATAATAATAAATATCTGGCAGACATTTCTACATAGCACCATTTACAAGTAAGCAGTTCTCAAAGTAAGTAGAGCTTGTGCTATGGGGAACCAAATAACTGATAATAGTATAAATAGAGCGTGTGACTATTGACTGCACAGCCACAAGTAAAGCCAGCCAGGACAGCAGGCGATTATAAGGTCTTGCTCTCCATCCATCGTCCACAACAGCACCAGAGATGATGGAGCATCGCTGCCATCAATCCAATCCTTTGCTTTTTCAGTAAATTAAAGCTATAGGTACTGGCTATTTAGAATTAGATGCATTCTGCATCATAAATCAGAAATCTTTAACATTGATGTAGCATGCTGAGTTGTAGCCAAAGACTTTACCCTCGGTTTAATTCATCAATAGCTAGTTTTAACTATGATATTACCATTTTTTTTTGCCAATAAATATTTGATTAGCTAAATAGTGATCTCAGTAGGAGGAATACGTAAAAATATATAATATAGTCGGTGCATCACTAGGAACTATTTAGGTGGGTAGTTCCTGGACAAATATACTACACACAAACACACCACATGAATATATTGTTGCATTTCGATAAATAGATATATGTATTAATGTCGAAGGGCTTGGTTCTTCGAAATTCGCATGCTCTTCGTAACTTTTTATCGCAACTTTATGTTTGTGATCGCAACATTATCTATGTTTACTAATGATAATTGATAACGATGAAATGGACTCATTTACGCTAAAATTAATTGATTCGGAATGTTTTAATAATAAAAAATGGGTAAAACTTATGCATATGCATTTGGAAACTAACAAAATGCAAGGAAGATAGAGAGCTTTAGTACCTAGTTTTTCGTGCGCTATCTATAAATTCTATAAATATTTTATCAAACTCTTTAGCATTGCGCTAAGTCGCTAACTTAAGGAGTGATGATCGGCGCAGGTTAGACTTTTTTAACAAATTGATAGAACAATCAATATGTGAAGCTAATGCGAGTTTTTAGCAAGCTGTATGTCAACGCCGGAAAAATGGATGACGCAGTCCAGAACCAATTTGCTAGGTATCTATGGAACCTAATTGACTCAATTAGGTTTTGATTCACTCGGCATGCCTAAACATTCCTTAAAAGTTCCATTCTATTATTTAAAACTAAACCGACGGTGTTAGGTACACTCTCTGCCATTTCTCATCCATACTAATATACTATTTATATAAATGCGATGTCTGTCTGTTCTGTCACGTTTTAAAAGTTAAACCGATGAACCGATTGTGGTTTCTTACTTATGCCACTTTATGTCTGCCTATCCTAGCAAGCGGAGCCGCGGGTGGCAAATAGTTTTAATAAAAGTTTTTGTTATGCATGTATTTTTTTTATTAGTGGTGTTTTTTTTTACTTACAACCAAGCGTACGACCCACAAGATGGTAAGCGGTTACCGCAGCCTATGGACGCTTGCAATACCAGACGTATCACTCGCCGGTTGCCACCTTGAGGTATAGATCGAGAGCCTCATGTGCCAGTAATTTCACCGGAAACCATACCCTTCACATCGAAACACAGCAATGCGAGCATTACTGCTTTGCGGCAGAATTATGGTGGTAGTACTTCCCTGGACGTGTTCTATCACAAAGAACTCTGCTACTCTTAAAGTGTAAAGGTGTATTTTTTTATTGGTAAATGGACAAGAGTTTTTTTTTTCACTTATTGTTTCGGGTTCTCCAAATTAAACGTAACTGTTGTTCTGCAATTCTGACCAGGCAATTCCTATGATGGAAACTTTGAGGCTTCCTAAAAACTCCATCAAGAATTCACCACTAGAATATATTCCTATTTTTCAGATTATAAACGGAAGTTTAGCAAACGGAAGAACACATAGCCACTATAAACTGCCCTCAATTTCATAATTAAACTATTAATTTTCCCCCGTTTTTGTGCGATCACGCATCACGGATGTTTCAAGTAATAGTGCCGTGTCGTGATGCAGTAAATCATCTTCACGTATCATCCGCGACGACACTCACACACACACACACACTAGCACAGAAATGATACTGTTCTTAGAGCGCCTGGCGAGACGATTATCCACCGAAGAAGACAGGTGATGATAACATTATACAGTACACTAGCCAATCTGCCCCAGCTTCACACGGGTGCAATGAAAACTTAGGCACTCGTGCATATCCAGGGCGGGTCGATACGCTAGTAATAAATATAGCCTATATGTTACTCAGGGATAATGTAGCATTTTAATGGTGAAATATTTTTTAAATCGGATAGGTTTTTAAGTTTATTCGTAACAAACAAAAATACAAATCTTCTCTCTTTATAATATTAGTTTAGATGGTCTGGATTATAAACATTATTTCCAGGCAAAAGGCACACTGATTAATGCATTTAAACTCTAGAGTCAGGCTGGTCGCGGTCTGTACGGTTTTAGAGAAACATCCTCCGCAAACACTAAAAGCTGTGGAATGATCTCCCTCCTAAGGTTCTAGTTATCAAAGAGTTAGCTTCTTAGGAAAAATATTAGGAATATAGGAATCTATGTCAGATTTTTGTATGTGTAATTCACTGAGTTAGTTTTAGGTAATTTACTTATTTCATCTTCCAATGAAATCGAATTCACGCATCACATTTAAAAATGACGCAGAGAATGTTTGTGTTAGGTATGTATGTATCAACAACAACATAGGTATAATGCTGTACACAAACCACAATGACAAAGTAATAATAAACATCTTCTTCTTCTTTTGTTTTATGGCCTCTGTGGCTAGTTTGCCACAATTTTGCCAGTGTCAAGTGTATTAGTTTGATTGTCGCCTAGTAACGTAAACAAACGAAATTTGAAAAGAAACGATGACTTTTCTTTCAAAATTCTTCTGGAAAGTCTTTGACTAAATTACCAACCAACATTACCCCTCCATTTCAATTTACTAACACTTGTGCTAAGTAAACAAGTTAAATTGGATAAACTGCCACCAAATTTACGCAATAAAACTTAAAATAACATGAGAAAAATAATTAAAATGGGAAGACCCATGTCGTTTTGACAAAATAGCCAAAGACAATCATAATAAACATCATATTAGCTAGAAGAAATTTTGTCAATTTTAAGTCTAATTTCCTAATTAATCATTGTTGATTATTCTTGAATTCAATGATATTGATAATTTACTTAGTTATTTTTTTAGATAATTTAGTTAAATATTATAAAGATAGTTTAGTTTTAAGTAAAGTACATTTTATGTATTTTTATACCAAATTAAAATAAATTTAAAAGATGTGTATAAGTAAATAAGTAAATCAAATTAATCCGATTAATTTGTTTTTTTTTAAATTGACTTTCTTATTTTTGTTTGATAGATCTATTATTATTGTTTTTTATATTATTTGCTTTGTCTTGCCATTAGAATATTTTAAAATAATTTGAAATGGTTAATTTGCTTTGTATTATAAAAATAATATTAGGATTGGCAAACAGAAGCAGAGCTAATTTAAAGCAATGTGTAAATAGTGTATATTTATTAAGTTTAGGTAAGCTAGTTGGATGTTGGAGTTTATCATTTTTGGTTTAAGAACTTATGTCTATCTTGTACTCCCCATCCCAATGAGGATCATAAACTGCATACTAGCTGTACGAGGCTAACAATGGAAAGCTTGCACAAGTCAGCAGCATGCAGTTGAATGTGTTAACTGTACACATTCAGTTCATAGCTTAATCTGTAGTCTGATGTGTCTGATTGTTCAGTAGAACCTACGGTAATATACTACCTGAACAAAAGCAAGGACTTCGACGTTTGACCTGATATCAGTAAATCAACAAAATTATTTAGATTCATTATATTGTTGTTTTATATTATTGTGTAAAGGCTCCTTTGATGCATATTATTATTTAAGGTAAATGTACTAAGTTAGCTACTTATCAAAGAGTTCAATGATCTAAATACAAATATTCTAAAGTAGTAAACAACAGATTTTGTATGTTTATATCTGCTGTTAAGAAGAAACTGAAGACAGTCAAGGGTACGTAATTAAACTTATAGATCTAAGTAATATTCTACATTTCTTAACACACTCCTATTTGGTCAAACTACAATTGATAGATATATATTATTAACTAAAGAACTTAGGTAATTAATAGAATCAATGAAACCTGCAAATAATAATGTAATTAAAATTGATTACATTATTATACCTATAATACATCAATTTAGTAATGAGTTAAATGAATTGTTCATAGTTTATACATATAAACATTATAGGAAGAAGTCCTCTAAATTCTGAATCATCAATATATAAGGTGCTGTGTGGTTAAAGTAAACACAATTTTACAGTATTTTTATCAGATTCATTTTATTAATTTGTGAAGCAGATTCAGTAGAAAACAAGACTAATGTGATCCAATAAGAAAAAATACCACCATACCATACCCACTTAAATACCTGTTTGGGGAGGTCCTAGGTCTATTGATACAACAGTCAGAATAGAATAGTGGGGATTTCCAGTATCAGAATGACTTTTGAACTGATAAACATTGGAAGGCACATGTTGTGTGGTCATCAATAACATTAATATGCATACAGCTATGGTATTAACTGTTTCTATAGAGCAGACTATATATCGTCGTGCGGTGACGACGTCGGTAGTAATGATAAATCTTCAATCATGATCACAACGCCCTTTTAGTCACTCCATTGCGGTACGAGCAATGAATAAATCTATCATAGCATAGTCAATTGTGATTATCATTTTTTCTATTCGAAATCATTATCGTTTAGAGTCTGATTATGAAATAACAGATCGAGAACTTGTAAATTAAGAAATAGTGAATACCACTCACCTTCTCCACCAAATGAGAACAACAATTCGAAAAGTCGAAAATAACACAGTAACGACCACTGAATTATTTCACTGTAATGCTAAATACACTTTAGACCATTTGAGTCACTCCATAAGTAAATAAATGCTCGATAATATTGTACAATTTACCACAATTTACACTTTCACAGCCGCTAACCGTGCCACAAAACGAAAATGGCAGCGTTGAAATTTGTAAATGAACCGATCTAGATAGAAATTCTCATTTTGATATCCGCGCTCGCATAAATGAACGTCTATATAATTTGTCTGGATAATAGCAAATGATTCTCACTCACTATCAAGCTATCAAGCAAATCTTTCTACACGTATGTCAACGTCAAGTTGAGAGTTCTATCGAAAGCTTAGTAGTTCATTGTTCATTCATTACAAAAGTTTTTTTTTGTTGATTCTCAAGTATGATTTACATTGAGTCAGTTGCAAATTCAGTGCTGGCTCCAAAATCAAGCTAAGTCAGTGCTCACCCGCTACAGACCGTAAATGGATTTTGTTGTAGTCAGTAAAACGTTGTCGGGTCAGTACTGACTTCAAACTTCTTGCGTATTGACCCTTTGTAAACAGAGAAAGTCAGTTCAAAGGTGTTAATTTACTTTGAGCCAGTAGCAATGTGCTGACTCAAAATTCAAGCAACGTCAGTACTGACCCGCTATTGACCTCACTTCACTTCACTTCTTTGCAGATGGTGTCTGTGGCTTAGTTGTCACAATTCTGCCAGTGTTCACATTCTAGTTTCTTAAAACCAAAATGGAGAGTGGAACGAAAAATCAAATATCGGTCATATTTGATTTTTTTTGTAATATTGGGAGAGTCGGTCAAAATTTTGAAAACCAGAATGATTTGTCTAAAACTATTGACCTCTAATCTGACAAATAATTTTACCTTTTTTTTTATATATTGAAATGTCAAAACGCAAAATAATATTGCCACATTCACTCCGTCAGTGCATGTTACAAATCAGATCAGTAAATTAACAGTAAACAAATCAGCTCATTATAACTCCACATGTTAGTTATTATCCGCAATAGTAATTCAATAAATAGTGGATTACATCACAAACTATTTTATAATACATACCGCTCCACAATGCCTCCCGAAAGTCGGTTGACGAACATAGAGCGACATTTTGATCTGAGATAGCGAAGCAGTTCCAAATAATATTTTCTGCTCATTTTGCACGGTTTGGAATAATGCTGATCTATAAATCGGAATGCCTAGATGTAAGGCGTTGTATGGAAGTGAACCAATGAATTAAATAAATAAATAATTAATAATGCTGGACAATCCACACAGCATCATCTAGCCCCAAGGTTGGCTGCTATTTAACAGAGCTGTATTATGGGTACTATATGACTGATATATACTTAATACAATACATATATAGATTTTTTTTATTATACAACCATGGGTGGTCCAAACATAGACGTCAATAAGAAAAATTTAGATTCCCCAGATTCAGGGGTATCCGAAAATACCTCATGTATGTTGCCCGATTTTTCGTATTTTTCGAGTTATGATGCTTTTTTTTGAGAATGATTGGTCGGAACGTTTCAAAGTGATAAAAAAAATTTTTGGAAGTACTTTTCCAAGATTTTTTTTTATAAAATAATCTCAATGAGTTGTAAAATCGTGCATAAAATAATCAACGTCCTAGCATTAGTGCAAGTTTCAAAAGTTTTGATGAAAAGTGACGAATTTGTGTTTTAGAGAGTTAAAGTTGAATTTTCGCGCATCACAAACGGCTAACTTCACGGACGCCTAGATCCGCCTGGAGAGAACTATACCACCTACTGACCATTTGTAAACAGAGAAAGTCAGCCAGCACTTCATTTGGAATCAGTCACTGACCCAATGTAAATCGCACTTTGTGCATAAAATTAGGTATTTCCGTTTGTTGACCTCGTTGCGCGGGCAGCTCAAACATTTGAGAATCGAATGAAAAGAAAATAACTTAATCATTCCAAGAAAAATGAGTGAAATTATCACAGTTATTGCTCCTGTAAACATCGCAGTGATTAAATACTGGGGTAAACGCGACGAAGAATTAATTTTACCCCTAAACGATTCAGTTAGTGCCACTTTAGATACTAGTGTAATGTGTGCAAAAACTTCTGTTTGCGCTCGTCCAGAGTTCCAGGAAAATGAAATCTGGTTGAACGGCAAAACGGAGTCCTTTTCCAACAAGCGATTACAAAACTGTTTGCAGGGCGTCAAAGCAAGAGCTATCGCCGAAAACACTGTCGATGAAAACTTTCTCTCATGGAAAGTGCATGTTTGCTCCGAAAATAACTTTCCTACGGCGGCAGGCCTAGCATCATCTGCAGCGGGATACGCCTGCCTGGTCGTCGCCCTCGCAAAGTTGTACAAAGTGAAGAGCGACGTCAGTTCCTTAGCTAGACTTGGATCGGGTAGTGCCTGCAGAAGTGTGTATGGTGGTTTTGTGAGATGGTGCGCTGGCACCGACCCATTAGGAGCAGACTCCATTGCTGTACAAGTATCACCATCATGGCCGCAAATGCGTGCTCTAATATTAGTTGTTGGAGAAACTAAAAAGAAAACCAGCTCCACTGATGGAATGAGAATATCTACTCAAACTTCTCAATTGTTAAAATACAGAATAGAGCACTGTGTCCCAAGAAGGACTGAGGAGATTTGTAATGCTATCAAACTTCAAGATTTCCCGAAGTTTGCAGAAATAACAATGAAAGACAGCAACCAATTCCATGCAGTGTGCCAGGACTCGTATCCTCCATTTGTTTACATGAATGATATCTCACACAGCATAGTAGAATTGATACACAAGTACAATAAGTATTGTGGCGTTCTCAATGTTGCCTACACATTTGATGCTGGACCGAATGCATGTTTGTACCTGCTTGAGGATCAAGTTCCCAAACTTGCTTCTCTAATCACATATGCATATCCATCTTCCAATAATAACTTCATCAGAGGACTTGATATCGCCAGAGACGGTCTTAGTTTGGATGTCTTGGGAGCCTTATGTGAACCAAATCCAATGGATCAAGTAAAATATGTGATACATACTAAAGTAGGTGATGGCCCAAATGTATTAACTGATGGTCACCTTTTGAATAAGGCCGGATTACCTAAATAATGCAGCAGAGCAAAGAATATTTTTTTTATTATTGGGACTAGGTTGTATTTCTTATGGTGCTGGCATTGGTTTGTCAAATAAATTTGTCTGCAGCACTCATGCTACCTGGGCAAATGATGTAGACTTTCTATATCTTTTATGTACCTACTTAATGGTTTATGTATGCATTACATACAGCATGTAAAGATGCTAGGTATATTGTAAACAAGGAAAAGCAGCTATTGAATAAGAATAACTTTATTTACATAGATAAAATATATAACTTATGTACAATATACAAAGCATTTCTGCCCTATGAACTTATCGTTAACTTACAAGGAGATCAGACTTAATAAAAATGCTAAAATAAATCGTCATACAATTCCATTTATTTTTATCCTCAATATACAACATAAATGTAGAACAAAAATAAATGAAACCATTTCCCATTGGTCTTATCGTGCAGATACAGAGACCTGCCAGACGCGGATGATGTTATCAGAGTAGCCAGCAAATAGGGTCTGTCCATCAGTAGACCACGCAAGAGAAAGGCACTGAGGTGGGTCAGTCTTAGATGAGGTCTGTTGCTGGTGGATAATTTCAGGCTTGAGTTCTTCAACCATTTCCTTGCTTTCCAAATCCTGGTAAATAAAAAATTACTTTTAGCTTACCATTGTAAACACTGTCAGAAAAATATTGTCATGGGGAACTCTTAAAACACCAGCTAGACAAAATCCGTTCAGATGATCAATCTCTAGTACAACTAAAATAATATGTAAAATTAGTGGTCTGCAATCAGCCTCAATAAAATATAAAAACATACCCAAATCTTGATAGAAGGTCCGTATGCAGCACAGAGCCAATATCTGTTGGGGGAGAAGCACAGAGCTGTGATGATGTCATTGTGGTCTAGGGTGTGAAGGTGCTTTCCATCATTCAAGTCCCAAAGCATTGCCTTCATGTCCTTGCCACCGGAGGCACAGAGAGAGCCATCAGGGGAAACTGTGACTGTGTTCAAGTAGCCCGAGTGACCAAGGTGGTTGATCTTCAACTTGCAGTTTGTAAGGTGCCAGACCTGAAAATGGGTACAAAATTATAGTGTTATGGAACAGAATATCTTTCAGAAAATAGATAAGCATATACTGCCAATTATAATTTATTCCAATGTCTAATTTATTTACCTTGACTGTGCGGTCCCATCCAGCAGAAACAATAATGGGGTTGGCATGGTTCGGTGAGAAGCGCACACATGACACCCAGTCACTGTGTCCATCATCTTGGATGGTATATTTGCACTCTGCAAGTGTATTCCATAGCTTGATGGTCTTGTCTCGGGAGCCAGATACAATCTGACGGTTGTCAACCGAAAATGCCACTGACAGGACATCCTGTATTACATAAAAATATGTTAGATTTGGATAAGATAATTATGGAGTCTAGCTATTGGAAACACTGATCTACTCTACCAGGCATTCATACACTGTAGTGGTTCTAAGGAGACTTTGCAAGTGATCACATATCAGCTACATACCCAAGGATGCTATGGAGCTATCCTCTTTGCTGCAGCTGTTTCTTCTGCCTCGCAAAGGCGCAATACACTGGTCTTCTGCCTCGCATAGGCGCTTATAACTAACACATGGATTTACAACCCTATCACAATTTAATTCTGTCACACCTTGGTATGATCTTCGAAGCGCCTGGTTGTCTTTCCCGCAGCAAGATCCCATAGACGAAGGGTCTTGTCCCATGAGCCAGACAGGGCGTAGTTACCGTCGCTGGACAGAACTACGTCAGATATGAAATGAGAGTGACCGTACAGACGCTTTTGAGGCACGCCGTAGTTAGTCTCGTCTCGAGTTAACTTCCACACGATAAGAGTTTTGTCTGAAATAGAAACACTAATTTAATAAACAGAAATTAGCCAAATAAGTTACAAAAATGGCGCTTTGAAAATATCAGCCCCATATCCGCTTGCCGCTCAGGACTCGCGTGGCAAAGGTTTTGTTTCATCATAGAATCTAGGTACCAAAAATATATATGAAAAACGACAGTTCATAATATGTACAAGCAATAAATACCACGTTAAACAAATTACGAGTTGTATGAAAGATGATGAACGTGGATTAGTATGAAAAAAATAACCTTACCTCGGGAAGAAGACAAAATCATGTCAGGGTATTTTGGGTTTGTTGCAATTTGCGTAACCCAGCCATTGTGGCCGCAGAGGGTACCCCGGAGTTTCAATGTTTCAGTCATGACTTTATTAATGTGCTAATTAATGTGCATGAGCAGCAAAATGCCACGCGCGCGACCCTGACGCAAACCAAACTTGAAAAGACAGGATTAAAGGGGCGCCGCGTCATTGATCGACCGAGCTGAATGAACAAAAAAATTGACAATGACAGTAATTAAATGCAGACAGTAACATAACAATATCCCACAGAACCTAAAAAACGGTCCTTAGACGGTCATGCGGCATGACATGCGTTATGTGCTGTCATGCATGCATGACCGTTTAGTTGTATTGATTGATGTGTATGACATGCAAATCCTGCAAGTTATGATTGGCATGGACGCATGAGGTACAAATCTTTTCTCTTCAAATATTAAAAGGTCACGAAAAGATAAACATATTTTTGCATTTTTGTACGTTGAAGTAACACAACAAGAAAAAAAAATCTGCTTCTGAAAATTCCTTAATTTATTATCGAAGTGTGAAGCGAGACGCTGCTGTTTACTGAGCGAGCGCTGCACTATTATACTCAGGCATATCATGTCATGATATTATGTCATAATTATATTAAGTATACTAATATTGGACGGGAAGTGCTATTAAATGCATGATATGATTTTTTTGGTCGATAATGCAGCATGATAATTCACGTAAACGCATGTCATGCCGCATGACCGTCTAGGGACCGCACTAGTCAAGTCAGGCACTAGAACTTTCACTTCACTTCTTTGTTTATGGCGTGTCTCAGGTCATGCTAGTTAAACGTAGTGCTTAAATTCTCTCTGATGCTAGTTTCGTAAAACCGAAATGGAGAGTGGAACAAAAAAATATGACCGGTGATGATTGGGGAGGCGAGGGGCGTCCTTTTGAAAACCAAAATGAAAGTTGATTTGATAGTTGACAATCTTACTTAGCTGCCAAAAGAAAATTGTGCTCTGTCTTATATTATTTATTTTGTGCTACGGTTTTCCCAGTTTTTTTATAAATAAATTTACTCTAGGGTTTCAGCATTTCTGAAGATTATTTTTGTACCTATTTAAAATGGACTATATTACAGAGATTCCTCAAGCAATAGCCAAAGCAAAAATAGTACCATCCGGATCCTTAAAAGTAAGCTTCATGAGAAGTAAAATTATTGGGTATTCAAATGGTAAACCTACTGCTTCGGAGGGCACGTTATGCAGTCGGTCCCGGCTTTTTTTAAGTTTTTCAAAGGCCATGACAGAGGCCTTCGGGCGGCCTAGAAACTCTGTCAACAGAGTTGGCCACTGACTCATGCGAACTTACTTACTTTAATCCTCCAAATAAAGAGTATTTTTACTTGTAATAAATTTTTCTCAGAATATAACTAGCACACCAAAGTTAGTTTTTTTCTAGACACTCCAATGTCCATTCCTTCTACCTACATTGTATTTGAAAAAATAAAAATTCTTGTATATAAAAAAAAATCTTGTTTAAAAGTTCTTGTATAACGCTTTGGATCCTTTCTGTAATGTTGTACTTATGGTTAATAAATTGAAATTGAAATTGAAATTGAAAAATGCTGTTTTTTGTGAACGCATCAAAAACTGGCATCGTAGTGTAGTTCTCGAAAAATCCGCTTGGTGGATGGATAACTTGAAAATTGACGTCACAGTAACGCCATTTTGTAAAGTGTTCGCTGTAGGCAGTTTTCTGGGCACTGTGAAAAATAGATAATTCGCATGGTTTTGTGTACATTTAAAACATAAAAACAGTCAAAAATCCAACTAACGTCTAGTACGTTATCCTATAGCCACAAAGTATGGAGGACAAATCATCGCTAAAGGAACTGGATCAATGGATAGAACAATTAAATGAATGCAAGCAATTGACAGAAAATCAAGTAAAAACGCTATGCGACAAGGTATGTACACATGGATATTATCTAAGCTTCGTAGTTTGTGTAGTTAATTGATCGAATTTGATAGTTCACTGGTCATTTTCCGTTTGTGTAGTAGCAGTAGCTATAGTTGTATGATTCATGTACCTTACGTCTAACTGACAAGTCGCAAGATAGAACGCGATTCTACATTGGATTATATGAGAGTATATCATCCCTTTGGCGTTAGCTGAATTGTTAACTGCATAGCAGAATTATTGCTATTAGATATACTTTTCTGTGTTTACCACACCCAGCTATCAATCTAGCTTGTCGATATTTATATGTAATTGGTGGATGGGTATTTTTAGCCTAGGCGCGGAAACCACGCTAATCAACTAGCAGTAGTTTGCATACAGCTCAATATCTGTCCATTGACTTATTTACTTTGAACTACTGCAGCAGTTGGTACATAAAGCTTATCTTTGAGTTTGACCATCAGAAAGTTCAGAAACAGATTTTGGCGGTAGTTTCGTCCGTTCAACTGATCATTTATTAAATGATTTACTTTTTGTTTGTTGTGTAGATTGGAAGTTAAATTATGATAGTAGGTAAGGTAGACACTTCATAGGAAACAAAATATATTGTAGTTTGTTTATATTCCAGCTCGGTTAGCATTGTGAACAATTTATGAAAATGTGGAGAAAAATGGCAGTTTTCTTTAAACATAATGTCTCTTTTATAGAAAAAAGAGAGCTTGTAAAATTAATTTATATGTTGATAAATATCCCTACAGAATGGTGCTTTTGCTTTATTAGTGTTTGCATGGAACATAAGTTTATGTTTTCACAAAATTAAAGTTAGTAAAAATTATAGTGATAATCAGGTTTTTATGAAAACTACCTTAGAGGCTATGAAATTCTATTTAGAAAAAAATACAAGGTTTTAGTTTTGAAAGGTTACAAAAAGACAAGGCAAGCCCTCATTAACACAAATTGTGTTTTTCAGTAAGCCCAGAGTGCAAGTTACAAAGTTAAAACTGTCTTAATTCTGACCATAAACCTTTTTAAATACTTATTGTTTAGCCGTGGCTGTCCCACTGCAGGGCAATGGTCTCCCTTCCCTTTATCCACTCTTCGCGATCTTATGCGGTGACAGACCATGATCTTAAATGCGAATCAAGTTTGTCCCGCCATCTCATCCTGGGTCTTCCATGTCTCCGCCTTGCGCTACCTGGGGTCCAGTCACTCCAATCATTTTATAATAAAAGCAAAATATATTGTTTATGATATATGTATTCCAATCCAAGCAAACTTTGTTGCAGCATTTAGCAAGCATTTAGAGGAAATTAAATAGGAAAATCTCTACAATGATGCATGCATGCATGCATTGCATATATCTAAACTACCTAAGTTTTATAGAGTATAAACTTGTTGCAGAGAATGTGTCTGAATTAATAATTTACAAAACATTAAATGTTAAGTTAAAAAGTCTATAAAAAGGTCGCTTCAAGTTGTGAGTACCTATAAAATCTTATTTGATGTTAAGTCAGCGACCCAAGCTCAGATGTGTTGTGATCATCGTGTCATCTCTTTTTGGGTCTGCCACAATGCCGCTTCGCTGTTTCAGTACTCCACTGAATAGATCAGCTCAGCTTCATTAGATTTGATCTACAAAATAATGTTACCTATTACATAAAATTCATGAATAAAATTACTTACTTATTTTTTTTTCAATTAAAGTGTTACAGACACCTTATGATATCTTATGGTATGTATACCATGTCAGCTCTGCTCCCAAATGTTTCTACTGTTTTTGGTGATAAACATTTTTTAACAAATGTGATGTTTTACCACTTTCATATTTGTTTATTTATTCAAGGACTTCACATACCGGGTGATAAATATATAATTTTAAAACAAACGCAGCCGTGCTGCCATCCATATCATCACTATCTTTCGCATTATAATGTTTTTCACTATCATGTGCTAATCCATACCTGACCGTGGTCTATTGTTTATAGATGTTCTTATGTAATAATTCATAGAATGTGTTGAATAATTATCTCCTTGCTGGTAATTAATTAGCTATCCAATTCAAAGAAAAACATGGCGTGGCCGTCGTCTTATTGTGAAATTATAGTTTGCTTGCATAACTAGCAATATTCTTATATTGATAGTCTTTAGAGTTAGAGTCTATGTAACTCATCAAAATTTAAACTACGAAGTTCGTACTGTACTGATGACTCAAACAATTGACGTGAGATTTATGAATCACAATCATACTTATCAAGATAAGAAACCCACATGTGACTTTCCATTATCCCTGGATGACCGCCACTGGTGACTTACTGCTGGGGTCATTCATCACGGTGATGTCAGCAAGGTGTCTATTGGGCTTGTTGGAGCGTGATCGAATTGCGGTTTCATAGTTAAAAAACGATGTTTTGCGACTCTAATCGATTTGCTGAGCCCAGTTGGAGGCTTTCACCACAGAATATAAAGAAGAAATCCGCGAGAAGAGCTGGTAAAAAATAAAATATCTGGTTTTGGATCTTAAATATGCTTAACTAGTCGGAACGCCCTGCGACTTTGTCCGCGTTAATTTTTTTATACAATTTTCATCTTTCCACTGAGCTGAGGAATATATTACCCTCCAAGGTCCAGCGCTTTAGGCTCTGTGCTGTAGGTCAGTATGTCACCAAGCTTTTTATAATATATTATACATAATAATTAATACAACAAAGGTGAGTAAAATTTGGCGTGGTAAGGAAAGTTGTTACCACGAAGTCCTAAGTCCTCTGTCAAAACATTGATAGAGGAGAAGCTTTTAAAAAGATTTCTAGTTTAGTATCGTTTTTTCCAATAGAAAAGTTATGCTGTTATTTATTATTATTGTATTCAAGTTACTATAATATTTCCAAGTGCACTTTCCTTTGCTTCGAGGTCTCACTCAACTATCAGACGACCTCTAAATGAAGAGGCTCATAACGCGATGACCTCTCAGTAATACACTACGATTTCAACAGATCGGATTTACTTCCTTTAGAAATGACGTAAAGTAATTTGATATTTGGATTGGTTTCTAGTTCAGTTATAACTTGATCGGCGAGGGAATCAGAGCAGTTCTTTTCAATCAAGACACATTTCTATAGCTAGATTATTTATGTAGTTTGAGGAAACTTTAAATAATTGTAGAAGGTTATAGATACTGCGATGGTTATATGGCACTTGTTGTCTTTTTTGAACTCTGGCTTTAGATTTTGTTTAGCGTTTTCATTAATACGAGTTAATAGTGCGAGTAGGTATCTTCTGCTTTGATTGTTCTCACAGGAGGTAAATTAAATCCACTAATTATATATTTTTTTATTTTATAAATAACATCAGAATCTTAGGCTCATTTTAAACAATAGTGTTTATAAGTAAGGCTGTAAATCTCCATTATATACATGTTCAAGTGGAATACTAATTTTCGCTAAACAGCTTAGTTTATTGGATTCCAAAAATAGAAATCTTTCTATGAAATCACATTAACTTTTTACGTAAATCCATTATTATTGCGAATTCTAATCCATATTCGGAATATTATTTGTCCTCTCCATGTATTTAAGTGTTAAAGTGAGGAAGTATCTAGAAAAGGTAATAATTTATTAGAAAAACAGCATTGCTCTGCTTTTGAAAATTGTATGCAAACCGAAAAATTCTGTCGCGGCAGATTTTATTCGATTGTATTCAGAATTTACCTTAGTTTTTTTTTTATTGCGTAACATACTTGGTAAAGTAGATTAATGTGACTATTTCACGATCTTTTAGTAAAGCAGCCCTACACGTTCTAGCAAACGTCATTCATAATTGTAGGAAAATCATCAATTGGCTCATGTAATTAAACATAAATTAAAAAAATATACAAATTGAACTCAAACCACTTGATATTAAGTTGAATTTAAAAGAATTGTACAACCTATCCGTGTCTGTCCCCCGGTTGGCGCTTAAATATCGTGAAACAGGCACTAAACGCAATAAGACCTCTTTGCAGGCGAAGGAGATACTCACCAAGGAGTCTAACGTTCAAGAGGTGAAATGCCCGGTGACGGTTTGCGGCGATGTCCACGGACAGTTCCACGACCTGATGGAGTTGTTTCGCATCGGCGGACGCTCCCCGGACACCAACTATCTGTTCATGGGCGACTATGTGGACCGTGGGTACTACAGCGTTGAGACTGTCACATTGCTAGTTGCCCTCAAGGTAAGTTTCTACTAAAGAATTAAGGCCCTTATTCATAACTAGCGACCCGCTTTGGCTTCGCACGGTTGCTTAAACTTATGTAAAAACATTCCTCTAGAATCACTGTTATCTTTTGTTGAAAACCGCATTTAAATTTGTTGAGTAGTCGTTTAAAAAATTAAACATACCAAACATACATACATGCATATGTAGAGTAACAGTCGTACGTACAAACAGACGGCAGGAAGCGATTTTATTTAATAGGTAGATTAGTAAAGATAAAGATAATAGTGAGTTGGCTCGCATAAAACTCGCTAGGCTCGCGTTACAGCCTCTGGACATCCCGACTTTCACAATCGCAATCTTTGTAGGAAGGATTGATTACTACATTGCAATATGCACTGCACTTGTAAATGTTAATCCGATTAATCAGTGGTTTTAGTTAATCAGATACACGGTCATTGACCTCAGTTCCGCCTTATTTGAGTCGCGTAACTACCACGAGATGAATGAACTTCGATCAATACTTCCTGCGAGAAAAATCATTTGCTGTTAAGCCAAATTTTTTTTACAGTTTATATTGAGAGAGTTAAAGTGTGTTATCGCATGCTATCATCTTGATATCAATGTTTACATTGTCTTATCATAGAGGCGTACTTTCACGATATAAAAGACTATCAAAAACTCTATTTCGAAACTGATATTGATAATGCTAGCGGCTCGTCCCGGATCGACATGAAATATGGCCTATGTCACTCTCAATAAAATTATAATGTAGCATTATAATAAAAAATAAATAAATAATGGTTAAGGATTTTTGATATCGGACTATCGTTTTTGAGTGTATTCGTAACAAACAAATCTACCCTCTTTATAATATAAGTATAAATTCGTAGTCCCTAAAGTCCTACAATCATCACATCAGTCAAGGACCCAGGGCCCCAATGCTTCTATTTACTGCAGTCACAGAATAATACGTGATAATACTGCAGGTATAAATGTACACATTGCTAAATCGTCCTTAGCGATGAAGTGTGATTATTCTATTCACTTGCTACTGACGAAATCGCGCACGCCCACGCCTCAAAACATGGATAACATAAAATGTTATTATAATGGCCTGAATATTATACGATACGCTTTTTGAAATCGTGCGTATTCCCCTTACAGCATTTTGTTATTGTTTGAAATAATGGCAAATGAATATTCTTTGAATACCAAAAATAATTAAAAATAAAAATAATCTGGCAAATGGTATCTATTCTGAAAAGGATAAGTTCTCCTTTGATTACGTGGTTTTCAATGGCGGTTCATATAAATTCCGATTGATTAAAAGGTTTAAGTACCCGCCCACAGCAGCTTTCTACAAACGGACACAAGGGAAATGCATTTCCGTCGCGATATTATGCATAACTTTTCGCCTTTCATTCTCGTTAGCAAGTTAAGCATTTATAAGTTCTCCGAAGTTTATAGCCGTGTGAAAAAAAAATTAATTATTTTTTTGCTTTATCAACTCCATTCATCGGCATAATTGTCCTAAACACATTTATGCTGGCACATTACTGCTTGGAGGCTATTCGCTTTCAAGAGTAGAGTAGATCCTCAGGTACCAAGTCATCATGACAACCTTCTAATGTTCCCACTGCAGGGACACTGGCCTACTCTCGAGCGCGACTGATTGGGTCTTAATCCAGCACTCGGACCCAATGAGGATTGGTGGATGGCACATGTCTTTCGAATTTTGAGTTCTTGGACTTGCCGATTTCCTCACGATGTTCCTTCACCGTATGTGATCACTGGCTTTGCGCACATTAATTTTTCGAACAGAAAAATCCATTAGTGCACGACATTATTATTATTATTATGAGCCTGTAGAGTCCCACTGCAGGGCAAAGGCCTCTTCCTTCACTCCAATCATCACGGTTTTGGGCTACTATGGACCAGTCCTTCAGGTAAGAGTCAATTTCGTCCCTCCATCTACGCCGTGGTCTGCCGCGAGGTCGTTTTCCATTTAGGGGCGTCCACTCTGTGATGGATTTAGCCCACAATGCATCCGACATGCGGCAGACGTGGCCTGCCCAGTCCCATTTTAATCTACCCGCTTGCTGTCCGACGTCCGCGATTTGTGTTTTGGAGCGAAGTATGCTATTACGAACGCGGTCTGTAAGCTTGACTCCTAGAATACTGCGCTCCATGCGCTAGTGCACGACTACGACCTTATAATCGGAAAGCGGGGTCACTACCACTAGACCACCATGTGCTACCAGGTGATGCTCCTTAAAGTTGGTGACACTGGTATCCTATTCCAGGTGAGATACCGCGAGAGAATAACCATCCTCCGCGGCAACCACGAGTCGCGTCAGATCACTCAAGTGTACGGCTTCTACGACGAATGCCTTCGCAAGTACGGCAACGCGTCCGTCTGGAAGCATTTCACGGATCTGTTCGACTTCCTGCCGCTGACGGCGCTGGTGGACGGCCAGATATTCTGCCTGCACGGCGGCCTCAGCCCGTCTATCGACACGCTCGACCATATCCGCGCGTTGGACCGCTTGCAAGAAGTGCCGCATGAGGGACCCATGTGTGATCTGCTCTGGAGTGATCCCGACGACAGGTTAGTTTAGCTTGTTTCATAATGATATCAGCCAATAGACGTCTACTTGACAATACCTAATAAGGGGGCACTATATTCAAGGAACAGATTCTACACATAAAACAAATACTTTTTTGTAATGATACGAAATTTTAACATAATAATGTATGTTAAAATTCTAGAAAGAAAGAAAAATCTTATCGGGTAAGGTCTATCAATTTTATTACTGACTAGCTGAACTTGCCTGCGACTTCGTTTGCGTGGAACTCGGGAGCTGTACTTTTTTCCCATTCATTCATTATTTATCTATGTTTTAAATTTCAGCCAAATCGTTGTCGAGTTAGAGAGGAACAAACATCCAAACTTTTGCATTTATAATATTAGTATGGAGCGCTCGTGACGTAGCTGGCTAAGTCGTTCTTAACAGATCAACGAAGTTACGCACTGTTCCGCGTAGTCATCATTTGGATGGGTGACCGCCAGTGGCAATTTCAACTGAGCGCTCCCGTGCTTCGGAGGGCACGTTAAGCAGTCGGTCCCGGCTATTTCAAAGTTGTTAGGCCATGACAGAGGTCTTCGGGCGGCCTAGAAACTCTGTCACCAGAGTTGGCCACTGACTCATACGTACTTGCTTACTTTAGTGTGATAGTATGATTATACTGTTGTTCTTGATATAACTGTGATTTGATAAGTCAAAACGCACCTGCTTTGTGCGTAACATTTATGTAACGTGAAGTGTCGTCAATGTTCACGTCGTCGTCACGCTCTAAGAGCATCCATACAACAACATAAGACTCAAAAATAAAACCGCAGACATAACCTAAACATGTATGTTGTGCAAAAATAAATAAAACTGGTGATGATAATACAATATTATGCGGCAAAAAAATTTGATGCTGTTCGGAATTTTCCGTTATTTATCTAAGATTTTCGACAGTTGGTTTTTTAGGATTGACCTATGGTCATTCATTGCTGCGTGTCCGAAGTTTTGTATTGCATTTAATATAGAAATAAGTAAGTAAAAGTCATGATAATACAATAAACAAACCAATAATTGATGAATGACGCTTTACTTATCAATGCACGCGAAATTCATTGTTGTAATGACCTCCACCTCGCTATACAACCTTGACCGCAATTAAACAATTATGACGTTTCCTGTTAGATCATACTTGCCGGCGTCTTTCTTAAAACTATATTTTTTTATTCGTGTTGTGACAACGGCGGGAACGGGAGTTGCCACCCGTCGAGTTTGTATTCCACAAGGGCAAAAGCGGTTCTACATAACAGACATGATATTATATTTGCATTTTACAAAGGTGCGTGGATAATTGCAATTTGAATCTTATATCAATGTTATAAGGGCACTGAACGATCAGCCGTGAAATGAAATTGCCTATGAAGGCAAGCTGGCATTTACCTGTAATACGCCTAAGGGATAATGGTCACGATTTAGTTTATTCTTCTAGTTGATAGCGAAAAGTGAAACTTTTATAGTTCTCACAACGGATCTCGGCCGTCGTGAAATTAGCCGTTTCGATGCGCAATGGAGCTTTTTCAAACTAAATTGTCTTTGCGCATCACAAACGGCTAACTTCACGGAAGCCTAGATCCGATGTGCGAACTATACTGCAAACATTATTATTGACAACCGAGTGCCCGGTTGAGAAGCAAGAGGTTGCGAGTTCGATTCTCGTTGCGGGACAAACGTGTTCATGATCTGCAAATATTGGTTTCTGGTCTGGATGTTACTATATATTATAAATTTTATTTGTAATATAAAAAACTCGCTGTCCGTGAGTGTAAAATATATTATTGTATATTTTATTTAGCTAACTTCTTGCGCACCGCCCGTTTTCAATTAGCAGTTTGCATTAATGGATATAGATTATAATTATTTGTTAGACATGAGAAATACCAGTCCTAACAACGCGAACGTGACTGACTCGACATCATAAATTCATATCATACAATCAAATCTTAGACATCATTATCAAAAACATAAATCTGTATGATAAACTGAAACAGCAAGTCTTTTGGCAGTGGCTTTGTCGCACGATGACAGTGACTGTAGGAGGAGGATACCTGACCCTCGGTATACAGTTTTATACTAGTTCGAGGGCTGGGGATTTCAACTCTCTCGGTCTCGTTGTCGATGACAAATCCACTGGTTATCAGTATGAGTAGGTTAGTTATTAATATTAGGTTTAGTTTAGTCTGGTTGTCTGGAAGAAATCGCTATTTTGCGATAAGACCGCCATTTGTAGGACTATATAATTATGTGTATGTTAAGTTTGTTAAAAAAATTACCATGCAAATTGTGTCCTCAATAAAGTTATTTTTATTTTTTATTTTATTTATTATTTTTTTAGCATTTACATAGAGATTACATTGCACAGAGATTTACTCACACATGCATAGATAACAGGATTCGAATGACCTCGACGCTGCACACATGCACAAAATCATCTGAGCAAATTAATAATAGGTTTCTTGCGACAAATTGATTGTCTTTGTTTTGTCTCGCGTGTTATCTGTTGTGGAAGTAGGCTATTGTTTGTGGGAGCTAGTAGTACTCTTTTCACAACTAAAGTGACAATGCGTACGGCTCACTTGATGGTAAGCGGTTACCGTAACCTATGTTTGTAACACCAAAGGTATCATACTCGGTACGGCACCACGACGACATAGATCTGTCTTCTGTTTCTTGAAGCGCTCGTGAAGTCGTGACGTAGCTGGTTAAGTGGTTCATAACATATTAGCGAAGTTAAGCACTGTTCCGCGTAGTCACCATCATTATACCATTCAGTGTTTTCGCACAACTGTGCATCAGATTCGGTGGTATAGCGGCCAAAGATGTGGGTTCAAATCCCTCCCGTTTCGATTAGATTAAACCTGTTTTCAATAATGTCGGGTAAGTTTTGAGTAGCTATACTATTAACTTTTCCATGGAGCTAGCTACTCGAAATGCGGAAAATTGATAAATTGTTCGCTAAATGCAATGCTAGAGATATGCGTAATTTTATCTAATTTAGGTGATACAAAGTTATTTTTAGAACGCCATCCGAGACATAATAAAATTGTTTAATTTAACTTGATACAGTGTTCCAGCTTCGCGCGGGTGCAATGAAACCACACCCATACAAAACCGGGGTGGGTAGCTAGTAATAAATATATCCTATGTTACTCAGGGATATTGTAGCATTCTAAAGGTGAAAGAATTTTTTATATCGGACCAGTAGTTTTTGACAAATCTTTTCTCTTTATAATATTAGTATAGATAACTTGATCGATGTCCACATACACACGTTTACTTACAGAGGTGGATGGGGCATATCGCCGCGCGGCGCCGGCTACACCTTCGGCCAGGACATCTCGGAGACGTTCAACCACAGCAACGGCTTGACGCTCGTCTCGCGCGCCCACCAGCTCGTGATGGAGGGCTACAACTGGTGCCACGATCGAAACGTTGTCACTATATTCTCCGCTCCGAACTACTGCTATAGGTGAGACCACAGAACTATTTTTAAGTAGAATGAAACAGTTCGTCGATTTGTATGGAAACCGAGCGTGTTTAATTTTGCGTATTTGTATTTTAGTTATTTTACACACAACTGTATTTTAGTGATGGGAAACATAAGCCGCGCGAAAATGATTGATTTAAAAGCATCGATTAGCACGCGGCAAACCGATTCTAGGCACTGGCACACCACCACACCGCCCCCAGTTACGCAGCCCTTACTTAGCCCGTCTTTTCGGCACGCGAAGTATGTACTTCGTAATGAGTGAGTGAGTACACTCACTCATTCTACTAAATATAGTTCTGCGTGTGAGAACGTGTTGTAAGTCTATACACTATCATCATTGACAGCCCTTTAATGTTCCCACTACTGGAACCCTGGCTTATTCTCGAGCGAGAGTGATTGGGTCTTATGGATTTGGATCCACCACGGACCCAATGCGGATTGGTGGATCTTTGTCATATATACACTTGCTACTGATCAAATATCAGACGCAGCTAGCACGCTCTACCGGTTCATAAGGTTACTGAAAACAAGTTAAGAAATGAGAAAGTACAAAGGTATTGACATCGTCGCAACTCGAAGCAAAGTTCCTTAAAAAATATAAAAAAAATAAAAAACGCTATACACACTACGGTCTACCGGAGAGGTTTGTACAGATATGCCTGCGCAGGCAGTTCGCCCCCCTGATTATGTAAGTCCGCTGTCGATCGCTTGTTGTTGCGTCTGGCCGTCTTTACACATCTACAACATACCACAAGCGTGTAAAGGATCGACAAGCGATTCGATAGCAATAGACTTACATAATAAAGGTGCGGAGCGTGTGTGGGTATAGACCTGGGAGCTTATTCGCTATGACATAGGAGATTCCTTACCAATAACGTATAACTTAGTAACGTGTTCTATACGCGCCATGGTGTGAAATTGTAAAATAGTTTTCCGTATCTGTGTTGTTTCAATAGCGATAGTTTCGCAATCGATACGACGATTCCACACAGATATCGTAACGAGCCCGAGTTTGGTCATAGCGAATAAGGCTCCTGTGCAGTTTTCTGAACGCTACCGACGTGCGGTTGACCTGTACAGATCTCCGATAGAGCGTTGCGTGTATGGCCGCCATAAGGATCAAAAGCACTGATGCGCTCGTGCTGTAGCTGGCTAAGTTGTTCTTATCATATCAACGAAGCTAAATGCTGTCATGTGGTCACCATTTAGTTGTGTGACTGCCAGTGGCAATTTCAAATGAGCTTCCATGCTTCGCAGGTCTCGCATGTAATGAAGCTTAACTACGTAAACATTCCTCTTTAATCACTCTGTCTATTGCTGAAAACCGCATTAAAATCCGTTGCGTAGTTTAGAAGATCTAAGCGCAAGCGTCTGTCTATTTGTATGTGACAAATAGACAGATGGCAAGGAGTGACTTTATTCTTATACTATGTAATGTATAATGATACTGAACCGTAATCTAATATAATGACGTTTATTTGTTTCAGATGTGGAAATCAAGCCGCTATTATGGAATTGGATGATGCTCTCAAGTACTCATTGTAAGTTATACATTGTCTTTTCAAACACAACAGATTTGTTTAGGCAAAAGATACATGTTTGGACATACATTTTATATTCAGTCATTTTATAATATGCTGCGCTTAGTTATGCATTTATAGTAAACTACTGAAAATTCCCGCGACTTAGGCTGCGTTTCCACCCGAGATGTGCGAAGATGTGTAGCTAGGGATGTGTTTGTTAGGAACCAATAGAATCACTTCATTAAAGCTGTCAGCGAGACTAGGTAAATAAAGTGATTTTATTGGTTCCTAACAAACACATCCCTCGCTACACATCCTCGCACATCTCTGGTGGAAACGCAGCCTTAGTCTGCATTGGATTTTTTTCTTTATTTATCAACTTCGTCTTTACGCTTTGTCCTCTAGGAGTTGAATTTCGGGAATACCTTTCTTAGTGCACTCTTACACAATCAAGGAACACACTTTTCAGGTCTCTAGGACTTACGATTTATATGTTTATAGCTATGAGTTAGTGCAATCAGTCAGTTAGTATATTAGTTACTGTTACTGCTAGCCTTCTGGATCCCAGTGTTGGGCAAAGGCCTTCCCCCATTCCTCCAGGATTTGCGATCCTGGTCAGTTGTTCGCCAGGTTTTATTTTAGATGTCGATCTCATCGCGCCATCTTCTACGTAATCTGCCGCGATGTCGGCTCGCTGTGTCAGGGCTTCACTCTGGTATTTTTCCGGTGGTATATTAGTCATTTGTTTTTATAGTGTTCACCACCACACTAAAATTATATACTTCAGTCAGTATAGTAGAAGGCACCGCGACTGTTTACCGAGGTATATTTTTTAGCATACTTTGTCATTCGGCTCTTAGGCCCGGTATTTTGATCCCCTCCAAAAGAATACCAAGAGGATATCAATGCGTGATCAGCAAATATCTGTTTAAGATAAAGGTTAAGATATGTCAATCACAGTCACTTTAAAATAAATCAAGAAATATCAAATGATTAGAAGCGCAAAGTGATGACTCGGAAAATCGATTCACGAATCGTTTTCTCTATCTACTAGACTAGATATCTGTGGATATTTAAGTTTTATGACTATATTCATACCCTTACCTATTTCCCCTGTTATTTTTTATGTGTAGTAATGTCTGTCTGTTTGTTTAGCCTTCAGTTCGATCCCGCCCCGCGACGCGGCGAGCCGC
Source organism: Colostygia pectinataria (assembly GCA_951394395.1). Classification (NCBI taxonomy): domain Eukaryota; kingdom Metazoa; phylum Arthropoda; class Insecta; order Lepidoptera; family Geometridae; genus Colostygia; species Colostygia pectinataria. The sequence goes on from OX596363.1 coordinate 9,004,463, forward strand.
ACGTGACCCGGCGGACGCCCGATTACTTCATGTAGATTGCACGTAAGTAAATCAATATTAGCGGACATGTTACACGTCATCTAGCCCAAACTAAGCAATGCTTGTACTATGGAAACCAGGGTCTAGATTATATAATTCGATTGCAATCGATTTCACTTGGTTTCAATCAAAAACTGACGTATTTTGTATGAATAAGACAGCTTATTGACAGCTCACTGATTAAAATCGGATTGAAACCGAGTTGCGTAATCACCCCAGATAACTAGTAGAATATAATGATATAATAAATACTTGTAATACATAGAAACACCCAGAAAGGTTTGCAGATCATGCAAACATTTGTCCCGCAGGCGGGATCGAACTCGCAACCTCTCGCTTCTCAAGCGGGCACTCGAACACCTCACCAATGAGGTCGCCAAAGTAATAATACAATTTCATAAGGAAATTAAAAATTATATGACTGGAGGGAATCCTAGTATGGGATTTTTTACTCCGGTTTTCACATTCCTTTTTCCTCATGATGTTTTCCTACACCGTTTGAGACCACTAGCATTGCGCACATCAAGTTTTCGAATAGAAAAACCTTTACAGGTCAATGAATTTTTATATCTCTGGGATCAAAAAATTACTACTAATGCACTAAGATGCCAGTGGTCAACCATCCAAATAGCGACCTTGGAGAATGTTGAGAATTGAAGTACATTAAATGTCTATAGTATCTAGTATATTACATTACCTGTGATTACGACGACAGACAATACACAAATACAGTTAGAATTGGTTAGACTGCCAAGGAACAAGTTAAATACATTTAACAATTAGGTCAAGCCTGAATATAGGTTTGACCTGATTCCACCGATCTGACCTGACATGACCCAACCGCGACCTTATTTAACTGCGCTGAAATTAAATTTCCAATAATAATGCCTTTATCTAATTATAATGTTATTAAGAGATTTGTATTTTTGTTTCACGAATAATCTCTAAAAAACTACTTGTCCGATTTCAATAATTCGTTCACCATTATAATGCTACATTATCCCTGAGATAGGCTATATTTATTACTAGCGATCCGCCCCAGCTTTTTGCACGGGTGCTTAAGTTTTCATTGTACCCGTGCGAATACATTTTTTTCTAATTCTGACTTAATCTTTCACAAATTAGTGACTTCTGTGGCGCGGTGGGTGAGTCCGGTTGAGAAGAGAAAGGTTGCGGGTTCGATTCTTCCTTGCTGCGGGACAAATTTTTGAATGATCTTTTCCCCAAGTACACACTCCATTTTTGGTCAGTTTAGTTAAATTCGGTGCCTACGTTATCAGATCAAGGTCATTAGTAATAAATGTCTCTATGAGTATGACGCTACATTTTAGGCCGAGTCAGTTACTCGTAATAAATAAGATCTTATTCGCTTCGCTCGATCAATAATTGGCCTTAATGATTATGATTAGTCTACTAGAAATAACGAATGACAACTTTTTTTTTTGGCCTAGTAATGTTTTTTGTTGTTTCAGCGTTGGCGCATTTGAAGCAGGAGTTGTAAGGGCGCGCGCTCACGCGACACAGGCCGCCCGCCTCGCACCTACACTTTACAAACAAAACTAAACGCTTTTCATACATCCCTCATTACAGTGGCTCATTCACTTTAGTCGACGCATTCCTTGAAGTCGGGTAGTTTATACGAATACTACTATCGTAAAGTGTAATGAATTGCTGCCAATTTGTATGAGAATTTGTACAGCGCAATTACGTAAATAGACTACAAAATCTTATACATAATTGATAGTTCAATATGATTACGATTGTATATTCGCGCTTATGTCTCTCTAGCAGTAACACACAGGGATGTCGTGGCGAAGTCGTCGTCTACGTATCCAAACAATTCGTGTTGAAATGTATGACACTTGACTACAATTGGCGACGTCGCCAGACCTACGGAATTGTTTGGATACGTAGCCGTCGACGTCGCCATGGCATCCCGGTGTGTAATGGCTCTTAACTGGTTATCATATAAACATCTGTAGCATGGGGTCTACTAAAATGAGTTAGCCACGCCTCGCTTAGCACGGCCGAAACGCGGACCATTGAGAGAGCTTCGATAATCGCGTATGCAATCATTTAGGCTCGAGTTTTCTCAACACCCAATGCTCATGGTACCGTGAACCTTAGGTGAAAGAAGTAGTACGGTTTCAATAGTTCGTAAAACTCTTGAACATCTAACGCGAATAGTTCGTTTATTAGAACAATGTTTTATTCGGTCGAACGAAAACAAGCGGTGGTACCGTTTTGTTATACATTTTTGTAGAAAGGTGAAAGTAATTTTAAATGATCTAATGTTATAGTGGGGTCCGATAGCGTCATAGATAAACCTAAGAAAATGATTTCAGTTAATAAATTCTGATTTAAGTCAAATATTTGTTTCATTGTATATTGGATATTGTAGTTTTTAATATCGGGCATAAAAACGGACGCGGACCGAATTACGCGTTAGGCAATACCAATTACTAAACAAATATACACTTGTGAAGTATTTTGCTAAGGCTTTTATTGTCTGCAATCCGTTTACATCTGTTTTAGCATAGGTTTGATTTCGCGACTCAAATAAAAAAAAAATTGTACCGCGCAGGTCTTTAGCGCTGCTAGCAATACGATTCTTCTACATGGGAACTTATCAAAAAACAAAATCAATACGCGGCTTGACTAGTAGGTTTGAAACAAAAAATTCGCGGTATTTCTAATCACGGATTTTTGATACAACAATTCGACGAATTAGCACTTTCAGCCCTATTGAAATAGCGTTTATAAGCGAGGCTGTTTATTGCAAGTTTCTAAAAGAAGAGAAGAAGAAGAATCAATCAAATCTAGACAATGCCAGTTTTAGCTGATTATATCCTGAGTCAAATTGATATATTACATGTTCTTATTTACTAAAAATATATGTGTACTATAGCTGCAACTATGAGTAAACAGGGTCAATAAGCATCAAGTATTGTATCTGTTATAGTTGCAGTCGAGTGTACGCATGTCGATTCGTGTAGGGTTGCGAGGCGGCAAGCGGTTTTTGGCGTGCATTTAAGTGTGGTCATTAAAGTTACACTGGTATTTATAGTCGTGAACTCATTCATGATTCCACTACTAGGATACCAAGGTTAGGTTCTTGCCCGTTCAGACCACGTCGCCTATGCTGGTATGTTCATTAACTGTGTCACATAATTGTATCCATACATAATATTGATGTAGCAAAGACACTGTAGACCTCATTAAAAGCTTACCATTTGCTAACATTGTAGTTTTATTTCAATTCCAAAGCCACCATCGATTTCTTATAAATGGACATACCATCATAGTGGCCTTTGGTGACTAACACAAGCTACACAACTATTCGGCACTATATTTTATTATACCTCTGAAAGTTAAGGTACTTTAGAACAAATCTGTAAAATGTGAAATGAAGTTAAGTTTATAGCCAATTTACGTAGGTACACAATTTAAAATTACAGCCGCTGTATGTGCTCAGCAAGCATTTAGTTTTATGGCAGAATTTTATTATATTTTATGTGACTATGAGTCTTGTGAAAATTTATATTTTTAACCAGTGCAATGTTTCTGTCATAGAATGTACACTCATGCATTTGAGATTTATTCGTCAAAATTACTTCTTGCTACCCTTTCGTGCAACACTAACAGTTTTACAAAGGTGGAGCTTTTTTAATTTTTATACTTCTTTTATTTTTAGGTAATTGTGTACATACCTAAACTTATTATAAAGATCAAGGCATTAAAATAGGTTATTTTAAAACTTAGTGCGAATATTTTCCCTTTATAAGTAAATTTACTCGACACTTTATTTTCACACTAGGTATACTGAAAGGTAAGTATGTGAACGTTATTCTAAAGCGAACCCATCTGCAAGTGATGGTAACAGTCGAAATGCCTGTAAATTCTTGAGTGGAAACTGTTGAGATGGGTTATGTCATATTGTAGTATAAGAATTTGTTAAGGTTTTTACTGTATTTCATACAACAGTTTTCTTTTCAAATGATAAAAGTAATAGATCAGTGTTCTATACAAATCTTTTTGCCTTTACCTTGTGCGGTTTTCCTGACAACTTTTTGAACTGCAATCAAATGCATTCCAATTAAATGTATGCGAGATCTTTAGGGATTACGTATTGTATCTCTTGGTATGTTTGATCATACCATCAAAAGACCGTGCACGTTACAAAAGTCGCGATGTTTACGTTGAACAGTGTTATTTTACTTTTGTCAGTCCCATTTTCCATCTGGTTTTATATCGGAATCGTTTTCCAAAATTCATTGTAAGTATAAAAACGTGTGTTTATAAACAAGACCTTACCCACCAATAACACCTGAAGTCACACGTTCGTTGATCTAAGTATTAAATATGTAAGTTATATATTAAATAATAATAAACTGGAAAAAGTTAAAAAAAATCTATAAAAAAATGTATCGAGCCTCGGTCGCGTGAAATAGAAACGTAACTTCACATGCACAAGGATGTTTTTCCCGCATCCCGACGTTATTTCATTCGACGAAGGCTCGCAGTTAAAATTAAAAGTAAGGCTTTTCCGCATAGGCGTTATTCAATGAACTTTTTTATGCGAGTGTTCATGTGAAAAAAAACTTGTAAAAGGGAGTGATGTTATTTTCGCCTGTTTGATATAATGTTAAACTGACCGCTACGTAATGGAAACAATACGTGTATTAACAACAATACTGAAATAATTTATTCTTGCAACCATACCCATGTACTATGCCCGAATAGAATTATTAGATAATAAATAAATTTAATTAATACGTCGTATTTTTATTATTACTTACCTGTATATTTTTTTATTAATCTCGTAACAAATAAAATACAATCTTATAAAAATATTTTATATTTCAATAAATAGTTTAATCTTATCAATAATTAACACACATCACCGTTATTCTTATTTACAAGGTTTGTATCTTTGGTGTTCGATACTTTGTGATCTTTTCACCATACATGCTTTTTTTTTAATAAAATCGATCTCTAGTTTCTTCAAGGGAGCTAACATAATTTAGTACATCAAACTGATCATACAAATGCCAGATGATCCATCGACACCTAGGGTTTTTTATTGATATGCAAATAAATAATTATTTAAAATAACACTACCAGTAAAATTCCAACGCTTTCAAATATTTTCTTATAACTAAATTTTAGCAAGAGTTGGTGAAATTGTTTAATTTCGCAAAATATTATTACAAAGGAAAATCTAGTACGACGTCAAATGTAACAGTCTTTTATTTGCCTCCTAGCTATAACAATAAAAAATACTTAATTCGAAATGGAATGATCTATGTGAGTACTAAAATGATCACATAAGGGCAAGGCCACACTGCCGCGGTTCAAGTTCAAGTTCAAGTTCAATCATTTATTTGCTAGAATACATATTTCAATATTTTTACATACTAGGATCTTAAAGCTATGCTAGTCAATGTATTCAGCCTGCATGCAAGCGTGCAAATATTAATCTGTCATTTTACCTAATCATTACTTAATTACAATTCCAAAATTCTTTACTTATATATATATAAATCATGTCAAAAAGAATTATTAATAATTAAAATTACATCGATACTAAAAAAAAAAAACCAATTAATTCATACATCATATTAACTTAGTCAAATTTTGTACTCAAGAAATCAGCAACAGTATAAAAACATTTGTCTTGGAGCCATAGCTTCATACGGTTGCACGTTATAGGTAAGTTAAGCTGCATCCGAAATAAGCTAGGTTATTGCCGCTTTGTTCCACCTGCGGTGCAGCCTTGGCCTTAGGGTGAAACGTATAAACGTATCGAACGCTACAACTAATAATGTATAAAGCATAAACCTTGAGCATTATTTGTAATTTCTAAAGTAATTATAATCTCTGTACTTCACACTTTCTACACGTTAAAGAGGTGCCTAGATCAAAAACACATTGCAAACATTCATCCGCAGAGGGAATCGAACCAGCACTTCAAGAAGACAAGTGCTGGTCTTAGCAGACTTAGCCAGCCTCATCGTCACAAAATATTTAGACACACAACATTTAAAGTATGCAGTAAAATAAATTATTTTTGTCAACAATTTGTGCATTTTATGCTCAATAAATAATTGCTAAGTCACTTTAGTTTTTAAAACTATCATCGGTCATGGTTATTAACATAAGTTTTACTAAGATAATCATGGTGCATGTAACTGCGCGCCGAAATATCGGGAATTAATAAAACTCACAAATCATGGTAAATACCCCGTTTTTAGAGGAAATTATGCTAAGTCACTGTTTTATCGTAACTAATGTGATTTCTGAATACTGCTTAACATTTCTAACAAAATATACAAAGTGAATACTGCATGGGTGCATATGAAAATATGAATATCTTATATCTGTAAGACACTTTTGTCACTGTTGTACTAGTTAAGAAGGAAAACCTAGCCTATTTATAGTTATCGTTTTGTCTACAATATCTCTTAAAATAAATAGAGTTGATTCTTGTTCAATGGACGTTTTAAAATAATGTCTATCATAATAAACGATCGTATCGTAAATTATAAGGTAATAACGTACGTTGTACGTAATCTAGTAGGTGAGAAAAGGGCATTATTTTTTGAGCTAAGTGTTAAACTAGCTATCGCCCGCTTAGCTCGCGTGGTACATACATAAAAACTAGTCTTTCCTTTGACTTTAAACTATCTCCGTGCTAAATTTTATCCAAAATCGGTTGCCGTAAGTATGAGAGCACTGGTGGTCTAGTGGTAGTGACCCCGCCTTCTAATCCTAAGGTCGTGGGTTCAAACCCGGTAGTGCACCTATGGATTTTTCTGCTAGCTAGTTCATCAACATCTAGAGCTGGAGTCCCCACCTTAATTCCTGAAGCGGGAAGAATATACAAAAGTCGAGCTGGGGTGATCTCATTCCTAACAGACAGAACCGTTGCGTTCCAGATCCAATCTGCCCAGTACAAGGGATTGAAACACCTTGAAACCTTGGACATGGGTCCTTAGATTTGGGCCATTGTATTGAATTCTGACTTAAGTGAATTAAGCTCAAAAATGGAGGACAAATCGTTTTGCCTGTATAACTTTAATGAGCTATCTACTCATGAAAAGATTGACTGTGTTAACCGACTACAGACCACGCTTCCACTTCTTTCCAATCAATGGACAGAACAGGAGTAATCAATGTGCTAGAGTAACACACTCCCACCATTCGCCACATAATGGAACTCCGGGACTCGCAATTTACTTCTTCGGAGTATACTTATCACCCCAACATCACCATTAGCATATGATAGCTCATATCTTTGTAGACACTTGTTATTTGGAACGCCATTTTTAAGTTTCCACTGACTCACACGATGCTTACGAGACCTTCATTCCGGTGTCTAGCTGCAGTAGCTGCTTCATCAGCTCGTAGGTAGAGAAAGAGGTGGCCACCATTGGGATCGCTCGGATGTAGTTGATGCTCATGCCGCGGTAGAGTCCTCGCATCACGCCGTTCTCCCGGTAGATGAGAGTCAGGGTTTGTACCATGCCCATGCTGTGGATTAATAATTTCTAGTGATTTCTTTGTGTAAACAGGCATTTTATTTTATTACTAGCAGTCGGTCCAGGCTTGAAGCGCGGGTGCAATGAAACCGCACCCGTGCGAAGCCGGGGCGGATTTCTAGTAATAAATATAACCTATGTTACTCAGGGATTATTATGCCAATCTACAAAGACAATGATTGATATAAAAAACAATTTAGCTAATAGAGGTTTTTTTTTAATACCTGCATAAATAGATATTTTTTATTATACCTAAAAATTCCCAGAACACCCGGAAGAAATATTTGTAGATCGTACAAACTTTTGACCGTAGGCGGCAATCGAAAACGCAACCCCCGCGTCGCAGGCGGACCTGCGCCCGCTGCGCCACATCGGTCATCAATAATAGACAGTTTGAGATGGAGATCAATGGTGATTAGTCACTAACAGACTTATGTGATCAACCCGCTGATCGCGCGCAAAACATATATGTAGGTACACACCACAATATAAATAAGTTATTGATAACCAACCTTCTAAGCGTTGCCAACACCACATCAGAGCAACATGCAATAAAGTAAATAGACGATATTAGTGCACAGAATACAGATAGTTTATTCATAGTTTATTTCACAGAACGGCACGTAAGTATACTTCAACACAAAGTAAGAAGCTTGCAGCGCCCATGCGGACATCACAGGCACCATGGCTTGCCTGCGCGTCCTAAGCGCCGACACGCTTTTTCTCAGCATTAACAAATCTTGGTGCAGCACGTGTAGATCGTGATACAAGGGCAGCCGCAGCCGCAGTGGATATAACCAGTTCTGATTAGTTCTTGAGGACGAAAAAGCTGCAAACTAACGCTCAACTTCCGTGCTGGATAATTGTGAATAATGTTATTTTGAAGGCATTGATATATAAATACTACTACGCAACATAATTTGGAACTAAAACACTTATATTATTGGGTGATAAAAATTTCCTTCACCATTTGAGACATTATTGTAGAACGAAACAGTTAGCTTTAGGTTAAAGCGCAACACACACAGCGAGCGGGCGCGGGTCGGGTCAGATTCGTCGCGGGAGTTTTTTGTTTTAATTAGTATGGACGACAAGAATGACAACACACTGAACGCGGGAGCGCGCGCACCCGACCCGCGCCCGCATTCAGTGTGTTGTCATCCTTGACGTCACTACAAATACAACAAAAAACACCCGCGATAAATCTGCCGCGGGCCCACGCCCGCGTTCTGTGTGTGTTGCGCTTAAGTGTTCGCTTATTTTTTCTAGTAAAAGACCGCCTGAAGATCTCCGTCATAGCCTAACTCTGAAAAAAAGTGACAGCGAAGTGCATTTTAAGTGCAATTTAAGCTGCTATCACACTAGTTTTGCGAGCGAGTTCAAAGCGAGGCGAGTGCGGAGCGAGTTTGCAACAAACGCAGCGCGAAGACGCCGCGAATAGCGCCGTTGACGCCATCTTGTACAACATTCAACAAGTTATTCCCATCTGATGATACAAAGTTTTCAATGGATCAATGATCAGTTGCAACTTGCAACTGCTATTTTGAATTAAATGTTGTCCTAACGGATATACATACATTTTTTGTATATACTTTTATAAAAACAAGTTTAAGCAATACCAAGCTTTTCTTATACGACTACTTTGTACTAACTATGTGTGTATTTACTGCCAACAGGGTTTAGAAAAATCAAACAAAACTATTTGGGAATAACCCCATTCAACAGCCCACCTCACCGCACAAAACGAAGACAGCATGCCATGAGATTGCTGCCCTTGCGTTGCAAACTAGCTTTAAACTCGCTCGCAAATCGGTAGTGCGATATGACTGTTAGTTTCGCCATATTGTGTATGTGTTTTACCCGAATCTCTCAGTGGTAGGGTCCATGCAGGCGAGCTGCATGCGGCGCCGCGTCACGTCCAGCGGGTAGGACACGGACTGCGCCACCGCGCCCGCCAGCCCGCCGCACACCAGCTTACCCGGCACCGTCAGCACCAGCCCTCCTGCAGTACGCACACACACACTCACGTTACAAATGACCATGAACAGAAAATCATGTTATAGTACTCTGAGCATGGTGCCAATGTCTTCATACGACTCCGCCATGATGACTATATCATCGGCAAATCGAAGGTGAGTGATGTTGATGCCATACTCGTTCCAGTAGAAGTTTGAAAACATCTCCCAATGCGGAGGTGAACAGTTTCGGAGAAACACCGTCTCCCTGTCTCACCTCCTTTGAATAGAGTTCGTGCTCTGATCCTGAAGACGGATAGACATGGTGGCTTTGTACCTTCGTTAATTTACTTTATTTAATGTCTCATATAAATTTGGTGATGATCTTTGGCGTGATGAGCAGAATAGCTATTCAAACGCAGTAAATTCCAAATTCTTAAAAGTTCTCGCCAAATCGACTGTTCGCAGATCTAGTTTTTATAATGTTCGTGTAAACTTCTCACCGGTATTCCTCTCACACTTGCGGCAGAGGGAGGTCGGCAGGTACTTCATGCAGAAGAACTTGAGCGACTCGAAGCAGTAGAAGCTGAAGCCGGCGTAGGGCACCATCCCCACCATGGTGGGCACGAAGCCGCGGTATAGCGCGCGCATACCGCCCTCCTGCAAAATATCATAGTTATAATATCATTTATGGAGCAGTAGAGTTCTAGAGTAGAGTTTCTTACTTAACTTACTTTTTGTAGAGTTAGTTCTTTGTTATAAAGCTCGTCCGGAGAAGAACTACCACCATACATATTTCTGCCGCCAAGCAGTAATACTCGTATTGACGTATTCCGGTTCGAAGGTTATGGTTTTCGGATATTACAGGTACTGAGAGTTTCGATGTACGTCTCAGAGTGGCAACCACTTACCATCAAGTGGGCCGTACGCTTGGTTGCCACTTTCGTGATATAAAAAAAAACAGTCTTTGTTTTAGCCGTTTTGCAAGCCGCTGAAATGATAGTTGTTTTATAAATAAGGGTATGTCCTCACCGTTTTGAACATGGTGGTGGCGGCGTGCGCGATGCCGGTGTACCGGTGCTGGCCGCTGATCTGGAAGGCGAGGCGCGCGCGGATCGTGTCCAGCGGGTACGTCAGCGTGACGGCGGTCAGCCCCGCGCCCGCGCCCGCCACGAACTTGTCCCCGTGCTGTACCCACGGGATGTGGAGACCAGCTAGGTACTGGAATATCAAAAAAATATTATAATATACGGTTAAATATATTTATTTCTCAAAACAGAATACAGGTTATTCACGAAACACTGTTTAATATGGTTCGTGGAACGTGTTGGGAGCGTTAGGTTGTGGATACAAATTATAAATAAGTAGCTTTTTACTTTAGTTAGTGTTAGTTTTTCTTTAAATTATGTTAGTAGTTTTTATTTTTTTATAAATACCCAAAATTGTTTTCGTCTCAAACGGTATTCCCTTAGTGTGATGGTTAACACTATAATAACCAAGTGGAATATCAGTCATAATCTTTATGTAACTGCGCCACGGTGTTACCCCCTTTTAAACAGTTATTTATCCCACGGGAACCGAATATTTTTCCGTAATTTAAAGTTGCCTATGTGTGCCATTTCAAACAGATCCGTAAAAAAAATCCTGTTTTTATAGGTCAAGCAGTGAAGAGGCTATCAAGCCGCTATCACGCAACGCTACGTCACGTAACACTGGACTGCGCTCGTATTTCTTTAATTTTTATAATAATGCTTAGATCTGTAAAACTATATATCTAAGCGATTGCATGTGGTAGCTGTAGTAGAGTATTCGAAAAAGCTTATCTAATTTTGGTTGACTTTTATCAATTGTTTCAATCACTTCTCACTTGCCATATTGATGTGATAAGGCACCTCTACCTCTATCTATACTCTACTTGTACTGTACCTTGTACTATAGTTAAAAAACTATCGCAACATTTTTACTTTTTCTAGATTAGATAATTCTACGACAGAGTCAACAACAATAACTCGCCAAATCTATTTAACAAAAATTATTTGTGATGTTTTGAACTGGTGTGTCTAAGAACTAAAAATTAAGAAGACTGCCATCCGCTAATTCGCCATTACATCAATTCAAGATAGAAGCAGCATTACATCCATAGTCCATAGCATTGGGTCTGCGTGGTGGATTGAGATACAATCACTCTCGTTCGAGAGTAGGCCAGTTTCCCAGCTGTGGGAACATTAGATAGAAGGCTGTCATGATGAAGCACCCATGCGACTGTCGAAATTCGCTAGTTTTCTATATAAAAAATTAGATTTTTATTTTATTTTATACCACTAGTGGCACTAAGCGTACGACCTACTAGATGGTAAGCGGTTACCGTAGTCTATGTCAAGTCTCATATGCCTGTAATTTCACCATAAACCATACCCTTCGAACCGGAACACAGCAATGCGAGCATTACTGCTTGGCGGCAGAAATAAGTATGGTGGTAGTCCTTTCTCAGACGAGCTCTAAAATGGTTGTAGGTTAATAATTATCTTACTAAATATAACCCTTTATCAACTGTGCACTATGCTGTGCAGGCAGCTGTAACAAGTTCCGCTAACGCACAAGCCAATGACCACAACAAGGCAAGGCAGTGCACATACCATATCCGTCATCACTCTCTCTTTCTCCGTATGTACTCGCAGGTCAGAGCGGGATGTTCTGTTGGTCACTGCAATGCGTTACAGCTGTCTGGCACAGCGACGGCATTGGAATTATCACTTCCGGTAGTAAGTGCTCAAAATAGTTATTAGAGGTGTTAATAAATGAAAAGACCGATAGAAAATGGTCAGTCTTTCTGGGACACTAGCCTTCTTTCGAGCTAGTTGGCGAAATTGTTTATAACAGATGAACGATGTGTCAATATTTGGATACGTAGCCGACAGTGGGGATTACAACAGCGCTATAGAAAAAAAATAATGGCCATGCTCATTTCTCACGACCGACCTGTATCTTAGTGGGGTCAGTAGTACACGAGTGTCGGGTGTTGCGGATACATGAAGACACACATCCTGTGATCAAATTGATCATACAGCATTTAGGTGTAAAGTAACCACCTCCGCTCCGCTAAGAACAGAGACAGTCAAGTCGCTATGCTTGATCAAAACCGCTACAGTGTCACCCACAGCTTTAAATTAAATAATTCTGCGTACGGCACTGCACTGCACTCGCCACACACGTTATTAGAAGCATAACACACCTGGACCGTAGCCAAGTGTGTTATCTTATCTGTCATACAAATTGTTTAGAATTTGTATATGTAGTCGGCGACACATGGCATAGCGGTGTATTATGGCTCTAAGGCCTTCGGGCGGCCTAGAAACTATGTCACCAGAGTTGGCCACTGACTCATACGAACGAACGATGGGTCTAAGTTTTCTTTAAACCTAAGCATAGTAATGCTTGCACACTACTACTTGGAGGCGGGATATTTGGCACTACGGACTCTTGAAGAGTCACACATTACATCAAAATGTCGCATTACAAAATCATAAATTAAGAGTTACCCATGAGGACAGCTTTTATAATTGAGGTCGCAAAGATGTCGAGGCGAGAAAGTGTTGAAAGTTGACCTTTATCTCTCATCAGTCGAAATACCCGTTGACATGACACAAGACGCCCTTGTGGAAACCACGTAGTTTGTCCATGGTTTCTCAAAGGGCAATTTTATCAAGACGTTTTATTTTAGCCTGAAGGTATACAAAAACTTGTTACCGACATTATTGTTGATGCTACCGAATTGACAAGAATTTTTCGTAGAACGATCTTCGAAGTTTAGCAACGTTCTGCAGGGTACCTAACCATTTAGATGTGTGACCGCCATGCTACGGTTAATACAAGCTGTCGGTCTTGGTTTTTTTTAATTGTTAGGCCATGACGGATGCCTTTAGGCGGCCTATGAACTCCGTCACCAGAGTTGCCAACTGACTCATAATAACTTACAAGGGTTTTAGATTTCTACAAAAATATGACAACCTCGATGTCCAGGTGGATGGTCCCGGTTGAGGAACGAGAGGTCGCTGGTTCGATTCCAGCTGGGGAACAAATGTTTGCATGATTTGCAATTATTTGTTCCAGGATGTTGTAGTACCATAGTTCGTAGTTTCTGTTACACTAGCTAGATACAGGGAAATCTAGGGCGAGGTCAAGGCTGTAACTTGGATTATGTAGTATTTTGATGACTAATTTCACAATCAAGAGCTTTACATGTCTACAAGAACATGAACTGTACCTACTTACTTAAAATATTAATTTAGCACATAATATACAAACATACATATTGGATGTGAGCACTTAAAATTCCGCTCAAGTTCGAGGTCACTAGAACAACATACTTGTGTAGTTTATTTTAATTACATACTTGAGAGGCATGTTGCTTGTCCTATCTAAATTACATTATGCATGTAAACTACACTTATATTTATTTTTTTATTGCTATGTTATGGATGAAAAAAATCCCTATGCATAATTTTTACAAGAACCAAATTAATCTATCATTATTGTAGAAAAAATATTGCTGATAATGGGCAGAAGTAAGAAATTAAATGCATAGTAGGAATGAATTAGGTAAATAATTTCCTTAAGTTAATTGTTTCCATTACATCAAATCAGATTCCAATATGATTACAAAACTGTTGTATTACATTAATTGTAAATTTAATTGAGGTAAGTATGCATTTAGGCTTCAATTTAATTTATTTATTTACTTTTAGGCAAAGCAGTTTTATGCACATAATTTTTTTTTTATTTATTTAATAAATAAAATATAAAAATGAAGTTTAATATATAATATACATACATACAACAAAAAAACTCACCTTTTTATAAATTTCAAAGCTTGTAAACTGAGTTGCTGCATACGGAAATATCCGGACCATCTGTGCTCCATTCCCCTTATACAATGCTAGGAGAGACTCCTGCTTCACAATGGCTCTGAGCCCTCCAAAGACTCCATGGTGTTTGTAATGCACAGACTGCGCTTGAAGCAGTATCTTGATACGGTCTAGTGGAGCTACTGTGGTTTTGGCACACATCCCTGCCACACCTGAAGAGATTGACATTTATATGTAAAACACTGCTTGTTAAGTCTTGTTTGTTGAGAAACATGAATGAATCTGGCTTTTTCTCATCAGTTTTTTTTTTTAGTATGTACATTTATTTTGCTTCAAAACTCGACTTTAATAAATGCCAAAATATATTGTAATTTGGATGTCACTCACCACCAGCCAGCAGGTTCTTGAGGATAAAGTCAACATTGGAGCTCTTCTGTTCCACCTTCAAAGCCATTTTAATTTAAAATTTACTATTTACACATAAAATGAGGCAGGAGTTTCACTAAACATTTAAGTATTTAGAAATTAGCACAGTCCTCACCATGGTTCGCTTTCGAAATTCGATTAATTTATTCAAGGTATAGCAAACAGTGGCCAACTGGAGACTTCTATATGATTAACACGCAACGCGGTTCGACTTTCACCAGCGGTTTACCAGAACGCAGGCTACAATGAGTTCGTGGCGATATACGCGAGCGGCACACACGTCTCAACTAACTGAACTTCGGAGTCTACTGACGACGTGACTGACGATGCCGGCCGATGGCCGATGGGGCCGCGACTAAGCCGCGAAGCACGAAACGAACGGCTGCGCTTCGTTCGAGCTCAAAAACTCGTTTTACGAGTGGAATGCTATCAGCTGTTCATAAGTTTTCAATGTTTGTAAAATTGATTTAAATATTATTAGTTAATTTAGCACGCGCGGATTGTTAATATATAGATAAGAACAGTGGTTTTTCATTACTTTCATTCACAATCCACAACATTTTACAGTATTTTTCAGGAAAAACTATTTTGATTTGATCATCAAATATTCTTCTTCTTCCTTTATGGCTTCTGTCTGTCTGTGGCTTATTTTACCTGCCAGTGTCAAAATAGGTTTCTTCTTCTTCTTTTAAAACTCTTTTCCAATGGATTCTGTCACTGTCACTTTTGATCAATATTGCCAATGTCAAACAAAGTAAAAGGAAAATATAAATCACGTTAGATAAAAAAAAACAGGTAAAGGTACTATGGTTACAGAAGTCAACAGTCAAACAAATAAATTGTGTTTTTTTCCGGTGACGTGATATTCCGAAACATAATTAGATGGCAGGCATGTGTTCTGTGGGCAACATTTCTCCACAGAACACGAACAGTTAGTGCGCAGAGGTAGAAGTAGGTTCTAGTAAATTCTCGAGTTGGCGGGAAATATTGAGATGACTCAAGCAAGATGAAAACTTTAGCATAGAACCTGAGTAGCTGCAATGTTTCCCCTGTACATAGTGTAGTATAATTATTGGTATTATTTTGTTCTGTTTCTGTGGTTAGAACTTTCGGCTGATTCCAAGTATAATTATTTCAAGCAGGCAAGGATCTGTAGCTCAACTGGCGGAGCATCTACGTACCATGCGGAAGGTAGCGGTTTCAAGTCCGGCCTGAGTCAAACATTTTTTTTACGTAGGTACCTACCTACTACGTTTACAAATTCTGGTAGATACCTACTACGTAGAGAGGTCTTTAGTTTTCTTTTCTTTCTTGGTGGTTGGAGCGAGGTCACCTTGAAAACCGTAATTAAACTTAAAATGGGAACACTTTTACGGCTAAACATACTACGTCAAAGTCGTTAAACGCATGCATGGCGTATATCACGTACGTAATCTGTCCTGCCTACTTACTCACTTTTAGGCGCAACGGTTGTGAGTATTATTTTAAGGATTGAGTCAGCCTTTTAATAATTTCACCATATTGTGACCAGTTGCATTTCGTTCAGTCAGCCAGCGCCACTTTATTTATTCAGGAAGATTATTGTTGTAAGGTACTCCTACCTACTCATCTATCTTTCAGTCTGTCTGTAGATAGGTACATCCAGCCAGTCGGCTTGAGTTGCCCGTTGGTGGCGGATGTTGCATAGCTACAACTGTGTCTGCTTTTAAAAGCTCATAGAGAGATCGTAAATAGTTACAAGGATTAGGATAATATAGATTTTCGCAATATACCTAGTACTAAAATTGTGTTTATTGAATCAAGCAAGACTGAGGATGGATGTTCCGGCCAGAGGAAATGTATTGGGACGTAAGTTACCTATTAAAACGTCTACCTACTCATTATTTACATTAGTTAAATATAAAATACATATGTAGTTAAGTAACTACGTACTTACCTACCTACATAAAATTATATACAGTTGAGCCATCAAATAAAGTTATCTGTCATTTCTTCAAGAGAAAGACTGAAAATACAGAGCTTGAATTTATCTGTTTACTTTTATTTAGGGGTGGAAAAACTTACAACGTGAAGTGTGTTGCAAAGTTGCGATGTAAGTTTTTCATCCCTGTGACCTCCACAATTCCCAAGGACGTTTCCTTCCCTTCCGAAATAGAATGACATTGAGAATTCTAGAGGTCGGTTACAGTCACACACAAGCGCAACACAACACAGGATGTCGTGATACGAAACAAAAACATCCCCATTTGTAGCCCTTATCCATCTTTTTGTTACTTTGTGGCGTAATTTAGGGATGGATCTTTTCTTGTTTATTTTGTAGCATCATCATGAGCAAGTGCTTGATGACTTTGTAGTACCTAGGCACCTAGGTATGGTGATGTAGTGTAGGCACAATTGAAATCAAGTTCTATCAGTCACAATATTTTTCCGCGTTGGCGATGTTCTCTGTATTATGTGTATTATTTTTTACACATCATGAATTCACGAACATTATGAAACATTTGTTTTATACAAAAAAATACCTTACAAGTTCACTTGGCTCTCAATCTATACCTACATTAAAATCGGGTTTAATGTTTAGATGTAGGTTTATAAAACAAGGGTTAGTATCTCCATAATATATTTTAAGATGTAAATTATTATCTACATACCTAAGTGAAAGTTTTAAATTATTCCTCGTGTTTGTTTTAGTTATCAAAATTCACGTGCTTCAATGCACGTAGGTGACGTGGAAATAAATTAACCGATGTTTGTTTATTCTAATAATAGAACGACGGGTATTTCGCACTTTACCTTCACATTGGTAGCTAATCTAATATGAATGACTAGCGGCTCGTCCCGACTTCGCACGGGTGCAATTAAAACTTAAGCACCCGTGCGAAGCCGGGGCGGGTCGCTAGTCATTCATAAGGTAGGAGCCGACCGCACGTCTTAGCCGCGCGGCTACCTATTTCATAGATGTGCACTGCACGCCCCTCTCGGCGCGCGCGCGCGGGCGTTTTTACTATTTTTGTTTAGATTGACATTTTTATAATTCGTCATAACTTTTGAATGGAATGTCTGATTTCAATAATTCAAACAGTTATCTACAGGTATTGAAACAGTCTTGAATACAAAATGATTTATTTGGAATAAGGATTAATATAAATGTATAGAAAACATGGTCTGATTTTGGACGGCGTTTCTATCAACTTTTAAAATGTTACAAAGTAGTTATAGTTACATCTATCTACAAAAGTTGGACATATGGTATCGCTGACTTTTTTGTAGATATCGATATGTTCTTTAATATTGTAGAACATTTTTTTGTTCTATCATCAATAGTTTCCGCAGCGCATGCGATGAAAGACATTTTATGGCTAATTTTTTTACACCTTGGGTTACATTATTGAAGTTTTAGTAGGGATCCCCATTATTTTTCAAAATAAAATATAGCCTATGTTACTCAGGGATAATGTAGCATTCTAATGGTGAAAGAATTTTTGAAATCAGACCAGTAGTTTTTGAGTTTATTCGTAACAAACAAAAATACAAATCTTCTCTTTTTATAATATTAGTATAGATGATGATCCAACAAAACCAACCCGTATTCATGGGATAATCTAGGTAATATGTACATGGAATACTACATGGAAATCCCTCCCATTGTTAAAGCATACAAAACATTTGTTTATTTTTACGATAACTTCTGCCAAGTTCTATATACCACCGCGTTTGGTGGGGCAGGCATGCATCGGAATCCTGTGCTGTGACAACAAAAAACCTTTTTTGTCTGCTCTGGGTAAAGGTTAAAAAATTGTGGGGTGGAACGTGATGCCCTTTTTATGACATAGGTTTACTACCACTACCACCCCATAAAAATAAACTTATGTTTATGATTTCCCGTATTAAAATAAACAGATTTTAACAGAAGGGCGCCAGATGGGTATTAAAACGAGATGGATAGCGCTGAAAGGAACGATGACTACGAAGGTTAATGTCAAAATCCCTTATAAAGTTAGCTAACTTATCTCTACTTCCCTAGAGAAGATAAAACCCCAACGTTCACCTTTCTATTAAATTATGTCTGTATATTTATGATAAAAGCTATTATTACGAGGGTGTATGTTTGTTAGAGTCTATTTGAAACGAGAACCGTCTTGAATCAATCCAATTCCGTTCATAAGTCAACCACTTAAAAGTCACCTGACGACGTTTTACTTATTAGATAGACTCAAAGTACTAATTTATTCACAGGGTATGTCCCAGCGCGATACATCCTGGCCATCCTAGGCTCGGTAGGCATGGCTATAGTCTACGGACTAAAGGTGAACCTATCCGTGGCCATGGTCGGGATGCTAAATCACACGGGTATAAAACAAGCACTTGGTTCCAATGAGAACTCTACCACTGATGCCGGTACAGAAAACGAGTGTGTGCCTGCAGGTGGTGCTAGTAATGTTACTGTGAGTATGCTTTTCTTCTAATATGTGTACTGTATCGAAAACCTTGCAATTGGGGAATGAGATTGGGCTAAATTACAAGTAAATATTTGTATTCAACAAAGAACATACAGGTTACCCTTTACCATAAATAGAAAATATTAAGATTATTTGAATTCAAAGAACATACCTTTTACCATAAAAGAAATATACAACATTGGACTGAAGTATTATTAGGTATCTTGATGACTTGGTTTCAGGCGTTAAAGTTCACGTTTAAAAAAATCCTTTCAAACACTACAATGAATAAGGAAAACCACAAATAATGATTCAGAGTGGATCACTCAGCTCCATGCAAACTCATATAAATCAATTTATTATAATTTTACGTTTCTTAGGACGTGCGATACTAAAAGAAAATTGGTTTAAAGATGTTCAACGATATTTGGTCGCTCTTAGCTTGTTTTGCTTATACGCGCATTAAAACTACATAGTCTGCCAGACAGAAATTACATAATCTTGAAGCCGATATACCGAAGACTAGTTTTACGACAAAAGTTCCGACTGGTCTTATGTAAAGTCGGTACAAGCGGTGTTTGTCCTTTCGTCCCATCCCGGCACGCCCAAAGTTCCAAACGTCTGTCCACAGAATACTTCTGTAGTCCGTCTGTGTAGGTAGGTATGTCTATCTACGCTTGATCTAATGGCTTAAAATTCAAATAAAAAAGGTATTATACTAAAATAAGGGTCACTATTATTTTGATCCTACATAGGGTAAAAAATTGACTATAATACGCTTGTAATAATAATAATACATTAGATCGTAAGCGTACATAGTTAGGAAGAATGGGACTCGCTTCGCTAATAAAAATAAAAATAATGGAATTTATGTCTATGTTCAACAATAGGTAATTTTGGTGATGATGACTAAGTATTCAATGAATAATGGTTCCTGCGTTTCCACATCCTAAATCAGTTCATTTTCGTTATTTCTTTAAACCGTTTGGAATTTAAATAAGGTCAAGTCGTAAAGCGAAATTTATGATTGTGCTCAATATTTTAAAAATAAGACTTCGGTATTTTTGTTCCCTCTTCTGTTCTTGAACTAATTGCGTATATTTTGTTAACCCTATAAGAAGTTGTTATTATATAATTATCTATCTACATAGGTAGTTTATTTATTTAGTTATTAGTTAGTCGCTAGTTATTATTATACAAAAGTTACTTAATTACATCTGAAAGTTGTATTTACAATCTCTGCTCGGCTTCGGTGGATATTTGCCCTCAGACACTTTACGATGATTTTTTTTGACCAATCATAAACTGGACAAACTGATTGTGGAGTTTGTTTAAATTAGGGTTAAGAGTTTTCAATTGATTTATTGATAATTTTCACGAGCGACATTGTAACGTAAATTTATAGGTCACGCGTTCTTGGAACACGTATTTTAAGTATCTTGAACTTGAATAATGGGTTGTAAAATTTGTGTTTATTTTATCAAGTTGACACTGTAGAAAGAAATAGCCTATACTAACTTTTTCTACAGTCGCATCAGTAATTGCAGTCATACATCGTCATATCAGCCAAGAAACGTCCACTGCTGGACATAGGACTTCCGCAAGGAGCGGCATGACGACCGACGATAAATAATTAAAAAAGTTTGATCGAGCATTAAAAATAAGAAAGAAATTAAGGTAGTTATGTACCAATTATTAATACAAAAAATATTTTTGTTTTGCATATACGTGATCGTCATAACTGCATATTTCATGGATTACTAAACTAGATTGGATAACAGAGAAAAAACCATTTTCTCAGTATCTAAGGTCAGTTCAAAAGTTGTACAGTTTCATTTCATGTGATGAATTTGAGGGTTGAATCGAGAGGCCCTACAAACTAAATTAATCAAGCGACAACGACCGCGGTGGCGCGGGTGGGTGAGTACACGTTTGAGAGACGAAATGTTGCGGGTGCTATTCCCGTTGCGGGACATGTTTAATGTGCGAATAATTGTTCCGAGTCTGGGTGTTGTCGTAGCATGGTACTCGTAGTTTTAAATACCCTAGGCTCTAGGGTATCAAAACAGTCACATAAAATAGCTCTGCATGCCTGTCCTAGGCCAGGCAGGACTGTTGAAAGATGCATAAAATCTAATTCATTAATTTCAGGAATTGGAGGGACCTTTCATCTGGCCTTCGGAAGTACAGGGCATTGTCCTAAGCTGCTATTTCTGGGGATACTTCGTATCTCAAATACCTGGTAAGCAATCTCAATGATTTTCTATACTTTTATCATAATCATTATTAGGCAGTGTTTTTTTCGATCGACGATAGCTACGAGCGGAGACTAAGCTTTTTTTTATACAACTGAAATAGCAACCTAGCGTACGGCCCACAAGATGGTAAGCGGTTACCGCAGCCTATGGGCGCCTGCAATACCAGAGGTATCACTCGCGGGTTGCCACCTTGAGGCTAGATCGAAAACCTAATGTGCCAGTAATTTCACCGGAAACCATACCCTTCACACCGAAACACAGCAATGCGAGCATTACTGCTTGGTGGCAGAAATAGGTATGGTAGTAGTCCTTCCCCGGACGAGCTCTATCACAAAGAACTCTACTACTAGTCTACTACTAATATCTAAGCTAGTACTAATATCTGTTTTGCGGCTAAGCTTTTGTCAGCTGTAAAGGTATTAGGTAGTTCCCACTACTGAGCAAAGTCAATTTTTCCTGTTAGATAAATGATTTCACCGAATTCCTGCAAATCAATATTTATCCGTAAATTGTCTTCAGGTGCGCGAGTGGCCGAGCTGTTCTCAGCGAAATGGGTGATGTTCTTCAGTGTAAGCATCAACGTGGTGTGCACTCTGCTAACTCCTGTGATGGCGGAGGCGCATTACATCGCCGCTGTGGTTATGAGAGTCGGCGAGGGGATTGGAGGGGTGAGTTTATTTTTATGTTTTTAGAGCTCGTCCTGGGAAGGACTACCACCATACCTGTTTCTGCCGCCAAGCAGTAATGCTCGCATCGCTGTGTTCCGGTGTGAAGGGTATGGTTTCCGGTGAAATTACTGGCACATGAGGCTTTCGATCTTAGCCTCAAGGTAGCAACCCGCAAGTGATACTTCTTGTATTGCAAGCGTTCATAGGCTGCGGTAACCGCTTACCATCTTGTGGGCCGTACGCTTGGTTGACACATCAGTTGTATAAAAAAAAAAGTCAACAAGTGACAGGATGGTCATGTCGCCTGATGACCGCCACGCCTGAGCATAACAGTTGCAGTGCCAAAGCTTTTAGTTTTAAAGTTCTGTGTGGCACTGCACTACGCTCATCACCCGAGACGTTATTGTTAAGTCTCTTTCGCCCAGTAATTTCACCTGCCCTTCAAACCTAAACACAGTAATGCGCGCACACCACTGCTTGGAAGCACACGCACACTACTTCTTGGAAGAATACTACACACAATACTACTGCAGAATATCTACACAACAGTGGTACCCACCAAGGCGAACCTTGCTCAAGAGTACTATAAGGTAAATTTTCATCATAACATCATCAGGTATTATTTATCATCACCAGTCAATAGACGTCCACAGCTGGACATAAGCCTTCCCCAAAGGGTGCCATTACAATCGATCTAGTCTTCCCCATCTACCGACTTCCTGCGACCGCTATTTTCGTTAATATCTAATATTCACCATACCTATTTCTGCCGCCAAGCAGTAATGCTCGCATTGCTGTGTTCCGGTGTGAAGGGTATGGTTTCCGGTGAAATTACTGGCACATGAGGCTTTCGATCTTAGCCTCAAGGTGGCAACCCGCGAGTGATACCTCTGGTATTGAAAGCGTCCATAGGCTGCGGTAACCGCTTACCATCTTGTGGGCCGTACGCTTGGTTGCCACTTAAGTTGTATAAAAAAAATAAAAAAAAAACCTATAACAAATAAAACTAAAAAAAAAACATCTACTTTTAACTTGCATTCACCGCTTGAACTATCAGAGAAGCAATGGAAAGCCTCGTGGAAAGGCGAAAAAGTGTCGAATTTATTTTGATAAAAGTTTAGCGGATTACTACTAAAGATTTGTTCTTCGTAGAATATCTTACTTATCTTTTTAAATGTGTAATGTGATTGCTCATCATCATCATCATGACAGCCTTCTAATGTTCCCACTGCTGGGACACTGGCCTACTCTCTTGTGAGTGATTGGATCTTAATCCACCACGCGGACCCAATGCGGATTGGTGGATGGCACATGTCTTTCGAATTATTAGTTCTTGGACATGCCGGTTTCCTCACGATGTTTTCCTTCACCGTATGAGAGCACTGACATTGCGCACATAAATTTTTCGTAGCGAACAAAATCCATTGGTGCACGACCGGATTTGAACCCACGACCTTAGGATCGGAAGGCGGGGTCACTACCACTAGACCACCAGTGCTCTCTTCCTCAACTGTTCCGTATTATGTAAATATTACGTACTTATTAATACATTGTTATTTTTGTTCATTATATTATGTGTGTAATCCAAAGTAAGCCATACATTTTATAAAATGGTAGGTTTTTACCAGGTATTTACATACCGACCACACAAACTTTGTAGGTAAATGGATTTATTTACATAAACTTTTTAAACATATAAATGTACATGTATGTAGATAATGTAATGTAATGCTATAAGCTTCGTCATCGGCGTACTCCATGCGTCAATCAGCATACGATTTGTTCAGGTCAATGCTATTTGGCGATATTTTTATCCTTTCGATAACGACTGCAGTGAAGATATGAGTTTTCCCTCATAAATAACGTTTCATTATTTTTGTTTTGTTTCGTCATCAAAATCCCATCTCTGATCCAAGAAGGTAATTTATTTGAAATGGATGTTTTATTAATATTAATTTTAACTAAACTGAAGCTTAGATTCACTACTTTTCACTTTTTTTCACCATTTCACGTTTCTTTTATTTAATTTATGGCTGGACAGTGATGGGTATTTATTTTTCAATTAATTTACGTAAGCAAGTAGGTATAGTAGTCATTTCATATGAGTCAGTGGTTATCACTGGTCAGGGAGTTTAAGGGCCGTCTATACTCTTCTATCATGGCCTAACGACTAATTTAATCGGGACCGACCATTTAACTAGTCTTCCGAGGCACGAAAGCGGTCAAATGTATCTGCCACAGACGGTCACTCATCCAAATGATGACCTCGCGGAACGTTGCATCATTAATCTGTTGAGAACGACTTAGCCAGCTACTCTACTCGCGCTTCAATTCCCGTAAAGGGCTCAGTGATTATTGTTCTGAGTCTTACAGAGTCTGAGTATATAACGCTTTGTTTCCCAGGGTGTAACATTTCCCGCTATGCATGTACTGCTGTCGAAATGGGCTCCTCCGGCCGAGCGCAGTGTGATGGCGGCTTTGGTTTACGCCGGCACGTCCCTCGGCACTGTTATATCTATGCTGATGGCTGGGGTTCTCACTGCTACGGTCGGTAAGTCTCTACTACCATCATTATCATATTAGCAAATAGACGTCCACTGCTAGACATGTCTCCCCTAAGTGCCATGATGACCGATGTTGAAAGCCTTCACCGTCCACCGAATTCGTGCAACCGCTTTATTTACATCAGTCATCGAGTGAGTAGGTGGTAGTCAATTTATCGTCTTTTAGTTCATTCTTCGCTTGACGGTCTCTACTATACATAGATATAATTAGTTAATTTATTTTAATTTCTAGCAAAGTCTCTAGGCATATTCTTCACTTTTCTATTGCTGGCATACTGACATTTTACTCACGGGTGAAAGTTATCTGTCTTTATTATAAAGAAGCTTGTTAATCGTCTGTCCTAATGATCATTGAATGGCAATGCCTTTCTTCACCGTGTTTCCTTTTCGTTTTAAGCACATGCAGATGATTTTGATTGCAAAATCTCATTGAAGCACGCATGTTACCGGGAATTGAAGCCTCGTTCTTTGGATTGGAAGGCGAGTGTAGCTGGTCCACGACCAACTCAGTATAATGTCTTATTATCGAAAATAAGCTTTTCCAGCCTAACGTAGCATGATTGTTCTTTATTTCCAGGTTGGGAGAGTGTGTTCTACGTAATGGGGGGTCTTTCTTGTCTCTGGTGCGTGCTATGGGTCATCCTTATCCAAGACTCGCCTCAACAGCAGTCGTTGATCAGTGCTGAGGAACAGAAAATGATCATCACTTCCCTTGGAGGAAAGACTGATGACCATTCGCATAAGGTAATGACTAATTTGATGAATAATTTTATACTTTGGCAGACAATGAACATGCCTTCAGATTGCAGAATGTCTAAGGGGGTAGTCTTATAATTGCATTTCTTGTTCTCAGAACATGGCAGTACCGTGGAAAGCAGTGCTGACTTCACCAGCATTCTTGGCTATTCTGGTCTCGCACGCGTGTTCCAACTGGGGTTGGTACATGCTGCTTATAGAACTGCCCTTCTACATGAAACAAGTCCTCAAGTTCAACATGACTGAGGTGAGAGTTCGCTTAGAAAGAAAAGCCTCAACAACATCGTAGTGGCGGTTTTGGGGGATGCCTTTATAAAACCTCGACTTGACTTATGATGTTTATTAATTCTCTGGCAGAGCGATTCCCAAACGTCTTCCAATTCATTCTTCAACGTCAAGCTTTCTAAATATCCTGGCGGTATTACCAAGTTGAATGGCAATGCTGATGCGTTGAACCAGATATGAACCAGCTTTTGAGTCACCCGGAAATAACTTTATTTAAGCGGTGAGCCCGGGTACTCTTTTGACTAGGTTTCTTAGTTGTTCTGGGTAACAGATAATAGTTTCTTTCCAGAACGCCGTGACAACAGCACTGCCGTTCCTTTCCCTCTGGATATTCAGCATAGCTTTAAGCAAGACCTTGGACTGGTTGCGAGGGAGAAACAAGATCTCTACCACCACCGCTAGGAAGATCGGCACTTTGTTTGGTAAGTCCATCGAGCCGGATCCACGTGCCACTTACTAATCTAGGTATCGTTTTACTAGAGCAAGATTTTGTATTTTGACTGCACTTTGTTTGGTAAGTATTTGAAAGTTTTTAACGTTTTTTTTTGTTCTTTCGTCGTATTCCTTTGAGCTAGATATTATCTAGGTGTCGACTTATAAGTCCACAAAAATATCCATACCCACAATAAATATTTGCATTATTTTAATAGATTTCCGCAGAGTTTGTGCAAAAATAGGTCTCACAGCGAGGACTGACCCCGAAACCAGTCGCTTCTCAACCTGGCATTCGCCAACCGCGTCACCGAGGTCTTCACCGAGGTCTTCACCTAGGTCGTCACCGATACGAAAATAAATAAACTGTGTTTTATTTCAGCATCTGCGGTGCCAGCCGCCTGCCTGCTAGCGCTCTGCTACATCGGGTGCAACCGCGGCGCGGCGGTCGCTCTAATGGCGGTCGGTGTCACCAGCATCGGAGGCATGTTCTGCGGCTTCCTGTCCAACCACATCGACATCGCGCCGCACTTCGCGGGCACGCTGATGGCGCTCACCAACACCGTGGCGACCATACCCGGTATCGTCGTACCGAACTTTGTGGGATATCTGACGCATGATGATGTAAGTACCATCATTATCATAGCCTGAGCTCGTGATTGCGCTCGGTGTTGCGGTGTATTGGGAACTAACTACAGGAGCAAGTGACAACACGGTGATGGATGCATGACTGGTTCATTGGGAAGTTTGCACAGTGTTATAGAACGGACTTGACTTAACTAGCATGTAGGTACTACAAGGTCACCACATCGACATCGCGCCGCACTTCGCGGGCACGCTGATGGCGCTCACCAACACCGTTGCGACCATACCAGGGATCGTCGATGATGTAAGTATGCGATGCGTAAAGAAAATTTTATGAAAAGCTTAGTTGCGCATCAAAACGGCTAACTTCACGACAGCCGAGATCCGTTGGTCTACTAAAATTAATGGGTGATCATCATCATCATGATAGCCTTCTAGTGTTCCCACTGCTGGGACACTGGCCTACACTCGAGTGATCGGGTTTTAATCAAGTTTTAATCAACCACGTGGACTCAACGCGGGTTGGCACGTCTTTCGACTTTTTAGATCTTGAACATGCCGGTTTCGTGGCGATGTTTTCCTTCACCGTATGAGAGCACTGGGCATTGCGCAGGTATTTTTCGAATAGAAAAGCCCATTAGTAAGTAAGTTCGTATGAGTCAGCGGCCAACTATGGTGACAGAGTTTCTACGCCGCCTGAAGGCCTCTGTCGTGACCTAACAACTTCATCCATTAAGAGGCCTTTCCAAGATTTAGCGATATAATTCATGAAGTTCGCGTGAATGTATCTTTATATAGTATAAGTAATAGCGCGCGCGACGAGGAGTGATACGTCCTCCCTCCATAAGCGCTCAGCGCGGTTTGAGAGTCGCTGCTTCGATCGATATGATTATAAGTGCGTTAAGGTATGATTTTAAAAAATTCGTATTAAAAAAAGTCAATGCTATTAGACTATTTTCTTCGTTGTATTTATTTAATAAAAACTTAAACTTTAATTAAGTAGGTGTATTTTTATTGTAAACTCCTTACTTTAGCAGAAATAACAAGCGTAAAATTGGGAAAAGTACGCGTTTTTTAGACCGTCTTTTTTCAAAAATATTGAACTAACATGTTGTATTTTTCTCTATTCACTTAAATTTTAAAACTGTGATTATTATAATTGCATTTTTGGAAATATGTTAGACTTTGTTATTTCATAGAAAAAATGATCGAAAGTTGACTGGAATTGCTCATTTTACGAAACGTGCGATACTAATTATTTTTTTAATCAGTTATGTCTTGAGTTAATTCATATTTGCTCTGTTGGCCTAAATTTTAAGGGATAAAGCTTTTATTTGTTTTTATTTTCGTTAAAATATCTTCAACACACGAGCCACAATAGTGTTCGAAACTTCACGGGCTACAAGAAAATCAAGGATTGTCAAGGATAGGGCTCTTAAGGCGAGACTGGGACTGAACTCATGAACTTAGTATTAGAAGGAGGGGTTATTACTAGACCACAAGTGTCTAACTCGTTCGTAATTTTTACAAAACTTGTCTATATTTTTCAATAAAAAATAATTATTTCCAGCAATCGATATCTTCATGGCGCGTAGTATTCTTCGTGACGATAGCCCTGTATATAATCGAGATAATAGTATACACAGTCTTCGGCTCTGGCGAGGAACAGCCGTGGAACAGAGTGGAACCAACCACGGGAGAGGTCATCGAGACTGAGCCATTGAAAAATGGCACTGATGTTGAAAAAACTCATATTTGATTCTTTAAATAGTGCTAGAATTAGGCTGATTATTTTATAAGAATAAGTGGAGATCTCACTCTTTCTCTAGAGTAGGTTAGTGTCGGTGATGACCATGATGATGTGGGGATGTGTGGTCAGTCTGTCTAATTGGTTCGTGTTTTTTTTGGTGGCTTTTTCACAAAAAAAATCATAGTAGCACTAATATTTATAAAAGCCATAGTTTGGATGTCTGTTACTCAAATCTTGAAGAATTATGGTCATTATTTAGATAGATTATGATAGATTATTTAGATTTAAACACAAAATTTTCATCCTAGTGATCGAAGTGAACCGTTAGCCAGTTTAAAGATATTTTTAAGAGCCAAAGTAATTATTTTGAATTAGTATTTTTAACAAAAGATAAAATTATTTTTAATAAAATATTTAGGAACATGTTTGTACCAGCTGTATTTTTTACATTTATGTTTTTTTTTACCTAATTTAAGGTCAAAATAAATAACTGATATAGTATCTTAGTATAGTATCTTAGTAGTAAGTTTTCTATGTGTCATACTTTGTAAATTACGGATAAACCATCTAAGTACTTATCTAGTATATTATCTAAAGGATTTTAATTAAATGTTTTAGCTATGTAAATTTGTGTTTTTTATTAAGACTTATAAAATAAATAAATCAATATTTAAAAATCCATCAACAGCTACTTTACCGACTGTTTCTTACTTTTCTCTCTTCTCTTCTTTTTTCAAAATAAGCAGTAATTGAAACTGCATAATGTTTCGCGATATTTTCTATTTTAACTGGAGGTTGTGACGCAATACATTATATTGTAAAAATACAAATGATGTGAGTACCTTATTTAGTTCTTTCTAATTTAGCTATATAAGAGGGTCCGAAGTTAGCTGATACGGAGGGTAGCACCAGTTGTCCGTACTTCGGCGCCGCACTGCCGTCGCCCAGCACCAGTGTGCTGCTGAGTGCGCTCATCCATGCACTCGTGTCCCTGGTACAGAGAAAAGGGGTTTGAGGGTCGAAGAGCAGATTACCAAATAATCTTAATGAGAAAAGATTTGTATTTTTGCATGTTTGTTTGTTACGAATAAACTCAAAAACTACTGGTCCCGACTTCTTAAATTCTTTCACTCGCCCCGGATTCGCACGGGTGCGGTTTCATTGCACCCGCGCAAAGCTGGGACGGACTAATAATAAATAAATAATAATGCTGGACAATCCACACAGCATTATCTAGCCCCAAGCTAAGCAGAGCTTATGTATTTTTTATTATATAATACCCAGAACAAACATTTGCTCTAAGGCGGTAATCGAACCCGCAACCTCCTGTGTCACAGGCGGACAAATTGTTTGTTACGTTATCGTTTACGATTGACAAACAAGTAAACTTCAAAGCCATTAGAAGAAGTCAAGTCAAGAACTTACTTAACGGACGCGACGACATTATGCGTCTCGAATGCTTGCTTAAGAGCTGCGTGGACCACTCCGTCGTTCTGCACGGGGCTGAGCGAGCATGTCGAGTACACCACTGTCCCGCCTGGCTTCACCAGTTTCAACGCATTACTGAGAAAGAAAATAAAGGTTCATCTAATAAAAAAAAAATGAAATGAAATACATTTATTTGACACACACAAACACAGATGAGTATAGTATGTATGTACAACCTGCCCCGGTTTTGCACGGGTGCTTAGAAACCTTCAGCTTGAATCAATTTATTTAGTGATAAAAACCGCATAATCGGTTGCGTAGTTATCTATTGGTTCTCTGATCTTAGAAAATTCAACCAAAGACTTTTATTTAAGTGTTCCATCAACATTAGACCCTAAAGCATTAGTTCAGATAAAAGATAAGAAAAAATAAACTCGAAAAATAAACGACTTTTTGGTATTTTAAATGCAGTTCTTATATTTATCAAAATCGAGCCCGTAACTCCCAACATTTTTCCATATCCATATCCTTTTAGATTTTGCTCTCAGAGGGCGGTCGAAAGTACTCAACCTGTATCGTAGCAACTTAATAAAGAAATAATTAAAGAAAGCAGTTGTTCATGCAGTATGGAGCCGAGCCTTGGTCCTCTGTAGGGGTTTAGATAGTTAGATAATCATTAAAAACTTACCACTGTTTATTTATTTTATTTTGGCTTCTTTCATAATCTAAAGTAAGTTTATCTCTGTGAAAAAGAGCAACACAATGCAAAACAACATGGCGGGTTTAACGAACAACTGGGTTATTAGGTACTGTCAAAGTCAAGATGCGTCACGTGATCATTGCTAATAACTGTCATGGCAGACCTCTAGTGTTCCCGTTTTAGAAAACCTAACACAATTAATTAGCATTTTTTCTTTAGAACTTTGTTTGTCTACCTGAAAATAAAATTATTTGTTACTGTTCTAGTCTTATATTTTTTTCCGACTTTTCCATGGGGTTACAAAGACCTAGGCCACTATAATATTGGTCCTTTCATTTATTGAAACCCACCAGGTATACTTACGCTAATATCTGTGTCTGCAGTTCCGGTATTTTCAATCGCTCCTTTATCCTGTCCGGTCTGAAAATACTGTTTCCTTCTGTGTTCACAGAGTGCCTGTCGTTCGTGCACGGAACATCCACTAGCACCTAACAAACATGAAACGGTTTTATCCTGAACTAGCGACCTTTCCCGGCTTAAGTTTTTAATGCACCCGTGCGAAGCTCGGGGCGGGTCATTAGTAATAAATATAGCCTATGTTGCTCAGGGATAATGTAGCAATCTAATGGTGAAATAATTTTTGAAATCGGACAAGTGGTTTTTAAGTTTATTGTTACCAAACAAACATACAAATCTTTCTTCTTTATAATATAAGTATAAATAACACTAAGCACTGGTAGTCTAGTGGTAGTGATCCTACCTTCTAATTCTAAGGTCGTGGGTTCTAAACCGATAGTGCACTAATGGCTTTTTCTAAAAGAAAATTTACATGCGCAATACCATTATATTGCTCTCATAAGTGAAGACTTATACGAGATGTGCCATCCCCTAATCAGCATTGGGTCCGCGTGGTGGATGATTGTTTTCTCGTTTGAGAGTAGGCCAGTGTCCCAGCACTGGGAACATTAGAAAGCTATCATGATGATGATCTTGAAATACCGTTTGTCGTTGCACTATAGCACTATATAAATACAAAAGGCCTATGCATAGGCACAGGTAGTATTAAGTTCGTATGAGTCAGTGGCCAACTCTGGTGACAGAGTTTCTAGGTCGCCCGAAGGCCTCTGTCATGGCCTAACAGGTAGTATTATAATAGGTACTTATTGTCACAGTCATACCTTATCAAAACCTTCATCGTCGGTGAAGCTTCGAGCGTCAAGCCTCTTCAGTATCACGCGCTCTCGCCATTTGTTGCTTGTATCGAAATCGAAGAAATAGTTCTTAAAAATCATATTTATCCTGAAATTATAGGAAAGCAATGACACTTATTGGTAGATATGAATGAATTGATCATGCTCAACCAAGGACAGTCACTAAAACTTAAAGCTTTGGGTGACACAACATCTGGTTATGCGTTATGGTCAAGCGTGGCGCTTAACATGAGGCGAACGACATGACCATCACTTAGTTACAAAAAAAAACACGGGCAAGACCAAGTTGAACTCAATAGGCCTGCATGGCCGCAGTGTTATATTAGCCGCACCAATTTAATAAAAAAAAAAAAAAAGTTGAACTCGCGTAGACAGGGTCCCGTACGATGAAGTCATTATCTTTGCATAGTATAGAACAAAGTCTTTTCTCACCCTCTGTATGTATGTATCTTTTAAACTATGCAACGGATTGTCGCTAGTATGTTAATAGTGGATGAAGACCCGCCTGCGACGCGGAGGTTGCGGTTTCGATTCCCGCCTCGGAACAAATGTTTGTACGATCTGCGAATATTTATTCCGGGTGTTCTGGGTATTTTCTATGTATAATAGAAATATCTGTCTAAGTATTGTATTGTATTAATTATATCAGTCATCTAGTACCCAAAACACAAGCTCTGCTTAGCTTTAGGCTAGATGATGCTGTTTGGATTGTCAATAAAAAAATAATAATAATATACAAATACTACCAACCTATTACATCTAGAAATCGATACGTCGTTGCATACAACGACGTCGGGTAGTAACGTCTGCAGCGCGACTAGGGCTTTGCCCCCCGGCGCTGAGCAAAGGTCCAGAACGCGGTCCCCAGGGCAAAGGCCTAGGGCTAGCACGGCCAGCACGCTTCCACCGTCCATTGGATAGTAGTTGTGCACTCCTGCATTAAAGAAATAATTTTACTAAGTAAAATTAACTACACTATAGAGTCAGTAAATCTTTTAAAGAGCAATGTGCTTCTGTCGGCGACCGATGTGGCGCGGCGGGCGAAGGTCCGCCTGCGACGCAGGAGGTTGCGGGTTCGATTCCCGTCTTGGGACAAATGTTTGTACGATCTGAAAACATTTGTTCCGGGTGTTCTGGGTATTTTTTATGTACAATAAAAAAATATCTATTATGAATTATAGATCAGTCATCTAGTACCCATAGGCCATAACACAAGCTTTGCTTAGCTTGGGGCTAGATACTGCTGTGTGGATTGTTCAGCTTTATTTACTATTTGTATATTAATTCTTATGCAAGTGACATGCATAATTTATCAATAGGCAAATTTCAAAATTTTATGAATAAATAAAAACTGTCTCAAACAGCTTATTATAAAATAACCGATTATTTAGATGATAAAAAAGCTTACGACGAATGTGCTCCAACTCTACTCGGCATCCGTAACAATAGCAAGGATCATGCAAAAAAAGCGATAGGAACTGGTGTTGTTGCCAGTTTTTTTACGGCATGGGCGCGTTAGAATTGGCGTAAATTTTCATAGCTTGTAAGACGTTTTAAAGTGATCCTTGTGATTGAAATGAATGAAGCACTTTTGATTTTTTGATTTTGTAAGTTTGTATGAGTCAGTGGCCAACTCTGGTGACGGAGTCTCCCGACTGTTGAAAAGAAAAAAAAAACATAAATACCTGTGTCCCCTCTTCTTGGTTCTGGAAAAGATGTTAATTCACTGTCCATTTCGTATGTGTACACTTTCAAATGCTCTGGGTATGAAAGTTCTGTTTCTGGCTCAATTACTAGCGGAAAATCTGTTCCTTCTGTAATTAGGAAAAGATAAGGATAAAACTTGGCATAATAACTCAATAAATACATCTGGGAGTGGCAAGTGCAGTACAATGCTGGAGTCACAGAACAGATATTAGTACTACGTACAGAATGGCCGCTCCCTACCTCCCACCGGTTTTACTAACCTCACTCCAGTCGCGATTTTTACATTTAGCCGGCACTGAAGCTAAGGGCTAAAGCAAGCATTTATTTTGATTATGTTTAGGTCCATGCGCGCGCATGCCTGCGCGAGTGAAAGTGTGCATCTCGCTCTTGTCATAATGCATACAATGGCACCATTTACATACACAAACCATGCATGGGGAGATCGTGAAGAGTTTCCTTCATTTAATTGAGAGTGTTCGGGGTGTGCTGGAGTTTAAAACTCTTTAAGCTTTGCATGACAGTGCAACAACTATAGACAATTATAGTCAGTGTTTATGTTTAACAGCAAGGGACTGGAGTCTGCATCAGCTAGCATAAAAAAAAAATATTTTAAAAAGTACGAACCTACTTTTTTTAATATAAACTCAAATTGAAAGACATTTTGTCTTAGTTCCTGGCATGTTTGAAATCACTCACTTGAATAATATGAATAGTGTACTGACTCCGACACCCAGTCGTCCATTCCTTTCAGCTTTGTGGCTGGTATGAACTGGTACAGAGCCTCAGATGTGATTCCCATTGCTGGGTCGATGATACGAGACTCATCAATGACAGCCTGTAAGAGGGACTCGTCTAGTGTTTCATTTGATGTCTGACTGTTGAAAAATGTGTCTTCTTAGTTAGAGATATTTTAGAGAGTTTTATTTCATGGTGTATTCAGAAAAAGGTTACAGTTGGAAAAAAAACATTTTTGATTTTAGAAAGGTTACTTGCTAACAAAAAATTAACTTTAGTACCTAGCATGGGGATTATTTCCAGTATAAAGAATCCTTTGTTAAAATAGTAATAGGTTATTATGAAATCACATATCTTGTTATAATGTTATTAGTTATAATGCAATAAAAGAGCAGTTTTTTTTGTAAGCAGGTTACTGCTACTTACATGTCTTTAACTTTTACTGGTTTCTTGAAATCACCCTCGCTTTCCATAAAGTCCAGTTTCTCAGGCATATTATTACTTTGAGGATAAAGTTGAGCAATTTCATCTGAATGTAGTCTGTCTGCAAATTCTGCTAATTTATTGACTGGAGGATTCTCTGTCTCTTTGGTAGCTTGATGTTTGGGTGGAGAATACTGATTGTGGAAATCCCTTTGTACAGAAATTAGCTTTTTTAGGCAGTGGGCTCCTGTTGGACAGAGAAGTTAAATTTAACAGCTAGAAATTTATCCAATTAAAATATAGATAGTAAAACTAAATTAAGTATGTACCTATATAAATATGCAAACTACCTACCTCTTTTCTCGAGAAGTTCTATTGTTTCTTCAGTGTTTCCATAATTGTTTACTACTGCTACATATTTGTTACGCCGCAATAGAGCTTCTCTCATTGGCGCCCATTTGTCTCCAAATACCGACCCGTAGAAATCATCAAAGTGATTCAATGCTTTGTACTTGGGGCCGTCTTTCTTTTTTAATTTAGCCTGTAGCAAAAAAAAAATAGAATACCCAGATTTTATAGGATAAACTCGAGAAAGGTCTACTAATTAGTTTACTCACCCAATGTGTTTTACTTTTATTTTTAGCTTGTATCACAATACAAGTAGGTTTAAATGAATTTCTGAATATTGTGGATATGGATAACATTATCAATGTATACTTTTGAAATATTACGAACCAAAAGTTGTTTTGTTTTGTTTTATAGGTTATGAACTTTTTTTTTAACGTTCGTCTATCCATGACTGACGGTAACTTTTGAGTTTTGACAGTACTGTCAACTTGACAATAAAGAATTGCGTGGCAACTAGCAATCATCCATTTTATTGAATCAGCCAAAGAATATGGTGTGGTGTGTATTTTCGTTGGATTGAACCTAGATATGAACGAATAATCTAATGACACTTTTGACAGGTAGTAGGTCATTAGATTATTAAAAGAAGCAACACAAACAGCCACTGGCACTGCCAGTGCCAGTCTGGCAGGATTGTGTGACAGGTAAAAGTCACAGATGCCATATATATAAAGAAGTCGGATTTTCTTTGGCTATCTTGTCAAAACGACATGGGTCTTCCCATTTTAATTATTTTTCTCGTGTTATTTTAAGTTTTATTGCGTAAATTTGGTGGCAGTTTATCCAATTTAACTTGTTTACTTAGCACAAGTGTTAGTAATTGAAATGGAGGGGTAATGTTGGTTGGTAATTTAGTCAAAGACTTTCCAGGAGAATTTTGAAAGAAAAGTCATCGTTTCTTTCCAAATTTCGTTTGTTTACGTTGCTATGCGACAATGAAACTAATACACTTGACACTGGCAAAATTGTGGCTAACTAGCCACAGAGGCCATAAAACAAAAGAAGAAAAAGTAATAAAGAAGTCAAGTCGAAGACACAGGAGTTGACAGGCAGGAGGGAGGGAGGGAGCCAAAGAGTAAAATATTTATGGGAAAGGAGGAAGCCTATCTCTAACTGTCTCGTTCGCACTTAGCTTAGCGCGCAAATACAAATCCGACGGAGTATTGATTTGTTTACAAAAAGCAAATCCCCGAGATTTTTCAAGTGGTTCGTGATAATCGTGATCATTCGTTGTTAAATAGGTATAGCCTTGTGAGAACGATTGAGAGATAATACTCAAGCTTAATTACTGCTTCTCGTGTCTGTGCTTATCAGTGGTTCGTGCCAGCGGCGCTGCTCGCGGAACTTCTGAACGGCTAAAAGCTTAATTGCCTGAGTTGGGGAGAGTTGTTTTATCGATTGCATACCTTTCCGTGCCCGAGTGTTCATAGACGGACCCCGATAAGGATCTAAAAATGCGCTATGCTATGTGTGTCATCGGAATTGAAGAATTGGGTCAATTGGGTAAGTTTTATCGAACTATCAGTGCCCGCGCCCGCGCCCGATGGTGCGGAACGCCCGCTGTAATGGCTTTGCTAACACCTGTTTATTTATTCAAGGTCCAGCATCTGCGCTGCTACAGACGGACAGATTGTAAACTAAACTGTAATTGAAAAACAATAGTCATGTATGGGATGAATGTTGGTCTAAAGGCTGGTAATAAGGTGGAATGGATAGCGGGAGGCTGGAGGCGGTCCCGAACGGGACTGTGCACTTAGACACAGTGAGGGCTTTGCACCAGACTGTAGTGTCCCTTAGAACTGCTTTAGAAGTATCCAAGAACTCTTTGAAAGAGCTAAAGGAAAAGTATGAGAAGCATTCTCACTGCCTCGAGTATGCTGATGTTATAGAGAAGTTGACCATTGAGAATCATGTTCTCAGGCGTAGGGTTATAGACTTAGGCTTGGAGGAACGAGACCCTGTTGCACAGAACATAAAGTTGGAAGTTACTTACAGTCCTCAGTCTCAAACTACACCAGCTAGTGAAGTAGTTATAGAGACTGTTACTGAAGCACTAAGTGCACACAGTGAAACACTAGACTCTACTAAATCACATGGTTATTGTCAAACATTAGACCCTCCCTATTCCGAGGAAGAAAGTAAATTCTGTTCAACAGAAAACTTGAATAAAATAGCTGAAGAGATATCTGTAGAAGAGAGACTTTCAGAATCAGCGGAGTCAAATGCTACAGCAGACACTGCTGGGTTTGGTCCGGAAGACACAAATACTGAATCTGATAAAATAAGCCAACTTGTCAGTCATTCAGAAAAGAATCAACAAAGCTACAAAACCAAGCTTGAGCTGCTATCAAAATTCGATGTCAGAATAAAAGTAAGAACCCACAAAGAAGGCACAATTGTATCAAGTAGTACTTCTGATAGTGATTCTACTTTTGACGAGAAGGCTAGAAAGGGTTCAAACAGTTTCCATAACTTTGAGTTTGAGGAAAAGTGTAAACAGTTTGATACCAAAGAGGATATACAAGGGAACCAGATAAGTGTAAAGAAAGTGGCGACAGAGAACCTTAAAATGGCCTTGCCAAATGAAGCAGATGCTAAATCAAAGACAGATAAATTTGATGTGCAAGTACGCATCACTTCTGAGGAGAATCTGGTGGTGAAGGAGAACTATGAGCGCAGTCGAAGAAAGGATACTTTGAACCTGGATGTGGACGACCTTAGCCTTAGGTAATGCAAATTAGTGTTTTTTTTGGTGTTTCGGCCTCTAGACACCGCAAGAACTCAGTTTGAACCATTTTAGGATAAGATTTGAAACGCGATTTCACTTTTTTATCCGACTTCCAAAAAGGAAGTTATCAGTTCAACTGTTTTGATTGTTACGCGATTTCTCCGCCAAATTATGAATTGATTTGGATAGATTGTTGTTGTTTTAATCGGTAGGTATAGGTAGGATCACGGTTTAATAGCGCTGACGCTAGAATGCGCAGAAGTCATTTTTTAGTTCCGTTTGGGTCTAAACACCTGCGCAGAGCACCCCTCCACTTTCGCCGAGCGCTATTAAACCGTGATACTTCCTATACTACTTCTGTCCCATAGGTATTTTTATCAAAATTACTTCAACTTTTTAAAGAATCATAAAAAAAACTTGTCTGTAATTACATCCCCTCGTATCATCACAATCCATTGAAACTTTTTTTTAGTTTGAAGTCGGTTTTTTTTCTAAAAATTAGTCATTTTAGTTTGTAGTCGGTTTTCTTTCCTTCCAAAAAATATATTATTGTGGCTAATCTTTCTGACTATCCTCAGATCACTGTCTGAAGGTGACAACTCTGTATTCTCCGAGGGCGTGACGCCCGTGGAGCCAGCGGTTGAAGACAAGCAGGAAGGCAGCGGGAACGAGTCGGAGGAAGTAGACGACATTGAGCTCATCTTCACCACGCACGAGTCTAAAGACATGAGCATGAACTTACAGGTGAGAAAGAGGAATTTGCTTCAACTACTTGCGGGCAACATCTAGTATACAATATAATAGCCTTTATTTCCTTCACAGGAAGATCTAGTTTCCATCCGTGAGTCGGATACCTCAGACGCATGGCCACCAAACTCAGCGTCTACCACCCATTCGACTCCAGTCCTCATCAAGTTCCACACTCTAGACCCTGACTTCCAACCCAGTGAGCCAGACACCCAACCAGAGAGTGGTAACTCCCTAAAAAAGAGAGTCTCTCTTCCCAATGACAAGGAAATCAGACATGTAGTGTTCAACAAAGAGAAAGATAGCTTGGATCTACCCGGGAGGGGTATTCTCAAAGCGTGTGATAACAAATCAGATAACATGCTGTATAGAAAAGGGGTGAATCGATTAAACAGTGTAGACAGTCTCACTGGGGAGTATAACAGAATGAGTTTTGATAATACAAAGTCGTGCAGTTTCGAGATGGGGTCTAGTATGGATATTTTGACGGATCATCATTTGGGGCATCGCTTCTCTGTGTTTGCTGAGAGGGATATATCTAAGTGTGGGACGTCGGAAGACGATCTAGCTCTCAGTTTGAATATGAGGAGAAATACTTGCCCTAATCCGTTTCAATACAGGTGAGTTATTGAAATGTATTATTTATAAAGCATTGCTTTACTAAAGGCAAAAATACTTAATAATAAATTGTGGTACCAGGCCGCCCCCCCGCGGCGTGTCCCGCCCCCCTGGTCCGTTCAAGCCGAGCCGGCTGCGGCCCGTGCTGCGTGAGGCGACGCACCCGCGCAGGGAGAACGCCGCGCAGACGGACCTCTCCGCTCTGCCTAATAGGTGGAGCTCAGACGGATATCTGGCGCACAATCAGGTAAAAGAAGAAGTAGTTAACAACAGGGGCCGAAAAGCTTTATCTCACTAGAATATGGTGGCGCCATCAGCGGGTGAATGCTTCGGTTAAATCTGGGCTGACTCAGTAGCCAGCCCGGAATTACCCGAAGCACTGTTAACCAGTGATAAGTAGGTATAATTCCAAGAACTTTATTACCGTCCGCGCTGACTTTGCGCGTTCAGGGTCTGTATTAGTACTGCCGGCGGATTTCGAGTGACGTGAAGTTAGCCGTTCTTGATGCACCAATGCGCTTCAAAACGGCTAATTACACGACTCCGACGGGCGAGATACGCCGGTAGTACTATATCCACCACACGACACAGTAATGGCATCGTTATATCTGTGTGTGTAGATGTGTGCGGGCGCGGCGCCGACGCTGCCGGGGCGCGCCGCCGCCGCCCGGCGCCCGGCGCGCGCGCCGCCGCCGCTGCGCCGCACAGACGAGACGCGCCGCGTGCTGCTCAGCGACATCGGTACTGCATCCTTGCGTTTCCTGTTCATACTAATCGATGCTTCGGAGGGCACGTTAAGCAGTCGGTCCCTGCTTTTTCAAAGTTGTTAGGCCATGACAGAGGCCTTCGGGCGGCCTAGAAACTCTGCCACCAGAGTTGGCCACTGACTCATACGAACGAACGAACGAACTAATAATTCATCATGACACTCTTCTAATGTTCCCTAGGGCGAAATTGATTGGGTTAATCCACCACGCGGACCTAATGCGGATTGGTGAATGACACATGTCCTTCGAATTTTTAGTTCTTGGACATGCCGGTTTCCTCCTTTACTGTATGAGAGCACCTGGCATTGCGCAAATACATTTTCTAACTACAAAATCCATTGCTGTCCAATATCACAAAGACAACAAAATGACTATCATACAAATAATTACTGCAAAATATAGTACTATACGGTCGGCGAATCTGGACAATCGTAATTGAATGAATAAAATAGTTGTTGCGCAACGAAACGGC
This sequence comes from Colostygia pectinataria, assembly GCA_951394395.1. Taxonomy (NCBI): domain Eukaryota; kingdom Metazoa; phylum Arthropoda; class Insecta; order Lepidoptera; family Geometridae; genus Colostygia; species Colostygia pectinataria. Next base: position 9,044,970 of record OX596363.1, read on the forward strand.
TAACGGATTATTCTCACTAAATTGTCACAAACGGCTAACTTCACGATTATCTAGATATACTGGCCGTAGACTACTATAGCGCTGTTCTTCCAACTAATACCTCTACTACTATTACTAGCTAATACTATGACTATGAATATGTGTAGGTTTCACGTCGATGGTGCCTGAGCTGTCCCGCTCCGCCGACCCGGTGTGGGCGCTCGCCAAGAAACAGCTCTCCGACGAAACCATCACCAATTCCACCTCCAAGTAAGTAACACTCTACCAGTTAAGCCGCTGAGTCATGCTTCGTTTGCTTGAAATAATCCTTGGGATGTCTTCGGCTCGACCGATAAGGCTGGGTTTCCACCAGAGAAGTGCGAGGCAGCTGGGCGGCGGCGCAAGGATGTGTAGCGAACTCATTTCTGATGCTCGCGCTAACAAACAACAATTTTCAACTGACTTCAAAGAAAGAGTTTACTACGACTGTATGTTTTTTTGGTATGTTTGTTACGCGATTTCTCCGCCAATCGTGAATTGATTTTGATGGTTTTTTTTGTTTTATAGGTAATACTTCAGAATAGGTCCCATTTAGTAGGTTTGTAGGTTTTAGTGTCAATAACTACATCTTACAACCACAATCTGCCGAAACATGTTTTTAGGTTGAAGTCGGTTTGTTTTTTTCCTAAAAATGAATGATAATGTTGTAGGTTTATGTCCCGCGGCTCGTCGTACCGCTCGCCGTGCCCCAGCCTCGACCGCAGCTCCGACTGGACGCCGCACCACCTATACGTGCCGCCCGCGCAGCCCGCGCTCAAACGTACGTACATACCTACATTTGCCTATGTTTACATTTATATCTGCCTATAATAATAATAATATAAGCCTTTATTCAGATACGTCATATTAACAGTTTTTTTAATTCCAACCGTAACTGTTTGTCCAAATTTGACAAAGGCCTCTTCCAACATCTTCCAATCCTCCAATATCTGCCTATATTTACATTTATATCTGCCTATATTTACATTTATATCTGCCTATGTTTACATTTATATCTGCCTATATTTACATTTATATCTGCCTATGTTTACATTTATATCTGCCTATGTTTACATTTATATCTGCCTATATTTACATTAAGTCTGTCTATATCCTGCTAATATTATAAATGCGAAAGTCTGTGTGTGGGTGTGAATGTAGGGTGTGTGCATGTGGATTTCATTGTTCCTCCCGGTCTCTTAAGTCTGGTTAACTCAGCGGGAAATCCACAGCGTGAGTATAGATGGTATATGTGAGGGTATGTGGGTGAGTGGGTGTGTGTATGTGGGTGTGTGGGTAAGTGTGTGTATGTTTGTTACCACGTATTTCCGTGACGACTTAACCGATTGCGATGAAATTTGGAATAAATAGGTTAAGTCCTGGAATAACACATAAGCTGTGGGCTTTTTATCCCGGCGAAATGTACTGTTTCTGGAGGATAGCATAAAAACTGGAAATCGCTGTTGTTTTGCAGTGGATAGCCGACCGTGGCGCGGCTCTTTACCAGATGTGCGACGCGACGACACGGACGAGCTGCTAGAGGAAGCGGAAGTGTTCGTGCGACGCTCTATCGACAACTTGCATACAGCTGAAATTGACAGTAAGTATCAACAGAACACACTGTGTGTGTGGGGTACACTGGCATACTCTCGGGCTAGAGTGATTGTAGAAGCGATGTTTTCCTTCACCGTTTGAGAGCACTGGCATTGTGCAGATATTTTTATTACGTCACACCCCGGACACTCTCATAAGAATGTATGAAGCAAACACGTCAACATCACTACACGCATAGTTTGTGTACGTAAACGGTACTGTTGTATGTGTGAGTGTCATAAACGCGTGCCTTAGCTCTTAGCTTCAGTGCTGGCAGAAAGGTGCCGGCAAACTTGCGAGCGGGTGAGGTAAGTAAAACCGGTGGGAGGTAGGGAGTGGCCATTCTGTACGTAGTACTAACATCTGTTCTGTGCTTACATACAGACAGACGGATTGCGTAATCCTATAAAGACGACAGTGAAGCGGTGGGTGAGTGCCCAGTTAAGTAGTTAGAGGTTGTAGGTTCGATTCCCGGTGCGATTCTAGTTGGTGATTGATTATAGGTAGGTATTATTCTTTAGATTTTTTTTGTAAGTACATACATTCCATCATCGGTTTCCACAAGCTTTTGCATTTATTTTTACGTTGTGTGATAAAATCCGCTAATATTTCTTTATTATTATATTTTTCTATTGAAAAAAAGTGTGTAAAAATCTCCTAATCTTATAATTATATAAAAATGAAATTGCTGTGCGTTAGGCTTGCTAAAACTCGATAACGGCTGGACCAATTTGGCTGATTTTGGTCTTGAAATTGAAATTTATTGAATGATAACATACATTACATTTTACACATAGGTTGTACAATCTTACTTTTAAGGTCTTAAAATATTTGTAGGAGTCCAGGGAAGGTTTAAACGATGAGCAATAATGGAAAAATTGTAAAAAAATAACGCGAGTGAAACCGCGCCGGGTCAGCTAGTAAATAATATTCAATCACAATCTCTTACGAACCTACCCACACATCCTTTCACACTCACCCTCACACCTTCTCTTACACACCCTCACAGCCTCTCACACTCCCCCTTACACACTCACACCTTATCATACATACACAGCGGTTTGGGGCACCGGTGTCCTGTGGAACAGGTTTTTTTAAAAACTTTTATCAGGCACCAGTCTCTCACAAACAGGTTGACTAAAACTACCTAAACATGACATGACCTCCGTCTTCAGCCTATGTACTGTTTTATTTACTATGTACCTCTATTACTTCCATGTTGTTTTATAAATTGTAACCTGTGTTGAGAGAAAATAAATAAATCTTTATCTTATCTTATCTTAATATAATGGTTGCTTTCCAGTTAGCGACAGTCTGGTGCAAACCGGCCAACCGTACATACCGGCCGGGCCGAAACAACTACGCCTCGGCCACACCGTGAAGATCATCACGCCGCACGGCCGCATCGCTGTGGGCCGAGTCCGGTAACTTACCATCACCATTAAGCATTACTATCCCCTCATCAATACCATCATCACCATAGCTTTCTCATGTAATCAACGACCGATGTGACGCGGGTGAAGGTCTGCCTGCGACGCGGAGGTTGCGAGGGTTCCATTCTTGTATGTATTTATTTGAAACATTACGCCTATCATGACAGGTTAGACCTAATACAATAGAGTAGTCATCAAAAATAATTAATAAATGTCATAAATAATATGTCAATGTGATCTTTGTATTATCTACAAAAATTTGTATATTATTTTATTATTATTTTTGGTATTTTCTATGTATAATAAAAAATATCTATCTATGTATTGTATCATATTAGGTATATCAGTCATCTAGTACCCATAACACAAGCTCTGCTTAGCTTGGGGCTAGATGATGCTGTATAGATTGTCCAGCATTATTTAATAAATAAAAAAGGTTTGGCTTGACCTTGACCTTGACCTTGACCCTGACCTTGACCTTGATCTTGTCCAACAGGTACGTAGGCCTGGCGGGCGGGACCGCGGCGACAAGCAGCGTGGTCATCGGCGCAGAGTTCTCGTTGCAAACTCACCCGACTTTGTCCAAAAACGACGGCACACACCGCGGCCGCAGGTACTTCCTCACGCCGCCGCAATACACAGCCTTATTCGTACCGTTCTCTAAGGTTGTTATGGCGTGGGCTAACTAACGGAATAATTACTAGTCTGTATGAAGAGAATCGTTTTAAAAATCAATCCATTCGATTTTTATGTCACGCCGCAATACACAACCTTATTCGTACTGTTCTCTAAGTTTGTTATGGCGTGGGCTAACTAACGGAATAATTAGTAGTGTGTACGAAGACAATCGTCTCGAATCAATCCATTTTGATTCTTATTTCAACGACATAAAATTCACCTGAGGACGGTTCTCTTATTGAACAGACTATAACAGGCTTTGCACTTGACACATCTAGGGCATAAATGTAGGATAAACTGTCAGCTAATCTGTCTGTTAAATCTGACATCGGCTTCTTTCATTGACATAGGAATGATAAGGAAAGACAGTACTTAGCAAGCCGCAAACATGACAGTTATTTATGAATAAGTGTGGGCACCGAGAGTCCCCAACATGCCACTAGACGCTGTATAAATCATCTTTAATAGAAGACACAGTTAAAAGTAAACTTTTGGATCTTAAATACTACGTACAAATATCGGCCAAATTTTTTAAATGGCCCTCGGGGGGCCTAAAAACTCTGTCACCAGAGTTGGCCGCTGACTCATGCGAACTTACTTATATACTTTAAATGGCCTAGTACTTGGACTAAATTATCATTACTAAAATGATAAAGGTATTGTGTAATATAAAAACTGTATTTAATTACAGGATAATATAATATCTATGCATTATGGGGCATTTTAGAAGAACTGGTTATATCTGAAATGTATATAAATTGATAATCTGTACTTAACTATAATAATACTTGAATTAGGTGGTTCCCACCTAAGAAGCACCAAGTAACGTGACTCGACAACTGACACTAAAAAACCTACGTTAAAATGAAAGCCGTTAGGTCCATTTTCACTTATTGAACACTGCGTGTAGACTGACGACTTGTCAGTGCAAAGTCTTCGATAAATGATAATAGGACTACTGGCTATCGATTTAAAGTAGATATTCCTTAATCGGTTGTCGAGTCACGTCACTTGGCGCTTCTTAGATAGGTTAACCGCCTATAAAAGGTTGTAGTTTGTTTAAGATCAATGTTTCAAATCAATGTAATATAATTTATTATTATAATGTTTCTAAGATCTTATAAAGTAAGCGTGTATGGGCCTAATTCTTTTTACTTTTAAATAAAAATCACGCATTTACGTATACAAATATCACGTTAAGTTTGTCTGTCGTTCATCATGCTAGTCAAACAAATACTAAGATAATGTGATTTGAACCTAACTGCTTAGAAATTAAGATCTCTATTCAACTGGGTTCGCCGTAAGAGGCTAATTATATGCATTTGTGCGTGTAAATGTATGCCTAAATTTTGATATTGTAGGTACAGTCAAATGAGAAAGTTATTTAATATTGAATCCAAAGTAGCTTTCTATTTGACTGCTGCTCCCTAACCTTTGTATATTTCTGATATAAAGAGAATAGGGTTATATGTAGAGAAAAGTTGTAGATACTGCGTTAAGTGTTTTAACCAAAGAAATAGATATTTTACGAGTCAAGTTTTTCGAAGGGAACGCAATTTTTACTGTGAAATGTGTCGCCTGCTCTAGGCGAAGCAGGTTCGAATCCCGGCAGTTGCATTTTTAGATCTTTTTGAATAGTTTTCAGAAACCTTAGCTACAATAGAAAATATACGTGTTTTATCCATCTATATTAATATCAGGTTGTATTTTATTAGAAGTGAAGTTCGCAAAAACTAATATAATAATGGTGCTTTTTTAAATATTTTCTAACTTTGTTTTCACTTGATATTTATATAAATACGCGTATATACAAATTGTTTATATTACTATATATGTATAGTATTACTTTTTGAACTTACTTTTAAATCAGGTTCTATCCAAATCGCGTGCAACATTCACATTATTATTGTGACAATTTATGTATCAAGTGACTTTTTTCCTCGACTGTACTTAGCTTTTCATCATATCACTTACCATAGATACTTACAAGATTAGTGTGTGTATTTTCTGATAATATTGTATTGATTGATACTGGCATTATATTATTAGACATTGAGGTTTTGATATGTGTACCTACTTAGTGCTGACTCGGATGTAATAAACATTTTAAATAATCTTACTAATTTGCCATGTTTAAAAGAAAATAACATAATATTAATATTTTGGCTCTACTTTTATGTTGTTAATAATCACACTGGAAGAATAAGATAAAAACTTCGGACAGGACTTAAAGTCAAGTCCTTTCACTTGATACTGAATCTCTACCAGTTGAGCTATTGAGCATGCCTCGTCTGTTCGAAACGAGATTAGGTTGTAGGTTCGAGTCCTGTGTGAGTTTGATTTTTTTGGATACTTACCTAATATCTATTTGATCTCTTTTAAAACACCGTTGTTCTTAATGGGAAAGTATCAATAAAAACATCTTTATAATAAGTAGCGTATGTATGTATAAAAATGCGTTTATCTTGTGCGTATGAATGTTCGTAGGAATTGAAGTTGTGATTAAGTGTGAAGTATGACAGTGTCTTATTAGGGTATGCTTACTGTTCACAATACTATCTAATCGATATTATAAATGGCTTGGTGACATACTGACCTATAACGCAGCCTAAACCGCTGGACTTAGAAGCATGAAATTTGGAGGGTATATTCCTCTTAAAGTGTAGGGTACACTAAAAGTAATTTCTAAAAAATCAATTCATAGAGGACGCAGCGGTTGAGATAGGTTGGGGCAAGCATTTTTCTCGCCAAACTAATTTTATTTTAATATAGTTTTACTTTGATATAATTTTATTTTAATAAATTAAGTGTACTTTCTTCGCCCAATTGACGCACACAGAGACATGTTTATTTATTTTAGATTTTTTTATTATTTCTAAGTCAAAACTGTGATTTAATTTTCTCTGATCTAGAGTTTAACTCTTCAGTATTATTGTTTGGTTACTATTTGTGTCTAGTTATTTAAGTAGGGGTAGTAAATAGATTTGTTGGCACTAAATATTTGTAAAAAATTGATTATCGCAGTTAGAGAAAGTAATAAGTTATCAATGGCATCGGCGCACACTTAACCAGAACTAAAATTACTTACTTAAAGGTACTTAATAAAAATAAGTAAAGCCTTTTGCTTTGCTGAGTACCTAGAGTTAGTGTGATGTAAATTATTTTAGATGTTTATTTTTAATCAAACATCATATTGACATCGCCTAGAAACAAGAGAATATGAGCCGAATCGATGCTGATCTGGTGCCGAGGTAATATGTCAACCTTTCGTTTTTGTAGTTCATCGTATTTTCGTCTTGAGGTAAGTGTGCGCCGAGCCTTAATGCTTTAACTGTTAAATAGAGTCGAAATCGATGTTATGTGTATCGTAATCGATGTCGGTTGTCTGTATTGGAAAATATACTCTAAATGTAACAAACAGTGTTCAAATTGATATGTGCCAAATTATTGGCTATTAAATGTGTATACATGAGCAAAATTTCTAAATTGTGAGAACAGTCTAATAGTTGATGCATACTAAAATTTTAATAACAGTGTACCGAGCATAGAATGTCGTTTTCTTCAATAAATCTATCATTTATTATTTGCTTTAATGGGGGCTTATGGGTTACAAGATTCCTATATTATTTAGGAAAGTATCTACCCATTTCTACCATTTTAGGCATGCAAAAAAGGACACAGTAATCAAATTAAAATTAACAAAAAATAATCGATTAGCTACAAAAATTTAAGTAATCAAATAAGTAAAAGAATAATTAATTAGTATGTCTTGTCCATATAAAATGGATTTTATCAAGAATTTATATCAAAATCTCATAGAAAACTTAAGTTTTATTGCGAAATAATGTTAAATTATCGATAGCCTATGCTCGGTAGCCAGTATCGATCGCTAAGATATCTGTTTTGGCTTACATAACCTTTAAAATCAAGCCCAATACTTGGTCGCCTAGCTGAACGAGTCATTAGCGCCGCCAAGACATGCGGCCTGAAAGTCAATAGAAACGTCCAACTATACGTCAAAATGGAACTCTTAGCGTGATCTATAACCAAGTCGAGAAGATTCGTGACAGAGTGCTTAGCACGAAAAACTCGTTTGACAATCGTAAATGTAAACGTATCGTCCAGCTGTCAGTTTGTATATCATTTTGAACAGCGCCTCTTTAGTGCGTTAAACTACCGAAATTCCATACAAATTGACAGCTGGACGAACGTTTACGTTTACGATTGTCAAACGAGTTTTTCGTGCTGAGAACTCATGTCCAGAAAATAGTTAATTTCTTTCTTCCGTCTTTATAGCGATTTCTGTCTTTCTCTCTTATGTGCCCATGTGTGAATCACCAAGCGACGTGCCTCAACAACCGACACTGGAATACCTGCCTTGAATCGATGGGCATTAGATATATTTTTCATTTATCGAACACAGCAAGCGTGTAGAGTGCAATATTTATGATAAATTAAAATAAAACGAACTGCTATAGATTTAAAGTAGCAATTCCTTTGTAGGTTGTCGGGTCACGTTACTAGACTTATGGGTGAACTGCCAGATATTTATATCATTTTAATGACATTGTATAAGATAATAATGTAAATATTTATAACATTGACGGTTCAGCGTTCGTATAGATAATGTATGGTATATATTACCTAGAGGTCGCGCGATACTTGGCCGATTTTGATTCTAGACATACGTGCCGTTGAGAGCCAAGGAAGCAATGAACACCTAAACCCTACTAGCATAAGCACTGAAGATGACTGTCTGCTATTGCAAAATATATAAAACAAAGTCAGTTTGGTTTGAATAAGATAAAACTTCAATGACTACTCTTTCGTAGACAAAGGTGTCAGTTTTTTTAAACAAATAACATTTTTATAAATAAAATAAACGAAATAATAGATTTCTGCAAATTAACGCCTGAATTTATCAACCGAATAACATTTATTTATTTATTATCTTCTAAAGACTTTGTCTTCGCTACTCATGCTCAGAGGGCAAGTTGTAAACTTTTGTGCGACCTATACGCTAGTCTCTTATAACTAAATACTTATTCTTACTATACTCAGCTGTTGATGAAATCAAAGAAATCTATTTTAAATATCAATGTATGAGATTGTATGTTAATTGTATGAAATAAACATTGATAATATTATGTGAATTTTATCTCTTGGCTAGACCTAATTAAACTAATTTACACACTTGCATTCATAGTGAAGGCTAAATCAAATATAAAAAAGCATATTTACTATCTAATGTTAAATTGTAAAATTGTAAATGTTAAATTGTATCTCTTACAATACACTACATAAGAACGAAGTTAAGCACTGTAGTCAAGTCACTGTAGTCAAGTTAAGCAAGTGTAGTCACCATTTAGATGGGTGATCTCTAGTGGAAATTTCAACTGAGCGCTTCCGTACTTCGGATGGGACGTTAAGCATTCGGTTCCGGCTTTTTCAAAGTTAGGCCATGACTGAGGCCTGTGGTATATTAATTTTTAGTGAATAGAGTAATCATCTTCTAATATGTATCTATAAGTACCTAAGTTCGTAAGAGACAACAGACAGACAGAAGACCAACTCTGGCGACAGAGTTTTAATCTACACCTAATTGTGTAATAAGGGTAAAAACAAACAACAAAAAAACAAATAACGATGTTTAATAACAATAATAACTTTTAACAAGAATATCAACGTGCAAGACTTACAATCCTAAATCGCGCTTGGTAGTTCTAAAAATGCAATCAAAAAGAATTGAATATAGATATAGATATAAAGTAGAATCATTAAATAGATAGTGGGTAGTGAGTATAAACTGTGTGTTATAAGCATAAGAGAAGATATTAAATAGTAAAAATAAAAGAAAATAGATTCAAAGATCATTAAGCAAAGGTGAAGAAACGTAGATTAAAGATGATACTAAAAGGCTTGACGAAACTAAAAGTATTAAAGAGGAAAGAAGATAAAGTATGAAACTGTAATGTAGTAAAGAAGGTAGTAGACAAGTAGGTATAGAAAAAGTTAACAATCTTAAATCACGTTTGGTTATTCAATAAATTGCAAAAAAGAAACTAAAGCAGGAAATAGTAGGAGTGAAGTAGTGTGTAGAAACAGACATCTGTTTAAAAAACAAAGATTCATCAAAAAAGAATAAAGTGTAGAACAGTTTCAAATGTGACAAAATGTAAGTAAATTTGCTAACAGAAACAACAAACAATATTAAATCATATTTGGTTATTCTAAAAATGCAAAATATAAGGAACATTAAAGAAAGAATAAAACAGATTTAGTAATATAAGTAAAAACAAACACTCATTAAAAAGAAACGTAATTAAACTAACAAATATAGAAAAATGAACACAATAAAAGTGATATATTTTCGAAGTAAAGTATGTATAAAGAAAGGAAATGAAGGAAGGCATAAAATAAAGCTAACAATCACGTTTGATTGTTGTAAAAAATATGAGAATATAAAGATAAAATATAGAAAATAGGAGAGCGAAAAAGGTATAAGTAAGGTAAGTAAAAACGAAATGCAATTAAAGATATAAACTATTAAGAAAAACTATTAAATTCAAAAGAATAGTATAGAAGAACAGTATAATAAGTAATGAATTGTGAGTAGATAAATCTTACAATCCTATATCATTCATATGCTCACGCCTAATGTTCTAATATAGCAGAAAATTAAAAAGAAAGATGTAAAGTAAGTAAGAACAGTAAAAAGTAAAGTAAAAGAATGAAATGAATAAATGATTTATGCAGAAATAATAAAACATTCATGAAAGAAGATAAGAAAATACTATGAAAAACGTTAAAATTAAAAAGTAAGTACTTACTTAGTTATGTTAGGTTTAGGTAAGGAAAAATTGAAATGGAAAGAAGAATAGTAAGATTAGTAGTACCTAACAAGAAAAGTAAGTAAGTTTAAGTAAAAAATAAAAAGTTATACAAAAGTAAAGTAACATACAATAAAAAAGAATTGGAAAGTAAAAGAAAAATAGAACAAAGTATAAAAGTAAGAAAACGCAAGTATTGGAAAAAAGTTTAGAAACGTGAATGAACGACAAAGAAGGAGAAGAAAACGAATAAAACAATATTTAAATAATTGCGATTAAGTTCAAATTATCAAGGAACAGAAGACAATGCTTAATACGATGAGGAAGAACGACGAAGAAAAGTAAGTTAACAAATTATATAGAAATAGCAAAGTAGAATGTGTCCAACTTTAATTCAGTAAATCATGTTTTCAATAATATCTTTTCTAGGTCATCAACAATGATCAAAGTGCTTGAACAATACACGAAGGCAAGAACACAGAAAACATGATGATAAACCTACTATCTAAGTATAATCTTTTGGTAAGTCCTTTCATATAACATAGCTTAAATATTGAATGAAAGAACACTGTATTGCACAACAAACTAACTAAAAATAATTTAAAACATACAAGTGCAGCTTTATCGCTAATAGCGATTTCTTCAAAGCAATCTAGACTTATATTTTACACACTTTAAATACGTAGTAATACTGTGCCCAGCAGTGGTACACAATAGGCTAATCGTAACCTTTAGATTCAAAATAAAATATAAAATGTGTAAGGTTTTTGTAATAAAAAGAAATGCAGATATAATAAATATGAAAGAAGCACGAATAGTAGTATCCATGGTAATAAGATGATACCGTAAAGATGAGCGTGTTAAAGATAGAAGAGTGTGTAAATCATGAAAACTACCTTATGATTAGAACATAATATTAGATATATAAAAAAGAATAAAGATAGTTGAAGATATCAGACAAAAACAGAATCTCAATAAAAAGTGATAAAAAATTAATACTAGTTAAGAAAGGCAAAGGAAAGTTTACAAAGAAGTAAAAAATCATGAAATAAATTAAAATCGTTTGTGACTGTCAATATCTTATATATTTATATGTAAGTTGTAGTTTCCATAAAAATTAAAGAGTTGAAAACATATAAATAAAGAAGAATATCTAGTTATAATAAGTAGTAGTAAAATCAATGAATTGAAAATATTATTTAAAAGTTTAGGTAATACAAACTGATAAAACAAAGAATTAAGTAGGTATGTTGACAAAAGCCAAAAATATAAGTAGAAGAATAAGGTGACTCACAGATTGACGAAAGTAAATAATGATGCAGGAACAGTTCAAAGAATAATAGTAAAGAAAACAGAAATTTATAATAAATAATAATTTTCAAAAATACAATTAAGATAAATAAATTAAATTGTAATAAGTTGAGGTAGTTGGTAGATTATGAAAGTAAAATAGTAATGAAAGAACTTTAATGAAAAATACTTGCAAAAATGATAATAATAAATTATGATAGTGACTGTAACAGTAACATAGTAATAAAATAGTTAGAGTAGGTCACGATATGAAGAAGAAAATAGGTAAGCTTGTCGTATCAAGAAGAAGCACAGTTATAAATAATAAATGAAGTCATAGTTTTAAAGAACTAAACCGAAAAAGTATAAAAGAAAAATAAAATATAAGACAGACAATTCAATTAGATATAAGACAAGTTCTAGAATTCTTAGTAAGAAAACACAATCCGGAAAATGAAGTTTTATCAATAAACTCATTGGCGGCAATATGATAAAGAGTGTAAAGGAAAAATAAACACGGATAGAAATATAAAAAGAATGGTCTGAACCAAGGAAATAAAAAGTGAACAAGGAAAAAATTGCGAGGAAAAAAAGTAAAATAACAAAGTTAAAAAAGATATCATGCATAATGAAAAATTTAATAAAATAGTTATAAATATAAGTCGGTACCTAATTATTAAAATAATAATAGGTACCTGAGTATAGATTAGATTTTTAGTATGAAAATAAGATGTACATAATACGATAGATAAAGTAATATTGATAGGCCCAAAGAAAAGTTTAAGATAATTAATACTGGGGTATAATTATTACGAAAACAGATAGTTAAGTAAAAGGAAAGATTTTAAAAGAAGGATAGCGTAAGAGTAAGATAAGATTGAAACTGCTGAAGAATAGAAAGATTAAGATACATTTAAGAGGTAACATAAAAATAGCATGCATGATTAATACTAAAGTAATAGTTTAATACTGAGATATGAGACAGATGTAGATAAATGTTCATGTAAGAAAATAAGTAGTTGTCATGTTATACGTCAATAATAATGATGATTTAATAAAAATATAGATAGGTACTTTAAATGTGTGCTTGAACATAAAACTACAAAAAGGCAAAGAGTAGTAAAGTAGAATAGAAGATAAATGCGGTAAGTCATAAGTAGTAATGAACTATGGGAAATATAACGAGGAATGAAAGTAAAATATATATATGGTGAAGCAGTGAAATGAAACGAAGCATTTAACGAAATCTAGATTTTATTTGAACTAATGCTTAATGGTAGGAAGTACCTGAATAACAAAATTAATGGATTAAGAGATGAGAAAACATAAACATAATTATAGTAACATTATGTAAATAAGTAAGTGTCTGAATAAATACATATATTTTAAAGTATCGCAGTGAATATTCGTAAGTGATAGATCACAAGTTATAGACACTCTACATAAGACAGTCTTAAGCAGCGAGAAAATTAGATAAGAAAGAAAAAGTGAATATGAAAAAATATTATAGAATAATTTCAGATGATATAAGTATAATAAAGAAAATCGAAGTTTTATACATTGAAATGTATTATGATAATGATGAAACAAGTAAACTAGATAAGTAAGTAAATAAGGTGATAGACGTGAAGAAGACTCGATAGCAGTGCAAAAAGGCAGGCAAGAAGTTTTAGATACAGAATCAATGTCACTTGAACAATATGAAAATATCTGTAAAAACTGTACTTATTGAAGATAAAGTCGTGCGTTACAAGAACATGATATAAAATAATAAATGATCCTTTGAACCAAGATAAAAAGTGATGTACAACATAAATAAAGTATTGTGTGAAATGATACAAAGAATAGAAGGAAACTTCATTATACTCTACGTATATAAAATATTAAAAGGTGTTGAGAAAAAACATGTAAAAGTGGCAAGCAAGCATAAAAATTGTGATAGAAAAGCATTTGGGTGAAATAGAGAACTTAGATGAACTACCATAACGCGTATCACAGTGTATTTAAAACAACTAAAAAGGAACTTTTTCGAAAGTGCATTTTGAATTGACCGTTTTGAACAAATGTGCGGCAATTCTGTAAACTTACGACACTTTACTGTCTTTGGTAAGATTCTGTGCGAATTCTGGCTTCATTGTCGAAGCATCTTCCACAACCATTATTCTAATTTCTTATATAGATTTTCTAATTTTTGGTTCAGTAACCTGTATTATCATGGTTGTTATTGATCGGATAGTCAGCGTACCAACCGAAAGCTCCATGGTCGCCGGTATGAGCTCCAAAATCAACATATTCACCGAAGTCTGGAGGCCTCTCCGCGTACTGTGAGGGAGCTCCTAAGGTAGCCGCTCCTGGTGGGTCTTGGGCCTGGATCTGGGCTAGTCTGGCTGGGACTTCCGGTTCCGGAGGTGCTAGGGCAATAGCTGTAACAAACGAACATAAATTATTAAATGCGTGTAGAATACCAACTTTAAACACTACAATTGAAAATTTAGGATTGAAAAGGTATTTCATTTCACTAGCTGATGCAATTACGTAAGTTCATATCAGAGTCATATGCTATGAACTTGACTATAGCCTGCAACGCATTGATTTGAAACATATTCCAAGAATGTAAACCGGCAATTAACAACGTGTGAACTTTGGGATTATAGCGAAATCGTTGCAATATTCAGGATTTGATAGCAATGAACGTGCATTCATTTGGCACTACAATGTTGAAATGTTACCGTTTAGTATGCTAGCTAATAGGATGTTTCTTTGAAGAAATACATTTTTAAAGTCTAGTTTTGCCGATGCTTATCGATTATCTCGTAAAGTCGCTCATTATCACTATTGACTGTTACAAAATACAACCTATAAATGTGACGCAAGAATGTTTAAAAATCTGAAATCGTTTAGATCAAGGCAATCCATTTGGCATAAAGGCTAAGCAAGCATACGCCAATGAAGTTTTAGATTTAAATCGGTCCTCTGACGTGAAAAGATTGATAACAACCCATTTCTTGACGTAACGAAATGGAAAGCACTAAGGTAGTTATGTTACAAGTGCGGAAACATTCGCAATTACTCGAACCGTTTAGATAAACCCCGAGATAAAATTCTCTTGCGTAATAGTTTGATGGGGTAACGAACAATAGAAGAAAGCTGTTGTGGATAACTACCTTACCTACCTGTGAGTCGGTATCCAGAACATAACTATACGCTTCACTTAGTCACGGATTAGAAAGAGTCGTAAAGATTTCTTATTTTATAGTGGTGTAAAGATCAGCTGCTGAGCTTTTAAATAATTCCGTAACAAATTTAAAATCATTCGATCCATAGATTCAACAGTAGCTAGACTATTCTCTACTAGACTAGAGCACCGGTGGTCTAGTGGTAGTGACCCCGCCTTCCGATCCTAAAGGTCGTGGGTTCAAACCCGGTCGTGCACCAATGGATTTTCCTGTTCGAAAAATGTATGTGCGCAATGCCAGTGCTCTCATACGGTGAAGGAAAACATCGTGAGGAAACCGGCATGTCCAAGAACTAAAAATTCGAAAGACATGTGCCATCCACCAATCCGCATTGGGTCTGCGTGGATAAGATTTTATGGGGGTCGATAGGAAAAAAAACTTTCCACTCGTCCCTATTTAAATTGAAGTGGGGATGAGCGGGAAAAAAACTTCCCATCCGTCCCCATGTGGACGAGTGGGAAGATTTTTTTCCTATCGACCCCCAGTGGGGGCGAAATCTGGGGGTCGTCGGGAATAACCCGACCCAATCACTCTCGCCTGAGAGTAGGCCAGTGTCTCAGCAGTGGGAACATTAGAAGGCTGTCATGATGAAGACTATTCTCTATGTCTTTGACAGTAGCAAAGATTTTCAACTACTTACTGAATATGACATCTATGTAAATGTACGCGTTTGTTCGATTCTAAAAGCAAATAAAATACTATAATCTAAACTTTAATAATCAATTTGGATAGAAAGTCTACGGGTTATCTACAATATATACGAAATTATGATTTAACAACCGCAGTAAATGATAGTCACGCTGCGGCTGATGCAGGCGGAAACTATAAGCCGGCAGACCAGAGTGAGAAATCAATTTACCGATTGGTTTTTGTAACGCAATTATATATTTGGGAAATAATTTTAAACATAATTAAATCTGAAAACTTATGCAGCAGAGTTAATATAGAGTAAGTAATATACAAGATTTAAACACCTATTGTTTATTAGACAGAGGTAATGCATTGTGAAAGGCAGAACCAGTTATTGGCTCTTCAATATGCGGCGATAACAGTTGTATTGAATGTAAATCAGACCCGTTACGGACAGAGGAAAGTGAGATCCTTTGTTCGGACGCACTGCTGAGAAAGCAGCTTGTTGAGACCAAGTAACTAACTACCTACCATTCCCCATAGGAATCTATGGTTAAAGTTGATTTATTTGATATTTATAGGAAACGAATATTAGTAGGTAATTCTATCTTTTACCTTTACCTTTACTTTTACGACCTTTTACCTGTGATTAACTTTGGTATTAATCTCGGGTTTACCAGCTGTTTTTTGAAAAGTACAGAGAAAGTGAAAGTATTCAAAGGTCAAGGCAGTGATCTGACCGCTCCGCTAGCCGAGGTAATCTTATAAACCCGTAATGACAATGCGGAACATTACGCTCTCTTTTATAAAACACGTTACTTACAAAGTATATCTTGCACACAAGAGAATATAACTTACGTTGCCTCTGATACTGTAGTATCGGCTGAAGGTCTTGATTATACAGATGAGGCAAGTGGTGAGGCGGCGGCGGCGGTGGCGGAGTCAGGGTCTGTCTTGGTACTCTGATCTTCAAATCCCGGAGATCCACGAACGCTATCTGATCAGCTGGAACTGCTATGTAAGACGGCATCGCTGTGGATACTGCTGCTAGTGTGGCAAGGATCATTGAGTGCTGCAACAAAGAAAATTCAATAAGCCACTGTTGTACCAGAGAAGGTACCCAAATATTAGCTCTTTAATATTCAAAGTTATTTGGAACAACATACAAGACATGCTTTGTTTGGTATCAGAATATTAATCAGCTGTTTCTAATAGGAAGTATTGCCACATAAAACCTGCACTTCGTATCAACCATGTTGCGTCACGCTCTATAAGAATTCAGCAAAGTACCTGAGTTGCTACGTAATTATTTGAAGTCCACTTTCCCAGCAGTTTCGACATTGACGACAAACTCATAGGAATTAGCTGGGTTCCGCATTAAAATCCGTTGGGAACCTAAAAGATCTAAGCGTAATACATAAACACAGAGGGACAAACGGAGGGAAGCGATCTTGTTTTATACTATAGATAGACTATATTAAAGAAGTTTTACACACTAGTAATTTTAGTGTTTACAAGTTGAGTCTTCTTTCAGTCGATCAACATAGTGAAGATACTGAAAATAATCGCTACCGACCCGTGGTCCAACAGCTTTGTCCAACAGTTTGACCCACGGGTAAGTGAAACTATCCGTGGTTCAACTTTAGATTTTTGATTGCTAAGCGTAATAACTAATCATTGCCCACTGTTACAAATTGTCTTCAAAACCATTTTGAAATCATTCACGGTTGATTGACTTGGACGACACCGTTCAGGTCTCAGTTCAGGTTAACATTGGTAAGTAGTACTTCTGTGCTATTGGTGCAATGAAACGGTAGCTCTAGTTACGTGCCTACGGGTGCGTTTGCGCAAGTCCCTAATTGGAACTGTTGGAACGCCTTGCGTAACGCCGAGACAAGCGCGCTGGACCGTGAAATATCACACTTTTGTGTTACTTTATGAGTCTTTATGTACGATGTGATTATGACCTATTACTAATGTAGACGTGGGCGCTTCTCACAGATCTTGAAGATCGCACAGAGGTTGCAACGACCCTGTGTCTCTACATTTCGAAAGAACCACATGAAATGCAACAATTTTTGTAAATTGTGATAAGTTCATCTTGTTTTTTTTGAGGTTCCGCAAAAGTCATTACTTATATAATTATTTTATACTTTATTTTACCTACCTACCATTACTTGGTAAGTACCTACCTGACTAGTGAAATTTCGTTGAGCGTCTGATTTTTTCGGTTATCGGCAATTACTAAAGCCAATGCGGATTTGGTCTGCATTATGTAAATTTTAATGAATACCGTTATTTATGTCCTAACAAAAGTTTAGAGGTGCCTTTGAGGTGTTCTACTCGCAGCAGAAAAGGTAGTTAACTATTTAATAAGTAGAGTACGTAGGTGTTGGAAACTACTGCCCACGTTATCAAACTAGGCGGATGTCAATGTTTCCTAATAACTCGAGACATCGTGCAATGGTGTGAGATTTCTTAAAGTTGTTATCAAATCGTGAGAAGATTTGATTTACAAGTACATAAGACGGTACAACACAAAACAACATGTGACCTCCACAAATAATAATAGATACCTACTAACTTACTTACAACATAGGATAGGTCCTAAAAATTGTAAATGCCTAGGCATTTACAATTTTTTTGTAAAAAAAATATAAACTTTATTGTACGGCTGCCAGTCTTTTTTAGATTTATTTGAAACTAGCAGTCCGTCCCAGCTTCGCGCGGGTGCAATAAAACCGCACCCGTGCAAAGCCGGGGCAGGTCGCTAGTAATAATTATAGCATATGTTACTCAGGGATAATGTAGCAATCTAATGGTAAAAGAATTTTTGAAATCGGACCAGTAGTTTTTGAGTTTATTCCTAACAAACAAAAATACAAATCTCTCTTTATAATATTAGCATAGATGACAAACCTAATTTAAAATAGGATGGTAGAAAAAATCTTAGTTACTCTTAAATTGAAAACTAAATAGCCGGTACAGCATTTTCTGAAAATTGTATGCGGGGCACGTTTGGTATCATTTAGCGTTACGTGCTTTTTAGAAAGTGGAGTAAGTGCGATTTCATGGCTTTAACGAGATCAGCCAGATTACACAATCGAATGAATTTGTATCGATTTACTTTTTTTCGCTAATCGTATAGTACTCTACTGTAGGTAGTTGGTATTTTTAAGTTTAATAAAGCGCACGATCTTTCTTCTTTTCATAAATCAGTTAACCGTGATATATACCTACCGATAAACTATAATTAGTACTGTCTGTGTGTAAGTCTGTCTGTGCTGTTCGGACAGAGATTTATTTTGATAGAGTTTAGGAGCACGGTCTCGTGTGCTTGCTAAAATTAAGTTCCGTGTGCTTGTTAACCTTCAGGAAACTACAGTTTCTGGTGAAAGGTTACTACCTATGCCTACAGCTTGTAGCTCGCTTTGTGAAGGTAATTCAACAAAAAGCAGTGCGTTTGTCACATTATCAAGGCTATTTAGGTGTCACAATCACTTGTTTGTTTGCTAAACATAAGTCATTCTGATTCCCACCATTCATGATGACCGTTCTAATGACATCATGGGATTATTAAGAACTACTTGAATAAAAAAAAATGACTACCTACCAAAATGAATGAAAACATAAATTGTATTTTCATTCATAAATTTTAATTTATTTTATAAAATTAAGTACGTGGTCAAGAGATGCGGGGTGAATTAGGTACAAGGCTAGAATATCATCTTAAAACAGGTTTAAGAAGGTAATCAGAAATCAATGTTTTATTCAACAACATCGATATCGATGTTCAACAATTAATATCTACTAATCGTAATAAATTGAGTTTCAGAATAATTCATTAAAGAGCGTGGTCTATGATAAAATACCTATATACCTACTTCGACGGATCCAACGGAAACGGATAATGACCTGGATGTTACATAGATATAAAAGCTAAAATAACGAAGTAGGTACTATTATCTGGTTCTGTGATTGGTAACGGTCAACTAGTTTATTTTTCACTTGCTTCGAAAGGCACATATATTGTTGTCTTGTCTTGAATATAATAATAGTAGTTAGATTAAACAATACAGAGGCATATTATCATGGGAGCCTTCTAATGTTACTACTTTGGCCTACTCTCAAACGAGAGTGATTGCGTTTTAATCTACCACGCGGACCCAATGCGGATTTGTGGATGTATATCGAATTTACAGAGGCATAATAATGCAGCCTAAAACCCTTATGTATTATCTTTGTTATTATTTAACCCTTTAAATTATTGGCCAGAGCTCATATGTTATGAACTAAGGTATGCTTCACGATAACAAGCTTTTAGATACTATTAATAAATACCTTTCGAACATTTAGGTCTTAATCATGTCGGTTTCATGTTTCCTTCACTGAGAGCACATAGCATTGCGCAAATCCATTAGATACGACCGGTTTCAAACCCACACGACCAGGTGGGGTGACTACCACTAGACCATCAGAGTTCAACATTACTTAATTAATTTACATAATTAGGTAAAGAGGTAAAATGCAGTAAAGTAAAGTGCAATCGCAGTAATTATGTTGCTTAATGAGTATTATAATTGCAACAAAATGAAAATTAATTATGGATTGGCCTTGTGGGAGTCGGCCACACCGTGCTCTAATAATTTCATGCTAATAATAATAATGCTAACCTGAAATAAGTTTATAATGCAAGTAAATTTTTTTTATACTATTAAAGTGGTAACCAAGCGTACGGCCCACTTGATGGTCAGCGGTTACCGTAGCCTATGTACGCATGCAACATCATAGATATCACTTGCGTGTTACTACCCTGAGACCTTAGATGGTAAGTCTCATGTGCCTGTAATTTCACCGGAAACCATACCCTTCGAACCGGAACACAGCAATGCGAGCATTACTGCTTGGCGGCAGAAATAGGTATGGTAGTAGTCCTTCCCCGGACGAGCTCTATCACAAAGAACTCTACTACTCTTACTTATAAAATTATCGTGAATTATGGCACCGACAATGTTTCGACTCAATATCGAGAGTCCTCCTCAGGGAGAGTCAAAAACACTCCTTTCCTTGACGCGTTCACAAGCACTTTTATTTATAAAAAATGTGATGAATTATAAGGACTACCATTTTGTATTACACTTAGTAACAAAATGCTTAGTATTAAATCCCGGGTCCTACTTTCATAATTGATCCAGCGAGCTAGGCGTCTTTGCTTTAATAAAAAATGCAGTTTGTTGGCACTCCTTTACAGGTCGTATAGATAGCGAGTCTGGAATAGGACATAGACTAGGACTACTTTTTACCCAGGAGAATGTACGGTTCCTGTGTACCTACATATCGAAATTTCTAAGCGAAGAAGTCGCTGAAAACAGCTATGTATTTTTAGGGTCTACGCAAGGTCTACGGGAGCGCGTTGAAGTCTTTTGTATCACACAAAATACGAGAGTTTGACTATTTGTGTTTGTTCCCACTCAACTCTGTAACGACTGAACGGGTTTGGATGAAACTTGAAATATATATTGTATGGGACCTGGAATAACACAGGTTTCCACACGAGCAAGGCTGCGAGCGGTAGCTAGTATAATTATAAATTCATTTCCTAATAATTAATGATGAATATCTTATTAATTATAGTTATAGTATAAAGTAATTTAGGTAATATAGGTACTTTAGACTATAACTTGCCGCAAAACATGTGTTTATTCCGAAAACGCCGATAAAATTAAATTCTTTTTTTTTAGTACCAAAAAAACCTGTAAGCCACTACAAAAAACACTAATTAAGTATTTAGTAGGTAAGTATTCATTCTTTTTACTTTAACTTTTTACCATGTAGTAGCAATAGTAAGTACTTAAAAGTTTAATCGTTGCACAATTAAATCGCCAAAATTCTATCACCATGCAGTCAATTTAAAAAACAAACAAAGAAAGTGAAATGAAACGTCACTGACCATTGCTGACATGTTGGTAGCACTGTCACCGTTCCCGCGCCCGCACCAACTGAGCTCTTGCAGCGGCTGCTACATTTTATAAAGCGTTTCGCTAACAGTTTCACTTTCTACGGGCCGCGGCCGGTCTGACGTGATCTACTTTACGATTTTGGTAAACAAAGGGTTTTGTGGTCACTGGAAAGGGATCTTGGTACTTATGATGGGATGTCAAAAAATAACTGCCCGTTGTCCCCATTACGCTTTATTTTTAATGGGACAGTGACAAGTTACTGTTAACCATGTCACTGTCCCCATTTTGCATAAATATAACTAATATAGAGTTAAAAAGTCCTTGAAGCTATCTTGTTATTTTTGTATGGAGATAGCATTTATGATAGGTTGTTTCTTTTGTAATAGATCAGATCAAATAAGGACATGAGTATCCTTGTTTTATGTAGGTAAGTAATTTTTGTATTAAATTATGTCCTTTATTTTGATCTGTTTTTGTTTAATATTTTATGGAATATTACACACTGTTGCCGTGGACACACATTTCGTTCGAGTGGAACTTGAGGACCGTACTTTTTTCGATATAGAATAGCCTATGTCCTATTCCCGGTCATTATCTACCTATGTTTTAAATTTCAGCCAAATCGATTCTGTGATTTCCGAGTTTTATAGGTACACACATCCAAACTTTCGCATATAGGTAAAGGTAATATTAGTGTGATAGCACGTGATTGTGTGATTTGAGAAAACAGTTTAAAAACAGTTCACATTCACACAGCACACATTCATTCATTCATTCATTCATTCATTCATTCATTCATTCATTCATACTAGGTACTCTAACTATGTACTTACCTAATACGTAGGTACCTACTTGGGTTTGATTTGATAAGAACTGCCCGCTAGTGCCCACCAAGTGCCCACGCACTCACTATAATAATTATGCTCAGAGAAACTCATGGCCCAGGGTCTTACCGATCACGATTCACGATCACTTACACTTTGAATTAAGTATAACAAAGCTTATTTATTTATGATTCGGTACAATGGTAGGTACTTAGTACTTTAAAATAACGTAGGTACATAGATAAAATCACGCCTGTATCACAGAACATATATTAGTAGGTACTTCCTGTATTTCGTAGGGGTAGGCAGAAACCACGGATTTCCAAAATAACGGTTTGGCAAAAGAAAAGAAAAAACAGTCTCGGGCGTGGGTTCGATTTTTACAATATGACAAAGATTAGACGTAGGACGCTATGGTTTAGTTTAGGGATTTAACTAACTGTTAGTGAGATGGGTCCCTAGGACTTTTAGAATCAGTAGGGGATAATATCAAAGTAAACACAATACACATTCTAGATAATAATTATTAATTTGTCTTCAATAAGGTAGGTAAAGGGTTCGTTCGTATGGTCTGACTGGATTGTAGAAAGTCTAGGTCACACCTATAAGGTCTATTCTATCATCGTGTGATAACGAATATATAAATATATAAGAATAAATACAATTGAATATTTTATCTACGACATAATATCTTGGACAAAAACGGAACCAAGCTTTACTTCCTTACATATTCGAAATCTAGATGACCTTGCCAGTCCAACTGCACTGTGACATTTTTGTTTTAATTTATGAAGGAAAGCCTTGTGGAATGGTTTGGTAGGTAGGTGAACAGTTTTGTCCTGAGATGACATTTGATGACTGATTAGGTTGGTTTTACCCATCTGTTCAGTGGTTTTACCTACCAACATTTTCCTGACCAGCGGGATGATCACCTATAGAATTCTGTTAGCGACAAATCAATTAGGCTGCGTTTCCGCCAGATATATGCGAGGATTTGTAGCGAGAGATGTGTTCCTCGCTACACATTCTCGCTCATCTCTGGTGGAAACGCAGCTTAAGAGCCTAATCCTCAATTGGTATTTTATATAAGTACCTATTTGAAGTATATAGGGAACTATAAAGAATTTTCATTCATATATTTTACGCTGAATGTTTTCTTGAGAAACATGGGTTACATGGGTAAACAAACTATCAAAGTTGTTCTTATTGTTACGGTGCGCTAAGTACCAAGTGAAGAGTGGGTATACTATACCTGGTGGTAGGACTCTTCAGCAAGAGTCCGTCTTGGTGGGTACCACCGCAGTGTCAGATATTCTACCTCCAAGCAGTAGTGTGCAAGCATTACTGTGTTTAGGTTTGAAGGGCACTGTAGCAAGTGAAATTACTGGGCGAAAGAGACTTAACAACAACGTCTCGGGGTGATAAGCGCAGTACAGTGCTACGCAAACACTTAAAAACTTTAAGCTTTGGGTGGCACTGCATCTGTTATAGTCAGGCGTGGTGCTTAACATCAGGAGGGCGTCTTGATTGTCTTGTCACTTGCTGACATAAAAAAAAATAAAAAAAATAGGTATATTATAGTACCTACTCTCGACAGATCTCGGCCATCGTGAAGATAGCCGTTTCGATGCGCAATGGAGTTTTTTCAAACTAAATTGTCTCTGCGCATTACAAACGATGCTAAATTTACGATGGCCGAGATCCGTCGAGCCTACTGGCACAGCTACTGGTAGGTTCTAGTACTTACTTATCATATACTTCTTATAAGGCCAGTTATAGGTAGGTAAGTAGGTAAGTAAGCATAAAGAAACTCGAACTCGTTGCTCTTGACATAATAAAGGGAAATATTGTCATATCCGACAGTTGTTCCGTTGATAAACTTTTGTGTTTTTGTGCTTGTGCACTTGTCAAGGAACATCCTTAGCACTTGTGCACCTTTGTGCACTTAACAGTTTAGTAAAAGACTAACTCGATAAAACAAGGCTAATCAATGCTTAGCAGTCTGAATTTACAAGATAATTACATCTTGTAAGTAAGTACCTATGTTTCCTTGACTAACAGACAGAACACAATTTGGCGTTCCCCAAAACAGAAACGACATTCTATTCGACGACCTCGCAAAAACACCGTTACGGGTGCTGGGTAGTTAGGGCACTAGGGGCACTAATAATAGGAGCTCTTACTCTTGAAAAGAAAGTATATATAATGCATCTTGCAGCTTACAGGTTGCGGCCGTGGATGGCCTGGATGGGCAGCACATTCCCTTTGTACAATAGCAACAATTGGTACTACGGTAGGCTGTGGCTTGCAGTCATCGACGACGGATCTTCTTCATCATAGATTTCCTAAACCACCGGAGCAACACAAACGCAATGATTTCTAGAGCTCAAACTAAAATGTAATTGCACTTTCCCGACTGAGACTAAAGATTTGAGACATTAATGGCGTTGGCTAGGCACCGTATCGGTTGCTGTGATAGCTTTATTACGTAACTTCACATAATAGTGCCGTGACAAATTAGTAAACTTGCGGCGGTAATAATTAGCTTAGCTGTTAATAGGTAAAAGTGGTAGTACCTAATAAAGATGCTGACTGTGATTATAACCGGTAAGTTATATAAGTTGATTCGACCAACATCATTCTGGGGAATAAGAAATGTCAAATACCTACCTACAAGTAGGAAAACTGTCAGTTTACTCTCGAATATCTATGATTTATTCGGAGAATAGTATGTCTATTCGAGTTTGGTCGAATCCAACCTCGACGACCCCGCCTGCGCCACAGGAGGTTGCGGGTTCCGTTTATTCCATCCAGTCCTACCAGTATTTCGATAGTCGAACTGTTTGGACCTTTTTTTTTCCAAATTGTTATACTGACGGATCGAACTATTCGGAAACATGGATTTTATTCGTAGAACTACTAACTCCGAAGTACAAGTTTAGTAGTCTTGATTGAAACAAATACTAAATTTCTGGCGCTTCGGCGGCCGCTGCCGCGGCAGCTCGCTACGCTCGCTCGCCTCGCGCGTAGTTTTTCACTAACCTAACATAACCTACGCATTTCGATCTAAGCGGATGTCACTTATTCATTAGATCGAAATCAGCTGTTTAGTTTAGTAACTGTTCTAACAATGTACCTTACCTATCACCTTTTATAATCGTATAATAAATATGTGGTTTTATAATCGTATAATAAATATAAATAAATGGTAAGGTAAAACCAAAATTAAAAAATACTGTCAGTCTAAACAGATTTATTTCTAAGAAATAATAATACAAATCGATATTAGAAGTTCAACAACCATATACTTTTAGCAAAACATGAAATCAAGAATAATAATAAAGATATCTAGGCTCCATTCCGTCCGAATCGACGCGACGACCGGTAGGTTTATTATTTATGGCTTTCGTTGTCGTCCTTATGTCGCCGCGTCCCTTAAGGCACATGTAACAGTTGCGTGTTGTAATGCAATATACATTGTATACCAGAGTTCTCAGCACTAAAAACTCGTTTGACAATCGTAAACGTAAACGTGTTAACGCACTAAAGAGGAGCTGTAAAAATTCTATACAAATTGACAGCTGGACGATACGCTTACCTTTACGATTCTCAAACGAGTTTTTCGTGCTAAGCACTAAGGTACTCAAAACAAAATAGGGTCAACTTGTAAAATATAGATTATATTTCTTTACATGCGCACCGTCAGCCTCTCAGAGTGCTGAGATTACGCGGCGCGTATGAATTCAAAATGAAGGGAAATCCTACAATTAAAAGTATTGCTACGCGCGATCCATGTCAGTTTCAGATTTCAAGTTTAATTTAAAAACTTGAAATAACTTCGCAAGCACAACCAAAATTGAGCGTATCTACACAAATACTATTAACTTAAATACCTTAAACTAAACTATGCACCAAAAAATCTATGCAGAAACTAAACCTACAAAATTGTATGGTTAATACAACGTGTCCCATATTAGTATCTACAGTATTCCGAAGGTGGGTCATTTCAATGTTACATTTGTAAAACATGGGTAATGTCATTCTGCGCACTCGGTATGATTTTAGCAAGAAATTTTTGTTACGTAGTATATAAATATCTTGGACTTTAGTTAGACCTTATAAAAAAATAACTCAATATTGTTTTTATTTGAATATGTGATAAGTATGTATTAGGACACCATACAACCTTATAGATACTACTAAGAACATTACGCATAATGATACAAGAAAAACAAAGGGCCAGACAATTTAACATTGAATTACATAATAGTACTAATATCTGTCCTGTGACATAATTTAGGGTGGATTCGACCAACATCTAAAATAACTATTCTGCGGAATAAAAAATGTCAAATACTGTCAGTTTACTCGCGAAAAAACAACGATTTATTCAGAGAATAGTGCTTATTGAAGTTTGGTCGAATCCAACATCCAACCTTAATGACTTTATACTTAGGGTCTATTTTATAAAATTTACTTTAAATCTCTGTTAACTAATGTGTCTTTGTTCATTCATTCATTGATATAAGAATGACAAGGAAATACAATACTTAGCAAGCCCCTAAAACGACAGTTTTTTTTATGAATGAGGGCATTATTCAAAGTTATTCCAGCACCACAGAACAACAATTAATAATATAATATGTTTATTTGTAAGGCCCCCTCGAGTTATCACAATTTATATTTAGCTCGTTGATTCCTAAAAAATCTACTAAATGTTATTTTGACAATCACAGACTAGAATATTAGTTATTTTTGTTTGATATAATTGCGTAAGCGTAAATTGTGTCAAAAGTACAAAACCCAACAAATGTTTTTAAAGACTTTTTGTGTGCAAATGAGCTTTGGTTGTCAACCTTCTTTATTTAAAAACATGGTTGGAGCCGGGCAGGAGTTTGGAAAATATTTCACGCGACGGAACTAAAGGAAGTACTTAGACAAAATAAGTGAATGGAGAATTCAGCGCTCAAAGTAACTTATTAATAAAAACATCTTATAAATGTAAAACATGGCATGTAATTATTAAAACACGATTCGTCTATACTAAAAGCAAATAACAATCATAACTATTATAAGTACAACAAAATATACTAACGGTATTCAAATTGTGGACGCTACGTTAAAGTTAAAGATGGTCCTAAATAATATTATAAACATTTCGTTTTGTTTTATTAATAAACCAAAATATAACCCTCGCAAGTTCCAAGGTACAGCGGTTTAGGCTCTGCGCTGTAGGTCACCAAGCCTTTTATAATAATATTATGTAGTATAACAACTAGTTTTTATAATAATAAATGTAAACATAAAAACTATTTGAGACTCATTATGTCACTTTTTGTACTTTTAACGACCAACCAATTACATATACAAATATAATCGTAAATATATTGGACTTAACTATATTGTATGCATTTTTATAACGGGTATATTTTTACAATCCGGTATATCGGTGAAAAAGCACCAACACTGTTCAACTCAATTTCGAGAATCTACCACAAGGACATAATATATGTTCCTTGGTCCCCGGGCGTCCACATAAAAGCAAGGGTTGTAAAACACTTTAATGTAACCTACGAAAGGCGATAATCGCTTGGCGATAATCGCTTGGCGATTGCCACTTACTTACAATATCATTCAATACTGAATTCTCAAGCCAAGACACTCTCTTCGTTTAAACGTGGCTCGAAAAAATGCCTATTTTCTTGCATGCGAATATCGTCTTGTTAATCTCTACATGGTATAAAACAAATTTGCTACCCGCCGTCTATTCCTGTTTATGTATGTACCACAGAACTATATTTAGCTAGAATGAAAGAGTTCGTCGATTTGTATGGAAATCGAGCGTGTAACAGTTAGCGTATTTTACACACAAATGTATTTTAGTAATGGGAAACATAAGCGAAAATGAATGATTTAAAAGCATCGATAAGCACGCGGCAAACCGATTCTAAGCACTGGCACACCACTACACCGCCCCCGGTTGGGAGCAGACTGAGTTTCGCGGCGTATAAAGAGGTTACTCAGCCTTTACTAAGCCCGTCTTTTCGGCACGCGAGGTACATACACTCACTCATTCTACATAACTATAGTTCTGTGGTATGTACACTATGGAGCACTATGGAGCACCGGTGGTCTAGTGGTAGTGACCCCGCCTTCCAATCCTAAGGTCGTGGGTTCAAACCCGGTCGTGCACCAATGGATTTTTCTGTTCGAAAAATTTATGTGCGCAATGCCAGTGCTCTCATACGGTGAAGGAAAACATCGTGAGGAAACCGGCATGTCCAAGAACTAAAAATTCGAAAGACATGTGCCATCCACCAATCCGCATTGGGTCCGCGTGGTGGATTAAGACCCAATCACTCTCGCCTGAGAGTAGGCCAGTGTCCCAGCAGTGGGAACATTAGAAGGCTGTCATGATGATGATGATGATGTACACTATACGATCTTTTCTCTGTTAGATCTTTTAAACTACTATACGGAGTTCAGTGCAGTTTTCATGAATATGATACAAGATAGTTTACACGTATAAAACTCGTGCGAAGCCGGGCCGTGTCGCTAGTTACTATAGGCAATTATTGCATGTCTCTTTCCTCGTTTATTGATCGTGCGTCGATCGCCCCAACGCTTCCATACTATGATGAGAATCAATCCTGTTCATATTAGCTTTGCATTCCTCTCTTTGTATTTTAGTTAGGGCTTCGTTTTTAGGGGTCAAGGTCTCTGTTGACGCGTTCTGTGCGTCCACGTTCCATCGCTCGGTGTTCAGGAAGTCAGCTCCGTTGGTTTGAGGCTTGTTAGAGAGGTCCAAGTTGGATATGCTTAGCGGTTCGGATTTCTCGAGGCCAGACGCCAGGGATTTCGATGCGGCGATGATTTCAGTTTCTGAAATGTTTATTGATTAAAGGAGTTGTTTCACGCAGTATGGAGCCGGGCTATGGTCTTTTGTAGGGGTCTTGATTAGATAATCATTAAAGAAACCATTTATCACTGTTTATTTATTTTATTTTGGCTTCTATCATAATCTAAAGTAAGTTTATCTCTGTGAAGGAATGCAACACAATGCAAAACAACATGGCGGGTTTAACGAACAACTGGGTTATTAGGTACTGTCAAAGTCAAGATGCGTCACGATCATTGGCTAATAGCTGTCATGGCGGACCTCTAGTGTTCCCGTTTTAGGAAACTCAACACAATAAACATTTTTCCTTTAGAACTTTGTTTGTCTACTTAATATTTTTTTTTTTTTTTGTTACTGTTAGAATTTTTCTACGGTGTTACAAAAACCAAGGCCACTAAGAAATTGGTTCTTTAAACAAGAAACGCGGAAAATGAAACAAAATATTTAAAAGATAGTTTAAAATCTGAAGGAACTAAGTTATACATTCATTCAAGTATTCCTATACTAAACAGAAGGCCTCAACCTTATTATAATAATTGTAACTCATGGCTACAGAAATAAATATTTTTCATTTCATTTTCATTTTCATACATGCTAAGTTTGGATGTTTGTCAAAAAAACAAAACAAATATTCATGCATTTGTCTGCCCCTCTAACTCGATGACGACTGAACCGATTTGGCTGAAATTCAAAACAATTATATAAATAACTAGCTAACCCGCGCGGTTTCACTCGTGTTATTTTTCTCGCATTTTTTTCCATATTTTCTCACCGTTTAAACCTTCCCAGGACTCCTAAAAATATTTCAAGACTAAAATTAGCCAAATCGGTCTAGCCGTTCTCGAGATTTAGCGAGACTAACGCACAGCAATTCATTTTTATATATAATATGACCGGAGATAGGACATAAGCTAAGTTTGGCTAAGTAAGGCTGTCTATCTATCGGCTTTATCCCGGAAATAACTACTCGGGACTACGGTTCCCGAGTTCCACTCGAGCAAAGTCGCGGGCAACAGCTATAGTTATAGAATGTGTATAGTTTGTGATGCGCAAAGAGAATTTAGTTTGAAAAAGCTCCATTGCGCATCGAAACGGCTAACTTCACGACGGCCTAGATCCGCCGAGAGAACTATACCTTTGGTAAATTCGTCACTTTTCGTTTGCGTCGGTCCACTTTGGTCATCTTTGTGGTCCTTCGGCAGAGAGGAGGATCTAGCGCCGGCCCCCATCAGCATTCCTAGCACCCTGCAAACAAATGTTATCTAACTACAGTTGTGGTCATATAATTAAGAACGATTTGAAGTTCTAGAAGTTTTTTATTTAAATCGTATCATACACAGAGATGTGTACCTTTTGAGAAGCAACTATTTATGTTATATAATAGTCACATTAATAGAGCAACCTGACTTAAGAATTAAGTATGAAATTGCTAACTATTTTTTGCACATTTTATTGATTTTATCAAAGTAACACATTCAAATAGTACTGAAACTGGACAAATAATTAAGAACGATTTATTTAACTGCTCGGGAATTGTTTTGTATGACACTTAGATTTAAAAAATCACAATATTATGTAGCACAGGAAACATAAAAAGAAATATTTAACTAAAATTAATAGTTAATAGCATATCCACGGCTTTTAATTACAGCTTTACACCGGCGAGGCATTGACTCTATTAATTTTTGACATTTCGCAAGAGAAATAGAGTTTCATTCTTCTAAAAAAACGTCATACAGCTCTCTTAAATTTCCACACTTTGTATTTGAAACCTTTTTCTTTACTTCAAACCACAGATTCTCTATTGGGTTTAGATCTGGACTGTTAGCAGGCCAGTCTAAGACAGAAACTAATTGCGCTGTAAGAAATTCCTTTACGGTGCGTGCAGTGTGCTTTGGATCATTGTCATGCTGGAATGTCCAAATGACCGGTAGAACGTCTTCAGCGTATGGTAACATTGTTTCTTCCAGTATATTTTTGTATTGGAACTGATCCATGTTACCTTCTATCAACTTTACAGGTCCTACACCATGTCCAGAAAAGCAAGCCCAAATTTTCACATTTCCACCACCGTGCTTTAATGTAACTTTCGTGTACTTTGGGTCGAATGCTGTATTTGGGGGACGTCGTACATATCGTTTTCCATCAGAACATACTCTGTTTATTTTCGTCTCGTCAGAAAAAAGTACATTTTTCCACTGTTGCACAGTCCAGTTTTCATACTTTCTCGCAAATGCAAGCCGGGCTTGCCTGTGGCAAAGTTTTAACATGGGTACCTTTTTTGCTATCCTACCGTGAAATTTTTCTTCTACCAAACGTCTTCAAATAGTGCGTGCTGAGATTGCTGAAAAGTTGTTTTCACCAAAATATTCTTTTCTAAGCTCATTGGACCCTTTAAACGGATTTTGTTTTGCCATACGAACGATGTTTCGGTCATCTCGAGGAGTTGTTTTTCTCTGTTTAGGTACACGTGGAACATTCGAAGTAGTTTGATACGTAGCAAAATGCTTTACAGCGTGGAAAACCATTGTTTTTGAACATTGCAGATGGTCGGCTATCTTTTTATAAGACCAATTCTTCCGGCGAAGTTTTATTATTACTTCCCTTGTAGATTTATCACAACTTTTATTTTTTCCCATTGTTTTTTCTAAAGAAGCAATCACCTTTAATCTTTTACAGCACGTAATTGCGCCAAAATTATACAAACAGTAACAAATCGACTGAGTGTTCTCTATTTAAATTTGAATAAAGGTATAAACTACTTAGCGTTCTTAATTACGTGACCAGCCAGTAATAAGGAATACTTTGTTTAAAAGTAGTGTAAAAAGTTTGCCTATTGTTTTTTAGCCAATCATGTGTATAAATGAATACAGTGGTAATATGGAAATGTTTTACGATACCGAGAGAAATAAAAAAAAATGCATACAATTAGTTTTGCATCTTAGTTGGAAAAAATCTTCCCTTTATATCAGCGTTCTTAATTATATGGCCACCACTGTATACAGAGTGATTTTTTTAAATGGGACAGTATGGGGAAATCCGAATCTAAAGGAGATAGAGGAAAAGTGTCTAAGGAAACATTAGGTGTTTTTTTATGTAAACAAATTTGGCTCGTTTAAATTTGTGGTCAAGCGTGAGTTGTTCTTAAAAAATTATAAAGTTGGTCAATTTTTTTTTTGACGCGGATCGACTCTGTTTCATGTAAGGATTATTTCATTGTTTGGAAAGAAAAAAATCTGAACAGCAGAAGTTGGTCAAATTTACTGAAAACTAATCTTCATACAGTTGCAGTATTCGCCTTTTAATATTGTTACAAGTGCCTAGGCGTGTAAAAAAATATTTAAAATTATTCCATTTTTAAATTTTGATAATCGATAAGAGCTCCAGATGATTCAAGAGAAGAACATTTTTTTTAATCTTCGTAAACATCATGGCAACCGATAGTCTTGAAATTATAAAAAAAAGAATTCAAATTTGGAACGTAACTTATTTCTGCAGCTGTGATTTTGTTTCCAATCAGTTCATGCTTGTAATTTTATTCATCATGGCGTTAACTAATTCACATAAAGTTGATTTGATTGAGGCGTATTTTCTTAATTATCGCAGTAGAGATAATGCACTTAAGTGGTATCAAGAACGCTATCCTGACCGTGTAGTACCGAATCGCAAGATATTTGATAGTTTAATAAAGAACCTAAGACAGGAAGGCTGTTTCAAGCCTAAGCGTAAAAGGCCGACAATAGTCAATAGTGAGTTTATAACTATTGCCGTATTGGGATATTTTGAAGCATACCCAAAAGCTTCGTTACGGGAAGCAGCTGAAACTATCGGTATTCATAAATCAACTGTAAGGAAGATATTGAAGGCTCATAAATACAAGTGTTACATAGAAGGTCGACTTGTACAAGCGTTACTACCTGGAGATAAAGACCGCAGGTTACATTTCTGTAATTGGTATGTGGCTCAGACTATTAGAAATAGATGTTTTCCTAATTTTATTATTTGGACTGATGAATGCAACTTTTCGAACAATGGCATGTACAACAGGAGAAATAACCATTACTGGTCAAAAATAAATCCGCTAAGAACTACAGAAACCCACAACCAAATCCGATTTTCTTTTAATTGTTGGTGTGCGATATTACATAACAGAATTTTTGCTATCAAAATTTACCAAGGAACGCTAAATAGTGAAAAATATCAGGAAATATTGAACATGGCTGCAGATTTAGTGTATGAGACTATTAGCTTAAGGAACTTTGGTAAGATAATCTACCAACAAGATGGTGCACCAGCCCACAACAGTAGGGCAAGTAAACTATGTTTGGACGAGCAGTTTCCAAACCGTTGGATGGGTACATATGGGCCAATAAAGTGGCCCCCACGATCGCCCGACTTAACGCCATTAGATTTTTTCTTATGGGGTTACCTTAAGGGTCGAATTTATGTATCCCGATACAACTCCGTACAAGAATTAAAAGATGCTGTTTACAACACTTTAAACACAATTCACCATAAGTCTCTGTTAAATGCAACTAGAAGTGTCTTGAAGCGTGCTCGTACCTGCATAAGACAAGACGGCGGCCACATCGAACATTTACTAAAGTAATAAACCAACTGTATGAAGATTAGTTTTCATTAAATTTGACCAACTTCTGCTGTTCAGATTTTTTTCTTTCCAAACAATTAAATAATCCTTGCATGAAACAGAGTCGATCCGCGTCAAAAAAAAAATTGACCAACTTTATAATTTTTTAAGAACAACTCACGCTTGACCACAAATTTGAACGAGCCAAATTTGTTTACATAAAAAAACACCTAATGTCTCCTTAGACACTTTTCCTCTATCTCCTTTAGATTCGGATTTCCCCATACTGTCCCATTTAAAAAAATCACTCTGTATATATATTTTACCTTTTTATACAACTGAAGTGGCAACCAAGCGTACGGCCCACAGGATGGTAAGCGGTTACCGCAGCCTATGGAAGCTTGCAATACCATACTTTACTATCACATCACACTGCACACTAACTATTCACACTGATATTATAAATGCGAAAGTTTTTTTTTATTAATTTTTTTATACAACTGAAGTGGCAACCAAGCGTACGGCCCACAAGCTGGTAAGCGGTTACCGCAGCCTATGGACGCTTGCAATACCAGAAGTATCACTTGCGGGTTGCCACCTTGAGGCTAAGATCGAAAGCCTCATGTGCCAGTAATTTCACCGGAAACCATACCTTCACACCGGAACACAGCAATGCGAGCATTACTGCTTGGCGGCAGAAATAGGTATGGATGTTTGTTCCTCTATAACTTGACAACCACAGAACCGTTTTGGTTGAAATTTAAAACGGTAACAATCAAATCAAATCGTATTTAATACAATATCATTTGACCGGGAATATGATTAGGCTATTCCTTATATATTGTATCTCGGAAAAAGTACTCGAATGTATTACTTTTTTATCCGGGATACTCGAGTTCCACACGAACAAAGTCACGGGCAACAGCCAGTGTTACATAATTTTTATGAAACCCATAGATTCCCGAATCACTACATAGTATAAAACAAAGTCGCTTCCCGCTGTCTGTCCCTATATATGCTTAGATCTTTAAAACTACGCAACGGATTTTGATGCGGTTTGTTTTAATAGATAGAGTGATTCAAGAGGAATGTTTATTTGTGGCTTAAGCACCCGTGCGAAGCTGGGGCGGGTCGCTAGTTATTTATCAACTGTGTTTCCGGAGTCAGAGGATTATCCCTTCAAATGTATTAGTTCAACGATTTTACATAAATAAATAAATAATGCTGGACAACCCACACAGCATCATCTAGCCCCAAGGTAAGCTGCTGTTAAACAGAGCTGTATTATGGATACTAGATGACTGATATATATTTAATACTAAGTATACAATACATAGATAGATATTTTTTATTTTATATAGAAAAATACCTAGAACACCCGGAACAAATATTTGTAGATCGTACAGACAATTGTCCCGAGGCGGGAATCGAACCCGCAACCTCCGCGTCGCAGGCGGACCTGCGCCCGCTGCGCCACATCGGTCGTCAAATACATAAAATACATATTTAGGTTGGGGTTGCTTTATTTACTAACCTCACGGCTTAATGTCTGGTTAGCATGGAAAAAGAATAATATATGTATGGTTAAATTAATTTCACTAAACGGCATATAAGTATAAAACAAATTAAGAAGCTTGTACCGCCTATGAGGATATCACGTGTGCCTGTTATTTCACTATAAAGTAAAAGTGCTATAATTTTGTGTTGCGTGTGTGTGTGTGTGTGTGTGTGTGTGTGTGTGTGTGAGTGTGTGTGTGTGTGTGTCCGCGCTGACCTGGAGTGTCCGAGGTCGCCGAAGGGCTCGGGCGCGGGGGACGCGGGTGAGGCGGGGTGCGGGGGCGAGGCGTGCGCACCCTCCGCCGCCAGCCCCTCCGCCACCAGCGCCGCGCCCACGTCCACCTCCCCTTCTAGAACGTTACACCATCATCGTAAAAATTCAAGGAAGGAGGCTGGCTAAGTTGCTCCTAACAGCTCAACGTAGTTAGGCACTGTTCCGCGTACTCACCATTTGGATAGGTGACCGCCAGTGGCAATTTCAACTGAGCGCTCCCGTGCTTCGGAGGGCACGTTAAGCAGTCGGTCCAGGTTTTTTATTTACTTGATAGTTCTTGCATGACACGAGGCGTTCAGGCGGTTCATTAACACGTTAAGGCTGCGTTTCCACAAGTGATGTGCGAAAATGTGTAGCGAACACAGCCCGTCTGTTAGGAACCAATTGAATCACTTCATTGAAGCTAGGCAGAGCGAGGCTAAGTAAATAGTGACTACGCGGAACAGTGCTAAACTTCGTTGATCTGTTATGAACAACTTAGCCAGCTACGACACGAACGCTCAATATGTCTCGCTATGTCAATGAACAAAGAAGATGATAGATTTGAAAGACACCTTTAGGTAACAAAGTTTACTAACTTATTTACTTAGCTAACAAAGTCGTTACCATCAGTGATTTCGTATAGCTTGATTCCTGGTATTTCCTTCTCTTTCTCGCCTTCAGCTGAGGGCGTTTTCTTATAAGTACACGTTCTGGACACCAGGGGTTTCCAACGCGCTACCTGAAAAAAAAAATTACATAGAATGTATAGAAAAACACAGACCAGGAATAAATAATAAAAAGTTTTATTTACGGAACAATTACAATGGTACAGTAATACTATAATACAATATATAATATATATTGTATTTTTACATTTGTCTCGCAACTTCTATTTTCGTAACCGGGCATAAGCCCATAGCGCCACTGAGCCACTGAGGTCATCAGAGAGCCCTATGAGTTTGTACTATGACTATGAGATGAGTACTTCTTTTTAGAACCACTAAAGTGGCAACCAAGCGTACAACCCACTTGACGGTAAGCGGTTACCGTGGCCTAGCTACGCTTGCAACATAAAAGATATTACATGCGCGTTGCTACCCTGAGATGTAGTCTCATGTGCCAGTAATTTCACCGGTAACCATACCCTTCGAACCGTGTCCATCAATGCAAGCATCACTGCTTCGCGGTATATACCTGAGCCAGTTCTTCGAATCTCTCGACAGCCGCCGCGGACCACTTGTCCCAGCGGTTGTCTCCGTCCGCGCTCTCCGCCGGGCGGACCCCCGCCAGGAAACATTCCATTGCCTGACAATTTAAAAAGAAAACATAATAAACACATTAGGTAGTGGCCGACTTAACAACAATGTCTCGGGGGTGATAAGTGCAGTGCAGTGCCACGCAAACACTTGAAAACTTTAAG
Source organism: Colostygia pectinataria (assembly GCA_951394395.1). Lineage (NCBI taxonomy): Eukaryota > Metazoa > Arthropoda > Insecta > Lepidoptera > Geometridae > Colostygia > Colostygia pectinataria. The sequence continues at coordinate 9,082,181 of OX596363.1, forward strand.
CTTTGGGTGGCACTGCATCTGTAATAGTAAGGGGAGGTGCTTAACATCAGATGGGCGCCTTGATTGTCTTGCCACTTGACATAAAAAAAAAAAAACCCGACCAGTGCCTAAGATTTTCTTTTTTTCTGTTTTCATCTGCATTCAGTCTTCAGACTATGAGCAGGTTCGGTGTAGGCAGTTTGGCTTGTAGAATATTTGCTCCAGTGAACATTTCTCCCTTTGTTCAGTAATTAAAATCTGTGCCTAAGATGTTGTTAGCTCCCATACGCAGTGGAAGCATAAGTTAAGTACGAACCTGGAACCGTAGCCTGAGTAAATCCGCGCGCAGCTCGCATAGCTCATGCGTCGCTACGTACTCGCTGTCGCCGTAGTCGAGGAAGAACACGTCTGCTACCTGTCGGTAAAGTAGCCTAGTATCAGTGGTCCGGTTAGTTTGATGATCGGACTGATGAGACTTTGTCGTCTCAGTAGTTCGGTGATTAAAATCCTCGGACTATTGAGACTTTTTGTCCGTTAGTGACTGTCAGTCAAAAGTTTGTTAGTATGACTTATTCTCATTGAGTATAATAAACTCACTTTGATCTTCCCACATTTTTATGTTGTTTATATTTTGTTTTTTTTTTATTTAATCTTATACTGGAGCCTTATTCGCTATGATCAAACGCGGGCTCGTTACGATATCTGCGTGGAATCGTTGTCCGATGAGCCACGTTTTAGGGCTCGTCTGACCGTTTTTCAAAGTCAACTTTTCTGTTATGTTCATTAAAACACCATATTTCGGTAAATATGTTTATTAAGCAGAAAGACACGCGTATTACAAGTGCAGAGGAAATCTACCCCCGACTTAGCCAACCTTATTGAATAAATAAAGTTTCACAAGTACCCACACTATGAACATAACACTTTCAATAGCGAAACTATCGCTATTGAAACAACACAGATACGGAAAACCATTTTACAAATTCATGGCACATATAGAACACGTTTTTGGGATGGAATCTCTATGTCATAGCGAATAAGCCTACTGCCTAGATCGAAATTAGTAAGTTAGGTTATGTTAGGTTAGTGAAAAACTACGTCCATTCCGGCTTCGCACGGGTGCAATGAAACCGCACCCGCTTCATGCTGGGACGGACTGTTAGTTTATAATAACCGTAGAGATAGTAGTTGTCGTGGTTACCTCCTGCGTGGCGTCGAACTCGTTGGGTCGGATGTCGTGCACGCGCGCGCGGTACCACCTGCCGTCGTGCCGGAACACGGCCGCCACCACCTGCCCCACCGACACGTGACTCAACTGGAACAAACCGGTATATCACTTCTAAACGCACTTATTTATAAGTACAGTAAAAAAAGTATTTTAAACCTCTGTAAGGTAATGTATGTGTCTTTTTCTATCGTTGTTTTTTCTTTATTTTTTTTTAATGGCAGTCTGTTTGTTTAGACAATATTGCCAGTGTCAAGTTATGTCGAAGTATACAAAATTAAACGAGTTCGAATTTTGAATCTGGCAATATATACACATATGTACCTATGGAATGCTAATGTGCTCGTTCGTTCGTATGAGTCAGTGGCCAACTCTGGTGACAGAGTTTCTAGGTCACCCGAAGGCTGTCATGGCCTAACTCACAGAAATCGTAGTGCCTTATTCCGATTTCTGTGGCCTAACTTTATCATTAACCAATTTTTAACATCTAGGGGCCTAATAATAGCCTATTAGGAAAGTATTACGTAATTAACAAGTAACATTATACTGCGAGGTTAAAACCAAATAAATAAATAAACAATCAATCACTATAAAAAAATGCAATCATAAAATGTGAGGTCTTCAGTTTCGTGAGTCGAGTCACGCGCCACGGTAGATCCCGACGAAGACGGGTATAGTTCGCACGGCGGATCTAGGCTTCCGTGAACTAAGCCGTTTGTGATGCGCAAAGACAATTTAGTTTGAAAAAGCTCCATTGCGCATCGAAACGGCTAATTTCACGACGGCCGAGATCAGTTGTGATAACTATACATTGTCGGCGCCCGTCAGTACGTACAGGAAGGGTCGGTCAGCTCGGAACTCGGGCGACGACGCCATCGCACACCGCATCATGATCGCTGCTGCTTTTGCGCCCTCTTCGTTGACTTCGATGACAGCTTTCTGCACGGCCTACGATACGTATAGGGGATCGCCTGACGTTAGCAATTGGTTTAGACCAGTGTTGTTTGGGTCGAATATAGCTTTGATGCCGAGCTTAGAGAGAACTTCTGTCAAGTCGATTTCGGTTTCGATTTTGAACTTAGCGATGGTAACTTGCACTTACTGCCGACGCAGACTCTCAATTTCATTGATGAGGTCGTGTCCGGACGCGAGTTCCGCCAGCACGCTGACAAGGCCGTCGACATCATTCGGGAGGACTATCACCTCTCTCACGCTGGCCTCGTCGCCTACGTACGCCAGTTTCAGCACCTGAGCGTTGAGCTCCGAACTTTCACCGTATTCGAAGCTGGGCGTGAGGGTATGTGTGTGGGTAAGTGAGAGGATGTTTATAGGTACCCACACTTCCACCTAGTAAAGAATTAGATACCGCATGAGCAGCTGTTTCCTTATTGCCGTAGCGTCGCCAGTACACTTCGATAGATGGCGTTGTCGATTTTGGTAAGGGTGTGAATGAGGCTGTGAGGGTGTATAGTAAAGCATTAATTACCGCATGAGAAGCTCTGTTCTCCTTGTTGCCGTAGTACTCAGTCATGTGGGTTACCAGCTCGTCCAGCTGCGACACCTGCGGGCCCACGAACTGTACCCAGAAGCGGGACGGCGACGACACCGCCGACACGTATACTTCGATAGATGGCGTTGTCGATTCTGCAAATATTTTTGTAGCTTATGATTATAATTCATTAATTTTGACGACCGATGTGGCGCAGCGGGCGCAGGTTCGCCTGCGACGCAGAGGTTGCAAGTTCGATTACCGCCTCGAGACAAATGTTTGTACGATCTACAAATATTTGTTCCGGGTGTTCTGGGTATTTTCTATATATAATAAAAAATCTATCTATGTATTGTATTGTATTAAATATATATCAGTCATCTAGTACCCATAATACAGCTCGGTATACCTTGGGGCTAGGTGATGGTGTGTGGATTGTCCAGCAAAAAAAAAAATGGTTCAAATAGTACAAGCTTTGCTTAGTTTGGGGCTAGATGGCGCTGTCAAAAATATCTGCCAATATTTATTATTATTTATTATACTGGATACACTATCACGCTTGCTCGATGGGAATAACATAAAAATAAAATATTTTCGTCGTGTACAGTCAACTGCAAATACGTTAACTCGTCAACTAAAATTAACCTTTGGCGAGGTCAACTAAAATTTGCTATAAAAAGTAAATTAAGTTTACAAAATCATCATCTAAATACTTTTTATATGATTACTTACATAGTCATTAAACCAAGTATACAATTTGCAGCCCTGCACCCTGATTGACCCCAATCCCAAAAAAATTTAATACATTTTACAAAACAGGGAAATAAATAAGTAACACAAACCAACAAAACCATTTACAAAACACCGCGCAAAAACCAACATAACAACAAAACACTATAAATATGAAATAAATACAAAACATAATTATTATTATGATTGTGAGGGAGTCTATCCACTTAAAAAACATACCGAACTACAAAACAGAACTAGTTTTAAAGTTGGTTATTTTTTTGTTTTTATAGTGTTAACCATCACACTAGGGGAATACTAAAGATTATAATATCCCAAAATAACCAATTGAATAAGCAATGCGACACCTCTCGTCAATGAACTAAATTAACTACAGTCATTGAATAGGCTTGGATAACTGCAACGTTTCCCCTGTAGGTTGAGCTATCGGCGCTTCGAGCCGAAGACATCCTAATGATTATTTCGTCCAAGCGAGATATGTCTCGATAGCTCAATTAGTAGAGCGCCCGCGTATCAAGCTGTGATTGCGGGTTCAAATCCCGCTTAAGGTAAATTATTTTTTGGGATATTATAATCTTTAGTTTTAAAGTTCTTCGCGTAGAACTCGTCTGGGTACACAACCATACCTATTTAAACATCCAAGCAGTAATGCACGCATTGCTGTGTTACGTTTCGAAGGATGGTTGCATTACAGAGATTTGGAAGGGGTTAAATAAATTTGCTAATGATTTCACGTGAAGTCAAATTCACGGGCTAATGTATTCAGTATTCGCAAGAAAACTACACTAATATAATTTTCTACTCTGAACAAATGATATAAAACTAGTATTCTTAACATGTGCTTAGCTATTGCTAGCTTTTCTATAGTCAGTGTAGATACAAGTAAATCCGTCTTACCAATATCATCTGTAGGGTGTTCATGTAAATGGCCAATAAGTGGTGTGTGGTTTCCAAGTTGCCACTCTTCAAGACCTAATATATTATCATTAACGATTAGAACTTACCTTATCGCCTAACATTTTAAATAAACTATTTCTATGGCGCAATATCTTAAATACTGTCAGTACAGTCAGTGACGCAATATCTAAAAATTATTACAGATCCAATGATACCTTCATATTTGCAAAGATATACAGTAGTTATTTCTGAATGTGATGTAAACATCACTTTTTGATTTGATATAAGATTGAAATTCCAATTAGCATTAACTGTAACAAGGGATTCCGCAACCGTTCTCAGGATCTTTTTAACTTTAAATTTTCGTTACGATAGTTTTCGTGCTAGAATCTTTATACAAGCATTTGGGGCACAATTCTACTAACACAATTACTTCAAAATTATGATTGCAAACAAAAAAGCCAACATAGAAACCGTCAAAATTCGACAGTGCATGTTATATCAATAACTAGTATTATGAATTAAGCTAGAAATAGGTTTTTTAATATAAGAAATGAACAAATAAACATTTGTGCAAGACTAAACCAATATAACAATTTGAACTTAAAAATCGAACCAAGAAATCAAAATTGAGCTACTACTGAATTTATGAGACGTCCGCACGTCCGCCACGATCGAGTGTCAAGGAAAGAAAGGGAGGAGCGCGGCCAGCGCGCATCGCCTTGTTAAGCCAGCTGACATCGTGACACACCGCTCGGCCACTCCTTCTCGCAGTATATTTGTAACACTAGTATTAGTGTGGTGGATCTGACCAACTTCTGAGTATAACTGATCTAAGAATAAGATAATGTCGAATACAAATAAACTGACAAGTTACTCTACGATTTATACTGCAAATAGTGCTTATAGAAGTTTGGACGAATAGTAACTTAGTAGAATTGTGCCTTTGATAAAACAACACAGCATGCAGTTAGCATATCTTACCAGGGCGTTTATACTTGGCATGCGGACGTTCACCTGTCTCGTCGGCCGTCTCGCTTCGCTCTTCTAGCTCGCTGCGCTCTCCGGGCGCGGGCGAGTGCGGCGGCGTGCGGGAGCTGTGACGCGGACTCTTGGCCTGTTCCATCTCACGACGGCATTTCTCTTGCGCCACCTAGTGGTATGTATGACTCTTTAGCATGAGCTCTATCTAGCTACCTCATTATGACAGCCTTCTAATGTTCCCACTGCTGGGACAACAGTCTACTCTACAGCGAGACTGATTGGGTCTTAATTCACGACGCGGAAACAATGCGGATCTTTCGAATCTTTAGTTTTTGGCCACACCGGTTTCTACAAGATATTTTCCATCATTGTATGAGGAGAGTGCATTGCGCATATACATTTTCTAATAGAAAAGTCCATTGCATGACCGGGTTTGAACCCACGACCTTAAGATCGGAAGGCGGGTCACTACCACTAGATCACCAGTGCTCCAAGGCTCCTAAGTCCGTATTCAAGAACGAAACTCAAGCTCAAAACGACAATCAAGCATAGATTTATGACAGTTCGTCTTAGAATACTTTTGTCAAATCAATGCTTGAGTCACTATTGACACCCATGTTTTTTTTTATGTCAGCAAGTGACTAGATGGTCAAGTCTCTCGCCTGATGTTAAGCACCACGCCTGACCATAACAGATGCAGTGCCACCCAAACCTTAAAAGTTTTTAAGTTAAGCGTGGCATTGCACTGCGCTCATCACCCCGAGACATTATCGTTGAGTTTATTTTGCCCAGTAATATCACTTGCTACAGTGCCCTTCAAACCTGAACACAGTAATGCTGCAAACTACTTGGAGGTAGAATATCTGGCACTGCGGTGGTACCCACCAAGACGGACTCTTGCTGAAGAGTGGTTCTTGAATATGGACCTTAGACCCTGATGGTTACTTAAACTTACATGGTTACCGATCAGTTTCTTAGCTTCCTCGATCTGTTCTGTGGTGCCTCGAATGTTGATGTTCCTCTCGCTCGTCTTGTCGGTCGAGAGTCCCTCCACCTTGACGCGGGCGCCGCTGCGGTGGCTAATCTCACTTATATTCGCGCCACCAGCACCTAGCATTATTAAAGTTAGTAAAGATAAAAATAAAGGGTTGAATGTTATGTAAATGATAATTTATTTTATATTTCAGACTCCGCCCACGTATGAAACTAACCTTGGTATATAATCTATACTAATATTATAAAAAGAGAAGATTTGTATTTTTGTATCTTTTTTTTTTTTTTTTTATACAACTGAAGTGGCAACCAAGCGTACGGCCCACAAGATGGTAAGCGGTTACCGCAGCCTATGGACGCTTGCAATACCAGAGGTATCACTCGCGGGTTGCCACCTTGAGGCTAAGGTCGAAAGCCTCGTGTGCCAGTAATTTCACCGGAAACCATACCCTTCACACCGGAACACAGCAATGCGAGCATTACTGCTTTGCGGCAGAAATAGGTATGGTGGTAGTCCTTCCCCGGACGAGCTCTATCACAGAGAACTCTACTACTCTTCTATCTAATAATAATAATAAAAATAATAAAAACGTTTATTTCGTTACCAACTAAAAACATTACATCAGCTATTACTAAAAATATAGAGTAACAAAAATGGCCACCACTCAGCATGTGCTATGACAGAACAACTCATGCCATAGCGCTGGTTCTCTGTGGTTGTTATCTTTGTTTGTTATGAATAAACTCAAAAACTACTGGTCCGATTTCAGAAATTATTTCACATGAAAATGCTACATTATCCCTGAGTAAGAAAGAAAGAAAGAGAAAGAAAGAAAATAGTTTTATTTGTGACGAGCATAGAAGTAGGTACAATATACAGAGTAGGTACAATGTACCTAACATACAATTCTAATAAGTCTAACAATTAAAAAACAAAAACTAAAATTAAAAACTAAGGTTATAATAGGTCGTGTGCTTTAGCTGTAGGTACCTACACAAAAATGCGGTCGCCACAAAAAGGCTCAGACTCAGCATTTGCTGGGTTGCATAGCTACCCAGCCCTGGTCTTCCATTGGGGCCTACTTAGAGGAAAGCACGGATGTCAGCCCAGTAAATATAGTACCTAATAAAAAGTAACATAGATTATATTTATTACTAGCGACCCGCCCCGGCTTCGCACGAGTGCTTAATCATTGCACCCGTGCGAAGTTGGGGCAGATTGGCTCGTATTTAATATTTTGGTCAAACACAGTGGCATCTGTCGAACTATTTTGGGGATCCTAAATATTGGTTTTATTCTTACCAATGATCCTTCCAACAGCCCAGCTAGGCACAGACAGGTTATCATCAACCAGCACCGGCTGTTGCTTGATGAACTCGTGCACCAGCATCTCGGCTAGCTGCGTCGCCTGGCTCCGGCCGCGGATCATGCACACGTCGAAGTCAGCGTCGGTGAACTTCTTGAAGTTGATCATTGCTCCGGATTTCTTTTCGATGTCTTTTATATTGGAGCCGTTCCTACCTAAAATAACACTTATTATACGCGAAAGTTTCGATGTTTGGATAGATGTTGGTCCTTTTATTTTTATAACTAAGGTGGCAACCAAGCGTATGGCCCACTTGATGGTAAGCGGTACCGTAGCTTAAGTCCGCTTGCAACATCAGAGATGTCACTTGCGTGTTGCCACCCTGAGACATGAAGAAAGAAGATGGAAAGTCTCATGTGCCTGTAATTTCACCGGAAACCAGAAACACGAAGCGCACCTAAGTACTTCCACATAGCGCACCCGCTTAGGTGCGCTTCATTCGGTAGGTATAAATGTCAAGATTTTATTTCATTATAACCTTGAAATTTTACTTTAGTAACCACTTGTCATTTTTGTTACTTGCTATTTACCGTATCATATTGCGTGATATAAAATATGTCGGTAGCTAATATTTATGTTGACATGTGAAGGTCAGGATAACTAACTAAAGTTACTTTGTGACATGCTATTTAGTACTAAAGCCCTATGAATCACACTAATATTATAAGAGCATTGTGTTTGTTTGTTACTTCTTTAATTTAGTTATTTAGTCTTTAAATTCGTCTAGCAAAACGGCGGGACAGTTTATGATAATATTTCACATGAAGATAGCTTACGCCCTGGATTTACTCAAAGACTACTTTCGAAGTAAGAACTTTTTAATCCAGACATTTAGTGTACAGTTTACTACAGTATAAATAAGAGGTTTGTACAATTATGCAACTATGTCCTGTGGCTTATGATGGCATGTCAGCCACTAGTAAGCAGGGTTGGATTTATATTGGGTATTTCATTATTAGTGCATTGTTCATGGAATAGGTTCTACACACAAAAAAATACCTTTTTTTTATACTTAAATGTTGAAAATATTAAATAAATAAATTTAAAAGATAGTGTCTATTGTTTTTGTTGTTTGAAGCGATTTGCTGATGCATCTTATTTATATTGTAGTACTGTAACTACCTACTTTTATCTGTTCATCTTATACACAAGTCTAAAAGAAATATCTTTGTTGGTAAACTTTAGTCTAAACTAGTCTACATTCTAAAGTATAATCTCATAAAAACTGTGTGGTATTAGATAATTAGAGATTTGTTTAATTAGTCTAATCAAGTAAAAATTTGATGACATTACAAAAGGCCTTGGTAATGTTTTAAAACTCAGGCAAAACCAAGCAAGGGTTTCATTTAAAGCATTTTCAGCAGTCTTTAATAAAAGACATAATGCTTTTATGCTACCTTAGCCCAAATTTTATTAGAAACACATAATTGTATTATAAAAAAAAATAAAAAAATAGTACGAGTGTCAATATGATCAAATTAGTAGCTTTTTTAAAAGCATAGTAAGTTAAGAGCTTTATACAGACGATGAATCAAATTCTTACCAATCAAAGCAGGAACAATGCTTTTGGACACTTTGATTTCGATAATTTTCACTCCCAATGACTTGATGCTCTTGTTCCCTGTCTCAGTTTTATCTTCCTCTTTTTTGAACACATAGTAAACAACAAAAGCTGTGACTGTCACCAGGGACAGGCCAAGGGCCACTGGGAGGAGTAGCCTGGAACTTGCGGACATTATTCTGCAAGAGAAAATATTTATGATTGTTATTTGATAGGAACTTTTTAAGCATCTAAAATGTATGGTGTTTAGTTTAGTCTTTCAGTATAAGAAAATACTAACTTCTGACTCAGGTACCTACCTCCATACAAGTAAATACTATTTTTTTCAGGATTGACTGAAATAAGAACGTACTGCTGAGTTCGAAGATACAAAGTCAGCCCAGCTACGGTTAGCTAACCTAACAGGACAGGGTCGGTACCCTGTCCTGTTAGGTATTTGTCCTAAATATGAAGATGTATCTATTATCGGCTATGACATAATAACGAGAGCAAAATTACTTCACAGTAATACGATACTCGTTGCTGATGGTTTATTTACCTTGGTTTCCTGCAGTATCTCAGCAAAAGTACAAACAGCAGCGTTGAGTTTTTTGCAAGCCTGTTAGAATTGCACGTGTTTTATTTCAAAACAAAACAACGCGTATTCGATCGCATTCTCAAAAAATTCAGATAGACTAAAATCAGCGGCTGTAGCGTTTCGTTCGGAATTTCGGAATCTTAGGTTTTTTTGTTTGGTTTGTTCAGTCGTAAAGTATGTCAGCTGCGGTTCAGTTGACTTTTCTTTGACATTGACATTACAATGAAAAATTATGTTCTGTCTATTACGCGACTACTGTTGCCAGATGAAATAAAACTGAGCCACAGACGCTAGACGCCACAAATTAAAAGAAGAAAAGATGACGGTTTTTTATACTTTCGTTAATGTAGGCTCGTACCTACCCCTCAATAAGGGTATCAATTATCAAATGAAAGGATTTGCTGAAAATAACGATTTCCAAGATTTAGCGATACAATTTGTGAAGTTCGCCTGAATGTATATTTCTAAAGTATAAGTACTTAGTAGCGCGCGCGACGAGGAACGATACGTCCTCTCCTTTAGTTTACTCTTTGGTCCTCTCTCCCAAAGATTATAATAACTAGCTCCCTCCTTAGGCGCTCAGCGCGGTTTGATCAGGTTTGATTTTGATTGAGCTTTGAGAATCGGTGCTTCAGGCACAGCTTCGGGTGTGGCTTCGGGCGATATGATTTTAGAATGGAACCCTTTCTATGATGTCTATTCGAAACGTATTGAGAGTATTCAAAAAAAATCGAAGCTACAATGATAGATTAACAAAATACAACATTACCCCCTTAGCTAGCCGCAGAAAGATATCTGATTTGTTATTCCTTCACAAACTGTACAATGGTAATAATATTGACTGCTCCGAATTCCAGAAATGACAAGTCAACTGCGAATTAACGCCCCAACAAGACTGCCGCGCAAGAAAGCGTTCAATTTGTTTATGTTCCTTTTTCTCGAACTAGGTCTGGTCAGAACACCGCATTGCTGAGGATCTGTAAGCACTATAACGGATTAGCCAGGAATAGTGACTTGGATCTGGGTGAACCTCTCTATAAGTACAAGAAACACCTGAGTCAAGTTATCTAGAGATTAGGTAGAGTTTTTTCCTAGTATAAAAGTATACGGGTTGTTTATTCTGATATATTACTTACATAAAATCTATACTTGTGCTTCTTTTGCTGCCACTAATTACTTGTTTACAATAGGTACCTATTCTTTGTGGTCAATGACTGTGATTTTGTAATTTCATTATGTACCTGGGTACCTATACCTACTTTATTTCAGTCTTATATTTATTTTATTTTTCATAATCGAGTGATGTTTAGAGTCAGTTTTCAGTTGAATTCACAATAAGTTTTATTTTTGTGCATGATGTGGTCTCGTCTAATTGAGAGAGCACCTGATCTGAGTACCTCTGTAATTTAAAAATTTGTATGCCTGTGTATCTTTCGTTGGTGATCCATAATAATAAATAATAATAATAAATTAGGTGCGCGGCGCTAAGATGATCTTATTATTCTCAGGGTATATATGACTACAACCGTAGTGCTTACATTCTCTTGGACTACAACATGGAACTAGTAAGACAAAAAAAAAACAACTTTAGTACCTACGTAACATGTCAATATTAATTAAAGCCAACTGATGTCAGGCAAGGCCACAGACGCCACAAATTAAAAGAAGAAGAAAATGTCAGGCAAGGCAATGTGTCTATAAAAAAAAATAAGATGCCAAAAATAATTCAGTATTCAATTCAAAAACAAAATAACAATCCAATACAAAAAAAGTGTTCCAATCATTTTTATTTATTTTAACTTTTGTAATTTCAAACCTATTTCTAAACCGACTTTAGCTTTTACTTTTTAAAAGCAGGTAGGTAGGTATTAAACACTGTAAGATACCTACAGAAAAAAGGGTTAGGTACTATTACTAACTGCTTGGACTCCAACCAACGGATGTCCCTACCACCAGTAATACGAAGGTACAGAATAGTGTATGAGCGAGTGGTAAGAGGTCAATTTAACAAAGCACTCGGTCATAAAAAATGACCTGGGACGTGACACTAGGTAAGCTAAACTTTAAGACAGCGTATAGTAGGTAGGTACCACGTATGAAAATGTAAATGGCTAATGTACCTATGGGTAAATTAATGTGAGTTACAGACTGAATAAAAATAGTGGTAGCATGGTAGGTATAGTTCTCTCGACGGATCTCGCCGCCCCGGCGCCGCCGCGCCGCAATGGCCAAGATCCGTAGACTCACTCTCGAGCTTACTTTATTTAAACATTGGTACCTACTTATGGCTAAAGTAAGATTTTTTTTAACAAAAGTTCTTTAATAACTGTTCCTGTGCGCTTAAACTAGAAAGTAAAGAACATTGGTAGGAAGTAGGTATTATCCAGCCGTGTGTGTGATAGAGCATCACAGTTGTGACGCTTTATCCACACTGCTAGTTGGCTGTTAGGTATATAATAAAATTCTAAAAATGTGCATGTAGATCAACTTCTGTGGTTAGTATATTATTAAATGTACCTGTGATTCACAGGTACCTACCCTCCCACTTACATTATTATAAAGAAGGACCAAAATGAGAAGTTCTGAGAAACTACCAATCTACCTACCAATCTAGTCAATTTTTATTAAAGAAAAAACGCTAAATAAACAAAGCTGGTAAAGCATTTTTAAAAGACACGACCTTCGCAATTTTTCGTGTCATCCAGTTTCATGTCGACGAATAATTCCATCCCACGGATTACCACATTGCGGTGACCATGATTCATGATTTTGCTGGAAACTTGATAAAACTGAATTGACGTACCCAGTCAAGTAATATTAGCATGTAGGTACTTACCTAAGATCGCTGAGAACTCTTTATGCAGAGAACTAATTGCGAGCAAAAAAACTCGTTTGTGAGTATCGTATCGAGTCGACTCACGAACCAAATTTTTAGGTGTTATGCTTGATTCTCACTTAAACTGGAAAGCCCACATCAGCAAAGTAAACCGTAAATTATCACAATACTCATATGCTCTATCCATTCTTTCTAGTATATCTTCCAAAGGTATTGCAAAAAGTGCATACTATGCGTATGTATTTTCACAGTTAAATTACGGTGTGATTTTTTGGGGAAATTCAGTAAACGTAAATTCTACTTTTTTATTACAAAAGAGATGCATAAGAGCGATTTACAATTTAAAAAGTACTGACTCCTTACGTAATATTTTTAAATCCAAAAATTTTTTAACGCTAACAGGAATTTACATATTGGAAATAAGCATGTTTGTAAAAAATAATCATGAATATTTTTTTGAAAACAAATCTAAACGCAATCTTCGTAGTAAATATAAATCGAATGTATGTATTCCTCAGGTAAATAATACCATGTTTAAAAAAAGTGCTTTTTACTCTGCCATTCAAATATATAACCATTTACCTTTAGAGCTCAAAATACTTAACGGAAATGCTTTTGGCAATAAATTAAAAACGTGGCTTATTTCAAAAGTGTTTTATAGTTTGTTAGAATTTTTTGATGAATGTGTTTAAATTTAATTTTAATTTTTATAATAATATAAGTACTAAGTGTACCATTTTTGTCTGTGCTACTAGGTACCTACATTGTATTATTGTGTGTAAACAAACTTTATGCATATTGTACGTCCGAAAAGGGCAAACTGTTGGACTATTTTTGTATTTTTAATTTTACCATCTTACATTTATAACAGTTTTACAATAAAAATATTCTTATTCTTATTCTTATTCTTATTCATAAAATACCATAATGCCATGGTAATAGAATGAATATTTCTAAGATACAGGTAGGTAGATACTAACTAACAAGTTGTACCTGTGCAGGGTCTTTCATTAATATTAAAATATTCAAGGATTATTAAGTTCCACACACAAAAATATATACCTACATTTTTTTTTTACATTTTGTCTTAAAAATCTAGAGATAATATTAACTTCATATGATTTAAAAAACCACCTACACTATAGTGGAGAAACTATAGCTTGCATGAGCACGGAACCATCCCAATAAATATCTTATTATAAATATGAAGATACAATTATGTAGTATGTAGGTAGCACTAGCTACATTCTATGAAAAATATCCCCAGAAATACTAAAACATACGTGCCGTACTCTACCGTGCGGCTGAAATGCCCCAATAAAGCGTAATGGTTCGTATTTGTCATATTTTTTTATTGTCTCGACAATCGCGCAAGCTCTGGGTTCCCACGGTATCAGTCAGTTTACTAAGCAACCATGCAGCGACCTTATGTGCGGCTGTATTTGCCGCCGAATAAGATGCACGAAGCATTTCATGGCGGTAATGTGTTATGCAGTAGATTTGATTCAATATCGCCCTATCACCGAATTAAGTGTTTTAGTCCTGCTTTTTGATTGCGTTCCCGTGTTTATACTTGGCACCTAATTACCTTATTACTTTATGCTAATTTTATTTATATTTCTTATTGGGCGGGTATCTATAATTCTATTCGTAACGGTGTGTTTAAAATTATACTAATTAAGTAGTATCCTACTTGATAATCATCTTGTTGTACTAACTAGATGATGCAAATGGCATGGCACTTATATTTATTTTTTCTATAGATTTCGAATATGTCGTCACAAAGAAGGGTCAAGCAAAAATTTGCTTTGGCACTGGCTTGGAGCGGGAAGTCTTGCCCACTCAAGGAAAATGCATGAGTCCATTCATGAGACGGATCGCACCTGAAGTAAAACCCAATTTAGGTCCTGGAACGTACGATAATGACAGGGACGCGTTTTATGAGTTAACACATAGGGTAAGTGTTCTCTTGTTTATGTGGTCGTTGTTCTTGGTTCTTTCGTTATCTCCCAGCAGGAATTAAGGTCCACATAAAACGTAGCGTAAATGCTTATGAAATTTTGCTCTTTGTTAGTTACAAGTTGAAAATGTTATAATTTCAGCACTATAGCACGGTCGGTGTTGGTGCAAGAACACCACGGTGGCTTGTCAAACATGAATACCAACCACCTCTGAAGGAACCATCACCAAAGCCAAAGATTAAACATAACTGTGCTCCTTTTAACCAAACTTCCAAAAGAAAAGGAATATTTTCGTCAAACTCTTACCCTGCGTATGTATTAATGTTTATGGTCACAGAATCTACTCTCTTTAGACTTTTTGTTTTTAGGAATAGGTACCTATCTACTGCAATACCAGAGGTATCACTCGAACGCGTTGCCGAACTTTAAAAATAGTAGAATACATTTTTTGAAGAAGTCTTTAAGTAGTAGATAGGTAAGGTGCCTATAGTATTTATGGAAACCTCAGCCACAGTCTAACTAACTGTCCACGGGAAAAAAATACTACAACCGTATTTGGCTGACCCATGATTTTTTTTTCTCAGACCATGTGACTACTGCCCGGAATATAAGAAAATGGAGATGAAATTTGCATACTGCTTCTCTGGCAAGAAGGTCCTGCGATGTGCTGTACAGGTAAGATGATTAAATAGTTTTGGTTCTGTGTTAATAACATAATTTTTAAAACCATGATATTTAAGCGCACTTGCTCTTAGTTTTTTTTTAAAGTGTTCCGTGTTTTCAAAACTTACGGAACACTAAACGAACAAAACGGAACATTGTTCAGTGTTTCGTTACCATAATATCTGCCCCTAACTAGGTACCTATGAAAATCAGTAGGTAGATCATTGTTACCTATAAGTACCCGATCACTAAACATAATTTATTAAGGACAAATTAAAATATTTGTCCTACATTATAGAAAAGTATGGTCACATGAAAACTAATCATCATTAAAGTTTCATGATTAATTTAAAACGTAATTTTATTTATTTTGGTGTGATCATTCCACTGATCGGGTTAAAAAATAAATTCGTATCGGTTAACGTAACGAAAAAATACACCATCAACTTTCATTTTAGATACAATGCGTACCCTACAATTTGGATGCTTGTGGGGTGTGCGGATGCTCTTGTTCAGCTCAAGGAGACTACTGGCAGTTTGAAAACAGAATATTTCTCTGCAGAAAACACTATGACAGATTATTCAAACACTGCTTGGCAAAGTTCCAGGGAGCCAAGTTGGCCGAGTTCAAGGTGAGTTTCAAGCTGTGGTTCCAAAATCCTTAGTACCCTACCTGGATAAAAAATATTCCTACATACGTACTACTTAGTAAGTGATAGTAAAACATTGTTGCTTATTCGCAACACTATTATTATTTGGATGGACGCTATGCATTCGACGTACGTTCTACGTGTATTATGTAGGTATTCTTTGAAACAGTAATTAAGTAGGAGCTACATTAAAATCTAAACATTCAAATTCAGTACCTACCTAACTATCAGTAAAAATCGCTTTCAGCGATAAGGCCGCCGATTGTATTACCTCATAATTTAAGTTTGTTGCTTTGTGTTATTTCTGTGTGGTGATCAATAAAGCGTTATCTATCTAGCTATCAAATTATCACACTTGGCTATCTTTCTTTGCAGTCGGTGAGAGACTGTTTTTTCGCACATGCGCACAACAGTTGCAAAGCTGCCCTCAAGATAATGAAGATGGAAGAGATTGTGAAGAAACTCAGGAAAGAAGCTTATTTAGACTTGTATTTTCCACAACGGCGGTTTTGTAATAATTGAGTTATTTATTAAAACTTTATGAACAGCAGAAATTCTAGTAGCTAGTAACATTTTGATGTGGCAACATATATTTTTTTCAAATGGCATCATTTTACATAGTAAATATTAAGTCAGTCAATCAATCATCTGACTTTTGTTGTGTACATTCCATTATTTATTTTGTTAGAGAAATCGATTTTTGGGCGAGTTCGTGTCTAAAATGAAGCTTGATTCGAACAATAAAATGGTGAATAGTGATAGCGGTGCCGACACGCCCGAGGAAGTGGTGGATCCGAGGCAGAACGCCGAAGATATTATCGATGAAATTCTGGCGGAATTTACAGACTCCAGATCGCCCCCTACGAGAAACGGCATTGGTATTCCCGAGAATTTGTTTAATATGATACAGCCTCCTCGTACTAGAACCCCTGCCAATTCTTTCTCGGAAAACGCTACGATTGACGATATCGATCCTTCATCCGACCTCGGAACATCTATCAGGAACAAATGTGCGGAACTTGAGGAGATTCTCCAAAGTCTAAAATCACGACTTAATCATGTCGTTCTCGATGAAAACATCGTTCTAAGCCCGGACGCTAACTCTGCGGAGGCTCAACTAGAACACGACATGGACACTGACTGCCAAGAAGACCTGTCGTTACAAGAATTCCTAGAGTTGCTCCATTCACAGAACAAAATTACACCTAATACTATCCCATGATCAGTGCACTGCAAATATTTAGATAATAAGGCGAAATTATAACATGAATTTATTGTATGCAGAATGCAGATTTGAGATGGATTAGAAATTATAGAAAAAATATTACAAACATTTCTGGCCTAACTCAGTGTTTTAATAAGAAAAAACAACATGTATAATAACAAAATAATTTATTTATTTACATAGTAATATAAATGGAACATGCAAGATAATCACTGAATACTGAAACACCAGTTGCATATATTAAGAAACATCAAAAATGTTAGGTATCTGATTAGTCGAGTGAGTAGCTTTTTTTTTTGTAAATGTATCAAAATAGTTTAAACATTCAGGTACAGTAATTTTAAAGGTGTTATTCATAATAATACTTTAAACTTCTGTAAGCTAATGTGTCTTTCAAATTTATTAAAGTCTTTGTTCATTGATAAGAATGACAAGGAATGGCAATTAGCAAACCTCTAAAATGACAGTTTTTTATGTAAATGTTTCTAAAAGTCTGCAAACATGTCATCTTCCGTCTGTAAAGTAAGTTCAATAGAATTTGGTATTGTGTCATTTTCATATAATTGTGATTCATTGTGGCTGTCTTCAGTGTCATATTTACTCAAGCTGTTCTCAGATTTCAAAATAAAATTAGCATTTCTCTCACTGATCATTCCAACAATATTATGTTTCTTACGATAATTCAATGTTTCTTTGAATGACTGCAGCCAGGTGTTGTAATATGAGGGTTCTGAATCCACACATTCCTTCCTAAAGAACAGCATTGCATCAAATGCTTTAGTATAATTACCATCTAAGTTGCCATTGATCATGCTTTCTAATGCAGATGTCATTTGTTGTGCAAGATCAGCCATAGGCTTCTCATTACTTTTAAGTACTACATAATCCCCTATTGGATCCAATGTGCCAATCCGTTTAACCTCATTCTGAGGTTTTTCTGGAAGATGTATCTTTACCATTTCTGTATCTGAATCATCTGTTGCAGCATTGTCTTGTGATGACTGGATGATATTCGATGGTTCAGACAGAAATCTAACTTTCCTCTTTCTCTCTCTTTTCTCAACTTTTACAAGCTCAAATAAGCTTTTTAATTTTTCCATTGGGTCCTTAGATCTCTTTTCTATTTGAGGCGGCATTTTGAATAAGTTCATTATGTCTTCTCTTGGAGGTGGTAATGGTTCACCTGGATGCATTGCCCTGAATGCTATGCAGTTCAGCATATGCTGTGCAAAAGGACTGACAGTTTCTCCAATGGGGAATGCTTCTGCTTCATCAAATGTCTCATCATAAGCTCTAGTTAGATCCATTGCTTTTATGAGATCTACAAAACCTTTCACTTGTGCATCTGTACAGTTGAATCTCTTGAAGCTTGTAGGTGGGAAAGACATGAACTTGACATCATCTTTGAAGCAGATTGAAGCCATAGAGAGGCATACATAGTTGTTTGTATCTATGACAGGAATGAGAGCAAACATTGTTGGTGCATTGTTGTTGTTGTAAACCCTCCTGACTATGCCAACTAGGTTCATTTCATGGAGGCATTCTACAAGGCATGTTACAGCTTGCTGTGCCTTCTTATCTCCTTTTCTTCCAAAAAGATACTGCAGTCCATTTCCAGTAAGATTTTGCCAGCCTATGTTGCTGGCTTGTGTAAAACCATACACTGATAAGCACTTATCTCCGCTTTCATAGAGCATTGATTTATCAAGCTCTGTGAATGGGATCACTCTCTGGCCATATTGGTATCCTTTGATTGGCTCTGCACTATCAACAATTATTTTGTTTTCTGCATAGACAAAAAACTTCTTGGTCATGACACCGTCTGTAGTGCTGGATTTGTTGGTGATGGGGTCTTTTACTGTTTTGTTCCAGCTCTTGACAACAGAATCATCTCTCAGCCTTATGTATGTTGAGACAGGAATTTTGATGTTAGGACCTATGCTAAGATCTACATTCCAGGGTCTAGAGCAGACTCCTTTTTTCTTGTGGAAGAGCAGATATCTCATAGTGTATTCAAAGGTGGCTGTGGCACCATTTGTAGTTTCCACAAATTGCTGGGCCAGTGCAATGTCCCCTTTAGCCATCTCATTAAATATGTCTGGGCCTATCACATCCACTTCAAAGTTGTCCTCGTGCAGTCCATCTAATATCTACAAAAATAACAAAAGTTATACTCCTCTACATCCTAACATAAAGGCAAATGTTTGTTATACCATAACCAAATGAATTGGAATAAATACCTTGCCTTAAATAATGTACCTTAAAAGCTACTACTACCTTGTATAACTATAACTGAAAAGTTTATAAAATATGCAGAAAAACACATCAAAGCTATGGGCAGAAACTGGTACCTAATTATATAAATTCTAATAAAATATTAGAGAAGGGTGGATACTTACAATTTTAACATCTTTGTGATCATTAGCTGTGGGTACTTTGAAGTTTGTCATAAGGATGATTTTCTTATTTTGAAAGTTAACTCCACCTTGGTTCTTGAAATGATCTGCAGCTACTATGACAGCATCCACCCAGTCGCCTCTGCATTGTGATGGCTGTAATTGTGAAACACATTGTAGAACCATTTGAAAATTTTTGTTTTTGTATTTAAATGTCATCAATTGACAAGAAGGTAAAGTTTCTTGCATTGCGTGATGTGTTAGGTACCGGTAGAATGGGGTGAATAGAAATTGTGGAGTTGATAGATAAGAATAATTGGCTGAATAGAAATTGGATAGAACTACTAGTGGAGTGTATAAAACAACAAATGGGTCAATTCAGATTTGTTAAAATCATTATTGTTAGGGCTGTCACTAATGTAATATTGCAAAATTTGTTGAAACATCATCATTATTGGTTAGAAGTTGCCTGGATTTCGGAGCTTAGATGCATGACCATAACTGTTGCAGTGCCACCCAAAACATCTAATTATTTAACTTTGGTACTTATATGAATAGGTAGGTAGCCTATCCACATATATAAAACATAACCCTCTTTTACTAAAGTTGGTGAAAATAAGAGACAGCCCTTGTAATTTTTGTTTTCACCCCCATAGAGTTCCTATTGACCCCAAGAACAGGGTGTACATAATTATTTTATATTTTCGTATTTTTTAGCAAAATGTAAATGTATGATAAGTCTCACTAAAAGCAGACTAGGTCTTGTCCTTGTGGTCCGTATATACTACCCAATAGTAAAAAAAAAAAATATCTCTATAATGTGCTTTAATCAAAATCATTGAGTGAGAAGAAGGAACTTACTTTGTCAGGCAGTTCTCGAATCATGTTCCATGTAGGTGTCGCAAGTTCAGAGAAAATCTCAATACGCCTAAAAGCTCCCTCGACTTGTTCTGCCATTGCATTCTTAGTGTTCTTCGACCCCATCAGAATTATCCCAACAAAATTGTTGCCCTGGCTGATTATTTTCCGTTCTATCAACCGTGAAGCGCATTCTCGCGCTTGTGTGAAAAAACTCTTCTCGTTTTTTTCATCAGGAATAGAAACGTTTCGGCCTACATCTAGAATGATTATTGCTCCTTGGTCCACCTTTTTTGGAGCCATGGTAATTTAGCTGATGATTACCGTTGTTAGCTTGTTACTCACAGCCAAGGAACTTATCTATCTTTATCACAGCCATAAAGCCACTTATTTTGATCACAGCATAAAATCAAAATCGGATGAGCGAGAGTTTTCACAGTTCAACACAACACTGCAATGTATCTACTTTACTCTGTGATCGATGTACTACATATATTTTACTTTTTGAGCAACTGTAGCACATCATCAGGTGACTGGACTGATCACACACAACCGCCCGGCAAAACAAAACGGCAACTAACTAATTTCTTTTGATGCAAAATGATGCAATGCGCGGTTAAGCGAGTTTGAACAAAAACAAACAAGTCAAAACATGCAGGCAGGCACGCAGGGCTGGATTTAGGTACGATGAAAACGGTAATACAAAAACAATAATATAGTAATATTTTTAAGAAAATTTTAGTACTACACAAGTTAATTTAAAACGTGATGTAAGAATAGTTTAACCACAACACTAGCTTAGCCAATATTATCTTTTATTTGTAGTTTTACGTATACATTTTACTTCACTAAAGAAAAGTTTCTAACATCCAAAAAGTTGTTCAAAATAAAAATAAAATATCCAGTCTTTTTTTTTCTAATGAACTAGGGTAAAAGCACCAGTTATTGGCTACCTAAGCACCTTGGTCAATTTCAATTGCTATAGTTTCTTTAGGCGTCATCCAAATGATGTTTTTATGGTGTTAGTGGAGACGGAAAAAGTTTTAACATCATTTTAATAACAATAAAAATAATTAACATTGTTTATAAAGTTTTTATATTCATTCAAATAAAAATTGTGTTACTGGCACCCCAGAATTAGTTACTGGCATATTTGGTTTCAGTTATTGGCTGTAGCATTTTTTACGAAACACAGCAGATTATAGTCATTTTTTTTAAGAAATACAAGGAACATAATTATCGAGTTCTTAGCTCTGGTATAAACGAACTTTTCGAAGCCTTTGTATAAATAATTACAGTATAAAGTTCACCAGACAAAATGAATTAGTATCGGTTTCGGCACAAGTTTATTTCAGGCCATCGGATCTTGAACTGATCTCTGCATGCGGTGGTTACTCAACTGGCCATCTATGCTGTGCTCTTCAGCAAACGTCAGATTGGCAGAAGAAGGCCATTTTCGCCAAATTTGACAAATTATAAATTGAATTCGTAGGTGACTGGCGGTGATGTACATGTATAGCCAGTAACTTAAAACTTAGTTTTTTTCGTTTCTGTTATTGGGTATACCATAATTTAAGGTTTTAAAGTAAAAAAATAATAAAATACATTTAAATTAAGATAAAATAACTTAAATAGGAACGAAATATGGATCAACTACAGAGTACTTAGCATCAGTAGCTTTTAAGAAGTGTTTGAGTATGAAGTAGCCAATAACTACTGCCAGCCAATAACTCATTCATTTACCCCTATATTTATTTATGCTGTTATATAGACCATCTGACGGTCCGTGACAGCGTTACACGAACGTTACACCATTTCTTTCCAAACGTTTGATTCCGTTGATATGCGACAACCAAAATAATACACTTGACACTGGCAGAATTGTGTCAAATAAGCCACAGAGTCCAAAAAATAAGAAGAAGAAGACCTGCAGACTGCAGATTTAAAAGCCAACATCCATCGCCGACCGATCGATGTTTTTGTGTTTTGTTTACAAAATTATTATTTTTGCGTATCTAGCCACTAATAAAGAACAGATATTAGTGCCACTACACTGCCTACCTGTATTAAGTAAACCCGTCTGAATAGAAAACGATTAATGTGTTCCAGCCCCCAGAAATGGCTAAAACTTACAGATGCTACCATAAAGTATTTACAGGCATAATCGAAAATAACATACTACACAATTTCTAAATAAAATGTGCACAGCAAGCAGAAGTAAACTTGTCGCTGAAATGATGAAGTTTTCGTTCCATCACAGAGCTTTTTACTGCTACCTTGGCATGAGTGTTTGGATATTTTTCCTGATAACAGGTAGGTAAGGGTAACTTATTCCATCAACAGTACAGAGCCCTAGGATGAGATGATGGCAACCTTCACAAAAATGTTCCTGGAAAGTCGACCAAACACCTCCTGAAAGTGCAATTGATAAAAGCAGCGAGACTTTGCAAAAGGCTATACATTTGATTTTTCTATATTATAAGTCAAGCAGTTTTATATTAACTATTATGCTTTTCCATAAATAAATAGTCTTTCTTCCAGTTATGTACAAATACATGTCTGTGGGGGAAGAAATGCCTGTGAAAAAAATAGTTCAAACTGAGTACATATCTAAAAATGATGCTAAATTCAGAAGGATATATATGAGGGCTTGCAATCCAGCTGATAATATTATAAGGGGAGCAGAAGGTAAGTGCCTTGAATTACATTTTTGTTTTTGCATTCCCTGACATATTTTCAGTCCTAGGGTTTATTTGTTTTTATTTGTTATAAAATTTCATGAATACCCAAGAATTATCAAAATTCCAAATAAGATTGGTTTTTGTCTTGGAAAATCAAACATACTCATTTGATTTATTTGATTTTAAATAATAAGTTTGTTGTATACAAATATTATGTTGTTATTTAGGTTATTTTATTTTTGTAATAATAACTACTTTAGTTTTTTTTAAAAATATACACTTAAAGAAAATCACACCTACTTAAAGTAATAACACCTTCGATAAATAGATTTATTGAGCTTTGTACCAAAGAGACACATGTTATTCAAGTGCAGAGAGAATCTGCCCTCTACTTAGCCAATATTATTAAGTAAACAGAAGTATCACAAGTACCCATACTACGTATGTAACAGTGACTTAGCATTTAGTTAATTTTTATTACATTTCAACTTATAAATTGTATTTTTTTTATAATTTTCCTTCAGACATCAGCTTCTCCGCATACATAGACCTCCTCCAAAGATTTCCACCCATCCGGTCCTGTGTGAGCAGTCGCCAGGTTGGCCCCGCCACCTGCTTTTAGTTAATTCTGCTCAAAATTATAATATTGCTTTTAATTCCAGGTCTAGTAGACACAGACACATGGCTTCTTCATGGTGTGCTGGTAGTGACCAGGCACGGTGACAGAGGACCCCTAACGCATCTTCGGGCTGGAGACAAACTGCCCTGTGATGCTAAGCCAGTCTCACCACTGTTGAAAAGGTTTGGAACTTATTGTTTGTCGGTAAATGACAGGAATTCCCTAAATTCATGTAAAATAATCAGCGCAAACAAAATCGGCAAAAGCTGTCAGTCCCAACTTTGTCAAAGTTGCTAGATCATGAGGAATGTTAACTATTAAAATCGCCGCCAGAATCACTGACTCATTCGAATGTATTGTTCGCACAGCAGATCTAGGCTTCCGTGAAGTTAGCCGTTTGTGATGCGCAAAGACAATTTAGTTTGAAAAAGCCCCATTGCGCATCGAAACGGCTAATTTCACGACGGCCGAGATCCGCTGTGAGAACTATACTTTAATTATGATGCTTGTATTACAGTAACAGTTATGAAGAATTTCATGAATACCCAAGAATTATCAAGTTTCTAAATAAAATTGGTTTTTGTCGTGGAAAATCAAACTTATTTGATTTATTAGATTTTAAATAATAAGTTAGTTTTTTATATGGTATTATATTTATTATTGTTGTAATAATAATTGTTATTATAATGTTTGTATTACAGTTATGAAGAGTTTGTACATAACGCGAGTGCGTCAGGTCGCGCGTGGTGGGTCGCGGCGCCGGGCCCCTTCCACAACTTCCCCTCGCTCCCGCCGCGCGCCAGCGGCACGCACTGCGCGCTCGGCCAGCTCACTCCCAGAGGATTACTGCAGATGATCACTGTTGGTAAGTTTGTACATGACATTTCCTACAAATGATCACTTTTGGTACACTTCGTTGGCTGCAACTTACTGTTGGTAAGATACAGGTTTTAAGAGACGCGTTTACTGCAAATGATCACTGTTCATAAGTTAGTACATGACATTTCCTGCAAAAGATCACTGTTTGGTAAGTTTGAAGTTTGTACATGACGCGTTTGCTGCAGATGATCACTGTTGGTAAGTTTGAAGTTTTTACATGACGCTTTTGCTGCAAATGAATACTGTTGGTAAGTTTAAAGTTTGTACATGACACGTTTATTAATAATGATTATTGTTGGTAAGTTTCTTGCCGCATAGTTTGAAAAGTTTTAAGTAAAGTTAATTGATACTTCTGTGTATTAATAAAAGTAATAACATTACTTATAGTTTATGAAGTCTATTTGTTTTCAGGAAATATATTGAAGGAAGCATATGGAGAGATCCTTGGTTTGGACTCGCCAGAAGTACAAGGGAAAAAAGATACAGGTACTTATAACAAACAACCTATTGGCTAAGTGCCATAATTAAACAGGATGCAATGGCGAGACGTCCGTATTAAAACAATTCGTATTTTTACAAGCGTTTTGACTTGTGATGTATGTATGTTCGAGAATATTTTCTTATTTTCGATTAAGTATTCTTAATGTCTTTGATGTGATTTATCTATGTTTGTTCCAGTAGAATCTTGCAACTCAATTTAAAAGATAACTTCAACTGATTGAGGTGAAATTTTGTATACCTACAGGTTTAGTTTGGATGACAATGCATGGTTAGCTGTGTGACATTCTAAATCCAACATGGCGGAACACCCAAGATGGCGGACTTGTTATTTTTCCTACATTATGGGTATCAAATGAAAGGGCTTGCTGAGAAAGGCTCGAAAAATAAAGCGACGTCACTTTATAGTGAGAGTAGCTATATCAGATTTACATCCAATATGGCGGACTTATAAAGATGGTGGACTAAGTTTTACAATATGGGTAGTTATCAAACGAAAGGACTGACTGAGAATAAAAATTAAAAGTAATTTTATCTAATCTAGGACCTGCCAAATAAGAAATTAAATATTTTTTTTAACAAAAAACTTATTTTATTTCCCAGGTGATGTAATAGCGTACAGTACAAGATACCGGCGCACGTACCAGTCGCTGGTGGGGCTGCTGTGGGGCAGCGCGCGGGGCCGGGCGGGCGCGCGCGCCGCCACAGCGCGCGAGTCCCACTCCGTCGCCTTCTGCTTCAGCGACTGCGCCTGCGCACACCACCATGCACTCAACAAGTTTGTACCAGATACCGGACTTTTTATATAGTTATAAAGCAAGTAAGTTCGTATGAGTCAGTGTCAGAGTCAGCCAACTCTGGTGACTGTAAGTTACTGTAACTGTAAGTTTTTAGCCCTCGCGAAGGCCTCTCTCTTGGCCTAACAGTTTGAAGCCAAGCACGGAAGCGCTCAGTTGAAATTGCCACTGACAGTCCCCATCCAAATGGTGACTGCGCGGAACACTGATTTACTTCGTTAATCTGTTAAGAATAACTTAGCAAAGTATGTCACGAGCGCTCCACATACTTAGCTTATGCATAGTTGGTGTTCTTAAATGGTGCCGTTGTATCTGTGAGTTATGGTTGGCACCGATTACCGTATGAAATAACAAGAATCATTTTGAAAAGGTGATACCAGTACACCATGTTTTGAGAGGATATATTTTAGCTAGGTGATGGTAAGTGGTTACCGTATCCTATAGACGCTTGCAATACCAGAGCACACACTCACGCATTTCCATCCTGAGACGTAAATCCAAAATCTCATGTAAGTACCAGTAATTTCACCAGTAACCATACTGCTTGGCGGCAGAAATAGGTTTGGTGGTAGTACTACCCCGGAGGCTTATTAATTATATCACATATAACATCATAATACTACTTTCAAATAAGAGCTATTATTTATTTTCAGAAAAATCAACTCGCAATCGAAGAACCGTCTTGAATCTCATCCGGCGATCAAAGAGCTAGTCTCCAAGCTGTCTAAGGTGCTGTTCGAATCTCAAGAACATCCTGATGCCGATGTTGTGAGAGATGCGGTTTTAGCTCACATGTGCCACGATGAACCTTTCCCCTGCACTGACGGGAACACAAAAACAAAACTAACGTTAGACAAGAGACATAAAAAATTCCGCGGCAACACTAGAGGCGTCCTAGACGTTGATATCGATACGCTAAACATGGAGCTAGATTACATAAACAATCAGCTAGATTTCAACAACGAAATAGGAAGGAAAGCGCGCGATATCATTGGAAAGTACTACGATAGCAATAAAATGAAACAGCCACTCGATTTCGACGCGCAAATGGAAAGAGAGAAACTGTTATACTACCAAAAGAGGTATTTCGATAACGCAGAAGCGTACGATGACGTTGTTATTGTTAAGAAGAATTTAGACGCTGATTTCAACTTTCCGAATGACGCTAAAATGGATGCAGATTTCGAAGATGACTACAAGGATCCAACGCCAGAAACAACTGAAAATATCTGCATCAGAAAGGAACATGTTATGTCCCTATTCGCGTATCTAGAATGGACTTATAGGCAAGAAATCAAAAACGTCAATAATAGAAAGAGAGGTTTGCTTCTAGCTTACGGCTTGATACACAATATAGTACAAAATATGATACGCATGATCTCGGAAAACAAACCGAAGTTCGTACTCTACTCCGGTCATGATAAAACATTACAAGCTTTAATACTAGCTCTAGGTTTAAATAATTATCAGCATTATAATATACAGTACGCATCGAGAATGATATTTGAAGTGTACAGAAAAAAAGATTTGCTCGACGAATTTAAATTCACTAAACGGAAAGCTGTGGCGCAGGATTTTTACTTTCGCGTGGTTTATAACGGTGAAGATGTCACAAATATGCTCAGTTTCTGTAGAAAGAGAACTAATGTGGCTATGAAAGTCATTCATCCTATCGATGATATGAAGATATACAACACATATCTGTGCTCGATAGAGACCATAGTTAGATTTATACACGATGATTATTTCTCTAGTTTTAACGCGAGTAATTTTAAAGACGCTTGCTCTGTAAGTGGGGGTAAGCATATTTAAATGCGTTTATAAAATACTATAGTCTGTTCAGTGGAACTGTCGTCTGGCAACTTTTATGTCGTTGGCATATGAATGAAAATGGCTTGGTTCAAGACGGTTCTCTTTTCGAACAGACTATGTCCAAATATTTGTGGACTGATTTGATGGCAGATACGACACGTGTTAGTCAACGGAACTCCTTGATGGTTATTTTAGTATACAGGGTGTAAAAAGACTGCTACCGAAAACTGGGGGTGAAATCAGACCTTGATGATTCTGAAAATATTTAGCGAAAAAAAAAACGTAAAAAATTATGTTGACTTTTTTTTTCTAGTTACATACACATTTTTTGGTTGGGTTTTGGGGTGCTGTACCCTTTTCGTTTTAGGTAGTCGTCTTTTTACATCCTGTATATAATTGCCCGCGACTTTGTTCGCAGGGGACACAGAAACCGTACATTTTTCCGTGATAAAAAGTAGTCCATATTCCAGGATATAATCTACCTAAGAGTAGTAGAGTTCTTTGTGATAGAGCTCGCCCGGGGAAGGACCATACCTATTTCTGCCGCCAAGCAGTAATGCTCGCATTACTGTGTTCCGGTGTGAAGGGTATGGTTTCCGGCGAAATTACTGGCAGATGAGGCTTTCGATTTTAGCCTCAGGGTGGCAACCCGCGTGTGATACCTCTGGTATTGCAAGCGTCCATAGGCTGCGGTAACCGCTTACCATCTTGTGGGCCGTACGCTTGGTTGCTACTTCAGTTGTATGAAAAAAAAATCCTTTCTACCAAATTTTAATAAAATAATGTTCAGTCGTTTGGGCGTGATACTAGCACAAACATACAAACTTTCTTTCGAAATATTAGCAAGATAATTATGTTACTTACTGACATATCAATGCACAGCTTAAACTATAAGTCCTAGAAGCATGAAACTTTTAGGTTATATTCCTCATAATGTGTAGGGGTCAATTTGCAAAAAAAAATTAGTAAAACCACCGTATATTTTAGTAAAATGTAGCATAATTATTATGTAAATTCGGGCAGCTAATACTAGGTATAAGTTAAAATGGTTGTAAGTACATATCTCAATGCACAACATGTGATATTTTAGAAGGCTATTAGTTATCCCCTTTGCTAACGAACATTGATGGTGTGGTGCGGTCGCGAGAGGTACGGGTTCGACTCCCACCGAGGACAATTATTTGCATGATATGCATGGTATGCAAATTATTTGTTCGAGTCAGAACTAATAATAACATAATTACACAGTGGAGAATCTGTGTTAGTTTCTGCAGTAGTTTCGCAGTACTACCTGACGCATTACGCTCTAATGATTAGGGCGTTTACCCATCTAAGATACACCAAGTAACGTGACTCACAACCGGCAAAAGTATTTTTACTTTAAGCTTGTGCAATTTTTAATTTATCAAACAGTGTCATCAAACATTTATTTTATCAATAAGTGTTCACGTCAGTCATCACGCTTCTTAGATGGGCGAACCGCTTTAGGCTAACAGTATGCCGCTGACTGACAGCTGAGTTGGCGAAACGCCGCAAACTGTAAAACCTATGGGGCGCTATTTGAAAGCAAATAAACTGAGTTGGCAAGCGAATCGCCGCAAACTTTTAAAACCTATGAGCCGCTAACTGAAAGCAAACAGACGGTTACAAATTGTTTGCATAACGTGGTCTGAGCGTTTGTTAGTAAGGGGTTTTTATTATTCAATAAGAGATTGTTTTATTTATTAGCTTTAAGTTTTATTGACTGCATTAGATTCCGTAAGATAATTAGCATTGTAATGTAAAAAAGCTCTTGTTTGAATTTATTTAAATCTATGTAAGTACAAATTTATTATTAATACTTACTAGCACATTAAGGAATCGCCATAAATAAATTAATTTAAATTTTATCTTTCTGTGCTTATAATTTAACATGGAAAACCTAGAAGATCTAGAATCGTCTAGAAGATTCTAAAGAACGAAATTCAAAAGAAATTGGACCTTTTTTATTGTTGGCGTTGAGCACAACCTTGAGATTGTGTTGTATATGTACTTAGTAGGTACCTACCTTCATATTTTTACAAGTGTATTTGTAATTACTGCGATGTAACCATCGCAGTAATTACAAATAGTAGTGAGTCACAAAAACACTATTGAAGTGTTAGTATAACGAGACGAGTAAAAATGAAGTTTACCATGGAGTAGTTTCACTATGTTGATTCGCACTACACCGCTCCATTCGTTCCTCGGTACAATGTTGGTATCTTATAAAATAGGATAATAGGTAACGTATCTTGAAGACTTGAGTGCCGCAATCAGGAATTCAAATCGAAACACGTGAAAACTACGCATTTTTCTAGGTTATTAAAAAGAGTCAATAAATGTATAGGTAGGTAGGTAAAGGTAAAATTAAAAGTGCGATCTGTCACCCTAGGCGGACAAAGCTGGGAATAATATGGGAATAATCCACTAAAACAATAATACTCTACCAACTCTTCTGCCGTCTAGACTACCTACTCTGTAATCGGTATTACAATACCGACAAGTACGACACAAGCAAGATTGTCAAACAAACTCAAGGCGATAAAGGTCTCCTGTCCACCAAAACACGTAATACCTACCTACTGATAAAAAAAATATGAACTTGTTGGCGCTGCGAGCTGGGTGATCCCGGCTGAAGTGCGGTCGCTGAACACAAACACCATAACTATTTTTTTCTTTTACTTACGGGTATTGTGATACCATGGTTATCTAGGTCAGGTCTACCACACAGTTCCTGAATTATTATTCTGAGGTTTCTAATACCCACGCCTTGACAGGCAATCCTAGTACCTACCTATATAGGTCAAGAATAATTAAGTGACTAATGGTTGTGCTGTAAAAAAAATTTATGTAAATAAGTATAATGATGAACGCGGATGATGCTTTCATTGAGGTGCTATCTTGAGAGATAGGTACCTACCTACCGGTTGTTTTTAGCCCGACTTTTTCATTATAGAAAATCGCAAAATAAATTGTCACAAGCACAACTCGCCTCTCGATAGAGCTCTCAAGGTTGAATACCGGCAACTAAATATCTGTTGGTTTCTAGGTAACCCCGATATGTAAACGATATGTAGGTAACTAGGTGAAGAGGTACCTACAACATGTTGCCGACAAATAAACTCGTGGTTTTCAACTCTTCCTAGTACCTACTTAATTACCTAACTCAGACTAAAAATATCTCCTTGCCAAAATTTCATTTTAGTCGGTTTAACGATAAGCCTTGAAAACAGACAGACCGACAGGCAGCTACCTTCATAACTATTTTAAGTATTAACTGTGTCGTAGTAGCTGACTGTTGTTCTTATCAGATCAACGAAGTTAAGCACTGTTCCGCGTAGTCACCATTTAGATGGTGACCGCCAGTGGTAATTTCAACTGAGCGCTCCCGTGCTTTTTCAAAGTTGTTAAGCCATGCATGACAGAGGCCTTCGGGCGGCCTAGAAACTCTGCCTTCAGCGAGTTGGCCACTGACTCATATGAACTTATTTACTTTATTAGATTTCATAGGTAGGTATTTCTATACTATCAACTAGGTAACTGTTTAGGTAGGCTAGGTACCACCTACTTAGTATTTTCTATAAGTAGGTAGGTACCTACCTGCCAAAGTACCTAGCTGCCTATTAAAAAACGGCAATTGTTATTACTTAAAGGACGTGTGTGTGTGTAGTGTAATGTGTGGATGATGTAAATCCAACAAAACCTTTCATAATCCCAATCGCATTTTTGATCAACGTTTAACACGAACATTGCAGTTTTATTTAAAACAACTTAAAAATAACTCTTGATAGACCAGTCATGTATTTGCAACACGTGGCGATATCTACCAGATGGCGCTTGGCGACGAGCTGCGAATATTTAAGGAAACTACGCGTTAATTTATTTAACACCAAGGTCACTTTTCAGAGCCCCAACAATAACCACTATGTTATCTGAGGTTTAAATCATCATCGTCATCTTTTTTTTTAATGGCCTTTGCTACTCAGGCAATTAGTCAAATTCAAGTAAATGACAGATCATTGTCATCATGTTCGCAATGCTGGGACACTGTCAACATGAAGAAGATTTTCTTTCTTGACAGTCGAATTGTGTTACCAACGGACAAAAAGTCTCAGTACCTAGTCCGAGTGTTTTAATATCGAACTACTGAGACGCCAAGGTCTCATCAGTCCGATTACCGGATTAACTAACCAGACTGATACCAGCCATACTCTCACTAAACTCGAGAGAACGACAGTCTCATGTTTTTCGAATTCCTATCTCCTAAACATAAACATGCCCCATGTTTTGTTTTTCACCTTTTGAGAGCACACATATAAAATTTTAGAGTAGTAAACCTAGTTGAAGTAATGTTAGATTGACATTTCGGCATACAAAAAAAAACAGTGTAGGTAAGTAACTAATTTTATTTCAATATTGCTCTAAGAGCTTGTGGTCTAAGAGCTTGTGGAACCGTACAAGGGGTACCCTGTACGGTTTTGAAGAATAATTTAGAAGTAACACACAAGTGATATGTATGATGTTGCATGCGTACATAGGCTACGGCAACCACTGACCATCAAGTGGGCCGTACGCTTGGTTACCACACCACTTTAGTAGTATAAAAAAAACAACTAAGATTGTACCTATATCGAGCTAATCATTTTATAACCTTTGTTTATCTAGGCACAAATCTAGGCAGCTTAGCGTCACCTAGATCTATTTATTAATCAGATTATATAGATCTAGGTGAACATCTAATCTGCTAAGTATTATCAATATTTATAAATAGCCTACTTACCGTAAAGCTCACATGATAATTTTATAAAGTGTGCTTCTTTGAACAATATAGAGTCATTGTGTAGAGCTCGTCCGAGGAAGTATAGTTCGCACAGCGGATCTAGGCTTCCGTGAAGTTAGCCGTTTCTAATGCGCAAAGACAATTTAGTTTGAAAAACCTCCATTGCGCATCGAAACGGCTAATTTCACGTCGGCCGAGATCCGTTGTGGGAACTATACCTACTTACTACCATAGGTATCTATTTCCTATAACCTTAATTATAGGGTCTTTGATTATTAGTGCGCAATATTCCAGGAATATGTTCCACACACAAAAAAAAATACATGTTCTTTTTTTTACATTTTGTTTGAAAAATCTCGAGTAATTCAATTACGTTTTTCTGGTCAATTATGAAATCTTGGAAATCGAAAGGGGAGCGCGTGGCGCATGTCAATGAACCGCGTGTTAATAACCAGCGCGTCAATGACCTGCGCGTGTCAATGACCCCCCTATAACCGTTACGGGGCTCGCGTGCTCGAATATTTTATTATTACGCGATTTCCAACAATGATAAATAATAATTGACCAGATACACGTAATCGATTTACTCGAGATTTTAGAGAGAAAATATGCAGAAAAAAAACATAGGTACCTACATTATTTTTTTTATTGATATGTGAAACCTGTTCCTTGAGTATTGCTCACTAATTATTCAAAGACCCTGCCTGTATAGATCTGTGTATAGTTCTCTCGGCGGATCTAGGCTTCCGTGAAGTTAGCCGTTTCGATGCGCATTGGAGCTTTTTCTAACCAAATTGTCTCTGCGCATCACAAACGGCTAACTGTACGGAATCCTAGATCCACCGAGAGAACTAAAGTAACCTATGGTTACGTACGAGAGCTACGATACCTACTGTGATGCGAGTAGGTACTAAGGTAACCTACTATGGTTTCCGGCGATATTACAGGCACACGAGATTTTCGATCTACGTTTCAGGGTGGCTAACTGCCTACCCGCAAATGACCTCTGGTACTAGTATTATGTTATCTGTGCCTCTGGAATTGCTAGTGTCCATAGGCTACGGTAACAGCTTACCATACAGATGGGCCGTTGCCACTTTAAAAAAAAAAGTATTTTCCGTATAAAGGACGCAATTTCGTAGATGAATTGGTGGTGGCGAATCATTTGGTTGGTGGTTGGTTAGATTCGACTTGACGTGCTATGAAACGGTAGAAGAAAACAAACGTAGTTCACTGCCAAGGCTTCCTGCAATCTTGGCCAAGGTTAGCTGTTCAATGAATTCAAGTTTATTCGCTATTTATAGTACCTACCTATTTATTTTATTTTATGGTCAGAGTGTAGCAAACGGGGCGCTATGGAAAAAACAATTTCTTTGACAAAAACCTCGCCAAAATTCACTATCGGGAGAGGTGGGGATGTAGGAGTATTAGGGTGGGGGAACTACGACGGGTCACTTATAAGGTCATTGACCTTCGACCTCGAGGTCATGACCTTTGACCCCGAGGCCATGATCGGTCACGACCGTTGACCTCAAGGTCATGACCTTTGACCTCGAGGTCATGACATAACCTAACCATCGGTTCTGTCACTCATTTTGAACCTAACTGTTCGGTTCACTTATATAAGTCGAGGTACTCTGTTTTGGACTCCGTGTGGGCTCCCGCCAGAAGCTCTAGACGGTCGCCCCTAAGAGTGGTTTGTGCACACGAGTCCTTGGCTGCGCTACAAACCACTCTCAGAACCTCCCTGAGCTTCTGGCTCCCGCACTACTATCTTCTGTCCCTGAGTCGGTCTTGCGGCCGGGCTTCGCGGCGGCCGCGCTTTCCGTGTTGCGTCGGGCTTTCGACATACATTTCGAACCTAACCGATCCATGTCGGGGTTGGCAGCGAATTTATTTATTTATTTATTTTACATATAGGGTAGATAAAACATGACAGTTTACACCAAGGAGTTATATCTAATTACATTTACACAAAAACAAACAACAATTATGTACATAAAATTTTTACAATACTAAAATAAAATAAAACACACATGAAAAATAATATAAAATTAAAATAAAACAAAACAAAACAAATTAAACGTATTGCTAACAAACAAAATGAAGGATACATTTTGACCTCTAGCTCCGAGGTCATTGAACTTAGAGGTTAATGACCTTAACTAAAGTTTCATTTCTCGGCAAGACCTATCCGATGACATCAAAAATATATGTAATTTTTCGTGAAAAATAGTCTTTCCTCAGCGCCCCGTTTGCTACACCCCAACCGATTATTGGTTACTGTCATCATGCCTATTGTAAGTAGGTACAGTCAGCAGGAATAAAATGTTATTTATTTTATTTTATTTTTACATGTTTGGAAAACTAATAGTTTAAATCATGTGAGAATGGTAATGCTTAAAATATACAACAGGATTAACCTAAACAGTTTTCACTAATAGAAATAGAGTTATACAAATAGTCATTTTCAAAAATATGTCGTGGTACCTATAAGATTTTTAAAAAATGTAAACAGATAAGAGCTCCAAAATTATATAACCCTCAACTCGTTGTCAAAATCATGTAAGTAACCAATTTTAGAACTAATTATTTATGTAACTAAATACTAAGTGAATGAATAATACTTAAATAAAATAGTTAGCTAAACAATGACTAACCACTTTGAACTTTGTAAACAATTTCAAACCTTGCTGTTCAGTCAAGTCAAGGTTAGGTAGGTAGGTAGGTACATACATACCTACTGTAATTGTTTTTCCAATACATGACTGGGTAGATTACACATTTTATGCACAGTGCAAAATAAAAAAATTATAACGTTTTGCTTGTAACAGTTGCAAGAGTTGCAAGTGTTGCAATGCAACACC
This sequence comes from Colostygia pectinataria, assembly GCA_951394395.1. Taxonomy (NCBI): domain Eukaryota; kingdom Metazoa; phylum Arthropoda; class Insecta; order Lepidoptera; family Geometridae; genus Colostygia; species Colostygia pectinataria. The sequence goes on from OX596363.1 coordinate 9,117,546, forward strand.
GTACATATTTTAACCACATAGGTACTTACCTACTTATTTCAAATCTAATCTGCTCATCTGAAAAACCTTAATAATATGGTAGGCATAATTATAAAGTGGACAAACTCTCCTAGTACCTATAGTTTTTGCAACCGACCAGTTCCAGTTGTGCAAAAAATTTGGTGGGTATATAGGATTGGCAAACCTGCGTGCTTAGTTTTGAGTTGATGCTGAAGCGTGTAATTGTGTAGAAAGAAACCCGTAGATAAGAGGCTGTGGCCTTGGCAATAACCTATGTTATATAACTGTTCCACTATTTCAAATACCTAATTTGAAACGCATTCTTCCATTGTCACGCTGCCGCCAAAACATGGTTCAATGAATGAAAATGATTGTTGCTTATATCATTTCCTTAATTTCCCGTCCTACTATGCACTATCATCATCAGCCTTCCTTTAATGGTAGTCTTTTTTAAACTTTCGCGATCAGAACTCATAGTTTTTTATAATATTTGCGGGATTTTATCTGAGAGTCTGCCCGCGACCACGGTTGTTGCAACACAACCGAAACGTCGGGGAAATAAAAAGGTAAATTACGCGATAAAATCCCGCAAATATTATAAAAAACTATTCCTTTAATGGTTGTTGTGGAACACACGGTCTTGGGTGGAACAAAGTCTATTTTAAAAAATAAGGGAGTAACGCATTTTCCATCGAATTTAATCCGGGGCTTAGAGGGTATTTTTGGCTCTCATAAGTCATTAGCATCTGATGGTGTCTATCACAGAAGTACCTATATCTTTGTCTAAAAAAAAACCCATTGAATCTTTTGTGTTCACCAGTTCTAATGCATCATCGAACCCACTGAACAGAAGCGAACCACTGAGTCACTTAGCATCTGAGTGCACTCACTCGACGCTGCGAGTCGTTCGTCAACTCACACCGTTTTGACAAACCCTTGAATATATACCTATTACGTTTTGGGTATGGAACTACTATGTCACAGAACAGATATAAGTTGTTACAACCTTTTGGGGGACACAGATTTCCGATTTCACATTTAGGTATACAAGGCAAGTCAAAAAAGATACATTTGTAATTATTTTATGAAATTAGATGAGTAGGTATGATGGTGGGTAGAGATAACACACAGCACATTGATAGAGAAAATAATATTAAAAAGGAACTAATACCTAGGTAGGTAGGTACTTACTTAAAAAAAAAAAGTTAATAAAAAAACCGTGAAAATAATAAGGTTCAACACGCTCAACTTTTGATACTGACCGACTTGATCGTCTCGTCAATTATTTTATTTATTTATATATTTTAGGAAAACCTATCGGCACAAAATACATATTAGGCTCTTAAATAGTTAACTATGAGGCCATTTAAAGGTCTCCACTGATAGACACATAATGGCTAACTAGAAAACGACATAAAGTTAGCAAAAAAATAAGTAACTAAACTATAAAAAACCTACTTGTTTGTCATTCACATTCACGGTATCCACATATTCACATTCTAAGTACTCTCTAATAAAATTAATTCACATTCCACAAACTTAAATTGGTCTAAATAAACTGACCAAAGAAAGTTCTATTAAGTTTATTTCTAAGGGTCGACGCATTATATCTGATAAAATCAAGGTCGTGCTCTTTGCTCATTGAGTTATAAAGGTTACTTGCACGGAACACAAAAGTATTTAGGCTATAGTTCGTGCTTACTGTGGGTAGATACAATAGGTTGCTTTATCTAAATGTGCGTGAAGGAGCATAAACTTGAATTCTATTAAGGAGAGGTGAAACGTCGATATCAGAATTTATAATTCGTGACAAATAAACAATATCATTAAAGTTTCGTCTAAGATAGAGAGGAAGGAGGTGCTGCTTAGCACAATGCGATAGGTAATCTGAATAGTTACTTCTCAATTTGAAATTTAGGAATCGAAGAAATTTTCTTTGAATAGCTTCAATTCTGTCGATATAGATTTCATAAGCAGGGTTCCATACCTGGGAAGCATATTCCAAGTGACATCGTACATAGGTACTATAGAGTATTTTAATAGTTTTGATATTTTTGAAATCTTTCGACGAACGCATTACAAAGCCTAACGCTTTTGAAGCTTTACTAATAATAGATGAAACATGCGCATTAAAAATAAGCTTGGAATCGTGAATAACTCCCAAATCTCTTACCTCACTTACTCTTTTAAGCACTTGCCTCTTATGGGTGTAGTTAAAATTAATGACGTTGGTTTTTCTGGTAAATGTTATAACATTACACTTTGAGGGATTGAGATCTGATTTGTTTTCTAGACAACACGAGTCAAGACGATTGAGATCCTCTTGAAGAAGCATTGCATCATTTAAGCAAGTGATTGGTTTTAACAACTTCATATCATCAGCAAAAGTAAGGACAGAGGAGTTTAAAAAGCAAGAATCAATGTCGGCTACAAAAATTACAAATAAAAGTGGACCCAATAACGAGCCCTGCGGCACACCACTTGGAACATTCATCCACTTGAATGTGTAATTACCTAACACGACCACTTGCGATCTATTGTCGATGTATGAGGTAAACCATATCAGAAGATCGCCCCTGATTCCTACTGCAGATAAGTTTGATTATCAGACGGTTGTGGTCTATACGATCGAAGGCTTTACTGTAGTCAGTATAAACCACATCCATCTGATAGTCACTGTTCATAGTTTCTGTAAGACTTTCATTTAATAAGATTAAGTTGGAGACGGTAGCTCTACCTGAGGGAAAACCATGTTGAGAGAAAAGAAGTAAATTTTTAATAGAACCATAAACTTGCTCATAAACTATCTTCTCAAATAATTTAGCTATAATACATAACTTCGAAATAGGACGGTAATTATTTATTTTGTCTTTTGGTCCTTTTTTATGAACAGGGGTTATGAACGCTGATTTCCAAATGGCAGGAACGTACCCCTCGCTTATAGACCTACTAAAAATTAAAATAAGGGTATTGACAAATAATCGGCACACTTACTCAATAACAACGGTGGTATAGAATCAGGACCTGCAGACTTGGTTTTATCTAACTTCATTAGTTTATTTTTAATTAATGATATTGATAGTTCGATAGAAGACAGGTTTACCTTTGCATAGTATAAAATTAAACTAGTAAATTATTTTATAAATTTTCAGAACTTTTGAGCGTATAGCTTTGGGTGGTATTGATCGTCTTCATTAAATATAATCTTCATTAGATAATCTAAGTACCTCTAACAACAAATATAAAAATGTGATGACGCGTTACGTTCGACGATCACATCAAGCATAACCACATTAACCACGTGATGTTTTCCTAATGTTTCTAGCTGTCACTCTGTTTGTAAACAGGGGGTGTGTCTGCTGCGTAGACAAATGACTCACTTATTGTATAATATATTTTATACAAACTGTAAACATGTTCAAGGTTGATAAGGTGCCATTTAACTGGCTCTCTATTCTATTGCTCATGCGCATTTAAACTACTTTACTAGCAATTACGAGTAGTATCTAATTTATACTATAGTTTTAATTGCAAACTTGTTTTTAGTTAAAAGTACCTACCTCTCTTTTTGCGTTTTTTTTTTTGTTTCTGCATTTGTAGGCTTTAAGGGCATGATGAAAAGGCTCTACTGGCCACAATACATGACTCCTTCTAGAGAGACTGTGGATAAAATACAACAAAAATCAATCGATTTGCCTTTCTAGAATAAAATGTAGCTGCCTAGTTTGACATTGAATACAATACAAGTTAATTTAGAATACAGACTCTTTTCTTGAAAACAACTTTTGTATTCAAGGCTACGATTGTTACCGCCTGCCAACTTTGCTAGGTGTTTCTCACTAAAAAAAACAGTTTTTTTTCGTACAAAAATAATAAAATATTATAAGAACTAATTTCATAGTGGCCTAGGTCTTAGTAACACCATAGAGAAATTGGAAAAAAATATAAAACTAACATTTTAGCACAATTTTATTTTTATGTAGACAAACAAAGTTCTATATGAAAAATGTTTGTTGTGTTGAGTTTCCTAAAACGGGAACACTGGAGGTCCGCCATGACAGATATTAGCCAATGATCGTGACGCATCTTGACTTTGACAGTACCTAATAACCCAGTTGTTCGTTAAACCCGCCATATTGTTTTGCATTGTGTTGCACTCCTTCACAAAGATAAACTTACATAAGATTGTGAAAGAAGCTAAAATAAATTAAATAAACAGCTTAAAATGGTTTCTTTATTGAATATCTAAATATCTAGACCCCTACAAAGGACCTAGGCCCGGCTCCATACATCGAAAAACAACTCCTTTTATAGCAACATCTAAATTTTTTGTTGCCTTTATACCATGTAAAACCATACACGTCTTGATAATTTTACAAAATTACGAAAGGACAATTCACCACCAAGGTTCTTAATTTTAACAATCGATTGGAAATTGCGCGCTCTCAGTCAATTTAAGTATATAAAAAAATCCGCCATAAACCAATAACTATAGAATTATCGGTTTAGTAAAATTAGGTGCTAGGATTTTCCTAAGCTGCTGAGTAAATATTATCGACATCATTTTCATTTTCAAACAGTTGTTTTAGTAAATTGGGTCTTTAATCTGGCCATATCATCATCATCATTTCAGTCAATATGTAATAATCATTATATCGGTTGCCCCTATCTATGACGTCGACTCATCTGACAAATCTGTCAATCGGTGCAATTATGAGCCGAAAATCGTTGCACCGATTTTCAAGCCGATTGTGGCGCGCTTTGGGAGAGACCTACACTAATCAGTGAGCTGCATTGCTATAGGTTGATGATGATGATGAAGCTTCACTCTACGTTGTTGTATTGTATTTGTTGCTAGGTGGGTACAGTTGGCAACACCAAGGTAAGTTTGTAGCCTACAGTGAGTTGAATAACAACGACTTGCAGGTTATTTAAATATTCGATGCGGCAAACAATACGTTGGTTCCACGGAATTTATTATTATATCCAATAACATCGATCCATGCCAAGTGAATAATAAAATATGACTACCCCCACTCAATGGACCGATGATATTGTAGCGGTCGTAGAAATCGGTGAATGGTGAAGGGTCGAGATTGGTCATTCTACGGGAAAGGCCTACCTATGTTTAGCAGTAGACTCTATTGATGATGATGAAGAATAAAGGACGTTATTTGATTTTAGACACGCCAAATAATATAGTAGTGCAACAACAATATTAATTGCAGTGCATCTAAAAGCAGAGGGAAACAGCTTATTTTGCTGCTTGGGTTCTAGAACTTCTAGACAACGATTGTAACTTCGACTGAGTCGGTACTAAAGTATTACTTAAAAAACATATCACAAAACATTTTTATGTTAGTTCTCGAATATAAAACCTCCTCTTTTATGAAGTCGGTTAAAAATACCTTCAACCCTTATGATGAAAATAAAAAAATTGCAACGTTCCACAAAAGGGCCGTCAAAAGAGCCGTATAATTAAAAATAATCGCTTAAAACAGAAAAATAAGTGACAAACATTTGCTTTCATTAGCACAAACGAAACGTTATAGACGTTAAGGCCTTGACCGTGTCCGTAAGTCCGTAAGTAAACACTCACACAAGCCAATCCTACACGTAAAGCAGCTACCGTAATAAACGCTCACCGTTTTATGACAGCCGTTTCAAAAATCATAAGAGCTTTATTCAATTAAATCACAGGATCACTTTGTGACCTATTTCAGCAGTAAAATTTTGACCAGAATAAGCACTTGAGTCAGATTAGCACGAAAACCTCGAATGACAATCGTAATGTCCAATGTAAGTAAACGTATCGTCCAGCTGTCAATTTGTATAAGATTTTTAACAGCTCCTCTTTAGTGCTCTAAATGGCGTGGTACTACCCAGCAGAGCCACCACTTTAGAATCCGATCATTTGAACTACCAAAATTCTATACAAATTGACAGCTGGACGATACGTTTGCGTTTACGATTGTCAAACGAGTTTTTCGAGCTAAGCACTCAAGTGACGTAAGTAGTTCTAAATTCTAATGTGCCAGTACCTAATTTTACCGATACCCTTTAATCTGGAACACAGAAAATCTCTACCAATGCTGCTGGACTAGGCCCCTCCCATAAAGTGTCAGAACGACCAAGCTTACGCCTCCACAATCCACAGGCTTCCTACGACCGCTTCAATGTCATTGTCATCGGTCCATTGAGAGGGAGGCCGTCCTACATTTCGTTTTCCAGTTCATAGATGCCATTCGACACCCTTTATTCCCCAGCGGTCGTCGTTTTCTATGGCCTGTCCACTGCCGCTTCAATTTGTTAAGTAGTAAAAATATAATTAAGACCTGCCTTTTGATGTTCCCACTGCTGGGACACTGGGATACTCCGAAGCGAGAGTGATCGGGTCATAACCACCGCGCAGACCCAATCTGTGCTAATACGGAGACGGGTCGATCTCACTTTTGGATTTTGAGACAATATGCCGGTTTCCTCACGATATTTTTCTTCACCGTTAGACTTTTGCTCACGTTCCTTGCCCATCACGAACACGGTGCACGATTTCTAGAAACCAGCAGACCATAGAACGAATATCAGGGAATAGAAAAAAACCAAGAATACTTAGATATTTGTCTTTTTTTTAAAAAGACGACTCAGATGGACTTAGTTAAGAATAATAAACCTATATAAAAATATGTTATAACGTTATTACGGCAATTTTAGTATAATTATTAGCCCAATATAGAATTAATGACACATTGTCTAGCGAGATAGAGACACGAATATGTGTGTGACATAATGTGTGTATTTATTTATCAACTGTTATCTATCTAGTAATTATAAGTATGTAAGTAATATGTACGTAGGTACTTACATAACACTTACACCAATGGCATGAGACCTACATCATCAGAATGTAATATTAACTTATGATCAAAATGTGTTCGATTTTAGTAGGGGGGTAACTTTGGGCAGAATAAAAAACGTAAAAATGTTTGCTGGTTTAATAGACACATTTTATGCTTATTTAATATTAATTACAAAAACTGACTATACAAACCAACATTACCCTTCCATTTCAATCATTTACACTTGCGCTAAACAAACAAGTTAGATTGGATAAACTGCCACCAAATTTACGCAATAAAACTCAAAATAACACAAGGAAATAGTTAAATGCGGAGGATCCATGTTGTTCTGGCAAGATAGCTATTTTAAGTATGCGTGTAAAAACTAGGTACTTAAGTACGCACCTTATAACTTAAAGATAGACCCAGTATAATAAGAGCGCTACTTAATAAAAATATATGTAAGTTTTATAATTCTAAAAATAAAACAAGTCTTAGGGCTACTTACTAAAAATCACACCAATCAATGCCTCACGCATTTTCTTTTACCACCAATTACCTTTTCAACTATCGTAGTGGTAGCTTAGTGTTTTTCACAAAACGATGTAAAATAAACGAATAAAGTATTTAATAAATATATAAATGGCATTAGCATAAAACTAGCCTAAACTTTTAATTTAAAACGCAAAAATAGCATAAAATATCTTAAGGTTTTGAGGAGTTTTATGGGTTTTTGGGATAAAAAATATTTTCTCTGCATAAAGCTATAAAAACATTGTTATTGTAGGTAAGTAATACTACGCTTCCCGCATGCCACAGGGCAATCTGCCAATTCGTCATCAATTCGCAATAGATACTATAAAAACAATAGGTAGGTACTATATGATTTGCTCTATGGTTATCAACATTGTGTATTAAATTCACTATGTAGCCAGCCACGCGGTGTGGCATAGACTCGGCAGTAGTTACTGTGGCGTGTTTGGCGAAACTACGCAGTACCTCCACACCACAGTACTTCGGTGTAGACTATTTGTGTGTTGGACGTTCGATAACAATGTCTTTGTGTGTGTGGCCACAGATAAGTGATGGATTGAGTGGACATTTCGCCGAAGTAGCAATCATTACATCAGGCACTACGTTGCATGCAATGGATCATAAAGATTTTACCTCTAGGTACCATTCAAAATATTGAATGAAGTCAGTATGTCAGTACCTAATATGTGGCTGAGGTACATTTTACGCAACATCAAAATGTTTGGCTTTGAAACGAAAAAAAAGTTTTTTAATTGAAGTTAGAAAATAACAATAGAACCAAAAACTCTTTGCTCAATATTTTTCCGTTTCAAGTCACGTTTACCAAGTACCAAAACAAACTTTTGAAAAGGTTGAAAGTAAAAGCATTTTTGTGAAGTACGAGCACGTGGACCACGATCCTAGCCTAGTCTAGGGTAACACTACTTCAAATTACCTAATGATTATTATGTTTTAGATCATCATGAAAAAATGCAATATTAAATCCTAAAAACAGTCTCACAGGGTAAAATTCCTAATCTAAAAAAGAAAAACTAGTCTAACTAATCTATGGTTGTTTTGATGAAGATCACTCATGTGTTGAATGTTTACATCGCTATACGCCTGTGTGAGTGTGTAGCTACTAGCGTATTTATTTTAGGCACCACTAACACCCGGCTCAGTCCTCTTTGTCTTACCGAGCGACCTACAGTGTCTGTGATTTGTGAATTAAAACTTTATTTTGTTATAAAAAAGCTTGAAGATGGCATCTCCGATCACAAGAGCGACAACCATCAGCCAGAGCATTCCTTCTAGAAGAGTTATGATTACTGACCCTTCACAGATGCCTGATGTGTATTCCAGCACACCAGGAGGAACCCTGTACTCGACAACACCGGGAGGTAATTGAAAATGTACTCAATTGAACTAAATTGAACGAGAGGTTGACCTCAAATTATTATATCAGATTGTGTAGGTAGTATCGAATGATAAGCTAATATTATGATAGGCCTGAAACACATGGCTCTACATTTAAATCTAAAGTAGTTTACCTAAGTTAAAAATGATTACATTTCTCTAAAAACTTGAGTTTTTGGGAATATCATTATACTGGTTCGAGCAAATAGCAACACGCATTGGAAGAGACGCAAAGTCAGAGCGAGCAATCACAGGCGAGAACCTACCTTATTATTGACATCACGGATAGCAACTGAGTTAAGTACCAATAATGGTGAGATTCTAAATGCGTACGTATGATGATAAGATCTACAGCTATGATGTATGTTGATCATAAAAAAAAAATATATAAATAAATTTTGCCCTGGTTTTTTTACCTCAGTTAACCTAAAAGTTATTCGGTCACAAACATCAAAACTTTAATAATAATTAGTTGGATATTAAAGAGTTCAAACCCGTTGAGATATAAGTAACCGGTTAGATGCAGCTCAATCATACATAAAGTGTCATTTGGATCATACAGACCGCGACCCCCGACCCGCGAACCAGATACCTTGCCTAGAGTTGGTCGTTGCGGCCTTACATAAGTACATTGTTTTTGTCATGGATATGGAACCATGATAAAAATACACTTTTAGATCGTCTGACAATCTAATAGCGAAAGGCACAACAATTTCACAACATTTCTACCATTCAGGTCTTTCTAAAAGGAACTTTAAAATATTTTTTATATGAATGATGTAATTGCTGACTGTAGTTGCAGTTGCAGTTGCTATAGTCACAAAGTCACGATATTTGATAGAGTTTTTTTTTTAGGAACTTAATTAAAAATGAAAATTGCGCTTATAAGTCTATGACTATGAGACTATGGGTGTTATGTTATATTATCTGCACCAATTTTATTAAGAAGATAATAATAATAATGTATGTGTAAGAGTGGACCAGTGTAGACTTTAAATCACAGCTTTAAATGCTGTTTTAGAGACGATGAATGATAATTAGATGAATTGTGGTCGTCAACTATCTCAGAGCCGGCAGCGCCGGCGGCGTGCCGGTATCATTCGACATGGTCGCACATTGCGCTATATATTGTGTGACGCGATGTTCCAATCTGGTGCCGGGAAGTCAGGAATATAAACTCTATATTTAGCAGTGACAATGACCTCGAGAGATTCATGAAAGAGAGAAGAAGAATTTTGTTTATTATTTGCAAACGCGGTGGGAATAACATTACGAGAATAGAATATTATAAAATATATTTACATACTAGTAGTCGAATTCGGACTTCGGAGTCGAGTTGTTAAATTTTGATACTTTACTGACTCGTAAATTCATAATCGTGCTCTTACTTAAATAACTCGTGAGTCCTAGAGACCCTTGGAGAGTTTTTACATTCAGGATTTCGGAAGTTCCCACCTCTAGGTGGAAATTTAAAGAGTTGGAAATTCAACTCTTGGTTTTCTCCTGACATTCCTGAGAGGTGGAAGAGATAAAGTTAAATAATAAAATTTTAGGCAAACGAAATCGCAAGGTCCTCAATAGAGTTGCTGTGTTGTAGTAATTCCATATTACAGAACCTGTTTATTAAAAAAAACTTAAATTACGCTGACTTCTGTGGTTAAAAAAAAAAGCTTATATTTTAGATATTACTAGTTTGTCTATAAAATTAACAATAATATTACAAAAAAAACAAACTCGACACTATCTGGTGCCGGCGATTAGATTAGCATAAATAAATAATGTAGGTTTGACTCTATCAAGTAACGCAGTGTACACACACACATGCAGAAACGCTCTGTTATCTTACACAAACATTCACACACTCCGCCTTGAGTTATGTAATAAAACCACATGGTATTACTGAGTGTTTTGTGGAGTTTTATATTTACTTATTGCTATAATGTGATGTGTTCTAAATACCTATTACAAATAACGCAAAAAAAATGTTTTGATATATGCAGCGTGTAAAATGACGAGTACCGAAAACGAAATGGTGTGCTGCAGTACCCCTAAACCAAAATAATGCTTAAGTATAAATATACGGTCGTTCGCTAGTTACGGTTGGAACCATGACTGTGCCTAATTGTATTGATTTTTAATGGCTATAAAGTTGTTTTTCAATTAAAAAACTATATACCTACTTTGTCAAAACTGAGTCACTGGCCCAGGGCTTCCAGGGTAACAAACGGAACCAAAACGAATAAACGAAGGTAGATCCAATATAACTGTAGGTTACAATTAATTAAGTATAGTAGAATTATTCTAACCGTTGACAATAGAATTGTATCTGCTAGTTAAATTATGCAAAGAACAATAACATGTTTTCTGGATATAAATAGATCAGCTAAAGAATTCAGGTTAAAGACATTGGAAACTTGCCTGCGACTTCGCACGTAGGTTGGTACGCTTTACCTACAATTACCTTGATAGAATACTCTATATTGTTGTTTACTTACTTATCAGTTTATCGGCTAAAAGTGGCGCTCACAGAATTAATCAGGTATACATAGATTTAGCTGGTGACTGGCTGCCGGAGACATAGGAAGCGTGGGCATTAGAATTTTATTGGAACTGGGAGAAGGTGATGAAACTCGTGGTACAGAACAGACAAATAATACTCTCGTAGTTACCAGACTGTCAACAAAAGGGTTACTCGACTGTTAAGAACTAATCATTACAGCTATCGACTATTCCATCGTGCTATAGAATACTGATGAAATTCGTCCAAAAAAGTTTCAAAGTAATGTTATAGGAGCAAAATGTTTTAGAATGTAACAAGGCTTTGAAGTAGGTAACAAAAACTTCAGACGTGACGTGTACGAAGTAATGAAATTCGAAGAAGCCACTGTCGTTGTAAAATAGAACTCCCATCCTAGTCTGGGTTCAAAAAAAAAATATGTGTAATGCATGTTATAAATATTTATTACAATGTGACAAGAGTAACTTTCTAAGTCATTTAACCAAAATCTTCTCCTTTCAGGCACCAGAATAGTATATGAGCGATCATTCATGATGTCGCTCAGCAAGTCCCCGATCTCGCAAACCCCACCAAAGTGCGCCCTACCAGCAGCAATGCTGAAGAATCCCACAGGATCTATCCCAGTTCTGCCTACTCACAAGAACCGTTCGAACTCGATCTCATTTGATGAGAGTCAGGAGACTTTCAGCATGGATCTTTAAGATTATTCTAAGTATTAGGTGTTATTGCTTATTCGAAAAGTGAAGTAGTTAGACATGATCATATTTTAGGTTGATCAATGAGCTTATTCACTTGAACCACCAAACAAATGTTACGCAGAATAGTGAACAATGTTGCAATGTTTTAGGTACTCGTACATTTTTAAATTAAATTTGACAGAAATACTTCTGTTTGCTTGCAGTATATAAATGAGTAGTCAGTTAGTATAAACAATTCTATACAAGAATCTATTTTAGGCCCATGAAACAAATATGAAATAAAAATTATAAAAGAATAAAGATTATTAGAGTTCTTTGTGATAGAGCTCGTCCGGGGAAGGACTACCACCATACCTATTTCTGCCGCCAAGCAGTAATGCTCGCATTGCTGTGTTCCGGTGTGAAGGGTATGGTTTCCGGTGAAATTTCTGGCACATGAGGCTTTCGATCTTAGCCTCAAGGTGGCAACCCGCGAGTGATACCTCTGGTATTGCAAGCGTCCATAAGCTGCGGTAACCGCTTACCATCTAGTGGGCCGTACGCTTGGTTGCCACTTCAGTTGTATAAAAAAAAAACCTCTATTGTCTGAGATAATGATTACATGGATGATTTCCTAAACGGAGCGAATAATCTTGAACTTTGTTTGGTGAGTTAAATGTTTGTGAATTTATTTAGCATTCCAAAATCAAACTGCCACTGGTCTAAATAAACAATACATCACACTTGACACTGAATAAGTATATTACCCTTTTTTGTTCGAGTTAGGCTAAATAATTTGACCTAGTTTCGAAATTAGTTTTAGGATAGAAACAACGTGACTGAATTATGTCGGTGCGTTCTAAACGCAATCCCTTACTACACCAAAAATTCAACAAAAAATATAAATTAAATAAATTACAAACAAAAATGTTAAAATATTATTATTAAAATAAAATAAATAGTTTTTATGTTAATTGTTTGCAGTAAAATTGTTATTGTTACATAAATAAATAGTAGTATGGGATAATGTAATTATTAGTAAGTATAGTTTAAGATTTTAGTCCAGCGTGTGACGCACACTTCGGTGCTTAGTATTTTTATTGCAAGTGCCATTTTTACGAAAGAATTTTATTTTTAAATTCCTTTCCAACTGGTTTTTGCTAGAAAGAAATCTCAAACTAGAGTTATTAAAATTATCTCGAGTATTGATATTTAATAATTTTAGAGTAGGTACCAGAGATATTTTTTTTGTTTACTTAGGTATAGTTCTCACAACGGATCTCGGCCGTCATGAAATTAGCCGTTTCGTTGCGCAATGGAGCTTTTTCAAACTAAACTGTCTTTGCGGATTACAAACGGCTAACTTCACGGAAGCCTAGATCCGCTGTGCGAACTATACATCAAAGTAGAAACAAATATCTTTGTGTATGCACAACTATTTTATATTAAAATGTTATTTTTTCGTATACTCTACTAATGTGTGAGCACAAGGTTCCGACGTTAGCGAAGTACTTACTTCACTTAGTAATCTCACTTGAGAAGATTTTCTTTAAAACACTCTTCTGTGTTAACGATTAAAAAAAAACTGATGATGAAAACCCATTGTCCAAGAGAAATCATGCACATAGTTACTTATTTTTAATAAATAAGTAAGTAGTATACCTACTGATGTTATTAAATTTAGCTTACTCAACTTCTAAATTAATTATCGTAAGTTGTTCCAAAGCATTTACTGTTAAAATGTCTGCTCCTTTCACGTGATTCAGTTAGTCGAAAACTGTATTTTTCCCGCACATTTATAGCTGAATTAAGCTTTTTAATTTTTAAGATTTCCGTTTCTTGAAGACTCTCTTTGTTAGTTTATGAATGTAAGCTTCTTTGACACATTACTTTGACTGCCAGTTATTGATAAAATGTAATAAACATGTTAAAAGATAACAGTTATTTTTATTTCATTTATTTTACAAATAATTTATTATGAGCTGCTACCTTTCACCACGAGTAATCAAGACTAGTGGCGCCACCGACGTTTGGGGCCGAAAGGTTCATCACAAATGCTTCTAATTAGTAATATCGAGCAAATGTTTTGCTGCAAAACACATTATTTTAGCTAAAATATAGTCTAGGATTAGTAAACGCAATTCGAAATGTTCACTCTGATTTGCAAGTTGTAGCACAATGAAATAATTGGATAGGTATTTTATTGGAGCTCTTTCGAACTATCACAAACGGCTAACTTCACGATGGCCGAGAACCGTCGAGAAAACTATAACTTTATATGGATAGGTTTTTATTTCGAGAAATGCGATTGCGTTGTTATAATTAAGTACTACATAAATCACCCCTTTGGGTCATTGAACTCTTGCACTATACCTTATTGCAACATCTAACACGCGTGCAGAATCGACTCTCTAAATTTAAACTATTTCCATTTAGTTATAGAGTCGAAAATGGTTTATTTCAGGGTGAATTAGCATGCAAACCTCACCCTCACCCTATTACCAGCTACGTCATAATCAGTCTGGTTCTAATCGCACGATGTATTTATTCTTGTGTAAGAAGTAATGGGATCTTTTGGATGATCATTGCTCACTTTGATTTAAAAATAAAATTGCTCCTGATAAAAACTTAAGTAAGTAGGTACCTACTTAGATTGGATTCGAAGAAACTCGAACAGGCATTTTTCGCCTAATATAAATTTTAAGTGTTCTCGAGTAAACCAACAGTTTATGTGTATTTGAAATTTCTTACTCCCCAGAATAGTTTTTTCTTTCTAAGTTTGATCGAATTCAACCGTAATATTTTTTCATTTTCTGTTCATTTTCATTATTACCTACAACAAAGTGTAGAAAATTGTTGTATGATACAGTAAATGTTTTTTTTAAACCTAATATACTTTTACCTAGAAAAAATATCTAAAACGACAGTATAATTTATCAATGACAAACAATGTAATTTAAATTCAATACCTAGATGTTGAATTAATTTAAAATAACAAAGATAATTTCGCAGTAAAACTACAAAATAATATATACCTAGTCTTACTAACTGAATATAATATATACCTACTCGGTACTAGCATTGCATTTATTTTATTTAAACTGGTCTATGGTACCAGTATGTAAGTACTTATTATGCAACTTGTTTTTAATCAACGTACTCGTATTATCGCTATACCACTACAACACGGTTTTTCCATCGTTGTTAAACTTTTTGAACAATAAGAAAATTGAAAGGAAAATGTTTCAATTGTTGGGTTTTTGTATAAAAGATCAAAAAAAAACGTGGTTTAATTACCTAACCTGCGTGGTTAACATTTGGTAGAAAAGTTTTATACAGTCACGTGTAATACACCTATTAAACGCGTGTTAGGCCAGGGTTACATTATTCCGTCGTGGAGTGTCGTGACACGTCATAAGTATATCGTATCCATACATTTACAGAATTGTGCCGAGTCGTGTGACAACCCTAAAGGAGTCTGTAAACAATAGCTTAGTCTGCGAGAGTCGAGTGTAGGGCTTCAACTAAACACATTAGCGGCGACCTCGGCTCCGGCCACGGCCGTCTCTCGTGTTGCGTTGATTTGCTGTCTTTAATCACTCGTTCGATTTAAGGTCGGTATCCACCAAGGTAAAGCGAAGCTCTACTCTATGGTCCGTATTCAAAAACGAAACGCAAGCACAAAAAGATACTCTAGCATAGATTTTTAACTGATCTTCAAAGAATACTTTTATCAAATCGAATGGTTTTTGGATACGGGCCTATAACTTCTTCAGCGCTGTTAGTGCTGTTAGGAAATGAATTGATAAACAAATGATTGACTGAAAAAATAAAGTAAAAAAAACCAAATGAATGATTGTAGAAAAAAGTAACGAGAGCGGGCAGACATAACATAACCGTGGGCATTTTTCACAATCATGCTATAAACCTCTGTTAGACTCATTGTTCATTGTTATAAGAATGACAAAGAAAGACAATACTTAGTTTACCGCTAAAATGGCAGTAGCTTTTATGAATAAGAGAACTAGACAATATAGTTGCTCGTTGGCGGTCAGTCTTATGGTCGGTGTCCGTCTTTCCGTCTGTCAATCAGTATCTAACCACCTCATAGAGCTAATTTAAAAAAGGAGAGTTGTTTATTTTTACTGTGGAAAAGGAAACTTGATACCGTAAATTTCGTCTAGACGTCGAGATCTGAGACCCATAAGGCGACGTCTGTCCTAAGAGACACAGTTAGTAAGTGATTGTTATACTCCCGGTTAGTTTTACAGGGGTGGGGATGACGCGGGAGGTGCACGAGAAACGGGGCAAAAAGTAATACAAATTCAAATTCAACTCAGGGATAATGTAGCAATTTAATTACACTCGAGAGCAATGAATCCGGGTCACTCAAAGAATCCAAAAAATCTCGGAAAGTAAGAATGCTAGGTTAATGCAATAAATTGTATTTAATAGACAATTTAATACTCCTTAAATGAAAGTTAAAAAAATATGAGTCACCATACATTTTATTTACACAAAATTACATAAAGAAAAAAAACTGCTGATCTCTCCTTAAAACAAAAATAGGAAACATGAAATTTTTGAACTTTATGACGATTTTCTTGAATTTCAATACTTCGTATTACCTCCTCGTGCTTCCATTACTGCGTTTACGCGGTTTGGCATGCTGTACACCAAGTTCCTCATACGATTTTGGGGAATATTCTCCCATTCCTCTGTGAGAGCAATTTTGAGCTCAGGAAGCGTGATTGGGGGAGGGTTTCGTTGTTTTACGCATCTCCCTAGCTCGTCCCAAGCATGCTCGATCGGGTTGATATCCGGGCTGCGCGCTGGCCACTCCATACAAGTAATGTTCATCTCTTGAAGGTAGTCATTCACAATCCTACCTGTATGAGGTCGGGCATTGTCATGCATAAATATAGCATCCTCACCCAAATTGACCATAAATGGACCAACGTGTTCGTTGAGGATTTCTTCCACATATCTTACGCTAGTTAAAGAGCCGTTTTCTATGATCACCAGCTCTGTGCGACTTTCAGAGGAAATTCCGGCCCACACAAGTACAGACCCACCACCGTAGGCTACTTTTTCTTCGATGCATGCTTGCTTGAATCTTTCCCCTGGTCTTCTATACACTCTGTGTCTTCCATCGTGCTTGTAGAGCATAAATTTTGATTCGTCGGAGAACATAACTTTCGACCAATTCGATTTTCGAATTTGATCGATTTTTTGGATTCTTTGAGTGACCCGGATTCATTGCTCTCGAGTGTATAATGTCATGTATAATGTTACAAAATAAAATATGTACATAATTACATTACATTACAAAATACAATCAAAAAGCAATTTAATGTGAATGAATTTATGAAATCGGACCAGTAGTTTTTGAGTTTAATCGTAACTAACAAAAATACAAAAATACAAATCTTCAATCTCTCTTCATTATGAAGCACCAGTGCCAGTGTGGCCAATCGAACAACTTTGGTGAGGCTTATGCTAAGAAAATAAGTTCATTTTTAGATAAAAATAATTTCATATCTGGCTCAGCGTATCAGCATTGCCTTTCAACGTGGCATTGCAGCCAGCATGTTGGGAACGCTTCCGTCTGGTAGTGATTTGAATCAGTTGAGCTATCTATAGATTGTTTCATATGTATTTTGTATATTTTGCAATGTAATGTACCTAATTGTGTATATATTATGTATATATTTTAATTTAGTAATAAATTAAAAAAAAATCTTTTTGGCACCCTTGTAAATACAGACTTGTGTAATTTAATACTGATACACACGTTTCGCGGTTCATTCGCAAGAAAGCGGCTGATTTATTTGGTTTGCATTTGGCGTTTTTTATTTTGTATAAACCAAATTACTGCGAACGGATCTATATGCATACTTTCGTGTAAAATAAATGAAAAGCGCTGGAAGATTTAATCAAAATAATTAAAAGAGAGTTTCTAGCTACCCACCCGCCTTTTGCCCTGAATACGGGTCTAACCGTCTTCTGATATAAAACTCCATATAAAAGGTTTGTAAAAGACTTTCAAAGTCAAACAAAGTTTTTCAATTCAATTGAGATTGATCAAGTTCTTATTTAAAATGACAAATACTTCAGTTACGTGGACGTAAGTATTTTGATTGAAGTTTTGGTCTACCAGATATTTTATTTATTCAAATATTTTACTCAATAATGTTGCGATCCAACTTCAGTCGGCATTTTTTTATTTATGTTTTTAACTATAAAGGTTATAATTTTGTTTGAATCACTGAAACTTATCTAAGTTCTGATTCTAAACACTCTTTTTCGAGTGTAGGTCAGAACTGAACACGAGAACGGTGATCATTATGATGTTGCTCGTCGCGTGTGTTCGTTCAAACTCTGCCCATAAAAATGATGGGTGCTCGTCGCTCGGTCCTAACAAGCTTTTGTTCGACGCGGAGAAGATCGATCCCTCAGAATGGTGCGGTTTAATGAAAATTGTATTCAGGTAAGCAGGTCACCTATTTCCGTTGTGAAAGGTACCTCAGCTGAAAGCTACGGCTAATGGTTGAGATGCATCTTCGAAGTGCACGGCTCAGAGTCACAGAAATATTGCTATTTATTATACAGATATTGTAACTACAGTATTAGTATTATCTTACTTAATATTAGAAACAGAGACAGATTTTTTTGTTTATAACAAATAACCTCAAAAACTACTGGTCTGATTTTAAAAATTCTTTCACGCTACATGCTACATAATTTCTGAGTAACATGAGCTATATTATATATCCACCAGTGCGAAGCCAGGACGAGCCACTAGTTATATGAATAGTACAAAATGCCTTTGCCGTTTTAAGCAAACATACATATTTGTCAATGTTGACTCACCTAAGTTGAGTAGTTAGTTAAATATTTAAGTGTCTGATTAAGAGGCTTTTATTATTATATTAGTATGGCCACTCAAACCCTCTCACCAGTTCGACTTACCACACCCCGATCGCGAGTTCGTAGGCGCTGCAGCTAACTCTTTTCTGTTTGTGGTGAGTTGAAATAAAGATCTTTTCTTTAAACTCTACGGAAAACCTTTTTTTTAATTTATCTCTATATTTTTAAAGAGTTTCTCTATAATAAGTACCGTTGGTGCTTACAGGAATCAAACGCGCACTTGCGTCTCAGCCGGTCACCCGTCCACAGCGCCACAGATTTATCATCGTCCTTTATTAACAATGTTTTTCTCCACCGTAGGTAGCCCAAGAAGATTATTGCGGATTTTGCAGAGGTTACGCAATAATGCGACGCCGGGCCTTCTCTAAAGCTCACGGGAACGTAATCGAATTTAAGCCCACCTCTGCAAAGGCCTAAGTAACTGCAGAATGTAAAGACCTTACTCCCTATTTACTGAGTAACGGGAACGTAATTATAGCGACGACAGAATCAGATTTGCGGGCCAAAAAGCTCGGTGAGGTCAATTGAGTTACCTACCGATGAATATCAATACCCGGCAGTGGTAGTGATGCTTTTTGATCCTAAGGTGGTTGTTTTGAACTCGGTCGTGCACCAATAAATTTTAAATTGTAAAAAAAATGTATGTGCTAAGCAAGTGTTCTTTACAGTGATGGAAAACATCGTGAGAAAACCGGCATGTCCAAGAACTAAGAATTCGTCCAAGAACTATGAATTTACCTACTTACCGAACAAAACCTTTTCAAGGAGATTGTGAAAATGTATTAGGGTGTTTTCACTATAAGCAACATAATATCATTTGATGGACCGATGACAGAAAGCCGGTGGATGGTGCAGGCTCAAGATCGGTCGTCATGGCACTCTTTGGGGGAGGCCTATGTCTAGCAATGAACGTCTATAGACTGATATGATGATAATTGTAAGCAAACCTTACTTAGACGTTGTTCTGATAGTTACAAAAGGGCGCTGTAAATTCGCAGAGAAAATCACATTAAAATCCGTCGCGAAGTCGATAGAATAAAAAGATAGAATCGAAGATACGACGAAAATATACTTTGTTCATGCTATTTATTTTGTAAATATATTTGTTTAGCCTTATAATTAAATAAGTTGACCGTGCAAATACGTAACGAAACCTATACAGGCTACTGTTCCTCATGTATGAGTTCATCTTTGCGTTATAATTTAAGGGTCACTTTTATAGAAAATGAGCTTGTTGAAAGATGGAAAGGTAACAGGTATAACTGCTGACCGTAGCTAATTTATTCGATGACTGCGCTCATAGCTTGCATACTTAATTTAACATATTCACCGTGCTATTTAAAATAGTTTTGTTACAGAATATTATATCTCTAGATGTGGTGCATCGACCTGTCTTTTGTGTGGACTGGCTAAGCTGAGGGGATGGTGTAGGTGTACCTAGCATCTACACCATCCCCTCAGTTTAGCCAGTCCA
Organism: Colostygia pectinataria; assembly: GCA_951394395.1. Taxonomy (NCBI): domain Eukaryota; kingdom Metazoa; phylum Arthropoda; class Insecta; order Lepidoptera; family Geometridae; genus Colostygia; species Colostygia pectinataria. The sequence goes on from OX596363.1 coordinate 9,137,910, forward strand.
CACAAAATCTAAATCTGTCCACGAAACCAACGAAACTGTATCTACGTGGTCACCTATTAGTGGAGATGCAATCAATGGCACAGATATTACCTACTTTATTATCTCAGGGTATTTTAGATTTATAAAATCATCTTCAATTTAAAGTAATAGCGTAAAATTTCAACACTTTGTTCTCAACAAAGGATTATCATACACGCATAGTTATTTCTCCAGTTTTAGTCCTATTATTATTGCCATTATAATAATAACATAACGATTACCCAAGTCGCTCGCATAAAAGCATAGCTTGATTTCAAAATAAATCTGCCCGAGTTCCACCTTTAGTCCAAGGTAAATTACTGTGCCCGTGGAACACCTAAGTAAACTAACAAGGTAGACCACGAGTAAGGACCGCATTATTATACATTTTTTTATCAGATAAGTACATATGTATAAAACTATGCATTCAAGAGTGTTTACGTATTTACCCCACCAAGCATCCTATCTGTAGGGGATTTGGTGTGATTACCAAAAACCACTTTTGCGTAGCTTTGCCCGACGCCACTTGCTGGAAATCCCATTTGATCGATGGACTAGTTACTCGGGAATTTTATTTAGAGCTTTACTCATTATCAGAATATAAACCTCTGCTAGCTAATGTCTTTCAAATCTGTCATCATCTTTGTTCGTTGACTTAAAAATGACAAAGAAAGATGCTATTATTTTTTATAGTTTCCTATAACTGACCGAGCAAGTGACGCGAGCAAAGCGCATCTGCTACAAGCGTATCTTCTGGCCAAATTTCTTTCTTTCGTTGGTCAGTTTTTTGGTGTCCTTTACAGGTCGTAATTTACAACCGATCTTGGTGTACAGGTTTTACGACTACAAAGGTTTTTTTTGTCGTCGGGGATTTTTTATTGGAAGGTAATCGTCGGTACAGCTTAAAAATAAATTAAAATTAAATTGTACTAGATACATACATAGTCAAAAAATATGATCCATCAGATCTGATGCGTTTTCAAGAAAATCTTGATGGAATCTGCATCGTTATCGTGAGAACTCGAGTCAGGTCAGGTATTAATTAAAATTATGAACCTTTAGGTAATTCCTGGGTTCCTTAGAGCGGGCTGTTTACTTACACTGGTGAGCAGAGTCGTGAGATGACTTTAGTGAAGAAATTTACTTTAAAAACTTCCGGTTACCTCACGACTGAGGAATGCCATAGTCTCAGGTAGAGCAAACAGGAAAACAGAAAGAACGGGATTATTTTCCGAGTCAATTTACACGTCTTGTTATAGAGATGCGTTGGCGTTAGCATTATGAAAAAGTATGTTTTGTAAGTCTTTCTTATTTTGAGCATTTAAGTCTCTAAGTATTTTATGTAAAATAGCTTAAATATTAATACTAGATATATGTTTAGTACACAATGTACCCACCACGAAATTAAAGTCTCTCTCTTTTGAAGGTTTGCTGGAAGAGAACTCTATTTAGGGTTAAGCTCGCCTTTGTACATGTCTTTTATATAAGTTTTAATGTATATGTTTATTGTGTACAATAAAGAATAAAGAATTGAGCTGTCTTTTAATATTTATATGAGGCACAAATGTTTGCTGATCTTGCAAATGATTGTCACTGATTGAACAAATATTTGCAAATCATGCAAACATTTATCCAGCAACGGGAATCGAACGAGATATTATATTAATTTGGAGCATGTTACCTTGCGCATCAAATGTCAATGTTAGTTGAAGAATCTGTAAGATGTCCTCAAATGAATAGCAAAAGTTTTCATATCATTATGTGCAGAATGAATCAATAGAAAATAGCTTTCCTAAATAGCCGGAAATAGCCTTAATCCTGGGCAGTCATTTCAATATCGGGAAAGCTCCGGTTAATTCGCAATGTCGTGCAACCCCAGTGTCGAGGGGATCATCGCGGCGAGGGAGGGTGGAGGGCGCGCGGCGGCGGCCGGGCAGGGCGGCGTCAGCTGGCGGGGTCGATAGGCGCGAGCGAGGGCGCGTGCGCGGCGCGGCGCGGCACACTCGCAGTGGGGCCGCCGCGCGCCGCGCACGTGATGCATGCGGGGACCTAGCGGCTGCACGCGCGCGCCGCTCATGGGCACCGTGCTCAGCTTTAGCCCGCGCGAGCGGCGCCCGCCGCCCGCAGCGCCGCCGCCCGCCGCGCCGCACCTCGCCTACTCCTACGAGCGGCTCAACAACGCCAAGAACCGGGAGAACCGTGACCTGCCGCGGGACGAGCGCCGCGCAACCCTTGACGACGCAGCCAAGATCATCTCAGAAAAAACAGCTTTAGAGAAAAACCTTAAAAAGCATTCCCTGTTCATAAACGCTCTGTCGTGGAAGAGGTTCTCTACAGCAAACAATAATAAAAAGAAGCTAGAATGCAAGAGCAAGAGCGTGGTGACTTTTCGTCCGCCACTAACGGACAATGCTCCGTTAGACCGCAACAAGAACGTGAGCGGAGCGGCGGGCGGGTACGTGGTCAGCTCGGTGCGACCAGCGCCCGCGCTCACGCCGCGGCCGGCGCCAGTGGACGTCGCAAGGGCGAACGCGTTGAACAACAACGTGTGCTTCGAGAAGCTTCCTTCGTCGGCCGGACCTCCGATCCAGCCTCGAAAAACCGTCATCCAAGCGTCGACGTCGGAGCTATTGAAGTGCCTGGGCCTGTTTCTGCACTCGCGTTGCCATCGCCTGCGAGATTTCCAGGCGGGGGATGCCGTCATGTGGCTGAGGACAGTGGACCGCTCACTGCTGTTACAGGGCTGGCAGGTAAACAAACCACTCACACAATTCGACATACATCTTGTATTTGACATTGTATAGCAGAACAAACCTAAATCAATATATCACCATGGTCCAATGACCAGAATAAATCCTGCGATGTACGACTTGAGCCACCGCCGTCTAATAATAATAAATAATTCTTTAATCAATAAGTCAATAAACGTTACCATGAATCAAAAGGTTCGAATCTGTTTCTATAACAATGCATTCGATATAAGCTCAAACGTACGTTGAAAACAGGCATTTCGCTCCCTCTTTTAGCGGTCTCTTTCGCACCTTCAACGTTGCTTGTTTTGCAAGTACGGTAGGTACTCGATGAGCAAACGCGCAATGAAATGGTTAGAAAGCTTTTTCATTCACATTCATAGGGTCGTCATGATTAATACAGAGTAGTTGTTATAACGCATGCTCAAAGAGATACTAAATTGATTACTAGTGGAATGCTCCGCGACATTGTCTGTGTTGTTTTTTTTTTCTTTTTTTAAATAATGCTGGACAATCCACACAGCATCATCTAGCCCCAAGGTAAGCTGCTGTATTATGGGTACTAGATGACTGATATATGCTTAATACAATACAATACATAGATAGACTTTTATTCAAACGAAGATGCGTCTTCTAAAAGTTAAATTTCGGAAATTCCTTTCTTGGTTCACCCCTACTACAGTATAAGAGGTTTTTTTAAGTAATCTATATTTTCACATTGCTGAGCAAAGGTCTCTCTCAAGTTTTTCCACTTGTCCCTTTATTTATTTGATTGATTTTATTCTTTAGTTGTATAATATACAATCTACATACATAATATGTATATTACAATATTTTTATTTCGTTTTGTATAAACTTCTACTTGTTTATGTATTTCAAGTATTAAATACACTTTGACTTTGTAAGTAGAGCTTCATATAGCATTGAATTGTCTATGCCGGTGTTCCACCATTCCTTCTCAAATAAATACAGATGAATCGAAAGAAGAATATACTACGAGGAATATACCAAAAAAAATTACAGCCTGTTAGGTACAGCTTAGCTTATTGATCGTTATAAAAGCTTTACCCCATGCCAACTAATATCTGTTCTGTGGCATAGGTACGCTGTATTTCATAATATTCTTCTTAAAGAATTGAACTGTCTCGAATATTTACTATCAAATACTGAGTAGCTTAAATTTATCTACTTAGATTGTATTCGACCAAAGAACTATTCGTAGAATAAATCGTAGTTATCTAAGAGTTAATAAAGATAAATCGTAGTAAACTTTTACTGGCATTTGACATTTCTTATTCTCCAGTTATAATATATATATAATAGTTACTCCAGGAATTGGTCGAATTCACACTCAATCGATTAAAAAGCTACAGCCGTAGCACTTGCTACGAAGCTGCTACGCCCAACAGACGTACTCAGTTTATTGTTTATGTTTGTGTGACTTCTTTACATAGTGTCGCCTCTCGCTGTCTGTCTCTTATTATGTATGTATGTATGTTTAAAAAAATACAAAAATTACAAGTTTTCAATAACTACTAACAACAATAACTATGTTTGTATGTACGCTCTACGCAACAGATTTTAATGCGGTTTCCATCGAGGAACAATTTTGCGTATAGAAGCACACAGAACAGGAAAAACAATTCTGTTCTGTGGAAGCACCCGTGCGTAGCTGGAGCGGGTCGTTATAGTAACGAATAAACGCTACTTCGTTCAAGTGCTGAATTAAGTGTAATTTAAACGCTTGGCTATTATATATTAATGTTTGTTTGTGTAAGTTTATTCATGAATTTTACTTGATAGAATGAATGTTTTGCTGCTTTCGTTAGTAAGTTGGTATAAGTCAGTGGCCAACTTTGATGACGGAGTAATTAGGCCACCTAAAAGAACAACTTTGGAAAAACTGAGACTGACTGACTGATGTGCCCTTCGAAGCGCGGACGCGCTGAGAAAGAAAAATTTAAACTGGCGGTCAACCATCCAAATGGTTACTACGAACAGTGTTTAGCTTCGTTGACCTATTATGAAGAGGTTATGAACAAACTGATACAAAATTATTCAAATGAAAGCATTTTCACATGCACACAATGTATTCCATTTCATTTCAATGTATTTCATTCATTTCATTTCACATTTTTTTACCTGGTGGTAGGAATCTTCACCAAGAGTCCATCTTGGTGGGTACCACCGCAGTGCCAGATATTCTACCTCCAAGCAGTAGTGTGCAAGCATTACTGTGTTTAGGTTTGAAGGGCACTGTAGCATGTGAAATTACTGGGCGAAAGTCTCGAGGTAATGAGCGCAGTGCAATGCCACGCAAAACTTAAAAACTTCAAGCTTTGAGTGGCACTACATCTGTTATCGTCAGGCGTGGTGCTTAAAATATCAGGCGGGAGACTTGATCGTCTTGTCACTTACTGACATAAAAAAAAAAACAAGTGTATGTTGCAGCTATGCTTTCTATGTTAGTTTAATAACTGTATTACAAAAAAAAGTGACTTCCCCATAGCTATATTCACACACAAGTATGTATATTTAGAACAACTTAGCCAGCTACGTCGCGAGCGCATCATATTATTTTCAATTGTTCAAGTGATTCGGACATGTCACGGTAATTTGTTTTCTTCGTCCGTGACATGGTTTGGTCGGACATAAAATACTGACATTTCTGCTTGTTGACTCAAGTTTCAGCTCAACGAGAATAGGGCCACGGATGATGACTGGTTTGTAGAATGTATCGACTAATGATAAATAATAATTGTATTATATTACGCAAAAATGTTTGGTTTAGCGAAGAAAGATAAAAAAAAACGATTTTATTTTTTATTGGGTACCTATCAGAACAAATACGGCCTCTGCACGTTCGGTGACGCTTGCGTTCCACCGGAACCGGAGTGTGAATATTTTTTACTAACAAATTTTTTAAATTCTTGAGGATTTTTTTGGCTATATTGCATCTTTGTCAAACCTACTAAGGTTTTTTAGATATATTTAAACATGTCTATAACAAAACTTTGCGGCACTGTGCTGCACAAATTATTGTTCTGGCTGGTTGACTCATCCAGGCTAACAAAAACAATTTTTTTAGCACAAACAGCGCGAACATTTTGCGCTCATCTATATCTTAGTACGTACAATTTTTTTTTTACTTGCTTGAGGCTCGCAAAAAAACAAAAACTTGCCACTAGACTCTGTATATAACATCTTCAATAGATGGCAAAGGCTTTACGTAAAGAAGTTGTGTTTGCTTGTCTGGCTTCAAATGAATAGAACAACAGGTAAACCTTGCTAAGGTTGCAAAGGCTTTGACGACAGAAATCGTATTATAATTATAGACTTAACAATCAACTACAAAGAGATTAACAAAGATTACTCTGTGTTACGTAATTACGGCTGCTTTCCTGTCTAATGTTTATAATGCAAAATGTGATTGTATTTCTGTATGTTGAGCGAGAGATGTTTGAACAACGACCTACGAGTTATAAACCAACAAATAAGTAATTCTGCTGGTGAAAATTCTCATCAGATCACCAAATTTTTATAAGTTGATCTACTAACTTAAGATATCGGATCTCATAAGGCGGAGATATACAATAGTCCCATATTTACCCCCTTTTCGGAGAAAGTACCGAATTAAAAATCCCCGACGACAAACAATTCTATAAAGTCACAAAACCTGTATACCAAGTTTCGTCCAGAAGGCTACGCTCGCTCGGTCAATAACTTATAACTACGTAAGTCAGGCCGCGAAGGCACCGTCTATGAGTGGGCGTTAATGTTATGAGACGATATATGTGAGTCATAAAACAACGTGGATTATAATAAAAGAAATAGCTTCACTAATGTAACCTCTAGCGTAGTAGATATTCATGTCAATCTCTAGTAAGTTAACTTCTTGTAGATTTAGAAGTTACTGTATGTATAATAGACACTGGTGATTTTGTGGTAGTGACTCTGCCTTCCGATCCTAAGGTCGTTTCATTAAGTTTTAATCGGTCTAACCAATTTTATCTAGCATGTATTACTACAAGGTTAATAAGTTAGAGCCCATCGGGCGGTCTAGAAACTCTGTCACCAGAGTTGGCCACTGACTCATACGAACGATCGAACGAACTACAAGGTTACCATCACTACAACTTGCGACTCACGTCGACGAGCAAAGTGACACATCTGAAAGATTGTGTTAGTACAGTACAATCTTTCAGATGTACTAGTACAGTACAATCTTTCAGATGTACAGTACTAGTAATCTATTGTTACTAATATCGGTTCTGTGCTATTGTCATTATTTTCATCTATCAAAAAATCGAATTTTGAATTGAAAAACTCTGTCATTAGAGTCAGTTTGTCAGTTCAAATAATTTTATAATAACCGGTGGTTAATTTTATGGCACACTGAAAAGATGTAAAAAAATATATAACTTTCAAACGGCAATATTTATTGGGTTATTTCAGAAGCCGAAACTCCGTATCAACATATCAAACGTTACGTAAAAGTCGTTACTCCTATCTGCATTGCGTGTTTTACACACATTGTACGTACAATACAAATGCAATCTCTCTGTCCTTCACTCTGAAGTTAATGGCATGCCACCGGCCACCAGCATGCCACGCACAATTTTAATGTACTACTTAACATTTTCGACAAGGCTACACGTGATTGCCAGTTCAAAACCAAGGACGGAACTTTAAGGCCCTTATTCAGGGTTTTCAGTCGTTTCGCAGCATGAGCGAATCGCCCAAATACTGTTTCCGAATGGGTAATATATGGTATAATTACTATATAATATAAATATGTATATAATTATTATAATATGGTATAATCCCAAATACTATTACTATTCGCAGTAGTTACAGCGGAGCAAATGGCCCAAGAACTTTTTGTAATAGGTCGATAGGTCGTAGGATATGGCGTGACCAAGGGAAATAGGGACTCATTTTTATTTAGGGTGGTCCAAACATTGGCGTTCAAAGAAAAAAATCGGTCCGGGTATCCGGAAATACCCCATGTAAGGTCCTCAATTTTAGTATTTTTCGAGTAAAGCTTTTAAAATAAAAAAATTTGACAGCAATTTCCGATTGATAAAATGAATCCACTTTCCTTATTAACGGGGACACAGTTAATGGGGGCGCACCGGGAATACACGAATAAAATCATGTGATGGGTTTTAATAAACCAGTCTTGCTGTCAAATCTACACAGATCTAAGGGTGGTACTTACCTCGAATGGGTCTTGGATGGGATTGCGTCCAAGTTGAAGAGCATTCGCCACCCCTCTCATTATTTATGAGAGCTCCACGTACTCTGCACTCGTATTTTATTCCTTACCTTAACACTAGTGTAATCTCTGTATAGGTGTGCCTGTACATGTTATGGGCCTGATTCATATAAATCATACTATAAATCTTTGCTAGCTAAAATGGCATTAAAACTGTCATCTTTGTTCATTGACCTCAGAATGTCAAGACTACTTTGGCGAGCCGCTAAAATTACAGTAACACAAGTTTTTATTGAATAGCGAGTTGTAGAGATTCTTAGTGATACTACTAAGAACTTTTGTTTTATGTCATCAAGTTTATGAAGAAATCTGAATCTATAGGTCAGCGGTAAACGGACTCGTGCTAAAGATGCCTGCCTCTAACTGAGGTAACTCTAACGAAAGTTACATTATGAGAATTCAAAAAACTCAGAAGACTTACTGCAAGTTTCAAAAGGCCGAGAAGCGTGCGGAGCGCTACCCCTGTAAATTTGGTTTCCCTATCCTCTGACACTGGTGAAAAAACACGGATGGTTTTGTTTCTAAATATCGTCATTAAATTAATTTTGAAACAAAAAATTCCCAAAATGAATTTGACAAAATGAAACGGCGATTCTGCATGCAATTATTGTATGGTGTAAATGGATTTTAGGGGTGCTAAGGTTTTTTTTTAGTCCCCCTAAACATAACTCACTCTGCGAGTAAACTTACAAGGCAATCCTGTAAAAGGTTAGCTCATTCGAATTGCTGCGCGTAGCTCGGTAGCTCAGAGAGAAATGCAATTTCTTATTTGCACAGGATGTTCACAAGATTAGTTATATAGGTAGAGCTTTTGATCTTTTTTATCAGTACTGATTTATATATTGAAAATAGTTTTTGTTTTCATGTCTGCATGTGTAGAGATGTCGTTTGCTTGGTATTAAACGCCATGCAGGACCTTAACAGCTGCAATGTTACCCAAAAAATTATGTTTTAAAGTTATGCGTGGCACTTCACTGCGCTCGTCACTACTAGATGTTTCTTTCGCTCAGTAATTTTGCCTGTGTGCCCTTCCAACCTAAAGTAATGCTTGCACACTGCTGCTAGGAGGCAGAATATCTGGCAATGCGGTACCCACCAAGAAAACTCTTGAAGAGCCCTACCACCGACCGGGTAAAGTGCAAGTTACAACTAGTGTTGTAAATAGGCAGGCACCTTAAAAACAGGTTGACTTGAAAGTCTCAACTTTTGCTAACATAAAAAAAACCTTCAGCTGAACTAATATTTAAAATTCTTCTTTAACAAAAACTGTCTCAAAAAACTTACTATAAAATAACCGATTACCTAGATGATAAAAAAGCTTGGGACGAATGTGCTCCAACTCTACTCGGCATCCATAACAATAGCAAGGATCATGCCAAAATAGCGATAGGAACTCAGCCGGTGTTGTTGCCAGTTCTTTTACGGCATGAGCGCGCATTGGAACTGGTGTAAATTTTCCTAGCTTGTTAGACGTTTCAAAGTGATCCTTGTGATTCTATTGAAATAAATAATTTTTGATTTTGATTTTACAACACACACCACAGAACAGATATTAATACCACACATAGCTGCAAAAGTTCCATGTTATGAGCATAAAAAACTAAACACTCAGGCACCCTGTATTTTGCACAATTTTACTTCGTGGTGTCGGTAGGGTGACAGGATGGAGTAGGGTTGCCACTCACATAAAGGGTGAAATATCCATGGATTCATTTACCCTAATCCGTAAGATACTAACAAGCTGTCGCCTCCTACTTTGTACGTTTTAATTTTTAATTCGATCATTACGTTCCAGAGACCACTCTTGGGCTAATTTAAGGTTTGTTCAGAACAAGGGGCCTCACCGCGTTACCCGAGCGAAGCACGTTTCGGTTTTGTTAACCATGTCTTTTCGATGTGAAATGAAAGCATACCACTTATGCGATATTTAGCTCGATCTTATAAACTTTGTCTGCATTTCGAATAATGCTTGTATTCGTAGTGTCGGGTTTTGATTAATAGTTATCGCAACCAATGGTTGAAATTGTCAGGTTTTGGCCTGTTTTTCGCCTTTTGGCTTGAATCTCGTTCGCACTTACCCATTTAATATACTCGTACTTAGGTATTTCACATACATATTTTAACTAGCTAGTTTTACTAGGTACTAGCAGGTATTGACCGCGATGTACGTCACTTAATCTGTAAGTAAGTAAGTTTCGTATGAGTTTATGAGTCAGTGTCGGTATTAAAAGGCCGCCCGACGGCCTCAGTCATGGCTTAACTTTACAAAAGTCGCGACTGACAGCTGAATGTACCCTCCGAAGCACGGAAGTGCTAATTTAAAATTGCCAATGGCGGTCACCAATCCAAAAACAGTGCTTAACTTCGTTGATCCTATTACAAGAGTCAAAGCTACGCCGAACGCGGCCCATTGAGTTGCTATTTACTTTAAGGCGTTCTATCGACATCCCTAATTCATTCAGCAAAGAGGGGTAGTGGCCGATCGATAGCCGCGACGTTTACCATGAACGAGACTGTGCCGGTGTTTGTTTTGATGATAGGGCAGGTTTGCTTTCTCGCTTCTGCACCAGTTTATAGGATTTCGATCGATTGTTCGGCTTTTGAGAATATCAATCACTAAATCCGCCAATAGATGTCCACTGTGGACATAGGCTTCTTTTATGTCCACAGTGGACGTCTACTGGCGGATCTTCTGTTTTTCTTCACCGTATGTGAGCATTGGCATTGCGCTCATAAATTTTTCGAATAGAAAAATCCATCGGTGCACGGCCGGATTCGAACCAACAACCTTAGGATCGGAAAGCGGGGTCACTACCACTAGACCACCAGTGTTTTATAACTCTTTCATCTTATTATGCAGAAATTCTTATTTCTTCTAGATCATTTAACTTTATCCTTATTTGATTAAGGAAGAGAGGCTTTGTGACAAAAGTATTAGGTTGTTATCTTGTTGGCTGTGCTCCTAACGTGCCTTTAACTTCTCGTTATACCTTTAAATCCTAGTGTTAGCGTTAACACCGGGGTGCCTCTCGTGGTGGATTCCGATCTGTAACCCAATTGCAAAAAGGGTGACACATCGCACTTTTTTGTGCGATCTGTCACCTTAAGGGGACAAAACTAGATGACAAATGGGAATAATCCGATTCAAATAATTGAAGATATTTTGATATTCGCATACTACATTGAAAATAAGGTTACTGAGTTTGTGTTACAGTGTGCATTTAAAATAGAGGTTTGAAATCAAGTCACCGTTGACATTCGTGTGTACTAGGTACTCGTACTTAATAGCTTTGCAATCATTTGAACTGTTTTCATTCATAACTCTTAAAATAAGCGATGTAAACAGCTCACACTAGGCCTTCTGAATAGAAATTGATTGGTTTTCAATCCGTGAAACAAAGCTAATTAAGTAACTATAAATAACTTTATAAAATGTATCAAACAACATTATTAAAGCTAGATTAGCAAACATAACTTTACAAAGAAACCACGGCAAAACACAGTGAGAAACTCGGTCAGATAATAGCCGTCGACGTAGCTAGTGCTACGCAAGATACGTAGCAAGTGCTACGCAAGCTACGTGCTACGGATCTGCTGTCTATATAGCTAGTGCTACGCAAGCTACGTAATAAGTGCTACGGAATTTAAATTCGTTTCGTGGATATACTGTTTGATGTTTTCTTGTCATTTCAAACATTAGGATGTTTTACAATGGTACATAGTACTCAAAGATTACTGTCAAATTTGTCACTACAAACCTTATAATATAAGTGTGCTAAAAACTGTTTTTTTTATTAACCTTTACCTACTGCTGGGCAAAGGTCTCCCCCAAGTCTTTCCACTTGTCCCTGTCACTACTATTTGCATTTGAGAAAAAACTCTATTTGTCAACTAAAAAATAAAATAATTTCATTTCAATGTAATTCAAAATAAGTATATCGTCAAAGGATATTGTAATAATAAAATACTGTAGTTCGTATAAATTGATATATACATTACCTATGTTATGCAAAGACTGGAAAAATCTCTTTGATGTTATGTTAATAATTTACTCAACCACTTCTTTACGATTGAAATTTTAGCCAATTCTTTCTCAGGGTACTTACAAATTTTTAAGATAATTGATAGATTTTTAAGGTAATCTTTGCAGCAAAAGATTTCACTAACAAAAATTAAATAGTAATAGTATTGAAAAACTTATCAAATGATAGCAAAAGCTCGAATACGTTCATTTGTAAAACATTTGAAAGTAGGCTTTCGAAAAGTGTTTACTGAAACGGTAGGTATTCGTAAGTAAGTATGAGTTTAAAAATTAAAAATAAAGATCGATAACGACCAACGACCTGTGTTTATGACGTCACTGTTCGTTACCTAAGTCGAATAAGCTATTGTTTGCTTAGCAGGTAGAGAAATAAATTCGAGAATGGATCAATATCGATGGTACGCTAAACGGATGGGAAAGGGGTTACACTCGTAAACTTTATGGTAATTTCCATTGGCGTCGATTTAGGCACAGGTATTGGTGTTTCTGTGTCAAGCCGAGTACCTACTTGGAACTAATGATCTCATTCTGTGTTTATATGCAAAATTTTTATATAACTCACCGTGGTCTATATCACACTCTTGAATTATTCTTCTTGACTTCTAGAAAGCCTACGAAAATATGATTCATTTTTTTTGAAAACATTTTATAGTTTTCATTCTAATTTAGCCAAAATAAAACGTTTAAAGACCGTCTGTTCTGTCATTGAAACAAACAAGAAATAAATAAAATCGCGACTATAATCCTTATTCAAATACAACAGTTACCTAACTTATTTCTATTTTCTTTTTCCAGGATGTGGCGTTCATTAACCCCGCAAACGTGGTGTTCGTGTACATGCTGGTCCGCGAGCTGGTCGACGGAGAGCGGATAGGCCGCCCCCAGGAGCTCCAAGCCGTCGTACTCACATGCCTCTATCTCTCTTACTCCTACATGGGCAACGAGATCTCCTACCCGCTCAAACCTTTCCTCGTCGAAGACTCTAAAGATAAGTTCTGGGACCGGTGCCTCCTCATCGTCGATCGCCTCTCATTCAACATGCTTAGAATCAACTCGGAACCGGGTTTTTTCACTGAAGTGTTCACAGAGTTAAAGGCGTGCGGGGTGGATAGTCTCCCCCCTCCAGCGCCGGCTCACCCTGCACCAGCCCCCCCTCATGCCCTAACGGCTGCCTGACATACGGAGGTGGCCGTGCTTCGGCTGGCGCTGACTGACCGCCCCAGCCGAGTCTGATGTCGGCTTTTGACGTTAGAAAGGTTTGGTCAATCTGTTCATCATGAGTGAGTTATGTCTTCTTTCAAAGAAGACAGTTGATTTTGATAAAAAAGATTCTTATGTCTGCAGGAAAAGCTAGAAAAAGACATGGCATGCAACATACTATTTTGTTACTGGTTTGGCTGTCGAGAAGTGAAGAGGCCTATTACCTATTTTACTATTGGTAATGCTCTAGCTAAATGGTAATTTATCAGCATTTATAATAACCATCTGGGGTACTGAATTATTCTGCCGTTTGCGTTACTAAGCTAATCAAACAACCCCTATAAATTAACACCGATTTAAAAAGTGATCGACCTGCAGATATACTGCTAAATAAGTTGCTCAAAACTCCTTAAAAGATTGACCAAGGCTTTTCAATATGTCACACTCTTTAGACAGAATTTGAGTTCATGTGAAGCTTAACATTTCGAGTCGAAATAATGTTCCAGTAGATGTTTAGTTTGAAAACGTCCTGAATTAAAAAATATGAGAAAGGTAGACCATCCGCCCTATGAATAGAAAATTAAATAAATTGAAAAGATATACGTGTAGCTAAGTTGTAAAGTCCGCATCAACGTGGTTAATAATGTAATACCAGTAGGTAAAATTGCTATACATACCATACCAGCTTAGGCTAAATTGTATACTATTTATCCTCCAGTGGAACTATTAAATTTTATCCGATGATACCGAGAACTCATCGGGTTAAATTCAACCTTGTTCTATTTTGAATCGCCGAATAAAGTAGCATACACTATGGTTATAGAGATGAAACTACCCATATGCAATGCGATGTTTTGAACTATCGTTTTAAACCTGTCCTTACTATGTTGTTTCGATTTTACAAATTGGCTACTGTACAAAAATTGCACAGTTCGAAATGACTCAGTAATAAGCGAGTTTCCGCACATTATTCACCGAAATGCCAATATTTATGCAAAGACTTTTATTGAGGAATGATCTTCAGCTGTTACTCAGATATGATCTCAAGAGGTTTTTTAGGACATGATTAAAGAGTAAGATGTTAAGATATGGTAACAATAATGCTGACTGGAAGGAAAAAAATTGAAAATCAGATGTCGAGCATTCAGTAATACCAAGCTAGACAGACTCAAGCCTGCCGTTATTTGGTAATCTTAAATCATAATTTATTCTACGCTCGACGTTCATGTTACTTTCAACCCCAGTCAGCTGCTTTGTTTGAACTAGCCCGCGTTTGAATAAGTTGTTTTTATAAAACCCGGTAAATAGCCAATAGGGATACCTTGATGTAAATTCGAGGAAAAAAGGCTCGAGTATAACTACTAGTAGCGCTTCTACAATCGAGTGAATCTAAGCAGATTTTTCAAGGCGGGCTAAATGAATTTTGCACTAGATATCTCGTATAGGTAATGTAATGTTTTCGTAGGTAATTGTCTGATATTGTTACTTTCTACCGTTCCACGGTGTTAGTCCAGAGAACCGCTGTTAGATAGTAAGTTATTTCGTAAAGTAGTGAATCGTATGCCATTAATAGTTAGTGGGTATTTAGTGAAATGAGAGGCGGGAAGGTGCAATAGACGGTAATTCCGTTGTAGAGAGATTTGGATAGGTTTTATTATTATTTAATTGATTTTACGGATGCCATATAGTTTATTGTCAATCGGGCATTTTTTAGAAGCTCGTGTTTGCGTATAGAGTCAATATGAAATTACTTAAGTGATAGTAGCACATAGTGTGTGTTATCAGTCTAATAACAGGGCCTTGTCCGACACTCCTGTAATTATTACTTATCATCAAATACAAGCTAGCTTTGACTAGATGCGACGTCAAGCAAGTCGATTCTGCGTCGTCTGTATATCTACTCTCGCGAGTTAAACGATATATCGTGACAAATATATGATTCAGCGATTGTTCTGACACTTTACTACAAATAAAAAAAAATAAAAAATGAAATGACTAAAAATAAAATGAAGTTATTATCGATTGTCACTTTCAAGAGTAGGCCCCCAGATGGTATACATTTTCATAAAATTAATGACCTATTCCGACTCTCTCATCCGATATATCTGGTAATCCCTTCTTCGAAGTGTACGTAAAAGCCGGCTCAAAGCGGGAATGACTTCATTGGGGCATTGATTTAATATAGGTCAAATTTTGCGATTGAGTAAACGCGTTTTGTACAGTAATAACGAATATTAAGTCTTTAACGTTAGATTATGTCAGAGAAGGTTTTTGGGTAATTTTAAAAGGGGAGGCACTCGGTTAATAAAAATTCTAATTTTAGTTTTCGTAGGGGTTCTAAGGAAATATATTGAATTTTATTTCTCGTAGAGGCTCTACGAAACTTTACGACCAGCTACATGTTTTCTTTTGTAATGAATACTTACTTTATATTATTACAATTACATGAAAGATTTTGCTGCTAAGTAGAATTAAATAGAGATAATCTAAGTCTTTGCTAACTACATGAAGGCTATCAAGCGTTAGGTACCTTATTTAACGGAGAGGATTCATAAGCCTAAATTTATTTAGAATTACACAGCTAAATAAAAGTGAGTTCATGAATTCCTTGAGTTCGAGGAGGTAGTCATAAAATACGGAATTATGGATGTCTATTTCGATATCACTGATTGATTATAACTCAATATAAAATAAGGAAGTTACTGAAGCAATTCAGTTAATCGATATCAAGTATTCCATAAATAGAATCCGACTCGATTACAAGCACAGAATAAACAAATAAATAGACAACGATAGCCCTAGAAGCCAAGCCGTTTGGGATGTTTTGTTAATGATAACCTTGATGACAACGCGAGTGATACCTCTGATATTGCAAACGTCCATTATGGTTACTGGTAACCATCAGGTGGGCCGTAAGCGTGTTTACCGTGTGGTAAAAAAAAAGATTGATTGTCTAGTTCGCTCATTTGGTGTGTTTCCTGTAGCTTTAGTGTGTTTCCTGTAGCGTTGGTTATTTTAAGACAACTGAGTGCCATAGTGAGTTTGTTGATTATCGTATGGTGTAAGTATTCTATGGTAATTATACTCATTGGATCAAAGTCATTATAGGTATAGGTAAAGTAGATGTCTGTGATTTTTTGAGATTAGTTTGTGATATTATTTTCCTTCGTTTTTGGATCAATAATAACAAGACAGCAATTAAACAGTTTAATAAAAGACAGTGGTCGTCATACGATAACGTTGAGTATAGCGGAGACGTATTTATAGGGGAAGGGCGTTTTGAAAGTCAGTATAGGAAGCATTCGTGTTTCTGAAAGCACTGGCATAATAGTCCTTACGACACTACTCTTTAAGGTTCGTACGGTTTTACCACTTGAACATAATTAAGTTCAGTACTTATCTAAGGTTGAAAGTTGCGTTCACCGCTGTATTACGGTTTCTGTATCCACTGTTTTTATAAAACCAAAGCCTTACCTTTGGGAAAGAAGTTGCAATGTTTATATAAATTGCCATGAAAATGATTCCTACTCAGTCTTGTAACCATCGATCTATACCTCTAGTCAATGTTGTTTTGGTGATTGTTTCGTTTATGTTACCTGGGTACTCTTAACTTATTATAGTTTTAAGCTGTGTTATTGTTTATTTGAATTTACCTATCGGGTATATTTTTGAAAATAGTTTTTGGCTTTTGGAGATGCAAAAATAGAGGTCTATTAGGTATTTTAAAAAATAATCTGTTCAATGTTAATGTTACGGTACGCATGGTCACCTAAAATCACTTTCGCATCAGTTGCTAATCTCTTATTACGGTTGCGGTTTGAGATTAAAACTTCGAAGGTTTGATGTCTCTAGTTCTTTCAGCATCACACAATGACTAGAACCATGTTTCTTGCACCAAATATCAGCCTATAAGAATAAGAAGAATAAGTTAAAATCATAACATCTCAAGGTTTTGAAACGTTAATAACAAGGGCAAAAATTAGCATTTAAAAGGAACTGTTGAAACCGGCAAGTATATTGCCGCAATAATAAATGAACCTGCCAACCTAACCTGCTTGTATATTTATTGATATATATTTAATGCTTCGTTGACCTTCGTCTTTTAGATTTTAGTCGGAATTGATTGTAATCTACCAATTCGGTGCCGAACATTTCTCCTTGAACAGAGTAGGTAGTAAAGTTTCCCAGATGTTTTAATTTACCTATGGAAATGTTGATCTCAATAAGATAAAGTTAAGGTATGCACGTATGAAATAGTCATGTTTACATTCCAATTACTAAAATAAGTACATAAGTGAGTTAAGTAAATTCAGATTGTGCATTTACGTGGAAAACGGTTTTGGAATCATCCACACCGGTTACTAACTTATGGTTATTAAAATACCTGCTAACCTTCTTAAGTTATGGTTGGTCTACATTATGAATGTGAAATTTATATTGCATACAATAAATATAAGCCGGACTTCCAATGAAACAGAATCAGAAATGAAAGTGACTGAAATTATTTTGGCGTTTTCATAAGAAACGCACTGCGCCTGGTAATGCTGTAGGCGCTTGCTGGCACTGATACCTGTTTTCTACGTAAATGTGGTAAAGCTTCTTTAGGTAGATACACCAAATGAGGTCTATCTGCGTTAGTAATGGAAATTACCGATAGTCACACCAATCATGATCAGATATGGTGTGATATTGATATATTCCATCTTTCAATTGCGGTTTGTTCTAACTACAAACCTCAGATAGACTGCATTCTAACCGCAGTCGAACCGCAGCTATACCGCGTTCGGTGTACCTACACAAGGCTTAACTTTCGATGATCTCCTAAGATATTGCTAGCGTAACTTTGATATTGAGTGTGAATGTGCGATATCATTATCCATAATTGAAAGGTTTTCTGTCAAAACCTCTTATAGTATTCATGTAACTCACGTTTGTTAATTAATCTATTGTAAATATACCCAATTATTAAAAAAAACTTTCGTATATACACACTGTGCTGTTTTATTTATACCTTACCTAATAAAAGTCCTTTTACTTCTCTTTGTGAAATAGGTAGGTAGGTACGGAAATACCTCACCAAATGTTTCTATCATAGGACGAAACTCGAAACCGCGAGGTATGAGCGCGTCGCCCCGTGTGATGGATGTACCTATATTAAAATTATTTCAATGAATTAGGTATTATAGTAGGTTTTTACCAAGGCGTTTTAACAAAATAGCCAATATGGTATGTACGTACAACACACGGTAAATGAATAAAAAAAAATGTAAACTAAAATTATCATTTTAGTTTTCAAGAATTAATTCCTACACTCGAGAAGAATTTCCAATTTCCATGTTCCTACAAGCTCCTAGAATAAGTTACATAAGCAGTAGGTAGAGTATCTGTGATTATCCACTTCGATATCCGTAGCAATAAAAAAATAATAGCACCCGTAGAGCGATAGCCCACACACGTGAGCACGAGCAGTGTAATTGAAAGGTGAGCGTTTTCTTTGTAATATTTTGTAAAAAAGATGGTGACTCAAAGCTGGATAAATTGTTATAGGTACCTGTATAAGTAGGTAGTTATCTACATAAACGATGAAATGGATCTATAAAATGATTTCCGCTTACCTACCGACGACTGCTACGCTACGCTAGGAAAAATTCATGGAACATCCAAAGGAATATCTTATGTCTATTGTTGGTCTTTGTCGGGAACACACAGAGTAGGTAAGTACATAGATCATAAGCGGACCCTATACCTACAATAACTTTGTGCAATACTTTTATTAGTTTGACGCGTCATTGACATCTCATAGGTACTACATACCTTCATAGGTAAAATATGTGTATGTTTAGATATTTTTAGTTTATTATTTATGTACTTTTAGTATTTTTTTTTGCTTGAAATAAAGGTTTTCCTAGTTCAGGCATATCAAAATTTTAAATAGCTCTTTATTTAAATATTAAATTAGCTATAAGTTGTACTAGCACTAAGAAAAAAAAAAAAAGTTAAGTTTTTATAGGTGTCCATTTTTTCCGTAAACATTTGCACAATACAGATCAAGCACGTTGCATTGTTATGATGTTGCAATTAAAATTAAACTCGCTCAAACTTTTGTTCAATCATTGCGCAATAATCAATATTATGAGTAGTAGAGTTCTTTGTGATAGAGCTCGTCCGGGGGAGGACTACCACCATACCTATTTCTGCCGCCAAGCAGTACTAATGTTTGCGTTGCTGTGTTCCGGTCCAAAGGGTATGGTTTCCGGTGAAATTAAAGGCACATGAGACTTTCGATTTATCTCTCAGGGTGGCAACCCGTGAGTGATACCTTTGGTATTGCAAGCGCCCCTATGCCGCTAACCATTTTGTTACCGCCGTACGCTTGGTTGCCACTTTAGTTGTTTAAAAAACTAACCTTATAGACGGTCAAAAACATTGCACAATTCGTGATATAGTGCAATATTATTGATCGTGTAGGGCCTCGGGAACAAGAAGCACATGTCATCGAGTGCACCCCATAATATGTTCCTTTTTTTTTTTCCTTTTTTAAATGGCAGTCTGTCTGTTAAGACAATATTGCCAGTGTCAAGTAGTACCTATCGACGTTAACATCAAAGACGAACAAGTTCGAATTTTGAATTTGACGAACAACATTTTGCTACAAAATTTGTCGACCAATGTGGCGCGGTGGGCGAAGGTCCGCCTGCGACGCGGAGGTTGCGGGTTCGATTCCCGCCTTGGGACAAATGTTTGTAGGATCTGCAAATATTTGTTCCGGGTGTTCTGGGTGTTTTCTATGTATAATAAAAAATATCTATCTATGTATTGTGTTGTATTAAGTATATATCAGTCATCTAGTACCATAACACAGCTCTGTTTAACAGTAGCTTATCTTGGGGCTAGATGATGCTGTGTGGATTGTCCAGCATTATTTATTTATTTATTTATTTAAATTATAAGAAGAAGAAGAAGAAGAAGAACAATATTTTGAAATAAAATAATGGCGTACTTTCAAAATTTTCTAGGAAAACTCCAGTATGTTCCTTGGTGACACCAATTTGATGCACCTTCAGAATATTGACAGCGCACCACACGCCACACCAGAGTTTTTAGTTTGACTTATAGTGTGAAGTTGACATTGACAGTAGGGATAAAACTCAGAGGGCCTACTCTTGCGGACAAAAACGTTAAATCGTGACAGTTTTTGTAGTTCAGCTTATGTCCATTTAAGCTGTTCGGTGTTCAGCCGTGTCACCGGCATAAGTTGAACTACGATATTTGCCACGATTACGATTGTCGTTTGTCGGTTCCAAGAGTAGACTCTAAATAGGTATAAAGTCGGGTTCATCCATGATGCTTGTTGCTATGCAACAATTACTTGACTTGACATATGCAAAATTATTAAATCTGTTAAACACCATTTAACAAGAAAAGAAGAAGAAATGACACTGACACTGACTGACACGACAGAAATCAAAAATATCCGCCAGAAAATGCTTTTGAAATTATTTTTTGTTTTGCTTCCTCAACAAACTTTTATAAAACTTTAATTCAGATGAACTAACTTTAGAATTTTACGTATTCCTTTAGGAGAAGAACTAACTAGTAGTGAGTAAACTTTAAATCTGTGAAAATACCATATATAATATTGTGTTCAGAAAGCCGACAAGATGAGTGAATTCCCTGATCCAGATGAGGAATACGAGCTCATGTATGCAGACGAGTTGGAGATGATGCGGGACCAAGAAGACGATAATGGTAACCATTATTCTTTGTTTCATTATTAAATTATCCCTCAGACAGAGTAAGTTTTTGTCAGTGGCCAACTCTGGGGACGAATATAGGCCGCCCGAAGGCCTCCGCTATGCCCTATATATGGAACCGTATACGCGGTCGCGGATTGTGCTCACTAAGAAGAGCTTCTAAATAGCTTCAGCAGCGTGTTAAAAACAAGTGGCAAATTGCAGTTCCTAAATGTTTAGGTTGTAGGTACCTACATAATTTTCTGTTATTTATTTCCAGATCCGAACATAGCGAGACCAAAAAACTTACCCGCCAAACGCAGTCTCAATTTCTCAAGTCCTGTCTCCATAAAAACCACTAAACATAAAAACAAAGCAGAGGAAATATCACTGTCACAAAGTATACAGCCTCTTCCTTCCAGCCAAGAAATAACTTCTAGTGTAGGCATAACATCTAGTGTAGACATACCATCTAGTGTAGATATAACATCTAGTGTAGACATAACCCCTAATGTTCCAAGAGAAGTATCACCTGTACAAGAAGAGTTCACAATCAGTAATAGCACAAACAAAAGAACGGCTACAGATATTTTTGGTGACATAGGAGACATTGATTTTGATGATATTCAGTTGCCTAGTAAAAGGCCAAAAACAGAAGAAGAGACTGATATGGAATTGATAGATAAGATCATTGAAGGTAGGAGGTTAAGGCAGATTTTGGCAGAGCCAACTCAACTCCAGAATAAAAAAAAGTCTGGTTATGATGCAAAGGAGAATATGTCTTTAGATATACCAAGGTAATGGTTTCACAGTAATATCTTAGTTAAGTAATTATTGTGATACTTCAACATTATAAGCAATATAAAGGTTTTTCTTTATTACAAAAAAATATACTTCATTGTTTAAATCTAACTAATATGTTATTTACAGTTTGTATGGATACTGGTTTAAAGCAGTATTATTTTTAATTCTGAAAATATACTTTTTGTCATTTACAACTAAACTTTCCAAAAAAAGGAGTTTTTGAAATATCCCTAGTTCTATTGAAAATTATATAGTTATGGGATAAAGGTGTTGTGTAAAAAATGTCCACGGATATTTATTTGTTATTCAAACTCTTCAGCTGGGCTTTCATGCCTGTGACCAATTCAGACGGAGACAGAGTGTATGTGAAGCTCGACTCTGAAGATATCTGGGAACGGTCAATAGACCTAACAGCTGGACAAGTATCTTTGCAGTCAATGTTTGCTCAAACTTGGGAAGAGGCAAGGAAAATTGTAAGTTAAATGGTCTATCTGTGTTAAACCACACTCCACCCACTTATACTACGCCTAGTTTTCACTCACTGTATGCTGTACAGAGTGTGTGAGTAAAGTATATGAGTAAAAGTGAAAGTGTATGAGTGAAAGTGAAACTATATGAGTGAAAGTGAGGGTGTAGTGGTAGCACACCTGTATTCTAATTTCATCGTTGTGGGTATGAAATGAGTTTTGCACCAGTTGATTTATGTTTAACAACTTAAGAACATTAAAAGGCTGGTTGTATTTATTATTACATGATGCTGCATAATGTAGACAGTTCTATTGGTTACTAAGTTAAGCTAATCAACTAATGCGATGGATGCAGCAACAATGTGGCAAGAAAGGTTATGTTTTTAGTTTTTTTTTTCAGCTAGAAGCTAAAAAAGAGCCAGTAAACCAAGAGGTTCCACCCACTCCCATAATAGTACATGACTCATTATGGGTAGATAAATACAGACCGGAGTGCTATCTGGACCTATTGTCTGATGAACCAGTCAACCGAGCTCTGTTGCATTGGCTTCACCTGTGGGACAAAGTAAGTTATTGATTCTAAACTTGAGGATTATTTTAAACCTAAACTAACTTATAATTACATATTACTATGCTATAGATGCAAAAGTTTAGATGAATAGATGGAGAGATGTTTGTTACTCTATCTCGCCAGAACTCTTTTTTTTTTAATTTATTGTTATTATTTTATAGTACCTAGGAGTTTGGTATGTTTTTTAATTTATTTCTATTCGCTATATTAATTAGTTAAATGCTTCGTCACAAATAAATACTTTTTTTTTTACTGTACCAGACAAACTGAACGGATCTGGATGAGATTTGGCACAGAGGTAGCCTAAATAGAAAAATGTACGGCTTTTATATTCCACGCGGATGAAGTCGTGCGCAAAAGCTAGATTTTATTAAGGCCCGCAGGCATTGAACTAATTTGTATAAAAAATAAAAATTTGTCTGACACATTTTCAGATAGTGTTCAAAAAAGAAGTAAAAATCAAAGAACCACAGCAACGGACCAGTTTCGTGAAGCGAACAGGCCAGTTTCAACTGACCAATAACTGGAAGGGCAAGAAGGAATCGGAACCGGAAATGGACGAAGATGGCCGGCCGCATCACAAGGTGGCGCTCTTGTGCGGCCCGCCGGGGGTGGGTAAGACGACCCTGGCACATTTACTGGCGAAGTTGGCTGGTAAGGACTTTTTTTAAAGGTTTATGTACCAATTATTAGTTCGTTTTTATTTGTATTGTTTTTTTATGTTTTATGTGTGGCAAATAATAAATTATTTCTTTTCTATTCTATTCTAATTATGAATTAAGTTCTACAGGTGAGTGTTTTTTTTCAGGGGAAAACTGAAACCGTGAGAGTTATCAAAAAGTCATGTTCGGAGTTGCGCGCTCGATTTAAAAAAAAATAAGTTCTGCATTAAAAAAAGTAAATATTTATTTACAGTTTCAGTAAAAAAGTAAGTTTCTGAAAAAATAAATTATTTATAACGTGACGTTTCGATAACTCTCACGGTTTCAGTTTTCCCCTGAAAAAAACTCAACCTTTATACCAATGTCATAAAATTTTACTGTAGTAATACAAGTAGAACACCCTCGACTATGTCTGCGCTGCGCTTTTTTCAAGCAAACTTCCTGTTGCATCCCCTAAAAGTTGAATTTCGGGAACTCCTTTTTTGGACCCCTACATATTAACAGGTAATCAGAAAATGACTGAGGCCATAGAAGATAATTTATCAGTCTAATAAACTATTGTATTGTATTGTTACTATGTTAGAATATGTTAATCCAGTCGATTCTTGTTGCCACCAGATGAAAATGTGGCAAAAAAAAAAAACAAAATATTATATCAATATTGCTATAAGAGCATGTTTTAGAGCTTGCTCCCCTGATTGTAATTAATTATAATATTTTAATGATTATATTTCAGGTTACAGACCAGTAGAACTGAACGCGTCCGACGAGAGAAGCACAGAAGCGTTCAGTAACGCCTTGAAGAGCGCCACGCTAATGCGATCTGTACTAGACGCTGATAGACGACCAAACTGTTTAATTTTAGGTAAGTAAGTTTCATTTGGTTTGTTCATTCACTAACAGTTGCACTCGGCAAAAAAAAATTACATTATAAAGATAAAAAAAAAAAACTTTATTGTGAATGATTTTGATTACATTACAGACTGGGCTGTCTGAATTAAATCTTTAAAGTTGTTCATAACAGATCAACGAATTTATATTAATTCCGTCACCAGAGTTGGCCAATGAACTTACTACTTTATTTGGAGCTTCAATAGCAATCTTAATCTTAATAATATTTTAAAGGGTTTGGATGTTTGTCAGTCGTTTGGGCGTAATGCTCCCATCACGCCCAAACGACTATATTAAATTTGGCACAGGCATAGATTTGGGTCTGGAATAGCATATAGGATAATTTTCATCCCGGGTTCCAGTGGGATAAAAAAACTGTTTAACCGCGGTTAACACCACAGCCACTATACTATTAAATCGTTCCAGACGAGATAGACGGCGCGCCGTTGCCCACTGTGGAGCTACTAGTCCGCTGGTGCACGGCCACAGCGGATACTGGCAAGAAGAAGGCGAGATCCCAGCCGTTGCGGCGGCCCGTCATTGCTATATGCAACGACCTTTACGCTACTTCGTTGAGACCTTTGAGGTAACTGAACATATCTGCTAGTGCGGCGTACACGGGCAAGAAGAGGGCGAGGTCACAGTCATTGTGGCGGCCCGTCATTGCTATATGCAACGACCTTTACGCTACTTCGTTGAGGCCTCTGAAGTAACTGAACACATCTGCTGGTGCAGCGTACACGGGCAAGAAGAGGGCGAGGTCACAGCCATTGTGGCGGCCCGTCATTGCTATATGCAACGACCTTTACGCCACTTTGTTGAGGCCTCTGAGGTAACTGAACATATCTGTTAGTGCGGCGTACACGGGCAAGAAGAGGGCGAGGTCGCAGCCGTTGCGGCGCGGCAGCCCGTCATTGCTGTATGCAACGACCTTTACGCCACTTTGTTGAGGGCTCTGAGGTAACTGAACATATCTGTTAGTGCGGCGTACACGGGCAAGAAGAGGGCGAGGTCGCAGCCGTTGCGGCGCGGCAGCCCGTCATTGCTGTATGCAACGACCTTTACGCCACTTTGTTGAGGTAACTGAACGCCAACGCTTCAACGCTAGTTAAATATTAAGAATCGTGTTATGAAAATAAAAAATCGTATGCAGAAACGTCAAAAACGTCATCAATAAGCCTCAATTATTAATCAAGTAGGTAGTAGCATTTCAGTTGTGTTTTAGTATTCGGGCGTAAGGTCCGAAATGCTGAACTTCATAATCACATTTTAAATATTTCTTAGCTATATAGAATATACCTAGCATGCCGCTGCAATGACAGTTTTTATGAATAAGGGCATAAATTAGTTATGGTATTAAATCCGATGCTGCTGTGGCAAAAACACATGCACTGGTAATGCTCAAAATTTAACTTTTGTATTAATTGATGGCTAGGTACCGTATTGTTTTTTTTAAATACATTTTGTGTCTTTTGGTCAATTATTATTTATCATTGTTGGAAATTGCGTAATAATTAAATATTAGAACATAATATTTAATTATTTATTTAACGCCCCGTAGCGGTTATAGGGGGGATCATTGACGCGTGGGCTATTGACACGCGGGTCAATGACATTCTCCACGCGCTCCACTTTCGATTTCCAACAAAGATAATTTAAAAACAGTATTTTTTTTGTGGGTGGAACATATTCTTTGGATATTGCGCACTAATAATAAAATACCCTATAAATAAAAATGAAATGCTCACTAAAACTCGACAACAGCTGGACCGATTTGGCTGATTTAGGTCTTGAAATGTTTGTAGGAGTCCAGGGAAGATTTAAACGGTGAGAAATTATGGAAGAATTGCAAAAAAAATAACGAGAGTGAAACCGCGCCGGGTTAGCTAGTGGCAAATAAATGTTAATATAGATATATAATCTATATATCTATGTGTATGTGTTTGAACATATTAACCTCTATTCTAGGGCAGTGGCGCTAGTGATCGCAGTGGGCGGTGTAGGAGCGGCGCGGCTGGCGGCGCGGCTGGCGCGCGTGTCGCGGCGCGAGGCGCTGGAGGCGCCGCCGCACGTGTGCGCCGCGCTCGCCGTCCGCGCCGCCGGCGACGTGCGCGCCGCTATACAACTGCTCAGCTTCATCAAGGCGAAAGATAAAGCGCAGGTATGTAAGCCACGTTTCTATACCAGCCCAAACCATGGCGATTTCATCTCTACTATACAGTAGAATAGACAAGGCAAGGCCTCGATGGCGCGATGTGGCGATACGGGCGAAGGTCAGTGTCGCAGGAGGTTGCGGGTTCGATTCCCGCCTTGGAACAAATGTTTGATCTGCAAATATTAAATATTAGCAGATTCTGGGTATTATCTATTTAGTTAAGGTAGTCATGGCAGGTGGTAAGACTCTTCAGCAAGAGTACGTCTTGGTGGGTACCACCGCAGTGCCAGATATTCTACCTCCAAGCAGTAGTCTTTATGAATCTTTGTTAAATGTCAGCCAAATTTTATATTTATCTATATTTTTGCAGTTGACTATGGAGGACGTTGCGAACGCGGCGATAGGCACCAAGGATTGCAACAGGACTATGATGCAAGCACTTCAAGCGATTTTCGTTATCAACGATAAGCAGCCGGATATAATGCGGACTATACAGTCAGCAGGTGATTATGACAGGTACACTCAACTTTAAAGTTGTCTAACCTGTCCTATGCCAAGAGCGTATTCAATAAAAATATCATTTTGACGGAAATTTTAGTGGATTTTTAAATATGTTATAATTCACTTAACACAGTTGATGACAACTTCATCTTAAAATATTTGCTCCTCAATATTACCTAAGAATTGTATATTACAATGTATCCTACACCACACGGTAGGATACATTGTGCAAATAAATTAATTTAATTTCATCTATAAAATCCCAAGAGGGTTTCGAAAAAAATAAATAAAAAAAACTCACTATTTTTATTTATCTATCTATGTATAATCAGCCACTATTAAGAACACATTAAAAAAATATAATTATCCAATTCCAGATTAGCAGAAGGAATATTCGAGAATTACTTGACAGTAAAAGTTGATGCCCGCCTCCTCACAGCATGTGAAACGCTCTCCTGGCTGATGCTTCAAGACGCCATCTATTCGTGGACATTGCGCAACCAAAACTACTCGCTGTACGGAGCGTTGCCGATGTGTCTCGCTAGATGTCACCAGCTACTCGCGACGAGAAACCCGCACAGGACCAAGTTCCCTGTCCAAGCTCAAGAGGTATTTTTTATGTCGAAAACGCCATCTAATCGTGGATACGTAGTAACCAGAACTACTCGCTGTACGGAGCGTTGCCGATGTGTCTCGCTAGATGTCACTAGTTAATCGCGACGAGAGCCCCGCACAGGACCAAGTTCCCTGTCCAACCTCAAGACATAGAACAGATATTAGTATAGTACTACTTACAGAATGGCCACTCCCTACCTCCCACCGGTTTTACTTATCCCACCCCGGTCGCGATTTTGCCGGCACCACCCTGCACCTTTCGCCGGCACTGAAGCTAAGGGCTTTAAGCACGCGTTTATTTTGATTTTGTGTAGGTTCAAGCGCGCGCATGCCAGAGCGAGCGAAAGTGCGCTATCTCGCTCTTGCTATAATTGTGTGGTTACAACCATGACACACACACACAGCAGCATCGTTTACGTACACAAACTATGCGTGTGAATTGTGACATTTTTTTAGAGCGTTGCCGATGTGTCTACCATACCAAGATGCCAACGAAATCGTTACCGGAATAATGCTTTTGATAATTGTAAACGTTATCATAGTATCGTCCGGCTGTATTTTGTATGGGATTTTTGTAGTTTTTTCGGGGCTCTATTAGCGCTTATTTGTGGTTTTTTGGCTTGGATAATTTACGGCTAGATGGAGCATTTATTTATAACATTTGGTGGTAGGACTATTTAGCAAGAGTCCGTCTCATCGTCGTACATCGTCATCGTCGTCCATACCATAGCAGTGCCAGATATTACCGTGTTTCGGTTTGTTCAATTTAATAGTATATTTGTTTCGAGGTAATTTGTTCTCTGTGCAGGTGTACCGCAAGAGGGTGGAGTGCGAGAGTGTGGTGGCGGCAGTGGTGCGCGGGAGTGTCCCGGGTGTGGCGTGCAGTCGCGCGGCGTTGTTGCTGGACGTGCTACCGCTGCTGCCGCACATACTGAGAGTGCAGTTACGCTCCGCTAATGTACAGGTGAGAGTGCAGTGCGAGACTATTGTTTTTTTTTTATGTCAGCAAGTGACAAGACAATCAAGACGCCCGCCTGATGTTAAGCACCACGCCTGACTATAACAGATGCAGTGCCACCCAAAGCTTAAAGTTTTAAAGTGTATGCGTGGCACTGCACTGCGCTTATCACCCCGAGACATTGTTGTTAAGTTTCTTTCGCCCAGTAATTTCACTAGCTACAGCGCCCTTCAAACCTAAACACAGTAATGCTTGCACACTCCTGCTTAAAGGTAGAATATCTAACACTGCGGTGGTACATACCAAGACGGACTCTTGCTGAAGAGTCCTACCACCAGGTAGAAATATTTGCATAATCACTCTAATTTATAAACTAGCTGTTGCCCGTTTGCGTGGAACTTGGGAGCTGTACTTTTTTTGGTGTATATTTGTTCCTCTATAACTCGAAAACCACTGAACCGATTTATAACATAGGTAGATAATGACCGGGAATAGGACATAGACTTGTTTTTTCCCGGAAAGATGTACGGTCCCCGAGTTTCACGCAGACGAAGTTGCGGGCAACACCTAGTTTTATATTGGTTTACATTTTTTGGATAAAGTGGCGCGTGGCGTAGTTATGCCGGACGATCATGGTTAAAAATTACATCTGATTAGGTCCCTCAGACCAGACGCGTAGTCTATGTCCTATTCCTGGTCTATCTATCTATAGTTTAAATTTAGAATAGAATAGAATAGAAAAATATTTATTTAACGCTACACAATAAACATAAAAATAAAAATAACAATACAAATTAAAACTTAACTATTGTGACGAAAAAAAGGCAGCCACTCAGCATGTGCTGCAGACATAATGTGTCTATAGCGCTGGTTTTCAGTGTAGCCTACGAGTAGTAGTATTAGCTGCGACACGAGTGTCTTACTATCTAACAATTGATTTCACCCAAATCAGTTTAGTGGTTGTCGAGTTATCAATTATCCAAACTTTCGCATTTAGTGTTGATCAGATGTTGAACAATGTCGTCAGTTGTGCAGCGAGAACGAGCGTAAAGCGTTAAAAGCTTGCGCGGGCGCGATGTGCGACTACGGACTGCGGTACGTGCAGCAGCGCACGCCGGAGGGAGTCTACGCCTTCGTGCTCGAGCCCGATATCTACCGACCTGCCTTCTTCGGTAACTAACTTACCCCCTTATTCGTGACCTAGCTGGCTATACAGTTCAACCGACACGACTTAAAAGTGGCTGAAAATTCATAAATTAAAAATTGCATGAATACTATTTTGAAAAAAAAAGGGTTTTTCAAAACGGTGTTTAAAAACATATTTTGTCCAGGCAATGATGAAAAACAACGCCCACCGCCCGCCATCCGGCAAGCCATCTCAAGGGAACAGCAATTAGAAATGATAAAGAGGAACGAAGAAATGGTACGTTGTCATCGTAAAACTAGTTTCAAGATAATAATGATAGCTTATGATCTTGCAAATCGTCAAGAGTTCGGCATGGCAATGAATTTTAGTGCACAATTATTGATGCGCGACTGATTCCTCTGGAACAGACGCCAGCCCCCCTACCATGAACTATTAGAGCGATTCAAATTAGGTTAAGGTCCTAATTTGAGTTGTCAAAAAATTATGTACCTACCATGACTTCAATAATTATTAATTTCATGGTACAACATTTTTTGACAATTCAGTTTAGGTCCTAATTTGAATCGCTCTAAGAGTTCATGGTATGGGGGTAGAAATTAAAAGAAAGAGTTCCTCTGGTATTGCAAGCGTCCATATGCTACGGTAACCACTTAACATCAGATGTGGAGTATACTTGTTTTTTTTACATCATTAAAATTTTGATATATGCATTTTTTGTGGTATATGAATACATATTATGTACATATATGTTTTTATCACAGACATGTAGAGTCAGCAGCACAAACAAGCCGAATCAATTACCGAAAGAGGTTACTAAAAACAGTACAGCCAGCAAACCGAGCACGAACATGAGGGAAAACGAAACGCGCATTCCCAACCACTTGCAACGACTCAAGCCTAAAGAAGTTGAGAAAACTACTCCTCAGGTAAGCGCTTTTTAAAACTACATACTTGCAGAATTACAATGAATTTATCACAAATTTATTTATAAAACGACCTGCCTTAAACTATACTTAAAAACCTTAAAAATATCCTAGCGTACATAGATAGTGTAAGAGTAGATAGAGTTCTTTGTGATAAAGCTCGTCCGGGGAAGGACTACCACCATACCTATTTCTGCCGTCAAGCAGTAATGCTCGCATTGCTGTTTTCCGGTTCGAAGGGTATGGTTTCCGGTGAAATTACAGGCAAATGAGACTTACCATCTAACGTCTCAGGGTGGTAACACGCAAGTGATATCTATGATGTTGCATGCGTACATAGGCTACGGTAACCGCTGACCATCAAGTGGACCGTACGCTTGGTTACCACTTTAGTAGTATAAAAAAAAATAGTAAGCCCGATGATCTAGTGGTAGTGAGTTACTCCGCTGATCCTAAGGTCGTGGGTTCAAACCCGGTCGTGCACCAATGGATTTTCCTAAAAACTTATGTATGCAATGCCAGTACTCCCATGCGGTGAATGAAAACATCACGAGAAAACCGACATGCCCACGAAAAAAGACACGTGCCATCCATCAATTCGCATTGGGTCCGCGTAGTGTATTAAGACCCAATCACTCTCGCCCGAAAGTGGCCAGTGTCCCAATAGTGGCCACTGGGCAGGGACCGATTGCTTGCTTGTGCTGCCCGTGCTTCGTAGGGCACGTTAGATCAAACGACGAGTGAGGTCGCCGTTTAATCTAAGCACTCGTCAAATACGGTAATGTATTCCATCAGCCATGTGCAAACGCGTGGTCCATTCATCTCGTAATGGCCGCCTTCGCCGCGTTACTATCTGCAATCTAGATGCATTACTACAGATTACTTCACTCACTGATGCATTATCAGCGTTCTATTCCCACTGCTGGGACATTATCCTACTCACAAGCGTGAGTGATTGGGTCATACATAATACACCACGCGGATTAGTGGATGGCGTCTTGGATAGTCTGGTTTTCTCACGATTCCTTCACTGTTTGAGAGCAGTGGTGACAGAGTTTTTAGGCCGACCGAAGGCCTCTGTCATGACCTAATCTTTGAAAAATCCGGGAGCTTCACGTGCTCTCCGAAGCAAGGGGGCGCTCAGTTGAAATTGCCACTGGCAGTCATACATCCAAATGGTGACTACGCGGAACAGTGCTTAACTTCTTTGATCTGTTAGAAACAACTTGCCAGCTACGTCACGATAATAATAAAGAACTCACTATCTTATAATCAGAAATCAGTCAAACCACATAAAAACCTTTTCTAAGAATAAGTCCATCCAACTTTCGTTTAAAATCATATTTCCCAAGACGAAATGAAACGTGCATTTATAAAGGCACCTCAATCAACCGACTTTTGCTTCACAGAATGCACCTTTTTAAAAGCAAACCCATTCCGTGTTACTTTATAAGGGGCAAAGCGTTGACAAGTGTGAGTCGCGCGGATGGGTTAATTATTTCTTTTTGTGCGGCACACTCGTCGCGGGATTGCCGTGATTACGTGACTTCGCCGCGCGAACCGTGTTTAGTAACACAGAGTTATATACAGAAGGGACAGATACTCTTTTCGTGGCGAACTTTAAATGGAAGGGAATTTCTGGACAAAGTTGGGCTTATTGCAGAAATTTTCTTAGCAGGAGATCATTTCAGGGGATTTCGGGGATATTTCATTTATTTTATTTTTATTTCACAGGAAAACAAAGTGTCGTTAAAATACTAAATATTACTAATCTAAAGTTAGAGGTATAGAGCATTCAAAAGTTTTTAAAAGTTTTTTTTATATGCCCAAATTTTGTCTAGAATTCCTTTGCTTTTCTTTTGAGAGCTGGAAGGGGATTTCTGGACAAAAAGTCCAGAAATTATCTTCGCAGGGGATCATCGCAGGGGATTACTGGAATACGTCACATACTCGTAAAACGACCTTGGTGGCGAGGTGGGCAGCTGTCCAGTTGAGAATGAAAAAACAAATTATTTTTTTTACTGACTGAGACAAATCAGAAAGCTTAATCTTATTGTAAGGGCCAAAAAAATACATTTAACAGTAGCGGTTTATGAATCTAGTTCGATTTCCGCTCCGGGACAAAATGTTCGAATGATATGTAACTAATTGGCACAGTAAGGCACAGTCCACCAGTTAGTAGGTTATCTTGCTTAAAAAATGTCATGTTGTTTATCCTATGTACCTACTTACCTACCTATTTTCTTTTCTTTTTATTATTTAAGTCTCTTGTTTTATATATTTTTTTTGTTTTCTTTCTGTGTGTTTGTCAAATAAACCAAATTTCATTTCATTTCATTTCATTTCATTTCATTTCATTCATTTCATTTCATTTCATTCATTTCATATGCGAATATTTTTTCTAAATCTGGTTGTTTTTTATGTGTTTTAAAAGTATGTATTTACAAAAAGTATATATGTATTCTATCAGATAACTGGTCCCCACAGGACTAGTATTGCTTTGTTTGGTGCTAGATGGCGCTACGGGATACAGGTGTTTTTTTATGTATGTAATGTGGGTATGTCTATTCTGCGTCATGAAAACATTGCTACTCTATGATTCCTCTGAAGCGCTTTCACGCTTTCACAATATGATGCGAATTTAGCAAACACAGTTTTAATTAGTGCCAGTCGTACTGTTCTGTGTATTGTATGTTGATGCAAAACTGCAAGCTTTAGAGGATAGCTTGCGAAGTAATAGGTAAAGACTAGTGCTTTCGTGTCTATAAGGGAACGTTAAGTGGTCGGTTCTGGCTGTACCACTCGTTAGGCCATGACGGAAGCCTGACGGCGGCCTAGCTCGTCAAGTTTGCCTGTGACCCTCACAAACTCACTTTACAGTATATTTTTCATCTTTTATAAGTCAATGAAGTGATGAATAATTAATATATTTATCTTTTTACCCTTCAAAGTCTTAAAACCAATATTCTTTCAAACTCATTCCCTAATTACAGCGTCCATTATTTAAAAAGCCCACCAGGGATAGGGTTGTATAGTTAAATCAAAAGATCGTAAAATCAGCTTTTCGTAAAAAATTCTGTTACTTTTTGCGATAATCATTAAATGGGTTATGAGGTACGAGTTAAAATAATCATTTAATTTAATTCGGATAATTGATGTGCGTAATGCAGTAGTGCTTGGTTAGCGTCTATAATTATAGTCATTGAGTTCTGTTACTACATGGGTCTATTGTGCGCTGCTTGTGTGTGTTCAGAATAAATGTATTTTCTTTCATTCTATCATTCATTCTTTCTGATTAAATCACCGCAACGTCTGCACTTTACACGTCTATGAAAGCAATGACTACAATTCAGGCTCATTTAGAGACCTAGTGTTGGGGACAGAGCTACGTACCTGACGTAGACTTAAGTCAATACAGCAAAAATCTGACTCAACAGAGTAGTAGTAAGTAGATACTTATGCAACACTACAGTACCATAACTATCATCATTGACCACCTACTGTAAACTGATAGTAATACGAGACTATTATATCAAATTACTCTAAGAACTAAATAAATAAATCTTTAAATCTTTAAAATGTGTTAAACCAATTTCCCACGTAGTCATATAATAATTTAATGGTATAGGAAAAGACACACGTCAACTTAAAATATTCAGGTACATTGTCGTACTGACATGACAGAGTAAAAACTTTAATTACAATTAATTATAAATAAACAAGAAAATATACTACGTAGGTATATAAATGAAGTCAGGTCAGAATACGTACACAGCTCGTGTCCTTGATGTGCGACTACGACGCCGACGGTTTTAAGGCTGAGAAACTCATTAAACTAGACTAGTCACTAGACGCTGTGACGTAGCTGGCTAAGTTGTTCTTAACAGATCAACGAAGTTAAGCACTGTTCCGCGGGGTCATTATTTGGATGGGTGATGTTTTCCTTCACCGTATGAGAGCACTGGCACTTGCTTACTTAATAAAGGCAAATTATTATCCGGTCAAAGTTACAATCACAACCCTAGTTGGAAATAAATAAATCGGTAATACTTTCAAAAATGATCAGTGTCAGTGAAGTTGCGATTTTTAATTCCCATTACGCAAGTATCTGGAATACGGGCCGGCGCGCGGCGGGCGGTAAGCCCCTCGCAAACACAGTAACTAATCACAATAAAAGGGTTGCGGTTCTATTAAAAACTCGGGAAGAATTCCGAAGGAGAGTTGCTTAGCGACGGCGTACATTGAGGACTTAGAAGATTTAGACTTAGACATTGAGACTAAAGAAATTACTGGGTGAAAGAGACTTTAAGAACAATGTCTCGGGGTGATAAGCGCAAAGCAGTGCCACGCAAACACTTAAAAACTTTAAGCTTTGGGTGGCACTGCATCTGTAAAAGTCAGGCGTTGTATTTTTTTGTAGAACTTCGTGTAAACTTTAAAAACTCTTTATCAGATGAGCAATATGATGTGGGCTCACAAGGAAGAAAGAACACTTTATTAGGTTCCCACATGAACTTTAAACTAGTGTTAGGATCTAGATCCTATGTTATACATTTTGCTATTTATTTAAATTGTTTTGCTGACATTAGCCCGTTCGCATTCGTCCTAGCTGGTTTACCAGACAAAACAGAATCAGAACGGTTATCGAAACGAAGCTTTATTTATTTTTATGTTTCTTTATGTGTATGTGTGAGAACTAAAACAAATCTATCGAAGGGACCTTTATTGCTAGACCACACTGAGCGTAACTTGCGCGTCAAATACTGTTTTCGGGCAGAGAATGTGCTGCTTATTTTTTTTTGGTCTGGACCTTAATGTGCGTCGCCCTTTAGGTTTTTTTTCTTGTAACTTTTCTCCCTGCTAATGGCGGCTGAGTAGGCGGCCTTCGATTCATTGCGTTATTTAAACAATACACAGCTAATTTGTTATTCCACTCCGGGAATAATGTTGCTGGTTCATCATCATTATATCAGCCAATAAACGTCCAATGCTGTACATAGAGAAGATAAGCCTTTCTCAAAGTCGGGGATCTTAGTAAAATCGCTAATCTTTAGTCAATATAGCTTTCCATTGCTTTTTTTAAGAAAATTGAGATCTCGCTATTCGTTTTATAACCATTGGTTGCGTATAAGATTATCGATATAAAAACCCGTTACACTTAGGCATATAAACATACATTATAAATTTAAAAAAACAAAAAAACAGTATCATAAACTATCAAGGTTGGAAAAAACAGTTTTTTTAAATTAATACAAAACAAACAGTTCAAAATGTTTTATACAGGTGTTTTTTATGTTTTTTTCTTCTATTTTCAGTAGTTTTTATTAATATTAATCGAATAGGCCATGTTAAAAACATTCATCTCCGTTTGTGTCACACATCTTAATTTTTTTTTAACTGTTTAAAACAAGTGTTTTCTTAACATGTCAACCCTGCAAATAATACGGTAAAAGAAAAAAAAAATCAAGTCCAAGCACTCAATAAGACGCTTTTAAACTTAAAATTTGGCAGTGCTCCATTAACAGCTCAAGTAATTACGTAGGATAGTTTCGTGTGTTCTACAGTATTGCATCACTCCCTAATCGCGGAACATAAAATCACAACGAATCACTTAGGTCCATCCCACTAAACTACCACTTAAACGGAGAAAGGTGTGGTGCGACTGCTAGCAGGTACTTGAAACAACTAATGACAAAAGGATTATTTATCTATATATTTCTTAGACCGGGCGAACTAAAGTAAAGTAAAGAAAGGGAAAGTAAAAAATATATTTATTCAATCATATCACAAGGATCATTTTGAAACATCTTAAAGCTAGATGAATTTACGTTCCTATACTATAAACTCCGGGCCTCTGACTACTCGAACTAACTTAGATAGATAGATAGATAGAAAATACTTTATTGTACAACTTAAAATATGTTTACAAAGGCGAACTTAATGCTAGACAGCATTATCTACCAGCTAACCTGTGGGTAGCAATGATACATAATATGTAGGTAGTGCACATAAAATTTGATAACATAATGAATAAAGAGATAAGTACTTAATTCTAACATAACAGTTAATAGACCTACTTTACTTATACATAGACTCTTTTTATAATAATATATTAATATTACAATAAATACATATTAAGATACACTTACATACAAAATTATACATAGGTACCTATTAACTTACCTGCTTACATTATTATAAAATTTTATTGGAAACGTTTTTGTTAAGCCTCTTTCGCCCAGTAATTTCACCTGCTACAGTGCCCTTCAAACCTAAACACAGTAATGCTTGCACACTACTGGTTGGAGGTTGAATATCTGACACTGTAATGATAAATAAATAAATAAATAAATAATGCTGGACAATCCACACAGCATCATCTAGCCCCAAGTTAAGCTGCTGTTAAACAGAGCTGTATTATGGGTACTAGATGACTGATATATACTTAATACAATACATAGATAGATATTTTTTATTATACAGGGTCATTCATTATCAACCTGACAAACTTAAGGGATAGGTTCCACACCTAAAAAAAAAATATTTGTACCTATAATTTTTTTTTTTTATGTATGTTTTGTCTTTAAAAATCACAAGTAAACAAAAAAAAATCGATTACGTTTTTCCGCTCAATTATTATTTATCATTGTTGGGAATCAAGTTAAGCGACGTAATAATGAAATATTCGAGTGTGCGCGCCCGGTAGCGGGTCAAGGACACGCGCAGGTCAAGGACGCGCGGGTTAGTGACCCGCAGTTCATTGACGCGCGGGTCACTAACACGTGCCGAGCGCTGCCTTTTCGATTTCTAACAAGGATAACTAATTATAAAGCAGAATTACGTAATTTTTTTTTTGTTTTATAAAAAAAAAACGTTTAGAAAAAAAAAAGTACAAGTTTTTTTTTTTTTATGTGTGGAACCTACCCCTTAAGTTTGTCAGGTTGATAATGAATGACCTTATATATAGAAAATCCCAGAACACCCGGAACAAATATTTGTAGATC
The DNA here is from genome assembly GCA_951394395.1 of Colostygia pectinataria. Taxonomy (NCBI): domain Eukaryota; kingdom Metazoa; phylum Arthropoda; class Insecta; order Lepidoptera; family Geometridae; genus Colostygia; species Colostygia pectinataria. The sequence continues at coordinate 9,175,629 of OX596363.1, forward strand.
GTACAAACATTTGACCCGAGGCGGGAATCGAACCCACAACCTCCGCGTCGCAGGCGGACCTGCGCCCGCTGCGCCTCATCGGTCGTCATGATACCCACCAAGACGATCTCTTGCTGATCAGTCCTACCACCAGATGAAAGTAAAACGCTTGGTTGAACTTGCCACTGGCGGCCATCCAAATGGTGACTACGCGGAACAGTGCTTAGCTACGTTGGGCAAAGCAAGAGAAAACATCAACATCAGAAGCGCTTGTACTTGCTTTGTTCGACAAAGCACTGTTCCGCAACTGAGCGCTTTCTCTGCTTCAAAGTTATTAGCCTAGGTAGGCCTAGCCTGGTAGGTATGTAGGCCTTTGGGTGGCCTATTAACTCCGTAGTTGGCCACTGACTCGTACCAATTTACTTTGGTAAACTCTTACTCTCTGCCCCTACCTCTAGGTCGCGTGCACACAACGGGCGGCAAGTTAACAGCGAGTAAATTTATTACGTGGGCGTGAACGCACATTTTTGCGCTCCGCTGGCGTAATGGAGCGCGCGCCTCGCTAATATCTGTTAATAAACTGACCAACCCTTTTATTGCGGGTGCCTTGTTATTGAGAAACCTTTTGGTTTTTTACACACAAAAAAATACGTAGACACACAAAACACAAAAAAGAGTAGTAGAGTTCTCTGTGATAGAGCTCGTCCAGGGAAGGACTACCACCATACCTATTTCTGCCGCAAAGCAGTAATGCTCGCATTGCTGTGTTCCGGTGTGAAGGGTATGGTTTCCGGTGAAATTACTGGCACATGAGGCTTTCGAGCTTAGCCTCAAGGTGGCAACCCGCGAGTGATACCTCTGGTATTGCAAGCGTCCATAGGCTGCGGTAACCGCTTACCATCTTGTGGGCCGTACGCTTGGTTGCTACTTCAATTGTATAAAAAAAAAAAATACGTTAAATTACCGCTCGAATATTCAAACGCTATTTAAATTTTTATTATCGAGTTAGCTATTTTACTCATAAAACTATTGTGAACTATATCATACATTTTAAAAACGGGTGTTTTCACGTACCGGTATATCGGTGAAGAGGTACCGACACTGTTTCGACTCAATTTCGACAGTCTTCAAAGAGTCGAAACAGTGTCGGTATTTCTTCACCGATATACCGGTACGTGAAAACACCCGTTTTTAAAATGTATCGTGTTAGCTGTTAAAAATGACGTTAGTTTTCAAAACTGTATGAAGAAACGTCAAAAACGTCATCAATTAATCTTTGATTAGTTGAGTAACGTTTCACTATTAAGCATAGGTGTTGGATCTTAACCAAAACGCTTTTTAAAAATAAAAGATGTCCTTACTCTTCCGTTCTGCGCGCTGTGTATTGTACACAGCGCGCAGAACGGAAGAGTAAGCTGTTTTGTTTTCCTGCTATAGAATATACTTGTTTATCAGTTGAATTTTTTATTTTATTTTTGGAGCGCTCGTGACGTAGCTGGCTAAGTTGTTCTTAACAGATTAACGAAGTTAAGCACTGTTCCGCGGGGTCATCATTTGGATGGGTGACCGCCAGTGGCAATTTCAACTGAGCGCTCCCGTGCTTCGGAGGGCACGTTAAGCAGTCGGTCCCGGCTTTTTCAAAGTTGTTAGGCTATGATGGAGGCCTTCGGGCGGCCTAGAAACTCTGTCACCAGAGTTGGCCACTGACTCATTCGAACGAACGAACGATGTTGAATTTTCTAATTACTCCACAAACTAAGTTCATCATTATTTTCATGTCTAGTTTTCTAATGCTGCTGGGACGCTGGCTTACTCTGAAGTTGGACTGATTGGGTATGTATCAACCACTTCCGTGCTTTGAAAGGCGCTTAAAGTTGTCGGTTGGCCGAGGCTTTTTGAGTGGCCTGAAAATTCGTCACTAGAATTGGACTCGTATGAAATTACTTTTACGTTTTCATCATCATCATCAACATATTGCAGTCCACTGCTGGACGTAGGTCTCTCCCAATGCGCGCCACTGAGCCCGATGCCTCGTCATCTACATTCCGCAAGTCATCGCTCCATCTAGCCGTAGGGCGTCCCACACGCTTGCCTAAGCGCGGTCTCCACTCTAGAACACGTTTGCCCCAGCGGCCATCGGTTCTCCGGCATATATGACCAGCCCACTGCCACTTCAGCTTGCTTATCCTTCTAGCTATGTCGACCACCTTGGTTCTCTGTCGGATGATCTCATTTCTGATTCTATCCTTCAGAGAGACACCGAGCATATTTAACTTTTTTTTTATACCACTAAAGGGGCAACCAAGCGTACGGCCCACTTGATGGTCAGCGGCAAACTTTTTATTTAACTAAAATTCAGTCATTCTTGAGGTAGCGTTCTTGACGACAGCGGGCGGAGCGAAAGCTGGACGAGCGGTGGGACCGTATTAGGTACAATTTATTCATCCAATATTTCGTTCGTGTATAAATGTCGGATTATATTCAAGCGAGATATTGTAGCAGCTCTACAACGTAGCTATTGCTACGACGCTGGGGGCTACGAATTTGTCTCGCAACCGAATAGTCACAAAGTCAATGAGAATAAAGGCTAATTCATATAAATCAAAGTCCCAAAGTCAAAGAAACACATACGTTTCTCATACAAATCTTACAGCAAGTCTAATTTCACACAGATCCATTCAGCTGTCCTGGCGTTATACTCCTACAAACCTATAAACATCCATACTTTCCCCTTTATCATATTCATCATCATTATATCAGCCGATAGACGTCCACTGCTGGACATAGGCCTCCCCCAAAGAGCGCCATGACGACCGATTTTGAGCCTACACCATTCACCGACTTCCTGCGACCGCTTTAATGTCATCGGTCCATCGAGTGGAGGACCGACCTTTACCAGCTCGCTTATTTATAAATATTCCCGTGTCAGTTGTCTTGCCGTGTCTACGGTGTCACTTAGATGGACGAGCTCGCTAAGGAACAACTTAGGAGACTACGCGGCGAGCGCTTGGCGGGTGAAACTCCCATACAATCAAGTAAAACAATCCTCAGCCAAATCTACTTCATTAGCCAGTTGAGCGCATCATCATTTACCCCACTCGCAATTACTGGCTGTATGTAACCCTTGCGAGGCGAGGGCGTCCCGCGCCCCCGCGAGCTCGCTTCCGATTGGCCGGTGGCCCGGAAGGATACAACCTATAGTTTTTCTTCTTAAGAACTTCCTTCGGCCATTGTACGCGTGATTTACGAGCGGCCCGGCCGAGGGGGTAGATTGATGATTGCGCGCATCCGTTAGGGATGGGGTGCAGAGGTCTGGAAACAAGACTTTCGATATATTAGGCTGCGTCCTCGACGATAACAAGTTGTCAAGATAAATTCGTTCTTTTGTTAAGGCATCTGTGGTTTCGGTTTCCACAGTTTTTCCCAGTTTCAAGTCGTTCAAAACATACAATTTGAAACATACTAACTGAATATTTGGCACACTCAAACAGTACACAATACAAACATACAAAGAAAGAAATAACAAAAACAAAAAAAAAATTTTTTGTTCCTAGCCAAGTATAAAAAAATATTACATAAAAAAGGTAGGTACAAAAACAAGAAAAAATAGAAAATAGGTAGGTTAGATGGAAAGATGCGTATAAAGTAGTTAATGGATAACAAGAGCAGTTCGAAATTCACGAAAAATGCGTCCCGTGTTGACATTATACAATCGCACTTAATGATATGAGTATGATATCAAACAACACTAAATATTCTCATTCTAATTTGAGCCATATTTCTATGAGACTTTGCATACATTTCGTTTACCTAGAGCTGCTCTGTTGACTACGTGCGTGTGAAACAATGTTGATTTAATTTTTATTTTGGAATTAGAAAAATATTTATTGAAATGTCGTGTTTTGAGACAAATATATGCTTAAATTGATTAACTGCTAATATGACTCACCTATAAATAAAACAATCTTGTCTTTTTTTCTCACTTTAGCTGCGTCATTTTTGCAGTTACGCAGAACAAAATGGCATTGTACAAGTGTCAACGGTAGGGAGGTCGACTGCATACTGAACTGAATGTTTCGTTTTATAAGTAAAGTTGCAAGCCGCTTGAGAAGCTCGGACAAGAAAACCATGAACTACTTTATCGATGGTTAATAGTCATAAACATAATCAAGACTGGACTCTTATGTGAGCACATCACTACGACCCGTCCCAGCAATCGCATCTGCGCGGCCCCGAAGGCAATTTCCCCGCATATTCGTTTACCAGACGCATTATAGAGGGCGCTTTCCGCGTTACTCTGTTATTGCCTTTATGAGAGCGAGTCGGTTAATGTTCGGAATAACTTAGCCGTACATGCGTTGTTTTTCATGTGCCCAAATTGCTAAGTTGATGATTTTCGTCGGTTAAAAGAGAATTTGGTTATATTAGTTGAGTTTACTTTTTTTATTTATCACTATTTATTTTTGGTTCATTGGTTTATCAAAAGCTGTTTTATGTAATCGTACTGAATCGTTTCATTATTACTTCGTGAATATGTTTTTATTTATAATATTTTTTTATATCATTCGAATAGAATTACATGCCATTAAGTTAGGATGTCAAAAATTGGAAAAGACATATGCCATCCACCAATCCGCATTGGGCCCGCGTGGTGGGTTATGACCCAATCACTCTCGCTCGAGAGTAGGCCAGTGTCCCAGCTGTGGGAACCTTAGAAGGCTGATGAAGTTGGGATGTTGTTGTTGAAAGTTTGGACCTACTTCTGACTACCCCCTTAGACAGCTTCAAGTATCTCAAGTTTCTAGAGATCTAAAAGGATGTCTATCGATTATGGCGATTACATTTTTTTATATTGATTTAGAAGTGAATTAATATTACGCTGTAATTCAAGAGGCTAGCCAAGTACTATAGAAATACTGGTTTCAACTAAACACAATTTTAATTGCGTCGTTTAACCCTTTAGGCTTCACACCTAACACCTTTTAAACATATCTGTGCGTGATTAATATAAGCGCGGTAAAATTATATTACCAAAAACCCGCAAAACGCAAAATAAAACACTCGCATACCATCAGACCGCTATCAGTGCGCGAGGATTACGCTAATCCTTTCAGATGACGGACGTTTCCGCGCCGGCTGCTCGACGTGGAAAAATAGCCTGTAACCGAATCACCCCTACGGTTATCATGTAATGGCGGGCTCTTATTTACGAACCACATTTGTGCATTGCAGTAGAGTATTTTTCACTTTTATTTTATCTTACGAACAACAAGAGTATTTGGTGCAATGTAAGATATCCTAGACGATTGGACTCACTGGTCTACTAATAGTTCTATTCGAAAAGTTTATGTGCGCAATGCCAGTGAACGAAAGCATCTGGCATGTACGAGAACTAAAAATTCGAAAGACATGTGCCATCCATCCACCAATCTTCATTGGGTCTGGGAATATATTTTGTGCAACTTAAGATTTTCTAGAGTTAAAAAAACTTTTTTTTTTTAACTCTAAAACTCCAATCAAAAACATAGATATTTAAAGAGTTTTCGCCGATTAACCAACGAACGCGGTCGCGGCCGGTGCTTTTTTATTTAATTTTATTTATTCGGTTATATAACTAACAGTTTTACAAATATGGTTATGTAAATAATATAGATATGAAACAGGCTTAATTAACATATAACCTACACCGTTATCCACAACTTACTTTAAAATCTAGGTAGAAGAGAAATGTGATAATGAAGAAGAGCTTCTAAATAGCTTCGAAACATCAGCATCAATAGATAGAGTGACTAAAGAGAACGGTTTTTACCTTGAAATCTTTGGTTTATACAGATTATGTTAGTTTGTAGAAATGTTATGATACTAAATTTCCAAGATTAAGATTAAGAATAGGTATAATACAATCAGTACCCGTGCGAAACCGGGGCGGTTCACTAGTATATTATAAAAAAATAATCAAAGAGAGGGAGACCATTGCTTTGGAGTAGCACACCACTAGCATTTAATAATTATAAATAAAAAATAGCCAGCCTCATTAAAATATCTAAACACTCCACTAAAAACTACACTGCAAGCAAATTCCACATTCAAACAATTTCTTTTCCGAATCCATTTGGTAACTGGCAACACGGTGAAAATTTGAATTTAGAATGCGCTCCCGGGGCGCGGGCGGGCGCGGCAAATTGTGAATTAGACCGCGCCGCGGGCGCACTCTCCCGCGCTTGTTAGCTAGTTTTTACGCTGGCAACCCCTTTGTCAGTGAAATTGCATCAATGCAGTTGGTTATTTAGACGAACCGTACAGATTGGATGCGGATTGTTTCGTTCCTAGTTCATAGTGTCAGTGTTCTGATGTTTTATTTTGCTGTGCAGTTTGGTTCATCAATTTTTCTGCCATTTTAAAGCTGTACTGACATCAATGCAATACTAGCTTAGAACCTGTTTCTAATACTGATTTGATTTAATGCCAAAACGTTAATTACGTGTATTTTTACAAGCAATGTGGTATTCTCTTAAAACATTCTTCCACAAATTACTGTTTTTAATTTTTTACCAAGCCTCAAATCCTTCGCCACATAACAGTGTGCCAACAAAAAATAATAAACAGTCATTACAATCGAAATACACAGAGCAAATACCCCCCGGTGGTCGAGGGCTGTTCGTTTTCATATGTTCAAGCGGTGTCGTGCGGAGCTTGGCACAAGTGTTATATTGTTATAACAACGTTGATTATACGGAACTTCTGCAGCAGGGTGTTGGAATGATATTCCTGCCCCGTTGTGCGTCTAGGTTTTAGAATCGTTGTTAACCACCAATTTTTTTTTTTTGCGTCTGAAGCGTACAAGCGTACGGCCCACAAGATGGTAAGCGGTTACGCTTGCAATACCTGAGGTATCACTCGCGGGTTGCCACCTTGAAGCTAAGATCGTAAGCCTCATGTGCCAGTAATTTCACCGGAAACCATACCCTTCGCACCGGAACACAGCAATGCGAGCATTACTGCTTGGCGGCAGAAATAGGTATGGCGGTAGTCCTTCCCCAGACGAGCTCTATCACAGAGAACTCTACTACTAAAAAAATGCTAAATTGCTCGTATTTTGTTCATCATACCGAACAGTAATTATAATTCAGCAGGGTGTTGGAATGATGTTTCTCCCCCGTTGTACGTCTAGATTGTTTAAAAATTCTTTGCTCTCGTATATCTGATTTTATGGTCAGACAATCGATATAAAACCAAATACGGTATCGATTCTAAATCGTCCACCTGGCGCTCAGACTGAATAAAAATATATTTTATAAGCATAAAATCCATGGGCAAAAGCTAAGCTTGATTGCGTAATACTATCAAAATCTGTCTTTAAAATTAATATAACAAAAAACACGAGACTTAAAACGAAGAAAACAACATAAATATTAAACACTCATCGCTCTCTAAACCGCAATGACGTCACAACTCTTTAAACGGGTTCCATAATGGTTGCATAAAAGAAAGCCCTCCTCAAACAAATTGCTATTAACCCTTACATTATGTGCTTTTGGCCCGGAGCGTTGGTTGATGGTTGCTACGTGGCGTGCTATCAAAGCCGGCCTGCGGTCGCCTTTCGAAAATTGTTTGCGTTAATCAGATAGGGTTTCGCAATATTCCACATGTTTGTACAGTGCACAAAAGATGATTACTTTTCAGCGCAAATGACGCTTTGGAACTAGTGCGCGCTTATAGCATTTTACGTTTGTTGTTGCTAGGTACGAGTGAGATATGCTCTGCAACTTTGACGACCGATGTGGCGCAGCGGGCGCAGGTCCGCCTGCGACGCGGAGGTTGCGGGTTCGATTCCCGCCTTGGGTCAAATGTTTGTACGATCTACAAATACTTGATCCGGGTGTTCTGGGTATTTTCTATATATAATAAAAAATATCTATTTATGTATTGTATTGTATTAAGTATATATCAGTCATCTAGTACCCATAATACAGCTCTGTTTAACAGCAGCTTACCTTGGGGCTAGATGATGCTGTGTGGATTGTCCAGCATTATTAATTGGTACCTACTTTTAGTATATATTCGTTTTTCTTTTTGTATGTCAGCTGAGGTGTATAATGTACTTAATGCTCAATAGTATCCTGATCTCCACGATTCAGGCTTTGCCTAGTGAGGAGATCGTCAGATAGATCTATTTAGTCATAAGCACATCAACGTAAACAGGTTTTATGGTTAATAATAGCAAAATTATAATATGTAATAGGTTAAGTGTACTGAACTGTTGCAAATAAATATTTTTTTATTTTTCATTTACATTCTCATTTTCATTTGCTGACGCATAGCATTTTACGACGCATTAAAGATTTATTTGCAACGCCAATGACACTAAATAACAACAGAGGAGCGATACATAAGTCCCTGCAATACCGCTTTTGAATTTCTAATAAATTGTAAATACATTATAATGAAACGAGAATTAGATATTCAAATGAAAAAGGATTTATCGGCTTACTTACAGATGAGAAGGCGAGTTTCAGATGAAACAGCGTTTTATCAAAGAAAATTTTGCCTAATAAAATATTCAAATTTATTTACCGGGAAAGAAAGCGTAGCATTGTTGGCTCACACTCCTACAGCGGAGCAAAGCCAATAAAACCGTTTATTATCCGTTCACCCCACTTCTGAATATATCTCGCTTTGTTAATGCTCGTTTAGCTTCATCGTAGTACAATGTATCCAAACTAACCTAACCGAGCGACGTTGTGGCGCCAAAAAACATCGCCGTGGGCGCTGCATATGGCATGACATGAACTACCAATTTCAAAATTATACGCGTGTTTAAATTTGGTACCGCGTTATTTAAGCCTATTTGAATTTGGTACCGCGCTCGGATACGTAATCGGACTACGATTTAGTGACAAGATTAGTTACAATAATAGAGCGAGAGGGTCGGAAAATTGGGCGCGTAATCCTGATAATGCAGAGTGAAATGAAAATTACGGTGTATAAAGTCTTGTGAATATTTAAACAGGGGAATTACTATTAGACGCGTAATATGTGGTAAGTAGGTTATTATTGAAATTTTACTAAAACTGACAGGGGCTGCTAAACGTAATTTAGATTATAACCGGTGGATTAGTAAAGTTAATTTTGATAAGCTTTCTAACAAAATCAAAATCAAAATCAAAAATTATTTATTCAGTAGAATCACAAGGATCACTTTGAAACGTCTTACAAGCTAGGAAAATTTACACCAGTTCCAACGCGCCCATGCCGTAAAAGAACTGGCAACAACACCGGCTGGGTTCCTATCGCTTTTTTGGCATGACCCTTGCTATTGTTATGGATTCCAAGTAGAGTTGGAGCACATTCGTCCCAAGCTTTTTTATCATCTAGGTAATCGGTTGTTTTATAGTAAGCTTTTTGAGACAGATTTTGTTTAATAAGTTTTTAAATTTGACAATATATAATATATAACATTGAATTAGAACTAAAATTGAACTTTATGTACTTACGTAGACATAAATGAAACGTCTAAGCTAAAACTACTAACGATTTATAATAAATAAATCTTTCCTTAACGAAAACATACAAAGTGATCTCCAAATCGGGTACTTTCTTTACAATAAACTGCCCCACGCCACAAATACTTTAATTATGATTATAAAAAATTATATACCTCTTGCTGACAAAGCTTCATTATGCAGGCGTTGTGTGAGCAATTTTTTTTAAATAGTCAGTTTTATTGACATAAGCTAAATACTGAGTTTTTCTCTTATTCGGGACCAGCTAATTAAAAGCAACGACAAAACTCATGCTAGCTACAAGTCTACTACTTCAATTTGAAATCAGAAAGGGCAAGCATCGAGGTTTTAATCTAAGCTAAAGTAGGCCCTTAAAAGTAGTTAACTTAACTTGCGTTATTGACGTTGATATGCGATTGATCACCCGCGCCCGTCGGGGCCCGATAATTTACAATTTTCTCCTATAACAAATCGTTTTCTTGTAACAATGTAATTTGCTTGAGAGCATTGCCTTATAACACTTTATATAATAATAATAATAATAATAATAAAATCTTTATTTCAGACACAAGTTCCATATTATATACACACTTAAAAACTAACACACATATAAAATTAAAAATTAAATTACAAGGAATTAAGTAGTATAACAAAGAGTTTAGTCTCAGTAAAAAAAAATAAGAACATAGCTAAATTCTGTTTTGATTCTTAGGTATTTTTCATAAAAACATCAATCAACATTCAACATAATATGATAACTCTTATTATCATATTACATTTAAGAAAAAAATTTAAAATTGTAAATACTTTATGTAAATGATTATAATAACAAAAAACACATTTAATTAAATTCTAAAAACGAATATACAGGGTCATTCATTATCAACCTGACAAACTTAAGGGATAGGATATTTTGTCTTAAAAACCCCAAGTAAACAAAAAAAAATCGATTACGTTTTTCCACGCAATTATTATTTATCATTGTTGGGAATCGAGTTAATCGACGTAATAATGAAATATTCGAGTGTGCGCGCCCCGTAGCGGGTCAAGGACACGCGCAGGTCAAGGACGCGCGGGTCACTGACACGTGCCGAGCGCTGCCTTTTCGATTTCTTACAAGGATAACTAATTATTAAGCAGAATTACGTTTAATTAAAATAAAAAAATAATTAAATTAATTTATTAAATTTAATTACGAAATTTTTATGTGTGGAACCCCTACCCCTTAAGTTTGTCAGGTTGATAATGAATGACCTTATATAAATAGGATATTTAGACAAAATATAAATAAGAACACAAAACAAAACATGGATGGATGTAAATAATGACTATTAGTCTGAAATTAATTAAAAATAGTTGTGTTGTTTTTGTAATATTATAAAATATTGATCCAAGATCCATGATATATATTGAAATTCTATGTATACACATTTTGTTGGTCACACAGTATTACCACAAATAGATGTTAACAAATAATAAAAATACGTATTTCGTTTGGTTAAGACGTTCCATCTAACTTACCTACAAAACTCTAAATTCATAGTATAACCCACAGAAAAGCTATTTCTATCATTTGGAATACAATCTATAAAAATAAATCACACAAAAACAATAGAACGAATAATAGGAAAATGGAAATATCAGTTTCTCTCACGGAGCTGTTGAATTGTTTATGGCTACTTATTGTTCAGCATTTACATTAGTGCCGAATATATTCTCCTTTGTTACCGTTAATAGTTGGTCAGTATAACAATATAGATGTGTATTTTGATTTCGGGAAAGTGATTTATTTACTTACGTCCGTTATGACTGGTTTACATTGATCCAGTATTTTATTACAGCGCTGCAATCCCGCTAAATCGTTTTTTTTTATGCTGGACAATCCACATAGCTTCATCTAGCCCCAAGCTAAGCAGGGTTGTGTTATGGGTACTAGATGACTGATATACTTAATACCATTCAATACATAGATAAACATTTTTTATTACACATATTATTTTTTATTGGTTGATAAAAAAAACCTGATGGTAAGTGATGGTGTGGTCGATGATGAGCACGCCTAGAAATAACCGGTTCACTCTAGCCTTAAAGACTCCTAAATTGTATTGGTCCGGAAAAATAGACCCCCAGAACACCGAACAGCAGAATCAGACTCCCTAACCCCGCTCCTAAATGAAAATGACTTTATCTTAAGGACACAGCAATCTAATATAATATTGTGACTCTGTTAACAATTTTGTACAACGCCATCCATTCGTTTGAGAGCTACGAGGCCACAAACAGACAGATAGACAGTCAGAAAAATGGTCAGACCTTATAATTGTGTAAAGTGTATTCGGTTTAAAAACCTTATACCCAAACGAAGGCAAGGTGCTTAGAGCAATCGATACACAAACATCGAAACTTACCTTATAAAATTCCCATTTCCAAAATCGTTTACGTGTGTTCGCGGCATTAAATAAATATCGTACAGGTTACTGGGTTCGCGCTACGATCTATGGCGCATATTTACTGTACCAATGGGCAATTTGCCGGTAAATATATTTCATGGAGAAGTATTTATATGGGTAGAGTGGAATATGTATTAGGGCATTAGAGGAGAATTGGATCTGTTGGATAGGGGATAGTATGTTAAATTACCACGTTTTAGATAACGTTAAATAACATTGTTGTATGTATAAACATACAAGAGCACCGGTGGTCTAGTGGTAGTGACCCCGCCTTCCGATGCTAAGGTCGTGGGTTCAAACCCGGTCGTGCACCACTGAATTTTCTGTTCGAAAAATTTATGTGCGCAATGCCAGTGCTCTCATACGGTGAAGGAAAACGTTCGTGAGGAAACCGGCATGTCCAAGAACTAAAAATTCGAAAGACAGTTGCCATCCACCAATCCGCATTGGGTCCGCGTGGTGAATTAAGACCCAATCACTCTCGCCTGAGAGTAGGCCAGTGTCCCAGCAGTGGGAACATTAGAAGGCTGTCATGATGATGTATAAACATTTATTTTATCTACAGCCTACCCTTTGTGACATTACAACGCGCTGTCAAGGTACGTTGCTTCACACGCACCGTAAAAGCGCAAAAATGTTTTTATAAAAACCGGGAAAACGTGTAAAAATATTAATTGAAAAATAGGTTATGATTGTATCGTATGTTTTCATTAATAGAGAAAATGTTGGTTAATATCGACACATTACACAGACATTTCATAAATTAGGAAAAGTCCAAAATAACTACTGTCCATTACAAAACACTTTTTGTATTACATGACAAACAAACTAAAGATTTGTCTGTAAACTAATATTTAAACCAAATTATACAAAGCTTATTATAAGCTATATGAGTGAACTTCATGAGTTAAATAAAGTTAAACCGATACAATTATACTCCTCTTAATTCTTAGTTCTTATGTACGACATCTTACACTATAACTATTCTCTAATAAAAGCTATTGCCTCAATATCACGCGGAAGAAACATCACTCGCGAACTCGAACAAAATAAAAACCATTTCAAAGTTTGCGTAAATTCACCGGTGCCCCAGCGTACCCTATTTACGGTCGCCAAGATATAAGTATTGAATAGACTCCTCGACTGGAAACAATGAAAAATGACCGGTGGAAAATTGCGGGATTGCGCGCCAATCCGGCCGTGAGACGCGACGCGATCTCTGCTTACGAGTATTATGCTCAGGGATGGAATAAGTTAAAAATAACTATTTATATTCGTCAAGTGTTCGACCGATGTGGCGCAGCGGACGCGGAGGTTGCGGGTTCGATTCCCGCCTCGGGTCAAACGTTTGTACGATCTACAAATATTTGTTCCGGGTGTTCTGGGTATTTTCTATATATAATAAAAAATATCTATCTATGTACTGTATTGTATTAAGTATATATCGGTCATCTAGTACCCATAATACAGCTCTGTTTAACAGCAGCTTACCTTGGGGCTAGATGATGCTGTGTAGATTGTCCAGCATTATTTATATATTATTTATAAGTGTTAGTAGTGTACTGTCAAAAAAGGTTACAAGTGTGTATGTTGTCTAAGAGACTTGTTATCGTAGTGCACTGTCAAAAAAGGTCACAAGTGTGTGTATACTTTAAACCCTCTGTTAGCTACAACATCATCATATCAGCCTATAGACGTTCACTGCTGAACATATGCCAACGAGCGCCATGACGAGCGATCTTGAACTTTCAGCATCTACCGACTTCTTTCGACCGTTTTATTGTCACCGAGTGTGTTAGCTACTGTAGCTAATAGACTTTATGAACCGATGACATACTACGTTACATACTTACTATTTTTACCATTTTATTTGTCTTGTTTTTGTTTGTTTGTTGTTTACCTACTAATATTATGAATGCAAAAAAAGTCTGTGTGTTTGAATGTTTGTTACCGTATCTCCGTGACGACTTTGAAGCAATTGTGATAAAATTTGCAATATAGATGGTTTTAGTTCTGGAATAACACATAGACTACTTCTAGTCCTGGAAAATATTCAGATCTTGTGGGATAGCATAAAAACCGGTAAACCGCGGCGGCGGTCAGCTCGTATTTTCATAAAATGACAGTTTATTTTATGAATAAGTGCGTAAATACGTACATTACCCCCCTTCTCGCCCCGCTCGTCGCTGCGTGAACGTGACCTTATGTTTCCAAATCTTGAATTAACAAGCGTGTGGCTTGTAGGTGATGTAACGTGTCATCTCATACCCCGAGGCGGCCCTGCGTAACCAAGCACTCTATTTTCCTATTTGCGCGGCAGATTGGCTCTGATTGTATTGTTTGCTGCGGGGCGGGGCGTATCTGTGCCTAGCTACCCCCTTCTCCCCTACCCCCCTGCATCGAAGCGGAAAAATGTGTACTGGAATATTGTGCTCGATAAATATTTGAACGGTGAACCTTATTTTTTGGTGCATTGCCTTTGTGGTCAGTGGATTTTTTAATGGCCTGACTGGATTATGTATGGGTTAATTGGAAATTGGACGGAGCATTCTGATATCAACTGATGTGATACAACATGAATAAATTGCTTCAGAACCTAAAAATGAAATACTTTATGATCAGGAAAAAATATAGCAGACACTTGTAATTCAATAATAAGTCAAATTAAATAAAATCATAATAATACCATGGCATTTTGCTCTTTTGTAGCAGTACGTAGAAAGTTTTGCTCAAAAATTCCATAATTTAATATCGTAGCAACACAATGCTACGAGATTGGATAAGCTCGTAGCCGCGTAGCACTGCTACGGATTAACATTAACTTGTTTTAGAAATTTCACGGATTTTGTTGATGGTGTGTTGTTCGGATTCCATTAGTTCTTACGCCTTTAATTTTATTCTGTTTGAATTCCATTAGTTATTTTATAATGTTATAATTAGTTATGAAACATATACTTTGCATAGTATAAAATAAAGTCGTTTCCCATCGTCTGTATCTCTGCATATGTATAAAGAAAGAAAGAAAGAAAGAAAGAAAGAAAGAAAAGTCGACATTCGACAGCACAAACAATTAATAATTAATGATTTATGTAGTATTTACGTTTAGATCTTTTAAACTACGCAAAAGATTGCTTTAACCAATAATTAGAGTGATTCAAGAGGAAGGTTTACACGCATATTACGTAAACGAAGTCGCGGGTAACAGCTAGTTATCGATAAAATTAAAAAAGAACACTCAATACCACATGCCCAGCACGTGGCATTGGACGTCCACATAGCAAATGGAAATTCGTGTTCTCTGCCCCTACGAGATACAGGCATTTCACGTATGTTATGTATGCACCATTAATTTTTCTTTTAAATTTATTTTGGAGTAACCATTGGCACAAAAAATATATCAGGCTCTTATATAGCTAATTTCAAGCCATTTAAAGGTCTCCGCTGATAGACATACTGATAGAAAGTAACTTGATACATCAACCGTTTACAATAACGCTCATAATATTCCCCAATCATCTGGCATCATAACAAAACAAATACTATTCAGCTGGATAGTCATTGAACAGTATCAATAGAAGCAGCCAATAGCAAACCAATTATTAGTTTGTTGCCCGCGACTCCGGTGGAACGGGATCGACAATAAAGCGAGTTGAGAGGATCGGAAACTGTGTGTGGTGAGAGTCAGGGGCTGTCGCGTTACAAAAATAATTTATACAAAAAGTCGTATTAGTACCTACCTGATATAAAATTCTTTATCTTGTTTGGTCGCTTCCCGCTTAGATCTTTAAAACTAGGTTTTTTAGAGCGGTTTTGATTTTTGTGAGTTTTTGGTAAGCTTTTTTTTATGGCCACTTCGAAACCGTGTGAGTTAGTATAAAAACTAAGGTGCTCGTGCGAAGCCGGGGCGGGTCGCTAGTAAATACTTACTAGACAAACAAATAAAACCCAGTAAGTTCCATGTGCTGCTTTCGAGGGTATTTTATTCTTAACGCCATTGTCAGCTGGAAGCGTAGGTTTAGTTGTTAGGCCATGACGGAGGCCTTCGGGGGGCCTAATAACTCCTTCACCAGAGCGGTTTTTTCAAGTTTTTACAATATTTGCGGGATTTTATTGCGTTATTACCTTTTTATTTATTTCTCCCGAACTCCCGGTCGCGAGCAGACTCAGACTTCTTTTTTTAGTAAAATTAATTCCCTGCTCCGCTAACCGCTAACACCTAAACACTGTCCCGCTACGTAACTGTATCCCGCGCAATATTCGCGACAGCGCGGCAGCTCGCGACAGCGCATAAACACAATTTCGCACTCATAAAAGTTATCGCAGGGATGACGCGTGTATCCAACCTTATAGCGGTCTTATAGGGGTTATTGAGTAAAGATGTATTCATATGGTCTCACCACTGATAGATGGAGCGCTCGTGACGTAGCTGGCTAAGTTGTTCTTAACAGGTCGACAAAGTTAACCACTGTTCCGCGTACTCACTGCATGGGTGACCGCCAAGCAAATTTCAAATGAGCGCTCCCGTGCTTCAGAGGGCACGTTATGAAGTCGGTCGCAGCTTTTTCACAGTTGATAAGCCATGACAGAGGCATTCGAGCGGCCAAACTCTATCATCAGAGTTGGCAACTGACGACGAACTTACTTGAAAGTCCACAATAAGACCAGTCGGTCACTGATATATTTTTTCACTTATATTTTTTGTAAATAAATTCTTATAATACGTTTTCTACGTATTATCAGTATAATCATTATCACAAAATAAGCAATTATGTTCATTACACAAATGTTTGTCCTGGGTAGAAGACCCAAAATCTACAGCACCTAAGGCAGATCAACCAGTCTATCGACATATTCATAAACGTAACTACTTTAACTTTATTCTGTGTTTATTTTTCTTTAATTGCTTTTTCTATTATTTTTGGGAGTCAATTTTTATTTCTTTATTTATTTATAACCACAAATTATTTTACATTGATCTGATTATTGTACTCTAAAAATCACCTAGGGTTTGTCCGAGTACTCACATTCGTCTTAAGTTCATAATTATAATACCTAGTGTATATCTCATACGTAGGAGAAACACTGCTATATGAAAAATAAAAATATAGGTAAATATCACATCAATAGTCCGATACCCACACATTCAACCACACAATGTATTTTCTTTCTTTATTTCTTTCTTAAATCTCTGCTAACTAGCTCTGTCTGTATCTTTTAAAAATCTATCAATGTACAGAAAAGACAATACTTAACAAGCCGCTAATTACAGTTTTTTGTTGATTAAGGGCATATTCATCAGTGGCCTATAGCATCTATTAAAGATGATTAAGTAGCGTCCATTTATGAAGCCATTAGGCACCTACGTTCGTGACTAGTAAGGCCTATACGAGAGCGGCAGCCACGACCGCATTTTCTTCAAGTAAATTGTGTTCCTGTGACTAAGGGTGCAGGAAACGTAGCACGTTAATGTCTTAAAATGCGCTCCTGAGACAACAAGTCGAACCATGCTCGATCATGAGCAACTACACCGTCCGAAAGAATTTTCCTCCAACCATCTCGGTCCTCTGACTTTTCTTCCCATTTAGCCGGATCGATTCCAAATGTCATCATGTCTTTAAATCTTAGCATTGGCCTACCAACAGGTCTTTTGGCATCAGCTATATCCCCTAAGAGTGTTTTTATAGGCAGACGAGAAGGCTCCATTCGCTGCACGTGCCCTAACCAACGCAGCCGCCTCTGTTTTAGCAGGGCGGGCATATTATCTGCAGCAAATTGTGGATTACATCTTATGCTTAGATCTGACTGCGCCCTTACATCTGCTGTGGCTTCGGTAAACCTTATGACTGTGTATCGGATATAATGTCAATTACGCCAGAATGTCGTGAGTGAAAAAAGGTTATTTCGACTAATATGTTTTGATTTATGGGGGTTTATTATATGGGGGCGTGGTGGGAAGACTTTTACGATGGTACTTAAAGTTTACGTAGTCGGTTGATGCGGTTTTTGCCTATAAGCGTGTTGGTTTTTTGTTTCATCATCACCACAAATTGTAGATTCTGTAACATCCCAAGACTATACTTTGACGCTTGACTACGGTATCTACTTATTCTTACTTTATCTATTCTTTCTAGTTTTTAGTACTACGAGTATTACATGTGTCAAAAAATATACAATCTCTAGTGTACATTATCATTGGTGCGCTACGAGGAATAAAAACTTGACATTTATACCTACCGAATGAAGCGAACCTAAGCGGGTGCGCTATGTGGAAGTACTTAGGTGCGCTTCGTCTTGGTGCGCTTCAGCTAGGTGCGCCTCTAGGAATACCTCTTATTTATTACAGTTGAATTGACTGTTGCTACATCAACACCGCCTCTTATACTGCAGTGTTTTAATTGCTTTGTCGCTTGGTGACCACATTGCCAGAACCTCGTAGATTTAAAGCACACTTCAGGAGGCTTCAGGCGTTGCAGAAGACGTCGTTACCGCGATTGTGGCGACGATACGTCATTAAAGTCCCGCTTACGAGTGCACTACACACGTTACATCGCGACACATGGAGTAACCTGCCTGTGACGTTAGACAGGGTACAGTCAGATATATAAGTTATGAATACATGCGTTTGGAAAAAGGCTAATTGCTCCATCGATCATTTCATTTGCCACGACACACGTATGATGCGTTTGAAAAAACCGCTTTTATCAATCTTTTTTTTCATTCACGACGAACAGCACGAATATTTCTCCGTGCTGTCGAAACGTCTTTTGGATCTCGAGGTTTTTAATTTAACTAACTAATTTTAGAAAACGACTCTATTTGTGTTGATTTATATTATACAGACTTCTTCTTTCCACTGAGTTCTCTAGAAATTGAATTTAAGAACTTTATTTTTAGTACACTTATTAGTTATATGAGAAATATACCCTTCAAGTTTCAGGTTTCTAGGTCTAGCGGTTTAGGCTCTGCGTTGTAGATCAGTAGTATATCACTAAGTTTTTCTTAATATTTATTGACGTTTTTAATTTATAATGATGATAATGATGTCGGCCGATTTCGACCAAGGCGACTGGACTTCTGCATTTCCTTATATTAATTTATAGCTGTTATATATTAATTGATGTATTATTTATTTATTGACGTATTTATCTATTTATTTACTTATTTATACAGAAAGATCTTCGTCGGTGAATTCTTATATGACTAACATACCCTATCTTTTTAAGTAGATAAGTAACCAGTAACCAGTTTCTTCAATATAGCACGCCAATTGCAATACATTTTCGTGACTTTACCAGCCCATAGCGTGTTTTATAACTTGCGCAGTCCTCCAATACAGTCTAGTAATGCGATATTTCTTTGTTGCAGGTTCATAAAGATTTCTTCGGTCGTATCGTGCCACTTTCACAAATGCTGCGAACTGGTAAGGAAAAAACTGTCTTTGATCTAAGATGCCCGAAAATAGAGGCACATGAGACTTTCAATCTACGTCTCAGTTGCAACGTGCAAGTGATATCTCTGATGTTGCAAGCGTACGTAAGTACGTAGTACAGAAAGCGTCTAAAAAAATATTTTTTTTTCTTTCATCTTTCATAGGCTACAGTAATTGTTTAACTTCAAGTGTGCCGTACGCTTGGTTGCCAATTTGGTGGTATAAAAATAAAAATATGTAAATATAAATATGGCTGGACAATCCACACAGCATCATCTAGCCCCAAGGTAAGCTGCTGTTAAACAGAGCTGTATTATGGGTACTAGATGACTGATATAGACTTAATACAATATAATACATAGATAGATATTTTTTATTATATATAGAAAATACCCAGAACACCCGGAGCAAATATTTGTAGATCGTACAAACATTTGTCCCGAGGCGGGAATCAAACCCGCAACCGCTTCGCCACATCGGTCGTCAAAAAAAGAGGATAATCCTGTGTTGGACCAATATAAATTTTAACTGTATCCAATCCATACTCTAGCTAGAATCACATTATAGGCCCGCGATTAATATCGAAATGGCGGGATCAGGTGCGGCCGATGCCGCAATGAATATAAACAACCCTTCCGCCTCCTAATAGAGAGTAATAGCCGCATCGGGACACCTGATTAGAGTTATCAACTAAATATGGATTTGCGAGCTACTATAGAGTTACAGGCAATGACTTTCAGTTATAACCTATTACATTATCACCTGGTGGTAGGATTCTTCAGCAAGAGTCCGTCTTGGTGGGTACCACCGCAGTGGCAGATATTCTACCTCCAAGTGTGCAAGCATTACTGTGTTTTGAAGGGCGCTGTAGCAAGTGAAATTACTAGGCGAAAGAGACTTAACAACAATGTTTTGGGGTGATAAGCGCAGTGCAGTGTGACGCAAACACTTAAAAACTTTAAGCTTTGGGTGGCACGGCATCTCTAATAATCAGGCGTGGTGCTTAACATCAGGTGGGCGCCTTGATTGTCTTGTCACTTGCTGACAAAAAAAAAACGTAAAATAAGTATAGTGCCGTTTGTTATGCGCAAAAACAATTTTATTAACCGACAGTACTATAAGGCCGTGATTATTTCAATCGCATTTTTGTAATATTAAAAGGATGGTACTGCCTCTAGCATAGTATAGCAGCATTTACGAAGGGTGTAGACTGAGTGTACAATGTGGCAATTAATAAGTACAAACACCTCTCTCCCCTCGCAGTAATTACACTCATTTGGCGACGCGACGGGTGATTACCCACTGTTTGACTTAAGCTATTGTGTACTCTGCTTTGTTTTAAATTCTCATTTTTAAATTCACATTGTTTTAAAACACTTAGGCATGGTTTTTGTTTCTTAACTCTGTAAGCATCACTTTGTGGAAATAAGACTGATAATTTTGAGCTCTAATCATTTGACAAAATAGTTTAGCATAAGATAAGATAGTTATCTATCTAGATAGATATAAGATATGATAAAGATATATATTATGTCAACACAGGTTACAATTATTAAAACAATATGGAAGTTATAGGTCTCACGACGGATCTCGGCCGTAGTAAAATTAGCCGTTTCGATGCGCAATGGAGCTTTTTCAAACTAAATTGTCTTTGCGCATCACAAACGGCTAACTTCACGGAAGCCTAGATCCGCTGTGCGACCTATACTATAGGTAACTAGTAGATAAAACATTAAATAGGCTGAAGACTTTCTTTGAGAAAATAAGAATGATAATTATTATTGAGCAGCCGACGTAAATTTTAAGCATTGGCTATAGATGACGAGCACTGGTGGTCTAAAAGAGCACTTGTGGTCTACGCCTTCCGATCCTAAGGTCGTGGGTTCGAATCCGGTCGTGCACCAATGGATTATTCGCTACGAAAAATGTATGTGCGCAATGCCAGTGCTCTCATACGGTGAAGGAAAACATCGTGAGGAAACCGGCATGTCCAAGAACTAAAAATTCAAAAGACATGTGCCATCCACCAATCCGCATTGGGTCCGCGTGGTGGATTAAGACCCAATCACTCTCGATTAAGAGTAGGCCAGTGTCCCAGCAGTGGGAACATTAGACGGCTGTCATGATTGATTGATTGATATAGATGACGATACCCGTTTAAACATTAAAAGAAACAACCTTTGAAATGCACTATGGACCAGTTTTTTATCGATTTTGCAAGCAAAGATCAAAACAACGAGCGTTCCTTTGAAGAAGAAGAAGCCATGTCTAAATAATATTTAAATATACCATAAATCAGAATACCCAGACACGATACAAATATTTCTAAATCATGCAAACATATTTTGTCCCGCACCGGGAATAGATCCTGCAACCTTTCGCATCTCAGCTGGGCACTCGCCCGCCGCGCACCCGAGGTCGTCAATGTATAAAAGTTATACGTATACATTTTAAATAATCAGTCAATTATTTCAAATTCTAACCGTGACAATCGCTCAAACTCGCTAAAACAATTCAAAATAAAATCTTCAAGCACAAAATCAATCGACTACCCTCAAATTACGGCCTGAAAACTCATTCTAGTAAGCTAACCGCATTGGTCGGTATGAACGAATCAAGCTTTCCATTATCTGTGTAAGCAGCCAAATCAAACAATAAGTCTATTCTGTTCGGCCGCAGGCGATGGAAACAATTAAATAGCGAGCGACCCTCGTTATAACTTACGCCGTACTGTGTGGATGATAGTAATCCGACTGTTGGTTTATGACAAATATCAAGATTGCCTTCAGAGATGTACTGCTGTGAAAACACAAGACCACTTATCTAAGCAGCACCTTGCGTTTGGGTACAACACGGCCAATCTGTGACGAGTAGTTTTCAAAATATCCCTGATTGTTTGGCAGCATGCATTTTTAAAAGTTCATTAGCGTTCGTATAGTAATTGGCCAACTCTGGTGACAGAGTTCTGTCACAATAGTCCACCTCAGAGTCTAATGACAATTCGTTAGATTACAGGCAGTCCTTGTCATTTTAATGTCACGAAAATGTAATTTTAGAACCCATTAGATTAAAGTCTCAACAGATTTTAATTGTATTATAACTATCTCAACAGATTTTAATTGTATTATAACTATAATACTAAAATACAATAAAATATATTTTGGCTAAAATATAAAAATGTAAATTAACATTACTATGAGGTTAAAAATCCACTTAGCCTAAAAATTACGTTCTTCCAGGAACGTTAGTCAGTTAAAAAATAAGCTTATTAAAGTAACAAATATTTTCTGCTAAAAATACTAAAATCTTAAAATCTTGAATCATGAACGTCCCAACGGTACTTCAAAATTATAGAAACAATAAGATATTCCCAGACTCTCAATCCCATTATAAATCGCGTTGAGATTATTAAACAGTCACCTTAACGAGAATTGTGTGGGGGTGAGCCACCCCCTTCCAACTCCTCTAAGGGTGTGCTAGACTATTGTCTTGTGAGCCAATGAAAGAGCCCGTAATTAATTGAATGTTTAAGAGCTTGTTTTAAACGTGAGTGTAGAGAAAATGGTTTTCAGTTCTGTATACCTACATACACGCTCATTATAAACTTTCTTATATAATATGTAATTGTATAGCTCATTTCGAAATTACAAGTCCGGTTTGAATGTAATTTACCTTCGGTCAAATATGATACATTATTTTAGCGTTTAAATTTATCAAAACATAAAAAAAAAGTTATGCTTTTTGATAATTCAAAATAAGTACTACACTACACTACAGATATTGATAATACCCCATTTGATACATAATCAGGATTCTTTCAAAGATTATCAGTGGTGTAGTGGTTTCAATCCGAAGGTCCTAAAACCCAGATGCACCAATGAATTTTTATATTCCAAAACATTATTTACGTCCCAAACGACGAAAAAAATAATGTGAAGAAACCGGCGTGTCCAAGAACTACAGTTCATAAAATGATGTGCCAACCACTCTGCATTGGTTCCGCATACAGTATTAAGAGCCAATCACTCTCGGTCAAGAGTCTAGCACTTGCAATTAGAAGGATGATCGCGGACCCCAATGCAGATTGGTGGATGGATTAAACGGCTGATCGTTGTTGATTGTTTGTTACAGATGCAGTTTCCAACGCGATTTCATCTAGCGGTGTTTTCTACCAGTACAGGGAAGGTTTTAATAATGCAGTAAGAAGAAATGTGCGGACTAAAGACTTGTTATAGCATATTTAAGTATTTCGTTTTTAAAACAATTGTGTAGCAGTTTTGCTTGTAAAGCTTGTAAATAAAGTTCAGTAAAATTACGTGAAGCAACTATGAAATGGTTTTTTTTTGCCGTAGTTCTTTAAATATGTTTTATAGATTTACATAATCCTATATCAGCTTTGTCCACTCTTCATTTATTTTATTGTAGCAAACATACATTTTTTTTTTTTATACAACTGAAGTGGCAACCAAGCGTACGGCCCACAAGATGGTAAGCGGTTACCGCAGCCTATGGACGCTTGCAATACCAGAGGTATCACTCGCGGGTTGCCACCTTGAGGCTAAGATCGAAAGCCTCATGTGCCAGTAATTTCACCGGAAACCATACCCTTCACACCGGAACACAGCAATGCGAGCATTACTGCTTGGCGGCAGAAATAGGTATGGCGGTAGTCCTTCCCCGGACGAGCTCTATCACAGAGAACTCTACTACTCTTATCAGTTTATTTAATTTTTCACTTTGTAAGTATGTGGTTGCAAGACCATCCGCAGGTATATAAGGTCATTCATTATCAACCTGACAAACTTAAGGGGTAGGTTCCACACATAAAAAAAACTTGTACTTTTTTTTTCCAAACGTTTTTTTTTGTTATATTTAAAACGTAATTCTGCTTAATAATTAGTTATCCTTGTTAGAAATCGAAAAGGCAGCGCTCGGCACGTGTCAGTGACCCGCGCGTCAATGAACCGCGGGTCAATAACCCGCGCGTCCTTGACCTGCGCGTGTCCTTGACCCGCTACGGGGCGCGCACACTCGAATATTTCATTATTACGTCGCTTAACTTGATTCCCAACAATGATAAATAATAATTGAGCGGAAAAACGTAATCGATTTTTTTTTGTTTACTTGGGATTTTTAAGACAAAATATACATAAAAAAAAATTATAGGTACATATATATTTTTTTATGTGTGGAACCTGTCCCTTAAGTTTGTCAGGTTGATAATGAATGACCCTGTATAAGATACGACATACAAAATAGAGTACAGTAAAAAAAAAAAAATTATAGGTACATATATTTTTTTTTATGTGTGGAACCTGTCCCTTAAGTTTGTCAGGTTGATAATGAATGACCCAGTATAAGACACGACATACAAAATAGAGTACAGTAATCACATAAGTAAACAAAGTAGGGAGACTGCATAACAAATGTTTATTGCGCACTAAATTGCGAAGTTGTACCGTCTGTCTGTCTCAACACCTGAGCGCGAAGTTTGCGTATAAATCCACTAGAATATTAACTGGTGAATTCCAAATTGTTTTGTCTTTGTTATTGGTCTAGTGTGGACAGGGAACTCAACGATTTCATTCAGAGAAAGTAATTTTGTGTTTTAGTAAGTCAATTGCAATATTCTTCATGCGGGTTCACTACGCCATTCCGAAACCTCATGCACCATTTTATTGTATGTGGTGTAAGTAGTTGCTCGTTTTCATCATTTTATAAATTTACCAAAAGTTTTTTTTTTGTTATACAACTAAAGTGGCAACCAAGCGTACGCCCCACATGATGGTAAGCGGTTACCGCAGCCTATGGACGCTTGCAATACCAGAGGTACCACTCACGGGTTGCCACCCTGAGACGTAGTTCGAAAGTCTCATGTGCCTGTAATTTCACTGGAAACCATACCTTTCGAACCGGAACACAGCAATGCGGGCATTACTACTTCACAGCAATGTGGGCTACTTGGCGGCAGAAATAGGTATGGTGGTAGTCCTTCCCCGGACGAGCTATATCACAAAGAACTCTATTACTCTTACCAAGAATATTACCAAGAATTTAAAATTAAGGTATAAACTATTGACTAAAACCATAAATTACCAAATCTGTCAGCACCCTCGTGAAATAGACTATAGCAACCGAACTCGCCACTCCGCCACACTCTTAATAATATTTTGTAAACCTAGGCACAGATAACGTAATAAGACTTATAGTGTGAACAAGTACAATTTGCTAATACTTTTAAGAAACACGCAGTAGATTATTTCTCATAAACGTAGATTTTAATAAAGCCTGCATATTTAACAAAGAATCCTTTTCAAACTCACTACATAAATACATCAAGGTTTGCAAACTTAGTAGATAAATCAAATGATATTTATGATTGTTTGTTTCTTGTTTAAATTTTACGATTAACTGTTAAACTTGTGGTGCTTCCCAGATGTGAATTATGTCTTTTAATAAAGTGTTAAAACTTATTTATTAACAAGCATACCTACTTTTAAAACAGCATATTACTTGTAAGTGTCAAGTAATTACTTACAGCAATCGACGCGCGACGGTCGCAAGCAGCAAGCCGCATTGCTGGGCAATTATAAACTTTATGGAGACTAACAGTACACCATCTGCGATGCGTTAGCACTTTACTCAACTGGGGAATCTTTCACATCTTTTCATTACGTATAAGGTGACCATTTTAGAAAGGAGCGATGCGTCCACTTCTTCCATGTTTTTTCTATGTGGCCAGCCCCATAAGCTAAGTCTCCTCATGCGTAATGCTTGGCGTTTTTACGTTCATTTAAGCAGGTGCCTTATTCGCTATATCCAAACGCGGGCTCGTTACGGTATCTGCGTGGAATCGTTGTCGACGAGCCACGTTTTAGGGCTCGTCTGACCGTTTTTCAAACGCAACCTATCGGGCGTCGTTACGGTATCTGCGTGGAATCGTTGTCGACGAGCCACGTTTTAGGGCTCGTCTGACCGTTTTTCAAACTCAACCTATTGGTAGCGAAACTATCGCTATTAAAACAACACAGATACCGAAAACAATCTTACAAATTCACACCATGGCACGTATAGAACACGTTACTAAGTTACACGTTATTGGTAAGGAATCTCTATGTCATAGCGAATAAGCCCCCAGGATCGAACATTCTATACGTTCGATCGTACCGTTATAATTTAGGATTTATTGCACGGAATCGAACCGAAATGTTAAAAGCTAAAAGCCTAATTCTCACTCGACGATGCTCAGTTTAGCTCAGCGATGTTTGATGATACTTGTTCATCGAATAATAATGTACGTGTGGAGCTGCCATACCCGAGTGAGTAATACAAAGACTTTGAGTAGTAATAAGTATAGTGTAGTAGTCTGAGTAGTAGAGTTCTTTGTGATTGAGCTCGTCCAAGGGAGAACTACCACCATACCTATTTCTGCCGCCAAGCAGTAATGTTTGCAATGTTGTGTTCCGGTCCGAAGGGTATGGTTTCTGGTGAAATTACAGGCACATGGGACTTTCGATCTACGTCTCAGGGTGGCAACCTGTGAGTGATACCTCTGGCTCATAGGCTGGCTCATAGGCTGCGTTAACCGCTTACCATCTTTTGGGCCGTACGCCTGGTTGCCACTTTAGTTGTATAAAAAAAAATTACCAGTAATAACATAAACATGTTGAAGGATGCCCACTCACTGCTAGACATTTACTGAAGCTGTGTGGACGAGGCTGTGCCGATACAACGATGATTAGTGTGTGTTGCAGTATGGATCTGATGGGTATAGCTCTCAGCTCGGCTCGGAAAAAAATCTACAAATCCTCGTTGACTTTTTCAATCAGCTTGTGAATTTTTATTAAACATATAAAACTCCTAGAAAACCCGGAAGAAATATTTGCAGATCGTGCAAACATTTGTGCCAAGGCGGGAATATAACCCGCAACCTCCTGCGCCACATCGGTCGTCAAACTGTTATGTAACTGTCAGACTCTTACTTAGTTGGACGGAACATGGAAGCCCACACACATACACGCACACATACCTTTACACATACTCTTTCACATTACATTCGCATAACTTCACTCATCACACTCACTCATTATTCACACATAACATCTACATCACTACATTACACTCAGTACTCAGTGATACCTACTCAGTTATACGTCGCATTCATTCTTCTGTTATACATTAGTGTAATCCTTTTGTTATACTGTATTATTTATATCTTATATATTTTCATCAATATTATGTTATATTTCATAGCCAGAACACCTGTAACTACGTCAGGAGATGTTTTACTTTATAACTTGCTCATTGTAATTGTTCTGAATAAATGCTTATATTTACTGTGGGTGTTAATCATAATTTTATTAAGGTAAGTATTGGTATCGATTCTGTTTTTCTAAACTCGGCTAACTAAAATTATCGCGGTCCTTTGTATATTAATTCATTAGAAAAGGACAACAATTATAGTTTAGTTAAAAAAATGTTACAAAAGAATCGACTCTTAATCATTTGATTTATTTTACTAGCCTGCATTCCACAGCTTCCAAGTGGGGGGAATAAGATCTATACTAGCGTTCCGCGTTGGGGTGTATTCCCACAAGCTTGCTGAGTATAATAAAAACAATATACTTCTAAGGTCGGATTCGACCAAACTTGAACAGGCACTATTCTCCGAATAAACGTAATAAAATTATTCGCGAGTAAACTGACAGTTTACTTGTTTATGACATTTCTTATTCCCTGGAATAGTTGTTCTTTAAGTTAGTCGAATCCAACTTTATTCAGTTAAATTGGTCTTATGCTAAATAAAACAAGAAAAACTCTAAAATTATTGTACGTAATCGTTTAATCCAGAATAGTTATAACAACTAATAAGTCTAAGCTACTGTCTAAGCTACTATCTCACAATTTTAACTATGTAATAACTATACTTTTTTAAATAATTGTATAATGTACAACCTGCCCGCGAGACCAATTCCACCTAATCGTGCATTCAGCAGTTCTTTATATTGTACAGTACACTGCATGCATAACTGCACGTATCTTTCTTAAAATACAACACTCACCAATTCTGTTCATATTCCCAGCTATTACGTAACTCGGTTGCAATCCAATTTCAATCAGCAACCTGTCGATTTTTTTTGTTTTTGTTTTTTATTAAAACATAGTGAAATCGATTGCAACTGAATTAAATAGCCCCTCTTGTCATTTGAAATCGCTTGTTAAAAACAGTTAGTCGTTCTGTTTGTTAATTCTAACATCAGTAGACAGATACTATTACTATTTCCAAGTGTACTATTTTGTATCTGAGTGGAATAAATTATTTTGATTTGATTTGATTTGATATTTTGTCGTCTTTTTCGTTCCATTGCCTGTAGGTACTGTACGTTCACGGTAAAAAATGTTTGGATGTTACATATTTTCACATAGTAATTAGTAGTTTTGAAATGTTGATAAAACTTATTTGCTAATTTCCGTATATTTTTTCATAGGTATGTTATTTACATATGTATCGCTGGCAGAACTAACACTATGACTACTATTATTCTAAATATTGCTTTACTTACACATATTGCTTCAGATAATATTACATTTTTATCGATTACAAGTCTATAAAACTATATATTTGAGAAACAGCGATGAAATTATGAGACAAAAATTCTAGCATTTGCAACATAACGTGCTACGCGTGCTACGCCGTAGCAGCTACGACTGTAACCATAGTGATGCCGTAGCACACTAATGTGTTATTGTGTCACATCAATAAAATATACGATAAATTTATAAAATTTCTAAAATAAAATAAAAATAATACTTAACACTATTCTAATTTTATTACATAACCAGCTTCTGATCTAAGAAGATAATATTTACAGTTTTTATAAATGGCTAACGCAAACACCTATTACTTTAACTACTATTATTTAGAAATATTTATTTATTTACACTGTAACATTTATTGCTAGAATATTCATAAATTGACAATGAGATAATATACAGAAAGATTTTGGTCGAATACTGAAACGGTAATGTTATATTTATATACATTTCTTAAAGTCTAAAAATAATCACAAAAAAATATTGGTACAAAAGTTAATAAAAGAAATGGTTTATTATTATGAATTAAACAACGGCATTTTTAGAATCATAATTAAATAATTAAAAAATAATGCTTGTATTTAGATTGTTAGCTGAAAATATAAAAAATCATACAGAGGCTTCGTAATACTTTACATAAGTTTTTAATGTGTTGCTTCAAATATTTTAATTATAACCTTATGCCTACGAAATGACTTAATACTGGATTTAAAATGGATACTTGCATTTCCATAACTTATGGCACGACAGTAATTTTTGGCACGTCGGCATTTAGCACACAAAATTAATGGCACATACGAATTCACAAACATCAGAATTCAGAAAACTACCGGAGGTAGTCAAGTGGTGAAGAGGTTACGAAAAGTTTGTAGAGTAGAGGTAGCAACATTCTATTCACTTTTCACTTTCATTGGTGTTTGCCGTCTCCGACAAGGAAAATGTTGGAGTAGTCATGGTTATAAGTGAAGGGGTCACAAATGAAGGAGCATTCCAATACGTACGAAAAGATAACAGGGTGTAGAGATAGAGGTAGCAAGCGGTACTCGTGGTGTTCCGTCGTCTATAAGATAACACAAGTGGCTGGGCCAGTCGTGGGTAACACAAGATGAGGAAACAGTTTAAGTATATGAATAAAGTAGCAGCTTCCTCTAATCGTGATGTTTCGTGGTCTCTGAAGTAGCAGGCACTAGGGTAGTCGTGGGTAACACATGAAGGGGTCGTGGGTAATACATGATGGGGTAACAGTTTAAGTATCATGAATATTATGAAAATTATGAAAGCAGCTTCCTCTAATCGTGATGTTTCGTCGTCTCTGAAGTAGCAGGTGCTGGGGTTGTCGTGTGTGACGAGTCGTGAGAGGGTAACAAGTGAAGGGGCAACGGTGGCAAGTGAAGAGGTAAAGGTAACAGCGCTCGGGACTGGAAGCTGGCCAGCGAGTGCAGTAAGGCGGCTGAGTGCTCATGAGCTTTGCGGCGGAGCTCGGCTACGCTGGTGGAGCGGGCCTCTTCTTTGGGGCAACAGGGGCATGGCGCGCCCCAACCTGGGTAAGAGTAATAACATTAATAATAAACATCTTAATTTTAATATTATAAATGCGAAAGTCAGGTGCGTGTGTGTGAGTGAATGTTTGTTACCACGTATCTCCGGCCCTGACGATTTAACCGACTGTGATTAAAATTGTAATGTAGATGGCTTAAGTCCTGAGATAACACACAGGCTACTTTTTATTCCGGCAAAATGGACTGTTCCTTTGGAATAGAATAAACTTAAAAACCACGAGTGAAGCCGCGCGGGTCAGCTCTTCTGTCATAAATAAATGAAAACTAGATAATTCACCTTTGAGGGAGGGGAAGAAGGGCTGTGACAAGTGGTTCAAATGCTGCGACAGATGCGACAGGTGCGGGGGGAGGAACAGCGGCGGCGGGGCGGAGTGCGGCTCGCTGCCAGCGCCCCCTGGCGACGAGCGGTAGCTTGCGGAACTGCAACAAATTAAACATACTAATTTTAATAGAGTACTTTTTAATGTATGTTACTTAAATAAGTACTTACTTTAATTAGGTACTTGAAAAGTTCATTTTTACTAGTAATAAGTTGCCTCGCTAATAACGCATGCTGTGATACCCCATAATTACGGGAACACTAGGCTTAATACCTTTGGAGTTTATGTTTTTAATGAGAAGTGTAAACCTGTGTTGGGTGTCCTATTTTTATAAAATAAAATAAAAACATGGAAACACCCAGACCCGGAACAAATATTTGCATATCGTGCAAACATTTTTGTCCCGCACAGGGGATGGGCATGCAGGTTCAAACTTTCTGCAAGATGAACTTGGTTTTGCAAATTACAATACAAATATTTATTCCGGTCTTTAAATATAGTTTACTTGTTTTGCTGGCCGCTGCTAGTCTACTAAAAGAATCGACACTTAATCCCTCAAAAACATAGCCTACAGTTCTTGCATACCGAATCAGCCCTAACCCTTTTCTGGATACCTATTGTATTTATTGTGTCCAGAAGTGTCAACATACTTATGTAGGAAGCCCTCAAAAACATAGCCCATAATATTAGAAAATCAAATTTCTTTTCCGAATACCTAAAGTGGGTATTTATTGTGTCGAAGTGTCAAGTAGGTACATACCTAAGTAGGTACTAAAGAAATCCCTAAACCGATTCTCATCTCGTAAATAATTCCGTCTACTTTCGCCAATCTCCATAAAATGTTTTATTTAAATCAGTTTGTCTCGGAAGTGGGTGCATATCGATGTCCTTTGATCGCTAACTTCGTTGGCGGCCAACCAACCGTCAAGGGCCTGCAAGACGCCTCTCAAATCATTCAAACTTCGCTAATACAATCAATTTGCTATTCTGTTACGAACTTGTCCATTTGAGCTGATTTTGTTTAGTAATGAGATGGGTTTTGATGTGATAATGAAGGCTGGGTTTGTTTTTAACGTTTTTGTTGATTGTAAAATTTTTACATTAATTTTAGAGATGTTTAGTTTTTTTTTTATACCACTAAAGTGGCAACCAAGGTACGGCCCACTTGATGGTCAGCGGTTACCGTAGCCTATGTACGCATGCAACATCATGGATATCATTGCGTGTTACCACCCTGAGACGCTAGATGGAAAGTCTCATGTGCCTGTAACTTCACCGGAAACCTTACCCTTCGAACCGGAACACAGCAATGCGAGCATTACTGCTTGGCGGCAGAAATAGGTATGGTGCTAGTCCTTCTTTGGACGAGCTCTATCACAAAGAACTCTACTACTCTTTAGTTTTGCGATCCCAAAAATACAATGTTGACACAGTAGTGATTCTTTGGTTTCTTCGTTAGTTTTCACTGTGTTACAGAAAGCCAGTCGATTCCCCAATAATAACTTATGGCAATAGAACATTACTTATTATTATTATTATTATTAACAGCCTGTGCTGTCCCACTGCAGGGCAAAGGCCTCCCTTTCTTCCTTAACTTAAAAACATTACTTATTGTATGTTAATATAACGTAAATACGCTAAAGCTGCTATGCTAGCCAGGTTAGCCTCTATATGAAACTAATCTTAACAAACCAGTGAATTAAAACTAGGGTCTAAACTAAGAGCTAGATCATCACAAGAGTAGATCTAGACTAAACTACATCTAGTGTTCAGCATTATGCTCTTTGTCTAGAAGACGTCAGATTTACAAGCTTACAAAGACAACATTACGCAGCTTACAAAGACAGTGCTTGCTAAACTAGTGCAAAATTCAAATACGCTATATCGCATCACAGCTGGGAGGCAGGGTCGAAATCAAGTGCTAGGGTCGAAGCAGGCGTTTCTTTGGGTAAGTTTATCGAAGTTGAGTCAATAGTCATAAGTGCGCAGTGATGCGGTTCTGTTAGAGATCACTAAGCACAGCGCTAGCGCACAGATCAACGAAGTTAAACACTGTTCCGCGTAATCACTATTTGGATAGGTGACCGCCAGTGGCAATTTCAACTGAGCGCTTCCCACGCGCGCTTGTTCCCGGCTCTTTCAAAGTGGTTAGGCCAAGATTCGTCTTGGCCTTCGGGCCTTTAGACGGCCTATTAACTCCGTCACCAGAGTTGGCGGATTGGTAGATGTCACATGTTCTTGGACATTTTCCTCAGGTCCTCGGGTCCTCTTTTTCGCCGGTTTCCTCACGATGTTTTCCTTCACCGCACTAGCATTGCGCACATACGTTTTTCGAATAGATGAATCCATTGGTGCACGATCGGATTCAAACCCACAATCATAAGATCGGAAGACGGGGTCACTACCACAAGACTACCAGATGCTTACTCGTGCGAAACTGTAGCTCTCTAGCTCTCAGTGCGACCCTGTCCGGGATGCCGGGACAATGAAATGAACGGCCGAGGTGTCGCGCCACTCCAGCATTCCCTCAGTGAATACTTGATGCGCCGAACCGAGAGACGGGATATACAACAAGAGGTAGCGGGAATCATTTGTTTTATTTGGAACAAGGCACACGTAACTGAGTTAGTTTTGAGGCAATTTATAACAACAATTGTATAGCCTTGCATTTCGCACGCTTCCTCCTCCGCGTCGCGATATGCGGAGGAGGAAGCGCGACGTGTCATTCAACCCTGATGAGTACTCCCGAAATTAAGTCGAAACAGTGTTGGTACCTCTTCACCGATATACCGGTACGTGAAAACACCCGTTTTTTAATGAATGATATAGTTCACGATAGTTTTATAAATAAAATTGTAAAGCTGTCTTTATGTATTTGCTATCTTGCCGTCTCAGCACGATTTTTAATAAGGCGCAGTTTACGAGCCATTTTATAAACATTTTCTTTGTTTATTTGAGACAATGCAATGGAGTGGACGCCAACATCATCTTGTGTAGCCAGTAGATTAATTCTTTCGCTTTATATAAAAGACTTAAACGCGTCACATTCAACCGGTTTTTTGTACATAGTTGGAAAAAACTGATATTACGGGCCTATTTTTATGACCATGCAGTCACTTCTTGACATGGATTTAAACAGGGCGAATCACAAAAAAAATCGTTTGACAATCGTAAACGTTAACATATCGTCCAGCTGTCAGAAAAGATTTTGGTAGTTTATTTTACGCACTAAAGAAGCGCTTTTCTACGAGCAAAGCAGCCTTAAAATTTTATATTTCTAGGACTTTTGGTTAAAGCTGTGCATTGATTTTTCAGTCTTTTTCTGATTTATTCAAATTTAATTCCACACCACACACTATGTTCCTTGAAGCAAGGATTTTGGCCTTGAAGTCATTTTGTAGTTTCCATGTTCCTATAAAAGTTGGTCAGCAATATCCCGGCGATAACGCGACTAAATCGCTCCAATCTTTGTATCACAATCTCTGGCTCGAAAGTATTTTTTAAATCTCAGTTACTGATTCCCAATTCACCAGTCACTTGTCCCCCAAATTCCCCCTGGCACCCGCTCAATGGAATCAAAGGATTTGTGTTCATTACGATCCGTAATAATTGATGTGTCGCGCGGTCGAGCTATGCTTTTAGTGCTGTTTGCCGGCGGGTTTACTCGCGGCCTTCAGTGGAGTGGTGACAAATTGGTATTGACTTTTTATTGTGTGCACTTTTGACCGGTTTTTAGGTGACACTGGTATTCTCCGAAATTTTGTTTTTCTCTTGTTGTTGTCAAAAAAGATGAGTGTAGGTAGAGTTTAGGTTGGTTTTGTGAAAAACCGCACAGGACTGAAAATACTGGCCAAAGCGAAGGGATGCCTATACACAGCAGTGATAGGCAGGCTGAGATAATGATGATAAAAGTTAAAGTAAAAAGCTGTCTAATCTATCTTTTAGAGTATATACTAGGTTTAGAAAATGGCTATTGTCGTAAGTATTAAATGTTTTACTATCTCAAAGCAAGTAATGCAATCATACCATCAAATACACCCATTGCACCCCAAATTCTATCACGAAAGGGTCAAGAGTGAGTCGGTAACCAACCGTGCCCCTATTAATTGATTTTCAGAGGGACAGTCCTTGGCTGAATATTCAAGTTGCCAACAAAGAGAATTATTACTTAGATAATATTATTAATGCTTTGATTAAGACGCGCTGAAATTGAGTGCTCATTATGTATTCATCGAGTTGTAGTTGTATTTGATAAACAAGTCAAGTGGTATTACTGATCAATTAAGATACTAGCAATGGGCTGCTACTACTAGCGTTTTGATGTGATATTATGTGAACCGATAACCACTGGGGAATAAAGGTTCTCGAATGACGACTGAACTGGAAAACGAAACAATAGCCCCTGACTCGATGGACCGATGACATTAAAGATCTTGGGAAGTTCTTGGTTAGTGAACCTTCAAGATCAATCGTCATGGCTTTTGTTCAAAAAGACGCCTAAAATAAGTATTTTTAATGAATATGGCATAAAATAAAAATTAACTTCTATCCGTTAGTCTCGCTAAAACTTTTACCTTATTTTGATTTGACCGATTTGATTTTGAAATATTAATTTATGTGAGTCCAAGGAGGCTTATAAGTTGAGAAAAATAATGCGAGAGAAACCGCGTAGGTCAGCCTGTGTTAGAAAAAAAAATCTAATGTAGTTTGTAAAATAAAACAAGAGTTTCGGCTAGTGTTATTCCTCTTAATCTGCCACTAAACATACATTATGATGACTAGCACACGAGTCCGGGATGGGTAATGACTGCGTTCAATTATGCATGCAATTAACTGATTATAGCGGCACTACACACCCTCAGACCCCTGGCTATATGGTTGTCACTTTGTACGGCCTAAGTGAATTAGCTAACTACTGTTCTATAGGCGACATCTATGTTTGTTGCCTGATTCTTTTAAAGGTAAATCACAAGATAATACCACTTAGTTATGGAGATTAAACACTGATATTTTTAAATCAAAATCTATGGTAGTACGTTATCAATATAGTATTCTAATGATCTACGTATGGCAGCATGCGATAGGTTAGCAGATACCTAATAATAGAAAAGTTAGACTTTCTGTGTAATTTTCATTCTCTACCAAACTTGTAATTTTATTATTTTTATTTAATCATGATTTTTTACACAGCGCATTTAGTCCGAAAAATTATCTACCAAAATCCCACGCGAACACGATACAAAATTAAATTATGGCGTGGTATTCTCTGATTAAAACCCTGTCAAAATGGTCTAACGAATCGTAATTGGTTATATTCTGTATAATAGTAGCTGTTGCCTGAAAATTCGCTTGCATAATATACGTATAAATCTTTATCTTGAATCACTACATCTAATGAGGAAACCGCTGAGTAGCTTAAAAGATCTAAGCGTACCTACATTGGGCAGACGGCGGGAAGTGACTTTTTCTTTTACTATGTAGAGAAAAGTACATAATCAAGATAAAAACTCAAGTAAAAAGTCTGCTGTAAATCTTACAAAATGGCCGCGAGACAAGCGACACAGACACCTTTGATATTCATCGTCATG
Organism: Colostygia pectinataria; assembly: GCA_951394395.1. Taxonomy (NCBI): domain Eukaryota; kingdom Metazoa; phylum Arthropoda; class Insecta; order Lepidoptera; family Geometridae; genus Colostygia; species Colostygia pectinataria. The sequence continues at coordinate 9,212,051 of OX596363.1, forward strand.
AAATAGCTGACACTGCTATGAATAAATGATCACAGGCGGCACACTTGCGCCTCACTTTAATTATGCACTATCATAAATTGACAGTAATTACGTGATGTGATGTTTACGTGTTGATATTTAGATCAGTTGGTTTCACTGCAGAATAATAAACACATCCGTCTCTACTAAGATGCCCTGCGTCGTAGATTAAAAAATAACCTTGTTTATTTTTTTCTTTTTTTTGTGAAAAAATAGGAAAAAAAATAGCTTACATAGCACTTTATAGTAAGCAATTACCGTAGCCTGTGGACGCTCGCAATACCAAAAATATCTTGCGCGTTGCCACCCTAAGACGTAGATCGAAAGTCTCATAGCCATTAATTTCACCGGTAACCATACCCTCCGGGCATTAGATAATAGGTAGCGGGAGCAATTGGTATGGTGGTAGTACTTCCCTGAGCAAGTTCTATAAAAAACGCTTATAAATAAAAAGTAAAAACGTCTTACTATATAACGCGTCTAACATTCTAAAAGAGTACCTTTATACACACAAATCAGCTAATTTACACCATTACTCACAAAGAAAAATATTAAAGTATCTCAACATTCAATTTGTGTACATCTTTAAGAAATAAATTTAATTTCTGCAGTAAGCGAGCTCGCCTCGCGCGTAATTGGCAATTTTCTTTTTTACGCCATTTTTTTAGCTTCTAAGGAGAAAAATTCGTTAATGCATATTTAATAGCTGTAATCGTCTCTCCCCCTCACCAAATTACCTGCCGACGCCCACGACTTTTTATTTAAATACTTACCTATTTTAATATATCTACAATATACAATTTACATTTAATTAGTTAGTACCTTACGAACGAAGTTTTTCACCAAATTGTCTTATGGTTATTATTTAAAGTGATATCTACGATTTACATGTGACAGCTGTATTAGCAAGCACTATTTATTTTAGAAGCATACCGAGATTAACACACTGTAGTTATTTAAAGCAAGAGTACCTACCTATATTAAAAGTCCAATTTCCTATCTGTCTATGTGCACTTTGTCACTAAACGACTGAACGACAAAGTAAAGTGCGATATTTCCAGCACGACCTATGAATTTAGGATTTCTTATGCAGAACTCTGTTCTCGTGATATAAATTTAAAATTCAAAGGAGATCGTTCTGAAAAGTATCAAATAAACTCTCTGAATTGAATAAATGTATTGAGACACATTTAATTCAGAGTGAGTTACTCGAATTTAACAATCTTTCATTTCATTTATTTCCAATAGGATACAAAAATCATCTTAAAATAATGACCTATACTTTTAAAAGTGCATAATCTTGAATTGAATAAAGTCAAACAAGTCCGGGCCTTCCTTTTCTAAAACTATCAGGTCTCCGGGGCCCGGGGCCCGGGGTCGACGATCATTTCTCTCGTAATCCTTCTCATACATAATGCGCGCATATAAATTTCAATTTTAAACCCGCGCGTTTCAGGTTACACCCATTTACGGGATTACGAAGACTGAAACCTACCCTTATACCCACAGAAATAAGGCTCAAAATACAATTGTTTTGCGGGTAAGCTAATCGCGTAATGCGTTCGCGACGGCGAGTATAAATAAGCAAGTTTAGTTGCATGATCTTGCGTAGGTACTGTTAGTACAGTCGCCAGCAAAAGTTGCTTCAGAATTGATTTAAACATATGCATAAAATCATTTACTAGGTTTTACAACAGATTATAAGAACGTCGAGGATCTTATATCTTCTAATGATGATGAAATGCCCGAAGTATCTGAGGTTGAGATAAGGGTAGCTGTCCGGCGACTCAGTGCTAAAAACACCGCCCCTGGGCCTGATGGCGTTCCAGGTCGTGCCTGGGTGCTGGCTTTAAAAGAGCTAGGGCCTCGATTCCGCCATTTTCTTGACGTATGTATGGAACGAGGACAATTTCCTTTACGATGGAAAACAGGTAAATTAGTCCTCTTGCAAAAAGAAGGTCGTCCAGTGGAAGCACCATCAGCTTACAGACCAATTGTCTTGCTTGACGAGGCAGGCAAGCTTTTCGAGCGGGTCATAGCCGGTCGCCTCATCGGACACCTAAACTGCATTGGTCCTGATTTAGATAATAATCAGTTTGGTTTCCGAAAGGGTCGATCGACTATTGGCGCAATCTTGCGGATAAAGACCATGGCGAAAGAGGCAGTCTCTCGAGGTGAGGTATTGTTGGCGGTATCTCTTGATATTGCTAACGCTTTTAACACCATGCCATGGAGTTGTATTAAAGAGGCACTTAAATTTCACCGAATACCCCTGTACCTCCGTCGAATAGTCAGTGACTATCTGGCGGAGAGGTTCATTATATACGAAGGGCGTGATGGTACGGGTCGACGAAGAATGTCATGCGGTGTCCCACAGGGATCGGTTCTAGGACCACTTCTGTGGAACATCGGCTATGACTGGGTGCTTCGAGGAACAACCCAACCAGGTGTCAAAATCACCTGTTATGCAGATGATACGTTGGTGACTGCCAATGGCAAAACATTTGTAGATGCGTCCCGCCTTGCAACCTTAGGGGTGGCCCAGGTCGTTCGCAGGATTAGATTGCTTGGGTTAGAGGTAGCCCTTAATAAGTCGGAAGCAATCTGCTTTCACCGACCACGAAAGACACCCCCAGCAGGATCATACATAGTAGTGGATGGAGAAGAAATCCCAATCAAATCGACAATAAAATACTTAGGACTTGTTCTTGATAGTCAATGGAAGTTTAAGCCTCATTTCGAGCAAATAATACCTAAGCTGATGGGCGCTGCGGCAGCACTTGGAGGACTGTTACCCAACATAAAAGGTGCTAACGTAAATTGCCGTCGCCTTTATTCGGGTATCGTGCGTTCTATGGCTCTTTATGGGGCACCGGTTTGGGCCGACGCCTTGAATGGCGTTAATGTCGCCCTCTTGCGAAAACCGCAAAGAGTGATGGCTATCAGAGTCATCAGGGGATACCGTACGATATCCTATGAGGCGGCGTGCATACTCGCGGGCTGCACACCTTGGGATTTGGACGCTAAAGTACTTGCGTCACTGTACTTTTGGCGAGAGGAAGAGCTAGGCCGAGGTCAACGCCCGGCTATGCGGGAGATCGAGGCACGGAAGGATGAACTTCACGATGACCTCATTGAGATTTGGCTCATGAGGCTGGCGCATCCAAGTGCAGGCCATAAAACCATAGAGGCGGTACAACCAGTACTTGAGCAATGGTTGAGAAAAAAGCACGGTATATTAACCTTCCGGCTGACACAAGTTCTCTCGGGACATGGCTGTTTCGGGAGATACTTGTGTCGGATTGCCGGAAGGGAAACATCTGAAAGATGCCACCACTGTGACAGTCTTGAAGACACCGCTCAGCACACGCTCGAGTCATGCCCTGCCTGGGATGAGCAGCGCCGAGAGCTGAGCGCTGTAGTAGGAGGAGACCTGTCTCTGCCAGCTATAGTTAGCGCTATAGTCAGTGGGGAAGAGTCATGGCAGGCGTTTTCAACCTTCTGCGAAGTAGTACTTCTGCAGAAGGAAGCGGCGGAGAGAGAGCGAGAGAACTTCTCCACAGATTCGATCCGTCGCAGGCGACCAGGGCGTAGAAGAAGGCTCTATGCCCTTCAACACCCGCCATAACATCGGCTAGGGTGGTACCACAGGGGTGGTTTATCACCCTAAAAACACCTCGAGGTGGTGCGCGCGGTGTCACGCGCGCCCCTTATAAGACGTTGACAACAAAGTTGGGACTCTCTTGAGTCAACGCCGCGTCTGGGCCGCGGAAGTTATGAGTTCCCGCAGCCACGACTCTACGCGCGTGAGAAGGACACCGTGTGGTTTTAGCCGGTAGGAGTCCGGCATAACCCTTTCGTTGCCCTTGCACGAAAGGGTATCCATGAGGATTCCCACACGTAAAAAAAAAAAAAAAAAAAAAAAAAAGGTTTTACAACAGATTCAAATTTATGTATGCTAGTTCGTTAATATAATACAATAATCCATAGATTTGACTTGAAATTTTCATTACTTTTTTAAAAAAGTAAGTTCGTATCAGTGGCTCACTCAGGTGATGGAGTTAATAGGTCGCTCGAAGGCCTCCATTTTTTATGAGTAAGGTGCACTGAGAAGGGAATTCCCTGAATTAATCCCCCTAGAAGTCGTTGAAACAAGAAAAAGTTTGCATGGAAAAACAGAGCGAGGACCAAATAGCGGGGCGTGAGCGGGGGGTTATATTGTAACATCGTATTAATATACTTGTATTTTTTTCATCTTTATGTCCACTGTAATTTAATACTTATGTAAAACTTATGCCTGCGACTGTTCTAAGTACTAATGCTACTGTATTCTACTCTTGTTTCATCTTGTATGCATTCGTTATAAGTTATTTTTTATTTGTTACGTGATCTGTGTATAAAGTGTGCATTTTTTCAGTATTTCTTTATAAGCAAAATTCTAGCTTATGGTATTTTTAGTGGCTTCGCAAAAGCTTATTATGTCTTGCTGGAGAACGGTGATTTACATCTTTATGTCATAGACATAACGCTTTTTCCTATTTTTCAGAAGGTCCCTTCTTTTGAGAGCGACAAACTATAGTGGCAAACATCGTGGTTCAACTTACGTCGATAACAATCAAGTTCAGAGCATTCATGAACATAAGTCGAACTACGAAAACTATCACAAATCACGATATTAACGTTAATAAAGTGAAGTTCTCTCTTACTCAAAATAATTTACTCTCTCCATTAATCAAAATAATTCAGGTATTAGTTTGTTCTTTGAGTCATAGTTTGTGGCTATTTTAAGCCAGTGATGAAAAAATGCCCCGGGGTGTCAATAAATAAGGGTTGAAAAACAGTAGTAGATCATAATGACCCCTCTGAGCTGTCGAAACAAAATAAACACATTTTGCAACAGTTGCTGCCAACCACAACCCTTAAAACCCCGAGGTCATATCAAAAGTCGATACGAGAGTTAATACTAGGGGGTTGGTAATAAGCCGTTTTAAAGTACCTACTTATTTTAGTGATTGTCTACTTTTTCGACTTTCTCTCCCTTTATTTTTTATTTTCGTTAAATCATGTTTCCGTTAGTATACCAAGTTTACCTACTCAAAGTCAAGAGTTTTATTCAATTGAAACATAGTCATTAAAATTGTTTCAATAAATAATAATAAATAATAAATAATGCTGGACAATCCACACAGCATCATCTAGCCCCAAGGTAAGACAGAGCTGTATTATGGGTACTAGATGACTGATATATATTTAATACAATACAATACATATATAGATAATTTTTATTATATATAGAAAATACCCAGAACACCCGGAGCAAATATTTGTAGATCGTACAAACATTTGTCCCGAGGCGGGAATCGAAACCGCAACCTCCGCGTCGCAGGCGGACCTGTGCCCGCTGCGCCACATCGGTCAGTCAATCACTTTACAATATGATTTTTATCTGGTATTCTAATAAAAAAGCCAACTAATTCTTCGTTGCAATTCCAGCATTGCAACGAAGAATTAGAAGATTAGTGTTGTGCTTCCTGTCGATGCGGCATTCCCGTACAGGCGCGCTGTCACTCGTCAATCACCGACTGGCGGTAATCCGGCTCGAAATAATAACATTTGGGCAAATCCACCGCCGCTAATGTACCGACGCACTCCCAACAGGCTTTAAACTGCTTACTTACACTGGATTTTTCCTAATTTAATGTGGGGTTTTTGAGATTTTTTGTTTGTTTTAATGGTTACTGCTACTGCGGCATTTTTACTGTAGTTTAGCAAGCCATATTGTTAAAACATGTCACTTATTTGCTACAGAAGACCCTCCTTGATACTTGATCTCGTATCAAGGCAATATGAGTAGATCTGGCTAACTGAATTAATTTCAACATGTAAATATTTAAATATGCAATATATGTTCAAAACTTCTCATTTCTTGATTAAAAATATGTTGAACATTTAATTTTAATTCACATCCTGTCTTAGATTTAGAGATCGTTTTTAATGATGTGACGTTTGAAATTTATTTTTATGTATAAAATCGCCAGGACATAGCTTAATGCATATTCCCTTAGCCCTTCTATTAATTATATTTCTAGGTCCCAACAATTCTTAAAATAATTGTAAACCCGTCACAAAAATGAACACATCAATATTAATTTGATTTGTATTGAATTTCCCAAAATATTCTGTATCTACCTACTAAATAAAATGAATTTGTTCAAATCTACGACCGCTAATGTACCAACTCCCAGCGGCCTTTAAACTGCTTATATTGCTTTAAAAATCCGACTAGTCGCTTATAAGCCGTTTGCTAAGAGGTTCAACAATAAGTACAAAAGAAAGCTGAATTTTTGATGATATTTTCTCTGTATTTATGAGAGCTAAAATGTAAACCTTGGGATTAAAAGTAAGGTAAGTTTTCATAAGTCACCAGCCAATGCTGGTGACGGAATTAATAGGCTGCCCGAAGGCCTTCGCCATGACATAACAACTTCGAAAAAGTTGGGAACGATTGCTTAACGTTTTTTTCGAAGCACGAAAGAGCTCGGTTGAAATTGACACAAGCGGTTACTGATTCAAATGGCAAAAACTCGGAACAGTGCTTAACTTCGTTAATTTGTTATGAATTAATAGCTTAGCCAGCTACGTTACGAGCACAACCCTGGTTTATAAGTAAACGTTGAATTGATAACATTGTAAGTAAAGTGTTAGTTAAAAAATAATATTTTGGTAGATAGTGGTGGTTCAGTGGTGTAGTCAGTTGCAACTAGGTCAGAGTAGGAACATTAAAAAGCTGATCAAGATGATACTATAAGCTTTATCTACCTCTATTTTAAAGTTGTTTGTAAACCTACTGTATTCTTCAAGATGTCAGAATCTTTTGATTTACAATCTATCAAAATCTCCCCTTCTATTTCCGTTTTATTATAACAAAACTTAAAACCATATCAATATCCATAACTTAATTGAATTAAAGTCATCAGTTCTCATAACAGAAGCACATTTGTTCAAAAGCCATTTGTTCGAATTACGCATTCAAATAGAGACGGTATCGTTTACCCGCGTCTGAGCGCGTCATAAATTATAATAAAAGTGAGTGATCAAATTAGAAAAATTAAAAGTGATAAATAAAGGGCAATTAAGCGTTATTGCGTAAAAAAAACATAAATTAATGTGATGATGGGATGCGCGACGCAATTCCAGTAATTGTCGAGAAGGGATGGGAAAAAGTATGGTACTTACTTACTACAAAGCAGAATACACCAATTTTATAGAGCATTATTATGTACTTAAGCAGTATGAATAGCATACGAATTTTAATATAAAATATTTAGAAATAAGAGGTAAAGGTTCGATTTCAAATGTTTGCACGGTTCAGTTAGTACCCACTTAAAACTAGTGAAAGTAATATAATTCCATCAAATTGTTCTGAGGAAAACGCATAGTAATCTAATATTTTTAATTTTTTTTATTGTTGGTTACATTGTGTGTTTATTGATAAAACTCCCACCACTAAACCGTGAGTCACACGTGTTCTCTAATTACCCGCTTTATTGCATTAATTAGAACGCGTCCGAAAGGGTTCCGTCTATTGCATGGTATTTTAGATGCCTGTGGAACTCGATCCGTCATTGTTCTGAATTACCGAATGGGGGTCATTATCATATAATTATCTTATTATTAATTTTGATACTTCGTTAATAACAAGATAAACTTTAAACATTTATTTCTGAAACATTACTTAACTATACCTACATTTCATTTAAATTAACCCCCCTTCATATACTATTTTAAAATGATTTTTTTTATGTCAGCAAGTGACAAGACAATCAAGGTGCCCGCCTGATGTAAAGCACCACGCCTGACTAATACAGATGCAAATATTTAATACAATTCTACACTGTTAAAAATATTTTTGTGTCCAAGATCACTATAATTTGTACATTACTAATAATAAAATAACTAATTTCTTACGCGTAAAGAATTACAGTTGGCTAACAACTTATATTAAATTAATATTAATATTTCATTGCGTTTCATTACTCCTGGAAACTATTTACCGCCAGTTCTATGAAGGAAATAAAACGAATGCTCTAGTGAAAATACTATAAAATAAAACTGCTTCATAAAAGGTGAAAAATAACTTGGAAGGCGGAGAAGCTTCAAAGAGAGCTATTATGAAAAATCGTAACGCGTTTACTGGGCGGACTCCGCTGCATTATTCATGAACGTGATACCTGTACCGTTATTTATATCGTTTACGGTACGATACCGTTATTGGGGTGCAAGCCCCGCCCTAGTGTAGTAGGTTTTCTAAACACGATTTATTATAAAAGTCTATGGTTTAACGTATAAAGGTAAGTTAAACATTATATAAAGATCTTTATGCAGTTCCAAACACGAACTAATCATTCCAAAATATCTCTAGCCAGCGCTACATTTAATTCAAATTGTTTCTTGTAAAAATTCATATTTGAAATAAGAAAACTTACAAGAGGAGTAAGTTAACGATCAAAGTAAGTACTTTATTGAGTCTTTACTTTCGGCTGCTTTTTGAACGCGTTGTGCTTGTGACATAGTTCTTTACCACAAAATAGATATGTAGTCTTTCTACTGTGTGGAGAATCGAACTATCACAACGTGGTCAAGGACAGGGAAGAAACCGTGTTATTTAATAAAACTGGTCCAATTAAGATCTTGGCAGTCTAACCATCATATAAATCTCGGCGTTGATAGGTCTTCGATTAAAACAGTCGTAGCAGTAAATGTAAGTAATGAGCTCATTTCTATTCCAAACAAATTGACAAACTCAAATCATCTGAGTCACACTTAAGCGAAAAACAGAATATAAGTTAACATTGCTGCTTGTTATAACATAAATGAGAAAATTCGCGTCGGGCAGAAAGTAGAGTCGTATTCACGAATCCAATCTTGCGCTTCCCCGGGCGCCGCGGTAATTGCTTAAGAGAAAAATCCAAATGAAAAATGAAAAGGGATTCCCTTTTCAGAGGAAAAATTATATAATTGAATATCTTTTCCCTAAGTATTATGAGGTATAAAATATGATAATTGAGTTTTTGCTCACGGCGAGCGCGGCTTGTTATTTTCATCTTTATGCCCGACTCGGTTTGAGTAACGTTAATGAACGCGATGCGGTTTTCAACTAAGATATTGTGTTACTCGTTTTTGAATTTAGGCAACACACGTTTTGAAATTAAAATGAGTTAGCTTTGCATATTCTACTTGATCGTTTGTAGAGTTTTATGATGGCACTTCGCTTGGCATGTTTGCTTAAATATTTGCGTTGTTTCATCAATGCAAACTAAGCTTTGTATAATACTTTCACAGAGTTGACTTTGTATTGATGAAAATAAGCAAATATGTCTAGTGATTTCCAGAATTACGTACAGAAATCTTTGCAATGTATATTTGTAAAACCCATCAGTGGATGACACTGGGCGACAGTCTGTTCTTGGGTTTAAATAAAGGGTTCACTAAAAAACGCTATTTTAGTTATACGTGAATTGCCCCGTGACTTTTTACACAGTGTAATATAAATGTTAAATTTCAGAATAGTGCCCTTACACATTGAAAGAAAAAAAAAAGTGAAGTAAAAGTCTCTAGGGCTTAGGTACCGTGTATCTACTATAGGTTGTCAGTCAGTCGGTTAGTCATTAACACAACGATTGTTATACGAGTATTTACATGATTCTGCACACTACTATTGCACGTCTTAATCCGATTCATTACTGGATATCTTTTTAGCAGTATATCGTTATTTGGCACAAACTGCACAAAACCGTCCAAAATGCCAATCACTTCTAATCCTCACATCTTGAAAATCGCAAAATCAAATTTCCCGTGTCGACGCCGCGTCGGAGTCGTTAGCAATCAGTATTTGCGCTCTAACGATGTTAGACGCGACGACGCCGGATCGTGACCGGCTTGCTTATTCATCTCTTTGTAAGTAGAGACATGAATCCTCTAGGGTTGAAAGTGTTTGAATCAATATTGTATAAGAGTCATTCAAAATTTTTATATTTATTTATCTTTATTGGCATAATTAGAACGGTCAAGGATCACTTACACTATTTAATTAATATATTAAAACAATAGTAGTAAAACGCATACTTTTTTAACAAATACAATTTCGTTTGAGACGATATTAAACCAGAGGTCCGCAATAGGAAAATGATGATTCGGCAAAATGTAATATCAAAATCCATAATTCGACAAGTTACATTACAAGATCCGCGTAAAGTTTGAGTTAAATTCGTCTCATTATAATCGAACAAGCGAAGTTTGAGCTCGCTCAAGCGGCTCTGGAATTCGATTCGCCGGATCGGATTCTCAACTCCGTAATCAGATCGTGGCGCGGCGGGCGCGCGCGGAACACAAATTACTCCTACCGAAACTCGGTAACTTCGTCAACCCTATAAAGGAGGTAGAACAAAGCGGAACCACAATTGGCCGTATCGTCTACCTGACTCGATGGAACTTTTAAAAATGGCTGCTCTTTGATAGCAAACTCGATAAGACCTCGCCCGCGGGACAAGTAAATTTGATTCTGCTGGAATCGGTCGTGCCTTTGACGTCGCGTTTCGAGGATTTGTCTGTCCGATTTCGCATCTCAAGTAAATGAACTAAACTCACCTCATGTAAAGAAGCGCTAGTGCCGTGGCGTGACTGCCCGTTCTAAAGAAAACAGTAAAGTTAAATAATTTGCAGCGCTGTCACCATTTTTATAGGTGAGCACTTGTAGCAATTCTGAGCGCGTGTGTTTGGTACTATTCTGATTCTAATATCTGCTCTGTAGCTTTACAGACTAGGAAAATAACAATCAACCAATAAGTTTTTGAATTTATAAGAACTTAGCTCACACCTTGCACAAACCAATTTTTCATGAAAAATATATTTATTACTGACTATGTTACCTATTTGTTTTCGTGCATGATATTTAGCTATGAAATGATTCAATCTTCCAACCACTCGACAGCATTGCGATGCAAATTGCACGGAATGAAGTAATAGAGCGACTCCTCTTACAAATTACTCGACGAAATTTTAATTATTTTGTATCCGTTGCAATGAGCTCTACGAAACTACACCGTAGCGATGACGTAGTATATTGCTACGAACAATTAGGTATCGGACACGACAGAAAAAAAAATATTTTTAATATGACAATACGATCTTGTTTAGGATATGATTTACGATAATTAAAAGTATTTTAATATTTAGACTTTTAAAATATTTATTTTATATCTATAAAATTTTTATATATCAAACTTTTATATCTAAAAATTTTATGTTATTTTTATAACAATACAAAGATTGCACTTTATAATGTGACAATTGCGTGTTTGCACGCATGAAACTTAGAATGTATGTAACCTATATCAACTTGAGGTCATGCGAAGAAAGTCATCGGCGGCAGCGAGTAGATCTTATATCATATTATGGTATATAATATCGAGACTAAAAGTCGCGTTTATAAGTCGTGTCATTAAGAAAAGTCTGATAAAATAAGCTCTTAATTTCCGAGATTCACAGACAGCGTAGTTATAATGGCTTTCATTAATAATAATGAATATAAACAATGTTTAATTGCTGAAACTTGGCCCGAGGTATTTTAATTTTCCGTTAAAACTTTTGGCATATTTTATAATATGCCTATTATTTGAACATTTATGTACATAAAAACACAAGTAGCCGAAAGAAATTACTTTATGCAGGTAACCTGTGACGTTTACGATCGTGCACCAATAGTTTTTTTATTTATTTATTTATTTTAGCTGGTCAGTATGATGATGATTAAAAAAAACTGATTTATTATTTTAGGGTCTTAGTAATAATTTAACTACAGTAAACCTCTGTTAGCTATATCATCGTCTTTATTCATTGACAAATAAATGACAAGGGAAGATACTACTTAGCAAGCTGTCTGTTTCTTTTATGAATAAGGGCATTACTCGTGTTATGAGTCTTGATACTGTAAAATCTCACAAAACAAAATTAATTTCGCCCGCATGATGGTCAGTGGGTTAACATTAAAGGCCTCGCCACACTCGATCTTTCTGCGTCGACGATCAATGTTCACTTGATTTATTTTTTATGGCTATTGTATGCAGGCGTAACTAATACGCAATGGGTTAAATCGCGGTTGCTACGCTTGATTAGAGGCAATAGGTTAAAAGGTATAGAATGGGAGTTTTAAGAATCAATGAGCAAAGCCTGCAATAATATCAATAAGTTTGTATGAGTTCGTATTTTTCAGGAGTTTGAAAAGCTGGGACAGACTGCTTAACATGCCAACCGAAGCACGAAGGCGCTTACTTGAAATGATAACTTCGTGGCACAGTGTTTAACTTCGTTAATATTTCATCTGGTGTTAATAGCCGGGCAGAGAAAAGCACCTAACAACAGATTTTTTATCCTATCCTTTTTTTATACCATTAGCACACTAATTATAATATTATAAATCGTTCGATCGTTCGTTCGTTCGTATAAGTCAGTGACCAACTCTGGTGACAAAGTTTCTAGGCCGCCCGAAGGCCTCTGTCATGGCCTAACAACTTTGAAAAAGCCGGGACCGACTGCTTAACGTGCCTTCCGAAGCACGGGAGCGCTCAGTTGAAATTGCCACTGGCGGTCACCCATCCAAATGATGAACCCGCGGAACAGTGCTTAACTTCGTTGATCTGTTAAGAACAACTTAGCCAGCTACGTCACGAGCGCTCCATATTACGCATACTATAAATGCGAAAGTCTGTGTGAATGTTTGTTATCACGTATTTCCGTGACGATCTAACCGATTGTGATTTGGTATAGATGTGTTATGCTTTGGAATAACCGGAAAAAGAGCAACAACTAGTAAAAAATATAATGTGGCTAATTTGAACCAAGTTTTGTGTGCTGTGAAAGTAAGTAAATCATTTTCTATTTCAATAAACACCAACAAAAAACATCTATATCTACCACCACCACAATCCCATCCATCCCATTAATTACCATCTATTATTTGTATTTTGTATTTATTTATTTACTTTAATCAACACGGATAAACCAATAACATCAATTAAAGATAAGTACACACATCAAATTAGGAAAAATAAGAAAATACAGATTTTTACATTATAACCAATAAGAAATAAAAATAAAAACGAATAGAGGTAAAAGTAATTAAATGTCAAAATACAGTAATTAATAACCAGACACGCAGTCATACATTACGCTCACAAAAACTCAAACATACCGACAGAATCACAATCAGGATTAGCGTACAAGAGAGCATTGAGCGCGGTGAGGGTACGCGGTATGGGTGATGATGCACGAGCCGAGGTGCGAGAGAACGGCACATCAAATAATTTATGCTTCCGGCCCCGACAATAGTTATCTGGAACAAAAAATCGACACAGCGCATCGCTCAAGTCTGAAGCATCTATTCTACCATGGAAGACCTTGCAAGCAGTAGTGAGTTGTTCATTGGCCCGCCGAACCTCCAGCGAGTTGTATCCTAGGCAGCCCAGTAGATATTTGGTTGGATATAGATAGGGGTAATACCCGTACCGACGTTTGTAGAGGAACCGCAAAAAGGCTTTTTGAACTTTTTCGAGTAAAAGTGAATACTTAGTCTCATGCGTATTCCATACGCATGAAGTGGCTTCCAACTTGCTGCGGACAAGGGCACCAAAGATTAAGCAAACCACATGATCACCATGGAAATCCCGCGCATTCCTCAGAACGAACCCCAATCGACCGAAAGACTCCTTAGCTAATGCTGTAACGTGATCATGAAAGGTGAGCTTTCGGTCGAATGTAACTCCTAAATCCTTCATTGTAGTTGATCTACTTATATTAACATTGTTAAGTTTATAAATGAAACGGATTGGGTGCCACATCCGACCGAAAGTCATTGCGCAACATTTACTGGCATTAAACTCCATCTTGTTGGCCATACTCCACTCACAAACAGCATCAATATCGCATTGCAGTGCCATGCAGTCTGCGTCTGTTTTAACCTCTAAGAAGAGCTTAAGGTCATCAGCATAAAGAAGGCACTTTGCATGAGAGACCACTGCTGGAAGGTCGTTGACCATTATCAAAAACAACAAAGGCCCAAGTATTGAACCTTGACTCACCCCAGAACGCGTATGATAGGGCTGCGACTCGTACGAGCCAAGTCGTATAAACTGCTGGCGATCACGGAGATAGTCCGCAAAGAGCCGGAGTAGTTTCGGGGCAAAGCCTATCGCAGAAAGTTTTGCAAGCAAAATGTCGTTGTTGACCCTATCAAACGCCTTCCGGAAGTCAAAGTAGAGGACGTCAACTTGGCAGCCTCGATCCAAGCTGGCAGAAATGTAGTCAACAAGTGTCAACAGGTTCGTGCTTACAGATCTCTTGCTTCTGAACCCATGCTGTTCATTACACAACTTCTTATTAACTTGTGCATATATGTATTTATGCAAGATGTTCTCAAATACTTTAGCAGGAGAAGATAAAATCTCTATAGGGCGGTACTCATCAACCAGAGACTTATTGGAGCTTTTTGGAATGGGGATGACTCTAGAGAGTTTCCAGTGTGGTGGGTAGACCCCAGTCCTCAAGCCCAGGTTGAAGATATGACAGAGCGGACCGCAAAACAGTTCTTTTGCTCCCTTGATCAAAGCAGATGGTAAACTGTCAGGGCCTGCCGAGCTACTAGACTTCAACTTGTTGATACTATTTATGACATCACTATGGGTAAAACTCTGAATATTGACATCATTACCGCTAAAGGCGCTATCAACAACCCTAGAGTTTAGTTGGGGTACGTCTGGATGAAAAACACTAGCGAAGTAATCCGCAAAAGCCCTAGCAGCGTCTGGCCCAGAAAAAGTGGTACCCTGATGACACTGAAACACTGGAATCAAAACCTCCCTTTGACCGCAAGCTCGAGATATGCTGCCAAAATTTTCGCGGGTCAAGCTTAATGTTGTCTTCAATTGACCTAATGTGAGCACTATATGCAGACGCTATTCTAGTTTTTAATTGTGCTCTAAGGTTGGAAAAATGTTGGTAAATCTCTGTTGATTTCAAACGCTTCCAAGTCGCGTGCAACTTCAATTTCCTTTTTGTATCTTGGATTATGTCCCACGTAAACCAGACAGGGTAACGTCTGTCCACAAAATTTTTACGTTGTTTTTTGGGCATACAACTATCAAAAATAGAGTAAATAACATCGTAAAAACACTGAGTAGCAACACACACGTCCTGGGCATTAAAAACCCCTGTCCAAGGATTCTCCGACAGTAGTGAATACATACGATTATAATCACACTTTACAAAATTCCAATCTCTAGCCGGATCTATGTTGCTCGGCTCGATACGATCAGAGCGATGCGCTGTGTCAATTCTTACCTCAATACTCAACGGCGGATGGTAGGCGTCAGGCTGGACTAACCCTTCAGTAGATAAGACAGTGACTTCGTGCGCACTGTACTCACTCTCCCGGATGAGAACGACATCCAACATTCCTCCATGCAAGTTATTCACTACATTCCTTTCAGACAAACTACAAAAAGATTTAAAATAACAATAGTAATTATTAATATTCAAAGAGGCGCTTTTTAAATTTAAATCACCTAATATTACAACTGACACTTTATGCTCGTTAATAAAACTTTCAACTTTGCAGAAAAAAGTCATGTAGTCACTGTCACTAGCGCTTGGTTTAATATATACAACACAAACAAAGAAAGAGCGGCCAGTCCACGCAAAACTAGCCCATAGATCTTCCCCATAGACAGTCTCGAACTCTGGACGCCTCAGCAGTGCAAATGGTGCCCGCGAGGCAAGCATGGAATGATTATGGAAGACCAGCGCTGGTTGTCAGGATCAGCACATGCTGAGTCAGGGTCCGTTTTGCAACTACTTAGCTAATATAACATAATTTATACAGCTTTGTATTTTCTTGTGTACGTTGCAAATAATCTTTATTATATTCTATTCTATTCTATTAGTTGGTTAAAAAACCAACACAATAAAAATAACATAAATCGTTGTTTTTACGGTATTATTAGGTCCTTAAGCAGAAGTCACACTCTGGAAATCGCGGCGACACGTGCGCTTCGTATTATCGCACAATATTGCGAAGCGCCCGCGGCGACGCGACGGGCGGGCACTATTCCATGCACGCTTTGTTGACCGTGGTTAGTGTAAAAATAACGTAAATGAATCGAAAATGATAGCCCCTATATTGCTCGTGCTTAATAAGCGATAAAAAGTTGGTACAACGATAAAAAAAGCTTTGTATTTAATAAATAAAACATGTTGTTTGTGTTTTTGAATTTATATGATTGAAAAACTTCTCAATTATTTGTGCAAGTGACGAGATGGTAAAGTCGTTCGCCTGATGTTAAGCACCACATCAGACCATAATAGTTGAAATTCCACGTAGCACTGCACTGCGCTTGTCACTTTGAGACATGTCCATTGTCTCTTTTTCTTTGGCGCGGTGGTACCGATCAAGACACACTCTTGCTGAAGAGTACTACCACCAGATATGAGACAACTTTACATTGACTCTCTGTTTATCAATTGGCACTGATTCATATAAACTCACTTTATAGCAATGTTGACATTTTACAGCAAACACGTTGATAATTCTGACACTATCAAACTTGTGTTAAATGATTCAACAAATGCAATTCAGCAACAAAATCAAGATCCAATTACGGTACATTTAACATCAATAGCTCCACTTGAGCCCACGCTCTTGTCGCGTGTCACTTCTCTCGCTTTGTTTACCAGGATTCGAGGCAATTTAGCGTTAAGCGATCGCCTATTCTGACTTAGGGTGACACACCCTACACACGGAATAAATAAACAGTCACTTCGCCTTGTGGCAATTAAACTTTTTCTTTATAATCGCGACGGGACTGCAGCGTGTCGCGCGATTCTTTACGGACAGTGTGTGCGCGCCCTAATGTTTGGATATCTGATTGGAATCAGTTCCGCTTTAGCACGAGCGACAATATTTGGAGACATTGATATTTTATTTTTATGGCTTGGTTATGGCGTTTTGATTTAGTAGCGATGGGGTTTAACGGGTTGGATTGTGACCATCAACTAACCGATGATAATTGAGATAAAAAGTTTTTATCATAGCTGATGGTAAAAGAGGAATTGGGGATATCATTGGTTTGCCATGCGATGCATTTTGTTCGAGCACCATGCACGTGCAAACGAATTTGCGTATGCAACTCACAACGTTACGTGTAATTTAAACTACATAATTGGTTATATGTAAACAAATTAACTCAGACGTCTCCTTGGAAGTTTTAGGTTTATTCCCAATTCTACCGATTTCCATCACAGATCCTCCAATTTCAATCCCAATCCTACATATTTCCAGTTTTACAGATTGACAGTCCCACAGATTCTTAACTGTACGAATTTTCAAATCTGACAACATAGGCACTTGTTACTGAAACACTTGGCTTTAAAACCGAACAAACTAGTGCCAGTCGTTGTATTGTAATAATGACGTCATAACTGTGTAAAACAAAGAGCTTTGAGTCACACGACCGGCTCATACGGCTCGGTGTTCATTAATGACATTAATTAATGTTTAATTGAGCCAAATAGAGTATCAATTTAGCGGACGCCAATTGGATCATGTAGCCGCGCGGACTTGTTGGCTTGGTACCTACTCGTGTGTTAGTATTTCTTATCAATTTGTGGTATGCTATTTATTTTTGAATCTTGGGGTTTCTGGACTGGCTTGAGCACCAGTTTTTATTTAAACGGAATCTATTAATAGTCATAATAATAGTAATAGTCATTTATTGATATAGGTACCTACCAATGTATTATATATATTGTAGGTATTACCTAAAATAAAACTATTGCTACATGAAAGTAGCTCACGTTCACACTGTTATAACAATGTCAAAATCTATGAATTAATTTAGAAATAATAATAATTACACACAATAAAATTGAATAAATTACTAGGGTCTGAATGCCATGAATTCATCATAGCTGTAAAAGGTTTGCTCAATAAGCCAGCGTTTCAATTTGTAACTGACGGAACTAGAACTGTCTATATTATCACGACCTCAGTGGTGCGGTGGTCTTACTTCGGTTTTTTTTTTTGCATCTTTGTTTATTTAATAACAGTCCTTAACAACAGCTTATAAATGCATTGATATAGAAAATAAAAGCTAAACTGAAGCTAATTCTAGCTTAGTAAAATCTTATAAACTGTCTACAATTCAGGAAAATACAGCTCATGCAAGATTAGAGAGTACTTAGAGTTCCAGGGTCAATCAACAGGAAGCCGCGACGGGCGAGCGTCTCCACAGTTCCATTAACCACATTAATTAGCGCTGAATTGACTTAAATAGTGCAATTAGTTATGCGAGTGTACGCCGCAAGGCAATAGTGGACGAGTGCCTTTATAATTGATGGCAATTCGAAATACGCAACGATTGTTTTGTACAAATTACATACAGAGAATATTCAAACCGTGGGTGGTTGAGTGCCTGAATTTTTGAATGAAGTTCTTAGATATAGTTTTTAAAACTATCATAAGTAGTTACTAATATAATTTTCACTATAAACGGGATATTTACCATGGTGCATGTAACTGTGCCGAAATATCGGGAAACAATAAAACTCACAAATCATGGTAAATATCCCGTTTTGAGTGAAAACTTAGTTCTTAGAATATTCAAGTAGGCACTTTTATGTACTTAATACAATTTGAGTAGATACTAAGTTACCTATTATTTTTACATAGCTATACGTATAGTTTCAGCACCCTAGTCGCTAGTATACACTATGAGACATTATAGTAGTAGTACATACCAAATAAACAGTTGTACAACTTAGTTCCTACCTATTGTAACAACTTAATTATCTCTAATTCTATTTAACGGCGTGCCAAAAGACTTATTAGTAATAACTCGTTGTTCGATTCTAAGTTGTGTAGTCTCGAGCATCGACGAAGAATCGCCTGCCTATCAGTTTTTTACAGATTACACATCGGTGAGTGCGCACAGGAATTACACAACCTCATCCCCTCTTCTCCTTTCCACTACCGGACAACTAGGAAATCGGAAAGACGCCACCCTTACACTGTAGAGATTCCACCAATTCGTACGAAACGGTTTGACTCTACCTTCATCATTCGCACTGCCAAAGAGTGGAACTCGTTGCCGGCGTCAGTCTTTCCAGAAGAATACAATTTAGGAATATTCAAAACAAGAGTGAACAGGTAGGCCAAGCGTGCTCCATCTTAGGTCGCACTTAACATCAGGTGGGATAGCGGCCAAACGCTTGACTATCACTTATAAAAAAAAAATACGTTTGTCAGAGAAAATAAACTATCCCTGTAGGTACAAACATACTATTCACATAGAAATAAAAACCATTTAATTATTTATTTATGGAATCGAATATGTTTAAAAATTCCTGAAAACTCAGCTTTGACATACCTAATAGAAAGGAAGACAACATGTATAAAGGCTGACGTTTAGACATTTGAACAAAACAACCGCTCGCAAGATGGCGGAGCGTCCGGTCCGGCCGGAAGTGTCTCTAATGCGATATACGGCTTATCGCGCCGACACGTGCGATCATCCAGGATTGTGTGCCTCAGATAATCAGTGGGAAATAGAAAATATACGAACTCACTATTTCTACCGGACGTCTGTCGGAGGAGCTCTCGTGACGTAGCTGGCTAAGTTGTTCATAACAGATCAACGAAGTTAAGCACTGTTCCGCGTAGTCACTATTTGGATGGGTGGGATTTGGATGGGACCGCCAGTGGTAAGTTCAACTGAGCGCTTCCGTGCTTCGGAGGGCACAATTATTCAGTATGACAATTAATCAGTCGGTTTTTCAAACTTATTTTTTTTAACCAATTAGGAATATAAATTAATAAATAAAATAAATTTCGTATTTTTTACTGTTGAGCTTACATTTAAAAACAAACTATGGCATACATTTTACAATTGCTAAGAACTTGAGTCCCCTCCTTTAGACAGACCTTTTTTGGACTTAGAACTTCCATTGTTTTACTTACTGTTTTATTTAAACCCATAAGAAACTTTCATAATCGTGTCGACATTGACCTTGGCAATACTGTGGAAAACTCAACCACATAAGTCTTAAAAAACTACTTAACAACTTCATAAACTAGTACCAACCTCTAGTCTACGTCAGCGTCTTTGGAATGTCCATCGAATAAGGTGACAGTGACCTTTGCACCATCACCCCAATAACAATAGATTCTCGTAGCGCCAGCATTACGGCAATCGTTTAATATATGTTGGACGTGAATAGTTTAAACACAACGTCAGTTGACGCGTGCGCGCATGCCCACACAATTTATTTAAAAAAATCTATAACATTACTGAAATGGTGCTTTGATTTTTCAGTTTTGCACCTTATTCATAACAACTGTAATTTTAGCGGCTCGCTAAGTATTGCCTTTTTTGTAATTTTTAAGTCAATGAACAAAGATGATTTGACAGACACATTAGCTTGATTGTGTATTTAGTTTTATAATTAAATATTATTTAGACATGCGTTTATTATATTATATTATTAACCAATGCCGCAAATTAGCATTATCTAAATTGAATAAACCTAAATTGATTGTAATGATAGGTGGTCTAGTGGTAGTGACCCCGATTTTCGATCCTAAGCTCGTATGGGTTCTAACCCGGTCGTGCGTGTATTCTGTTCAAAAAATGTATGTGCGCAATCCCAGTGCTCTTATATGGTGAAGGAAAACATCGTGAGGAAACTGGCATGTCCAAGAAGTAAAAATTCGAAAGACATGTACCATCTACCAATCCGCATTGGGTCCGCGTGGTGGATCAAGAGCCACTCTTGCTTGAGAGTAGGCCAGTGTCCCAGCACTGGGAACATTAGAAGGCTATCATGATGATGGTTATTGTTCAGTTTTGGCGCCATCTCTCGATCGAGTTGTAAGCCGCGATCGACGATGGCTGTCACCTGTCAGCTGATTCATGCGACACATTCGAATGAACTGGGTTCAATGACCAGCGACAGCTGATTGGCTTACCCAATTAGTAGCCTAAATTCAAATTTTTCGAAATATCGTTCGGTCAGCAGTTGGTTTGACCTCTAAATTCGACACATTCGTGTAACGGCTTCAAGTGCGTTAGCTACTTTATCTTGTTCTCGTAATTTTTCGTATCGTATTGTTTTCGTTTTCGTTTAATTTATCGTAATTTAGTATTGTGTGCAAGCAGTTTCGTTGAGTGCTAGGAAGCAGGAGATTTCGCGCCAGCCCCCACGGTATTTGAGCGTTCGGTATAGGTGTAAGTTGAACCGAAGCTAGTCCAGACAAGTCGGAGGTAATACGAAGCCATACCTTCCCATTTCGTGGGCGCTGTTCCAGGAAGAAGCAGCCAGGCTAGTGAAATCCTTTGCTCCTAACTGCACTCATAATTTGGTTAATTATAGTTTTTTATCGTGTTTAACTTCATAATTGTTTAACGTGTTTCGTATTTAGTTTGTTAGCAAAAGATTAATTTACAGTCCACTCAAAATCGTACATTTTGGTCCTACGAAGCCAGATAAATTGTGATAAGGCACCTTTGGATTTTGGCCTTCAGCTCTATTATCAACTTTCGACCGATATTTCGAATATTTGAATAACATTATTTTGTTTTTCGAACATAACTTTGTAATTTCGCTGGTCATTGAATTTTTCGTTTTTTCATTGTGGGTAGTTAAGGTTGAACGTTTTGATTGTCACACCTGTCATTTTATCGGTGTCGTGTTGTCAATCACTCATAGTGACTTTGACGTTTATTTCGGTTTGACAGGTCGACATCAAGCTTAATTATATCCATCAGTCTTTGTGTCTGTTTGTCCTGTCGTGGAAATAGCCCTTTCTTGAGTTCTGTTACGTGTAAATATCTTTATTTTGATTTTGTTTGGCAAAAGTTGAATTTGGTTGGAAAATCTTTTGGTTTCGTTTCCAGTCAAGTCAGCTTAGCTATTATGCCAATGGATGCACGTAAGGGAGCTCTGGAGAAGGACAATATGGCAGACAGCGATCGGGTCACGCGTGATTATGCGAATATGAGGTTGGAGTTGCTAGATTCCTCGGATTTGACCGGAGTTTCTGAAGTCGAGGTGGCGGCTCTAGCCTCAGAATTCCATGCAGCCCAGAAGAGTCTGCTAATAAGGTTATCGACAGCTGACAGGAACAGTGAGTTCGTACATACTGTTACTTTCGACAAAAGAGTGCGGAGTGTTTTGACTAGACTCAGACTAGTTGAGGTTAAGCCAGTTAGGGATAGCCACAATGGCTTAGCAAAACTCCCTAAAATAACTATAAGGCCGTTTGACGGTAGACTAGAGAATTGGGTATCGTTTAAGGAGTTGTATGACTCACTTATACACAAGAGAGACATGCCAGATGTAGAAAAGTTACACTATTTATTGTCGAGTGTCAACGGTTCAGCATATGACATGATAAAAAATTACCCCTTGTCTGAAACCAGCTACCTGCTGGCGTATCGAGCACTAACCAAATACTATAATAGGAAAAGGAGTATTGCTATTAACTACTATGATAGGTTGCTCAACTGTGAAGTAGTAAAAAATAAGAGTAGCTCTGAGTTAGAACGACTTCATCAAACCTTCGCAGAAAACTTAGCCATCCTGTCTAAGTATAATTTGCCTGACCAGAACTTTATGCTTTTTCAACTAGTTTGGTCAAAGTTAGATCCTTCCACTAGGGAAGCTTTCGAACTTCAGCTGGGGTCAGAAGTCGACATACCCCAGTATGAAGACATCATGTCGTTTATTGAAAAACATTCTCGTGCGTTACAAAATTGTCAACAGCCGGTTCTTACAAAACCGTCTGCCAGTGAGAACAAGGCCTCATTGTTGGTAGCTTCAGAAGGATGTGTGGTGTGTGCAGAGGTAGGCCACAAGATTGATAGCTGCTCGAGCTTCATTAATCAGTCGCCTACTGAAAGGTTCCTAGCAGTGAAGGATAAGAAGTTGTGCATACTGTGCTTGAAACCTTCGCATTCGGTAAAAACTTGTTTATCGAATGTGAAGTGTGGCCAGTGCAACTACAGCCATCATTCACTGCTACATTTCGAGCAAGAACCTGAACCAGTAGTCCAGCCTTCAAATGCACAGGTGGCATTGGCTGCATACACCCCACACACAGAGGCATTGTTCTCAACGGCTATTGTTTTGATTAAAAATAAATTTAATAATTTGGTCCGAGCTCGTATCCTGCTTGACAGTGCCAGTGCCTGTAATTTCATAACTAGGTCCTGTGCACACCGCCTAGGGCTGAAAATAAACTATCGTCGTCAGTCGGTAAGCGGTATAGGTCGAGCATCAACTGCTACACTCGGGTCAGTTTCGTGTGAGTTAGTTCCCACTAGTGGGGACTTCTCAAATAAACTTTCGTTGGAGGCCTCCGTGCTTCCTGCAATTTGCTCAGACATGCCATCTGAGGAAATTGATACTTCGTCGTGGCATCATATAGATCAGTTAAACCTCGCCGATCCTGAGTTTTACAAACCAGGACCGGTTGACATGCTAGTCAGTGTTAACGTTCTCGCTTCTGCGTTAAGGCCTGGGCTAGTTAAGGGTAGTCCTGGTCAACCCATCGCTATCCCCACTACTTTCGGGTGGATACTGATGGGTGACTGCGCAGTTAACACTGGCCTGTCTCGTTATCGTAGCAACTCTGGAGTCCAGAGAAGGAGTTGCTTCTTCGTTTCGAGCCCATCGAGGGACTTAGATCCTATAGACCCGCTCAACCCCGTGGTTACAAAAATAGAGATGCCTTGTGACAATCACAAGGAGACTCATTGTCGTCGAACTGTTGATTGTAGGTTGGCCGTCGCTAAACCTCATCTCGTGGACTTCCCAAAAGTCGCTCTCGATCGGTTTCACATTTTTGAACCGCGTCCTGCAGCGTCATTGGGTTTTTCAACTGACGTGTTGGAGAGTTGTCGTCGAGAAGAAGTTACTTCTTCACCTTCTAACGTCAGTCTACAGGATTTGCGACCTGACTCCGGTTCCACTGCGTCGATTCCGCCTGTGCCTGTGGATAGTGCGGTTGATGACGTAGGTGGGTACCTGAATGTGTCGCTGCCTGGTATCTCGCGGCAAAAGGGCTTATCGGTTTCGGTACCTCTGATCGCTTCCCTTGCTAAAAAAAATCTGCTGTCGATGTCGTTGTCGTTGTTGTTTTCGTTATTATTTTCGTTGTCGTTTTCGTTACTGTCGTTGTCGTTGTCAATGTCGTTATCGCTTTCGTTGTCTCTGTCGTTGTCATTGTCGCTGTCGTTCAACTCATATCGTACCCTTCACACTATGCCGCTTTCGGTTTTGTCGGTGGCGCATGAGTGGATGAAGTCTGGTCCGACACGGTGGTCGGGTACGGACTGCTGGTTGGGTTTGACATGGTGGTCGGCTCTGACACGGTGGTTGGGTTCGAAATACTGGTTGGGTCGCACATGGTGGTCGGCTCCGGCATGTTGGTCGACATCTCAACTCAGAGCTCATAGCGCTGTGTCTTGAGCCCATGTTCCTTCTTAACCATTAACTATCGTATCGTCAAATGGGTTTATAATAAGTTAGGTTAAATTTCTCGTTATTTCGTTATCTTTCGTTAGTTTCGTTAAAATACTGTGTATTTTGGTGGCCGGAATGTTCAGTTTTGGCGCCATCTCTCGATCGAGTTGTAAGCCGCGATCGACGATGGCTGTCACCTGTCAGCTGATTCATGCGACACATTCGAATGAACTGGGTTCAATGACCAGCGACAGCTGATTGGCTTACCCAATTAGTAGCCTAAATTCAAATTTTTCGAAATATCGTTCGGTCAGCAGTTGGTTTGACCTCTAAATTCGACACATTCGTGTAACGGCTTCAAGTGCGTTAGCTACTTTATCTTGTTCTCGTAATTTTTCGTATCGTATTGTTTTCGTTTTCGTTTAATTTATCGTAATTTAGTATTGTGTGCAAGCAGTTTCGTTGAGTGCTAGGAAGCAGGAGATTTCGCGCCAGCCCCCACGGTATTTGAGCGTTCAGTATAGGTGTAAGTTGAACCGAAGCTAGTCCAGACAAGTCGGAGGTAATACGAAGCCATACCTTCCCATTCCGTGGGCGCTGTTCCAGGAAGAAGCAGCCAGGTTAGTGAAATCCTTTGCTCCTAACTGCACTCATAATTTGGTTAATTATAGTTTTTTATCGTGTTTAACTTCATAATTGTTTAACGTGTTTCGTATTTAGTTTGTTAGCAAAAGATTAATTTACAGTCCACTCAAAATCGTACAGTTATAATGAACTACCATACGGAGGACGATAACTTTAGTTAGTTTTATTAATGGACAGAATCAATTCTTCGAGTATTATAAAAAAAAATACTTTTTTTTTATACTACTAAAGTGGTAAAGCTCTATCACAAAGAACTCTACTACTCTTAAAACTTGCATGCATTTTAAAGCTACAGACATCTCCACTTTTGCTCTTAAGAGCATCGCAGTATAAAGGGTTAAACAAACATACAGTCATACACCATACATATCTTCATTTTAATAATACAGTCCCATTATCACTTACGTGGTCCCGTTATTACACCCTAATAAAATATTCGCGTCAAATAACATCAGAATTAGCGTACGAAAATTCATCTGAAATTAACGCGAATTTAATTTGTAAAGTAGGAAATTCACCAGCTCCGCTACTGTAGAGTGGTTTTACTTCACGTCTTCAATTACACAGCTCTACATATTGGA
This sequence comes from Colostygia pectinataria, assembly GCA_951394395.1. Taxonomy (NCBI): domain Eukaryota; kingdom Metazoa; phylum Arthropoda; class Insecta; order Lepidoptera; family Geometridae; genus Colostygia; species Colostygia pectinataria. The sequence goes on from OX596363.1 coordinate 9,237,865, forward strand.
TGGCACACGAGTATAACTAAATCTCTAATATTATAAACAGAGAAGATTTGTATTTTTGTATTTTTTTTTGTTACGAATAAACTCAAAAACTACTGGTCCGATTTCCAAATTTTTCTGACCATTAGAATGCTACATTATCCCTGAGTAGCATAGGCTATATTTATTACTAGCGATCTACCCCGGTTTCGCACGGGTGCGGTTACATTGCACCCGCGCGAAGCTTGACGGACTTTATTTATACTCTCTGCTAGTAGAGAGTATAAATAAAGAGGATTGAGTGAAGTTCGCTCGGTTTCGTAGCACAATGCCGACTATAGCATTAGTTGACTTTTCAATATTTTTAAGTTACACATTATAACCTATATTAAACCAACATTAGATCGCAATTCGCAAAATGCTTTAGCAGGGGCCCAATTTTGTTAATTCTATGACGCGTATGTGTCGTTAATTTGCGTCAAGCTTTGACATTTCAAAAGTCACTTTAATGTAGGAAGAAATTCATTCTTAAATCATTAAATTCACAAAGAAATACTTCATAATTTTTCCAAAGATCAAGTAAATCGAAAAAAAAGTGTTTGTTGAAAACTTTACAAACATCAGTACACACCCATCGGAGTATCCATTAAAATATTTTTTCAATCGGACACACGAAATGAATCGAGAACTGTACAAGACAAGACTTAGTAGAAGTTCGGGGACCTTACAAAAAGCTTTATCTCTGTTTGTTAGATTATATTTAATAGTTACTCGTGTGCTCTACCTACTCCGGAGCAATGAATTTTCATAATAAATGTATTCAACTGTCGAGAGTCGCGACGGCAATTTGTATTATGAATTGTTATTGAATTACGCGCGTAACTGAATTGAATGACTGAAAAAATTCTGAATCATCAATGTGCGTCAGTAACAGAAAATTTTTCGGTAATTAGAGGTACTATTAGTTGGTATAATCTGTCTACTATGGTAAATATATACTTTATAGCTGTTGATTAATCATATTAAAAAAAAAAAGCTCTACTTGTAAATAATAAGCGTACATAGGCTACGGTAACTGCTTACCATCAAGTGGACTTGGTGTACATTTTTTGTTACACATTTTAGAAATCAGAAATCAGAAATCAGAATATTTGTTTGCAAACACTGGTTACATATGTAGATCATTTTGAAATAAATAAGTCCAAGACAGTGTTCTGCCAATTATGGAAAATAGATAGCCTATGTTATAAACCTATTACAATTTATCAGTGGTATAAAAAAACATTGTCGAATTGATATGTTTTTGTGGTGCAAAAACTTCTATCTATAGGTACTACAATCATTTCTTAAATCTTTGCTGCACGATTTTTATTTAATTTTTATTTGAAAGTTCTTATCCTCACAGACACCACATCTTTATGAGATCTTTCGCTCGCTTCACTCGGTAGTCTTACTATCATACTTCCTACTAATATTATAGATGCGAAAGTCTGTGTGTGTTTGTAACCACGTATCTCCGTGACGATTTAACTGATTGTGATGAAATTTGAAATGTAGATGGCTTAAGTTCTGGAATAACACATAGGATACTTTTAATCCTGGATAAATTGACTTTCTGTAGGATAGCATAAAAACTGATAACCCGCGGGTGAGACTGCGGGCTAGTATTATATAAGTCAAGTTAGTTCCATTCGATTTCTAAAATTTATAAAATTATTATGAACCTCATGGCTTCCAGAAGTACTATGTGGTGTAACATATAATTTACACAATTTACCAATAAAATTAAGCTTTACTCTCATTACGGCTATTAATTCAACACCATTTTGGAATCGCTATCGGAGAATCAAATTAAAGCGTCGATTAAAACCACATTAGACCAGTGTTGTGTACAGTCAGCTCAATAATTATACAGCTAAAATATTAAAAAGCACACTCGTTAGCTGTTTTTATAGTTTGGTTATAGTTTTTACCAAATTGATTGTTTTAGTCTAGTTAAGCAAAATCTGTGCTGATATTAATGATTATATAGCGCTCGTGACATAGCTCTGTCTAAATTGTTTATAACAGATCAACGAAGTTAAGCACTGTTCCGCGTAGTCACTATTTGAATGGGTGACCGCCAGTGGTATCTTCAACTGAGCGCTCCCGTGTTTCGGATGGCACGTTAAGATGTGTTTTAAAGTTGTTAGGTCATTACAGAGGCATTCGGGCCACCTAAATACCTGTCACCAGAGTTGGCCACTGACTCACACGAACTTACTTGCTTGATGATAAGAATAAAATTCTAGTGTATTTTGATGTACATTGAGCACTAGCTGTCGCCCGCGACTTCGTTCACGTGGAACTCGGGAACCGTACTTTTCCTGAATAATAAATAGCCTATGTCTTATTTCCGGTCATTGCCTATATAAGTTTTAAATTTAAGTCGGTTCTGTGGTTGTCGAGTTATAGAGTAAGTAACAAACATCCAAACATCCAAACTTTCGCATTTACTAGTATATTATATTGTATTAGTGTGGGCAGTGCCCTGTTGAGTAAAGAGAGGTTGCTGGTACTATCCCGGATGCGGGACAAATGTTTGCATGATCTGCGAATATTTTTTCCTGGTGTGTCTAGTTGCTTCTGTGTATAAAGTGTGTAACAAAAAATGTGGTCTACCAATTATCTGGTTCCTATAGTACAAGCTTTGCTTAGAATAGAATAAAAAATATCTTTATTGTACATACACCTAAGAAAAAGAGTAGAGACAGAGTAAAAATAGAACTTATAAGTGGTATAAGTTCTATTTTTGGGTGGAATGGGCGGTCTTATCGCTAATAAGCGATCTCTTCCAGACAACCTTTGGATGGACTGGATAAGTTAAGACATTATATAGATTAGCTTAGTTTGGGACTAGATGGCGTTGTTAAAAATTTCTGCCTAAATTTATATTTATTTATGAATACTGTTTCCTTTATTGAATTCTGACTGCGTCAGTACATCGGTACAGTCGCGCGAGTAATTGGTTGGTGTAACGAACCCGAGTTTCGCGTCAACCCTTGCGCCCGCATGCTGGCCTAATTGTCCGCATTAATATGACAAATAGATTACGTGCCTGTTGTACCCGCGATGTGATACTGTAAAGGGTTATTTGCGATCCGCGCACCGCTTTCGATGCTCGGCTGATGTGACAACAAAACGGCGTTGTATGTTTGTATGCATGTTTGTCAATTTATACTGAAACATTAATTTGATCTCCATGGAATTTGGTACTAAAATTCGATTCGAGATCAAATTAACAACAAAATTAACATCAACATGTACCGGTAAGTAGGAGTTAAATATTCTACAGCTCTTCTCATGGATGTCGTGACGATGACGTTGGCACAAACGTCAAAGTTGACGTGCCGACACGCCAATGCCAGTGCCAACGCCGAAGCCAACGCCAACTCCGAAGATAACACTGACGCCTTTTTATTATAATCTTTTCTCAGATAATTAAAAAAATTCAAAATATGTGACAGTGACCAACTAATAGACAGGGATAGTTTTTGTTGTTCTCGTATGCCTTTCTATTTCAATATAATTTCATAGTTGAATTTCCCCAATTCATAAAAGTAAGCCTAACCCAGTGACATTAACCCGAGCGCACACGGCTGATTGTCGCGTCGACACATAAATTCGTTACGCGACCATTTGTCGACGCGCGCGCTAATCCATAGTGTGACTTAATCCTTACAGCAAATTGTATTGTCAGCTGTTCGTTCTGCTGTTGTATTTTCACAGACGATGGCTTTTACATAAAAAAAACTTCAATAAAAACTGTACAGAGTTATTGAATTGTACAAGTAGAACAGTAATTTTTTAAATCCAGCAATGTTTATATTCATTTTTTTTTTTTTTTATACAACTGAAGTGGCAACCAAGCGTACGGCCCACAAGATGGTAAGCGGTTACCGCAGCCTATGGACGCTTGCAATACCAGAGGTATCACTCGCGGGTTACCACCTTGAGGCTAAGATCGAAAACCTCATGTGCCAGTAATTTCACCGGAAACCATACCCTTCACACCGGAACACAGCAATGCGAGCATTACTGCTTGGCGGCAGAAATAGGAGAATAATAATATATTCATAATATTTATTTGTCAGAAAATAAGTATTACAATGATGATAAACTTTTATAATTACCATTACCGACGACCGATGTGGCGCAGCGGGCGCAGGTCCGCCTGCGACGCGGAGGTTGCAGGTTCGATTCCCGCCTCGGGTCAAATGTTTGTACGATCTACAAATATTTGCTCCGGGTGTTCTGGGTATTTTCTATATATAATAAAAAAAATTCTATCTAAGTATTGTATTGTATTAAGTATACGTATATCAGTCATCTAGTACCATAACACAGCTCTGATTAAACAGTAGCTTATCTTGGGGCTAGATGATGCTGTGTGGATTGTCCAGCATTATTTATTATTATTTATTTATTATTATTATTTATTACCAATACTTACCTAACTTACTCACTTAGACACAACGTAACATAATAGACCTTATCCCTAATCGCAACTCTATTTAAACTATATTTAATTACTTGTCAAAGTCAAACAACTCGAGCCTCAATCATAATTAAGTAGATCGATACTTAACCAATTAAAGTTTAAGTTAATTTACAAAGTGAAGTTAACCTTGGTATCGTTATTGACAATTAGACTCTCCTTGATTCGATTAAACTGAATCTTCAGACTTAAACAAACTGTTGAACTTTACGGGTAAGTCGAACCGAGACTTCTATCGAAGTTTAACTTTTGTAAATATAAATACGTACTTACTCTCTTATTAGTTCAAAGTCACTCAACGAGCTATGGAAAGAACTATGCTAGGCTTACACTACGAGAGTGAATTCCGCCTGCGACGCGAAGGTTGCGGGTTCGATTACCGCCTCGGGTCAAATGTTTGTACGATCTCCAAATATTTGTTTCGGGTGTTCTGGGTATTTTCTATATATAATAAAAAATATTCATCTATCTATGTATTGCATTGTATTAAATATATATCAGTCATTTATTTTTTATTATTTTTTATTAAATATTCTTGTGCAAGCCAAATATTTTTAATCAAAATCTTCGTTATAAGTCGTTTTATAAATATTCAATTTTATTCAATATAACGTTTACGATCAACAAATAAAATAGCTGGCCTAAATACTTCAGCGTTCGTAAATTATAGTAAATTGAGGTCATTAAATCATTGTCAATCAATGCTGGGTGGGATACTCGACCGATTTGTTTCAATAAATAACAGGTTACATAACTGTTTACTGCTTTAGGGTCGGTACCCACCTATGTACTGTAGTATGTAGTATGTACACGGCAAACAAAAGTGCACAGCATTGATTAGGAACAGGATAGACGCATTATGCTATTTTATGGCAAAACGTGACAGCCGCGTTCAAATATCGCCATGCAGTGTCATTTTAGACACGAATGTGTAGATTCAAACCCGGTGCAGGATAAAAAAAGGTTTGCATAATGGCTTACAAATGTTTTTAGTACTCTATTAACTCAAAATAAAAGAAAATAAATATTTCGCTAAACATCTTTATTACAGATGAAAATTTGAATCGAGTCTCATGTTCCAAGCGCAATATAATTACCGCTGATGAGTCCGGGGCTTAAATAGTCTAATCGAGTAATTGCCATAAACTCACATCTTCGTTATAGCTCTGTATGACGACCCACTAATAAACATCATTAAGATTAGGGAAGCCAACAGGCTCCGACTTTAATATCTAAAATAACGAGATTTTCGGGAAAAGAATATTATTCTATGCCTAAGAGAGAATAAGATAATAATTCTTGTAAAAAATATGTCTTTTAATCTTGCTCATCTGTAAAATATATTTTAATAGATAATAAAGATATTTATTTTTTTATATATATTTTATTATTTAGAAAAAACTTAGTCTATTGCTAGTTAGTAGGTAATATCGAAAAAATAATATCATACATTGAAACTCTCTAAATTGTTAGATGATTGCTAGATGAATAAAAAACAGGAAAGTGGTGTCAAATTCCAGCCGACTTTTTTAGTTGCCCGGCTTTTTAAACTTAGTTGTATCTCATGCAACACTAAATACGATTTACTAGTTTAATGCGCGACTGTTTGTGGTAAGAATTAGAAGAGGCCCATTAATTATAGCAAAGATGGTGTGTGTGGTTTCGTGGTGACCTGCGGGTGGTATTTTAACACCAATAACTACAATCTAAGACCGTTTGACGGACACCCGGTTACTCCCATTTGTTATATAGCATTGTGATGTCATAGAACTTTTAAAACCTTTTTTGTCTATGTAATTCAATGGTAGAACTATTGAAATGAACTTTATTTATACTAATAAAGTGGCAGCATAGGCCTATGCTGAAAAGCAAACCAATCATATCAAACTACCATTACCGATGTCATTAGATAATATTATAATTTGTAAACTTAGTATAAGATTGTTAAATAAAGGCTTTTGAAATTGAAATTGAAATTGAATAAAGTGGCAAACAAGCGTACGGCCCACAAGATGGTAAGCGTTACCGCAGCATATGGACGCTTGCAATAGAGGTATCACTCACGGGTTACCACCCTGAGACGTAGATTGAAAGTCTTAGGGTTAAAATGAAAACTTGCCTATTTGTGCTATAGAACGAACAATACCTTGTAACTTCCATTAGTTCTTTATAACTGTTGGTTTATGGAACTGTTAAAACTTGATCATGTTTATATAGCAGTTGATGTTTCTAAGAATAAATAAATAAATAAACTGGCAAATGCCAACAGTATGTTTTTCTACGTGTAGTTTTTAGGAATCTTACCACATAAATGCAACGCTCTAGAAGTTTACTACTACTACCTTACTTTACTTACCTACATACTAATTGTAGCACCTAAGTACCTACTTACCAAGTATTTCATGTATTTTATTGGCAGAAGACAAGGTAATCACGTACCGCACACATTTACATAGTCACATCAAATTATTGCGTCACAAAAAATGTATCATGCTAAGAATGATAAACAAGTAAGTGGATGGTATTGAGTTTTGGATAACCTATGTCGGTTGGACGCCAACTCATACTGATGTACGAACAAAATCCCAGCCTTACTAATTTTTCAAGTCTATTCAACAACTATTTAGGTGGTTTAGGTGGATGAGACATTTCACAGTGACGGTTAATTTTATTAGGCAGTGGCTAACACTTTTTATTGAAAATACAACTTTAGACACCATTAAGAATTGGTTGCATGATGAAAAGACTTATGTAAACTTTACCTCGCTGTTTCCAGTTGAACACCGACAGGATACTCTAGTGAGTAGTATCCTAAGTACATACTGGTCTAAAAGGCGAAAAGATGGCGGCGGTCGCGTCTCAGGATCATGGTATTTCATTGTCTAAATAATATCTGTATTAATTACGAGCTGACCAGGCGCGGTTTCACTCGCGTTCGTTTTCCATATTTTTAACAGTTTGAACCTTCTCAAATGTTCCCGAGTTTTCTCGACTGTTCCCGAGTTTTACCGACTGTTCCCGAGTTTTACCGAGACTAATGCACAGCAATTCATTATTATATATCAAGAAGATATTTAATTAAAAAATGATAATAAATTAGTTCCAAATAAATTAATGATTATTAACTCACTGGTCAAAAGGCGAGAAGATGTTATGAGGCGGTCGCGACTCTGGGCCCGCGTCTCTGGAGCCCACACTGCCGACAGAGGGCGCTGGCGACGCGCAGCTTGTCTCAGACCTGCTGTTAACAAAAAGATTCAGTCATTTGATGCTCAAAAAGAGGAAACCTTTTTGAGGTTCGACATGACCAGTAAAAGTTGACATGACAGTATTTCGGGATCTTTTGCTACGAGTACGTTATATTTGCCGCAATTAATTTCACATTTTTAGGGTCATGGTTTTTTGCTGTCATGTATTCAGCAAGGTAAATTAAAAAAAAAACACGTTTTTTTTTTTGCGTGGTCAACTCTAGTGATAGTTTAGTTAGATGCCCAGAAGCCTCCATCATAACCTTCCATTGCATGCCCTGCATCGATGCTATAGTGCAATTTATTGCGTCGTACCTACATCATTCGATTTTCATTGAGCAAAACCAATGTTTTCAAACGGTAAATAAAACATCGAAACATACTCTGCATTAAAAAAAATTAAAAACATTTTATCATCTGTGAGTATTTCAAACATACCTATCAACCTGATTCAATGATGAGGCTTTTTCAATATCTGACTTTGGACAATGAGTCTGACACTCCTATGACTAATACCTCTCGTGCCTAGGTGAGCGGTTCGGCGAGCGGTTGGGCGAGCGGTGCGGCGAGCGGCGCGGCGAGCCGGGCGTGACGGGTGGCGAGCCCCGAGGCGACCCTCCGCCCGACACTGGCGACGCCTCCGCTGAGCCCCGAGACATCCCGCATTCTGATGAACCCTGTAACATTAGGAAAAGTTAGGCGGAAAACAAGCAATGGCCATATAAGAGTAGTTTCAACGAATTTATGGATGAATTTAATTAGAATTTAATTAGATTTTTCGTGATAGCTGGTCCGGAGAAGAATTACCATCATACTTATTACTACCACCACAGTATTGCTGTGTTCTGGTTCGAAGGGTATGGTTTCCGATGAAACTACAGGAACATAACTTTAGATCTACCTCTGAGGGTGGCAGCGCGCAAGTGATATCTCATAAGTACTGAGGCTTGGGTTCCATCAAGTGAGCCAATTTAATATTATAAAAAAATAATAATAAAGAGCAGAGGGCTACTTGCTTGTAAGTGCCGTGGGCTATGGACGCTTGCAATCAAAAAAAAAGTATTCGCGCGATGCCACCCAGACATAAAGATGACAAGTCTCATGTGCCTGTAACGAACAGTCACCTTCTTCAAACCGAAACACAGCAACGCGTTTGTACTATGTAGATACCTAGGTCACTTGTGTGATATGAGAACCCAATCTGTTAATAAAGGGCCTCATAGGTCATGCATTACCAATATACACTAGATAACTAGAATTTCTTCGCACATTTATTTTTCTAAAATGTGGCATTCACTTGCATGAGACTAAACCATATTTTAATACTATAATAATAGTTACTGTGCATATTGAATGACATAATCATACCTTAGAGTAGTAGAGTTCTTTGTGATATAACACGTCCGGGAAAGTAATACCACCATACCTATTTCTGTCGCAAAGCAGTAATGTTCGTATTGCTGTGTTCCGGTTTGATGGGTATGGTTTCCGGTGAAATTATTGGCACATGAGTCTTTCGATCTATGCCTCAAGGTATTACAAGCGTCCATAGGCTGCGGTAACCCTTACCATCTTGTGGACCGTACGCTATGGTTCATCCATGTCTGTAATGTTGTATGATATACCGTTTGCCACATCAACACATTAACTTACTTTATCATCAGACGGGTCTCTCTTAGTCACTATGTCGGTCCCTTCTCTCTTTCGTTGCTCTTCTTTTAACCTCTCAGCTTTCCTCCATTTTGCTCGGCGGTTTTGGAACCACACCTACAAACAAAAAAATACTGTGAGCTGTAATATAGAGAGAGGCAAAAATATTGTGAGTTTTAACAGACAATTAAAGAGATAAAAGCAAAGAGTTTTGTTTTACGATGCTAACGCCTAAGAAAAACTTTTATTTATTCAGTTTATGCTACGAAACTGCGTAGCTGTAGTTTTTCTTTAAAATCTAATTGTATTGTAAATCAACAGTTTATAAATATATTTTAAAAGATTAGCCTTTCTTTTCATTATGTTTTTTTTTTATAATAATTGATAAGAAACTCTTAAAATGTTCTATTGTAATCTATTGAAAATAATTATGAACTAATTCAAATTATAATGCATCATAATCGATTTCGAAATGATAATAAAGTTTCACGATGACTGTCCAACATAATATAATTTAAAACAAACATCCCTAGCAACAGCATCATCAAATATTAAAACCATAACTACAGTAATCCTTATACGAGCTGTCAACACCGCTGGTCGTAATATCCCATCATTAGCTCCCCAGTCGCTACAACTCCAAGATCACAAATCATTCACCACACTAAGGGTAACTTCAGCTATTATTTCCTGACCTGGCTCTCAGGCCGGTTAACTCTACTCCTCGAGCCAATTTACGCTGGCTAGATCACACCAATAACCAGAAACTCAAGAGCTGATGCGTAGAGCTAAATGAAAGGTGCAAGCGGTCCAGCGATATTGGGTTGTAGTAAGCTGGTTAGCCAAGTACAGAGCCACATTTGCACTGCAATTTTCGCAATTTGGTTTTAATAAGCCCTCCGCTGGTAGAGAGAGAGTGCTACGAAATGTTAGTGACATAGATTAAAAGTTATAGCCGGTATAGATAAGACATTTGTAATTTTGTAATTTCATTATGTACCTAGGTACCTATACCTACTTTATTTCAGACTTATATTTATTTTTCTTATTCGAGTGATGTTTAGAGTCAGTTTTCAGTTGAACTCATAATAACTTTTATTTTTGTGCATGATGTGGTCACCTCTAATTGAGAGAGCACCTGACCTGAGTACCTCTGTAATTTAAAAATGTGTATTCTTGTGTATCTTTCGTTGGTGATCCATAATAATAAATAATAATAATGACATTACAATGCACAATAATTTTCAATTGTGTTTAGTCATTCTGATTCTGTCGTATTTGTTATCACAATAAAAATATTCTTGTACAACCTGAGTTAGGCTCGTATTTAAGAGTACTGCGTGATAGGATCAAAATCTATGGGAGAATCAAGGTCACTGACATAGCTCTCAAAATTAGCAAACTGAAAGTATTAAAATCAAAAGTGTCAGTTGGGACACTGTGTCTTAATCATTTTTGTCCGAATCGACAGCAATTGAGTGGGCTATATAGCTCACCGAACCAATATCCGGTGAGATACTAGAATAGTGACCAAGAATTCTATTTTAATCAAGAAATCGCTTAAAATAAATCAATACAGTAGTACAGTCAGCAAAGAAAGTGGTCTATCACTTTTGACAAAAGTTTCTGTGAAATCCTACTACTATCAAGTTAATCTCAACCTTAGGGTGGTAGACCACATTTTTTGCTGACTGTACGTACTCAAGTCAGGTATAACGATGACCTAGTATTATGTTTTATCTGATTTATAACTCTTTGACCGTATGGTTGGACTCGGTCCCTCGGCGATACTAAGCTAATTTAGTTAAAATAATAATCCACCGTAATCCCACCCTAATAGTTTTTATCTTACAGGGGTAGAATTAATATTTGAACGCGCTGAGAGGATCGCTCCCCGCCCGTCCCGCTGATGAAACGATGATTTTTTGAGGGTTGGGGTTTGAGACTTAAAACGATGAAATACCTTTTTTTATAACGCGTTTAACGGCTGACTGATGGCTGAATCTGCGAGCGAAACGCTGTCAAAATGAATGGGGCGCTAACCGAAGCAAACACTAAACTGTTTGCTCGGTTTCGAGATCCTTCATCAAGGTGGCGTGACACGGCGCCCGATTTTTCGCGTCGCAATATGTGCATATCGCAAAAGATATGGAATATGGAAGTATGAAATCCAGTCGAAGCAGTGTCGGTGGCTCTTACACTTTGGCTTCACCTATATACCGGTACGTGAACCCAAACACGTTTTAAAATGAATCAAGCAGAGCTCTATCGATTTCAAAATACTCGTAATTACGTTGAATGGAGGTATTTTTTTGCGGTCAAGACATATTAGCATAGTTTAATCTATAAAGTACGAAACCCTCAGGGCGCGAGTCTCAATCGCACTTAAACGTTTTTTCTGACTAAATAAATAAATGTGCTCGTGACGTAGCTGGCTAAGTTGTTCTTAACAGATCAACGAAGTTAAGCACTGTTCCGCGTAGTCATCATATGGATGAGTGACCGCCTGTGGAAATTTCAACTGAGCGCCCCCGTGTTTCGGAGTCGGTCACGGCATTTTCAATGTTGTTATGCCGTGACAGAGGCTTTCGGCCACTGGCTCATAGGAACTTACTTTTTTTAACTAAATAAAATGTAACTCAAGCCTTGATATTTTACTAGTCTAAGAACTGATGATCGTCAAATGAAACCATTTTATATCAATAATGTATCAAAATCGACATTTAACCTGACTTGAGACTATCTTTTGTAATTGTTATCACGATCGCTCTGTTGACAAGAGAAAAATGAAACTTTATTGCTGTAACTATTCTGCCAATATAAGTAGAGCGGATTCCACTCCGACATTGTTTAGAAAAAAAAATATAAGAAGGGATCTTTTGATATTTGTCGCTACATAGAGGGCTACAAGGGTTTTTATAGGAATGCCGCGTTTAAAACAAAAAAATTGTATGATTTTTCTCATTCATTTGCAATTATTTATTGTAAAAAAGCAAATAAATATCTTGTACTTAAGTTTTTATGAAAAATAGTTAAAAATGTATTTTATTATTATTAAAGTCGCAATGTTACATACAATATTTTTTCAAACAAAATAAAAATAACGTTACCACGTTACTAAAAATATATTAAGGTAGCACGAATGTGTTTGATATTTCAAAATACGACAACCCTAATGGTTGAGGGGCGAAATAATCACCATAGCTATTGTTTGTATCCGCATCGAGTGTACTCGGGTTAAATAACAAATATTGTTTGGTGTGAAGTGCATAACACTACTTAGTAGCGGGCGGTCGGGTAATTGTCTTCTTTGTTACAACATAATAGTTCAAAGGTTTGTAGCGTTTTATGTTAGTTGTAAAATAAGAAGTGAGAAGGGCTTTAGCAAGTGAATTAGACTTAATAATGACGTCTAGGGGCGCAAGCGCAGTGCCATGCCCGAACTTTGTTATGTTGTAAACAAACTTATTACTGAAATTTCAGGCTTCTAGTTTTACCCACAACTAAGTTATAGGGGGTCCAAAATGACCATAATAGCAATATTGAAATATTATTACAGTGTTTTTTTTTTGTATGCCGAAATGACAGTCTAACATTATTTCAATATTGCTTTTGAGGTTACCCACGAACTGTTTCGAAAAAAGGATGGTAGGTACGGCCGTGCCGCTTTTTCGCTCGACTTGATGTGCCCCCAGATATTAATATTTACCGAGTGTTAATTGACCGAGCGAGCAAAAAATGCAGTAGTAAACTTACTAGATTGATACTTATAACACATTTCATCCTGGATCGACGCGAGCGAAGCAGCTGTTATAAACTTTTCAATTTACAATATTACATCTTTACATTTGAAATAATCTTTATTGCTCTTAAAAAGCTCATCACATACACACGTCGAGTTAAAATCATTTAAAAGCTCTCGTCCAAAACTCACTGACAGGAAAATTGAGTCTCTTCTCATACATTAAAAGCTTCGTAACATGTCATTTACTTGCTAAAACGTTTCGCTACTTTTAAAACTTTGTTTCTTTGAAAAAAACTGTATCCGTTAGATTACGTCGCTAGGCTATTTGCGGTAGAAACCTCTAAAAATGCCACATGCCCATATTTTAGTATTTATTTAGCATTCCATTCGTTACAGGTTATAATCCAATAACAAATGAAAGAATATAGGTTCAAGTTTTTCTTGAATCGAAAAAATTGGGATTATATAAAACATTTGTTAGTTAGTTGACGACCGATGTGGCGCAGCGGGCGCAGGTCCGCCTGCGACGCGAGGTTGCGGGTTCGATTCCCGCCTCGGAACAAATATTTGTACGATCTACAAATATTTTTTCCGGGTGTTCTGGGTATTTTCTATGTATAATAAAAAATATCTATCTATGTATTGTATTGTATTAAATATATATCAGTCATCTAGTACCCATAATACAGCTCTGTTTAACAGCAGCTTACTTTGGGACTAGATGTTGCTGTGTGGATTGTCCAGCATTATTTTATTTATTTTTTATTATTTTTATTACGACCATTATTTAGCGGCTACTGCTCTTTAGATACCGTAGCTTTAACCAGTTTGCGTCCTTTAACACATTTTCACGTCATAACTTAACGTTAACTTTCACGTTAGCAACGTATGAAAATGTTTTCCTCGTAATTAGGTGAGTGATAAGTTAGCTTTTTAACTTAAAGTTGAACTGATGAGTTCTAATTTAACTTATGTATGAATTTTGGGAATCATGCTATGCGATTTTGTGGCTTACCTAATTTAGACATATACATTTATTAACAAACTAGCTGTTGACTTCGTTCGCGTGTAACTCGGTAGCCGTACTTTTTCCGAGATATATAGCCTATGTCCTACCTTCATTATCTATCTTTGTTTTAAATTTCAGCCAAATCGGTTCCGTAGTTATCGAGTTATAGAGGAACAAATATTCAAACATCCAAACATCTAAACTTTCACATTTATAATTAGTGTGATTGGTGTGATAGTGTGATGTGATTAATAGTACCTAATTACTTTACATTACAAAAATACATATGAAACATCTAAAGACCGTTAGACCGACAAATGATCATAGATCATAGCTCAACTGATCTGGTTTGGACTAAGTAGGTAAATACGTTATTGATTTCAAATTATTAAAGAGCTATTTTTCTGCACCCTGTTTAGTTTAGAACGAGCCCTGGTGACCTGACCTTTTTGAAACCTTTCGCAGGCACCAGGCTCTCGCAAAACAATCCAATATGCATGATGACTGATTTTGAAAAACTGTTCTATTGTGTAGCAAAAAATAACATAATATTCCAGAAACTAATGGTTTAGTAGTAAATAAACGCGATTTAAATTTGAATTTTAAAATTCGTGTAGTGAAGATGTAATTTTAGTGATTCTTGGTTACACATGCCATACAACAATTAAATGGCAAAAATGGCCAGACTTTAGGTACTAATACCTGGAGAGCTCTAGCACTTAATACCTTCCAGCATCTACTTAATTAGTCAGCATAACATAAGACTAAGATTCTTGCACATGGCGCATGTGACAAGCGAGCTTAGGCCCCCACACGGCGCAAAGAGCTGTGTCGCTGTCACGAACAAGTTTATTGAAAGACCCTAATGCCTCTGTGTTTACGGTAACTTAACCGTAACTTTTTAATATTTAATGTAGACGTGGGTGAGACGGTATTAAAAGCTATGTTATTATATTTATATAAGCATAATAATGTACAAAAGATGTATTTATGTACCTTTAAATTATAATTATGTATATATTATATTTGACGACCGATGTGGCGAGCCGAGCGAAGGTCCGCTTGCGACGCATGAGGTTGCGGGTTTGATTCCCGCTTTAGGACAAATATTTGTACGATCTGAACATAATTGATCCGGGTGTTGTGGGTATTTTTTCTTTTTAGGTCGCTCGAAGACCTAACATCTTTGTAAAAGCAGGGACCATTGGTTAACGTGCCCTCCGAAGCACTCAGTTGAAATTGCCACTGGCGGTCCCCCATCCAAGTGGTGACTACGCGGAACAGTGCTTAACTTCGTTGACCTGTTAAGAACAAATTAGCCAGCTACGCCACGAGCGCACCATAATACTAAAAAGCAGGATAACAGAAACAGATAATCTCCGGCAAAAGATCACAAATAATTAATCTTAACCCTGTTTTGGTAAACAGCAAGTTTATTAACTAATTGCTATACACTCCCAAAAGAGATTACACTCAAGAAGCTGTCATACATAATGTATGAGAAGAGGATAGAATGTGGCGTTAAGTTTTTCATCACATGATTAGGGGCAAATTGCAGCCACCACCCCCCGCGGGAACTTGGATATCCCGAATAAGATGAGAGCTTTCTTAGCGTTTCTGATGTGATAAAGCTTTTGATGTGGTATATATATACTACACTTACTCGTATATTTTAAAGAGGAGTATTTTTGTATTTTAGTTTTTCTATACTTAATACTAGCAGTCTGTCCCAGCTTCGCACGGGTGCGGTTTCATTGCAGGGGCGGGTCGCTAGTAAAAATAAAATAAAAAATAAATATAGCTTATGTTACTCAGGGATAATAGAGCATTCTAATGGTGAAAGAATTTTTGAAATCGGACCAAAGACGGAAATTCTTTCACTATTAGAATGCTACAATCAGTACAGTACAGAGTACAGACACATACAGTACAGACAGTACCCTAAGTAACATAGGCTATATTTATTACTAGCGACCCGCCCAGGCTTCGCACGGGTACGGTTTTATTGCACCCGCGCGAAGCTGAGTAGGACTGCTAGTAACGAATAAATTCAAAAACTACTGGTACAAATTTAAAAATTATTTGATCATGTCTGTCCGTGCAAAGCAGGGAGGAGCAGCTAGTAACGAATAAGCTCAAAAACAATTGGTCCGATATCAAAAATTATTTCGACATTAGAATGCTACATTATCTCTGAGTAACATAGGCTATATTTATTACTAGGCCCAGCTTATTACCGCCCAGGCTTCGCACAGGTGCGATTTTATTGCACCCGCGCGAAGCTTGGACATGTGAATCTACAAAATCACTGCTACGCTGAGTGCTACGCCAAGTGCTACGCGGTCGTAGCTTCTAGCGTGTTTAACAATTTTCGATACATTTAATCACCTTTATTTGAAGTCAAAGTTAAAGTCGATTATAAAAAAATTTATTCCATAAAATCATAACCACTTTGAAACCTAACTTAAGTAATACGGCTAGATTTGAGGCTAGAGTGCGCTATGAGAAGTCACCTCAGTATTTATTTATATCTTCTCACATCCAAACCATGAAGTAATTAGATTCTGAGTCAAGAGTGGTGTATCGCATTTAGCGTGTTTACACAATTTCGACAGACGAGTCTCGGCGATGCGCACCATCCTTCCAGCACGCTGGTTATGTTTCCATCACATTTCACACTAATCACAATCACACTAATAATATTATAGGTAAATGCGAAAGTTTGTATTTTTGTTCCTATATAACTCGATAACCAATTATCCGATCTGATTGAAATTTAAAACATAGATAGGTAATGACCGGAAATAGGACATAGGCTACTTTTTATCTCGGAAAAAATAAGGTGCCTGAGTTCACGCAAACGAAGTCGCTGGCAACAGGTAGTCTGCCGTAATACTAGTTCTAACTAGGGCTATTGGACCAGCCTAGTTTGTTGCCAAGTTCTTCTAGGCTGGGGTGCTTGGAACTGGTGTAAATTCACCTAGTTAAGAGACTTTTCAGGTGATCCGAATGACTTTATTGAATGCTAGTATTCAATAAAGTCATTCGGATACTCTCTACTAGCAGTCCGTCCCAGCTTCGCATGGGTGCAGTAAAACCACACCCGTGCGAAGCTGGGGCGGATCGCTAGTAATAAATATGGCCTATATTACTCAGGGATAACGTAGCATTCTAATGGTGAAATATTTTTTGTAATCGGACCAGTAGTTTTTGAGTTTATTTGTAACAAACAAAAATACAAAAACACAAATCTTCTCTCTTTATAATATTAGTATAGAAAACTATTTTGATTGAACTTACAATCAAGTAGGCCAAGCACTTTAGTGGCATAAAATATTTAAAAAAACTATAGCTATTGATAATATACGAGTAGGTCTGACAAAACAAACACAACTTCAAACAAAAAATTACCTTATTTGGAGTTATTTTTTGTCTTGTTTATTTATTTATTTATTTATTATTATGGATCACCAATAATACAATAAGAGAGCACCGGTGGTCTAGTGGTAATGACTCTGCCTTCCGATCCTAAGGTCGTGGGTTCAAACCCGGTCGTGCACTAATAGATTTTTCTGTTCGAAAAATTTATGTGCGCAATGCCAGTTCTCTCATACGGTGAAGGAAAACATCGTGAGGAAACCGGCATGTCCAAGAACTAAAAATTCGAAAGACATGTGCCATCCACCAGTCCGCATTGGGTCCGCGTGGTGGATTAAGACCCAATCACTCTCGCCTGAGAGTAGGCCAGTGTCCCAGCAGTGGGAACATTAGAAGACTATCATGATGATGATAATACAATACAATTATGTTAATTCTGTTCTGTTACAAATAATTACAATGGTACAGAAATTCCGCGCAGACGTCCGCAGCTGATTTGTCGTTAGCTAAAGAGTAAGTTTTATTCTGATACTATGCAAGAGAAGCCGCGAACGTTAGTTTTTTATAGTACTAAAGTGGTAACCAAGTGTACGGCCCACTTTATGGTAAGTAGTTGCCGTAGCCTAAGTACGCTTGCAACATCAGAGATATCACTTGCGTGTTGCCACCTTGATACATGTCCTAAAGTCTCATGTGCTTGTAATTTCACCGGTAACCATAGGTACCCTTCGAACTGGAAGCACTGCAATGCACTATAACTGCTTGGCGGCAGAATATGGTGGTAGTTCTTCCCCGGACGAGCTCTATCACAAAGAATTGTACTGGATACCTACTCTAAAAATTGAGTTTTTTATAATTTAAATAATTGAAAATCCTTGAGTAGAAAATTGTCGGAAGTGAATGATAGAAACTAGAACCTCGCAGTTGGCTGCAATTCAATTTCAACGGAAAATTGTATATTTACTAAGTTCTAGCATGAACAAGATAATATTATTTTTCTACTCATTATTTTTTTTTTTATACAACTGAAGTGGCATGCAATACCAAAAGTATAACTCGCGGGTTGCCACCTTGAGGCTAAGATCGAAAGCCTCATGTGCCAGTAATTTCACCGGAAACCATACCCTTCACACCGGAACACAGCAATGCAAGCATTACTGCCTGGCGGCAGAAATAGGTATGGTGGTAGTCCTTCCCCGGACGAGCTCTATCACAGAGAACTCTACTACTCTCCTTTCTTTCCAATGATAATTTTAATTTACTGTTGTTTTCATCAATTGAAATATATAAGTAGTAGACTAGTCAGCCTGAAAAGGACTTTGCATAAGTGACTAGAAAGAGCTATGGGACATCTTGCAGATACCTATAACCTTATTCATAATCACACTATAAACTTCTGTTAGGTGTGTCTTCAATCTTCGTCTTCAATCCTACGTTATTTTTCTGAATTCGAAATAAAAAAAATAATTACGTCCCTATTTGTTGTCAGTTTAAAAAAAAAGCTCCAAAACACTGAATCAATATCACAAAGAAAGCAGCAATCGTAAGAGAAGTGACACCTCTCGTCTCACCCCTGATTTAATTCACACAATGATTGATGTAGAGCGACAGAGCGCTCCGAGCCGTAGGGTTGCTGCCTTGGTACTCAATAAAAATAATAAGAAACATACAGAAAGTTATACCGGACGGTACCGAGATCTTATAAAATGAATCGCTGTTCGTTAGTCTCGCTAAAAAGAACGCCCGGACCGATGCGAGTCCAGGGAAGA
This sequence comes from Colostygia pectinataria, assembly GCA_951394395.1. Classification (NCBI taxonomy): domain Eukaryota; kingdom Metazoa; phylum Arthropoda; class Insecta; order Lepidoptera; family Geometridae; genus Colostygia; species Colostygia pectinataria. The sequence continues at coordinate 9,257,177 of OX596363.1, forward strand.
TTTAATTATTTAGAAAAATAACGCAAGTGAAACCCCGCGGTTGAGCAGTTTTTACACAGCACCATTTAGCTCCAAACTATGCAAAGCTTGTACCAAATAACTATCCTGTCACGTACCGACGTTATAATAAAATCGGTGGACCTTTTACACAGCATGTCTAGCCTTTGGAACTACGGCTACATATTACTTATGGTGGTGATAAAAATAAATAAGTTTAAAAAAAAAGGTTTCTTAGTTTATTAGGTATATATTTTATTATTGTCAAATTTTACCTTGCCTAAAGTAAAGATAAAATATGTCATCTAACGAGAACGTTTTATAGAACACATTTGTATTTATACCAAAAATAAAAGTTTATAAACCTTCAGACTAATCAGCCGTCTGAACGGCTGATTAACTCCGTCACCAAAGTTGGCCACTAACTCATACGAACTTATAGTTCGCACGGCGGATCTAGGCTTCCGTGAAGTTAGCCATTTGTGATGCGCAAAGACAATTTTGTTCGAATAAGCTCCATTGCGCATCGAAACGGGTAACTTCACTACGGCCGAGATCCGCCGTGCGAACTATACTAGTATACGATTCCGTGTGTTTCCTTAATTTTCTCTCCACTTGTGAGTAAACAAGAGTTCGATACGACGCGTCGCGTCGGTAGAGTTGTCGCACGCTGGTAGGGTTACCACCCATGGGTATTGTAATTCGTTGGTGAATAAGTGTCGTAATATTCATAACTATTTTAAGGTTTACACGTTCTTTTAGACTACTTTCTATAATTTGCCATTTTAGCTAGTCTTTTCAGTCTTAATTTTTAGTTTTTATTTTTTACTTGAATATTTTTTATGAAATATAAATTTTATTTTTTTATCAATAAATATTCAAGTTTACATTTAAGCCCAAGAGTATTTTTGTGATTTGAACCCGCTGTATTATTAGGTACTTGTAAATCTAGAACCCTTTTTAATTACAAGTTTACATACCACTTCAATCTTTGCATTTTTTAACAAACAAATCATCTACAAACAATTACTCGCTATTAACAGCCCTGTACGATAGGGTTGCGACAACGACAAGTGTCGTTGTTCGCGCTTTGTTTGTGTGACAGCCCTATTGTTTTAGCACTCCGCTGAAGGATCTCTTGTCAATGTCAAATTGGGGGAATTGTTTGAGGTTTTTGTTTTACACGCTTGAACACCGAGTGTGTTTTTGAGATTAAACTAAACAGAATGTAAGTATAAACATTGTTACTGAAGTGAATTGACGAAGCTTTTATTATTAAAAGAATTCAAACGCTGTATGAGACGAAATAAAGCTTTACTTACTCTAAACCTAAAGTGCACTGGTGGACCAGTGATCTAAGGTACCTTAAGGGCTTGAAACCGGTCGTGCACCAATAGATTTTTCTATTTAAAACAAATATGTGCGCAATGCTCTCAAACAGTGAAGGAATACCATAGCGAGGAAACTCATGTCCAAGAAATAAAAATTGAAAAAATACATAATGTGACATCCACCAATGACATTTGCGCGTTTCTACGAGGTTACTTATCAACTGCACATAATGCGCAAAAGAGTTAGCCTAATACAGGCTCAGTACTGCTTAAGTATAATTATCTTATACATAGAGAGGACAGGTGCTGCTTGCTAATAAGCGGAATCAGGTCCCTGGTTTATGATTTATTGTAATATTATATTACCTGTCTGTAATCGAATACAATAAGGTTCTTTTAGAGAAGCAATCACTTTAACAGCGCAATTTTTCAATAAAATTGTATCCCATAAATCATATTTCAATTCACTGAGGTATGTTCCACGTAGCGTCGGTCTATCGCGAGTAATCCAATATGTCTGACGGCTACCATTGCTTCCTTTTATATTTTTCGGGCGAATTATCACCGACACTTCCCGGCCGGACGAGGATGCGAATCAAATTGAAAGCCGACTCAATTATATTACGGCTCTTAAGGGCTGCCGGGTTTGTTTTGGATTGAAGGGATGATCGATGGCTAACGACCTCAGAATTTTGAGCTGTATGTTTTAATCCTATTTTTATTGTAGGTATTAAGATAAATATTATGCACTACTTCTTATCCGTTACACTTTTGGCAGAGCGGTCGTAGTCATCAAGAAGTATTCTTGTTAGGGGCTGATGTGATCTGACTCATAATAGATCTATTTTGAATTCATCTTGACTTGGTAGGTAAGAGTCTATTTCACATAAGCAATCCCGAAAACGCGGCGCTACAGTCGCCCGCAGGCAGCAGGCATTGGAACCAACAACCTCACGTTTCTCTACCGGGCTCACCCACCGCGCCTCCAAAGTGGTCTAGGTGACCCGCCATCTTGAGTTTTTATATACTACAACATCAGCAGAGAAAGGGTTTTCTTGTATAACATTCCGTTTAGCAATTTCAAATTCAATTCAGGCCCCAAACATATCAAGTTTCCAAAACATATTAGTCAAACTCGAATTCAGCATGCAATTATAATAAACGAGAGAGTCCAGAATTACAACCCGCTCTGTGACACCCCTAATCCCAACAACACGTGTCTGAGGTGCGAGGGAGGGAACAGTAAGGGGGATAGTCATACCGTCATAGAAATAAGACAAGTTACGTCTCATTATGTCGAAGACCATTGTTCAATGTATAGTTTAGAGATTGAGTGACATTATTAAGTGTGTGTTATGTATTGCCATATTGTTTCGTGGGAAAACCCTAAGGACTTTTTATCAAATCCTTGGCAAACCCTTGTCCACAGAGTGCTTGTCTGGCTGGCCACTATAGCATAAAAACTTCTTGACTCTCGTGAATAAGGTTTCAAATTCGAAGGGTGAATGTTGTTTTTAAATGTTTTAAATTTCGAACAGTAAAACTGTTATTTCACATTCAGATTGACGCAACGCGCGGAGTTCTAATCCATTTCACAAAATGTTAAGTTGCATTTATTTCAATTTTTTATTTTTCTTATCTCAAGAAAAACAATAAACGTAAGAAAATGTGGTATCTATGGTCTAAAGACCTACCTTTTTGGCGAAAAGGAAAAATAAAATGGTCTATGCCCCCCTTAACCATAACGAAATAGGTACCATAACCATATTCAAATCGCTTTTCACTAAAACAAAACTGGTCGAAATTTTATTTTACAGTGCAGGCAAATTAGGAGTGACATGCGCTTGGTCATACCTGCCATACTGTAATACCATTCCGAGATGAGCGACTTAAACATGTTACAGACAACCAGCTTAGCTAGAACTCCAATTCTAAACATATCGGTAGCAGTCAATAGCGCGCGCGGATCAGCCATGATTGGCCATGTGTGTCCAATTCTCAACTGTTTTGGCGGTTTTGGCAACTAGAGTGGGTTTTGACAATGCTAGTTAACTAATGGAAGTGGAATCGACAGAACGAAATTGGATATCGCCTTAGTGCCTTTTCACATGCCATCATGGCACCTGAGCACATTTTTAGACGTTCTAAATTATCCCACTTATTTTTTAAGAAATAGCATTTTCATTCGCGTTTGAATTCAAAAGACGGTTTAATAACATCAAGTATGCTCATAATAAATTAAATCTATATATTTATATCCTTTACTTTGCCACAAATGCGTTATAAAACTATTGCCCAAGATTTGAACGAGTGTATGTGCAAAGGCACACGTGTCGGGGTTGCGATTGGACCTATTACGAGGCGTTCAATTTTGATATTTGATGGTAATGTAATGGTTTTATTAAAACGATAAAACCTTCTGAAGAAAATGTCTGTCTGTCGATGTCATTTTTATTTAATTACATAAACTCGTATTACCCACTACGATTATGTATTACACGTCATGCATTTTGAAAATAGAAAAAACACTGAACTCGACAGGCGAGTCGTCGGCACTGGGATGAAATTTAGGTGGACTCGAGAGGCGAGTCGATGGCACTGAAGCAAAGGGGAAAAAATACGTATGTAGAACTATAAACGTTACTATAAACTTGAGATTTCGTAGTAGAAAGCCCAAGTATAATGTGATTTTTGTACAGAGACGAAAAGTTAATAAAAAATTCAAAAAGTTTAGTATCTTTCTAAAACATAAACCATTTGGTTTTATTTCAGCGCCGTTGCAATGTTATCACTTAGCTGATTTCCCCGTGTCGTGCATCGGCCGTACATAACACGTATTGACGCCACGAAGCGGTTGAATTGGCCATTTTTGTTTGGGCATAAATAAAACAGAAGCAATTTGCCTAAAACCCAGCGTCGTACCGCGGCCGCGACTGTGCGGTTATTTGAGTACGTGGCATGGGTAAGTAAAGTTAAGTTGTAAGATTACTTTTGTTTTTTTCTCGTTTTTTGTCTGTGCTGAATATGCTGATAAATGAAACCACTAGTGCCAGTAGCAAGGAAGTCGACTTTTTTGGCCAGTGGGTATTTTTATCCGTTATCAGTGGTTATGTTTTGAATAGATCGTTAAAGTTGCATCCTGTTCGAAATCCAAGTTTTCAAAATCCCATATTCTAAAAACTTTTCACATTTGAATAATTCAAAAGTTTGGTTAGGATTTGTATCTCGGTATTTTACCTACGTAATTAGTAAAACGTCAATTTAGCTAGGTAACTATTTAATTAGACGCATGGCGCTTATATTAATATTTAGAAAACAAAACATTGATGTGCCAATCGTCTCCGCCTTACCAAAGCACTTCAGCAATCTCGAATAGAAAATTTACAAGCTCGAGAGAGACATGTGTCGTTACTGCCACCTCGCATCACCTCTCGCTACGTTACCTTCGACAAGACACCGTAAAACATAACCTTTATTGCGTAAACTTTAACGTTCGTAAAATATTACAACATGTTCAATTTTATAGGGAAAACTCACAGGATTTTATAATGTAATTTCTCAGATCGTGAGTTTTTAATAAGGTTTGCATTCTTTATAGGTCTAAATTTCCCATTTTATGTGATTTTATGTGATTAGTTTTTTACGAGTCAATGTTTTTTGAATTAAATAAATAATAATAAAACTTAAATAATAATTGCGACAATGGCCTACTCTCGACCAAGTGTGATTGGATCATTCATAATCGCGGACCCAATTCAGACTGTTAACTGTTATTTAAGAGATTAAAAATAAAAAAAATAGTTACCTAGTAATAATAAATATACCTAACCATCATTTTATTGTAAGCTAAGTTTATTGTATATAGCAAACCACTTTTTTTGATAAATAAATTATCTTATCTTACCTTATCTTAATGTTTTAACCTAAGGATCGGAACGCGTGGTCACTAGACTCGTTTTTTATGTAGGTAGTTTCTACGAACTTACTTGAACTCTTGCTTCGGTCAGGTTGATCTTGAGAGCCAAGTCCTCTCGGGTGAACACGTCCGGGTAGTGCGTCTGCGCAAACGCAGTCTCCAGCTCTTCCAACTACAGATAAGATAAGAAAAGATAAGATACAGAGACAGAGAAAGATTTATAAAAAATGCGCGTTCTATTAAAAATGAGCGCTTCCTAAAGTGCTTAATACATAATGTTATGTAAAGTCCGTGTTCATACATTATACCTATACTTATATGCAAAATATTTTAAATTAGAATTAAAAAGTGGTGTATTCAGTTTATTTAAAAGACTTATAAAGGCGCTACAGCCTGCTGGTCACTTAGATCTTGAGTTGTAATGTGCTAGACTGTGTTTAGTTATGTTATTTAAAGATTTTTTTAAAAAACAAAACAAACAGTATCCAGCTCTTCCAACTACAAAGAAAGAATTGGTTTTTTTTTATACCACCAAGGTGGCAAACAAGCATACGGCCCACCTGATGTTAAGCGGTTACCGTAGCCTATGAACGCTTGCAATACTAGAGGCATCACTCGCGCTTTGCCGACCCTTTAAAAATAATAATAAGAAAAATGTTTTCATCTAAAGTGACAACCAAGCATACGGGCCACCTGTTGCTAGGTAAGTAGTTACCGTAGCCTATGTATAGTAGGACTGTCAGCGGATCTAGGTAATCATGAAGTTAGCGGTTTCGATGGTTTTTGCGCATCACAAACGTGTAACTTCACTTTAGATCCGTATGCTTGCGATACTAGACAAAAGTATAAGACAAAAGTACTCGCAACAATAACATCACTGGTCTGATATGCATTAGCTTTAATTTTCGAAAGCAATATTTTAGAAATTATGCAGCGCTAGCTGTCGCCCGCGGCTTTGCTCGCGTGACTTATACATAGACTAACTTTCATGTCTTTCCTCAGACTTTAAACTACCTCCGTGCCAAATTATATTCAAATCGGGTCGGCGGTTTAGCCAGGAGAACGTCCACACAAAGTTCCTTTCGCATTTATAATAATTTATGTATGTACTGTTTATTACAATAATATAATAATTTAATTTAGGACATAATGTATGTTACCAATTAGGTACCTATATTTTTTGCACAATATCATTTCATTTCTATTTCACCATCATTTTATAACGTTTTAATTGTTTAAGAATAAATAGAAATAGTTTGCACAGTACGCTATTTTTTTTTACCTGTTGCAACGTAAAAGTGGTGCGGTTCCGCCTCTGTTTCCTCCGCACGAACGTGTCATCGTGAATCGCTGGATGGTACGAATAACTCGTATCTGTGAAAATAAATAACTTGTATAACCAAAAAATACTGAAAACAGAATAAGTAATAAGAAAATAATAGTAATCATAGCAATTTAAATCTTTTTTTTCACACATGCAACAAACACCATCGGTCTTATTCCAAAAAAAAACTTAGTCCGAGGATCATCTCATATGATCGAGTTGATCAAAAAACTATGTTATTTCAAAAATTAAAACCAGAAAATTCCGGAGAATGACTATTTGACGTTTCAAAGGGAGGTTTATTGGCAATCCTCTGTCAAGTCAGGAGCACTGGTGGTCTAGTGGTAATGACCCCGCCTTCCAATCCTAAGGTCGTGGGTTCGAATCCGGTTGTGCAACAATATTTTTTTCTATTAGAAAAGTTTATGTGCGCAATGCCAGTGCTTTTATACGGTGAAGGAAAACATCGTGATAAAACCAGCATGTCCAAGAACTAAAAATTCGTAGGACAGTGTCGTCCACCAATATGCATTGGGTCGGTGTGGTGGATTAAGACCCGATCACTCTCGCTTGAGAGTAGGCCAGTGTCCCAGCAGCGGGAACATAGTCGTTTGTTTTATTTTAATTTAACGCTTTGCATTCAGAAGGCGATACTGTACACGTTAACAAAGTGTTCGATATATTATTATTATATCTACCTACATAATAAACCTGTGTCGGCAGTAGAGTCATATTATCATCACATGATGCTTCTTCTTCTTTTATTTTATGGCTTCTTTGGCATTTAAATACCGGAAAAGTAGTCGTGAATAGAAATAACAACATTAAATTGCAAGAAACTGCAATGACTTTGTTTTCCCAAGAAGCTATGGAAATGTTCCGGATATTCGGGAGATTAGACACGGGCGCAGCCCTACGCTGTCTGTCGGAAGCACCAGTGTCTATGGGAATTGATGAGGTGGAGACACCGTATTGTAGCGTGCCCATAAAGTTCATTTTATGAAAGTTTTTTTTTTGTCAGTAAGTGACAAGGCAATCAAGACGCCCGCTGATGTTAAGCACCACGCCTGACTATAATAGATGCAGTGCCACCCAAAGCTTAAAGTTTTTAAGTGGTTGCGTGGCACTGCACTGCGCTTATCACCCCGAGGCAATTTTGTTAAGTCCATTTCGCCTAGCTTCACTTGCTACATTCATACTTCATTGATATCAATATGATGTCATTAATAAACATAGTAATTATACACCGTATACCTAATGCAGAGCTGTTGCTGTTGTGGTAAGCAGCCTTGCCTTCTAATTTTAAGGTCACAACAGGTTGCGCATCAATAGATTTTTCGATTCAAATATATGCGTAAGTAATGCACTATGTTATTTGTTACTGTCTTTTAAATCTCAGTGCGTGAAATTATAATTGCGGCTAAAAATATTTATCTACAATACTTAATAAAATAAAAACTCAATGTTTACTTAAGAGCCAGGGTTTTTATTTTTTCATACTATTCACATCAAATTCCTTGTCACCCTAGTGACTTACTACTAATAGATTCAGTGACAAATGCTAGGGCTGGGCGCTGGGCCCTCTTTTCTATTATCTCTGTAATGTCGTTCCATACATTACTGGCGAAAATTACCCCTAATAGCCAGTCTTGTGGATGTCATCGTCTGAATCACCCCATCGGTAGATGTCATTATTTTCATCGTTTGATTGCAACTTGTTTTTGATTGTAAAGATTTATGTTGACTTATGAGAAGATAAAAAAATGTTTAGGAAGGTACTGAAAGTATTACAAAATACGTTTAGATAGGTGAGATACCTTTATGCAGAAACAATTTTTAGGTCGATTAAATAATAAAATCTAAGGCATAATTTAATATTAAAAAACACCCTTGGCATTGGCAATTGGGTAAAAACTGTAAAAAGAACTATCAAAAAATAATATTTTATAGTTTGTGGCGTTTATAGGAAGGTATGATGTCATTTTAAAACATAAATAACAATGATTCTAATTTTTGAAATCAACCAAAATTCACACGACAACCAATCGTATACGATACGGTTGATACGAATAAATGTGTCCAATTAACTCACGCTATTAGCTCAGTCGCTTTGAAGTTGAGCGGGAAATATCAAATTGTTTATCGTGCGCTTTTAAAATAACCGCTTTGAGTATATTTAAATCTATAACTTGGTTATTTTTTGTTTAACGTTATTATAATTATGAATTCATCGTTTAATAATACTTTCGGTAGAGCTATAGAGAGTGGTTGCTGTGAAAATATTACTGTGTAGGTACCTATTTTCAATATTATTGTGTAGGTAACTAAATAAGCCTTAGAAGTACAAAGATATACCTAAAAGTTTTTTTTTATAAATCAGTATACACACACTTTACTTTTTTTTTACGACCGATGTGCGCAGCGGGCGCAGGTCCGTCTGCGACGCAGAGGTTGCGGGTTCGTTTCCGGCCTCGGGTCAAATGTTTGTACGATCTACAAATATTTGTTCCGGGTGTTCTGAGTATTTTCTATATATAATAAAAAAAATCGATCTATGTATTGTATTGTATTAAATATATATCAGTCATCTAATACCCATAATACAGCTCTGTTTAACAGCAGCTTACCTTGGGGCTAGATGATGCTGTGTGGATTGTCCTGCATTATTTATTTATTTATTTATTATTTTAAGTCTACAGCTATATAAAATATCCCATCAAAAACTCAAATTAATTTTAAAAACCGGATTAAGCTGAATCCTTTCTGATGAAGGCTTATAATTTACATTAATTGAACGTAAATAATTAAATGTCCACCAAGCGGTAGAAAAATCCCTCAGCGGAAATTAAAAAGTACTCAACATCCGCCGGAAGTGGTCTGGGCTTGCAGTGGAAAAAGTTGAGCGAAACCGCCAGGATTAACTAGTTTATATAAGGCGATGAAAGCGTAATTTTAAATGCATAATTTTATGAAATATTAATTAGAAATATAAAATTTGCATAGGTGCAGTTTTTGCCTCTGATTATTGGTAGGTATACAGATTTTCAGATAACCTCACAAATTGCAAAATTTTTGATAATAAGTAGACCTTGTTTTTTTCACTTCTAGTTTTATAAGACCTCCTTTTAATGCACAACGCCGGCGCCGGTCTGGTGGCCAATAAGTTGTACGCGAAGAGCTAGATTCAAAAGAACAAACATCATCATTAACTATAGACACACTAGGTGCACTAAAGCACTGCGTGATTGCGCCTAATGAGCCGCAACGCCAGCCAGTGAGAGTGTTCCGACAGAGCCGCAAAATTGCCTTATACATATTTAATAGAATCGTTTAAGCCGCTTTTTTATCCACTAGCCACGGGCTTTTTAAACTTTCAGCGGGGAGAGGAGGGCAAACCCCCGCAATACGTTAATAGATTTTAAAAATTAATACATTTACGCAATTACTTCGGATGCCTGTCACTTTGCGACGTCCCAAATAAAATTATAGCTAACTAACGTAATTCCTTTGATCGTTGTAAAAAAGCTACACTGAGGACCGAGGGACTAATCAAAAGTGACATGATACTTATTGAGTTAGTGAAAGTAACCGTGTTAAAGCGACCGGTGGCGGTGGCGTGACTCAAAAACTATTTTATGAATAATAGATGGCGCCGCCGGCGACCAATCCCGGGGGAGTACGCCCACGCCCCTCCCCCCGGCGCGACGCACCCCGCGACACCCCCGCCCGCCTTCTCTATTCATTAGCACATTACCACCCCTTGGCCACGCGAGATGGGTTAACGTGAAAGAAACTGATTTTTGCCTTTTGAGGTTATGATAACCCTTTTGGGGTGTTTTTTTATTGAAAGGCTTTGTTGGTTCGATAATGGCTACAGCTTTTATGGTATGTCGCATCTTTGGAATAAGCAGGCAGGAGGTACCTTCTCTACCTGCTTATTATAACAATACCTAGTGTCAATTCTAGCATTCTAAACTAAACTCAATAAAATTATCGCATTTTAGTCCCTTAAAAAAGGTCTGCAACAATTTTACCTAGTTTTGCACCAGAATCGATAATAATACCTACCTCATTAAAAAGTATATAATTTGTTCATTTTGTTCTTTTTTTAAACAGGATAATATGGCTACCAATTTCAAAAATCGCTACAGATTTAAAATCGATTGATATAAAATCGAGTTCGCTATAAAATCGAGTTTTAAAACTGTAACAAGACAAGAGCTGTAATGTGGTTAGTGCGAGAGCGGCTGTACAAACTGCGTTAGGGAAGTTTGCCGACCGATAAGTGGAGTAAGTGAACTAATCGGAGCCTCGGCTTGATTACACCAGCCCCCCTATCGTTAGCAACGAAAACAACGAAGAAGCGAGATGTAAACCTGACGAACGGAGTCAGCGCGCATCGGACCGATACCTTACAATTTAGTTTTATTCGAGGACACTTTTACAGCGCCATTGAGCCCATAATTAAGCAAAACTTGTACTATGGGAACCAAATACAATTATTTTTACAGTGTTTTTAGGACCACCTGTATTTCTTCTATAAAAAAGAAAAAGATATTATTATGTTATTGTATTTTTTTATACCACTAAAGTGGCAACCAAGCGTACGGCCCACTTGATGGTCAGCGGCTACCGTAGCCTATGTACCTACGCATGCAACGTCATAGATATCACTTGCGTGTTACCACCCTGAGACGTTAGATGGAAAGTCATGTGCTTGTAATTTCACCGGAAACCATACCCTTCGAACCAAAACACAGCAATGCGAGCATTATTGCTTGGCGACAGAAACAGTTGTGGTGACAGACGAGACCTATCACAAAGAACACTACTACTCTTACCTGATACCTGATAGTATGCATATTATTTTTATTATTATTAACTCATTTATTTCAGATAAAATCCATAACACAACACAATATTACTTACCTACATCATTTATTTTGTTATATTTATGTGTTTGCTTATAATATCTATTATTTATTTATTTATTTATTTAGTAACTAACACGCTTTTTAAAACCAATTACACTAGTTACTTAAGATAATAGCATTATTTATAATAAATAAAAAATATAACAATTTAAAAGATATCAAAAATTAAAAATTGCAACATTTAAAAAAACAACATTATTAAAATAAATCAATTCAGAATAAATAACACAAAAAACTAAATAGATTTCGATGAATAAAAAAAAAATAACTTAATTGAAATAATAAATTTTATTTTTATTATGACTTTTAGGACTTATGTAAGTAATCCAACGAATGAAACCAGAACAAGGCTGGACTAGATTGTATCGTTTACATTATTCCAGCCTTTATAAGCTGATCGCTGGACCGGATTGCTTATCTACTAGAATACATTCCAGTGCCGGTTTACATTTGTCCAGTGGCATTCCAGTGCTGGATTCAATCGCTGTACTGGAATTATGTAAACTGAATATCACGTGCACTCACACAGCGGCGCGAACGTATCTAATTGCGGGATATGCAACCTTAACTTAACACAAATAGAATGTATAATCATTATAATTAATGTAGATCAGCTTACATGGATGCGAGGCAGTGAAGGGGTACTCCAAGGAAGGCAGGCGGTGCTGGTGCGGCGGCAGGCTCGGCGGGCAGTGGTAGCAGAACAGGCCGCGGCCGCCACCTCCACCGCTCGCCAGCTGAGGACAAACCAAACCTTAGAAACCTTTGGCTCTACTCTCTTATTTTCACACCGATTGTCAGTAATCAGCTTTTTTATCACAGACAGCAGTTGTGCCATTCCATTGGCCGAAATTAAAAGAGTAATGTTATTGTCAGACTGTAAAAAAATAAACTGAAGTAATAATATCTATTCAGTAACATATAACATGTGTGTCAGTAGCTAACAGATTTTTTTTAATTAAATTTTGATCATGTTCGTATTTCTACACCACAAAGGTGACAAACAAGCATGCAACCTACCTGTGATTTACGTAGAGTAGTATAAGAGTAGGTACCTACTTGCAATTTTAGAGTTTACCACTCTTACCTTAACACCTAAGTACTTCGGACTTAATAAATTCAAAATATCACACGAACAAACCTACACTTATATACCCCTATTATAAGAACTAGGCCAACACAGAAACAGTACCGTCAATCATGAAACAATCACAGAAAATAGCAATTACCAATCTAATGCTATCTCATTCTTGCATTGAAATGAGACCGCTAATTATAAGGCGCTCCGACACTCGGCATCAATGCTTTACACTAGATGAATTTTAATCCATAAAATATGAAGCATAATTTAGACGAGGCAACTATTTAACAGTACAATGTTGCAGCAACTAATGCTATCCCATTTTAGCATTGAAATGAGACCGCTAAATCATATAGCTCTTGAACTCTTATCATCATTGTTTTACAATAGATTAATTTAAAAATGAATAAATAAAGTTATAAAGTTATTTAAATCTGAAAAGTTTATAGCATAGGTATCTGCCTAATTTAAACGAGACAACTGTTTAAGTTGCAGGAATAGTTTGAAGTAATATTACTTGACTAATTATATTGCAGCAAGTGAAAACATTAGGCTAATTAACTTACCAAATTCATAAATTAAAAGTTTCACTCAATGCTTTAAGTTTTAGAGGTCAGCGTAAGACTGCTCTGTGTTCGTCACCGTAAGACATTGTGAACGTCACATTCGCTCAGTTATTTCTCTTGATACAGTTTCCCTGCTGATGATTTGTAATTTAAAAAAAAATGGTTTTTAAAATACTTAATTTGTTTTTGATTATTAAGCCTCTATCTCACTGGAAAGGGCTATTATATTACATCAACCTAACCCTTTTAACATAAGTACGAAATACGAGTTTGTCTATTGTATTAATAAAATCCAGTTTCGCAAAAAAAACATGTTTTCTGCTGTACTGTAAAAAGTCACGCAACTATTTTGTAGCCCCACCTGCATACAACCTTAACCACGCGATTGTCACCGATTAGACACAATCGGTGTCGTATGATCAAGGATCATAAAGAACCCAGTTGATCATTAATTCGTGAATCGATGGAATACTAAGTTGGATTGTGTCTGCAGGTGGATTGAGCGGTATTATAAGACAGTACTAACTGCCGCCAGCCGCTTTGCTTGCATGAGTAGGTAGTACATACATAAAAATTGCCTAGGTAAGTATGTCTTTTTCAGACTTAAGACTAACTGTCGCTCACAGCTATCAGACCGTCCATTGCTTCACCGTTAAATAATTATATGTACGTGAGTAATTATAATTTTTCTGTTTTAAGTATCTTTTGTGATGTACAGTCAGCAAAGAAAGTGACTTCACTTGACAAAAGTTTTTGTGAAATCCTAAGACATTCAAATGAAGGTGGTAGGGTCTTAGGGTCTTAGGGACCACATTTTTTGCTAACTGTACAATAAAGAGTTTTTCAACTACCTCTTAATCTATCCTTGCCAAATTTCATCTAAATCGAAGTAGTAAAGCTACACAAACAAACATAAACTACTTATTATAATTATTATATATTAATCCGACGACTGATGTGGCGCAGCGGGCGCAGGTCCGCCTGCGACGCAGAGGTTGCGGGTTCGATTCCCGCCTCGGGACAAATGTTTGTACGATCTACAAATATTTGTTCCGTTAGTTCTGGGTATTTTCTATATATAATAAAAAATATCTATCTATGTAATTGTATTTGTATTAAGTATATATCAGTCATCTAGTACCCATAATACAGCTCTGTTTAACAGCAGCTTACCTTGGGGCTAGATGATGCTGTGTGCAATGTCCAGCATTATTTATTTTATTTATTTATTTTATTTTACTATAATTGTATTGTATTGTATTGTTGATTTGAAACCCAATTCATAAAATCAATGTAATAGAGACACAGTATAAACTAACATGTCTTGTAAAATGTAAATTTTTATTATTGTATACAAAGACTTTATTATTATGACGATTCATCATAAGCATGATGGTCAGCTTTCTAACGTTCCCAATGCTGGGACTGACATACTCCCGAACGAGAGTGATTTGAGACATAATCAACATATGACAATCATGACACAGCACTAAAATTGAATACATATTTATTAACAAATTAAAATGTACTTACATTACATTACATCACCTACAAAATATACAAAATACATATGAAACAGTTGAGCCATCTATAGACCGTTACAAACAATCTATAGATAGATCTCAAGTCTCAACTGATCAGAAAAAAAGAGCACTAAATATATTATATTAAAGCAACATATAGTTCTCTAGTTCTCCCTAGAGACAAGCCGCAGTAAGGACACGGCTCACATAAATCAATTAATTTCGATGGATAAATTGTTAGATTGCAGTGCGGATGCATTCAGCAGTGCCGTTCACTTGCTACCTACTACCACAGAACAAATATTATTATACGCAATGGTGCAATTCCATACGTGTTCGAAACTGTTGCGAACAAATGTTCTGTTCTGGTGAACTCGTGAGAAAAAATTGTTCTAAACATTTGTGCGAGAAAAATTGTTGCGAACAAATGTTCTGAACAAAATGTTTGTTCTGGTGGACTCACAAGAAAAAATTGTTAATTACACTTTGTTCCCCACATTCGTTGCGAACAATTGTTTTGAACACTTGTTCTGAACATTTTCTTGGTGAAATCTCAGCTTCATATTGATATAGATATAGGATATAAATAGAAACATGTAAAAAGTCCTTAGTTATATTTTTAGAATAGTTATTTGCTTTTAAGTAATGTTTGTTTTCATATGAAACTAAAATAAATAAATATACTGAGAAGCCGCAACAAATATAACAAATACCGCGAGCTCCACGGTGCTAGAGATATCGATTCGTTTTTGCTTCGTCAGATTGAAAACAAGTTCAAGTATTTTTTGAAGGTTTCTTCTTTGTAAAAGCAAGGTTTCTTCTTTGTAAAAGCAAGGTTTCGGGGCCATTTACTTCTCGAATCTCTTGTATACCGAATAAATATAATAAATGTTTATATTATTACACGTGGTAATAATATAAACATTTTTTTTACATATAAACTTCGAACATATAAACAAATTACAAAAAAACAAACAAAAGATTATTCTTAATGTCTTTGCATATAAAAAACATTAGTGTCAAAAACAAACAAAATACATCTCTATGCACTGACGTCACAGCGCGCTGCGCCCGCGCATCGTTCAGGCGATTCATGTCGCTATTAGCGTCATTTACTTCACAACACGTGGGTCTGCTATATCAATTGAATTCATTGCCATTTTCCTCTCGCAAATAACGTTAGACCGGCGTGTGCGGATTGAGCCGCTGGGATTCGTCCTACCAGTTCTTTTGTGGTCAATTTTTTTTGTCAGTAAATGATGACACTGTCAAGTCGTTCGCCTGTTAAGCGCCACGCCTGACCATAACAGTTGCAGTGTCACCCAAACATTTCAGTTGTAAAGTTTTGCGTGGCACTGCACTACGCTCGTCACCCCGAGATGTAGTTATATAAGTCTCTCCTATTTAAAACTTTCAGTCGTTTCACTTGCTACAGTGCCCTTCAAATCTAAACACAGCAATTCTTGGTGGATGCTTGTGGGTAAACGGGTTGGTGGATAAACCAACATTAGGCCGCAATATCTGTTGACAACACTAACAATTTATAAGTTAATTCCACTGAACTTGGTTTGTAATTATAACACATTCGTTCTCTTTCCAATAAACTGAAGACAAGGCACTGTTTTACATTTTTATTCATTAAAAATCGAAGATTCCCCAAACGTCCAAATAGTTCCATCTTCAATATCAACCTATTTTACTGATTTAACTACCTTGGTGGCGCGTTGATCGATTGTACTATTGAGAAGCGAGAGGTTGCTGGATCCCCGGTGCAAGACAAGTTCACAGTTCATCTTCAAATATGTCTGGGTGTCAGTATCATAAGTATAATGTATTAACAAAAAAAGAGGCGCTGTGCTGCTAGCTAAAATTGTTTAAAAATATTTATTTACCTATTATGTAAACAAGTTAATTAATTAATTATTAGGTCCGCTTGCGACGCAGGAAATTGCGGGTTCGATTCCTACCTTGGGACAAATACCCAGAATACCCGAAAAAATATTTATATTGTGACTAGGTATATCAGTCATCTAGTAGCTTGGGGCTAGATGATGCTGTGTGGATTGTAGCATTTTTTATTTATGGTGTAGGTTGAAACATTTGAAAGGTGCACCAGCGCGTATCTATTTGCGAATTCCCGCTGTGTGTACGGTCACGTCCTGTCTGCACGCGTGGGGCCCGATCTGGCTAATCCTATTTAAATTATATCGTGATTACAGGATTATGTCACCCACGGCCGTCGCCGCATCCGCACTGCACCGACCTTCCGAAGGAAACTGGCAACTCATTCTGTGACGCTGAGACACATGCCTGTAGTACATTGCCATTTACGAACCGGTCACGTGAAACATATGGCGTCCTAGCCGATCTTACTAAACAAACCTTCCCAACAGATCGATCACAGGAATGCCTAAATAATATTACCCACTCAATGTTTCCAACTGATCATAGAAATGCATAAAAAAAAATTCGATCCAATCGCGATACTGATTTAAAATCATACGCGTTACAGAATTATTATGCATTTTCACAGATAGTATATGGGATGTTTTTTAAACCGGACATTAAATAAAAAGTATGCTAGAAAGAGATCCGTTTTAATTAAGTAACTGGTCAGGAAATTTAGATTTTATGCCAAGAAGCGAGGTGGCACTGGTGGGTGGCAAAGGTTATTGATTAAAAGAAGATTCTTGGGTCAGTTGTCGATTAGGCGTGGTATTATTTTGACACTATACCTGGCACAGCGGCTTGCAAGATTTTGTGCTACCTGTAGTACAGCTAGACGTAAGAACTAAACACTAGGCTTAAACTAGTTCGAATCCTAAAAATAAAGTACATTTTCTGCATTACATTTTCAACATTTTACACTTAAACTACCATCGCCAATCGAATTAACGAGGAATTCACCCGTTACTGAATTAAATCGCCCACTTACAGCACACGGCACACGGTGACAGCTCTGACCTTGACATGACATTGGGTTATAGGGTCCTGAAATTATAAAATCTGCAACAGTAAAGTTTACGTAAAGATGTGCGTTGAGTAATTAAATAAAGATAGGATTACTGAGAGATGATGAAGAATACCTAAAGAGAAATAGATCTCTATGTGAGATCGTTCGCCAAAAAACTACCAATATATAGTACTTATTTTTGCTGCTAAAGGACATTTACTTCTATTCAGACCAACATGTAACTGTTGGTGTGAACAAAAGCAAAAAGTGTACATAGTCTTGCTTGAACCTATCTTCTGCGTCGTGGCACAGAGTAATGTGGTCGTGGGCATCAGAAACCACGAGTACTAATCCTTTTTTTCCATTTTCTAAGGAATTTTGTCCTTAGGGACCATGTCAGTTCCATCTGATCCTCTATATACAATCAGGACATATAGACATATAGCAGCTCGTTTATGGACCTGCAGAGCATGTTAGCCTAGCCTCGTCGTTGACGCAACTAACGCGCCATGAAA
Source organism: Colostygia pectinataria (assembly GCA_951394395.1). NCBI lineage: Eukaryota > Metazoa > Arthropoda > Insecta > Lepidoptera > Geometridae > Colostygia > Colostygia pectinataria. The sequence goes on from OX596363.1 coordinate 9,275,317, forward strand.
CAGGCCCATATAGAGCTGATTGACTTTTAGTAGCCTAAGCTTAAGTAAAACTTTGTAAATCATTCAAACACTTGTATCGCAGCGGGAATCAAAGCCACATCTTCTCGTTTCACAACAAAACACTCACCCACCGCACCACCGAGGTCGCTGATAAAGATTCTGTTCACCAAAACTGAATTACTTATTCAATTTAGAAATGATTGAAATAAACCACAAAGCGAAGAGAAGTGAATCCTTTAAAACACATAAGCATACAGCCTTTTTTCTTTTGCCATTCTGAGGCGTGATTATTGTCGCCGGCACAACACTGCGGGAAGTGTGAGGGACTTTTGTCTTTCAATGTGTGGGAAAGATTTTAATCTGGCAACCCTATTCATGATTTATTATATTAGCTGCTTATCTGGTGCTCTCGCTTCTTTGTCGTGGCAAATTATAATAAAGGCACTTGGTAAGAAGAAACGACAAAATGATGAACGACAGCGATAGCAGTTGATTGCAAAGCAAATGCTTGGCAATTTTTTTTTATATAAAAAAAAATAGAATCTGTTGGTAAAAACCTTAACGAACTCTATCCTAAATTATTATGGTATACCTAGTACCTATCTGGATTAATCTTATCTTTTATTTTTTATTGTTCTTTGTAGTTACATACTTTTTACATTTTTGTTCTTGAAAGTGTTTGTGCCAATGAATGTTTTTTTCTTTCATTCTTTTTTTTTCAGCTCCACATGTTTTAGTGATTAAACATCTCTGCCATACATAAAATAGGTTTGTGGCATTTATTAATTAATTTCAAAGGCACATATTACATCAAGTGGAGCAAATTATCAAACTCGAGTTGATTAACCTGTGTAATTCGACAGTTGATCTGAAATTAATCGTTATAATTTATTATAATTTAACGGTGAACTTTATTTGCTTAATTCCTTGATACGAGTGGTTCGTTATTCAAACAGTAATGGGAATCAGTTTCGAAGAGCGATAAACATCGAAATAGTAACTTTTAGTTCGTGGCAGAAAAAGTACAGACAAACTAAAAAGAACTTTAAAATGATCTGCTAAATAAACTAGATACCTACCTTTTTACAAAGATCGATTTTACTTAGGTCCGGGTTAGCGATCATCAAGATTTTTTTTCATTTCTTATTAATATAGTTCGTACACGTAAATGTATAAGAAAGTCTGATAATGAAACTTTGTTGTCCATCTTATCGCGTTAACGACTTGAAAATTCGGTACAGAAGTAGATATCAGTTTCAAAAGCATACTAATCAAATTACTCTACACTATACACTACTCTTTCAGATGTGTCACTTTGCTCATGCCGACGTGAGTCGCTAAGCAAATTGTAGTGATGAATATTCTTGTAGTAATACATGCCAGAAGGAATTACTAAGAATAATATGAATTGTTGATATTTTAAGTTATTGAGGGAAATATTTGATTGATTAAAATAGTTCAATTGATCAAGTAACTTACTGTTAATCAGTATCGCGATATTCGCAAATGGATGTTACAAATGTAATTTATCTGACAGCAGTGGGTAGGGTTAGTACATAAATGCAACGAAACTTTTTATATTTTATAAAAGATTAATGAAGAACTAAACTATGCCTCCAATCGAGTGGGCTTAAGGATGAACATGTCCAAGACTAAGGTTATGGTAGGTGTCTCTGGTTTGTCAAATCCAACTGTTACAGTTGGAAATGAGAAACTAGAGGTTGTAGACAGATACGTTTATCTTGGACATGTTCTTTCTTTTAGCAAGAATCATATAGACAAGGAGATATCTAGGAGGATTCAGCTTGGATGGGCAGCTTTTGGAAAGTTAGAAGATGTCCTTCGTTCAAGAAAGATTCCTCAGTGCCTGAAGACCCGTCTCTTTAACCAGTGTGTTCTTCCAACAATGACGTATGGCGCCGAGACATGGACGCTTACTAAGGAGACTGTGCACCGAATACGAGTTGCACAAAGGGCCATGGAGCGAGCCATGCTCGGCATAACAATCCTTGACAAAATACGCAACACGGAAATCAGACGTCGGACGAAGGTTCAAGACGTTGGTAACCGTGCCATAGACTTGAAATGGAGTTGGGCAGGACATTTGGCTAGACGCGGTGATGGTCGCTGGGGAAAAGTCTTGACTGAATGGTGGCCAAGGACAGGCCAGAGAAATCCGGGTCGTCCAACAGCGCGTTGGGTCGATGATATTGAAAAAGTCGCTGGAAAAACCTGGATTAGAACTGCACAGGACCGAGAAGAATGGCATATGCGAAAGGAGGCCTATACCCAGCAGTGGGTGATACCGGGCTGAAATGATGATGATGATAAAAGATTAACTGTTTTGATGTATGTTTGAAGGATATCAGGAACAGGTTTCAAGTGACACAAGCAATTTTTTTCAGGTACTTATCAATCGAGAGAAAACGCAGGAATAATCTGTTTAGTTGCTAATGAAAAAATTTAAAACTCAAAGTAGCATAGTAATCAGCTTTGCTTGATTTGGGGATAGTTGGTGCTTTGCAAATAACTACCAATATTAGACAATAAAAAATATATAAGTTAACTTTCTAATAACCACACTACTTTACTCACTCTCTCGACTCGATTGCTACCAGATTGAACCGTCGTCCATTATTAGTTAATTTAAATTGTTCAATTGATCTCCATTATACTGTAAAACTTTGATATTGAATCGCTCCCTGATTAAATGTTATCGATTGTTCGGTTGCAGGCGGGTTTCAATACTAAAATAAATTGTTTCAAATTGTATTGAATGAATTTTGATTTGATATCGCTTGCTCTATTTGTTTTCATTAATTTTCTATTGGTTCTCACTTATGGTTCGTTAGTTGCAGGAAAAATACCTGTTAGAAAGGAAGACTGTTGTATGTCTCATTGCTTAGGTATCTTGCATAAGTACTACAATAATTTAACCGTGAAAACCTGAAATTGGTTTTCTGCGTTATACCTAGATATTTATTGTGACAAATAAGCTTGTGGTTTTGCAACGAAATAAATAAATAATGATAATAGATCGTCGAAACTAAAATATGAAACTTCATCATCACAACCTTTTTAGTCTGCTGGGAGACTGACCTATTCTCGTTTTTACTTTAGAAACGACTGTGCAAAACCACGCGATTCCATTCTGCGAGGTAATCGGCTGGTTCATAAATTTTTAAATGTCATTCTACAATGTGCAACATGCATAAGTACGCATGTTGTACGCCGTAGAAGATAGTAATTGCTTACTCTGACACTTCTAAAAATTCAAAAACACGGTGTGTTACAGCCCTGCTTCCACCTGTCATTCATCGTTTGTGTAACTGGGTCTATCTGGCCTTTAATCGGTTTAAAGCGACGCTGTGCATATTCTGACTCTATTTAACATAATAATATCTCTTTCGAATCCTGAGGGCGTTTGTTCCTGGGTAAAAACTGTCCTGGTTTTATGCACGGGTTTTGCCCAGTTTCTAATAGGACGCATACGTCCGGTCTCGTCAACAATCATTCTTAAACTGCTGTGTGCCAACACAGTTTTACCCAACACGGAGCGTATCTGGTTATCAGTTATGCATGAAACACTATGGAGTTTTGATCATGAAGCCATCGCTGGTGATGGCAGGACGCATACGTCCGGTCTCGTCAACAATCATTCTCAGACTGCTGGGTAAAACATGTCGTAAAAAAGCGTCCTGACTCTTGACTTGAGCCTCTTGTTCGAAAGCTACTTATACGTGTCTTGAAGCTAGTAGTAGTTATTTAGTGTTTGCCAAATGAGACTTATTGTAGGGAACTTAAAAAAATTACCCAAACAGAAACAATGAACTTAATATAAATCTGGTTACCAATGGGATAGTATCAGACGTACCGAGTGCATCGTACAGCACAAAATGTTAATTTTGAAGTGATTTTATCGTGTATTCCCGGTGTCCCCATGATTTTGACCCCATTAATGGGGACAGTGGGAAGTCAAAAATATCTTCCCGCTTACGTCCCCATTACGCTTTATTTTCAATGGGGACAGTGACACGTTACCATACAGTATTAAAAAAACTACATAATATCATACAAGTTATATAACGAAAAGAATCAATAAAATTTAAAAGAGGCTGGGTCATTATTAGTAAAATATTTTTCCTACAACATAATTCTTGTTGATAGCAATATCATTCAGTGTGCATGCCCTTTGCCCGAGTAATTACAGCCAATTATGCGAGGGGCTGTGCCTGCGCCGCGACTCGATTGCCTCAGCGAATGAAGTTGTCGTTGTTACTTTGTTGTTTAGATATCGAAACCTATACTAATAGGTAGTGTTTTATACATACCTTATTTCGTAATTTATTATTCCCATATTTAAAAGGTTCTTTCTTCTTTTTCTTGTTTGTTTATTCTCATCTATTACCCAATAAGTGACGAGAGATATTACATAAGAATAAATTCTGGCTTTAGACAGGCTTTTCCTTAGTCGTCTGACAGAGCTCATGAGAGCCTACTTGATAGTGTATTAAAATTAATGAAGGCAATGAATAAATAAATTTTAATCTACTTATGAATCAAACCTATTGACGACCGATGTGGCGCAGCGGGCGCAGGTCCGCCTGCGACGCGGAGGTTGCGGGTTCGATTCCCGCCTCGGATCAAATGTTTGTACGATCTACAAATATTTGTTCCGGGTGTTCTGGGTATTTTCTATATATAATAAAAAAATATATATTTATGTATTGTATAATATTAAGTATATATCAGTCATCTAGTACCCATAATACAGCTCTGTTTAACAGCAGCTTACCTTAGGGCTAGATGATGCTGTGTGGATTGTCCAGCATTATTTATTTATTTTATTTATAAAACCAAAACACAGTAATGCTTGCACACTACTGCTTTAATGCAGAATGTACTGCGGTGGTACCCACCAAGACGAGCTCTTGTTGAAAGAGTCCTACCATCAGGTTTGTAGTAAAATAATTACTGGTAAGTAATAGGAATATTAAAAAATCTACGTCTTTTTCTGTAACTCGGCAACAGCGCCTGAACGCATCAGAGCCTGCAGTCTCAATCAGTCGTAACACAATAAGAGCAATAAGCCGCGCGTCCAATAACTTCAATTACTCGCAAATATGTTTACATTGATATGCATTGATGGGCGCCCGGAGCAATTGTGCCGGCGCTATGTGACGCTCATCAAACCTATACCAACATAATGTAGGTATAATAGCATCGTCAGGTGACTTTTACGTCGCTGATTTTGAGCGAAATGGATTGATTATAACGTAATTCACTTTGACATAACAAAGTTGCATTTTGTTGGACATTGTTGACAACAAAAATGTTTCAAAATTAATTTGACAAGGTAATTCTTACATGCATTTATTGTATGGTTTATGGGCCATTATTCACTAACACCTGACTGGAAATCAAATAAATCTTCTTACTTACTTAGAATTAAAATCACTTATTACTTAATCAGTTGAGGCTCAACTATTTCATAGTGTTTTACAATATCTGACAATTGCTTTTATGTACAAAGTTGGTCTGTAAAAAAAAAAATAAACCACTGGTTATTTTATGCTCGATAAAGTAGTCTGTCTTTGTTATCAATAAAAATATATTTCAACTGTTACGAATCTATTATTCCGTTCATTATTATAAATGCGAAAGTAGCTCAGCGAGTTGATCACATAACTCTGTTAGCGACCAATCTCTATTGATCTCCATCTCAACTGTATAATAAGAGAGTTGAACCATAGCTCTACTGCAAGGACTTTTTACTCTACTATCTTATTAGACAGTTTGAGATGGAGATCAGTGGAGATTGGTCGCTAACAGAGTTATGTTATCAACCCGCTGTCTGTCTGTAATGATTTCACGGCTAAACCGCAGAACCGATTTGGATGTGGCACGTAGGTAGTTTAAAAGCTGGTAGGTGTACTTTTTATGTATTACCACGCGAGCGAAGCCGCGGATTATATTATGTGTTATAGTTAATTTGTTATTTTGTAGTTTAGAATTTGTTACTCCGTTACATATTTTTGCATGCAGTGTCTACCTATAATTGATTGTACCTTCATCTTTGAAAATAAATATCTTTTATCTTTTTTATCATTGTGCAATTAACTATAGATAATATTTAGTGTAAGTTTAAGTATTGTATGTTGTGCATGAAATATTGTTACAATAATTGTTGGTAGACCAAATAAATAAAATAAAAATAAATATATACCTAATAGTTGCTTACAGTATGCAGAGTTGTGAGGTGATTTTGGTGATCTATTTAAAATTTCACTTAGGTTGGATTCAATCAAACTCGAGACACTATTCTATGAAAAAATGGAAATTCAACCTACGATCATAGGTGCATGTTTGTCGCGTAAGTTAGGGTATGTCTTACCTAGACTAGTTTTACATTACTTTTTACGACATAGGTTGAATAATTACGAGCTTGAATGTATTTATAATTAATTATTCTGTGCCACTACAATATTAAAGATAATACACAGGTGCTACAGAGGTGCTACGAACATGCTACGCGGAAAATAATATTTTTTCTATACGAATGCTAAATAACTGTTTTTATATGTCAGTAAATGATCATGTCATTCGCCTGATATTAAGCGTCACGCTTGACTATACTTGACTATAACAGTTGAATAATTTTAGGCATTTATACATAAATATTTTAAAAATGCGTATCATGGTAGTACCAAAGCTCAAAAACCCCCGACATTCAGATATCATAGATCTGACCTCTCACTAAGATTCCCTGTGCGAGTATCAAAAACTGTAAGTTATATGGAAACACAAAACCCAGCTGGTGCAAACATTTGCGGTTTATACAAACATTTGTCCTGCAGCGGGAATCTTACCTTTTTTTTTAAATCAGCAGGTGACGAGACAATCAAGACGCACCTGATGTAACGCACCACGCCTGACTATAGATGCAGTGCCACCCAAAGCTGAAAGTTTTCAAGTATTTGCGTGGCACTGCACTGCGCTTATCACCCCGAGACATTGTTGTTAAGCCTCTTTCGCCCAGTAATTTCACTTGCTACAATGCCCTTCAAACCTAAACACAGTAATGCTTGCACACTACTGGTTGGAGGTAATTTATCTGATACTGCGGTGGTACATACCAAGACGGACTCTTGCTGAAGAGTCCTACCACCAGGCACCGTGCCCCCTGTGTTGTTATTGAATAATTATACCCAAAAGCGTTCAACGCGGTGGCATAACGGGCGAGTGTGTTGAAAAGCGAGAAGTTTGATCCCCGATGCGAGACAAAATAGTCTAGGCCCTAAAAGCTTCTAAGAAATGTCCGCCAATATTTATTTCTTCAAAAGCAATTTTGATGTTATGACTCACTAAAAATTGAAACTTCACTTGCTTTTAAACATAAACTCAATCCTACAACAGGAAATTTGGGCACTATATAGAATTATGCGCACGCCGAAACTTGGAGATTATTATTCGACTAGCTTTTGTGAATAGTGAAGTAGTTCAAATTGAGTTGTTTAGGAAATTGCGCTCGTACTAATAACGTGAATGTGCTGTGTTTGGAACAACGATTTGTGCCATTTATTATGACAATTTGTTTATTAACTACTGACCCGCCCCGGCTTCGCACGGGTGCTTACACTAACGTATAAACCCTTCTCTTGAATCACTGTATACACAAAACCGCATTAAAATCCGTTGCACAGTTGAGTGCTTAGCACGAAAAACTTGTTTGACAATAAACGTATTGTCCAGCTGTCAATTTGTATAGGATTTTTAACAGCGCCTCTTTAGTGCGTTAGAACTACCAAAATACCATACAAATTGACTGCTGGACGACACGTTTACGTGCCAAGCACTTTGGCGACCTCTCCCCCGAGAGCTCTTGAAGCCTCTCAGTTCGTCGCAAGATGAAAATTGATCAGCAAACACCGAATGACCACCGTAGCTAAGCAATCGGACTTCGTCAAGCCCCTGAAGAACCAGTCTAACTAACTGGCACTCAGGGCAATAACCAAAGACTCGGGTAACAGTCGTGCCCGAAGTTGAGGCCAGAAAAAAGAACGTAGAGTTCGATTCTTACCCTCTACCGATACCATAGACGGTAGAGTCGAAGAGCAAATGACCAAATTGATGATACGTTTACACGTTTACGACTGTCAAAGGAGTTTTTCGTGCTAAGCACTCTGAGCGCATACATACATGACAGCTAAGGAGGAAGCGACCTGGTTATTTATTATGTAGAGATTTGTTCAATTAATTGAATTAAAAGAAGAAGAAGTTCAATTTATTGATTGATTTAAACGTTGGTTTTTGTTTTTTTTTTATTATATTTTAAAATGATGAACTGATGATAATCTTATTTTTGTGTACTTTTGCCACACACCCTGGATGTGACTTGCCTTATATAACGGGCTATTGTTATAATTTGGAGGAAAAAAAAATATGAAATCTAAAAACCTTTTTCGTAGGATTTAGGATGAGCTAGGCTGTTAACAATGTATTATGTGGCTGTCGTCGGTTTAATTTAAACAATAATATCTTCTATAATATAGTAAATAAGTATAGTAATAGAACCTATATAATAATATACAAGATATTATTATGTAGGTTCTATACATTATTAGTTTTATATGTGTAACTAACTAATTGGTATTCCCAAGCATTCATAGACCAAGTATTCAACTATGTAAGTAAATAATTTAGGTACCTATAAAAGGTATAGATCTAACTACACAAATGCCTGAACCTATACCTACAGGTAAAGTTTAATTTGATAAACAACTTATATAACTTTAACTCGAATCACCAACTCAGCTTAGAGTTAATTAATAAGTTACCTCTACAGCTTCAAAAAGCGGTGGACGTTAGATGAGTGTCGTAAATTACGTAGACGAGGCAATCTTAGCTTATTTAACTCGTTGAAATCGTTAATAGTATGCCATGAAAAACTTGTAAGAAATAACATACTTACATATAACATATTTTTCTTTGGCTTAACATTGTAAAGCTTATTTTGAAGTTAAAGTTTGCGACACAACGCAGTCGCTTCTAAGAGGATTTTTTTGTTCCTTCAAGTTTTGACAGCCTTTTGCAATGATATCTCCTCATTCATAAAAAAAACTGTAATTTCAGCGGCTTGCTAAATTATTGTCTTTTCTTATAATTCTTATTTCAATGAGCAACAACGATGATAGATTTGTAAGACACTTTAGATAACAGTGGTTTAAATAATACGGTAATGTAAGGACACTAAATATTTATGTAAAGTACCTATGTTATTATTGGTAGTTCTTTTCATAGGTTCAATTATTTCTAAAAAGCTAAAATACTTTTTGATTGCGCTTACTTTACTAAAATTAATTTAAAAAAACTAAAAACTTCAAATTTTTCTATATTTTTTGGAGAGATAATCACAATCACTATTTGTTTTTGTTCATCAAAAACTTTTTCATAAAGTTTAAAACTTACACAAAAGTAAGCACAAAGAGGTAAATAATGTAGAGAGAATTCGAAAACGGCGGTTTCGAAATATTTCGTAGAGTTTAAAACTTTAATTAAATAATGAAAAACCATGAATTACCTTGTTGGCGTCCGAAAATATTTTGTTGTATTGTGGGCGGGGACTTTTCCCGCCGAACTCACGTGTAAAAAAGCGCGGTCACCGCGCTGTCACTGTCATTCCGTTCGGAAACACGCGTGCCGGCCGCGAGTTGTCGCGAGCTGCGGCCCTGTGCGACTGACGGCCTCCGCTCGCGACCAAACTGCGAGTACGTCGCGTCGCGCCGAGTAATCGCTCCGAAACCGCCCTCGGCAAACAAAACCCCACCCGCCCGCCGTAAAGAGCATTTTAGCACGCGCGCCTCCCCCGCACCCGCGCCCTGATTTAATAGCGAACGCGGGCACTGATTCACTTAACCGAACGCAACTACCCACTCCCTCTCTCTCGCTCCTGCGCAAACCGTAACCCACTCTGCATGCCCTCTCTCGCTTCAATCCGTTCAGAAATCAAAAGTTGGAAAGAGACGGCCGCGGTCGCGGACACTTCTTTCTTTCAACTCGATTTGCATGCGGGGGTCGCTCCGCAAACTTTATGTCCTCGTTTCGTAAATTATTTATACGTTTGGAAATACTTTTAACGGCATGCTTGGGCCTCGAAAAAGATTGGGTAAAAACAAGCTGAATTAAGTGAGTGGACCGGGAGGATTACCACGCGGGACGCGACTACACTAATCACATTTTGATCCAGTCTCGGATTGCTTTGAAGGCACTTTTGTATAGCTCGTCTGCCATTTGTGTGTATATTTGATGAGCAACTTTTCTGGTTGGACATTTTTAATTTAATAGACTTCGCGTCTAAATATGACACTCACATAAACATCAATAATTATGTAGAAAATAAAATAGAAAATTAATAACAATAATAATAGTAATATAATTACTGATAGATTAATAAAAGATAAGAAGAACATACGTACCAACTACTGTTATTTGAGATCTTTTTGTAAACATAATATGTTCTAGCAAATAAAAATATCTTATCTTATCTTAAAATTAGTTACCTAATTAAATTGCGTCGTAGAGGCTCTACAAGCGTAGACGCTCTACGGTACAGGCGTAGAGGGAGGCTCTACGATGCGCCAGTAGTTAACTTAACTTAGTTATATTTTATGTTCATTATCTTTATTTACTTTTCAAACAAGTAACATAATAAAATAAAACGTCGGTCGGTTAGAAGAACATTATTTATGGAAAACCAAGTGGTTTAATTGTTTTTGTTTATGTTTTAAGTTTAGCTTTCTTCGAATCTCATGGCCTTTGGATACTTACATACAACTAAAGAAAATGCTTCCAGTTCCGATTAATGTATTAACGGATGATTCTATTACCTTCAGGCTCCACAAAGCTCGGTATAATCAGAAAATCTTTATTGAATTCATCAAGAACCCGACCAAATTACGTAAAGACCACCTGATCCCGTAGGTCTACTTTTGCGGCCAAAAGCGATATATCTTGCCAGTTTTCGTGGTTCAGCTTATGTCCGTGAATGTTTTAAACTTAGTTTCGGCCGATATAAGTTTAAATATATATTTGGCGTAATTATCGTTTGTTGCTTTCTAGAGTAGACCCTCAGAGCGCAGTTAACGTATCCAATTAGCTATTATTGTCTTACATGAGAAGCTCCTGAAACCGGTCAAGTCCCGATAGAGACTTTGCTAATGCTTCAATTTGAATGTATTTTAACTAAAATGTATTGAACGACTCAACCACCTTTTATGAAAATCTAAATAGAGCAGGTCTAAAAAGGCCACATTGAGCAATTCATCTGCTAGCAATTCATTTTCCGAATTCCCAGCAGATCCTTAGCAATTCCTCTATTTTTTGTAAAATGATCAAAGTTGTAGATGATAACATCCAATTAGCTATCATTGCGTTTGAAGGAAAGGAAAACTTCTGAATCCGGTCATGATCGAGTCCCGATAGCTTCGATTTGGGGTTATCTTAAATTGGACGACTTTCTCATCTTAACCAGCTTTATGGAAAAATTAAAACACAAAAATCCTACTAATATTATAAATGCAAAAGTCTATGGCTGAATGTTCGTTACCACGTAGTTACGTGATAACAGTTGGTAACGGTTAAGTCGTCACGGAGATCCGTGGCGATTTAACCAATTGTGGTAAAAATTAAAATGTAGATGGCTTGAGTCCTGGAATATATATAATATATATAATAGTTTTTTGTGATAGAGCTCGTCTGGGGAAGGTCTACCACCATACCTATTTTTGCCGCCAAGCAGTAATGCTCGCATTGCTGTGTTCCGGTGTGAAGGGTATGGTTTCCGGTGAAATTACTGGCACATGAGGCTTTCGATCTTAGCCTCAAGGTGGCAACCCGCGAGGGATACCTCTGGTATTGCAAGCGTCCATAGGCTGCGGTAACCGCTTACCATCTTATGGGCCGTACGCTTGGTTGCCATTTCAGTTGTATAAAAAAAAAGTAGAACATAGACTACTTTTTACCCCGACAAGGTTGAAAGTTTCTGTGGAATAGCATAGCGTGGGTGAAACCGCGCGGGTCAGCTCGTTAGTAAACTCGTTAGTAAACAATTTATAAATAAATTGTCAAATGACAATACAATATTAAGTTGGTATGAAAAAATATTTCGAGATAGGTACATGTTACTCTACATTAAAAATAATCTTTGCTAAGTATAAAAAATACAAAATTCTCGTTAAATTCATTAAAGTTTCAAGAAACAATAAGACAACATTATCAAATATTCTCGGACTATCCAAAATAAGCGTCTTACCTTAATACTTTATAAGCAATCGTTTCAGAGTCTGATTCTGTAATCAGAGCGCTGATTCTTTACTTGTCTTGTGTTTTCTACACCAAAACCTTTGCGTCTTCTCTGAAACTTTCAGCCTGAAATAGACTCTCTGTCAAAGGACGTAAGCCAATAATAGCAGACAAGACGATTTCAGATGTAAACAAATCTTAGCCGAGGTGTAAGTGACAATAAAACGGGAGCTTAGCTCTCGGCGCCGTCTTCAAGTGGAACGGTGAAGTGCGCGGGGGTGAGGGAGGAGCGTGCAACCTGCAGTCGTCTCTCTCTGCCAGGCGAGTCGCTCGCTCGTCCGTTTTATTTCTTGTTTGTCCGCACATCGCCTTCCCGCTCACTACATAATTCATTCAGCGGGTACACTTAAAAAATTGCCTGAGCCGCGTACGAGTTTAGGCGGCAAAATGGAGTTTGCGGATGAGGAGTGGGGGGACATGAAATGAAAATAATATGGTAAATGATTTCATTTGAATTGCCGTATTCGGGGGCGGCTAATGGTCCGTAGCAAGCCCCGGTACATTGTCCGCACCGTTTTCATTTACGCGCCGAATTTATTTTGCTAGCTTTTATTGCCGCACTTGAGTTTTATCGCCCTTTATACAGTCCCATACATATTCAATGGCTTCAACTGCATCCTGTCTGGTATTTGGAAACTATTACGTTTGGTACGCTGCCTGCAACTAGGAGCATATTATGATTTATTTAAGTTGATTTAATTCCTATCTGCTATGCACCATATTCTGAACTTAGGAGGATATGCAAAGCAACCTTCGAGGATTACTTATCCATCCAATTCTGTTTGTTTTGATTTATTATTAAACTAAAACTTAAGATAAAAACGAAAGGATAGGTACAAAAAATAATAATCATCGCGGAGTCTGTTGAATAAGAGAACATAATTATATTACGTTACAAAATATACAAAATACATATGAAACAGTTGAGCCAATCTAAAGACAAACGACCTATAGATAGCTCAACTGATCCAAATCACTACCAGACGGAAGCGTTCCCAACATGCTGGCTGCATTTGCACGCATGCCATTGCCACGTTGAATTGCAATGCTGATACGTTGAGCCAGATATGAACCAACCTTTGGATCACGCGTCGCTTCGACCAGATGCCCCGAAATAATTTTGAAAACTCGGTGAGCCCCGGTGCCCCACGGACCCAGGGTCTCCACTCCAAAAGGCTCATATATGTAGGCTCTTTCCAGGCCGGCATATTTGCGCCTTTTGGTGTTCTCCGCACAATCTGCCGCCGCGCCAGCCCCAACTGATGTCCCCGACAGATGTGATGCGGCTAAGGTGACAACGCATGTCGCGTCCCACACCAAAGGCCTACCCATTTCCCAAGGGACAAGAGTCATACCGTCAGGTCGTTTGCCATCATCACGCACGAAACCGTTCGGTTCCAGAACGGCTGGTACGTTGACACTGACAAACGCCCGAAAAATGATGTCATTAAGTCTGGCGTGTCGGCAGATCCTACCGGCGCGGTGGCCCTGTTGCACGGCAATCCGTGGTGACCCAGCTGGTCGACCGCCGGCGCCGTACCGCACTGGCACTGATGCGGAGCGCAGCACGGCACACCCAACCGCAGACTAATTGAAAGACGGAATGTTGTTTTGTCCATTAAAGTTTCAATATTGTGAGATGGAAGTGCTTGCAGCCGATGTCCTGACTCGAATTTTGAAACAGCAAGGAGACGGGCACGGTCTGTGGAGCAATGACATGTTTGTAACAAACAATTCCATGCAAGCTTGCACCATTGCCGTTGAGACGAAAGGTTTTTAGGAGGAGCAGTATCAGGGCAAGCACTGTGCCAAGTGTGTCTAGCCTCGTCTAAATATTAAGTTAGGTTGCCGCCAAATATAATCAAAAAAGACGGAATTAGAATTTTTTTCAACCAAAGAACTAGTGCTATAGACGGAGGACAAGAATGCTGGTAGGACACACTTGAAATTTTGCGAATACCTTAGTCTCCAAATCTGATAGGCAGAGGCCTGCAGCCATGCCTTGTCATCTAAATGAATATTCAAAACCGACGATAAAGTGTTCTTTATTATGTTGTATAAGCCTTCCACTAGCTCACTGTGTTTGTACCAAAATTTCCCTACGCTTAAGATATATACCTATCTTAAGCGTAGGGAAATTTTGGTACAAACAAACATAATTTAATTAGGTATTGTAAAAGCCATGTTTTATTTTTTATTTATTTAATTACATTACATAAAAGATAAAGGCAGTTTAAAATACAAGGTGTTCTAAAACAAGAATGTATATTTTACGAGAAAGGGGAAGATTTTACTCCAAAACTGTTGATTAGTTAGTGTCATCAACAGAATTTTATGTCTTCATTATACTTAAAGACTTGAGTTAAGTTATTGCTCTCACAGTTTTCTGCTTTTTAAATATTTTTACGAAATATGTTAACAAGTTTAAATAACGTTTGCTTGAAATAACATATTAAAGTTTGTTATTTAGAAGATTTCCTATTTTTTATGAAAATTATAATAAGCGTCCGAAGCGTTTTTGTGTAACACAAAAATGATAGGTATCTAGGTAGGTACCTACCTACTGTAAGTTTCATTGTAGGTAAACAAAACCATTGTCTTCGATGGGTAGGTAAATTATACCTTCTCGCACATATAGTAGTAGGTACACCCAAATCGTAGATAGCTACAATATTTATTTTGGTCTAGAAGTTTTGAGTATCGAACCCGCACTGGCCACCACGCCACGGGAGTCTTGTCTTCAAAAACTTATTCAACGCTGGCTAGTATATCATAAAAACTAATGACAAACTAACATTGAATTACATAGTAGAGCACAACCGGTAATGATGCATAGACTAACAATAGCGACCGCAAGGGTTTAAAAGCTTTCTCTAATAAATCACAGAGGGTGGGAAGCCCTCTCGTTTTTTACAAAAGAACCAAAGACGGGGGCTGGATACAATTTTATTACGCAAACATTAGTAAGTTGTTACGGTCATTAGTGATCTGTTTGTCATTGCGGCTGCTGATATTTGATGATGAGGACCGGTTTTTAAACGATAGCCAACCAATGGCTAGATATTATATATACCTATATTGAGCTGAACTGCAAATTACATAGTCGGTACTCAAGTATTTATCTAAAGCACTATAGCTAGGGCAATGTGTATATGTAGCTACCTAACCTACCTTCTTATGTATAGTTCGCACGGCGGATCTCGGCCGTAGTGAAGTTAGCCGTTTCGATGCTCAATGGAGCTTATTCGAAATAAATTGTTTTTGCGCATCACAAACGGCTAACTTCACAGAAGCCTAGATCCGCCGTGCGAACTACTCCTAATACGCATGTCTTCTTTAAAGGGTGGTCCAAACATAGACGATAAAAGTAGAAAAAAACAATCAATCGAATACCCCATTTAAATAATTTTTTTATTGAGAATTTGTCGGATTTCGATCGGTTGAAATATTCGTCTAGTTGAAACTAATAAAAACATGTTTGGGAGGATTTATTTCAGGATTTTTTGTATCGTGTTTTCAATTAATTGTGTACACTGTTATGCATAAAATAATCAATTTCTTAGCGTTTAGTGCAGTGCAAAATCCAAATTTTTAATCCATAACGAATTTTTGTTCTATAGTACATACAGTAACCGCAGGTAAGTAAAACCGCTCAGCTTATTAGTTTTAAACCATGTCAATGCGAATTTTGACCTGAAGTGGCGTTATCTAGTTTATTTTTACAAAACTAACTTCCAGCAAACCCTTGAAATAAATAACTATCAGGTGTCGCTACGTGACGCGTTCTTATCTTATTTTTTATTTTTGAACATTGATTATATATTTAGGGCTAGTAAACATTTTTTTTTAACACATTATACAAAAATGTTATAGATACCTACTCTGTTTTTTTTTTTGTAAATATATTTTACAAAAAAACATTGTTCGTCAATTTTTAGTTTTTTATCTGTGGTCTCTTATTTGTTTTTAGCTGTGGTACTTTAGTGCTGCCATCTAGTAAAAAATATAGCAACCTTTTTAATTTCAAGAGCTTTGTGGGTAAAGCAGTCAAAAGAAAAACACCAGTTTAGTTACTTTTTATTTTAAAACTTTATATTTGTCCTTTATTCGTATTGTAATAAAAAATAAAAAAAATTATCAAAACATTTTTGCCCTAAACTTATTAATTACCGATAAAACACGAGTTTGCTAAAATTATTTTATAATTACCGCCATAGTTTTGTAGCGTTTTTAGCCATTTTGTGAACCCCACGAACGGAAGTGAGTGTTGTAGGTGCTACGCAGGCGCAAATTGACCTTTCGGTTGAAGAACCCGTCGGTCACATGTAAGTGTCGATAAATATCATATTTTTATGGTGAATTCCTATTATTTAGTTAAAAATACCGTTTTTGTAAGTATTTATTGTGGTGAACATAATTTGGTGACAATACGGCAAAACCGCGGTGTGAAATCTGTGTAAATATTGAAAAAGTTTCATCTGCCTCGGCGCCGGCACGTTTGTCAAACTCATAAATTTTATTCACTATCTCCAATCCGGAATATAAAACGTGTTATATCTTCGTACAGTTGCGATTTAGACGTGCTGAATATTGTTTTGTGGGAAATTGAACTGATCGTGAGTTTAGTGTGTGCATTTATCTCAAATATTACCTTTAAATACCCAAGATGTCTCTTTGGGAGCCACATGTTCGGACACCACAGCAATCTCCATTGGTTCCGTCTTATCTTCACTTAGAATACAGGCCTAGTTTTACTATTTATGACTCCTATTTTCAATTTGAACTAGATCTTGCTTGATATCAGCCGTATGGTTTGCTATTGACTCATTAAAGGGAATAGTCTCAGAAAGCATTGTATTTCACACTTATGTAGGTGGGGTTAGGTTGAGTGAAAACTTCATTTTTCTCATATATTCTACATGTAGCAGGACCAGTAAAGAATGCATGCTTTTCAGTTCATGTATGACTTGACAATTTTGAGGTTGACACAATGTATATACTCTAAAAGATAATATAACCAGAGGTTTCCAATGTAAGTATATAGGTGCAAGTTGGAAAATAATTTAATGTCCCAAACAAATAAGCTATATACTTATCTACATAAATAGCCATTGAAGTTTAACCATATGGAATCTTCTTCATCCTACTTGTTATTAGAGAAACAAGAATATTTTAAATGTAAATTAACAAGTTTCACTTTCATTATCAGAAAAGTGATGTCATTGCTTAAGTGGCACATGGAACTACAATGTTTTGGGACCTTTAAAATATTTTTCTCTCTAAAAAATGGAGACTTAGTTTTCCAATATCAAACCTAAAGAGGTTATTGACTCGAGGTCAGTGGCCTTTTAACCAAATCTTTGCTATGTGTGAATCATGATAACATGATAGAGCTATTGTCAAGGTTTTATGGTTGTAGTCAAATCATTCATGCATTGCCAATAGCATAAAAGTTCAAGGCTAATGTAGGTGATATTGATCTTTATCTTCTACAAGTTTTTGGTTAACACCACTGGATATTTATTAGTGCCCTGTAAATGTTGCACATGTAAATGTAGCCTGTAAAGGCTACAGTAACCGCTTACCATCATGTGGGCTGTACTCTTGATTCCTACTTTAGTACTTTTGTGGTACAAAGAAAAGGGCTAGTCAGCTCAATAATTATACTTTGTATACGAGCCCATAGAGTCGCGATGGCAGTTCCATATTGCCATCGTGCTGAGGGTACTCGAACATTATCCACCAGGCCCGACTATGCGTCTCACATCACAACTGTGCTGTGGGATCACCGTCCAGGGGTACATTTTATTCAAAACCTATCCTTTATTCAGGCTCAATTACTCTCACTTCAAAATAGGCCAGTCCTAACTAACATTAGGTAGATTTAGGGATGAACATTATCACCATTAGCAATGTGAGCGTGGATGGCAAGTGTTTATATCAGAAACAAGAGGTTACGGGTTCGATTACCGTTCCAGGACAAATTTTTAAAGTATCTAATCTAATCCAAATACCTAACTGCTAATTTCTCAAACTCCAGCTCCAGCTGACTTCGTCCAAAAATACAAAAGCTCCAAAAAAAAAACTTCAGCTAACTGAGTCTGTACTATTTATATTTACATCTTTCCTACAGAGTAAGGATTGAACAAGATGATAAAATAGACCAACTAAGCTTAACCTAGCATAATACATTGTCCTGGCTATATATATTTTTAATTTTTTTATCGACAGATCACCTCCAGACCGTAGATTACAGTCGGCTCAACCATGGGTGACATCGAGGACACGCATTTCGAGACTGGGGATTCCGGTGCATCGGCCACCTTCCCCATGCAATGCTCGGCCCTCCGCAAGAACGGTTTTGTCATGCTCAAGGGACGTCCCTGCAAGATTGTTGAGATGTCCACCTCAAAGACTGGAAAGCATGGCCACGCTAAAGTTCACATGGTCGGAATCGATATTTTCAATGGAAAGAAGTGAGTAGTCATCATCAAAGCCTTCTAATGTTCCCATCCAACTGCTAAGTCTTCCTAATTTTTCTTGTCTTTCGTTATCATAGGTAAGTATACCCAGCCACGATGGAAGTTAATATTCTGTTTTAATGTAAATATTACTTGTAAATTATAATCTAATCTGAGTAGGTATTTAGTTTTTCAATGCCCTATCTATCACATTCTTTTCATTATAAGACACGTTCAACATGGAATCTATAGAATGACACGACGTGTCATCAAACAGAACAAAAAACACGTCTGAACCAAACTCAAAGACCACTGTCGTGTTCTAATAATATCATTAGTTAGCATCTTTTCAATCAATTAATTTTTTATGAAAATCCACCATAGTCAATCAATGCCGACGTATTTAAGACGTTTATATTTTAATAAATAATAAAATAATAAAAAAAACGTTTATTTCGTTACCAACTAAAAACATTACATTAGCTATTACTAAAAATATAGAGTAACAAAAATGGCCACCACTCAGCATGTGCTATGACAGAACAACTCATGCCATAGCGCTGGTTTTCTGTGGTTGCCGTAAAATGATGTGAGAGTGCAGCGGCTAATGCGATACACACTGAAACAGAAGACAATAAAAGAAAATAAATCTTAAACTAAGCAGCTGTAAACTCTAACCCAAAAATAAACTATATAAATATCAATTTACTAAAAATGAAAAATATAATATTCCTTTACAAATAAAAATTGTAATATACCCTACTCAAAATAATACAATATGAATTACCTAAACACAAACTAACCTTTTAACTAAATACCAAACAAATTAGGCCTAGAACGACTGCCTACCTTATCCACAAGATTTTTTTGCGATTCTAACAATGTTTTTTTTAAAGATTTTTTAAAAGAACAATTTTAGCACTGAACTGTACTAAACACAGCATATACGAGCCCATAGAGTCGCGATGGTAGTTCTATATTGCCATCGTGCTGAGGGTACTCGAACATTATACACCAGGCCCGACTATGCGTCTCACATCACAATTGTGCTGTGGGATCACCGTCCAGGGGTACATAAAATGCGATTTACATTGGGTCAGTGACTGACTCCAAATATAGTCGTACCGACTTTGAGAACTGTCTTTCTCTGTTTACTAAGGGCACGCGAGAGTATTAAAGTCGGTACTGTTCCGACAACGTTTTACTGACTCCAAACCATTTACATTAGGTCAGGAGCACGTAAGCACTGACTTTGCTCGAATTAAGAGTCACCACTGACTTTGCTACTTTACCACACGTTTATATGATGCGTGATTTGATTTTGATAATATTTTGGTTTTTTATTCGCCAATATTGTCTGTAAATATTTATTTATTTCAATTCACATTATTATGCGCATACAATTATGTACTTGCATGACGTGTTAACTCTGTGAGATGAGTGAAAGGAATCTTGACCACGTCAGAAGTCACCGTGATGCCGAAATGATAAACATGTATTTTGCAATCTTTTAGTAAACACCTTTTTATAATAAAATACTCAGTTGGTAATAAGGTCAAGTTTTTATATTATAGTGGGACTAATATACAAAAAAGTGTGCCTCAAGTGACTCGATTTATAACTTTTTTTTTTATATATTATAAATAGTAGGTATAAAATTTAGGTAATTTTCCTCTTTTACATGGAATAGCGCCAGTATTCCTTTATAAACACAAATAGCAAACTTATAACTGGACTGCAGTAGTTTATAGGCACTTGCTCGCCATAGTCTACAACGCCCTCGAAGATGCTGGAACAGTGTTGGCATCAGGCTGGCCAGGGTCTGGTTAGCAGGGACAATGCACAATAAACATCAATGCGGGAACGTCATCTTATTAGTATTATAATTATAACTGGTGCAGATTTGATACATCGACCGATGTGGCGCGGCGGGCGAAGGTCCGCCTGCAACGCAAGAGGTTGCGGGTTCGATTCCTGTATGATCTGCAAAAATATCTATCTATGTATTGCATCTAGTAGGTACTCATAACACAAGCTCTGCTTAGCTTGCGGCTAGATGATGCTGTAAGGATTGTCCAGAATTATTTATTTATTTACGGTATTCTCCCGCAGATACGAAGATATCTGCCCTTCCACTCACAACATGGACGTGCCTCACGTCAAGCGCGAGGACTACCAGCTCACCGACATCTCTGACGACGGCTACCTGACCCTGATGGCTGATAACGGCGACCTGCGCGAAGACCTGAAGATACCCGAAGGCGACCTCGGCGGACAGCTGCGTACCGACTTTGACAGCGGCAAAGAGTTGTTGGTGAGTTACTGTTTACATTCTAAATTAAAGTTTTGAACAGATATTAGTACTACGTTTTGATCATGTGTATCCAAGCGCGCGCATGCCAGCGAGCGCGAGCGAAAGTGTGCTATCTCGTTCTTGCGACAATTGGGTGGGGACAACCATGACACTTACACGTCATACAACAGCACCATTTACGTACACAAAAGTGTTGGCTTCATACATTTTATTGAGTGTCCGGGGTGTGCCTGGACCTCGATTCCAATAATGTACAACGGTTGGCGTACTACACGTTCCATCGGTTGTCTAACAGAATAAGAAAACATGGAGAGCTACAGTTAAGTTTCGTTTCGTTTACGTTTTGTCAAAAAGTTCCCAACAGAATCGCCACCCTGGATATTCGCTATTCGAAATAAGTACGAGTACGTGTACTGTGCTCCGTCCCCAGCAGTTGGTAGTCAAAAATGTAGTCAGTGCTCGCGCTAGCGACAGACTTGTAATGGTAAACATTCAAAGAAATTTGTCAAAAAACCGGATTGAGCGCGCTCTTCATCGAGCTGCTCGGCTCACTGTACTGACTTGCCGAATATCATCATCATCATCAACCTATTGCAGTCCACTGCTGGACGTAGGTCTCTCCCAAAGCGCGCCACTGAACCCGATCTTCGGCTCTTCTCATCCACTTTCTGCCAGCTACAGTGCGCAAGTCATCGCTCCATCTAGCCGGAGGGCGTCCTACACTACGCTTGCCTAAGCGCGGTCTCCACTCCAGAACACGTTTGCCCCAACGGCCATCGGTTCTACGGCATATATGACCAGCCCACTGCCACTTCAGCTTGCTTATCCTTTGAGCTATGCCGAATATTCACCAGTCGAATTCCGACTTTTTCGTACCGCTCACATTGAGCGAGTTTTCATGTCAGTCGCCACTTTTTCGTGGTGCATCTAGCTAGGCATGCGTCAAACGCACGAACGATAGCACGAATCGATTTTTCTCTTGGTTTACTATCGATGCGACAGAGGGACAGAAATTAGTAAAATATTTTTTGCTAGTGTCAGCAAATTATGACGAGACGGTTAAGCCATTCGCCTGACATTAAGCGCCACGCCTGACCATAACTTTAAAAAATAACTAACAGTCGCGTGATATTTGAAGTATAATTAAAAGTCTCAGCATTTGATCACGCATGTTACGTTAATTTAGATCGCTCAAATAGTTTTGGCTAACTACAAAATTCTAAATGAAATAGGTCAGAACAGAAATATAACTGACCATTAGAACGACTTTGTCCGTTGTTATACAAACTTTATCTTCCCGCTGCGTCCTCTAGAATTTTCGGAAATTCCTTGGTGCAACCCTTTAAAAGAAAAATACCCTTCAAAGGACCAATTTCATAGTGGCGTAGGTCTTTGTAACTCCATAGAAAAATGGGAAAAAAAAATAAGACTGACAGTAACAAACAATTTTATTTTTAAGTAGACAACCAAAGTTCTAAAGGAAAAATGTTTGTTGTGTTGAGTTTCTTAAAATGTGAACACTAGAAGTCCGCCATGACAGCTATCACCCAATGACCGTGACGGTACCTTATAACCCAGTTGTTCGTTAAACCCGCCATGTTGTTTTGCATTGTGTTTCAATCCTCAAAGATATGATTATGAAAGAAGCCAAAATAAATTATATAAATATTGATAAATGGTTTCTTTAATGATTATCTAACTATCTAGATCCCTACAAAAGACCAAGGACCGGCTCCATACTACGCGAAACAACTCCTAAAAAGTTTCTATGTCCAGCTGTTTAGGCTCGTTGTAGGCCAGTATGTCACCAAGCTGTGCAAGCAATAATTTATATATAAATTAAATACAAACCTACATTATTGATTTGTGAAAAATATAATAGACAAGGTAGTCTATAGAGTAGCGTAGTCATCAAACATTAATTCTATAGATTGATAAATTTTAAACAAGCACCGCGCGATCGATTCCGTGCTCTGACATTAGCTACTAATCTTATAATCACACTTAAAATGCTGAAAGTTTCGTGTTTGTTTGCTCTATAATGGCTTAGATAAAACTTGGAGTTGCTTTTATAACCTGGATTGACACAATAAGCTACTTATTATCCTGGTACACTCGAACAAAGTCGCGGGCGTCAGCTACTTCACTGATAAATAGAATTATCATAGAAACAATGTTATTTCCCATACAAATTCACCATCTATTTGACAATGGATCAAGGTTGAATTAAGAAGGTGTAAGGAAAATCGGTATTTTATTAAAGGGTGTGGCAACTTCAAACCTCTCGAACACGATATCCTTATTCATAAGCACATCGTCATTTTAGCGGCTTACTAGCGTAGTCTTTTCTTGTCATTCTTACATCAATGAATATGGAATGACCACAGCTTATAACGCATGTAAACTAGCAGGTTTATAAAGTATGATTATCGAGTATAGAGTCTCTGACATATCCCATGGTATGTTGGTGCTAAATCAACTCGTAGATAAAAACTCTGCCCATAACCTGGACTATGCACCATTGCTTTTCTTACGGACATTATGGGTTTTGAGGACATTCTATTATCTAAGTCTCGAATAACAAAATATAATACAATGCGACACCTCCCGTGATCTAAATTAACATTTTAACATGAGTCATGACAGCCTTCTAAGGTTCCCACTGTTGGGACACTGGCCTACTCTCGGATAACATTGTTTTCCTTCACCGTACGTTATCACTGCGCACATTTTTTTCGAATAGAAAAACTTATTGGTGCGCGTCCCTAGAATAAAATTTATTGGTGCATGTCTTTGAACACGACCTTAGGATCGGAAGGCGGGGTCACTACCACTAGACCACTAGTGCTTATAAACTTTATAACAATTCATTAATTACTACTTGCGGGGCCCACGACTTACCTTGTGTCGTTAGTAAATACAGCAACTCATTATAAATAACTTTATATTCCAAACAAATAATAATTATGTAGGACTAAGCAAACATTATTCATACGCAAAAAACATGTATTATGTACAATGTATATGTAATACGTAGTACTTACGTACAGTTGAATTATTAAGTTTTTTTCTGGCTAGACCGCCTCTAGATCCACTCAAGGCCAGCCAGTGCGGAGATTGTTGAACTATTTTATGACAATGTACCATTATTTATTGGTCATTTTATTTTTTATAAAATATTTATTTTACTGTTAGACAGGGCGCAATCGTGAACATTTGTGTCTTGTGTCAGATACAAGCTACCGATGAATATTTGATTTCTATAGAACCAGTGTAATCATCCATTCCCTGCGCATACGTAAACATTTTTGTGTTCAGTGTTCCTACTTAACACATACTCCTCGTTGATTATCTGAAAGTGTTCGGTGTCGGTAACTGGAAACTAAAAGTTGCCAATCGAAGACACAAGCAACATTAACAAATACAAATATCTTATTAACCACAAATACAAAGGAACTCCTTTACTTATACTACGTGAAACAACTGTTTCACGTAGTATGGAGCCGGGCCTTGGTCTTTTGTAGGGGTCTAGATAATTAGATAACCATGAAATAAACCATTTAACACTGTTTATTTATTTATATAAATAAACACATTACAACATTAGCGGTTACCGCTGAGGCGCCATTGAGATCTTAAGATAGCCGAGGACGGTAATCATCAATACACACGTATATCATACGACGTTTTTCAACACACTTGTGAATAAAATAACAAAAAGAAATCTATAACTCACTAGTGTTATAGTTTGATTATGGGTGTCATTCTGTGCCTAATTGCAATGACCATAGAGCCACTTTATAAGCAAGTGTGTTGAAAAATATAAGATTTGGCTTCTTTCATAATCTAAAGTAAGTTTTTCTTTGTCAAGGAGTGCAACACAATGTAAAACAACATGGCGGGTTTAACGAACAAGTGGGTTATTAGGTACTGTCAAAGTCAAAATGCGTCACGATCATTGGCTAATAACTGTCATGGCCGACCTCTAGTGTTCCCGTATTAGGAAACTCAACACAATAAACATTTTTCCATTAGAACTTTGTTTGTCTACTTAAAAATAAAATTGTTTGTTACTGTTAGTCTTATATTTTTTCCCAATTTTTCTATGGTGTTACAAAGACCTAGGCCACTATGAAATTGGTCCTTTCTTTCAACATTACTTGTAAAGGAAAAGAAAATGGAGTAGGTACGCTAAAACTATCGATTCACCTCACACAAGAAAAAAATAGGCGATCAAGAGTACTATTTATCTTAATAACATTCTAATGCTAAATAACATTCGCGATAACATTGTAGAAATAAATTATCCCTTTAACTTTCCAATTCAGAGGTCAAATTTTGCATATTATATTATTATCAGAATTATTTTGAATACAAAGGGTGGTGATGTCATGTCACCTAAGTGACTGAGTTTGATTTTACGTATCATAAGTGTCTTGTATGAATAATATAATCATGAATCTCATGAGAGTCACTGAAGGTTCTATGTAGATTACTTACTATGCTAACTGACCTCAAACAACGATAGAAATATTGAGATGAAAATAAGAAGAAACAGGCTACAATATTTATACCTTTTTTTACACTTGTTATTTTATTATGTGTAACTTTTTATTTTCGATTGTTTCAGTGCACTGTGCTGAAATCTTGCGGCGAAGAATGCGTGATCGCAGTAAAGGCAAACACGGCTCTCGACAAATAAACCAACTCAGCATTTATAGGGTTATAACATCGTATAATTTTTTTACAATCAAACACTCTTACATAAATGTAAAACATAATATTATGTACTATAATTTAACGTAAAATATAGGTGTCGCGGTGCTCGCTACTCGCTCGCTTGATCTCGCGGTAACTCACGAAAAACGCGCTGGCATTAATCGAACTAAATCAGCCGCTGGCACAATAAAGTCTGTTGTTTTAAGGTATTGATTCAAAAGACGAGATGGTTTGCGGTTTGACATAGGTCTAGTCTTGTGCTGATAATGAATCCGCTACCACGCTCTGTCGAGCGCGCCGAAGCACGGCCTGCCATTCTCAGCACAAGGAAAGCCGGCTCGACTTATTGTACGACGATTGTTAGATTGTTGTTCGCGACTATAAATCAATGAAATAGTTAGCGCGACGTTTGCCATGCGCTAATGCATTAATTTATTTATTGTAAGTGTAATAGTATACGCGGGTTGAGGCAGCGAGCGGACGCCGCGGTGCCGCCGTAACTTCACGTTTGTTTTTGTTTTGTTTGTTCTCTTTTCGCTTCGACATCTCGACGTTAAGCTTGAGATGCGTTCCGCGCGGCGCTCGCTCGCCGCTAGACAGAAATTTCTGTGGTGGATATTGTTTTATAGTGGTTCATATTATATCTGACGGAAAGGTGGACGCAAACTTGAAGTTATTACCATTATTTTAATGCTAAATTAATTAATACATACAAAAAAAACGCGATAAAATGCAAAAAAATAGAAATAAATGAAAATTCTTGAATGTGGTGTGTGATTTGGTCCTATTTGGATTTGCGAAGATTCGTCGACGCAATCCGCTGCCGCGCCGGCGTCGCGTCGCCGCCTAGGCATATCCCTTCATGTGTAACACTTGCAATCTGTTCAAATTAATTATATTTATAACAGCACGATGTTGCCACACTGAGTATTTTCACCTAATATTGAACACTACTTCGTGACAGGTTTTGGAAACACACAGTGCGGTGGCCGTGCATTCTGACTCGATAAACTCGTCCTATAATTTGAACTTGTGCTAAAACGTATGAAGACTGACTGTGGACGTCTCCCTGGGTTGATTCTTGGTGTAGACCGACATTGCATTTTATAAAAAAATAAATGATTTATTACTCGCGTATATCGGCCTTCCTTGCTCTCTTCATGTGCCCATTTGAACACATGCAATGTTACACTAATACTTGAGTGGCTTTTCATTGCGTAATTCCATTTCTTAGTAGAATGTGAAGCCATTCCTTAGCAAGTGTTGCCTTCTGGGCTAGGGTAGGCTGCCATCCACTTATGCTAGTGGACTTATCAATTTTTTAAAACATCAGATTGTCAAAGACGATATGATATACGAAAATTAATGTAAGAACGTAAGGTAAGGCCCCCCTAATAGGAGAGATATTTTTTTAAGCATTCAAAATTCTTACATCGGAGGTTATTATCTTAGGCTGTTTTAGATACTGGCAACAGTTTTATGTTCTCTAAAGTGTACATTTTTTTTTTCGAAATTGCATAATCGTTATTGTTGGTAAAGTTTTTATACTTAGCAGCTTGTAATCAGGTTTTTATTTTATTAAAAAAACCTAAGTTATATTATGTAAAGACATCGGGAGGTGTATAATAAATACTTTAGTAATATAAATATTTTCTTTTCTATCTGTAGACCACGTGTCTTACCCCCAACGGTACCTTGATGTAATCTTTCAATGTGGCACTACCTACTTGTTAGTAACTGTTAGTTATAGTGAAGATTAATGTGACTTTGTATTAATAATCGTTAGTTATCCCGCGCACCCGATTAGTTATCATTAGGAATTGATCCTGTTGCACATGGTCCATTGCTTACTTTAGGTACATTCATAGTCAATTGTGTAAAGAAAAACCACATTGTAACTACGCATGTAAGCTTTTTCGCTGACGAAATACCATTGCCAATACAATGTAAGGGAACGCCTGAGTGTGAGGGGAAGGCGAAAGCCTTTTAGCTAAGAGATGGTCAACATTGTGTAAGGAATCTAAATGAAGCGTATAAGTTTAGGAAACTCGAAATTATTTTTTATATTGGGTCGTAGGTTGACTAGCTGTGACGGTTAGAACTAATGGTTTGTATATAAGGGCAGGATAAGGTTGGTTGTGCAATGACTACTGGCAAATATTGGGAGGTTAGATATCGCGCTTACTATGACTGCGCTTATAATCTCCCACCTTGTCATTGCACTTTTTAAAATTTCATATTTCAAATTGGTAATGCCTAAAAACAACTTGTCTTGTATGTTATTGTGCAAACACTTTACCGAATTTAATAGCAATGGCCAATAAAATGTAATTGCAGTAAAAGTATTTAACAGTCTGTCGAATTAAATCTGTACAAAACGAAATACCGTGACTTGTGATTCGTAGTGAGAACCTTTAGCTTTTCGTTTTGTAGTTTTTGATTTGAAACCCTTTTTCGTTATTTTTTATTTAAATTTTAAAATTATAGCTCAATTTGTGTGCGTCAAGTTGGAAGTTGTTAGAATTTGGTATTTTCAACTATGCCAAATATCGTGCTCAATTAGTCTTGTACCTGCATATCAAGGCACACGATAGGCCCTAAGGGCGCCTTCAAATAAAAATCTTAAGGAGACGCCACAGTCGAGCTTCAGTGGCGCGCAATTTTAATTTTATTAGCGCATAATACATATGAATTTCAAAGTAGCAGTTTAAATAATAGATCTCTAATTCTGATGTAGTTTATGTGTGATGTGTGTAGTATTATACGTAGAGTTACTAAGTTTAAATGTGGCTCAATCCTAGGGCCATGACGGGAGGCTTTTGACAGGTTTTTCATAGTAATCATCGTTTTCGGATATCTCTATTTTTTAACCTGTCCTACGTTAACAAGGCTCGCGAAAGTGTAAGAGCTGTAACAAGTGCTGTCATGGCCGACGCGGGTTTTGGGGGGCACCTACCTTAACAAGTGAGATGTTAAAAAACTAATTTCCAAAACGGGTGCGGAAAACGCCATCGGCGTTTTTCAGAAGTGTGTTCTATTTTTGGTTCAGTTTATGCCTAGTGCCTAGTTATGTAAATTATAAACATGATTACCTTCTAACCAGCGACCGATGATGAAATGGAATGGACATAATACAGGAGGAGCAGTATCTAGACATCACAAAAGTTTTGAGTGGGTAAGGTAGGTACTTGATCTATTGATATCAGAACACTGGGACCAGTGACGGATAAATCTGGATTGTATGCCATCTTTTAGTAATTATTTTGTAGTTCCCGAAAATACTACTCTTTCAATTTGTAGTTCTCTAGTTCAAAAGATATGAGCATTTTTTTGACCTGTCAGATCTCCGTAACTAAGGATCGGAGAGAATAGCTCAAAGGCAAAAGATTTAGTAGTAAATTTGTTAGGAATCTGTATGGTATAAGTAGGTACACTGCTGCGAGTGTTGAAACGCATCTACTGAATACATGCATTTCTCGGTATGTAAGTACATAATTCGTAACTTATATAGTGACAGTCGCGCCAAACTCAATAGGCAAGTGTGGCTACAAAGGTAACTTGAATCAAATGTTGTGGGGTCGAACGGAGCCAATTACCTATTGGGTAGGAAAATCTCTGGGGTCGAACGGGAAAGCGTTCACTCACAAGAATTGAAAAAGAAAAAACTAATATTATGTTTTAAGTATCTTTTCATAATGAACATAAGAATTTAAAACAATCATCAAGATACACAAGTAAACGTAAGATGATAATGTAAAAAATATACCTACATAAAAACAGTAACAATGCGAGCTATTTCTTTTAACATGTCTCGTAGCTACAAATCGGTCTATATGTTTGGGAGCTACGATTCCCAGTCATACAAAAAGTATACAAACGCGTTGCTAAGGTCCATTTTCCATTTCTGCATCTAATAGATCGCGAGATACAAAACATCTATTCCTTTATTCATAAAAAAAGTAATTTTAGCTGCTTTCTAAGTATTGTCTTTCCTTTTCCTATGATAGAATGAATACAGTTCAGTTTGAAATTACTCATGCATTTTTTCTCATAGTAAAAGTCTTTCACTAGAACAGAGATTTTGAGGAACCATAACAACGCGCCTTTATGTATAACTAGCGGCCTGTCCCGGCTTCGCACGGGTGGACATAAAATAGCCTATGTTACTCAGTAGTATTATAATGGTGAAATCAGTAGTTTTTGGGTTTATTCGTAACAAACATCAATACAAAAATACAAGTCTTTCCTCTTTATAATATTAGTATAGAAGTACAATGTAAGCAAATGTCATGCATCATCTTCTGATTCTGAACTATCCGAGATTTCTATAACTAAGAAAGGATCTTCGATGTCGAAAATGGTCGCTGTGAAGTCTTGCCCTAATTCCTCCAGCATACTTGGTATATCTAATGGCTCAGGTTTGACCATACTTTCCAAATTTTCATCATCTATAATAACTCTAGTCGATACATTTTTTGTAACGACAGAATTCGCTTCTTCGATTTTATTATCTATTTCTTTGCCAGAAGCTTCATTTTCAATTGATTCCGTATTTATTACAAAGCTTTTATATCTGGTAGTGTGCGTAAGGATTTGGCAATTGTCTACTGTTTCACCATTTTGTTTGCTTTCATTGCTAATTGTAGATTTTGAAGTACTATTTGCTGTACCTATTGTAAAGCACCGATCATTCTTACTAACAAAACCATTTAGAACGAGTTTTTTCAATTTAACTTCTGGATTGAACATTTTAAATGCATCCAAATAGCTCTTTGGCTCATCAGATGGTTTTTCTTTTGCCATAGCAGTTTCAGCGCTAACGTCAGCTTGAACAAGGCTCATTATCTTTTTGGCTATTTCAGCTGCACTTGCAAAATCATTATCACAGGAACTTTGAGAACTTTCCTTCATTAAATGACTATTTGGTCCGATATTTTCTGTCCTATCTATATTTACAAACTTGTCATTTAGTAAAAGGTTTGTCTGTTTATCTGAAGGTATAGACACATTGTGAGCTTTTAAAGGGTAAAATATATTTTCACTATTAGACATCGCTTTCGGCCCAATAGCATTTGATGCACTTTGAAAAGGATTTTCAGATATTTTCTCAATAGGTTGTATTACTATATTGCCCCCAGATAAAGTTAAAGTGCTTGCGCATCTAAATGCTTGACCGATTCTTTTGAAGGAATCTAGGTCACTTCTGACAGTAAGCTTAGGAATTTCCACACTTATTAAAGTATCTATAGAGTTCATATTATCGGTTCCGGTTGTGGTGTTGATATCACTGTTTTTGTCACTATCCTCTGACTGCATGTTGACCCTCAGTTCGGTATCAGGATGTGGTATCAGTCCGTGTTCTATTCTTGTAAACCTGTAACAATAGAATAACAAGAAGTGCTTAAAAGATTTGTATTAGTATTTAAATAACTTCTGTTATTCAAGGCGGACATCTCATAAATTCAGTAGTAGCTCTATTTTGATTTCTTGGTTACACTTTTTTAGGTTACAATTGTTATTGGTTTAGTTTTGCATAAATGTTTATTTGTTCATGTTAGAAGTGTTGATTTTTTTATTAATATAACTATTTCTAGCGTAATTCATAATACTAATATAAAAAAATATTGGCGGTCATTTTTTACATCTAGCCTTATAATAAAGCTTGTACTTTAGAAGCCAGATTCATTTATATACATTTCTACAAGTTAACAATGACCTT
Organism: Colostygia pectinataria; assembly: GCA_951394395.1. Lineage (NCBI taxonomy): Eukaryota > Metazoa > Arthropoda > Insecta > Lepidoptera > Geometridae > Colostygia > Colostygia pectinataria. The sequence continues at coordinate 9,306,890 of OX596363.1, forward strand.
TTTATGAATTCTTTTACTAAAAGAAGTATGTAGTTTTTTTTTTTTAAATAAATAATGCTGGACAATCCACACAGGATTATCTAGCCCCAAGCTAAAGCAGAGCTTGTGTTATGGGTACTAGATGACTTAATACAATACAATACATAGATTTTTTTTATTACAAGTACATAGAATATACCCGGAACAAATAATAATAATAAATAAATAATGCTGGACAATCCACACAGCATCATCTAGCCTCAAGTTAAGCAAAGTTTCTATTATGGGTACAAGATGACCGATATACTTAATACAAAACAATATGTTTTTCTCTTTACAAGGTGGTACAGTCAGCGTCAATATGATGTATGCAAATCGTAATTTGACAATCGATGTGGCGCGGCGCCGGCGCCGGCCGAGACGGTCGAAGATCGCAGGAGGTTTCGGGCCGCATACATCATATTGACGCTGACTGTATCACCTTGTAAAGATAAAAACTAAATATTTTTGGATTGTGATGACTGGACTAAAGACTGGGTCATAAAATAAAAAAAATTGATCACTTTATTACCTATCTAGTAGTTTGTCTTCGTTCCGCCTCGCGATGCGCATGTTCTCCTCTAGCCTGGCTTGCAGCTGCGGGTCATCATCAGCAGGGTCCGGTGCCTCCTGCTTCACGAAGCCCAGGAGATCCTTCCACTCGCGCTTCTGCCGCCGCTTCTGCATCGACCGCCCGAGTTGCGTGAACAAGGCGTGTGCTAAGGATTTAAGAGTAGTAGAGTTCTTAGTGATAGAGCTCGTCCGGGGAAGGACTACCACCATACCTATTTCTGCCGCCAAGCAAAAATGCTCGTATTCCTGTGTTCCGGTTCGAAGGGTATGGTTTCCGGTGAAATTACAGGCACATGAGACTTTCCATCTAACGTCTCAGGGTGGTAACACGCAAGTGATATCTATGATTTTGCATGCGTACATAGGCTACGGTAACCGCTGACCATCGAATGGGCTGTACGCTTGGTTGCCACTTTAGTGGTTTAAAAAAAATATATATATGAAACAATAGATATTAAAAGTATGTTATCGTTTTTTTATACCGCTAAAGTGGCAACCAAGCGTACGGCCTACTACGGATAGCCTAAGTTCTAGAATAACTACATAGGCTACTTTTATCCCGGAAAAAAATATTGTTCCTGTGGGACATAACAACTGAAAAAAACGCAGGTCGTGCAAAGTTGGAGCGGGTCGCTAGTATACATAGTATATAATAAATATAGCCTATGTTACTCAGGGGTAATGTAACATTCTACTGGTGAAAAAAATTTTGAAATCGGACCAGTAGTTTTTGAATTTCAGCTTGTAAATAAATAAATTAAATATAATACCTTCATTCAGAATCTGGTGCCGGCTCCAAAACATATTGTAACGCTCGTTCGCGTCGCACACGCACTGTACGACGTCATGCATGTCCGGGAACGGTGGGTTCCCCTCCTTGTCTATGTTCGCGTTTAGGAACTCTTCCAGGCAACGCACCGGGCCCTCTGGGTGACCTGGAAATACAGTTAAATAATTTTTTTTATTTTTTATTATTATGAATACATTTTAAAATAATGTACTCAATATTATTACAATCTAGCCTTACGTTTAGGCTAATGAGTAATTTTAAGTTCACCTAGTCTTATAAAATAAATTAGTTGCTAAGAATTTTGTCCATTGGCACTTTTCTTAATGTCTCTATTTATTAAGGGGAAGCACTTTGTTCATGTGTTCATTATAATATGTTTTACACTTTGTATTAGAGTCACTATAGATTTTACACTACTAGCTCACAAGGTTTAGTCCTTTTGAGCCTTCTCACTATATCCGTGTTGTCGAGGAGCTGGATTGCCTCGGCGTTTACATGATGGTGAAGTCTATGCTCGTGAGCTTCTGCATATTTTTTTATTACGTTGTCTACTAAGTCTATGTTAAGGTCCCGGTGCTGATCTTCGGTTCTTATGTACCAAGGAGCATTTACGATATCTCTTGTTTTGAAATCGCTGTATGATGAGAACGTTGCTTTTTTTGGTACAGCCCCACAGCTGAATACCATATGAAATAAATAAATAATGCTGGACAATTCACACAGCATCATCTAGCCCCAAGCCACAGAACAGATATTAGTACTACGCACAGAATGGCCACTCCCTACCTCCCACCTGTTTTGATTACCTCACCCGGCCGCAAGTTTGCCGGCACTGAAGCCAAGGGCTACGGCACGCGTTTATTTTAATTTTGTGTAGGTCCAAGCGCGCGCATGCCAGAGCGAGCGAAAGAGTGCTTCTCGCTCTTGCTATAGTTGGGTGGGGACAACCATGACACTCACACATACAACAGCACCGTTTAAGTACATAAACTATGCGTGTGGTGATTGCGACGTGTTTGCTTCATACATTTTATTGAGTGTCCGGGGTGAGCCCAAGCTTAGCAGAGCTTGTGTTATGGGTACAAGATGACTGATATACCTATTACAATAAAGTACATAGATAGATTTTTTTATTATACATAGAAAATACCCAGAACACCCGGAACAAATATTTACAGATCGTACAAACATTTGTTCCGAGGCTGGAATCAAACCCGCAACCATCGCGTCGCAGGCGGACCTTTACCCGCCGCGCCACATCGGTCATCACTATTTTACATTACTTACCTATTTAATCAATAATTAAGAAGTTAATTTCAAAACACATCCGTGCACCGTTTCACAGCCTCGCTACACATCCTCGCACCGCTCATCCGCGCACCGTTTCACAGCCTCGCACCGCTCAGCGGCCAAGCACATCTCGGATGGAAACACTCACACCGTTTCACAGCCAAGCTACACATCCTCGCACCGCTCAGCGGCCAAGCACATCTCCGGTGGAAAAACTCACACCGTTTCACAGCCAAGCTACACATCCTCGCACCGCTCAGCGGCCAAGCACATTTCCGGTGGAAACACTCACACCGTTTCACAGCCAAGCTACACATCCTCGCACCGCTCAGCGGCCAAGCACATCTCCGGTGGAAGCACTCACACCGTTTCACAGCCAAGCTACACATCCTCGCACCGCTCAGCGCAAGCCTCACACATCTCGCACATCTGTACTAATTACTAATAATTATTACATATTTACATATAATATTATAAAGAGAGTATTTGTATTTTTGTTTGTTACGAATACAAGACCATAATAAGGCCAGTGCTTATGTACGGAAGCGAAACCTGGGCTGTCACACAGAGTCATGTCCATGCCATTCATGTTGCTGAAATGAAAATGCTTAGGTGGATGTGCGGAGTTACCAGGCTTGATAGAATCCGTAACGAGTACGTACGAGGAAGCCTGGGAGTTCGTGACATCGCCGACAAGCTGCAAGAGAGTAGGCTGAGATGGTATGGGCATGTCAAGAGGCGAACACCTGACTACGTTGGCAACAAGGCACTGAAACTGTCCGTTCCCGGAAGAAGATATAGAGGGAGACCCAAGACCACATGGACGGATTTGTTGCGCAAAGATATGGGGGCATGCAATGTTTCGGACGAAGATGTCGAGGATAGAGCGAAGTGGAAGAAAAATTGTAGGAAGGCTGACCCCACCACCATGTGGGATAAATAGTCAGGAAGAGAGAGAGAGTTTGTTACGAATAAACTCAAAAACTAGTGGTCTGATTTCAATAATTTTTTCACCATTAGAATGCTTCATTATCCCTGAGTAACATAGGGACGGGTCATAGCTATGTTTATTACTAGCGACCCGCCCCGGCTTCGCACGGGTGCGGTTTCTATGCACCCGCGCGAAGCTGGGACGGACTGCTAGTATCTTATACTATGGAAACCAGAAAACTGATAGAATAGTCATAAAAAATAGGCTTTACCTGAGACAACTTGTAATCTCACTTCATGACGCTTCGTAACTTCTGTATCTGTTAGCTGACACAGCTCTTTGTATAAAGATACCATTGACTTTTTGATCCTGAAATCGATAACTAGTATAAAACTAATGACCAGCCCCGGCTTCGCACGGGTGCTGAAACTTATAATGATAATAGATATTCAATTCACGGTCATTTTTAAGCACGCTATCTTGCCCGTAGCTACGCAGAGTTTGTACTAACCAGTTACAGTTTTTCTATCTCACGAAGTCAGTTGGGCTATATATTATGTCATATTAAATGCATGTATAGTTCTCTCGGCGGAACTAGGCATCCGCTTGTGATGCGCAAAGACAATTTAGTTAAAAAAAGCTCCATTGCGCATCGACACGGTCGAACTTTACGGATGCCTAGATCCGCCAAGCTATATACAGGGTCATTAATTATCAACCTGACAAACTTAAGGGATAGGTTCTACACATACAAAAAAAATATATATGTACCTATATATATTTTTTTTTATGTATATTTTGTCTTAAAAATACCAAGTAAACAAAAAAAAATCGATTACGTTTTAATTAGAAAGAAGAAAGAAAAGAAAGAAAACATTTTTATTGACCCCCAAGATCATACTTAAAAAAACATACCAATACATACAAAAATATAGATAGATATAGATAGTACATATAGGTATATATTATAATGAAAAAAAAAAAAAATCGCGCTTAAGGGTCAAAAGGTCCTGTCTCAGCAAAAGCTGCACCGCGTACGCAGGAGGTAGCGGAGCAGCACTGGTATTCTGACAGAACCTTGTGAGATGACGGCACAAGAATAAAATTAGAAAAAATACTTTTAAATTCAACTTAAATAATAAACAATACTAATAGGAAATACTTTTAAAAATGTTTTGCATGACTAAACTAACTAAGTGCATAGGTACCTAAAAAATAAAATAAAAATAAAATAAAATAAAAATAAAAATAAAATAAAAATAAAAATAAAATAAAAAAAAAAAAAAAAAAAAAAAAAAATTAATTCCGCTCAATTATCATTTATCATTGTTGGGAATCTAGTTAAGCGACGTAATAATGAAATATTCGAGTGTGCGCGCTCCGTAGCGAGTCAAGGACACGCGCAGGTCAAGGACGCGCGGGTTATTGACCCGCGGTTCATTGACGCGCGGGTCACTGACACGTGTCGAGCGCTGCCTTTTCGATTTCTAACAAGGATAACTAATTATTAACCAGAATTACGATTAAATTTTTTAAATATAAAAAAAACGTTTATAAAAAAAAAAGTACAAGTATTTTTTTTTTATGTGTGGAACCTACCCCTTAAGTTTATCATGAATGACCTTATATACACATTGTTTTAGTGTGCGTAAGCTCAGAAGCAATCAGTCTCGCCCGAGACGCGGTCCTGTCACTAGAGCTTATTGTGTTCACGTCAGATTTTGGTAGCAAGTACCGTCAGCTACCTACTACCGGTACACTTCACTACTACAACCAGGGCTAAACAGGCTTCGTGAGATAGAACAACTGTACATAGAATACATAATATTATGCTTATTCTTTGTAAATAGGTAGGTACTTACTGTTCTGCCAGTAAATAAGGTGACATTAAACTATCTGTGTTTACTTCTGCTTCTTCTAACTTCTCAAGTTTGTCCTTCAGCATAGATAAGTGAAGCTCGATTTCTTTGATTCTCGCTTGATTAACCTCTGCCACGTTTAATTCAGGTTCTAGTAACAGTGTGGGTTTTGAGATAACATTTTCATTTAGTTCTCTAGGTTCTAGTAACAGTTCAGGTTCTGTTAGATCATTTCTATCTAGATTTAGTCTAGGTTCTTGTAACACTGTAGGTTCTAACCTACTATTCATATTTAAGTCCGCACAAGACATGATTTGGCTTATTACAATTCCACTTAATGCATCATTTTGGTTTTTGTCACTATTAGATAAATCAATGTTTTTAGGTCTGCTTTTTCTTTTATGCTTTTTTTGTTTTTTATATAAATGGTATTTTTTGGAGTTCTCTTTATTGGAGTTATGATGTGAGGTGTCGTTATTACCATCGTTTATTAAATCATCTGAGCTACTGTCATCATCATTGATTTCTATAGGAGGGTAAACAACTTCAATTGGACGAATTTGTTTTCTATGATTTACAATTGTATTGTTTTGTTCAGGGACATCAATAATAATATCATCATCTAAATCAATGACCATATCTACTCTTCTTCTCTTTGCTGGTATACAGCTGGTTGACTGTTCTGGAATTAAAAACACATGTTGTTTATCCGTTTATGAAGCATTTAGTGATACGACTCGCCCACAAACAAAGAATACCTCATTTAAGTCATAGGTTTTTTTTTTATACAACTGAAGTGGCAACCAAGCGTACGGCTTACAAGATCGTAAGCGGTTACCACAGCCTATGGACGCTTGCAAAACCAGAGGTATCACTCGCGGGTTGCCACCTTGAGGCTAAGATAGAAAGCCTCATGTGCCAGAAATTTCACCGGAAACCATACCCTTCACACTGGAACACAGCAATGCGAGCATTACTGCTTGGCGGCAGAAATAGGTATGGTGGTAGTCCTTCCCCGGACGAGCTCTATCACAAAGAACTCTACTACTCTTCTTAGTTCTAATTTATTCTAATATAATTTAATATAATTTATCTAATTATTACACAAGCCGAAAATCTTGTGATGCTTTGGACATGTTTATCGGAAAATCGTGAACAGCGCCATCTCACGGAAAAATTTCAATCAAGAAACAGTTACCGCTCAACATCTAGAATCATCATCAGAAATCATCTACTTTAAATATTGAGAGACATTTTTAAAGCCGGGGTTACATTATTTTGTCGTGGACTGTCGTGACGTGTCTTAGGTGTATATTTATCCATACATTTACAGAACGCGTCCCGACAAACTGCGCTTAGTAATATAATTCTAGCTATACAAAATGTATGGATACGATATGCTTATGACGCGTCACGACACGCCACGACAGAATAATGTAAACGCAGCTTAATACTTTTATATTCTTACATTTATATTAAAAAAAAGTGGATCACATTTTAAGTATTTGAATCACAAAAAAGAAAAATACAAATAACTAACAGATATGGTCTGGAAATCTCAAAGCCTTTGCCCAGCAGTGGGACAGTGCAGATTAACAACAACAACAAATAAAGTACCTATGTGGGAAATGAATGGAAGCTTAATTTTAAGAATTAACTATCTAGACAAGTACCTGTATCAGTTTTGTCTGTCAATGTAATGAATGGCACTCTTTTCTTGACCATGTGGTTTTTCAACTTATCGCATAAGTTTTTCAAATGGGAAAATTTCTTGTGTGGCTCAGTATCCAAATGCATTATAGTTTTGTTGATTGTTTTTTTAAATGCATCAGATTTTTTGTACTCTTCATCTACACTTTTGTATATTCCCAGTAATGTTCTGTTTATAACTCTTATCATTCCCTCTGTATTTTCCATATCAAGACATTTTTCTATTAGCTCTGTCAATAATTCATTCTCCTTGTATAAATCATTGTATTCTGTTCTTTTCTTTATAGGTTTAGTGGAATTTGAATTTATGCATAGTGGACCTTTTTCTACATCGTCAATTATTATACAATCAAGTTTTGGTGTTTTTTTTATGAGTTTATTACTCTCATCATCATCCAGTATTATAGTGCTTTCTGAATCTGTTTTGTTACCATCTAAGTCTATTACACCTTCTGAATCCGTTTTGTTACCATCTAGGACTATTACATCTTCTGAATCTTTTTTGTGACCATCTAAAACCATTATATCTTCTGAATCTTTTTTGTTACCATCTAAGACTATCACACCTTCTGAATCTTTTTTGTTACCATCTAAGACTATCACACCTTCTGAATCTCTTTTGCTACCATCTAAAACTATGACATCATCTGAATTTACTTTATTTTTATCTAAATCTAAAATATTTTCAGTCCCCAACTTGTCTAAATCTATGATATTTACTGTATCTTTTATATTTTGTTTTTTATTATCAACAACTATCGGATAATCTTTTGCCTTAGCTTTATCCAGATCATTGGTTGTACTTGAATCTTCACTGCTAGATTTTGGATCATGATCAGTGATCAAAGTTTCTTTTGTAGTAATATCATCCAATACAATGGCTTTTTCCTTCAGAATCTCACTAGTTATCTTTGGATCATAATATTTAGCTGGGAGCTCCTTATTTTTAGTTTCCAACTCATCAATAACCATTGCTTCAGAATCAGTTGTGGTAATAACATAGTTACTGTTTATTTCTAAATGAGTATTTACTTTACTTGCAATATTAGGATCATTATTACCAGATTCATGGTTTAAGTTCACTTCGAAATAAAATTCCTGAAAAAGGAAATAAACTCTATAATGCTGTGATTCAAAATACAAAATTTATTGTGGCATTTAACATCTTAGTTAACAAATTATTGTAACAGGCCTTAGGGATATTGGTTAGTTATTCTTATAAATAAAAATGAATTGCTGAGCATTAGGCTCGCTAAAACTCGAGAATGGCTGGACTGATTTGTCTAATTTTGATCTTGAAATGTCTGTACGAATCTAGGGAAGGTTTAAACGGTGAGAAATTATGGAAAAATAACGCGAGTAAAGCCGCGCCGGGTCAGCTAGTATATAGATAAATAAATAAAAGTGGCCCAGCATTTATTTTTTTATTAGGCTTTATGTCTAATATCATCTATCAATCTGTAGATGACAAAAGTGTGATATTCGATCCATGTCTGTGTCAGGGACAGTGTTTTAGTTTAGATTAATACTAAGACTACGATTTCGAGGCCTTGTATGATCTCATAAATTTGTACAGGCTAGTCGCTGGGAACGAGAATTTAGATTGAATGTCGCTCGTAGTAGCAGGTAGGTTGAAACAGCAATCAGCAAGAGAAAAAGAATAGATTTGGATGGACTGCATCTATCGTTGGTATTGTTTGTCTCTATTACCTTTGTTAAATTTTCATCGTCACGTGATGATACACAACTCATATTATTACTCATTTTTTTTTAACCATTGTAAAACAAATTATAAGATGAATCATATCAAAATACAACCAGGCAGAAGGTCCGAATATTTTTTCCTCTTCTTGTTTTTTATGGCATCTGTCAATTAATTAAAATGTCAATTTTGCCAGTGTCAACCTAAATAGACTTGTAGACACAGGATTGTCCAAGGTTTGTCTTTGGCTATTTTGTCAAAACGACATGGGTCTTCCCATTTTAATTATTTTTCTCGTGTTATTTTAAGTTTTATTGCGTATATTTGGTGGCAGTTTATCCAATTTAACTTGTTTACAAGTGTTAGTAATTGAAATGGAGGGGTAATGTTGGTTGGTAATTTAGTCAAAAACCTTCCAGGAGAATTTTGAAAGAAAAGTCATCGTTTCTTTTCAAATTTCGTTTGTTTACGTTGCTAGGCGACAATCAAACTAAAACACTTGACACTGGCAAAATTGTGGCAAATTAGCCACAGAGGCCATAAAACAAAAGAAGAAGAAGGATTGTCCAAGTGCTTAAATTCTCTTGGGGATTGTCTTTGGATAACATGTCTCGCTCGTTATGTCTCTTGTCATCATGACTCACATTAGTACGACAGCTGACAATGACATTTAAATTCATATAAAAATTAGAATTTGTCTGAGCTATTTTTCAACAAAAAATAATTAAATAGTATAATACTCTTTTATTTCCTCCAACATAGTAAACTGTACATTGCAGGGCAAAGACCCAAGGAACATAACTATCCTTACCAAAGACCTCCCTTCCCTTTTTAGTTTACTATATTGCACACAGCGCCATCTAGCCTAGCTAGGTAAGTAGGTATTTCAGGGTATTTCCATGGTACAAAATATACTGCGCCGACCATAGGTATTTCCGAGTATACTTTGGAGTAGGTAGATAGTAGATTCAGTATGGTATGGTATACAATGGTATACAATATACGGTATGGTAGCAAGTACAGTTTCTGTCTCTGCATCTGTTTAGTAAAACACACTTTCAGATAAATATACCTTTATTTAGAGAGGCCAATATAACTACTGTTAATCATAAAACCAAAATGAAATAGCAACCAGATAAGTTGCTGTACAGAACTTTTCTTTAAATCTCTTAACATTATTACAGTATCTTACTTTTAAAATATTAATTTAAAACTACAATAGGTACGTAAAAAATACTAAGCAATAAAAAATGCAAATTAAAAATGAGATGGATTATAAATGGGCGAATTCAATTACAAATTTATACACAAATAAAGGGCACTTTACAGAAATTTACAAGAATTATCCAAATAATTTAATATGAAGATATTAAATATACATTAGTAAATATATTTATCTGTTCAAGCACCAAATGGCCGCACTGTAGTAACTAATTTAAATAAACTAGATGAGAAATACTTTTCTATTCTTCATAAGTTTCGAAAATATTTTAACTATAATAATTAATTACACTGCACAAATGCGTTCCTTGTAGTATCCTAACATTAGCACTAGGTAGTTACCCAAATATATCCAACTCACCTGAAATCAGACAAATATGCATTGTTATAAAGTGTTTAGGCAATTAACAGCATCAATGGTGTCATTAAAGTTCTAATAAAAGGACACATTAGCGAATATTTTTTCCTTATGTACTTGTTGGTTTTACGAGCTATGTGGCGGGCCTACTGCCACTTTAGCTTGTTCGTTAGTTATTAGTCAGTTTCTAAATATATTATACTTTTATAAATACTGATATAATGCCTCGGTTTTATGCTCAATAATGCCTCGGTGTTATGCTCACCTATGCCACAGCTGTTCAACTTATGCTCACCTATTACCTCGGTGGTTTGCTCAGTTATGCTCACATATGCCATGGTGGTTAACTCAGTTATGCCTGTCGATATGCCCACCTATGCGTCGGTGTTATGCTCAGTTATGCCTGTGTAGTTCACTTAATTATGCCCACCTATGCCTTGGTAGTTTACTAAGTTCGTTCCTTCGTTCGTATGAGTCAGTGGCCAACTCTGTCACCAGAGTTTCTAAAGTTTTCTAGTTTGACTAAGTTAATGCTCACCTCAATGCTATGCTCAGATATGCTCACCTATACCTAGCTGTTATGCTTACATATGCCTCAGTAGTTGACTATATTATGCTCACCTATGCCTCAATGCTATGCTCAGTTATATACATATGCTTCAGTAGTTCAGTATATAACGCTCACCTATGCCTCGACGCTATGCTCAGTCGTCGCGGGGCGCGCGGCGGCGTTGCAGCTCGTACGCCAGGTCGTGTTGCAGCGCGGCGGTGCGGCGCGCGACGTCCGCCGGCACCACGGACCGGAGACCGTTCACTATGTCTTTCGTTTTGCCTGAATGGACAAATTATAATTATATTTATTTTACATAATTATCACTAGAAACGGAACTGCCCCCAGTTCTCATGGTGCCGTTTTTAGTGAAAATTAAATTATAATTAGGTTTTAGAAAAAAAAATCGACTTCAAACTACTAACTGTATGTACTACTCTGTTTCTACTTCGTATTTATAAGATTGTACTTATTGTTCCACCTCCATGTTTTTAACGATGAAATAAATAAAAATAAAAAAAAATAAAAAAAAATTTCAATAGATTGTTGATGAGTACAGAGATGTACACAATTTTTTTATGATATTCATGTCCACCTCTGTTCTGAAATATTACAAGAAAAAAAAGCATCAAATATCAATTCCTAATTGGCGGAGAAATCTCGTAACAAACATACAAAAAAAAAACATACCTATTATAGTTGAATTGATGACCTCCTATTTTGAAGTCGTTTAAAAATAGTGTAACTATTTAGAGCACTGGTTTTTAGACAACCGCATTAGATATTAGGTATATTCTTAAAATTTTTTTGACGACCAATGTGGCGCGGTGTGCGAAGGTCCGCCTGCGACGCAGAGGTTGCGGGTTCGATTCCCGCCTTGGGACAAATGTTTGTAGGATCTGCAAATATTTGTTCCGGGTGTTCTGGGTGTTTTCTATGTATAATAAAAAATATCTATCTATGTATTGTATTGTATTAAATATATATCAGTCATCTAGTACCCATAACACAGCTCTGTTTAACAGCAGCTTACCTTGGGCTAGATGATGCTGTGTGGATTGTCCAGCATTATTTATTTATTATTTATTTATTATTTATTTAATTCTTACCAAAATAGATATCATTGAGGGTGTTTCTAATTTTGTTCTCCATATCCTCAACCATGCGTCCGATATTGGCGATGTGTGGCGTCACGTCGCTCACAGCAGAGTCCTGCTCTGCCTGAAAAAGTTTTATTTGTTTTGTACGTTTATTTAAAGCAAACAAATTCTCTAGGTCTTAGTACCGGCTTGGAGGTGAAACTGAAAACGACCACTTAAATTTAAATAGCCACAACAAGACCAAGATAAACAATATCTAAACTAAAGTTAAAAAGTTATTATAGCTAAAGTTGTTACATTGCCATCACTGTGATTCTTGTTTGCTAATAAATATGGAGTTGAAAAGCTCTAGCAAAAATGGCAAGCAGTAATCTTTTATTAGCTATTATTATTATTGTTTAACCGTGACTGTCCTACTGCATAGCAAAGGGATGATATTGACTAATTAACTAATTAAATTTTTTATTTATTTATATTCATGTAATGTTTTTTTTTTATATGTCAGCAAGTGACAAGACAATCAAAATGCACGCCTGATTTTAAGCACCACGCCTCACTATAACAGATGCACTGCCACCCAAAGCATAATGTTTTTGAGTGTTTGCGTGGCACTGCACTGCGCTTATCACCCCGAGACATTATTGCTAAGTCTCTTTCGCCCAGTAATTTCACTTGCTACAGTGCCCTTCAAACCTAAACACAGTAACTGCTTGAAGGTAGAATATCTGACACTAAAGTAGTACCCACCAAGACTGACTCTTGCTGAAGAGTCCTACCACCAGGTATACTATAATATATTTGTGTTGTTGTAACTGTGTTGTCCTTTTCTTGCAGGTTAAAGAAAATCACCTTGTTACCAAATTATGGTTGAATCTCCCTCTGTTATTCTGACCATTTTTCATACTCATACCTCCTTTGTTGTACAGTTCTTCTTCTTCTTTTATGGACTCTGTGGCTCATTTGCCACAATTTTGCCAGTTCGTTCGTTCGTTCGTATGAGTCAGCGGCCAACTCTGGTGATAGAGTTTCTAGGCCGCCCGAAGGCCTCTGTCATGGCCCACTTTGAAAAAGCCGAGACCGACTGATTAACGTGCCCTCCGAAGCACGGGAGCGCTCAGTTTTAATTGCCACTGGCGGTCACCCATCCAAATGATGCCCCCGCGGAACAGTGCTTAACTTCGTTGATCTGTTAAGAACAACTTAGCCAGCTACGTCACGAGAGCGCTTTTTTTGCGCCAGTGTCAAGTGTATTAGTTTGATTGTCGCTTAGCAACGTAAACAAACGAAATTTGGAGAGAAATGATGACTTTTCTTTCAAAATTCTTAAATCTTGTCAAATTGACATTGGCAAAATTGTGGCAAACTCCAAAGCCACAGACGCTATAAGTAAATGAAGAAGAAGGGATGATATTGGCTATGATATAAAATAATATAAAAACATTAATTTACCTGCCGTGTCAAACTACCACCAAGGTTCATAGTACCACTGCTCTCTTTGTTGGTCTGTAGCCACAGCATTGCAGTCGAGGTCAGCTTATAATGGGCATTGCGTCCGGAACTTTTCTCAATTACTTCCACCACATGGATGGAATCCCAGCATCCTTTGATTTTTTGAGAGCCATCCCCAGCTTTCTTTATCAATATTACTCCTGGAAACAAAATATTGGTATTTGTACATGCTGCTTAAGTTATGAAATTATTTTTGCTAGTAAATAAAACATACAGTAAAATTATATCATCTATTGTAACTGTTTATTTAAAGCTACCGTTTTTTACTACCTAATTGTAGCTCTAAGTTACATATATCTATTTAGTTGTTAGTTTCCTAAAATGTATAAAATAGAATAGGTAAATAAATTATAAATGATGATGAAATCAACATTATTTGGTTTTATTATAAAGTCTATGCATGTAGTAATGTTTTTTTTTTAAATCATTATTTAATAGGGATAGTTACATTAGTGAGTATAGCATAGTTATAGTTATATATAAAGTATTTTATTATTAGTGCATAATATTAATGAAGTATGTTCCACGCTAAAAAAAAAAAATATGTGTAGGTTAGGTACCTTTTTTTCACATTTTGTCTGAATAATCTTGAGTAAATAGATTACGTTTTTCTGGTCAATTATTGTCAATTACTTGTCCTTGGTGAAAATCGAAATGAAAGTGCGAGGCTCTAGGGTGCGCTCGTTATCGAATATTTGATTATTATGTTTAATTATAATTATATGATTTCCAACTATGATAAAAAAAAATTGACCAGAAAAACATGTAGAGTAGTTTTATCATGCAAAACAAATCATAATATTCTAAATCATTTCCTCGCTCAGAAGGCAAACAGGAAAATTGTACATAAAATATCAATTTAAACACATACCTGCAAACCCATGATCCATGTCCCAAAGATACACAGAGCTTACTCCACCTTCAAAGTACATTTCCCTATACTGGTCGAACGCGAGATTTGCGTCCATTTCCAATTTTCTGAGTCTTTCTGAGGGCATTGAGCCATCTTCCAAGTGGGGGTCGTATGTATTCGACCACGGAGACCGGTAAGAGTCACCGTCCCGGTTGTAATCGCACAGTAAATAGTCCTTCCCGTTAGTTTTATCCTGGGTAATCTTCAGGGGTTGGTCTACTGATGATAGGAGGTCATCGCACATGCTTGGCACCAAGTCAATCAAATCCGTCAGGTTTTTCTCAATCTGCTGGGGAGGCAGCCTCCGCATCAGGTCTAGCGCACAATCCATTTGCTGGTCAGTCTGGAAATCCACGAATAACCGATAATTTTTAAGTATTAGTCATCATAACAAACAGAGTTTGTAGACGGTTTGTAGGTCGGTGAAATTCGTGGTTTTACTCACCATGTTTTACGAGTGATACTAATAATTAACTTATAATAAGGTTGAGCTTTTAAAGCTTAACTAATAACTTAGGAATATTTAAAAATTTACAGAAATTAAAATTTCCAAATGAATCCAGCCCAAATTGGTATGGTAACTTGACGTGAGTGAACGTAATTTGACATTGAGTTGTTCGTCTAAAATTCGTGAGGAGTTCTTTAGGGTAAAAAAACACTGTGGCAAATAAGATTTTGAACGAAAAATTTACATTCTCGTCGTCCGTCGTTCTAAAAACGCTTACAATCCAAAAAATCTCGGAAAAAACACCCAAACATTTTTTTTATCAGATTCAAACCAAAGATTTCGATGTGTTTCTAGTCAAAGATTCAAACGTTCCGATCTATCATTCTCAAAAAAACATTTAAAAAATCATCGAAACTCGAAAAAAAAGGAGCACTGGTGGTCTAGTGGTAGTGACCCCGCCTTCTGATTATATGGTCGTGTGTGGGTTCGAATCCAGTCGTGCAACAATGGATTTTTTTATTCGAAGTGCACAATGCCAGTGCTCTCTTATGGTAAAGGAAAACATCGTGATTGTGAGAAAACCGGACGACGGCATATCCTAGAGCTAAAAATTAATTAAACATGTGCCATCCACCAGCCATAATCACTCTCGCGTTAGAAGGGGTGACCCTTCACCACTAGACCACCACAGTGCTAATTTTTTTTCGAGTCATGGTTTTTAAATATTTTTTTGAGAATGATTGATCGGAATGTTTGAATCTTTGACCTTAAACATGTAAAAATCTTTAGTTTGAATCTGATAAAAAAAATGTTTGGTGTTTTTTTTCAAATAATCTCACTGAGTTATTTAGTTATCCAAAAAATAAACAACCTCATAAATAACATTAAGGTAAGATAAGTACAAAAGTTTTGATCAAAAGTGATGTTTGAGAGAGTCAACTGTCAAAGTAGAATTTTCAGCATGGATTCGATCATGATAATATTTTACATGCCTAATAAAATAGTACCAACAAGTCAAAATTAGAAAAGGAAACAGCTGGCACTTCACTACTTTGTATCTTTTCAATGTTGGCTAAAACGTCAGATGCCTAACCGGTATATTTTTCTCTTTCTGTCACAAGTGAATAGGATGAGCGAAAAAGAAACAGTAAAACAAATGTCATTTTTCGTTTCCGTTTTACGAAATGTCACTTCCATGGTGTTGAATATTGTGTCAAACTGTTGTTGACTTGTTGTTATTTCTTGTAAATTACAATAATTAATGTGTGTGATCTGATAAAAACAGTTTCATCAATGGGATTGTAATTCCAGCGTGTTTTATTGTTATTATAGTTTATTTGAGTTCGCGTTGAGAGTCGGCTAGGTGTGTATTGTGTACTTAATTACTCCCTATTTTCATGATTCATGTTAAGGGAATGTTATAGAGTTATTGTATTATAGCTTCTATTATGTGAGCCCAAACAGGAAGCATGGTCTTCACAGCATTGATATAATATTGTTATGTGCCATGTGTCATAGTAATATTAATGTAGAACTGAACGGAAACCTAATCCTATTTGAATTAGGTTACTATGAACTGGGCTGCAGAAACCATATAGTTCTAACTAGGTGCAGTAACTGCACTTTTTAAGTATTTCAGATTTGTTAGAGCGTGATTTCATGTTATAAAAGTGTTAAATATAACTGAGATCTCTATAGTTACTAAAAATTTACAGTTTTGATAGACAGCTAGGTTTTGTAATTGACTGTTTGTCTTATTCATCATGACAGCCAAATCATGTTACCACGGCTGGGACACTGGCCTACTCTCAGGTGAGAGTGATTGGGTTTTAATCCACCACGCGGACCTAATGCGGATTGGTGGATGGCACATGTCTTTCGAATCTTTAGTTCTTGGACATGCCGGTTTCCTTACGATGTTTTCCGTATGAGAGCACTGGCATTGCGCACATATATTTTTCGAACATAAAAATCCATTGGTGCACGACCGGGTTTGAACCGACGAACACAACCTTAGGATCGGAAGGCGGAGTCACTACCACTAGACCACCGGTGCTCATATTCAATGTACACCAATTCATAGCATTGGTTAACAACTACCACTACATACATACAACCTTAAAACTTACTGTATATAATTGAGTCGCTGGCAAGTTATCAACATGATAAATAAACATAAAAAAGCAAAGTATTTTGGCCCATACTGTAACTTGTATTTGCAATTTAGTTACAAAGAGCCAGTGGTCAACTCTAGTGACGGAGTTTACTGACTACCCAAAGGGTTTCTGTTACTTCATACTGTAAAAATCACTTTTTTTTTTGTCACTTTATTACTAGTACTTACTTTTCACAGAAAGCTAACAAATAATAGAAAATCTTGACTTAACGTCTTGATTTGTGAATTCTGGCAGTATCCATTTGTGATGTCATACATAATTATAGTATTCTACATCTGTCTGTCATTATTATTTCAGACCTAGCAGCGCTAAGAGTACTGTGGGAAGTCCTCGGTACTGCATCAACTGTCATGATGCCGGTGAACCAGGAGAACCATGCTAATGATGTACGAGTTAAAACAGTGTACAGTGGTGATGTGATGATCACTTACATCAACCATAACATCACCTATGAAGAGTTTATGCAGGAAATGGTAGCAATCTGTCGATTTGCACCTGATCAGGTTTGTTTAATTTTTATGACTTTGAATTTACTTTATATTTGACTTTGACTCACTATCTTCTCTTTTAAATAAAAATGAATTGCTGTGCGTTAGGCTCGCTAAAACTCCTGAACGGCTGGACTGATTTGGCTAATTTTTGTCTTGAAATGTTTGTAGGAGTCCAGGGAAGGTTTAAGCTGTGAGAAATTATGGAAAAATTTATATTTTCTGTACGCGTACCACCACTATAATCACCTCAATGGAAAAAACTAAAAGAATACTCTTTTTAGGGTTAAGCTCGCCTTTGTATATGTCTTTTCTATAAGTTTTTTTATATGTATTATTTGTGTGTACAATAAAGAATAAAGGACAAAAATTGCGAAAAAAATAACGCGAGTGAAACCGCGTCGGGTCAGCTAGTCATACATAAAAAATGTTCTGCAGGTTTTTACAACAAAGTGGGTGGACGAGGAGGGTGATCCCTGCACTATATCCACGCAGCTGGAGCTGGATGAGGCGCTGAGGCTGTACGAGCTGAACCGCGACTCCGAGCTCACTGTTCATGGTGAGTTTACATTTTGAAGTCTATTTTTCACACAGATAGGGTGCTGACAGATAAGGTATTTTATGGTTTCAGTCAATAGTTTATAGTTTAAATTGCAAATAGAAACAAACTTTACGTAAATTTATATATTGTATATATATATATATTATATATATTATATATTGTGGTTAATTGTTTGTATATTATAACAAAAAGGAGAAACAGAGTGTCAGCACCCTTCCTGTGTGATATAGACTATAGATATGGTTTTATAAGGTTGTACACTCCCGCACGAGAGCACTCTCTATGTCTCGCCCGAGAGGCCCGACCCGGGGCGGAGAGCTTGCGAGAAACACCCGAGACAGGGCGAGCGCTACCATGTATACTCTCGCGCTCGCTCTGTCTCGGCCTGCCTCGGTGAGAGTGTACAGCTTTTACACATTTTCGAAGACTTGCGACAATGTCGGCTTTGAAATCTAACCGCTAGATGGCGTCTAACACTCCTTTAGATATTTTTACAATATTATCAACTAGCTACTAACAGTTTTGTACCCCGCGGGAAAGGTCCAAAAAATTATAATTTAAGGACAACAGCGACCGATGAACTCGTGCGTTAATTGACTCAGCACGTTTAAGTTCTAATATGGACTGTTGCGCGTTAAATTTACTCAATTTAGAGACTGTAAGTTTAAGTTTTAGCCCATTTTTTTATGATCTAAAAATATCTATACTTTTGCCCAGCAGTGGTACGAAATAGGTTAAAAAAAATCAAAAAATATCTTAGTCAAAAGTTCGTTATCAATGCAAAATGTTTTTTTTTTCGGTTACCTTCAAATAATCAGATCTTATGATCCAATTTACTTAGAAGGGCATAATCAGCGGCGGACACGAACCAATCATGATAACAAAAAAATTAAAAGTAAATATTGAAATATTGGCGGACATTTTTACACACTATGGCTACCAGATAATATTAGTATAATTATTTCACGAATTATAAATACGAGCAAAACCTCCGGGGAGCCACTTTCCCTCGTAACTGAAATATGTATGAAATACAAACGATACATTCATGAGATTAGAAGTAATAGGAAGTAATATATTCTAGAAATTCATTCATAAGATAAAAAATTCAAACCCTTTAAAAGTTTTTGAAAGCTACCCGTTAAGTCAGCAACCTTATCTCCGCGGCAGTGACTTCATTTAGAATTCATTCCGCAAACCTAAATTATAAATAAGCCCCTACTCACAAAACCGCTAAGAAACCGAATTTCGGACAGTCTATCGTACCACGTAATTTCCATAAATGAATAATTTATTCGCAAACAAATTTATTTATTCCTAGTGACTCTTAAGTTCCTGTCAAGATATCGCTGGGCTTATTTTCCATAAGTACTGTACCTAAGTAACTTAATAAAAATAATAAAATATTGGCGGACATTTTCACACAGCGCAGCGCCATCTAGCTCCAAAATAAACAAAGCTGGTACTATGAGAACCCTGAGAAGATAACTGATAGAATACATATATTTTTTTGTAAATACATTTTGTAATACAAAGGATTAGGCCCGGAACAAATATTTATAGATCATGCAAACATTTTAAATGCTTGTTTCTCTCTGTTTAAAATTACCACTGGCACCCATCCATATGGTGACAACACGTAACAATGCTTAACTTCGTTGATCAGTTAGATACAACGTTGCCAGCTACAACACAATCACATAGCAACGGAAACATTTCGAAAAAGTAAGGTTTTTCCCAAACCAATCGATCTACTGCAGCAAACAACGTCCAGAATCCAATCAAATCCCAGCTACGTATTCATTTAACGAAACACGGTTTTGTATTCCCGCTCAAAACCTACAAGTTAATGTAATATCCGTAATTGTAAGGATTTACCCCAGCCCCATGTTGGGCGCCAAAATAGGCGTTGTTACTTTAAAATAAATAGTCGTTCAAAGTATAATGTGCTGTAATGGGCTGACTTTAGATTCAATTTTGTTCGGATATGTATATCTACCACACCAGCAGAAAATAGCATATTTCAACAAAGCAATAAATTACGAACGATGGAATGATTTTCTGTTGTTTTATTTACCGACGCTTTGAAACAAACCGTTTTTATTTGAATTATAGTTCAAAGTTAAATTACCTTCAAGTTGCACCTCAAAGTAGGTCCTATTACTTCTGTCTGTGGAATTGGGTTGGGCGCCACTTGCCGCAATGTTTGTACTTTATTAGAGAAAGTTTGTCTTCGCGTTTGCATACAAGTTTGAGGTTGGTTTTATTTACTCGTACTTACTTTGCCAAGTTGCTCGTACTCGCGGGATGCGACGTACTCGTATGCAATAACCTTGTAGGGGCGGTTCAAGTTGTGATGTAGATTCGTAATACGGTGAATTTGCGGCAACGATTTATCAGTATTTTTAGAAAGCTGTTTGAAAATACTAGTTTGTGTACTTATATCTGGACTATTTATTTATCTGGTACCTAACTGGTAATGTTAATGATAGTAGATAAACAAAACACTAGTGAGGGCACTGGTGGTATAATGGTAGTAACCCCGCCTGCCGATTTAAAGGTCGTGGTTTCGATCGCGGTCGTGCGCCTATGGATTTTTCTGTTTTGAAAATTGATGTGCATGTCCAAGAACTAAAATTCGAAAGACGTACCTGATTAATGCTGCATTGGGTCCGCGTGGACCAATCACTCTTGCTCGAGAGTGGAAACATTAAAAGGCTGAACATAATGATGATACTTCCATTTTTAACAAAAACCATGCAATATCCTGCTGTCAACTTCCAATCCCATTCATACACTGCGCCTATTAGAATAGGAACAAAGCCACTCAGCGCGAATGCCGGCGCCTATCGCGATGACGGGAAAAAACTATAAATATCTTTGTCGACTTCAATCTGAATGGGAATGATTGGCTCTGAGAGTACAATAAGTAACGGGGTCTGTCTGTGTACAGTGCGTATACGAACCGTAGGAAACAATTCGCTATTAAAAAATGTTAGTACCGAATTCAAAAATCTCAAGAAGAAGAATTCAAAGTTGACTGAAAATGCTCATTTTAGAAAAATGTGCGTTACTGATTAGTTTTTAGTCAGTTGTGTCTTGAGTTGATTAATATTTGTTAAGATTACTTAAATGACCATTTTCATAGTGGCCTAGGTCTTTGTAACACCATAGAAAAATAGGAAAAAAATATAAGACTAACAGTAACAAACAATTTTATTTTTAAGTAGACAAACAAAGTTCTAAAAGAAAAATGTTTATTGTGTTGAGTTTCCTAAAACGGGAACACTAGAGGTCCGCCATGACAGCTATTAGCCAATGATCGTGACGCATCTTGATTTTGACAGTACCTAATAACCCAGTTGTTCGTTAAACCCGCTATGTGGTTTTGCATTGTGTTGCATTCTTTCACAAAGATAAACTTACATTAGATTATAAAAGAAGCCAAAATAAATAAACAGTTCATTCGTTCGTTCCTATGAGTCAGTGGCCAACTCTGGTGACAGAGTTTCTAGGCCGCCCGAAGGCCTCTGTCATGGCCTAAATAAACAGTGATAAACGGTTTCTTTAATGATTATCTAATTATCTATACCCCTACAAAAGACCAAGGCCCGGCTCCATACTGCGTGAAACAACTCCTTTGAAGCTTTTATTTGTTTTTATATTCGTTAAAATATCTCCAACACACGAGCCACAATCGTGTTCGATCTTCACGGGCTCCAAAAAATTCATGGATGGAAACTACTACTACTGGTACTGCTTGCAGGTGGTACCCACCAAGACGAACTCTTGCTGAAGAGTCCTACATAATAGTCCTACCTTCCATATTGTCCCTCTACGCCGCCATTGGCCGAATCCACAATGCGGGTAGACAGATAAGGATTTCACAGTATCGGACTTCGTAAACATTGTTGGGGATGTAATATTGATCTGATAAAGGCTGACATTTGATACTGTCACTGGTTGATAAAGTATACATGACGTTTTGTTTCATTTCCCTCTAATATTTGTGACTCTGTGACTCTTTAAGAGTAGTAGAGTTCTTTGTGATAGAGCTCGTCTGGGGAAGGACTACCATAAGTCATAAGCATTAATTGATAAAAATATTTACAGGTCGTGGGTTCAAACCCGGTCGTGCACCTATAGATTTTTCTGTTCGAAAAATGAATGAATGAATGAATGAATGAAATATTTATTTGACACGACACAACACGTATTGTACAAAAGAGAAAAAGAAATAATGACGCGATACATAAAGTAGGTACATAAAAAATAACCTAAACTTAGTCCCGAAATATCCCACGCATCTTACTCTCCAACTAACAAAACAACTAAATAAATGCTTATACGATGAAGAAAAACATCGTGAGGAAACCGACATGTCCAAAAACTAAAAATTCGACCATACCATCCACCAATCCGCATTGGGTCCGCGTGGTGGACCAAGACCCAATCACTCCCGCCCGAGAATAGGCCAGTGTCCCAACAGTGAGAACATTTTTTTTTTTATTATACTACTAAAGTGGTAACCAAGCGTACGGCCCACTTGATGGTCAGCGGTTACCGTAGCCTATGTACGCATGCAACATCATAGATATCACTTGCGTGTTACCACCCTGAGACGTTAGATGGAAAGTCTCATGTGCCTGTAATTTCACCGGAAAGCATACCCTTCGAGCCGGAACACAGTAATGCGAGCATTACTGCTTGGCGGCAGAAATAGGTATTGTGGTAGTCCTTCCCCGGACGAGCTCTATCACAAAGAACTCTACTACTCTTAATTAGGCTGTCATGATGAACAAAAACGTTTCCGTTCAAGACTAGCACGGCGACGGCGCAGCAGTTCTGTGAAACTATGAATTTAATGCGGCATGTGGAAGTTCCATGCGGTTTGCGCGAAATTACGCGACGATACATTAATTAGTGACGAAGTTCCACTAAGTTTGAGTGTAGTTCTACTCGTAGGGTTGTCAGTTGACACACCTCTAGCACCTTAACACTGATTATGTAAACGTACTTTAATAGCCTTATACATAAACATACTTGAACCTTTGCTAGATAATGTGTATTGCGAAAAAGTTTGCCAAAATTTATTTATTCATTTATTTTCTACGAGCTAACACGCGCGGCTTCACCCGCGTTTTTGCAGTTTTTATGCTATCCCACAGAGACAGTCAATTTTTCCGTGATAATAGCCTGTGTTATTCCAGGACTCAAGACATTTCAAATTTCATCGTAATCGGTTAAGTCGTCACGAAGATACGTGGTAACAAACATTCACACACACACACAGACACACACAGACTTTCGCATTTATAATATTAGTAGGATGTTTGTGGAGGAGGACAGTTGCACGGTTAAAAGTAACGTGTCATTGTCCCCATTGAAGATAAAGCGACAGTAATGAGTAATGGGGACAACGGGAAGTTATTTAATTTTAAGAGTAGTAGAGTTCTTTGTGATAGAGCTCGTCCAGGGAAGGACTACCACCATACCTATTTCTGCCGCCAAGCAGTAATGCTCGCATTGCTGTGTTCCGGTTCGAAGGGTATGGTTTCCGGTGAAATTACAGGCACATGTGACTTTACATCTAACGTCTCAGGGTTACCACCAAGTGATATCTATGATGTTGCATGCGTACATAGGCTACGGTAACCGCTGACCATCAAGTGGACCGTACGCTTGGTTGCCACATTAGTAGTATAAAAAAAAACCACGGGAAGTAATTTTTGACTTTTCGCTGTCCCCATTAATGGGGTCATAATCATGGGGACATCGCGAATACACGGAATATACTGTGTATAAACACTATAATAGCTGTGTTTATAAAAACCATCTGCCCCCATACCATGAACTCTTAGAGCGATTCAAATTAGGCCCTAAACTGAATTGTCAAAAAATGTTGTACCATGAAATTAATTAATTGAAGTCATGGTACAAATTTTTTTGACAATTCAGTTTAGGTCCTAATTTGAATCGCTCTAACAGTTCATGGCTGATCCTAAAAGCCGGCCCAATAACCTACTATAATTTTATGCCACCGATTTGTATAGTTTTCGAAACGTGACGCATACAGTAAAATGTTTTACGAGCGATACAGTTTTACGAGCGATATTTGGACGTCGCATTAAGTTTAGACGAGCAATACTCGAAGCCTGCACACACGAACTAGCGGTGCTGTGCTAATCTCTCTGACTTCCGTTCGTTCCGTCGTGGGTTCGGTTATTCTTTGCTATTTTTTTTCCAATGGAATTTATGTGAATGCCAATGCTCCTCCATTGGCGCCATGGAAGACCAGCACTAAAGTAGTATTTACTACTAGATGCTGCTTTAGCAAATGCTGAATGGCGACCATTTTCGAAGACTTATGATCTACCTACATGTACTCGTTTATGCCTAACTGCCTAGATATACACATTTTTAGTATTATTAAATAGATATAAGATAGAAAATACTTTTTTGAACACCACATTATAACAAATTTGACAAGAACAATCTTAATTACTAACAGGTATTACAATGGGCGGCCTTATCGCTGAATAGCGATCTCTACCAGACAACTTTTGGATGGATGGGATTGAATGGTAGTTAACAAGGGTTTTTAGCGATGTTCTATATTTATTATATATTTATTATGTATTACCACCTACTATGTATCAACTGTCTCGAAATAAACTTTTTTACTTTTCTTACTTTACTTTATACTGACCTCTGTCATGGTCTAACAACTTTGAAAAGGCTGGAACGTGCCCTCTGTAGCACGGAAGCGTTGAAATTGCCACTGGTGGTCACCCATCCTAATGGTGACCGTTGATCTGTTAAAAAAACAATTTAGTCAGCTACGTGAACGAAACGCTAAACCGTAATGGAAAACATTAACTTAAAAAGACATGTGCCAATCCACATCCATTACGCTTGACCTCACTCATGCTCGAGAGTAGGCCAGTGCCATTTTTTTTATACTATTATACACTGAAGTGGCAACCAAGCGTACGGCTCACTTGATGATAAGCGGCTGCCGTAGCTTATGTACGCTTGCAACACCAGAGATCACTTGCGTGTTGTCACTCTGAGACGTAGACCTAAAGTCTTATGTGCCTGTATTTTCACCGGAAACTTCGAACCGGAACACAGCAATGCGAGCATTACTGCTTGGCGGCAGATCTTTGTCGTTGTATATACCCTAGGGTTAGCCACAAAGATAATCTGACTTTATCTACGAGCAACACGTGTCTCAAAAACGATCAGCACCCAACAAGTGGCTATCTAACTAAAGCATTAGCGGTGATCGAAAGAGCAAAAAAGAAAATCAAAGAAAACTTGTACCAAAGCTCAGCCCCCC
This sequence comes from Colostygia pectinataria, assembly GCA_951394395.1. Classification (NCBI taxonomy): domain Eukaryota; kingdom Metazoa; phylum Arthropoda; class Insecta; order Lepidoptera; family Geometridae; genus Colostygia; species Colostygia pectinataria. The sequence goes on from OX596363.1 coordinate 9,332,431, forward strand.
ACCATGAACTCTTAGAGCGATTCAAATTAGGACCTAAACTGAATTGTCAAAAAAAATTGACAGCTGGACGATACGTTTACGTTTACGATTGTCAAACGAGTTTTTCGTGCTAAGCACTCTGACGTTACGAGTTATTATTTAATTATGACATCATAAACATTGGATGAAATTCTAACAGTTAGATGTTTTTTTAGAAAAATAATTGAAAGGTAGTTTATAATAATACAAAGTATTACATAACACATACATTATACATTAGATTTGTCGTTCGAGTACACTCAGGTACAGTTATATCTATGTACCTACGGTGAAAATTTATGTTCTAAACTTTCAGACGAACAAATATTCGAACGAAATACGAAACACTGTAGGTACCATAAAATTTCATCGTATTTATTTCATCTTTACGTGCCATCTCTGGATCCATTTCGGAAATAATGTGATTTATGCATCGATTTGACAACAAATCATGCATTCATGGTACGAATAGCAAGAAATTTCGGCCCAAACTTTGGAACTGCTAAGCAGTGCATGCTAAAGGACTTACTCTTGAAAGGGACAAACGATCGTGGCAAATATCGTAGTTTAGCTTATGTTCGTGACAACGAAGTTCAGAGCATTCACGGACATAAACTAAACCACGAAAACTGCCACGATATAGCTTTTTTTCCTCAGGCAAGATGGCCTTGCAGACATTTTTGCATGTGACTGTACGTACCTATCGTTATAATTATTTATCCATCATAAAATGTTACTTTAGTGGGCGTAAATTGATCCAATCACTCTATGTCACAGATCGTTTATTTGTAAGTGTCTGTCATATCTTTAATTATTATTGTTTTTCTTCCAATCTGGGAAGGCGTGGTGAGTGACAGAAGACAATTTAAATAGCTCTTACGGAATAGGTATGTGTACCTACAGAGAACAGAAAATCTCTGTTTTGTAGTAATCTAAACTATCTATACTAATATTATAAAGAGAGAAGATTTGTATTTTTGTATTTTTGTTTGTTACGAATAAACTCAAAAACTACTGGTTCGATTTTCAAAAACTCTTTCACCATTAGAATGCTACATTATCCCTGAGTAAGATAGGCTATATTTTATTTTAGAAAATAACCCCTACTAAAACTTCAATAATGTAACCCAAGGTGTTAAAAAATTGCCATAAAATGTCTTTCATCGCATGCGCTGCGGAAACTATTGATAATAGAACAAAAAAATGTTCTACAATATTAAAGAACATATTGAATATTTTTGAAATCGGACCAGTAGTTTTTGAGTTTATTCGTAACGAACAATAATCCATAAATACAAAAATACAAATCTTTCCTCTTTGTAATATTAGTATAGATTATAAGTTTACAAGTAACTAGCGATGCGCCCCGTCTTCGCACGGGTGTGGTTTCATTGCACCCGCGCGAAGCTGGGACGGACTGCTAGTAGACAATATTTATTTTTTTATTTTTATTTTATTTTTACCATTTTCGGAAAACTTACAGCTAATAAAAAGACAGTATAAACACTATGTACTTAAAGGCTAATTACAAGTTTCCACTTATAAGTAGGAATAACTAATTTAAAACAAAACAGTATTAAGTAGACGGAGCACCTAAATATATATATATATATATATTTGTATATATTTATAATATATAATAAAAGTATTGTCTAACTAGTATATAATAATAGTATTGACTTAACGCACTCATACCTATGTACCTATTGCAACAAAAATATTATACCATCTAACTACTGGATGAAAAATGAATCGGACATGATGGCAGTGTTAAAAATATCTAGATCTATAATGTCATTGTCAGCACTATCAGCTACCAACTTGTTAAAACATTTGCTTGCTCTGTTGACGAACGCATTTTGTCTGTAATTAGTCCTCACCAATGGGACATAAAGAATATTAGGCCTACGTAATGAACCAGTATTCGTGCGCAAACCAATCTGCTCCAGCAGCTCCGGGCACTCAACACCACCATTTGCTATTTTCATTAGGAAACATACATCAGCAATTTCTCTACGAGATTCTAATGGAAGGAAATGAAACTTACGGCATCTCTCAGCATAATCAGATATGTAAACTTTAGCCCTAAACTGAAGGTAACGTAAAAATCGTTTTTGAATAGCTTCAATCCTAGTAACGTATACACCGTAACAAGGGTTCCAGACTTGTGAAGCATATTCTAAGTGGCTACGAACATACGCACAATAAAGAATTTTAAAAGTCTTGATGCTGGAGAACTCGGACGACATTCTAAGGACAAAACCTAGTGCTCTAGATGCCTTATTAACAATGTTATCTACATGCTGATCAAATAAAAGTTTGTCATCAAATGTTACGCCCAAGTCTCGAATAGTATTAACTCTAGTAATGCTAGTGTTACTAATTACATAGGTATATTTTATTGGGAGCGGTTTTCGAGTGTAAGAGCAGACGTAGCATTTGGATACGTTCAAATCCAGCTTGTTCAGTGAACAGTAAGATTGGAACCTATTTAAATCAGCCTGTAAACCAATTGCATCATCTGAGCTTCTTATTGGACTGAGAATTTTCATATCGTCTGCATATAGTAATATTTTAGAGTTCTTAAAACATGTAAATATATCATTTATAAATATTGAGAAGAGCAGAGGTCCTAGTAAAGACCCCTGTGGTACACCAGATGGAATACTCATGGGAGAAGAGGAGTAACCACTCAGCACCACTGTCTGACACCTATTGCTTACATAGGAGGAAAACCAACGATATAGATTGCCCCTGATACCAATGAGTTGAAGTTTTTTAAGAAGCATTAAGTGATCAATTCTGTCAAAGCATTTAGAGTAATCAGTGTAGATCACGTCTACTTGAGACGGCTCAGACATATGATGAGATAATAAATCACTACATAGCAAAAGATTAGAAGTCGTAGATTTACCTGGCATGAAACCATGTTGAGTTAAATTAAGATCTTGTTTAATAGCCGAGTAAAGTTGCTTATGCACAATCTTTTCAAGAACTTTAGCAAATAAACATAGTTTAGAAATAGGTCTGTAATTTACAATATTATTTTTCGGCCCTTTTTTGTGGATAGGTGTAACAAAGGCACTTTTCCAAATATCCGGTACTATACCTTCCGTAAGAGACCTTCGAAAAAGCAGAGAAAGAGGTAGATTTAAGCTTTCAGCACATTTTTGGATAAATATTGCAGGAATGTTATCAGGCCCTGCGGACTTATTTACGTCAAGTGATGTAAGTAGTTTTAAAACGTCATTATCCAGAACTTCAACAGACCCAATATCAGAAGATGATGTACAAACTTCAGGAATTAAAGTAGTATGTAATGTTGATGTAGTGGATGAGTCTATCAAAAACGTAGAGTGAAAATATTCACCAAACATATCAGCAATTTCATGGCCCCTATCCGAGGAGCAGTTACCGTAATGAAAAACCGATGGGTACGCATTAGATTGTTTTTTACTTTTAACATAGGACCAAAATGCTCGTGGATTTTGTTTTATATGACTTTCAATGTTCTCAATGTAAAGATTATAATACTCCGTCTCCATCACCCTTGCTCTTTCCCTTAATAAAATAAACGATTGATAATCATACCTATTTCCGTACGTTTTATATTTGCGATGGAATTTATATTTTTCTTTTAGAAGTTTAATCAGAGGTTTCTTATACCACAGTGGGTACTTATTGGAAGATGTAACATGTTTAGAAGGTATGTAAGCATTACGTAATTCATTAATAGTGCGATATAAGAGTAAAACCGCATCATTCAAAGTACCACTACTCAAAGACGTGCACCAATCGACTTTACTAAGTTCTCTGCAGATTGAATCGTAATCACCGTCTTGATAAATAAACTTTGTATAAGAGAGCGGTTTCATGGTGCCATACTGCACAAAGTCCACCTCGCAGACTATAGACTTATGATGCAGGTCTTCCTTTACTAAGGGGTAATCACAACATTTGACAGTTACATCATGGTTAGAAAAAACGAGATCTAGAATGCGGTTATTTATGTTTGTAAATGAATTATACTGAAGCAAGCTTAAAGTATTAAGGTTATCAAATACTTCAATTTGGTGCGAGCCCGAGATATTACCTATTATTTATGAATCGACAGTTCCCTCTACATGCAATGCGCATCACTAGTCTCGCGAAAGGATGTGAGATTTTCTATGGCTGTCGTTTGAAGATGAAGGATGATACTTCTTGAAAATATAGGATTGAAAAACTTTGTGATAATTGTGACTAATAATTTCTCCATTAAATTCCATCCTAACAGTTAGTAACTAATTACTAACTGTTAATAAAAAAAAATTATAGATACATATATATTTTTTTTATGTGTGGAACCTATCCCATAAGTTTGTCAGGTTGATAATGAATGACCCTGTATATAAATAAGAAAGAAGAAAAAAAGTACACTTTATTGGATTCGCACATTTTTATATCAACTAATTACTAACCATTAGGTAGGTACTAAATAGTATAAATTTATATGAATTCCCGCTTCGGTCAGCCAAATGCGGTTCGTAATTTGATTCTAAAAGTTTCAAGCTAAAGCATTCGTTCCATTAGAATTTCCCAGCATTCGTTGGTTATTTTAGCCACAGACATGCATTTAAAGTGGAACTTTCGCCTAATGCTTGCTGTCAGGCATGCTAGCTAACATACGCATCATCATCATCCACAGCCTGACTTCACCCACTGCTGGGTGTAGGCCTCACAACATACGCATCAAGATATTTTCGTTATTCATTTATTTATTTATTTTTAGCCTATATTGTCCCACTGCAGGGCAAAGGCCTCCCTCCCTTTTTTCCAGTTTTCTCTGTCCCTTGCTGCAGTGGGCCAGTCTGGTTGATGCACATCCAAGTCGTCATTAGTCGTCGTATTTTCATTAAAATATAAAAAAAACGATTCATTTTACACAAATATTTTAGAGATTTAATCATTAAAAACAGTACTCCTGCTACAATGAAGTAAGTTCGTATGAGTCAGTAGCCAACTCTACTCGTTTAGAGAAAATTATAACAAAACAGCCATGCAATTTTGACCACCCAAAGATAAGGAATATAAAAGTTATTTTCAGGGACTCCCCTGATTATGTTACACAAAAACTACCTTCTAGGAACTAAGAAAGTATCAAAGATGTTTTGACCAACGCTCGCCAAGTCCCTAATCATATCGAGTACAGACCGGATAGCAATTTTTATGAGCGCCAATTGGCTGAGGTTGGACGCAAGGACTTGGCTGACGTCATGAGCGCGGGTTCTAGGCCATTGGGTACGTTGCCCGAGATGGGAAAGTAATGTTGCCAGTATAGTCCCAATAAAATAATAAATAGTATTGGTGGAACTTTCACACAGCAGCGCGGTCTAGCCCCAAACCACAGAACAGATATTAGTAAATACCACTAGTGGCAACCAAGCGTACGGCCCACTTGATGGTCAGCGATTACCGTAGCCTATGTACGCATGCAACATCATAGATATCACTTGCGTGTTACCACTCTGAGACGTTAGATGGAAAGTCTCATGTGCCTGTAATTTCGCCGGAAACCATACCCTTCAAACCGGAGCACAGCAATGCGAGCATTACTGCTTGGCGGCAGAAATAGGTATGGTGGTAGTCCTTCCCCGGACGAGCTCTATCACAAAGAACTATACTACTCTTAATATATTGTACATATAAATATTATGTTGTTCATTAAATGCAATAAAAAACATAACGACATAACGACGATTTGACGACCGATGTGGCGCAGCGGGCGCAGGTCCGCCTGCGACGCGGAGGTTGCGGGTTCGATTCCCGCCTTGGGACCAATGTTTGTACGATCTACAGATATTTGTTCCGGGTGTTCTGGGTATTTTCTATATATATAATAAAAAATAATCTATCTATGTATTGTATTAAGTATATATCAGTCATCTAGTACCCATAATACAGCTCTGTTTAAAAGCAGCTTACCTTGGGGTTAGATGATGCTGTGTGGATTGTCCAGCATTATTTATTTATTTATAACATGATACAATGGTTTTTTCATTATTGATTTGTTTTCACTGTGTTTGGGCAATTCCAGTAATTTAACGTAAATGGATCTCGATTGTAATTAAATATTGCCTTCTATGGACAATCGAATATTTTAATTTATTAAGTCTTTCTGTTTATTGTGTTGTTAATTCTAATATAGAATGATCTATCAATATAAAAATTTTACGGCTTTGCTCAGATAAATACGGCAATGGCCATATCTCGTCTTATCCAACGAGAAAACGTAAAAATCCAAAAGCATTTTCATGTAGCCGACCAACAAGCCAATAAACTTTTAAAAGAAAGAGTTTGTCCTGTTTCTCTCCACTTTTGTGGGAAAGTGCTTTTTCTAAGCAACAGCATTCATCATAAATTGATAAAGCTAGGCGCCCTACATGAAATAAGTTTGAACACTGTTAGTTCGTATGAGTCAGTAAGTAAGTATGTTCGTATAAGTCAGTAAGTAAGTAAGTTCGTATAAGTCAGTGAACTCGGTCAACTCAAGTAACAAAGTCTATATAAAAAAGTCTATAGACCTGAAGGACTCCTTGATGAAGGAAGCCCAACGACTGTTATAGTCGGAGCCGAAAATTCCACGTACCTTCTGAAGCACGAAAGTCTTTGAGCAGAAAATAAAACATATATCATAGTAACTTATGTTAATTGAAATCGATTATGCGGATTATCATAAAGTGATCATGATCATTTTGAACTACACAAACACAAAAATAATTAACAAAGAAAATGTTCATCATAAATTGGCATCCAACAGTATTTGTATCATGGCAGGCAACACAACGTTCTTCCGTTGTAAGTTGTAACCAAATGAACTGTCAAAAGTTCCACACGAGCACAGACACGAGCCTAATACTCGTCATCTAATAAAAAGCACCGCATTAAATGCGTGCAAACATGCCTGGCGTCTGTTATGAAGATAAGTTATGTAAATGTTGAATTTCGTCTCATTGTGGTTCATTGTTCGCGATGCGAGCCGCCCGCTGCTGTCTCGATATTATTGTTTCAATCGCTGGAGGTCACTACTGGACTTTAGGCTAACTGTCTATCGAAGCGTCTTGCAGCACAGATGCAGATTTACATCAGTCAAGTGTTAGCAAAGTTGCAAGCAGCGAGTGTATGTTAAAAATGCCGAGCCAAGTTGACTCGCTGATCAATCGGGTTGGTGGGAGGCAGGGTTAGATTTAAGTACGATGAAAACTGTAGTACAAAAATCATAAAATAGTAGTATTTCTAAGAAAACTGTAGTACATACACTTTTGATCTAAAACCTATATAAAATCATTAAAACCAACACTAGCTTAGCCAATATTTTCTCTTCTTCTTTTTTTATTACTTCGAACTTTTAGTACGAATTCCAACCCTGGTGGGAGGCCACTGTGGGAGGGCAACTTTAATCTAGACACGTCTTCACCAATGCCAATTCAGGTAAAGTACGTTCGGCTGATCCAGGCCATCGTGAAGTTAGCCGTTTCGATGCTTAATACAATGGACCTTTTTCGAGCTAAGTTTTTGCGGATCACAAACATGTATCTTATTCTAAATTCGCGATGGCCTAGATACGCGGACCGCAGTGTACTGACTCATGCATTTCAAAATTGTCTTATTCTATCGATGCGATGAAAAATGTAGAGAGAGAGCTACCTCAAAGGACAAGGCTTTTCAAATCCGACAAGGTGTGCTAATTATTTGTTTTTTATCTAGTTTACTCTTACATTACATTAGATTTTCTTCGTCTAGCTCGTTACTGCAAACGTAAAATACCGTGCAAGACAGTGGACTGTTTGACTGAAGAGCTCTTTGATCATTACGTATCCGCTAAGCTACAGTAGTTGTTGAAGGCACTGTATTCGTCTACGTAGCGATGCTTCAGTGGCTAGTACCCCCAACTGCAGCTAATTGGCCGGACCTCGCTCTGCGAAATAAACCAAACAGAATAGAAACAGTGGCGCTGCGAAAATCACCGCGAGCACCCGCGTTCTTGCGGCGCACACGCAGCCAATCGCGTGCGCCGGCTGTGAGAATTCGCATTTCGAAATCAACGCTCGATTGCGGCAAACGTACCGAACTTACTCTTGTTTATAAAGTGTTTACGCGACGCGGAGTAGAATGGGAATGACCTCGCGGATACCAATACCCTCAAGGATGAGGTGGTTTTGTGTTTGTTTTTAATAGTGCGTGTGCGTTCTTTGTGTACCTGGAGTTATTTGAGATAATGTTGATTGCTGATGCTGACCCACATCAGGGCTCGCAGGTGTGTTAGGAAGTTTCGAAATGTCACCGGATTTACAACGTACAATAAAACGATCTATTGTACACATGTTGTATAAGAGGTACTTCTCTATATTTTGTAATACTCAATCGTAGCCCTTTCAAAGCTACATGACACCAGATAACAGGAATTCGTATCGGTATTGAAAGCGATTCGATAATGCGGTTTGTATTCTATGCCTTGTACCAACAAAGGATCTCTCTATTCTGTTATCTTGAGAAAACAGTTACATTATACGTAGCTTGAATAAATCGTTGAAATGCTCAGAGCAAAAAGTTTGTGACACCGTTGTTGGGAGTACGGACTTTTTCTGTCTCTCGAAATCAATTTGCAGTGTAAACTATACCTTATTTTACTATAGTTATTGCTCGTTTTACCAAAGTGGAATTTCGTAAGGAAGCTATAGTTTTCTTAGGAAAAGCGGTATTATTCTATTTGAAATATCCTCCTTCCGGCATCATAACATATATTTTCTGGAACGTAGGTGTACGTACTACCTATGACTAGGTATGTCCTGTTTCCGAGATGTAGATAATTTCAGAATCGATAAAATTAAGATTACTAGATACCTATTGTGTTCAGCCACAGCTTCTTTTTTTTTTAGGAAAAAGTTTTGAAAGAACAACATCACTAAATTCTCGGAACAAACTTCAGAATAATAGTGTTATTGATGGGAATCTTCGGCATAAATAGTAGTTTTGTTATATATTTTATGCTCTAAGCTAAATAAAACTAGATTGCAGCGCCATTAGCCGTCGACGAGGGATTAAGGTTCACTTTTGAATGTATTTTTAAACACCGCATCACTTAAAGCAAGTGCCTTTGGACATAAAAATGTAAGCACCCTTGATGCATTTCTGCGGAGACTTTGGTGTTCCTCTGTGCTGTAATGGTAGTCGTACTTTTACCATTACATGCCAGGCTTTCAGTTAAGTCAATGGAGTTAAATGTATACTTGAAATCACAAGAACCATTACAAGAATTAGTTTTTAAAACTATCAAGGTTATTAACATAATTTTCACTAAAAACAGGTTCTCCCGTGTAACTGCGCCGAAATATAGGGAATCAATAAAACTCGTAAATATCCCGTTTTTAGTGAAAATTATCACAAGAGTTTACTGCAATGCTCTACTGAAATCAACAGAACATCATTGTTTTTTTTTTATCCAACTGAAGTGGCAACCAAGCGTACGGCTCACAAGATGGTAAGCGGTTACCGCAACCTATGGGCGCTTGCAATACCAGAGGTATCACTTGCGGGTTGCCACCTTGAGGCTAAGATCAAAAGCCTCATGTGCCAGTAATTTCACCGGAAACCATACCCTTCACACCGGAACACAGCAATGCGAGCATTACTGCTTTGCGGCAGAAATAGGTATGGTGGTAGTCCTTCCCCGGACGAGCTCTATCACAGAGAACTCTACTACTCTTTTTTTGTTTACGTTTGTTGACTATGATCAGGAGGCCGATTCTATTTAATAATCAACGTCTAGCAACGTTTGTTCTATTATCAGTATATATCAGTTTCAATTATCGATTTGTTTTAATTTAGTTAATATCAGTTAAAATCGCTTTTACCAAAAACATTTGGTTACTATGTTATCGCACTTAGGACTATTATCAAATATTTCTATGTTCCACTTCTTCCATATGTTCTTTTCCAATACGTAAGTTTATTAGTTATTATTATTAGCGTAGGTAAGTGCTTTTTCCGCATAAAAACTAACCTGATACGCGTATTTGATTTCTAAAATCAACTTTCTGCGTTCAGGAATACGGACTCTTATCAGTATCAGAGCTTGGATATTGATAGGGCAATACCCTCCCTTTGAAGCCTTGATCTCAGTAGTTGGAATATTTTCGTGAGTCACAATAGGGTATCCATAATAGACGAATTGCTTAAATTTGTTTTTGTGCGTTTGTGTTTTGGAAACCTCAGTTGGTATGCAAATGCTATAACTATTAAAATTTGACAACCAAGGTACGTCATCATAGATTTTTTTTTCGTTTTGTTTGTTACCTTTGCCTTTCCTGCCAGATATTGCAAATATTGCAATACAATACTAAACGACTTTCTGCATAATATTAGGTAGGTAAAGCGTGTAAACAAATAAAAAAATATCTTGTATATTATTCCAAAAAAAAATCCTCTGATTTAGGGCGAAAAACTTGTAGTTTGCACGCATTTCACATAGCTAAACAAAACTGAATTTTCCATGAAGGATTTAATAAATAATACAATAAGTATTTAACTCATGGCAACCCTACAAACAAAGTTACATATTTATACAAATAAAAAACAAATGGTCGCACAATCAGCTTACAAATCTACCGAAAACAATCGTAGACCCTACTGGCATAACTATAAAGTTGATTATTATTTGACAGAACACTATGCAAACCTGCTAATCGAGTTCATACATTCGAGACATAATCAAACTGAGTTTGTTGCGAGTTCGGTATGGATTATGTGATAAGAGTTCCCTTGTACATTATTTGAATAAAAACCGGTAGGTATAACCCAGCTTAATAGTGTGATTGCTAAAACTGGTAACAATAGTCGAAAACCAACAAAATGTTTTACGGCTATATCAATGTTAGTCGTTCTTAGAATAATTTTAAGTTTACAGATCAAACTAAGATAAGCTGAGCTATTATTTTTTTATTTATTAAATTGGTGCGGCTAATATAACACTGCGGCCATGCAGGCCTATTGTGTTCGCCACTTGTTTTGTCGCCCTAAGGGGGCGTTTACTGTCCACCTCCAAGCCCTGCCGATACTAAGAACTGGAGGATTTGCTTGGAGGTGATGTCTCTTAGCTCATCTGGGCTGAGAGTGTGCCTACCCAGATGTATGCTACGTTTTTGCATTAGTGGTCCACACTCTCCTAGCAGATGCGCAGGCGTTTTGTCCGCCTCATTGCACAGTCTGCAGGTTTGTGTGTCACAAACCTGCTGAGCTAAGGCTTTGTAATATATTTGCATCTGAGTTCTTCTGTTCCTCAAATGACATGTTAAACTGTCGATTCATACTTTGTGACTTTGTAAATCCTTCTTTTCCATGAGCAATCCTGCACTCATATAAAAGCCGTGATAATTCGATTGTGTAAAGGCCGCTTCTATTAATAAACAACATTTGAAGTTTTATTCAGTTTCAATTTAGTTCCGTTTTTCACTGAAAAATGCTATTTTATTAAATTCATGGGCAAATTTAACAAAACACTCGATCAAGTGTTGGCTATAACGCTATTAACTGAAACGTTACTGCAGCTAGATCGATGTTCTATAGTGGGATGCGGAAAAACGCAATAACAAATGAAAAGCAGCGGTTCAATCTTTGTTAGTGGCATTGTCCTTCTAAGAGGAAATGCATTATTTTATACCTCTCGTATACAAATATTATAAAGAGGAAAGATTTGTATTTTTGTTGTAACGAATATAAAAAAAAACTACTGGTCCGATTTCGAAAATTATTTTACTATTAGAATGCTACATTATCCCTGAATAGCATACCATATTTATTACTAGCAACCCGCCCCGGCCTCGCACGGGTGTTTGAGTTTTCATTGCATCACAGACCGGCTAGTTACTAATATAATAATGACGATGAAAAATTACAAATTGCAATGCAGATATTTGAGAGATATTTATATGACAGTTTCACCATTCAAAAACTGTCAAAATTCGATCATGCAACTGTACTAACTTGTAACTTGTTTTATTATTTTGTGTTTAATTTTCTTTTATTGCTTATCCTTTTGTTTGTTTTTTTGGGAGTCAATAAATGTATTTTCTTTCTGTCTTTACTTTATTGCCATTGTAAAGCATAGCCCCCTGATGAGAATCTCATGCAAACTCATTTATCCCAGTATTATAAAACGTGGTTACTCAACAAAATCAACTTTACTTACGTTTCGCAATCGGTTAATGCACACTTTCACCAAGGCCGAAAATAACCAATAGGTAAGTAATACAGCCACAGAGGAGAGATAACGGTACGCCATATCGGCTGAGTGAAGTTTATTCAGCCTACTTCTTTACGATGTGCGGCTTAGCTAAATCACACTAAAATTTTAACTAAGGTTAATTCAGCCTTCTTCTTAACGGTGTGTGGTTTAGTTTAATCACACTAATATTAAAGTATTCAAAAGTTTGAATGTTTGTTACTTATCGCGTCGTAACAGCTGAACCGATTTCGATGAAATCGTTCCTACATGAGCGGTAGGTTATTTGATCTTACTATATAAAAAGGTTATGCCACTGGCTCGTGCAAACTTACTTACTCACAATTCAAGCCTAACCCGTAACAAAATCCTCGTATTTTCACTGTTTCTTTTATTTATTTTATTACATTTAGAAAAATGTGATACTTCTTTAACATATAACTATAACTGCTGTAGCAAAAAATTAAGTTCATGTAAAAACCTCTAGATCTTGCTGTCATTAAACTGAAATGACGCCTTTTATGGCGAGACAAACATTCAACATAAAAAATGTCCGCATAAAGTTGACCTACTGCCAGTACCAGTTCTGCATCAGTTGTTACGTCGATAGCTATCACTCTCACACGGACCAGATCACCTGAGTGAGAGCGAGACGCAAACATTTAGGTACTGTATACACATGGGTCTAGACTTTGTTGAGAGAAAGTTTGGTAACTTGAGTAATTACATTAATCACGTTAATGTTTGGTCTAAGTTAGGGCTGAATTATGTCCAAACTCTTCTCTATGTATCTTGGGATTTGGTTATGTTTGTTGATGGCGTTTACAAAGCTAGTGTCAACTCTGGTAGCATTATCTCAATTGGAATTACTAAAATTATATTTTGTATTTTAGTTAATTACAGATTTAGTTTTGGCATTTCAACTCCGTCACCAGTTTGCCACTAACTCGTACAAACTTAGGGCCATTCATCTTAGTATTAGGCTGCGTTTCCACCAGAGATGTGCGAGGAGGTGTAGCGAGGGATGTGTTTGTTAGGAACCAATAGAATCACTTTATTAAAGCTCAAAGTCAGAGTGGTAAATGAAGTGATTATATTGATTCCTAACAAACACATCCCTCGCTACACATCCTCGCAAATCTCTGGTGGAAACGCAAACCTCTGTTAGCTGCGTCTTTCTTCTGGATTGTTCTTCTGATACGGACTCCTGTCATTAGCTTTGTTTATTGACATAAGAATGCCAAAGAAGACAAGCGACTAAAATTAAGGAGTCTTTCGGTAATTTTTTATTATTTTAGGAGATTAATTCTGGTTACCTTTGACACATACGATTATCATTATTTATTAAGCCTTGACTCCTAAAAACTCTGTCACCAGAGTTGGACACTGTCTCATACGAACTTTTCTAGGCTGATCTGTCTCAGCTTCTCATGGGTGCAATCAAAACTTAAGCATCCGTGCGAAACCGGGGCGGGTCGCTAGTAATAAATATAGCCTATGTTACTCACTAGCTGGTAGTTTGGGTGATAAAATGGGTTGATAAGGAAGAGAAAATGAACATTATTACCATGTGGGTATGTAGGTAGCAAATAGATACACTTTTTATATAAACGGTGCGTTGGTTGTCGGATGGATAGTAGGATGATGTAGCATTCTAATGGTGAGATAAATTTTTAAATAGGACCAGGAGTTTATTAGTTTATTCGTAACAAACAAAAATACAAATCTTATCTCTTTATAATATTAATAATACATAATATATAATAAAAGTATAGATAAAAATATCAATTTACAAAATGATTCATGTCATGTTGGTTGAAACGAACCAAACAATAATACATTATGTATGGTTTATGTGAACGTTCTCATGATTATGTCATATTTTAGTTCTTTGTTCGACGTTCACAGCCCAAAGTGCGCACGCGCAGCTCACTGACCTCAGTATGCGCGGGATCAGGACCAATTTGTTTATTTCGCGAATACCATTACTTCGCTCACGTGGTAAAGTACTGCCAACCTACTTATATTCTTGGCATGAGCTTCACCTAGTTCGATTGGCACCACACTGAAGCTTTATAATGAAGAGAGGGATCATCAAAAAAAAAGCTAGGAACCCAGCCGAGTTTGTTGCCAGCTTCTTCTATTCTAGGCTGGGGCGCGTGGAACTGGCGTAAATTCACCAAGTAGCTTTAAGACGTTTAAAAATTTATGATCCTTAAATTATACTAAAAAGATTAAACTAATGTGATATGATTGAATAAATATATTTTTACTTACTTTACTTACTTACTTACTTTCAACGTATCTCGGCTGTCGTGAAGTTTTTCGCAAGCCGTTTCGATGCGCAATGGAGCTTTTTGAACTAAATTGTCTTTGCGCATCACAAACGGTTAACTTCACGACAGCCGAGATCCGTTGGCGTACTACGAGTACCACAATATTTTAATGTAATTTTTTACACCAAATTATCATTATCTCTTCCGGCTGCCGGAATTGCTCATGCTAAATTTGAAGGACATCTCGTATCGCATAAAATATAGAAGAATCAAAGTCTGACATAGCTCTCAGAACAAAAATAATGGCAACCACAAACTGAAAAACAAAGTTTAGGCCGGCCTCTACTCGATGGACCGAAAACATAAGTGAGAAGACAAGGTTAATTAAGAGGTTACACGCCCAGTTTTGCTAAATTTAGCTGCTGGCCCTCTGAATCTACCTTAACCCATATATGCCCAGGAGCACTCAAACGACCCAAGAGTACACGTTCTGTTCTAAAGCGTCGTAAATCAAAACTATTTATAAATATTTAAGTTTAACGCCATCTATGAGTTATTCAAAGACTTAGCTAAGTTGTAAGCTGAGTGCACTAGCTACACTAGAACAATTTGAATTAAAAAGTTTGCATGCAAGTTGGGGCTTGTTTTTTTCGACAAAAATTGTGTACCCTTGGTGACGAAAATGTAAGTATTTAATTTTTTACTTTGTATTTCACGTGTATTGTTTATAAATTAGTAAAATGAATATATTTAGCATCAATACAACTAATAAAATCTGTACAGGATTCGTTGATTTCGCTATTATTGAAACGAAAATTTGTTGGGGTCGAAATCGACCCTTTGGGCAAATATCATACAGAGTGTAACTCTTTTTCTCAGGTCACGTCGCGTACTTTCTACGAATGAAATTGCTGATTTCTTGAAGAATTTGGCTGATGATGAAGATTATCGTGGCGCCGACGTATATTTAGAGCCGCCTTGTGGAGGTACAGTATCTGACGGTGACTCAGGGGAAGAAGATGGCAACGATATTGCAAGTTTTAACCGTCATCAACTTCTTGCCCCCGCCGAGCTGGTTTTACAGCACTCGCAAGATAATGAAGAGCCCGAGGTCATCAGCGAAATGGAAGATCTAGAGGTTCAACAGCCAGTGATTCAGGTACCTGTGAGAGTAAATCCATATGTTGCACCCTCCACTAGTCGCAGTTCCTCGTCGGGGCAACAACGTAGTACTACTCAACCCAGACCAAGAAAATGGATCAAGCGAGATCTTCGTGAGCCAGAAGTTGAGTGGTCAGCACCGCCACCACGATCAGTAACCACACTATCGGCAGAAAGTGAGCCTGTTGAGTTCTTTGAACTTTTTTTCGATCAGGAGTTGGTTAGACACATTGTTCGGCATTCAGTAATCTATGCTATGAGCAAAAACCCGAACACGACCTTCACTCTATCTATCGACGAGATTTACTGCTTCATAGGTATACTCATTCTCACTGGCTACGCTCCACTGCCTAGACGCCGAATGTATTGGGAACTGAACGAGGACACGCATAACGTTCTTATCAGCAAATCCATGCGACGCAACCGTTTTGAAGAGATTTTTCGACACCTTCATGTGGCTGATAACGACAATCTGCGCCCAGGGGATAAGATGGCAAAAGTAAGCCCATTGTTTGACAAGATGAATGAAAAATTTTTGATATATGCGCCCATTGAAAAAAACATGAGTATAGATGAGTCTATGATTCTGTATTTTGGTCGTCACGGGTGCAAGCAGCATATTCACGGTAAGCCAATCCGTTTCGGTTTCAAGGCATGGGTGGCAGCTACTCGTCTAGGCTACTGCTTGCAAGCAGATCTCTACGAAGGATGGTCTGAAGTACGTGAGACTGGGCTTGGCGAGCACGTAGTCACAAAGCTAACACAGGCTGTACAGAACGTATACCCAGACTGTGCGTTCTCGGTATACTGTGACAACTTTTTCACGTCGCCCTCTCTGCTGAGTAGCCTACAAGGGAAGAACGTTAAAATTACTGGAACAGCTCGCCAGAATAGAGTGGACAAATGTCCGCTTCTTGATGTGAAGTCATTCAAGAAGGAACCCAGAGGATTTTACGACTATCGGTTTGATCGAAACGATAGCATTTGTGCCGTTCGCTGGAATGATAATAACGTGGTGACTCTATTATCAAATGAATTTGGCGTCCAACCCATCCAAAAAGCGAACAGATACTCAGCAGCTGTGAAACGAAGGATCGACATCGATCAGCCAAATGTGGTCGCCCAATACAACCGATTCATGGGCGGAGTAGATAGATTAGATGCCAACGTAGGTGCGTATCGCATTGCTATAAGGGGGAAAAAATGGTATACGTGTCTACTGACATGGCTGATTGACGTGACAGTCAATAACTCCGCTTTGCTGGCCAGATCACTGGGAACCAACGTTGATACGCTGGAGTTTAGACGCTCGATTGCAAGAACATTGCTATTAAAATATGGGACTGCGAGATTGAATCCTGGACTTCCTCTAAAAGTGATGTCAAACGTGCCATTGTCCGTGCGAAGACATGCAGCTGATCATATGATCATGGTTGGTCAGAACCGAAGAAGGTGTGCCTACTGCAAAAATAAAACAATAAAAATGTGTCGTTCATGTGGAGTAAATCTCCATGACAAATGCTTTGAGAAGTTCCATGCCTAATGCGTTATTATTACCCTAATGTTGTTATGTTTGTAAGTTGCCTGATGCCAAATAATAACGTTCCTACTTTGTTGATTTATATATTCTTAGTTATAAAGTAATTACAATGAATACAAGAGCTCTTATTATGATACAAAACATTTTTTATTTTACCTATGGTTTTCTTACCATTGCTGGACCATATTTGACCAAGGGGTCGATTTCGACCCATTGAAAAAAAAATACTTCTACTTACTGAAACTGAAAATTACTTCTTTGTAGATTAATTGCAACCCCTAGGGACCAACATATCCAAAATTCATGAAAATCGGAGACCTAAATCTTTCTGGGCATATATGGGTTAAACAATAACAAAAGAACTGCAGGTTTAGTTTCGTTTTTACATCCGAAGAAATCTTTATAAAATTTTTTTACAATCAATCGTAAGGTTCTTTGCTGAAGCTATACAGCAACCTGGTTTATCTGGCGCAGGGTAAAAGAAAAGACCAGTGTCGAGACGAGCGGAAAGTCCCTGCAGGCTATGACGTCACAGCTCCAGTTCTCATAACAGACGCACACTAATGTACCCATTTAGCGCAGGCACTCCAATGGACCGGCCGCTAGGGCCGGGACACACCGGGCGGTCGTGACCGACATCCGACCGGTTGCCGTTACATCGAAACGCGCGAAAGTAAAACGATGCGTTTTTTTGCACAGAAAAGTGTATAACTAGGTTTTCCGTGACTGGTTTTACGTTTGTCGGTCGCGTGTTCTTTTAATCTTTTAATTAAAGCAGCGGTGCAGTCTAATTATGGGTAGTTCTTTTGGAGAATATGGAGCAGTACATTTTTTTTTAATTCATTTTTTATGACAATAAACACATGAACAAACTGCTTCCCCTTAATAAATAGAGACAGTAAGAAAAGTGCCAATGGACACATTCTTAGCAACTAATTTATTTTATAAGAGTAGGTCAACTTAAAATTACTCATTAGCCTAAACGTAAGGCTAGATTGTAATATTATTGAATACATTATTTTAAGATGTATTCTTAAAAAAAAAAATATATATATAAGGTCATTCATTATCAACCTGACAAACTTAAGGGGTAGGTTCCACACATAAAAAAAAAAATACTTGTACTTTTTATATTTCTACTATTTTATAACGTTTTTTTTTTATAAAACAAAAAAAAAAATACGTAATTCTGCTTTATAATTAGTTATCCTTGTTAGAAATCGAAAAGGCAGCGCTCGGCACGTGTTAGTGACCCGCGCGTCAATGAACTGCGGGTCACTAACCCGCGCGTCCTTGACCTGCGCGTGTCCTTGACCCGCTACCGGGCGCGCTCACTCGAATATTTCATTGTTACGTAGCTTAACTCGATTCCCAACAATGATAAATAATAATTGAGCGGAAAAACGTAATCGATTTTTTTTTGTTTACTTGTGATTTTTAAGACAAAACATACATAAAAAAAAAAAAAATTATAGGTACATATATTTTTTTTTTTAGGTGTGGAACCTATCCCTTAAGTTTGTCAGGTTGATAATGAATGACCCTGTATATTTAGGTTACCAATATTTCGTTTAGCTCAGACTTACTCTGTATACTAAGTACGTTCTCAACTGCCTACACTATCTAGGCTTCGTATATTCTTACCTATTTATACTATTGTATATTGTAATGCTGTTTGTGTGTGACTCGTAGAATTAACGTGTTTTATTTTTCTTTTTTTATCATTAATCAAATTATGATAATAGCTGACCGGTAGGGCTATTTTATGGGTTATATCTATAGCTGTCGCGATTGGCCGTCTCTTTCACACCTACAGCGCGTACCGTAAGCGTGTAAGGGATCAAAAAGCGATCGAAAGCGGCTCGACAGCGATAGACTTACATAACAAGAATGCCGGTATTCTAAGTGTTGTTGTTTCGACACGAGTACACTAATTCTCTCTGAATTCTTTGGTTCATACACATGGTGACCGCGTTAAAACGTTGCTCGATCAATCACAGTACTTCAGCCTAAATCCTGGATGATATAAACTTTTAACTTCTAACTTAACTTCTACCTTAACTTTTAACTGGAACTTATTGGAAATCCGAACACTTCTCTAGCATTAATAACTGTGCTCGTTGTAGTGGCGTCCTTAGTTCCCAAGATAATTGGCCGCAATTGAGTCGGTCCGTTCATTTAGTCCATATTTCCCTGTAGAAGCGACGGTTATGATATTAGATGGTTCTAAAATGATCTGCTTATTAAAAGTTTTACATTTCTAAGCAATTCAATAGGAGCGTAAATTGATATGAAAATTCCCCTTCAAATTAGGAGAAATCTTCTGGAAACTTCCAAGTTTATTTATATAATTTAACCCGTAGGGTTCAAACCTTTTCAACACTGATGGTAATAAACCCGCCTTTAGATATTATTGACGTGGGTTCGGATGCGGTCATGCAAAAACCAATGGTGCACCAATGGAATTTTCTATTTGAAAAGTTTATGTTATTGCCAGTGTTCTTAAATGGTGAAAGCACGTCCAAAACTAACAATTCGAAAATGAATGCCATCCACCAATCCGCATTAGGTTCGCGTGGTGGGTTATAACCAAATTTTTACTCGTGAGTTTGCTTTTTCAATGTGCCTTACATTTAGTCTATGCAAAGTGAGGTCATGCTTGTTTGAGTAATAAACATAGAAAACTTTCACATGTCTGCCAACATAGAAACTTTTGCATTTATAATCATGGCCAGCCTTCTAAATGCCCTAGCTGCTGGGGCCTGCTCTCGAGCGAGAGTGCATTTATAATGTAACAGGATTTCTTCTAAGCCCACGCATAAACTCAGACCGGCACAAGCCAAGAACTAAAAAGTCAGAAATGCGAATTCAATTCAAATCTAAATTAGTAAATAACAACAGTAGATATTTTTGCCCGTATTCATAAACAAAACTGTCATTTTAGCAGCTTGCTGTATTATCTTTCCTTGTCATTATTATTTCAATGAACAAAACG
Organism: Colostygia pectinataria; assembly: GCA_951394395.1. Taxonomy (NCBI): domain Eukaryota; kingdom Metazoa; phylum Arthropoda; class Insecta; order Lepidoptera; family Geometridae; genus Colostygia; species Colostygia pectinataria. The sequence continues at coordinate 9,352,680 of OX596363.1, forward strand.
ATGATAGATTTGAAAGACACATTAGCTAACGGAGGGCATTATTTATAAACGTATGTTTATGAATGTTTATGAATGTAGGTTCGTTTATAAATAATGCTCTTTCTGTATAGACCTGCTTCATTTCTTACCTTTAGGGGCCATACTAATACAATGACATCAATATAACAGAATTATTGATTTTTCCACTTCCGCCATACATTTGATGTTATTGTATATTTGTATTCCCAAGTTGACGAATGTGGTAGATAAGGTTGCTATCATATGAAACGGATGCAATTCTTACCATGACCTCGGATCGCGGTGGGCGAGTTTTAGAGCTGGCTTGATTCCGCTCTGACACAAATATCTGCAAATATTTCTGGTTTATTATTATTATGAGTGGAGTTCTTTGTGATAGAGCTCGTCCGGCGAAGTACTATCACCATATTTCTGCTGCCAAGCAGTATTGCTTGGATTGCTGTGTTCCAGTTCGAAGGGTATAGTTTTCTGTAAAGTTAAAGGCACGTTATACTTTAGAGGCACATTATACATCTCAAGTTATCTATTATATTGCAAGCGTACATACGGTTACTGCTTATTAGTGGCCGTACAGGCGGGCCGTATGTAGTTACCACTTTAGTTGTATAAAAAGCAACTAAAATCTAGATTAAACCTAGAACTAGTTAGAACGCAGTTTTTATTACATAAACAATCACGCCCTGAATCTAAAAGGTGTACTCAGTTTAACGGAAACATAATACATAACATGGCTAATAGAGGAAATACTTAAACGATATAAAATGTATCCGTAAACTTTTAAAGGAAATTAACTATTGAACAAGATATGAACCAGGTGAAATAGAAATCGTGTTTGCGAACACACACCTGTTGTCTAACTAGTTTCTGCCGACGGTTTCGCTCGCGCGTTTATTGGATACTCAAACGCTATAAAATGTATCCGTATACTTTTAAAGGAAATTATTGAACAAGATATGAACCAAGCAAAATATAAATTTTATTTGCAAACATACACCTATTGTATAACGGCATTCTGCTCGCGATTTGGCTCGTGAGTTGTCTTAAAAAAATTTACACCTCATAGCGTCCTGTAAGAGTTGAATTTCTGAAATTCCTTTCTTAATAGTTACACCTCTACACTATATTATTAGGAATATGTCACAAGCTTCTAATAATTTATAATGATTGATTTTAATGATTGATTAGAATTATATAACGGTAATTCTAATAATCAATCAGTTAGTATATTCTATATGTACTTATAGTCTTAGAATAACAACACGAAGAAAAATTATTTCCAAAAGTGTGTTCACAAAACAATTGATGTTTGTGTGAGCGGCCTATGTATTATATGTGATTAATGATTATTCTTGGTGTTACAGCAGCCTTTCACCACACAATACACCATTTTGAAATTATAATTGTGAGAGACGTGCACACGATGACTTCACATTGATGAATGGCGAGCTGCTTGTCTAAGTGAGACTAACAAGTCTCACTAAAAATGATCACAATTTGCGTGCGCGTACTTAGTTTCTCCGTGTTGTTTTTCTAAGCTTATAGTAATAGCCACTACTATATACTATATTATATAGTAGAAGCTATTGAGGGCATATCTAACAGTGGGGTAGTACGAGCTGCCAATGATGATATAGCGAAGTAAGACAGCTAAGTTGTCTCATCTATCCACGTCACGCTTCGTCATGTCAACCATTCTTCAAGATTATTCGAGTATATACGTCTCGAATCACTCATCCATTCATCCCTAATTAGAACCACTTTGTAATATGCTGCCTGCCTTGTAATTAGAGTAATTGCTACGGTAATTTGATATTGATCATCTCACTAATATTATTTATGACAATATCACTACATAAATATCAGTTATCTAGTTCCCGTAGTAATTTCGCTTAGATTGGGGCTAGATGGTGTTGAGTGAAATGTTCGCAAATATTTATTTATTTTAGCTAAGTTCCCCTATCCCTCTTGTGATGTAAATGAACCATTATCTTTGTTCATTGTTATAAGTTTCCGAACTCGTTATTGGCATAAACTAGGTTAATTAATAAATAATTTTGAGCTGTATACTTCGCGGCTATCAAACTTCACAGTTCAAATTGTTTCTCATAGGAAAGTTGAGGAAATTTGTTAAGCATGAGTTTGTTAAAAAGTAGCGGCTTCTTACTCGAACCCACGAGAGTTGATTACCGATTTAAGAACTACAGTTGGCTAGTGCACATCTGAGAAGCAAAAGGTTGCGAGTTCGATTCTCGCTGTGGGATAAATGTTTGTGTGATCTGTGAATATTGAATGAATGAAAATTCTTTATTGTATACCGAAAATAAAACTTAAAATTAACAATTTACAAACAAGGTACAATGGGCGGTCTTATGAGCGATCTGTTCCAGACAACCTTTGGATGGAGAGTACTTTTATAATATTGAACAATGGTTTGTGTTGCAATAATATGAATATAAATTATATTAGAAACAAATAAATAAACATACAATGTACTTAAAAACAATATAAAATAATGTATACTTCCATAATACATATAACTCGTAATAACAATTAAATTAATACTTAAATCATATACTTACTTAATTAAGTATAAAATAATAATAAATACATATTAATAAGATCATTGGTCATGGGTGATCATTGGTTACTGGTCTGCGTGTTTCTAGTATTCTTTTATAAATAACCAATGAATTAATTTTGAAATAAGAATGCGTTTCGCTGTAGCAGTCATGCATGACTGCTCTGCGCACTGCTCTGTGCAAAACTAGAATTTGTGCCATATTAGTCCCGCGGAATTTCGGCCCAGTTAGAAAAATCTGCTTTCGTCCCACATGTATGCCGTATACGGCCCATAATTTATTTTATTTCAAAAAGTCTTTTATTTTGTCTAACTCTGTATACCGTTTAAACTTTAGAGCAATAAAATCCTAACTACAACAGAAAATCAGTATAGATATTGTAATAGATATTGTATTTTGTGTCCAAGCTCAATTTGACTTTGTTTTTGTCACAATAAAAACATATGGGTTAAGTTCGTCGTACATATACGTAATCGAACGTCAAAAACAGCCATCAAAAGATCAGTGCACAATCGAGCGGGATAGTAGCAAACAACACCACGATTTATGTGCGCTAGTGTGTAAACATCCTAATCCAGGCTGGATATAACGTTTCCTGACTCACGTAACACAGATGTAATTCTAGACTGTTGGTGTTTTATATCAAAACTAAATATCGAACGAACGACTAAATATCGACCTAATTTCGAGTCTCTTTTATTTGTTAGGGGTCATATTCAGCCTTATACAGCATTACAATATTATATAGAAAAACTCTGACAAATATTTGCAGATCATGCAAAAATTTGTCCCACAGCGGAAATAGAACCCGAAATTTCACTTCTCTTTCAGGCACTCGCCCAGCGCGCCACTGAGGTTTTTATACGCTGAAATTAAAGAAGAAAGCGCTGTCTCTTACCATTGGGCAATGAGCAACAGAGACAGAGCTAATTTTAAACAATGTTTGAAAGCGTTATGGCTGTTAGTGTTTACATTGCTGGGACACTAGCCTAGTTTATCGTCTGAAATATATATTTTTTTTATACAACTAAAGTGGCGACCAAGCGTACGGCCCATAAGATGGTAAGCGGTTACCGCAGCCTATGGACGCTTGCAATACCAGAGTTATCACTCGCGGGTTGCCACCTTGAGGCTAAGATCGAAAGCCTCATGTGCCAGTAATTTCACCGGAAACTATACCCTTCACACCGGAACACAGCAATGCGAGCATTACTGCTTGGCGGCAGAAATAGGTATGGTGGTAGTCCTTCCCCGGACGAGCTCTATCACAGAGAATTCTACTATTAAAGAACTCACGTTAACCAGAGTTGGTCACTGATTCGACAAACGAACTTACGAACTTACTAACACACACATGCACTCGGCGAGATGTCACCTTTACGGCTCTTTATACCCATAACTTAGGCTACACTGGATGGCTAGATTTATGGGTTACTGCTGAAAATACGGCTGGAAATGCTCTGAAAAATGGAGGATGCAATGCTTTTTTGTGGCATTATGCGAGTTGAATTGAGATTTAGTCTCTGTTGTCTGACTTACGTAAATTATTGTTTTTTTTTTTCTGGGAAAAGTTTCTTCAATCTCAATGTAAGGCAAACTTAGTGGGGATTCCAGAAAAAAGTTAAAGTTATTGTATATTATTTACAAAAAATATAGCTTTAAAATCTTGTTTACCTAGTTACCTACTAACAATTGGCTCGCTTTTCTCTAGATTCATAGTATTCTGGTGCTTCGGAGGGCACCTTAAGCCAGTCAGTCGGTCCCGGCTTTTTTTCAAAGATGTTAGGCCATGACAGAGGCCTTCGGGCGGCCTAAAAAATCTGTCACCAGAGTTAACCACTGACTCACACGAACTTAGTATAATGGTTAATTAAAATTCTTTCTATCATATCAGATATTTTAAAAATAAAATAAAATCATTTAAATTAAAAAAAATAACTCTCGTGCATAGTTAAATGGTCACATGTGAGTTTTAATATCACATGTGACCATTTATCTGTGGCACGAGAATCGCCCCCTTGAAGTATTTTATATCGGTAAGTCTAATGACTTCAATACCTAAATAATAAATCAAATCGAATACCTTCAGCGTTGCCACTGTAATGTAACCAGAGGAGTCAACTCAATATTCATAAATTCATAATGAAGATGTCACAAATCTGGCTTCTAAGTCCTCCACACTCCAGCGACCTGAGGCAATCGCCACAAATCGATCTGTCACCTCGATGGATGATGGAACTGTAATCGTAAATCGAAGGATCCCTTGGGAGCCATCCAGGGTTGAGGAAATTGACAAACTCGCATCGTTACTCAAATTGCGACTTTAAGACGATAAAATCGAAGGTTTCATTTTAGTTGATAGATCTGGTGTCTGGCGACTTTGGGATAGTTTAAATGTATCTTTTGACTTCCACGAGTTTGTTACTCCTTAGACTCGATATTGGCAAACTGCTATCGATTGTGTGATCTGTTTTAAATTGGTTGGAATTCTTCGAACAGGCAGGGATGGAATTTTTATTATTTTTATATATGGAAGTTTTATTATTCATATTTGTTATGCAAGTGAATGTTGATAAATCCTGCTAGTTTTTGTGAGTAAAACCGCGTGGGTCAGCTACTTTTTAAATATTTATTTAGTTATGTCTATTTCATACCGATATAGCCGCATACAAGGATTTCTATATATATAGTCAAAGGCCGCATACTTGACATCAACTCAGTTTGAACAATAAATATAATTTATAATTTCGTGACCCGAAAAGCATTCAGTCTGACTCATTCCTCATTGAGATACAGTTAATTAGCGCCGGTAATATCTGCTTTGCATCAGACTGAATCGGTGTGAACCAATTTAACTTCATAATAATGACCTAACAATCAATAAACATTACCGTCTGATCACTTATTAGTCCCCAGTATCAGAAATTACAAGTACACTCAGCCAGACCCCGAAATAAAAAATTAAATATGTATAATGTTTAATGCCATCTAAATATTTAGGATTTTTAGGACGGTCAGAATTCGATCCTGCGGGTTGAGCCGGCCACGCCATGAGCTTAAGAACAGCATTCGAATTCCAGCTCGATAGATTGAAACTTATTCGCCATATAAATAAGTTTCAATCAGAAATACTAACAGCTCAAACTTCTACTACATAGTATACGGCTTCAAATGCCACGTCCCGTGAAATCACACCTTAAAACTCACTTTACACTTTCGGCGAACGAGGGGAGACGATGTTTACACATTCGTCATCGTCAATTTTTGGTATGCCTTGACGCTAAAGCGCTCATAACAGAGTTTCTATCTGTATGTAATGTGTCTGTAAGTAATGTCTAGCACGAAGTCATGTAGACTAGCCTTGGGTGTTACATAAACATAAACAATTCAGTGTGACCTTCACGCTGTGTTCATAGGCGTGCATTGAATTGCCTGCGTTCAGGCGTGTAAGATGGTGCATTGTTGAGGTAATGTTTGCAATAAAGCTCTTCATGTGTTTAATTTGAATTCAAATACATCTTTGTGCTACTTGCATGATAAGAGATCTTCCTGTTGGCACAGAATAAATCGTAGGTAAATTATATGCTTCTCTTACTTTAATATTTAAAGTTTCTTGATTTGATTTCAGGATTTCTTGTAAAATGCAGGCGTAAATTCGGAGGGTCTCTTTTTGCGGGCATACGTATAAGTATTATAAAGGGAAAATTTGGATGTTTCTATGTTTGTGGGAGTATCACGCCAGAACGGCTGAACGGATCTATAGTCACAGGCATAGATTGTAGTCTGGACTAGGACATAGGATTTTTACCCTAAAAAATTTTTGGTTCCTGCTATTTAAATAACTCTTAAGAGCTGGTAACACCTCGGGGCGCAGCTAGTAAGAGATAACGTGGCAATTTTCGTGGTTCAGCTTATGTCTGTGAATGCTCTAAACTTTTGTTGTTGTCACTGATGTAAGTTGAACTACGATATTTGCCACGATTATCGTTTGTCGCTTTCAACAAATACCCTTAAATTAATAAAAGCGCCGTCTTTCAGCTTTACAATAGGTGAGACAATAAACGCTCTGTGGCTTGCTAATCAATTGCATACAAGTAATTTATGTCATGCAATTATTGTCATATCAATTCGTAATCTATATCGCTTCATGTCCTTCGATGACATAATCCAGGGGGGGTCTTTGGCTATCTTGTCAAAATGTGTCTTGTCTCGTGTTATTTTAAGTTTTATTGCGTAAATTTGGTGGATAGTTTATCCAATTTAACTTGTTTACTTAGCACAAGACAAGTGTAAGTAATTGAAATGGAGGGGTAATGTTGGTTGGTAATTAGTCAAAGACTTTCCAAGGGAATTTTGAAAGAAAAGTCACCATTTCTTTCCAAATTAGTTTGTTTACGTTGCTAAGCGTCAATCAAACTAATGCACTTGATACTTGCGAAATTGTGGCAAATATGCCACAGAGTCCATTAACAAAGAAGAAGATGAAGAAATAATCCAGTAGGTGGTTTTGTAAGCTACTGTCTATTTACTTATTTTACTGTAAGCTTTTTTAACACAGTCTAGTTAGCCCTTACCTGTATTGAATCTCTATTGAACTCGACAGTACTCATTACACGGTGATTCAAAGTGACACACGTGATATATTATGTCTGTTTTACTCTTGTTTACCTCTATCGATCTTTCGCACGATTATTTATGACACGGATATCTACTCGCCACGATTCCGACACATCTCACACGCCGCAGCATTGAATTTTCGATGCATTGGAAATATCTTTCGAAAAATAAAATACATTTGAACTCGTATTGAGTAAGTTGCCGACCCTTAAATATACGTGAATACGTTTTATGGCGGGGCAGACTATTCTCATGTTAACAGTGTACGCAAACGACGTCATTTATATGAAAAAAAAACCCCCGTGAGAGTCACGTACGTTGCGTACGACGAGTAGGTAAGTTTGTGAAGTGCATAGACAATTAAGTTCGAAAAAGCTCTATTGCGCATAACGGCTAACTTTACGATGGCCGAGATCTGCCGAGCGTTACCATACATAAGCTTCAAGTTAGCTGTCTAGCTGTCATCTTGTCTTGTCTTACTACTAAGTACTAATGATTGTCTTTGGCTATCTTGTCAAAACGACATGGGTCCTTCCATTTTAATTATTTTTCTCGTGATATTTTTAGTTTTATTCCGTTAAAGGTGGCAGTTTTTCCAATTTAACTTGTTTAGTTAGCACAAGTGTAAGTAATTGAAATGTAGGGGTAATGTTGGTTGGTAATTTAGTCAAAGACTTTTCAAGGGAATTTTGAAAGAAAAGTCATCATTTCTTTCCAAATTTCGTTTGTTTACGTTGCTAAGCGACAATCAAACTAATACACTTGACACTGGCAAAATTGTGGCAAACAAGCCACAGAGTCCATAAAAGAAGAAGAAGAAGTACTAATGCGATGGACGGATGAATGATTGTCACTCAATCTCGCTGAACAGTACGCACCTGAGTGCTTAGCACGAAAAACTCGTTTGACAACCGTAAACGTAAACGTATCGTCCAGCTGTCAATTTGTATGGAGTTTCGGTAGTTCATTTAACGCACTGAAGAGGTGCTGTTAAAAATTCTATACTAATTAGGGGTTTTCGATTCGAGATTAAAAAAAAAAGTAGTTCCGATTGCTTTGACAGATGGCGCTATCTGCCCTACTGCCATTCTGGGAAAGGTTATTAAAACAAGAAAAAAGTTGGTAACTCCGTTTTTGTTTCGTCTCGTATCAAGCGCAAGGTTGTGGGTTCATGTCCTGCTTGCGGCAAAATAATTTAATTCTAGTACGACCAATGTACTACGTAGTACGTACTATGACTTTGACACCAGCCAGAGGTATGACAGACAGTGACAGCAGGAGCAACCAATGTTGAATTCCCTACACATTCACCATAGCTCGCCAAACGTAGTGCTTACATTCTCTTGGGCTCGCCAGTTGAGCTAACGCCATGTTCTAAGACAGCTTTTTTTTTAATAACTTGAGACGAAAAGGCCTCATTGACAGGTGGACGATACGTTTACATTTACGATTGTCAAACGAGTTTTTCGTGCTAAGCACTTTGGTCGAAGCCGGGCGGGTCGCTAATTATATAAGGTCATTCATTATCAACCTGACAAACTTAAGGGGTAGGTTCCACACATAAAAAAAAATACTTGTACTTTTTTTTTTCTAAACTTTTTTCTTATATTTAAAAAAAAAATTACGTAATTCTGCTTAATAATTAGTTATCCTTGTTAGAAATCGATAAGGCAGCGCTCGGCACGTGTCAGTGACCCGCACGTCAATGAACCGCGGGTCAATAACCCGCGCGTCCTTGACCCGCTACGGGTCGCGCACACTCGAATATTTCATTATTACGTCGCTTAACTTGATTCCCAACAACGATAAATAATAATTGAGCGGAAATACGTAATCGATTTTTTTTTGTTTACTTGGGATTTTTAAGACAAAACATACAAAAAAAAAAATTATACGTACATATATTTTTTTTTTATGTGTGGAACCTATCCCTTAAGTTTGTCAGGTTGATAATGAATGACCTTATATAATATATTGGAGGTTTTTAAATGCCATCATGTTCTAACACCACGGAAGTCGAAGATCGTGTAACAATCGCGCCAAAAGACACGAATTACATATTCACACGCGCATAAATGTGGTTATCGTCTGAGCGATCAAGCCATTTTGCTCATGTAAAAACTCTCAAGGTTCGCGCTAGGTGAAGGCCGTGACAATTGCTAATGCTGTAATCTGTGGTTGTATTATTAAGATCAACAACCATCCTGTAGCGCTGTATTTTTTACTAAATAAAACATTACTATAGTCCATATCCCCATTTACTTTAATTCCAATGGAGGCCTTTGCCAAGAGGCAAACATACGATATTTAAAAGATACATTAAAAATAAAAACTAGTGTAATATTTAATAAATAATTATGTATTTAGAATATTAGAATATAATAAGAAAATATGTATCAGTAAGTTAAATAGGGAAAGGAAGGGTGCTGACAGATTTGGTATTTTAAGGTTTTAGTCAATAGATTATAGTTTAAATTTACTTACTGGTATTTCTTTTTTATATTACTAAATTGGAAACCAAGCTTGCGACCCACTAAATGGTAAGTAGTTACCGTAGCCTATGTACGCTTGCAACATCAGAGATATCACTTGCGCGTGAGCACTCTCAGACGTAGTTTGAAATGCAGTGCCACGCAAACACTTAAAAACTTTAAGCTTTGGGTGGCATTGCATCTGTAATAGTCAGGCGTGGTGCTTAACATCAGGTGGGCGCCTTGATTGTCTTGTCACTTGCTGACATAAAATATATATATATATATATATATATATATATATATATATATATATAGAATCGACCCGTTAAACTGTGATCTAATTAACCTTCATAAGTTTACACGCGATAAGGTTCAAATTAAACTGAAAACACGATAATACTTACACATTTTCTCCAAGCTCTTAAACCCAAAAGGCATCACGGGTAAAGCTCATCGCTCAGTCGAGGTGGGCGAAAAATTGTAGTTCAAAATTGTTTCGCAAGCTAAACACGTACCGAGCGGGATTACTGAAAGCCGGTTGGACTGTAAGCCAGTGTGTATTATATAAATTATATCAGCGAGTCTACGGTACTGTCTGTAAAGTGGACACGTGTAGCTGTTTGAACTACTAAGAACTACTATTGGAATGAACTAGTCAAGAATTTTTATAGGCGCTTTGAAACTATACTTTACGTTTTCGGGAAAGAAATATGCACTCTCCAGGACTTACGGATAAAGCGATACGTTGATTTAAAAGTCACAATACAAATAAACAGTAACGTAACATTTGTATGAATAATAATTATAGAATGAATATTTACTTACTATAAGGAGTAAAATTAAAACATAAATTACAATGTATATTTCAAGGCTATACAAGTGCCAAACGCATACAAGTAAGTAATAAACCTAGAATAACTATGTTTATGAATTTTCCGACGTAAGCAATAACCCGAAATATCCGTAAGGAAACAAATCAATTCATTTATTCACCAAGCTCACCGCAATAGCTTCGTTTGCAAGTCATCATCATACTTATGCTAACAAATGTCCTTGATAAACATCGGTGGAATAAATAGAAATAATTTACGTTACAATGCAGGGGACGGATCGCGCGCTGTCGAAATTGCTTTTCTTTACGATTGGATTCACATCAATTTTATCCAGCGGTATCTGATGTATTAAAGTGTTAAAAACTTTGAAAAGCCCGATTTCACTGCAAATACAGCAGTGAAATAAAATACATGAAGCAATAATCGTTCAAAGAGAGTTTGTTCAGAATATACTGTTAAATTCCAATTGTAGAGCACAAACGGGCACAAAGACATCACACTGCAATATCAGGTGTCGAATGTCGAGTGAATCCGATTCAGTAAAGGGAGCAAAAGCCTCTCACGTCTACGTCGCCCGCAGTGTTATCACGTCGCCGCCTCCCAGACGGGCCTTTGTTCCCACCTGCCTGCCTGACAGATGCTACTCCGACATTCAATCTTATAAACGGAGCCCACCCCGCTCTAACACACTAAGCCTCGCACACCGAACTAAATCTCCTCGCAAAATTAATAAACCTATTTATGTTCCATAAAACAAACTCTATCCCACTCCTCGCAATAAAACCCACGTAAAGCGAAAGTGCGGGATTGCTTCCCTGCTGATATTTTATTTATTCAGTCGCGTCGTCCGACGTACGCTCGCAAAATATCACCTAAACCCTGCACCGAGCCCAGAATATTCTATACGCTTGAATAATGTCCAGTGTTCCATAAAGAATGCATTTGCATACGTTGTACTGCTGCAACAGGCAGCTCTCTCGCCCGAAATGTAATCCGAACAAACACAAACTCGCCTTTCGTATGCCGTAGTGCCACGCATCGGAGATAGCAAAATGAAAAAGGAATGCAGTGATGGAATGTATAACCGGAGTGAGTGCTTTGAAAACAGTGAAAATGTTAGTTCTATCGAATATATTTCGGTCGAGCCATCCGCAAAACCAACTGATGACGAGGGAACTGAACTCCCTTACCTCGGAGAAACAAATGGAGGACTCTAAAATGGTGTCACAAAGCTCGTTCAGAATAAAACAGCTAACGAAAACACGCGAAAACATAAACTTGACTGATGGAATGGATGGTGACGATAAAAAAACGGTGAAACGTGAGAAGTGTCTATCGAACAGCGTCGACGCTATAGTCGCGCACAACGATACCAAATGTAAAGTGATATGTAGTGCCAAAGGTTTATTAGAGACAAATTTAGATGATTTGTTCAATGATGTTCAGAAATTGGACTGTTGGAGCGTCGAGCCAAAAAGCTTGGGTGCCAGTGAACCGACCTTGAGTTTTAGTGATGGTAATTCCAAGACTGTGAACCGTGAATCGCTCGTGTCAGTAGATGACAGTGATGACGATACAGGGAGTGACAGTGACTATTCGGATGAAGTGCTTCGGGAACAGCGGATATGCTTGGGCGCCCGGCGTTTCGGACATTTACTAAGGAGAGTCATATCTAGAAATGGTGAGTTTAGTTATAAACATACGAACATCTTTCAAGATGAAAATGACTTATAACGTTATATTTAGCATACTGCGACACAATTTATGTACTTTTTTGCATACAAAATAAAGATTGTACTTTATTTTTATTTTACTAAAACAAGCTGAATGGTTTTTTGTGTCTTTTAATGACATATTATTTTGCTTTGTTACTAGATATTCGGTTCAAAACAATCTGTTACTTTATCCCAAGAAATAAAAACTAAATTGAAACGGTAAAAATGCCAACGTTCGGAAGCGTAGCAAAGTGTTTACGTGTCGTTTATTTGTCTTCAATCGTATCAAATGGCTTCCCCCGTTGTGATTGAGATGACCGCTCCGCAAAATCTTGTTACTCGCTTGCCCTGTAGATTTGTTGTTATAGCAAGGTCAGATCTGTTTTTGTAGTTTATCATCTTGTTTGTGTAAGAAAACTGTTTCTTTTGTAAATTTGCTAGGTAGTTGTTTTCTGAACTGTTTGAGACTTTTACACACTGACATTTGTTTTTTTTTAATGTCAGCAAGTGACAAGACAATCAAAGCGCCCACCTGATGTTAAGCACCACGCCTGACTATTACAGATGCAATGCCACCCAAAGCTTTTTTTTTATACAACTGAAGTAGCAACCAAGCGTACGGCCCACAAGAGGGTAAGCGGTTACCGCAGACATTGTTGTTTAGTCTCTTTCGCCTAGTAATTTCACTTGCTACAGTGTCCTTTAAACCTTAACACAGTAATGCTTGCACACTGCTTGGAGGTAGAATATCTGACACTGCGGTGGTACTCACCAACACGGACTCTTGCTGAAGAGTCCTACCACCAGGTGGTATGGTGGTGGTATTTCAAGTATGAAGCTTTTTATCTACTTAATTGGCTAGTGTCAGAACCGGCTTCTTAATCTGTGGTAAACTAGGTAAATATTCGTCGAAATAGGTCATTTTCAGTCTTATTTCCTTGATTCCTTATATGGATATAAAAATGAAAATTTAGCGCACGCTATAAGTTTTGACCATAATATTTATATATATTTTTTACACTTTCTCATAAATTATTAATACTAGGAGGACTTAATGCTAAGAGCACTCTCTACCAGTTATTCTGGCGTGTTGAGATGATGGTGCTTTTACTAGCGATACAAAAACTGGGCCGTAGCAGATAACTTTTAAGCCTTGAATAAACGAAATTAAATATTTCGTCACGAAACAGCACATGCATCTGACTGAATAGAAAAAAAAAGAAATGACACATAATTTGCAGCATGTGCGATGTTAACAGCGCCAGTAGCGATCGTGGCACGACATGTCGCTAACGCTAATCTGTCTGGCATCGTGGTTCGTTTGCTAATGGGAACGAGCGCTACGTGAGTCTGGCTAGATACCTAGATGTACCTAATGGGTGCCTTACCACAAGATATTGCTGTAGGAGCTTGTAGTAGGTGCCCTGATGTGGTAATGTCAACATCATGACAGCCTTCTAATGTTCACACTGCTGGGACTCTGACCTACTCTCGAGCGAGAGTGATTCGGTCTTAACCAAGCCTTAACCCACCACGCGGACCCAATGCGGATTGGTGGATAATGTAGTTTTATGGTACTCGTTAAACCGGTGACCGCCAGTGACAATTTCAACTGAGCGCTTCCGTGCTTCGGAGAGCACGTTAAGCAATCCCGTCTTTTTCAAAGTTGTTAGGCCATGACGTAGGCTCACTCACACGAACTACATAACACTGTACTCGTATAAAAACAAGAATATTTAGTTTTCCATCCAGTTCCTCATTCCTTTTGAAGTGAAGTGATGTTTATTAATCTGAAAAGCTTTTTAATAAGGAAAACACACCCCTCGCGGAGCCTCATACCCAGTTTTAATCTCATTAATGCCCAAAGTCAAAAGGCAAACTTGGTGGCTCTTTTCATAGCAATTTCTTATACAAACTAACGTCTAGCAACTTGTTCGAAGTTGTGTAAACTGTAGATTACATGTTGCCCGCCATTATTTCGCGTTTAATAATCGCTAAAGTTAAAAACTCGTTAGGTGGTCGGGAGTTGCTGAGTTGGTCGGCTTCGGTCTCGCAGATTACGGGGAATAGCTAGTTTACTTCTTATTTTAATTGCCTTACGAAGCACGGAAGCAATGCCAAAATATATTACCGCTATGTAAGTTGCTTCATATAATTCGTCTAAAGAACAAAATAAGCTATAGAATGTCCTCACTTTACCCTAGTAATTCTGCGAATAGAAGACTCTGCGATCACAACATTTAAAAAAAGCAGCAATTTCTTGAATTTTGGGAAGCTACTCTGCTCATTACGCCGAAAATCCTCATTAGATCTTATTAAATATTTACCAGACCAACTTAAAGTTACTACCTTTTACATAAAAAGAGCATCGAATTCGGATCTCATAATCATAAATCATATCTTCTTAAATTTAAAAATGAATCGCTGTGCGTTAGTCTCGCTAAAACTCGAGAACGGCTGGACCAATTTGGCTAATTTTGGTTGTGAAATGTTTGTAGAAGTCCAGGGAAGGTTTAAACGCTGAGAAAATATACAGGTGTAAAAATTTGCTAAAAAAAATAACGCGAGTGAAACCGCGCCGGGTCTACTAGTCTCATAATAAAAATCGGACCTGGCTTTTGAAAATTGTTAGGCCATGACGGAGGCTTTCGAGCGGGTTATTAACTCCACCATTTGGCTACTGACTCATACGAACTTACCGCTCAAGCGAAGCACGTGTGACAGCTGCTATGGTTTTGAACTGTACACGTAACGGCTACGTTTTTACCTGTATTTTATTTTACTCCACCTAATATAACCGTTGGTGGGGTAACGCTTTCGGAGTATGGAAATGGGCCAGTCAAGTAACTGGAGCTATTTTTATAGTCATTCAGTACAGTAATGGAATAGTGCAGTTTCGGGAAATGTGTTTTGCGTTTTCAATTTTACACTTTTCTGTCGAACATTCGAGCTTTTTACTGTAGGTTTATTGATGTTGCATTCAAAGCCGTAATCAAAAATTACTTTTGTATCAAATAAATAAATATTTAAATACATAATGCTGGACAATCCACACAGCATCATCTAGCTAGTCCCAAGCAGAGCTTGTGTTATGGATACTAGATGAATGATTACTTAAACCGTGCTTCGGAGGGCACGTTAAGCAGTCGGTCCCTGCTTTTTCAAAGTTGTTAGACCATGAAGTCGTAGGCTACACTGAAAACCAGCGCTACGGACACATAAGTCTGTAGCACATGCTGAGTGGCTGCCTTTTTTTCATCACAATAGTTTAGCTTTAATTTGTATTGTTATTTTATGTTTATTGTGTGGCGCTAAATAAATATTTTTCTCTTCTATTCTATTCATGACAAGAGGCCTTCAGGCGACCTAGAAGCTCTGTCACCAGAGCCACTGACTCATACGAACTTACTTACTTTTTATTACAAATATATAAATCATTTATAACGCCGCTCGTCGCATTTTTATTTCTCAAACATGCCGGTTTCCTCACAATGGTTACCATCACCGTGTGAAAGCATTGCCCACATACATTTTTCGAATAGAAAAATCCATTAAGCGCACGACCGGATTTGAATCAAATCAGTCAAACAGATATTTAATCTAAATATATATTTTTTTTATTGGTTATAGACCAACGTTTGACCACTACCTCACCTGATGGGAAGTGTTGGTGTGGTCGATGAGAGCACGCTGGTTTAGAAAGAACCTGTTCACTCTAGACTTGAATATTTATTGTAACTAGCTGTTACCTAATTACCTGCATAACTTTTTCGGGATAAAAAGTATCCTGTGTATTCCGGACTATAATCTGTCTCTGTGCCAAATTTCATCCAAATCCGTTAAGCCGTTCTGGCGTGATTGAGTAACAAACACCCATCCATTAATTAATATTATGAAATCATTATTATTCATAACGAGCTGACTCGCGCGGTTTCACTAATTGTTTTAAAGTTTTTATGCTATCTCACAGGAACAGTTCATTATCCAAGAGGATGAAAAATAGCCTTATGTATTATTCCAGAACTCAAACCACAAACATGCCAAATTTTATCACAATCAGTTAAGTCGTCACTGAGATACGTGGTAACAAACATTCAGACACACACACACACACAAAGACTTATAATATTAGTAGGTGTGAGGTTCTGCTACCTACAGGATAGGGAAACATGGGGCTTCAATATAAACGGTTGTTATTGTTTAAAACACTTGGTATAACAATAACACGTTGTTATTGTTGTGCTCCCAGTCGTCTAGCTCGCTCGGCCCCGACCGAATTAACCAAAGGCACGAGCGTCTCGATGACGCGTCGTACGCATACATTTAATCGGCAGACGCCACAGTATGATAGTAGTAAGATATTAAGATAATGAATGGTATGTCAACATTGTCCTCGTGTTTGGTGTCTTGTTACATTGACCACTATGACCTTCCTTATTAATTCATTGCTTATTTGGCTGTTTTCTTCTGCTTATAGCTTACTAGCTACGCTTCGCGGTTTCACACGCAGTTTTGGAGTTTTTATCTCAGCTATCTCACAGTTTTTCCAAGATAAAAACTAGCTTAACTCCCATATTCTAAGACGATTCCTCAAGAATTCCTCGACTCGACTCAACCTCACTCAAATAAATCCGTATTCTTAGTTGCAAAAATTCTCCTCCACTTACTCCCACTCGAAAGTTTTCTTTACCCGAGGTGAGGAAATGATTGACAAACTCAAGGTACGTCTGAACCTACCTTGAGTCTAGTGGAGGAATATTTGAGGAAACTTCTTAGAATATGGGTGTAAGGCTGCGTTTCCACCAGAGATGTGCGAGGATGTGTAGCGAGGGATGTGTTGGTTAGGAACCAATAGAATCACTCCATTTACCTTGTCGCTCTGATTAAGATAGTATATAAAGTTGTATCCGCTGTTGGTTTTCCTAAGAAATAAAAATAAAAATAAATTAACTCCGTAAAAGCTGAACGGATTCTAATGCGTCCGCGCCTCTACTCTGTTAAAAGAAAGCTGTCAGAACAATTTACACATTTTTACTCGGAAACTCCTAGCCTTCAAGAATTTTAAAGCTCTGTTCAGATTTAAGCCAAATTTTGCATACCCAAGCGATATAGGTTCGCGTTTATTTTGTTAGCCGTTTTTAGAAAACAAAAGTAAAACTATCTATCAGACCTGTGACGCGGTGGGCGAGGGTCTGGTTGCGAGAGTTTGCGGGTTCGATCCCCGCTGCGGGACAAATGTTTGCATGTCCTGCACTTTAGTGGTATAATAAAAATGTACCTACATATTATAAATATATATTATGTATTCCATTCACTTATCTAGTTCCCATTACAATCCGCCATATCTATTCCAGGAACGCAGTATTCGCGTAGGTCCGAATCTGAACTTTCACGCTTTCACAGCCAAAAGAGATACGATATTTTCTTGGCAGCGCCCCGCGCAATTCCTTAAGATATTCCAACAAAAAAGTCATATCGTGACAGTCGACGATAAATAACTAAACAATGCCGCGGTTTATCGCTGGAATCGTAAGCGCAGTTTTCACTTAGCCGCGACACGCGTGAGCGAGAGCGCCTTTATAGCCACACCCCGCCGATGTGGTTCATCTCATAAATTGACCGTGTCCAGTGAGAGTGTCGCGGCTCATTGATAGAGACGAAGGTAAACTGTGATCTTGACTGATTCTTCAGCAAGAGTCCATCTTGGTAGGCACCACCGCAGTGCCAGATATTCTACCTCCAAGCAGTAGTGTGCAAGCGTTTAGGTTTGAAGGGCAATATCAAGTGAAATTACTGGGCGAAAGAGACTTAACAATGTCTCGGGATGATGAGCGCAGTGCAGTGCTACGCAAACACTTAAAAACTTTAAGCTTTGAGTGGCACTGCATTTGTTTTGGTCAGGCGTGGTGCTTAACATCAGGCGGCGGACGACTTGATTGGCTTATCACTTGCTGATATTAAAAAAAGTATATTAAGCTGTGATACACAAACAGTAAACACCCAAGAGTTGTACGATTGTTAGTATATTGATATTGGCAACTAAATTCGATTGTAAGGGGTATTTGAGACAAAAAATATAGAATTCCCCTTCGCAGGCTTGTGGCCACGTGGTTCGACCAGGGAATTATCTATGGGGGTTACCGTTCTTTGTTACCAAACTGGTTTTTTTATTACAAACTAGCCGTTGCCCTCGACTTAGTTTGCGTTGAACTCTGGGACCGTATATTTTTCCGGGATAAAGAGTAGCCTAGGTCCTATTCCCGGTTATTATCTAGGTACCTATGTTTTTATTTCAGCCAAATCGGGTCAGTGGTTGTTGAATTACAGAAGAACAAACATTCATTTAGGCAAACATCCAAACTTTTGCAATTCATAATATTAGTGAGATTAGTGTAATAGTTTGAATTGTGTGTGTTATACAATTGACTTGGATAGTTAAGCTATCTATAGGTTGTTTGTAACGGTCTTTAGATGGTTTCATATGTATTTTGTAATGTACATATTTATTTTATAATAATATAGACTATTTAATGTTATACAACTTACTTTATTATTGGCTATAAATAAAAAGCCTGTCATGATGATGATGATGATGAAGGTTAACTCGTATAACTCGCCTTAACTCGTATAACTCAGGCCCTTTTTCAAAATTATACCTTAAACCTCTGCTAGCTAACGTGGTGCTAAAATCCTTCGTCATCTTTATTAATTGACGAAAAATGGACAAGAAAATACTACTTTAGCGAGACACGGCAATGACAAATCTTTGCATAGTTTATAATGAAGCCTGTCTCAATGTATGTATGTACGCTTAGATCATTTAAACTACGCAACGGATTTAAATGCGGTTTTCAGCAATAGATAGAGTAATTCAAGAGGAAGGTTTGTAGCACCCGTGCGAAGCCAGTGCAGGTCCGCTAGTTTTATAATAATAGAAACACCCAGATCAAAAAAAATTATAAAATAATACAAAGTAAAATAATATATTTCCAAGCTCTGTCACCGTGTCATAAAGGTGTGGTCATTATGTAGGCTTGTAACATCAAAGGTAACATAATAACGTCCCTTAGGGTGTAAAAATAGATGGAATTGAATATTTGTGGCATCATTATTGTGAATTGCAATAATGACTTTTGTTAAAATCGTTATTTAGATGTTTGTACTTGAAAATGACGGCCATAACACAGAAGGCAGAGAGCATTTACTTGTAAACATGCTATTATTTGAATAAATTATGTTTATATTTGTATTGTATTTGTAATAAAATGTATTCAAGACTAAAGTCCTTATTCAAAATCATAGGTACCTTATACCTTTGTTAGCTAGCATGACGTTAAAATCTGTTTTCATCTTCGTTCGTTGACATAAGAATGACAAGTAAAGACTACATTAGCAAGCCGCTAACACTACTGTGCTAAGAATAAAGGCACACCTACTACGTTGCAGGTACAAGAATATTGTCAATGCTTTTCAAATGAAACTCCTGTACCTATTAATATTATAAATTAAATTTATAAGAAACCCTCGACTCTCTTAAATTCGAAGTTTATACTCGTATAACAGAAAAGAGGTCTTTAAACGGCTGAGCAGTTTTTCTTGAAACAGCGATCATTCGATTAAGAAGACACCTTTCAAACGAAAAAACAATCAAAATAGTATCATCTGTTCAAGAGCTAACAAATACACTCATATATACGCCTGTATCCCGTAGGTGTAGGCAGAGACCACGGATTTCAACTTGCTACGATCCTGACACACCTCTTTTGCTTCATTTACTCTCATCACATTCTTCATACACGCTCGCCGGTTTAAGGTACCTACTCTTGACCTGGCGTTTAGTACGCTAACAAATACACAAATACACAGTTATTATAACACACCTCTATTTCGGCTGGGGTTAATAAATCAGATTTTTTTGATTTTTGTGGTTCAATCACGGTGTAATTGAATTCTGCAACTGGATATGTTATAAACTTTATTAAACCAAACAGACAGATGGATGGATATCTCTCACTATAAATTATGTTCTGCGAAAGTTGACAAGTCAATTTCTTGCCTCGATGGGTATCTATGACACGGGCTCTAGGCCGACTTTCATTACGTCATAGGATATCATTAATGTTAAGAAAATAGCTAAGTTCCGCTACTATAGTGCAACGGGACTGAGCACCAGTTTCTCATCTAAATTCTATAGCGAAGGCGCAAATATTATCATAATTTTCGTCATTTACTCATATAAAAAAAAAAGATTTGTCATTTTTCTATCATGGTATCATGTTGCTCCTATTGTATTAGTTGTAATATAATAAAAAAAACGTAAGTAATAAAATAATAGTATTGCTTCCCAGTTCTGCACTGCATAGCGTACAAGAATTAGGCCGCCGGTCTCTTTCTTTTTCTCTTTTCTCAAGCTATAAACAATTCCGAGAAACACGTGCCAAATTATAAGTAATTAGGTAAATCGTAAAAGACAAAAGCCTTCTCACCATCGAGTCCCTTTTGCGGGCATCATAAAATTTGATAGGATTTCTGTTAATTAGATACCTATTGACCACACACTAGGCTAGGTATCAGGAGTCCTTGGTAACAACGGTTTGAAAACGGTAAAAAATGTACATTGTGTACTTAATAAATAAGCGGACGCATCCATCTGATAAGACGATATTTCTATGAAAATATTGACCGAGAAAATCGATCAAGAATGATAAGAAAATGTCATTGAACCACAAACACTTGAAAAGCCTTGGAAAAACAAACAAATGTTTATAAAGATATTCGCGTAATCAAACATCCAACAAAATGGCGGAGGACATCTATGCCAGGCCATTTATAATATAAAGAACCTATTTCAGGATCTACGATTGAGTGTCGTAGGCCAATGCCGGTTAGCCAATAATAACTGCCTCTGTCAGCCGCCGTCGCCGTTCTGCTAACTAGAAATTAGCCTACTTGACATTTACTTGAAGTTGGAGAAAGAAGCCTATGGATATAGAAGAATATGGATTGTAAATTAACAATGTAGATATACACAGATGTAATGTAATAACATGTAGGTAGCGGAACGTGAAAATATGAAAGACAGATGTGAATACCACGTAAAACAGAACTAGGAAACCGCATGGAATCCGACGGGTCAACTTTTCACTCGCCCAGACTACGCCCACATTTCTAGGCACTACAAGCTCAAACCATTACTCAAAGTCATGCACAGTCCCAGCTTTCAGCTGGCAAACCTGAACAGAATATTAGGCGCATCCCACACAATGGCCGAAACAATCACGGAATTATCTTTGCCACTTCTAATCACCCCGCAGTTTAAATTGAGCTTTATCGCGTTCGATTTGGATTTAATATGACAGAGCAACAAAAATCTTTTAGCTCGAATACCTATTCGACAAGCTAAACTGTACTGGTGATTTTAAATTGCAATATCGCTCGCGTACGGTTAACGAAATTTCATAGTCATTTTTGTTTTTTTGTAGTGAAACATACAGTACATTTGCTGTTAGCTTATCTGTGGCCCATCTCCGTACGTCCATTCACGGCTCCCGTTTAGTGAACGTCTCAATAGTTGTAATCTCGGAACTGGACCATTGGTCTATTGGGCCGGGCTGGTATTGTGTGAAGATAGCACTATCTTGATTACTCATTTCGGTAGCTGGGTATTGGACGTGGTTTTGGAAATATTATTGTATGCCAATGTAGTTTCATAGTTTCATAGATTATTATTTATGGGTTAACAAAAAAAATTGTGTCTCTGTTTTTGTTTACACTAGTCATCATTTTTATACGCAATAAACAAAATACCCAACTTTTTTTAAAATTGGATATATACAAGCGTTTGACCACCACCTCACCTGATGGTAAGTGATGGTGTGGTCGATGATGGAGCACGCTTGTAATGTAACACATTGTTAAACGTAATTGATGTATGAGCAATCAACGCAGGTGTTCAATTATAAGACCATCGGGTAATAATAAATGAGAATACATACCTATTTCCTTTGGATATATACGAGTTATGTAAAACATTTAAAATATTCTGCTTCGAATCCTTTCAATGTTTCGTTTGAAACCGCCACATGAATTAGATAAGATTTTGATCAGAATACGATTTTATATGCTCGTTGCCTCGTTTTGTACACATTGTACAAAGTTTTTTGGCACATCGTTATTTTTGGTCATTTGAACATTCAGTAATCAAATCTTTTAAAACACTTTGACATCATTACCGATCTAGGGCCTTATTCATAATCGTATTTTAAACCTCTGTTAGCTAATGTCTCTTTTAAATCTATCATCGTTGTTCATTGACATAAGAATCACAAAGAAAGACAACTAAAACAGTTTTTGTTATTTTTACTAATAAAATTATTGTGAATTACTAAGCTTACCATGCCCGAGGAAGCCGGTTTTCTGTGTTTCCTTAGATAATATCCGTTTGATAACGCGCATTGCGCAGATATGATCGTCAATTATGTGCAGTAAAAGTGTCGCGTCACGCCGATTGGCGCCGTCATTGTTCTAATGCACAATGGCACAATGGGCGAAAGCGTAATGCGGACGGAGTTAGATACACTCCACTTTATATTGACGGCTGAAGGGGCGATTTAAGTGACGAATTGGCACTTTTTGTTACGGAACAGTAAGCCAAGAAGCCATTAGTGCCGGGACACGGTGAAGCCGGTCTTGGAGATGTTGTAAACAAATCGACCTATGTATCAGTAACGCGAGGCACGATGCTCAAGATACGCTTGTGGTTCGGCACTTTGCATGGTTTTGTCTTCGGAATGACAACAGACGAAAAATCTCTAGTACTACTCCGTTTAACGTTAAGTGGAGTAGTACTAAAGATCTAATCGCCTGAATCTATCAATTAGCAGAAGACTATAAAAACTCAACAGAATAAATTATAAAGTTGTTATATAATTATTATTATAAAACTATTCATAAAAAAACCGTCAGTTTAGCGGGGGCGTGATGAAACTATGGGATGAAACAGAAATAGGGATTGTCTTTGGCTATCTTGTCAAAACGACATGGGTCTTCCCATTTTAATTATTTATCTCGTGTTATTTTAATTTTTGTTGCGTAAATTTGGTGGCAGTTTATTCAATTTAACTTGTTTACTTAGCACAAGTGTAAGTATTTGAAATGGAGGGGTAATGTTGGTTCTTAATTTAGTCAAAGACTTTCCAGGAGAATTTTGAAAGAAAAGTCATCGTTTCTTTCCAAATTTCGTTTGTTTACGTTGCTAAGCGACAATCAAACTAATACACTTGACACTGGCAAAATTGTGGCAAACTAGCCACAGAGGCCATTAAATAAAAGAATAAGAAGAAACAGAAATACACCGTGCTAAGTATGGTCTTTCACTCGGGTTAGAGCTTAGGGTAATAAACGTCTCCTTTTCATTCCTTTGTCAATAGACGAAAATAAATGTGAAAGACACATTAGCTAACAAAGGCTTAAAGTACGAGTCCGACTATGAATACTGCCTTTCGATTTTTAAAAGGCCGCTAAGTGATATGAGTTTAGTATAACTTAACGACCTTTTGAAATCGGACGGCAGAATAAGGCTCGTAGTTCTTAACACCCAAACGCACAAGCAATTCTAATAAAATCAGTGTCCGTGACTGTAGATGTTTATTATTCATTTTATGTCTTTTTAAAATTAAACTACTGAAATGTAATTAATCTTTTACCAACGTCAGCTACGCGTGAAGTTGGCGAGGATTATTTGAAAGCCTTTTAATATTCTCCAATATAACGCAGCCCGACCTAAATCAGTCATCATTTATATTAAGAATCCTATCCATGATAGCCCGTGAAGATCGAACACGATTGTGGCTCGTGTGTTGGAGATATTTTAACGAAAATAAAAACATATTAAAGCTTCATCCCTTAAAATTTAAGTAAGTAGGACAAATATTAATAAACTCAAGACACAACTGATTAAAAAAATAATTAGTAACGCACATTTTCGTAAAATGAGCATTTTCAGTCAACTTTCGATCATGATATCTATGAAACAACAAGGTCTAACATATTTCCAAAAATGTAATTCAAATAATCATAGTTTTAAAATTTAAGTAAGTAGGTAAAAAACATCACCTTAGTTCAATATTTTTGAAAAAAAGAAGGTCTAAAAACGCGTACTTTTCCCAATTTTACGCTCGTTGTTTCTTCGAAATTAGAAAGTTTATAATAAAAATATACCTACTACATTAAAGTTTTGATATTTATTTACAAAATAAAATTTAAAAAATGGTCTAAAAGTTTTAATTTATTTTTATACGATTTTTTAAAGAATCCTCCGAATCCACTTTATAGCTTGATGCAAAACGCGGCTGCTCTCACTACGCGCTAAGCGCTCATGGAGGGAGGACGTATCGCTGTTTGTCGCGCGAGCTGTTACGTATAATCATAGGGAGCTTATACAAATTATAAAGCGATCATGCGGTTTTGATCCGTGATAGTTAAATCTCTAAGTAAGTACCTATGATATAATAATGTAAGTAGTAAACCACACTGGTTCTAGAGAACTAGTGATACGAGTAAGTAGCTTAGAATGTTAGTAGTAGTACATAGTAGTAATACATAGTATTATTAGTAGTAAACTTCTATGACATTATTAAAATTACCTTCTTCGTTGTAGGTACATAATCTAGCACTAAGTAGTAGGTAAAATTTCTACCTAGATACAGATACCTACCTACGTACCTACTTAGTAGCTAAATCGTGGGTATCAGAAACTCTAGTACCAACCTACCATGGTAATACAAGACCCAGACAGAAGAAGCAATTACGTGTCAAGTAAAAGTATTTATTTCATTTCAAGTTCCTAGGTGTTTGCAGGACACGTAAACATTTTTACCACTGCAGAATTCGAACCCGCACTTCTTGCATCTCAGCTCAGTTCAGCTGCTCAGCTGAATACTTGCCAGCCACGCCACCAAGATCGTCAAAGTACCTAGGCTCTGTGACCTAGATCAGGTACTAGGTAAATTGTTTTACGTAAGCTTACAAAGGGCACGGATGTCCCTACGTATATGGGTACCTATACCATAGGTACTTACACAATCTAGCTACCTACTAAGTAGGTAGACACTAGACCTAAACTAAACTTACCAGACCTACTTTGACGATCTCGGTGACGTGGCTGGCGAGTGTCCAGTTGAGACGCATGAAGTGCGGGTTCGATTCTTGCAGTGGTTATTATGTTTGCGTGTTCTGCAAATAGATACCTAGGAATTTGAAATGAAATAAGTAGGTACCTACTTTTCTATTTGCGATACAATTGCATTTATCGATTTACTAACTAGAATCTAGTTAGGAGAGCTGGTACCAACTTTATATAAGTACAGGTAGGTGTATCTGTAGGTAGGTATGCAAAATAATGAACCTACCGTAACTATACAAGTACCGATAGGTATGATGAATAACACGTTATTCGAATGTTAGTTTTTAGACATAGGTACTGTACCTACTGGTTTCCTCACGATGTTTTTCTTCACCGTGTGAGATAGATCATTGAGAAGCGATTCTAAGTTTTTATCTATATATGGTTTTTATCTTTTTATGGTAAGTAGGTAAAGATAGACAATTAAATTCAATGTCATTCCAGCACCGCTGGACTTAGGTTGTCTTTCAAATTTGGGCTCTATTGTCACAGGTTATGGTATGTTATTATTTGCACTTACCGAGCTCGCTAACTCTTGATAAAATCAAAACTTTGAATCGCCTCTTTGACCTGATGGCATTGCGCACATTATTATTACGAATAAAAAAATCCATTGGTGTGCGACCAACCGTCTTCAAACCCACGACCTTATGGTCGTCGGTCGGTTCGAAGCGCAGCGCAACTCTGTGGCGCAAGCCAGAAAAAAGCGACCGGCGCGCATCGGGCGGGCGCGCCGCACCACTTCATACAAAATATAGGAGAGGGAGAGGGACGTGGTGCAAAACAGATAGAAGAATAATGTGCGCTGGCCGATGGCGGGGCGCGCCCCCGCGCGCCCGCGCGTCTTCTATCTGGCCTGCGCCTTGATCACAAGACAGGGTCACTCACTACCACTAGAACACCAGTGCTCCGGCCAAATTCTATGTAAAAAAATGTAAACATAGAAACGACCACGGAATGACAAACTCGGGTCAAACCCGTTTTTTTTTCACTAGCTGGGGTCTCTTTCCCGTAAATCATGTAGGTAGGTATTTATTTATTATTATATACTTACTAGTAGGTACCTACCTACCTATTTAATTATTATTAGACTTACCTACCAAAGTAACAACTTATGTAAGTATCACCCTCCCTATGTACTTACCTAGGTACTAATAAAATTATTGACAGGATAGATGAAGCAGTTTTATAAGTAGATAGCCTCAATTTCTTTTGAATCTAATAGAAAACAGAATTCTTTATGGTAAAATGCGAAAGTTTGTGAGTTAGTGAGAGTGTATGTTTGTCTGCGCTTACTCCGTAACGGCTGAACGGATTTGGCTGATACTTGAAATACACATAGTTTATGTCTTGGAATAATACATAGGTTATGGTATGGTATGTTTTGTTTTATGATGGTGTATGGTATGGTAGAATGAATGAGAACACTTACTTAGTAAGTTTAAAAAAAACATAAGCACGACGGTATGGTACGGTATGATCTAGTATCATAGACGTGTAGGTAACAAAATGTCCCCATAAACCCGAAAGGGGGATATTCCGCCGAAGCACGTATAATACACGTCGTCCTCGTGTATACTTTGACGTGTGCAAAAGTTGAATAGGTAAATCATAAATTTGTAATTCATTCATTACCTTACAAAAATTAATGTAACATTATTAATTAACTTGGAGTTTACACAGATAATTTATTTATTATTAATTTATGAATAAAAAATCGTCGTCGTCAAAAGTCGTTGAAAAAACATTGTTCACCAAGACCTGTGGAATAGCCTCTTTTCGAGTTTATAGGGACATTATGATACACCGTGTATGAAGTGAATACCTACTCTCGAACGCTCTTTGTGAGTAAAATCTAAACGGTTTAAGAGTAGTAGAGTTCTCTGTGATAGAGCTCGTCCGGGGAAGGACTACCACCATACCTATTTCTGCCGCCAAGCAGTAATGCTCGCATTGCTGTGTTCCGGTGTGAAGGGTATGGTTTCCGGTGAAATTACTGGCACATGAGGCGTTCTTAGCCTCAAGGTGGCAACCCGCAAGTGATACCTCTCTGGTATTGCAAGCGTCCATAGGCTGCGGTAACCGCTTACCATCTTGTGGGCCGTACGCTTGGTTGCCACAACAGTTGTATAAAAAAAAAAACGGCTATAGATATGGAAAAATGTTGTCGTTTAGATTTTACCCTCAGCGGGCGGTTGAAAGTACTCACTCTGTAGATAGTAAAGCAATAAAAGCAAAAAAAGTATAGCATAGTAGTGCATCAAGTAGTAACATACCTATAGCATAAAATATTAATATACATAAGTACTTCTTTCAATAAAGTACAAAGCAGTTGGTATAATGGATATAAATGAAAATGTAATAATATAATGGATATAGATGAAAATAATTGTCATTTTCTTTGTGAAATTATGTAATTACGTAAATAATAACATATTTATGTTTGTAACTTTCAGATTATTCCGAAAAATTCGGTTGCGTTAAAAGAAAAAAAAGGTTTGAAAAACATATTGAAACTTTTTTTTTTATTTTCAAATTATTTGTTATGTACTTTTCGATAATAGTTCGCTGTAGAAGTAGTAGCACTTTGGTGAAACCTTTGTAGTTCAATAAAGTTTATATCAACTTCACAAAAAAAATATGGATCATCATCCAAAGCCCATAAACCACAGCTGAGCTTCCCCATTCATTCTTGGTCTAGTGAGTGCCCAATGCACTTAAAAGCTGTAGTGACCTCCGATCACTTCCAAATTTTCAGAATTTCAGATATTGTACCTAACATTTCTGTAGAATTATAGGTAAAATTATAAAACGAATGTTCCTTTATAAAATGCTACTTGTATTACAGACTCTTGGCCCCTGATACTGTGAACTCTATAGCCACAGAAAATGTGCGCATATTGACAAATGAAAACGTCGATAGATTGATTAATCATGAGAACAATGATGGAATGGTTTATGAGAACGAAAGTGGATTTATTCACCATAACAATATTGGATTAGTTCAGGAGAAAGATGATGAAATGATCGATGACACGGATGATTATGACACAGTTATTTCGGATGAAGTAATAATAAATTGCATAATACAAGTTGATAGTTATCTGTAATCAGTATATTAAAATCTACTAAGCAAAGGTTTTTTTCGTGTCCTCGATAATATTTTTCAACGTTTAGGTTTCTTCAAGAAACCAACATAATATTGCGTTTTAATAAATACGTTTAATAAATACTCTGTTTATATAAATAGTCTGCGACACAGATGAGGGGTTATTTGATTTTTTGTTTTAGTGTAAAATAACCTTATGAAAGTACAGTCAAACTGTTCTTGTTTATTTATTTTTGCAAGAAAAAAATTCATAATTATTATGAGGTTACCTACTTATTAGAAAAAGAAAATACTCAAGATACAAAATACACAGCGTGTAAAAAAACGACTAGAGATAATTATAAAGTTGTGATCTTATTTTGTTGTACTATGTGTATGAAACTAGAAAAAAACGAAAAGGACGTAAACAAGACAACATTATTTTTTGCGTTTTTTTCCGCTAAATATTTTCAGAATCATGGTCTGATCTTTCACACCTGATTAATCACGGTAGAAGTCTTTTTCACCCTGTATAAGTACATGGTGTAACCTAATGTCCCTCTATGCCCGAAAAGGGGGTATTCACAGGTCTTGCCAAAATTTGGCAAGATCTGTGGAATACTCTGACAGCTTTTGATCTGGACAGCTTTTCACTCTATACAAAGCACAAGTCCGGTCAGGTATGGAGTATTGCTGCCACCTATGGGATGGTTCAGCTCAACACCAGCTGCCTTAGACTCGATTGAGCGAAGGGCTTTGAGACTTGTGGGTGAGCAACAAGTTGCGGAGACTAAGTTCCAGAGTCTCGAGCACCGCCGCAAAGTTGCGTGCCTATCTATCTTCTACAGATTGCATTTCGGTGAATGTGCCCAGGAACTGCATGATCTTATCCCACCATCTCCTTTTCATCAAAGGAGTAGCAGACGTACGGCGCAGTACCACCCGTACCTTGTCAGCATACCACCCATTCGCACCAAGCGTTACAGCTCAACATTTATTATGCGAACTGCCAAGGTGTGGAATACTCTGCTGTTTTCTGTTTTTCCTGACAATTACAATCCGGGCCTCTTCAAGGCTAGAGTGAATAGGTGTCTCATAGACCTTCGTGCTCCACCGTCGGCCACATCATCGCTTTCCACCAGGCGAGATCGTGGTCAAACGAAGGTCTATTCTCGATAAAAAAAAAAAAAAAAACCCCCAATAATATTTCAATTACTTTTTTTTTATACAACTTAAGTGGCAACCATGCGTACGGCCCACAAGATGGTAAGCGGTTACCGCAGCCTATGGACGCTTGTGATACCAGAAGTATCACTCGCGGGTTGCCACCTTGAAGCTAAGATCGAACGCCTCATGTGCCAGTAATTTCACCGGAAACCATACCCTTCACACCGGAACACAGCAATGCGAGCATTACTGCTTGGCTTCAGAAATAGGTATGGTGGTAGTTCTTCCCCGGATGAGCTCTATCACAAAGAACTCTAATACTCTTTTATGCACTATGACTTTTGAAATTTCAAAGTTTTTTATTTATGAAATGCGTACTGTATGCGTAGGTAAATGAAATGAATACTTACTTACTAATTGGACTTTTTAAATACGATATACTAATTCAACTTTTGCACCGTCAAAGTGTTCACGTGCATGGGTGGAATACCCCGCTTTCGGGATTATAGGTACATTATGTAACACGTTTTAAATAATTAGATATCATACATCATCATACCAGATTAATTAAATTATTACTAGCATCCGTTCGCGTACCTACCTGGTTTATGTGTTCTTCCAAATCATAAATTATGGCATGTGTATTGTAAAACATTAGTAGGTACTTAGATAATAATCAGTACGATTTTGTTTTTATCAAGCGCATCATAAAATAGGTAGGTAGGTAATGAAAAACACTAACTCAAATATTTCATGACCATGACTAAAACTGCACTCTCTCAAGAATTGGACTACCAGCGATTCCAAGCTCTATCACAGTTCCCCGAAAGTTTATATTGCTCCGCTCGCATAGTACGGCGGCTATAGCACTCGCGCTTTTCAACCGCACTTATTTACTATGCTGCCGCCCTGGCAGGCAGTTGTATACGCTTCAAACTATTTTATCTCGTTTCGTCTTTTTCGAGATAAATAGTTTTAGGTAACTACCTAGGTACTTACTGTTAGTGTGATTTCAAATTAGCCGCAAAGTGCCGCGCGGGCACTTTCATCAAGTCACCCTTATTTGTACCTCCAACCACAGAACAGGTATTAGTACTCTCCAACCACAGCCCTGCCTGTATGGTAGCCGCGCGCTACACGCGCTAATACAATCAAAAGTAGGTAGGTATCATGTGCTTGTAATTTCACCGGAAACCATACCCATCGAACTAGAGCATCGAACTAGAGCACAGACGCGAGCATTACTGCTTGGCAGCAGAAATAGGTACTACAGTGTATTACCTACCTACCTACCTACCTACCATGTAATGGTTCCTGTTTGAGGACAAAACTGAGAGTAGGTAGGTATAACGTTGAAAAGAGCGTGTGGTCCCCAGTCATAATAATAGGTAAGTAGGTACCTAACCTAGCTAGAGTAGGTAGCTAGGTTTTAATAAAAAAAAGTAAGTAGGTAGGTACTTACATATATATTTAATATGTATACCTACCTACCTATTTTTATTCACGTCATTATCTGTTCAACAAGTAGAGTTAGGTAGGAACATAAGAGTATGCAGTAGACACCTATTTTTAAACATAATCACCCAGTCGACATGACAAAGGATCAAATGTATTTGTCCTTTACTTAGTTGTGTAAGTTACTAACGCACACAACGGTGAGCCGCGCACACGTAGAGCCTCGCGTCGCGCGCCCGTAAATACCTAAACTTGACAGCGCTGGATCTTGGAACGGACTCTTAAGTTGTGCCCTGCCATTATTAATTAAATTTTGTATCTTTACAGGTAAGTCCATCGTCTGGCGGATCCCGGGAGGTATTCATTTCACGATAATTCTTTATTAATTTCGTAATCGTCGTTCGTCGATACGTAAGTGCAACACACACCTTTATTTATTTATTTATTTATTTATGGGGTACTCACTTTTCCGCATTTGGACACGCATTTGGTCCGTTATGCGTGGGGTTATAACTGGCTACGCGTGAAGCCAGCCTATCTCCTCCCAGAAGCACATAAGCTTCCTGCCCCCTTACCATGAACTCTTAGAGCGATTCAAATTAGGACCTAAACTGAATTGTCAAAAAATTTTGTACCATGACTTCAATAATTATTAATTTCAGGTACAAATTTTTTTGACAATTCAGTTTAGGTCCTAATTTGAATCGCTCTAAGAGTTCATGGTATGGGGGCTGGGGTCTTCGTGCGTGGCAACTTCCATGCATTCCAGGACTATAGGTAGCTGATTCTTCTTCGGCTAAACAGCCTCTGCAGAGTGTCTGTGGCACCAATGTTAAATATATCACACCTTTAAAGTTACACCTTCAAATTGGTAACTTGTGTTCGCTATGTCCTTTCTTTTTGTTATTTTTAAGAATTATTTTTATATGGATGAGGTTTATATGAATTAATTATTATGATAATTCAGACCGCTGCTTATTAATATTTTATTGAAAAGGTTATGGTTACGGCCTCGTCTTGATTTTTCGGTAATAATAATGCGTTTTATTATTGCTGTTTGGTATGCAAGTTTCATTGTTGTATATATTAACTTGCGTAAAACGCGCGTGCGTTTAGAATTGACCCTGAAGTTAATAAATGGAAATAATCACACTTCCTTCTTAAAGGAAATGTTTAATCGTTGATAAAATGATGGCATGGCTTTGAATGAAGCGCGGACTCATTACGCAAAGAGTTTTTTATAGTATAGCACCCCATACAATTTAAATCTATAGCGCTAACTGATCGCAGATAGTCAGCTGCAAATTATAGTACACAGTATACGTGTATGCATATATGTATAATATCATATAAAGGCTATTATAAACCTTAGTATACCCATTAGTGTGATGGTTATCACTATAAAAACCAAATAACCAAGAGATTATCTTGTTCGTCAAAATAAAGCACAACAAACAAGTTCCTGACCTAACAATAAATCAATATAATTTATTTGGTACTACATAATTAATACACGTCAGTAATACATGTTGAAAATACGTTTTAGAATAAAAGGTTTCTCTTTTTTCAGATCCTATAAACCACCACCTACCAGTCCTTCCCCGCTCCTTCGAAGACTGTGACTTCCTGAAAAAATATACATGTAATCAAATATCCTCTACCCTTTATTTCCCTTTTCCTTTTCGCCTTTAGTACAGTATTGTAATAATTAATTAAACCCGCCTCTGAATGAAGTCTGAATGTAACTTTGCTAGCGTAATTATAAAAAATCACACAGATAATTTTGATTTCGCGTAATTCAATATTACAGGGATCACTTTGAAAGGTTTTACAAGCTAGGTGAAATTATGCCGGTTCCGTTCGCCCCATCCTAGAAGAATCTGGTAACAAACACGGCTGGGTTCTTAGCTTTTTTTTGATGACCCCTCTTCTTAACGAAGGTTTAGTGTAGTGCCAATCAAGCTAAGAAAATACATATGTATTAGACAGATATTTTAAAAAATATAGAGAAGCTTTAGTGCCTAAATAGAGAAGCTTTAGTGCCTAGTTAGACAATGGTGACGACATGCTGAGCTACATGTCAACCTAGGACCTAGTCTATTTCACATAGGAAGGGTGCTGACAGATTTGGTATTTTATGGTTTTAGTCTATTGACTTAATTTACAATTTAAACTATAAACTATTGTGTATAGTTTTACTTTTTTACTTTTTACTTTGCAAATTGAAACAAACGTTTGGTATATTTATAAAGTGTGGTTAATTATAACTTTTATAACTTTATAACTTTATTTATTCATTTTTTCTTAGTGCTAATACAACTTAGAGCTAATTTAATATTTATATAAAGAGCTAATAAAAATTTTGATATGCCTGAACTAGGAAAACCTGTATTTCAGGCAAAAAAAAAAAAAAAAAAACTAAAAGTACATAAATAATAAACTAAAAATATCTAATTGTCCGAATAAATGATGAAAAAAACAAATATGTCAGCAGTCAGCACCCTTCCTATGTGAAATAGACTATCCACCTAAAATAAGTTTCTCTAATGAAATTTCTTGTACGAATACTATCTTATTATCCTAGTTTTTTGTAACAAAGGGAAACAGCCTGATAAATGAGTCAATAAATAAAACAGACCTCGAATATGTGAAAATATCTCCAAATAGCATAAAGGAAGATGTATGTTTACTATTTGTTTTATTTATTTTTATCTTACAACAAAAACTAATTTTGTGTAAGTACCTATTTGTATATTTTTTTATAAGTACTACTAAAGTGGTAACCGAGTGTTCGGCTCACTTGATGGTAAGCGGTTAGATAATGATGTATGTACTTGATGAACAAAAGTACCTATAGATACTCGTATATTTGGACTTCGTCTTAGCTCGAATTACTACATATATAGGCATATACATATGCATACTTATAAGTATAAAACGATGGCATAAAATGTAGGTTTCTTCAACTTCAACGACGTAGTATCTAAATAGATAATAGGTAGGCCTCTAAACGAAGAAAATTCTCGAAAAATCTGATCACTGTCTGTAAAAATGTTATTAATTTCTAAAACATGAAATATACACAACCAAACAGCATAACCCGCAAACATCACTGTAGCTGAAAAATGCGGACTCGCGTGTGAGGCTCAACTTGCAAACTTTGCACTTCACCAAGTTTATCTTCGAGTGGATTTATGCGATTTTTATACCGAAGAAAGCACCATTATTCATTGTTCCATGAGAAAGTTGGAGCTTTCATACAGTTTGCGGCTATGGTGTTAGTATATAGCCTTCATAGATATATATATATATATTGTTATTCATTATCAACCTGACAAACTTAAGGAACGAGTTCCACAAATATCAATAAAAAAATATACTTTAGTTGCCCACACTGGCGGCCATATGGCCATATGGAATAATAATTTATTTATTTTATTTATTTATTTGACACACACACAATAAAGGAAAGTAATACAAGACAAGGTGAGTAAGTGAGTATAAGTAAGTACCTATTTCTTAGAATAAACTATAAACACGTAAAACAATACAGAAACAAAAGAAAATAAAAATAAAATAGATAAAACGTAAGTATCAGTATATAAGATACGTTTCGTAGGTACCTAGTACCCACTAAATTATTTTTTTCACGACGACAACATTACCATAAAGATTAGCCTAAAAAGTCTTGAAAACATTAATTCTATAAATAAATCCGTATTATTGTCCGAGCAAAGTTCAAAAGTTCTTTCAAGCGTGCACATTCGTTTGTATTCAAATAGCATCAAAGTTTTAACAGATATAGCGGCATGTCGGCTGTACCTACTTCGTTCTGTTTGGAATCTGTTGAACGGACGGCATTCGTAGTCTAGTTTTTCTTTTCAATAACTTTACTCGTAGATTTTCAGAGAAAATACTGGAGAATAAATTCTATTCCCTAGGTTTTTTCTCACGATGTTTTCACTATGAGAGCACTGACATTGCGCACATACATTTTTTGAATAGAAAAATCTGTTGGTGCAAAACGGGGCTCGAACCCACGACCTAAAGATTGTAAGGCAGGGTCACTACCACTAGACCAGAGTACGTACTTACTACCTACCTACGTAGAAATAAACGGAACGCACTATTATAAAATTAATGAATGGGCATCTGATGACTTGTATTACAGGTTTTTTACTAAACCTATCTTAGCATATCAGGTTTACCGGACTTTTTGTCTAGACACTTGCTAAGCTTCTTTTTCCATTCATTCTATTTAGGATATCTAATGCTTTCTACTTTCATAGATCTTAGCGAAGCGCCTAGAAAATTTTAGAACTAAGACAAAGGTATATTAGTGTGAAAAGAGTACTTTCATTCATTACGCTATGCAACACGCTTCTATTAAAGGATTGTAATAAGAACATCGAGATATACAGCTCAGAACAGCGCGTACATAACTCAGACCGTGTTTTGCCATTATTCAGCCGAATTGAATATTCTAAATACGACCGCCGTGTGCCAACCTGCGACACAATATAATCAAGCAGTATACCTGCTTGCTCTTTTAGGTTTATAGCCCTGCTGACGAGATTTTTACAAGATGCTAGCTAGCTGTTGGCCGCGACTTAGTTCGCGCGGAACACTGGAACTGTAAATTCCTTTGGAATAAAAAGTAAACTACTCCATCCTAAACAATCTTTGTGCCAAATTTCATCCACATCTGTTTAGCGGTTTTGACGTCATTGAGTAACAAATATCTATCCATCCATCCATCCATCCATCCATCCATCCATCCATCCATACGCACTAAGAGACTTCTTGCTAGTATAGTAAATGAAAAACCGAATAACTTGCTATTTTACTTAGGTTGGATTCGACCAAACTCGAATAGGCACTTTTCTCCGAGTTAAATCGTAGTTATTCGCGAGTAAACTGAGTTTACTTGTATTTGACATTTTTATTCCGCAGAATAGTTATTCTAAAAGTTGATCGAATCCAGCCTAGTGAATTCTCGAGTGTATATTCTGTATAATATGTGTCCTACTGTGCCGCCACGCCCCGTAATGAAAATATCGTAAAGATAATGTAGCATTGTACATTTGTACTTCGAAGAACTGGTGCTTGAATTACGTGAATAAGTTTTGTTGAAGTTTTGTATTTATGAGCTTTGAACATGAAGCTAGCACGTTTCATCTGAGCTCTCAACTTTGACTGGAAATTATAACAAAACACGAGTGTTATTATGAAGTTACCTAACCAATACCTATATGTTATATATGTATGCAAACAATTAACATCGTGAGCTAAGATTACTTACTGCGTAGTCTGCGTACCCCCTGAGAGTAAATAAGTAATACAACTTGACCGCGGACACGCCGAATGCACTAACGACCAGCAGTAAGCGGAATGCAGTTTTACGTACGCCTCGTCTTAAACGCATCTCAATATCCGTTAATTACATAACACTTAAACTTTTCTGCTATACATGTATTTTTTAACTTGACTACATGTCGCAAAGTACACACATTGTAGATGTACCTAATATGGCGTATAAAGACTAATTTACAAGTAAACTTTGCTAAAATTGTATGGGTACATGGCTTCCCAAAATAATAAATGTATGTTCCATTGCATAAATAGACCGGTAAGGAAACTTCTATATGCATAGCGTTACGAAGAGACACCCCAGGGGTAATACGAAGTAAGACACACAATTCTCTTTTTATAGGTAAACTTGTTCGATTTACTGAGGTTATCATTTTGTTACATATTACCTACATTGTATTTTAGTTACCTATCTTTATAAAGTATTATAGTAGTTACCTAGTACAAAGGCTATAAACGTCTTAGCAATTTTCTCAGAACCTTAGGACGTACTTTAGTACCTAAACTTCGAAGAGCGAGCACTGAGAGTGTGAAGGTAGGTTAGGTACTAAGTACTACTAGACCCTTGCTTTAGGTTTGACCCCGTGACTAATATCATATTAGTTTTATCGCAGAGCCAGTGCTCTCAAACTTTGAAGAAGAAAAAAAATGTGCATTGCTTGCATCTTTCACCCAAAAGCTGGTTTCAGCAGTGGCAACGTTGTATAGGTACTACTTAGTAAGGCTGATCGATCATGATGATTGATAATTTGCAAAATCCTGACAAACTTTCGTATTTACGTTGTAAGATTGCAATGCTATTTCCTGCTCAAGTATTTATCCTCAACCGATGCCATTTCTCTAACTATAAACAAAGCCCAAAGCCGGCACTGAAATTTAATATCTCATCACAAACTACGAGCAAAGTGAAAACCATATTTCTGGCTACAATTAAGGTCTCCCAAAGCTAGATAATATTTCTGCTGGGCGGTCTGCCGCTGCCTGCAGTGTCATAAACTACACACCTAACAACGTAGGCAGTAGTTATAAAGGGATGTAGGTATCACGAAGTTCTGTTATAGAGTTCAATTTACAACAAACTTTTACAGAAGAACAGATTATTTTGTACTGACCTAAACTAGTCAAACAAAGTAGGTAATAACTGCATAGGTAAATATTAAATCTACTTAGTTTTCTTAGTCTTATTTCTGTACCTGGGCAGGAGTAGCACTGCTGGCCTAGTGGTACCTTTCAGTCCTAAGGTCGAAACCGGCCGTGCAGTATTCTTCTATTAAAAAAGATATTGGTCAAAGCCAATGCTCTCAGTTTCCAAAAACTTTCGAAACACATGTGCCATCCACCAATCTGCATTTCATCAACGGATTGAGACCTAATCATTCTCTATTTAGAGTGTAGCCCAGTCTCCCAAAAGTGGGAACTAAGAAGGCTGGTCATGATGACCTAATCAGTTCTGTTTTAAGGAGTTAGTGCTCAATTTCTGCGGCGGACACTATGAAACCATCTTTCGTGGAGAATGTAGCTGCCATATGCTTCATTAGGAACCCAGTTCTATTGTTGCACGAGGAAACGGGACGACGCCTGCGGGAAATACGAAGGAGATGGGAATTGTAATATTATGTAGGACGGTTCATTATGTGAGAGCATTATCTCGGTGTCTTCATTTGCAAAAAAATATATGAATATGCAGGTTTAGTTTTGCCGGCACTAGCGTGAAAAATAATGTGGCGGTTAGAGCTTCGAAGCATATTGTACAACAAATATGTACCTAACTAAAGTAACAATGAACACTGGCATTGACAAATAGCATTTTTACGATTTATTTATTTTAGAAACAAAAAAATGTATGCCTACAACAACCAGACCTAGAACAAATACTTGCATTATCATACAAGCTTGTTCTGTAGCGGTAATCGCCCACCGCTTCACCGAGGTTCAAGGAATCTACTATTTATTCCTTAAAGTCCATCCAACAAACCATCCAAGCCCCGACAAAGACGCAACCGTGCCCTCAAACTCGTAAAATTTTAATCGTTTATAATTTTGCACACAGGGATTTGGGACGCACATCAAGTTATTTTTGTGTGATATTACGCGCTGCGTATATCACACAAAGCTGCGCTGCGCTGCTATATTGCGCTTTTTTATGGTTTAATTTTATGAGCTGCTGGTGTTAGATAGAATGTGTTTTGATTTTTGTCAGAGATGTTTATCCCATACCTTTGTGTCTTTATCTAAAAACAGCGGTATCAAAACTTGTGGCTGGTAACGTAAGTAATACTTTGTTGCTAATACCACTTACCTGACCGATATTAAATAAGAAAACAAGCTGTACATATAAAA
The DNA here is from genome assembly GCA_951394395.1 of Colostygia pectinataria. Classification (NCBI taxonomy): domain Eukaryota; kingdom Metazoa; phylum Arthropoda; class Insecta; order Lepidoptera; family Geometridae; genus Colostygia; species Colostygia pectinataria. Next base: position 9,391,519 of record OX596363.1, read on the forward strand.
AAATACGGCTTAATAATGGCTTCATTTACAGTTCATATTATCATAGTACCTACTTACTAAGTAATCTAATATTTTTAATAATAAAACCAAAGTAACCCTTATCTCTTGCGTGTCTGTTTGTTACGTTTTCACGCGGTTTCGATGAAATTTGGCATGAAGATAGTCAGGGACCCTAGGGAAAACCATAGAGTAAACCATAGAGTAAACTTATTATCCACCACGCGAGCAGGAGAAAGTTTTACGATAAACCTAACTAGAACAGTACAATTTCTAACACACAATTTGCCCAACATCCTAGCAAGTACTAGCGACCCATATTTATACTGAGTGTAGTGGCCGGCCAATTTAGGCTAATATATGGAGTTTGTGGAACTAGAACGTAAATTTTTAGCAGTGACTATGCTAACATAAATTGTACCTACAGCTGCAGGCGCACTGGGGTTGCCAACTGCATGATCGCATTTCCGAATATGCTGGACATATAGATATATTTTGGGGATATTCCGTACTAGATTGTATGCAAAAAATACCTATGTATTTTCCTGCAACTCCTTTGTATAACTCTATCCTATCTTGCATTAATGTACTCTCGTACGTCCTTTCGTGGTACTAATATTATGTTTATTTTGTAAGTATGAAGTATTATAGGTATATGTAGGTATATTTATTTGAATAATTAAGTACTTAGTATGTATTATTTTTTGTAGATAGGTTTACTATTGTTATTATTATTTTTTATTGTTAATGTATTCAAAATTAACTAACCTACTCAGAAATTGTTGACACCGTCCCATCTCATTCTTGTAAGATTCTGTCCATCCTAAGGTTGCTTGGAAGAAATCGCTCATAGCGATAAAGCCGCCCATTGTACTTCGCTCTAATTAAGTAATATCTGTGTAACCTTTTAATTATTTCTTGTGTGTTGTGCAATAAAGAGTTATCTATCTATCTATCTATCTAATATTTGTTCTGTGCTTTAAGTTTCCTTTTAGAGCTTAGAGCTTTTTGTGCTCTAAAAAAAGATAAAGATGTTTGTTTGTCGGTGTAGCGACGGCGCTAAACTTTGAAAGATAGCCTGCAAGCCTGATGCAAGCCTGCAAGGCCTGGCAGGCAACGTCACAAGCTATGTAGCTAAATATTCTAATTTTATAGATAACACCAAAAGTTAAAAGGAAGGTAGGAAAAGTGTTATAAAGCCGCAAGGAAAATTCGATACAAACTGATTTCTATTGGTAGCACTCTAGAGGCATTATTTCACCATTTGCCACCGTTCGAACGATGATTGTATTGCTATGTTATTTTACCCCAACTCGTGATTGTGCCCTTCCGGGCCACGACTTGCCTTTTTATTATTTAATATTGAATGTTCGAGCAACTGTGACCTGCGTGAATAGCAACAAAGTAGTATGCTTATTGGTTCGTTTCTTTTGCGTGTCGTTCTAATTTGATCACTGTTAGGTGGTAGAGCACTGGTGGTATAGACCCGCCTTCTGATCGGTCGTGAGTTCGAAACCAGAGGTGCCAATGGATTTTTCTATTCGAAAAAATATTCGCGCAATGCCAATGTTCTTTCTAGCCTTTATTTCTATTTTCATTTAAAAAACACTTGCGAGATTGTAGAGTGACGACTTATCACATTAGCGAAAGCTACTCGACTTACCTATACCGTAGCACTAATATTTGTTCTTTCTTATATTTTTATTAGCTTATAGCAGCTATTTATGTCACTGCGGCCATAGGCCTATAATTGTGATCGCCACTATTTATACAACATAATTGTTCTGTAAATTTAGTTGTAATGTGTTTTGTGAAAAACCAATGAGCCAGATGACATGACCCGAAAAGCTGCCGCATCATATATCAGCCACCGGTAAGGTCGCAGTGCACCACTGAAGATACGAGTACATAAAACATTAACGATGCGGATTCACGACCACACCAGCGTGTTACAGCTTTTGGTGACGAAAATGTAAAATCACAAATAGTAAATATGTTTATTCAGTAATAAAGAGTTTACAAACTTTCCATCTAGAACATTCTTACATACTATTCATGTTTCTTAGACTAATAAAAAATATAATTACGTACCTACGTACGAGTTCTACGGGGTCTACAGTACATTGTAAGTAGTACTAACTATAGGGTTGTTAACAAAGCGAGGTGTACGTCTACCGAAGTTTTAAGAGTACTCAGTTTTCCTTAAAGTAAGCAAAGCTTGTATTATGGGAACCAAATCTTTGGTAGTGTTTTTTAAACTTTTAGAAAAATAAACATTATTTATTATTGTTATTTAATATTATTAGTACTTAAATGTTTTAAACTACGCAACGGATTTTAATGCAGATTTCATTAATAAATACAGTGATCCAAGAGGAAGGTTTATAAGAAAAGATTAAGTACTCGTGTGAACCCGGGGCGGGTTGCTATGGAGCCAACGCGATGCATTGTTGCAGATTTGGCCGATGCATCGCTAGTCGCGTCGCGTCGCGTCGTGTCGTTCAGACTTTATTTAGCTCGACGATGCGTCTATTTATTCAACTGTTCACACTAGGAAACAATCGGCACGTCTATTAATTCCACCATAACCGACGATCAGATACGGAACCTCTCGCCTCAAACCCGGTACAAAGCAACATTGTCTACAAATTATTCAGAGAATTCCATCTCCCGATATAGTCTGACTCGATCGCCTGTTGTAAGGCGATTATGCTGTCTACTAAGTTTGAAACCTACGGGGTGTACCTTGGAACGCAGACTGAATCTAAATATAATAATAACTTTACGTTACTGACTGACTGACAAATAACGTAGGTGCAGAATAAACCGTAAATACTAAAGATCAAAATGTTCTGGGTGTGTTCCTTTTAATGAGTAGCAGTGCACTAAGAATTCCTAAAATTCAACTCCTAGATGACGGATAGGGCAGAAGTTTGTATAATAAAGTCAGCCAGCGTTACAAAGCATTCCACTAGTTGATTGATAGAGTAGATTCTCTAATGAATGGACTGACTGACTGATTGACAATCAACGCACAGCAAAACGGTAAGTCATGAAAGCTTAAATAGTCAGTGCATGAGCGCACTTAGATAAGATTTTTGAAGTTCAACTCCTCGGTGACATAGGCAAAAGATGTTTGTAGAAAATCAAAATAGGCAAAGTCGTGCGGCGTTCCGAGATATTTCAATAAAAAGTTTCACAGTACCCCATCAATTGCATATGCTTTACTAGTCCTACTAGTTTCGCACAGTTTAAACTCGAGCTAACTTTACATGGTTTGGGCATTCGGCTGGTCGTGACCGGTTTAACTCAATGCCTTTGCAATGTTATTGTTAGCTTACAGTTTAGTTTGAGTTTAGTTTCAATTGAATTCAGGAAATACACCAAGGAGCTGTAGTTTTTGGCAACTGTTGAAATCAAGAACTGACAAAAGTTTAAGTTTTTTGAGTCTCATCTAGTTTTATTCTATTCAATTACTATCATTTTTTCAAACCTTGGTTTTATACTGTTAAGGTTGGATTCGACCAAACTCGAACAGAAAACACTATTCTCTGAAAAAAAAACGTAGTTATTCGCGAGTAAACTGACACTGAGAGAATACCTAGTGCCTATTCGAGTTTGGTCGAATCCTACTTAAATCATAACAAAAAAAATTGCGTCAGTTTTATACTTCAATTTATAAACATCGTAGTACAAGTGTATAAATAGGTGCTAACCTTTGTTTATACATCAACAATAACATGAATGTCCCGTAAAATATTTTAATGTCAATAAAAACACAATTTGTATTAATGTTTCGTGCAGGTTTATTGGTGTTTTAATATTTCATTATCTAATTGGTTAAAAATGAAACAATATCTCTATTTGATAGAACAATTCATAATTACCTATGTTAGATGTTATGTCAGCTAACAAATAAATTTTACGGCTAGGTATTTACATAACATTTTATCTTCGTTTGTCTTCGATCTCCTTTTCAAATTATAAATTAATAAAAAATCATACCTTAGACGAAGACTTGTATGAGAAAAATAGAAGGCTTTTCATGTCATTGGCCTGGCGCAGACAAAATTAGTAGGTACCTAGGTAAGTTTCATAAGTCAGTGACCTTTCGGACCCACGCGTGGGTTCCGAAGGTCACTGACAAACTACCATGCTCAGTGACGCATTTTTTATGTAGGTTAGTTTATATAAATTGACGTAAATAATGAGTTAGCTTTATGATATGATAAATCACATCTATTGGCAATAGATGTTTTTTATTATAATTTAGAGACCCAGTAAACGAACTATAACCATCTTTCTTGAATTTTTTGAATATTAATATTTTTACGAGACCCTTTGACTCGGTGCAAAAAACCCGACCCGGGCGGAGAGCTTGATAGGAACACCGAGACAGGTCTAGGCGGGCGTGCGCTACCATGTACTTCAGCCTGCATCCGCTGCGTCTGTGGTCAGTAAGTGGGTTACTTCTCTCGTGTGCAAGGCCACCAAACTGCTGTCTACAGCGTTCTGCCACCAAAGTAACTCTTGTTGCACTGGAGGTGGAAGAGTACACTCTCGCGCTCGCCCTGTCTCGGTCTACCTCAGTGAGAGTGTACAGCTGCCTTTACATTTTACATATCCCAATGATTAATGTGCACATAAGTCATAACCTCATTGAAGCACGTCTCTCACGATGTTTGAATTCATAACAGATAAAGGTTCACTCATAAATTACGTCGCATCCGAAGGGAGAGAAGTCCCAGATATGTGACAACGCGCGAGGGCTAAACCTTTAAAATGTAAGATGATCACCCAAAAAAAACTTGCAGATCTGCGCGCGGTTTCACTCGCGCGCAGTTTTAATATCTTCTTATCATTCAGGATTTATAAACCTGCTGAATTAAAAGATTTGAAGGAAACCTATTCTATATTTTTAAACTATTGGGTCGATAATAATATTTTTTATATTTTTATTGTTATTATTGATATAATTTTCTTGACATTTTTAATTTTGTATAATAATTTATGATAACATAATATTTGTATGGCAAAGATTTTGGTAGGACATAAATGAACTAATTTATTTTAAGACCATTTATATGACATGTGTTTGTGCAAAAAAATATCTTTTATCATTTAAACCTTCCCTGGTCACCCACAAATATTTCAATACGAAATTAGCCAAGTTGGTTCAGCCCTTCTCGAGTTATAGTTACTTACCCAGGCCCACCTGTTGGTAAGTGTTTATCGTATAGACGATTGCAGAGTTGGCCACTACTCATACGAACTTACTTACGATTGCAATTACAGAGGTATCGAGGGTACCTTACCTACTATCAATATTTTCGTGAGGTATTTTCCCGTGGAAGTCGTAAAAACAACACGCCCCACTCTTTTAGACACACCTTTACAATTTCCAGCAAACTCTTCCAAAGCGGCATGCTCGTACGAGCCACGTACTAGTATCCAAACAAGTTGTTTCGGCTCGAGCGACGCGGGACTGCCAACTAGCTGGGGCACGATTCTACTAATTGTATGTCGCGGACTTGCAGTTGACAGGGAGCGAGCATCACGCAAGCGACACGTGAACTTTTTAATTTTTAAGAGCTCGTCCCTAGTGCGTTTAATGAACTACCGAAATTCCATACAAATTGACAGCTGGACGATACGTTTACGATTGTCAAACGAGATTTTCGTGATGACCCTTTGATTTTGATAATCTTAAAAGCCTTTTCCGTTTCGTCGGTTAAAATCAACGCTTTCGTGGTGCCGTTCAAATCCAAACACTAACTGGTAATGCTTGCACACTACTGCTTGGAGGCAGAATATCTGGTAACCACCAAGACGAACTCGTGCTGAAGAGTCCAACTACCAGATCGTCATATCAGCTAATAGACGTCCACTGCTGGAACACAGGCCTAAATAGCGCCATGATAATCGATTTTGAGCCTTCACCATCCATCGACTTCCGAAGGTCTGTCGAGTGGGGGTACCAGATGAAGTAGTAGAATCGGGGCCGGAATACTGAGTAGGATACGCCCACTCAAACGCAGCATGATTCGAATATGGGAGGCAGCATCTGAATAAGCAGAAACATTTAGATATTTACTAATCAAAACCTTTATTTATTTACAACTGAAAAATAACTTTTGATTTCATTGCAACGTGACTTTCTAAATAATATTTGTTAGCATACTTATGACATGTACTATTCATCATCGTCATCATCATCCACAGCCCGATTTCACCCACTCCTGGGTGCCTCCCTTTGTATGTGCCACACCTCTCGGTCCTGTACTATTCTATCTATCTATCTATCTATCTATCTATCTATCTATCAATCTATCAAACAGTATTCAGCCATCACCCCACCTATGAATCCTTATGTCATGCGAGGAATTTAAAAAATACGAGTGCCATTGCACCACAACACTTAGGGTGAGTTGCACCATCTAACGTTAATGTCAAATTGTTCGACGACGATTGAGCAATTTGACGTTAACGTTAGATGGTGCAACTCACCCTTAGAGCCGCTACAAATGTCTGCCAATATTGCAAAAAATTATTTCCCAAAGGGTCATCGAGATACCTTGCATGTCCCAGACAAAATCTTTCCTCTCGTACCATCCTTATAAAACCTCATACAAGTATCGTCCAATAAAAAAAACCAGATAAAACCATACAAAATCGACGATCTGGGAGTAGAACATTATTCCCCAACCTATTCAACGAACAACGGTTCAAATATTGCACTTTTTCGTACTTTTTACTGGGTTTTCTTGCATGCCGATAGGTTCTGGTCGCTGTCCAAATAGGTCGTATCGGTCCTTTGTGCTCATTCGGCCCGCGATTCCATGAATTGCGATATTCCAACTTGATTTATAATGCTGAAAATTTTACACTGTTCAGAGATTTGCTACTAAAGATAATACTCGTATGTAATATCTTTAAAGCCGTTTTCAGGCGGGTACGATGGCGATACTATACGGCAACCCAAGAAAACCAGCGCTATGGCATGAGTTGCTCTGCCATAGCATATGCTGAGTGGTGGCCATTTTTGTTATTCTTATATATTGAGTCATAGCTGATGTAATGTTTTTAGTTTGGTAAAAAAATACGTTTTTTTATTACTATTATTGTTATTATATACAAAGTAGAATAAACATAGCTATTTATATGTTTAGAAATGCAATATAGCATTGTTTATGATTGTTCGCGATATGGCGGATGATGTTAACAAAATGGTGTTAGATTTTGTTGTGAATTAATTTTGTTTTGGGAAGATTACCAAAGACAGGAAAGAATGAATGGAAGAACTTGGAGAGAAAGCCTAGATGTGGAAAAACACGCTGCTATTGCCCTGCTGTTTATATCGAAAAAAAAAAAACAATCTTATAATATATTAAGTTACTTTACATGCTTGAAAGAAATGCTTTCTAATTCTTGAGGTTTTGCGACGTTTTAAGTTTTCGATACTGTTGAAAACTTGCAAATGAGCCTCACTGGATCACGCACGAACAACATCCTCGTACGAACTCGTATTTGTAACGCAAAGCTGTGGTTAATAATCCCATCAGTTTACACCTGGTATGTATTGTTCACACGTGCGTGTTAGATGTAACGCGAAATGCTAAAGACGCGAAAATAAACAGCCAATTAGCGAACCTCATCAAAGGGTAAGGTACACGGTAAGAAAGTTACTTACATTGGAATCGCGATTCTATTCCAAAATTATAAAAAGAGCTAAAACTATAGTGGTTCGAAATCTTTTTTAATTATTGACGGCTATTTACCACTTGAATTTGTCATTTATGCTGTAGTTTCGAAGCTATTTACAAGCTCTTCTTCATGAGCACCGCCTGCGACCGCGTTCGACGGTTGCTCTGCGAATACTCATGAGTATGTCAGCATAAATAAATAACAAATTCAAGTGGTAAATAGCCGTCAATAATTTAATATGATAAAATGTTTTAATTTTTTTTAAAACCACAAGTGTGTGGCAAGTAATCTGCTGTTGCCAATCTTAACACGAAAAAAGCATAGTAAACAATTAAGTAGTCTATTCTCGTTTGCAACATCCGAGATATTTTACTTGTGTGTAGCCCCCTGTGAGACGTAGATCTAAAGTCTTATGTGCCAGTCATTTCACCGGTACCATATCACACCATACCCTTCGAACTGGAACACAACAACTTAAAAATTAGACTTTCTGATCAGGAAGCCAGCTACTTAGCGGCAGAAATAGGTGTGGTAGACACGCTAACCTTTTCGGTTGTCGTAAGGTTAACGTAACGTGTTCACAGTTCATTTCACAATTTAAAAGGATCAATAACGATTTAGAAAACTAATTTTCCCTTACATGCTCTTAAAACTTAAGGTAGACATGGTTATCAACACGTGTAGAAACTACACCTACGAAAACGAGATTGATCTCGTTTTCGGGTCAATATTATGAATGTCAAGCACTATAGTGATCTAGTGGTAATTATCCGATCCTAAGGTTTGAAACTGGTCATGAGATTTTTCTGTTCGAAAAATCGCTGCGAGCAATGCCAGTGTTCTCAACTCTCAAACTGTAAAGGAAAACATTGTGAGAAATCTATCGTGTACAAGAACTAAAAAATCTAAAAACATGTGCTCATGCACCGCGTCCACGTCCACCCACGTGGTGGTTATGACTCTCGCTTGAGAGTAGGCTAGTGTCCTAGCACTTAGTATATTAGGAGGCTGTCATGATGATGATTACAAATGAGGTGTATAAATCAAGGATATTTTTCTGGAACACTTAATATTTGTCGACTGTCCGCTGTATTTTGTCACCTTGCCAAATAGGCTACATCCAGCGTTTAACTTATGATACTACTTTGTAAGTCGCAATGCTATAATTCAGTTGAAGCACCATTATCTCAGGTTGGAGATCCAAGATTCTGGGTAGAGGCAGAAGGAGTGCTAAGACTTTCGTGAGAAAAACAATGAAATATGCTCCGGATTTAATAAATTTTGTTCCTCAAATCAGCCTCAAATTAATTCAGTCAATAGACGACCGTTGCTGGCTTAACCCAAAACTCTTAAGACCCATTTTGAGCCTTCACCATGCACCGACTTCCTGTGACCGCTGAAAACAGCATTATAATCCGTTCCGTAGTTTAAAAGATCTAAGCGTACATACATACATACATACATACATACATACATACATACATACATACATACATACATACATACATACATACATACATACATACATACATACATACATACATACATACATACATACATACATACATACATACATACATACATACATACATACATACATACATACATACATACATACATACATACATACATACATACAAAGAGACAAACGACGACGGCGGGGAGAGACCTTATTTTATACGATGTAAAGATTCGCGGTTGCAATTTTTTTTTTATATCAGCAAGTGACAAGATAATTAAGGCGCCCGCCTGATGTTAAGCACCACGCCTGACTATTACAGATGCAGTGCCACCCAAAATTTCAAGTTTTTTGAGTGTTTCCGTGGCACTGCACTGCGATTAGCACCCCGAGACATCGTTGTTAAGTCTCTTTCGCCGAGTAATTTCACTTGCTACAGTGACCTTCAAACCTCAACACAGTAATGCTTGCACACTGCTGCTTTGAGGTAGAATATCTGACACTGCGGTGGTACCCAAGACGGACTCTTGCTGAAGAGTCCTACCACCAGGTAAAAATTCCAGATTGTATGACCGTTAGGGAAGCGGTTATCGGTTCTGCGAGCTATATGGTCTGCCCATGTTACTTCAACTTACTACTGATGATAATTATGTACCGCCAATTGTGTTACCACCCTCCTAAAGTTCCAGAGCTATAGCAGAAGTTTTGCGACAATATTCAGGCTATTATTAGGCTAATGGTTGGCTGAAACTCTTAATTGCCCTCAATAAATCTGTAAGATGCAACTCGAAACTCCAGTGTTAACTGCAGCTTTAAACCATAGATTAAAATAAATAAATAATAAATAATGCTGGTCAATCTACACAGCATCCTCTAGCCCCAAGGTAAGCTGCTGTTAAACAGAGCTGTATTATGGGTACTAGATGATGGATATTTATTACAATACATATATATATTTTTTTTATAATATATATAGACAATACCCAGAACACCCGGAACAAATATTTGTAGATCGTACAAACATTTGTCCCGAGGCGGGTATCTAGAAATAGGGAAATAAATTATTTTGTTTTAAAATAAAGTAAGTTTTAAAATGATGTGCCGCCCACCAACCAGTAACTAATGCCTAAACGTCGTCTGTCTTACGTATCATTACATAGTGTAAAACAGAGTTGATTCATATCTGTCCCTCTATAAATGTATGTAGTAACTAGTATGTATGTACGCTTGTAACTTTTATACTATGCAACGGGTTATGATGCGTTTTTTAACAATATACAGTGATCCAAGAGGAAGGTTTATACGTATTAATTTAAGCACTTGTGCGAAACCTGGGCGGGTCGCTAGTTTTTTTATAAAAATAAACATCGCGATCGAGAAAACCCTGTTTGGGTTTTCTCGATCGCATGTTTATTTTAATACGAGTCATCATCGGTAATAAAACCTAATCATGATCTGTAACCTGATATTTAGTACGGTCCGTTACAAATATCATCATGACAGCCTTCTAATGTTCCCACTGTTGGGACACTGGCCTACTCTCAGGCGAGAGTGACTGGGTCTTAATCCACCACGCGGACCCAATGCGGATTGGTGGATGGCACATGTCTTTCGAATTTTAGTTCTAGGACATGCCGGTTTCCTCACGATGTTTTCCTTCACCGTATGAGAGCACTGGCATTGCGCACATAAATTTTTCGAACAGAAAAATCCATTGGTGCACGACCGGGTTTGACGACCTTAGGATCGGAAGGCCGAGTCACTACCACTAGACCACCAGTGCTCTGTTACAAATATACCGTCAGATAAATACAAACATACCTACTGACTTCCTTACTACTGACTGACTTACTATAAATTAATACTAGATGAGTATTTGTGATCTAACCGCGTAAAATAGATATATACATAAAACAGAGTAAACAATTCTACCGCAAGGGTCTTGTATCGAACTATTTATTGGCATATATCACAGTTATTTCAAAACTTACACGGCAAAGTTAAACAAATAGGGTCCCAACATCGACCCGTGTGGGATCCGGCGCATAAACGACATCGATACTACATGTCTGAGTTTACCGTCGAGGTGCCGCGATGCCTTTTCCGAAACTTTGTTATTAAGATGTTACACTGTTTTAGTAAGAGCCCTGACATTTGTAGGTATATTGTAGTAGTATTATTTGAAGGTTGCAGACTCATCGTTTAATCTATAATCTAACTCTGTACTTTATTTTATCTTAAATCGTCCAAACATTGTTTAGTAAATTTTGCCGCGCGCGAACATCTACGCTATATTCCGAAACTCATAAACAATGACTATCACAGTCTTCAAATGACAAGCCGATGATCATGCGCTATATAACCACAAATCATTTCTGTGTTTAGGTTAGCGTTTTTTAAATTTTTATCATTCATTAAGTCCCTTCTAACAAGCAAGTTTAACGTTAGACACAATATGCGGAAACATGTAAATAGTATTTAGTTATATTTTTGTACTGTTGGTTTTTCTAAGAAACTAAAATAAATAAATAATGTTATACCTATTTTCACATACAAATCTGCCTTCGGGGCTCTAAGTTTTCAAACAAAACACGCGAGCATAGCCGCAGGCAGAAACTAATGAAGAACATTATATTCGACACGCACTCAATCGTATCACGGAATCCCCGCATGTCAAAGACCTTGTTACAATAGGTAAATCATAAATTGAAAGTGCCTAATGTGCCTATGTTAACAATTTCTATTCAATGCTACTTTTGCTACAAATGTTATTAGTCGAGTTACTTTAGTTGTATCTAGCGATCCGCCCCGGCTTCGCATGGGTGCTTAGATTATACGCATAAAACTTCCTCATGAATTACACTATCCATAAACTGCATTAAAATTCGTTGTAAATATTTGTTCCGGGTGTTCTCGGTATTTTCTATATATAATAAAAAATATATCTATCTATGTATTGTATTGTATTATGTATATATCCGTGATCTAGTACCCATAAACACAGCTCTGTTTAACAGCAGCTTACCTTGGGGCTAGATGATGCTGTGTGGATTGTCCAGCAATATTTATTTATTTATACAGATAGACAGAGCCGGAAACGACTTTGTTTTACTATTTATAGATAAAACCTCTACAAAGTTTGCAGCATATACCTAAGTGTCCAGCGTTAAGTAACTATCTGCACTTAGCGCAAATTGTCTTCTTTTACTACCAACTGTGTCCTTGTTGTCTATTCAACCATTCAACCAACTCGTTTTACTATCCTAGAGTCTTCTTCTTTTATTTATACTGGCAGTTTATTTAGACAGTTATGCCCGTGTCAAGTGTCAACTTGTTCAAACAAACACAGCGTTTCATTAAAAAAATGTTTATCAGGTATTGCCAAAAACTACATATCGTAAAACGACTTATCACAATATCCCATCAGTGGAAATATTAAAAGTCTAGTCTAGTCATGATGATGATGATGATGATGATGATAATAATGATGATAGGCAAACATTGACATACTTAATCATTAGTGGATAACGGATCCTTGTAATAATCACTTTGACTATACTCCAATAAACAATTACTTTGTTTCTAATAAATTAGATCAGTCGAGCAATAAAACGAGGAAAAATACCCGTAAAACAGCGAAGCGGGTACAAGCTAATATTGCTCACAAAAGGTGAACAGAAAGAATAATGATTTCAGCATAACCAACTACGTTTTCCGTTACAATCACAGTCTTCGACATATCTAGCTGAGCAACTTATGTCATCATAGCTAGCGATAAATCTGCCGAGGAACATCCATATGTGTATGAATGAATGTAGTAAATTGTAAATTATATAAATGTGCGCGCCCTATCTGAGCCGGCAAAATCAAACACAGCATATATTTTAACTAAAAACTGTTCTAAGACGAAGACCGTATTATTAGCAGTCACCGATTCAAATGCTGACTGTGCTACGTGGCCAAACAACTACATCACGAGCGCTTGAATAACTTAATGTACAAAACTCATATTGTAGTAATATTATCCTACTATTATCACAGGATGTGTTTTTGATAGTTTTCACCACCACAATAAGAGAAGTCAGTGGCCAACTCTGGTGACAGAGTTTATAGGCCACTCGAAGGTCTCTGTCATGGCCTAACAACTTTGAAAAAGTCGGGACCGACTGCCTAACGTGCCCTAAAACGTGCTTGCTAAAAATCATTTGGATGTCTTCGGCTCGAAGTGCTTTTTAGTGTTTTTTTTTTGGGATATTATAAACTCTACACAGGAGGTGTATTTGTCTAAGTACATAGTTGGTCAGCTACATTTGTACTAGGTATTTCCGTAAGTACGCGTTCCGATGCTTCTCTCGATCGGTACATTTTTCATTCCTCGCAGAATTTATACGTGCTCTTTGGATTATGAAAGCTTTCGCGTTTGATAAGTGTGACTTATGGAGCAAACATGTCTGTTCAAACTTTGATACGTATTTAACAATCATACTTCAAAGTGGATGTTTAATATATATTATTACAATAACATTTTGGTGGTTCTCCTATCTAAGCAGTACTAAGTGATGTAACTCGACACATCATCAAACATATCTACTTTAAATCGACTTATGCACTTTCTAGACGCTCTGAAAGTGTTCAATAAATGAAAAATGTACGGCTATTAAAGTAGATATTGGTGTATTGACACAGTGTTGGTGTCGATTCTGCTGTAATATTTTCTAAATTGTTGCCGTCCTTTTCTAGTGAGTTAAAAATACAAAATATCACAATAATTTTAGTAAGCTTAGTTTAGAAAATGCTACAACAGAATCGACCCATTGTTGGTTGTCGAGTTACATCTCTTTGTGTTCCATATGCCGGTTGTACTCATTGGGCCAAAGTACTGGGGCAGCATGTTTAACCAAAATATCGGATTCCAATATTTTACTCATGGCGAAATGACCATTCAACATGTGCGCTTTGGTAAAGATGGTAAAAGATGTCACGAGCGCGGCAATTTTTTAAATTATTTTATCACTGACGATGGTTGTCCACACTGTTCGCGAAACTCGCCAAGATTCTTTGATTGTGCACGAAAAACCGACACTATTTGTTTTGACGACCAACATTGATCGTCAACTACTAACATACATTAGTATAAGGATTAGATAAGCAAATCGCCTTATCTTACCTATTAAATAGATGTCCAGATTTGTCACCTTTCCAATATAAAAAAAAACATAAAGTGCACAAATGTGACAGCAATTAAAGAAAGAAAGAAAGAAAGAAAGAAAGAAAGAAAAGTATTTATTCGACAACAAACAAAAAAAAAAAACACAGAGCAGAAACAGACTGGCAGGTAAGTACATCACAAAACAATAAACATAACTATCCAAAACAAAAACACTCAGACAACAAAGCTAATACACACACACATATCAGGTGCCAACCAGTCCCACCCCGTGCCAAAATGTGTGCGTCGAACAGGTCCTGACTCAGCTTATTGCTACCTATCATGGTAACCATGATAAGTAGCACTGATTTTCAGGCAGGGCCTAAAAATAGGGTGACGTCGAACGTGACGTGAATTAAAGGCCACAGCACATCGGATGCGTATACAGCACGTAGACGTGGTCACGCGCGTGTTCGCCTTGAGAAACCTATCCATTAATACTTAAATCGGTCCGCTCCTACTCAATTCTATAGTACACCCCCCCACTGGGTACGAAACTATGTGTTGGCTGCTCTGATATTATTTAATATTACCTACTTAAGACCTGTTACATGTATTACCCTCATAATTATGATGCAATAAATGATACTGAATACTGAGCTGTCACGCAAGCAGTGTACCATGTCACATACATTGCAACGTCATGGTACGCACACTTCTACGCATACGCAGGCGGTGTGACCAGCCCTTAAACCCAGAGCAGCCAGTATAAGACAGTGGTCACGGACTCCAGAACACAGTAGTTCCCACTACCCGGCAGCTAATGGGCACTAAACAATTATGGCATCAATAGAGGCATTCTTGCGTGTCGCCCATTCAACTTGACTGGCGTTCATGATCACTTTGGCAGTCAAACTACATACCATCACATGCTTTAAGTTAACACATTAGTTTTGTCTTATTCTATTTTATATTCTTGCAAGCTTGAACAAGCAATCCATATTTAAAATAGTTTTTTTTATTATATCCACTAATTTCTACTTTAAAAAAAAAAATGTATGGTGATAATTTTTACGCCATCGCCATTTAGCCGCCCCAAAGCTTGCTTGCTTAGCAAAATAGAACTTAGGAACCAGATAACTGTTAAAATACACCTATACCTGCATATTTTATTCTTATTATATAGAAACACCTAGACCCGGAACAAATATATGCAGATTATGCAAACATTTGTATACATTTGTATCGCAACGGGGGACAATCCGCAACTTCTGTTTTCCTAGCGGACATTCGCTCACCGCGCCACCAAAATCGTCGTCTCTCCGAAAAAAAATAATTAAAAATAAATAAAAATAAAAGTATTTTATTTCAGATAACACGCACGAACATAAACAAAATAAATTACACTAGCTAAGTTAGGTACATAATTATAAAATAAGTAGGTACTGGGGTGAGCTAGGAAGCAATAAGAAAAAGACTCGTATCGCCGTCTTGAACGACTTCTGTAGCTCCGAAACACATGTCATGTCGATAAGTTTGCGTCTAGGCTAGCGAAAAATCTAATCGATCTATATTGATGCACAATTCTTACTATGTAGCTTTCCCCTAATTGAGTCGGGTGGTGTTGGGGTGTCAAACTTTGGAATTAGGCCCAATTTAGTTCTGGCTTCAGATAATTGGCAACAAACTAGCTCTATAGGAAAAGCAAGGCTGTATTCCAATATAAAGAGTTTCCGATATCGTACTGTACTCATAGGCAGCACGAACAGCGACTACACAAACCAAATAACTCTGTCATCTCCCTGCGAATGTGTAAGGACGCGGGGCGTGAACGCGGATGATGCGTACGTTGTGCGAAGGGAGGACATTTTTACAAAGCTTTGTCTTATCCGTAATCGTCCGGGGAAGGACTGCCACCATACCTATTTCTGCCGCCAAGCATAGCGCAGCAATGTGAAGCGTCTCAGCGTCTCAGGGTTTACAACGTCTCAGCTTGGGGCTAGACGATGCTATGTAGATTGTTCAGCATTATATATAAAAAAAACACGAAGAAAAAACACAAAGGGCTAACCACCATACCTATTTCTGCCGCCAAGCAGTAATGCTCGTATTCCTGTGTTCCGGTTTGAAGGGTATAGTTTCCGGTGAAATTACAGGCACATGAGACTTTCCATCTAACGTCTCAGGGTGGTAACACGCAAGTGATATCTCAGATGTTGCAAGCGTACATCAAGTGGGCCGTAACGCTAAAAAAACTATCTACAAACTAAGCAATGCTTGTACCAAACGATGCATGCTGGAACCAGATAGTAGAGATACACAGTTTTTTTTTTCATATTTTTATGAGCTACAAGTTCTAAATTGTGTCTATCTGTATTTTTCCAGGTAAGTAGCAGATCCAATACTGCGATAGACACGAGTAAGTAATACAGTGCAGCGAAAGGTAAGTACACGAAAGTATTAAATCATCATCATCATATCAGCCGATAGACGTCCACTGCTGGACAAGCCCCAAAGAGCTCCGCGACGACTGATTATGAACCTTCACCATCCACCGACTTCCTGAGACCACTTTAATGTCATCGGTCCATCAAGTGGGGAGGGGGGCCGTCCTAGACTTCGTTTTCCAGTTCGTGATCGCCATTCGAGAACCTTTATGCATAGTATTTAATAATAAAGTCAAATAGGATACATGAAGCTTTTTTTTCCCGAACTGTTATACTATTAAAATACTTAGTTTTAAGACGAAGTTTTTGTTAAACAAAACAAGTCTATTTGGACTTGTTTTGTTTAACAATAACATTGTTAATCCTTAATAATAACGAATCCTAGTAAAAACTTGGCATGCCAAATGTAATAAGAAGTCTTGTATTCTATGTAATATTAGGATTTTTTAACAACCTCCGACCGTCAATTAGCCAGAGTTGCGACCTTGTTTTAGGACTCTATAGGATGATTCAATTCTAGATCTAAGGAATGTAACATATCACATGTTTTTTATCTGCAGTAATGTATAACTTTTAGGTTAGGCAGTAACGGAGGCCTCAAGGCGGTCTATTAAATCCGTCCACTCGACGACCGATGTGGCGCAGCGGGCGCAGGGCCGCCTGCGATGCAGAGGTTGCGGGTTCGATTCCCGCCTCGGGACATATGTTTATACGATCTACAAATATTTGTTTCGGGTGTTCTGGGTATTTTCTATTTATCATCATCATCATGACAGCCTTCTAATGTTCCCACTGCTGGGACACTGGCCTACTCTCTGGCGAGAGTGATTGGGTCTTAATCCACTATAATAATTGGGTCTTATGGCATTATATATATAATAAAAAAAATATCTATCTATGTATTGTATTGTTTTAAATATATATCAGTCATCTAGTACCCATAATACAGCTCTGTTTAACAGCAGCTTACCTCGGGGCTAGATGATGCTGTGTGGATTGTCCAGCATTATTTATTTAAAATTTAATTCGTATGAGTCAGTGACTCATACGAACTTTCTTAGAGGAAGTACTCCAATCAAACCCAATCTAAATTCCCCGACACACTGCAGGTACACCACGTTTCAACCAGGTTGAAAAATGCGACCTGTAGCCAAGAACTAATTTACTGCTATTGTTTTGTACTCTTTAAAGGTTGAATTTGTCGCTACATTGTCATGAAACTTTCAATACTTGTCTGGTCCAATACCGATCCATTCAAGAGTAAGTCTCCAGACTGATTGACGGACAAAAGCATTTTCTAGCCAATTGCTCGGTCAGAAGGCTGGTCATGATGATAGCAGACATCAAATAGCGGTCACGGTTTATTGAAAGCAAGCTTTGTTCATAAGCAAATTGGTTGAACCCCGCCAAGTTTTAAGCCTCTGCAATACAACTGCAATCCACACTGCACTGCTATTGCCAAGGACACTAGCATGCAAATATGGATCTTATCCAATTAAACTATCGTGAATTATATCATTAATTTAAAAACGGGTGTTTACAGTATGAGGTTCTTCAAAAAGAGCGTTTTAAAATTTTTAAAGGGTCGTCAAAGCGAGTGATGCCTTTAGCAAGCGTTCAGGCTACGGTAACCGCTTAACATCAGGTGGGCCGTATGCTTGTTTGCCACCTTGGTGGTATAAACAAAAAAAAAAGTATATCGGTGAAGAGGCAACGACACTGTTTCGAGTTTCGACTCAATTTCGAGTCCACATCAGGGTGGAGTGACACGGTGCCCTTCTTTATCAGCGTCGCTATATGAACTCAATCAGTGCGATTAAAAGTGGCAGTCTGAGTTATTTGGTTACAATCCATAAAACACTAACACAAGTTTTACTTCCTATCACTTTGCAATTTGTGATCGTCACATGTTCCACTGCTTTTATTACACACAGTGTTAAAGTAAAATAGTCTCTTTATCCTCCTGATAAAGTCCACAGACTCGGTATTCAACGGCGTGTAGAAGTATTAGAGGAGCGTTTCCCGTTAATTGTGAATAAAACCTGTTTCATAACTTTTAACTGTGGTCTTGCGTCGGCTTCCGTTTTATGAGAGTAGTCAATACTTAGCTATGAGTAGGAAGCCATAGAGATATTTGACACAGGGGGGGAGGACCTTAAGCTTTTACATCAGCACCATACCAATTATGTTCTGTTGCAGCACTACGCATGTATTTTCACCAAGGACTTTTGTTGTTTTTTGAAAGATGTGAAGTTTTAACGCACGATTGAGTTTGACTTCGAGGATTGTACACAAAAATAGTTATAATATGCTAATAATATTGACGACCGATGTGGCGCAGCGGGCGCAGGTCCGCCTGCGACGCGGAGGTTGCGGGTTCGATTCCCGCCTCGGTTAAAATGTTTGTACGATCTACAAATATTTGTCCCGGGTGTTCTGGGTATTTTCTATTTATAATAAAAAATATCTATCTATGTATTGTATTGTATTAGGTATATATCAGTCATCTAGCACCCATGAACACAGCTCCGTTTAACAGCAGCTTACCTTCGGGCTAGATGATGCTGTGTGGATTGTCCAGCATTATTTAATTTATACTATTTAATATGTATATCCAAAACTGTCAGAAAATCAAAAGAGTTTTATTCAATAATATCACAAGGATCGCTTTACAACGTATTAAGTACATCTTACTTTGATGCGTCCCTCAGTTGCGTTGTGGTTGCGTTACGTGAATCCGTTGCTTTGAATTCAAAGTTTATTTTTTTTAAGAACTTACGGCTAATACTGTGCGATAATTATTATCAGTCAGTCATTCAGTATTCAGATTATGTGTTCATTTACCCTCCCCCCCCCCCCTTTCTAGACGCCGTATATGTAAAACCCAGTATATCAAACTATATTGCACCGTTATTCAACGTAAAGTTGTCTCCAATGCCGGCGGTTTGCGAAACTACAAAGTCATTAGCCAGTAACACTGTCCAACGCCGGACAATACCCAACATTTCATCTAACTTGCCCTTACGCTTGGAAACCATGTTCTAACCGCATAGCGAATGTCACAGAACAGATAGATCAGATGCAAAAAACGCGCTAGGAAAATCACCTCGTTTTGTATAAAAAAAAATACTCGGGACAATTTTTTTTTTTCAAATAAAACGATTACGCGCTTTTTTGCGATTTTTTTACGCAAATTAGTGTCTTTCTAATGACAGATCGGTCAAGAAAAGCCCGAGTATAAAGTTTCCACTCCTCTGTTACAAATAGTTTTACCTGATTGTAGGACACTACAGCAAGAGTCCGTCTTGGTGGGTACTACCGCAGTACCAGATATAGATAGCAAGCTGCACTGTTTTTAGGTTTGAAGGGCACTGTAACAAGTGAAATTACTGAGTGAAAAAGTTTTACTCGTATTAACAACGTCTCGGAGAGATAAGTGCAGTGCAGTGTCACGCTGAACTTAAAAACTTAAAGGTTTGAGTAGCACTGCATCTGTTATGGTCAGGTGTGGCGCTTAGCATCAGGCGGGCGACTTGACCGTCTTGACACTTGCTGGCATTATAATAAAAAAATAATTGCCAGTGGCTATTATCTAATTTGGATGTAATCGATTTCACTAGGTATCTATAACTAACGTATTTTGTACGATTTTGACAGCTTATTGACAGGTTGTTGATTGAAATCGGATCACAGCCTAGCTGAACGCGCCACATCTGGGCCAAAGTTAAGTTCCTTGATCTGGGCAGACCAAACTTTATACAAAAAAATGTCTGCAGACATATTTCTGTAAAGTTATGCATAAAATGATGTGAAATGTTACACTCATATAACAAAACCGCCGAAGCATGTTACACGGAACGAAATCAGCTAAACATTCGGCTGGCTGAGCAAAGAACCTCCTAATTGAATATGCAAAGATATCAAACGAGCATTCAGTTTTAAGGGTTATGAAAGGGTCGTGGAAATCAGATATTACGTGTGTGTACGCATGAAATGTATTCGAAAATTAGGCTTCTTTTTGGCAATAATATTTCTATGTCATCTTTTATCATAAAAATAAAGGCTGAGTTTACAGATATATAACATGAGACTCATTGGTAACACTATATGTATTCTGTGGCTACATTCATAAAATCATGGAGCTAATATGTTCTACTTTACTTATAAATTCCTTGCAGAAAATAAAACTTTCTTCTCTTTCTCAAGTCAAGTGTCAAATGAATTTTACAGATTTTACATTAGCTAATCAGCGCGTCCCTTTCGCTTGCTTCAATTTCATTGATTGTCACATATTTTTGGCAAACAATGAAAAATCTGCGTAAAGTTGATGGAGAATAATTTATTAAGATTCTAGTTATATGTCTATAAATGAAATGCAAATTTCGTGCTTTTCTGATTATTAAATCTACTAATATAACGTATTTTAAAATTAAGTAAAACGCATAGGTTGAAATAAATAAAGTTATGCATTTTTCTTGATTTCAAAATAACATTTATTGCCATTGAAAAGCATTGTAAAATGCAACATAACGATCTGTAAAAGCCGAAGTAAAATTTATAAATTATTTTACTTTATTGGGGACAACAAACGGTAAATCATATACTAACTAGATAAAAGTACATGTAAATTATGGCTAATGTAGGATGGGTTGGTTAAATTTTAATTAACAACGTGACTATTCCTAGAAACTTGAACAGGGCAAGATGCTTCATTTAATTAGAACCCCTTAGGGATGAATAACCGAACCTAGTTCTAACTAGAAGGATGGAGCTGAGTTACCTCTACCTGCTTCTCAGTCGTAAAGGGACATGGCTGCTCCTGCACGGAATTTTCATTTCAATTCATACTTAAGTGTACTTAAGGTGTCATTTGCATTCAAGAGACTCGCGACAAAGATACAGTGTAATCATAAATATAAAATAAAAAAAACTCGACCCTTGAACTCTGTTGACCTTGAAATAACTGGACCGATTTTGATAAAACATGTCTAAGAACCATCGCTAGAAAACCTGCTTTCAAATAAATAAAAACAGCATTCAAATCAGTTCACCCGTCACAGACAAATAGACACACATAGCGGTCAAACTTATAACACCATCTTTTTGCGTCAGGGGTTGAAAATCGTAGCTTGTTTCATGTTGAACCAATGTAATTTTAGGGACAGAATGGTGCTACGTATGTAACGTACGCAACGAATTTATGTAGTATTTTATAAAGCGCCTTATTAGTGCGTAAATGAAATACAAAAGGACAGCTTAACGATACGTTAACTGATATTGAAATCGTACATAGGCTACGGTAACTACTTGCCATTAGGTGGGCCGTACGCATGGTTGCTATTTTAGTTGTATAAAAACATTTTACGAAGAGGAAGCGATCGGTGTTTAACCGTGCCTCTGACGTCACTTCCCGGCAGTTCCCGGTATCGCGTTCAGAACACCACCTGTACGGAACTATTAGATATTCCGGTGCCAGGTGTTCTGGCTCGTAATTAAGGCGTTCATTACTCCTTCATTAGCGCCTCTGAAGCCGACGCGACAGCTAATTTGCAGGGCGTCATCTCTGGATAGTACTTCTTTTATTTATGGCATCTGTCAATCACACTATCACACTCACACTAATTGTGGCAAGCCCGGCCACAGACGCCACAAATTAAAAGAAGAAGTATACTAATTAAGCCGGGGTTACAATATTCTGTCATGGAGTGTCGTGACGCGTCAAAAGTGTATTTATTCATACATTTACAGATCGCGTCACGACACACTGCGCTTTAGTAAAATAATATTAACCATACAAAATGTATGGATACGATATGCTTATGACGCGTCACGACACGACAGAATAATGTAAACGCGGCACTGCATCTGTAATAGCCAGGCGTGGTGCATCAGATGCATCAGAAGGGCGCTTTGATTGTCTTGTCACTTGCTGACATATAAAAAAAAAGTTTTTCCAGCTTTGCTGTAGTTTGAGAAGTCTCAGAAAGCCACTAACATAAACGACTGCTACCAAATTAACACAATAAAACATGAAATATCACGTGAAAAACAATTATTTATAAAAAAAGTTAAAACAATATTAATCGAAAAATATTTCTATACTGTAAATGAATTTCTAGCCTAGTAATACCTACTTATTTTAAATTGTAAATTTTCTTGACTTATGTTTATAAAACTGACTACTATTTTTATTATTATTTTATGATTCACCTTTTGACGTTTAAATATATAAATTTATTATTCGTTTTATTTTATTTTTAATTTTTGCATGCTGTGTCTACAGTAAGTGTGTGAGACAATCGTTTTAAGAACATCTAAACAACCGCACTTCAAGCAAATAAATCATTTCATTTCAATTCAATTAAAATGCAAGAACCATGATAACAAGATGGCCGAAGAAACTCCATTCATGACTTTTATACACCGTTTATATGACAAGAAAATTGCAGATTTTTTATTCCAATATACTATTTTAGAATAAAATATTTCAACCTTTTCAAGCTTCCTTGTTTTCATATAAGCGTAGTTGATTTAATTGTACCTAACAGATCAGCGATGTTAAGCAACATTCTTCGTAGCCAGTACTTGGATGGGTGATCGCTAGTAGCGTATAAATTTGATGTATTTTCTGTTCGATAAATAGAACGAACGGCTATCGAATTAAAGTAGATATTCGTTTGCCGGTAGTCGAGTCACGTCACTTGGATGGGCGGACCGGACCGCCTTTGATATGTAGCACGTATCCGTAGCATTTGTCGCATTAAACAGCTCAGTAACTGGACGCAACTGACGAACCAATCCATTACAAACTAGTGAAACACCCCACGACTTTGTATGCGTGATTTTTTTTATACAAACTTAATTTTTCGCTGCGTCTTTTAGGAATTGGATTACAAATATCCCTTTTGGTCCCGAATTTTTAAACTTTATGACGGAGGCCTTAAGGCGGCCTGCAAGTCACAAGTGTTAGAATATTCAGGAGAATAACTTACTTATTTAGATATTTATTTGCACTTTAACACCTTCCTCTTGAATCACTCTATCTTTTGATGGAAACCCGTGCGTAATTAAAAAATCTAAGCGTACGCATACATACATACATACATACAGAGAGACAGACGAAACAACAGGAAGCGAATTTGTTTTATACTACCTAATAAAGATTCATTGATTTGTTGTCCAGTAGCATGAAGCTCTACGCCGTAGCAGTAACATTCGTAGCACGTCTACGCCGGCTCATACCGGCCAATCGACTGAGTTCTGCAACCGAATAGATTTCATTTCATATATTATTTAAGTTTCAGCTTTTGAAATTGACGCTGTTATTTTAGTGAAATCTAACGATTTAAATTTTTTAAGGTTCTCATACGGTGAAGGAAACAAGCATGTCCAAGAACTGAAAATTAAAAAGACATGTGCCAGACCCAATCACTCTCGCTTGGGAGTAGGCCAGTGTCCCAACAGTGGGACATTAGATAGCTGTCATGATGATGATGATGATATTTATTACTGGGCGTTATTCTAGGAATATTTACAGCATTCACCAATAACATTCCAACTAAACAGTAGAAAACTCGCGGCGCAGTTATGAAGTTATTTCCAGCATTTTTGCGCTTTGTGTAGAGACTAGGAAGAATAGGGACCCAGTGAGAAATTATTTATTAAAACTGATGCCTCTTTTATGTGAGGCCACTGGGAACAGTTTGGTACTGGTTTAGTATAAGTTTAATAAGTTTATTTATTTTCACAAAAAGCAATGTCTTACACTAATATAAGTAGGTTTGTTAGCACAAGTTTGTTACAGTAGGTTAGTTTAGCAAAGGGGTAAAATGTAGTGTCCATGCGGCAGGCATATAACCGTGACCCCACACTAGGATTCCCTGTATTGTAGTATCTAAGCCACATACCAACCCCATAGGCAACACTTATTTATATAACTAGGTACTGTTTATTTATAGTGCTAAGCAGGTATTATATAGCCTCTTATTTATAGGGTAAAGGGTTCACCTCTAAACTTCACACTAGGCTAGCCTCGGTTGTGGAGTTTAGTGCCCCCCGTTAGGAGCTTAAATTAAGTTTGGGGGAGGCCTATGTCCAGCAGTGGACGTCTATCCGCTGATACAGTTTCCTCACGATGTTTTCCTCTACCGTATAACAGCACTAGCATAGCGCACTAAAAATTTTCCAATAAAAAAATCCATTGGTGCACGACCGGATTCGTACCCACGACCTTCGGATCAGAAGGCAACAATCGATACAACTAGACCACCAGTGCTCACAGAAGGCGGATGGTCACTAGCACTAGACTACACCAGTATAAAAGCATGTTTACAAGTAAACGTAAACTGAAAAAACATTGACTTCCCCCTATGTTCACACAAGTATCTATCTAGAACAATCTACAAACCCTGGCCCCTATTCAATAAACATTACAAATCCACAAATTTGTAATGTCACTTTTGACAATTTTGTAGATTTTCGATCAAATTTAAGACAAATGCTGTTCATAAAACCTATAGTATATAAGGTAATTCATTATCAACCTGACAAACTTAAGGGATAGGTTCCACTGCGCTGCCTTTTCGATTTCTAACAAGGATAACTAATTATTAAGCAGAATTACGTAATTTTTTTTTTTTATTGTAGATAGCTACATTTAACTGTGTTTTACAATTTGTAATGTTTATTGAATAGGGGCCTGACCTCATACATTGTCGGTTGTTACGGCTATCGTGAAGTTAGCCGTTTGTGATGCGCATAGACAATTTAGTTTGACAAAGCTACATTGCGCAACGATACGGCTAACTTATAGAGATATTCTGGCAGTACTAGTACCCAGATCCGAGAAAATTTCCTATACCGGGAATCGAAGATGCACAAATTGTGTAAACTTATTTAATTTGGTTTTGTAGCCAAATCTCGTTCGCTTTCTCATTGTCACCTTGACCTGAAACAAAAGCTGCCAATAATCCTTAAAGAAAGGTTTAGTTAGTAAGTAAGTTCGTATGAGTCAGCGGCCAACTCTGGTGACAGTTTATAGGCCGCATCAGTAAAGTATTTTTTATATTACCAAAAAATACCCTTGCAATACCAGAGATATCATTTGTGTGTTGCCGCCCTGAGACGTAGATCGAAAGTCTCATGTGCCTGTTATTTCACCGGAAACCATACCTTTCGAACAGGAACACAACAATGCGCGTATTACTGCTTGGCGGCAGAAATAGGTATGGTGGAAATGCTTCCCCGGACGAGCCTATCACAGAAACTTTACTACTCTTATGGATACGTTACTATAATTCTAGGAACCAAGTCGCTTTAAAAAACAATGACAATGTTATGAGGACCCTCGGTGGCGCGGTGTGCGAGTACTCGGATATGAAACAAGAAATTGCGGGTTCGATCCCCGCTGCAAGACAAATGTTTGTATGATCGCAAATATTTGTACGGGGACTGACTGTTTCTATTATAATCTATGCTAAATATATAAAATACCGTGCTCGTTTTCAAAATATTCAACGCCGAATTATTTATACTTATGTGTGACAGTGGTTCACTGATCACTTTGCAGATTCAAAAATGGCTTCGTCATTTTTGTTTCATCAGAATATCACACTAATATTATAATTGTGAAAGTTTGGATGTTTGAATGTTTGTTCAACTGTAACGGTTTAGTCATAATTCTACAGATTTCCATTTCTACAGCTGGATAACCAATGAACTTATTTGGTTAAAATTTAAAACACAAATAGATACTTAATGGGAATATGACATAGGGTACTTGTAATACCGGAAAAAAGTACGTATTCTGAGTTACACGCGAATGAAGTCGCGGGTGAAAACTATCGCACTATCACACTAAAATTATAAATGCGAAAGTTTGTATGTTTGGATGGATGTTTGTTCCTCTATAACTCGACAACCACTGAACAGATTTGACTAAAACTTTAAATATAGATAGGAAAAACAACGGTTCCTGAGCTCCACGCGATCGAAGTCGCGGGCGACAACTAGTTTCCAATAAAAATGAGCCGCTAACTACTAACACGTGGCGTGTTGAATACGAAGTCGTTCTGAAGTTATTCTGTTATAATTAAGACAGCAATTGGAATTGAGTAATTAGCTTGAACTTAAAAGTTAAATTTAGCTGCAGTATGTATTCAATTCACTGGTATATAGCACTGGTGGTCTAGTGTTTGTGACCCCGCCTTCCGATCCTAAGGTTGTGGGTTCAAACCCGTACGTGCATGTACGTAATGGATTTCCATCGTGAGGAAACCGGCATGTCTTAGAACTAAAATTCAAAAGAATTGGCACATGTGCTATCCACCAATCCGCATTTGATCCGCGGCGTGGTGGATATGACGATCACTCTCGCTTGAAAGTAGGCCAGTGTCCCAGCTGTGGGAAAATTAGAAGGCTGTCATGATGAGTTCTACAAAAACTACTTTATTTTTAAACCCTGTTAACTTAAAAACTTCTAATCAGTAATTTACCGGTTGAATTACCATAAATTAAATTATTATAATCATATTATCTACATTTTATTATCAAAGGTTTAATTCAAATGAATATAACACAAATGAAAACTAATTTACTGTCGAGAAATAGGCGTAGCACATTGCTACGAAGTCTCTACGGTTCTATGATGCTACGCTCGCTGGTGCTACGCGGCTGATACGCGACACGAATGACAAAGAGAGTTTTGTAATTACGTGAATTTCCGAAAATACTGTTGTTTGAGCTTAGCAGATCAGTTAAGTTAAGCAATGGTTATCGCTGTCACCATTTAATATGGTCTGAATCCTTACATAATATAAAATTAAGTCTGTCTGTACGCTTCTAGATGTTTTAAACTACACTACGGAATTTATTGCGATTTTTAGTAATACATACAGTAAATTCAAGAGGAAGGTTTATAGCACCCGTGCGAAGCCGGGGCGGCTAACTATGATAATATATTAATGCAATTCTGTAGTGCCTTCGATTGCCGAAGGATTAAGTTGGGATCCTCATTCGCAACTTCGTAACTAAGTAAAGAAAGTTACTCGAAATGATAGAATGGGGATAATCGAGTTACCTTTCGAAGCTTTTCGAATTAAATGAGACTTCGTTTTTATTTTCTCATTACTTTTGAGTTAACTAGATTTACGGATTTTAGCTAAAAATCTTTTTCTAAAATCCGTGAATCAACATCAAATTCGATTCTATATAATTATATCTAACATATAATATATTCTAACATATATTGGCAGATGGAGTAAAACTATAGATAGTGTCCTTGCATGGAGTCACGATCCTCAACTATTGGGAACCGATAAGGAGGAGGAAATATATTCTAGTTACCTTTTTTAAAGATTTAAAAATAACAAATTGCAATAGCATTTTACATCTACAATTGACACATACTTTTACATATTAAATTAGATTTCAACGATCAGCTTTAGAATCTGCTTACACGTACATAAATAAATAAATAAACAATGCTGGACAATAATGTTTGGAAATAAATGTTTGGAAGTGAACCCAGAGAGGGCTTCAGAGCAAGTTTGGAATTTATTAGCAATCGTGACGTTATAGAAATTATTCCGACTTCTGCAACCGACCTATTTTCTTAAACAGAATTTTTTTTTATCAAAAGCTACGAAGCTCCGACCAATTTTCTCAAACTGAAAACTTTATACCACAAGCTGTGTAGCTAAAAAAAATCCCTTGCTAAATTTCGTTTAACAAATCAACAGCCGCGCCACCTGCACACCTGCGCTCATCAAATAGTAAAGCATCGAATCAATTGCAACTGTTTGCGTGCAAACCTACCGCAGCCAATTTCCAGCCAAACGGCCCGCGGACTCAAATAGGAAACGTCATAATCATATGATAGGTGGTGCGCAATGCGCCCACCTGTCGCGGCGCGCCTGCGCCCGCTGTGACGTCACGGGGCTCCGACGCCGCCCGGGGACACCCCAGCCAGCGCGACCTGGGCCTACCCCCGCGGCTCAAACCTACCCATTGATCCAAGTAATCTAACAAAAAAAGTCATCACTTTAGAGCGATGGATCATCAGCTTAAAACATCTCAATATCTACGTGGTCGAGCGGGATCTCGCCGCAACTTATCCAGTTGTTAATCCAAGATAAATATTACATCAATCGGGGTGGGGGTTGCGGGGCGCATGCGCGGCGGCGCGCGGCCCAGTCTCGGTCCGGCCGCGCTGCCCGCCGCACGTGCCTTCCGCGGGCGCCCGACCGGCAGCGACTCGCCCGCTGTCTTCTTACGACAACCTAACAACAAATTGCAAATCGTTATCCACCATACTGATTAACCCCGCGCGACTTAAACCGGCAACTTTTCCAGTGATAAAAACTTCCGAGCGACCACGTGCCCGTTGCGTAAGTCGTGAAACTTAGCGAACCTCTTCTCCTATTGACACGCAAGAAAAACAATGCACAGATATCGATCTCAATGTTTATTTGGCGTGGCGTGACTTCATGTGTGTTTTTAGTATTGTACCGCGACCGGTGACTGCGCGAAACCGGCGAGGTTTGCTGACACGAGTATTTCTAATGGGGTGTTCACACCGCGGGCGCGGTCTTTTAACCCTGTACTACGCAAGTGCTGGTTGACCTTAAAACCGGGTCTCCACTAAAGAAAACATGGACCTAGTAACAACCTCCCTGGCTTGTTTATGAAGCTGTAAATCTGTTTATAGAATGTCACTTATCGTTAGCAGTTAACCGTTTGTTGAGGCACGTCGTAATGTTACTCTAAAACCGCTGTGTATGTAATCTTTCGAATTAATATTCAGAGCTATAATTCAGTACAGCTGTAACCCGTAATTTATGTCTCTAGCTGTCGTAACGGCGACCCCTAGAACGTAAATTTCATTTCTGAAATTGTTTTACCCAAGGTTCTCTTGAAGTTCGTAAATATTTATTGAACTTTTGGCTAATTTCGCCGTATTTATATTCTAAGCTGCGTCGTCGAGTTTTTTAATTGCCTCTAATGACTCCTCCCCTGATAAATGACTGACTCTTAAGAAATGAGAATTTTCAGGAAAATTAGGCTTTACGGCCTTAAGGGAAATAATGCATCAGCTTTAACGAGATTTCTTATTTGTAGTCTTGAAGGTACCTATCAGCCAATCAGCGTTAGTTGTTCACAGATTTTGTTTTCATTACTTACCCAATTCTTTACGGGATTATTATTTGAATAGTTAGAGTTTTTTATAATGCTTCTCAATTGTTCCGTTTTTATGCAATGGCTGTGATTTTCATGTGTTCTACATGACCTCATGGCCATTCTTCTAACGTGGCCTACTCATAGCCTACTCTCGAGCGAAAGAAATTAGACCATAGTCATCCATGCGAACCCAATGCAAATTGATAGATGGCATTGTCTTTCAAAATTGTAGTTCTTGAAGAAGCCGGTGGCCGGCCGGCTTTTTTTGGGTATTTTCCTTAACCGTTTGAGAGCACTGACATTTCGTATATAAATAATATATTGAATAGAAAATTCAATCTATACGAGACCTGCCCCATGATCACATCTTATGACAGATGATCTCAAACTGTCATAAGACACTAGAGCTATGGTCAAACTGTCAACTAACAAAGTTGTGATCAACCCGCTGTTTTGAACCCATGACTTTAGGATCGGAAGTCGGGGCTCTACTACTCAACCACCCTTAGCTAGAAACTACGAGTATAATTGCAAACTTTCTCTAATGGGGGAGCTGAGCTTTTTAGATCTAAAAATTAGGTAGCTTTATATTTTAATTAGTTTTTCTTTAAGACCCGAATTTCGAAAGTGTGATAAGGAAGTTTAATCCTACGACTTTTTGTAAATCCCTGCATAATCTTACGGCCATCTTTAGGATTTCAGAATAAAATCGCAAAGCTATTTTTATAATCTGTGAGTTTTAAAAGGAATTTGACGATTCGACAGATTTATCAGCTTTTTTGGCAGATTAATTTATCATCTTGTTACATTTTCATTGTTGATTTCTAATTTGGTAGGAGGTTAATTTTTGTCTTCTGCGTGTTTTTTGCGCGAGCAGGTCAAAATATTTTTTTTATACTCAGTCGTTTCTTAGTTTTCTATACCTTTTTACCATGGTCACCAAGGTATGCAGTTTCTTATATCCACTATAGTGTGATTGAGTATTCAATAAAAAATCTCATGATTTCTTTATTATTTAACCCGATTTAGATAAAAATAAATGTAACCCATTTATTATTCAACATACGCGCAGTCAATCATGCTCATAGCAAACGATCTAAAATACTTACACAAATAAAAACGGTAATGACAAGAAAATGATGTGTATTAGCGGCACTTACCATGCGAAAGGGGTAATTGTCCAAGTTGTTTCTTATCATATATTAATATTTAAGTAGGGCAGCCCCAAGAACGAGGAAGTACCGCTTTACATAATACGAGGGGTAGTCACGGCAGAATTTGTGTCCAAAATAGGGTATTTTAGATTTAATCACCTCGAAAGTGAGCAAGCGTAGTTTTTTTAGTTAATGAGTTATATTAACTAATTTAAAATACCAGCATAGGTAAGAGACGACATTAGTAAAGTCAAGTGTGTTTTATGAGCCTGGTAAGAATTTAAAATAGCAAAAGTGTGCACATCTTACGCTGCGATCCATGTCTGTCTGTTAAGTTTTCACGACGCTGAACGACTTTCGATGAAATTCGGCACTTTTTGAACAAGGATCAGCTTGATATTGCCAAAACGCCGCCGCCACATCTTCGATCACGAATATATTAGTGCAAACAATATTAAACCCGGCCCGACGGGAACAAATTGAACGGCTGTTCGCGTTTTAATTAAGCGTCTTATGAGATTTCTGCTGGAAACGGCGAACGCCATGATTTTGCTCCTGCTTACGAAACCTGAATAAATTATATTACGGAGCAATGAGAGCATGCTCTTTTGACTTCGTTCGAACGCACTCGTTAACTTCGCGCGTTTTTGTTACGCACTTGTGGGGAAATAAAACATATTTGCCCTTCGAAGCTGAAGTTCACTACTTCTAGGGAGCTTGTACATTAACACGGACTGTATAGTACCCTCCGCTAGTTAAACAGATCTAGGCAGGCGTGAAGCTAGCCGTTTGTGATGCGCAAAGTCAATTCAGCTCGAAAAATTCCATTGCGCATCGAAAAGGCTAAGATTCTTCGACTAACTAACAAACTCTTCAATTTCCTACGTGTGTTGTAGGAAAATAAGTTAAATATAATTTATTTATTCTGTAAGCAGGCAGAAGCAGTTTATATTTTTTTGACATTTTGACGTTGACAGTTCTGCGCTGTCAGATTATAAATTTTCGATCATGTTCTATTTACTTACGCGCTTGCGAGTACCGCCTTTCACGTGAATATTGTATTACGTCTGATTTACATACGCATTCTCATCTTTATGTCCGCAGAGATCCAACGCCATTTTCCGGAATAAAAAATAGTCTATGTGTTATTCCAGAACTTAAACTTATTTGATTGCTTATTTTTATACAATCGGTTAATAAATAAATAAATAAATAAATAATGCTGAACAATCCACACAGCATCATATAGCCTCAAGGTAAGCTGCTGTTAAACAGAGCTGTGTTATGGGTACTAGACGACTGATATATACTTATTACAATATAATACATAGATAGATATTTATTATTATATATACTTAGAA
Source organism: Colostygia pectinataria (assembly GCA_951394395.1). Taxonomy (NCBI): domain Eukaryota; kingdom Metazoa; phylum Arthropoda; class Insecta; order Lepidoptera; family Geometridae; genus Colostygia; species Colostygia pectinataria. Next base: position 9,423,966 of record OX596363.1, read on the forward strand.
AATACCGAGAACACCCGGAACAAATATTTGTAGATCGTACAAACATTTGACCCGAGGCGTGAATCGAACCAGCAACCTCCGCGTCGCAGGCGGACCTGCACCCGCTGCGCCACATCGGTTCGCAAAGGTTCATCATCGGTTAAGCCGATACGTGGTAACAAACATTCACACACACAGACTTTCGCAAAATATTTTTAAATATAATATTTACAAGATATTATACCATACTAGCTGTTACCTGTGACTTCGTTCACGTATAAACCTTCCTCTCGTATCATTCTATTTATTGATGAAATCGCATTAAAATCCGTTGCGTAGTATAAAAGATCTAAGCGTATATAAATACATACAGAGGGAGAAATGGCGGGAAGAGACTGTTTTATACCATGTAAAGATTATAAAAAAAATACTTAGTCACATTTTTTATTTTATATTATTTATTTTAGCGGCGTTAGCAAACAGTTTTACATTTATGGTTAGGTAAATGATATAGATATGAAAGGCTTAATTAACATATAACCTACAGCGTTATCCACAACTTACAATACAATCTAAAAGATAAGCCATTTAAGACTATTACAAAAAATCTATAGATAACAATCAAATAAATAAATCTGAATATATGCTCCATTTTTCAATGACTTTCTAGAGGGTAGTTAATTGTCGCGTAAACTTAGCCAAAACATTCATTTTCAAAGTTGTAACTGCTTCGCAAATTAATTACATGCAAGAGAAAGTATAATTACTCAATGTCATTTCGCAGTCGCATTTGTCAACTCAAGACCAGTGCCCGGCGGGCGACCCTAGCCGGGATGTCAAAAAATTCAGGCAATTGTTTCACGAAACTTTTTTTTTTCAATCATCTACATTTCTAATTACCTTTACAATGAGACCAAAACCGGATGTGAATTTTTATGAAAATATTTTCAACTGCTTATTTTAATGTTTACCTTTATTTTTCCTCTATAGTATCTCGTTTACCAAGACGACAATACAAACAAACAAACAAACGACTATAGAGTTGTCAGTTAAAATAAAATGATAGTTTATGCTCTCAATGAAAAAGCTAAAGTATTCGTATTCCACTATTGAGAATAGATCTTCCTCCATTCGTAGTAAATAACATGAGAAATTTTATGAGCACAAAAACATCAATGGCAAAAAAACTCGTATCAAGCATTCCAGTCTCTGATTTCAAAGAGTAAAAATTCTTAGTTCCAAAATAATAAAAATCAAGATGGCCCATTTCATAAAACAAAGAAATAAATTCTCGCACTCCAGAGGAGTTTTATTTAGGCACCTTTTATGATTGTGTTTTACGCTTATCCTGTTTCATAACAGCTTAGAGTTATTTTGCTACATTTCAGGCTTTTCCCAGAAAGCATAGTTTCTTTTTATTGTAGAATATAACATCGTTGAACAGTTAATGAAACCTTTTTACTTATCAGCCCAAATGCATGCCTCTAAAGTGTAACACACACATGTTTGAATCTTCCGGTCTCTAAACTGTCCAAGTTTAGTATCCCGTCGTTTCGGAAACTGGTGAAAAGTGCCACTGTGTTATTGGATTATTGCAACTTTTTCTTAGTGCACCTAGATGACCTTAGGTAGGTATGTACATTAGGTAAGGCACCAAAATGCAAATGCATTCTTCCGAGCGGGGTTTATTGAAAACCAGTGCTGTACGTAGTATAATTAGCATCCGCTGAATTTACACCCTTTGCCTTATTTAACACACTGATTTATATGATCCAAATGGACTATGCGAAACAGTGCTTAACTTCGTTGATCTGTTATGAACAACTTAGCCAGCTACGTCACGAGCGCTTCTATTTACTTAGACTACGTTAAAATAGCTTTTGCTTACTGTTACGTAACAACACTTACAAGTTCGCTACATTTCGACAGAGCTCGCTGGTTTACGACGAAAGCGCCATAAAACTGTTGAATTAGATAAGGGCAGATTGTATATGACAGTCGTAACTTGGCAGGTTTGTTGCCTTGTTGTAAGGTGCGCTTTGACTTTGTTCATTTTTATCGGGGCTGTTAGCCTGTTTTTGTCCGACTGTTGAGAAGGGTTATGGTTTTACGTATATCCTTGTTTGTATCATGGTTATTATAGACGTCATTTACTGGATGCAATAGTCTTTTAGTATTTATGCACCTCAAAACTTCTTTGTTAAAAATTGTTTAATTTTTTTCCACCAGATAATATTATATGCAATGTGTGTGGATGGTGGATGTGTGTGATGCGTTATTTAAACTTTTCCTTACCTCAAGTGTCAGATAACGACAGATTTTACTCTAGCTTTACATTAAAAAACTCTAAAATGACACGGAAAACCACCTGACCTAACGACTTTGAATACATGCATTATTATATTCTCCGTCTAAGATATTTCGTTGTGGCTTAGAAAATTAACAAATTTTTTGTTGTCATATTACTGCACCAAAGAGTAAGTTTCCTTACAATTTCATAGTTTCGCATTTAGCGGTAAGTCGCACTTTCGCCGAACTTGTACTCTCTGTAATCGGCAAGTTTCGAACGGTATTTAGTTCGCTTCAACTTTCTATGAAGTAATTTTCTGTGTTGTTAGCGAAAGCGCCTTTTCTTTTAGCTTTTTGTGTTTCGTGAACTTTATTAACACGAATTTACTCGTTCGCATAAAACATTTGTAATAGATTTTATAACCATTTTTTTTAAAGATCTACTGCTGGGTATTTCTGAATACCGACGATCAAGACATCACGTGTTTCATATAAATTCAAAATTCTATATATATTTATAAATCACTTTGAAACATCATAAAGTATAAGTGAATTTACACTGGTTGCACGCGCCTCAGTGTTGTGTAGATAAGTCCTTTGAAATATTATATAAGTCATTTCCTTGCAGCTAAATATTTAAATGTAATCATTTTTATAAAAAGGGCAGAACTCCCGAAATGTATCTACTGAAAGGTGCATGTATTATAAATAGACATGGTTTTTACTCGGTAAGACGCCGCTGGGTCGCACGGTGAAGTATTGGCGTCTACAAAGCCCATAATACGCACGACGCGTTCCAACAAAAACCGGGTACAACCCGACTCAGCTCGACGCCGTGCCTGGGTAACTAAGTAAATTCATATAAGTCTGTGGCCAACTAATGACGGAGTTAATAAGTCGCCTGAAAGCCTCCGTCGTGGCCTAAGAACTGGTTAAAACAGTGTTGATGTACAAGCGCCCTAAGGGCTTATAGCAAAGAGTTTCAATTCGAGAGAGTCGCAGAAAGTTTGTATTCCAACTTGTGTATCAATTTATAAATCAATCACGAAATACCCTTTAAGCTTGCACCACTGGTTGGGAATTTATCAATATTTATCCTCAAAGCTACGAGTAGTTATGTCATGCAGTAACTCAATAACGGCCCAGGAATTTGCCACAGAACTTCCTATTTGAAGGATTATATCCATACAAGTTGCACCGTCGACTCGTACCCTCGAAAGGGGTATGTTTCCGTTCCGCGAAGCAATACTGATAGGAATTATTTCCTGAACTCACTGGCTCGAGGTAAACACCATAATTTAGTATTTCGGAAATGAGCCGTTCCGATACCAAAGCCGCTTACGATACCAGTTCTGAGATGGCATTGCGGAATTAACTGTCTATTGACATAATGTTTGTTAATCTGATGGAAAACACTTGGTATTATTTTGTATTTCGTGTGTAATACAGGCAGGCAGTTAATAAAAATAATGAGTTTCGTACCCAACCATATTGCCTTGTTTAAGGGGATCTCCCTCATTTCTACAAATTCATTCAATTAAACACATAACATAAATCATTAGAAACAATTTCCTCCGTATAATTGATGTCTTGGCATATTGCATTCTAAACAATACAATCGGTTATTAACTCTAATATCGATAGTACTGAGTGGGTATGCATTAATTACTCTAGCTCAATCCATAAATCAAGCTGGTCGTAGCGGCTTCGTATTTGCGTATCCGGTCAGCGGTCAGCGACGCGTGGTCACAGCTTTGCTGCTGTTTATATCTGACTGTCAGCACAGCCTATGGAAGAGATAACTAGGCTCTATGCGCGTAACATCGAGCTTAATGAGAATATGAACTATGCCGAATCGCAATATCCTTTCAACTCCTATGGTTTTGCACATACACTGTCATTTTGGAGGCAAGCCTAAGTACCTACAGTCTATCTTGTCGTTCTTCTTAAATCAATCTTCTTCTTAGTCATTTTTGTATTTACAACAATTCATTTTATATGCAGGTTGTAACTAGAAGGGTGGATCAGCGATGGGGGACCTCAATGACCCATATGTATGTTCTGCTATTTTGAGCCGTTTAAGTCATTCGGATTTTTATTAAGAATTAGTCAAAATCTGATTTTAGGCTAGATGTTCCAACTGTAGCCAAACTACATATTAGGACTGTAATTTTTTTCAGACCTTTTGTCTTGCAATACCGGTTTAGGTCATTATATCCAAAAAAATCTACAATCTTAATTTTTAAATGAATAATTTTGCAATCTGTATAAAACAAATCTAAATAGTTTCTTTCGGAGTAGAGTACCAACAAGGTTCATTAATAACAAATAAGGAAATAAAGGAAAGCTGCAGTAGGTAAAAACTGTGTTGCAACTACACACATAAGTTCTGTTGTGTGCATTTAATACCGGCCGGAACTTCAGAAAGTTGGTGTTATATTTGTAAAGTTAGCTTATCACATTACAAACCCGTTTAGAAATAGCGTTCCATTTGGAATAAGACAATACTTTTATAGGCACTCGAACGAAGACAGTTTTGGGCACACGACGACTATTTTAAACAGCGCTGTTGAAGCGTGTTCGATTATCGTCGCATGCATAGACTCCTGTATTGTGATCCTACTTAAATGTTGTGGAAATTGATGTGTTATTCTAAAAGACTCGGTTTTCTAAACATATCGCATCGATAAGCTTAATAAGTGAGTTTTATTCCATTCACAGACTTTTTGCAGCTTCTTTATAAAAGCTACACCATCTCAGTTAAAAAAGTTATCCGTGATCGGTGCTCGAACACATCAATCTCATCATCATCACCATCATCCACAGCTTGACTACACTGCTGGATACAGGTCTACGGCCTTGTGTCTGTATCCAGATTTTGTTGTTTTCAAATTTGGTTTTATTAATATGTTAGTGATTGTTTGCTCGTTCTTCACATAAATTGTTGGTCCTGGCCATAAATATTGTTAGGTAATGACGAAAGCCTTTAGACGGGCATATAAACCTTCATCAGAGTTGGTCAATGACTATACTTTTTTTAAAGAAAAACTGAACAGGTCATAATAATGATTCTGTCTTTCGTAGAGCACCATGACGTAGGTCTTCGATTGGCTATAAATGATGAATTTCCATTTTCATGCGCTATTTTATTTGGCTTCTACGGGGGTCTAGTAAGTTGTTTTGGTGTTTAGTGATCGAGATATCCTCTACAAGCTGTGTCATTTTCCATCTCATTTAGTCTCGTCTGAGCTCGAACGAGCACGAATTAGTTGCGTGTCGCCGGCGCTCGATCCTATCGGCGCAATGAGATACGAAATACAGAATAAAGTCCATCCGCCAGCCAGAGCTTCGCCCACTAAATCGGAGGAAAACTGGGAAAGTTAGCAAAGTATTATGAAAGTAAAAGGTAAATGAGGTCAGTGTTTGTATTTGTTCGTTCAATATATTTGCTTGTTAGCCATCCCGTGTGGTTTCTGTTCATGTCACACTCTCATCTACCGAGAACAAACTTATGACCCAGAATTCGAATAACTTCTCGACTTCTGTCTAAAAACAATTACTAGCCTTGGTACAAACAAGAAACACACACCCGTCTAGTAGCCCGCTAGCCGCGAATTGTGACACTCCTCAAATTGTTGGCACGGTGCGGTCACGAAGCTCGCCGCCGTCAAAGGAGATTAGGTTCGTTTACACTACCCCACCCCTTCCCAGCTACCTACGGATAACAGCGACAGCGTGAATGGCAATTTGAACAATTTAAATTTAGAACAGTGAGACTAACACAAAATGGCGTGGGGCTATTGGTCAGCGTCATCGGTGATGCCCGATCGCGGCCGAAGTCCTCGACGCGCGGGTACTTCCGCGCCCGTTCATCCGAACCCGCCGACCGCTAGGGAAGTGTTGGAAGCACACGACGAAAGCATCATACACACTGCGTCAACGTCGAGAGATAGTCGGGAGCATTCGGCGTCGCCACATTCATCGTCCAACGGCGGGCACTCGTCGCACCACGGTCATCCACACGACGTCCGACATGCGGTGCCGGCTAGTGCTTTGTTCGGAGACAGCTACGGAGACCTGTCTAGGAGACCATCATTAGATCTAGGGTCTGTTAGGAGTGCGTTAGCGTCGTGTTCGGGCGGTGGGACGCTCAGTGCGGGGTCGACTTTGACTCGGGGTGGGACGTTAGCGGATTATCTGCCTCCAACACCATGCCCGCATCACCATAGAGTGTACGTAGACCACCATAAGCACTACGAGCAGCCGATACAGCCTGTGCATGTGGGAGTGGCGCATCATTCGCACTCACACTCGCACGCCTCGAGCAGACACCACACCGATGATGAAGACGACCTTGAACCAGCATATGCTACAGGTGAGCCTTGACTAATAGCATTACCTAGTTGAGAACAAAATCTTAGAGTGCCTGTAATTTTTTCAGAAGTATTTATCCAACAGATGCTGCTTCCTCTTATTCATAAACTTTTGATTTCTTCATAAAACTTATTAATTCACAATTGTGTAAAAATAATTAAAAAAGTTTTGTACTACTTGGTCTTATTCTGTTAGATATTTAATGTAGCTCTCGTTTCGACCTACTTTCGGCACTCGTCGAGTGTTGCCAACTTTGTGTTAGAACGAATGTTTCAGGAATTAGGTTTAGTTTGCTTCATTTGGCTTACCAAGCAAAGTTTAATGTGTAAAAATAAAAGTTACCAAAACATTTGTTTCTTTTGTAATTTTTTATGATTCTTAGTAGCTTCGATACGTAGAGGTACATACCTGGCTCTATGTTATGTGTAAGTACGAATCATTTAGAACAAACACCAAAGTCACTTGCAAACGGACCATTTGTACAGGTTCTATGAATCCAAGTTTAAATTACATGTATTTAGGTATTTAGTTAAACAGTTATGCTAAGTGCCTTGTCACGAAGTTAAATAGATTTCCCGCCAGCGCCTAATTTAACATGTAAAGCTCTATATCAAAGTTGGCACCACTGCTCCCCGGGCATACATCGCATTTTCATTTAGCGCTCAATGTACCGTGGACTGTCCGCGCGCGAAATTCGTCCAAACCCCTCAATTTTAATCATCGTTATGGCAGATTATCGCGTGTATTTTGCACACTCTGTTGCGTAAAAATGGCGGCACAAATAGGCTTTTTCCGCCACTTCCAGGAATTGTTATAGGGCGTTCGAAAATGGAACGTTTTACTTTTAATCGGTCTAAGCTTTCGTTCGATTGGTTTTAGGTAATTTTAATTTCGGCTCAAGTTTATTTTTGAAATGAAAAATAAAATGCTGTCGCTAAACAAATTAAATGGTTTATGTCACTCACTTAGGTACCTGATTGTTTTGCTAAATACAGAAGGAAGAAATATAGACCTAGTTTTCGATCAACAGCTGTTTTAATAAAATTGACAATCGAAGCAGACGCTATGTTTGTTCAAAAGCCTTACATACCTAATATATAACTATGCTAGATCAAAACAAGTGTAGGAAATATGCACAACATAATAACCCACGCATAATGCTAAGTATAACTATGTATATAATTTGGGTAGTCAACGTTACTGTTTATTGTTCGAAAACAGTTGATCGAATTGTGCTGGACATAATTTAGTTTTGTTATTATTTTGGACCAGGAGCTTTACGTCAAAACGTTACATTTTCAGAATACATAATGCTACATAGAGTAAAGTTAAATAGAGAACTCTCAAAACGAATGAATGAGTCGAGAATGCTTTGCAGTGAATGTAATTATGCATCTCATTCACTAGAGTTGCTAACGAGCGCCCCACATCTAGGCTTATTCATTCATTCCAATCGCATTTTATTTTGCAACCTTTTGTGTAGATTGAAACTATTTTATTATATTGAACTTTTCTCGTATAAAATTCCTTTATACACGCTGGGATGTCATAATATCAAAAGATAAAATGCAGTCAATCCCGAAACTATTGTATAGGTTTTTATTTTATACCACTAAAGTGGCAAACCAAGTGTACGGCCCAGTTGATGGTAAGCGGTTACCGTAGCCTATGTATGCTTGCAACTTGAATGCTAAGTATTGTCTTTCCTTGTTATTCTTGTCTTTCTTAGGTCGATGAACAAATTTTTGGACCGTTATTTTTGCATTTTTTTATAAAAAAATTAAACATTGCTGTATTAATTTTAAATAAAAAAATATTCAACATTTTGAATAAACCTACGAATTTAAAGTTGATTTCACAATGCAAATGACACACGCTCCAACATAGCGTGCTCGGATCATTTCCCTTGGTACGGGCGATCTATGTTTTTAATTACAACCAGTCGACAATGTACTCGCTAATAGTATTCCGTGTTCTGTTCTGATTATATATACCATAATAATGTAATGTGTAATGTATATACCATAATACTGCGTGTCCTATTATATTGTATGTTTTGATTATAATGATGTATTTAGCTGTTTCAATCATGCGAAGCTCGCTACGCTTCGTGATTTTATTTTATTTATTTAATAAAGGGTATCCAACAGAAAAAACACTTAACAGCACAACAAAAAACATAGGATATTAAAACGAATGCCCTTATCGTGAACTAACACAGGGTTACAGTATGATTATAAATAAGAACCAAAAAGACGTTTGTGTTTTTTTTGTATATTAGCGGCTGAGACATAAAACGTCAAGAGAGATTTTAATATCTATACTTAATATTATAAAGAGAAAAGATTTGTATTTTTGTATTTTTATTTGTTACGAATAAACTCTAAAACTACTGGTCCAATTTGAAAAATTCGTTTACCATTAGAATGCTACAATATCCCTGAATAACATAGGCTATATTTATTACTAGCGACCCGCCCCGGCTTTACACGGGTTTGGTTTAATTGCACTTGTGCGAAGCTGGAACGGACTGCTAGTGTAATATATGTTTAGTCAACGTTTTTAAAAAACTATTTTATTTTCAATGAAAATTCAACGGCTTTCGCTTTTCAATGTGATAAAAAAATGTAAGTATTTTATAGCATCTGAAATTCATACATCTGAACAGGTCAAGTTTAACAAGGACTATCTGAATACACTGAATAAAATATGTAGTCCTAACGTATACTTTCGAAACATGAATATTTCAGCGATGAAATAATCTTATTGAATAGTTGAAATATATTCGACTCTATTCTATCAACATACATATAGACTCAATTCATAAGTATACGAATACCATAGGTACAGTCAGCAAAGAAAGTGGTCTATCACTTTTGACAAAAGTTTCTGTGAAATTCTATGACATTCAAATTAATCTCAACCTTAGGGTGGTAGACCAAATTTTTTGCTGACTGTATCTGTTTAGTTAAGAGTAGACTATAGATATCTGTTGTATAATTAAAATATCATTATCATCATCATTATATCAGCCGAAAGACGTCTACTGGACATAGGCCTCCCCCAAAGAGAGGCACGACGACCGATTTTGAGCCATCACTATCCACCGATTTCCTGCGACAGTTTTAATGTCATCGGTTGTATGCTATATAATCAAAATAATAAACAAAGGTTAATAGCGTAGGTATAAAAAGAGTGCCTTAGTTTAGAATGTTTATTTCCACTGGCAACCCTAAAATAGGTCAGAGTCGACAAGGTCGCCGGGAATGGCACACTGGGCCGTGAATAAGGAATGGCTCACATCGGCCTGTCGCTTCAAACTTTAACGTAACAATGCATAGCCGTTGAAATGTAGCCGGAAAAAGCGAATGGAATGTTTCATTTTTAAATTTCACTTTCTAATGTCACTCGCTAAAAAACCTGACGTTTGATAGAATTTCTTTTTATGGTAAAAATACGTTCGTATGAGTTAGTGGCCAACTGTGGTGACGGTAAAGATTATAAGTGGTGACGGTGTTTATAGGCCGCCCGTCCAAACAACTTTGAAAAACCCGGTACCGACAGTTTACGAGCCACAACTAACAAGATACAATAATTGCAAGAAATTTTTATTGGGTTTCTGAATATTTTATTCAGAAACCCAACATTTTGTATAGACAAGACGTTTAAAGTTTACTTGCACTAAACCGTGTAAATAGTTCATAAAGCGGTTCGCCCAGCTAAGAAGCACTATGTGACGTGACTTGACAAACGACAGGAATATCTACTTTAAAACTTTGAACTGTATAATCGTCACTATAAAGTTTTCGATAATTGAAAATCGCTGTCGATTTGAAGTAGGTAATCCTGTGACGATTGTCGAGCCACGTCTAGTGTTCCTTAAATGGGCGAACAATGCCCCAGCATCGCACTGCGTTTATCTGTATCAGCTTAGTAACTAGCTCAGTAACTAAGCTTGGTTGGGTTATAGGCCAAGACATATACATGAGTTACTCTTGTTTATCCCCTCTATCTCCCGCTTTATTATCTGTGCCATCCCATCTAATTTACGTCGGATCTAAATAAGGGTGATTAACATCCCTCAGTTTAACGATGGCTGATTCAAACCACGTCCGGCCTACGGGGATTTAGGTACCTTCGTTGGCTTATTTGTAGAAAGCTGGTAGCCTTAGCCCTTTTTATCAACTTTTTAAATTTTATTTTGTACCTCTTTCTGTTCCTGGTTTTGTTATTGTATGTGTGAGTCATTAAATATGTTTTCTTTTTTAGTTCATTCTTTCTTTTCTCTTATACGCGTTTAGTTCATTCTGCTATAGTACCAAATAGTCCTTATTTACTAAGTAACACTCACTGGCTCACTCTAATTATTGCTAACGTGAACGTCAGTCTAGTTTAACTGCAAAGACTACTAGTGCGCTGACCTGTAAAAAAAAAATGAAATGGAATTCTTTTATTTGACACACACAAGTACATAGAACAGACCGAAAAAAGAATATTTTCTAAGGAACAATGAAAATACAGGTATTTAGAGGCAGGTAACTAAATACATTATTATATAAAAAACTATAAGTAGGCATAGGCAGACACCAACTACTTACCAGAAACCAATCAGTCTCTCCATGCAGCGTGAGTCAAACAGGCCGTGTCTCAGCATGAATCTGTTCCATATTATGCAAATAACATGGGACAGCGCTGGTTTTCAGACATAGCCAAAGAAAGAGTGACTTCACGGGCGAATCCATAACCCACAGTGCACAGTGTGCACCTGTCATAAAGTGTTACAGCGAAATGCATTTTAATTTCAACTTAAAGGCCGGGCATCCATCCATAATTAACGATGTTATGTTTGAAATCAGAAAAGCAAAAGTTATAACGCATGAACTTTGGAAAACGTTAGAAACCGCTGTCTTTTTTCTGTCACTGCTTCTACGGTGTAGCATTGAGCTACGAGCTTTACGACGCGCAAGCTTTGAACTACGTGAGACTTAGTTATAAATAACAAAAACTTATGTTCTAGAATGAAGTCATTTAAAATCAGAAAAAAGCCCTTTCAAATACTTATACGATGCTGTTTTTTGTACGTCGAGTGAGTGTTCTTCCTGTCGGCGCCTACAACACGCGCTGATAACCTGCGTTCTAACTAATCGTAAGTTTAGGTAGTCGTAACGCCGCCGCCGTGGCCGCCCCGCTAATTATAAACCTTTAATTGTAAAAATCACAACCATTGGAGACGGAGAGGTCTGATGATTTAGGATGAATTGGGATTCTGCGCAAAGCTGGGTAATTTTATCGGGAGAAATTCGTTTCCAATCTGTATTCTGTTACGCTGGCTATTTTATTTCAATGTTTGGACTTGATTATTTTGTCAGAAGGTAAGTGGATTTTGGATTAGGATTTTGTGGAGATCAAAATCAAGTTTCAACTCTGATTTGAATAAAAATTCAAACGTTTTACGAACTAAATTAAGTTATTTAATTTACTCCGGTTTGTACTGTGAAGATTCTATTATAAGTTTTGCAAAGTCTGCATCAGCCTACTTTTGGGCAATGGCCTGGCAAGCAATGGCAGTCTATCTTATAAGACTCGTTGTCATGGCACATGTGTATGTGATTGAAATTGAAGTGCTATAGTTAGTATCTAATTTGGTCGATGACTCTTTTTTGATTGAAATTTTGTTTGTTAAAAAATACTTGACACATATTTTAAGTGAATTGACAGATGCCTTATATAAAATAGTGGTATACTTATACACATAAATTAGTATAAGTATACCACTTCAATCCTTAAAGGCTAACCTGTAAAAATGTATTCCGTACACGGAATTCTAATATTCGGCACGTGGAAGCTTCGAGTGTTCCAATATGTAAATTTTAAAGCTCTCACGGCTAGGGCCCTCGATAGCCTCTATCAGGGAAAATATTATCTTTGGAAATACTTTTTCTCGCGTTATTTTTCGAGAACTCTTTTTGGTGTGTTTATCTACGTAACTCTAACAGGGTTACACCATTTACAATGTTCAGGATACCAGTCAGTAGAAAGTTGAGGCTTTTTTCAACCCACCAATATGAAAACAGTGCGATTTATTGAGTAAGCTTCCATCAAACTAAAGTAAAATTTGTTATTAAGTACTTTATATTTTTAAATAATACCTATCTAATAAGTATATTAAAAAAAACAGGCAAGGTTAAGTTGAAAAATGTCCTCAACTCAAGGTTCTGAATACCAGTGTACGAAGATTTAAATAGTAATTACATACTTGTTACATATTTATCCATGAGCACAAATTTCATTATTTACGATGATTATTATTTTCACACATTCGCCTTTTTTTATTAAAACAATTTTTTTTTGCATATTAATTTAAAACTATTAGTTTATACCCCGCATCTTGCTCTCTTGTTTTCTATTATATACTTTGACACCCCATAATCTTCCCATGGGCCAGGTTTATGGGGCAAAATGTAGCAATATTTTCTTCCATGCTATTTACTATATCCATGCCAAATTTCTCAACAATCCGTTCTATGATCGAGTAACAAACATACTAAAAATTATCAACCAATCCGCGTAAAATGACGCAATTTCATCGCAATCCTATTGGTTGATATTAAATCTCCTCGCCGTTCAGTTTCGCTGAAGCCCGACCTGAAGTGAAAAGGCAATAAAACTAAGTTCTCCCCAGCAAGACGTTAGCTTTAATATTAGATCAGACGGAGAAAATGTGTTGCTTTGACCTTGCCGGGAAATGTTAGTTTGTAAACAGCGACCACCGTTATATGACGGCGTTAAATAGGGCCAAATAAAATCGTGTAATTTGTTTTTTTCTATAAAAAAACGTTCTATGCCTTTTTTTTTGTTAGATGCAGCACATCACAAAGCTGCTAATAATTTTAGGTGTAAAGTTGAGCTCACAAAATTTGTAAAACAACGCGGAAAATTATGTGGTTTTCAAACAAAAGCTCCTCCATTTTCAATTTTAAAACGTTTTTTTTTTCATTTATTGATCACCAGCGTCACACTGACACATTTTTAAAATAGACTCATCTATAAAAAACTGTATTTATATGCATAAAGCATATTGTGCTATCAATTACGTCACCGCTTTTTAATAATGGCATGGCAGAGCGCAACCGTTTCAGGAAATGCTCTCCGTGTTAGATCGAATCGCGGAATTATTTAGTTGAAGTGCGGTTTATATTATTTATTTACGACCGATGTGGCGCAGCGGGCGCAGGTCTGCCTGCGACGCAGAGGTTGCGGGTTCGATTCCCGCTTCGGGGCAAATGTTTGTACGATCTACAAATATTTGTTCCGGGTGTTCTGGGTATTTTCTATATATAATAAAAAAATATCTATCTATGTATTGTATTGTATTAAATATATATCAGTCATCTAGTACCCATAATACAGCTCTGTTTAACAGCAGCTTACCTTGGGGCTAGATGATGCTGTGTGGATTGTCCAGCATAATTTATATAATTTAATTTATATTATATATTATTTATTTAAAAGTTTGCTCATCGCAACACGCGAAAGAAATGAATTCTAAGTAAAATGTGTAGACTGACATAGCCTCTGCAACGTAGATTAGACTTAGACTGTTTAACAGAAATTAATATCTCAACAACATAGATTTCACATAATATACTGAACGAGAAAAAGGTGAATTTTAAAACGTAGACTGACGTCGACTGCTATGTATTTTTTTAATTTTTTATTTAATAGGTTTGCCAACAGTTTGTATAGTTCTCACAACGGATCTCGGCCGTCGTGAAATTAGCCGTTTCGATGCGCAATGGAGCTTTTTCAAACTAAATTGTCTTTGCGCATCACAAACGGCTAACTTCACGGAAGCCTAGATCCGCTGTGCGAACTATACATGATTACATGAGTTAAGTTACAGAAGAAGTGTTCTAGGCTACATGTGAAACCAATAATAGGCAATCACAGCATGCATTTGTAAATGTCATGCATGCAAATGTAGATTACCTTGTTATGTAAATGTAAATGTCATAACGTAAACTGATGTCTCTACAACGTTATATCATAAACTAATGTTTCTACAACGTTGTTTAGACGTGGACTTTATTGCGTCATTTGAATTTGTTTTTATCTCAATCCCGGCATTCTAAACACATTAAATCCTTATTTGTACGAATGTCAATCTGTGGATTAAGAGAGATTAGCTACAGATTACAGCATAACACATTCAAGAGATTTACTGTTCGTACAGCTTTAGTTAAGAATATGTTACTGTATTATTACAACGTAATTTGGCAGATAACTATTGTTAGAGGGGGTTTTATAGAAAGACAATCCAAGACCACAACTATTTGGAGTCAACGATCACACTCCCCGACATCTTCGTTCTTCCGTTGCCCAGGTAACGTGTTACCTGGGCAACGGAAGAACCGGTCGGTCGTGACCGAGCATGCGTATTGCGCGCCGCACTGTATTTACAGCACACCGCCATCTAGCGACTCCAGTATTCCTTACACTATTTACAACATTCATTACTGTGGCGTTTGCCGATTAGACGGTTAAATGTACGTGTTTAAAACAATAACAATCGTTTATATTGAAGTCCCATGTTTCCTTATCCTGTAAGATACTAGCTTCACAATTACTATCCAGCATATAACATAACCTTCTAGTTTGTACGAGTCAGTGGTCCATTCTGGGGAATGAATGAATGAATGAAAATTCTTTATTGCACAGTGTACACCTTACAAACCATAAAACAAGTGAAATAAAATAACGCAGACTAATTACAATGTACAATGGGCGGTCTGGTGATGTAGTCAATAAACCACTCGAAGTCTTCCGTCGTGGTCTATAGACAGTTTTAAAAATAAATTAAATAAAAAACCTGGCACCGATTATCAAACGTGCTGTCCAAAGCACGGAAGCGCTTGGATCAATTTTCTACTATGTCATCCTTTGAAAAATGACCTCGCGTAACGTTGTAAGATTTTAAACCCCGAGCGCTTCAATGACTGCCGCTAAAGTACGGTACTTAATTGTTGGTAACTCGCATTGGCTGTTATTTATTCAGCACTGCTTTTGTGTGGTTATTATTAGGTAAAGTGTAATCTCACCATAGAGCACTGGTGGTCTAGTGGTAGTGACCCCGCCTTCCGATCGAACACGGTCGCACCAATAGCTTTTTTCTTGGAAAAAATTATGTGCAGTGCCAATGCCAGTGCTCTCATACGGTGAAGGTAAATATCGTGAAAAAACCGGCATGTCTGAGAACTAAGAATTCGAAAGACATGTGCCATCCACCAATCCGCATTGGGTCCGCGTGGTGGATTAAGACCCAATCCTTATCACTCTAGAGTAGGCCAGTGTCCCAGCAGGGGAAACATTAGAAGGCACATACATTTTTGGAATAGAAAAATCCATTGGTGCACAACCGGATTCGAACCCACGACCTTAGGATCGGAAGGCGGGGTCACTACCACTAGACCACCAGTGCTCTCATACGAATACTATTGCAAAATTGTGGCAAACTCAGCCACAGACGCCATAAATAAAGAAGAAAAGGACTATTTCAACAATCATCACCATCATCATCATCCACAGCCTGACTTCACTTCACTTCCTCCCGGCCTCCGGCTTCCCTTATTTTGTGGCATTTACCGCGATCCTACTACATTTTGAATATTATTGCTGGATTAAATACTTCAAAATGTATGTTTCCGTTGAAATTGTTCTACGTCTCTGGGTGACAACGTGCAAGTTTGATGTTGCAAGCGTACATAGACTACGGTAACGTTGATACTTTATCAACTAGATAGTTGGTTGATAAATGTTATCTACCTAAAAAACTCTTAGTTTCCGTGTTGGAGCAGAGCTTAATATTACTTGTTTAAGCCTTATTTTATGAATAAATAAATAAATAATGCTGGACAATGCACACAGCATCATCTAGCCCCAAGCTTAGCAGAGCTTGTGTTATGGGTACTAGATGACTGATATAATACAATACATAGATATTTTTTTTATTATACTTACATAGAAAATACCCAGAACACCCGGAACAAATATTTGCAGATCGTACAAACATTTGTTCCGGAGCGGGAATCGAACCAGCAACCTACGCGTCGCAGGCGGACCTTCATCCGCCGCGCCACATCGGTCGTCAAACAATCTTCAGTCTAGGTCTCCTAGGAACAATACAGTTTTGATTACCGACTCAAACATTCAAAGGTATAATTCTATCTCGTAAACATCAGAACCTTATCTCCTAGCCATAAAAGCGAGAATCCCACTACTCCACAGGTCATGACCTGCATTATCTATGAACCGTATTACCCAGTCATAAAACCCAAAATTGTTTGTGAATTTAAGGTTAGCATTGTTAGGGGTAAATTCCTGGCCTACGTCCAAATAACACATAATATTCCTAGATTATATTGTCTCAGAGGTCTTGGAGATAAGAAAAAGGGCTGTTTGCTACCAAATATTTAGTTGGTCGGACACAAAACGTAAATAAATAACAGCGGTCATACGCTGACCCCAAACAAGTTTACCGTCCTATGCAGATACATTGTTATATTTATAAGGTTCTTTATATAAATATATAAACAGGATATGGTCCAAGAAAATCCAGTTTCAGGCTTTTTATTAAGCCAAAACAAATTTAAGAGCCCTATCCTTGACAATCCTTGAATTTTCTTGTAGCCCGTGAAGTTTCGAACACTATTGTGGCTCGTGTGTTGAAGATATTTTAATGAAAATAATAACAAATAAAAGCTTTATCCCTTAAAATTTAAGCCAACAGAGCAAATATTAATAAACTCAAGACATAACTGATTAAAAAAATAATTAGTAACGCACGTTTCGTAAAATGAGCAATTCCAGTCAACTTTCGATCATTTTTTCTATGAAATAACAAAGTCTAACATATTTCCAAAAATGCTATTATAATAATCACAGTTTTAAAATTTAAGTGAATAGAGAAAAATACAACATGTTAGTTCAATATTTTTGAAAAAAGACGGTCTAAAAAACGCGTACTTTTCCCAATTTTTCGCTTGTTATTTCTGCTAAAGTAAGGAGTTTACAATAAAAATACACCTACTTAATTAAAGTTTAAGTTTTTATTAAATAAATACAACGAAGAAAATAGTCTAATAGCATTGACTTTATTTAATACGAATTTTTTAAAATCACACCTTAGCGCTCTTATAATCATATCGATCGAAACAGCGACTCTCAAACCGCGCTGAGCGCTTATGGAGGGAGGACGTATTGCTCCTCGTCGCGCGCGCTATTACTTCTACTATATAAAGATACATTACCGCGAACTTCATGAATTATAGCGCTAAATCTTGGAAAGGCCTCTTAAAATAAAATATATATATTTTTACGTCATTGCAAGTACTACAAGTACCGTATATTTTTAATAAATAATAATTCATGTACCCTATGTAACTACTTGCCTTATCGTGGTGTGAGGTCAAACTTTTGTTATTCTGGCTTAGTCTGAAAACCAGCGTTGCCCTGTCTTGTACAAGGCAGCATTAAGCTGAGACTAGGCCATTTTGACCACACATCACAGAGCGTTATTTGTTTCTTAGGTGCTTAGTAGGTATATTTAATAATATGTGTATTATGCAATGTTAGTTGTTTATATTATCTATGTCTATTTCTATGTCTAGTCTATGTACCTAAGATTAAGTTTTTTTATGTATTAGTATTGTGTTTCGATCGTTCTGTGTCAAATAAATGTATTTCATTTCATTTTACATCTAAACTAATATTTTAAAGGAAAGATTAGTATTTTTGTATGTTATGTTTTGGTTTGTTACGAATCAACTTATAAACTACTGTGCAACTGGTGCAATTTCAAAAAATATTTTACCAGACGACGATATTCCTGAGTAACATTGGCTATAGTTAGATATTATTAGCGACCCGCCTCGGCTTATCGCGCGAAGCTGGGATGGACTGCTAGTATTATTATGATAGCAATGCACATTCTAAATGTCATGTTTCCATTGTAACCTTAAAAATGAGACAACGATAGTTTATTCGATACAACAGTCAAAATCATGCAATCGGTAGAAATGCATTTAATGCGAATGTTAACGTAATAACCCCCACAGATCTGCACCAGATTTTAATCACTTCCATAAACCGGTGGATTTCGAATATAGCAAACTATCATAATGATTTGAAACCGAGCGCTCGCCGCGAAATATCGGTTGGCCATTAGAATCCGTAATTAATACCAATACTAGCTACATCCCGGGCTTTACTTTCGATAGAGATTATGCAGCAAAGCAAGTTTATATGAGCCAGCGGCCAACTCTGGTGACGGAGCTTATAGGCCGCCTGGAGGCCTCCGTGTGTTATCATCGTCATTGCGTGAATAGGTAACCAGATAACAGTAAGTTTTTTTCAACTTAGATTGGATTCGACTAAACTGCAATGGGCACTATTCTCCGAATAAATCGTTGTTATTCGAGAGTAAACTAATTATATTACTTGTATTTGACATTTTTTATTCCCCGAATAGTTATTCCAAGCTTGGTTGAATCCAACCTCGGTGATATAAAACTTGCTAAAAGCATACTAAAAATCAAGCATGCAAACAAACGGCTGTCTCATATATCAATTAGTAAGTAAGTTCCAACTTGTGGCCAACTCTGGTGACAGAGTTTCTAGGCCGCCCGAAGTCCTCTGTCATGGCCTAACAACTTATAACTTTAACTTTTCATATATCAATGAAAATAGATTTGAGACTATGCATTAGCCAGATAGCACCACACCGCAGCAGATTAATTTGTTGGGTAATTCGATGTTTCAATTTGACGTACATCATGACATCATTAGTATTCGCCAACGCCAACTAAGCGCAACACACCCAGAGAGCGGGCGCGGGCCCGCGGCAGATCTGCGCTGGTGAATTTTGTTTAATTTGTATGGACAAGGATGACAACACACTGAAAGTCTGACATCCTTGTCGTCCATACAAATTCAGTTCTGCCGCAGGCCCGCGCTCGCTCTATGAGTGTTGCGCTTTAGGGCTGAATTCGCTATGTACTAGGTAATTACAATCAGTCATCATTCTTCCATCTATACTCATCTATATCTATACTATCTATACTAATATTATAAAGAGGAAAGATTTGTATATTTGTATCTTTGTTTGTTACGAATAAACTCAAAAACTACTGGTCTGGTTCAAAAATTCTTTCACCATTAGAAAACTACATTATCCCTGAATAACATAGGCTATATTTATCATTAGCGACCCGCCCCGGCTTTGCACGGGTGCTTAAGTTTTCATTGCACCCGTGCGTAGCTGGGGCAGTTCGGCTAGGTGAGGTTGTCTTTTTAAAGAAGTCTTAGATTAACAGGTCGAGCTGCTAATTTTTGCTAATGAAACTAAAACTATGTTATAGCAAAGGCAACAAGCTGGGTATTTATGGAAAAATCTATTATTAATTTGAATTTAGAATACAAAGCCATTCCAAACTTTTTTCTATTTGAAATGACCAGTACTGAAGAACAGCAATTTCATAGGTAAAGACCTATTATTAAACTTAAAGCAATTGCAGTTATCTCGATCCTTAGTTAACTGCACGGTAGTTAACGCATTGCTGTGTTCCGGTTCGAAGGGTATAGTTTCCGGTGAAATTACAGGCACATGAGACTTTCCATCTAACGTCTCAGGGTGGTAACACGCGAGTGATACCTCTAGTATTGCAAGTGTCCATAGGCTGCGGTAACCGCTTACCATCTTGTGGGCCGTGTCGCGAGCATTACTGCTTGGCGGCAGAAATAGGTATGGTGGTATTCCTTCCCCGGACGAGCTCAATCACAGAGATTTCTACTAACTTAAAATAAAAAAAAAACAAGCTAAAAAAACAGCTGTTTTTCTTGTGAAAACATCGCTGCTGCGATAACAGAAACCCCCCTTTCATAAAGCCAACTTGAAAGGTAAATAATGCATAGAGAATATTTGCCATTTTTATTACAGCTTCGCAAATAAACCTTGCTTCGACCCTCCACCAATAGCAACCGAAAACATTTCTTTATCTGGGACATCTTGTTTGCCAATCCTCATGCATGAGACTTTTATTAACTTTGTAACTTCCCCTTAAGAACGATCCAAACATCAATATGATTCATATAATCATAGTACAGGATTCACTTGTCACAAGGATAAGAACAAAGAAAATGTTAATCCGTCATTGGCTTTAAGATTTACTAAAGACTCATATGTATTTTACAAAGAGCTGTGAATTTATAATTTTGAAATCAAAATTGAAAGGTTTTGAAATGCTTGTTTTATAATCGGAATGGTTGGTTTGGGGGATTGATGTTTTAACTTTGTTTTTTTAAAAACATAACAAAAACACAATTTTGGCCATGTGTACTAAATACTCGTTTTGGCATTTTTTTACTTGTTTTATTGTAAATTGAAAAAAAAATGTTTTAACATACTTTAAAAATTTCAAAAATTTAATTCTTATCAGATTTGTAACTTGGAAATGAATCCACAATGGAGTTGTATGAAATGGTCAAAGACAGGCGAGGTTTCGGGTACACGTACGTACTCTTAAATATTTTTCAAAGTTCACAAAAAAGTGTAATTTATACTCATACTTCTATACGCTTGAGGCAGGTTTATTTTCCTGTAAATAAAGTCTGTTTTTGTGTGTGAAATATTTTTTCCTGGTTTTCATTTCTTTGCAAAATTCGTTGCAAAAGCGAACGTTTTCAGACAAATACATTTATTATGCCAATACAAGCTTTAATGTGTTTAAAACGAGCTTCGTGTTTTTGTTCGTGTCATATCTAAATTCAAAGTTAGTTAAGTACTGATAATCGTCAACGTAATCGTCCAGCTGTCAATTTATACGAGATTTTGTTTAGCGTTTCTTCTGTTCTAAAATTAACTACTAAAATCCCTTACAAATTGAAAGGTGGACGATAGTAAACGAGTTTTTAAAATACGAATAATGTATGTAACTCGGTAGACCTAATTCACCTAGAGTCAATCACCTGAGTGAATTAAGCGTTACACACGGTAGACTTAGAGCACCTTGGTGAACACACAGCTTTCATTAAAGCACCTGGTGCACTTAATTCATCTAGAGTAAATCACCTGTGTGAATTTAGTGTTACGCACGGAACTAAGCACAGCTTTCAATAAAAGTGAATCACATCACCTGGGTGAATTATAGACAGTTTCATTAAGTAATGTTGTCGAATTGAAAATTATTTATGTATTAAGAGTGTTTGAGCCTCAGAATAGTGTTTGAAGAACTACAATGAAATGAAAAGCTACATCTAGACAGAAAAGCGAAAGCGACGCGACTTGACAGCGTCAGTCGCGCTGTAAACGTGGTCTGCTTATATGTCAAACCGGAAACGGCATGACAGACGCTGAGCGTTGCATTCTTTAAAAGTATTCTCGTCGTTTAATGGCAGCTCTTTATTATACAGGGCCAGTTCTAAGGTTAAGCACTCCATGAGAATCTGACATTTTAAATAGTAAAATAAATTATGGTGTTAGTTATATTATAATAACAGTAGTAAGGCTATGCTGGAGGCTTTCAGGTGGTACTAAGGGCCTTATTCTTGAACGTAGTATAAACCTCTGTTAGTTATCTGTAAGCTAATGCGCTTTTAAATCTGTCATCGTCATTTTTCATTGACATAAAAATGTCAAGGAAAAACAGTACTTAGCAATCTGTGATCGTTGTTCATTGACATAAAATGACAAGGAAACAATAGCAAGTTGCTTTTATTTTGAATAAGAGGGATAGTCTCCAGAGTTAAATACTGACTTCTAAGAACTTATTCAACTGTTATATTCGCCAACAAAACACCGACATAAAAGCATTCCGTTTTCTAGAAACTTCACTATTAGTTTAAAACAGGCAGAAACGAAACTAAGGAAACTACAATTTTATAGGAATTCCGCGAAAAGTAGTTTCTTTATGTAGCTGTTTTCCACGAAAGTAATTGCTGAGTACTGCACTATAAAATATAGGTAATAAAGCTCGCTTTTCGACTGCAACCGCAATCGAAAGCAATTCGTTTTGACCAAAAAACACTACGAGTATTAAAGTACCCTATTAAAGGGTACTAATCTGTTCTATGACCATAGTTAAATTTGGTGAAAGACTGACTACATTAGTTCATAAAATACATAATATTCTATTATTTACAGCTATATATTACTATTATTTACAGCTTATTATCAATACCCCTATACATATTTATTTTATATTCAAATATATATTTTACATTCATATTATTATTTTTGCTCTTAAACCTTAGTCCATTTTATGTTATAAAATGGAAAGCACTTGGCCTAGTGGTAGTACCCCGCCTTTCGTTCCTAAGATTCCGGTCGTGTCGTTGGATTTTTCTATTCGAAAAGTTTATGTGTAAATGATAGTGCTCTCAAACGATGGAAATCATCTTGTGTAAACCGGCATGTCTAAGAACTAGGAATTCAAAAAGACATTGCCATCCACTAATCCGCATTGGGTCTGTGTGGTGGATTAATCACTCTTGCTCGAGAGTAGGCCAGTGTCCCATCAGTAGGAACATTATAGGACTGTCATGATGATTTAACTAAGTGATAACCCTACCTGATTAGGTAAAAAGGGTAAAAGGGTAAAAAAGGGTAGGGTATAAAAATTATTTGATGATTTATAATAATAAGCAATCCTACTTTTTCTCAACTCAACTTATTATGTTTCAGGTAAGTCCAACAAAAATCAATGCTGGTTTAAAAGCTGCAGAATGGTAAGTCATTTATCATTTACTTAATGCCTTCGAATAATGAAAACACAGCTCCATTTCAATACGGCAATGCGGTTCATCCATCATCCCGCGTTAGTATTTGCATCCAATTGAATTTTGATTATAAATAGACTGGCTGACGCCTGCGACCCAGATTGTCTGGTTTTAAACAATTACCTCTATACGGCTAGTTTTATTTATTATACTGCTTTTTTAAGGCACCTTTTAAAATAAAGATTTTCCTCAAATTCAGGTATTTACATATGACCTTATCATAATCACACTAATATTATAAATGCGAAAGTTTAGATGTTTATTTGTTTCGATGAACCGATTTAACTGAAATTTAAAACATATGTAGATAGAGTTCGTTCGTTCGTTCGTATGAGTCAGTGGCCAACTCTGGTGACAGAGTTTCTAGGCCGCCCGAAGGCCTCTGTCTTGGCCTAACAACTTTGAAAAAGCCGGGACCGTCTGCTTAACGTGCCCTCCGAAGCACGTAGATAGAGTGATTAGAGATAAGACATACGTACGGTTCGTGGGCAACTTTATACTTATTTTTAGTAAATTCTTTCGTATAGTTTTACATCAGTAAAGAAAATCGTTACGAACCTACGAGTAGGTCAGTGCATCCTTTCAATTACAAGGTCGAGAGGTCGAGTCACGATCGTGAACTGAGATATTAATTCTGCGAGCTATTTTTTAGGCTATCGAGTTTAGTAAAAACACGACAACCCTGGCAGGGCTGATGTCCACCGAAGCAAAGCAAAGTTTTAAAACCGAGTATTGAATGCATGCGGCAAATCTTTGAGCATGGACTTACGTGGGCACGTGCATACTGGGTTGCCGCGTAAGCCAAATCAGAAGGGTATACCATGGTATACCACATAGGTATATTTACATTTTTGCGTCATATCAAACTCGATTCATTATGTTATCTGTCATGTTGATGTGACTCGACAACCGGGAAGAATATATAGTTTAAAGGATTTATTCATAAAAACCTATAGACGTACTATAAACCTATGTTAGCTGATGTGTATTTCAAATCTATCATAGTATTTGTTTACTGATATAAGGAATGACAATATTTATTAAGTTGCTAAAATTATAATTTTTATATGAAAAAGGGACATACATCTATTGCCGTTTGTTTTATATTCATTCATCTAACACTGCGACCGTGAGAGTGATATGTATCATCACTAAGTGCATATTGTGAATCGTCTTACGCATCTATCCGCTCAGCGTTGATGGACCCCCGCCCTTACGTTCGTGATATTGACCTGAGACGTCGCTTCAATAAATAATGAGCATGTCTTGAGTCTTTGAAACGCCCTTCATAGGTCACAGGAGCGTCAGACGCGGCGTCAGATACACCTCGTCAGTTATGTCTGACGTCTTGACATATTCAAGCCAATCACTTCTTGACTGAGCTGAAAAATAAATCAGGCTCATTACTGGCATGCAAAAACTAACTAGAAAAAAAAAATTCCCCATGCGATTATATTCCGCCTACTATTGGGTATAGTTTTATGAAACTCAACTTTACTGTAGGCTTTTATGTTACTTAAGTTATTCAAATATTATAGCTTAGAATTTGTTACAATTACAACCTTTCAGAGTTTAAGAGTAGTAAAGTTCTTTGTGATAGAGCTCGTCCGGGGAAGGACTACCACCATACCTATTTCTGCCGCCAAGCAGTAATGCTCGCATTGCTGTGTTCCGGTGTGAAGGGTATGGTTTCCGGTGAAATTACTGGCACATGAGGCGTTCGATCTTAGCTTCAAGGTGGCAACCCGGGAGTGATACTTCTGGTATTGCAAGCGTCCATAGGCTGCGGGAACCGCTTACCATCTTGTGGGCCGTACGCTTGGTTGCCACTTCAGTTGTATAAAAAAAAAATCCAGGGCGGGGCCGATAGCGTAATAAAGTACAAGCTAATAATATGAGTGTTTTTCCATACAAAAGCACTTGTATTATGAACTAGAATTTTTTTATGCAATGGGTTCCAGTACTTAAATTAAATCTGAATTTAGCTTTACTGAAGTTGCTATGAACTTGATTTTAATTAAATTGGCCAGACGACCTCTGTGGCTGGTCAAGAAACTAGGAGTTGCGGGTTTGTTTCTGTAAAGTAAACAAGTTTCTTAACAGTTTAGTTAGTGTAACAGAACTTTGTATTTTTTCCAAAGGCGTTTAATTCTACAATGTATTTCAACCGTTTCAACCTCGAATAGAATTAGAGCGTTTTTTCTACCAATCCACTAAATCGTATGTAATAATAGTCAGCATTCACATCTTTTATTATATTCAACACGACATGTGTGTGGTCCGATTGTATCCGACATAGTTTTTGAGAGTTCACATAAAAAGATTGTTCGCTGACTTTTAGTTAAAAAAAAAAACAGTATCTTACAACAGTCATAAAGATCTCAAAAGCCATGTCGCCCTTGCTTGAAATAATCTTTAGGATGTCTTTGACTAGAAGCGATGATTAAGAAACCTGCAGACCTACAGAAGAACAGTTATTTGGAGCGCTCATGACGTAGCTGGCTAAGTTGTTCTTAATAGATCAACGAAGTTAAGCACTGTTCCGCGGGGTCATCATTTGGATGTTTGACCGCTAGTGGCAATTTCAACTGAGCGTTCCCGTGCTTCGGAGGGCACGTTAAGCAGTCGGTCGGCTTTTTTAAAGTTGTTAGGCCATGACAGAGGCCTTCGGGCGGCCTAGAAACTCTGTGACCAGAGTTGGCCACTGACTCATACGAACGAACGAACGAGGAGTATTCAATGTTTAATGAATAAGTTTAAATTGATTATTGACAAGAGGTGGTCATCGGCTCAACTGGTAGAGCATCCGCGTGTCATGCGACGAGAAATTACGAGAAAGAACGACTTTTATCTAACAAATGAACTGCTTGTAAGCGCAGAGAAATAAACGCTTGCGTCGACCTGCTTTCTATGTAAATGTCGATTGGCAGAGTGCCCAGTCCACCCCGATTACATACGAAATATTAAATCCGTTAGGAAACCGTAAATAAATATCATAATAAAATTTTAATTAAATTTAAACAACCTCCATTCAAATCTGATAAAGAGTAAGTGCGGCTTGTATAATAATAATAATTTATTTAAATTTTGTATTCATTTAAATTCATAATAAAACTGGATATTTTTGTATGCTTTGACAGCTCAGCGAGTTAATCACGATTAAAGTTTTATTGCGCAAGCCGACCTTATTGTTGTTTTTTCAAAATGGCGGATCTTCGTAACTAAAATTGCCTTTTTAATTAGTCCGGAATATTTTAGCGTAGGTACTCGTAATTTATGCCTTTTCATTGTTTTTATCTTAGATACAATACCGCTATAAAACCATCTTATAATATAAAGACTCGCGACTATCCACGTTGAGTTTCATCAACAAACTTTATTTTCCCGTTGCATCCTACGAGAGTTACCATTTATCTGGGCCCATAGGTACATAGCATAATATTATGTTTATAATCATAATGTTACCGATGTATAAAGTAATTTTTAAAGCAACATAAAATAATAGTTTTTGTACGATAGGATAGTAGCTAGGCACTTGTTATCCATATATTTATTCTTATATTCTGTTACTTTGTGGTGGTCAAAATGGTTTTTTTTTCTTTCTTTCTTTATTCAAATTATTTTACACAGGGCGTCAAAAAAAAGTTAAATAACTTTTCAAAACCTTCTTGGTTGTTTATGAAACATGCATAGTCTACATTTATGTTCCAATTTCAAAACTAATTTAAAACCGACAGAAAAACAGTATCGCTCATGGGACTCATGCCAAGAGCGTTTATTGGATACTTCGTGCAAGTGTGGACAGCGCTTGCCAAATTGCCCCGACTTCGTGTACGGCCATTAGTTTCTTAACTTGAAAGTGATATGGCCGATTGTAAAATCTAAAACAGTCGATTATTAAGCACAGCGAATATTCTTATATGACTCGTTAGTCCTTGTACTAACATACCTATATCTGCCGCCAAACAGTAATGCATTGCTGTATATACAGTGTATAGTGCCAACAGATCTCGGCTGTCGTGAAGCTAACTTCACGATGGCCGAGAGTCGTTGGCGGTATAGTTCTCACAACGGATCTCGGCCGTCGTGAAATTAGCCGTTTCGATAAAAAAAAAAAGATTCGCAAAGACAATTTAGTTTGAAAAAGCTCCATTGCGAGCTTTTTCAAACTAAATTGTCTTTGCGCATCACAAACGGCTAACTTCACGGAAGCCTAGATCCGCTGTGCGAACTATACACTACCTAGTTAGCTATGTCATTCAATCAGTGATCTTACCATTGGTTGAAGTGAAGACCGATTTTCTAACTGTGTAGAGAAAAGTTTTGTCTTTTTTACCGTTATGAAGCACTTAAGTAACCTAATCCTATCAAAGATATTTCTTTTACACTAACATCAAATTCATATTTCTTAAATCAAAGCAATTTTTTGGCATGTGCTAGTAATTTCACCGGTAACCATACCCTTCGAATTGAAACAAAGCAATGCAAGCATTATCGCTTAGCGTCAGAAATACGCACGCGGTATTTATTTTTTTAGCAAGATTTTACACCTTGTATATTTTCTCACCGTTTAAATCTTCCCTGAACTTCTACAAACATTTCAAGACCAAAATTAGCCAAATCGGTCCAGCCGTTCTCAAATTTTAGCGAGACTAACGCACAGTGATACATTTTTAAATATAGGGTCTTTGATTATTAGTGCGCGATATTCAAGGAATATGTTCCACACACAAAAAAATACATGTTCTTTTTTTTTAACATTTTGTCTGAAAAATCTCGAGTAAATCGATTACGTTTTTCTAGTCAATTATTCATTATCCTTGTTGGAAATCAAAAGGGGAGGTCGTGGCGCATGTCAATGACCCGCGCGTCAATATACCGCGTGTTAATAACCCGCGCGTCAATGACCTGCGCATGTCAATAACCTGTTCCTTGAATATTGCGCACTAATAATCAAAGACCCTGTATAAGAATGTTAGTACTTTCCCAGACGAGCTCTTTATCAGAGAGCTTTAATACTCATAAATCCTTACCAAAAGCGCTCCACTATGTTGCTTCAAGGTAACAGGTTTACACAAACACAATGTCTGTATAGATACTCATTCATAATGTATAGATTCGAGGATTGAATCCGGACGGTAGTTGCGAGAAATTGATTTGATATTGTTCAGATAACTGCAATGTGCGTTCGATTTTTTAAGCAAATCATTCCAACACCTTGTTAGAAATGCTAATCTATCTGATTACATTAATTAAACATTTCGAAAGCCGTTATTAAAATGAAAAACTTGGTTTCAGTTATAGTTTAGTTTCGATTGCAGTTTGTTTTTTTCATAATAATCTATTCCATCGTTGTCAAATAACAATAATAAAACACGTAGCATGAAAAACTCGTTTGACAATCGTAAATGTAAACGTATCGTCCAGCTGTCAATTTGTATTAACAATCGTCAAAGAGCTGAAAATATAAAACAAGAAAATATCGAAACAGGTGACTCGTTTCCTTTCAAAATTAAAATGGTCAATTGACTGTAAAATAGTATTAAATTAACCGGAAAGATACTTCAAACGGAAATAACGGAGCGGAGACGAGCGGTGTTATACTTTTTGTGAAGGGCTTATAACTTTTTGTTGAAGTGAATTATATATTTGCGTAGTAAATAATACAGGAAAAGTTGTTTATGGATTTTTTATCGCTGATTTTTATTGATAAACCTTAGTATCAGTCGTCATGATCTGATGCTGGAGTAAATAGTTATCTTTACTAATACTATAAAGAGAAAAGATTTGTATATTAGTATTTTTGTTTGTTACGAATAAACTCAAAAACTATAGGTCGAATTTCAAAAAATATTTCATTCATTAGAATGCTACATTATCCCTTAGTAACATAGTCTATATTTTATGTCCAACCGTGCGAAGCCGGGACTAGCCGCTAGTCTCTAGTAAAATTCGAATTTGGAATAGAAGAAACACTCACTATTGGTATTAAAAGTTTTTTTTTTTAATACTAGCTGATTTTTCTCCCATATTTTCTCACAGTTCCCTGGACTCTCCTGCAAGTATTTCAAGACAAAAAGCCATATCGGTCTAGCCGTTATCGAGTTTGAGCGAGACATCATTCAGATGAAATTACTATAAATAAGTAATGCTTTGAATAAATAAACCCACTGACGTTAATATCAGCGCGTGTCTACTAGTTGATAAGTCAGCGAACCAATTCTCTGTTTTCTTTCGAATCGACCGATTCCAAAAGACACCTTAGGCCTTTCGCACCACTCAACAACTGCGGTGCGAATGGTCCCATTCAAAATAGTACATAAGCGATTCGCAACGCGGTTCAAACAGCTCGCGGTGCAAAAAACCCTGTAGGACTCTTTTTTTTACCAATAATGCATCACGTAAACCATGACGCAATTTTGATTATAAATATTGGTTTATTAAACATCTTTGCTCAGCTCGCCTTCGGTGAATTGAAGCCGCACGAAGCCAGAACCTTGCTATTCTGAAGGTCTACTCTTGCGGACAAAAGCTATATTATGTGTTATGTACATTAATGGACGCTTCAAAATCGAAGCAAAAACTACTACGTATGAGTACCTACTAAAATTTAGACCTAAGAACTACTATATATTTTTACTTACTATACTTATAGGCAAATAAAAACCATTTGATTTTGATTTAATTTGATAATGTTTGTACTCAAGAAAAAAAAAAGTAATGCTTCATGATTTTTAGGTATCGACTTATTTAAACCGCCTAAGAATATTACCTACGTACATTAATAGTTATTTTTTATGTGTCGGACATAAAACCACCAAAGACATTTATAGGATCATAAAGGTCCACTTCAATCCATCAAGTCTTCATACAACTGAGATGGATCTGCCATTCTATAATAGCTTTTCTAGCCGCTGAATAAGACATATTTCAAGTATTACTTAGTAGGCCATTTGATGTAACGTATATGTCAAGCGTCGTAAAACATCTTTGTATTAATATAGGTGTTCACTTTATTTTGGTAAAATCTGCGGAAAAAGGTCATAGTTGAGTCGATAGAGTTTCTATCGTATGTGTGAAACTGAAGTGATTTTTTCTTGTATAAAAATTATTTGAACTGAACTAAATAATAACAAAAATGTTTGAAACAAATTTGTTCTTCAGAAGACACGTTAAGCTGTCACTTGGATGTATTCAAGTGTTTTCAAGTTTGTGAAATTGTGAGCCCTTTGTCAGCAAACACGGTTTTCTTTACGTAAATATAGATAAATGGAAATTTTCTTTAAACAAATGAAAGAATGTAAATAATTTTATTCTGACAAAAAGCGTTGCACAAACATTAGAATACAGTTTATGAAAAGAAATTAATGTATGAATTACTATTTTATCTACTATTCCGTAGATAAACCTTTGTTTATGGTGCTTGTAGTATCAGGGTTAGTCACTTTCTCTATCTCTGTTCCTCCGGTCTAGTCCTACAGGTCCTGTATGCGATGCGATCTGTCACCCTAGGCGGACAGAACTGGGTGACAGATGGGAATAATCCACCACTAAGACGGAGGAGGTATCACTAAAACCTAAATAGTATTGTGTTTTGACACTTTCAGTAGGTATACTATTGTTTTATCTAATAGTACTACAGTGTCTTAATTCAACTATTCAACTGTAATTTTAATGTCGTTGTAATAAGAATAAGAATTTGTTTATTTGACACATACAATTAGGAGTGCAAGAAAAAAGGTCAAAAACAATTAAATTTACACACAAAAAAGAAATAAAGACCTAGCGTAAAGTCACATAGTCTCTCCTTGTGAGTGCAGTCAAACAGGTCCAGTTTCAGCTTTATGCCACTCCCGTACATAGTAAGGAAGTAACGCTGGTTTTCAGACTGAGCCTCAACAGGTACAATTTGGTATAATTGATATAAAAAGATACGACACTCAGTTGACTCGTCCGGATATCTCGATATTGAACATGAAATACGTTACAGATTAAAAAATAATAAGTGGGCCCCGCTTCTATAGATAAGTCGCTGAATGCCGGGGAAATAGGCCGCGCGATGCTCAATGCAATGCGGACTAAATTGAACACGTGATTGTTTTTATTACTTTTTATTTGACGCAAGGCTGCCAGCTTTGATCTAAATCCTACTATTATTACAAATGCGAAAGCCTGTGTGTATGTTTGTTACGTATCTCCGTGAAGACTTAACCGATTAGCATGAAATTTGGAATGTAAATAGCTTAAGTACTGGAATAACACATAGGCTACTTTTTATAAAAACTGCAAAAACGCGGGTGAAGCCACGCGGTACAGCTCGTAATAAATAAATAATGCTGGACAAACCACACAGTATCTAGCTCAGAGCTTGTATTATGGGTAGGAACTAAATGACGGTTATATACATAATACAATACGTATGTACTCGTAGATATATATTAGCATCATCTAGCTCCAAGCTAATCAGAGCTTGCATTATGGGTAGGAAGTAGATGACTGATACATACTTATTACAATACAAAGATAGATTTTTTTTATTATACATAGAAAATACCCAGAACACCCGGGACAAATATTTGCAGATCGTACAAACAGTACGTACATCAGGCGGACCTGCTCCCGCCGCGCCACATCGTTCGTCAATCTGGAAATGATTTTTAAGCTACGTTCTCACTGTGAATGTTGAGACATTGCGTTATTTGGTAACTACCTTTCATTAAATAAATTTACGTCTAATACGAAGTACTTAATAAGAAAAATGTACTTACCAGGCTCTAGATGTTCACCTTACGAGTCGATGACGCAATGCAATTTGCATAATGACGTCGTTGAGGCCGCTTATCGTAACGAGAGCCCTCTACCGGTTTATTGTGGTTATTTAAATCACAATGTAAGAGAAAACTTTCACAACGCGATCGAATTTGAAACGAGGGATTCCGTAGAACCAAGGGCACCGACATAGCTCTTAAAATAAGCAAGTTATAGTGGAAATGAAGCAAGTAAAATCGGAAAATCTTAATATTTTCCTAGGGACATCAGTAGCGAGTAGGTTTTTTAAAATACTACAGCTTCGTGTGACAGACATATACAGCCTACATACAGGGCTGACAGGCTTTAGTTAAATTGACGTTTCGACACCATGTCTTCCGTAAACAATACAATAATAATACACTATACCTACATTATTTCGTAGCATTTGCTACGGAGAGCGTAGCTAGGTCTACGATATGTCGTGTCATGTCTACGAAAGCTTGTTGACTGTACTGACGTCAGTCAAACATAACTGTTTGAAATCAGAAATAGATTATAGTTCGGACGTAGTACTTACTTTATCCACTAATCCAACATGAATGCATTAAATAGTTGCTAAATCAAGCATGGTTCTTATTCATTCTGAAATCGGGCGCGAAATATCTGAATACGGGAACCAAGTACTTCGTACTTCGTTACAACGTATAACGCGTTTGGTTCAAGAGTTTCGGATTTACATTTTCATTTGGTTATTAACCAAATTGAATAAGCAATGCGTATTCTCATCAATAAACTAAATTAACTTTAGTCATTGAACAGGCTTGAATAACTACAACGTTTCCTCTGTAGGTTGAGTTATCGGCGCTTCGAACCGAAGACAACCCAAGGATTGTTTCGACCAAGCGAGATACTTCTCGATACCTCAATTAGTAAACACCCGCGTATCAAGCAGTAGGTTCAAATCCCGCTTGAGGTGTTATAATTTTTAGGATATTATAATTTCATGCTAGGCCGCTGCTGTTCGGATTCGAAAATGGTTCCCACGAAAAAGAAGACCCCGGTCTAACACATTTTCGAATGTTTTAAAAAATGTTATATGGAACTGTCATCGAGACTGCAGCAGAAGCTAATAAAATAAAACTCTATTAACAAAAAAATACCGAATATTTGACCTCCAAAAACATTAACAAAACCTCGCAATTATGACCTCAATTTTCTCCGTTATCATAACAAAAGGTAGAATTGTGCGAAGAGACATTACTCCCCCGACACCACAAAAGGGGACGTTTGCGAAATATTAAGGGCATTACACAGAAAAGCTTTAAAGCGTTAAGAATTGAAAGAGATACCCCCCTTTCGTGTTCTTCAGCAATTCTTGAGGGTACACAATACCGACACAAGAACTACTAAAGCCGTATCTTACACCTGTTGGGACATCCGCCTTATCTAAGTGATAAGAGTTGAATGGAGCTTGTTCACTGGAAAGTAAATTAGATTTTTGTTCCGTAGGGGAGCGTATCATATCGAACTGGTCTTTGGGTAATATTCTCGGTCTTATTATACGGTATAAGAATACAATATTAAACATTATGGGCATTATTCATAAACGAACCTCTGTTATCAGAGGGGCGCTTATGTAATTCGGTAGCAATCGATTTCATTTGGCTTCAAATTTCAATAAAAATTTGACGTTTTGTATGAATATGACAGCTGACAGTTTGCTGATTAAAGATTTGCAACCGAGTTGAGTAATCGCCCAACTGGTGATGAGTTTTTGAAAGAAAATGGGTAAAATAAAAACCTATAAGACCTATGCACTAATCTTCAGTAACTCCAAAATGCTGTCTACTGAATAGAATAGAATAGAATAGAATAAAGTTTATTTGCAACGTACACAAGAAAATGCAAAGGTGTATAAATGATGGAATAATATTAGCTGAGTAGTTGCAAAACGGACCCTGACTCAGCATGTGCTGATCCTGACAACCAGCGCTGGTCTTCCGTCAGAGCCGTTAGGTGACGTCATCTGATCTTACACTTAGAATAAAAACAATAAAAATAAAATAAACATAGTAACACTAGTATAAACTAATTAACATAAAACGCAAAAATAAAACCAAAACTTATAACTACTGCAACTGTTATGGTCAGGCGTGCCGCTTAAACATCAGGCGATACCGCTCGACTTGAACGTCTCTTCATAAAAATAATAATGCTACGCTTCGCTAAATAGAATAATTCGCTATTGAATGCTGCTCGTAAACTTTCTGTTCATTTTTGTGTGACAGTACAAAAGCACAACGAAAACTAACAGTGTTTATTTTTAGCTGGCAACATTGAATGTCAAAAGTTGATAAAGCGCCCTCCACTCCTCCGGGAAAATGGCCGCGTCACTTTACAGCGTTTTCAGGTGACACCGGAGACACAGGTTTTATTAATAGTCTGTAGAGTGACACGCGTTTTCGTTTAGCTGGTACCACAGATGGTACCTAAATACCTTTATTATAGTTCACTAGCGCTCGTGACGTAGCTAGCTAACCTGTTCCAAACAGATCAATGAAGTTAAGCACTGTTCCACGTAGTCACCATTTGGATGGGTGAACGCCAGTGGCAATTTCAACTGAGCGTCCCGGCTTTTTCAAAGTTGTTAGGCCATGACAGAGGCCTTCGGGCCGCCTAAACTTCTGTTACCAGTGTTGGCCACTGACTCATAAGAACTTACTTACTTTATAGTTCAGACTGTGAAAACAGTAGTTAATACCAACATTACTAACACAACTTCTTATATTCTCGACGACCTCGGTGGCGCGGTGAGTGAGTGTCCGGTTAAGTATCAAAAGGTTGCAGGTTCGATTCTCGCTGCGTTTCAAATGTTTGCATGAGCTGCAAATATTTATTTCGGGTATGTGTAGGTGTTTTTATGTATATAAAAATAATTAGTATATAAGTATTGTATCAGTTAACTGCTTCTCGTTGTACAAGTTGTATGCAATATTTATTTTATCAGCATTCCTTTTAGTAACAAGTAAATTATTGAACAATTTAACATAATTATTTATGTTATTTAGTGTATATTATTAGTGTTTTAATTAAGATAAAATATTAAATACAAAATACAATTATAATTAATATTATACGAGTATGTCTTGAGACTTTACTTTAGGTGTGCAATCGCTATTACTTTACATTATTAAACGCCATTCGCTTTCGTTGATTTTCTTTAGTCTCTTTCTCCTAATTGTCGAGCGACCGCCTCTTTGTCTTCTCTATGTTCTCTCGTTAATTCAGCTCTTAGGGTTCCGTAAGAAAAAATGTACTTGCAATGTGATTAATAGCAAAAACCTAGCATAACTAAAATGTTACCAGAAAATATGAAATCAGATGCGCTGCGATGATGCACGATGATAAAATGGTTTTATCATAATTCTAACTCATTTGATAAAAAAATAATTCAAATTCAAAATAGTTTCTACAAAATAGAACATTTTTAAACGTCCTAGAGCTTGGTGAATTTGTGCCAGTAGTTCTACGCACCTCAGCCTAGATAAACCCATTTTTTTTATCGTAACAACTGTATTTTTATATATACCATACCTATTTCTGCCGCAAAGCAGTAATGCTCGCATTGCTGTGTTCTGGTGTGAAGGGTATGGTTTCCGTTGAAATTACTGGCACATGAGACCTTCGATCTTAGCCTCAAGTTGGCAACCCGCGAGTGATACCTCTGGTATTGCAAGCGTCCATAGGCTGCGGTAACCGCTTACCATCTTGTGGGCCGTACGCTTGGTTGCCACTTCAGTTGTATAAAAAAAAATCTACTATTGTTTTATATTTTTATTGTATTTTGTATGTTGTGTGCTAAGTGGCAAATAAATGTCTATTTAAAAACAAAGTCTATAGCTATTATTAGAACATTCTAAATTCAAAATAGCATAAAATGATTGTCAGATAATAAAGCGGAACTCGGACGGAACCCGCTGCCGGTCATAAAGACCCGCCAATGAAAAATCGCTCTTCATTATTCGCTAAAAGAATATTTTACGGACTTGTAATTAATAACCGAGGCCCAGTGGCGATTTATAGCTCTATTATAACGAAAAAATAAATACCGTTAACAGCACGGTTGCAAGACACATTGTGTGACAACACTTTCGAACTACGGACTTTCGCCAATATTTATTTAATAAAAAATACTTAGATATAATCACAATAAAAGTGATAATATCTAAGTATTTTTTGGAAAAAATTACGTCTTTCTTCGTCTTCGTCTTAAATTACTCTATCTATTGACAAAACCCGCATAAAATTCCGTTCCGAATTTTAAAATATCTAAGCGTACAGGCATACACAGGTACAAACAGCTATAAATAAATAAATAAATAATGCTGGACAATCCACACAGCATCATCTAGCCCCAAGCTAAGCAGCGCTTGTGTTATGGGTACTAGATGTCTGATATAAAATAAATTAAAAATAAAAAAGCCTTTTATTTCCTTCTCTACATGTTTAAACTTAACTAGATAAAATAATACAAAAAGAGAATTCAAATTGAGATGTCTGATATACTTAATATAACACAATACATAGATAGATATTTTTTTATTCTACATAGAAAATACCCAGAACACCATGATCAAAAGTTTGCAGATCGTACAATGGTTTTTCCCAAGGCGAAAATCGAGCCCGCAACCTCCTGCATCGCAGGCGAACCATCGCCCGCCGCGGCACATCGGTCGTCTATAAATGTATAGAATAGATTAGAATAATTTATTAGCAAAGATGACGACACATTAAAATATTACGATTGACAGTACTAACATCTCTGATTCGTCAAGTAGTATTTCACATAAGAAGGGTAAGGAATGTAAAGACGTAAAGATGGTAGGTACTCGTAGTTGCTGAATACAAGGTATCTAAGCGATTAACTATCTTCTGACAACCGACCACCTATGTTATAGTTCTCACGGCGGATCTCGGCCGTCGTGAAATTGGCCGTTTCGATGCGCAATGGAGCTTTTCAAACTAAATTGTCTTTGCGCATCACAAACGGCTAACTTCACGGAAGCCTAGATCCGCTGTGCGAACTATACATCACTAACTAGTTCTAGATATAATAATTAGTAAATAGTAATTGATTGTTGTAAATACTATTATGTATCTATGGACTTGTGTCTACAATTAATGATTTAATTATTCTTATTAAGCGTAAAACCGAAACCTTGTCTTGAATAGCCTTGAAATTTACCTAGAAAGTGACCGTGAATCAGCTTCGTAAGGTGTTAAGTTAAGTGACGTAAACATGAAACCTGCTGAACGCCGGTAATTTCCCCGGAGACCACGTGATCGGCGAGATGAAACGATTTTATTGAAAAGCACACATTTTGTAAATATGATTAATGATTAAATCCTACAATATATTGGTTATTCTATATATTTTATTCACAATATAAAAATAAAAGTGGGCTAGCGATCATTAGCGATCATAAGGTTCGCAACATTTAAATAAATCTTAATAATCCATCTTAGGCCGCATCGACACTTAACATCAGGTGAGATAGCGGCCAAACGCTTGACTATCACTTATTAAAAAAAAAAAAAAAAAAAATGGCGAAAATTGTTACGTAACTTTTTATAACAGCAAATACGAGTAACATACTAAAACTAAGCAAAGTTTGTTCTATGAAAAAATTGCAACTAACATTTATTTCTAGTATTTTCATTTAAAAACAGTGAATACCATTCCAATAGTGGTTTACTAAAAGCCATTGGAAAGAGCGTTGAAACAGAGACTGGCACGGCTCGGCCTATGTTCGCTTGCCAACTTTCTTAGGGCGCTTTCACATGCTGCGATTCGCCAACGATTTTGCAATGAGGTTGCGTTTTTAGCGATTTTTTTCCACTGAAATGGCAGCCAGCGTACGGCCTACTTGATGATAAGCGGTTACCGTAACCTATGTACGCTTGCAACACCAGAGATATAGATAGCACTTGCGTGTTGCCATTCTGAGACGTAGATCTAAAGTATCATGAGACTGTAATTTCACCGGAAACCATACCCTTTGAACCGGAACACAGTAATGCGAGCATTACTGCTTGGCGGTAGAAATAGGTATGATGGTAGTATTTACCCAGACTAGCTCTATCACAAAGAACTCTACTCTTATATCGATATCCACCGCTCTCAGAGTTTATCATAAATAATTGACTTACTGGCTAAAAAAATAAAATACGATGCAACACGTCTACCTGAGAACAAGTCGATATTCCTGATGATGTCCCGTGGAGTGATGAAACACACGTGTAGATATTTTTCTTCAGAAGTTAATTGTAACTGTGTCACCGCATCAGTTAAAAAGTTAAGCGGAATTGTACTAGAGATTTTTCATCTGTTTTTTATCCTTACTTAAGCTGTTAGAGGTTTTTATAAAAGAGGTTTTTGGGCATGACGTATGAACAATCGCCTTATATGCAACGCCTGCAAATCGCTAGTGTAAAAACACCCTTAGCGCCCGTGCAAGCGTATATCATACACAAAAATAAATCCCAGTCTGAAATGTGATTAAAATTTTAACTGTTACTCGCCGAGGAAGAGTTTGTAGCTTCTAGAATCTAGCTGGATCACTTAACTTTTAACTGTTTTTATGTTACAGTACATTTACAGTTTTATACTTCGTTAGAACGAGCAGCTCAACGTATCCTCCGGTAGCGGGTCTTTCCTTACACACAGTAATACACTTTTTGTATAATAACTTAACTGCACGTTACCTTCCATTGTTAATATGTTATTTGTGTACTATGATGACCATTTTGAAATAAATATTTATCTACCTTATCTTATCTATATCCGCCTCGGCTTCGCATGGCCAAGCCACATATTCTGACTAAGATTAAGAGTTTGTAAAGAGGACTTGAAGAGTTAGAAGCTTGGCTCTACATGAGATCTGATAACTTTTTGACAGTGCGAGTCATAATATGGTCTCGTCTTGGCAACATTTTTAATAAAAATGTTTGGTGGTATTGTGTTTAAAAAATACATTGCACTAATAATCAAAGACCATAGACTATATAACACAAATTTCGATGATTTGGGCAAAACTTTCGTGCAATACGTACCATGTCACAATTATTCAGAAATCGGTCCAGAAGAGACGTGAAAGTGAAATAAATTGTATAAACACGATAGCTAGTTGTTTCGTTTTTCGTTCGCGTTTCGATTTTCCCTTCAAAGGGAAATTCTTCTATTCTGTTATTCTATTCAATAATTTAGGTATTTTTTTTAAAGATTTCACAGAATAGTAAATAAGAATTGCCCTTCAAAGGGGATTTTGGGAACTTTTTTGTGTCAAAATCCTTTTTATACTGAGCTTGACGCTTCAAAGGGGATTTTGACTCTAACCCGATGTTACGAGTTGAGATTTTCATAGTAGGCCAGCTGTTTATAGTTCATTCGTATTGTAGTGAGCTAGCTGGTAACATGTGCTGTGGGGATGACGGGTAGGCATTTGCCTCACATTTGCATAATGTATGTTGGCGCGAATTTTTTACTCTGACGTTTTTTCCTGAATTACATGCTGGCTAAATGATTTTGTAGCCTTTATTATTTTGCGAAGTGGATATTTTTATACTACAAACGAACGTATAACAAAATTGGTTCTAGTTAACATTACTTATCTACTATTTAGGTTCGAGTTGAAATTCGAAGACTAGAACATCCTGTAGGTAGTTATTATACATATTTTACTAAAATATACATTAAAAAATAAAAAATTATAGGTACATGTATATATTTTTTTATTTTTTAATGTATATTTTAGTAAAATATGTATAATAATTACCTACAGCTACTAAGTACCTGACAAACTTAAGGGATAGGTTCCATACATAAAAAAAAATATATACATGTATGGAACCTATCCCTTAGGTTTGTCAGGTTGATAATGAATGACCCTGTATACATATTCGCGGCGGGCGAAGGTCCGCCTGCGACGCAGGAGGTTACGGGTTCGATTTCCGCCTTGAGACAATTATAACTGTTTGTACGATCTGCAAACATTTGTTCCGGGTGTTCTGGGTATTTTCTATGTACTTATAATTTAAAAAATCTAAGTATCTATGTATGTATAGTTCGCACAGCGGATCTAGGCTTCCGTGAAGTTAGCCGTTTGTGATGCGTGAAGACAATTTAGTTTGAAAAAGCTCCATTGCGCATCGAAACGGCTAATTTCACGACGGCCGAGATCCGTTGTGACAACTATACCTTGTATTGTATTAAATATATCAGTCATCTAGTACCCATAACACAAGCTCTGCTTAGCTTGGCGCTAGATGTTTCTGTGTGGATTGTCGAGCGTTATATATTTAATATATTAATAAAGCATTGCTGCGGTCTTTTCTATAGAAGGCACATAAAGAATTTCAATTTAAAAATGATTATGGGTTCCATTCCACTCAGCAGAAGTCGAGAAACAAATATTTGCTCAGAATTTATATTTGAATTGCTAAGATATGACATTGTTATTGATTTTATTGAAAATATATTTTTTTATGCTAAAACAGCGCGCAACCTAATTTACTTTGTCTATTATCTGAGAACGGAGTTTTTTTTACTAAAAAGTGCTAGAGACGTACCAACATTATTCGATATATTATTTTCCAAGCGATATTAATTCGATTTGAAAATAGAATTCGATTTACTTTAATTACTTTTTCTCAATGCATATTATTTTATACGATGGAAAATTCATTCGTAATTTGAATATCAAATAACGAAATTATTTTTATCGCATTTCGATTGTACTGTGTGTTAAACCAGAATAATAATATTATGTTGTTATTTTAATAATTATTGTCTCTTTTAACAGAAATAATTCTCAGAAATATTTCAACAATTTCAGCACTTTACGATCGGCAGTAGGACATTGTTGTCATTTAGTAGCGTTACATAATTTCACAAATTGTACTCGTAAAGAATTTTAAACTTTTACGGGTATTTTACAAGCGAATTTTATTTAAGGTATTCATTTGAGCTCGCTGGATAAACCAGTTTCGGACAAACAAATTGTTTACTACTTTTTTTTTAAGTCAACGCAATGTCATGACGGTCAAATCGTTCGCTTGACCTAAAGCGCCACACGATAGATTGTCTTTGGCTATCTTGTCAGAACAACATGGGTCCTCCCAATTTAATTATTTTTCTCGTGATATTTGAGTTTTATTGCGTAAATTTGGTGGCAGTTTAACCAATATAACTTGTTTGTTTACCACAAGTGTAAATAATTGAAATAGAAGGGTAATGTTGGTTTGTAATTTCGTCAAAGGCTTTCCTTAAGAATTTTGAAAGAAACGCTGCCATATCTTTCAAATTTATTTTTGTTTACGTTGCCATGCGACAATCATACTCATCTACTTGACACTGGCGAAATTGTGGCAAATATGCCACAGAGTCCATAAACGAAGAAAAAGAAGAAAACGTCATACCAGACAAATGCAGTGACATCCAAAAAAAATTTATATAATTACTTAGGTATTCTCTACATAATCTTTCCTTTTTTTTTTTTAAATTTAAGAAATTGTTACATATTTTACCTTTTACCTTTAACTTGCCAGTAGTTTTATTTTACCTTATTTGCCTACGTCTTGGAAATCGACAGTAGTTAAGGTACTTACTCAAAAATTCTCATTGTGCCGAGCAAAACGCACTAACCGCACGACTTTGAAGTTATATGCTTATGTAACATAAGAAACAGAATACCGGTCAACTTTTTCCTAACCCCATGAATAAGGGTATTAGGGTATTTATACCTTTACCTTAAGAAAAGAATGCTCAAAGGGTTGCTTTTATCAAGAGATCCATCCTGTTTATGCCTTTAGTGTGATAAATGTAGGGTCGGGAGAAGTAACAAATGGTCTCGAAGGAAAATGAACTGTGTGAATCAGGGTATAGAAATTAAACTGGCTTGATAGTAGCAACCAATTTATGTACCTTTTTGGTGGTGGTTGTGGTCGTGCAATGTTATCTGGAAGTTTCTATTTTATCTTAAGGTTGCTACTGTGTGAATAAACTCGAAATTTTAGATGTTTGTGGTTTGATCACAATGAAACTTTGTTTATAGAGTACCCTACTAAGACTTTTTTCACCAAACCATTTCGCACACAATCAGAATAAAATAAAAACCAAAACGTTTTTAAAATAACCTAACTTGGTTTTTGTTGGTTACTACCTAGTTAGTATTTACCAGCATTTAAAAAGAATACTCAAGTTTTTAGTAGGTATTCAAAAAAAATTCTAGAATATATTTACTGATAATCAACCAGTCTCGCTGTGGTAATAGAACCAGCACCTTTCAACAGCCAAACCCACCGCGCCACTAAGCTCGTCAAACCAATCCCAATTTCGTTTTAGTTAAAATTTGCCATCCCGAATTATCCAATCACGGACGCTTATCTAAATGAATGTGTAGCCCCGTGAGAGGGGGACGGTCACCTAATTAGAGGTAATCGAACCAATTACTGCCAGATAGATTTTACAGCGATCTGTAACAGGGGTTAAAATGTACTCGTATATTTCGCGTTCATAAATATAATGACCTCGCTGCGTGGAACTCGGGAGCCGTACTTTTTTCGAGATAAAAATACTTAGTTTTTTTTTTTTTATACAACTGAAGTGGCAACCAAGCGTACGGCCCACAAGATGGTAAGCGGTTACCGCAGCCTGTGGACGCTTGCAACACCAGAGGTATCACTCGCGGGTTGCCACCTTGAGGCTAAAATCGAAAGCCTCATGTGCCAGTAATTTCACCGGAAACCATACCCTTCGCACCGGAACACAGCAATGCGAGTATTACTGCTTGGCGGCAGAAATAAGTATGGTGGTAGTACTTCCCCGGACGAGCTCTATCACAGAGAACTCTACTACTCTTATGTCTAGTAGTATGTTCTAGTCCCGGTCATTATTTATCTATGTTATAAATTTCAGTCAAATTAGTTATCGAGTTAAAAAGAAAAATCCATCCAAACATCAAAACTTTCGAATTTATAATAAATAAATAATAAATAATGCTGGACAATTCACACAGCATCATCTAGCCCCCAGCTAAGCAGAGCTTGTGTTATGGGTACTAGATTACTGATATACTTAATACAACAAAAAACGTAGATAGATATTTTTTATTATATAAGGTCATTCATTATCAACCTGACAATTAAGGGGTAGGTTCCACACATAAAAAAAAAATACTTGTACTTCCTTTTTTTCTAAAGGTTTTTTTTTTAATATAAAAAAAATAATCGTAATTCTGCTTAATAATTAGTTATCCTTGTTAGACATCGAAAAGGCAGCGCTCGGCACGTGTCAGTGACCCGCGCGTCAATGAACCCGCGCGTTCTTGACCTGCTACTGGTCCCGCGCACACTCGAATATTTCATTATTACGTCGCTTAACTCGATTCCCTACAATGATAAATAATAATTGAGCGGAAAAACGTAATCGATTTTTTTTTGTTTACTTGGGATTTATAAGAAAAAAAATTTACAAAAAAAAAAAAATTATAGGTACATATATTTTTTTTTTGTGTGGAACCTATCCCTTAAGTTTGTCAGGTTGATAATAAAGACCCTGTATATATAAAATAGCCAGAACACCCGAATTAAATATTTGCAGATCGTACAAACATTTAACCCGAGGCGAAAGGATTTATAATATTATTAGTGTGATTGTGTGAAATCGAAATGTGATTTTGGCGGACATATTTACACAGCGCATTCTAGCCCCAAACTTAGAATATACTCATATAAATTATTTTGTAAATATTGTTTACATAATAAGAACACCTAGGCGGGCACAAATATTTGCAGATCATGCATACATGTAGGAGTTTCGGGATCCATCATGAAAAACACCAGTCACTTGCACTTTTTTTTTAATATTTGAGATGTGACTCTTAGGCTAGCTTACAGTCGAGTGAATGTTTTACAAGTCCCTTGGAGTATTTATAGGCGAATCGACATCGCTTTCAAACAATACAACAACTAGAACTTATTACCGGAAGTTGAATATAAAATTAAAATAATTAATGAACAATACTTTTTAAAATACAAAATGATTTTTAAACAATATAACATGAATCAATTCTTTTAAATAAATATTTTTATTAATGAATTATTTCAAATCAGCATTTAAATCTGATTATATTTGAAACAAATTATGCTAGCATCAATTAACAATTTTTAAATCATATTTTTGAGCTATAATCATATATTTGGACCCGCAACCTTTGCTCCAAGCACTCGCCGAAGTCGTCAATAGACAAACAA
Organism: Colostygia pectinataria; assembly: GCA_951394395.1. Lineage (NCBI taxonomy): Eukaryota > Metazoa > Arthropoda > Insecta > Lepidoptera > Geometridae > Colostygia > Colostygia pectinataria. The sequence goes on from OX596363.1 coordinate 9,468,501, forward strand.
AGCTTCTTAGTTTCAATTCCTTACGCAAGAGGAATTTGCCTGAAGTCGGAGCTTTCCAGAAGTTTTGTGAAGTTATTAGATATGTGTGAGATGTAAAAGTTTGAGTTCTATTGAAATAACTTCGAATAAATAATGTGTGGAAACATTCTCAACACCCCTGTGTCTTTCTGGCTGGCAAATTTTATTTTGAGCTCGAATTTTTGTTTTTTTTTATTAGTGAGATTAAAAAAAGCTCTTTTTATACTCTTAACGTCATGACAGTACGTCATACACACTACGTCACGCATCAAACGTCCATGTAATACGTTTACTCAAATAAATAAAATCTATACTAATATTATAAAGAGAGAAGATTTGTATTTTTGTATTTTTGTTTGTTACGAATAAAATCTACTGGTCCGATTTAAAAAATCTTTTACCATTACAATGCTACATTATTATTGAGTAACATAGGCTATATTTATTACTAGCGACCTGCCCCGGCTTTGCACGGGTACGGTTTCATTGCACCCGCGCGAAGCTGGGACGGACTGCTAGTGTTTGGAACAAACCAAACATACAGAAATGTTATCGTGGTAGTGTGAGCGCACATTGTTAATTTTAAGTTAATTAAATACATACTTGCAACAATTTATAAGTTAAGCATATTATTGTGTTTTGCCCTTCCTGTTAAGAATTTCAATTCAAGCGGTGTGACCTGTGACTTTAATTTCAATTAAAAAAAAAAATCATCCATAGAAACGTTTTAGTTCTAGTTTGGTTTACGTCATTTTGATGACTTGCTTCTTTTTGAACATAATCGTAAATAGAAGTTGAAATTAGAATGCACTTCCCTGTACAATTTGTGGCAGCTCAGCGCACTGCACAGTATACGTAGTCCGTGTAAACTTAAACCAAAACGTTACCGTTACGTTAACGTCTAACGAAATAAGCCCCTTTTAATTAGTTCACTAACAATCCGTAACAATCTGACAGCAGCATGACAGCACAGATTATATCTGCCTGAAGTTGATCCGCGTCGGTTTAAGCGTGGCTTAAAGGCCAATAACCTTTGTTATTCCGATTTTAACCTCAATATCATAGCAAATAAGTTGGTATGAGTCAGTGGCCAACTCTGCTGACAGAGTTTCTAGGCCACCCGAGGCCTCATGGCCTAACAACTTTGAAAAAGCCGGGACCGACTGCTTAACCTGCCCTCCGAAGCACAGGAGAACTAAAGTGGCGTATGTACGCTTGCAACATCAGACACTTGCGCGTTTCCACTCGGAGACCTAGATCAAAAGTCTCATGTGTCTGTAATTTCACTTGAAACTACCCTTCGAACCGGCACACAGCTGCTTGGCGGCAGAAACAGATATGGTGAACTTCCCGGGACGAGCTCTATCACAATGAGCTCTGCTACTCAAAAGTCTTAAAAACCCAAGAATTAGCGTAGATTTCAACAATAACGTGAAAAACTCACCATCTTCAGAAAACTCGACAATAAATTCCGTATCGGCTAAAAAAAATAGAACGGAAAAAAGTTTTCGTCACGGGGCCGGACTAAGAATGGGCGTGTCTCTGCAGATACAACCATTTCGCAGTTGATAGCTTTACCTTAGGTGCTCACTGTAAGGCAAAGGCTATATGTATATATAAGGTCATTCATTATCAACCTGACAAACTTAAGGGGTAGGTTCCACACATAAAAAAAAAATACTTGTACTTTTTTTTTTCTAAACGTTTTTTTTTATAAAATTTAAAAAAAAAATTATGTAATTCTGCTTCATAATTAGTTATCCTTGTTAGAAATCGAAAAGGCAGCGCTCGGCACGTGCTAGTGACCCGCGCGTCAATGAACTGCGGGTCACTAACCCGCGCGTCCTTGACCTGCGCGTGTCCTTGACCCGCTACGGGGGCGCGCACACTTGAATATTTCATTATTACGTCGCTTAACTCGATTCCCAACAATGATAAATAACAATTGAGCGGAAAAACGTAATCGATTTTTTTTTGTTTACTTGTGATTTTTAAGACAAAACATACAAAAAAATAAAAAATTATAGGTACATATATTTTTTTTTTTAGGTGTGGAAGCTATCCCTTAAGTTTGTCAGGTTGATAATGAATGACCCTGTACATATATATATTTTTTTTAATTTCAAAAGGCCTCCCATTTCTCCCTGACTGTACTCAACAGCTTCAATAATTTGATGGTATCCGAATCGACAGTAAAAAATATTAAAATCAAAAGTGTCAATTGGGACACTAAGTCCTAATAAATTTTGTCCGAATCGACAGCAACTCCGAAATTACCGTAACAATCGCAGTGTCACCTAATTTTGCGTGACTTTACATTGCGCTAGTCACGAGGCAATGTTGAGTTTCATTCGCCAAGTTATTACATTTGCTTCAGTGCCTTTCGAACATAAACATAATGCTGCTTGGAGGCAGAATACCTGAAAATGAAAAATACGCCAAAAGTGCCGTCATGATTGTACGTTGTGTTATGAACTGAGCAATAAACTCACGAGCGATATTTGTCTTAAAATAGACTGGAAAACCATGGCTTGAAATAATATTATATATTTGAACACTTCTAAGTTATGAGTGAGTAAATACTTATATTACACTTACCTACCTACTTATGATTTTAGTTTTTTACTGATTATGTTTTAGTATTTGTCTGTTTTTTAGAGTAGGTGAGTACCTACTACTTTAGTTTTGGTATGTTTTTCCACCCGAGGCATAAACCGCTATGTTAAATATATATTTTTGGCCCTCACGATGCAGGCTCAGCCTAGTGTGAGGACCATAAGATAATGCATTGTGTATGTGTCACTGTCAATAAAGATTTTTTCATTTTTCATTTTCAATATTGACTGAGGGTGAATGTACTAGTCCATGGTAACGCGTGCCTCATTACCTACGTACTCCTTTACATGTCACTACATTGTATAAAAAAAGTAGATTCCCGCTGTCTGTCTTTATAATATGCTTAGATCTTTAAAACTACGCAACGGATTTTGATGCGGTTTTTTTTATAGATAGAGTACTTCAAGAGGTAGGTTTATAGCACCCGTGCGAAGCCAGGGCGAGTCCGCTAGTTGGGTTATTCTCAAAGGATTATATGATCAGTTTTGGTTGCATCTGATTATATAAAAGTTTCAATGGCCTTCGGGTGGCCTAAAAACTGTGTCACCAGAGTTGGCCACTGACTCATACGAACTTTTTGAATGGATCATTGAGTCAACTGCTTTATTGAATTAAATGTGGTCCTAACGGATCTATTTAGTATAAAACAAAGTTGTTTCTTGCCGTCTATTCGTCGCTTAGACCCTATAAACTACGCAAACGATTTTAATGCAGTTTTCATTAATAGATAGAGGAGTGGTTCAAGATGAAGGTCTAAACGTATAGTTTAAGCAACCGTGCAAAGCCGGTATGAAAGAAAAAAACCGTTTAAAAATGGCCGTGTTTACTCGAATCACGAAAAAATACGATACGTTTAAAAAAATTTAAATGGTCAACAAAGCGCGAGTGATGCCTCTGGTATTGCAAGCGTTCATAGGCTACGGTAACCGCTTAACATCAGGTGGGCCGTATGCTTGTTTGCCACCTTGGTGGTTTAAAAAACTATTCTTTTTCTACTTTTTTTTTTTGACGAATCATCTATGATGGGTCCCGTGTGAATAAGTACGACGTAAGCAAACCTGGTGGTAGGACTCTTCAGCAAGAGTCCGTCTTGGTGGGTACCACCGCAGTGTCAGATATTCTACCTCCAAGCAGTAGTGTGCAAGCTGCACTGTGTTTAGGTTTGAAGGGCACTGTAGCAAGTGAAATTACTGGGCGAAAGAGACTTAACAACAATGTCTCGGGGTGATAAGCGCAGTGCAGTGCCACGCAAACACTTAAAAACTTTGAGCTTTGGGTGGCACTGCATCTGTTATAGTGAGGCGTGGTGCTTAACATCAGGCGGGCGTTTTGATTGTCTTGTCACTTACTGACATAAAAAAAAAATATAGAACAAGGAAAAGGCACCATTTCGTCGATTCACACGTCATCGCAGGCACTCCCAGTACAAGCTCGAGCGCGATAGCTAATGTTGCGAGATAATGAAGTGTAACGGAGAGCTTTCATTTGCGTTATCTAGCGCGGGTTGTTTTTATTTATGTAAAATCCCTTTTTTGTGTTTTGTAGATGACTAGCGGAGCGCTCTACGTCTTTGTGCGCGTTGACAAATAAAAAAAATTAAGAATAAATAAATAATGCTGGACAATCCACACAACATCATCTAGCCCCAAGGTAAGCTGCTGTTATACAGAGCTGTATTATAGGTACTAGATGACTGATATATATTTAATACAATACAATACATAGATAGATATAACACCCGGAACAAATATTTGTAGATCGTATAAAAATTTGTCCCGAGGCGGGAATCGAACCCGCAACCTTTGCGTCACAGGCGGACCTGCGCCCGCTGCGCCACATCGGTCGTCAAAATATAATACCCGAATGAAGCCTTTAGTGCGCGTACGTAACCAAGTTTTGTAACCAGCTACGTAGAAGGAAATTTTTTTCTTACTTCGTAACTGGGTTACAAACTGAGATTTTTTTTATGTGTTTCGTTCTTACTTCGTAACTGGGTTACGAACTAATAATGCAATTCTACGTTGAGGGTTTGACATGTTTTTTTTTTCAAATCAGCTTTAACGGAGATACAAAAAAGTAAGATATTTACAGAAAAACATTCTTATACAAATATGCTAAGTTTTATAACTAAAATGGCACTACCAACGGCATGCCACAAAAACTACATAACAATAAATTAAAAATTACACCCCTGACACTCGCTGATGCTAATGACCGTAAAACAGCTGAACCGAGCGCTGCCTTTTCGATTTCTAACAAGGATAACTAATTATTAAGCAGAATTACGTAATTTTTTTTTAATATAAAAAAAAACGTATAGAAAAAAAAAAGTACAAGTATTTTTTTTTATGTGTGGAACCTACCCCTTAAGTTTGTCAGGTTGATAATGAATGACCTTATATATAACACCCCTCTTTTTGCGTCGGGGGTTAAAATTAAACCCAAAACCGTTGACTACAAACAGAAAAAAATTATTTCTTCGCTGAAAGAATACTTACAAGAACTTGTTAATTTAAGTGGCACTTGTAACACCGCGTAAGTCTCTCCAAGAGTCTCTTAAACAGGTCTAAAGCATCGTTTAAAATATTATGTTTAAGGTGACTTGGAGGTTGTCTGGCTGTTGTAATGATATCGCTTTGAGTCAAGGTTATACGTACTTTAATCTCTTTTTGACGACCAATGTGGCGCGGTGGGCGAAGGTCCGCCTGCGACGCAGAGGTTGCGGGTTCGATTCCCGCCTTGGGAAATGTTTGTAGGATCTGCAAATATTTGTTCCGGGTGTTCTGGGTGTTTTCTATGTATAATAAAAAATATCTATCTATGTATTGTATTGTATTAAATATATATCAGTCATCTAGTACCCATAATACAGCTCTGTTTAACAGCAGCTTACCTTAGGCTAGATGATGCTGTGTGGATTGTCCAGCATTATTTATTTATTTATTTTTACTGAAAATGTTAAAGAGTATTCACTCTTCTATTTAAGCTACAGACAAATGTTCGATAATTAGTATCAGAAAAGCGTGCTATTATTGAGCAATTGCTACTTAGTTACATGAGTGTAAAATACCTGCCTTTATACTTACTAAAAAGTAAGTTCGTATGAGTCAGTGGCCAACTCTGGTAACAGAGTTTCTAGGCCTCGCGAAGGCCTCTGTCATGGCCTAACAACTTATTATACTTATGAAAATGATGAGCAGTACAACAAAGAACATTGATCTTTTTGGCAGTTATTCATTTAGACTAGACATGCACGTTATAATATCAATCGAGCATTTTGCCTATCACACCTTTTACTTGCATTTTGAGATGTGTACCATTTGTCACTAAAACTTTGTGACTATAATAATATGTACACTTTGACACGGAAGTTTTCACGTTCATACTTTTTGCCACATATTCAGCACAGTCATTTTCATCACTACTCAGTCCCGGAATCGTATTCACTCCTACTATGTTTTTTCTGTTTATACTACAGACAAATTTTTTATTATGAATAACACAAAAGTTTGCGATTGTTACAGTTACATTAGTGTCAAATATTGCTAACAATAAGCATGTGGAATACAGCATCCAGAGACCAATTGAAATTCCGCTAAACCTTTTTTTTTTTATGTCAGCAAGTGACAAGACAATAAAGGCGCCCACCTGATGTTAAGCACCACGCCTGACTATTACAGATGCAGTGCCACCCAAAGCTTAAAGTTTTTAAGTGCGTGGCACTGCACTGCTCTTATCACCCCGAGACATTGTTGTTAAGTCTCTTTCGCCCAGTAATTTCACTTGCTACAGTGCCCTTCAAACCTAAACACAGTAATGCTTGCACACTACTGCCTGTACCGAAATTGAAAGTGGCAGTTTCGTACGATCGTAGCTGGCGATCAATTTAGAAGTTGCAAGTTTGATTGTATGTGCGCATTTATGAGACGATTTTTACGCTAAATAAATATGCTGTTCGTATTATAGTAACAATGCTGCATAAAAGTAGGCATTACTAAATTTCCGTTCGTCGGGTTTCCACTAAACGTGACTCGATTATCGTATTTCACTGTAATAGGTGTTCAATGCAGCTCATCCGCATTGCGCTACACTGCCGGTTCTGTGTAGGCTTTACGTCCAACTCGCATGCTTGGACGGCAATGTGCTTGTAGATAAGCCCGGTTCCCGCTAATTGCAAGTAGATGTTTCAGTGGTTACATGAATCGTGGTATTGTGTTACCTTGTTCTCTAGGGTGTTAGTGCGGCGTGTACAGGATTATATGCGAATCGTTATCTTGTTAGTGTGGTAGAAGATATCTGGTTCCCTTAGTATAAGCACAGAACAGATATTAATACTACGTACATAATGGCCACTACCTACCTACCACCGGTTTTACATACACCACCCCGGTCGCGAGTTTGCCAGCACCTTTCGCCGGCACTAAAGCTAAGGGCTATTAGGCACGCGTTTGTTTTGGTTTTGTGTAGGCGCAGTGCACTCTTTTCACATGCGTGAGCGAAAGCGTGCTATCTCGCTTCTCTCGTGTGTTGTAAGTTCCCACATTGATATTCACCAAAAAGGTTACAGCCACCTTCGTTTCCATTCAATAAATATATCGGCGAGTTTTATTAAATTGAAAAACCAAGTTCGTCTCTTCCTTCTGATACCCTCCATTTCGAGTTTTTATTAGCTTGGAGTTTACGAGGCGGCTCTGTGGTTCCAAGGAGTTATTACTGTTTCTGAAACACGGTTTTACGTCAGTAAGGCGGGAGTTTCTAAGACCCTGATTCCACACTACACGACTTTACTTCCGCCTTCGTGACCTTGGTTGTAAGATTTTACAATACTTATCACTGTCGCTCTGAAACTGACTAGTGTCCCAGCAGTGGGAACATTAAAAGAATAATATAAATATTGGCAGCACTCAGTGCCATCCAAACTAACGCATTTATAATAATTTTGTTAAGAAAACATAAAGCTGGCTAATAGTAACTACCATTCAACAGTTTTATCTGTTTTATGTTTGAAATGTCAAAAACCTGTCCGTTCTTCCCATTTTGATTTCAACGTTGTGCGGACGTGTAATTCCTACAAAATTCGATAAACAGTCCATTTGAATCGTTCTACGCCTTTTTTTCTTACATGACATTAATTATTATGGCAATTTAATAATGTCAGGGTGTGAATGAAGTTTGAACAAAAACCAACTTTAAAGATTTCAAAACATGTGTTACCCCGGTGACCTATTTCTTTGACGTCGAGTGAAATTGTATACGAAAATCACACTCGCCTGGAGCGGCGTGTTTACATTACATTACATACCGGCTCTTAGTAACGAGCGGGACGCAAATTTCATGTTTTAAACTTGATAATTCTACCGTATCGGAAATCAGCACGAGTTTACGGCGGCAAGCGATAGCTGTACTAACTTAACTAGGAAAGCGACGGAAGCGTAGCGACACGCGCCGGCAAGTGGTATTGTCTTACTAACTTATTAAACTAGGAGACCAACGAAAGCGTAGCAAGCAACACGCTTAATAAACTAGGAGAGCGACGGAAGCGATGCGACGCAATGCAACGTTACAAATACGCGAACTTACTTACAACGTAAACCACGTATAGGTTTATGCCTTTATAAAAAACTGTCATTTTAGCGGCTAGCTTAGAATGACAAGAAAATACAATTCTTAGCAACTAAAATAACAGTTTTGTAATAAATAAGAGCATAAGTCTGGATGGGATCAGTTGCCCGATAAAAAATATTCACTAGGTCAACTAATCCCGCGAGGTAATTCGAGCGGGATAAGTTGACTAAAGCCGAGAATATCATACGTATAGCTTATGAAGTCTTGTATAAATAATCATGAATGTAGGTACATAGCCTTGAAGTCAGTTTTTTTCTACGAATTAACTTTATGATTAGATGTCATTGATTTTTATAAATTGATGTTAGATGCTCGCGCTCGTGTCAAAAACGATGCTCGAACAGGTGCAGTCTGTGTTCAGTGGTTCAGCTTAAAGTTTTTAAACTAGTGCTCATAAACGCTACCCTGATTGCAAAAGTACGGTTAAAATTGAGTTTGATCTTCAAAGCAGCTGATAGATTTACGGTTTATTACCGGTCTAAAGGAACTTCATTATGGTTGTTATAAAGTTGTTAGTTAATAGTTGGATGTTAGTTTTTGATGGAAACTTTAAGTTATTATCGACGATCGTGTTTTATTCACGGAACACGTTTGCGGGTCGTGTATGAACATAATAAGTTGCTGAAATGAAAACACCTAGTTTATTAAGACTATTTGACTGATTTTAGATATTTTTATATATAAACAAACAGAGATCCCAGGCAGAAGAAAGTCCATGCAATTAGACTAACGACGGATTTGTCGCGGAAAGTCCGCGCCCGGAAAAATAGAAATGTATATGTAAATGTATAGAACATTAATATTAGGCTAAACGTAACGTTGTAATGGAAACTGCTACAGCAACACAATTTATGAAATTAGTTTTGAACATCGTGTTTAGAAATTTTGAAATACATGAACGGGGTCCTCCGGTCTAACGGAAACTTCGCCGCGTCGGCCTAGTATCAGTAGTCCGTTTAGTTAGTCCGGTGATTGTACTGATGAGACTTTGTCGTCACCTGGGCTACACTGGAGTCAATTTTGATTTTTAATTTAATATTGAAAATTCCACATTGACTCTCTCAAACACGAATTCGTTACTTTCATCAAAACTTTTGTAACTTAGTGCTAAACGCTAGTGATTATTTTATGCATGAAAAAATGTGGTCGACCACCCTAAGGTTGAGATTCATTTGACCGTCATACGATTGATTTCCTAGAAACTTTTGTCAAAAGTGATAGAGCATTTTCTTACCTGACTGTACAACTCATTGAGGTTATTTAACAAAAATGACTGTAAAAACCAGCAAAATTTTTTATTTATCAATTTCAAACGTACCGAATCAATATTCTCAAAAAAAACATTAAAAAATCATAACTCGAAAAATATGAAAAATCGGGGAACATTGGGTATTTTCGGATCTGAGGAATTTTTTTTTTCTTATTGAAGTCTATGTTTGGACCACCTGTATAAGCGGAACCTTGATAATTGTCAAGGTAAATTTCTTCTTTCGCAAACCTAACAGACCCTGATCTTTCTACGTTTCCGCCGGCACTGTAAACTATAAAAGTACACGCAACTGCACACGAACTGGTGTGGAACTACACGATCCGTTAATTCCGGACAGCGATCCGAACTCGCCTCCGTGAGTTCATCGGTGAAGTTTCTGACTCTAAGAATTACGATGCGAACAACCGATGTAGTTAACTTGTGGAGAAGTTTCACACAAATCTTATACTAGAAAACACTTGTACAAAAGTATTCGAACAAAGATTTCTATATTATACGAATGAATTAATTTATTTGACACAAATATAGTCAATATGAATTTTGTCATAAATTACATAACAGATTCAAAAAAAGCTCTTGGGCGATTCGCACCGTGGTTCGAATCGCTTGCGGTGCGAATCGCCGAAAGACCCGAAAATCAAACAATATAACTAAACAAAATTATTATTATAGTTAGCCAGAGTATCTCGTGGTTCTTTATCTTTTTTCATTATGTTTATTTTAGCCATTTAAAAAAAACTTAGAATCTTGTTTGTTGGAAGTTTTGGCAAATATCAAAGAAAAACAGACAACTCGCAAATAAACGACTCGTAAAGTTAGGTTTTGAACTCGCAAATATATTATCGGATTTTTCAATCCACCCGCGCCATAAAGCTTTTACAAAACGACAGCCGTCATGACGGATGTAGCGTAAAACAAACCATATTTCTTCCAACATTTATACATCTACGTTTTTGCTTTTTGCAATTTTTTGCTAGTAATAAGATCACAAAGATTATTTTTAATCGTCGTATAAAGACAAACTTAGTTATTTTATTTAAATGTTACTGTCACAATTAATATATTACTGACAATGGGAACAACGGTAATGTTTTTTATTAATTTTATTAAAACCCCACTGTCCCCATTAACGGGGCCACGGTTAATGGGGACATCGGGAATACACGAAACTTAGTATTAATTATGAAAATTATGAATTAGATTTTAGACGAACTCCAAGATACTGCTTGACCTAAACATAGTAACGCTGGTATTCTACTGCGTTACTGTGACTGTGTTTAGGGATTTTGAAGGGCACTGTAGCAAGTAAAATTAGTCGAGGAGTGCCGAGCGCAGTGCAGTGCCGCGCAAAGCTTTAAAATACAATTGAAGGTAAGAGACTTGACAGTAACGACTCATATAAAAAAAACTACAATACATACTTTAAGTTCTATATTACGGTAGTAAGAACACGGTCAAATTATTTAAAAAAGCTCGTTTCAACCGCTAAGGTCTTGCAACTTATACTTTCACAATCAAATATTTCGCCAAATTCAAATAAGCTTTTACTCCATAACTTCAGTGATGTGTATCTATGCACAAACATGAATATTGACGTCTAGAGATGTGCTGTTATTACAAACATCGATATCGGCGTCTGAAGATGTGCCGCTATTACAAACATGGATGCTGTCGATACTTTTCTCTTATGATAACATGTTCTCAATAACGCTCGCACTGAAGTTTTTGTGTAAACAGTAGAGCAATTTTGCTTGTAAATATTTTCTTTTCTATCAGAAGTGCTTTGGTTTCTAGAAAATATAAATACTAGTGACCGTTTCGCGACTTTGTCCTCGCTGACTTTTTTGTACATACTTGTTCCCACTGCGTTTTCTATGAGTATTATTTTGTTTTTTTTTAATCTTATGCTTAAAAATGATTTGCTGTTTCGTTAGTTTTGCTAAAACTCGAAAACGGCTGGAACTGGCGCGGTATCTCTCTCTACCCACAACGGTATCTAGCTAATAACGCGCAATTCTGTCTTTATGTCTGTATGTGAATATAAACTGTTATGGCGTCGATACCGAGGCAAACCACCGGCTCCGGCGGGAATTAAGCAAATGTCATTCGATAAATATAAATTTGCGATCGGCAGCGCTTTTTTCCGTTTCGATCTGTGTCGTAACGTTACTAGTGCTATGCCATTTTTATCGATACTCCTTTAGATGAGAATCACAAACCTAACTATAAAAAATATATAGTTTTCGGTTTGAACTAAAAATACTACTTAACATTTTTCAATTAGCCAATAAGTAAAAATTTGTTAAGTCTCATTTCGTCTCATTGTAGTTTTAATTTTTACTTTATATATTAATAAATCATAACTAAGTTATAGAAAACTTTTAGATTCCATCTAAAAGACAGCACAAAATTAAAAAAATGTCTTGGTAATAGAAAAATGGCCAAAGAATATTTAGAACTATGATGTTTAATACACTACATATCAACTTTTTTTTAAGAGCGTGAACATTTGACCAATTAAAATGCATTAAATTAATTATCATCCCGTAGGACGTGTTTAGAGCGGGATGAGTTGACTAAAGAGCCGAGACCGAGGCCTTCAGGTGGCCGCCCCAGAGTGGGCGAACTTCTATTACAAAACAAACAAAAAAATTCATGGCTCCGTTTGGTTTGAACGTACCAATACTGGAACCGTAAAATAAGCCGTTCTTGGTTCATTATTAGATGATGCCATCCCATTAAAATAACCCGCACGTGCTTACCCATGTTATATGCTAATGCCCACCCTTCGGATCGAGTCCCTTCTCAACTCTACGAATCAATCATGTAGCTGTTACAAATAAAGATATTATCCTAATTTTCACTAAAAACGGGATATTTACTATGAGTTGAGTTTTATTGATTCCCGATATTTCGGCGCAGTTACATGCACCATGATCACGAAAGAACTCAAAGATATTATTCGTATAAGGCTAAGAACAGTCTCATTAGTCACATCTGTCAAAAAAACGCAACGAAAAATGCGCTTGTAAAAGTACCATATTATAATATATTATCCCAAAACGTCTAACAAAACGCACGCGCCTTTCCGCCACGATTTTTCGACCAGTTTTATCTATAACCGTAAAGGCGTATCCACTTTGAGCCTAACATCCACCGACTTCAATCGACTGCGATCGTTTTAATATCATCGGTTCACCGAGTCCGTGCGTCCTACACTTCGTTCGCTTTCGCCATTTTCCAAAAAAAAACACGTGCACAAATATCAATAAATACAAAAATAACACCTGAAAATTACGGATCCTAGTGCTAAAGAGAGAGTGAGACTGTGAGACCGATCAGAAGTGAGGTTATCACTTACGGGACGATGCGCAAACATCATAGACCAACCCTAGGGAAGGGTTTGCGATGACGAGAAGTCACGTAGTAATGAAATCAAGTTGTCTTTATTATGAAATTTACGTGAGAATTATGAACTTTCTATATGCCGGTTTAAGTCTTATTTTAGATCGAAATTTATTTGATAGATCAGGTATTTTTCAGACTCACTAAAAAACCTCTAATATGGTTAACCAACTCCACGACACCCTAGAATGCTAATATTCGAAAAGAAAGATTTTTCATTCCCATAAATGTATCACACCGAACTCGACCAAAAAACACTAGTTCAATACCTCGTGATGAAATCCGGAACGCTTTCATATTAAACCAATTGCAACGGAATTCTGCAATATAAATTGTTGAGCACGCTTTTAATTTCCATGTATTTTAAACTATTTCATTTTGTAAAGGTTCATAAATCTTGTAATTAGGGCTTAGCTATACATTACGCGGCATTTGCACTCTATCAGCCGTCCATAATGATGTTAGAATATATTCGTATAATCGTCGGTAGGTGGAATCCACAAATTAAGTGCGTGGCGTGTCTTGGATATGACGCACAGTACTGCCGCGTGAACATTATTTGACACTTCTCTTGGGGCGACAGAAATTGTGTTCAAATGACGCGTGTTGCTGCCGCCCACTTGCTGCGCATGGTTTGGCCTCGTCCTACTACATATTTAGTTTCACTAGTGTAAGTAAACAATGATATCTCTTGCAAGAGTTATTTTCTTTTTATCAAACTATCATTTTAGCCTGTACCTAGAAGGAATAGTTATTATACAAAATAGTAAAATAGTTCATTTAAATAAAATAAAATAAATAAATAGAAGATTACTGTTAATTTTGGTCGTCAACTTGGCGTTAACTTTGAGTGCTCTTAAATTGCTTTTTGATTAGTTTCGTTTTGTTGGTAAATCCCATACGACTAATGATTTTTTAACGCGCCCATTCAATCACAAAGTTTAGGTTTTAGAAGTTGGTAATAATTTAGTGTACTTTAGTAGTTGGATAATATGTCGGTTTATTCAGGTGCGTGAAGTTCAGCCCTAATAACAAAATGACCTATTCTCTGATTCGTCTAAATATAAAAAAGTACTGTTTTTTTCTAAGTAACTGAAACTCGAACGATTCTCAAAATGTCTAAAACCAAGAACAGCCTAATTATCAAACCAGTGTCAGTATACGTAGCGTAGGTACCCTACTATTCCGTTCCATGACATACTCGTACCTTCAAATATTATTTGTCCAAAAAAACTGAAACTTACTTACATGTCCAAATATAACTGAAATCAAAATAGTACAAAATAAAATTAATTTAATTTTATATACTGTACGATGATATGTAAAAAAATAATATCAATGCTACCTCGTCATCATCATTGGCCTTTTCCATCTATAAAAGATGATTTAAGCAGCGTCCATTTTAAGAGGTCCGGCACTTACGCAAATGACTTAAAAGGCCGATACGGGAGCGACAGCTACGCGCGCATATCTGACACACAAATTCAGTCCCTGGTGCAGTGGGGGGAAGAGCAGCGCGTTGATGTCGTAGCTCACGCTTCTGAGATAGTGCATCAAACCAAACATTGTCGTGAATGACAACTCCATCTGAAAGAGTTTTCCTCCAAAGGTCGCGGTCAAGTGAGGTTTTCTCCCAGTTTGCCGGCTCTATATTAAAAGAAAGCATGTCCCGTTTAGCACTGTCCTTAAACCTCAACATAGGACGTCCAACTGGTCGCTTGGCACCCGCGATTTCTCCAAGGAGAGTTTTCCTGGGAAGACGAGAAGGTTCCATCCTTTGCACGTGCCCTAACCAACGCAATCGCCTCTGTTTTAGTAAGGCTGTAATGCTGGGCAGCTGTGCGATACTGAGCACCTTTTCGTTTGTAACTCGATCCTTCCACGAGATGTCTAAAATGCGACGAAGACAGCGCATGTGGAAGTTGTTTAATTTCCACTCCTGTTTGGCATACGACGTCCAGGTTTCAGCTCCGTACAAGAGTATGCTCAAGATACATGTCTGATAGACGATTATCTTGGTTTTTACGGACAGATGTTTGTTGTACCATACTCTTGCACTAAGCTTCCCGAACATCGTGGATGCCTTGCCAATACGTATGTTAATATCTGCATCAAGCGAAAATTTGTTCGACACGGTGGACCGGTGGACGGATAGCAGAAATTGTCAACAACCTCCAATGTAGAACCATTCAAGAAAATTATTGGATCTTGATTTACACCTTGCACCATAACGACAGTCTTCTTGGCATTAATCCATGTCGGTAAATCAGTAATAGACTCGATTGCATCGGGTTTGATATCAATAGGCTGAGAGTAGAGATTGGTGTAATGTTCCACCCAGCGATGAAGTTGACGATCCAAATCGGTTATAGGAGTTCCATCTACTTCTTTAAGAGGAGCTGTTTTCGTTGGTACGGGGCCTAGGGCCTTCTTGATGCCCGAGTAGACTGCAGCAAAGTTTCCTGTCGATGCACTGGCTTGGATACCTTCACATAGTTCTCGCCAAAAGGCATTTGCACAGTAACGTGTGTTACGCTGGAGGTTGGCTTTCGCTTTAGTTAGCTCTTCACGTGTCTTACTAGTCGGATTCAGACGATGATGAAGTGCTGCCTGGCGTTTATCATCAATAAATGGTTGAAGGTGTTCAATATTTTGCTGGAACCAGTCAATTTTAGGTGTTGTTTTGTAGCCAAAAGCGTCAGCAGCTGTTTCTGTAAGTAAACTTTTTACTTTGTCCCATTCTTGGGTGGCTGTCATACCTCTGTCCCAATTGGCTGTTTCCTGGCGAACAAGTTTTTCGTAAGTTTCAACCATGTCTGTACTTTTTGATGATGGTACTCTTATTTTTCTTTGACCAGCAGACCGAGAGGAATGGATCTTTTTAGGATGGAACGATACTGTGGTCACCACCAGCGAGTGATCGGTATCACAGTCTGCACTATGGAACGTACGGGTATGTAGAATGTCACAAAGATCTTTTTTTTTCGTGACTATGACATCTAATTGATGCCAGTGGCCTGAACGGGGATGTTTCCATGACACTTTGCGCATAAATTTGCCTTTGAAATAAGTGTTCGTCACACAAAGTAAATTTTGAGAACCAAATTCTAAAAGGCGTTGACCATTTTCGTTGATGTTTCCTATTCCGTGATACCCCATACACTCCGGCCAAGATGTTTGAGATTGGCCGATACGAGCATTGAAATCACCTAGTAGTATGAGACGATCACCCGACCGAACCTTACGCACTGTCTCGTTTAGTTGATCGTAGAAGTGGTCTTTTGATTCGGGAGAAGAATTTAATGTCGGTGCATAGGCAGCTATTAAGGTCACAAAGCCGCTATCAGTATGCAAACGACATACCATGATGCGTTCCGATACTCCTCGTGGACCGTCTATTGCGTTCAATAACTCGTTTTTAATCGCAAACCCTACTCCGTGTTCACGAACTTCAGATGAGTCTTTTCCCTTCCAGTAAAACGTGTAGTTGGATTCACGTAAAGATCCTTCATCTGGCAATCTCGTCTCTTGGAGAGCTGCTATAGCTACATTTAACCTTAAAAGTTCTGCATCAATCACTGCAGTTTTGCGAATATGTTCGTCGCTGTTAAAACTTCCAGTGGTGTTAGGGAAGCCTGTCCTCATAGTACGGACATTCCATGTCCCAATGCGCATGGATTGGCGTTGTTGAAGATTATTTTTTCTATTATTCTTATCCGCAGGTGATATCGTTAACGGCACCGGCTGTCTAGCAATACTAGTGCTCCTCCCACCCATGAGAAACAAACCAGCACCGAGACGGACAAGTACCTTACTGGCCGGGGGCTGCCCGGCTTAAAGCGGGCGATAACTTGTCAGTGGGCCTACGATGGACCCTCCCACTGGCGAGAGTGACCCCTGGCGTCCGCGCTTACGTCTATTTGTTTGGACTTATCACCGGTAACTGCCACTCTCTGTGTTGTTTTCCACTCAGCAAGCCAAGTGGGTGAAGTGACCTCTCCACGGACGCTGCATCGCCTGGGACGCGATTAAGATAGTGCGGGCATGCCCAAAACCCACACCACTCTCTCGACCTTACCGACTAATCCCGCAGGAATGACAAGTCATTACGTGCGGAGTCGGTTCAGTTGCAGGTGCTTGCGGCTACACCAACACCGGGTTTGTTTCAAGTTTACCGTCTCTGGTTTTTATACCCAAAGGTATAAAAACAACTCTTTCATCCAGTAATCACATTCCTTAAAAAATAAAAACCAAACTGCCAGGACAAATCTTATACTAACCGAAAACATTACCAACAAGTCCGGGCAGTGCTACCTCGTACTGTTTCAATATTATGGTAATATAAGCAAAAAGTAAACCGCATGTATTTCATAAAAGTTCTATCGAATTCTAATGAATATAAAGCAAACAACAAAAAACATTCGATAGCTAAAAACCTATTACAAAGTTTTTGCAAAAACAATTCGAGAACACGTAAAAACTTTTACCCGAGCGACTATTAACTAAGCATCGCGTGATACCTACTCAATAAATCCGATAATAGAAGCCCACTTAAAACTTTTTTCACTCCAAAAGCTCATCAATCAGTCTCATCAATATTCTTCGTAACAAAAACGATTTCAAAAAAGATTATCTTTCACCTACCCGCATTTGTCGTAATTAAACTTTATTGTTTTTGGTTTACATTAGGTTAATCCTTTGAAATAATTTATTTCGTTGGAACAAGTGGTAATTGGTGTGTGTTTGTGGCGAGCAGGTGTGGTCCTTGCTAATGTTCGCATAAACTGGAGGTGGGCTTAGGAGACCCAACCCGGCGTTTGAAGGTTAAGTCAAGTACGTTGTACGTGTCACGCAGGGGATTAGAGAGACCGATATTTTATTATATTCAACAAATCAAATTGTGAAAATAAATGAAAACGATTGCAGTCTAACCCTTCTCTTACCTTTGAGGTAAAGGGGATGGCAGTTGCTTACAAATATTAATCTTCTTTCTCGACGTTTCCGAACTTATCCTTTTAGGAAAATGTCGAGCCTTTTCCATCTTAACTAACCCTTCAAGGCATCAATTTTATCCCAAAAAGAAACGCTATAATATTATTAAAATATTCTTGCTATAAAGCTACTGAGTCTAAGTTTACTTATTATAGAAGATGTTCATTTATAGTAAGATTTTAGAAATAACCAGACTGTTTCTCTAGAGTAGAGTGTAGCAATTTCATTAAATAGCCGACGATGCTGCATCCGGCGTTATTATGCAAACGAGACGTCCGCTCCCGCGAGCGTCGCGACGCCGGCGACGCAGCGGAGTCTGACTGAGAGCGACAAACGGATCGCTTGTGAACTAATCGAGTTCTACTTTAGAACCCCCTGGAGCCTTACAAGCAACAATTGCAAAGCTGCTCACATTACTTTTTCTTTATTCATTCGATAGAATATGAAAAAACAAAGTAAATCCATTTACTAAACCTTAAGAAAACATAAGAAAAAACAAATTAAGAAAGTTGTGTGGTCAGTTATTAAAAGGCTGGACCACTTTAATATTATATTTGTTTTTGGAAGGCAAGGCGACGTTTTTACATTGAGATACTTTTGACGACTGCTGTGTTGCCACCTATGGTGTGTATAATACTACCATTGGGGATGCCAACATAATAACCAGTAATCGGTATTTTATGTCTCTAATAGGAAGAGAAAAACAAAGTTACAGATACCTAAACAAACACATAAACAAACTGTCTTGCTTGACCGACTGACAGACTTCTATGGATGAGCAAACATATTAATAGGTATTGAGTACATTAATGGTATATGGCCTCCGTGCTAACAGTCGAGTAGGTACCTTTAATGTCAAGTAAGTACAAAAAAACGCGGTGTCTACCTTACTTACTTTGACGGACCTCCGCTCCGCTCCGCTGCAAAATCGCTAGCAAAACGCCTGTTTAATTTTTAAAGTCAAATGATCAAAAAACAATTACGATGATGATAATGCACCATTATCACTGGTTCTTGATTGGTTTACTGTAAATAAAATTTTGACATAAGCCTCACCTAGTTCGATTGGCACCACACTGAAGCTTTATGATGAAGAGGGATCATCAAAAAAAAGCTAGGAACCCAGCCGAGTTTGTTGCCAGATTCTTCTACGCTTGGGCGCGTGGAACTGTCGTAAATTCACCTAGCTTTAAGAACGTTCCAAAATGAGTGATATTATTGAATAAATATATTTTTTACTTTACTTACTTACCAGTAAAACATTTCCCATAATATACCACTTTTAAGTGATTTATTGCTCATTATGTCTCCACGCTAGCACTGTGACCGCAATCTTTTTAGTTCACCCTCGGTCGCGTCCGCTCTATAAAATCTAGCCGAAACTCGACCGAATTTCCTGAATTTTCACTGTTTGTTTTTGTGTCATATTTCGTGCGATTGCTTCGCGTTTAAATTTTAATTTTGAATATAAATTGCTTTGCGCATTGTGGCTTTTATATGTGAAGTTATACCGTTGTGACGGAAATGCGAATTATTACTTGTGCAATTTAAGTACCTGTCTTTCTATAGACGTTTAAAGAAAAATAAAAAAAGATAATTTTATTAAATAAACAAGTTCTTTATTTCACTATCTTATAACATTACGTTAATGACTGACTTACCGACTGACTGACAATCAACACACATCAAAAACGTCTTTGATGTGCGTTGCATATCGCGGTAAGTATATCTATAGCAAATTCGCGGTAGGAGTCGTTTAAAGAAAGAATGAAAATCCATTTGTTGATACAGATAAAATGAAAAAAACAAATAAAGTAAAAAAACCTGTAACTTTCTACAAGCAAACTAGGTAGGTAAGTTGGTTTCTCAAGTACCTATGTACTTTTTTATGTAGAAAAAACATGTAAAAAATAGGAATAACGAGCAGACCGGTGCTGTTTCTCGGTTTTTATGCTATCCCACAGGAACAGTCAATTTTTCAGTAATAATTTATCCTATGTGTTATTTTAAGACTAAACCATCTACATTATAAATTGACAATCGGTTCAGTCGTCATGGAGATCATACGTGGTAACAAACATTCACACACTTACCCAAACACACACTTTCGCACTTATAATATTAGTACGGTAGTGGTGTCGATTTTGTTGTAACATTTTATAAACTAAACTAACTAAAATTGTTGCCGTCCTTTTCCAATGAATTAAAATACTTCTTCAGATGATAATGATATGATGAAGTGAGGTAAAGGACCTACGAGGACACTATTCTCACTTCCATTTAAAATCTCATTTTAACAAAAAAAAATCCGTGAGCTCAAATACTAATGAAAGCGCCAACTTCATCAAGAATCTGGTGAATATGAATCGCAAAGTCTGAAATCAGCGAAATTCCACTCAAAAGTTCATTCCGCGAAGTCTTACAGTTCAAATGATATTTAAAAAGTTCCGAACGGCAGCCGAGTCTGTTGGTTTGACTAAGTTAAGAACTTTGAGCACTATTGCAATGCTATCTCGGGATTACTCATACCTCTCTATTATTATTTGTTTTAAAACTATTTAAAAGCTCTTCCTAACAGTTTTAATTGGTCCATCTTTACTTATATCTTGGTTGTATTCCAAAAAATTATTACATAAATTAAAAATAAGCTCTGTTTCACTTCGCAAAAAAAAACTTTATTTACTAAGATAAATATCGACGTATTTTAAAAAAGTATTAATACAAAACTTATATTAGTATAGCAGCAATCTTGCAACAATTTTTTGTAGTATTTCACTCGAGTTTTATTATTTATATTTCTGTATTGTTCCTGAAATGTTATCGAACAGACAACATCTTGATCAGATGAAAAATTACTACAAAAATATGAATACCTCAAAATACCTTAGTGAATAATATATTTAAACACATATAAATGGCATGTCTGGCAGATCAGGTGAAACATATAGTATAAAAAGGTTCTATAGTGGCCTACACATCAAATTGGTTAACTTTAGGTCAATCTCAGTTTAAGGTCGGAGGTTATCTCAAGCAGTAAGTCGAGTCATAAGCTAGCTAAGTTCCAAGTTGGTCCGACCACGGATTACTTTAAGTCTGGGTGCAAAGGTAATCCTTGCGCGTTGGTAAATCCTGGATTAAGGTCACTGCAGACTTTGGTACTTAATGCATGACTTTTGGTAGTTTTCGGACTGGACACTGGGTTAAAATGGCGGGCCCTTGCAAATCCATTATAAAGTTCGTCGTATTCACATGCGGTGTTTCTGTAAGTTTACCACAGTTCGAACAATGTTATTGTTAAAAACTGTTGTTCATGTTAGCCGATTTTATAGCATTTGTTTTCGGATTTTGAGAGTTTTGAAAACAGTTTTGTGAGCATATCAAAATCAAAACAAATCTGAAATAAAAACGTTTTACTTCAATCCTCTATAATCTAAATCACTGAATACTTCGTCATATATTTTGTAACACACAACACAATTCACTTGATTTCACTTAATTAAAGTTTGAGCGTAATATTTATAGTCTACATTTTATAAGATTTAGTTTATGAAAGTGTAACTTATTACCTAAAAACGTGTAAGATATTTGTGTTAGGCATTTCGGTCATTTCAGCCATCATCACATCGTGAGGAAACTGGCATGTACAAGAACTAATCATTCGAAAGACATGGTGATATCTACCAATCCGCATTGGTTCCACGACTTATTACTATTGCTCAAATTAGGACTCCGTAGCAGTGGGAACATTAATACGTTGTTATTATGATGAAACAGTAGTACCAACCGCAAATAAAGATCCCTTTTAATTTTGTACGACAGTCCTGTTTTAATAAAAGCGATGACGTAGCAACATGGACACAATTTCATTCGGTGTGTATCGGCAAATTGACTGGTTTATTTATGGGCGTTACGGCTTTGTGTCCACGAATGTCTGATAGAGCCCTGGGAATATTGAGTTCTGATTAATGCAGTTTCGTACACAAATATTAGCATTCTGGTTATTGTTGAGAATAAATAATAGTAAATAAATATGGAGGGACATTTCAAATATAGCTATTTAGCCTTAAACTAAACAAAGCTTGATCTTTAAATCTTGAGTTTTGAGTAAGACTGTTATGGTCAGGCGTGACGCTTAACATCGGGCAAACGTCACTTGTTGTCGTAAACAAGAAAACTATTTTGCACATCTCTGTGCCCCTAATTCTTGAACGCGATTGTTTAAATTACTTGAAAATTGCTTACGTAAAGCTATTCTGAACCGCGAACGTGAACATTAATGCAATTAATTAAAATCTCATTTCACATATTACGCCAATTAACTCAGATCACTTCTGAGACCTTTCCCTTTGACCCTTAAACCCTTTGAAGCTGCCAACTTTTTATTCATTCCCACATTATTTTATGTTGCCAAGGATCAAGTACAGTTCTTTAGGATAGAGATTGTCCGGTAAGTTACTACTACTATAGATACTCATCTCCTGAATAAAAATAAATAAGTATTTTTGGCTACTGTTGATTCATTTGTCTTCAAAAAGATCGCGCAAAGTTATTTAAAAAACATTAAAACCTTACTTTTCACAGAAGTTATGTGTCAATGTCAGTCAGTTTTTTTTTTACAGAAGTTATATGTCAATGTCAGTCAGTACTTATTTTTTTCTTTCTTCTTGGCTTCGCGCATTTTGCGCATTTGCCATTTTTTTATAGTCAATACTTAGGTCCCTACAACATTCTACTTCTGTCTGTGTATCAGTAAACAGTAATTTTAGCCTATTAACCCGAATTCACTTGAAAGTAGCAATTCCTTTGACCTTTGAGCCCTGCAGAGGGATCCAGTTTTTTCACATTTTCGTATCGTATGTCAAAGGCACTGCCTGTCTGTCTTGTACTGTCGGGGACGAAATACAGTCGCTAGCTGATTAAAAGTAGTAAAAAAAGTCCTTCCGATCAGAAAGGTCCAATTAGGTCTCTACTACATGATACTTAACGTGAGATTGTTTTTGTTTACAAGTTTTTTTTGTCTTACGTAATAAAGGTTCTCTAATGGTCCCGGCATCTTACACTTACTGTTTATAGTGAAGGAAGTCCACGAATTAAACTCGAAAGACAATTCCAATCAACCATTCCACATTGAGTCCGCGTGATGGATATAATATCTATGGGCCGTAGAAATTATAAATAAGATACTGTCAATAAACGTTTTTCAATATTATTAATATTAATTCCTAATCACTTTTGAATGGGAGTAAGGCAGTGTCCCAGTAATGGAAATCTTAGAAGGATGTCATAATGATGATAAATAGAGGCTAACTTTTTAACCGATGAAAAATGGAGTTTCTCAAGTCGACGCGTATTATACATTTTTTTTAATCATCTAGGAACAGTAAATTTCTTAATTCAGACAGTTGTGGAATCTGGACTAGATTTACCAAAAAAGGTAGTGTACAAACGATTCAAACTTTTTCTCCAGCTGTACATCAAAAATCACTACATATCAGCCTTAACATCTGAGCATTAAAGTCTATTATCGCTTATTTACTTCTCGATACTTCGCTCTCGTTTTTCTTCACAGATGATAAATGTGGCACATCAGTTTCTGATATGTCGTGTCTGCCTTTACACGCCTCTGTTGCCGCTTTTTGACCTAAAAATGTTGGTATATCTACCATCATTACTTATTTAAAAATACCTTACCACAGATAAAATGTTATACTACCGATCTGTCGTCGTGGCATTCTTTAAGGAGGCCTATGTCCAGCAGTAGACGTCTATTGGCTAATAAATAATAATAATTATGACGATGACGCTACCTAATAATAATATTTTAGTAATATTGCTAACTCATTCGAGTTATACATATTTTAAAGTAATGTTTACCATTAAACAGTGTCAAACAGGGACAGGACTTTTAGTAAATGATGGTTTCCTATCTTTAATGGTTAGAACACATTGTAAAATTACTAAATTAAACTTTTACGTCGAACGGTAAAGTATGTAAATAAGGTAGTGCTCAAATAAAGTACTATAGAAACGTAGAGAAGAATAGAAACGAAACGTCACCAAAACTAATAAAATATAATATAAGTAGCTTATTATTTATTTAAAATATCATAGATGTTTGAATAGTAAGTACTTGGGTGATTTTATAAGATGTTCTAATTTTGGTAATCTTTTCTGTTTCAGGTATGTTTACAATAGTGTATTGGTTTGCACAGTAGTTGTATTGGTGAGTTATTGCGTCACAAAGATGTTAGTTTACACAAACGTGGTACCTTCAGATATTTTTTATAATATATACAAGAAATGTATATATAATAATAATATAAAAAATCGAATACCTAGGGTATCCTAGTGTGAAGTCAAAACTGTATTATACTAGTTGACCCGTGCGGTTTCACTCACGTTTTTTGGAGTTTTTATGCTATCCCACAGAAACAGTAATTTTTTCCGGTATAAAAAGTAGCCTATGTGTTATTCCAGGACTTGTGCCATGTACATTCCAAATTTCATTACAATCGGTAAAGTCGTCACGGAGATACGTGGTAACAAACACACACACACAGACATTCGCATTTATAATAGTCTTTGGGTACTCCACTACACACGCACACGAGTTTAACAAAAGCCCCATAAAAAACAGCTTTACTTACTTAACTACCATACAAATCCGATTAAATAATGCTCTGGTGCGATATTATTTATTATTATTGCTTTAACACTACGAAATACGAATCCACTTAGGATCTCGCATTACGAGCCAACTTAGTCCAACTTAGGGCTAGCCAACGTGAACTTACGAGTATTAATCTTGACTCCGTTAACTTAAACGTCCTTTGGAAATCTAGATTGAAGTTCTAGATTTAGAAGTAGATACTAAGAAGAGTGTTGGTAGCCCCATTGTATATCTATTAGTAATGATAGCTCATAATTAGCTTGGAGGCCTTCAGGCGGCCTATTAACGCCGTTGGCCACTGTCTCATACGAACTTACTTTATCTCATAATTTTAGTGATTTTCATACAAATGTCAAACGTGCAGACTATTTTTTACGTCGCTACCGAAAAATCGTTTTTAGTGTGGCTTAAAAACAAACCCTGGTGATCTTGAATCCAATGACAATTCAAATCCAGTCCAAATTTCAATTTACTGCTGATTATTGTACACAAATGACATTTCGTATTTCTGAGTGCGGGTTTTATCAATAGATAGAGTGATTCAAGAGATATGTTTATAAGTATATTACGCGAACAAAGTCGCGGGCAACAGCAAGTCCTCCAAAATTCAAAAATAGACTTATAGCAAGAACCAATCCGTCATATTCGCGCCATAAGTTTGGTAACAGAGTTGGCCAATCGAAACGTTCTCTTACAGAGGCAAGTCCTGGTTTTTTGGAAACGGAGAACGCCACATGACGGACAGTTTTAAATAAGGCGAGTCAATAACGATTATATCGTTATACAACTGACTTGCCGAAACCAAAAAAAGACCGTAACACCAATAAACAAACGCCTGATAGCTTAGCACGAAAAACTCGTTTGAAAACCAACGAACCCTTCTTTTTTGAAGTTGGTTAAAAATTGGAAAGAGATTTTATATAAAGAGATTATATTAGAGACGACCAATGTGGCGCGGTGGGCGAAGGTCCGCCTGCGACGCGGAGGTTGCGGGTTAGATTCCCGCCTTGGGACAAATGTTTGTAGGATCTGCAAATATTTGTTCCGGGTGTTCTGGGTGTTTTCTATGTATAATAAAAAAATATCGATCTATGTATTGTATTGTATTAAATATATATCAGTCATCTAGTACCCATAATACAGCTCTGTTTAACAGCTGCTTACCTTGGGCTAGATGATGCTGTGTGGATTGTCCAGCATTATTTATTTATTTATTTATTTATTTAAAAACGTAAATGCAAACGTATCGTCTAGCTGTCAATTTGTATAGGAGTTTTAATAGCGCTTCTTTAGTGCGTTAAATTAATTACCTAAATTCCATACAAATTGACAGCTAGACGATACGTTTACGTTTACGATTGATAAACGAGTTTTTCGTGAAAAGCACTCAGTAAACAAGTAATGGACGACCAATATGGCGCAGCGGGCGCAGGTCCGCCTGCGACGCGGAGGTTGCGAGTTCCATTCCCGCTTCGGGTCAAATGTTCGTACGATCTACAAATATTTGTTCCGAGTGTTCTGGGTATTTTCTATCATCATCATGACAGCCTTCTAATGTTCCCACTGCTGGGACACTGGCCTACTCTCAGGCGAGAGTGATTTGGTTGACCAATTTTGGTGGATAACACATGTCTTTCGAATTTTTAGTTCTTGGACATGCCGGTTTCCTCACGATGTTTTCTTTCACCGTATGAGAGCACTGGCATAAATTTTTCGATCAGAAAAATTGATTGGTGCACGACCGGTTTTGAACCCACGATCTTAGGATCGGCGGTAGGAAGGCGGGGTCACTACCACTAGACCACCGGTGCTCACCGCCATCGGTGCTACCGGTATTTACTATATAAAATAAAAAATATAGTATTGTATCGTATTAGTATTAGTATCTATATATAATAGGTTGGGGAAAAAGTTTCTTCGCATTTTTTAAGAAAATTCAAAACATTTTTTAATATAATATAGGTATATATCAGTCATCCCATAATATATCTCTGTTAAAATTAAAAAAGAAAAAGGTTTTCATAGGTATAGTTTAGGTTGCTTTGCTAGTAGTAAATCATATTTCACATCGCTTACGGTAGGACAAGCGCGTAGGCTTGTTAATGTCGCTTCTTATAACGGCGAGCGTTTATTAGAAAATTGTAGATTCAGAGGAAGTTGGAGCCACAGTGCTAATGCATTAATGGATCACTCGCAAGGATTCTATTCGAGCGTGATTCCTGCTCACTACTTGTTTGGAAGGCTGTATAACTGAAACTCGAAGTTTGAAATAACGATGAACGTTACATCAAAAGTATGAGTTGCTGTCGATTCGGACAAATTTCATTGGGACTCAGTGTCCCAACTGACACTTTTGATTTTTATATTATATTTTATAACCGACGAGCATTTATGAAGGATTATTTAGATATTTTCCACTCGAAATTAAACAAATTTATTAAAATACTCAAATACATCCTCCACTCTAGCGGGAGATTGGGTGCTAATAGTAGCGTCTTGATCCCGAAATAAAATTAACTAGCTAAGTAGATCGATTTTAGGTTTTTTGTTTCTTTTTCTTTATTTCATGTGTAATTTGGTCTTCAAACAAGCTATTAAATATTGTCTTTTGTTTTCTCAACACTATTAATTTTGATTTTCTGTGCACTCAAAAGTTATGGTATAAACCAGATCAAAACTGTATTTTACCTATAATTATGATTTTTGTTGTTAGTATCGTGTATTGTGTGCCTAAAAAAAATAAAAAAAAAAAAAAAAAAAAAAGGATGTGTTGAAAGAGAATGAAGCAAAAGAGGTGTCATGATCGTAGCAAGTGGAAATCACAATAATAGAACACGTGCGGGGAAGTACTACCACCATACCTATTTCTGCCGCCAAGCAGTAATGCTCGCATTGCTGTGTTCCGGTGTGAAGGGTATGGTTTCCAGTGATATTACTGGCACATGAGGCTTTCGATCTTAGCCTCAAGGTGGCAACCCGCGAGTGATACCTCTGGTATTGCAAGCGTCTATAGGCTGCGGTAACCGCTTATCATCTAGTGGGCCGTACGCTTGGTTGCTTCAGTTGCATAAAAAAAAACCGTTGTCTGTCTTCTGCTATGGGATACAGGCGTGCTATTATGTTTTAAGCTAACCGAGCTCTGTGGCAGCGTTCTTATTAGCCATAAGCAGTAACGCTGGTTTTCAGAAAAACCGTAGTTACAGTCGCTAGTTGGGCAATGGACGCTTGCTATACCAGAGGTATCACTCACGGGTGCCACCCTGTTGCAAATGTCAGTTGATAATAAATCTGGGAACTTATAAACCCATAATACGACCGTCATTTAACCAGATGCTATTTACGTCATCGGCCCTGAGTGATCGCCCAAACTTCGTCCGAAATGTATTATAAAGGCGCATTCACATAGAACGCAGTTATAGAGCCGTTTTCGTCGGATACTCGAATTTAAATAACTCTGAAGCATCTATAGACTTTTTGTCAGTTTTACATGCAAATGTATGTAAAATACTAAATTGAAAGAGTAGTAGAGTCCTTTGAGATCGTCCGAGGAAAAACTACCACCATACCTATTTCTGACGCCAAGCAGTATACGCATTGCTGTGTTCCGGTTTGAAGGATATGGTTTCCGGTGAAATTACAGGGACATGAGACTTAAGATCTACGACTCAGGGTGGCAACGCGCAAGTGTTATTTCTGATGTTGCAAGCGTAGGTACATAGGCTATGGTAACCGCTCACTATGAAGTGGGCCGTACGCTTGGTTGCCATTTAAGTAGTATAAAAAAAATTCGGGTCAGTCTCTTGCTATTCCAAAACTCAAAGTACTAGCCAAAAATCTATGGTTAAAATGTATTTTTTTGTTTTAAGTCATCTATGCAATTCATTAATCTTTTATGCCCTTATTCATAAAATAAATTTATTATAGCCGTTAGTACCTACTTAGCTACTACTAGCTAAGTCCTAATGGCAGGTACATCCGGGAAGTTAGTCGTCTGTGATGCGCAATAAAAATGTTTTTTTTATACCACTAAAATGGCACCAAGCGTACGGCCCACTTGATGTATTTCGAAAACCTCCATTCTGCTCCAGCGCATCGAAACGATTTACTTCACGACTGCCAGGATCCACCAAGCACACAATAACGGAATGTATTTAATTAAATTGCCAGGTAGATGACAGTTACCAACACTGACAGACGACCTGCTTTACACGTAAACATAACCTTATTTATTCCGTGTCCAAACTTAACTGAAATGATGGATGGCACTCAGAAGACGTTACAGAACACGCAGATAATTTGTTCTATTCAGACGCCTGTCACTAAAAGATATTGATCGAAAACTACGCTTCAGATAAAGATATTAAACGACAAACAAATGTTTATTACTTAAACCCCTTAAACTTTATATGAAACCAAACACTTTCACAACTGATTTTCACAACTAGTTAAGAAAAAACACTTTGGTTCGTACTCTTTTCTAACTAAGTCTCTCGAGCCCAATTATATTAATAATAACGTTTTATTCAGTTCTAACTGTAGTTTGGTTGGCTTTAGCTGAAACTTAGCCGCAGACGTTGTTATACGAAAACACCCAAAAGAGCGGTAAGTTCGTACGAGTCAGTGGCCAACTATGGTGACAGAGTTTCTAGGCCGCCCGAAGGCCTCTGTCATGGCTAACAACTTTAAAAAAGCCGGGACCGACTGCTTAACATGCCCTCCGGAGCACGGGAGTGCTCAGTTGAAATTGCCTGTGGCTATCACCCAACCAAATAGTGACTACGCGGAACAGTGCTTAACTTCGTTGATCTGTTAAGAACAACTTAGCCAGCTACGTCACAAAAGCAGCGGTTCAGCTACGATACGTTTGTAATCTTGGTTAGAACACTTCTGGTCTATAACCGCTCTAAATCCGACTACAGTACCGCACTAAAGCACTGAAATCGAATAATGCCGAAAGTAATCGAGTATTCCCGAAAGCTAATGAGCAAATGGGGAATCCCCGATGATTAGAATGTGCTCGATGAACTGCGGAATGTCGCACAGTATGGAATGATTTATTTCGTTAATGCGATCCTGTTCGTACATTGTTGCTTGTTCTATTTTAACTAGCCTGAGTTAGAAAGTAAAATGTCGCTAACTTATTTGACTTTGAGACAGTTAGTGTCTCAAAGTCAAATAAGTCAAAAGAGATTTCATTAAACACAAGGATCACTTTGAAAAGAAAGAAAGAAAGAAAAATCAATCATTGACTCCCAAAAAAACAAACAAGAATAAGCAATAAAAAGTAAAAAAAAAAGTCTTACAAGCTAGGTGAGTTTACGCTAGATCCAACGCGCCCATGCCGTAAAAGAATTGAAAAACACCGGGTTCCTATAATTTTTTATGCATGACCCTTGATTAACATTGGTTTTGTCACTGAAAGAGTAGACAAAAATGATCTTGCCAAATATCAATCTTTAACAAGTTCTACGTCGTGCAGTCTCTAAGTTTAATTTAACAAATCTAGATAACTCTCGCAGCGAGAATTAAACCAGTGATTGGAAATTTCCTGCGCGCTCTATCCCGCGCGATAGAGCGCGTGTGTAAAGGAATTTATTGTGAAAATGTGTCGTTCTACCCTCATTTGTTAAGATTTATTGGGTTCGTGCGTTCGTAAGGGATAATCCGAATGAATGGGCACATTAGCAAAACATTTTCCAAATTATTTGAGATAATATGTGGGATTTATTTCTATAAAGGATAATTATATTATATTAATATCCCTTAGTGTACGCTGTTGGCCGCATTTACACTGGCCATTATTCTCGTAATAAGTAGTTTATAACCCAAAAGACAAGAGTCAAGACGTGAAAATGGTTATAGACAGTTTTGAGTGGTTACCGCAGTCCACAGAACACCTATATCCTAATATATACGAATCTATAGACGCTTTATTATTACGATAAAATAGGCCTAGAAACGGAAGCGGTTACCGCAGCCTATGGGCGCTTGCAATACCAGAGGTATTACTCACGGGTTGCCACACTGAGACGTAGATCGAAAGTCTCATGTACCTGTAATGTCACCGGTAACCATATAACCGGAACCATACCCTTCGGACTGGAACACAGCAATGCAAACATTACTGCTTGACGGCAGAAATAGTTATGGTGGTAGTCCTCCCCGGACGAGCTCTATCACAAAGAACTCTACTACTTTTAAATCTCTCTAAATATCTATGTATTCTATCAGTTGTCTTAGTTGACAAACTATGTGGCGCTGCGGGCGAAGGTCCGCCTGCGACGCAGAGGTTGCGGGTTCGATTCCCGCCTTGGAAAAAATGTTTGTACGATCTGCAAATATTTGTTCCGGGTGTTCTGGGTATTTTCTATGTATAAAAAACATATATCTATGTATTGTATTAAGTATATCAGTCATCTAGTACCCATAACACAAGCTAAGCTAAGCTTGGGGCTAGATGATGATTTGTGAATTGTCCAGCATTATTTGTTATTTATTTATTTAGTTTACTGCCTACTGCCTTGATAGTTTGAGGCACTGTAAAAACGCCAATATTAAACATAATATTAACATACATTTTTGTTTAACTCCATTTCCACATTCTGCTAGATTTAAGTTCTACGCCATGCTGCATCAGTCAGTGTAACTTATAAAAGGTCTGAGTATCCACTTAAAAGTTGAGACAGCTTGGTCTACAGACGACAAGTCTTGTCCAAGCTTTTTGAAGTTATACTCACTTGAACGGAAATTGAAGTAGAGGCAGGCGACGTTTTACTTGAGTAAATTGTAAAGTTTATGGGCCATGTGCATTATAAGGATCACTTTTGAATAACCTACGATTGGGATAAGATTTTTTTTATATGGTATTTTAGAGACATAAAATCGACGGTTAGTTGTTATTTTGAATACAGTTTTTCATAAAAAGCCATAGCTAAAAATCAATAGAGAGCTTTTAGATTTTTGATTTAGCTTTTAGCTTTTTAGACTCATAAATATATTTTTTACTGTCATGCAAAGTAAGTAAAATGAGAGTTATTACATACATACAGTTTTTCATAAAAAGTCATAACAAACATTTTTTATACATAGAAAGCTTTTAGATTCGTTAAAACCACAATTATATTTATTATCTTACAAAGTAAGTAAAATAAGGGTTATTACATACATACAGAGGTACTGGCAGCGGGGAGCGACTTTTTCCTAAACTATGCTAAACTATTTCATTACTACGTCTAGTTTAAGTTCTAGTTCAATCATTTATTGCATTCAAGTTGTCAAAAGGTGTTGTCTCATGTCTTATTTATTTTCGTGTTCGTAGACGGCCATCTACTTGCGTAGCCGTCTCTTGC
The DNA here is from genome assembly GCA_951394395.1 of Colostygia pectinataria. Classification (NCBI taxonomy): domain Eukaryota; kingdom Metazoa; phylum Arthropoda; class Insecta; order Lepidoptera; family Geometridae; genus Colostygia; species Colostygia pectinataria. The sequence goes on from OX596363.1 coordinate 9,500,446, forward strand.
GTAGACGGCTACGCAGCGTCGTAGCAAAGATGCTACAAAAGACTGCTCAAATCACAAAATTACAGTAACTTACTAGTAAAAATATACAGTTTTCTATCACTTAGAATCTCATGAAAATAGTGAAAATAAAAAGTTGTAACACTACAAAATCCTTTTCGTCCTTTCAATTTTCAGCTATTTTTATTCGCCAAACAACTTAAAGGTACATTTACATAATCTAAATAATTCAGGTACATCCATTCCGGGGTTATACCGCTTTTTTCCTATACAGGGCTGTAGTTAGAGCGGGTGGGTGGGCTGAGATACTTTTAGATTTTCTAAGAGTTTATCTGCTGGTCGCCATTGCTTTGGCTCATAAGAAACTTTTAATATTGCGATATTCAATTCTTTAACTTGCTCTGGGAGGTGGTGTAGAACAGATGGACGGACGGATCACCTAACGGAAAACATAGAAAAAGACGAGTTTATTTTTTTTAAACTGGTTGACGTCACTGTTGTTTATGACTAACAACATTCGAACTCGATTCAGTTCACGTGCTCCTTGCCCCTTTTTATCATTCTTGCTGCCCCCTCCGCAGTGATCCTCGATGCGTCTCTGCAATCCTACCTGCTGACTCGGGATGGTAAGGAAGATTATTGTAGAGAGAGGTTGTTGAATTTTTCACGCTTCGGTTCGTTGGTTCGTTGGTCTCTGAAAAATAGAACTGCTGTAGTTTTGTATATCGACAAACTTTTTAAATCTAGTTACTTATATGACTGATAAATTAACACAGAGCTGCGGTTCCCACCAAAGCTGAGTGTAGAGATGTGGATAAGTGACTAATTTAATATTAAACCCACTATTATTCTTATCACGTCATCCTGGTGCTTATTCAGTAGTAGGCCTTGGTATTAGTTGATTACAGTAATTTAGGATTATTTTATTTATATTATTTTATTTTACAGTTTTAGGAAAACTTACAGCTAGGTACAAAAAAACAAATACTAAAACATGTACACGTCATAAGCATGTACGCTGAGGGCCAATTAAAAGTTTCCACATATAGATTTAAAGTAATATAGTTACCTTTCCATAATCTAAAAATGTAAAAAACAATGCGTTTATGTGTAATTATATCAGTTATCTGGTGCTCTTAGTACAAGCTTTACTTAGTATAAGGCTAGTAACGCTGTATTTCTACAAATATTTATCTATTACAAGTATGTATTTACAAAAAAAAATGTGTATTTATCAGTTATCTTGCTTTCATAGTAAGCTTTGCTTACTTTGGGGCTAGATGGCGTTGTGTGAAATTTCCGCTAATATTTATTTAATAAAATCTTGTTGTTATTTATTTAGACACGATTCTGAATTCATTTACGAAATGTTTTCTGCTCTGGCTCTTCGCTCCGCGTCGAAAGACAATCACCCTCAATGTTATCAAATCTTTTGCAATAATACCATCACGTCTTCACAAATTATAGCTGTTCATAAAGAAAATGTCTATGTCCATTTACCTGACCGCAGTCGGATTACCCGAAGGCCGCCAATACTTTATTTGCCGATTTGTGAGCAAAATCTGGTACCGACGTTTAGGTGAAATGGATGCGGTAGGCAGAGTTTGGAGATTTTGTAAATTAGCGATTTCAATGCCCGGAAATTGCGTAGCGCTTGTTCTGAATAGATCTGCTAGATATCATAGATCTATTAATTCATGTCCGTGTTTATGATTTTTTTTACACAACTAAAATAGAAAAATCTATTTCAAATCAACGTTACAAGATTAACTCCTAATTTCTTAGTTATTTGTTTAAATATTCTTTAATATCGTTTTTCTTTCTTTTTTTTTATATACAACTGAAGTGGCAACCAAGCGTACGGCCCACAAGATGGTAAGCGGTTACCGCAGCCTATGGACGCTTGCAATACCAAAAGTATCACTCACGGGTTGCTCAGTGGGCCGTACGCTTGGTTACCACTTTAGTAGTATAAAAAAAAAAAAAAAAAACCCAGAACACCCGGAACAAATATTTGTAGATCGTACAAACATTTGACCCGAGGCGGGAATCGAACCCGCAACCTCCGCGTCGCAGGCGGACCTGCGCCCACTGCGCCACATCGGTCGTCAAACGTTGCCATGGTCCACCTGATTAGTTCACCTCGGTGAACACCGGGCACATTTATTTGCCCGTGGTACACCTAGGTGGCACGCACACGGTGCCATCTTGAGAAGTAGATCACACGTGCCTATAATTTCACGCAATGCAAGCAATACTGCTTGGTAGTGCCCTACCGAGATTTCACAATATCACACATTTTACAGTCTCTCTTCAGTTCAGTTCAGTCGTCTTGTGCGAGATTCTCTGCACAGGTTTAAGATGTCGTTATGCATTACAATAAAAGTTTTAATATAACGGGATAAACAAGCCGTACAGCCATAAAGCGTTATTGCGCTGGTGATTTACCGGGCTTTATGATTTTAATTTACGCCTCCCCATGGTGTTATGTAAATGGAGACGGGGCCGCGGGCTTACTTGATCATTTGATTTTCCGTTGATGGTGTTCGGTTACTTGCGCATGTTGTAGCGCGGTTACTTGCGCCGTGGAAACGTCTACGCTATCAGCTAATTTGATGACTCGTTGAAGTTGAAACGGAGTGTGGAAAAAATGTGACAGACCTTTGACTCCTGTAAACTATCAATAGTACAATAACAGCATTGAAATAACAACTTTGAAAAAGCCGGGATCGACAGCTTACTGTGTCCTCGGAAGCGCACATTTTAAATTGCCATTGGGGGTCACCCATATGAATGGTGACAACGCGGAACAGTGCTTAACATTGTTGATCTGAGAGCGAATCACGAAAAAGCCGTTTCACAATCGTAAATGTAAACGTATCGTCCATCTGTCAATTTGTATAGCATTTTTAACAGTGCCTCTTTAGTGCGTTAAATGAACTACCAAAAGTTAATACAAATTGACAGCTGGACGATACGATAACGTTTACGATTGTCAAACGAGTTTTTCGTGATAAGCACTCTGTTATGAACAACTTAGCCGGTTACGTCACGAGCGCTTCTAATTTCCAACGTACATTGGGACAGCATGGCAAGGGATTTTCAATTTTTATCAATAGACATTGAACTTTATCAATTAAAAATACCATCTAAAATTCCTATGAAATGAAATGAAATTTGAAATGAAATGAATTGCAATTACAATATTTTTATATTATTCTACTGGACAGCATTAGTACCCAAACTAGGAAGCCTGTGGAATGGCATACTAATGCCCTCCGCCGAGCAAACATTTATAATTAAAGACAAACTAACATTTGAATTACTTAATTAAATTTAAAATACAAATAGTGAATGGATTTCATTAAACAATAGAGTTGAATGTCCATTGGTAAAAATTGAAAATCCCTTGCCATGCCGTCCCAATGTGCGTTGGACATAATAAGATCGCGCTAAAGGCTGCATAACAAATGGTTATGTTCTGTAATTGCACATACCCGACCTGATAATGCTGATATTGAGTTAAACTAAGGTGAACTGTTAAACCTAGCGTGTAATCTTATAATGGACTATAATCGGATCATCCCGTTCCACACTGTTTCTCGAATCGAGCCAACGAGCATACGCGCATACTGTATTACGGATGGCGAACTAATGAATTAAAAGTTTACTATTCTCAAAAAAATATCTATAGAAAAAAATATCTGGTTTATGGAAATGCAGAAATAGTTATTTTAATACCCATCGAAGTAAAATCATTTTGAAATACCGTAAGTAAGTACCATATCAAAACGTGCGCAAAACTGAGAGTACTATTTTTCATGTATTTTATGGACCAAAAAAAAAAGTTTATATTATTACTCGTACCTAGAGAAGTATCTACTCTCGTTTTTGTGACTATATTGTTTCCATCTGGGACGTAGCGATAAAAAATCAGTCAAAAAAAAGGTATATTCTCAGGCTACTAGAGTATGATAATGTTGATTATGACGTGATATGAGGCCTAAATAAGTTATAACTATGATATAGGTAGCCTTGCAGCTATCTATAGAATGTAGGACAAAGATAAATACCTAATATCTATCTAGCACATGTGTAAGCTAACACGACCATTTACAGTTTATACTCTATTTGAGGCAGTTTCATAATTCAGATAAAAATATTTGTTTTATTTACGTTATTGTAGCCATTATTTGTGTACAACAAAAACAAAAAGTAACGTTTTTGCGTAGTGACGTGGTTTTAAGTGAGCATACCGCTCACCGTTCAGTGTATTTAAACTTTGTACTGAATAGTTTATAGGGATAGTGTAAGCCTGAATATTTTAGTAGTTCAATAACGTGTGTGGATTTATTTAGATTTTATCAATAAATTTAAATATTTTACTTTTCAAGCGTCTAATGTTGCCTGTGTAAGTTTGTCTGTGGCCAATTCTGTTAGTGTTTATAGACCGCCTGAAGGCCTCCATCATAGCCTAACGACTAATAAAGCAATATGCCGGTGATGTGCAAGAAAATAACTGTCAAACAAAAATAACAGTCAATAACGCCCTGTAATTTCACTTGCTACAGTGCGTTTCAAGAACGTGCGTGAATACCTCTTTTTGTCTAATGAACGTAACGTAACGTAACGTACGTAACTGCGGCTCGTATTTTCTCGACTTTGCTTTTATTTTGAAACTACCACGCTACAGCTTTACTACTCATCGCAGCTAGTTTACACTATAATTACAAAACACTGAGCTTTCCCTAATTTGATTCCCTAATTCCACATCAAGTGACTTACGTTATAATATAATATCAGCTATAGAACTTAACTAGGGTTTTGTGCTTTGGAGGGCACGTTAAACTGTCGGCCGTCGTGACAGAGGCCTTCGGGTGTCCTTCATATTTACCAAAGTTGAGTCCGGACTCACACGAATATACATTTTACCCTAAAGTGTAAATACTTGCACATTTTCACCCTACTAACCTTGGCTTTATATAACTCCACGTATGTACAAAGCTGGCAAAGTGGCAAATCAGATAGGGGTTGTTGCAGGGTGCACCGATCAGCCGCTCGATTGAGCAGTGCTATGTGTACGCAGGTATTTAGGTCGTATATGCATATCGATCGGTGTGGCCTAGGTTCGCACGGTCGGGTGGCTTTTGCGACAATATCTTATGAAACATTCACTGAGAAAGCAAGACCTACATTATACAATGTAAAATAGCTGAAGCACTGAAGCTTTAAGATGAAGAGGGATCATCAAAAAAAAAACTAGGAACCTAGCCGATTTTGTTGCCAGATTCTTCTAGGCTGGGGCGCGTGACACTGGTGTAAATTCACCTAGCTTTAAGACGTTTCAAAATGATCCTTGTGAAATTATTGAATAAATATATTTTTTACTTTACCTTACTAGCAGTAGCAATGTTGTATGTTGCAGTTCAACTGCAGTTCGGTTGTATCAAAAACTGAATTATTTTATTATTGTGAACTAGTTAAATGTGTGAGAACTTACCAATAACTTATCAGTAACGATGTATCATTCGGTGGCAAAAAACATTCAATAAAATTAAGTGCTCGCTAATTTGTTGAAAAAAATCGTACTTTCGCATTCGCTAACGTCAAAATGGTACACAAAAAAGACCAAGACTGTTTCGTCGAGCTTTTCGCGCTCTTGTGCGATCAAAAGAGCGCGATGCAAAGGAGGAAGATCAAAAAAGGTTGGTAATTTTATAATAAGTTTGCTTTCACTCCGACTCATTGTCTGTTGTTTATTATGAGAGTTAGTTATTAATTTATTTCCGACTTTCCCTGCCAGAATCATTTTATTTTGGTTTAGTAATATATTTTTTCTAATATATCTTTATCCTACTAATATTACTTATAAATGTTAACGTCTGTGTGTATGTGTAAATGTGTGTTGTCGTTACGTATGTAATATAATAAGTACGCTTAGATCTTTTAATCAACGCAACCATTACGCCACGGATTTTTATGCCAATTAATTAGAAAAAAAACTAAAACCGACATCAAGACTACCTACAAACTTTCACAAGAAAAAATGTTTCGTTGGTTTATGAAGATACGAGGGTGTAATTATTGGCACGATCAATGGGTTTTTTAAGTGCCTAGCTAGTTTATATAAAATTTATATGGGTGGTCCCATCCCCTCTATCAATCAAACTTAAAAAGAATCAATAATAACAAGCGTACAAAAAAACAACATACAGTCAAATTGATAACCTCCTCCTTTTTTGAAGTTGGTAAAAGTAATCCGCATTCGATAAAACATACCTTATCGTTTTATCCAACTAATTTAGCAAGAAAACGAAAACACAACGCATTATCAGCAGTTTTTGACTAATTGGTAGAGCGAGGCTTATCTGGCCGATACTACATCGCCTGATAACAGTGATACCAAGCAACAGTCTCTACCGAGCGTCCTCGGGCTATTTACCGTGCAAACAACCCAGAAAAAAAAACAATCGGCAAAATAATATTTACATCGAAACACTGCTGCAAAGCGTTCATTTTCTTTTATATTGATACTCTTTGAAAGGAACGGGCGGTGAAGTATTATTTAAATAAAGAACGTTTAGTGTTGCGGTAAAGTCGATGCACTCGATGCATTACGTAAACAAATTCGAGCGTTTTCGTATTTAAAACATGTAGTGATGTGACTTAGTTTTTGATGTCTTTGATATGTGTAAAAAACTGTGAAAATGAGCACATTTTGGAACGAGTTCTTGAACGCAGCCGCGTCTCACCCCTTCTTGCCCGCAGATCTCGTGTTGCCGTTTCACCTACAAAGAGATGGTGAATATCTGTATTGCTACGTTGTATGTCCGATCATGCTCCATTACCTATTTAATTGCAATAACCACTATCATTCACGCTCAAACATTATGTGCAAAATGCTTTAATATGTTCAATTTCACTGTTGTTTCCACTGAGTTGTTTAATTTGTTTTAATTTATATGAACACAGTTCACACTCGATATAATTGGATAGCAAAATTTAATTCACAGTCCGACAACTTTAATATTTATTTTTACACAAGCGGGTCGATACGGTGGTTGCGTTGCTGGCTCAGAGAAAACGTAGGTTTGAATTCCGCCTGTTTCAAAAATTATAAATCGAATTTTGGTTTAATGTCACAGGAAGGTTTAATTTTATGATTTTTTTATAAATTAATTTTAAATACATCATTGATCTAATTACTTTTGTAGTGAAAAAAGTATTTGTGTAACCAAAAAAGTACTTATAAAGATAAAATAGCATATTATCAGAAAGGATAATATCTCTAATAATGTCTTGATACTTCCAAAGCAAAGTCTCAAGGTTTATCTTGAGTCCGAAATACACAAACAACTCAAACAAAGACAACTCGCCTAAACAAACAGACGGACAGAACCGTAGCCTGGAATGTCCCTAACGTTAATTGCACACCCAATTCGCAAATTATTATTTCAAACTCCATCAGCTTTTGTTAAATTCGCTTTTATTGTACCAAAAATAACTTTTAACATTATTTCAGCTGTAATTTTGTCCTGGAAAGTAAGTTTTTTGAATAATATTTAAAAGGAAACAAGTCAGGATTGTAATTTTCTATTGAAATCATTGGCTTGTCGGAATCAGACGACCATAAAGGGCGAAATGTAATTCTTTATTACGTTTATGCGAGGGTTGCGCAAAGTAAGCTATCGCAGTATCGTTTCGAGCGACTGTTATCTGCGTATTCGAGATAAGAGTCGCTCTGTCGCCTACGCAATGTAGTGCATCGCAAACCGTAACCCCATTGTACCGTTGTTTTCCGCACAGTTGGACGTCTCTTAATCTTGTCGATAAGAAACATCGATGGTATTGAAATCACGCGGTGCGCAGATATCTTATCGAAAATATCGATACATGTATCGTGTATAGTGCTGTGAATCATGTGAAGGATCTGTGACTTTGGCGTCCTTGGCCTGAATTCAGGGACATAAATAGAAGTGATACTTTACAAGAGAGAGCTGTCTCTTTCTGGCAACCGAGCAAGAGCGAGATAGTGCCAGCGACAGTATTAACCCAGAGCAAGCATTAACGTCTCTTTCTTGGACCTTAGACCCGTTTCACATTAATCATGTGTTTAGCAAAGTGTAAATACAGTAAATTAGGACAGTGGCGAGTCGACTTGACTTGACATTCTAAAGATTCAAAAGTCATAAGCCCAGTTCGGACTATGCAAGTATTTTATTCGAGTACAATCCATTTTATTACATTTATTTGGTCGTGCTCCATTACAAGTTTTTTCAAATTAAAAATAAAAAAATAAAAAACGGCTTGTTTACGCTACTTTTTTGTCATTCGTGCTGACGTTTCAAAGCTGTTTAGCATAAATGAAAAAATAAAGTGGTAAATAGCCATTTATATATTTTTTTAATTATTTTTAACCACCACAACAGCTTCAAAATCTATAAGTTCTTTCATTTTCCTAACCGTACTACGAACGATGATTGGACAGTAACGAATTGACTGAATGACTACAACTGCTTCTCATACTTTAATTTTCACTAAAAACGGGATATTTACCATGATTTGTAAGTTTCTCATACTGTCTCATGTTGTGGTACCTTAGAGCTCGTAATTTCTGCTACCCACGACACAGGGAATCCTAGTGTGGGTTTTATGTATCTTGGCTGTTGCCTACGTATTGGACTTGGCTGTTTAGTGTGATACTCGATTAATGACTAGCGTAGTTAGAACTAGGCTTAACGTCTTTTTACCTGGACCCTAGTGTAGTCAATAATGAGGCTGCCAGAGTCGTGGTCTCACGCGGCGGAGTCTGCGCGGGAGTGTGCGTTGAAAACTCTGTACTGTGGCCTGGAGGTTTGCCAGAGGAATGTTGCTGCTAGCCCTTTGATGATGCCGGCGTATCCGCCACTGGACGTGATCGTCACCGGCCCAGCTTTTGTGAAAGCATGTTAGTAAGATGATCTTGAATAACTTACTTTACAGTGCATTCTGGACCAAGGTTTTTTCGGCATGTTGGGCGTAAAACCGGACACCAATTGTCGCTGATTACACGTTGGTGTAAAATGATTTGTAAACACTCACGCCCGGCACTACTTTACTAGCTGATTACAACGAACTAAAGTCAACGTTTGAAGAACACTGTTGGCGTAGCGCGCTAGTGTCCTTTGATGAATGCACGAAAAACCGACACTATTTAGGTAGCCGACCAACGTTGGTCGCCAACATACGCGAAGTATAGTCACTACATGTAGGACCAATATGTTGGCCCAATGTATAGCCGGCATTACATGTTACCTTCATATCAATATCAGCCAATATACGTCCACTGCTGAAAATAGGCCTGCTCCAAAGAGTGTTATAACGACCGATTTTCACCATCCACCGACTTTTTGCGACCGCATTAATGTCGCTACCGGTGCCAGGGATAGCGTCGCTGCCGTGACTGGGAGCTGTTGTTTTTTGTCCTGTTCATTGTTGGGGTTTTTGTCATAATCACCACGTTTGGCAGGCGGATTCATCGCAGTATCGGTTATCAATCAGGTTTATCTGGTGGTAGAACTCTTCATCAAGAGGCCGTCTTGGTGGGTAACACCGCAGTGCCAGATATTCTACCTCCAAGCAGTAGTGGGCAAGCATTACTGTGTTTAGGTTTAAAGGGCACTGTAGCAAGTGTAATTACTGGGCGAAAGAGACTTAAAAACAGCGTCTCGGGGTGATGAGCGTAGAGCAGTGCCACGCTGAACTTAAACACTAAGCTTTGGGTGACACCGCAATCTTATATCGTTAGGCGTGATGCTTAACACCAGGCAGGTGTCTTGATCGTCTTGTCACTTGCTGACATAAAAAAAAAGGTGAATGCTGCTGCCCATTCCCTGGTGTCCCCCTTAGTTGCCTTTTACGGCATGGGAGGAGATAGAGTTCTTCAAATTGTAAGGCCGGAACCACCACAACATTTAAACGTTATAAGCTAGTAGAATTGCCTCCCTGCTTGAGTACAGTAAGATACGTAGAGTATAGATATGTTTTAAACAAACATGGTCCCAATTTCGAGGCACGGTGCTATTATTTTAGGTGCATGTTTAGGGGTGCGTATAATAACCACCCGTTACAAAAGGCTTATACTAGTATAAGCGAGTAGTATAAAAGAGTAGTAGAGTTCTTTGTGATAGAGCTCGTCCGGGGAAGTACTACCACCATACCTATTTCTGCCGCAATTCAGTAATGCTCACATTGCTGTGTTCCGGTTCGAAGGGTATGGTTTCCGGTGAAATAACAGGCACAAGAGACTTTCCATCTAACGTCTCGGGTGGTACCACGCAAGTGATATCTATGATGTTGCATGCGTACATAGCCTACGGTAACCGCTGACCATCAAGTAGGCCGTACGCTTAGTTACCACTTTAGTAGTATAAAAAAAAAAGCTACATTTTGCCTGGGTACGCGGTACCGTTTCGCTTTGGTCCGTAATATCTGATTTATACATTATTCTTGTCAGTGACAGGTCACAGTTATTCGGATTTTCGGTACTTGTCACATGATACATTTATATTATCTTTTTTAAATACAGTTTAGCAATGTATTTAATAATAATTACGATCTACCCTTATGTTTAGGCTAATGAGTAATTTAATGTTGGCCTAGTTTTATCTCTATGTGTTAAAACTCGTCCAGGGAATTACCTACTACCATGCCTATTTCTGTCGCCAAGCAGTAATGCTTGCATTGTTAGTTACGCTTGTAACATTAGAAGGTCTTTTCATATTTTGCTAAAACATATGTGTCTTTAAGTATAGGTTTTCCTTCTCATTCTTATAACAAAGACGATTATAAATTTGAAAGACACATTGCTAACAGTGGTTTAAAGTACGATTTAGATCCCAATGCCTGTCTGCCCACCGTTTTTTCTAAATAGATTTACTATTTAGGAACGTCTCTAAACTTAGATATTAGATAAATGTTAATATAATTATTGATCCTATATCGGTGCGATTAATTACAGCGTCAGCAAACACCGCTACTGTTTGAATAGGCCTTAACTCGGCGGTTTTCAAACAACCGCAGTAGTGTTATGACAATCGACGCCGAGTCGATAATTATAATTGATTTATTCATCAGGGATTTGCATTAATTAATAGTTTACACATCAATTCAATATCGTATTGGATATTTTGTTTACATCATTGTTTGCAGATTACAGTTAATACAATTTTAATATCATTAAAGATGACTTCTCCGGCGCAGTGGGAGAGTGCCCGGTTGAGTAGCGAGAGGTTGCGGGTTTGATCCCTGTGCGGGACTATTGTTCCTAGTCTAGGTGTTTCTATCTATACTATAATATTATAGTGGCAAAAATTGTGTTATTAAATTTTTGTTTGTTACCAATAAACTCAAAAACTACTGGTCCAATTTCAAAAATTATTTCACCATTAGAATGCTACATAATGCCTGAGTAACATAGGCTATATTTTATTTCCACCCGTGCCGGAACGAGCCGCTAGTGTGTAATATAAGTAATAAGTTTGTGAAAACAGACTATATCAAATGAAAAAAAAACATTTAAACTTTTTGTATGTACTTTTACTTATTACTAAACGTACGTTTATTTCGTTTCTACTTTCTCTTGCGAATTATTAAAATAAATAAATGAAAAAAATATATAAATTTGAAAACACTCGAGTCGTAAGGAAGTAATTAAGTTTACAATCGCATTAAAAACTGCCAGATGTCGCCTTTACATCCGCAAATTTTATATGAAAATATAAAAATTACTTTTATTTATAGCTTTGTAATAAGAATTCTTGTAACGACTGTACTTTTTTAGCAAATTAACAATATTGATTTAACTCTCCAAAAAAATCGTTTTATCATTATTGTAAGAATGATATATTATCACCGTTATATATTATTATCAGACTTGGCTACAACGCAGAGCCTAATCCTCTAGAAACTTGTTTTTTTTTTTTTTTGTTCTTTGTAGTGTATATTATGAAATGAACATAAAAGGTCTAGAAAAGAGGTCAAAATTTAAAAAACAAAATACAATTAGCGCGAACAATGTCACGGAGCGTTTCATTAGTTTCAGGTATAAATAGGTTTTTTAATATGGTTAGGTATTATAATAATAATTCATTTATTTGGAACTAATTAATTGAATACAGATATATGCATGAAAAACCTATGATACCCTGCAGTAGTGTAACACTGTATCTAAGATAGTATGAGTTCTTGCGACTTCGCCTTAAATAAATATTTTTGGAAATACATTCTGTGAATTACCCTTAAAAACTGTGCGTTGATTGTCAGTCAGTCAGTAACGCAACGGATATATATCACACTAATTATTTATCTTCTTATATATAAATTGTTATGTATAAAAATGAATTGTTGTGCGTTAGGCTCGCTAAAACTCGACAACGACTAATTTGGCTAATTTTGGTCTTGAAATGTTTGTAGGTGTCCAGAGAAGGTTTAAACGGTGAGAAATTATGGGAAAAATGTGAAAAAAATAACGCGAGGAAAACCGCGCCGGATCTACTAGTTATTTATAAACATAGAAATGAGGCTCTGACACGCGGTCGTCACATTCGCATCAAAGCAGCCGGAACGAACAAACATAATGGAACCATTTCCTTTGCATGCGCTACATTTAATACATTTAAAAAATAATTATTGCAACAAAAGTTGTTATTGTTCTCGTTGAAAACAATTTTTAATATTGTTCAAGTGTTCATATGTTTTTTCACAGTCTTTAGATGGCTTAACTGTTTCATATGTATTTTGTATATTTTGTAATGTAATGTAATTATGTATAGTTCTCACGGCGGATTTCGGCTGTCGTGAAATTAGCCGTTTCGATGCGCAATGGAGCTTTTTCTAACTAAATTGTCTTTGCGCATCACAAACGGCTAACTTCACGGAAGCCTAGATCCGCGGTGCGAACTATACAGTGTTCATTAGTTTATTTGATCACCACTATAAAACGATCAAACTATGCTACCGTTAGAATTAATTCCACCGTGTTTTTCTTTTTCACCACTAATGTGGCAACCAAGTGTACGGCCCACTTGATGGTAAGAGGTTACCGTAGCCTTTGTACGCTTGCAACACTATAGATATCACTTGCGTGTTACTACCCTGAGACGTTAGATGGAAAGTCTCATGTGCCTGTAATTTCACCGGAAACCATACCCTTCGAACCGGAACACAGCAATGCGAGCATTACTGCTTATAGGGGCAGAAATAGGTATGGTTGTAGTCCTTTCCCGGACGAGCGTAGCGTCCATGTTAACGTATTTTGTTTTGCAACACATTTCATTTCATCTATGTACCTCCAAACTAAGCAAATCGTGTACTACAGAAAGCAGATATTTACAGAATACTTTTTTGTAAATACATGCCTAACTTAATAATATTATCACAGGAAAAGTTAGGATGTTTGTAGTTGTAAATCGTGTACTATAGAAAGCAGGTATTTACAGAATACTTTTTTGTAAATACATGCCTAACTTAATAATATTATCACGGGGAAAGTTAAGATGTTTGTAGTTGTAGTTTGCTCCCATACAAACATCTCAATGTTCACAATGGAGAAAACGACTGAACGGATCTATATGAAATTTGGCACAGGCAGAGGATTATGGTCTGAAAAACATGTAGGCTACTTTTATCCCGAGTTGCCGTGGAATAAAAAACTTATTTCATTTCATTTATATATTCGCATAAAAATATGGTAGTTACAGAATATGTTACACTAAAATAGAGTTTCTCATATTTTTACCAGTTTAACTGGTGTGCAAATATTAAACAAGTTACATAATTATCTAATATTAAAAGAAATTAAAATTAAAAATTTGGATTAAAATCATTACGCTACGCTAGGTGTATTTGTAAAAGCGACACGAACCCTTTTCCAGAAAGTCAGAAACAGAAAAAAACATTCCAATATTACATTTCACACACACATTTCACACATTTCTCCAACTCATAACAAAACTTTTTGTCGGGAAGATCTAGAATTTGCTTTGGTAAGGAAACATAAATGAGGGGTGCCATATACGCACAATTTTTCCTATTAACTTCAAGTTTAGGTACTGGCATTTTAAGACACCTAGCCTTCATACATAAAAACACCCAGGCTGGTTGAATATTTACAGATCATGCAAACATTTGGACACTCGCCCACCGCGATCGTTAATATTCAACCTTATATGAGACTCAAGTTGTGACTGTACTAAAATAAACAGTACCAATACAAATTTAACTCTGTATTTAGTGACTGATTAAACTCAATAACGAATATTATTGATGCATTCAGTTAACTGTTTCAGTGATTGCATGCAAATTAAACGATTCTCATTATTTAGTTGGTTTTCATTTTGTTAGATCGTTACTCGTTGCTACCTATCGAGTACACTGCTGTTGTTTTGAGAGAATACATTCTAACGTTGTGTTGTGCGAATAGTTTGTTATTAATTGATATCTATCAAGTAATACAGTATCCGCTGTTGTTTTTAGATAATTCATAGTATAATAGTGCTTTAGTACTTTGGCTGCAGCGCTCGACGGAGCAACACGTCTGCCGGAGAACAAGTCGATGGTCCTGATGATGTCCCGTGGAGGGATGAAACACTTGTCGATATTTTTCTTTTGAAGTTAACTGTGTGACCTCATTGGTTAAAAGGTTAAGCGGAATAGGTACTAGAGATTTTTCGTCTGCTTTTATCTTGTAATGGATTTCCGCAAAGTAACGCCTGAATCTATCAATTATCAATTAGTATAATAGAGACAAATCGATTTTAATCATTGGGTTGTAAATAAATGTACACGTTTTGAACCTCGGTGGCGTGGTGCGTGAGTTCCCGGTTGAGAATCGAGTAGTTTCAGTTTCGATTCATTGTAATTTAAAAGTATGAAAATATGTGTTCTATCAGTTATTTGGGTCCAATAGTACGAGCTTTGATTAGTTTGGGACTAGATGGCGCTGCGTACTTATTTATTTATTTCGTTTTCGTGATAAAAGTAAGTAAGTAATGTAAGTAAGTTCGTGGTGAGCTAACAAAACGGGTCCTACGGTGACCTTTATTGTAATGGTGCTCGTTCATGATTGGACGTTTTCACATCAGCTTACACCGGAAACGACAACGGCGACATTTCCATACAATTTTATCGGCACATTCGCTATTAATATAGCTTAACTAGCTGTTGCCCGCGACTTTGTTCGCGTGGAACTCGAGAACCGTACTTTATTCCGGGATAAAAAGTGTTATATGTCCAGGTTCTACTCTCTGTTACTATCTTTTTTTTCTTCCATCGTTTTCTTATAATTGTTACTAATGAGCCTTGTACACTGTTCCGAAATAAACTATTTTGAATTTGAAAAAAAAATATTTTTTTAATCTATTTTTTTAAATTCCAGCAAAATCGTTTATTGAAAACATGCACCCGAACAAACATCAAAACATTCGCATATAAAATATTAGCGTGATGTGATGTGAAAATGCATTTTGGTTCGCGCAATTCCAGCTTTTCGATTTTATAACGTATTTTTATTAGAACAGGAAACCCGAACTCTAGTAAAAATGTAATTTTTAAATTAAAACAACAATATATCAGTTTTTAAATCTGTAATTAGATCTTTGCGTGCCATAAACGTGTTTTTAGTTCAGAAAACTAGCGCACTGGAAAATAGGACATAATGTTACCGACTGTTATTTACGTCTCTATGAATCAACTAACTGTCAGCATTTTGAATCAGAAATGAGGTTTTTTATAGTTTTGAATTCAGTTGTTAGAAAACAAAAGTTCTCAGTTGTAGAGGTTGGGAGGTTTATAGGGTATTTCATTATTAGTGCATAATGAAATAATTTTACCTGGTGGTAGGACTCTTCAGCAAGAGTCCGTCTTGGTGGGTACCACCCATATGATCTACCTCCAAGCAGTAGTGTGCAAGCATTACTGTTTTTAGGTTTGAAGGGTGAAATTACAGGGCGAACAACATCTCGAGGTGATGAGCGCAGTGCAGTGCCACGCAAACACTTAAAAACTTTAAGCTTAGGGTGGCACTGCATTTGTGCCATTTCATTAAATCAATAGGTTACATACAATACATAAACCATTTTTTTTTTATTTTGTCTTAAAAATTTCGATTAATTCGATAAAGTTTATTTGACTAATAATGAAATACCCTGTATAGGTAAGGCTGGCTTCCCACGGCCATTTATCGGTTGTAGCTCAGATATCGCCATAATACTTTTTCATCACTTTGGCTCATCGTCCCTTTTTTTTTGCTGAGTGAGGCGATGCGGGCTAACTGTAATCTAAATTATGCTGATTAGTTTGCGTTGTAGTACAAAATATCAAACAAAGAATACTGAACCTCTATTGCCGGGATTTATCTGCAACAACCTTTAATCTGTCCAATACACATTTGTCCCCAAGCGGGGATCGAATTTGCTCTTAAGATGCCTTTCCAAGATTTAGCGATATATTTCATGAAGTTTGCGTGAATGTATCTTTATATAGTATAAGTAATAGCGCGCGCGACGAGGAGCTATACGTCCTCCCTTCCTAAGCGCTCCGCGCGGTTTGAGAGGCGCTGCTTCGATCGATATGATTTTATGTACGCTAAGGTGTGATTTAAAAAAAATCGTATTAAAAAAAGTCAATGCTATTAGACTATTTTCTTTGTTGTATTTATTTAATTAAAACTTAAACTTTAATTAAGTAGGTGTATTTTTATTGTAAACTCCTTACTTTAGCAGAAATAACAAGCGTAAAATTGGGAAAAGTACGCGTTTTTAAGACCGTTTTTTTTCAAAAATATTGAACTAACATGTTGTATTTTTCTCTATTCACTTAAATTTTAAAACTGTGATTATTATAATTGCATTTTTGGAAATATGTTAGACTTTGTTATTTCATAGAAAAAATGATCGAAATTTGACTGGAATTGCTCATTTTACGAAACGTGCGTTACTAATTATTTTTTAATCAGTTATGTCTTGAGTTAATTAATATTATGCTCTGTTGGCTTAAATTTTAAGGGATAAAGCTTTTATTTGTTTTTATTTTCGTTAAAATATCTTCAACACACGAGCCACAATAGTGTTCGAAACTTCACGGGCTACAAGAAAATTCAAGGATTGTCAAGGATAGGGCTCTTAACCGGGCACTCACTCCCCTAGCCACAACTGTAGCAGGTCTTTCTTTATTAGTAGAATCGGCTTGCGAGCTCAGCCGCAGGCTACAGCTAGTTGCAATAAAAAGCCATTATCTTGTATTAATAAAGTTAGGCTCAGTAATTTGGCAACTCGTAACGTACCACTGACCCAGTTCTATAACTCTTTCTGGAAAGTTCCATCGCTAAAGAAGTTAGAACAGCCATAGCTGGAGGGCAGTTTGCTGGTTTAAGAGAGGGAGTGAAATAGAGCCTCAAAAAAACCAATTCCAGTACAGCTTTGAAAGTGATCGCCCATAGCGATGTAAGGGCGCATTCAACTAATATTATAAATGCGAAAATTTGGATGTTTGTTCGTCTATAAATTGATTCGTTCGTTCGTTTGTATGAGGCAGTGGCCAACTCTGGTGACAGAGTTTCTAGGCCGCCCGAAGGCCTCTGTCATGGCCTAACAACTTTGAAAAAGCCGGGACCGACTGCTGCGACATGCCCTCCGAAGCACGGATAAAAATATAAATAAATAAAAATAGATAGATATAAATCGACTGACCAATTTGGCTGAAATATAACACATAGAATTAATGACATGGAATAGGACAGGCTACTTTTTATGCCAGAAAAATACGTTTCCCGAGTAAAGTAAGTAAAAGTGATTTTTTTTTATAAATATATATCAGGGTGAGGTAAGTCAAACCGGGAGGGATGAGTGACCTGTGTCTCTACGACGTAGCACGTAGCTGCGTAGATGTGCTACGATTTTCTCGGTTACCTTTGGTTCTACACTAAGATATTTCTTTCTTGTGTTGATTTATTTTTTTATTTTTAATTGTTGAATTTCACGTAACTTTTACCCACCCAATCGTAGGTACGTAATAGCGAACGACGCAGAAAGATAACTTCGTTGATCTGTTAGAAACGGCTTACGCGCGCTTTCAATCCAAGAATAAACCAGTGACATGAGAAGAAAATTAGGTTATTGGGAAAATCAAAATTTTCTTATTTCCTCCGTTTTCTTAAATGGTACGGAAACGGGAAATAAGAAAATTCGGGACGCGATTTTGACCGAAAATTCCCCATCTTTAGATGTTATCGTTTAAAAGCTTAGCTTTGTATCAGGGTATTTATATAAATAAATATATCATACCTGTCTAGACAAATAATTAATGGCCTATTAGGAAGAGTTCTTATTTAAGGTTGACGTGATTATTGCAAACACCCATAGGATACGGTAACCTCTTACCGTAGTACTATTGTCTGTTCTGTGCTTTTATCATGAGATGGGCCAAATGCTTGTTACCTAATTGGTAATTTAAGCATTTTTCATCTACAGTATAGCCGGGATCGATAGCTTAATGTGCCCTGCGAAGCACGGAGGCACTTGGTTAAAATTGCCACTTGCAGTCACCCAAATGCTGAACCTGGAGAACAGTGCTTAGCCTTGTTGATCTGAGAACAACTTAGCCAGCTTTGCCACGAGGAACCTATTGCAATGGAACACATGAAACATTAAGTGAATTGTATCAGCGAGTGACCACACTGGCTGTATCGCTAGCGGAAATTTCGAGGAAACCGCAAATGCGTTTGTGGTACAATTACCAACTCAGAACGGTATTGGTTCTGAATTTGAGTAACCTATCAATCAGTAAAAGTCAATTGAAACAATGTCAATTGAACTGATATTTTGGCGAGTTTTTTCGGTCATTTTGCCGGTACGACATGGTATTCCCATTTTAATTCTTTATCTCGTGTTATTTTGAGTTTAATTGTGTAAATTTTGTGGCAGTTTAACTAATACGACTCGTAGTCTTTGCAAAAGTGTAAGTGATTGAAATGGAAGGGTGATGTTGGTTTGTAATTTGGTCGAAGATTCTCCTAAAAAAATTTGAAAGAACGCCATCAATTCTTTTAACGTTTTGTTCGTCAAATTTAAAATTTGAACTTGATTGTTTATTTTTGCATACGTCAACATTACTTGACACTGGCAATATTATCCAAATAGACAGACTGCCATTAAAATAAGTAATGTTGGTTGGTAATTTAGTCAAAGACTTTCCAGGAGAATTTTGAAAGAAAAGTCATCGTTTCTTTCCAAATTTCGTTTGTTTAAGTTGCTAAGCGACAATCAAACTAATACACTTGATACTGGCAAAATTGTGGCAAACTAGCCACAGAGGCCATTAAACAAAAGAAGAAGAAGAATTGGCAAAATTGTGGCAAACCCGGCCACAGACGCCACAAATTAAAAGAAGAAGAAGAAGATCTACGGCTATATTTCAACTTTCGATCACAATGACATTTTTTTTATGTCAGAGACGGTCAAGCCGTTCGCCAAATGATAGCGCCATGTAGGGTAGTAACAAAAACTGCAGGATCACATTAAAACCTTGACATACGCATTAAAACCTTGTGACCTTAAAAACTAAAACCTCTTTCGACAATAGAAAAAAAAAACAGTAAAATCAGAAAAATATTAAAAAGGAGGTTCTTTAACACGCAACCGCAAACCCTTTTCGCAATCATCCATCACATTATGAAATCCAAAGGGTAGAAATGCAATTCAATTCGTATACTCCCGCGGGCGAGGGGAGAGACAAAGGAGCGTTCGCGTCAAATCCAATCTGCGGGGCAAAGGAAGCCGCGGACCGCAGCCTGTCAACAGTCAACGTATTTTTAACGAGTGCTTTTTATATTTTATTTTTAAATTATGGGTACGGCAGAAAGTTCGTATTCTGACAAAAATTCAAATGCAAAATGCGCAATGAAAGTACCCTACTTAGCACAAATACGAGTATCAATTAGGTATTTTGTTTTGTAACAACAAATTCTACTTGGAGATTTTGTAATATTTTATTCATAAAATACCACTGTATTCGTAAATATGTTATATATTTGTTTAATTATGACTAAATTGACAGTATTATCCGGCCCGTATAGAGTCTGTATCATGGTATCCAGCATCCAAATACATAATTATGGCTGCTAGGCCATATTAGAGAGGGGTCTCACTCTCACACTCACACTCACATTACAAAGGGGTCTCACTCATCTAAACTAAAACAATCACGTCAACGTGCCTTCCAATAATACTCCCGTAAACTTTACCAACAAACTCTCACTCAGTTATCAGAGTAACATTAACACAGCGTGGAGACGAATGTACTTTATGTCTACCAGCGACACGCCCTGGCTTACTCTTGATTCACTTTATATCATGATAAAAACCCGCATTAAAATCCGTTGCGTAGTTTAAAAGATCTAAACGTACATAGTAATAATAATGCTGGACAATATTAAGCTAAGCAGAGCTTGTGTTATGGGTACTAGAAGACAGCTAAACTTAATACAAAACAATAGATATTTTTTATTATGCATAGAAAATACCCAGAACACCCGAAAAAAATGTATTTGCAGATCGTACAAACATACGTTTTTAAAAAAAAAAAATTCTTTTTTTAAATATTAATAATTTATATTGCCAAAAAAGAAACTTGAGTTTAGTTTGTACGATCGATTTGATAGTACATGACAGAGAAACAGGCAGCGAGAAGCAACTTTATTATTATGTATATACGATGTAAAGATATTGTGTCACCAACATTAGTAAATAATACGTGGATCCATCGACACGGCGAAGAACCTTCATTAGTAGTTAGTAGGTCATATAAATGTTACCGAAATTGATTTAGCGGATTCATTTTTTGTCTATAGTTTAGATATTATTCCTCCGACCCAAGCTTTTCTCCATAGAAACAATAAATCGTAGCCAAACCGTCATTCTGTGACAAGGGTCCTGTACAAAGAAAATGATAAAAAAGATATTTCATTTTTTATAATAAAACGGATGAGTTTTTATTCAGAATAAGCTATTTCCTATGTTTAGGATGTGGGTTAATGCAAATATGACCTTTTATTTAGGACCAATGGATTCTCATGCTTTTGGCTTTTATGTTATGTTGAAGTGTGGAGCTGCCGACGGGAAAGGGTAATATTTAAATACAGCCTGTTTAGACTCATTTGTATTACGACAGTTACTGTTGCTAATACATACTATTGTGTCCTGATTCTTATATTTTATTCTTACATGGTTCTACCAGCTCAATAGTGCCACAGATAATATCACCTATGGTCTGTTAAGTGTCCTACTAACAACGATTAGCCGACCTTAGGTAGGTAAGTAAATACAGTTTTTTTTTATTCGAAGTCATGTTACGACCAGCTTGTAATCACTGTGATAGATAATTAGCTTACTATAAAATAACCGATTACTTAGATGATAAAAAAGCTTGGGACGAATGTGCTCCAACTATACTCGGCATCCATAACAATACCAAGGGTCATGCCAAAAAAACTATAGGAACCGAGCCGGTGTTGTTGCCAGTTCTTTTTCGGCATGGGCGCGTTGGATCTGGTGTAAATTTTCCAAGCTTGTAAGACGTTTCAAGTGATCCTTGTGATTTTATTGTAATAAATCATTTTTGACTTTTATTTTACTTTAACTTAGGGAAGCCTCGAGATTGTAACTGATTGATGCGCTGCGCTATTTTATGATACACCAGCAGTCCGTCCCAGCTTCGCACAGGTGCAATCAAACCAAACCCGTGTAAAGCCGGGGCGGGTCGCTAGTAATAAATATAGCCTATGTTATTCAGGGATGTTGTAGCATTCTAATGGTAAAAGAGTTTTTGAAATCGGACCAGTAGTTTTAGAGTTTATTCGTAACAAACAAAAATACAAAAATTCAAATCTTTTCTCTTTATAATATTAGTATAGATAATCACATTTTGACGCATAGTTTTAGCACGTTATTAAACCTACATACTTTACTCCGTCACCATAGTTGGTCACTGACTCATACGAACTTATACATGCTTTTTTTTTAGTTTCATTCTAGTTAAAAAGATTTACACTAGCTAACTACTAGATTAACAGTAACATTTCGATTGGTGACATCCATTTAAACCGCAAACCGTTTTAGCAATCACAATGTTTTTGACAAAAACAAATTGATTCAATTAGCATAGTTTTGTTTTTTTTGTGTATTAATATTTTTGATGGAATATGTGAGTCCAGGGCTGCAAGTTTGTCAGAAAAGGCATTAATATAGCTATGATAATTTATTATAGCTAAAGAATGAATCTAAAGAAAGAATAATATTTTATATTAAAGGCATAATCATTTTTTCCATAATTCACCCGATAGATGGAAACTTTTAGCTAAGAGAGGGTTACAGTATGACTGAAGAAGGCTCTAATTGTTATAGTTTTTAAATTAGTTGCATAAAAGAGCTGCTAAATAGCTTTGAAACATCAGCATAAAAAAATTACATAAACAAGTGGTAAATAGCTGTTTACATAAGTATTTCAAAATTACTTTTAACCATTATTAGTTTCAATTCTATATATATACATAGATTTAAGATTGATTTCAAAGCTTCGTAAACTAATTTGTTTTCTTTTGACCGGTGCAGGTTAAAAATCTACAGTATAATATCAAAGTGTCATAGCATTTTTGTTTAGAAAGACGCCTGACAGCCCTATATGAATACGTTGAAATAAATTGATTTATAGTCTATGGTTGGACACCGACGCGGCTCCGCTAGCGTGATTTATGCATTTTTTTTACATATTTTTAGTTAATTGATAAATGAACGCAGGCAATATTGATAACTCGTCAAACTGGAGCTTCTGTTTTTATTTTTGATATTAAGTATAGGATATCTGTATTCGCGTTACATAGTATAAAACAAAGATACTTCCCGCCGTCTGTACCACATACTTAAAAAAAAATTACAAATATTCCATCTAATTAAATAATGTTTTTAATAAAATCCGTTTATATACTTAAACTAAACTACACCATAAAACAACTACATTTTTTATAGTATACTCAAACCCAACTCAAGTATTTTATGAGAAAGTTTGCGAAAGCGATTAAATTACGCAGCAACTGGCCGTTCAAGCGCGCTTAACCGACTCAGCGGCAAAGAAGTGTAATAAGGTACAGACGTTCACTTAGTGCCGATCGGTCTACTCGATAAATTGAATCTTTCAAAGTCGCTACAGACTCATAGCAAGTGTGGTTCGGATAAATATCTGAATATAAAATCGTTGGGTAGTAACCCAGTCAGTAGACTTGAGTAGACTGACTGAAAATGATCAACGCATGGTTTTAAAGGTCATAGGATTTTTTGCAGCGCCATTTTAGTGCGTATAATGAACTACTTACAATTGTCAAAAGCAATATTCCGCGTGGTACTACTCAGTAAAGCCACCACGTTAAAATCCAATCATTTATATCTTACAAGAATGTACGTTAGACGTACATGGTGTACGTACGCCGTGGTCTTTGAGATGTACAAAAAGTCGCAAACGCCTTCTATCACCAACCTTCGAACCGGAACAAAGCAATGCACAGCTGTTTGATTCCAGAAATAGGTATGATGGCAGTACTTCACCGAGCTCTATCACAACGAGCTTTACTACTAAGTTGCAAGCGACTTGGCGTCTCGGCATGAGTCTGTAGATACTTAGATAGGTATCATTGAGGCTTTGAGTATCCTATTCACAGTAAACGAGGCAGATACTTGCCAGTAGACTCGTGTTTAAATCGATAATACTTTGCACATTACATGCATTTCAGTTGTGTTTCGTTTGATATCAAATTATGGTTGAAAATATACAAAATCTACAAAATTGTGGTTTTTAAAATCTATTTACGTTTATACCTCAATTTAGTCAAATGCGTGCACAATAAAAAAATAAACGACTAAAGTGTTAAGTTATTGAAATAAAGTTTTCTAGTGTACGCTGGTATTACCTAGGCTACTTCCGGTTTGCAATTTGAGGAATATTTGGAGTCAAGCAGGTAAAATCCAAAAAGGTTTGAAGAGGTTGAGAAATTGTTGAAAAACGTGACTTGGAATACAAGAATTCTAATATCCATACTATACTTAGTGGAAAACTCATTTCCTTGATTGAGTTTTCGACATAGGTATTACCTAATTTAATTTATTTATTTCACAAACAGCTAAGTATAGTATGCAGAACGTCTTTAAAAACCATTTGTTTCCGTATTACAAACAAATTGGTCGGTTCGTAATATTCCTTGATAAGACAAAACTCCGTTGGAAATGCAACACGAATTCAACAAAATCTAATAAAATTACTCTCAGTCAAGTCCCAGCCCGAGACTAATGTAAAACAAAGCCTTCCGGACAGCTACACAAAAACAATCCACAACTTTCAGCTTTAAAATGCAGGCACTAAGTTCAAAATAGTTTTGGCAACTAACCGGCGTTTCTTTGTCCTGTTTTGATTTCTTTTTAATGGAATTTCGGATGTAAAGCTCACGGATACTTGGAGCTGTGGGTTTTGAAGACTTTTGTTTGGTCTTTCTACCCGGATTACGAAGTGCACTTGTTTGAAAGTGCTCTTGGGCTTTTTTCAAATGCGGTGTGCTGGAACTGATGAAAAGCCCACAGACCTAGTTTTCTAGATTAGGTTAGGTTGCGTGCGTGTTCTTGTTTAATTTACCCGAGGGTACTTACTTCACCCTTATTTTTTCAAAAAGTTTAGTCATTGTTTTGAGCACCGTTTATTCACTCAAGTTAACTATTCTAATTCTAACCACAGAATACGTCCTAACCGTGAGAATATATCTTTAATGAGTAGGTAACTAGAGTAGACGCATAGGTTGCGGATTCGATTCCCGCCTCGGGACAAATGTTTGTACGATCTACAAATATTTGTTCCGGGTGTTCTGGGTATTTTCTATATATAATAAAAAATATCTATCTATGTATTGTATTGTATTAAATATATATCAGTCATCTAGTATCCATAATACAGCTCTGTTTAACAGCAGCTTACCTTGTGGCTAGATGATGCTGTGTGGATTGTCCAGCATTATTTATTTTTTTAACTAGTAAAATATCTTTTAATCTGGGCAGTACTTAGCGGTTTTTTTTTAGTTGAAAAAATACCACCTTAGTTTGCTAATATTCTATACTCACCTACATAAGTACACTATATATTCGTAAAGTTAGTTATAATAGTAAGTAATCTCATTTACATTATGTAGGCTCGTATGTAAATATACTACGTTTCACACTTCGAACATATAAAGAAATTTATTCTTAATGTCTTTGAGTTCACAGGATTATTTTTCAATAAACTTTACACTGGATTAGTTGAGCTATATATAGATCAGATTTGCTGGTTGGACTGGACTGAACTGGTTTTAGATGCTCAACTGTTTTATATTCTAATACCTAGCCTAAAATATGAATGTAAATAAACACTATTTTCGTTCTATAAACTTCTCTATTGTAATATTGCAAAGTGGCCTGGCGAGGCTTCTGACGTCATATCCCTTGGCTAATGCTTCCGGTCAACTTTGCTCTTAGCCACTTCCGGTGCCAAGATAGAGATAACAAATGGTTGTAATATGAGTGCGGTCGCTGCTAATGAAGGACTGTAATAGTAATGCCAGCATAATTTACTTTACAATACGATATAAATATTGTAAATTGGTATAAATTTATAAAGTTTATAATAATAGAATAATCATAGAGAATAGTCTCGAACTTAATTAGTTTTTTTAAGCTCTAAATGATTCGATTCGACGTTATTGTGCACAAAATCTATTCATCTTCAACAATGCGCAAACTCTTTACAAATTATTGATCAACGTCCCAATTCCGAGATGACTTTTCAATAGAAATAGCGCAGCGGTCGGCACCAATCGAGCTTTTATTCTTTTTCGAATGGAAATAATGGGAGTACCATACAACAATCCAATGACGCAAAGGGACTAAGCTAACAAGACTATCAAGAGACTTAAAAATGTAAAAAAAAAAACTCAAGTAAGTACATACTTAAATGTTCTATAATCGATATTTTCATTTGAGTAAAGTAGGTAGTTATTAAATAATTCTATTAATAGATTCATGGTTGAATTATTTCTCAATCTTTAAGCGATTTAAACAGTTGTATGTGTTCATTGACGTCAGAAAAACAGAAACTGTAAAGGTCGCAAGACATAATTTAATAGGATAGAGAAACTCTATAAGAGGTTTCTACGCCGCTGAGTCAACAACACAAATAGAATCTTACACAATACATTGATGGACAAGTGCTTTATCTCTGAAAAATCTTTATTTAGCGCAGGACCGCCGACTACAATAGCTACTTGGATACAGAATGCTTTTAAGACATTGAGCAATTTTCAACTTTAAGTTAAAGCAATAAGATTTACTTAAGAACTCAATTTCAAGACTCAGCTGTATTTCTATGTAAACAAAGTTTAAATTCGATGCAAAGTTAACAGTTTTAGTTTATTTTCCTCTTCCGAATTACTAGCAATGCAATTTAGTAGCAACATAAATTATAGATAGAAAATGTGGTGGTTTAGTGAGTATTTTCGGTTTTAGTAGAGATGCTACAATTAACGGTTAAGATATCTAGAGAAAATAATATTTAATTACTTGAATGAATAATAAACATTCATAAAACCTCTGTGGTTTTTTATGTGCTATTTGTTACCTTTCTGTACTTATTATTCTTTATTTGGTAAATAAAAAAAAAATAAAAAAATAAAAATTATCTATTTTCAAATGAGAATTTATCTTATACTATAGTAGACCCGGCGCGGCTTCACTCGAGTCATTTTTTTTTTTTGCAAAAATCTTTTACACCCTGTATAAAAATTATTAGCACGTAGCCGAATCATAGAACAAAGGGGCTCTGCCTTTGTGGTGACAGGGACGGCGATGAGCTTAACAACTGGATCCCGAAATACAGTTCTACATTAGTTCGGGGGAAGGCGATTATGCACACTGTTAACCTTGTCACCACTGGCACAGCCTTTGTGCCCTGAATAGGTAGTCAGTAAGAAATCGCTCTCTGCGATATGACCACCTTTTGTAGGACTACATACCTAGTATAGTTTACACTTTCTACTCTTGTGTCCTCAATAAAGTGCTATTATTATTATTATTATTTTACCTGTATATTTTCTCACCGTTTAAAAACATTCCCTGAACTTTTACAAACATTTTAAGACCAAAATTAGCCAAATCGGTCAAGCCGATTCTCGAGTTAAAAGTCAAAGTCAAAGTCAAAGTATTTTTATTGCTTGAGATACATGTCATGTTGAACTTAGATGTTAATTATTATCGTGTATCAATGTATTCTACCCTAAGTGGCATGCAATATAATATGATTTACAATGTCAAAAAATTAGAGAATAGAAAAATTATAATAAAATACAAGCAGCGAGACTATCGCACAGCGATTCATTTTTATATGTAAGATTAAGCTATATATAGTATAAAGATGTATATGGTACCATACCTACTTCACTATAAGTACAGTGTTCAAAATTCAGCCTGCATAAAACATTAGTAAATTAAGGCAGGGTTCGACCACATTTTGGAATAACTATTCCGCGGAAAAAGAAATGTCAAATACAAGTAAACTGACACTTTACTCGCGAATAGAGCCTATTCAAGTTTAATCGAATCCAACCTGAATAGACTCTGCATCCAATGTCAACTGTGCAATTTATGATAATACCTAGTCTGTACACTACTGTACAGTGTTCTAGTGAGATCGTACTAAACTCTACAAGTTGCAATTCGCAAATAGACTGCCCTCGAGTGAGCTACAAAAACATGTCAGAATGTCGTCGCCACTGCTAAACACAGGTCAAGCGCTTGCCTTGTTTTTACTGGCATTGTGGATTGAAGTAGCTATGCGATAATAAGGACACAAATGTGGGCTGTAAACTCGGTTAAGCCTTTTGGGTTTTGTTTATGTCAACGGGTAAACGCTGACAGTCACAGAAAACGTTTTTTTATGTGTACTTTTGAGAGAGCGAAGGAACTGTTGGAAATGAGGAACTTTTGAGTACAAATCTAAAACTACTACTACAGTGTCGGTATATCTTAATCTAGGGATAAGCGTGATCGTAAACATACGTTCAAGGATGCAAACTTTTAAAATATCTTATAAAAAGGCTACAATAAACTTTAAAAAGTCCGGTGTTCAACGGATAAACAACTCCATCCTTAGTCCGTTCGCCAAGTTCCACGGAAGTGTAATCGAAGTCTAATGGAATCATTCGTTTTGTTTCAGTTTTCCCGAATGTTCCGGCGGCGCCTGGCATGCCCTGCACGGGGGAGGACAGTGAGTACACTTTTACAATGATTAGGTTATAAAAGACAGCATGAGTTGGTAATACTTACTTAAGATTAGTATAGAGTCCAAGGAGCCAAGGACTTGTAATATCATGATAAAAAACAGACGAAAAATCTCTAGTACTATTCCGCTTAACCTTTTAACTGATGAGGTCACACAGTTACCACAGTTAACCTCAAAAGAAAAATATCGACACGAGTTTCATCACTCCACGGGACATCTTCAGGACCATCGACTTGTTCTCCGGCAGACGTGTTGCTCCGTCGAGCGCTGGAGCCAAAGTAAAATATCAATTATTGTAATATCATGTCTTTGAGTAGAGCTCTTTCGGGAAAGAACTGCCACTAAACATATTTCTGCCGCCAAGCAGTAATGCTGGCATTGCTGTGCTTCGGTTCGAAGGGTACGGTATATGGAAATTATAGGCACATGAGAATATATTTAGATCTACGTCTCAGGGTGGTAACGTGCAAATTATATCTGTGATGTTGCAAGCGTTACATAAGTAGATTTTTATCATTTAGTAGTTCATCAGTTAACTGGTACTCACTCATAGTAAAAGCTTTTCTTAGTTTAGGGCTAAATGAGCTGTATAAAAATGTCCACCAATTTCGATTTATTTAAAACCAAATTCTGCGTCATAATGAAGAACTAATATACTAGCATTTTATTTTCCAAAATCCACTAGGTAGTCTAACCGATTTCTCTAAAACTGCAAAGTAATTAGATTATATTGAACAGCCCCGAAACAATAAAATATGTAGATAAACAAGAATCATCCCGATTTTTATAGAAATACTTAAAATATTGTATTGAAGTACGTACTACTTACTTTTATTTCTTGCATGCAATCTCACTGTTAAAAACATTCGACATCCCACAGCAGAATACTTTACAAAGCCTATTCTCACGCGCGAATTACCGCAGTATAAATAGTCGAGGATTACCGCACGACTGCTTACCTGCAAATAGTCGGAATACGTATCAATTCAGGGCTCTCGCCGCGATATTTGCGGAAATTCGCCTTGTGTGTCGTCCAACTGCAGGTTAGGGCTACCACTCCATCGTTTAGTTACGCAAGTATTTAATATTTATTGCAAAAAAGTAGTAAGGTGGGAGTCTGAACTCGCACCGCCTATTTGTATGATTTATAATGAAGCACAGTTCAGGAAAGATTGGATAGTAAAATTTGTTTTTTTTCTTCAGAAAAATCTGTCTGATAAATGTTTTTATCCAATTTTCTAAATATTTGATTTAGTCAAAGTCGTTGTTATTATCCACTCGATGGGATAAAACTATCGTTTTAACTTTATAGATATACCTATATAGTTATACTGGTTTGGTTCATACCTAAACCATAATAAAATTATAATGACATTAATAAAATTATTGGCCATCATTTTAAACATTTTTGCTAACCCTAAGTTCTTTGCGGTTCCTTCGAGCAATCTGAGTTTGCGTAGCCCGTTTCCAATCGAATGTTGCCAACATATAGTCCCACCAGTATTGTTTTTGCATTATCTGCGGTGTGCTGACAATGCGGGAAAGTGTGCTAAAATGGGAAAACTGGTGATTTCATTAATGTATGGAAATTGCGTATTTTTTTCAAATTCGGGCCAGGGTTGTTTAATGTTTAAGTGTCTAAATAAAATAGTATCCATATTAAAGTTATATGGGAAAAATAACGCAGAATTTTTATTTATAAAGAAAAAAATTGGTTTATTTAAAATATATCGTGAAATATAAACATTTGCTTCAAAGTGGATATCGAACCACTGTAGTTTTGATGCTCTTTGCTGTTTTCTTTTTACACAAAATTAGAATGTTGCCAACGAAATATGCAGTAGCGTAGTAAAATTTCTTAAGTAGGTACCAAAAGATAAGCCATATACCAAAAGATAAAGGTAAGGGAGTGCCATATATTAAAAATAAATTTCTACTTACAATTCCTCATAATTCTTTCTAGTGAAAATTATATCAATTCTTATAGGAGACCGATTTCGTTATAGTGATAAGATAGTAAGTTCCTAAGTACCTACCTACACGTATCAATGAACAGTTCAGTATCGTATTGGCCGTCAGCTCGGCACACGTGTATAGTTTCAAGTCCTTTTGTGTTCGTACGCGATGCGGTGCAAATGTCTTGTTCGCTCGAAGTTGTCAAATATTTATTGACAGGTGCAGCAGATCATCATAGAGGTTCAGTGTTGCCATAATTTTAAAAAAAACTTTTACTTAGACATAGACAAGACATTCATTTATTTACCACATTAGCACACAATACAGACACATTTGAAAATCATTTGAATTATACAGATAGATAAAAAGAAAAACAAAAAAGATAACATTTCATATACTTAAAATAAGTTTGTAAAACAGTTCAATCTAGGTATATTGTGTGCTACAGCTGCAATGTGGCCTCGACTCAGCATTATGTCCACTAAGAATAGTAGACGCTAGTATTCTGCCTAAACCACTTAATTTAGTCATCAGACCCTGTGAGAATAATATTATATAATCAATTATAACTTTACTTATCGAGAACATAATAGAATATTTATATGATTGTTTTTTTCTTACGTTACGGTTTGCTGAGTTTAAGCGAGCTAGCCCAATGACGTGACTCGACACGGAATGACCGAACTCAATCATAAATTCATTTTGATTCATTTGAACTCAATCATTGATTCACAATGTGGCCAGCGGGTAGAGTTTTGTTAAGTGTCGATAAGTAGGGACGTTACACTGATTAGATATTATGTCACAATGTGAGGTATTCCCAAAAATACTAGATTTACGTTCGTAATAAATAAATAATAAGATTACGCTTGTTTGACCTCTTGCGGAAACTTTTGATAAGACGTTTAAATACACAGTTAAGTAACTCGATTCCAAACACTATTAGTAATTCACTGAGCACCGTTGTGCAAAGATCAAAATGTTAGTGTACCTAAGAAAAATTGTTGATTTTCTTACACAAATCTGTGTTCGGTGTATTGGTAAGTAGGTTTTTTTTGCATTTAGCTTTCCTACTTTAACACTAAACAGATAAATTTATCCAATTTCGTTATTTAAACCCATACTTAACTACACCATAAACGTTATATGAATTATTTAGATGTAGATAGTACTGTTGCAAGCTGGAGGTTCGTGATAAATAAAAGAAATTCAATTTTTATCAGAAATAACACCATAACCACGAGAAACAACACAAAACATCTAATCATCTAAATCATAAGACACGGTCAGTTTCGTGTGAGTATTTTTCGAGATAAGGAGCCCAGTAAGGATTATTAGATACGTAACCAAGGTCCAGCCGTTCTCGAGTTTTAGCGAGCCTAACGCACAGCAATTCATTTTTATATATAAGAAGAAGAAGATAAGTGTTTTGTTTCTGCTTTATCAATTATCTTAATTTAATTTCTTGGCAGAGCAATAACTATTATTTTTCGTATGACGGGTAATAGCGTTAACCAGGTCATGCCATAACAGGTACCTATAGTATCGTAATTCCATCGCGTGTGCGAAGATTAATGACTTCACTAGCGAAAGAAGTGTGTTAGTACCCGATCGCCCCAATTTCGGGGCAAATATAGTACATCCAGGGTAAATACGACGCACTTAGGCACTCGGTCCCTATTATTATGAGAATCGGTAAAGAGATTTTTGTGTAATCAAATTTCCTGAGGTGTGGATTGTTGATACGTAGATGTAAATAGAAAGACATGTGGTTTATTGATAGAATATGTGGCTTAGGTAGGTACTTAACTTCTGGACTTCCTTTTGATTCGTTTTGATTTGATCTTACATCCTTGCTTTCGATTTGTTACCTTGACTATAGGTGTGTTCGGATAAGTAATTTTATATATCGCTTCATATTTTCTATAAAATTTACTAAGACGGAAGAGATTTATTATATTAATATTATTTTTTAAGGTTTATTGTTAGGGTTTAAGCGCTCAATTTTCCCGATATTCGGTCGGAAATCTAATACTGTCTATAGCTAAACATAATAATAACAATTAATAACTGTTGGGTATTCATTTTTATTACAAAAAGAGTCTTTATGGCGTATCTTCAACATAGTAATCATAGTAGTATTTGCCACTAACTATACGCAGGGTCCAACCATTGATTTTTAAATCTATGAGTCTAACTCAGATTCAGTACCTAAAGCAGTTAGGATTTACTTACAATCGATTATAAACTTCCAGTAATTTCCCCGATGTCTGAGATAATTCGGCAATATATAATTTGGTTTATTTTCTTTCAGGGAGTATATACCGAAGAGGAGCACGGCGGTGGCGTAAGCTATACCGCGTCAATGGCCATATATTCCAAGCAAAACGGTTTAATAGAGTAAGTATTTCTATAATAAGGTATAGGGAAACTATCAATATCAGCTTTCCCTTATTCTGTATCCAATCAGGTATGCCTGTATACCTGTGGCCGAGATCGCTATTTCATACAATTGCCAAAAGTTGTATTACCCTGCACTTCAACCTGTCTACCAATTTGGACTAATAATTGCCTAAGAATTGAACGTCAGAGGACACTATGTTTGTCGCGTATTATACAGAAGAAAAACTGGTTACTACTAAGTTTAAGCTCTTTGTCGCCTACTTAAACAGTGCCATTGGCTCCGCAACTGTACCACGGGACCACGGGTAAAGACGTAACCTTAAAAGAGGTCACACGTGTCTATACGTCTAAAACTTAAGGCCAACCTAGTTAGTAAACGCTACAGTTCTCAGCACACCTCTTAACAAGAACGATGCCCATTATATGAGTAAGTGCATCAAGGGCCTTAATGATAGAAGTTTAAACCTCTGATAACTAATGTTTTTCAAATCTATCATCGTCATTTTTCATTGACATGAGAATGACAAGGAGGAACGATACTTAGCAAGCCGCTGACATAATAGTTTTTTTATTAATAAGGACCCAAATCTTTAAATAATCAGACCATATTCTCCTCCTTGCCAGCGCGCCTTCTGTGCCTTCTGCCAGGACCGAATCTGGGGCCTGGGGCGACAAGGGTTCAAATGCATCCAGTGCAAGCTACTTGTACACAAGAAGTGCCATAAGCTGGTGCAGAAGCCTTGTTCCAACGAGCACGTGGACCCTGTCGAAGCCAAGGATGATGCTAATGGGGAGAGCACCCTCGGCCGCGCCTCTTCTGTCAGGTAAAGACCTCCAGTCGTCGATTCTCTAGTGAATTGTTTGCTGCGACTCGCTTCATTCGGAAATATCCTTTGCCCTCATTGAATTTAAATTATAATTTGTGTAATACTATCGGACATTAATTTCTAACACATCTATTGTGTTTGATTTTATTTTATAACACGATCCACTATTCCAAACTAAGAAAATGTCGTACCAAAATCACTTTTCTCGAAAGTAAGCCAGTGTCTCAGCGGTGGGAACAGGCTATCAAGAAGAAGATCGAAAGTTGAAAACGAAGCAGTTTTTTACGTAACGCAATTGATTTGAATTGACCATTCCGGATTGATAGGTTACTTTGATTGTCCTTTCCGTCAAATAAATCTGACAAACGGGAAAAAAAGCCCTTGGTTCAGACTTGTCTGAGGGTCTACTCTTGCAGACAAATGCGATGAATCGTGACACTTTTCGTGATTCAGCTTATGTCCGTGAATGCTCTGAAATAAGCTTGTGCCGACACAAGTTGAGCTATGATATTAGCCACGATTATTGTTTGTCGCTTTCTAGAGTAGACACTCAGACCATCAATCTGAGCACTGGGAAATACCCGTCATCCTAATTCAAAAGCAATAACTCCGTTCCCAGTCTTGTCATGATGTTGGTGGCAGTTCTAGATCGCGCGCGGACGAGCCGCCCCTGCCGGAGACGCCGCCGGCGCCGGCGCCGCCCGCGCGCCCCGAGGATCTGGAGCCGGGTTCGCAGCGCCACTACTCGCTCGAGGACTTCGAACTCATCCGGGTTATCGGCCGGGGCTCCTACGCCAAGGTCAGTTCATCTTTTGCAGACCAAGGGCTTTATGTAAGCTCTGCAACTCTGCGCTTTGCTGCATCATATTTTGTGAATTGTTTTGAAATATGGAGTGCAGACTTGCAGTAGTTACATCAAATTAGCCCAGGGCTAATTTGTCTCTGTTTCTCTGTAAACTTCAAACACTAGCAAAGTCCGCAACGTCAGCAATCGACGACGGGGCCGAAGCTCCTACGCCAAGATCAGTTAATTATGCAAACCAGGGCTCCTATACTTCTTCTTTATGGATTCTTCAAACTCTCTTCGACCAGTAGGTGGCAACCTTGATAGCTCTATTTATTGCTTTACTTAAATCCTGCTGAGTGCAGGTTGTAGTGCATAACGAACAGGAAATAAGATATGGCATATCCTATAAAGGAGCTCCGCAATCACACTGTACTATGGATAGTTCAATTATGCCCCATCTGGGTCACTTTTTTTTTTTAAGTTTAGTAACCATTATTTAGAGTGGAGCCGTGGACAAGAGTAAAAAGAAGAAAGAAAGAAAGGAATAACTTTATTCTGACAAAACACGGTACATAATAACAGTAAAAAAACATTGTTTAAAAGAAAAGAAAATGAAATAAAACGAAGAGGTGTGTGTAGTAGACTGCTGTCTTGATTATTTATCAGAAAAGATCTGAGCTCAGCATATGTTGAGGATAAAATCCACAACACTGATTTTCAGCACAATTAGAAGATTAGGTTAATTAAGTAGATTCATTAAAACGCTAAATGGGATGATACAATTATTGATACAGGTCGGCAACGCTTCTGTAACACCTAACATAGTGTTGCAGATGTCTATAGGCGCGATGACCGCTTTCCATCAGGCGACCCGTCTGCTTGTTTGTCACCTTACATAAAAAAATGCAAAGTCTTGTAAGGTGGAGTAAGGCGACAACTAAGTGGTGGCCGAGAAGTGGCTACAGAAACGTCGGTCGTCCGTTGGCGAGATGGGTAGACGACATAGTGATGTTGTGATTGCTATATTTTAATGGTTGATCGTCTTCAGGTGCTGATGGTGGAACTGAAACGGACAAAACGCGTGTACGCCATGAAGGTGATAAAGAAGGCCCTGGTGACAGACGACGAGGATATCGACTGGGTGCAGACAGAGAAGCATGTGTTCGAGACGGCGTCCAACCATCCCTTCCTCGTCGGCCTGCATTCCTGCTTCCAGACGCCGAGCCGCCTGTTCTTTGTTATTGAGTTTGTGCGCGGCGGGGACCTTATGTAAGTACCTGATAAGTGCAGTGCCACGCAAACACTTAAAAAAATTTAAGCTTTGGGTGGCACTGCATGTAATATTCAGGCGTGGTGCTTAACATCTGGTGGCCTCCTTGATTGTCTTGTCACTTGCTGAAATAAATAAAAAAACCTAATGCTAATTTTTTGAAGTGGGATGTTACATAAAATCTTTTAATCATTGCTTCATTGAGATTTTTGATATTATTTTTACTAAACCCAAGATATATATTTACCAAGTGATAGTGGTCCGCCATTATTAAATAATGTGTTATTAAAGATTTATTAAATAATGTATTAATAAAGATTTATTAAATAATGTATTATAAACTTATTTCCAGGTTCCACATGCAACGGCAGCGCCGCCTACCGGAGGAGCACGCTCGGTTCTACGCCGCGGAGATCTCCCTCGCGCTACACTTCCTCCACGAGCGCGGAGTTATCTACCGCGATCTGAAGCTAGACAACGTCTTGTTGGACCACGAGGGGCATATTAAACTCACGGATTACGGCATGTGCAAGGTAACGACGACCGATGTGGCCCAACGGGCGCAGGTCCGCCTTCGACGCAGAGGTTGCGGGTTAGATTCTCGCCTCGGAACAAATGTTTGTACGATCTACAAATATTTGTTCCGGGTGTTCTGGGTATTTTCTATATATAATATAATAAAAAATATCTATCTATGTATTGTAATGTATTAAATATATATCAGTCATCTAGTATCCATAATACAGCAGCTTACCTTGGGGCTAGATGATGCTGTGTGGATTGTCCAGCATTATTTATTTATTTATTTAAACTAAATTGCTTTAAGCCCCTCATAGGGGTGTAATAACACAGAACAGATATTAGTACTTCGCACAGAATGGCCACTCCCTACCTCCCACCGGTTGTACTTACCTCACCCGGTCGCAAGTTTGCACTGAAGCTAAGGGCTAAGGTTTTTTTTCTAATGGACTATATGCTGTTAGACCGTCTGACGGTCCGTGACAGCCTTACACGAACTCTTGGCGAACGCAGAAGGCGCTGCCTGCAAAGATTTGAGTTTTTAAAGGGCCTTTATTTTAATTTTGTGTAGGTCCAAGCGAGCGCTTTAGAGTGAGCGAAATTGTGCTTCTCGCTCTTGCTATAGTTAGGTGGGGACAACCATGACATTCACACATACAACAGCACCGTTTACGTACACAAACTATGCGTGTAGTGATTGCGACGTGTTTGCTTCATACATCCTAGTTAGATTGTCCGGGGTGTGGTAATAAGTTGGACCGCTATGTGTGTCTGTCTGCACCGTAGCGGAAATCTACCTCGCAATACACTTAATTCACGAGCGTTGTTTATCTACCGCGGTCTGAAGCTAGACAACGTGTTGTTGGACCACGAGGGGCATATTATAGCATGTACAAGGTAATAACTGTTTTTAACCCGCAAAAGGGGTGTAATAAGTTTGACCTTATTGGTCAAAACTGTGTGGGTGTGTGTGTCTGTGGCACTAGAAACGGGTGACCTGATTTGAATTTTTTATTGGGCAGTTTTTCTAAAATAAAATTAAATAAATAATGATTTAGTCAAAAGGATTGACTAAAGAGCCCAATGAATAAAGACGATGACTAATTTTAAACACTTTAAAAAATAAGTTTCATAGGTTTATGATTTATGAATAATGCTCTTAAACTTTGTATTAATACTTTTATTTTATTTCCAGGAGGGCGTAAGACCAGGCGACACGACCTCCACATTCTGCGGAACCCCCAACTACATAGCACCAGAGATACTGCGCGGAGAAGAATACGGCTTCTCCGTCGATTGGTGGGCGCTTGGAGTGCTGACGTACGAGATGCTAGCTGGAAGATCGCCATTCGACATTGCACAAGCCGCGGACAACCCTGACCAGAACACTGAGGACTATCTCTTCCAGGTAAGCACCAAGAAACAGGGCTCTACTGACGTGGACGGTGTATTGGGAATGGTTTGAATAGGTCGGTATGCGCTTG
Organism: Colostygia pectinataria; assembly: GCA_951394395.1. Classification (NCBI taxonomy): domain Eukaryota; kingdom Metazoa; phylum Arthropoda; class Insecta; order Lepidoptera; family Geometridae; genus Colostygia; species Colostygia pectinataria. The sequence continues at coordinate 9,538,066 of OX596363.1, forward strand.
GAGTGCTGACGTACGAGATGCTAGCTGGAAGATCGTTATTCGACATTGCACAAGCCGCGGATAACCTCGACCAGAACACAGAGGACTATCTCTTCCAGGTAAGCACCAAGAAACAGGGCTCTACTGACGTGGACGGTGTATTGGGAATGGTTTGAATAGGTTGGTATGCGCTTGGAGTGCTGACGTACGAGATGCTAGCTGTAAGATCGCCATTCGATATTGCACGACCCGGACCAGAACTCTGAGGACTATCTCTTCCAGGTAAGCACCATTCACAAAGAGTGGACAGTGTATTAAAAATTAAAATGGGGTGAATTGTGTGGGCGCTTAGAGTGCTGACGAATTTCGAATAGATCATAAAAAACGTGTCAATTCTCGTATCACCACAATCCATCGAAACATTTTAATTTGAAGTCTGTTTTTGTTATTATTTTGTACTTACCAATGTTATAAAGAGTAAAGGTTTTGTATTTTTGTATGTTACGAATAAACTCATAAACTACTGGCCGCTAGTATGTAATAAAGTAGTTTTTTTAAATAAAAATGGGTCAGCGTTTGGCTACATCTCGCCTGATGGTAAGCGTAGATGAGGTTATAGTTTAGTCACGCTTTCCCAGAAGATGCTGATTGGCTCTTCTTTTGAAGAGACCCAAATTATAAGTGAATAAAAGTGTGTGTTTTTCAGGTGATCCTCGAGAAGACAATCCGCATCCCCCGCTCGCTGTCGGTGAAGGCGGCGTCTGTGCTGAAGGGCTTCCTGAACAAGAGCCCGGCAGAGCGGCTCGGCTGCGGCGAGCACGGCTTCATGGACATCGTCAGCCATCCCTTCTTCAAGAGCATCGAGTGGGAGATGGTATGATAGCTCTATCTTCTTATAAATAAAAATTAATTGCTTTGCGGTGTTAGGTTAAGGCTAGTCAAAAAAGTAAAAGTCGAGAACAGCTGGATCGATTTGGCTGATTTTGGTCTTGATACATTTGAGTCCAGGGATCGTTTAAACGATTATAAATTATGGCAAAATTGTGAATTAAAATAACGCGAGTGAAACCGCACCGGGTCTATTAGTTTACAATAATTCATGTACCCTATGTATTACTTGCCTGGTCGTGGTGTGACGTCAATCTTTTGTTATTCTGACTCCGAAAACCAGTGTTGCGAAAGGCAGCATCAAGCTGAGACTAGGCAATTTTGACCGCATCACACATTTCATAGCAATCAGTTGCGATCTACGGAACTACAATGTTATGCAAAAGAGATCAAGTGTTCTTACTGAACCTTCTGCCGACCTCTGCTGTCTACTTTATCAACTAATTTTGTTATAAAAAAAAAATCGAGATTTTTTTATTAGTTTTTGTTTATACTGTTTTTTTTTTAACCAAATGTTTCGCACAGCCAAGATTCTAAATCATCTCTATAGCTTGAACTCGTTCTCTTAGCCGAAATATAGAAGGCCCAGTCGAAGAATTACACCCTTACTGGTTGACGACCGATGTGGCGCAGCGGGCGCAGGTCCGCCTGCGACGCAGAGGTTGCGGGTTCGATCCCGCCTCGAAACAAATGTTTGTACGATCTACAAATATTTGTTCCGGGTGTTCTGGGTATTTTCTATATATAATAAAAAATATCTATCTATGTATTGTATTGTATTAAATATATATCAGTCATCTAGTACCCATAATACAGCTCTGTTTAACAGCAGCTTACTTTGGGGCTAGATGATGCTGTGTGGATTGTCCAGCATTATTTATTTATTTATTTATTACTATTCATTAAAATCAATAAACTGAACAAAAACAAAAGCTCTAAAAGTTACACTAACACTGACCATACGAATGTGACACGTCAGGTCAAGTTGACCTGTTTAGAAGTGCGTTACGCACCCGCTTTCTTCCGTTGCGTAAGCGTCCCTGGTGGTTAGGAAACTATCAAAAACGAAGAGGTCGAAGGCAAAAAATGAAATGAAATGAAAATATCAGTTTTGGCGACGTATGTCATTCGTACGTCAGTGGGTTAAGTGTGATTGTGTGATGAAAACGTTTTAATCCACAGCTGGAGCAGAAGCAAGTGGTGCCTCCGTTCAAGCCGCGGCTGGAGGGCGAGCGAGACCTCGCCAACTTCCCGCCTGAGTTTACTGACGAGCCGGTGCATTTCACGCCTGACGATGAGTACGTTTTTCTGAGCAAAAACCGACCTTATTTCGTTGGGTTTAATTATATTTTTGACGGTTTATTTCACGCCTAACGAATAGTAGGTACTACGCATATTTTTAAAAACTGACGTTATTGCGTTTTTTAATACCACTAAAGTGGCAACCAAGCGTACGGCCCACTTGATGGTAAGCGGTTACCGTAGCCTATGTACGCTTGCAACATCTTAGATATCACTTGCGTGTTAACACCCTGAGACGTTAGATGGAAAGTAATTTCACCGTTTTATGTTGTTTAGAATTACATTTTTGACGGTTCATTTCACACCTGACGATGAATACGCATACTTATAAAAACCGACCTTATTACCTGGTGTGTGATTATATTTTTGAACTGGTGGTCTGGTGGTAGTGGTGACCCCGTCTTCCGATCCTTTTGACCAATGGATTTTTATATTAAATTTTTAGATAAAATGATGTGCGTAATGTTCTCACTGAATGGAAACAACATGAAGCTAGTGCCCCAGCTACGTATATTTATTTATATATATGTATATATTTTTCTTTTTTTACGTACTTATATTCTTGATATGAGCCTCACCTAGTTCGATTGGCACCACGCTGAAGCTTTATGATGAAGAGGGATCATCAAAAAAAAGCTAGGAACCCAGCCGAGTTGTTGCCAGATTCTTCTAGGCTGGAACGTGGAACTGGCTTAAATTCACCTAGCTTTAAGACGTTTTACCTCGTAGTAGGACTCTTCAGCAAGAGTCCATCTTGGTGGGTACCACCGCAGTGTCAGATATTCTACCTCCAAGCAGTAGTGCGCAAGCTGCACTGTGTTTAAGTTTGAAGAGCACTGTAGCAAGTGAAATTTCTGGGCGAAAGAGAATTAACAACAATGTCTCGGGGTGATAAGCGCAGTACCACGCAAACACTTAACAACTTTAAGCTTTGGGTGGCACTGCATCTGTATAATAATAGTCAGGCGTCGTGCTTAGTCTTGATTGTTTTGTCACTTGCTGACATAAAAAAAATATGTTTCAAAATGATCTTTGTGATATGATTGAATAAATATATATTTTTACTTTAAAAAACTTATTGTTACTTGTGTTGCAGATCGGTAATCGCCGACATCGACCAGTCCGAGTTCGAAGGCTTCGAGTACGTCAATCCCCTTCTGATGTCGCTGGAGGACTGTGTGTGACGTCACGCCTGCCTGCTGCATCCCTACCACGACCCGCAGGTAACCTCCACGGATTAAATGCCTTATTTTAAGAAAGATTTCATCATCATCATGACAGCCTTCTAATGTTCCCACTGCTGGGACACTGGCCTACTCTCAGGCGAGAGTGATTGGGTCTTAATCCACCACGCGGACCCAATGCGGATTGGTGGATGGCACATGTCTTTCGAATTTTTAGTTCTTGGACATGCCGGTTTCCTCACGATGTTTTCCTTCACCGTATGAGAGCACTGGCATTGCGCACATAAATTTTTCGAACAGAAAAATCCATCGGTGCACGACCGGGTTTGAACCCACGACCTTAGGATCGGAAGGCGGGGTCACTACCACTAGACCACCGGTGCTCTCAAGAAAGATTTAATATATAGATATAACTTTAAATCTAAAATCAGTACTAGAAAGTCAAATTTAAAAGAAAAAACTCTGTATTTTATGTATATTTATTTAATTAGAACGGTGCATAACCAGTTACACTTTAATTACAATATTAATAACATAATAACAAAAATCAAATAAATTAAAAACAAGAAGAAAACATTAAACATAAAAATAATAATTAAATTTTACACTAACATAAGTCTAACAAAATTAAATAAATGTCAATCAAAATGTCAAGTTAAATAATATAATGTCAAGTGAAATAATGTAAATGTCAACAAATGTCAAATATAAACAGGAGGTACATAAATAAATAATGCTGGACAATCCACACAGCATCACTGATACACTTAATACACATACATAGATTTTTTTTATTATACATATAAAATAGGTACCTAGAACACCCGGAACAAATATTTGCAGATCGTACAAACATTTGATTTGCCCCGAGGCGGGAATCGAACCCGCAACCACCGCGTCGCGGGCGGACTTTTGCTCGCCGCGCCACATCGGTCGTCATTACATTGGTCGATTACATCGGTTCCAGGCATACGGCTACACAGGCGAGTCGTCGTCGTCCGACTACGACTCAGTGGCGTCGTCGCTGCCGCCGCGCAAGCCGACGCTGCTGCAGCACATGTTCTGTTTGCCGCTCAACTGACGCAAGCCGCGCGGGGGCGCCCCCACCCCCGCACCTGCACCCGACCGTCTGGTGTAGCGCGCACCGCGTCCTACGTGAGCGACTAAAGGATCGTTCAAACCAACACGGCAACGCGAAAGCGGAGCGAAAGCGTTTTGTGTGTTGAACGCTGTGTCGCCGCGTCGCGGTCGCGTTGGTGTGCAAGGCGCCATTACTAAGCCATTGCAGCGTCCTCCGCGCGGCTGATGCTTCCGCTCCGTTTTCGCGTCGCCGTGTTGGTTTGAACGATCCCTAACGCGGTGATGCGACGCGACGCGATGCAGCGTACCGGGCATACTGTCTAAAAGGTCGTTAAATATATTTTGACATTAATATCTTAATAAATATGAGACTATAATGATTTGACGTTACATCTCGAAAAAACCGTTTTGTCGAGTTTGACAAGTAAGCGGCACCCAATGCTCGGTATATTAATTTTAAACAGATTTAGGCACGTTTAGCAAGTCCTTAACTCTGTTAAATTATTCACAATAAAAAAGTAAGCGATTTGAAAGTAAAAGCTGTACCTAGTTAGAACAGAATTAGCACCGTGTTAATCAGGGGGCAATGTTGCAATTGCAGTTGCAGAATTATTTTCGACACTTGTCATACTGAACGTGTCGAAATTCGTTCATGTCATCTGTAAAGACGCGGTTCCACCGCTGCGCACGTGAGCCACGCTACGCACGTTTTCACTGACATTTTAACGTGTGTAACGTGCGTAGCGTGGCTCACGTGCGAACCGGTGGAACCGCGTCCTTATTGTGCTGTCATTGTGTTGGTACAGATCTCCCAGATGAACATAGGTCGCGTCGCGTAGCATCGCGTCGCGTCGCATCGCATCGCTTTCCGTCGCTCACCTAGTACAATGTTTACGAGTGATACGCACAGAAAGAATACATTTCGTTTTAGCTATCCACCAAAGCGGCATAAAAATGTTTAAATCAATTTAAGCTACTGGAACTGGAACTTTTTGTTATAATATCCACGTTATGGCTACGCAAAGGTATCTTGCTGTGTGTATCGCACATTACACCAGACAGAGGCCGTCTTTATTGAAACCGATCTTACTCCATTTTCACAATCGACAAAGTGCTTTATTATTGTAATCATTTGTTTCATTTGGTTTTCTTGATTATGATCGCATTTTTAAAGAAAATTACTTAACTCTCACTTTCTAAGTAATATTTTTTTAAGTGAACTAAAATATTTATTCAATCAAATAACGGGTATTTGTTGAAAACAACATTTGCTATGTAAACCGTTTAGAGCCTTGATTTTTTCATCTTGGTTGAGAGGACCCTGTATTTGGGTTTTTGAAAATTAGTAATGTTTTGTCAGGTGAAGCTTTCTGTTGATACATTTATAGTTAAAAATGTGTTCATAAGGTTTACATTTGCGTGTTATTTGTTTAGCTTATTTTTGTGTCTAAAATGAATAATGTAATTCTCATTACTTTTAGGAAATTCACGGATCATTCCTTGTTGCTTTGCTAGATCCTATTATTTTATATTTCTTTATGTCCACTGTTCATAATTACATTTTAGTAGATCTGATATTTGAACTCATTCTATGGAATTGATTGCATTAAAGTCCATCCGATATTAAAAAAGTTAAAACCATATATTATTTTAGCCAATGTTGGTGCTCTTAAGCGACAGAGTGGTTTGTTAAATGGTAGGGAACGGCAGGTCATCATCGTTCTTAAAACTCCCGAAATTTTGGGAGATTTCGTGTAAGTATAAAATAAGACTTAAATATTTTGGTAAATATTGTAGTATCTATCTATAGTAATTTCTGTAAAATCAATTATTGTATATTGTATGACGGCACTATAAAATAAAATCAGATCCAAATAATTAAGTAACAAAATCAAAAGATTTTCTTGCAACTTACAATCAATAATGAACCGTAACAACAATGATATAAATATATAACTGCAGTGAAGACCTGATTTAGCTGACGTGTTAATATAACTAGGCACTAAGAAAAATACTTCTCTAAATTGTCTAAAATTTATGAATGGGCAAGAATTCCCATGTGTGTACTTACCAAACTTGTACATAAACTAAATATATACAACAGAGTTATATTATACAATGTTATATGTACATCCAAATATATTTATCACTGTTAGCAGTAGCCTAATAAATATCTAAATAAATATCTAAGTATAATAAAGATTATAAAATCATGTACAAACCCTATGATCACACCTGAAATTGCCCATTCTCTTACGTCGTTATGTTTTAAGCAATACCTAATCTATATTATTCTATGTAAAATATGATATAAATATTGTATAATATCTATTAAAACATTTAGCGAGACAGATGATCTGCTCAGGGCACGTAAGGAATTAACAGTAGTGGATTTTTGCGACCTAAATGGTCAGAAGAGCGTATATATTCGACTTAGCATTCCCTAGACACCTAGAATAAGCTAGATATTTTAGATTACGCGTGAAATGTCGCTTGACATAAATCTATTGTGCGTACTAAGCTTATATGATAAATATCTGCAGTCTAAAGTTAGTTTTGCAAAAGATGCTTCTCTCTGCTTCTGAATGTAAAATTGAATGATGCTACTATTACCGTGAGATTATTACTTTCCTTGATGTGGTGATAATTATATGTAGTTCTCTCGGCGGATCTAGGCTTCCGTGAAGTTAGCCTTTTGTGATGCGCAAAGACAATATAGTTAGAAAAAGCTCCATTGCGCATCGAAACGGCTAACTTCACGGAAGCCTAGATCCGCCGAGAGAACTATACTTGTGTATTGCTTATCTGTGGGGCGATTACATAAGCACCTCGCATTAAACGCATGCAGTTTTGACAGCACTTAATAAAAATATGTAAACGAGAAATGGGTTTAATGCGAGAGCCTAAGTGATCCCAGCTGCGCTTAAGTATTTTGGTAACATAAAAAACAGCTTTACTTATAGCACAAATTTAAGGTATATGTTATGCTACATTTACACGCTATAATTAATAAAATTTAGTGCTACAAAAAATCGCGTTGCTTCCACAAATGTATCTAATTATGCTAATTTATTGAAATCTATGCTTCATATTTAGATTTTCTGTAGCACTAAACACTATATTCCAATTCCCTATGTAGTGTCCGTTTGTCCTTTCTAGCTGAACACTCGTTAGGTAGCCAACGAATTTTAAATTATAAAAATACTATAATGAGCACTGAAAGAATATTATTGTAAATTATAAAAGTTGTATCGGTTATAATAACAAATTATTGTTAATGTAGAATCAAGACTTATTATAATAAAATATAAAAAGTATCTAAAGAGTGACGGTGCTCAAAAACTTGGAGCTCAAATGTCCACAAACTATTCTGAATAGTGAGTAGCGATCTATTAGACATTTTGCACCCAAATTATAGGAATATCACACGCAATCGGTTTCTAAAACTTCCCTCTTAATTATTATTATAATCAAGTATGCAAAAATGAACTTTAAATAGCATTGTTAAAGTCTATTTTTGCATGCTAATCGCCAAGTTCCACTGAAATTGTATTACTTAATGATAAATTGTATTCTTCTTGGAGATGTATAAAATTAATGTTGTCGCATATTGTATTTTATCATGTGTTGCCAAATTCTATGTGAGATTCTGTGCTATTGTGTTGTATAAGCAGCCTGGTATCCTGCGGGGATTCTTTGTACTTATTTATAATTTACTTTAAGCAGTATTGGTACTATTAATGCGTAGACGTACCTATTTAGTTTACATTCCAAATGTATCTATAGTTATATTCAGTGGCATCACATAATGTTGGATTGTTGTCTCGATAATTTTGTCATAAAGTTATTATAACGCACGTTGATCAAACGTAATGTTTGAAATAGATTTTATTACCAAAAAGTTATATGTATAGGAAACATACTAACTGCATGACAACATTAACATAGGTATAAGAGGAATTGTTATTTGAACTAGAACAAATATGTATTAATTAAGTATTGTTTCGCATGTTATACACCCGGTGAAATAGTTTAAGATACGTTTAATGTACGTTGGATTATTTAAAGTTGTGTATTCTTTATGTATGAAACACCAATATTTTAATGTTTATGTGTACTGCTTGGTGCGTGATTGAGTCAAATTAGACTGGTGAACTTGGATACTGTACTATTCTATGCTTAACTAAAAAATAAAGAGAATTAATCTGATTTTTCGTTTTTTCTTATAACTAACCTAACCTTTTGATCAATTTTATCGGTCGTCGATCAGTCTTTACAGTACATTATTATTATTATTATTATTTTTATACAACTGAAGTTGCAACTAGGGCATCGGAACCGGTTCTTTCCGGGAATTCCCGGTTCTTAGGGCTACAAAAAGAACCGGTCTACAAAAAGAACCGGTTCCGATGCCCTAGTTGCAACCAAGCGTACGGCCCACAAGATGGTAAGCGGTTACCGCAGCCTATGGACGCTTGCAACACCAGAGGTATCACTCGCGGGTTGCCACCTTGAGGCTAAGATCGAAAGCCTCATGTGCCAGTAATTTCACCGGAAACCATACCCTTCACACCGGAACACAGCAATGCGAGCATTACTGCTTGGCGGCAGAAATAGGTATGGTGGTACTCCTTCCCCGGACGAGCTCTATCACAGAGAACTCTACTACTCTCAATTAAAAATAAATAAATAAATAAATAATGCTGGACCATCAACACAGCATCATCTAGCCCCAAGGTAAGCTGCTGTTAAACAGAGCTGTATTATGGGTACCAGATAACTGATATATATTTAATACAATACATAGATAGACATTTTTTATAAATACCCAGAACACCCGGAACTAATATTTGTAGATCAAATTGAAATAAATTGAGATCGTACAAACATTTGTCCCGAGGCGGGAATCGAACCCGCAACCTCTGCGTTGCAGGCGGACCTGCGCCCGCTGCGCCACATCGGCCAATTGATTTAGCGATTAATCTGTGCTCCAATAGGAAATAGTAGATAAGTTATGTTAATTTCCTAATCGCAAATGGATACTATTTCAGATCTTATGTGCAGTTGTGTTGTAAGGCTCAAATACAGCACAACTAGTTGTAGGCACTTACCGGTTGAGGAACCGGCAAATAAATCAAATACAGCACAACTAGTTGTTGTTGAGGAACCGGCAAATGACTATTCATTACTAGTTGTAGGCACTTACCGGTTGAGGAACTGGCAAATGAATCAAATACAGCACAACTAGCACAACAACAACACAACTGCACATAAGATCTGAAATAGTTTCCATTTGCGATTAGAAAATTAATATAACTTATCTACTATTTCCTATTATAGACTATAGAGTCTCAACTAAACTATAATTAAAAATATGAAATGACAACATATTTATTCCCAAACAATTTATTTGAACATAACACAGTACATTGAACCCAACTATTATAACGGAACTAGGTAAGTACCTATTTGGGATATGCATACAATGATTTTAGGTATATAAGTAAACGATTACATTTCTTATCTACATTCTAAGCTTTAACTTCAACTATGTTTTTTAGATAGCAGTCTGTCCCGGCTTTTTCAAAGTTGTTAGGCCATGACAGAGGCCTTCGGGCGGCCTAGAAACTCTGTCACCAGAGTTGGTCACTGACTCATACAAACGAATGAACGATAGAGATTTAATATCACTAATATAAGGAACTAAATTCAAATAATACTTCATGTTGCTACTAAAGTAAGTACCTTACTTGCTTACGTTGCTACTAATAACTAATTAAATGTAATTTTGGTAAATACAGCTATTGTTTGGAATGCTAAACAGCGAATACTTTAAGAATACTGAAATATATGAAACTAAATGAGGCAGAATACGCAAGTTTAATTCACGCTGTTTTCTGGTCATCAACATCAACAGTCTGATTTTTAACGTTGAAAGTTTCATAGCCTCTAAAAAAAAAATATAATTCATCGTTTTGGAATATTACATATTAAAATATGTATAAATAGATAGGGAATCTATAAATTTTTCAAAATACCCCGAATATTTTCAACACTGGGATTTAACGATAAAAATTTAGATGACGTATCAAATACACTTATTCTACATAAAATAAAAACTCTCCTCCATCAAAAACACAGATCCCTCAGATCACAAAATTATCACAGGAACAAAACCCAAAAATACCTTGAAAACTTATATTACTTTATGAGATTATAAACATGAATAAATAAGAGATTACTCGGTTTTCAACGAAACGATAAATGAATGTCGCGCCAAGAAAACCTACAAGCCATTATAATATCCAAAAGTTACCAAACATTATATAATAATAATGTATCCAGGCATAGGGGAAACCCCCTTAGATCTCTAATCTAACTTCCTAGGTTGGATTCGACCAAATTTGAATAGGCACTATTCTCCGAATAAATCGTAGTTATTCGCAATTGAATTGTATTTGAAATTTCTTATTAAGAGTAGTAGAGTTCTCTGTGATAGAGCTCGTCCGGGGAAGGACTACCACCATACCTATTTCTGCCGCCAAGCAGTAATGCTCGCATTGCTGTGTTCCGGTGTGAAGGGTATGGTTTCCGGTGAAATTACTGGCACATGAGGCTTTCGATCTTAGCCTCAAGTTGGCAACCCGCGAGTGATACCTCTGGTATTGCAAGCGTCCATAGGCTGCGGTAACCGCTTACCATCTTGTGGGCCGTACGCTTGGTTGCCAATTCAGTTGTATAAAAAAAAAAAAAATTCCGAGGAATAGTTATTCCAAAAGTTGGTCGAATCCAGTCTTAGTCCCCTAAAGATGTTGAAAAGAGATAGTCAGAGGTACGTCCAAATGTTTGGCATGCTCTATGCATAGTTGTTAAAAATATCTGCCTAGTTATACTAACAAAACTAAGAAATAACCTGGGCCCAATTACGGTATTGTGCAATCAATTTTATTAAGTTTCTGATGAAACTGTCACTATCGCTTGAATCTGACAGCTTTTTGACAGCTAATACTTTTTTTTTTTCTCCCAATGGGCAGGCTATGACAGCTGTTACTGAATAAAATTGGTTGCAACAAAGATACATATCTCAAGCACTGGTAAAAGTATACTTATCAGTAAAAGATCTATGGAATAAAGCTTTATAGGTATCAATGGCCACGAAGCTCGCTAAAGATTTGCTAAAGATTTTCAGTCCATTTACACGGTCATTGGTCTCAGGATGTTTTGTGCTGAGTAGCGGAGCCCTAGGGCTCTACTTGTCGCCGTTCTGCGCGAGCTTGACTTTCTTCGAAGGGGGACACTCGTTAAACATGGTGCCTGCTCGTAATTCAGACATGAGGAATGGCACCTGAAAATGACAATATATTTTGTTACATTTGGAAGAATTTAAATAAAAGTTTAGCTAATACTAGTGTTAGTCTATAAATAGTATAGCCCTCGTATATTTAGTTAGATTCTTCATATTTTTAGTAGTCATCACATTTTTAGTGTAGACTGACTTCAAATGTTTGAATTACTCTCATCTTTATCCAGCTCTGTCCGCCTAGAACAGTGTTCGTGACAGATCGGCCAAAAAAGTTCGATCTATCACCATTTTTTAAATACAGATGAAATTTTATAGATAAAAAAATCGTTTAGTGAAAATTTCAGATATTTAGTAAAAGCCCTCATAATTTCCATCGGATATTTAGAGGAATCTCCATATAGTGGAACCTTTATATTTAGATAGTTACGTTATGCTCGAGCTGCATATGGTGTATGGGCGGCAGGGCGAGGCAGGCGCGCATGAGGTTCTCTAGCGCGGCGCGTTGCTTGAAGAGTGCGTTGACGACGGGCGCGCCGAGCGCCACCAGCGGCGCCTTCAGCAGGTACGCCAGCGGACCCAGCACCGCGTGCAGCCCGCACCACTCTGCAACTAACCACCTAACCACTCAACACATCGACGAACTAAACAACTTACTCGTACCATCATCAATCTATACTAATATTATAAAGAGGAAAAATTTGAATTTATTTTGTTTGTTAGGAATAAACTCAAAAACTACTGGTCCGATTTCAAAAATTCTTGCACCATTAGAATGCTACATTATCCCTAAGTAACATAGGCTATATTTATTACTAGCGACCCGCCCCAGCTTCGCACGGGTGCGGTCTCATGGCACCTGCGCGAAGCTGGGACGGACTGCTAGTCTAAAATATGACATGACACATGCTCTGTACATCTTGGTAACGAGCCGAAGCAGAGAGCCCTCACGTCTACATACAAGTTTAACCTAGTTAGAGCGAGGAATCAAGTATTGACTCTAAACTACAAGGTTTACAATTATTTTAAATCAAAACATGAATACAATAAGTAAAACTGCAATGTTACTATGAACAAAGTCATACATTAGTTATTTGTACCTATACTATATTATATATATAAGTTTTACAAAATTTGTAAGCTTTTTTGGAAATAAATAAATTTTATTATTAATATTATAATTATTATTATGACAGCCTTCTATGTCCCCACTGTTGGGACACTGGCCTACTTTCGGGGAGAGTGATGGGCGAACCTTCGCCCGCCGCGCCACACGTCTCATATAATTGGATTCAAGAGTAAGGCCCGTGAAGGGACCGCGGAGGCTGGAGCCCGTCTGGCAAACCCCACCTCGTCTACATGGCCAGTCCGACTCTGGCAGTACATTATATGGCGGGATCTTACCTAACCTACTTACCTATCTATCTACTTTTTTAATATGAATACCTAATACATAAGACTGTCCTACGTAAATGTACCGACTCATGTACCTATTATTCGTCTTTAGATAACAACTTTACGTACATTGTACAGTGTACTTAAGTACATTGTATGTTTATTTATTTGTCTCTAATATAATTTATATTTATATTATTGCACCACCAACCATTGTTTAATATTATAAAAGTTTTCTCCATCCAAAGGTTGTCTGGAAGAAATCGCTCATAAGCGATAAAACCGCCCATTGTACCTTGTGTGTTAATTGGTAATTTTAAGTTTGTTTTTTTTTTCGGTGTACAATAAAGAATTTTTCATTCATTCATTCATTCATTCATTCTTTACTAAATGTTACCTATTTACTAAGGATCGTCCATACATTACCAAACATGGTCAAGTTCTTTTTCCATATTGATATTGTATTTCATAAAACTTAGCCATTAGATGTCCGACGGAGGCGCTGGAAGTCGGGATACAGTTTTACTCATCCGACAACCAACGCACCGTTTATATAAAAAGTGTATCTACTTTGCTACCTACATACATGGTAATAATGTTCCTTTTTTCTTCCTTATCTACCCATTTTATCACCCTACCAGCTAGAACCTAAGTTAGTAACAAATATAATGTACTATGATTGTAGTAATTAGGTAAGTACCTATATTTTTTGCACAATAAACTATTCATTCACTCATTCATTCATAAACCTCGGCCTTTCTCCATGTTGCCATACTCTAACAGGGTTCATGTGTGATACTACCAATTCTGTAACAACTATATGTACCATATGACAGCAATAAATGTATTGATTGATTGATTGTATCTCAGATGTGTACTCGCCGTATAGTGTACCTTGCGAGTTCTGCTCCCGGAACTGCACCCTGGTGAACAGTTCCCCCAGTAGCACCAGGTCCAGGATGAGAGGCACCGCCAGGAGAGAGTCCTCGCACGTGTTGTGCACCACAATGGTATTGTGTCCGTGAAGGAGGATCTCGGATGTGTACTCGTCCATTGCGCGCTTTGAGTCACCTGCAAATAGAGTCAAACGACCTATGTGTCGCTGCGACCTATGGGCGCAGGTCCGCCTGCGACGCAGAGGTTGCGGGTTCGATTCCCGCCTCGGGCAAATGTTTGTACGATCTACAAATATTTGTTCCGGGTGTTATGGGTATTTTCTATATATAATAAAAAATATCTATCTATGTATTGTATTGTATTAAATATATATCAGTCATCTAGTACCCATAATACAGCTCTGTTTAACAGCAGCTTACCTTGGGGCTAGATGATGCTGTGTGGATTGTCCAGCATTATTTATTTATTTTATTTATTTATAATGTGTATTAACAAAAAATTACGTGCCTATAGTGCCAGATATTCTACCTCCAAGCAGTAGTGTGCAAGCATTACTGTGTTAAGTTTGAAGGGCACTGTAACAAGTGAAATTACTGGGCGAGACTTAACAACGTCTCGGGGTGATGAGCGCAGTGCAGTGCCATGCAAAATTTAAAAAACATTAAGCTTTGGGTGGTACTGCATCTGTTATGGTCAAGTAAGCCCGCCTGATGTTTAACATCGTGCGATCGGCGACTTAATCGTCTTTTCACTTGCTGACATAAAAAAAAAATACTATCTGGTTATTTGGTTCTCATTGCTTTTCTTAGTTTGGGGCTAGATGGCGCTTGTAAACCTGTCCGCTAATATTGAAAAAAATATGTGTTATTTTTAATGGATTTTTAAAAACCAGCGCTAATTAAATTAAATTACAATGATAATCACTCTCGCTCGAAATTGATTAGGCTGATTATATACATTACATACATACATTAGAACGATATATACACCAATACTCCCGTATTCATAAGAGAAACTGCCATTTTAAACCTTCCGTATTCAAACTGCCTTTTAAATTTAGTTTTTATTTTAAAGAAAACAAATAAATATGCCTTTATTATTTAAAAAACTGTCGTTAGCCTTGTCACACTTATGTCAATGAACAAAGAAGATAGATTTGAAGAAAAAAGTAAGTAAGTTCGTATGAGATATGTCAGTGGCTAACTCCCCATCCCGTGCTTCGGAGGGCACGTCAAGTAGTCGGTTCCGGCTTTTTCCAAGTTGTTAGGCCATGGCGGCCTAAAAACTCTGTTACCAGAAATGGCCACTGACTCATACGAACTTACTTAGTGGCTAACTCTGGTGACAGAGTCTTCAAGAGAGAAGGTATCATACTGA
Source organism: Colostygia pectinataria (assembly GCA_951394395.1). Lineage (NCBI taxonomy): Eukaryota > Metazoa > Arthropoda > Insecta > Lepidoptera > Geometridae > Colostygia > Colostygia pectinataria. The sequence goes on from OX596363.1 coordinate 9,553,468, forward strand.
CCTACGTAGGGCACGTATTTGATAACGACCACATGGTCAGGCTTCTCCCCCGGCTTGTACAGGATCTTGTTCGACTCCACCATGTCGTCCACCACGTTACTCTTTGTTATCTGCAAGTACAACACTATTAGATAAAAAATATATATATACTTTACTGTCCTTAACTAACTTCAAAATTTAATTTCAATCGGACTTGACGATGAAGGAATCATCAAAAAGCTAGGAACCCAGCAGAGTTTGTTGCCAGATTCTTCTAGGCTGGGGCACGTGGAACTGACTTAAATTCACCTAGCTTTAAGACGTTTCAAAATGATCTTTGTGATATAATTGAATAAAGTGCGTGGAACTGACGTAAATTCACCTAACAAAGATTGTTTTGAAGCGTCATAGCTTCAAAACAATCTTTGTGATATATTTGAATAGAGATTTTGTCGACTTTGACTTTGCAAAAAAATACCGGTGCTGGATGGACAAAGCCTTCTTCATAGGATGTTTTTAAATGGTAAAAACCAACGGGTACTTGCCTCTTTAGAGCGGAACTGTTTCGGAGCAGACAGATTCTTGCCATCGTTGTTCCCGAGGTGGTTGTAGCTCACAATCGAGACCGGCTTCATACCTGACAACAATCACACTCATTATAACAAACGAGCTGACCCGCGCGGCTTCGCCCGCGTTTTTGCAGTTTTTATGCTATTTCACAGGAACAGTATTTTTTTCCGGCTTATGTGTTATTCCAGGACTTTTGCCATCTAAATTTCAAATTTCATCACAGGATAAGCCTATGTGTTTTCCATGACTTTTGCCATTTAAATTTCAAATTTCATCACAATCGGTAAAGTCGTCACGGAAGATACGTGGTAACAAACATAGACACACTTTCGCATTTATAATATTAGTAGAATGGGATTTTTTATAACAGCAGAAAATTACTGAAACATGCACATTAGTAATCCCGGTATTGGCACATAGAAAATTTCAATCCCGGTATTTGCAGGATTTTAAATCTGCAGTTCCGTGGGTATGTGCGGAACCCCAGTATTCCGGTACCCCACAATTGTCACATAGAAAACATCAATTCCGGTATTTGCAAGATTTTTAAACCCTCAATACCATAGATATTAGCGGGATCCCGGTATCCCGGTACCGGCACATACCAGCGGAGACAAGGAAATCGACGAGCACCGATTTCAGCTTGGTCTGTCCGGACTTGAAGTCGTCGCCCGCCACGAACACGCCCTCTCGCTCCGCGCGCGCCACTACGCCGGGGACGAGCGTGTTTTGCGGAGACCCGTTTATGTAGTGACACTGCAACAGAAATGTATCATCGTGTCACCCTAAACTAAAATATTGACACTGCAAAAAACGTTTGCATCACCGTGTCTCACAACGGATCTCGGCCGTAGTGAAATTAGCCGTTTCGATGCGCAATGGAGCTTTTTCAAACTAAATTGTCTTTGCGCATCACAAACGGCTAACTTCACGGAAGCCTAGATCCGCCGTGCAAACTATACACAACTAGCGGATCCGAATGAAATCTTAAGCACCCGTGCGAAGCCGGGGTGGGTCGCTAGTAATAAACAAAGCCTATGTTACTCAGGGATAATGTAGCCTTCTAATGGTGAAAGATTGTTTTTGGAATAGTTATACCAAAAGTTGATCGAATCCAGCCTTAAAAAGAAAAAAAGAAAGAAAGAAAGAAAACTTTACTGAGTCCCCACAAGAACTTATAACTTAAACTTATACGTTATCAAACATTAATTGGAACAAAACAGATAAATATAACAAGACAGATTGGCAAATATGTACAGATGGGGCCCAAGAGGTTCCTGTCTTAGCTCAGCCAGTCTAATCCGTAAGCGTGTTATAAATTAATGGTGGGTATATACAGGGTCATTCATTATCAACCTGACAAACTTAAGGGATAGGTTCCACACCTAAAAAAAAAAATATATGTACCTATAATTTTTTTTTTTTTTATGTATGTTTTGTCTTAAAAATCACAAGTAAACAAAAAAAAATCGATTACGTTTTTCCGCTCAATTATTATTTATCATTGTTGGGAATCGAGTTAAGCGACGTAATAATGAAATATTCGAGTGTGCGCGCCCCGTAGCGGGTCAAGGACACGCGCAGGTCAAGGACGCGCGGGTTAGTGACCCGCAGTTCATTGACGCGCGGGTCACTAACACGTGCCGAGCGCTGCCTTTTCGATTTCTAACAAGGATAACTAATTATGAAGCAGAATTACGTAATTTTTTTTTTTAATTTTATAAAAAAAAAACGTTTAGAAAAAAAAAAAAAAGTACAAGTATTTTTTTTTTATGTGTGGAACCTACCCCTTAAGTTTGTCAGGTTGATAATGAATGACCTTATATAGGTGGCATGCCAATAGGTATGTGATAGTGCTTCCCCGAAAGAGCTCTATCACAAAGAACTAATTTTCTCTATAGAGGGATATATCTGAAAATAATCAGCTTTACAAAATAAAAGAGGTATTCCGTAGAATAAACTAAGAATATCACTAATTTTACCACAGAACTATATTTAAGTAGAATGAATGAGTTCGTCGATTTGTATGAATACCGAGCTTGTAATATTTTGCGTATTTGTATTTTACACACAAATGTATTTTAATGATGGTAAACATAAGCCGCGCGAAAATGACTGATTTAAAAGAATCGATAAGCACGCGGCAAACCGATTCTAGGCACTGGCACACCACCACACCGCCCCCGGTTGGGAGCAGACTGAGTTTCGCGGCGAATAAAGAGGTTACTCAGCCTTTACTAAGCCCTTCTTTTCGGCACGCGAGGTACATACACTCACTCATACAAACTTAAGTTAACTAAAGTTAACTAAACATAAGTTAACTTAAGTTTCTCTTCTAGGTGAAATGTAAAATTACTTAAAAGAAATAATAAACACTCTCGAAACCAAAACCGAAGAATAAGCATGGAAATTCTTAGTTTATTCCAAGGATAAACTTTATACCACGTTGTAAGGCTGTAAATCTTTATATTATTCCACTTGAAGCTTACCCCTTCATCGATAGCTGCCAGCGCAAAGATGGTGGACGGTGAGATCTCGGTGTCGTTGTCACGCAGCGCTTTTTCCACATTCTCGGACGTGTCGTGGACCCCGGGTTTTATATCGCAGAACCTGTGAGGAAACGAACCATATAATCAGACATATAATAAAACATGGTGTTTCAAAACTATGAAGTGTGTGTGTATGTTGTGTGAGGATGTGAGAGGGAGAGTGTGTGTGTTGTGTGACAATGTGTGAGAGAGCCAGTGTGTGTTGAACTCAGACTCTCTCTAACATTAGAAATTTGTGTATGATCAATTAAAATTACCAAAAATGATTCCAATTCTATCTTAAAATAAGCGACGAGCGTGGGCTTATTCAGATATAATTTTATATTATGTGGGTGTGTGTAAGAGTTGTGAGAGCGAATGTGTGTATGCTATTTAAATGTTTGTGTTGTGAGGCTGTGTCTACACGAATTCTATAAAGTCATAGAATATATATACCAACCAAGTTTTAACCAGATCGGTTGGAAAATACGACCTGTAGGCGAGGATAGCCGGACAGACTGACTGACTGACTGACTGACTGACGGACGGACAAAAGCATTTTTGGCGAATCTCGAAACTGAGACGCTTCGCTCGCGTACCTTTCAGTGTTAGCCGTCCATAGCACAATGATGTGTGTGTCTGGGCGAATGTGTGTATGCTTTAACTGTTTGTGTCGTAAGGGTGTGTGTGTGTGTACCTTTCAGTATTCGCCGTCCAAAGCACAATGATCTTCTCCAGCTTGTGTTTGTCGCGAAAGTTCTTGATGTCAGCGCGCACCTGCAGGTACTGCTCGTGGCGCGTGCCGCGGATCAGGTTCGTGGCGCGGTCCGCCTGGAGTTAACACCATTATATAAACAAACGGTCATAGTACAAGTACAGCCACTAATCTGCATTCGGTCCGCGTGGTGGAATAAGACCCAATCAAAAGATATCCCAAAAATTATTTCGCCCGAAGCGGGATTTGAACCCGCAACCTCCGCTTGATACGCGGGTGCTCTACCAATTGAGCTATCGAGACACTTCGCTTGCTCGAAATAATCCTTGGCATGTTTTCCAATCACTCTCGCTCGAGAGTAGGCCAGTATCCCAGCGGTGGGAATTTTTGAAGGAATGATGAGTAAAAGAAAAACTCACTATATAAATAAACGGCACTGTACAAAACTTTTGTATTTGGCCGCCAATTTGATTACAAATGGTAGAGTTTTTTTGTGATAGAGCTCGTCGGGGAACTACTACCATACCTATTTTTGCCGTCAAGCAGTAATGCTCGCATTGCTGTGTTCTGGTTCAAAGTGTATGGTTTCCGGTGAAATTACAGGCATATGAGACTTTCGATCTACGTCTCAAGTGGCAACGCGCAAGTGATATCTCTGATGTTGCAAGCGTACATAGGCTAGATAACCGCTTACCATCATGTTGGAAGAAATCGCTCATAGCGATAAAGCCGCCCATTGTACTTCGCTCTAATTAAGTAATATCTGTGTAACCTTTTAATTATTTCTTGTGTGTTGTGCAATAAAGAGTTATCTATCTATCTATCTATCTATCTAGGCCGTACGCTTGGTTGCCACCAAAAAAATTTACAATTGTAAAAATTCGTTTTTTTTTCGTTAATTAATAGACTCAGGCGTTACTTTGCGGAAATCCATTATGAGATAAAAAACAGATGCCGCAGTTAAATTTCAGGAATTCCTTTCATAATGCGTCTCTACACAATATCCTGAAAAATTCACATCCCACTCTCTCTTTTGAATCACTCATTATTATGCCACTAGCAGTCCGTCCCAGCTTCGCGCGGGTGCAATGAAACCGCACCTGTGCGAAACCAGGGCGGGTCACCAGTAATAAATATAGCCTATGTTACTCATGGATAATGTAGCATTCTAATGGAGAAAGTTTTTTTGAAATCGGACCAGTAGTTTTTGAGAATATTCGCAACAAAAATACAAATCTTTCCTTTTAAATAAATAAATAAATAAATAAATAATGCTGGACAATCCACACAGCATCATCTAGCCCCAAGGTAAGCTACTGTTAAACAGAGCTGTATTATAGGTACTAGATGACTGATATAATATACCTAATACAATACAATACATGATAGCTATTTTTTATTATATATAGAAAATACCCAGAACACCCGGAACAAATATTTGTAGATCGTACAAATATTTGACCCGAGGCGGGAATCGAACCCGCAACCTCCGCGTCGCAGGCGGACCTGCACCCGCTGCGCCACATCGGTCGTCAAATAGTCCTTTTATAATATTAGTATAGAATTTGTATATTATGTACAATATACTAGCCGTGGCCCGCTACTTAATGTCATATACGTAATGGCTATAACAAGCACAAATAACCTAACAACCAATTCATAATGTAAATGGTCACTTTACGGTACATAGTCGTAATTTGATCAGTAATCTGTCTGGGCACGGTTTGTGTGTGTGTGTATTTTAAACTAACTGTAATTGGTAAGTACTGAATGATCCATTAAGTTCAATTTCTATTTACAAAAAATTCCATTCCATCAATGAGACGGATAGTACCAATTAATTTTTTGCAAAGCATATTGAACTCTATTTTCAATGTACTAATTTGTGCGAATTAAAGAAATGACTCTCAGATGATTGGTTCGTTAAAATAGCGAAGGCCATTTGAAGTATGTGCACAGCTTTGAGCCAACAACTAAGCCAAAACACTAGGTAAGTAAGTTAAAAGTAAAAAATGTTTATTTTCATAAAATGTTTACATATTTGCGCCTATCTTGAACTTATTGTAGATATGTCTGTCTGTTTACATAGATATCGAGTTACTTACTTACTTAATTGTTCTATTTTGTATATACCTACTAGGAGTACAGGTAAGATTGGGTTGACAAGTTCGAGAACATCCTACCCTTCAAACTAGTTTGGGACTGTTTCTCGTCGGGTAGTGCCCCTCTCGCTCGATTTACCCCCATCGTGGCAAGAAGCTAATGGTGTTATTAAAGTTTCGTGATGTGCGACGTCATAGTTATCTGTTAGTTCTGGCCAACTCTAGGGACAAAGTTTCTAAGCCGCCCGAAGGCCTCTGTCATGGCCTAACAACTTTGAAAAAGTCGGGACCGACTGCTTAACGTGCCTTCCGAAGCACGGGATAATAATTAACCTAAAGCAGTCTTCATCAAAAGATTTGAGCACGAGTTTAGAAATGACCAATTTCAAGAGTAGTAGAGTTCTCTGTGATAGAGCTCGTCCAGGGAAGGACTACAACCATACCTATTTCTGCCGCCAAGCAGTAATACTCGCATTGCTGTGTTCCGGTGTGAAGGGTATGGTTTCCGGTGAAATTACAGGCACATGAGGCTTTCTAACTTAGCCTCAAGCTAGCAAACCGCGAGTGATACCAATTGTGTGTGTGTGAGTGATTGCAAGCGTCCATAGGCTGTGTGTGTGTTTGTGATTGTGAGAGGGCGTGTGCATGTGGTGTATGTGTTTATACTAAGTATATGTTACTCGGTTACTTTATTATGTTTATTCTCTTTTTTAAGCACCCTTATGCTATTTCCATAAAAGAGGATACCGTACGTTAATCAGTTTAATACTGTTGAGTTTACGATGAGTTTGAAAAACAAGTTAATCCGATTAGCGCCCATATTTACAAAGTTAAGCGCATTTACAAAGATAAATCACGGAAGCGTCGTATGAATAACAATGCAATTGTTTTTTTAAACACTAGTGGCAAGGGTACTGTCCCATTCCGCCGGTACATGTCAAAATACAAAACGTTTTGTAAACACTGGCCGCTTTTAATACGTGTTTTTGAAAAATGAATCCGGACAATGGCCACTTGTAAACCACAATAGACACGTGAATTATGAATGTGTTAATGTAAGGCAGTGGAGGACAATACTACTAATAGCAATTAGGTACATTGACAGTAAAATTCAGTTGCGTTGTAGATTGTATAAACTTTCGCAATACTAAAAGTGTCAAAATTCGATCATGCAATAATTGTAATTATGCTGTAATTGTATTAGTGGCATTACAGTAAACGTAAAGTATAAGCACCCGTGCGAAGCCGGGGCGGGCCGCTAGTTTTAAATATTTTTGAAGCTTCTCAAGAGTAGTAAGAGTTCTTTGTGATAGAGCTCGTCCGGGGAAGGACTACCACCATACCTATTTCTGCCGCCAAGCAATAATGCTCGCATTGTTGTGTTCCGGTTCGAAGGGTATGGTTTCCGGTGAAATTACAGGCATGTGAGACTTTAGATCTACGTCTCAGGTGGCAACGCGCGAGTGATATCTCTGGTGTTGCAAGCGTACATAGGGTGACCGCTTACCATCATGTGGGCCGTACGCTTGGTTGCCACTTATGCAGTACTAGCAGTCCATCCCAGCTTCGCGCGGGTGCAATGAAACCGCAACCGTGCGAAGCCGGGGTGGGTCGCTAGTAATAAATATAGCCTATGTTACTCAGGGATAATGTAGCATTCTAATGGTTAAAGAATTTTTGAAATCGGACTGTTCGTTTTGAGTTAATTCGTAACAAACAAAAATACAAATCTTCTCTCTTTATAATATTAGTATAGATAAAGAAAAGCTTCACTATATACCCCATACACTATTAATTTACAACCACAAACAATACCACAGTACTATTGTCTGTCTGTGACGTACCCACTTTTGCTATAGGTACCTACCCTACCCTACCTCGCTATTCAGGGCAGAAAGTGCCTATTTAAAGTTTCACGGCATCCCTGACTCAGCTAATCAATATATTCAAGGTAGAGAAACATTGTGCATTATATGTAAGTTCATATTAGTATTCAGTTTAGTTAGTTAGATCGTATGAGTCCGTGGCCAACTCTGGTGACAGAGTTATAGGCCGCCCGAAGGCCTCCGTCATGGCCCAACCGGACCGCAACCGTTGAAGAAAGCGCTCGTGACGTAGCTCGCTAAGTTGTTCTAAACAGATCAACGAAGTTAAGCACTGTTCCGCGTAGTCATCATTTGGATGGGTGACCGCCACAGGGACAATTTGAACTGAGCCTGAGTCGGTCCCGGCTTTTTCAAAGTTATTAGGCCATGACAGAGGCCTAGAAACTCTGTCACCAGAGTTGGCCACTGACTCATACGAACTTACTCATGGCCCACTTTGAAAAAGCCGGGACGTGCCATCCGAAGCACGGAAGCGCACTGGCATTCACGGTCACCCATATAAATGGTGACTACGCGGAACAGTGCATAACTTCGTTGATCTGTTATGAACAATACTAGTGGCACTAGATCTGTGGCACTAGTATGTAAATGGCACAAACGAGGACACATTCAAATGATCGCGCTGTATTGTATGTTACTATATACGAAACAAACTATTCTGACACAGAACCGACATTAGTACTACTCATAGTAACAGCTTTACAGGAATATCGCGTACTGTGAATTCAATGAAGCAATAATAATGTTTGTAGTCTATATTAATATTATACATTCCTCTGTATTTTTGTTTGTTACAAATAAACTCAAAAACTACTTGTCCGATTTCAAAAATTCTTTCACCATTAGAATGCTACATTATCCCCGAGTAACATATGCTATATTCAGTACTAGCGACCGGCCCCTACTTCGCATGGGTGCGGTTTCATTTGATTGCGAAGCTGGGACGGACTGCTAGTGTTTATATTCGCGCGTGTAATGACGTCACACCTGCTGACGTCAGAGTCAGGCGATGTTATTTCCATGGAATGCAATAAGGTTAAAAATAGCTACTACGGCAATACATCTAGTAAATAGGAACGTTTGTTATAAGAACTAAATATGGTTATTGACTTAAAATTCATTACGCAGGTACTTTTAACACACACGAATATTGTAGGTACCTAACCTATAATTTTTACAATTTTTTTATAGGTATACCAGCATCAGGTAAATTTCACTAAAAACGGAATAGATATTTACCATGTTTTGTGAGTTTTATTGATGTTCTCCCGTGATCATGGTGCATGTAACGGCGCCGCGCCCGAATATCGGGAAACAATAAATCTTTTTTCAACTAAATTTTTTTAGTAACTGTAGTTTTAAATATTGTATCTCTGTTATCTTTATAAGGCTACTCGAAGTACGCGAAGTCAAAGACGCCAGCTCGTATATACTTTAAGTAGATTAGGTTGGTACAAACATACGAGTATACAATTTATCAACAAATTGAAACTTATAATATAATAGACAAACAAAATTGAGATTGAAATAATGAGTAGGGCAAAAAAGACGTTTAGAATGAAAATTTGCGAAGGGGCGCGGTGGCGCCATTACCACTTAGAGGCGATTGGTATTGTTAAGTAGTCGGGTAGATTTATGTTAGAAGAGCACAGAGCAGATATTAGGACTACATACAGAATGACCACTTACACCCTCCCACTACTGGCGCTCTGGAGTGTGTTTAGAGGGAGCCTGTAATTTTTTAAGAGGCACCGACACGATTACGAGAGTCCTCATCAGGGTTGATTGACACCGCGTCTTTCGTCTGCGTAAGCTCATCCTGTAATCTGTTTCGCGGTGGTCGAATAAACGCGTAGCTTAGTAGTCCAATAGGTGGGAGATCCCAAACCATGATATTGGAAAACCTGTAATAATTTGAATAAAACTTTATATTTTTGTACCTGATTAGCAGCGATGAAATCAGGATCATAGATGGCCGGCCGCGGCTTCATAGCAGCCATCTCTTTGCGCAGCTTCTGTTGGAGGTCGTAGTCGATGACCTTGGCACGGACCATCGACTCCGCGAGGTTCAGCGGGCTGATGTCCCAGCCGTCGACCACTGGGAGATTAGGTAGATTTGGTCAGGTGGTAGATTTGGTCAGATTGTAGATTTGGTCAGATTGTAGATTTGGTCAGATGGTAGATTTAGTCAGATGATAGATTTGGTCAGATGGTAGATTTGGTCAGATGGTAGATTTGGTCAGGTGGTAGATTTGGTCAGATTGTAGATTTGGTCAGATGGTAGATTCAAATCTATTGGTATTGACAATTAAACGACATTTTATACTCTTGAGTGCAAACCTAGCGCCAAATTCAACCTTGTTTTGGATCAGTAAGCATCCTGGTTGGACCATGTGTTATTACTATACCTAGATCATCAGGGTGAACCATCGGTAGCAGGTCGCACATGGGCACATGAACGTCGTTGCCTTTCTCGTCGATGCCTAGCTTCACGACGGATGCTTGCGTTATGGAGCCAAACCTGATTGACGTCAAAATCACATGAATTTTATTCTATTAAATCACAAAAATCACTTTGAATCATTTTACAGGCTACTGAACAAAAGGAGAAATTTTCACTAGAGCAAATCTTCTACAAGCCAAACTGCCTACACCAAACCTGCTCATAGACTGAAGAAGAAAAAAAAATTTACATTATTTAATTAAAAATACTATACTCATACTGTAAATCTCTGTTAGGTAATGTGTTTTTAATCTATAATCGTTTTTGTTCATTGACATAAGAATAGCAAGGAAAGACAATATTTGTAGTGGGATTCATCCCACACTGACATATTTTTTTGAGACAATATACACAAACAGAAATAAAATACAAGTTGGTACTATGGGATGAAACAAAAATAAAATCCATAGTATTTTTTTTGTTGAAACAGAAACACACTTACTAGGCAAGCAGGTAAAATGAGTTTCTTTTATGAATTATGGGAAATGTGAATATGCCTGGTCCTCTCGCTCAAGCCTAGAAAGAATCAGGTAACTAACATAACCAGGTTCTTAGCTTATTGAAATGAACCTTCTATATCAAAAGAATTCTAGTAAAACAAAAATATGAGTATTTGTTTACTTATTAATATTGACTAAGAGGTAGATTGTTTTATTTGCTTTTTTGCATGTTTTTTTACTACACAGCTTATTTACATTTACTGAAATAATTGGCCACTGACTCATACAAACTTACTTACTTTTACTGAAATAATGGTGTTTAGGTTATTTTAGCTAGATCTGTAGTTTAAAATATCTACCAATTAGAATCCATGGGTCCATTCTTGGTGTTCCAAGTGAGCTGGTGCTTGTTGGCGAGCACAGCGGCCGTGAAGGTGGATCCATTGTTGCCTCCCCAGCCGACCAGCATCACTCCCAGTTTGCCAACTCGACGCTGCGTCCGGATGCATAGCTGCTTGCGGAATGGCTTTACCTATACATTAGAAACCTTATTTTATAAAACTTTTTTTTTATAACCACGGACTGAGGCAAATGGAATGTTTTGGGAGACTTTTATTTATAAATCGCCACTTTATAAATAAGACTTCATAGGGAAAACTAAATTTGTTAAAATAGTTCTAAGCTTTTATATTGTAAGCACAAGTCAGGCAAAGACTGGCTCATTTATGAACTAGCAAAGCTGCCAATATCTCCTTTTAATACTAATCTGGTAATAAAACTGGAAAACAGAGTGTTCCAGTATTTATTTCCCAGCGGTTATTGGTTCAGGAAGCTTTAACGCCTGCCCTCTGCCCCTTCAACTTAAAGCCATGGTTATTAAACCATTTTATTGTGCTAAAAAGGTGTACTATTCAGCTAAATTGCTAACAATAACCAGTAAAATATCTTGATAGCAGTGACTAAAAATGTTATTGAAAATATCATAACTCGTAAACCACACGTAGCGAGTCGCCTGCGTTATGAATTGTACATGTGGTTGAACCTAAGTGCTCAGTAAGCACTAAAATGTATTGCTTATGATTCAATATCGTTATGTTATTGCTAAATAAAGTGCAAGTATTTCTACTACATAGCTAACGATTTATCTAGCAGTAGGTCTTTAAGATTTATAGCTGAGCTAAACTCACCAGCAAGTTAGTGCCACTCTTTGTCACCAAGGTATCTTCGTAAGAGTAATCGGAATAAATGTAATCGTCTGTATACTTTAGGTTAGGGCTTGAAACAACCAAGTTCGTTGGTTTTTCCATAGTGAATATTTCTTATGACCGCGACACGGTGTTAATTATCTACTCGGTTTACTTCCTAGCTTCGTTGCCTGACTTGATAATGCTGTATTTATTACTATGTAAATTATTTTACACTCGCTACAATCAAACTTCTTACGATCGGCATCAACCACAACCACTGCACTGACTGAATTTATTATTCTTTTGACAAGCTTTTGACTTCTTGAATCGATATAATCTGTGCTTCTTGACTTGACTTGATTTTTTTTTTTCTTTTTTCGCCCTATGGGCAGGCTAAAGTCCTGAGACCATACCGCCTTTTCTTACGTTAATGTTTTTTCATCTTGACTTGACTTGACATTATCAAACGTTGAAATGAAAAAGTGGGCAAAGTGGCAGTCTTTTTCATGGAACCACAGATAATGTAATACTAGTAATATGGAATTAGATGGAATTAATCATATCAATTTACTACCGTGTCATGTTTTAGAAATTCTATCAATTAATTTGTTTATATGTTCGAAGATTTTCAGCAAAACATTTTCACATTGACAGCTTTTTTTTAATATCTTTCCTAGGCAAAAAGGTATGAGCAAAGAGTATACTAACAAATTCTCACGCTTCCGCTACGTGGCGCTGCTTTCCATACTTCGCGGCCATCCAACTGCCCCCCCAGCATCACACCTAATTTTTTTTTGGCTGTATCATAACCTCACTTTTTTTTGCGCGTCACATGAGTGAGAAGGTTGGTACATCCATAGAATAAAAAATAATGTAAAGACCAAAAGTCATTAGTTTGGTCATGTCACTGTCAAAAGTTTTTCCTTTTTTATTTTATGGCTTCTGTTACTGTAGTCAGCAATTTTTTTAGTCACTTCACCAGAATCAAAGGAGTTTTTATGTAGGATAAAAACACCCTGCCATGCCAAAATCACTTTGATGACATTTTGACATTTATGCTTATTTTATAAAGCCAAAGACCTTTTTAGGATTGTCTTTGGCTATCTTGTTAAAACGACATGGGTCTTCCCATTTTAATTATTTATCTCGTGTTATTTTAAGTTTTATTGCGTAAATTTGGTGGCAGTTTATCCAATTTAACTTGTTTACATAACACAAGCGTAAGTAATTGAAATGGAGGGGTAATGTTGGTTGGTAATTTAGTCAAAGACTTTCCAAGGGAATTTTGAAAGAAAAGTCATCGTTTCTTTCCAAATTTCGTTTGTTGTTGCTAAGCGACAATCAAACTAATACACTTGACACTGGCAAAATTGTGGCAAACTTGCCACAGAGGCCATAAAAGAAGAAGAATAAGACCCTTAGAAGTACTCAGTGCTGTACCATCTATAAACCCTAAATAACTACCATCTTACAGTTGGACTTTATTTGTAGTTTTATTTTACTTATTGCATAAGTTTTTTCAATAGAGATACTTTTACTCTTATTATTCTAATTTTATTCTTAGCTGTATGTATCATAACTATAACCCGTTCATTTGATTTATGTCTACCTACCTACTTTTATTAAAAAAAAAATGTTTAATATTTTTTATTTTAAATTCATTTTTCTCGCAACATAAGCCCCGCTAACAAAGCCTTACTATAAAAATACGTACAGTAATTTACTGCAGTACCTAGTACCTACGCCGTTAGGCCATCGTTTTAATTAAAGTAAAATAAATAAATACAAATACAAATACAAAATAAATAGAGGAGGCCTTTGGGCGGCTCTCAGTAAGAGTACCTACCTACGTACTTATTTATAAATAAGTTACATAGCTCCAGTACTTAAATAAACAAAGATATTTATCAATAAAACTCAACACAAACCAACCTTCAGTAGGTACTTTTCTTATTCTGTGCCTTCAGTTAGTTATCCTGTACCTAAATAGGTGGGTATAACTACGTACCTCTAAAATAATAATGGGTGGCCATGGTACATACATACTAGCATGGCATTATAATAAAAACAAAACCAGAGTCCGTCGGCCCCAGCCTCCCCAGCTCTGTAAGCATGTGTGCGCGCTTACTTACAAACACCTACTATAGAAATGATTGAAGTTATGCACGTAGGTACTTACTCATACACAGGCACTCTCTGTACTTTTTACGGCTCTCGCACACTGGTTTAAACTTACGCACACGCGCATACATCAATACTGTTTAACTACACCTACGTAGTTCTACCCAAATTATTTTTGTAAAAAGGGGCCCACTAGGGAAGGGACAGTAACTATTAATAAAAAATTAAAAACTGACTACCTACCACACATATTTATTGATTTCAATTTTAATATTGATTAGTAGGTAATAAACAAATCTGTGTGCTTGTTTGTGTACCACCTCGAACCTACAGATCAAATCTCATGCACTGCAGTTATATAATAATTATATTTCATCTCAGACGGTTATCATTTACTTGATAGACAAAAACGTTTAATAAAAAGACACTAGCAAAAATATACTAACACGCGTTACCTCGTGTATACGATTTATAAAGTTGTATATTAATTACGGTATATTAAAGCATGCGGGGGAAGAGGGGGCGCGCCGCGCTCTCATATTCCGTATATTGATTGTGTGCGAGGGGGCCGGGGTTGGAGGGGGCTTCGGCGTGCCCCACTCTGTTTTTTACGACACGGCTTTCTGTGTAACATAATTATTGTATTAAATTTTGTGAAATGTTTCGTTGTTATTTGTGAAAAATAGGGAAGTTGTAATCGCGATTAGAAGGTAAGAAATTCGTGCCGGTGCTATCAGCCTGAAAATTCGTGTTGCCGAATTACATTTTATAAAATTTTATAGCATAAATTCCGTCGGCGGCGCGTAACCTACGGTATATTACACTGTCATACCGCGTACGTATAGTGTTTTTTACGGGCATCGTTCTATAAATAAGTTGTAATAATTATAATTTTATGTAGCGGTCGCAGCAGAGTCGGTTTTCTGTGTGGTATCCATCGGACGTGAAGTGGTGTGATTTGTGTTTTTATGAGTGAATGGTGGTGCAGATGCAGGGGCTGGCGAGCGACAAGACGTTCCACTTGAAGTGGAACAACCACCTGCAGAACCTCAGCCAGCTGTTCACGACCATCTACTCGTCGTCGGCGCTGGCAGACGTGACGCTCTCCTGCCGCGATGGAACCCTCAAGGCGCACAAGCTCGTGCTCTCCGCCTGCAGCCCCTACTTTGAACAAATATTCAAGTAAGTTTCGTTCCTCGCCGTGTTCCGTATTTAATTATAACCCGCCCATGTTACTAATTAGATTCTTTCATGTACTAAGTACATAAAAAAATCTTCCATTTGGTCATAATGACATCATTATTTTTCTAGTGAAGTTATTTTTATCATGTGCAGTAAACAGCCAGCTGGTATTTTCTTACATTTTAGCTTCTTAGTATATTTATATTTGTTGCCTTGTAAATACCTGCTTCTTGGTATATAAGTTGGTACCTTCGTAACACTTTTTTATTCACTATAAACAAAAGAACATCAATGCATTAAATTAAACAGGTAGGTTTGAATTATATTTTCATTTGTTTCTCCTTTAGGGAAAATCCATGTCAGCACCCCATCGTGATACTGAAAGGGATTCCTTTCTCGGAAATCAACCTACTTGTGGAATTTATGTACAAAGGCTCTGTTGATGTCCAAGAGCTGGATCTGCAGTCCCTGATGCATACAGCTTCTGAGCTGGAGATAAGAGGATTGGCCTATGAAGCGCGGGACAATGCAGCGCAGCTACTCAATGTCAACTTGGAGTATCCATCATATCCGCAGACATCTACAGCTACTCAGCCCCAGCCGTTTCCCCAGGCAAGGACCGATGTTGAGAGGCTAAAACAGGTAAGAATATTGATTTATTTTTACACATTCAACCCTTAGTTTTTTACTAACATATTTTATTATAACATAGGGATTGAAGTACCTGCGTCTCATTTAATATTCATGAACATTACTATAATATTACGAATAATATGATCAAAGATAGCTGTGTTAAGTAATGTAGATAAAAACTGCATAATTATGTACTTTTGGATAAATCCTACTTTTGGGGTAAATAAAATACCTACATTTTTTAGCTGATTAACCATCATACCATTTATGTTTCATTTATGCTAATTGACTTTGATTGTGTAATCTATTCACAATAAGGTCTAAGAATTATGATATTTCACAAATTTTAGACTCTTTTAAATATTCCTAAAAGTGGTAGTTAACACCATAAAAACAGTAACAATCATGTAGGTTATTACTTTGATCAATATTCAAATACACAGTGCACCTGATCAATTCTACAAGAATTTTATAAGTAAAGCCTGTTCATATTATTGCGCTTGGATCACTAAAATCTAGTTCCGGATTCTATTGTGCTCTTAATGTGCCTTTCAAAAGCATCCAATTCAATAAGGAATCAGTAATAATACATCTATTGTGTCTGTAATTTCAGTTTTTGACCAGTTGGTTATCTTCAAATCATCCACTTAGATATTACCTTTAATAACCTACAGTATCCACAGTACCCCAGGAAACATGTTGTACAAGTCATGGTCTGTGCAAGAGCATTTTACCAGTGCAAGTTACCAGTTATAAATATATAAATAATGCTGGACAATCCACACAGCATCATCTAGCCCCAAGCTAAGCAAAGCTTGTGTTATGGGTACTAGATAACTGATATACTTAATACCATACAGATAAATATTTTTTGATTATACATAGAAAATACCCAGAACACCTGGAACAAATATTTGCAGATCATACTAACATTTGTCCCAAGGCGGGAATCGAACTCGCAACCTCATGCGTCATAGATGGACCTTCGCCCGCCGCTCCACATCTGTGTTTAGTTGTTTAGTACCTACAGTTTCTAAAATTGAAGGTACTCTTATAGTAGTTAGAAATCATTTAAAAATAACTACAGTTTCATTAATTACTTAGAAACTGTGTAAAGTAAACAATCTAAGAAACTGAGGGATCAGTTTGCAGTACGGTAGGTACATATACTTGCACATTTCCCTTCACCCTTCCATAGGGTGTTAAATAAGAAAACAACTAATTTATTATAATCATGCCGACTGCATGTTACCAACCGATAATATCATCATCTTCATTCATAAAATGTATAATGATATGACTCAATACTGGATTAAACAGATTTGTACCACACCTCATAATGAACAATGAGAGTGTTATCTTTAACATCTTTATATGCAAAAAAAATGTACACATTATAATAATTGCTGTTTCTTAAAATTTGCATATGTAAATTAATATTATGCCAGTTTTCAAAAGTACAGAATTTCTCATCGTAATATTTATCTTTTCATCATTTTAATCTTTGACACAAAGATGGTTAATTCACATCACACAGCAAAAGTTTTTGAATGTTGATGTTTTGAGGCTTCCTTTCGTTTTATGATCTCATTAAAACATGTTACATTTTGGTGGAATATTTATTTTAATGGGGAATGAGTCACGAAAATTCTATGAAATTTAAACATTCTATGTGCAAATCAATACTTGGCCCAGTTAGGGATTTTGTTGTGCCCTGTTTAACTCAAGATTTACTATTTACTAGCTGACCCGCGCTGTTCCACTCGCGTTATTTTTCACACCGTTTAAACCTCTTTACTTACACAAATATTTTAAGACCAAAATTAGCTAAATCGGTACAGCCGTGCTCAAGTTTTAGCTGGACAAGAGAACAGCAATTAATTTATTTAAATTTCACCAGCAAATGTTTATGGTGCAATTAGTTGTGCAATTTCAATGCGATTTTTAATTTATATGCTGGTGGTATTTAAGTTGCAAAATAACAATATACGTATGAGTATTAGAGACTCGTAAGTCTGAGTAATATTTTTGAGTTAAAAAATATTTAGTCATGATATTTGATATTTTATCATAAAATAAATATTATGCATGACGTGATAACGGCATAGGTACTGAGTCACAGCAGTTACGAAGTAGATGTCATTGAACACCTGACTATATAATATTAACTAATATTATTATAGTTTAGGTAGGCTATAGATTCTTAAAACTAAGTAGATTAGTTTCAAAAAGGTTTGAACACACTACTACTTAACTCTGGTAGCATTTTTGTTAGCATCCAATTGCCAACTGGTGACAAAGTATCGTAATAAATATTATACATAATTACAATCTTTTCTCATATTAACAAATTTGGCTCGGAACTAAAAACTTGATATAAAAAGATATTTTATTTTATGATTTTTCTCTGTAAATATTTTCATCTGCATCTCAATAAATAGCTTACAAAGTCTAAATCTATCCAACTAAAAATGTGTAATAGCACTGCAAAACCTTACCGTACCCCAGAATGTGACAAGTACCATAAAATATTTACTCAAAAAAATTATTGTTTTTCTAAGTATTTGCATAAAAAATATGAATAACAGAACAAAACTATGCCTAAATTATCTATTTTAAATAGTTTTACAGGTCTTGGCGAGAATAAAAAATTCTTACTCATTAATTTAGCGTAACATAGTTCCCTATCAAAAAGTAAGTAATTTTTTTCTATGGTATCACCATTGTTTACCTTTTTGGACTTGAATTAAAAACCAGACTTTATATGTTTTTTTTATGTAAGTACTAGCTGTTGCCCTTGACTTCGTTTGCCTGGAATTTTTGGTGTTTAACTATGTGTGAAAACTAAAACAAATCTCCGCTTCAGGCGGGTCGCTAGTAGTAAATAATTATAAGTACATTACGTACATAACTTGCCAATACATAGTCAGTCTCAAGTTACTTACAATAAGCACTACCTTACCTACTATTTGATTAGATTTTTGTTTGACTTTTTACTTCTATTCCGCCAGACAACTTCCTTATAAATCATTGTAGAATAATGTAAAAAAATAATGAGTATGCTTTAAAAAGATTTGCGTCATACTTATTATATTGCGAATAAAAATATCTGACGTGCAAGCACACCTTATAATGTAACGAAAAATTGTGTACAAATTAATATTGCCTTTGTGATATACCTATTATGTAGATACTTGAATAACTTAAAATTAATATTAGATATTTAGATCATAATATTGAAAGTTAGAGATATATATTAAGAGTTTTTATGTTGTAATTTAATCTATGTATTGTAAAATCTAAAAAGTATAGAAGTAAAAAAAAAACACGCGTTTACATAAATAAATAATAAATAATGCTGGACAATCCACACAGCATCATCTAGCCCAAGGTAAGCTGCTGTTAAACAGAGCTGTATTATGGGTACTAGATGACTGATATATATTTATTACAATACAATACATAGATAGATATTTTTTTATTATACATAGAAAACACCCAGAACACCCGGAACAAATATTTGCAGATCCTACAAACATTTGTCCCAAGGCGGGAATCGAACCCGCAACCTCCGCGTCGCAGGCGGACTTTCGCCCACCGCGCCACATTGGTCGTCTCTAATATAATCTCTTCTAATATATAAAATCTCTTTCCAATGTTTAACCAACTTCAAAAAAGAAGGTTATCCATTTGACTGTTTTTTTCTTATGGTTCTTAGGTATGTTTATTACGCGATTTTTCCGCCAATTATGAATTGATATGTTTAGGTATTTTTTTAATAGGTAAAAAATACTTCAGAGGTGGACAGATATAAATTTTATCGAAATGTGTTCAGTACTTTTTAAATAATTAATATAAAACTTGTCAATAACTACATCTATCGAAACAATTATTTTAGTTTGAAGTCGGTTTTTGTTTTTTCTTAAAATTAATTATTTTTCGTATTAAAGAATACCTAGTAATCGAGTGCTCCACCGTGTCGGCCACATCATCGGTTACCACCAGTCGAGATCGTGGTCAAAAGAAGGTTCATGATGAAAAAACTTACCAATTTTAATTTCCCTAATAGAATGACGGGTCGTCGGTCGCCCGATGAAATGAAATTACCGGCTTTGTAGATTGATACAAATAATGGTAATTTAGATAACCATTAATAAAAAAAACACCTAAAACATCTTATATGTTGATGACCTTGAAAAGGCTGAGCCGATTTTGATAAAACATGTCTAAGAACCATCGCTAGAAAACCTGCTTTCAAATAAAGAAACTGCATTCAAATCGGTTTACCCATATAAAAAAGCTACAGAGCCACAAACAGACGCACATAGCGGTCAAACTTATAATACCCTTCATTTTGCGACGGGGTTAAAAATGGCGAGCAACACCATTTTCCAGGGGTTTCTGCTCAAAACAGCAATGTTTTTTTTGTAAATCAATCCTACCTAGGGTTGCTCCCTCTATCGATTAGGAAAATTCAAAGATTTCTGGTATATCATAGAAAAGTATTAGGATCTCGCGATTCAATCCGTATAACCACCACCAACCTTAGTGGTATAAAAAAAAAACGTTAGAATATGCATGGCTGTTAGGAGGGTTTGGCTCGTCAGGTCGATTTATCTACTTAACGAAACACCTTTATTCAAGAGGCGAGCGAGTGAGTAGATATATACTTATTCTTGCTATATCTTTGCGTGAATTTTACGGTTATTAAACTATTGCGAAATCCAAGAAAGTATGATTTGTTTTCGTGGTTGGGAGTATCTAATTACTACTTTTCACGTGCTGAAATAGTGCGCTCGTGACGTAGCTGGCTAAGTTGTTCCTAACAGATCGACGAAATTAAGCTCTGTTCCGCGTAGTCAACATTTGGATGGGTGACCGCCAGTGCAATTTCAACAGAGGGCTCCGTTGGGTAGTCGGTCCAGGCTTTTCCAAAGTTTGTAGGCCATGCATGACAGAGGTCTTCGGTCGGCCTAAAAACTCTGTCACGAGAGCCACTACTACTATACGAACTTACTTATTTTTTTTTACGTGCTGAAATATGAAATAATATTTGTAATAAAGTCTAGCGCAGGCTGCACAATATCTCGAAGATATTTGTTTGTATATTTTGTTATATCGGTGATGTCTGAGATCCAGGTGTGTTTTATTTCTACGTCTTTGTTTCCTCAACGTCTGATGCCGTGCCTGTATTGCCAGTGCCGTGTTTGCATGCATCAAAATATATGCCCGTGTTTTGATGCATGCAAAATGCACAATGGTATACCTGCCTTGCAAATGCTGGATTCTTTATGATCACAAGACAACATGCAATGATCTACCGTGAACTTGAAAGACAATGGCATGCAAAAAATCAAACTGGTGCAATTTAATAACATGCCTTTTACGTGCTACAGGCATGCGTATTTTCATCATGCCTTTTTTTATGTCGGCAAATGACAAGACGGTCAAGTCGTCCGCATGATGTTAAGCACCATGCTCCCATAACAAATGGAGTGCCACCCAAAACACTGCACTCGTCAGCCCGAGACTTAGTCCGCCCAGTAATTTCACTTGCTACAGTGCCCTTCAAAACTAAACACAGTAATGCTAGACTACTGCTTGGAGGCAGAATATCTGGCACTGCGGCCCGCAACCTCGAACTCTTGCTGAATAGTCCTACCACCTACCAGAGCGACATACTTATTTATTTATTTTATTTTATTTATTAGGTTTGCCAACAGTTTAAATACATGATTACATGAGTTAAGTTACAAAAGAAGTGTTCTGGGCTACATGTGTAACCAATAATAGGCAAACACAGCATACACACAACTTATTGGGTTGATTACATGATTATTATTATTGTTTATTATTCTATATTAGGAATAAAGAAAAATAAGAGTAGGTAGTAGAGTTCTTGTGATAGAGGTAGAGCTCGTGCGGGGAAGGACTACCACCATACATATTTCTGCCGCCAAGCAGTAATGCTCGCATTGCTGTGTTCCGGTTCGAAGGGTTTCCGGTGAAATTACAGGCACATGATACCTTCGATCTACGTCTCAGGGTGGCAACCCGTGAGTGATACCTCTGGTATTGCAAGCGCCCATAGGCTGCGGTAACCGCATAGGTACCATCTTGTGGGCCTTGCGCTTGGTTGCCACTTTAGTAGTACTATAAAAAAAAAATGGCGATGCCTAATGCACATTAAGTTACGTAACCTGAAACATTACAAGGTGTTAGACATAGCTTATTTTATCAACCGTTGTACGTTTATTCAATTAGCATTCCTACTTGCTTATTGTACACCCACATTTATTTCAATTGAGTTGAATTAAACACGTTACTTACATTCATGAATTTATAACATGACTAAGATTTTCTTACATCTCTCTTCGTCATCGCAGGCAATATTGTGTACTTATATAATTCTGTTGACATAAACTTAGGCATTATTAATGGATGAAAAACTTCCAAGGTCTAACCGCATCTCATCTCTATAGCGCAGAAATATATATAATTCTACCCGTGGTATCGTCTGTACTTCATGTTTTACATGAACATACTTCTTTCCAATGGAGTGGTGTATTGCTTAGTCATTCACGGACAATGTTTGAGTATCAGAAACTACGAACGAGTACCATGGTACCAGAGGTCTACTTTTACAGACAAAGGAGATATATCGTGGTTCAGCTTATGTCCGCGGATGCTCTGAACGTAGTTGCCACAGTAATAAGTTGAACTACGATATTTGCCACGATTATCATTTATCTTTTTCAAAAGTAGACCCTCATAATAGAAACAGAATCAAATATTTGCAGATCATGCGTATTTGTCACCTTATGGGACGATTTCCGACCCTCTCCCATTCTGAGTATACTATTTTCGATTATTATTTTGAAGCGGGGAACACACATATTGCAGTGTAAAATAATATAATAATAACATAATAGTCCGTTTACCTGTTTTGCCTGTATAAATATTTATTATTCATTGGATGAGGGTAGCGCAGGACCGGAGAGTTACGTGAGAGAGGGATACTATATACCCACTTTATCAGTGGGTGCTAGCAGGACAGACAATACTGTGGTTTACAAACAAAAACTTACAAGTATAGTATAACGGGTTACCTCACGGAATATCTGCTGTGTGCTCAGGGGCTACTGAGAACTGCGTCTGTGATGCACATAGTATTATAGCATTGATAAGTTATATTACTCTTAAATTAGGTACCATAAAGGTACCTCCCTAACCGTAGGATTAGGACCTCGACGCAAACATAACTTTGTTGAATTAAAAATGAAATGGAACGCGTTTCGCCATGTCACTTATGACGCTCGTGTGATCGATACGAATTATTTAAAATTTAAATGGCTTAACCTCATAGATTATTCTCAAATGGCTTTGTGGCTAACATAACGTCTGAATTATGCAGACGTTAGGGAGGTAGTAGGTACTACTGGATGTAGAACTTAATATATCAAGTCAAATATTAAAATTATTTCTCATTCGATATAGTAGAGTCGAAAATGTAGCCTTCATTCATAATACTTGACCTGAAATATAAAATTATTTTTTTAATGAGAATATGTTGGTTGGTCGGCGGGGGTTGATGAATTTTTGTATTTAGCTTTTGTTACATAATGGTAGTTTGGCCGTCACTTTAGAAATTATTTTTAATCTTCGACCAATTTTAGAGTGTTATTTACAACCATTTGGTTTCATGGATACTTACGGTTGGTTTCTATATAAAAGTGATAAAAGTGCCCGTAGGTTAACAGGCTTATGTGATAGGTAGCCAGGTACTGAGTAGATCTGCATTTTAATGGCTTTGCTAATGGCACAGCTATTTTTACCTTTATCGTAGTTTTGAAAGTAAGTAGTTACGGTTGCGTAAGTAAATAAACCAAAAAGTAGGCAATGCAAGGCCGTGATTGCGTAATCATAAATACATATTTTATTAAGCATCTATAATTATTATTTTTATTATCATCGTTTGTAAAATAACCGAGCTGCAGAAAATTACCTTACCGTAGGCAGGTAGGTACTTTTTAATCAAAAGTATTTTATCACAATGAATTTATTAAACTATATTAAAACTAGATAAATTCTGGGTAAGATAAGTTCGACTTATAAAAAAAATGTAAATACATATTTGGATTGGAACAACAATTATTACGCAATACCTACCGTGTACAAGTACTTTTTAATCATCAACATTTTATTACAATTAATTTATTAAACAATACTATATTACTAGATAAATATTGGCTAGAGATAAGTTCGACTGTAAAATTAAAAATATATATTTTAATCGCCACGATAACTTTATTTTTCTAGAACACAGTGGAATTATTTTATTATCAAATTTTTAAACAATAAGTAATATACCTACATCCTGCAATCTATACGAGTGTGTTAGTAATTATAAAATATGAATTATAAATTGTATCCAGTTTTATGTTAAAAGTATTTTATTTTATTTTTAATTTCAACAGTCTAGTGCGAAATGAGCTTACTACCTAGTCGGTTTATAAATTATTCAACTTTTCCTTAAACACCTGCCTACCTCGACACACTAGGGTAGCGAGGGATTGATTATTAAATTTAGAATAAAATTAATAGGTACCTTACCTTTATTACTGGTTTTAATTATAAAAGTTCTCTATTAAAACTGTTCCGTCTCCTTTCATTGAGATGTTAGAATGACAAGGAAGATTATTTATAAGAACATTGCGTTACTAACTGACCGACTGACTGACAATCAATGCACAGTCTAAAACGGTAAGACGAGACCTATGACCCATTTTACAGGGTGTTTTCCGCTTAATGTTAAGGGGTACACAAAAAAGGAACGTATGAAAAAAGTCGATGCTGAAAAAGTTACAGGCGATTTGTTTGTACTGTAATAGTACCTATTTATAGCATAAGACTGGCTGGGTAAGCTACAAATGCGAAAGTTTGGATGTTTGTATGTTTGGATGCCTTATCCTGTAACCACGTGAGTGAAACCGCGGACAAAAGCTTGTTATAAATATATACAATACGTTTGGCACCTGGCTCTCGCTGATGCTATCGGTAACGTGCAAAGAAGTAACTAACACGATCAAAGTCACGAGCGTTCCAACAAATACTTTGCCCTCCATACAGATCCACATGTACCAGCAATCAATGATGCGTGCCGAAGAGATTCGCCGTCGCCGTCGTGAAGACCCCCCCAACACCAACACAGCAGTCAACAACATCCTCGCAGCAGCAGCCAGAGAGATGGAGGAAGCTCGTCACGCTGCCAGGGCGGAACGAGCAGTCAGCATCCAGACTGAGCAGGACCAAGGTAAGAGGACCTCCCAACACCACCACAACAGTCAACAACATCCTCGCAGCAGCAGCAGCCAGGAAGATGGAGGAAGCTCGTCACGCTGCCAGAGCGGAACGCGCAGTCAGCATCCAGACTGAACAGGACCAAGGTAAGAGAAACTTCCAACAACAACAGCAGTAATCAACCTCCTCGCAGCAGCAACCAGAAAGATGGAGGAAGCTCGTCACGCTGCCAGGGTGAAACGAGCAGTCAGCATCCAGACTGAGCAGGACCAAGGTAAGAGGACCTCCCAACACCAACAGCAGTCAACAACATCCTCGCAGCAGCAACCAGGGAGATAGAGGAGCCACGTCACGCTGCCAAGGTGGAACGATCTATCAGCATTCAGACTGAGCTGGACCAAGGTATTCTTGTAATAAAAAAGAAGATTAGGATCCTACCCCAGACCAGCACTGCTTAAAACACTCATAGCACCCGCGGTTAGAGAGAACCCGTCTAGCTGACAAGGCGGAAAGCGGTTGGCATCCAGATAGTTGGATCAATCTAAATTCTTATGATTAACTCGTTCTGATTCACTGCTGCTTAGATAATGTATCAAATACGCACATTTTTATTGAGTGAAAAAACATTTTGATGTTTTCACGCGAATTATTTCAACAGTTGTACACCCCGCGTCATCCACTACCATCGAAACCAAGCGCGACGTGATTGAGGACGAGCGTCCGAAGAAGCGCGTCTCCATTCTGTCTCCGGAAGACGAGAAGCTCAGGATCAAGAAGAAGCCGATGACTGTTCGGTTCCAGGAGGATGTGAAAGGAGAGGAACGGAGCAAGCTCACTTCACCAGGTAATTGAGTATTTTATTATCTCATCATGTTTATGCCCTGTTCTAATGCTGACGTCTTCTGTTCCCAATAATGACGGCTTCTGTTCCCAATGCTGACGTTTTCAATTCTTAAGTTCTTTTCTTCTCTCAGTTTCGGGCAAAAGAGATTCACCAGGCTGACGGACCGCTGTTTGAGAGCACTAGCATTGCGTACTTACATTTTATGATTTAATACAAACATCACCTTGCAAGTGTTTAACTGTAAACATTTTTGGCCTTGAGTTGTATTTAGGATCTATCGCGTGTCACGCGCCGACATCCGCAAGTCTTTGCCCCGTCTAAGAAGCACCAAGTGAAGTGACTCGACAACTGACAAAGGAACATTCACTTTAAATCTATAGTCGTTTGTTCTATTTTCCATCGCACTGAAAAGTTTTCACTACACGCTTGGAAAGTGTTCGATAAATGAAAGTAGAATAAACTCTTAAAAAATTTAAGTAGATATTCCTTTGTCGGTTGGCAAGTTATGTCACTTGGTGCTTTATAAATGGGCTTACTGCCTATGAAAAACGGGAAAAAACATTGATAAAAGTATTTTAACACGCTAAACAAAAACGATATGATATAAAAAAAGTAAGTCAGTATTTTTTTCTGATCTATGGTATTCATTAATAATCCGCTCTTCGTATTTTGACACAATATTATTTACCCGTACAACACAAGACTGCTTTTGCTGCAAAATTAAATTATATTTTTGTTTCTCTCTACTATACAATTTATAAATAAAAATGTATTAATATTTCATGTAGCATTTTTAAATTAGTCTCTAATAACGACGGGCGCTGTTTCGTTTATAATTTGTTTTTTGCACGTAGGTAGGTAAATACATTTTGAATGTCAAGAATGGCCCCAGCACAAAGTCCGAGCGAGCAATAAAAAATGATGATATATTATTCCCTTCACTTAAAATATTCGCGCCGTAGAACGATTTAAAAAAATAATAAAAGTAAAACAATATTACTTTTTTATTTTCATGTTAAGTACCTACCTGCCTTGGTTGGTTTTTTGAACTTTACGAATTAATCGTTTTACTCTGATAAACATTATAGGTACTTACATTTTTTCCTCATAAAGTATTTGATATCTTTGGTGTTGAATGTTAAACGTATTACGTAAATTGTTTTTTTAGTCTCAATACTATCTGCTTTATGATTTGTTTGTATTTTTATTATTAATAAAATGTAAAAATAGTAAAATGCTAGTTGAGCCATGCACAAGTCGAATAGGATATAGTTACCGGCAGGTGCAGAGCCTGCCGTGCACGGCCCGGAAACCGTGATTCATAAACAAAGCATCACTACAATTAACTTTTTATCGAAGCCGCTTCCAAAAAAATACGATAAAAACTCAAAATATCATGCTCCAGCACCCGCTTATCCTCATAAATATTTAACGATTTAAAATTGCAAACTCGTTCCGTGGAATTCTCTTTTTATTTTTAATATTTTCTGTTTTCGAAATATATAAATGTTAAATTCCATAAACGAAATAACGAGCTTATTAAAATCGACAGAAGTTATTTTTATAAGTCTAAGGAAAAAAAAATTTTAAAAACAGTTTTCGTGTTTTAAAATGTTATACATTTTATTATTTAACCTATCAAGTACATAATGCATTTATGTAAGTTTTTAATTAAGTATTTTGATATACTCGTTTTTGTTATTACATTTAAAAACCAGTAGAACCGCAATACATATTTTTAACCTTACCATTTCCTTTGTAAAATCCACCTACGATACCTATTTTAGACGAGTAAAATGTAATTTTATGTGTATTTTATTTAAAACCCACACAAGAATCATACAAAAATTAACACTCGGTCTCAGGAGGTTAATTCCTCTTTCCCTCGTGTTCACTGTTCCATTTTCATGTTTTCTTGTTGCGAGATCGACTAGTCTAGTTATACGAGATAGAATGAGATTTTATCGATCGCCCGAAGTTCACCCGAGCGCTTTTCCTTCGCTACTATACCTTCTTTTACATATACGCATTGCATCTACGTTGTGTGCACTACTGTACCTACTGTTCTGGGTATTAACACATTATTTCTGTTTAAACCTGTTTACAGCATCTACAATTATTTTGTGCAGCATTGTAATACTTTTTAAATTCTTGTTTTCTTAATGCCGCGTTACCCTTTCGAAAATTGTGTAAAATTAATTATGTTTAGAGCAATTTTAGAGCATGTAACAGCACTTAGTATTTTTTGTAGCTACTTGTTTTGTTTTTGTGAACTGTCGCGTTCTCCCAGACGTTCGTTGACCCCCAAGTTACGAGTACCTACATAGTAACGTTTCAGAAATTAAGAAAATAATATTATTATGCAATAATGTACTTTCATACAAACTTAACCTTTCACTGGCT
The DNA here is from genome assembly GCA_951394395.1 of Colostygia pectinataria. Lineage (NCBI taxonomy): Eukaryota > Metazoa > Arthropoda > Insecta > Lepidoptera > Geometridae > Colostygia > Colostygia pectinataria. The sequence continues at coordinate 9,581,861 of OX596363.1, forward strand.
TGTTTTTTTTATTAGTAATTAACTTGCTAACCATTTCTTAATATAATTAAAAGGTTTTTAACCTTTCTAAACCCGACTCGATATAGACTCTGTAATAATAAAAAATATATTGTGTCTGGAACTCCGGTCTCCAACCGGTTAAAGAAATAATGTCTGGATGTAGATATACTTCACTATTGTTCAAAAAACGGGTGAATCTGGATCCGATCACAATTCGTAGCGCACTTCCGACCAGTCTGTCCGTGCTAATATTGTGATTGTGACTGTAAGTTCTTTCATAAATTTTAAAATTAACCTAATAGCGTCATTTACAACATTTATTAATTTTTGTTTTAAATTGATTATTAATTAGTTAATAACTTATGAATTGTCTATCACCCAGCCAGAATGATTGTATTTTTTATTGACTAGACAATTATTGTACAGTGCGCAAGTGGCTTATACATTTTCTAAAAAATCAATGACACGTTACGAAATAGTATCATCATGACAGCCTTCTAATGTTCCCACTGCTGGGACACTGGCCTACTCTCAGGCGAGAGCGATTGTGTCTTAATCCACCACTCGGACCCAATGCTGATTGGTGGATGGCACATGTCTTTCAAATTTCCAGTTCTCAGACATGCCGGTTTCCTCACGATGTTTTCCTTCACCGTATGAGAGCACTGGCATTGGCATACATTTTTCGAACAGAAAAATCCATTGGAGCACGACCGGGTTTGAACCCACGACCTTAGGATCGGAAGGCGGGGTCACTACCACTAGACCACCGGTGCTCACGAAATAACATAATCAAAACTTACTATAAACTTTCTTTTTTTTTAAAGAAAACCGACAATATACAGCGCCAGATAATTAACAATTTCCTTTCACGTCAGTAGTTCTATCATTGCCGCGAACAGTTATAAAACAATGTTCTATAATGTATATTATTCTAGCTATTTACATAACATCAAACGAATCGTGCGTGCGAACGTTGGAACAATAGACATTTTTGCGGTGAAGAAATTTATAATGAGCTACCTACATCATAAAATATTGATTGAGTGTTGAAGATTTTTGTTTTTCATAAAATTGTTATATTATAACTAAAGATGAGAAGGAGCGCTCGTGACGTAGCTGGCTAAGTTGTTCCTAACAGATCAACGAAGTTAAGCACTGTTCCGCGTAGTCACCATTTGGATGGGTGACCGCCAGTGGCAATTTCAACTGAGTGCTCCCATGCTTCGGAGGGCATGTTAAGCAGTCGGTCCTGGCTTTTTTAAAGTTGTTAGGCCATAACAGAGACCTTCAGGCGGCTTAAAAACTCTGTCACCAGAGTTGGCCACTGACTCATACGAACTCACTTACTTACTAAAGATAGTTTTTGCACTAGTAAGGCGCTCTTAAAAATCTCATACAGAATAAAAGCTACTTATTATAACGATACGTTTACGATTATTTTTCTTTGGCATTGGCCCTAGGAATCTATTTAGCTTTTACATGTTTTATTTGATAAACTATCGATTACATCAGCAAAGAGACGTCCACTGCTGGACTTCCTTAGAGTGCTAGAAGGACCGATTTTTAACTGTCCACCGCACCGACTTCTTGCGAGAACGAGAGGTCTACTCGCGAAAGCGATAAACGATAATAGTGGCAATCATGGTTCAAGTTAAGTCGGTGACAAACTAATGTCATACTCCGACATTAGTTTGTCGGAGAATGCTCGGTTATTAGCAATAATCGGTATAGGTAGAGCTAAATTACCTAAGGTGAAAGAATTGGTAAGTTAAGTGGTAAGGTGGCAGTTTATTCAATTTAACTTGTTTACTTAGCACAAGTGTAAGTAATTGAAATGGAGGGGTAATGTTGGTTGGTAATTTAGTCAAATTCCAGGAAAATTTTGTAAGAAAAGTCATCGTTTCTTTCTAAATTTCGTTTGTTTACGTTGCTAAGCGACAATCGAACTTGACACTGGCAGAATTGTGGCAAACTAGCCACAGAGGCCATAAAACAAAAGAAGAAAAGAAAAAAGAGCAGTAATCGGTATAGGTAGAGCTAAATTACCTAAGGTTGAGAATTGAGATAATAAGTGGGAAATTTTTGGGGTGAATTTTGACCCCACTTTCATATTGTACATAAATGATGGGACATTATATGCACACTTGCTTAGGTATAGGTACCTTCATTAAAATGTGAGTTGCAAACTGAATTCAATACCGGTTTTCCTTTCAAAATTGACAAAAATGAATATAACAGCTAACAAAAAAATAAAAAATACATTATAATGTTAATGATTTATTTATTTTGTGTCGAGGATTATTGTTGTTTAATATAATAAATATTCTGAAAACAGGTACTAGATTGGATTAGTTTTAATTAGTTTTAGACCTCATTAACATCTAAATATGTTATTGTTGCTACGTTTAACCTTTAACATTAAATTTTATTTAAAAAAGTAAAAGGTTATTCTGGTAGTAAAAGTCTTTATAAATTTTGTAAAGACACGACGTGTAACACATATTAACTGGAGTATTGGTTGTCTACTTATTTATTATTAGCGGCCCGTCCCGGCTTCGCACGGGTGGACATAAAATATAGCCTATACAAAAATCCCTCATTATAATATTGGTATAGTTAGACTGAAATATTAGATTAGAAAAGTATATAAAGAGGTCATAAAGATAGATCCTAGGTTCTCGTAAACGTATCACATTGTCCCGCACTGGGAGTTGAATCTCAGCCCGGCACGCTTACCTTGAGAGCACTGGTGGTCTAGTGGTAGTGACCCTGCCTTCCGATCCTAATGTCGTGGGTTCGTACCAATCCGCATTGGGCCCGCGTGGTGGATTAAGACCCAATCACTCTCGCTCAAGAGCAGGCCAGTGTCCCAGTGGGAACATGAGAAGGCTGTCATGATGATGATGACTCGCCCACTACCGATAGCGCTGTCGTGCCCACCTCGGGCTACGACCTCGGGGTCGTCATTAGTTTATTATTTTTACCTTGTTGAAGTAGGTAGTTTCACTCTTAAAATGCTACATTATTTTAAAAAACTATAGGTACGTCAACAGTTAATAATGTACAGTTCTTTTCGGTACGCAACGAAATAATACTCAAACACGGCAATAATAAAAATTGCTGAACAATTTTTTTTAACAATAATTTTATAGTTTTCGCGGTTTTTTTTTGCACACTAACTTAAATATTGTGGTTTAATTAAGTAGTTAATTAGTTTACGCAAATTGACACAAATATTATTAAATGTTTTATTGTACTGTACTGACCTACTAATGTCTATTAAAAAACAAAAAAATGTTTGGACGCCTAATTTCGAGGCAGAAGATAATGATACCACCTATAAATAAATAAATAATGCTGGACAATCCACACAACATCAAGTAACAAAAAAAAAAACCAAATCAAACAACCTATGTACAATGTACATCTGTAATGTAACTCAAAATCAAAATCAAAATCAAAATAATTTATTCCATTCAGATACAAAATAGTACACTTGGAAAAGTCATTAGAGTAGGTAAATACAATAATTTAGGTATAATCTAATATTTAAAATATCCAATTTGGTAATAAAAATAAATAGATTAGATTAACACAATTTTTATAAAAATAAAATAAAAAATAAACAAAACAAGTCAATAAATAATAGATAATACATTTCATTGTACATTTAGGTCATCAGCGAGTGCTTCGTCCAGAGAATAGTAGGATTTTCCTAATAACATATTTCTAACCTTTACACTAAACTCAATAGGATTAGACTGTTGCAGTGCATGGGTCAATTTATTGAATAGTTTAATACTTACACATAAAAAGCTACTTCCAACTTTAGTTAGTCTATGCTTTGGAATACAAATATTATATTTATTTCTAGTATTACAATTATGAATGTCACATTTTAAGCTAAATTTATCCAAGTTCAGTTTAACAAACATTAGATTCTGAAAAATGTATTCTCCGGTCATCGTCATAATTTCTAGCTGTTTAAATTTAAGCCTGCAAGATTCCAAGTTCTTCATTTGCAAAATGGAACGAATTGCTCTCTTTTGCAATATGAAAATTTTATTAGACTGCGATGCGTTTCCCCAGGCAAGTATTCCGTACACCATTATGGAGTGAAAATAGGCATGATACACTATTTTCGCAGTTTTTATGTCACTAAGTTGTCTTATTGTTTTTATTGCGTATACTGCTGACTCGTTATCTTTTACTTATGTTTTGCGAATAAAATATCTCTATCTCTATCTTATTCCTTGAATATTATTTGTATTTATTTATTTATTTTAATTAACACGGATAAACCAATTACATTAAATAAAGATATAAAAACGATATAAAACAGCTTTATGAATATTTACAGTAAAATAATAATAATTAGTTAATCCTCGAAATGTACAGTACACTATGTCACATAAAATTACATGTTTAAACATAAAATAAAAATAGTACATAGATGATAAAATGACAAAAGAATAATGAATAACATAAATATGCACTAATATTAAAATACCCTATATATTTTGTTGGCAGGCGCGCCCAACGACAAGCACGAGAGCCACCCGAGCGGCATCAAGGTGGTGCAGCTGGCAGTCCTGCAGAAGCCAAGCAACGAGAATGATGATTCCGATGGTGAGGGAATGTCTCTGCAACGTTGCAATATCATCTCAATATCGAAAGCCTTCAGCTAACAATCATAGACTAAGTTTACAAATTATATAAGGTCATTCATTATCAACCTGACAAACTTAAATTTAACCTACGTTCCACGTTCGAAAAAAAATATACTTGTACTTTTTTTTTCTAAACGTTTTTTTTTAATATTAAAAAAAAATTACGTAATAATTCTGCTTAATAATTAGTTATCCTTGTTAGAAATCGAAAAGGCAGCGCTCGGCACGTGTCAGTGACCCCGCGCGCGATTTTTTTTTTGTTTACTTGGGATTTTTATAAAAAAATATACATAAAAAAATATATAGGGACATCTATTTTTTTTTTATGTGTGGAACCTATCCCTTAAGTTTGTCAGGTTGATAATGAATGACCCTGTATATACTAGCTGCCGCCCGCGACTTCGTTCACTTGGAACTCGGGAAACGTACTTTTATCCGGGATAAAAGTACCCTATGTCCTATTCCCGGTCATTATCTATCTATGTTTTAAATGTTAATTAAATCGGTTCAGTGGTTGTCGAGTTAGGAACAAACATCCAAACTTTTGCATTTATAATATTAGTGTGAGTATAAGGACTCGCGATGTGTACTGTTCTCACAGAACCATCTGGTTAATTCTGGTATTTCTTATTTTAATTGTGTTATTTTATTGTTTTATCAAGATTTTGAAATCAATTCGTGTTTTGTCCATTATTAATTTTATTAGAAGCTTATCTTTCTATAAATACATACATATTGATTTCAGTTAAATACAGAATTTCAGCGTATTCAAATTTATCTTTCATTCGACGGCTTCAACCGTCTAACACAAAAATCGGCTTGATTTAAATAAATGCAACATTATATTGTTTACAGAGAAGAAACTAGTGATGGACGAAGATGAAGAGACTGACTCTAGCGGCTCCATATCGGACTCTGCTATGAACGAGCCTAGCGAGGGCCGCCCGCACGTCTGCGAAGTGTGCGACCTCAGGTAACCATCCACCATCCGCCATCCACCATCCGCCATCCACCATCCATCATCCACAATAACTAAGTCGAAGTCAAAAGAATATATTCAATTACAATATTAAATTAATTACGGTTCCAAATCGGACTCGGCCATAAACGAGCCCTACGAGGGCCGTCCGCATGTCTGCGAAGTGTGCGACCTCAACCATCCACCATCCACCATCCATCATCCACCATCCGCAATCACTAATCAAAGACACTGACCCGCTCCGGCTTCGCACGGGTGCATAAGTTTACATTTGACCCGTGCGAAGCCGGGGCAGCTCGCTAGTTTATTATAAAGACCGCATAATAAACATACATTTATTATGTTTTATTTTTTGTAGTATCGCACATTTTTATACAACTGTTGTAATTATTTATTTAAACAAACAGTACATTATATATTTATGTTATGTAAACACTACTTTAAAAGTAAAATCTTAACTTAGTTGTACACTGACTGGACACGCAATTAGGAACTATGAATAATAATTAACTTTTAAAATAACATAAATAGAAAAAAAACATTTAACATTTTTACTCTTCATACACTTTTACCTCTATTTAACATAATTAAACTAGTGAATTTCGTACTAACAAATTAGAAAAGTAAAAGTTGTGTTAAACGACCAGACATGTTATATTAAAACTTCATGCGTAAAAATAGTCGTATAAAATTATCGCAAAACATTTGCAATGCACAAAAACTATGGTAATTTATGCCTGTGAAACATTATAACACGCATCTAACATACATAACTTCAAATATTCCGCGCGTGTCCGAACCGAAAAATATATTTTCGGGATGACAAAAACATGTAGAAATAAAAATAAGCGGTTACCGTAGCCTATGAGATATCACTTGCTCGTTGTCATTCTAATACATGATCGAAAGTCTCATGTGCCTGTAATTTCACTGGAAACCTACCCTTCGAACCGGAACACAGCAATGCGAGTATTGCGGCTTAGCGGCAAAATAGACATGGTGGTAGTATTTCCTCGAATTAGATCTATCACAAAGAACTCTACTTCTTTAAAAATCGCAATATTTTGTTAAATTATTAGTGATTTTGCACTGATAATTGCACAATAGTATTCGTTGTTGTTATTCATTTTGCCAGTGATGACTTATGGCACTGAGACGTGGTCGCTAACTATTGGTCTTATTCAAAAGCTCAAAGTCGCTCAACGAGCTGAATGGCGAAGGCTCAAATAGCAGGGAACGTCTATCGGCTGATATGATGATGATTCGTAGTTTCTGATACTCACGACACAAAGAATCTTAATATCCTAGTGTGATGTGGTCAAAACTTCGTATGTGAGTGTTTTTTTTAACCTTGTTACTTATTTATTTTACTTAATCTGTTATGTGTGTTTGTGAGAGGGTGTGTTCATGTGGATTTCCTTATTCCTCCCAGTCTCTTAAGAGTCAGGTTTACACAGCGAGAAATCCACAGTGTGGGGGTGTGTGGGTGTGTGTGTGTATTATAAAGGTGTGTTTACACGCAGGTTCCAGCGCTCGTCGCACTTGAACCGGCACCGGCTCACTCACACCGGCGAGCGGCCCTTCACCTGCGGCGGCTGCGGGCGCTCCTTCGCGCGCTCCGACAAGCTGCGCGTGCACACCAAGATCTGCGAGCGGGTTAGTTTATCTATACTAACGTACTTATATTATAAATGTGTAAGTCTCGATGTTTGAAAGGATTATTGTTCCGCTATATCTCGATGTGGCGGCACAGAACAGATATTAGTACTAGAACGGCTACTCCGTATAGTTCGCACGGCGGATCTCGGCCGTAGTAAAGTTAGCCGTTTTGATGCGCAATGAAGCTTATTCGAACAAAATTTTCTTTGCATCACAAATGGCTAACTTCACGGAAGCCTAGATCCGCCGTGCGAACTATACCTCCCACCGGTTTTATTTAACCCGGTCGCGAGTTTGCCGGCACTGAAGCTAGGGGCTAAAGCACGCGTTTATTTTGATTTAGTGTATATCCAAGCGCGCGCATAACGCGAGCGAAAGTGTGCTATCTCTTGCTATTATAATTGGGTGGTGCCATGACACTCACACATACAACGGCACCGTTTACGTACACAAACCATGGTGATTGCGACGCGTTTGCTTCATACATTTGATCGTGCTGTGGTGGCGGCTAGGTATAGCCACAGGAAATCGCGCATCAAAATCGTATAACAAATTTACTAGGTGGTTCTATGAACACTATTACTTTATGTACCAACGTGAAGCAATAAATAAATATGAATACTAATGGTCGTGAATGATTTGTAACAAAGAATTCTCTGTTAAGTCGCGATCCCGCCGAGGAGGTACTGGTGCAGAAGAGGTTCATTCTCTTGCTTATCATATTAAGTAATTACTTGCGCGTCATAGGTATGAGTTTTGTCTATAGTCCGTTGAGACAACAGGAACGTGGAGTGGAGTTTAAAATGATATAAATAAAAAACCCTGAACCTTTAATAAATAATAATAATAAATAATGCTGGACAATCCACACAGCATCATCTAGCCCCAAGGTAAGCTGCTGTTAAACAGAGCTGTATTATGGGTACTAGATGACTGATATATACTTAATACAATACAATACATAGATAGATATTTTTTATTATATATATAAAATACCCAGAACACCCGGAACAAATATTTGTAGATCGTACAAATATTTGACCCGAGGCGGGAATCGGACCCGCAACCTCTGCGTCGCAGGCGGACCTGTAATATAATGTGATGTTTATGAGCAGGAGGACCCCACAGTGGACATGGCTAACGAGACGTTCAAGCGCGACACGAACAGCTCCGAGGTGATGTCGGGGATGGTGCGCACCACGCACCGCGAGTCCGGACACCTCGTCTTCACGCCCAGCGGTCAGTTCTATACACTATCTATTTCAATAAGCCAACAACCTATTAGATACTAAACATAATGTTAAACACCTGAAGAGATGGCAAATACAATAAATAAATAAATAAATAATAACTTTATTGAGAACAGAATTGTAAAATTGTTATTGAAATAAATAAAATTAAATGAAAAATTTGCATGGCAATTTTCTATACTTAACATACATAATTTAAAAAAATGTAGTCCTACAAATGGCGGTCTTATTGCAAATAGCGATTTCTTCCAGACAACTCTAACTAAACTAAACCTAATATTAATAACTAAGTTGCGTCTAATGTTAGAAAAATAAATTTTGTACTAAGTATCAACTAATAATTCTTCAGGTGATGTAATGCTGCCCCCTCGAGCCCCCACCACCCCCCTCGTGCTGAACTCTAACTTGGACCCCGTACGCAACGAAATCAATGCAGACAACATTATGGACCCACCGAGACGCGGCAGAGGTCGACCCAGGAAGACCCCTCTACCCATGACACCCAAGATCAAGAAACGACGCGGTCGCCCCCCCAAAACGTCACTCGGTGAGTAATGGTGTCAGTAAGAGATCAATGCAAACAACATAATGGCCCCAGCGAGACCCCTTTGCCCATGACTCCTAAGATCAATAAACGATGCGGTCGCCCCAAGACGTGACTCGGTAAGTAATGATGTCAGTGAGAGATATACAGGCTACATTTTGCACCCACCGAGTCGCGGCAGAGGTCGATTCCGAAATACCCCTCTACTCACTCCTGACTCATAAGGTCAAGAACGGCGCGGGCGCCCCCCCCAAGACGTTACTCGGTAGGTACATTTTTCGTTATACATCTGATGTTAAGCGGTTACCGCAGCCTATGGACGCTTGCAATACCAGAGGTATCACTCACGGGTGACAACCTCTACGTAGATCGAAAGTCTCATGTGCCTGTAATTTCACCGGAAACTATACTCTTCGGACCGGAACACAGCAATGTCAGCATTACTGCTTGGCGGCAGGAATAGGTATAAAATAGGTATGGTGTTAGTACTTCCCCGGACGTGCTCTATCACAAAGAAACTACTCTTAACTCTTGACGTCGTCAGTCAAGAAAATACAGACAATATATTGGACCTACCGGTACGTGGCAAAGGTCGACCTCTAGGGAACCCTTCAATTCTTGACTCCTAAAATAACGACGCGGTCGCCCGCCAACACGTTACTCATTAAGTAATGACGCCAGTTGCACGCGCCCCAGCCTAAAGTTAATGCAGGCAACGTACTGGTTCCAAACTTTTCATTTCCATGTCAAAAAAATGTATACCATGACATGATTGTCTAATTGATTTCATGGTACAACATTTTTTGACAATTTAGTTTAGGTCTTCATTTGAATCGCTATAAGAGTTCATGGTAAGGGCTCTGGCCTATGAAGTGCATCAATACTACTTATAAGAACTTGTATGTTATAGAAATGTATATAATATTGTATTTGCTCTTTGTATAGATATGGAAGGGTGCGTGCTGACGGGCGGCACGGTGGTGGGTGGTGGCGGTGGCGGTGGCGGTGGCGGTGGCGGTGGCGCGGGTGTGGGCGCGCAGCTGGCCAGCCTCTCGCCCGCCGGCCAACAGCTGCTGCTCAAGCGGAAGAGAGGCCGCCCGCCCAAGAACTACTTCATGCCGACCAGACCTGGTGAGCATCTGTGCACAAGCTCACCGCTTATCTGACTTTTTTTTGTGTGTAACAAGTACAAGTGCATCTGCTTATATTGTTCCTGGTCTGACTTTTTTTTAATACAGTCAGCAAAGAAAGTGGTCTATCACTTTTGACAAAAGTTTTTGTAAAATCCTATGACATTCAAATTAATCTCAACCTTAGGGTGTTAGACCACATTTTTTGCTGACTGTACACACTTTTAGGCAACTTTGTAAATCCAAGATGGCCGCCGCCACAAAATGGCGGATTACATATTTTTTGTTACAAGTAATTAATGTTAATACGACAGTTAACAGTTGTTCAGGGGTCGTATGTTCAAACCTTGGAAAGGTCGGGTCGGAAACCTCATTCATTACATTTATAGTAATGATGTAAGATTATAATGACACACCTTTCTAAAGGTTTTAAAATACACCGCAGGTGAGACTACAAAAAAGGCGAGGTGCGCGATTGAATGCCCGCTTTAAATGGTTTCATGATCTACTAATATTTTTTTGTGGTCTGGTTGTTTTTTTTACCCCAGAAAAGCTTTATCATTGTCATAAGACGTCCATCGTCCATCGTTTTTAAAATATAAAAATCTCTGATAAAGCACAAGCTGCAAAAAGATAAATCTTGAAAACAATACTACTCTAATTATTTCCTCATCAAAAAGCTATTAGTGTTGTTTTGAAATAAACTTTCCGAGAAGTAGCGATGATTCATTTTTCCCATTAATAATTTATTATTAAATACAATTGACTCATTACCCACTGCTTCTTATTTTACAATCTATACTTATAAATCTATAATCTTCTTTTTAATTCGAAGAGAAGTATTTTTTATATTTGTTTGTACAATAAACTAAAAAATTACTGATCCGATTTCGAAAATTCTTCATCCATTAGAATGCTACATTATCCATGAGTAACATAGGATATATTTATTACTAGCGACCCATCCCGGCTTCGCACGGGTGCTTATGTTTTCATTGCACCCGTGCGAAACTGGGGCAGATCGATTAGTAGTTATATAAAATGCTTGTTTTATGTTTTGTGGCATATTTTGGTTTACATAGCTAGAGTGTGTGTGATTAGTTATATTGATGAGCGTACTATACCTACTCGGCATCAATAACAATAGCAAGATTCACGCTAATTTATCTAGCTTGTAAGACGTTTCAAAGTGATTCTTGAGAACTTATTGAATAAAACTGCTGTTCAGATTTGAGGGAAAGGGCCAAATCAGAAACGAATTTAATCTATATCACCACACAAAATTCGCTTTCGTTTTGTAAGATGGTTGACCAAAGCGAAACGACTAGTGCGTTGGTGCGCGGTTTTTTGCTCAGATCTGAATAAGCCTTTTCAAGCTAAACATTAGACTAGAATTAAAACAACAGTGTTATATTTATTTTCTTACACATTTACTTTGTTTTGTTTGCTTTTCATTTTGCCTTTCGTTCCTAAAAGGGGTGGTTTATGACGCGTTAGACCCACTTTTAGTGTAGGTATCCAGCTTACAGCTTTTGTCAACTTTTGAACGAATGAAAGAAAATAACTTTATTCCGATACAAAGTACGGCACACAATAACAGTAAAAAGCAGTTATTTCAAAGAAAATAAAAATGTGTGTATTATTTAACTGCTGCGTTGATTAACCGTCAGAAAAAGTTCGAGCTCAAGCAGGTTTTCTACAAGTTTTATTGCTAGTCTGAACCTCTAAAGTCCCCAATACATGTTGGCCTTGCTTGAGTGAACGCCAACACCAATGTGTGGACAGCATATTTGCTGGTGTATTAGGTAGGGTTCCTAAGATGCAGGGGACACGGTTTTTTTTTATTTGTATTGGCTTGGTTTCTAGCCCTTGCGCCAAGTCCTTTTTGAGAAATCAAATATTTAAAAAAAAATCGTAATCTTAATAAAAAAAAAACTTATGTCATATATGCTGTCACTTTTTTATTCTTATACATAATAATTTATAAAGGGCCTAAGCTGTCACTTTTATTTACACGTGGGTCTAATGCGTCAGTGTTGCCATAACATATTTTTTTGTCTAGGTATGGATTTCGATGTGCAAGTACCGATCGAGTACGGCCTCGCGGAGTTGAGCAAATTTTGTTAGTATACTATTCTACAATTGGCATGTAAAAACTAAAATCTAAATTATTTGTCAAATTTCACAGTGGCGTACTAATCGGTATAATGGTGATGTAGAATTTTGCATAATTAATACATTCATTTTAAAAACTGAAGTTTTCACACGTATCGTTATATCGGTGAAATAAATAAATCAATAAAAAGTTTTTATTTCGGACAACATAAATGCACCGACTTGATCCCGAGTCTTCATCAGAATTAAGTGACACAGCGCTTCCTCAATGTCGGTGCTTTTTTGGTGAAAACTTCCGTTTATAAAATTAATTACATAATTCGCGTTTATTATTATATCGCTAAAATACATGTCATGTTCACATAATTGATATAACAGATTCTGATAAACAACAAATATGTCAAGTAGGCTAAATTCTGGTTAGGCCATAAACTATTTCACCGAACGGTGAAAAGAAAGAAAGAGAGATATATGGCCTAACTGGCAATTGGTTTACTTGACACTTACACAAAGATAATAAAAGGAACTTAATTTGTTCTATTATTATTTTTATCTTTCAATTATGTTGATTCTGTTGGTAGCATCATGTAATATATTATAATCCAGCCTTTTCTAATAAACAAAAATAGAAAAAAAAAAATGTAAAGGACCGCTACAATTTCAGTTAACCTTACAGAATAATCGACACAATTGATTGACAGGTATAGTTCTTTCGGCGGATCTAGACTTCCGTGAAGTTAGCCGTTTGTGATGCGCAAAGACAATTTAGTTAGAAAAAGCTCCATTGCGCATCGAAACCGCTAACTTCACGGAAGCCTAGATCCGCTGAGAGAACTATACAATTTGATCCAATAGAAGCAAAAAGTAAAATCAACCAACAGAATCATAAAAGCATCGCGTCATCTTCGCGACGTTGCATTGGTTGATTTTACAATCAAAGTGCTTTTGTCATGCTTACAAGTAGTGCTAATCAAATCCACAATTAGCATTGGGTTCGCATGGTGGAATAAAACTCAAACACTCTAACGAGAGAGTTTATTTTTATGTCAGTAAGTGACAAGACAATCAAGGCGCCCACCTGATGTTAAGCACCTTAAAAGAAGAAGAAGATGTTAAGCACCACGCCTGATTATTACAGATGCAGTGCCGCCCAAAGCTTTAAGTTTTTAAGTGTTTGCGTGACACTTCACTGCGCTTATCACCCCGAGACATTGTTGTTAAGTCTCTTTCGCCCAGTAATTTCACTTGCTACAGTGCCCTTCAAACCTAAACACAGTAATGCTTGCACACTACTGCTTGGAGGTAGAACTGGTTCGTTTTTGGGGAGTAGGCCAGTGTCACAATAATGGGAACATTACCAGGACTGACAATGATGATGATAATAAAATATCCTCCGCAGATGGACGACCCAACGAGAATTACAACGCTTCCAACCTTCCCTTCGGCGACTTCTCCTACCTGACTGACGTGATTTACAACCCCTTAGCTTTCAACTACAACATGCAGGTAACTATACATATTTTTTTTACCACTAAAGTGGCAACCAGAGGCGTTATTCGCTATGACATAGGAGATTCCTTGCCAATAACGTGTAACTTATTAACGTGCGCCATAGCTTTTACAGAACACCATGGTGTGGAATTGTATAATGGTTTCGCGTATCTGTTTTGTTTCATAGCGTCAAACAAACATTGTGGTCAAACTATTTTAGCGGTTTGCTAAGTATTGTCTTTCTTCGTCATTCTTATGTCAATGAACATTTATTCTTATGTCAAATATTTGAAGACACGCTACGCACAAACAAATATTCTGAATTGCGGTTTAGCAGGGCGACCCGGAACGCAGCACCGACGACCAGAGCCACACAGAGACCTCCCACGACCGGACCATCGACGTGTCCGACACGTCGTCCGACGAGGAGGAGTCGCGCGTGGAGCCGGACGACAGCGCGCCGCCCGCCGCCATGGAGACACAGATCATGACCGTCGGCGACTGCCAGATTGTCAAACTACCCGCGACCAACGACGAAAACGACAAAGCCGACCAGTCGCCGGAAACTAATACGGTTACGTCGTCGACGAATAGCGCGGTCACCATCACACCTATCACTACTGTTGGTGACTGCACTATACGGCCGGTCGAAAACGCTTAGTGTCTCTCAAAGGTAATGCACGTGTAAAACCGCTTAGTACGGTATCTCTCAAAGGTAATCCATGTATAAAACCGCTTAGTACGGTACCTCTCAAAGGTAATCCATGTATAAAACCGTTTAGTACGGTACCTCTCAAAAGGTAATCCATGTATAAAACCGCTTAGTACGGTATCTATCAAAGGTAATCCACATATAAAACTGTTAAGTATGCTACCTCTCAAAAGGTAATCTACGTATAAAACTGTTTAGTATGGTACCTCTCAAAGGTAATCCACGTATAAAACTGCTCAGTACGGTACTCCTATCAAAAGGTAATCTACGTATAAAACTGCTTAGTATGGTACCTCTCAAAGGTAATTATATTATATAATCCATGTATAAAACTGCTTAGTACGGTATCTATCAGAGGTATCCTCGTATGAAAACATTTAGTCTTGAGTTTTATTCAAAACAAATCACAAGGATTACTTTGAATTTCATCCAAGATTTTCGGGCGAATTAGTATTCAGGCTGTAGTTTAGCGGTATTCTAATTATAGTACCGCTTAGCCAAGCAGTATTCTAATACCGCTAAGCTAAGCGATATTCTAATACCGGTATAAGCGGTATTATAATACCGGTAAGATAAGCGGTAGTTGCCGGCTAAAGGCAAAGACGCTGGTTTAAATCCTGCCAGTCCGAAAATATTGATCGCATTAGATGTTATTTTATTGCAACAATCTGAAGTCATTTTATAACACGTCTGCTTGTGTGGTGACATTTATGCTTATGCTAATAAGATTCAAATTGCAACGATTCTCTAGCGCCTGTTAGTTGCAAGGACTACATATTTTATTGGTATGTACTGAACCCGGCCTTAAAATGCGCTTCTTAGCAGTTAGTTTTAAACCAAGTCTGAACGCGATTGTAATTTTAAACGCGTGCCTAAATCATAATATCATACAACTTCATACAAGCGTAATTAGGGTTGTGTCTGGGTTAGCGTGGGGTTATTGTGGTAGCATTGCAAGACCTACTAATATCTATTGCACAATAAGTTTAGGACTGTAGATTAAAACAGACCTAGTAGAGTGCAGTAGGGGAGCTAAGCATGTTTTTTTTATTATTCGTTTGTTTGGGGATCTAAGCATGTTGATGCTTTAAAAAGGCGGGTAGCGTCGCGAGCAGATCAAATACATAGACTTGTTGGAAACCGTGCACGACGGTAAACGCTCGCCGCGCCGCGACTTGTCGTCCCGACTGTCATATAGTTTGCAGTTTATACTTGAAAATTCTAAACATAGCTGAACTGATGTGGTGGTAATTATGTAATTAGCACACAAGATACCTATACTGGAAAATAAATGTTTTTACGAATCCCGGACTGCTGATGCCTACACTAATGTTTTTGGGTAGATCTGTCCTTATGCAGGCGAGGGGTCAAGTACCTACATGAATATTTGCATTATAAAAATGCAACATAAAAACTCGCTGATTATAAAATACATTTAGATATGTCTTCCTATAATTTGTAGTAATGCTACTACAATAATGAAGTCATCAAAAATGTTTATTTATTTTCAAACGACTGTCAAATGCATTTAATTGGCGTTGAAGAAATAATCATTTTATTGGTGAACATAATTACTTCGTAAGTAATTATTCTCTTGCAAAATATAAATATTATTACTATGATGAAATTAATTTTTAATGTGGTAAAATATAATACAGTAAATAGTCTTTCAATTCGATGTTGAATTCATAAGTGAAACTATAACAATTAGCTTTACAATATTATACTCATCATAGAAATAGAAAATGTAATATACCAGAAACAATTTGTCACAATTAGATTGGCAATGTTTTACATGAAAATGCATAGCCATAGTTGATATATCGATATTTTTTCAACATATTTATTAGCATCACAATTTAATAAATCGGTGCACAAAATTTATAATTATAATATAGTTGAGAATAGCACAAGTTGACCGCAAAAATATTAAAAACAAACTAATACTACACACGGTCTAATCTGGAGCCTTACTCTTGAATCCAATGGCAATTCCGATCCGATACCAATTGCTGTCAAATTTTTTTACTCATGAAAACTTTGAATTTGGCACTAGGTTTGCTGTCAAAAGTACGAAATGTCATATTCCAATAATTGTCCAATACCGATTGCGTTCAAGAGGTCGGACCCAATCAAACAATATGACTTCGGCACAAGCGAGAAAAAAAAGCTGAGCGAATCGCTGTCCCTCCCTTCAGACTTTTGAACGGTCACAGCAAAAGAAACGAGGATTGGCGGCGGTTGGGCCCGATATGCTTGGATCGTGTGTTTACAGATATTAGAGAACATACAGTCAAAGCAATCTCAAATAGGTTTACTACTTTTCAGATTACCGCAATAAATAAATTCTGGTAAACAATGGCAACAGCAATCAGTGATTTCTAAACTTATGATTAACAATAATTTATATTTTAGTATAGAAACATATTATATTTTCATGTAAAACATTGTAAATTTACAAATAGAGCGTATAATATTTTGCGAATATCTACATAGAGACATAATTATTTACTAAAATTAAATAATAACCATAAATATTTAAGTATGCAGTGTTTATTATAGCACCTATAGCCTTCGTTGTCATCACTGAATGGATTTGACACTCAAAAGTATTTTTAAATTCGAATGTAATCTCTCGAAATGATCTGATAAAAACGGGAGGCAGAACTTTTAAAATACTTTTGAGTGCTGTGTGAGTTTTGTTTCATAAATGCGAAACATAATTAATACGAAATCAATGCGTATTTTAAAAGAAGAAATATTTGCCATAAATTCATGGTACAATTCAGCTTATGACATGCTTTAACTGTCACTCATTAGGTATGCTGTGTTCAGAATATACCTAAATAGTTGTCGTGTGCGCCTTTACAGCACTGCCTTACATTGCCTTAACTGTTTGAACGTGGAACCGAGCAAGCAATATGCATTTATGAAACAAAACACGCTATAGTAGTTTCTGATCGGCTGTCAGTTAAGTTACTCTATAATTTTAGGTTATTTTAGAATACATTATAAAATCGTCGCGTAAAATTCGCGTAGTAGAATAAGCACATGCTATATAATCGCCTTTTCCATTCTCTATAACTGTATCGATTTCTGTGAATATTAGAAAGTAGATGGTAGTGTCTTAGATAAAACTTAATATTCTAAATATTAAATGTAACTCGGCAACACCACACTTATGAGTGATACGACATTATGTAGCGACATAATATTAGCGACACATTATAATCAAATATATAACAATATATTTCTTTAATATTTTTGCCTGTAAAAGTAATGTTTAACGTATCGTAGTGGATAATAATTATTTATGCAATAAGCTCAGTGGTGTGACAGCTATATGTACTAAGCCAATTTCATATAGGCTGTAAGACAGTCGATTGGCGTTCTTGATCAAACGGTTAGTTTAAGTTAGTTTACGTTTCTATCTATACGGCTATATATCGGTCGGATTACTATTGAAAGTATTAAAAATCAACTTGTATGTTCTTTTTAATCTGTACAGTAGAATAGTTCCTAACGTGTAATCCATAAATTAATCCTTTAGACTAGTGGAGATATAATTCCCTTATTGTTTAGATATTAATTTATAGTGCGATCAAATTCTCTTATGTATTTTCGTAGAAACATGTCGAATCGTTTTAAAATTAAGTTTTACGTATTAGAAGACTGCTCGGTATAGTTTTCATTTTATTTCGAGTGTCGGAGCCCCGTAGAGGCAATTTTACTTACTTTTGAGTCTCAAACTGCAAGCTAGGCTTATTGAGAGTTATAATAGGAATGTATTTTTGTAACTTTACTAGATAAGTTTACTGTAATCATTTACTCGACGTATCCCACTATAAACCCTTCTTGATGCGGAATAATTGATAATAATCTGATTTCTACAATCTCATTGTTGGCAGCTCGTAATAATCCACGGTTTAAATACCTTAAACGCGATCCAGTCTATTGCAAATCACGTGCAAATAAGACAAAAATCTTGGTTTCCCAGGGCCATTCTTCCTATAGGCCTCCAGTCACCACATCTTCAAAATGTCGTCCTAATCGTTTAAACTATTGGCTATTCGTTAAGTTTATTATTATTGTAAGGATCACTACATGACAGAAAGACATACTGTTTATTAAGATTGCATTGTTGGTTATAGTTAACAGCTATTAGTTTTGTGAACGATGTTTTTATTTATATGTTGAGTGATCGATGTTTGGTTGCATTTATATTTTATGTTTAGAGAAAATGTACTGCAGTTTATTTTATTTGGGTTTCAACAACGGTTTTTATGGTAAATATTTTCTACAAAATAACTTAACTTTTTTACTACTAAACTACTATGTTGATGAAATTTGTTACTACTGTTATCCGAAGGTGGAACCGACAATAGAATTGTGTAAAAATTGCGTCATGTTCACGCAATTTTATCACGATTCTATTGTTTGACTCGGTCCCGCTACGCTTAGGTGGATACCCGCCCTTTTATAACTGACAATCTCCATTATCAAAATATACTGTCTATAAAATTATGTATCTAGTTATTTGTACGTAATTTCTGTTGGTTTACTTTTTCTTGTATAAGTTTTAATGTTGATTTTAACTTTACGCGTCTAACAAGAGATTATTATGGGCCAACTACATATTTTATGTTTGTTCCTTGAGCTTTTAAGTTGTGTTTGCTATGAATTTGAGCGGTCAAACGGTTCTCTCATAAAGTCTAAATGTTTTTTCTTGGTGAGCCTACAAACATTGAGTTGGCAACCCTAAACAAATCTGTAACTGATGAAGAGAAAACCAGCGGTGCTTCCGCAAGAGACTCAAATTCACAAGCCGCATAGTTATGTAAGCCTAATCCATTTTAATTTGATAAACCTTTAGTTGTAACGTGAAAAGTTTTTATATTCCTTTATTGTGAAATGTTTATCATTTTACGTTGTGATCAAGTGAGTGCAAAATTTTATTTTATATCCAGTTTTGGCGATTCGTCAATAAAGGGCAGCAGAAATATATGCGTTTAGTTCTGCCATGTCCAAGAGCAGTATTTTTTAGATTGTAATCTTTATTGTAACTTTTTTATTTTAACATTTTATTAAATTCGATCGTTAGTTTATTTCTAACAGTGAAATTAAATATTTAATAAAGAAATCACAAAAAAAAATGTGTTTGATTTGGTAGATTATAGCTACTTCCTCTCAAACTTTATACTCCATGAAGGAAATACCTATTAGACCCGTGGCATACCCATTAGACCCGTGTTACTCCAGGATTTATAATATCTCAATTAATTTGTATTCTACAAAACTAGCTATGGAGGGGGATAACAAAATAAAAGTTTGTGTCAATTAAAAAGTATTTATTACATAAATATGTAGATATTTGGATAACCACACTTCAGTTGCTTCAAACCATTACATCTATTACTAAATAAATTTATTACAAGCCTTATCAGTTATATATTGCGCGTTTACGTCCCCGGCGGCGGAGGGGGGTCGGAGTTGACCCATTGGGGTTGAGGTCCGGGCATATTACAGAAGTTAGAGCCGAATATAGGCACGTTGGGTCTCATCATGCCCATATGAGGCATAGGAGCTCTCATTCTGGGATAATTCGGATACATAAACGGTGGTGGGGAATTAGGGTTGAATGGTCCATACATATAGGGGAAGTTAGGGGGTGCCCCGAAAGGTAACTCGTTTGGGTGTTGCGGGGGTGTTCGGATATCGGTGTCCACGTTCCAAGGTCGGGCATGCCGTTGGGATGTGTTTGGGTTTCGTCTGGAGCCCGCTGAGAAGGGATTTCTGCCGCGACTGGGTCCGGAACCGAACCTGCTGCTGGATTCAGAAGGTCTTTGGGTGCGTTGGGGGGGTTTTCTGGGGTTTTTTGAGTTTTCTCCGTCTTCTGTTTCGTTGTGTCGGTTCTTGGCTTCGCGTTTCGCTCGCCTCTCCTCCTCGTCGTCGGAATATTCCACCTGCCCGGGAGGGGGTTCGATGTCGTTTTTCCAGGACGCGTCGGAGCCTTTCATTCTGTAAAAATATATACTTTTTAATTTTGGTTTGATAATTTTATCTAATGTAAAATATGTGTCATATTCAACCAAAGAGGATTACAGTGATTTAAGGCTTTCTGAGACAACTCTGAGCCTTTAATGCGATTATATCTTAGCAAGGCAAATATAATATTTCCAGAGCAACTCTACTTCATGGGCTAGCATTCTAGTCAAACTCCCACCACGACTTTTCTAATCAAACTTCTTTCGACATTGTCGAAATTATTTTCTTAGTGCACCCCCACACATTAGAAACCCTAACAGTACCTTATATTTCAAGGTTCCTTTTAATGTGTAGAGGTCAGGTATCTCTTAATCTGGTATGGATGTGATTATCAGAGTCAGCCATAAATACCTACCCCATTATTCATAAAATAAACCATCATTGTAGCGGGTCACTTAGTATTGTCTTTCCTTGTGCTTTGTCAGTAAACAAAGATTCTAAAAGATCTGGAAGACGCAACTAACCGAGATTTAAAGGAATATGAATAAGGTACTTACTTTATAAGATCTGGCAGGAACACATAGCTGGTGAGTTTGCTCTCCGGCGCGATGTACACGTCGGCGCCGACGCTGATCCCGCGGTCCAACACGTGTTGATGCGTGTTGAAGCGAATCGCGTAGTGCGGCTCTGTTACCTGCAACAATTAAAATCATATTTAATATTTAGAAAATAAAAAACAAAAACAGACTTTATACTAATAAAAATGTTTCGGCAGATTGTGGTGAAGGTGATGTGGTTATTGAAATTTAAATTACCTATCAGACAAAAAATAATCATCAAAATCAATTATAATTGGCGAAAAAATCGCATAACAAACATCAAAAACTATATATATAGTCATACAGTCAAATAGATAACCTCCTTTTTTGAAGTCGGTTAAAAAATATTAAAAACTTTATTGACTGCACTGCATTCGGATTTCAAAAAATATTCCATGCATTTCAATGGCATGCAAGCTTGCTTGTTTATTTTCGCCTAAATTTGTATGCCTATAAAAAAACAGTAATTTCAGTGGCTTGCTAAGTATTGTTTCACTATGTCATTCTCATGTCAATGAACAAAAACGATGATTGATTTTGAATGACACGAAGACATTAGCTAACAGAGGTTTATAGTTCGTTTATGGATGAGGCCCCTAGTGTAATCAAATTGACATAGCTTTGAAAATGATCCTATGAGTAATAAGTGCCTGCATCAATGGTTCTGCTATTAGCTCGCTAACTGAAATGTTCCTCACAATTGAATCAATTGCGAATCGAAACCAATTATAGACTGTCTATTCTTGCAACTCGAGCGTTCAATAATACCAAGGGCACATCAAACAATCAGCAGTTAAGGCTCATGTCTGACGTTCTGGGTCAAGACACAGACGAAATAAAACACAATCCCTACATTGCACACTTCGACCCAACTTCCTACTTATATAATAAACTAGCCGATCTGCCCCAGCTTCGTACGGGTGCAATGAAAACTTAAGCACCCGTGCGAAGCCGGGGCGGGTCGCTAGTAAGAAATATAGCCCATGTTACTCAGGGATAATGTAGCATTCTAATGGTGAAAGAATTTTTTACATCGGACCCGTAGTTTTTGAGTTTATTCGTAACAAACAAGATAGGTACAAAAATACAAGTCTTCCCTCTTTATAATATTAGAATAGACTAGGCTTCGCACGGCTTCAACTATTCTTATAAACCACAGACATATGTATTATGTACAAGTTTAAACTAATTAAACCAAACTAAACTATACGTATTAAGGTTGCCTGGAAGAGTATCGCTTTAGTGATACGGCCGCCCATTTTTTTCATTTAGTTGAACATGTTTTTATCTTTCCTATCCTACCACGGATCTCTACCTAGAATGGGGTGTTCTAACTGTCAGACAAACCTTCTTGCTACAAATCATACTTAGTAAACACTCTTTCCTAGAATATGATCCGGTTCTGTCCTGGGACAGACGTAGAAGGGGAAATGTATGTGGTACTGTTAAGTTCCGCACTAAACTCACTAATAGATTCTTTTGCTTTCTTGCTCCCTTCTTGTACAACAAATTGAATAAAATATTATGCATTTATCCACTCACCAAAGCCAAATGTAAACAATCTGTTAGTGAATGGCTTAGGACTCTGACATATGATCAAACTGAGAACCTGCTGAGTCCCACAAAATGACCGCTTAATGAGCATTATATCCAACCCGACTACTTTCTGGCTGCTTGTTGTTGATGACTAGTGGAACGCCCCGTTTGTTTTTGTTTTCTATAAACTTCATTTCCTCGCTGCATTCTCTAGGAGTTCAATTTCTGAATTTCCTTTTGGGGTGCACCTCTGTATCATCAAAGTACCCTTAAAATTTTACGTTTTTAAGAATTTATGGTATAGGCTAAGCGTCTAACAGTTAGTCAGATAGCCTTTTTTATATTCTGATGATAGCTTCTGAATAATATGCACTCTATGCTTAGCTTCTCATTTACAATTACTCTACACACAATCTCTTACGAAATTACCCACACATCCTTCCACACTCACCCTCACACCTTCTCATCTCACAGCCCTACACTCACCCTTACACACTCACACCTTATCATACACACACAATTCACTATTCACACATACTTCCACCCTTAAACACTCACTTACATTATTTACGTACTTCCTCATACACATTTACACTAGCACGTTACAAGAAGTATAATTAAATTATCTACTTACCTTAGAATTATACCACCATTTGTACATTAACTTGTTTAAGGTAAATAGGTAAACCCGCGGTTTGGGGCACTGGTGTCCTGTGGAACAGGTTTTTTTTTAAAAACTTTTATCAGGCACCAGTCTCTCACAAACAGGTTAACTGAATCTACCTAAACATTACATGACCTCCGTCTCCAGCCTATGTACTATTTATTTACTAGGTACCTATATTACTTCCATGTTGTTTTTATAAATTGTAACCTGTTTTGAGAGAAAATAAATCTTTATCTTATCTTTCTGTATTTATTTTCCCTATCACTACACTATACACTATACACTATCTACGATATTTAAGGTACTTCCCCTTCATGTCCCATAAGTTTGGGACGCCCTGTATATCTACAAAACTTCCTCTTGATGCTTTATCCATTGATGAAAACTGCATTAAAATCAGTTGCTAGTAAAAAAGATCTAATACAGAGAAGCAGAGACGGCAGAAAGCGACTTTTCTTTATACATTAAAGATGCGAAAGTTCGAATGTTTTCTTAGTATCGTATCGTATCATCGATGGGTGTCACGATCTTCATGTGTAAACGGGTATTCAATAATATATAATAATGCTAAACAATCCACACAGCATCTAGCCCCAAGCTAAGCAGGGCTTGTGTTATGGGTACTTGAAGACTGATACTCAATACAATACATAGATAGATATTTTTTTATTATACATAGAAAATACCCAGAACGCGGAGATTGCGGGAATCGAACACGCAATCTCCGCGTCGCAGGCAGACCTGCGCCCGCTGCGCCACATCGGGAACAGCGAGATCAGAGATTGGCGCGATGCGGAACCTCACCTAGTTTTATTTGCTGGTGCATTAATTAATTCCTATATTAAGTATTATAGTAGTAATAATTGCCTAATTCTTCTTACTAATACTAATATCTGTTCTGTGCCGTGTGTGTGTGGTAACTAGGTAAATTCACCGAGTTTGTTGCCAGATTCTTCTAGGCTGGGGCGCGTGGAACTGGTGTAAATTAATCTAGCTTTAAGACGTTTCAAAATAATCCTTGTGTATGATTGAATAAATATATTTTTGACTTGATTTTGACTTGACACCTACAATTGTAATTTGTAAGACGACTTGTTATCTAAAGAAAAGAAGAAAAAACTCATTTTAATAAACATCGCAACAATTTTAAAACGCGTTTGAGCTTTGGGATGCGAGCCAACACCACTTGGCTAGTAAGTAGTCATTTAAAGACAGATAGAATAATTTTTACTACCTTCATAAATCATTCTATACCCACCTTATTGCTCGCACGTATAATACTGGCTGCCGGCCGCGGCTTCGCTTAACTTGTATCATAGTCAACGCGTAGTCGACCGTTTGGTCACCCATCCAAATAGTGACTACGCGGAAAAGTGCTTAACTTCTTTGATCTATTAAGAACAACTTAGCCTGCTACATCACGAGCGCCCCAGCTAGATGAGTGAAACTAGATGTCGATTCTGTTGAAACATTTTTAAACTCAACTAGCTAAAAATGTTGCCGTCCTTTTCTTATGAATTAAAATACAAAGGATAGCGTTAGTTTTAGTTAGCTAAATTAGAAAATACTACAACATAATCGACACCGAAATAGAACTAAATGAGTCTCCAAGAGGGCCAGCGGACAGAGATACTCTGTGATACGTGTGTTACTTACAGGTCCAAACACGTCAAACACCTTCCCCAGTGCCTTGGCTCCGTTTTCAAGGAACAGCACGCTGTCGAGGTCTACCGCTGGGGTTCCCGGCACCGCCTTCACTACAACTGCAACAATCAACTATTGTTCAAGAATAATCAATTTCTTACTGCTGGGCTACTCTCTCGAGAGATTGATTGGATGCATCACGCGGACCCAATGGATTGTGGTGATGTTTTTCGAATTTTTATTCTTGGACATGTCGGTTTCCTCAAGATGTTTTTCTTCACCGAATCGAGAGTACTGGTGATACCATTGGTGCACGACCGGGTTCAAGGACCTTGGATTGGAATCCGGGAGTCCCTACCACTAGACCACCTGTGCTCCCAATTCATACTAACTATGAATCACATTAATTCCGAAATCGGCCACGACGAAGGCATGTGACAGTGAAATAACATATACTAATTAGTGTTTTTTTTATTTTGTTCGGCTCACAAAACTCTTAGCAAATTCAAATGCACCTTTTTGTTTCAAATGGTCTTCAAAACGCGTTCCGTAACCATATAAAAATCCAGTATTAAAGTCATGATTGGTAATGTCGAACGTAGGTGCGTATTAGCTATCTGTTCCCAATATTTTTTATACGTTTTGAAGTTCAAAAACACATAATTTTCAAAGCTCAAGAAAATTTTGCACTATCGTGTTTTCAGGAATAAGAATAGTTTATTGTGCAAAAAATATGGGTACTTACCTACTTACTACAATTATAGTACATTATATTTGTTACTTACATAAGTAGGTTCTAGCTGGTAGTTTGGGTGATAAAATGGGTAGATAAGGAAGAGAAAAGGAACATTATTACCATGTATGTAGGTAGCAAAGTAGATACACTTTTTAGATAAACGGTGCATTGGTTGTCGGATGAGGAAATTATAATAAGAATTTATAACTTGGAATGAAAAACAATAGAAATGCTAAATGCAAAAGAGGTAATAAAATATACCTATCGGAAGTGATCGATAGTCTCGAAGAAAGGTCGTATTGATTGGAGTCACAGCAAGGTCTCGGGTAACGGCTTGTGTCACTCAAGGGCAACGATATTCAAATACGTCTTTTTGCCATTTATAGAAGCACTTCAAGAAATAATCAATGTATAACCACAGAAATTTAAATAATAAGAGTTCTGTGATGTATGCAAATCAATATAGCCGCTTCGTGCCTACCTACAGTACTTAGGTACTTTTTACATAGGTAGAAACCTTTTATTCTAAATATACCTACTTACTGCATTTTGTTTGTTACCTACGCCCTTATATTTTTCACTAGCGGCCCGTCCCGGCTTCGCACGAGTGGAATATAGCCTATGTTACTAAGTGATAATGTAGCATTTTTTTTTATATATATATTTTTTCATAATAAGTAATAATAGCAATGTGACATCGGTAATTAGCGTCCACGCTCATGTACGTCCATTCAACACGTGAAGGTAAATGGGGGCTCCGGTACAACGCTAATTTACGCTATAGCATTTAAAAGTTGCCATCCATGTGCCTCGTGAGAACCATGTGCGGCGGGCGTATAAAATGGTATTAGATATCAGTTTTTTTGTGTCTCTCAACTCAACTGTTAATCAACAATTTATAGTTCGCACAGCGGATCTAGGCTTCCGTGAAGTAAGCCGTTTGTGATGCGCAAAGACAATTTAGTTTGAAAAAGCTCCATTGCGCATCGAAACGGCTAATTTCACGACGGCCGAGATCCGTTGTGAGAACTATACTAGTATTAGATATCGGTTTTTTGTCACTCACTTTTTGATCAACAATGTACAAGTTTATCTGATTGTTATTTAAAATTATGTCAAATGTTATCAAATCTCTAGCAGTCACTGGGTTTCCTAGTTAATTTCGTCATATTTGAATTTTTTCTAGGTACTTAGTGACTCATGATGATGACACAAATAAGCTAACTGAAAACCCCTATAATTCCCTATGACTTAGAATATTTCAAGTGGCAGTAGGTATAGTCTCAGTTTTAGATAAATATGAGTTGCTCAGACTTAGCACTCTGTCTCTAACTTTCTTTTACTTATTATTACTTTATTTAGATAGTGAAAGAGACATGGCTCTGCACAGATTTCAGATTGAAACTCAATTAATGATTTTCAAGCAAAGATTTTTTATAGCTTTTTATATAAAGCTTTCACTAATTAATGCTTGGTAACTCAATTTTCTTCAAGTACAGTTCTAAAATACAAGTCAATCCAGTGTCTTTGTTAAGTTTGTCATTTAATGATTCACAAGAAATGTAATGTTCTTACCTAACTGTTCAACAATGCTGTAAATAACTCCTATTTTAAATGTTTCTTTAGCTGGCAGGCTGATGGCAAGATCTTCAATTGGTGGCAAGTCTTCTAGGCCCATTTCCCCGTTAACTTTTGGTGCCTCAGGCTTGGCGGTTTTGCTTGCCCCGGTTCCTTCATCCCTGAAAATTACATTTTATTTTAAACTAAAGACAACAGATTATAATTTCTGTCCAGCTTTACATACTGATAACATTGTAAATATATGTAAAACACTATGTTAGGCTCATCATCATCATCATCATATCAGCCGATAGACGTCCACTGCTGGATATATGCCTCCCCCAAAGAGCGCCATGACGACCGATTTTGGGCCTTCACCATCCACAGACTTCCTGCGATCGCTTTAATGTCATCGGTCCATCGAGTGAGGGGCCGTCCTACATTTCGTTTTTCAGTTGATATGTTAGGCTCAGGGGGCTATAACTCAATGTTTTGTTTCATAGTTGTAAATAGTTGTTCACTCAAAAGCTAGATTCTGGATAGAGCTCCTAGTCTTGTCTATTGATTCCCTTATAAGCAATGTGTAACATTCTAGTCAGTTCCAATTCTACTTTAGTTTCTATTGAGTTTTGAACTCTACTCAAAAATCAAAACATTAAATCAACTGCAATTCAAAGGCATTGGCTGAAACATAAATGCAGCTGGATCACCCATAAAACAACTTCTGGGTGGATACACATACTACAAAAATGGAAACAGAATAATAGAAAACACACAATACTTGGGCTATACAATTATTATATGCATGATGTATTGCTACTATTTAAAATGTAATATTTCCATTTGATGTGGATCATGTGGAAAGTGGCACACATTACAATTTTACCTTGGTCCCTCGGGAGTACTGAGATGGCATGAAAAATAAAACAGGATGTATGTATAGTGCATTTTTTTGTAAAACATAAATAGATTTCGTTCAGTGTGCTATGAAGTGCTATGATAGAAGTTACTCACCCACTCGATAAAACCTCCTCAACATCTTTTATTGAGTCCACATCGCTATCACTGTCACTGGAAGCAGACTCGTCCGAATCGCTTATGTCTTCTCTATACACCGCCACTTCGTAACCATTCTCACTTTGAGGATCGATGATCATATGCCGTACACTGTTCTCATCCTCATCATCATCATCATCATCACAATCCGCAGCCCGCGACAGAGGACCATGAGCACAAGCATTTATAATGTTATTCTTCAACACCATTTCACTTAATTCTGGCGCATCAGAATCCTCGTTCCGATTATTCACTGCATTATCGTTCGACACTTCAGTATCCGATTCACTGTCCGAACCACCATATTCCGCTATCAAACTTAACGACACGTTTTTATTATTGCTGTCTTGGTTTTCCATTGTGATAATCGCGACCACGCGCGTGTGGTGTGATACTAACGTACACGATTTTCAATAATTATTTAGCAGCTATTAGATCTATAAAGCTTGAGTTGTAGAGACTCGAGATTAGCTTATACAATCGGAGTAAAATAGCCGCATTGAAGCACTGTTAGTCGCACTAATGATTAAAAATACTGCAGCGAAATCTATAAAGTAACTTCTGCATCTGCTTCTGCAAATTACGAAATTTTTGCGAAAAGTCTTGTCTTGGTGTGGTGAACTGATTGATGATTGCTTGTTTGGTCAATGCTATTTCCACGGCCAAAATAAAAAGAGGAGAAAGAGGACTTACTACCGTACTGTACACATAAATCCCCATCGTTCCATTATTTTTTCATTTATTTATTTTGCCTTTCTACAAAATTACAGAAACAACCGATGCGTTTTAGTAGAATATAATATAATATTATAAAACTCGGCCATCATCCATTAAGACATGGTCAAGTAGAAATTCCTTCAAGTAGTTGATTTGTTAGAACCTCAGACAAATTAGAACTGGACCCGCCATTGCCGCAATTTCTCTTACAAAATTTTCTGCCATATAATGCGGGGGACGAGGTAGCACACAAATGCATTTTACACACACGTATGCATCTTTTTTTGTATCGCTACACGAGCACACTAAATAAAAATGACAACACATACTCATTTTTACGCATACTCTTGCACATTTTGTATTCAAACAACATATTTATTTATGTAAGACAGACGCACACAACATAAAAATTAGGGAAAAGAACGATAATATTATTATCAATATCGATGTCTACTTTGAATGAGTGAATAAATGAAAAAATTTCTTGCATATTTCAATTTAATTTTCTCGTATTTTTTTGTATTGTGAATAAAATTAATTTTGTACAATGAAAATAAAACGTAAAATTCGGTTAGAGCTTAATTTAATAATTAAAGACTCACATTAGCCTTAGGCATAATTCTCTTGGCGGATCTAGGCTTCCGTGAAGTTAGCCCTTTGTGATGCGCAAAGACAATTTAGTTAGAAAAAGCTCCATTGCACCTCGAAACGGCTAACTTCACGGAAGCCTAGATCCACCAAGAGAACTATAAATACTTACAGAATCAGTTAAACTTTCATGTGGGGATGGCTTGATTTAATAATTTTCTTCTGATATTGTTTTAGACATTTCTGCAAAGACATTAGGAATAATCTAAGTAATTTGTTTATATACTCAAAGCATTCCTGTCCCCTGTTTGTATTAATATAACAGTACTTGTTCGAGTAGGCTACAAGAATAAAAAATGTTTTAATAGTTATATTGACAAGGTATTAATACTATTAGTTCTATAGAACAAATAGGACAGTTTTCATTTGTTCCGGATGTCTTAGGTATTTTTGGTTTATAATATAAATATATCTATGAATGTATTGTATTGTATTAAGTACTAGCGGCTCGGCCCCGCTTAAGTTTTCATTGCACCCGTGCGAAGCCGGGATGAGCCGCTAGTTTATTATAAAATTATTAGATAGGATACAATTTAAATACTTAGAAATGAAAAGAGATACCGTCTCTTTTAAAATATATTTTTTTCGACTTGTTTTGGCAATAAAATACCGCACAAATCGGCATTTTATGGGAGCTCTGTTCATGCTCACGTTCCGAAATATAATGTGTCAAAACAGCGCGGTCAAAGTAGTTTTATCTAGCGCACATGATTTGGAATCTAATTGAGTTTTGGATTTTGGTAGAGGGGAAATGCAAGGCATGGCGCGTCCAGTTCTAATTTGTCTGAGATGAAACTATTACCATGACTGAGACACTGGCAGAATAGTGACAACTAAGCCACAGACGCCTAAACAAAGAAGTGAAGTGAAGTGGAGTCAGCCAGCACTGACTTTGCTACTGTACTGATTGACGATGTCGATTTATAAATGTAGTGCTTATATTCCCAAGGTTTACATTGGAGTAAAAACATGCTTATTTTTGTTCCTATTGATTGTGTATTGTTCTAATTAGCATTTTTCTCAACGAATGTTTAGTGCTTCTTGTCTGTATGATTTTTGTTAAAAATGTCGACTTCCATTGTATGCAGAATTTGTCTAGTCGACGAAATTAAAATGTACAGCATCCTCGACCAAGAAATTCAAGGAGTATACGAAAAACTCGTAGGTACCAAGGTAATACAACCAGCTGATTCCTGATCATATTTGGAACATCCACTGCTTAAGACCTACCTATCAAAGCATTGCTACAGATAAGAATGATATTACCATAAAATCTTTTTCGATTACCTACTATATAAATTTACTACTCTGAGCCTCACACACAGTAGTGTTTTAAGTAGCTAATAGATATAATTTTAGACTACTACTACTACTACTACTCAATTTCAATTCAATTTCAATTTATTAACCATAAGTACAACATTACAGAAAGGATCCAAAGCGTTATACAAGAACTTTTAACTACTAACCTTTCTTTAATATTCACAGCTCAGTACAGAAGATGATACACCAAAGACAGTATGTTACATTTGCTACTCACAGTTGCAGAGATACTACAGATTTTATGAAATGGCTCACCAATCAGAAAGAATACTGAAAGATATACTAATCAGTAGTAACCAAAAAGTATGTTGTGACTATATAATAACTATAAATACTATAGTAATTTGGAAGTATGATCAAAACATGATTAAGTTATGCTCAAAAAAAATATGATTATGCACAAGAGTTATTGTAATAATTAATGTGCAATTTTTTTTCAGGTTACACACAACTCACTGCACCCCTTAGCAGTGAACATGGTGAAAGTAAAAAACTTATCAGTGACAGTTGCACCAGCTTATGAAGAAGGTAACTTAAATAAGGAGAGCCCAGTTACATCTGCAGGAAACATCAGTGAAAATAATTATTTTTGCTTTTATGAAGAGACTCCAATAGAAATTAAGATAGAAATACAAGTGAAAGCTGAACCAAGTTCAGAGGATGAAGATTCGGTTAAAACTGAGAATTACACTATGATGGAAGTAAATAGTTTAGAGAATGAATGTTTTGTTAAAACTGAAAAGTGTGTTCAGATTGAAATCAATAATTCAAATGATAACAGCTTATTAAAAGATGAGAATTGCATGCCAATTAATTATGGATTGTTACAGAATAATGTACAACCTATAAATAAAGAAGTGGTACATTCTTCAAAACATCACTTACAGACACATTCAGATTCATCACACAAACAAAAAAAGCCATATAGCTGCACCAAATGCAAAAAATCATTTTCAAAGTCTCGGTTACAGTTTTTGCGAAAGCACATAGCAATCTGCTCTGGACAACCTACCATGACATGCACAGAATGTGCAGAAATATATACTGATATAGATAATTTCGAAGCACACCTAAAAGCTCATTCAGATGACAGGAGATTCATCTGCACCTGTTGCAGTAAAATATTCAAAGTAAAAAGCGAATTGAATTACCATTTCAAAAATCACTTAGGATATAAACCACATTCCTGCGAATTATGTGGTAAAGCATTCCATTTACGATCACGCTTGAGAATACACATGGTAAGCCACAATAAAGAAGTAAGACCTTTTGAGTGTGATGTATGTGGTAAAGCATTCTCTATGAAAGGTAACCTAACACAGCACAAGCGGTCCCACACTGGAGAAAGGCCATACTTATGCAACACATGTGGTATGAAATTTGGGTTCATTGGTAGTTTGAAACAACATATCCGAAGACTGCATATGGAAGTTAAGGCATTTGCCTGCGATAAATGTAATCTGTCATTCAACCAGGAGAGTGGTTTGACAGGGCACATGCGGAGTCACATTGAAGAACGATCCTATTCATGTGATGTTTGCAGTAAAACATTTATTTCAGCTCGTAACTTGAAAGCACACATTATGAATCACACAGGAGAAAGGCCATTTACATGCAACAGATGTGGAAATTCCTTCAAACGACCAGAGCATTTAAAAGCGCACCAAAATACAAACAAGTGCAAGAGTTTTAAAACTTTAAAACAACCATGAATGATTTTATGACAAACCAAACTATAGTGCTCTAACTCTACATTAAAATCTTAAAATCTAGGTAAATATTATTCACTCAGTGTCAGCAGCCAGATGCCTAGAGTAAGATTGAATATTCAAAAATTGCTACCAAATAGCTAGTATGCTACCTATCTATGATACTATGCAGAGAGAGGAAAATAAAAAATAAAATGGATTTTTGAATCTTGCAATTTGGTAGCAATTATTGGTACTAAAATGGCAGCACCCAAAAAACTTCTCATTATTCTAAAAGTGAAGTTACAGCAAATTGAAAAGTGACTGTGACAGAAAAATCTAAATAGGACTTGGCGTAAGGACAAGCATCCAAGCCAAAACAAATAAAAAAAAAAAAAAAAACTTAAAAAATATAGTTATTTGTAATTTAGTTTTTAAGTTGGTTTCGTTTTTATTTACATTATGTATATTTGTAAATGTACTTAAATGAATAAATATTAATAAATATTTTATTAATACATAGGTATAGGTAAAGTCTTTATTTCAAATGATCAATGATTACCTACCTATATTACAACAATTCAATACCTTCCTAAACTACATAGCTGTTCTTACCTTGAATAGCAATGAAGCTTCCTTGTTGATTATTCTCTGAGTTCTTACCAGCAAAACATCAACAACAGGCTATAAAAAGAACTATGTTAGAAGTTTTACTACGCGAATCCGAAAACGAAGAAATCCGTCGAAAGAGAGCTCTTAAAATGAGCAAATTGAAGTGGGCAGGCCGTAACGTGACTTTTAGTGATAGAGGGACATCTGCGGAATTTTGAACAAAAAACTACCTAAATAAGATAATAAATTTAAAAAAAAAACTGAATTCAAACTAAATAAATGATTCGCATAAGTATCACACCGCTGCAGAACCCTAACAACGGAACCGCAGTAATTTCGCTGTCTTGTCCGTATGTAGGAGAAGCGGAACACTAGCGAAACTGCCTGTTTTAGGTCATAGATTTGACTATAATTTTATTACAAACACAGAGGCGACCAGCCATCCTGATATCAGAATGGCTGGTCACTTTGTTTTTCAAACAATTAGCTCAGCTTCTATGATATGAATCAATTATTTACGAAAGGTAGCAAATAGTACCAATTTGTTAGCAATTTTTGAGTAGATACCTATACACTCAGTGCCAACCGTTCAAGGCGACCAGCCATCCTGACGGTAACTGTGGGATGCCTTATTTCCAGCGGTGGATGTCTAGATGATAAAACAAAACAATAGGTAGGCAGACAGTAAAGTAGGTACCTACCTACTGGCCGACGCAAGGAACATAACTATCCGGCCGACGGATCTCTGCCATCATGAAGAAGAAGCCGATTGTGATGAGCAAAGACAATTTAGTTAGAAAAAGCTCTAATGCGCATCGAAAGGGCTAATTTCATGACGGCCGAGATCCGCAGGCAGTACCATAAATAAACTTGAATGGCAGTACGACCGGCCGGCCGGTCGCCCGGATACATATTTTTCACTCAGGGAAGACATCGTGAGAAAACCGACAAGTTCGAGAACTAAACTTTCGAAAAACATGACGACGCGACGTGCCACCACCAACCAGCTTAGGGTCCGCGTGGTGGACTTTTAAGACCCCAATCATTCTCGCTCGAGAGTAGGTCGGTATCTCAGTTGTCTGTAGGAAGAATATTTAGAAGCTGTCATGATGATGAATGAAAATAATCGATTACTTACGAAAAATCCATGTTATCTCGATTCTATTTAGCGTGTGTGTATTGGGTGCATTGTGTACGACCGCTGAATCGAAGCTCGCTTTAAACTTCGATATCTCCACATCTACTCGGCTCGGTCTCAAAGTGACTGACTCTGAGTGATGTGTGTGATGGACTGATTTATCGTACTATCGTTTTTATTGTACCTAAATCCAGCCCTGATTAAAAGTAAACGTAGTACGTAACGTAGTGCTTACATTCTCTTGGAAAGTAACTTAAAACGTTGTGCTTTTCAAGTTATTACAATCTTTGGTGCATGCTTTTACTCTCTTGGGCTAAAATAAAAAAAACATTTGTTTTTTTGTTTCAAAAACTATTAATAGTTTACTCAATTATTACACAGAGTAATACTCTGTGATTATTATATAGAATGTCCACTTCTGCCATATGTAGAGTTTGTCTAGTTGGCAAAAGAAAAATGCATAGCATTGAAAATCAAAGGGTTCAAGAAATATACGAAATACTCGCAAGTACCAAGGTAATGCACATCAACCTATCTCATCAAAGATATCGGCATGTATGAATGGATACCAAGGTAGGTAGGTACTTACTTGATTAATTTTACAATATCGACTAAAAACCTCACGATCCTCATCCAAGAGAATGGTGCTATCTAATATTAATTTTTATCAATATTTTCAGCTTAGCACAGAAGATGGTATGCCCAGGGCAGTATGTTATATTTGCTACTCCCAACTGCAGAGATGCTGTAGATTTTCTACTATGGCTTACCAATCAGAACAAAAACTTAAAAGTATAATGAACAGCGATGATCAAAATGTATGTGTAGCATTTACTACTTACTTAGCCAATTGTAATAATAAATGTTTAATTGATTGTTGTTGATCAAAACTAATCAACTTTGACTCTCTTTTGACTTCTTTAACATGGAATGCAAACCTGCACATTCTTGTTTTTATTTGTTTTCAGGTAGCAGACAACACACTACCCTCCTTAGCAGTGAACATGGTGAAAGTAAAAAACTTATCAGTGACAGTTGCACCAGCATATGAAAAAGGTAACTTAAATAAGGAGAGCCCAGTTACATCTGCAGAGAACATTAATAACTATTTTTGTTTTTACGAAGAGACTCCTACAGAAATTAAGATAGAAATACAAGTGAAAGCAGAACCAAGTTCAGAGGATGAAGATTCAGTTAAAACTGAGAATTACACAATTATGGAAGTAAATAGTTCAAACTTGGATGAATGTTCATTTAAAACTGAAAAGTGTGTTCCGGTTGAAATAAATAATACAGATGATGACTGTTTAGTAAAGACTGAGATGTGTTCACCAATTACTTACAACTCAGTGAATAAGGCACAGTCTCTAAACAAAGATATAAATCATTCAAAACATCACTTACAGATACCTTCAAGTACCCATACAACAATAAAACCATATAGTTGTACCAAATGCAAAAAAACATTTTCAAAATCTCGGTTAAAATTGTTGCGAAAGCACATAGCAATCTGCTCCGGACAACCTACCATGGCATGCACAGATTGTATCGAAACATTTACAGATATAGATGAGTTTGAAGCACATGTAAAAGCTCATTCAGAGGACAAGGTTTACATCTGTACATATTGCAGTAAAATATTTAAAACATCAAGTCAAATGAACTACCACATCCTGAGTCACACAGGGAATAAACCGTATGCATGCACAGTTTGTGGTAAAGCATTCAATTTACAACAACGCTTAACAACACACATGATAAGCCACAATAAAGGAGTGAGACCTTTTGAATGTGATCTATGTGGTAAAACATTCTCTTTAAAAGGAAACTTAACACATCACATGAGATCTCACACAGGAGAAAGGCCATACTTATGCAATGTATGTGGTATGAAATTTGGCTTTGTTAGTAGTTTAAAACAACACATCCGAAGACTGCATGTGGAAGTTAAGGCATATGCTTGTGATAGATGTCATATGTCATTCAATCAGGAGAGTGGTTTGACAGGGCATATGCGGAGTCACAATGAAGAAAGGCCATATTCCTGTGATAGGTGCAGCAAAACATTCATAACAGCTCGTAGGCTAAAAGCGCACATAGTGGTTCACACAGGAGAGCGACCATATACCTGCAACAGATGTGGAAATGCATTTAAACGACCAGAGCATTTGAAAGCACACCAAAACACAAGCAAATGCAAGAATTTTGAAACTTTACTAACACCGTAAATCAAAAAAGTTTCAATAGCAAGCAACAAAATAAAAACCTAAAACTGATTGGTGGCTCTGTGCTGTGCAACTTGTCATGTTGTAACATTTCTAAGTGCTATTGACTGAGTGTGCTCCTAAGAGTCTGTCAATAAATAATATTCGGGATAAGTTTCTGGGACAAGTTTAGTTTATTTATTTCTGGGTAGATTGCAATGCACAGAATGAATGTGCACTGTGAAGTCACTTGCTTATTACCAAGTTACGGCTTTACAAAAACTATCTAAATAAAATACATTGTTTAAAATTAAACTGAAAGCAAAACAAAAACTTTTCACAATGTGTATAAATAAATAGCTTATCTAATTTAGAAGTAAATCTGCATGACTTTTACAAACTGGCAGTGAACCAATAATTCTATTTTCATGTTTCTATACAAAGGTATAGCAGGATAATTATATTTTTATATTCCTTTACAAAGGTATAGCAGGTAGTAGTTTTCCCTCGCACTTCCCGAAGCCGATCCTGGTGCCGTCTTCATTGAGGCAGTACCCGCGGAGAGTGATTGTGTCTCCGTCTTGCAGGAACTTACGCTCCTCGCCCGTGATCAGGCGCAGTGCTCTAGTACCCTTCCAGGATAGCTCTAGAAGACTGCCGTAAGAGTCTGGTAGCTGTAAACAAAGTTTTAAAAAACTATTATGTTCACATATTTTTACTTAGTAACGTAATGGGGAATCGATAAAATTTACAAGTCATGGTAAAAATACCGTTTTTATTAAACATTTTAAATATCCAATTAAACATTTATTTATTTCACAGGAAAACAAACAGTCCTAAAAAAACAAATTTCAATAACTCATGATGTAGGGTAGTAGGACGCACAAGGCGCTGTTAAAAATCTCATACAAATTGACAGCTGGACGATACGCTTACGTTTGTCAAATGAGTTTTTCGTGATGAGCCTTATGCCCGTAACTAAACGAGAAAATCAGAAAAAAAATCACTCAAACCATAAATATTTTAAAATATCGGTGCATATCGAAGCATAGTTTTAACGAGCTGACCCGCGTTTTTGCAGTTTTTATGCTATCTCACAGGAACAGTATATTTATGCGGGATAAAAAGCCTATGTGTTATTCCAGAACATAAACACACGTTCTAAATTTCATCTAAATCGGTTAAGTCGTCACGGATATACGTGATAAAACATACACACACAGACTTTCGCTATAAAATAAAATATTAGTAAGATTTTAGACCAGTCCGTGGGCTCCACAAGCCTCCCAAAGTGACCCATGTTGGTTGTTTACAACAGTCTGGGGCCTTACTCTTGATCGCGATCGGTATTGGACAATTATTGGAATATGACATTTCATACTTGACAGCAAACCAAGCGCCAAATTCAACCTTGTTTTTAAGAGTACAAAAATTTGACAGCAGTAAATAGATGCTGTCAAATTTTTGTACTCTTTCATTGGATTAAAGAGTAAGCCCCCCCTTACTCTTGAACACGATCGTTACTGGACAATTATTGGAATATGACATTTCGTACTTTTGACAGCAAACGAAGCGCCAAATTCAACCTTGTTTTTAAGAGTACAAAAATTTTACAGCAGAAAATAGATATTGGGATTGGATCGGAATTGTTATTGGATTGAAGAGTAAGGCACCTGGCCCGGGCTTTATGCAAGAATGCAACTCACTTCACCACTGATGGTGCCAGAGCCGAGCAAGTCCCCCGGGTTGAGGTTACATCCAGTAACCGTCTGCTGAGCTAACTGCTGCTTCACCGTCCAGTACATGAACTTGTAGTTCGACCGGCTGATTGTAGTGTTGACTGGCGATTTTTCCGCTAGAAAAAAATCGCCATGACTATTTATATGATTGTATGTACTACCATTACTATAACTACTTATGACGACCGATGTGGCGCAGCGGGCGCAGGTCCGCCTGCGACTCGGAGGTTGCGGGTTCGATTCCCGCCTCAAATGTTTGTACGATCTACAAATATTTGCTCCGGGTGTTCTGGGTATTTTCTATAAATAATAAAAAATATCTATCTATGTATTGTATTGTATTAAGTATATATCAGTCATATAGTACCCATAACACAGCTCTGTTCAACAGCAGCTTACCTTGGGGCACAGAACTGATATTAGTACTACCTTGGGGCTAGATGATGCTGTGTGGATTGTCCAGCATTATTTATAATTTATTTATTTATTTATAACACTGGTGGCAATAACCTTCCAATCCTAAGATCGTAGTTTCGAATCTAGACATGCACTTAAAGAGAAGATTTTTGACGACCTCGGTCGCGCAGAATGCCTATGCTCTTATTCCAACTTCTTGATTACAGTAATCAAAGTAACTGGCACGTGTCGACTACGCTTCATCTTTAGAGTAGACGCCGACGTCGAGTTTTTTGATAGCGAGCTTTAAGCTGTAAGAGCACTGGTGGTCTAGTGGTAGTAACCCCGCCTCCCGATCCTAAGGTCGTGGGCTCGAATCCGGCCGTGCATCAATGGATTTTTCTAATCGAAAAAATTATGTGCGCAATGCCTCTCAAACGGCGAAGGAAAACATCGTGAGGAAACCGGCATGTCCAAGAACTAAAAATTCGAAAGGCATGTACCGTCCACCATTCCGCATTGGGTCCGCGTGGTGGATTAACACCCAATTACTCTCGTGGAGTACTCTCCACGAGAGTAATTGGCCTACTGGCCAGTGTCCCAGGAGTGAGAACATGAGAAGGCTGTCATGATGAGCTTTATGTGGCGCAGTGGGCGAGTGCCCGGTGAGAAGCGAGTCTAGGAACAAATGTTTGCACAATCTGCAAGTTTGTAGATATTTATCCCTGGTCCGGTATTTTTTTTTATGTCAGCAAGTGACAAGATGGTCATGTCATCCGCCTAATGTTAAGCACCACGCCTGACTATAACAGATGCAGTGCCATCCAAAGCTTAAAGTTTTTAAGTCCAGCGTGGCACTGCAAAGCGCTGAGACGTTGTTGTTAAGTCTCTTTCGCCCAGTAATTTTACTTGCTACAGTGTCCTTCAAACTTAACACAGTAATGCTTTCAAACTACTGCTTGGAGATAGAATATCTCGCACTGCGGTGGTACCCACCAAGATGGACTCTTGGTCTTGCTAAAAAGTCCTACCACAGGTACCAAACTAAACTATGTACCTGGGTACTTACTTTTCAAATCCACCTCCAGTTTGATGTCAAAGTTGAAGTTATCGTCATGCTGAAGGTACGGGAAGGGCGGCGGCTCCTGAGGGTAGTTATCGATGACATACGGGCGTAACGCCTCAATGGTCACGATCCACGGCGATATGGTCGTGCCGAGGTTCTTGGCTGTAAAGGGCCCTAGGGGAATGTACTCCCATTTCTGGATGTCGCGGGCTGGAATAAAAAGGTGAATAAGATTGAGTGCATATCGCGACGCGGAGGAGGAAGCGCGACGTGTCACTCAACCCTGATGAAGAGTCGAAATTGAGTTGAAACAGTCTTCACCAATATACCGGTACGTAAAAACACCCGTTTTTAAAATGAAAGGTGAATAAGAGTTTGACGGCCAGCCACATGAAGCTATATGTATATCTCAGAATAGCAAGCGTCATAGGCTACGGTAACAGCTTACCATCAGATGGGTAATTATGAAAAATAATTTATTTCACTCTGATTGTATGTTAAATAAATATTTTATTATGTCAATTGTTTTGGTATCTAATAGGTTAAGGTACAAGTAGGTACATACTCGACTAGGTATACAAATACTGGTCTAAGGCGAATCTGTTATAGGCCGCATCTGCCCTTAGGCTGCGTTTTCACCAGAGATGTGCGAGGATGTGTAGCAAGAAATGTGTTAGATAGGAACCAATAGAATCTTTTCATTTACCTGGTCTCACTCTGACAGTTTCAATGACGTGATTCTATTGGTTCCAACAAACACATCTCTCGCTAGACATCCTCGCTTAGCTCTGGTGGAAACGCAGTCTTAACCGGACAAAGAGCCGCGTGGGGCGTGTTAAACCTATCTTCCATGGGTTCTTGACCCGGATATTAATTCAGACACTCTTATGGCACTAATTGATAACTTTTTTTATTCAGATTTAGGTCACTAATGGTAACTTTCCTGTTTAAAATAAAGTTAAAAAAGTACTCACCACTCCAATCATTCATGAGAACGAATCCAAAGATTCTGTCTTCCGCCTCCCTAGCAGTGACTCTTTCTCCCAGCTTTGTTGGGGGTCCTCCTACAAAAGCTGCCATTTCTAACTCAAAGTCCATCAGCCGACAGGGGCCGAAGAATGGGGCTGCGCCTGGAAATAGAGCTAGTCTTTTGCGGTTCCTCAAAAAGCACCACGCACAGTCATTTTTTTATGCCAGCTACGTCGAGACGATTAAATCGTTGGACCGATGTTAAGCGCCACGCCTGACCATAACCAATAACACAGTTGCAGTGTCACACAAACTTTTAACTTTCAGCTTCTCTGTAAAGATATTTTCCTCATCCAAAGATAAACAAAGAGCACAGAACAGATTAATAATTTATTAGTACTTCCAAGTCCAACCAAGCCAAAGGTAAGAGTTGCTAAGCACACTTAAAATAGTCGCAGAGCCCATCTTAAAATCTTTAGTTATGTAATTAATAACTAAATGATTATCTTCTAGTAAAAATGCGCGCTACACAAAGTGCACATATTATTTTGTAGTCATAATGCTATAATAGGTAGTAACTATGTTTAGCTGTAAGTATATTAAGATTTACAAAGTTTAACCTAACATAAATAATAATTTTATTAAAAAACTTATACAGGCGCTGCAGCCTGCAAAGTTATATTTTATATTAACTGTTGTGTTATACTAAACTGTGTTTAGATTATAATACTTGTATTTTTAATGAAAAATAAAGAACTTTTAAAAACAACAATTGATTATCTTACCTTCAACAGGTAAAGTTTGTCCTAAGGGTCTATTGATCGGTGTGCCTGATATTACTATTGAGCTAGATCTTCCGTGATATCCAACTGGCAAGTATTTCCTGAAACCGTAAAATACAAACTAACAATTTTATTATCAAAATAACACATAAAACTAGTAGTTCTACGAACAGTAGACCTCGCACTAACTTTTAAAAGTGAGCAGTTTACTGCATTTTGAGAAACTATTCTGCTTATTACGCTAATAAAGGCATAAACCTGGTTATCAAATTTCAATTATAGCCATGAAATGTTTGTCTAGAGAAAGTTTAATTAATTAAAAGGTGAGAAATAATGAGAGAGCACTGGTGGTCTAGTGGTAGTGACTCCGCCTTCCGATCTTAATGTCGTGGGTTCAAATCCGGTCGTGCACCAATGGATTTTTCGCTACGTAAAATTAATGAGCGCTATGCCAGTGCTCTCATACGGTGAAGGAAAACATCGTGAGAAAACCGGCATGTCCAAGAACCAAAAATTCGAAAGACATGTGCCATCCACCAATCCGCATTGGGTTCGCGTGGTGGATTAAGACCCATCACTCTCGCTGGAGAGTAGGCCAGTGTCCCAGCAGTGGGAACATTAGAAGGCTGTCATGCATGATGAGAATTTATGGAAAAATTGTGAAAAAAAACGCGAGTTAAACCGCGCCGGGTCAACTGAATAATAAATTGCGTAATTTAACCGATTATGACGATTGGAAATGGGACTCACACG
The DNA here is from genome assembly GCA_951394395.1 of Colostygia pectinataria. Taxonomy (NCBI): domain Eukaryota; kingdom Metazoa; phylum Arthropoda; class Insecta; order Lepidoptera; family Geometridae; genus Colostygia; species Colostygia pectinataria. The sequence continues at coordinate 9,624,232 of OX596363.1, forward strand.
TTTTAACCATTGTAAGGCTGCGTTTCTAACAGAGATGTGTACGAGGACGTGTAGCGAGGGATGTGTTTGTTAGGAACCAATAGAATCACTTCATTTACCTAGCCTCGCTCTGACAGCTATAATTAAGTGATTCTATTAGTTCCTAAAAATACTTTCCTTCGATACACATCCTCGTACATCTCCTTTGGAAACGCAGCCTAAGTGTTGACTTATTACACGTGAACGAATTCTAGAACCTAGCTCTTACCAATTTTCAAGCAGTGCGTTGTCCTTCCCTCTGAACATGATGCCTACGTTGGTAGCGTGGTGAATTGAAGAGTAAAAATCTGTGTAATCACCAATCGTGGCGGGCACATGCATTTTTGCTTCATTCTGTTTAACGAAAGCTCTGAAAAAAATCCATAACTGTAAAATATATAGAGTTTTTTGAACTAGATAGATGCCTACATGCCTAGTAATGTTTATAATATTCTATAGGTACTATAGGTACTTACTTTAGTCTGAGATTGCTATCATTTTGTAGCGTTTTATTAGAAACGTCCAAGAGATTCTGAATAGTTTTTCTAGCTTCAATCCAGTGAGCTTTTGTCAGGCTCATAAATGAGTTCAAAGTAGGCTCCTGAAAACACCTTTAAGTTTATTACCTACCAAAGTTTTTTTTTCATTTTCTTGTTTTCAAAACCTTGGTTAATTTTTACAAGGTACCTTAGGTGCATAATAATTGAAAGCAATAAAATTAAATAGTCTGTGTAGTATAGTAATACGGTGTGGTCTGGCTGGCTGTAAAAAAAATACGGCCGCTAGGGCCGTATTTTTTAAAATCCTGTGCCGTAAATCTGTGTTAGTTAACGTGTCTTTCAAATCTATAATCGTCTCTGTTCATTGACATAAGAATGACAAGACCAGACAATACTTAGCAAGCTGCTAAAATTATAGTTTTTTATAAGTACGGTTTTTCTAAGTGTCACATGCCAAGAGGCACATCGAACTGCGGGATATCCTTTATTTGAACCTGAACTTATAATATTACCAAAAACATGTACCTAAACCCAAAGTTAAAAAGTTATAAAAGGTTAATTATTATTATTATTAAAAACGGTTTTTTTGTAAGGACATCAGTGCTGAACTGCTGATAACAATATTTTTATTGCAACATATTGCAATAAAGTTTTTAATATAAGTCAATAATGATATTCTATCTAATCTAAGGTCTGGTAGGCTAGGTACCCACCTACTTCATTTCCATAACCTGCCTTCAGCAAGCTCAGTCGTAAACAGCTTATTAGCATAGCAGCTTTTCAAACCTATAGGCCATAGCATAGCAATGACACAGAACATAGACATTTAAAATCTCCAATAGCAGATATTAACTTACGACCTTGACGACCTCAGTGGCGCTGAGAAGCGAGAGGTTGCAGGTTCTATTTTCGCTGCGGAACAAATGTTTGCATGATCTGCAAATATTTGTTCCGGGTTTACGTGGTATTCGGTATAACCTAAGTATGTGTTTACGAAAAAATCTGCACATAGGTACACGTGTATTCTATTAGTTATCTGGTTCCCATAGTACAAGCTTTGTTTAGTTTGAAACTAGATGACGCTGTGTTAAAATGTCTGCCAATAACATACCTTGAACACAGCTTGCTTGTCCTTCAAAAGTGGTCCATCAATTAAATGTGACACCACATTCAAATCCAGTATTAGATCGCCTATAGCGACGCCTATATGATTTTGCGCCTGAAAAAAAAACAATGGAAGTAAATAGCTAGCCTAATTGCCTATTAGTTAACAGTAGTAACTGCCAGTCAGCGGAAAGCTCCATTGCGCATCGAAACGGCTTCTTATACTTCACTAACGCAGTAGGTGTAAGTACCTACCTACTATGTATACTTAAACATGGCAATTTTTTATTATACATAGTAAATACCCAGAACACCTTGTAGAATAAATATTTGCCCAGAACAAATATTTGCAGATCGTACAAACATTTGTCCCAAGGCGGGAATCGAACCCGCAACCTCCTGCGCCGCAGGTGGACCTTCGCCCGCATCGCCACATCGGTCGCTCACGAGTAGAAGCAGAAATAGCAGATAGGAATACTAGTTTGTAGTGTGTACAGAGCCTTTTGCCGGCTCGTTCAATGACCGACAGACGAATGTGCAATGTCAAACAAAATAAATTAAATCGTATGTAGCTTTATTTAATTACATACAGAAACGAAACAAAAGGTTTTAACTCTAAGAATACAGGTTACTTACATTATTGGACGAAGTAAACACGCCGTATGGCAGATTTTCAATAGGAAAATCCGTATCCGGAGAATATTCCAGAAAAGATTTCATTTTGCTTGAAACGTGCGCCTTCGTCCGGTATCGAAGTGAGTCTGCTGATTACTAAGCTCTCTATATTTGCCTCTACGTAGTTATCAAGTTGTTTTACATAACATAGTAAGGTGTGTTTGTAACGACTCAGACTTGTTTACCACCTTATTTATTGTATTTCTTTTTAGACAACGACGTTGAGATTCCTCTAAGTTTTTATATACATACCCACTTACTTAAAAAAACTACAAGGTGTGGACTTAGTTAATAACTTTGAGAAACACAACAATGTTTTCTATTTATCTAAATAGTGAATTCCTTTTTTAAAACTGATTATACCTACTAAAAAAACACGTTATAATATGTAGGTTATGCAAATGGACCGGTTGGTTTCTAACTTACCTACTTTACAAAATTTAATTATGATAGGTAAAACAAAATATTGTGGTAATGTTATGTCGCCGACTGTACCTGACATACACTTTTGTTATATTGCTTTTTGGTATAGCCAATTTTTTTTTTTGCACACAGCGTCATTTAAGCATTGTGGGTGTTATGGGTACTAGATAACTGATATAAAAATACAATACATAGATAAATATTTTGTATTATAAGTAGGTACTTACATATAAAATACCCAAAACACCCGGAACAAATATTTGTCCCGAGGCGGGAATCGAACCCGCAACCACCGCGCCACATAGGTCGTCAAATATCTCAGGTACAGTGAGCAAAAAATGTGGTCTACCACCCTAAAATTAAAAAAATTAAACAAAAATCATTTATTTCGGACACAGGTTCTAAGGTCTAAGATTGAGAGTCATTTAAATGTCATAGGATTTCACAGAAACTTTTCGCGACGCTCGTGACGTGGCTGGCTAAGTTGTTCCTATCAGATCGTTCCGCGTAGTCACCATTTGGATGGGTGACCGCCAGTGGCAATTTCAACTGCACGCTCCCGTGCTTCGGAGGGCACGTTAAGCAGTCGTTCCCGGCTTTTTCAAAGTTGTTTGCAATGACAGAGGCCTTCGGGCGGCCTAAAAACTCATCAGAGTTGGCCACTGACTCATACGAACTTACTTAGGTCGTTAGGTCACACTTAGGTACAGAAACTTTTATAAAGTGATAGACAACTTTCTTTGCTGACTGTACATAGTTTATAGAGTTTATAATAAAGTCGCTTCTCGCGCGTCTGTCCCTCTGTTAGACGTTTTAACTACTTACGTAATGGATTTTATTGCGATTTTCATCAATAGATAAAGTGATTCAAGATGAACCTAAAGCACAGAATTATAATCTGAGAGAAGCGTCAAAAACACAAATTAACAGCACACATCTGAAAATTAAAACTTATTTCACAAATATCCTTATATTTCAAGGAATTTCTATGATATACATATGTATTATAAGTAAAAGTAAGTTTAATACGTTTGTTTAAATAATTATAATTTTATTTCATGCCAGGTTTTAAGATAATCAAATAAACCGTTGTGTAAAATAACTGATGTAATTAATTACGAGATGTTATGTTTTGCAGCTACTTTGTGTATGATCCAGACTGGTGGCGACATTTTTATTTTTTTTATATAATATTGAGACAAACAGGCTGACCGCCTGCCTGATGGTAAGCAGTTACCGTGGCCTATTGACCTCAGCAACACCAGAGGTACTTAGGTACTTAATTATATACCCCGTTATCTGGGCAATAAGAGATGCTTATCGTATTATCTCATCATCACTTGCTACCGTCGAAGTGGACCCTCGAATCGCGTTTACATTCGAAGTCAACTCCCACTAGCACCGGGCGAAGCACTCCGCGGACTCTCCTGAGGACCAGATCCAGGGTAGGATACTCCGAGACTGCCTGCGAAAACGCCGTACACTGCGGTAAAGGTAATACACGGTTCAACCAAATTGATTTAAGAGTATAGCAGAGGCAGAGTTCTTTGTGATAGAACACGTCTGGGAAAGTACTAGGTACCACCATACCTATTTCTGCCGCAAAGCAGTAATGTTCGCATTGCTGTGTTCCGGTGTGAAGGGTATGGTTTCCGGTGAAATTACACCGGCACATGAGGCTTTCGATCTATGCCTCAAGGTGGCAACCCGCGAGTGATACCTGGTATTGCAAGTGTCCATAGGCTGCGGTAACCGCTTACCATCTTGTGGGCCGTACGCTTGGTTGCCACTTCAGTGTATAAAAAAACCACTTTGGTAGAATGGAGCTTGTAAGGATTGCTGTCATTGAATGATTGACACTTATGTTTACATGGATCAATTTTTTCATACAAATTAAAAGGCAGAAGTGAACCGTGTATTATTACCATAGTAACCCTAGAAGCGATTATTCTGTGCGAGGCCGCGAAAAATGCCGTCAACGTTGCTAAGGTATTTGGGCAAATATAATATCTGCTTACACAGGGAACTATCAACACGAAGAAGCCTTAGCATGTAAAGGCTTTCGTCACTATGACTTTCAATCATGCATGACAAGCCCCGTACACTCTCAATCAAATGTTTTATACATGACGCGTTTAACTTTCGGTCGCGGGGTTGCTTATGTAAAAAAATGCGCGTCGTTTTAACCGGACGAATTATTGTCAAAATAGGTCGTGCTAAGCAGTTGGTCGTTTGTCGTTCTATTGAGAAGGTATCATTCGTTACAAATTAACAAACAGGAAATAGGAGTTTTTGTTTCAACAGTTCTACCTTAGAATTACAGGGACCAAAAAGTTTTAACAGTTCTACACAGTCCTAACAAAATGTGTGTTACCCGCTATAATCCTCATAACTCAATGAGGAATCAGTTGCAATTATCATTAAAAAAAAACCGTAGTCGTATTTTAAGGATATGTTTGAATAGCCGGAAATCTGCTGGGTCATTGAGAATTAAATTTAAATGCTTTATCAAGTTGAAATCGGCACAAAGAATGCACATAACAAGTCAATACTTTTTACTCATAATATGAAACAATCTATCAAATCTAAATAAGTTTTAACGGAAATATAATAATAGAAGAATTTCTCTTAAAATCTTAAAATGTAGGTACAAGTACAATAAGTTAATAAAAAGCTATCGTTCTTTAGATTACTTTATACTTATTGACAATCGAATAGGCACTGGCACAATAATATTTAGACAATATAAATGCTATGGGACAGCCGTTATTTTTTCAATGATATTCATGTATAATCGACTGTCGTGAAGTTAGCAGTTTGTGAACTTGTGTTATTTGTGGCTAACTTCACAACAGTTCCGTTAGCAATACGGCGGCTCATGTAATTCTAAATCTAATCCACTAGTTCTACTAATAAGAGATGTTCTTATCTACACAATGTAGCGTCGATTTGCTGCAAAGTGGGTAGTGTTAATTTCAGTTTCCGTCGGTAGGCAGCGTCAGTGGCTATTGGATTCTTCTCCAAGTATATGGTAACCAGTTTCTTGTTGTTCTGAAGGTGTTCTACGGATGACCAGTTTGCTATCTGGTTGTTGTTTAACTGCGGATGAGAAAGAAGGTTAAAGTCACTGCTTAGAAGGAATTTTGTCAGTTTGTTGATAGATAGAAAAGTAAACAATTATAATCTACAACTAGAGGTTCCGCCCTGGCTTCGCACGGGTGCTATAAACCTTCTTCTTGAATCACTCTATGTATAACAAAAATCGCATCTAAATCCGTTGCGTAGTTTTAAATATATAGACAGACAGCGGGAAGCGTAGGCGAAAAGTGCCGGCAAACTCTACGTAGTACTAATACCTGTTCTGTGATTAGACCCTGTATAAACCATCTTCAATGGATCATACAGGCCTGGTTTTATCTAACAAAATATTAATAGAACCTTACCCATAACTCTTCCAATTCAATCAAGTGCTGCACATTCTCAATAACAGTTATAGAATTCATCGCTAGATCCAGTGTCTGCAACTTTAATAGACTGTCTAAATTCTCTATAACAGTTAAACCATTCTCTGATATGTACAACTGATCTAACTTTGTCAGTTTGTCCAGATTTTCAATTTTTGTTATGCGATTGCTTTGTAGTACTAGACATTCTAATTCAGTTAATTCTTCGAGGTTCTGTATCTTTGCGATTTTGTTCTTGCCGAGGTAAAGCTGTTTCAATGTTTTGAGGCTTTTAAGGTTGTTTATTTCCTGTAAGTATATAAAAGTCATTATTGGTGTGTAACATTGCGTGTGTTTGTTTGTCTGTACACCCCTAAAACTTGAGTTAAACTGGACAGATTTTAATGTAGTGGTTTTAGATGTTAAAGTGTCGTAGGGTACGTTTCTTAACTTAACACCTGAGCAATTTTGTGATTTGGAGGGCATGTTATGCTGGCTACTGGCTGCCTCGGCTTCAACAGTTGTAAAGCTATCCATCACCAGAACTGCTTTCATCTCATGCAATTTTTTCTAATGCACATTATTCTTTAGTGTTTGTCAATATTAAGCTTATTTTGGTTAAATTTTGTCAAGGACAGAATCTGCAGAAGCGCTACCTGATGGGAAACATTCACACTCTTTTTGTGCTGGGGATGGTCGGGTATTTGAAGCTGGAGGTTAGAAGAGAAGTAATGCTCGTTACGTACATATTCAAGCTGTTGAGAGGTATGGTGTATAACCCGCGAGTATTGATGTGTGTGGGGCTGTATGTGCCTAATAGCTATGTACGCGCGCGGCGACACAAATTACTCGTAATACCGAGAGCTAGAACTAACCTGATGAAGGAAGCACCTATTGCAAGAGCCATTCGCATTATTAACAAATTATGCGAAGAGGACGATACAGACTTGTTTGTAATTTCCTTGGCGAAATTCACAGAAAAGGCTATACAGTATGTAAGTAGGTAATAAGCTGCACTTTTAAATTATGTTACTTAATGCATAATGTGTAATTGTTTGTTTTGTTAATTTTCAATATCGATTTGGTTTAACACTGTTATGATATTGTAAATGTTAAATAAATAAAATAATAATAATAAATAAATAATCTTTGGACTAACAACAAAATACAGTAACACCGATTGTAAGGCACAACCAATTAGTTCTAGGTATTGGTCACAGAACAAAAGAAAGAAAAAAACTGGGGAATAATGCTTGTTATAAATCCTTACCTTTATCCTGTTGTCTCCTAATTCAAGCAATTCAAGCTTTGGTAGGTGGTCGAGATTCTTGACCTCCGATATCTTGTTAGAGCTAAGGAACAACTTCTTCACATTTGTGACTTTTTCTAAGCCAGTAATCTCTTTTATTCTGTTGAATGATAGATCTAGAATTCTGGAAGAAAAGCAAATTGTTTTTTTTTGAGACCACAAGTGGCAGTAGGTGTGTGGCAATATGATATGTGAGGAATTGTTGTGCCTGATTAATTATCTATTACCGCAGCCTATGGACGCTTGCAATACCAGAGGTATCACTCGCGGGTTGCCACTTCCCCGGACAAGCTCTATTACAGAGAACTCACTACTCTTACTCTACTACTTCTTGTGGTGTATAAAAATAGTAATCCTGTCTGACGATCTATGGGCTAAAACCACAACTGAATGGGTGCCTAACGCAAGACGTCCGCGCGGCAGACCACCACGGAGATGGCGTGACGACTTGGATGTGCATCAACCAACCAGACTGGCCCACTGCAGCAAGGGACAGAGAAAACTGGAAAAAAGGGAGGGAGGCCTTTGCCCTGCGGTGGGACAATATAGACTAAAAATAAAAATAAATAAAAATATCTTGCTGGAACATTGTCCAGAGTGAGATGTAAGATAGTGTCACTTACTCTAAATTAACGAGGCTGTCTAGATTTTCAATGACAGTGATTTGGTTGTCATACAATTCCAGCTCGACAAGTGAAGAGAGTGTGTTCAAGCCTTCTATCTTCTTGATCAAGTTCCATCTTAAGTATAACCTGGGAAATAATAGAAATAGCATTTATTAGGGACGGAGACACATGGAAGGACATGTATAACTTTGCTCAGCAGTGTGAAAATATAGATGAGATTTTTATAACAAGGTTTTATTTACTTGCCCCTTTATGGAATATGTTATTTGAGCTGCCCACTAAGTATTCTTTCCTTGTCATTATTATGTTACGATGTTATGAACAAAGAAGATGACAGATTTGAAAGACACATAAGCATACATATAACAAAATGTTTGAGTGTCTTCGGTCATTTTGCCGGTACGACATGTTCCTCCCATTTTAATTGTTTTTCTCGAGTTATATTGAGTTTTATTGTGTAAATTTGGTGGCAGTGTAACCAATACGACTCGTAGTCTTGGCACAAGTGTAAGTGATTGAAATGGAAGGGTGATGTTGGTTTGACCAAATTGGTCGAAGAATCTCCTAGAAAATTTTGAAATGACGCCATCATTTCTTTCAAAATGTTGTTCGTCAAATTGAAAATTCTAACTTGTTCGTCTTTGATGTATACGTCGAAACTACTTGACACTGGCAATATTGTCTAAAAAGACAGACTGCCATTTAAAAAAGAAAAAAAAAAAGTTTTTAGTACAATTATAAAAGAGTTCGGTGTTATTTTTCCCTATTCTTGCAAACTACAGAATAATATAGTAGGTAATCAATAAGTGTATGATGAAAATTACCATCAAAAATGGTTATAAACCAATAAGATTTTTTATCCTGTTAATTTAACTCACTGATTCTTGGAAAATGGTGACTCATAGGCACTTACCGTTGCAAATTTTTTAACTGCTCAAGATTTTCGATCTTCCCGATCCTTCCGTGGTTCAAGTCTAGTTCTTCAGTGTGCTCGTTCACGACTATAAGCTCCTGCGTGTCTTCTTCATTAGGCGGCGGAGTTACGGCCGGTGGTGGACTGCCTTCATGGTCTTGTGATTTGTCTCCATTGTTGTCAGCACCCGGCGTCTCTTTTGGCACTTCTGCAGCATCGTTATTTGCTACCGGTACGTCGTTGTCTAGTTACAAGGATATTTGTTTATTAGGTGTAGTTTTATAACGGATTTGCGAAGGCCATGCACTTTGACTAAATTCAGTTTTACTTACCGGCCATTGTAGTGTTAGTTTCTACGTGTTTAATTATTTTATAAATAGTACGGTAGGTTAGCTGAAGAAACCTTAGCGTAAGTGTATTATTAGCAAGTAATTTTATTTTCCTAGACGTTTAGCTGATCTGAAATTCTGATTTGATTACGACTGAGAACAAGTAGGTACGTAATAAACGACACGGTACAACCAAAAAACAACAAAATTCTCATCTTCTTCTTGTTCTTTTATGGCCTCTGTGGCTAGTTTGCCACAATTTTGCCAGTGTCAAGTGTATTAGTTTGATTGTCACTTAACAACGTAAACAAACGAAATACAAACAAAATTCTTTTCTTCTTCTTGTTGTTTGTTATAATTTTGATAATGTCAATGTCTACTACCGTTGACTTGACTTTACTTCTATAAAGAGATTATAAAGAGAGAGATTATTATATAGAGCTTCTGTGCTACGAGTGTTCCACACAGATATTCAGGTCTGACACACATGCTTATGCACAAAAGCAGGTGTGTCTAGAGTTTATAAATAAGAAGAAGAATATACGATATAAAAAAACTTAAAAAAAACTTTTGCTTTAAAACTTAAATAAAACTTTAAAAAAGGTGCTATAGTCTTGAAGACTCTAGCCTGCCAATGGACGAAAAAAAAAACTTGCGTGACATTGACAAACAACACTCAGCCGTCAACTAAAATCAAAACACTTCTAATTTCGCGCCATTTCATTTCATATAAAAATATTTTCATTGCAATTTATTTCTAGCGAGCTATTTGATATTTTTAAAAGGCCATGGATGATAACGATGAGTTGGATCAGTTAGAACAGTTACTCTGTGCTGATCTTGACGACATTGAGGAGAAGAAAAAAGAGCCATGCATTTCTGAAGTGAACATATTTAGCACTGAAACAAACACTGAAAAGGATAAGAAAATAGAAGAAGTAGAGGTACCTGTGCTGCCTTCCACGTCTGCAATTCATAACGGAGACACTGATTCATCAGACGATGAAGAAAAAAGAAATTACACGGAAAGAAAATACAATGACTATGGCACCGAAGTTAAAAAGTTATTGGACAACAAAGAGCACGAACAGAAAGATAAACGACTTGATTTCGAAACCAGACTTCGACAGACAAATGTAGACATTAAAGTGGAACGTCGTAAATCATCTTTTCATAAAAAACCAGACTCTCATGAACAGAATAGTATTTCATTTTGTGCTCCAGAATCTAAGAGCAAGGTATTCTCTGATGTTTATACTGACCCAGTATTTGGAATTAGAATTGTTAAGCCTTTATTATCAAGCTCAGCTCTTCTGGACCGAATGCAACAGAGAGAAGCTATTAACATGCTTAGAGTCAAACGACATGTAGAAAATGAGGATGTCTCAAAAGACTGGGTTATAGCAGGTGTTATAGTAAGAAAGAGTGATTCCAAAAAGTCTCAAAAAGGCAGTAACTTTTTAATATGGACACTCAGTGATCTCAAAGATGACTTGAAAACTGTTTCCATGTTCTTATTTCGGAAAGCTTATAGTGACTTGTGGAAAACACCCATTGGAACTGTTGTAGCCATACTAAATCCTAATGTTCTTGACAGGTCACAGAACAGTGCCGACCAGGCATGTCTCAGTGTTGACAGTACAGATAGAGTTATGATCTTGGGTCAATCTAAAGATTTTGGCATCTGTAAAAGCAAAAAAAAGAATGGTGAACCTTGCACTGCTTTTATCAACTTAAGCCAATGTGAACACTGTATTTACCATGTGAAGCAGGAGTACCAGAAGTTTTCTAGAAGGCAGGAGCTACAATCATCAACCATGGGTAAAGGACTGGTCAACCTACAGAACAAAGTACTAGGGAAGAGTACAGTGATCTATGGAGGCAAAGCTTATTCAGCATTACCAAATGGTAATAGCAAGAAAGTGAAAGAACAAGATTCTAACAGGTTGATGTCTTTGAGTGACTACTATAAAACGGAAGGAGACAAGTTCATGACTAACAAAGCCCCTTTTGGAGCTGGTTCTCTTAAAAACAACTCTACATTACTCCACAGTCCTACTGCACAAAGAAAAAGTGACTCTGACAGGTTGAACAAACTTACAAATTCAAGTCCACAAAGCTTGGCTGAAAGAGTAGCTAGCTCACCAAAACTTGGCAAAGGATTTGGGCTAAAGGGAAGTGGGACAGTAGATCTCAGCATGCCTTATGGCCAAAAAGCTGCAGAGCGAACCAAAGAAAATGCCATCAGACTGATCCAAAGAAGCGGTGGCATTCAGAAGGTAGACCCCAATAATATCAAAGGCACTGAAGCAGGAAAGAAGAGAGCTTTAGATAAGTTGGACAACAGTGGCAACAATAGTGACAGTAAAAAGGCTAAACCTAACGAAGAACAAACTAAGTCTAAAGGTATAATGACTGAAAGGTTCAAGAAGATTCTAGAAGCATCATCAGCACATCAGAATCTAATTGAGCAACATGATGATGATGAAATGGGAAAGTATTTCAACAAATTGGAGAAAAAGGAAGCTATGGAAGAGAAAATGCTAAATACCTTCAAGCTACCATGTAAAGCAGTCAGATGTGCAAAGTGCAAGTACACAGCATTTTCTGCAGCTCAGATATGTAAAGATGAGAGGCATCCATTAAAAGTTCTGGATACTCATAAGAGGTTCTTCAAATGTCTAGATTGCAACAACAGAACTGTCTCTTTGGAGCTGATTCCTTTGCATTCCTGTGGGAATTGCAGTAGCTCTCGCTGGGCAAGAGCTCCTATGCTCAAAGAGAAGAAAGTAACATCTCTTTCTGATGGTTTATCTATCAGAGGTGAAGAGGAGACACATGTTGGTGGGAATATTGCTTCTGGCAAAAACATTAACTTATTAGTACCGGATAGCTAAAACTGAACAACTTATGTGTTGACTGTTTTTATAATTGCATGTATTTATTATAAAATAATTATTTCTAGAGGTTGAGCATTAAAAAATAAAATTCATCATGAAAATAAAGCATAATATAATTTTATTATGAAATTTCCAGTCAATAACACTGAACCATTCCATAAAACAGTGTCTTCGATTTCAGACAAGATTCATTTTTAACAATCTTGTCGCGCAGTTTAGTTATGGGCTTTTAACAAATTTTACACAGCCTTTACAATAAATTACTACACGTTACAAAACTGATCAGTGGAGCTAACATTAACGTGACAATAATGTGTTAAGGTATACCAATGTATTTACAAAAAGTTCATTATACTGGGCAGTGGTCAGAAACTTATTATAAAATACTTATAATACATAAAACAAATATTTTCAAACAATACAAAGTTCCTCACTAAAGTCCAATCAAATAAACACTGTTATTACACTGGATAGGTCCATTTACACAGGCACTCGGTAATCCAATATTAATAACAATAATTGATTTCAGTGTAATACATTGCATTCAATGTGCAACATACAGCTGTATACTTTCAAACAAACTTCATTATTGAAAATCTAAGTTATTTATTAGTTATCTAGCCAATAATAAAATAATGAAGAACTTAATATTTATTATAGCAATGATGTCCACACAAAACATAGTTTAGAAATTCATCCAATTCATTTCAGCATGAGAGTACATTTTAAACATCTTCACATTTAAAGTAGGACACAAACTGTACAGATTCCAGCCAAAGGCCAGCAGCATAGTAAATTACAAGTTGTAAATAAATAATAGCTTTACAATTCTATTATACACATTATCTGTTCACCTATTATCTTCCATTCTGGCTAGTAAATATGAGATTAAAGACGGTTATGTCAAAGCAAAGTGAGAGGAAAAGTGATGTCAACTAATGCTACCGCGGGAAGATGACTTACTGGTGGATTTTACATATCGCCACTCCACTCAGCTTTGAAAGATACGGATAAAGAAGCCTATCGATTGTGCATGGCAATATTGATTGTGGCAAATCTGTAAATCTACCAATAATTTGCCGCAAATAAAACTTGCCGCTCGCAATCGAGACTATCCGAAACACACTTTCTTTATGATAGATGTTTTTTATAACCTTTTTGATGGAAATGAATGATAGGCTTAAAAGTTGAACGGCGGCGAAAGAGTTGTGCAGGAACACGGCATGGCGTGGAAACTTGTGATCTCAACTTTTGAATTGAACACCATAACTGCCATTTTATTTATTGTATGCTTTAAATAAAGCTCGCCACTTCACTTGTATATTACGCGGCTGACCAGGAGCTACCGTGAAGACCACTGCCCGTGGTGCGCTCAGTATAAACGGTTACATCTCATTCCCACTCGGTGGTGGCCGGCGGTTTGGGCGTCAGGTCGTAAAGCACGCGAGATATGCCTGGAACGTTCATCATTTCCGTGCGCATTTTGTCTACAACCTGCAAATTGAAAATAAAGAATTTGTATCTCTGGCGCTGCGAATACAATAGGCCTGTATTGCCGCAATGTTTTACTAGCCACAAAAAGCAAATAAAAAAAACGTAGTAGGTAGTGCGGTGTACTTTCGACGACCGATGAGGCGGGCGAAAGCCCGCCTGCGACGCAGGAGGTTGCGGGTTCGATTCCCGTCTTAGAACAATAGTTTGTACAAACTGCTAACATTTGCTCTAGGTGTTCTGGGTATTTTCTATATATAAAAAAAAATATCTATCTATGTATTGCATTGTATTAAGTAAGGCATGTTGCATGCGTACATAGGCTACGGTAACCGCTTACCAACAAGTGGACCGTACGCGTGGTTGGCACTTTAGCGGTATAAAAAAAAATCAGTCATATAGTACCCATCACAAGCTCTGCTTAGCTTGTGTTATAGCTAGATGATACTGTGTAGATTGTCCAGCATTTTTTGTTTATTTATTTATTTACTAGCTGACCCGGCACGGTTTCACTCGCGTTATTTTTTCGCATTTTTCCATAATATCTCACCGTTTAAACCTTCCCTGAACTCATACAAATGCTTCAAGACCAAAATCAGCCAAATCTGTCCAGTCGTTGTCAAGTTTTAGCGAGCATAACGCACAGCAATTCATTTTTATATTTAAGAAGATTGAGTTACCTCCTGCGGCATAGCGTCGGTCGCCGGCAGCGCCGCGACGCCCGTCATGAAGTCCGACGTGATGAAGGGGCGCAGCACGAGCGAGCGCTGGCAGGAGGCGGCGCGCACGCCCGCGTCGCGGTCGAAGTGGATCGGGATCAGCACCACGGGCATCTGGGCTATCTTGCCGGAGCACCCGCTCGATGTCAGGATCTGGGGGTAATACACAATTAAGGATGCGTTTCCACCAGAGATGTGCATGTGTAGCGAGGGATGTGTTTGTTAGGAACCAATAGAATAACTTTGTTAGGCCTTGCTCTGCCCGGCTTTAATGAACTGATTTTTAATTTTATTGGTTCCTAACAAACACATCTATCGCTACGCTACACATCCTCGCGCATCTCAGGTAGAAACGCAGCTTTAAGGCCCATTTACACGGTTCAATAATTGCTTGCAAAAATTAAAATAATAAAATCGATTTCAGAACAAATTTTACAACATTTTGCCCCGAAATCAATTTGACAAAATTTGCATCAAATTATTGAACCGTGTAATGAGATTTTATTCACACGCCAGATACTGCCAGTAATTCAGTATTAGGATCAGTGTCTTGTCAAATGATTGGAAACTGCCTGTATGTATAATGTTCATACAAAAAAAAATACAAGAAAACCTAGAATCGGGGCACACTCAGGGGTTGTAACATTTAACAGTAAGTTCCTATGAGTCAGTCAGCCGGTTGAAGGCCTCTGTTATGACCTAACAACTTTGAAAAAGGGCTCAGTTGAAATTGCCACTGGCGGTCACCAACTTGTAACTGTGCTCCACTTCGTTGATCTGTTAGCAACAATTTCGTTAACTAAGTCACAAGCTCCGTAACCAGAGTTGGTGAGTTAATTTTTAACAGAAATTACTGCATTACCTGTGTCGCAATATCGTCGGCCTGGCGTAGAGTCGAGACGACTTGCTGTGTGAGGAAGGTAGGTGTGATATCAACCACCTGTTCCTTTATTAGGCCTCCGAACGCGTAGCAAACCCTGCAAATAAAGAAATACGTATTGGCGGACATTTTAAACAGCGTCATCTAACCTCCAGCTTGTACTATGAAAACCAAGTAAAATACATAAGTATAGTTAGATAGATAGATAGATAGAATACTTTATTGCACAACTTAAAATATGCTTACAAAGGTACTAAAAAAAAAAAACAATAATTACAATACCTAATACATTTTTATTTGAAAAATATCTCTCTCTCTTTCTTCCTGACTATTTATCCCACATGGTGGTGGGGTCAGCCTTCCTACAATTTTTCTTCCACTTCGCTCTATCCTCGACATCTTCGTCCGAAACATTGCATTTTATTTGAAAAATATAATTGTGCAAAATAATCTGGCGTATGAGAGCACAGGCGCAACATTTGTTTGCCAGCCTGTTAGTAAAAAATATAATTGTGCAAAATAATCTGGCGTATGAGAGCACAGGCGCAACATTTGTTTGCCAGCCTGTTAGTAAAAAATATAATTGTGCAAAATAATCTGGCGTATGAGAGCACAGGCGCAACATTTGTTTGCCAGCCTGTTAGTAAAAAATATAATTGTGCAAAATAATCAGCGTATGAGAGCACAGGCGCAACACTTGTTTGCCAGCCTGTTAGTAAAAAAAAAGTTTGTTTTTCTAAAATTAGAAGCACTAATCTTCATAGAGATAAAAATGAATCGCTGTGCGTTAGTCTCGCTAAAACTCGAGAACGGCTGGACCGATTTGGCTAATTTTAGTCTTGAAATGTTTGTAAAAGTTCTGGAAAGGTTTAAACGGTGAGAAAATATACAGGGTGTAAAAATTTGCTAATAAAAACAATAACGCGAGTTAATAGCGCGGGTTAAAGTAAATAAATAGAGCGCCAATCACCTGTTAACATTATGACAGACTCTGGGGATGAGTTTGGCGAGATAGTGCATGTCCTTCCAGTCAGGCGGGTACTCTTCCGTCGACAGCGCCACCGCGTAGCTGTATGTCCGTGCGTCGCCTGAATTTAATAATAATTTTATATTATTTATTTATTGAGCACCAACACAACGTACACCACTAAAATTATATAGGAAACATTTCGAGTAAAACTAACCAAGTGCCATTATAATTAAAGGTACAGACAGCATGCATGAGGTTTTATAGCGAGTGCGAGGTCGTCTGTTCAGAGAACTACAAATAATTAAAAAAATATAGTAGTGCTCCGAACAGACAACCTCGCACAAACTTTTATGTTGGCTGTACACTCCCGCTCGAGAGCACATCGCTATGCCTCGCCCGAGAGGTCTCGGTTGAGACGAGGACCATGTACACTCTCGCGCTCGACCTGTCTCGGTCTGCCTCGGTGAGTGTATAGCCTCCTTTAAAAGTGAGCATTTTGCGTGCATTTTGAGGAGCTATTCTGCTCATCACGCTGAAGATTCTCACGAGATCTTCACCAAATTTTATTGAGACCAACTTTAAACTTTCAAATAAAAAAAAAACATTGAAATCGGATCTCTTAGGGTGTAAATATTCAGTAGAAAGTTCTTTTTGGAAAAAAGTACTCCTTCGAAAAATAAACCACGACGGCAATAAAATCTTTTTATAAGTTATAGTATCTGTATACCAAGTTTCAACCAGATTGCCTGGAAAATGCGACCTGTAGGTGAGAACAGACACAACTTTATCATTGGCAGACAGATAGATAGACAAAACCATTTTTTGGCTAATCGTTTCGCTTCGCTCGCTTGGTAATATTTTTATTTTTTATTTATTTTACCACCAATGGTATGTACATTATAACGATTTATAAAATAAACATTCAACATGCTAACTAGCTACATACCACAACAAATATAGGTAAAGTCGGTATATTACGAGTCAATCATTTTTAATTATTTTTAAGGATTGTAATCTGTTTTGTGAATTTATAAATAAATAAATAATAATAATGTTACATTTTTACAAACGGGTGTTTTCACGTACCGGTTCACGATAGTTTTATGAGTAAAATAATAATGTTAGCTTGAAGGGACTGTGTACTCAATAAAGTGTCCTCTATTCTCTCTTTTATATAACCTTGCACGCCGACAGAGCGCAGCGGCAGTAGAGTCGCGGCGACCGGCGACTTGGACGAGATGCGCTTGAGGTCGCTCTGCTCGGTCGCGGTGCTCGCGTTCACCACGCGGCCCAGCAGCGCGTGAGACTTCACGCACATCGACGCGTATTCCACCATTATTTTTACTATCACCTGGGTGGGGAAGGGAAAAAGTTAATAAGTACAACTCCAACAAGCTAAGTTTGCACCTCGCTGGAATGCGGAATAATTTAATGTCATCGTGACAGTCTTCTAATGTTCCCTCTGCTGGGACACTGGCCTACTCTCGAACGAGAGTGATTGGGTCTTAATCCACCACATGGACCCAATGCGGTGCGGTGGATAGCACATGTCATTCGAATTTTTTAGTTCTTGGACATACCGGTTTCCTCACGATGTTTTCCTTCACTGTATGAGAGCATGGAATTGCGCACATACATTTTTCGTTGCGAAAAATCCATTGGTGCACGACCGGATTTGAACCCACGACCTGTGAGCTGTGTTTACCGTGTGACCTCATTAGTTACAAGGTTAAGCGGAATAGTACTAGAGATTTTTCGTCTGTTTTTCATCTTGTAATGGATTTCCGCAAAGTAACGCCTGAATCTTTTATATTATTATTATTATATTATCAATTATATAATCTCTGTACCTGTGTCTCTGCAAAATCGCGCTCCATATAGGGCTCCTCCTGGCACAGGACGCGCACCGCGAGCCCGGGGCCCGGGAACGGGTGCCGCTCCACCAGCGGCGCCGGCAGACCGAGCTCCGTGCCTAGCACGCGCACCTACAAACAATAAGTCTACATCACAGAACTATATTTGAGTAGAATGAGTGAGTGTATGTACCTCGCGTGCCGAAAAGAAGGGCTTAGTAAAGGCTGAGTAACCTCTTTACTCGCCGCGAAACTCAGTCTGCTCCCAACCAGGGGCGGTGTGGTGGTGTGCCAGTGCCTAAAATCTGTTTGCCGCGTGCTTATCGATGCTTTTAAATCATTTATTTTCGCGCGGCTATGTTTCCCATCATTAAAATACATTTGTGTGTAAAATACAAATACGCAAAATGTTACACGCTCGGTTTCCATACAAATCGAACTCTTTCATTCTACTTAAATATAGTTCTGTGGTCTACATTTTATTTTTTTATTAGTTATAGACAAGCGTTTGACCACCACATCACCTGGAGCCTTATTCGCTATGACTATTTGTACTCGCGTTATTGACATTTTCAATGAATCATTATTATACACGTATTATGCTTACAATCACAATTTTTAATTTCTTAATTTTATTTTATTTTTTGAAAATACAAAAATACTTCGCATACTACTTAATACAGTTGATTTGTGGGACTGATACTTTATTTTTTATACACCCACCCTTCAGAAATGGCTAAATGGTCATTATTATTTATTATTTATGAATTGCCATAATGTCCTCATAATTATTGCCTCATCTCGAGAAAGTTGTCGCACCTTGTCACCCGATCACGTCTAAACTATCAATCAATCATTTATTATTAGCTTCAAATAGGGTTACAAGGTTTTTAAAATTAGGAAAAGTATCACCTGTTTCTACCATTTTAGGCATGCAAAAAAGTACACAGTGAATAAAATTATATATAACAAAAAAGAATCGAACAGCTACAAAAATTTGAGAAATAAGAGTAATAAAAGAATTAAATGTAAAATTAATTAAATAAGTGTTGTACAAAATAAATCGAAAAAGTCAAAAATAAAATGTCGAGTGTGAATATCAAAATTTTAAGCTACTTAAATGTCAGTTTATCAGTTATATAGATATTCGTCAAATGAATAATACGTCTTTTCAACCAAAAAGTCAAAGGGCTTTCTCTTAAATTTATGGTCATTTTCAATTTCTGTGATTGATGTATCTCAGTCACCTCGTCCTTATGGAAGTCCTTGAGCGGTTCTACGACGCGGCCCCTCTCGCGCAGCACGCGCACCAGCTCCGTGTCGTTGTGGTGCGTCTTGATGGTGGCCGCGTTGCTGGAGCAGAGCGCGGACGCGGACTCGATCAGGTCCGGCCGCAGCGTGCCCTGCCCGAGGAGCACTTGGTCTTCCCTGAAACATGTTACTTGTATGTGTGACCGCGTTTTCGAATAATAAAATGTCAGCACAAATGACAAGTAGTATAGATGTTGGCCCAGCCTTGCAGAGTGAACACCAATAATAATAAATTAAATAATAATAAATAAATAATGCTGGACAATCCACACAGCATCATCTAGCCCCAAGGTAAACAGAGCTGTATTATGGGTACTAGGTGACTGATATATATTTAATACAATACAATACATAGATAGATATTTTTGATTATATATAGAAAATACCCAGAACACCCGTAACAAATATTTGTAGATCGTACAAACATTTGTCCTGAGGCGGGAATCGAACCCGCAACCACTGCGTCGCAGGCGGACCTGCGCCCGCTGGGCCACATCGATCGTCAACCAATGCCAATGTGTGAACAGCATTACTTGGTGACACTCGTCGCTAGCCGAGTCAAGCCAAGCGTCAATATGTACTTATCTCATATGTTATATTTAGTAACCAATTTTTAAAATCTATTTCTATTTGTTTTTGATTTGCTTTGGATGACACAGATGTCATCTAAAGCGTTACATCTATCAAAAACAAATAGATATGTCTCGATAGCTCAATTGGTAGAGCACCCGCGTATCAAGCGCTGGTTGCGGGTTCAAATCCCGCTTCAGGCGAAATATTTTTTTTAATATTATAATCTTTCCGTATTCCCTTAGTGTGATGGTTAACACTATAAAAACAAAAATAGTCAAATGTAGTGGGTACTTTAGAACTCACTGTAAGTTAAGCTCCTGCACAGCCTGTTCCGCGATGCGTATGAAGACATCTCCGATGATCTTGCGTTTGTCCTCCGGCGCGACGGCGTGGCACAGCAGCGGCGTCTGGCGCGTGCGCCCGCCCGCCTCGCGCACGCAGGTGCTGCCTTGCCTGAACTGTATTACCATTTGATAGAGTTTATATTTCAACACACTATAGTGCTCGTGACGTAGCTGGCTAGTTTATAGTATGAAAACATGAAACAAACTCTTTGCATCTGTAGATATTTTATTTATATTGTTATACAACTGAAGTGGCAACCAAGCGTACGGCCCACAAGATAGTAAGCGGCTACCGCAGCCTATGGACGCTTGCAATACCAGAGGTATCACTCGCGGGTTGCCACCTTGAGGCTAAGATCGAAAGCCTCATGTGCCAGTAATTTCACCGGAAACCATACCCTTCACACCGGAACACAGCAATGCGAGTATTACTGCTTGGCGGCAGAAATAGGTATGGTGGTAGTCCTTCCCCAGACGAGCTCTATCACAGAGAACTCTACTACTCTAGATATAAAATTTCTATATAAAATTTTAGGGTAGACCAAAACCCATTTTAAACATGAAAACTGTATTTTTTTTTCTATACGCTTCCGTAGATTATTGTCTATTGTGCTGAGGCAAGTCGGACTCGTCTAAATACTAACCTGATGTGTAGCATTGATGACGTGTAGACGTACACCCAAATCTCGAAGACACCTCTCCACTTTGACGCTCTCATTCTTACGCATAAAACCTGAAACAAAAAGCATTCTATTCAATTCCTTTTAAAACAAACACTATTAAGATATACTAATTATATACTAATTTCATTAGTAGGTCATTTAAAAGTGTTTAAATGACCTACTAATGAAATTAATACCTTATTTTAAAATAATATTTAACAAGTATATAATTAGTATATCTTAATAGTATTTGTTTTAAAAGGAACTTTAACTTCAAATTCTACTACTCTAATTCTTTTCTATTCTAATTTTTACTATTCTAATTTCACTTCTAATTCTACTAATGAAATTAATCCACAAACACCCATCCACTAATGATTACTAACTAATCATTTTTTCTACAAGTTCTAATATGTTCCTACTGGTTTTAGCTGTTTTTTTTTGCTACTAAAATATACCCAAAAATAAAAATAAATCCTAACAAAGAAATAAACTTACCATTATCAATGTGCAAAGCGATGACTTGATCTTCGCGTAAAGCCTTACTCAGCAGAGCAGCGCATACTGTCGAGTCCACACCACCGCTTACTAACACCTGTCGTAACAATTTATTTGTTTATTTATGTGGACTCCCTTTTCCGCATTTGGTCGCGCTTTTAGTCCGATATGCGTGGGGTTGTAACTGGCTACGCGTGAAGCCAGCCTAACTACCGCACAGAAGCTTCCTGGGGTCTCTGCAGGCTTCGAGGAGTGACCTCGGTATGCCGAGGATTTTGTGTGCGTTGAGTGGCTACTCCTACGCATTCTAGAACTACGTGGGCAGATGATTCTTCTTTGGCTAGACAGCCTCTGTAGAGTGGGCTGTCTGTGGCTCCTATGTTAAAGAGGTGTTTGTTCAGGGGATAATGACCTGTCAAGGTCCTGTCTATACAAAACCATGGCGTCAGTTTAACAAACCAATTATGACCAGCCTTCTAATATTCTCACTGTTGTGACACTCTCAAGTGAGAGTGGTTGGAACATAATCCACCATGAGCAACAAATGCTGTTCCTCGATATAAAAAAGTTACTGACTGATCAACACCTATGTGTTATATAACTATAAATCCGTTATCCTGAAATTTTCTGAATGTGATTCTTGTGTGTACTAGAACTTCACTATTTCTCAACTATACATTATACACGAAACTAGGCCTTAATGCACATCACTTTTAGCTTCTTTTTTAAAAGAAATCTGTTGTTGCTTTGGAGAGACCTTTGTCTAGCAGTGGGACAATATGGGTAAAAACAAAAAGTTACACACTGCAATAAAGCTCAAAATAGGGTGAAATACTCACAAGAACTTTCTGATCTCCGACGGTATCCTTGATGTACTGGATACAGGCCTCCCTTCTTGAGCGCAATGTGAACGAGCGGGACATTCCGGCAATGTCAAACAGAAAGTTCGAGAGCATCTGCTTGCCTTTCGGTGTTAGATCCACCTGGGAATATATAAATAATGCTGGACAATCCACACAGCATCATCTAGCCCCAAGCGAAACAGAGCTTGTGTTATGTGTACTAGACGACTTATACTTAATACAATACAATACATAGATATTTTTTATTATACATAGAAAATACCCAGAACAAATATTTGTTCCAAGGCGGGAATTGAACCTGCAACTTCTTGAGTCGCAGGAGGACCTTCACCCGCCGCGCCATATCGTCTGTATGTGTAATAATCATCACGACAGCCTTCTTATAATGTTCCTACTGCTGGGACACTGGCCTACACTCGATCTAGAGTAATTGGGGTCTTAATCCACCACGCGAACCCATTGCGGATTGATGGATGGCACTTATTATTCGAATTTTCTGTTTTTGGACATGCCAGTTTCCTCACGTTTTCGTAGCGAAAAATCCATTGAACCGGATTCGAACTAGACCACCACAGTGCTCTTGTATAATAAATAATGTGTAATAATAAATAAATAAATAATAACTTTATTGAGGACACAATTTGCATGGTAGTTTTTCATGCTTATCATACATAATTATAAAATAGTCCTACAAATGGCGGTCTAATCGCAAATAATGATATCTTCCTGACAACCCTTACTAACTAAACTAAACCTAATATTAATAACTAAACTACTGAATAACTGTTGTTATATTTGTTTAGTTCACCTCAGGATGAAACTGCACTCCGTAAAGGCGCATCTGCTCGTTGTAGATGGCTGCGATGAGGTGGTTCGAGGACTGCGCCCCGATGCGGAACCGCTCGCCCACCTTCTGCACGCTGTCGCCGTGTGTCAGCAGAACTGGCTGGAGCTTCTCGAGCCGACTACGGATCAAATATTTGTAATTATTAATAAAAATTATGGTATTTATTTAAACTACTTTTGCATACTGTCACCGGAGCAAAACGAACTTAAATATTTCGTATTAAAGTTTCCTCGATTCAGGCTGCGCCTAGTGAGGAAACTGACTGATATTCTTTTTACTGTAAAAAATTCTCTGTGATATAAGTGACCTATTTTATAGTTTCAGGAAAGTTTTGTACAACTAAGTTGGCTTTGCGCCACACCCCGGACACTCAATAAAATGTACGAAGCAAACACGTCGCAATCACAACACGCATAGTTTATAAACAGTGCTAAAAAAATACATGTTTCTATTTTTTAAAAATTTTGTTTAAAAATCTCGAGTAAATCGATTACGTTTTTCTAGTCAATTATTAATTATCCTTGTTGAAAATCGAAAGGGGAGCGTGTATATTAAGTTAAGTAGAACTTACTTGAAGAGTGGACATGTGGGTTCGACCTCGACCTCGTACTGTCCGTCCTCGCGCGCCTCCTTGCGGAGTACAGACCCGCCGAACTCCTTGTTCAGCATTTGCATGCCGTAGCAGATACCTGCAGGAAGTAGAGTTCTTTGTGATATAGCTCGTCCGGGGGAAGACTACCACTATACCTATTTCTGCCGGCAAGCAGTAATATTTGCATTTCTGTGTTCCGATCCGAAGGGTATGGTTTTAAAATTGAAGGCACATGAGACTTTCGATCTACGTCTCAGGGTGGCAACCCGTGAGTGATACCTCTGGTATTGCAAGCGCCCATAGGCTGCGGTAACCGCTTACCGACTTATGGGCCGTAAGCTTGGTTGCCACTTTAGTTGTATAAAAAAAAATTAATTTAAATTTCAATTCAAATGTGTCTGTAGTGTGTATAGGTAAATAAATGAATGTCTATGTCTATGTATTAAAGTTGAAATTGGAATGCGCTTCACTGTGGCGCTTCTGACGCGCGATCTAAAACAGCTTGTTTTACAGAAACTAGACCATTTATTTAAAAAACTGTCTATATTAACAACAGACTTCGAGCATATAAACAAATTACGTAATAAACAAAAACGATTATTCTCAAAGTCTTAAGTAACCGATCAAATAGTTATTATACCCTAGTAGAGTTCTTGAGTTCAAATCAAAACTTGCTCAAGACAACTATTTTTTATATATTTCTTTCTATCAAAGTTATTTTTTTTCAAATAGTGTTTTCACTTTTAAGGAACCCAATAAAAAAATTAAAAACTTTAATATTCCTAAACATTTGCAAGGGGGGAAGGGGGAGGGGAGGGAGGGAGGGGGGAGGGAGGGAGGGGGGAGGTCATGACCCCATTGACCCCCCCGTGGATCCCCCCTTGAGTCAGTGGCCAATTCTGCTAACAAAGTTTAAGGCCGCGTGAAGGACTTTATCATGGCCTAACAACTTAACATGGGACCGCCTGCTTAACGTGCCCTCCGAAGCACGGATGGAGAGAGAAAAAGCTTACCGAGCACAGGCAGTCCGATCTTGAATATGTCTGGGTCGTACCGCGGCGCGTCCTCTGCGTACACCGAGTTGGGACCGCCGGAGATGATGACGGCTCGGTAGCCGCTCTCCTTCAGGGTGTAGGCCGGCGTGTCCAGCGGCAGAATGTCCGACTCCACGCATAGCTCGCGCACGCGACGGTCGATCACCTACCAAACAACAATCGAATCCAAATCTAAATGCATTTATCTTATATATAAAAATTTATTTAATTTATTAATTTATTAATAGATAAAATATGTACATAATTACATTACATTACAAAATATACAAAATACATATGAAACAGTTGAGCCATCTAAAGACCGTTACAAACGACCTATAGATAGCTCAATATATAAAAATGAATTGTTGTGCGTTAGTCTCGCTAAAACTAAACAACGGCTGGACCGATTTGGCTAATTTTGGTCTTGAAATGTTTGAATCTTGAAGGTTTAAACGGTGAGAAAATATACAGAGTGTAAAAATTTGCTAAAAAAATAATGCGAGTGAAACCGTGCCGGGTCTACTAGTTAAAAAAACTTACATCAATACATAGTCTATACTAATATTATAAAGAGAGAAGATTTGTATTTTTGTCTGTTACGAATAATCTCAAAACTACTGGTCCAATTTCGAAAATTCACCATCATAATGCTACATTATCCCTGAGTATACATAGGCTATATTTATTACTAGCGACCCGCCCCGGCTTGGCACGGGTTGCGGTTTCATTCGCGGAAGCTGGGACGGACTGCTAGTATAAAATAAAGTCGCTAGATACCCGCCGTCTGTATGTATTATGTATGTTTAGATCTTTTAAACAAAGCAACGGGTTATAACGCGCTTATGACAGAGATGACTGTCTATTGATGAAAACCGCAATTAATTGATTGATTCAAGAATAAGATTTATACGTATATATTTAGCAGTCGTGAAAAGTCGGGGCGGGTCGCTAATTCAATAATTTTTACCTTTCCGTATTGCGAGCCGGCATCCAATATGGCGACTCGGTCGCGTCCATGGGTAGAGCCATTGGTGCTCCGGTACTGTCCTTCTGCACTGGCTGTGTGCATTTCGCTGACTCGCCGGCAGCACTGGCAATCAAACAATAATATTAAGTTTTAGTTTGCTGTCAAGAACTTGTCCGTTAGGCTGCGTTTCCACCAGAGCTAGGTGAGGATGTGCAGCGAGAGATTGTACCAATAGAATCACTTCATTGATGCTGTCAGAGACAAGGTAAATTAAGTGAATCTATTGGTTCCTAACAAACACATTCTCGCACATCTCTGGTGGAAAAGCAGCCTTAAACGTAGGTAGTGTCACACAGGGGATGACAGGAAGCGACTAAATAACTTGCAAATATTTTTGACTACTGGCCTGTTATATAAATTAGTTTACATTCATGACTTATAAAGGCCAATGTTTGAGGTTCGTGAAAACAAACATTAGGTTTCTTATAAACTCACAATGATACTATGTATAGTTTGCACAGCGGATCTAGGCTTCCGTGAAGTTAGCCGTTTGTGATGCGCAAAGACAATTTAGTTTGAAAAAGCTCCATTGCGCATCGAAACGGCTAATTTTACTACGGCCGAGATCCGTTGTGAGACCTATAACTGATCCCAGATGAAAAAAGCTAAACAATTATTTAACCGGGATGATTAAATTAGTATTGGTGAACATTTCATACACTGCCCCAAACTTAGCAATGCTTGTATTGATATCAATACTTTTATTTATAACACTTTAGCATAAATTTAATGACAAAATTTGTACCTTGAATAAAAACTTTCCCAAGTCAAACATCACTAAAAACCACAATTAGAATCTCAATATTTGAATACAAATAATGAGTATCATGTTAACAAAGGCACACAAAACTATTTATTTATTCTTCTTTGCTCAAATTCAAGTTCTAGCATAAAGAAACTGCACTGCAATGTTAGGATGTATATTTGTAGAGAAGACACAAATGTCAGGATATTTATAGCACAATCCACGTGAGTGTACAATGCACACACACAAATACCCGGCATTGTATCATTGTACAGTTTTCAATAAAACTTTGTAGGTTTGTTGTTTAGGCTTGGAATGACTTTGTTTCTTTTTTGGCTCTAGTGCAATTTGTTTAATAAATTTTTTTCATCAATAATTTTCATATTACAATCATCATCATGGTTAACCTTTTGATTTAACTGTTACTCTCGAGGACATGGCACATGTCTTTGAGATCTATAGTTCTTGGAAATGCTGTTTTGCATCAAACCAATTGATTATTAGAATGAATTAATCATGCATGTTTTTACTAACTCAAATGTCTCAAATTCATAGTTTTTTTATAAATAAAATCTTACCTGATCATGCAATGGAACCAATGTTATACTGGCCATTATTGAGTTTTATGATATCAAAAATATCTATAAGCATGAAATTGTAATTCCAATTATTTAGGTATACTCATTTAGAATTAAGCCATGCATAATTACATGAATAAGACACACCTAAGTATATATTTAGTCACAAGTTTAATGGAAATCATGCTATTTAAAATATTGTTTTTTAAACTTAGACTCTATTTTATAAACAGTAATATAATAATAAACAAAGGTAATAATGCAAGGTCCTTTTTCAGTTACAGATTACTACAGTACCTAAGCTATTATGCTTCAGTGTAATTGTATTTTATAATATTGATCCTATTAATATAAATTTCTATTTATTTATTGACACTAACTGAAAATGTTAAAACAGAATCGACACTATTGATACACTTTTGTTTGATACATTATTTTAAGGATAAGAGTCGAACACCGAGCTCAGTGGGATGTATTGGGGGAGGCCTATGTCCAGCAGTGGACTACCAAAAGCTGATGATGATTACTATTGTATAATTGCATGATTAACTCCAGTTTTAAACCATACAACAAGTACAACTACACAGTAAGATGAGATTTTATACATAGGTTATCTAATTAAGGTTATCATCAAAAATAATAACAAACATCATAATAAATTATGTAAAAACACACTAGTAAGTACCTAGTGTAACGAATACCCAAATGTGGTTAGAAACGTGTGTACACAGTGTACACACGTACACAGACAGACATGAATGCAATGGATTTAATGCGTAGGTACAAAGACATACCTTTCGCGGAAAACAAAACATCATGCTTGTGAGAAAGTTCAGACATTATTTTCATATAAGATGTTGTAGATCGAACGATAACAAACAGATAACAGCGAGATAAATCTGTTTTATTTTCAGTTGCAACTAGGCGAGTTTCTGAGTCGGGCCGGAGTCTCTTTTTTGTCATAGATTAAATATCTCTTACCAAATTTTTTACACTAATGGTTGAGCTAACGGCTGGATAATTTATCATTATATGTTAAACTTTGTTTCATTCCAAAATTGCACGTACTATAAAAGAAATACGTGTGAGTGAAACCGGGCTTTGACATTAGTTTCTGGGTCTTATCCGGAGGCACACTCGAACGAAGCTTAGAGCTCGAATATTTCAGCCGTATTTGTGTAAAATTGATATAGAAAACATTGTAGAACTCACATCTAGTAAGATATTTGGTAATAGAACAGGATTACTTCATCAAAAACACAACAGTGCTTCTCCAGTCAACACTACGAATACAAAATTTTAGTACTATTTTTTCCGTTCCGTTCCGTCACATGCAGATGGCGCTTTTGCCCACCGACGACCTCCAGCGACATTGTCAAAGTTTTACCACGTTCAAATATACATTGTTTTGTTTCCGAAGTTTGCTAAATAATTAAACAAAAAAAAAAACACCTACTAGTAATGAAAACTGTACAAAAACAAACAATGCAGAGATAACATTATTATAAACTGCTAAGGCTTTGGAACTTAGAATTAAGTAAGAAACTGACACTTTTCAAAATACATTTTAAGTTTAATTTTATTTTATTTAAGTACTTATAATAATAAAATAACTTTTTGGAACATGCAGGATGATAATATTACGTCCATGGCAGGATGCAGGACATACTACACTTAGAACACAAACTACAATAAAAATAAGAACGCAGTTTTATACTTGCCCGTCATGTTTTCGTTGCGTTTCGTTACACCATTTTATCCACAAAACAAAATACAAAGACACACAAAACAAAATTCAAAAGTCAAAGACAAAATATTTTAGAATGTCAAATCAAAGAATTTGTCACAGAGAATTTGTAAACTATGTAAGTCAAAGTCAAAAATGATTTATTTCAATTATATCACAAGAATCATTTTGAACCCGGCCACAGACGCCACTAATTAAAAGAAGAAGAAGGATCATTTTGAAACTTTGTTTAGCCCCTAGAAACCATCATTAGTCTGAGGTATATATCCTACTCCCTCGAAAATAAAAATAGTGAAAACTTTAACAAAATTCATAGTCATATAAAAATAAAAATAAATAAAATTCATATCACCATGACCTTTGACGATACAGAAAACATTTTTGACCATGACAGCCTTTTAGGTAGGTAGCCACTGCTGGGACTGGCACAGGCCTATTCTCGAATGGGAGTTATTGGGTCTTACATTGGTCATAAATTAATTCACCACGCTGACCCAATGCGGATTGGTGGATGGCACATGTCTTTCGAATATTAAGTTCTTGGACATGCCGCTTTTCCTCTCGTGATATTTTATTGAAATATGTTTTTTTAGTTTGTGTAATGGATCACAGGACCGCGGTAGATGGCACAAATTAAGGGAGGCCTATAGATACCCAGCACCAGCAGTGGGTGAAGTCAGGCTGTGGATGATAAAAAGAAATGAAATCGATGAATGAAATCATCTGTCGAAGTAAGAGCTACAATCATTTAGTAGGTACCCTGAGACAAATTAGAATTTCTAATTTGTCTGAGTAGGTACCTAACCTTTAAGAGTAGTAGAGTTCTCTGTGATAGAGCTCGTCCGGGGAAGGACTACCACCATACCTATTTCTGCCGCCAAGCAGTAATGCTCGCATTGCTGTATTCCGGTTCGAAGGGTATGGTTTCCGGTGAAATTACTGGCACATGAGGCTTTCGATCTTAGCCTCAAGGTGGCAACCCGCAAGTGATACCTCTGGTATTGCAAGCGTCCATAGGCTGCGGTAACCGCTTACCATCTTGTGGGCCGTACGCTTGGTTGCCACTTCAGTTGTATAAAAAAAAAAAAATAATAACTACCTACTTAAAATGAGCGAGAACAGCTTATAAATTCCTTGATTTATAGGGAAAGACGTAATATAATTTACGTCCATGAGAAAATACGACTCACTTGCAAGGATTTTTTATGTAAACTATGTAGGTACTACAAAAATTAGTGGTTTTCGATTCGAAATTTAAAAAAAAATTAGTTCCGATTGCTTTGACAGATGGCGCTATCTGCCCTACTGCAATACTGGGAAAGGTTATTAAAACAAGAAATAAGTTGGTAACTCCGTTTTTGTTTCGTCTCGTGTCAAGCGGAAGGTTGTGGGTTCATATCCTGCTTGAGGCAAAATAATTTAACTCCAGTACGACCAAAGTTAATGTACTACGTGGTACGTACTATGACTTCGACAACAGCCAGAGGTATGACAGACAGTGACAGCAGGAGCAACCAATGTTAAATTCCCTACACATTCACCATAGCTCGCCAAACGTAGTGCTTACATTCTCTTGGGCTCACCAGTTGAGCTACCGCCATCTAAATAGACAGCTTTTTTTTTAATAACTTGAGACAAAAAGGCCTCATTCCTTGCACTCTTGTCTTGGTCTTGGCCTAGTGCCAACTTACGAGTTGATTGAAACTCAGGATTGAAATGAAAAGAAAGAAGTTTTGGTTGAATCCTAGAGAATTTTTTTTCGTCAATCGATAACAAAAACTTATGAAGACAAAATATTGGATATGCTAGTGTTGGTTTTAATGGTTTTAAGTGCGTTTTAGATGAATTTATAAAGTGTACTATATTTTTAATAAATACTACTATTTTATGGTTTTTACACTACAGTTTTCATCGTGCTTAAATCCAACCGTAGTAGTGCTTATATTCTCTCTGATGCTTACATTCTCTTGGGCACTAGTGCACTACGATTGCACTACGTTACGTAGTACGTTTACTTTACTGCGGCGAATTTCGACGGTGTTAGTTTTGTGATTGTAATTATAGTAAAATTTAAAATCCAAAATGCCTGATCATCTAGGTGATGATATGCGAAAAACGAAAGATGACAAAGAAGAGCCTGAAAAAGAAATTAAATGTAAGATCAGATAGGTTACCTATCTAAATACTTTGAGACTCCTGCTATTATTTTAATTTTCTCATTACCCTTTGTGTATGTTTAATCCAAACCGTTTATATTCCAGCGCTCGACGAAGGAGATATCGCGTTATTGAAGTCATATGTAAGTTCTCCAAGAAATTGTTTGGTTAGACTCTAGATGACTGGCATTTTTTCCATGACTTGTAATACATTCCCCATGTTTACGTACTTCAGGGACAAGGGCAGTACACAAAAATCATCAAAGAGGTCGAAGATGGTATTCAGACTGTCATGAAGAGGGTCAATGAACTGACAGGAATAAAGGAATCTGACACTGGTTTGGCACCCCCTGCATTGTGGGACTTGGCTGCTGATAAACAGACACTACAGAATGAACAGCCTTTACAGGTATGATGAAATCACAATTAATTATCATATTACCATAACATAACATAAGATGGCAGTTCCTCAAAAATATTCTTGGAAAGGTATGTGAAAGGCCTTTGACCAGCTGTGTGAAGGAATAAGTTTACAATGAATGCATAGTGGTACGATGGCTCCTTGGCGGTCTATTATCTCCATAACTAGTTGGTCACTGACTCACACAAAATCACATAAGGTTCCTCATATAAAACATATACTTGCATTACAATCTTGGGGAATAAAGAAAGATTGCTGCTAGTCATAAACAGTGGTCTGATACAACTCCCCAATATTAAAACTGCAGTGAACAACTTTGTCAATTTGAGCTTATTGGCAAAGCTACTACAATCTGCTGTACATATCACAAAAAAGATGAAACATTCAGTTTGATATCTAGGCCTTATTCATAAACATACTTTTGATGTCTGTTAGCCCATGTGTCTTTCCAAACTATCATTGTCTTTGTTTCTTGACATAAGTATGACAAGGTAAAATAATAATTACCGAGCTGCTAAAATGGTGGTTTCTTTTATGAATAAAGGCATTAAGGCGAAAGGATACCGGTTCGTTCTCCATACAAACATAGTCGACTGTTTCTTCCCTGGATAATGACACTAGATCAAATATTGTTGTACCGTAAAACCTTTAACTGCCATGACCATGTTTCATATTTCAATTATGATAGGAAGTATCAGTCTTCAAGAACTAGAAATAATGCCTATTTTTTTATAAATTTTCAGACACTTATCCAAAAAAAACTACACAAATTGACAAAAAAAAGAGAACAGGGGCATAGCTAAAAATGTTGTTTAATCATAATAAAAACAATTTTGCTTGTAAAAATATTGTGAACTATATCATACATTTTACAAATGGGTGTTTTCACGTACCGGTATATCAACCCTGATGAAAACTCTCGAAATTGAGTCGTAAACAGTGTCGGTACCTCTTCACCAATATACCGGTACGTGACAACAACCGTTTGTAAAATGTACAATTGGGCTTGTTTTGGGGGGAAAAAATAGTTGACTATGAAATGCTTTTTTTTTTTTTCAGGAACATTTTATTCAAAAACTATTTTTCTAAAGTTTCTCAGGTACCTTTTCCTCTTAAGTCTTTAATTTTTGTAATAATTCTACAAACATCCTATTTGAATAGGTGGCGAGATGTACCAAAATCATCAATGCAGACTCAAATGACCCCAAATACATAATCAATGTGAAGCAATTTGCAAAGTTTGTGGTGGACCTTGCGGACTCTGTGGCACCAACTGATATTGAAGAAGGCATGAGAGTTGGGTAAGTTAACTTCTCAAGAAGTAGTATTGTCAATTTATTTTAAAATAAAATATTGTAAAAATAGTAAAATATAAACTTTTTTTTAGATAATATGAAGTTAGGTCTAATTTTTGTTTTTTTCAAGACACAAACAAGGAGACATTCTTTATAGCATTAGGTGAGAATAGATAGAAGAAGGGAAGGGAGAAGAGAGGAATACACTTTTTTCGTATGTTTGTAAAAGTGATTTCTCCCCAATTATGAATTGATTTCGATAATTATTTTTTTGCATGATAGGTAATATTTCAGTGGTGATACTGGTGATCCCACATTAATTTTATCGAAATTAGTTCAATAATTTTTGAATAAATCTTAAATGTGTCAATGACTAATCGCCTTGTATCGAAACATTTTTTAGTTTAAAGTTGTATTTGGTTTTTCTCTAAAAATTTATTTGATTGATTCACTATTTCTGGGAAGTAAAGAAAGATTGCTGCTCATAAGCTTTGACAGTATTCTGATACAACTCCCCAATATTAACACTGCAATGAACAATTTTGCCAAACCAAGCTTATTGGTAAAGCTACATGTTGCTGGACATTCTAAACTTCCTAATATTTACACTGCAATGAACAATTTTGTCAAACCAAGCTTATTTAGCTTCAGCAATAGAATAGTCCATAACTGGAACATGTTACCAGAAGAAGTTGTAACTGTTAATTCTAATAACAAACTCGATGACTGGCTATGAAACAAAAATCAGGGCTTAAAAAAGTGAACCAAACCTAAACAAAGACAATACTTTCAATTCCAGCACTGTGATGTAGACACACCAGCGAAAGCTGTTGGTCCATAAACATATAAATAAATTAAATAAATAAATAATGCTGGACAATCCACACATCATCATCTAGCCCCATGGTAAGCTGCTGTTAAACAGAGCTGTGTTATGGGTACTAGATGACTGATATATATTTAATACAATACTATACATAGATAGATATTTTTTATTATATAGAGAAAATACCCAGAAATTGTATCATGCATGACTCATCATCATCATCATGACCAGCCTTCTAATGTTCTTCTGCTGGTACACTGGCTTACTTTCAAGCAAGAGAGATTGGGTCAACCACGTGGAACAATGCTGAATGTTGGTTCTTGTGACACAGTATTTTACTTCTGCAAGTATCATCGTTTTATCATTGTTAATGTGTCATGTAGGCCTATTTGCCGCTGTGCCCCTATTTGTAGGTGTTTTGTACATAGTGTACCTATGTTTGACCCATTTATATATTTTTATTCTTCTGATTTTTGCTTCTCCTAAGACCATACCTACTGTATTGTGTACCAATGTAGTTGTGAATAGATACTTGTCTACGTTTATCACTTTCTTTTAGTTGGTCATAACAGATCAACGAAGTTAAGCACTGTTCCGCGTAGTCACTATTTGGATGGGTTACCGCCAGTGGCAATATCAACTGACCGCTCCCGTGCTTTGGAGGGCACGATAAGCAGTCAGTCCCGGCTTTTTCAAAGTTAGGCCATGACAGAGACCTTCGAGCGGCCTAAAAACTCTGTCACCAGAGTTGGCCACTGACTCATGCGAACTTACTTTGTTTTATGTTTCAAATAAAGATTTGATTGAATGCGGATTGGTGACATATACAAACTCTTTTTATTCCCCACAGAGTTGACCGCAACAAGTACCAGATCCACATTCCCCTGCCGCCCAAAATAGACCCGACTGTGACGATGATGCAGGTGGAAGAAAAGCCGGACGTGACGTACAGCGATGTCGGCGGATGCAAGGAGCAGATTGAGAAACTACGGGAGGTCGTCGAAACGCCACTTTTGCATGTAAGTAAGTTTGTCACTTCTTTGTTTATGGCGTCTGTTGCTTAGTTGTCACAATTCTGGCAGTGTCTCAGTCATGCTAGTTTCATAAAACCGAAATGGAGAGAGAAACAAAAAAAAAATATGATCCGTGATGATTGGGAGGGTCGGTCAAAATTTTGAAAACCAGGATGATTTGTCCAAACACAAACAATACACACGCAAAACATCTAACTTTCTTCTTCTTTTAATTTGTGGCGTCTGTCAATGTCGATAGGGTTGAAACAGTAAGACAATGGAGGATCTGAGACTTCTGAGATGGTCGGTATAAAAGAGGGAGACCAACATCTAACTTAATTTTTTGTCTTCTGTGACTTTTATCTGAAACAATTCTGCCAGTGTCCGTTTGTGTTGCTTCGTAAACTTGTTAAATGCTATGATGTAAGAAAAAAAAAATGATCGGTATTCAAAAAGGGGTTGATTAAAATTTTGTAACCAATTTTATTTACACTCTAGAAACACATAATAAAAAAAATTACAATTTAGTTTGTCAATAAATTAATTTGTCTGAGTCATTGTGACTTACAGTGACGTCAGTGGAAGCTAATCGTAGGAGCAGATTAAAAAATGGAGCCGTGAACTGAAAAAGATGTTTGCATGTTTTAATTCTCACTGTATGAATAAGTCAAACTGACGCGGGTTTGATTGTGCACTTTGTCCTTTGCATGCAAGTATTGACATGAACAGCTTCTGTGGATACCCGCCCTTAGGGGAGTAAAGAAAGAGCACTGTTCGTGAGCTTTGGCAGCGCTCTGATACAACTCCCCAATATTAGCACTGTAATAAGGAATTTTGTCAAACCAAGCTTGTTGGCAAAACTTAAGTGTTACAGCACAAGCACAACCCAGACACTTGCAAAAATAAACGAACGCGATGTAATCACCACATGCATGGTTCTGTAGTATGCGTGTGTCATGGTTGCAACAATCATAGCAAGAGCGAGATATCATGCTTTTGCGCGCTCCGTCCGTTCGTCTTTTTAAAGTTAAGTCTGCACGGTGGGGTCATTGACACGCGCAGGTCATTGACGCGCGGGTTATTGACACGCGATTCATTGACGCGCGGGACATTGACATGCGCCTCGCGCTCCCCTTTCGATTTCCAAAAGGATAATTAACAATGGACCAAAAAAATCGGTTATCATTTTACTCGAGATTTTTCTGACAAAATATTACAAAAAAAAAGTATGTGTTTTTTTTGTGTGTGGAACATATTCCTTCAATATTGCGCACTAATTATAAAATACCCTATATTTTGGTATTATTTTACAGCCTGAAAAGTTCGTGAAGCTGGGTATCGAGCCGCCTAAGGGAGTGCTGCTCTTCGGGCCCCCGGGCACCGGCAAGACGCTCTGCGCCCGCGCCGTCGCCAACAGGACCGACGCTTGCTTCATCAGAGTCATCGGTTAGTGCCACCTTCATCCTACTTATATTATAAATGAGAAAGTCTGTGTGTGTGTATGTTTGTTACCACGTATCTCCGTGTCAACTTAACCGATTAGCATGAAATTTGGAATGTGGATAGCTTGATTGTCTTGTCACTTGCTGACATAAAAAAACGTAAATAAAACGCTGGTCAGCGGGTCAGCTCGTCTTGAATACATTTCTAATCTTGATCCTCCCTGGATTGAGGTTTACCCTTGAATCCAATAACAATGAGATGTTTTCATCTCAAATTATTAAAAAAAAAAGCTGTCTATTTAGATGGCGGTAGCTCAACTGGCGAGCCCAAGAGAATGTAAGCACTACGTTTGGCGAGCTATGGTGAATGTGTAGGGAATTCAACATTGGTTGCTCCTGCTGTCACTGTCTGTCATACCTCTGGCTGGTGTCAAAGTCATAGTACGTACTACGTAGTACATTATCTTTGGTCGTACTGGAGTGGAAATCAAATCGAAAAGAAAAAAAATCGCTTGACACGAGACGAAACAAAAACGGAGATACCAACTTTTTCTTGTTTTGATAACCTTTCACAGTATGGCAGTAGGGCAGCTAGCGCCATATGTCAAAGCAATCGGAACTACTTTTTTTTAAAATAGCGAATCATAAACTCCTCATTCCGATACCGCTGGTACCTTTAGGCAGGTGACTCACTTCGGGCGTTTGGCGATGAGCGAGTTGTCGCCAGTAAACAAATACACGTAAACAAAAACCAGCCGGCGAGTGATATTGCTTCAAATAGTTTATCGCCCATCGCCTGCGGTGAGACAACTACCTAAGGCTGCGTTTCCACCAGAGCTAAGCGACGATGTGTAGCGAGGGATGTGTTGGTTAGGAACCAATAGAATCACTTCATTTACCTAGTCTCGCTCTGACAGCTTCAATGAAGTGATTCCATTGGTTCCAACAAACACAAAAAGTGTGCAAGCACAAAACAGACATTAGTACTACGTACAGAATGGCCACTCCCACCGGTTTTACTTACCCTACCCCGAGAGCGAGTTTGCCGGCACCTTTCGCCGGTAACAACATTTGCTTTATACATTTTATTGAGTGTCCGGGGTGTGGTGCAGGTTCCGAGCTGGTGCAGAAGTACGTGGGCGAGGGCGCGCGGATGGTGCGTGAATTGTTCGAGATGGCGCGCAGCAAGAAGGCCTGTCTCATCTTTTTCGACGAGATCGACGCTATTGGGGGCGCTAGGTAAACAAATAAACAAATAAGACAATCAGCACACAGTCAATCTAGTCCTAGACCTATTGATGAAAGGCACTAAAGTCTAACAAAAAAATCTAAAGTAGCACATAGGTTACTTTTTTTATTGACTGTTTGAAATCTGACTTTCTTGAAATTTTGAGTTATTGTTTTGTTATTTAATTGGTGTATTGCACCGTTCTGGTAAAGTAAAATAAGTAAATCCTACTAATATTATAAATGCGAAAGTCTGGGTGTGTGTGTGTATGTTTGTTACCATGTATCTCTGTGACGACTTAACCAATTAGCATGAAATTTGGAATCTACAGGATCTAGCTTAAGTCCTGGAATAACAATTAGGCTAATTTTTATCCCGGAAAAATGAACAGTTCCCATGGGATAGCATAACAACTGCAAAAACACGGGTGAAGCCGCGCGGGTCAGCTCGTAAATAAATCGTTCGTTCGTATGAGTCAGTGGCCAACTCTGGTGACAGAGTTTCTAGGCCGCCGGAAAGCCTCTGTCATGGCGTAACAACTTTAAAAAAATAAATTTCTATCTCTGTAAATATACGGTTCCCATGTACACATTAAAATTTCCACGCGTACTAGTCCTAGTTTGTTATTAAATTAAATGATTGTTTATTGTATTGCAGGTTCGACGACGGCGCCGGCGGAGATAACGAGGTGCAAAGAACTATGTTGGAGCTCATCAACCAGCTCGACGGCTTTGACCCTCGCGGGAACATCAAGGTCTGTGCATACTGTTACAACTAGCGACCCCTGGCTGCACGGCTCTATATAGGCATGATGACAGTAACCAAGAATCACTAAAATTACGGCTTCACCTTATGAAAAAGGATTCAAGAAATAAACCATATTCCTTTTAAATAAGATGCAAGATTGATAATATGTTTAATAAAATAAAACTACAAAATACAGCAATCCGCCATAAAAGGTTGAACACCAATCAGAGCATCTGGGTTCTCTGATTGGTGTTCAACCTTTTGTGGCATCTGTGGCTTTGGTGGCATCAAACAAAATTGCAGAATTGTATTATTAAAAATATAATATATTTGTTTGCAGGTGCTTATGGCTACGAACAGGCCGGACACATTGGACCCGGCGCTGATGCGGCCCGGTCGTCTGGATCGCAAGGTGGAGTTCGGTCTGCCGGATCTGGAGGGGCGCGCGCATATATTCAGGATCCACGCGCGGTCCATGTCCGTCGAGCGGGATATCAGATTCGATCTACTAGCGCGCCTCTGTCCCAACTCTACAGGCGCTGAAATCAGGTGAGTAACTGGCTGATTGACTGATCAACTGACACCTGATGCGGCCCGGTCGGTCAGACCGCAAGGAGTTCTTTCTATAAGATTCAAGCCCTGTCCATGTTTGATGAGAAGGACATCAGATAGAATCTACTGCGGTATTATGCCATGAAGGACTATTATATAAATCAGTTGCAATAGATTTCTTCTTCTTCTTTTAATTTGTGGCGTCTGTGACTGAGTTTGCCACAATTTTGCCAATGTCAATGTCGACAGGGTTGAAACAGGTGTAAAAATGTCCGATAATTTTCATTTAAATAACACCGCCTCCGAAGAGTGAGCCAAATGTGAATAACCTTCCAATTCTTTTCTAGGTCTGTATGCACAGAAGCGGGTATGTTCGCAATCCGCGCGCGTCGCAAGGTCGCCACTGAGAAAGACTTCTTGGAAGCAGTTAACAAGGTCATCAAGTCGTACGCCAAATTCTCGGCTACTCCGCGCTACATGACTTACAACTAATATTTTACCTACTCATATAAAAACATTTACTGCCAAAGTGATGATTTTGGCTTTATGAATTAGTGGATCGACTTGTTTTGGTCCGTTTCTTTCGAAGTACCTATGGGTGTGGGTCCATTGCTGCACACTCGATCAACGTAACGCACGCCTCACGTTTTACAATCATTTTCATACATAGCGTTGCCAGCATGTACAGATTGTACAGCAATGGAATCATGAGCCATGCTATAAAACTATAGTCAAAACAGAGGTTTAAAGTTGTAAAGCGAATTCATAGCATTTACATACATAATGCAATTGGATTTTTCTTTAGGTAATTAAATATTTAAATTACTTATATTGTTTTTTTTTTATAACATAGCAATCATTCAAAAGGAATTTATTCACATTTTAGGATACTTGATTGACAACAGGAACGCAAAAGAGTATCAAACGAGCTAACCCGCGCGGTTTTACCCGCGTTTTTGTAGTTTTTATGCTATCCCACAGCAGCAATATATTTTCCCGGGATAAAAAGTAGCCTGTGTTATTCCAGGACATAAGTCATCTACATTCCTTTTATCACAATCGGTAAAGTCGTCACGGAGATACGTGGTAACAAACGTACGCACACAGACTTTCGCACTCATATTATTAGTAGGAAGGAAGGATGTAAACCTGACCTCATTGTAAACCCTGTAAAACTTTTTTTTTAGTAAACTTTTATTAATCTGTGAAATAAAACGGCATAGACAATAAATAAAGCCCAGTGTCTGCCATATTGACAATGACATAACGTATAACATTGACATCATGATCGTTATTTATGTCGGTTGTTTTGTTTGTTTACGTTTTGATTTTGACTGGATATTTCCGCCAAATTTTAAATAATCCATCCATTTTGCACTATTTACGTGTTTGAAATAATTTTATTTTAAAGCAAAAACCATTATTGAAGTACTTACATGGAACAACTGAAAAAAAGTTCACAAGAAGGCGTGGATAAATTTGATATAAAATTGAAATCTCGACCTAAGGATGGAGTTATACTGCAGCTGCATCACACAGTCAAGGGATCCAATGGTGAAAGTCGCAGGATACGATTTTCAACTGGAATCTTTGACGACAATCAGGAGAAACTGGCCTGTGCTGATAACGCAGGTAACATTTTTATCCTAGACTTCTCAGATTTAAAATTCTGGAAGCTGACCGGCATCGGCCCATGTACCGCTCTGTACTTCGTCCCTAATAAAATAGACACTCTCGCCGTTGCTACTACAAAAAAATATGAAATCACATTCCTGGATGTCGAATCTGGAAAAAGTTCACTTACATTGACTGGACACACGGCCCCAATAAAACACATTTCTTACTCTAATAGTAAAACCAGCAATTTATTAACTGCAAGTCCTGTTGAAGCGATATTATGGGAACTGAAAAATTATACAAAGTACTTCACGCTGAACACATACTTGGGAGCACAAATACAGCAAATCATGTTCACTCCGGCAGGAGAATACCTTGTTGCTTGCTTTCAAAATGACACTATACAGATATGGAAACATGAAAGTATGAAGTCAGTCAAACAGATAATTCCCAGTGAGATGAAGCATTTGAAGAATATTGCTTTTACAATGAATGGCCGAGCAATGGCTATTGCTGGCCTGTCGCCAACTTTGATCTTATTTAGTATGGATACTTGGAAAGCTCTAAGATCCATAGATCTCTCTAAATACAACTTTTCTGGAGCACAACAAGTATCATTCATCCCACAATTCTTTGATGGAGGTGCTAACAAAATTCTGGCCATTCTGGGCAGTGACTGCTCACTATACTTACTAGACTTAGAATCACTTTTGATTGTCCATACAATAAAGACAGAAACATCTGGCATCCGCAGGTTTTCTGTCAGTCCCACTGGAAAATACTTCATTTGCATCTTACAACAGGGGGAAGTCAACATTTACAATTCATCTTATGTGATGGACATTGCACAGAGCTGTATAGCAGAGAGTGTCAACAAAGAAATCCCATGCAGTTCCAACCATAAATGCATACCCCAGGAACAGTCTAGTTCTAAAGCAGAGGTCAAACAGAAAATGAGGATTTGCATGGATAGTGCCAGACTGAGGAGGATTCTGATGCAGTATGGTGAATACCCTGACAAATTCAGATCTATCATATGGAGGTCACTTCTGAACACACCAAGGAACAAAACAGCCTATGCGGCTCTCATAGACAAAGGCATCCATCCAGCATATAAAGACATAGAAAAACAATTCACAATCCATAGCTCGATTACACTGAAGAACTTGAAAAGGTTATTGTCATGCCTAGCTCACTGGTGCCCTCTGTTTGGAGTCATGAAGTTCCTCCCAGGGTTTGTCTTCCCATTTGTAAAAGTCTTGCAGAAAGATCCACTTCTCCTGTTTGAGTGTGTGGCCACAGTTCTTGTAAACATTTGCCAATTATGGTTTGAGTATGCCCCATTTCCTCCAATCAGTGTCTTGGCTATAGTGGAGAATATCCTAGCAGAGCATGACCAGCAAATCCTTAATCATTACTGTGAAGTTGGAATCACCAGCCAAACTTATGCCCTGAAAATACTAGAGACTGCTTTTAGTGAAGTCCTGACATGTTCTGAATGGCTGATCCTCTGGGATCACATACTGAGCAATGAACCAGCCTTCATCCTTATGGCTGTGGTTTCCTACAACATAGTTCAGAAAAATGCCATAAAAAGATTAAAGTCTCATGAGCAGTTGGAAAACTTTTTCCACATGCAAAACCCGATTGATAAAAAAACTTTCCTAAAGAAAAGCTACATCTTGATTAATGAAACTCCTGAAGACATCCATCCAAGAAGATTTTTTACCTCATTTTTGTCTCTAGAAAAAGGGGGATGTTACCAGCAATTCACAGGCTATCCAAAGGCCACAATTTATCTCAAGCTAGCTAACAACGATAAAAAGAAAATTTCAAAAAGCGATAGGTATACGTTGAGAGACCTCACCACTAAAAGTCAAGAGAAAGAAATCAACGAACGAGCGAAAATAGATGAAATATCAGATTACAAATCTATAAACAGTGATAACAGCAGTTCACAAGACTTCATAGTTGAGAAATCTAAATCTAATAAAAAGCATAAGAAAAAGTCAGAGCCCCACCACGACGTACAAAATAAAGGAGATTACTGTAAAAAAAACTCGAAAGGAGAGTTTGTTCAGCGTAATAATATATACCCAGTAACAACAATGCACAAAGATAAGGGAAACTCTAGTGGAAAGTCCAGTAGAAAAGAAAGGGCTATGAAACTCTGTAAGCACGTTTCTAAATCAAAAACAAGAAAAAAAGTTCCTGATAAACCAGATAGCAATTTAGAAAAAGAAGTGGAGAAATTAATGAGAACTTGCGCAAACTCTGACGTATCTGATAGTTAAGTTAATTTTGAGGAAGTTATAAGTAAACGAGCCTATAATAACTTATAAAACGTTTTATTTGTTAGCACAACTAATGTTATCAATATTGTCCATAAGTATTTATATAAAAATGCGATACCTACCTAGTTTGTTTCTAATTCAATCAAGTTCAAAATATGAAACTTTCCTCGTAGGTTAAACCGTTTTGAATATTATATTACTTAATCCTTTTTCACGGAAGGTCTAGGAATAGTAGACTTGACGTGACTAAACTTCTTTCTTGAGGAAGTACTAAGGTTCGGACTAGGCTCAGGAGTTGGCGCAGGCTTGTATGTGCGTATCGGTGTTACGATCTTTGGTCGAAATAAACCTAGAAAGAAAAAAATCTTTCAAAGAAGTGTCATAACGTGTAAATTTAAATTTAGAAAACGAGAAATATTATAGTTTCATAGTATCCCTAAAATATTGACTCAGACGGTAGTGCTTATATTCTCTCTGTCAGACGGGACTTGAACTTGCAACCTTCCGCTTGATACGTGGATGCACTACCAGCTCAGCCACCAAGTCTTGTCTGAGTAGATTTTTATTGGGTCATTGAATTTTTAGCGTTTATCTTACTGTTCAACTTGCCCTTGCAGTCTTGACTCTTCGCTTTATCAATTCTTATACCAGGACTCTCTTTCCTCTTGAAAATGTTGGGTGAAATGCGGCGGAGCCTAGAGATCTTTCCTTCTTTCGGTGCTTTTGGCAAGAGATTTGACGTGGAAGCGCTTTCTAAGCGTTTCAGTCGGCTTTTTGTGAAGTCATCAGTTGCCATTATCCCTGATAGGTTTGGGCTCGATGCAAACTGAAGCTTCGAAGATTCCGGCCCCTGAAAAGATAAAGTAGGAATGCTAGGAAATTAATGTGATAACTAGTAGTAGGTAGCTATTCACCTTCATTGAAATAAAGTAGAAACAATGATGGTGGCATGTTTAAAACATACCTACTAAAGATATTACCTTTAAAATTGATATTTTGGAAACATCAAGAACCAGTGAGG
The DNA here is from genome assembly GCA_951394395.1 of Colostygia pectinataria. Lineage (NCBI taxonomy): Eukaryota > Metazoa > Arthropoda > Insecta > Lepidoptera > Geometridae > Colostygia > Colostygia pectinataria. Next base: position 9,667,821 of record OX596363.1, read on the forward strand.
ATATGGAAGAATCGTTTTTAAATTGGTCCATGTATTCGTTGATGACGATGCCAAGTTTGTTGCGAAGTTCCTCAGCCGTTTTTTCAGCTGCCACCAGGCTTTCTAACACGCTATTTTGAGGAGTGTGGATTGGGCTGGAAGTTGAAAATAAATAACACACACTGCTTATAATATTGTAGGTAGGTACTAAAATTTGTTCTGTGTTATTACTTTATTAAAATACCACCATGTGTTAAGGGGAAATTCAGAGATATATTTTGGAATGGTCTGAATCTGCAATTTAATAAACGCTACGAACTACCTACCTTCATGACTGAAGATCGTAATCACTATGACGACTTTGTTTTGCTGGACTGAACGGCTTGTCTCCAGCGATTCCGGTAGGCGTCCATTTGCATTTGGGAAAAGTTCAGATACCTACCGTAGTTATAAATACCTACTTACCTAGAAGTTTTATTCCGAAGTCTAATGCTGCCTGATGGAGTAGGCGAAGGTAATGTGTATGTGCCTTGCCTGCCGCACATGATTCGCTGAAAAACAAATACTTACAGTAGTAAAAATTAAGCTGACTGATGTGTCGAATAAGTATAATGGTCAAATTGGTTTTGTAATACCAGAGTAACACTAAATTTTTTCTGAGTTTAATATACTTATTAGCGAAATAATTACGAAAGTTGTAAGCACACCTTATTATCAATTTTACCGTCATCTCCGGAAGACTCGGAGATGAGATGAGCTCGCTGCAGTGGGCCTGGAGTTGGCAGTTGCTGCTCAGCTTCCTTGGTGGCGGTCAGCGTGTCCAGAGAGCGGTAACGGGTTGGTGTTTCGGATTTCAGATCGAAAAGTCTGCAAATGTTAACCAAAACATACACACACAACCTGCATAATTGTGAGCACTGGTGGGATCACAGACACAGGGTGGGTTAGTGGTAATAGTTATTCTGCCTTACGCTATCCTGGAAGTTTTTCATGCGATAATTGTATGTGTGCAAATCTTGTGCTCAAACGGTGACGGAATACGACTTGTCTAAAAACTAAAAACTCGAAGACATGTGCCAATCACCGATCCGCATTGGTCGTTCGAAATTAGGCCAGTGTCCTAACATTCAGAACATCAGAAAACTGCATAAAGACTTTTATAGAATCACTTCCCTTCAAACAGCACATACCGTTTCTCCGGTGTTTTTAAATCAGTTAGGCTTGCAGACTTGTCTTCCTTATGTTTCTCCGATATGGACTCATTATGCTGTTGGATACAACGGATGATGTTGTGGAGTTCTTTGGTCAGACGATCCCGATGGGTCTTAGGTAAAGAACCTAGAAGGGTGCAGCCGAATTCCTGCAAAGATTTATCTCTTTGGATCATTCAGTTTTTTTCTATCTTGCGTTAGCCTTCCAAGGATAAGGAGAACAAAAACAACGTGAAGAGATGTGCAATCACCATCCACATTAAGTCCACATGGTGGATTTGTAACGCAATCACTGTTGCTTGAAGTAAGCAAGTGTCCCAGCAGTTTCAACATAGAATGCTGGTCATGATGATGATTTAATAGCACATAAATATTTCCTCAACTTCTATTAACCTTTAATATTAATCTTTTAGCCTTGTGTTACCTACGCTTGTGATTGGAAACCAGAGCCTAATATTACCTTATCAAGTTGCTTTCCACCAGTGACTCCTGAGACTTGCCACATACCGCTGTTCTGCTGTTGGTTGGTCGCTGGACAGGAACAGTTCCCGCTAGGAGTTTCCAAGACCACGTGTAGTCCTGACGACTAGAACAAGGACCACTTTACTAAATTACCTTGACTCAAAAAAGGATAATAATGTTTATGTGATTCATATTTTTACAAGAAATCAGATCATTTATACCTACCTGTGTCCACCTGGTAACACCTCACTCCCGTGTTAACACCCTGAGACAAAGCCATATAAACCCGTAAAATTACAGTTTCCACACTCTTCTCATCATTAAACACAACAACATAACCTATTTACCCAACAAACACACACAGTCCTGACCACCCACACAAGTGGCACTTCTTGTGTCGTGATTATCAGAAACTAGGAGAATATTTGCAGATCATCACTGTGTAACCGAGGTCACATAACTATTAGGTACCTGGCAATTGATGACCACAGTTCTGGCACCTGTCTCTGTTTGACTTATATTCACATCGCTGGAGTCTAGTGACTTTACGCTGAACCCCAGACATTGGAGCAATGCACAGAGTTCCACTACATCTGTATACGCCTCCTGGAAACCCAAGCAAGAGAAATGAACACGTTGTTTGCTGCACAACACAGTAAGTACTTGCTGAGGTCATCATTGATTGGCTTCAATAGTGAATGGTGACCGGGATAATGATAAGGACAGCAAATGATGACGGTCACATGTTAAGCACTGACATAAAGCTTCATCTAAAACGTTGAGCTTTAATAAAATACTGCGTGATATTGCGCTGCGCTGGTCACCTTGAGGCTTAGTTTTCAAGTCTATTTAGTCCCAGAATTAGATTATTGCACATACTACTGCTCGAAGATAGAATATCTGTCACCGCGGTGGTACCCACCAAAACGAGTACCTACTTGCTGAAGGGTTCTACCACCAGGAAAAAGGGCAAAAGGTTACAGTCATCCAATTTATATAAATGCATCCGATAACAAAATGTATTAAATTGCTAAAAGATAGTAAATCACTTACCGATTGCGACATGATCAAGTTTATTCAAACTACGAGACGAGACAGTTCTCATCTAAAACCTGGAATATTATGATACTTTTCACTAACTTATAATAATTATTTGAAGTCTTCTTGTCTATTTGTCAAACCAATTCAGCCTACCCTCATGGTCCAATTATTAATTCGATCAAGACAAGACTTTAGTAATCTTTTGTCTTGTTGTCGGCATACTTTATTTGCCTTACATAATGACACGAACGAAATTGTTGATCAATATCAATGTCGAAACGTTATTACTAGGTACTCAAAGCTATGGTTACATAAGTAGGTACTCAAAGACAATAAGATAGTAACTAACTAGGTAAGTGCGTACCTATAGTTCTCACAACGGATCTCGGCCGTCGTGAAATTAGCCGTTTCGATGCGCAATGGAGCTTTTTCAAACTAAATTGTCTTTACGCATCACAAACAGCTAACTTCACGGAAGCCTAGATCCGCTGTGCGAACTATACCTACCTATAGCACAGAGCAGATAATAATACCTACCTACCTACTTACTACTAACAATAGGCTAAAGTTGGTAGCTGGACTAACTGGTTGATTTAATACGAGCATTTATTGCCAGCCTCGTAATGCTGATTATTTTCAGTTGCGCGTATTTTCTCCGTTTAATGGTTCCGTTTTTTCACCTCTCGGGGAAATGCGAGTAATTTCAACGTCAAGCAAGCAAGACCGGCGATTATCGCTGTCGGTCGCGCAAGCGCAGTGAAGTAGCGGACTCGAGTCGCGCTCCCGCGCATTGCCATCTTCAACAAAGACATTGCGCTATTATCAAAATGTTAATCTATCGCCGAGTTCACTATTGACTTTTCCAGCGAAAGTCGACGAGATGAATACCGAACACGAAAATATTTTGTCGTAATTATCGGATATTGTGGAATTATAACGAAGCGTCCGCAATGCGGCAAAAGAGCGACAGTAAAAACAGTTTTCTCTGAGATTCCGCGGCGATTCGGCTAGTCGAGTCGATGCCGACGTACCGACTGGTGGAGACCAAAGGCGCGTTGGTGCGGCTCCTGCAAGGGATAAAAATGTGCTTCCTGAACGTCCTGCGTCTCCATGTTTCCCAGAATCAGCGGCAGAAGCGTCTTTACAAGCAGTATATGGAGCAGCTGGCTGGAGCGTATGTTGAAAGATGCCCTGAGTTGAGTCCTATACCTTGGGACCGTCGGTACAGGGTTGGAACTCCTGAATGGCAGTACACGTTGTCCTGCGACGAGCACTACTGGTTCGGGGAGCAGTTCCCGAGGAGTTGCTGCGTGTCGGAGTGCTCTGATAGTGGACGGTGCTCGTCTCCTTGCTGCTCGGAGGTGATCTTCAACGGCGGGCAGCATTTCAGCGGGAAGAGACCGCCGGGCCTGCTCGCCTGTCATCGCTATCCTGTCTGCTATCCTGGGAATTTCGGGTGAGTTTGCTTGCATAGGCATTTAAAAGTGTGAATTAAGAAATAAACTACCGAAATTCAACTCTTATAACGCAGCAGTAAAAAGTTTATCCTACTTACTAATATTATATACCTATGCGAAAGTCTGTGTGTATGTTTATTATCACGTATCTCCGTAACTGATCCGATTGTAATGTTTTGGTTGACGTTAACACATAGGCTATTTTTTATCCCGGAAAATGACGTCGGTCAGCTCGTAATAAATAAAAAAAGCGCGTTGAGAAGCGTGAGGTTGTGGGTTCGATCCACGCTTTGGACTTATGTTATCATTAGCTGCATATTTGTTCTGGTTCTAGGGGTGTCTATATTTGTACTACCTACATAAAAGTAAAAGTACCTTGACTAGGTAGGTATATTAGAAATCTTTGTAGGAGTATCCTAATTTATTAAATGCAAAAATGTAGATGTTCTTCTTTCTAGGTGTTGATTCTTTTTTTTTTTTCTTCTTTCTAGATGTTTTTTTTGTTACCCAATCACAACCAAACGGATGAACCGATTAAGATTAAATTTCGAATTATAGGCTGATTTTTATCATAGCGAGCGAAGTCGCAGGCAGGCGCTAAAGTAATAAAGTAAAGTTACGCGATATGTAGATAAGTGCGCTTTGCTTATAGACATTTATTATCATCACTCGTTCCCACAGATAAAAAACATCTGTAGGTAGGTAGTAGTAGTGGTACTAACCTACTATGGGAAAGTATTTAATTTGATTACCAATCAGTAATCAAGCGTAGTGCAATTTGATTTGCTTTCGATTGCAAATTATTATGAGACTGTTAAATTAATATATAATTTAGATCTTTTCCAGCGATTTCAAGGTTTTTTTGTATTCTTTTTAATTTCATAAGTACTCGTACCTAGTACCTACCTACATTGAATTTGTATGAGAATTAAAACGGGAGAGGCAGTCCAGTTATCAATGTGTGGTTCATTTTACGCATTAAATCAAATCAAATCAAAATCAAAATCCATTTATTTCAGACAAGATGTCCATAGTGGGTGAGTAAACATAATAATAATGACGATCTTGTTAGTATAATAATAACGATAATATAAAACATAACATTAAACTAAAATGAAATACCTACAACAATTTTATTATCAGTGAATGTGGAGCTGAATCAGCTGCCACAGCTACGACGCGCAAGTTGCTGTTGGTGCTGCCACAGAGTAATAGTGCTGCCGCGGACAAGGCTTAACATCGAGGCGCTTAAAACTATATAATGTTTACGAGGAAAACTATGTATTTGTTAATGCGTTTTAAAATGGCAAGTGATTATGAATAAAGCATGCATTATGTCTGGGTACCTCTTTAAAGCGATCATCAACAATCAGAGCTAGACCACATTGTCGGTAAAGCGAATATGAAAAGTAGGTTTGTTGATAATTGCTTGGTAGGTACAACGTACAACTACCGTATAGTTACATAGTAAGATAAAAAAGTATCTTTACACACGGTGTTCATGTTACGCGAATCAAAACTCTATTGATAGGTATTAAATATTTATGAAATATTTATTGAGCATTTTTTATAAAATAATTATATTTTAGCGGCCCGATAAGAACAAAGACAAAAATAGATTAAAAAAAAAAAAACACAAACTAACAGACAAAGGTTTAAAATAACGTTTATCTATAGGTACTAATATTATAAAGAGGAAAAATTTGTATTTTTGTTTGTTACGAATAAAATAAAAAATTACTGGTCTGATTTTAAAAATTCTTTCACCATTTAAATGCTACATTATCCCTGAGTAACATAGGGTATATTTATTACTAACGGGTCGTTAGCCCCGGCTTCGCACGGTGATTCAGTGCACCCGCGCGAAGCAGGGACGGACTGCTAGTGAGCTATAAAGTTTTATCTCATGATTTTTTTTTTATACTATTGAAGTGGCAACCAAGCGTACGGCCAACAAGATGGTAAGCGGTTACCGCAGCCTATGGACGCTTGCAATACCAGAGGTATCACTCGCGGGTTGCCACCTTGAGGCTAAGATCGAAAGCCTCATGTGCCAGTAATTTCACCGGAAACCATACCCTTCACACCGGAACAAAGCAATGCGAGCATTACTGCTTGGCGGCAGAAATAGGTATGGTGGTAGTCCTTCCCCAGACGAGCTCTATCACAGAGAACTCTACTACTCTTAAAATGGCACATCATCGTTAGCTTTACCGTAAAACAACATGCAACGTCACGCATCGATGGGTTTCTATACGCATTTATATGCTACTCATATATAGATACTAATATAGATACTATCCAAAGTTATTTATTATCCTACGCCTAGGTAATAATCTACGCTATTTATGAAAGTACTAAAATAAAGCAATTTTTCAACACACTTGCGAGCAGCTCATTCATTTACTAACAAAGAAAATATCATCAACATCATCATCATATCAGCCGAAGATTGCTGGACATTCGAAAATTATAGATAATTTTAACTCGCTCTATAAAGTGGCTCTATGGTCATAGCAATTAGGCACAGAATGACACCCATAATCAAACTATGACTTTTTCATTGCTATAACTCACTAGTGAGCTATAGGTAGATTTTAAAAAATAAAATATTGGTTGAGTTGCTTTGTTCTTAACAAAGATTTTATTCCAAAAAAAAGATCGTGTTCAATAGAACAAATAAATTAGGCACAGCCAATAAATTAATGTACCTATTGCTTGCTCATTTCATGCAACTTCTTATTTAAATAGATAATTTTAACTCGTACGTGTTTAATAAATAAAACTTTTACTCAAATATAACTTTTGTTTTCTGTATAATAAAAGAAAACTTTAAATTTGTACGTGGCAGAATAGGCGCAAACCCTATGTGCGTAAAATAAAAAAAAAACTCATCTCTTTAGTCTGTGGCCGATCGCAATGCGCGCTCATAGAAAAACTGATTAATTCTTCCCGCCATAGCGAAACATCTCGTATTCACTGTTGAAATTAAATGAGTTTTTTTTGTTATTTTATTCACAAATGTGTTGAAAAACGTCGTATGATACACGTGTGTATTGATGATTACCGTCCTCGGCTATCTTAAGACCCTCGCCTACGGCTCGGGTCTCAATGGCGCCTCAGCGGTAATCACCAATGTTACACACTAGTACCATAATGTACTATTATACTAGCAGTTCTCCGAACAGAAAAGCACAAACTTTTAGAAGTGAGTAATTTACTGCATTTTGAGTACCTATTCAGCAGAATTATCTAATTATTAACAGCACATCATGCTGAAGATCCTCATTAGACCTTCACATATTTTTATGAGATCATCATCATCATATTAAGCTTTAATGTCATCGGTCCACTACTTACATTACATCAAAAAATATTTTTGCAATCCTTCTCAGATGGTGAAACAAACGTCCTGACGACGATGTTAGAAGTTATATTTTGACATCCCATTGTCCCCATTAATGGAGTCAAAATCATGGGTACATCGGGAATACACGTATTTTTTGCTGGGCATCAAATCAAAAATTAACAAAACTTTTGTTCTTAGAAATATCTACCAATTCAATACTGGTATGGGACTATTAATAAGTACTATACAGGTGATTAATATCTCTTCTGTGGTAGCTCTACGCAAAAAGAAAAGAGCAATACTAGGTACACAGTACACACACACGCAGATAGAAACGTAAAGCAGAGCAAGGCAGAGCACTGGACTAAACGACTAACGACCGGCCGCGGCACGCGATGATACGGAAGTTGGCGATCTTCGACTCATGACAAGTTTCATAGAAATCAGGTGTTTTATTTAATTGAATAGATATGTTTATACTTATGCAACTTTCTAAGATAGAGAATCTATCAGTAATTAAGGTTTTTTACGTAAAATATTATGGAAAAGCTTGAAAAGGTCTGCGCGCTCTGTGACTTCCGTAGCTACAAAATTATAATTTATGCTATCAGTCAGTCAGTCAGTATCAATCAGTCAATAATCGAGACCAAGCGGCCCCGGCTTCAGACTTGGTCACTAATTCATATGAACTTAGGTACTTACTTTTGCAGCCTTAGCAATATTCATTGGATTTTTCTTGGTTTTGGATGATATTTAAAAACTTTAGCCGTTCCTATGAAACTGTGACCAAAGAAATTATACAGCACTGCTTGGCAATGCGCTAAACAGACATACCTACATAATACCTAACTATTCTATGTAATGCATGCTTATGCAGTGTCGTATCTATAAACTATCGCTAAATAGATCGATCGAACAAAAATAATCGATATTTCAATTACGTTCGTGCAAGGTTCATTTGACAACTCGTTCGTGCGTTCTGTTGTTGATTTATTTATTTATTTTGAATCTACGTAATATTCATATTTTTTTCCTCTGTTTTTCCGATGAGTTTGAGTACCTATTAAACAAATACCTAGGTACTAATATTTACCTGAGTATATAAATTTAGACTACATACAGACAAATCAGAAAAACCTTAGCAAAAATATTGAAAAAGAGCGCGTTGATATCTTTTGTACTGAAAATATCGATACTGAAAATGATTTTCTGTGGTGTATGTATGTGTATGGCTGCGGGTTATTAGGGTTTGAGTGGGTTTTTATTTTATACTTACCTACGTAGGAAACGTATCTCCGTGACGACTTAACCGATTAGCATGAAATTTGGAATGTAGATAGCTTAGTTAATATATAGTTAGATAGTTAAGTCTTATATAATAACACAAAGGCTACTTTATATCCTGAAAAATGAACTGTTTTTGTGGGATAGCATAAAAACTGCAAAAACGCGGATGATACCGCGCGGGTCATCTCGTTATATATAATTTGTCTTTAATCCCCTCTGAACTTCGATCAGAACCACTGCCTTCCTTTTACGTGACGAGATCACATTAACAATCAAACCATAATTTACCGATACACAAGCAAACCGAGCCATGCTTTCTAAGTGTTGAACGATAAAATTGAAAATCAAATGAAAATTGCGATGCGGTCTAACGGTTGAGCAAACGAGCACTTTCCAGCACTGCCCCCTGGTTTCCATGGATCATTACACTGTTATTATTCTACTGTGTATCTGAAGGATTCAGATTATTTCTTACTGAAGCAGTTTAGCCATCCAATTTATTATTGCGCAAGCGTTATCTTGATTATCAAATGCTAAATTATGTACAGTTATTCTGTAAACGCACTTCGAACCTCGATGAGCCAAGGGTGAATATTGCTGCATGATGATGATGATAATGATTATAAACAGTTATTTTCTAAATACATGCTCAGTGGTTTTAAAATCTTAGAAATCCTTTCTATTTATCTATTCTTAGACATATCTACTTCTTTTTTAGTTACACTGGAATTTGTAGACATACGTCGTCAGCGCCATCATGAGATTTCGCGTAAAACTATATTTCTACCGTGACTACACTTTAAATAGTTACGCTACTCAACGCAAGATGGCATACAAACAAAATATAGTACTCTAGAACGAATACGTCTAATTCTTTAGCATCATAGGAAAAACAGTTTTTCTTAATCTTAACACCGACCTTGAGTTGAGATGATTTATGAAATTGAATAAATTAAGTAAGTATTTGATATCTAATCTACCATCTGCATGAAGGTTAACTACATAGTTGAAATGAAATGAAAATAAAGCACTACTTTGATAGGTAAGGCTCACGCACGATTGATAATATTATTGAGTTACTTAAATGTCTAAAATATGTAACTATAGGTTTTTTTTTTATACAACTGAAGTGGTAACCAAGCGTACGGCCCACAAGTTGGTAAGCGGTTACCGCAGCCTATGGACGCTTGCAATACCAGAGGTATCACTCGCGGGTTGCCACCTTGAGGCTAAGATCGAAAGCCTTATGTGCCAGTAATTTCACCGGAAACCATACCCTTCACACCGGAACACAGCAATGCGAGCATTCCTGCTTGGCGGCAGAAATAGGTATGGTGGTAGTCCTTCCCCGGACGAGCTCTATCACAAAGAACTCTACTACTCTTACATACATTTTACACACAAATGTATTTTAGTGATGGGAAATATAAGCCACGCGAAAATGAATGATTTAAAAGCATCTATATGCACACGGCGAATCGATTCTAGGCACTGCCACACCACCAGTCACCAGTCACCACACCGCCCCCGGTTGGTAGCAGACTAAGTTTCGCGGCGAGTAAAGAGGTTACTCAGCCCTTACTTAGCTCGTCTTTTCGGCACGCGAGGTATAGTTCGCACAGCGGATCTAGGCTTCCGTGAAATTAGCCGTTTGTGATGCGCAAAGACAATTTAGTTTGAAAAAGCTCCAATGCGCATCGAAACGGCTAATTTCACTACGGCCGTGATCCGCCGTGAGAACTATACATACATTCACTCATTCTACTTAGATATAGTTATTGGGTATTGCTGTGATGGTTACCTATAGGTACTGCTTACCTACAAGATAGGTGCATGATTAGGTTATAGCACATTACTTAGCATACATTGAAGACCGGTCGACGGTAAAGTGTTATGGTAACCGTAGTGCTAATTCAACGGGACTCCATAATTGTTGGACGAGTACTTATACTTACTATGATATTTGATTACTGGTGTAACGTTTACCTTTTAGGTTCGTTTCCTGATTGCAGGTCAACACAAACAATGGTTATATTGACAGCAAACACTAATGCCTTTTTATTCATAACCGACCTATGAACCTCCTGTAGCTAGGTATAACGTGTCTTTCAAAATCGTCTTTATTCAATTCACAGAAAGACAATACTTTTAACAGCTAGGGTTTAGTTGTTAAATGAAAGTTTATTTTATGAATGAGTGCTCTTTCAGTCTCATTCCCAAAAAGGGGTAGGTACGTTCTTAATACCTAGTTTTTTTTTTGACAATCCACACAACTTCATCTAGCCCAAAGCTAAACAGAGCTTGTGTTATGGGTACTAGATGACTGATATACAATCCGACATACAAATAGATATTTTTTAATTAAACATTGAAAAATACTCAGAACACCCCATAACTGAAAATTGTTACGCAATCTGATACGACTTGCACAAGAATGTTTAATTGTAATTATCTGGCAATAAGTGAGTTGTCAAAGCATACAAATTACCACAAAACAGGATATTTCTACCAATACGTCAGATTTAATCAAAATAATGCTAACCAGAATAACTTTATGTTCTTGTGCAAACCGACATCAGAAAACGTTACCCACTCTGTATTAGGTATGTATTATTTAGTGCGTCCCTGAATTACTTAGGCTCATGCCAAGAATGTAAGTAGGTATGTAAAAAAAAATCAAATGGAGCGCTCGTGACTTAGCTGGCTAAGTTGTTCTTAACAGATCAACGAAGTTAAGCACTGTTCCGCGGGGTCATCATTTGGATGGGTGAACGCCTGACAGAGTTGGCCACTGAATCATACGAACGAATGAACGAACGATTAGCAATAAGTACACACTACGCTTGATGAGTACACATTATTAAGTAATTCTCTACTCGAATACTAAACAACGACTGAGACTGAAAATGAGTGAACGAATCTAATTTTATCTCCGTTCCTCTGGTTTTAGCTTTATTATAAACGCATGTTAGGACAGCAAAAATGATTTCCATTGGAAATAGAGATTTACTAGACCGGACCAACTCGATCAAATATCTGACGAGTTATCGACATTAAAATTGATTTCTCCTTATTACATAACTTCCGAAACCCTACGATGTCACATAAAAACTATGGTAAATAGATATGAATCTATATTATCATGAATATGAAAGTAAGTATGAATATATGCTAACATAAAAAGTCAGTAAAAATATTTGGTACAGTGCGTTTAATCTTTTTGTAATCACGGTACCTTACCAATGCTGATGTCAAAAACTTCAGCATAACTTTGTTATTTAGCTAATCCCGTCCTACTGCTGGGCAAGTGTAAATGTTCAAGTTAATTTTTTGATTTAGCTACGTCGTAGCATGCTACGTGTACCGACAAAAAGACTTCAACGCGCTTTCTTCAGTTTTTTTTAAATATTTTGTTTTACCTTCCTAACTTTGATTCCAAATTATCTATTTACAGGTATTTGGCAGTTTATATAAAGTAAGATTGTCATCAAACGGCCTATAGTTATAACTCTGCAATAACAGCAAAATAATAGTTATAGCTGTGCCATTACTCAGAGATAACAGGGTAATTTATTATTTTAATAGCAGACCACCAAATTATTATCCTCAATTACATTTATTATTTTATCGAAAAGCAATCAATCACCGGAACAATCGCTTTCTTTTCACGGCATCAGCTGGATTGGTAGACCAACCAGACACGATGTTAACTGTGATTTATTCCGTGACTGCGCATCCTACGACGACCGGTCCAGACAAGGCCACTTTCCAACAAGCTGTCAGGGCAGCAAGATTCTCTGTACATAATATGTGATTTTATCCATTCTGATACCAAGTCATAATAGTTTTAATATAATAAATTCCGTTTAATTTCAAAAAACTAAACGTTCTCAGCTCACAAAAAATAAAATAGACTATTATTATACCACAGCCTTTAATAGATAGGTAGTTTTAAGAGTTATTCCAAAATGACGAACGTGCAGTACACTATATCTACTATACCTAGTACGCAGAACTTACAAGCATTGGTTTGTGACACTGCAACATCAGGAAAACGACTTGAACATTTCGTTGTGGTTTCGTTACTCTTTGACATAAAAAGGTCATTAATTTAAAGTATATTAATATATTAATATCAAGGCCTTGTTTTAATTTGAATTAAAACATTATTGTGCCTAGAGTTATAATTTATCATACGATTAGCAGCTTTGAAGAACTTAAAACGGTACTAATACTTACCACTTTTTGCCTGAAAGTTCACAACTTAGATACCGGCAAACAGTGATTCTAGTAATTCTAGCTTTTCTAATTAGGTACAGTTTGACGTAAATAGAGCCGATTATAACTTCTCTCTCTCGCCTGTTCGACAGGTTTTTCCGATATAGAAACTACGACGGGGAAATTGTTATTTTCGATGGGAAAGTGTCAGTAAGTTTTGCTTAGGAGAAAAGCAGCAGCTTGTTTGTTTCTTATACTCAAGTTTATTCGGGAACAAAACGATAAATTTCTAGTGGCGGTTTTCTAGTAATCCGGGGCCCGATTCTGCTACTGATAATGCGTACGTGGTCTATGCTAATAATAATAATTATTATAAGACATTAGAAATATGCGGTACATCTTATTAAGTCTTAATAAAATTTAATTAACTAAAAATTAACATTGATTAATTACACTTAGAATCACCATGGTCAGTGTTCTAATGTTCAACCAAACAAAGTTTATTGCAATTTTAGCTTTTTCACATACCTACCTTTATGATTAAGTTTTACACGATATTTTTCATTAGGTAGGCACCGTTTGTTTGAGAACACTGCCAAAGGGCACATACAATTTTCGAATAAAAATACTCATGTGTCACTTACGACCAGTTTTGAACCCATGACCACAATTGTATAAACACCTAGGAAATTATTCATAAACAAACTATAAATCTCTGTTAGCTAATGTATATTTCATAGGAAAAACAATAGGAGCAAGCTGCTAAAATGAAATTAGTTCTGGATATGGATGGATATCATATTTGGATATGAATAATGACAGCAGAATATTAATGTGAAAATTTTGTTTTAAAAACAAAGTTTTCCTTTTTTAAAATTAATTATGTCAGTCTGTCTGTTTAGACAATTTTGCCAGTGTCAAAACAAACGAAAGTTCGAATTTTGAATTTGACGAACAAAATTTGAAACGAAATGATGGCGTTCTTTCAAGAAGTTTTCTGGGAGAATCTTCGACCAAATTACAAACCAACATAGCCCTTCCATTTCAATCACTTACACTTGTACCAAAACTTCGAGTCGTATTGGTTAAACTGCCTCTAAATTTACACAATAAAACTCAAAATAACACGAGACAAACAATTAAAATGGGAGGACCATTTCGTACCGGCAAAGTGACCGAAGAAAAAATTAGGTTTTCCTTGCTCCTTGGACCGATGATGATGACATTTCAACGACTACCGGAGGTATCACACACGCATGCTTTTCAATTCTTGGATCTAGGACATGACAGTTTCCTCAGAATGTTTTAGCACTAGCATTGCCTAAACTTGCATCTTATCTTAATACTAGTTGCCTACTGTTGCCCGCGACTCCATTCACGTGGAACTCGGGAACCGTACTTTTTCCGGGATAAAAAGTAGCCTATGGTCTATTCCCGATCATTATATATCTATGTTTTAAATTTTAACCAAATCGGTTATGTAGTTTTGGACCCTATTCGGTTCAAACAAACAAACAAAAAATCTTTACTTTTTATAGTTTTAGTAAATATAAACATAGAAGGCAAGGCTTACTTTAATTATCACTGCACCCGTATTTTGGAAATTATTTTCGATGTACACTTTTATGGCCTTATTCATAATTATACTTTAAACCTTATTTAGCTAATGCCTTTTATATCTGTAATCGTCTTTTTCATTGACATTTTTTTTTTTTTATACTACTGAAGTGGCAACCAAGCGTACGGCCCACAAGATGATAAGCGGTTACCGCAGCCTATGGACGCTTGCAATACCAGACGTATCACTTGCGGGTTGCCACCTTGAGGCTAAGATCGAAAGCCTCATGAGCCAGTAATTTCACCGGAAACCATACCCTTCACACCGGAACACAGCAATGCGAGCATTACTGCTTGGCGGCAGAAATAGGTATGGTGGTAGTCCTTCCCCGAACGAGCTCTATCACAGAGAACTCTACTACTCTACATAGACGACAAGGGAAGACAAGGAAAGACAAAAGTTAGCAAGCTAACAGTTTTTTATGTAGATAAGAGCATAAAGATTTAGGCACTACGAAATTTAAGATTAAAATTCTGCAGTTTTTGTTTGATGCAAAAATGATTCGCTCTGATTGGTGTTCAACCTATCATGGCGCATAACTGTATTTTGTGGTGTTATTTTAGCAAAATATGATTATAGGTACCTACTCTCATTTAATATAAAATAAATTGTTTTTTATATTTCATGAATCCTTTGTGTTATGAAATCGTTTTTAAAATCATTAATCTTATAGGGTTACATCAGAACGTTTCATATTTTTATTTAAATACAGTCAAATATCTTATTGGCTGTCTGTATACATAATTTTGCTTTCATCTCAGGATGTAGAAACTAATTTAAATTTGATAATTAAGTAAAATGTTACATTTATCTATGTCATTGCTATGCATTTCGATGAGGTTATTACAAATAATTCTATATTAATTTAGGACAATAAATTCTAAGATCGGTTCAAAAAAAAAAATGAGGTGGTCAGTCATCATTTTTAATGACAGCCTTGACAACTTTATTGAATAACTGGAAAAATTAACCTTCTAGAAGTTCTAGAAACTTGTGAAATATACCCTAAGCGATGTTTTTTCAATGGTTAAATATAAAAAAAACTTTTACATACTTACTATTATTAATTTTATTATTTTAGTTCTCTGCTTAGGGCAGCATGGGTTCTTGATTTTATTAATTTATAAAAAAAATTACAGACTTACCGTTATATTTTGATAAAACAATGAAATGAAACAAATAATTATTTGTAATATAATAAAATAATATTATTAGTATACCCTTAGTGTGATGGTTAACACTATAAAAACAAAAATAACCTACTGTCATGTAATTTGACACAAATACCATCTCAATAGGTCTCGGGGCCACTCGCAGCCATTGTTTCAAACTGCAGTGTTTACATTTTCAGTGCTCTCCGTCGAACTCTTACAATAGCCATTGTGGCGCATGGAGTTCTGTCTGTTTGTTTGTTTTGCAATTCTGAGACTATCTTGTTTTTTTTTTATGTCATTTGGAGGCAAACAGGCTTACGGCCCGCCTGATGGTAAGCGGTTACCGTCGCCTATTGACATTAACAACACCAGAAGTACAGTTGTTTAGATTGCATTTGATTTTACGAGTCAAATGCAAAATCACCCGGTTATTGGTGTAGTAATCTAGTGGTAGTAAGCCCGCCTTCCGTACGGTCGTTGTTTTAAAACTGGTCGTGCACCAACATTTGTGTATGTCTGCAACGCCAGTGATCTCAAACTAGATTATAAAATTGTCGAGAAATACAGACTTTGAAATAGAGTTCTATTTTGACGATGCGCAAGATAAATGCTTATTCACTTTGGGAAAGGGACATTTATAAAAAGGACTTTTTGCGAAAGGGACAAAGGGACGATCTGCGTGGGGCTTTATGCGCCCAAACCTTACTTATGTAATCAATAAATTATACTTTTGCTAATATCTGTTCTGTGCTTTTGAGTTGGTGTGCATGTGTGACTGGCAATATTCTCATGTTGAAAAAGTTTTACATAAGTACGAGTATGTACGTATTGGAGAAAGTAAAAGCGCCTTTTTGCATTCCTCGATTGTCAATGTCAAAGTCAATACTACGTAGGTACTTACTATACTTTATAGTTTTATTAAAAAAAAACAAAAAAAGATCTTTAATATGAATCGTTTTACATTCACATCTTGTACCTCAGCCTAATAATAATTAGACTTATGTACATTACCGGGTTCCCTTTATAGTGATGAATATTGAGCCTATTTCTACTTTAAAATACCCTATTTTACAACTGTTTTTGTACAGCGCCGTTATAATTACCTTTGGTTTTACGCAATAAAATGCCCCATTAGCCACAGGTCCCCATAAAATGCAACTAAAGCCGTAATTGGGTTAAGCTCGCTAACACCTCATATATTACCGTAACCCAGCAAAGCTTACAGTATCTACGTAATATACCATATGCCATACCATACGTAAGGCTACGCTGAGATTATATCTGCGCACGCGCATTCGAACGTCGGACGAAGTAAACGCCGCGCGCGTTCTCCCATCTAGGTCATACGCGATTCGAAATTTGAATCTGGTATTTTATGGCACTTGTTTTTTATTTTTTTTTATTTTGTGCCAGCAAAAAGGTTTCTGATTGAGTGATGTGAAGTGTCCATGTTCTTGGATTGTTGCAGGACTCTACGGTATGTACCTATCCTTATAATAAGCATTATACACATATTTTCAACGTAATAATACGTTCATAGAGTACAGTTTTCTTAGGGTAGTTAGTTTAGGGTGTGATTTTTTTTGCCTTTATTTAGGTTATGAATTTGACTATCTTGTACCTTTAATTGTTTACAAAGAGTGGCAGCTGAGCGTAGCAAATTTTTGATAATTTGTATTAAGTACATATTTCGAGTACCTATGTGCCAATATTATTATTTTTACTGTAACAAAACTACTACACAAATAGTACATCACTATCAAAATTTTTTCGATAGCAATAAAATATAATGCTTATATTTTGTACATTTGTTTACCTAAAGTAAGTTTATTTTTGAGATAATTATAGTACTTTATGTAAGTTAGGTAGGTACACCTGTATGCAAAGCCGTGACGATAATTTTTCAAATGAAATTAAATATTTGTGACTCCCAAACATTAACAACCTACCATGTATTTGTTTTTTTGGTACTTAATTAACTTTTGAAAAACGCTCTCGCGACTCTGAAACAAGCATTAGCTTATCAGTATCATTAGCAATTCAGTATCCATTGCGGGCTTAGAATGCAGCAGTAATTAGAAGGTTCGTTGTAAATGAGCATTGCGTAACATCTGCGTGAAGTAAATATACGCACGACAGTTCCACTCCATTTCGTCGTAGGACTGGGTCAGTTATTGGCTTATTTTATGACAGAAAGTTGACAAATGTTCCTCTATCACGTCTTCGAAATAGACTAGCAATTATATTTTACTGCTTTTAGGTACAATTTCATTATACACCGGTTCCGTAATATGTAAATTTATGTACTTAAGTATAATACCTACCTAATCCAGAAAGGGAGTCATTCTGCTAATCCTACTAATATTAAAAACGCGAAAGTTTGTGTGTGTGTATGTTTGTTACCACGCGTATCTCCGTGACGAATTAACCGATTAGCAAAAATTTGGAATAACGAATTAACCGATAGCTTAAGTCCCGGAATAACACAGACTTTTTATCCCAGAAAATGAACTGTTCCTGTGAGATAGCATAAAAACTGCAAAAAAGCGGGTGAAGCCGCGCTGGTCAGCTCGTGTTTTTTATAATTATTTTTTTGTCTGAATCACCACCTTTCGGGTTAATAAACTTTATAATAAAGATATCTCGTATTTTTTTGGACTGTTTATAAGGTTTTGTTTAAAAAAGTCGGTTTCGAAAATGCTTATCATTTTGTTAAGTAGACCGTGTATAGGGTAAGTAAGTAAGCTCTGTAAGTAGTGTCAGATTTGTCAATAAATTTAATTAAAAAAAAATTGAAAGAAGAAAAATAAATTATTTATGATTAATTGATAATAATTTAAAATAAGCATATAAGAATATAAATTTATTTATTGTCCTAACTATAACCGCCCTAAAAGCTGTGTTTGAACAAACCGTACAAACTTTTCCTAAGTTTTAACAAACTGTTGAAAACTCGCAATTTTTTACTAACCTCTTTCTAATTTCGAATTACATTATAATTAATTTTTAGAAAACCGACTTTAAACTAATAAATAAAATAAAACTAAAAAAAAAATTCAGCAGATTACTAGGCGATGTAGTTATTGACAGGTTTTTCTTTTTTTTAAAAAGTACTGTACCGATTTCGATAAAATTTATGTAGTACCTTGGGAACACATAATAAACATGATATAATACGCCTTCAAACAATAACATAATTTTCCAAATCGGACCAGACGTCTTCGAGTAATCGAAGAACATACCTAAATAAAATATTATTCTGAAGAATTGAGAACCTTCTTTTTTTTTAAATCGGTTAAACATTGCATCAAAAGACCGATTCGCCCTTGCGTCTTCTATTTATCTAATCTGTACTCTGTATCATCTTCAAAATACCATTCACTTTTCGGTCAGTTAAGCAAGTTGGATTAGCAATTGTAGCAACTTATGCTAATTTCTTTACTACTTGCTATATGGTAACACTGACTTACTTTAGTAACCAGCGTGTGGAAAATTCGAGGATTTTGGGTTACTGACTTAGGTTGAATTTCTAAAACAAACTTTAAATAAATAATAAACTAAAGTAAACTTTAAGCTTTGGGTGGCATTACATCTGTTGTGATCAGGCGTGGTGCTTAACATCGACGAGCGTCTTGACCGTCTTGTCAATTGCTGACATAAAAATTAATTTGTGTATGTATTGTATATTAAACCCATCGATATCGATAACATGAGCCTCATCTAATACGATTGGCACTGCACTGCGGTCATCACCCCGAGACGTGGTTGTTAAGTCTCTTTCGCCCAGTAATTTCACTTGCTATAGTGCCCTTCAAACCTAAATACAGTACCTAACGATTATAATATCCCAAGAATTATTTCTTCTCAAGCGGGATATAATAATTTTTGGGATAATTATAAGCTTTAGGCCTTAATGTGATGGTAGAATATCTGGCACTGCGGTCAAGTAGGTAGAGGTACTAGTATTTCGATGGTGGCCGAAATGTCAGTAAAATAAATATATTAAAATTAAAAATGTCATTTGGGTCGAATCGGTCGAATTTTTTTCGGTCGAAACGTCGCTTTGCCAATATCTGTTCTGTGCTGCATAGGTACCTACCAAGACGAACTCTTGCTGAGGTCCGGTATATGTGACTATTGGGTGTGTTATGCAACCGAATTTCGTCATTGTTTAGAAAGAATTTAAGCACAATGATGAATTTAAAATCAGTTTTCGCAATCGCTAATGTTATTTTTATCTAAGTTATCGAAGGGTGTGGCTGCCGTAAAATTAAAAGCACGTGAAACTTGTCATTATGAAAAGACATTTATAATATGTGTAGTTCGCACGGCGGATCTAGGCTTCCGTGAAGTTAGCCGTTTGTGATGCGCAAAGACAATTTAGTTCGAATAAGCTCCATTGCGCATCGAAACGGCTAACTTCACTACGGCCGAGATCCGACATGCAAACTATTTATACCTATAAAATAGTACTTGTCATTATGTCACTGGATGTCAAAATCATCACGCAACGCAAGTGATACCTAAAAACTCGTTTGACAATCGTAAACGAGCTGTTAATTTGTATGAGGTTTTTTACAGCGCCTCTTACGTGCATAAATTAATTACCCAAATCAAGTATAGTTCGCACAGCGGATCTAGGCTTCCGTGAAGTTAGCCGTTTGTGATGCGCAAAGACAATTTAGTTTGAAAAAGCTCCATTGCGCATCGAAACGGCTAATGTCACGGCGGCCGAAATCCGTTGTGAGAACTATAATTTACCTACAGCTGGACGATACGATAACGTTTACGATTGAGAAACGACTTATCGCGTGCCCTTGCACCAAAGTGAAGTTAGAAACACCAAGACAGACCCTTCCCTAAGAATCCAAGTCCAACCACCACAGTGCATTGTGCAAGCATGGCTAAAGATTATTTCTTTAATATTTCCGCATATTCTAAGCTTCATAGCAATTACTCGTACGGTACCCGCTAAACACAACGCACGCTCTAATTCGTACGCACTCACTATTTCACTGGCCATTTATATAAAAACACTAGCATCCGCCCGCAGCATCGTTCGCGTAGTACCTTGTTAGATGTAGACGAGATTGGCAGAGCCTGTTTGAAGTGTTTAATTAAAATCGATTCAGCCGTTACGGCCGTCATCGCGCCAGTAGCTTTTCAACTGAGCGCTTTTGTAGTGTTTGAGAATATTTGAAGTCGTTTACGGTCACCATCGCGTCAGTGGCAAACTGCGCTTTTGGTCCCGCCTTTTTAAAGTTGTTAGGCCGTGTCGGAGGGTTACAGGCGGCCTACCAGAGGTGGCCATTGACATGTTCAAATGTAGAGGCAACTTTAGAAAGGAAAGCCACTCAAGGCTAGTACTAGGTTACATCTTGAAAACTTTCAATGTCGATCCTCAGATCTGTAGAATATTGCCTTAAGTATAATATTGCCTTATAACCTGCCAGAAGATTATAATATTCCAAAAATTATTTCGCCTAAAGCGGGATTTGAACCCGCAACCTTCAGCTTCATACGCGTTCATTTTACAAACGGGTGTTTTCACGTACCGGTATATCGGTGAAGAGGTACCGACACTGTTTCGACTCAATTTCGAGAGTCTTCATCAGGGTTGAAAACACCCGTTTGTAAAATGTATGATATAGTTCACTATAGTTTTATGAGTAAAATTGATACGCGCGATTTTCAAATCCCGCTTGAGGCGAAATAATTTTCAGGATATATTATACTCTTTAGTATTCCCTTAGTATAATGGTTAACAATATAAAAACAAAAATAACTATTCTTGCTTTACGACTAGCTACTCAAGTTTTGGGAACGTTTTGAACGGGTTTTTCTTTAGGAAATTAACTTAACTAATTAAATATTAAAATAAAACTAAGTGATTACTTCATGCCGATTTGGAGGCAGTTTTAATAATGAGCAATCTACGGGCGGATGCAAGCGTCTTTTGTGAACAACAGTTTATAATTCCTAGAAACGCTTAACTTACGCATGCAAAACTTAGCTCTAGATGTAATTCAATACAAAAAGGTGAGGGGTATTCATAACTAGCTTCACACGGCTTTGCTTGCTCCGTGGTGATAACAAACAAATAATTTGCGATGCTCGAAAAGCGCGTATAAATATAAAGTGCAATACTTCCTTACATAGTTTAAAATGAAGTCTGTCTCTATGTAAGTATGTATGACTGTGTGTATGTACAATACAGCAATACATAGAGTAATTCAAGAGGAACAGCACCCGTGCAAAGCCGGGGCGGGTCCGCTAGTCTACTTCTACTTCTACTAATATTATAAAGAGAGATCATTTGCATTTTTTTATTTTCGTTTGTTACGAATAATCTCAAAAACTACTGGTTCGATATAAAAAATTCTTACACCATTAGAATTCTACATTATCCCTGAGTAATATAGGCTATATCTATTACCAGCGACCCGCCCCGGCTTCGCACGGGTACGGTTTCATAGCACCCGCGCGAAGCTGGGATGGACTGCTACTCGTAGTATATTTTAAGACCGTTGCAAAAAAGAGTAGTAGAGTTATCTGTGATAGAGCTCGTCCGGCGAAGGACTACCACCATACCTATTTCTGCCGCCAAGCAGTAAGGGCGCGGTTCCACCGCTGCGCTCGTGGGCCACTCAACGCACGTTACACACGTTTTCCCTGACATTTTAATACAAAGTCAGTAAAAACGTGTGTAACGTGTATAGCGTGGCTTACGTACGCAGCGGTGGAACCCCGCCTTAATGCTCGCATTGCTGTGTTCCGGTGTGAAGGGTATGATTTCCGGTTATATTACTGGCACATGAGGCTTTCGATCTTAGCCTCAAGGTGGCAACCCGCGAGTGATACCTCTGGTATTGCAAGCGTCCATAGGCTGCGGTAACCGCTTACCATCTTCTGGGCCGTACGCTTGGTTGCTACTTCAGTTGTATAAAAAAAATATAAGCTTAAGCCAAGTGCACCATAAAACATAAAACCCACTTCACTTAGTCGATGATGATGATGATTAAATCGTTAATCAAGACCGCTTTATGCAAATCTAATAACTCAATGATAAACGGAGAAAGTCACAGGTTTACTACCCAGCTGATCATGTAATACGATAATCGTGTTTTCAAACAAAAACCTGCGCCCGCGCCAATGATATTACTGCGATGTACGATGCGGGGCGCGACCTTGTCTGTTTGTAGCTTTGTGAACTAGTGCACGCCCGCAACTTCGTTTACGAGAAGTTTTTGTTTGTGGAGATCGGAACTCTTATTTGACCGTTTTTTAAATCGTTACAAGTTCGATTGGAATTAAATTTCAGATGGGGGTAAATCAATACTTGGGCTAGTTTAGGTTTATCCTTCTCAAGTTAATGCGTATGTTTATGTGTGTATGTGTGTGAATGTTTGTTGCCACGTGTCCGTGACGACTTAACCGATTGTGATGAAATTTGGAATGTAGATGGCTTAAGTCCTGGAATAACACATAAGCTTTTATACCGGAAAAAAGTATTGTTCCTGTAGGATAGCATAAAAACTGCAAAAACGCGGGTTAAGCCGCGCGGGTCACCTCGTTTATTATAAACTAGCTGTTGCCCGCGACATCGTTCGCGTGGAACTCGGGAGCCGTACTTTATGAAATATAAAGTAGCCTATGTTCTGTTCCCGGTTCTTATCTATTTATGTTTTAAATTTCAGCCAAATCGGTTCTGTGGTTGTCGAGTTATAGAGGAACAAACATCCATTCAAACATACAAACTTTCGCATATAATATTAGTGTGATAGTGTGATAAAGTATCTCACTCTCGGTGCGCTTGAGTATATCTCAACATTAGCTAGCACCGTTACTGGGAAATTGGGTCCAATCTATATACGCACGCCGCGAGTCAGCCGTGGCCTACAGAGGACCTATTGCGAGTTTTTTGCGAGCCTGCCGGCCATCGAGCATCGAGATCACTCAAGGTTTTTCGTCGAATGTAATGCTTACATTTGTTTTATACAGCGTCATCTAGCCAAAACTAAGCGAAGGTAGTTCTATGGGAACCGGATAACTCATAGAATATAGTTTAGACAAACAACTTTTTTTTGTTAATAACCATAGAGATACCCAGACCCGGGACAAATAAAGATCATGCAAACATTATTACGTATAGTTCTCACGGCTGATCTCGGCCGTAGTGAAGTTAACCGATTCGATGCGCAATGGAGCTTATTCGAACTAAATTGTCTTTGCGCATCACAAACGGCTAACTTCACGGAAGCCTAGATCCGCTGTGCGAACGTTCTCACGGCGGATCTCGACCGTAGTGAAGTTAGCCGATTCGATGCGCAATGGAGCTTATTCGAACTAAATTGTCTTTGCGCATCACAAACGGCTAACTTCACGGAAGCCTAGATCCGCTGTGTGAACTATACCGCAGCGTTATCAAACCCACCATCGAGGTCGTCGTAATGGTGGTCGAAAAATAGTGTGCATTCGCAAATATAACTCGTACTTTATAACGGAAATTGTGCTGATTTCCTGTAGCATGGAGACTCGAATTACGTCATTATTCTAACCGCACCATTTGGTGAAATGTCTGGTCTAGCAATCTCGCATTCCATTTTTAAATGTGTAATGGAGTCTTTATACGTCATTTTATTTAAGAAGATGTCTGCAAAAAAAAGGAATAAAACGAAAGTATTTTTTATTTTGTTGGTTTTTGGGAAGTTTCTGTATTCCTATCGATAATGAGGGTGTGACAGGGGGTGTGTTTGGTGGATGTCAGCTCCCCTATTCCATCCCTTATTTCTAATCTATCGTGAGATAAGATGTGGTGAATTATTAACTTTCTTCCAATAGTCTAGTAAGTTTGATTTTGCGGAAATCCATCACAAGAAACAGTTTTTAATTTGGTGGATGAGTACTGAAGATTTCTTTGTCATTAGAAGTATTAAAAGAGTTTATTTCAGTCGCAGATCTGTATTAATTATTTCTTAGAAATTAAATTTACATAATTAAGCTTTATGTAACGATAATTATAAACTAATTATTAGCTTGGCAAAAATGTGTAAAAACGGAACTAAATTATTCTTCTCATTTATGAAATGAACAATTTGGCATATTGCAAAGAAAGTGACGCTATCATTTTTCTACACATTTTTGCTAAAGCTGCAGTGGAAATTAGATAGTAATTGCGAATAAATGCGGTAATAAGTTTAACAAGCGTGTACTTTTGTGCAAAATTTGCAAGACATTATTATGATTACTGTATTAAACTTTATGATACGCGAAATAAGTTAGGTATCTCATGCCTAGGAACCTAAGATATACCTTTGCTGTGTCCTTTCATCGCACTGGTTTCTTCATCGTCAGCTGAGCTGTTTTTAGGCTAGTAAAGTACAGCTACGTGAACCGTTTACGTAAGAGGATGTATCCGGAGTTTTGACAATCGTAAACGTATCGTCCAGCTGTCAATTTACATGGAATTTTGGTAGTTCATTTTACGCACGAAAGAGGCGCTGTATTTCTATGTATTTTGTATATTATGACAGCTTTTTGACAGAATGCTGATTAAAATCGGATTGAAACTGAGTTACATAATAGCCTAGCAGGGCTTATTTTCCTAATTAGTACCGATAGACCCAAGTCTACAAACTTTTTTAAAGTTTTAGTTGCATTTTTCATCTTGCGTTCCGTCACGAATCACGACACGAAACCGATACGATAGGCTTGTTCTACATCGCCATTTGCTAACGGAATAAGGGCTCCTCAGGTCATTAACGCCCGTTAGTTAGAGTGCCTACGTGCTAAATAGCCTGCCTATTGCCATTTAATTTACTTGGTACAGGCGAAAGCTTTACTTTACTACCTTTATTCCTACTTAGAATGTTAACCCCAGCGTTAACCCCAAGTTAATGATGTCAAAGAGCATGATAATATGACGTTGCAGTATTATCATACGACAATGAAACGGCGCATTGTGGGGTTTTCTGAGTTGTAGGTAATAAAATATCAGTAACTTCCGTTCAGAGGGGAGGACTAATCAGGCGAATCACTTGACCGTGCTTCGGAAGGCACGTTAGGCAGTCTGTCCCGGCTTTTTCAAAGTTTTTAGCCATGACAGAAGCCTTTGGGCGCCTTAAGAGCCCTATCCTTGACAATCCTTGAATTTTCTTGTAGCCCGTGAAGTTTCGAACACTATTGTGGCTCGTGTGTTGAAGATATTTTAACGAAAATAAAAACAAATAAAAGCTTTATCCCTTAAAATTTAAGCCAACAGAGCAAATATTAATTAACTCAAGACATAACTGATTAAAAAAATAATTAGTAACGCACGTTTCGTAAAATGAGCAATTCCAGTCAACTTTCGATCATTTTTTCTATGAAATAACAAAGTCTAACATAAATCCAAAAATGCAATTATAATAATCACAGTTTTAAAATTTAAGTGAATAGAGAAAAATACAGCATGTTAGTTCAATATTTTTGAAAAAAGACGGTCTAAAAAACGCGTACTTTTCCCAATTTTACGCTTGTTATTTCTGCTAAAGTAAGGAGTTTACAATAAAAATACACCTACTTAATTAAAGTTTAAGTTTTTATTAAATAAATACAACAAAGAAAATAGTCTAATAGCATTGACTTTTTTTAATACGAATTTTTTAAAATCACACCTTAGCGCACATAAAATCATATCGATCGAAACAGCGACTATCAAACCGCGCTGAGCGCTTATGGAGGGAGGACGTATAGCTCCTCGTCGCGCGCGCTATTACTTCTACTATATAAAGATACATTAACGCGAACTTCATGAATTATATCGCTAAATCTTGGAAAGGCCTCTTAAAAACTCTGTCACTAGAGTTGGCCACTGACTCATAGAACTTACTTTTTTGTTGACCGCCTCGTCATTTGTTGACATAAATAAAAAGTGTTTTAAATAACAATTCCCTAACAGCGGAGTAATGTAATGTTTGAAAAAATACAGACTCTAAACAAGACTACCATGTAAAAACATGTTTCGATAGGCAGTTAAGAAACGAGAGTGTGTTTGACACGTTTTAAAGATTAAAAAAAAGTTTTTTTTTCGGAAAAACTATACAGGACCACCTTGTTAGACAAGTTTTTTAAAATTTTTTTTTAGAAAAGAAAAAAGTTTTTCGGAAAAACTTTATATGGGACCACCTCTAAAGCAAAAAAAACATCAAAATCACTTGATCAAAAACACACCGTCGAATTGTTTCCTCTGTATCCTTCTTTTTGAAGTTGGTTAAATAAAAGTAGTCTTTACTTCCTCAAACTCAATCTTAAAATACTTATACTTATCCAAAATTCAACCGAAACGGTTCAGCCGTAAACGAGTAACTCTGAATGTTTGTTACGTTATACGTGAAAACGTAACAAACATTCCGCACTTAGGTACTACTTATTTTCAATACTTCCGCATTGTATTGAAATGCAAGCTGACAAAACAATTATTGTAACAAAAAACAAGAAAACAACAGGTGCAGACAGACATAGTGATAAATGTTGTAAAAAGTCATGAAAGCGCAAATTGCGACAATTACAGCATTCCACCATCTCACTGACCTACAAATTGCACACGTCAGTCTTATAGTACAAACACTACAACACTGAAATATCCGGTTTATTTAATCCCATCTGCCATCCCTCCGAATTTATTTTGACATTACTTCTCGATAAAACTTATGGTATTCTCAATAAAATTCGTTTTAACGAAGTCAAAAATCTAAAAATCAAGTTTTACATAAATATTTATCCAAGATATTAATTAATTAAGAATTTTAGTTTACATCTTCGATGTCTTTGGTTTACTTTTAAAAACTACCCAAAAAGGTGTGCAAAATATAATATAAAAATATAACGATACCAAAGTTTGAATGTCATGCGATTTAGGAAGGAAGCATAGACTGTCGGTAAAAGGTCAATAAAATATTTTGATATACGGTACGGATAAAACTTCCGTCTCCTAGGAATGATTTTCCCTTCAAAAGGGAATTCTTCTATTCAGTTATTCTATTCAATAATTTACGTATTTTATTGAAAGATTTCACAGAATAGTAAATATAAGAATTACCCTTCAAAGGGGATTTTGGGAGTTTTTTTGTTTCAAAATCCCCTCTAGACTGAGCTTGACGCTTCAAAGGGGATTTTGACACTAAAATTTACAAAGTCCCTTTCAAAGGGGATTTTGGCATTGCTCTTCGATAAAATCCATTTTATCAACCATACCATCTACCGTTAGCAGACGGCAATTCGCTAACAATGTATAGTTAACACGTGATGCGCACGAGTCTCGTACTCACCGTAATTGTTTCCCGCTGGTAATGAGAGTGTAGTTGCTTAGATACTCGCTGGGTGGCGCTAATGGGTGGTGCAATAAAGTAGTAGATTTTATTATTACTAGCTACTGTTAGCTTTGGTTTTTCATCATAATGCAAGCTGTCTTTATGCCTATATCCTCAAAATCGGAAACGTAAAAGACAGTCAGGTAGAAACAATTAATTTCGTTCTCATTTTATGCAAAGCCCCGCCGCGCCAGCGCCATCGCACCACTTTGTCCACACTGAATTTTATCATGTAATTTTTTTCTTCGCGCTGTGTTCTATTTTTTTTAGTAGGTAGTTGAATTTTGGGAATTAATCACCCTGAAAATTTTAGGTCTCTACTCTAGTATTCACCGTTTCGGCTGTGCTGTGCAGTACTAATATCTGTTCTGTGGCTGTGCGTTGACTGTAATAGAATAGAAAAATATTTATATAGCGCCACACATTAAACATAAAAATAACAATACAAATTAAAACTAAACTATTGTGACGAAAAAAAGGCAGCCACTCAGCATGTACTACAGACTTAATGTGTCTGTAGCGCTGGTTTTCAGTGTAGCCTACGAGTAGTAGTACTTAGCAGAAGTTAGCTGCGATACGAGTCACTATCTAACTATTTACTTAGGTAGGTACATTTTATAAAGATTTGCTAAATAAACGAAAGCAACAACTAATCAATAACGCAACAATTTTATGTCTTAAATTTTCAGAGTGTATCACAAAAAATCATTTGACAATCGTATTGTATTTTTAACAGCGCCTCTTTAGTACGAACGAACGTTTGAACTAGGTACCAAAATCCAATACAAATGATTGATAGCTGGACGATACATTTACAAATAAATTTTCGAGATGGGCCTTCTCTTTTCATGTGTAGGAGTGCACTAAAATAAAAAATAATTCTCAAAATTCTAGAAGACGCAACAGAAAGAAAAAGTCAGCATGAACAAAGTCGCAGAAAGTAAATATTGTGCGAGAGATGTGATAGGTATTTGTAGATACTTAACAAGTCCATAAAACCTATCACATAACATAACCTAAGACCAATAAAACAGACAATTTCCATGTTCTGACCATAAACAAGCCTATTAGCATAACATTAGGTAATCCAAGCAAATACCAAAACTAGTTATTGAAGTTCAGTTCAATAGCATTACTTTCACGGGCAACTTTTACTTTTTACAGCAAAAACTTGTCAATAGATGGCGTAACAATGCAATATTTTAAATTACAATGCATGTGTTACTGAGTTTCTATTGAAGTGTTTTTGTAAGCATGATCAATAATTCAAAGATACAGTTTATGCAGTGCACTGGTGTGGTAGCATTCTTGCTTTCTAATTTTTAAAGGTTTTGACCCGATCGCACAATGAATTTTCCTATGTTTTCGGTTTTATTTGCGCAATGCCCAAGGTGCCCAAGGTAAAGTAAAGTTGTTTCAAACGGCCCAGGAAAATACGGTGAGACAACAGGCATATCAAAGAATAAAAAAATTTAAAAACATGTAGCCTACCTACCATTAAAGACCGGTCATGAAGTATTTCTACAAATGGTCTTCGACTTCTGTGTTTCGACTCTACATCAAAGAAACAAATAAAATTATTGTCTCTGTTCAAGGACTTTTTATTTAAAGTCTGTCTCTGTTATATTGTGGACGTTATTAAAAACTCATTGTAGCTGGACAAACTAAAGATATTTTCCCTACCTAGCACTAATAACTATTTATTTATTGGTTAGGTTTTATTGGTGAGTTCTACCAATTCTAAACTCTACCACTAGCCAGTTCTCCGAACAGTAGACCTCGCGAGCAGAAACTTGTAAAGTGAGCTTTGAAAGTCAGTAACATACCTACTGCATTTTGAGGAACTATTTTGCCCATCGAGCTGAAAATCCTCATTAAATCTTCACCAAATATGAGACGAGCTTAAAGTTAATCTTTCTTTACATTTCAAATAAAATAAAATCCATCGAACTCAAATCACATTAAGCGGAGATATCTAGCAGCCCCCTTTTTGTCCCTTTTTGGAAAAAGTACGCCCGCTATCAAAAATCTCCGACGACAATCAAATTCTTTAAAGTCAGAAAACCTATATTACATTGATAAATGCGATCAGTAGGCGAGAACAGCCGGTTTGACTGATTGACTGACTGACAGACAGACAAAAGCATTTTTGGGCCAAACTAAGACGCTTCGCTTGCTTCGCTCTCTCGGTCAAAAAACCTAGAGTAATAACGTAACAGAGAAATCATTTACGATTATTTTATAGTTGAGCAAAATGCATTACTTACCTAAATAATAGAAATGCAAAATATTGATGAAAATTAAGTAGGTAATTAATTAATTATCAATAGGAAGCTTTTTAGCAATAATGGGTTTTTGGTATTTTTATTGCAAAATTATGAACAACATACCGACTAATAATTGACTGGTCACCATGGTTTGGTGGACAAATCAGGTTGACAATCAAACAGTAAGTAGGTACTTATGTAGTAGTAATAGTACACTGCCAACGGATATCAGCCGTCGTAAAGTTAGCCGTTGCGATGCGCAAAGACAATTTTTAGTTCGGAAAAGCTCTATTGCGCATCGAAATGGCTAACTTCACGACAGCATAGATAATTAATATGAATCCAATAAAACAAAATAGAGAATTGACTTTCGTGCGCTAAACTAGTAGTAGGTATAGGTCTCACAACGGATCTCGGCCGTAGTGAAATTAGCCGTTTCGATGCGCAATGGAGCTTTTTCAAACTAAATTGTCTTTGCGCATCACAAACGGCTAACTTCACGGAAGCCTAGATCCGCTGTGCAAACTATACCTAGCGTGCAATGTTTCTGAAGATATTGAAGATAGAGCAAAGTAGATAAAAAATCGTCAGTAGATCCCCACCACAATAGCTAGGACGAGAGAAAGAAGGAAAATTGATTGAACCATTAAAATTGTTACGATTCTAAACTAAAGCTTTCACGGGGGGTCAGATCAGAAACGACAGCATCTTTTTGCTAACTCGTAAGAGTTGGGACGCGTCTTCACGCGACACAAGCGCTCCATTTTTATTCGAATATCGAACAGAACCAAAGACAAGCACATAGCTTGTGCATCTCGCTTTCACACGCACTCACATACACCAGTCGTACTGTTTGTCTAGTTATTGGTGTTCGTGCGGTTAAACGTTATTTCTGAAATGGATTGTGATTGAATAGTGATGTGGTACATCTTGGTTGCACTGGTCCTGTTATGGTTGGTGGACGGTTTTCGGAGGAAACAGAAGCCTGCGGTGACGACGCATGCTTGTGTTGAAATGTTCGTATTCGATTTGAATATTTACGTGGTTAAATGTTTATCGAATGTTCTGCATTGGTAAGCTTTGAACTGTCATTCGTTAAATGATAGAGTTAAGCATGTTAATTGGAAAATTTATAAGTATGTGGGTACGAATAAACCTAGCTAAACATCACAAACATTTTCCAATACTTAGTCCAATTTTCGACTGTCTATCTATAGACTATGTCCAACGACTCGAATCGCTGTCTTAGAATTAGCTTGCCTCTACGTCTATAAAGGTACCTACGTACATAGTATTATAGTAAGTAGTATCTACCTCAATATTGAGTAGGTTACTACCTCCTACCTACCCTCAAGAGATCATGCATGACATTGATAAATCTAAGAAAGTTTCTAACGTTTATGATGGTAAGGCCAGGGAATCAGGCAGAGGACAAAGGACATTAAGCATTTGGACATAATGTAGATTATACAATATTTACTGTCCATTTTTACCCTATAAATACTTTACTCACCACCTAAGCAGTATGATGTTGTCTAGAAACGATTTAAGATCATGAGATCTAGGTCGAAATCTATTCAAACACCTGCATGAAGAAAGATTCCAACGACAAAGTGGTGCATTATCATGAGTCAGTACTTCATTAGTCAGTACATAGCAATTAGAAAATTACTCTTTGATCATAATTCTACTCTTCTCCGGTAGATGGCAGTTAAACAATAGTTTGCTCTGGTAAGTCAACATAGCAAACAACTTTCTTTCTATGAATATTGCAAAATGACTAGTAAATTGTGAACTCTAGTAAAGTCTTGCTTGTTAGTTGCATATTCAACGAAAATGTTATTTCACGAAGTGACGTTGTGGAACTTGGAAAAATTGGCAAATTAGAGTAGTCGAGTTCTTTGTGATAGAGCTCGTCTGGGGAAGGACTACCACCACACTTATTTCTGCCGCCAAGCAGTAATGCTCGCATTGCTGTGTTCCGGTTCGAAGGGTATGGTTTCCGGTGAATTTACAGGCACATGATACTTTCCATCTAACGTCTGAGGGTGGTAACACGTGAGTGATACCTCTAGTATTGCAAGCGTCTTTAGGCTGCTGTAACCGCTTACCATTTTGTGATGTAGATGATGATCAAATATAATTAATATTCTTTTGATTATATCAAATGATATAAAATAGGTAAGTATAGTTCGCACAACGGATCTAGGCTTCCGTGAAGTCAGCCGTTTGTGATGCGCAAAGACAATTTAGTTTGAAAAAGCTCCATTGCGCATCGAAACGCCTAACTTCACGAAGGCCGAGATCCGCTGTGAGAACTATACCTGCCTGATAAATGGATTGTCATTTTTATTTTACAGGAAATATTTAATTTTAATTCCTGTAAATATACATTGCGGTCGCATACTTTTCTACGCGGACGTGCTGTTAAACAATGAAGACTAGTTATTAAAACAAAAGTTATAAAAAATGTCACGGTCCACTTCAAAGTTTACTTGCGATTTAAATCACGTGTCTCCTTTCTACGCGAGTAAGTAATTGGTTGGTTTTTGCTCTGCGTCTACCAATAGATAATAAATTGTTGTGCAGTCAATCAGTCAATGATGTTTAATTTTATGGATACGTCGTAATTATGCGCTTATAAATGTATCTAAAACGAGTAGGTCATGGTGACTGTCAGGTGATATTATTTGTACAACAGTGTAAAAGCTGAGTTTTGTAGGAAATAATAAAACGTATTAGATCAATATTTTAAACGTCTGGGATAATGAAATTATAATAAACTCTGGATACTGAATAATCAGAATAATCATTTTATTGGTAAACTATTCATTTACATGTCACATTATCAATAATAATTGGCATAGACAATAATATAAAAAAAATAATTAAGTAAGTGAGTATTGTAAATAATTAAAACATGTTCATTAATCATAACAAAATTCAGCAAATGTCAGCGATAAAAGCAAACTAAATTTGTGTTTGCATGTCGGTCAACGACGAATTGTGTAAGATTTTTTTATCTAAATAAAAAAAAAAAATTATAATACCTAGTTACCGTTCTTCAAGCAAGTTTTTTATTTATCAACTAACAACTAAGCAAAGCAACCTGTTATAAGTATTCCGATTTCTGATCTAGAAAATTCGATCATTACTGTTCTTCTATCGAAGCGTGACTTACTGCTGTCTCCTGCGCTGGTGGAGATTTGAAATTTGCATACATCTGTACCAGCTGCGTGGGAATATATAAATACTTAATTTAAAGATAGATAGATAGATAGATAGATAGATAGATCAACAGTTTATTGTACACAAGATTACATAATATGGTCATAATGGTCTCAACTGAAAACCAGCGTTGGGTAGATAGTCAAACCTATCTATTCGGCACAATGCTGAGTTGAGTCCAAATTTTTTATTATTAATTATTTATTATTATTATTATAGTGGGCGGCCTTATCACTTAAAGCGATTTCTTCCAGGGAACCAGGTAGGATAGCAAGAGCAAAGTTATAATGGACGGAGGTGCACAAACTATGATAATAGTTAAAACTAATAAATACATAACAAACAAAATCCTAATACCTTACCTACTTAAATACCATCAGTAATATAATACACTAATAATTAATAAAATTACTACATTTTAAAATTAATATCTGAAAAACTCAATACTAAATAAAGAAATAATAAGTTTTAAAAGAGTATCTTTACTATTAAACTGTTTTAGCTTATTCTTGAAAGTATGAAGTATCTTAAATTATATTTATAGATTTTCTGCAATTGAAAATTGTGCCATTGTGAGAGGTACCTTTTCCAAATCAACTCGGAGCTGGGTGACAGATGGGAATAACTCGTCGGGAAAGAAACGTCTGTATTAATTGGTTTGACTAATAAACATATTATTACAAATGGATTCGAAGACAGTTTGCAACGACCGTGCAAGTAGCTTGCAACATAAAGACACGGAAAGTGTAGGTAATGAAACCAGTTACTAGGCATTACGGTTACGCGGTTTGATGTCCATCACACAAGGAACTGATGAGATCTGAACCATCATTTCTAGCATGTAATAGTTGCGCTTCTGGTTTTATTGGTACGCTGTAACTCTGTTACAAACTTACAACACTATGGTATATGGCGGAATCCGTTCGAAATATAAAATTATGTTCTAATTATTACGAAAAGTTTCTTAATTTTTTTTGTGCAATTTTTGATGTCTCTATTGTTTGAGTAATCTATGTTCTATGGAGCTCCCGATGTTTATAACTGAATACGTAGGTAATTAAAGAAAATATATGGTTAATCTAACTTAAAATTGTTGCTCTCGCTCGAGAGTAGGCCAGTTATGGGAACATTAATTAGCTCTGTTTAAACAGCAGCTTACCTTGGGGCTAGATGATGCTGTGTGGATTGTCCAGCATTATTTATTTATTTATTTATTAAAAGGCTGTCATGATGATGAATTTTAAGCCGAGTTTCTCGCCACGCACACCTGTTAAACTTTCAGGGAAATATCTGATTTACCTATTTAGTTGTCCTATGCTTGTAGAAGTAGAGTAGTAGAGTTCTTTGTGATAGAGCTTGTCCGGGGATGGACTACCACCATACCTATTTCTGCCGCTAAACAGTAATGTTCGCATTGCTGTATTTCGGTTCAAAGGGTATGGTTTCCGGTGAAATTACAGGCACATACGACTTTAGATCTACGTCTCAGGTGGCAATGCGCAGATGATTATCTCTGATGTTGCAAGCGTACATAGGCTATGGTGACCGCTTACCATCACGTGGTATGTACGCTTGGTTGTCACTTAAAAAGTATAATAAAAATAACGTGATAATGATAACTCGACTGCTGTAAAGAGGATGGTGCAACTTTAGTTCCTTTTTTAATCTGTGCTTTATCGCGCTAATTAGCTAAGTTTCGTTACGTGGGAGAAGCAAATACGTATTCCTCTTGTACTTACCATTCTGACCCACCAGAGTGTCCAACGGAACTTTTTATTCCTTTTGAACCCACCAAACGATTTAGTATTTAGACACCAGCTGATGATTTACGAGGCAAGTTCGATATAAGTCATCATCATCATCATTTTGAGTCTTCATTTACTTATGACTTACATATACTTTATTTATGACGACCAATGTTATTTATGACGGCAAATAAAATGTACTATGATTGTAGTAATTAGGTACCTATATTTTTGGCACAATAAACTATTTCTATTTCTATTTCTTTCTAATGTGGCGCAGTGGGCGAAGGTCCGCCTGCGACGCAGAGGTTGCGGGTTCGATTCCCGCCTTGGGACAAATGTTTGTAGGATCTGCAAATATTTGTTCCGGGTGTCCTGGGTGTTTTCTATGTATAATAAAAAAAATATCTATCTATGTATTGTATTGTATTAAATATATATCAGTCATCTAGTACCCATAATACAGCTCTGTTTAACAGCAGCTTACCTTAGGCTAGATGATGCTGTGTGGATTGTCCAGCATTATTTATTTATTTATTTATTTGTTCGTGTTAGATGTATGTAGGTATAGGTACAATTACCTATTTTTTACAATTTACTTAAATCTCTTGCTTACTTTTTTTTTTGTTTTTTTTTTGTTTTAGGTGTCACATTATCGTTTTTATATTAAACTTAAACATAATAATAATAAATTGAATTTGTTTTTTGTATTTATATAATCAAACATGTGGGTTACAATATTTGTTATAAGAATAAGCACTGTAAAACCTTCTAAAGTTTGTCTCGGTGCTCAGAGACATAGCGAGCTGTAGCGTAATAATAGTTTGTAGATATAGTATACTAGCAGTCCGTCCCAGCTTCGCACGAGTGCAATGATTCCGCCCCCGTGCGAAGCCGGGGCGGGTCGTTAGTAATAAATATACCCTATGTTACTCAGGGATAATGTAGCATTCTAATGGTGAAATAATTTTTGAAATAGGACCAGTAGTTTTTGAGTTTATTCGTACAAACCAAAATACAAATCTATTCTCTTTATAATATTAGTATAGATATAGATGGATGAGATAGGACACACAGACACATTATACACAGACAATGCCTCTACACAAACAAACAAACATCATACTGCCACTGTGTTGTAGAAAAATCATCATCATTCCTAATATAGCCTATCATTCACGGTCCAGAACTCATTGCGTTTTGCATAAAGCAATTATTAGCAAGTTAAAATCTCAATTACCTACAATGAAATTGCGACACCAAACTCTGTTATTACGTCTCACTTTCCAGAATATGCAGGCAGTAAAACAACAATTTTGGAAGTTGTAGTATTTTTATTATAGCTCCGATGTTTTTGTGAGTCGGAAATCAACTTTAACTTTTGTTCAACTAATAGGCCGCCCGCAGGCCGCAAGCTTTATGACCGAATGACCTATGCCTTTAGTAGTATAATTAATATAGCCTATGTTACTCAGGGAAAATTTAACATTCTAATGAAGAAATTTTTTTTTTATTTTCGAGTTTATTCGTAGCAAACAAAAATATAAAATTGCAAACATACAAAAATACAAATCTTCTCTTTTTGTAATATTAGTATAGACTAGCAGTCTGCCCCAGCTTTGCGCGGGTGCAATGAAATCGCACCAGTGCAAAGCCAGGGCGAGTCGCTAGTAATAAATATAGCCTATCTTGCTCAGGGATAATGTAGCATTCTTATGGTGAAATAATTTTTGAAATCGGACCAGTATTGAGCTTATTTATAACAAAAAAATAAATACATATCTTTCCTCTTTATAATATTAGCACAGATTAATAACTAATTTTTAGAAAAAAAAAACAGTCAAAAAGAAGTTAGAAGACAAAAAATGACTTCAAACTAAAAAAAATGTTTCGGCAGAATGTTAACGCGATGTAGTTATTGACACGTTATTTTATGATTTACTTGTAAAGTACTGAAACAATTTCGATAAAATTTATATGGGACTTATTCTGAAGTATTTTATATTACATTTTGGTTTAAGATTTATTTTAATTTTAGAATAGTTATTAGTTTTTAAGTTAGTACTGTTTGTTATCCAAATAAACGAAAATAAATAAAATAAAACGAAAAAAAAATAATCATCAAAATATATATATAGTATATCGCGTAGAGGTAACAACTTAAAAAAAAAACTTACAGTCGATATACCGACTTCAAAAATGGATGTTCTATAGACCATATTGTTTCTTTTCTTGTCATTCATATCATAAGTCAATGTACGAAGACGATGATAGTCATTGGGCCAACCAATCTATCGGGCCTATCAATTAAATTTGCGTAATTTATGTCACTTATATACATGTACATGTCCAAGTCGTCAACCTCTGCGTACAAGCTAAAATTAAAATGTATTTACATATTTACGCAACACTTCTCGTGAGTTTCTATCGATATTTTCACCTGTTCATTGACCGTCCGTAAAAATATTCAATAAAACAGGAAACCGGTTGGTATGGGGCTGTGAGCAGTGACAACAATGACGCTGCAACAAAGAGTTATTAACATTAACACAGTGGATCATCATCACTTAGGAATGGGAGAAAGAACCGGGCCGATGTGCCCGCCAGTCAGTCCACACGCGTAATTCGACATGGTCTGTACGCGTACATTGCAACGCGACATCACGCGCTACCAGATTTTTTTTTAATCCGTAAACTGCCATTGTCATTTTTGGCGGCAACTCTAAATCAAACTTTTTTTTATAACCTGTTTCGTGTGCACGAAAGTGAATTAACATTTTAGTAACGTTATTGTGAGAGTGAATGTGAAACTGTATTGCGTAATAAATCCGCAGATGTTGATGGATTTTATTGAATTAATGTGTATTACGTTATAAAGGTTTAATATACGTTAAAGTGGTTCGCGAACCGGCGTAATGGATTTAAGGGTATCTAAACGAGTCTCGTGACATACATTGAAATGATTACTTTATGTAATCTTTAAAATTCGTTATAATCAGTAAATGAGAATAATCGTTATCTGTGGCCTGTTTCTTTGAAGTGTTATAGCCAGGAAATAAAGTTTTACTTATGTACCTACTCGATTACAAGGGCTGACGTTGGGAAAAAGTATTTAAATTTATATTTAGAAAAAAATATCAAAATCCCGTTCCCGATAAAATCTATGGTGTGATGTACCCATATTATGCTACTTGCGGCCGGCGTATATTTTTTAATGGTTTGAATTGAACGCTTACCTACACAATTTATTGACACCTCATAATTTAAAAAAATAGATTATTATGGTTAACCTTAGATCTGAGGGTTAGATAGTAAAAAAAACCAGGGTTAGATAATAAAATTGTAAAGTTAGGTTCCACAATTTAATTGGAATGTAAACTTTGAAACATGGGAAGTCTATGAAAAAATGGTAGATATTGTACATTAATTGAAACGTATTCTAAAACAACAATTCCTTTCCTACAAAAGCAAATAGAAACCTTTAATTATCATACATTAAAACTAAACGCGCTGCTTCTAATTATAATGTTTAAATTAATTCAGTTATGCAACTATACAGCGGTTAAGTAACTTGGGTGTAACACTTTCATCTGTAATTATTTAAGCGGGTAACGAGATTAAACTATTATGACCTATTTGGTGGTTAAAATATACAACAAATAGTTACGACACAGACATAGCTCTGAGGGTCTACTCTTGAAATCGACAATCGTGGCAAATATCGTAGCTCAACTTACGTTGGTAACAACTAACTTCAGAGCATTCACGGACATAAGCTGAACTACGAAAATGATTATGTTATATCGCTTTTAAAAGTAGACCCTCTGGCCCGCATAAGAGTAAAACTGCCACAAAGACCAGCCCAGACAAATAAGACCATGAAACTCCTGCTCGTATCCCGGTATTCGAGTCCGCACCTGGCTTAGGCCAGAGACTTGCTCATCTTGCTACCAATGTCGCTAATGAACTCGTACATTGTACATACTTCTCGGAGTGACGAGCGCGGTGCAGTGCCACGCAATATTTTTAAACTTATTATTATTATCACCTACATATTATTTTAAATACTTATCTGTCTTTACATTTAAACTTCCATCACAGATTAATAATTTTCAAATTTTCATATGATTAAAAGTAAAGAAAGAAAAAAAGAAAATTATTTTATTTTTCTCTAGAACAAGTTAAGTCATACGGCCGGTCTCATTTCCTCGGTTTTTTTTATTCATTGACACGTTCGTGATTGCTAATAAGTTCCTATATAAAGTGTCAGTTATTAGCAAGCAGTAATTTGTTGATATCAATCAGAATGCCTGTTGAAGAGGAAGCGCTTTTTACCTATTCGTGTGTTTTAGCCGTTAGATACTTTAGTGACAACCGTTTCAAATTGTTATAACAATTCACTGACTCCTGTTTTAAGGTGATTATCACAAAAAAAATACTGAGGTAGGTATTTACAAATAGCTTTTGAAAATATAATAAAATCGTCACACTAAATGTGTGTTTTTTTATTTTTTTTTTACTTTTCACGTTGACTTTATAAAGACATAAACGCGCGCGTCTTGTCTTTCGTATTTTTTCAAATTACTGTTACTATTTAGGACACAATCTTTAAAAAAAAATGGACATAATCTTTTACTGGATTTGTTCGTTCGAAACTGGATTAATATTTACATTTTATAAAGATTGCATTGCAAGAAAGCATTTCAAACAACTTCAAACATGATTTAGGTACACGTGTTCTGTATAAATTAATTTGGTGCTATTATTTGAATGAGCTCTGATATCCTGCGATAATTTTCGTCTCACTGATTGAATATACACCTACATACATACTTTTCTTGGTTTAATATAAATATGTAATCTAACACCTCAGTGCCCTTGTCCTTTACACTGTAGCACAGATAACATAATACTTAAGTCCCTATAAACACTTCAAAATCGTTTAAAAGACTAACTTAGATGTGTTTTGTTCACACACATTTGCTAAGCCATTTGCAGTATATAGTAGCTGATCGATGACGCACTTAATGTAGAGCTTAACTAATGCTATAATACCCACATAAATTAAACCTGTCAATCACAAAAGTAGGCAAACATACTTACTCGTTTCTGAGAATAAGCACAGATTAGGTAACGGAATCTCGTAGGTATTAAAACACACTGTCTTGTTGAAAGTCCAATATAAGTCTGATTAACTTTAAACACCACTTGAAAACAGTCGGAAGTAATTTCAAATACGATTTTAACTAACGAAATCGTTTGACAGCATTAATCTGGCACAAAAAACAGTGTTTTGATCACTCGAGCCACAGTTGGAATTAAAGGTAAGTCAGTTACACACGTAATTTAAATTAGAGCGGCTTACCGACCCCAAAATCCATTACGCAACACTCCGTAACAATAAGATGAGAACACGGAACTAGATCCGAACCGTGTCTAACCACTTTAACCCTTGACTTACTGTATTTAGGCAACATTTTCTGTGTTTTAACAAAGCGACAGTTAAATAACGAATAATGCCTAGAGAGCCGAAAGATGACAATTGCAACGCAATAGCTCGTCTGATCAAGGACTTCTGTAGTTGCTCAGAGTACGGCACCTGGTCGCCTGAGATGACGACCGACAAACGCAAAGGCCCCTTTTTGAAAAGCGAGCTAACCAACATGTCCGCCGTGAAACGACGTATCATGACAATAGCCAAGAGAAAGAACAGGGAAGTCCCACAACCCCCGAAACTAGTCCACGATGACATCAAAACACACGACACTCTCACCTCAAACCTTATTAACACAACTATCAGCTCACAAAACAGCACTATTAGAAGAAACATTGACAATTTCCTGCTTTCTCGAAGGATGTTCGCATTAGAAGAAAATTTGTACGAAAAACCAATACAATGTACAAAAAACTCCAACTGCGGCGAGAACTGGTCATTGAGCAAAGCTTGGAGGATCAACAACAGTGACTTCTTTAACTCTCCTTCAAACTCTTACAAGCTGATGGATCGCAACTACTCGCACTTGGAGCGAATAGACGAGGTTCCTCGACAAGACAGAAAGAGACGGAGTAAAAAGCTGAAAGAACAACTACGTTACGACAAGCATATAAAACGGCACATCAGGATTCGCGTGATGCTGTCATTGAGAATGAGGAGGTATATGAAGCGTCGGTTGCGGAAAACGAAGATGCAAGCGTTTCATAGCATCAGCGTACCTCCACGGATGTTTGTTCGAGGAGCCTCAGTGACGTCCAGCTTCGGAACTAGATCTTACAGAAGTGTGATGACAGATAAGCAGGCTGATGGGACAGTGTTGTTTGATGTGCACGAAGCAAGGAACTCCACCTTGGGTCTCTGCCATGACTACCAGGAGGACCTCGATACGCTACAGATAGCGTTACGCGCCGGTAATTTTAGGTAAATATTTTTTGGCATGTAATGTTTTTTTAATGGTTAACAACACAATGTATTAAAAAAGTGCATAATTTATGCATATGAATATTTATATCGATTTAATTTATTTCCAAAAATAGCTCTATGTGACATGCTAATCTACAATGATCATGCTGGTGATCCAACTCCTTTGTACATATTTATGTATAATACATCAAAACTAATAAGTATTGCTATATTTTTTTATTTTCGAACCTGGAATATTTCAATCTACAAAAGCTAAAATCTTTAATTTCCGTATAACAGATCTTTGTAAAGCTTTTCCTGGGAAATACTTACTGCCACCATAATCTGTTTTAGCCGCCAAGCAGTAACGCCACAAACTGTACCTACCGGTATGGTTGTTTATTTATTATTAGTTATGAACTGCATAAACTGGCAAATAACCCTGTCAACATTATGCACTCATTTAAACTAAAGTTAATTTCCAAATTGTCAGAGCTCATTGCCGGATGCGAGCGTCGACGTCGGCGTCGTACCGTGACGCCTGCGCCTTTGTCCTTTACCCCATAATATTGATGGTGACTAACGTCTGTCTGTCAGAAACTGACATCTGTGGCCATTGTTTTTGCAAACGTTATTTCGAGGTTCAAGGTTTTTCTGATCTGTAAAAGAGCGCTTATTTACAGCGATCTATAGTTTTTTCTTTAGTCCGTTGTTAATAATTAACGCATTATAAATATAAATTAAAACAAATGCTTACCCTACCTTTGCACGTTTATTTTAAGTTTATTTTTGATAACTATGTAAACTATTTATAATAAATGTTTTGTCATACTTATATTCACAGATATCAGAAATTAAGTAACTTATAGTCGACAAAATTTAAATAAAAGTGTTTTTAACCGACTTTTTTGGTTAAACGCCTCAAAACTATTCCAAATGACATACCCATACATATTGTTAGGTATATTATTTTTGATGACTGTAAAACATATTAAGTTTATTTTTAACTAATTATATTTAAATAATTTAAGTGAAAATGAGTTCGCACACGAATATTTCAATGCCACTGGTCTAGAAATCCTCAGTGGTGCGTGTCGCCAACTCGCTAACATCACTGCAATGTTGTTCACCTTTACTGTCCATTCTATCACACCAAAAACATTGTAGTAGCTGACAGTTATCAGTAAAGCCGCGTTTACATTATTATGTCGTGGCGTGTCGTGACGCGTCATAAGCATATCGTATCCATACATTTTGTATGGTTAGAATTATATGCAGTGTGTTGTGTTATGACGCATTCTGTAAATGTATGGATACGATATACTTATGACGCGTCACGACACTCCACGACAGAAAAATGTTCAGGGTACCTTCTACCACCATAAATTGCAAAAACCTTCTAGACTGAGGCGCGTGGAACTGTCGTAAATTCACCAAGCTTTAGGACGTATCAAAGTAATCCTTGTAATTTTATTGAATAAAACTTTTTTGACTTAGATTCTGCCGCGAGCGAATCATTGCTGTGGTATGGTTTCCGGTGAAATTACAGTCACATGAGACTTTTAATTTACGACTCAAGATCGCAACACGCGAGTGATAACTCTGGTAGTAAGCGTCCATAGGTTATGGTAACCGCTTACCATCAGGTGGTCATTAGCGTATAAAAAAACTCAACCAAACCAACTCAAACCTTTTAAAAAGAGTATTTTAAATCATTTATACAGTAGGTGCCCCATGCTATAATATAAAGTTGCAAATTCTCCTATGATGGTATTATGATAGTTTTAGCATTTTAGCACCAATTATTGTTTATAATAACGATAAAATAAATTATAAAGTCCTTACGTTCCTGACTTACTTAGGTTGGATACGACCAAACTCTAATAAGCTCTATTCGCAGAGTAAATCGTACTTATTTGCGAGTAAACTGACAGTTGTAGTTGACATTTCTTATTCCGTGAAATAGTGATTCTAAAAGTTGGTCGAATCTAGCCTTACTGACAGAAAACCAAAGCACAGACTAAACCTAGTAATACCTAAAATATAAGCTTCTATGCTCTAAGAAAATATTTTTCTAAATTCAACACAAGAAGAGATTTAAAAAGCATAAACGTTAAAATATCACAGTTATCTATAAAAATATTAGTAAGTGATCGTACTCTTCTAAATCCTTTACAACGCTTCTATGTATCTGTAAAATAGTACGACTCTAAATAAAATTCATATTAATATTCATGATGAAAAATGATGTTAGAAAAATGTTGACGGTTTGCAAAATTATTTAAACTAAACTTAGGTATTTTTATATTTGAATATTGTAGATATTAAAATACTCACGTTTGTGCAAACATTCATGGAGTGCAGAAACGATCAATATTTAAATGTGTTTATTTCAAAAGTGATGAGTGATGAGATAAAACCTGTTACTCCACTTTCTTTGAATAGGTGGTTGATCTTTATGTATGATTTTCATATACGTTCGAGTTTATTACCGAAATTGACGTG
Source organism: Colostygia pectinataria (assembly GCA_951394395.1). Classification (NCBI taxonomy): domain Eukaryota; kingdom Metazoa; phylum Arthropoda; class Insecta; order Lepidoptera; family Geometridae; genus Colostygia; species Colostygia pectinataria. The sequence continues at coordinate 9,712,089 of OX596363.1, forward strand.
TAGAACTTTTGCGAATAGGTTGAATTAAAGTTGAGATTAGAATGCATTTAGCTGCAGCCAAGGCTGCAGCACATTTATAAGGACAGCCCTATACAGCCAGCGTGTAAAAAAACGACTACCTATCAAAACGAAAGTTGGTACAGCACCCCAAAACCAAACTAAAAAAAACCTGTATGCTGCACAGTACACATAAGAGTAGTAGAGTTCTCTGTGATAGAGCTCGTCTGGGGAAGGACTACCACCATACCTATTTCTGCCGCCAAGCAGTTATGCTCGCATAGCTGTGTTCCGGTGTGAAGGGTATGGTTTCCGGTGAAATTACTGGCACATGAGGCTTTCGATCTTAGCCTCAAGGTGGCAACCCGCGAGTGATACCTCTGGTATTGCAAGCGTCCATAGGCTGCGGTAACCGCTTACCATCTTGTGGGCTGTACGCTTAGTTGCCACTTCAGTTGTATAAAAAAAAAAAAAAAAACAGTCCACTACGTCTGCGCAAACTTAAATCATCTTCTCTTCTAAATTTTAGGTTTTTTATTCCTAATACTTAAATGAATTTACTGTGCGTTAGTCTTGCTAAAACTCGAAAACGGCTGGACCGATTTGGCTAATTTTGATCTTGAAATATTTGTAGGAGTCCAGGAAAGGTTTAAACGGTGAGAAAATATGGAAAATTTACGCGCGAGTTAAACCATGCGGGTCAGCTAGTCAATCTATATATTTTGTATATAGGTATTATACCTATAAATACCTAACATTGATTGAAAGTTGTGTTCCGGGTCTTTTATATGCAATATTGTTAATCGGTTTCTTCGAAACTAGATTAAATGCCGTGTTTATCGAGAATTTCAAATAAATTACGCATCAATAAAGATGAATTGATTTTTGAAATGTCAAGATCAATCCCTTGTCACACGGATTTAGTTTGTATTTAGAACGGTAGGTATGGGCGTGTACAGTTATAATTTAATATCTCATAAAAATGTTAGGAAAGAATATTATTAATTAAATTGCAAAACCAGCAAAAATATAATTTAAATAAAGCGCCATCTATCAATAAGTAGCTAAACCAAGTAATATCAGGCGTAACACCGCAACTCAAGACACCGCCGTTCTCAGTTAAGTGATTCTGCCAGTGGACGATAGATAGCGCTTTTGACTAAGCAAATCCAAAGCGAGTGCGTTGAAGTCTTTTGTATGAGAAACGTGATTTCGTTTTGGATTGCACAAAATATAATTTGTTGCGATCATTTTACTTCTAAAAGTAAAATAAATGTTTACCAATACGATATAAGTATTATGAATTGTAAAGTTTGAGAAACTAGAAATACTTCATTTTTGTAATTGCTTTGGTATGGATACCGTGATTACACCCAAATATAACGCTTCTCAAGTAGATATTAAAATTATATATTGTGATGATTTTTTTGACGTTTCTCCGTAGATACGATTTTGAAAACTAACGAGATCCTAGAAACACGATTTTAAATATTGAAACAGCGTTTGAGTATTCGTCAGGCTTACTAATCCATAGCTCAACTAAAAACTAAAGCTCAAACAAAAGTAAATTCACCAAAATCAGAGGCCTTTGGGCGGCCTAAAAACTCTGTCACCTGAGTTGACCACTGACTCATACGAACATATTTACCAAAATAGGAACAAGCTATCTTGGTACAGGTATTATGTTATCTGTGGTACAGGTAATCTAATTTGGGCATGCGTCTTATTTTTCAGGAGCGGCCGTTTAGCTGTCGAGGGTTGGTGGTGCGGACGAGCGATGCCGGCGGCCGGCGGGCGCACCAACAATGGAGCCCTGGCGCTCCACTACGCGGCAGCGAGGGGCTGCCTCGACTGCGTCCGTCTACTCACCAACACCACGCCTGACGTCTCGTGAGTATTACACCTTATGTCTCGTAAATAGAATACAGTTTGCTACAATACGCGCGCGACTGCAGTATTGCACCTTGTGTCTAGTTACCAGATACAGTTTGCTACAGTTTGCTACACTACAAGAAGCTGTTTTGATTACAATATTTTTTTTTTGTTATCTAGTTGACAAGTAGAATCACTTCGATATCAGATGAGGCCTTGTTGCCAGTACGACGACGGACGACGACAGAACTCTTTGCAGTTTGATTATAACCTCTTTGATTTAAAAATAGAGCAAGGAATCACTATGAACAAAATAAAAAAAAAAGTTAATGTATAATTAACTTTTAAATATAAATGTTATATACAATATTAATTTGAATGTGGAACCTTATTGTATTCTAGGAGCTTAAAATGATAATATCAGCAGGAGCCTTTTTTTTATTTCTTCTTGGCTTCGCGCATTTTGCGCATTTGCCAAGCAGAAGCCTTATATAATAGAAAAAGAAGGAAAGAGCAAAGCCGCCAATCATCCGCCAATACATGTTGGCCGAGTAAAGGCCAGCACGAGTGTAGGCAAATCGATGCAAGACAAGTGCTACCGTCCACTCGTTTGGCAAGTCTATGAATCCTTTAAGCTTTGGCGCTTGACTTGGCCAGCCTAGGCGATAATAACGAGTGTACCGAGCGATGGCAAGACAATTATGCTGCAATATGTTGTTATTTGGCGTTCACTTGGCTGGGCCAACATACTGGCGACTTAAAATGTTACCATTGTACAAGGTATTTACCGACACGCATGATCTCCATTTCATTGGATTACTGCGTTGCGTTTGCCCCGTGCTATAGTTTTTGCCCGTTCTAGGTGTAACTGTCCAGTCACGATAGCGATATGATAACGGAACGCATCTTGCGGTGGTATTGAGGGTGTTCGTGTGATGTTGATGTACGATCTAATGTCTAGCTGTTGCGATACTGACCGACTGACTGGCAATATACGCGTAGCCAGCCGTGAGTCCTAGTAACTACTTACGCTAGAAACCCACAAAGGTTATATTAGTAAGCCCGCTTTGCTCATCTAATTTACACGAGCTGGCATGAAATAAAAAACGACACAGAGAAACCTATTTCAAATCGGAGTAGGTATAGTCTCCAAGGGTCTGGGATGATAAAGTTGCAAAAAACTGGTGAAGCCACAGAAACGAATGTTTCATTAAAAAAAGTCGAAGTTAAGAAATTAAAGTTGAAGTCTAGTGAACCAAATATAAAAATTCTACTGCTGTAACGACCTGCCCCTTGTTCGCGTCTGACTATTACTGACCACTGAAGAGTTGAAGTTTATGAATTTCTTTCCTAGTGCACCCCTACGCATTAAAAGATACACAGTCAGTATCGCAATTTATTTTTAACTGGTGGTAAGACTCTTTAGCAAGAGTTCGTCTTGGTGGGATCAGATATTTTGCCTCGAAGTGCAAGCATTACTGTGTTTAAGTTTGAAGGGGCACTGTAGCAAGTGAAATTATATTCTGCCCCCAAGCAGTAGTTTGCAAGCATTACTGTGTTTAGCTTTAAAGGGCACTACAGCAAGTGAAATTACTGGTCGAGTTTTTTTTTTATAAGTAAAGAAAGAAAGAAAGAAAGAAAATAGATTTATTTGTGACGAGCATAAGTAGATACAATATACAAACATTTAATTCTAATAAATAACAATTAAACTAAAAAAACCAAAAACTAAAATTAAAAACTAATTAACTACGTCTAGGAGTGGCTTTTTAATACTGAAATATTGGGGTGACACTGCAGCTATCATGGGTAACTCCCATTTGTTCAATAGGACTGTGGCTCATGGAACTGCTAAAACATTTTTGTCCCACTAGTTCCATGATAGAACTGTTGAAACAAAAACTGTCCAATTTGTTCTACTACTAATACAACTACTACTAATACAACTACTAATAATACCTTGTCAATAGAACTGTTCAAAACTTTTTTATTCTTTTAGTTCTATGGTAGAAAATTGCAACAAATATGGTCAGAAGTAGCAATTTAATCATAGGCGAACGACTGGACAATAATTTAGTTACTTGCGTGCGCGTTGCCCATATAGAAAAAATGGATAGTCAGTCAGCCAGTAATGCATTTTACGAGTTTAAAGTTAGTGCAATACGCGACAGGATCCACATATACAATCGGAGTGTGAAGATCAGATGTGCGATCTTGGATAAGGCAATTAATTCGGTAACGCTTTCACCACACAAATCTTTGCGCTTCGGCATTCTTGCTTACATTATTGAGATAACATTGTATTTAAATAGTTGCTTACTGAGTCTAGTGTTCAGAAACAGTGAAGGAAAACAACTTGTTAACCTTTTTGCAGATTTTTGAATTTTTTATATAGGTATCACTGAGGAAGGGAGGCTTTTGCCCTGCAGTGGGACACTACAGGCTCCTAATAATAATAATAATAATATCACTAAAGTCAGATTCGACCAAACTCGAATAGGCACCTCTCCGAATACATCGTAGTTATTCGCAAGTACACTGACAGTTTAATCGTATTTGACATTTCTTATTCTGCAGAATAGTACTTCCAGATGTTTTTCGAGTCTAACCTAAAGTGGTAACCAAGCAGCCTACTTAAATGGTATGCGGTTATCGTAGCTTGATGATTATGCTTACAGTGTCAGAGATATCATTTGCGCGTTGCCACCCTAAACGCTGACACGTAAAACGAAAGTCTCATGAGCCTGTATTTTCACCGGAAACCATACCTTCGCGCCGAAACACAGCAATGCGAGCATTCCTGTTTTGCGGCAGAAATAGGTATGGTTGTAGTAGTTCTCCGGACGAACTCTATCATAAAAAACCTTACTACTCTTCGGCAGATATAGGTATGGTGATATTACTTCAGACCGTATATTTGCGACATAATAACAATAATTAGTGCTATCTGTACCCTCCCCCTCTCCACTTCTCCAATCGTCAACCGATGTAAATGTTTGTTTGTTTGTTTGGCCTTGGTGATCGTCTAGTTCCCTACTTAGTTCCTCTACGTTGTGTCCGCGTAACTCAAATTCTTTTCAGGGTGCAAAGTCTATCTAAATCTACCTATAGAATCCTATCAATACCTACGTAGCTTACCTAAACTCAAATACAGCCAAGTGTGAGTCACTAGGCAAAACCTCCTATCTACTAATTTATTGTATTTGTTATATAGCCAAGTGTGAGTCACTAGGCAAAACCTCCTATCTACTATAATTTATTGTATCTGTTCTGAGGTACTAAAATTACATTAGATTTCTGTATTTTATCAAATTAATGAAGGATTTTTTTATATTCATTTATGTATATTATATTCTAAACGGCTATGGAATGCTTTCCATAGGTCTTCGGTGCCCCGCCCCGCACCAGACAATGGGTTTCGTCTCCTGACTGGGCTAACCCTCTTCCGTATTTGAAATATTTTCCGTAGACATCCATCTATCATGGATGCCCACAATATTTCGGGGAAACAGAATCTAATCTGTGAATTTACAACTTCCAAGTCTTAGTCCGTCTTACTTAGTCTGCAAGGGATAAGAGGGCTTATTCTTTTAGCAAGTAGATAGGAATAGTCGAAACTATTCATCGCGGGTATCATCCAGTATTCCACACCTTCGAGTGTTACTTGGCACTTAGATGATCCCATTTGGAACCACTTGGTTCGGACGGTCCCTACCTAACTTTCCTATCGGTCTTATTTCTAGATTTTGTACTTTAATTATAAGAATGACCAAGAAGTAAGATTTTGCTAAGTAAATAGAAATTATACCCATTGTACTTAGAAAACCAAGACATTTCCAGTCTAAAGACTTTTCGTAGAATAGTTTTCAGTTCTTGTACGGTAACTTACTAACTATAGGGACTGCTCAGCTTGCCCTTAAGTCTGACTATAGGAAATACCATGATTATTCACAGCAAATAGGTAAAACGTCACAAAGTTAAAAAGTAAGTAAGTATCAATACTTTGAAGTCATTCAAATGTTTTATTAAATTTAATATGTCTGTCTATTCTTATTTAAAATAACTTAACTTATCTATAAGAATGACCCTGAAGTTAGGCTTTGTTAAGTAGATAGATATATACCTTTTTCACCTTGATACCCAAGACATCACCAGTCTAAGACTTGTCGTAGAGTAGCTTTGGGGTCGTGTACAGATCCTTAATAACTACGAACTGCTTCAGCCTTGTTCTAAGTCTGACTATTGGCAATACCATGAATATTCTCAGGTGATAGGTATAATCTTTAAATAAGTTAAAGTTAAATATCTAAGCTTTAAAGTCATTCAAAAGACAAGAAAGTAACAAAATTTAATATCGTAAACAAGGATTAAAGTAGGTACGAAGTAAGTAGGTATCTAATTCTCTTCTAACTGTTTTCAACTGACTCCTACCTATGTTCAAGGTGTACCTAGAATACATCCCTACTAGCTATCTAGATGTGTTATAAACAAACTAAAAGTAGATATCACTACTTCACATTTACATTAATTGCGTGTGTCTTTCATCGAAGTGCAATGATGAAATATCTAACTAATCTAAGATAGTGTCACGAGGCGTTACTCTCGATTTTGACCTACTCCCTAAAACACCCTAAGGTCTGTCATCACGGACCGGAGTCCAGGGTTGTGAATCAAGACGGGGAATTGCCGCAAAGACTGTCTGAGTTGATTTAGAATATAGATAAGCAAATGTGATCCACTTCGACGAATCTCGCCTCCATAGACTAAGTACAACCCAGATCAGGGAACAATAAGATTGATCCTATGAAAAGGTAAAATCAATCCTGAAAGTCGTTCCAACACATTCAGCCTAATCTTTCAAGGGAGGAAATCTGGTTTTAGTTGTCACAGTGAGTATCCAACCAGACGTTAAACCATGTTAACTTCAAACTCCGTTCACTCACACTGGTGAAGTACCAGCTAAATATGATAAACTTTGGTAAGTAAATACCATAAAAAGCAGACAATCACTCGCGTGTCGAAAGGAATCTATGGTGAGATAACCCGAAAATAATCGTTTCACGCACGGGCAGCAAAACGTCCTAGCTCGAATTTAAAATAATCGTAATGACTCCGCGTCAGCGCACGCTTTCCTTTTTATAGGCGAGGGGGAAGGTTACCCCGCAATCTGGAGACATTTTCTGATACAAATCTATCTACAAATCTCGACACTGCTCTGTGATTGGTTCGCAGCCAGACAGAATGGCGCCACATTTAAAATCAGACCAATCACAGACCATTCCATGACTCGCAAACACTTTCAAATATGGAATGCGCTTGTAAAGGTAGCGTTCCGAATTTAGAGATTAACGTTATTATAATGTTCTTACAAAACGGTCACCGTATTTTTACGTATTTATCTATTTTACTACTCTTATATTTAATTTACTGTTTTTATTTGTGAACGGAACGAAACTAAGCATATTTGGTTCGTTACAGCTCGACCCCCAAAGGTTTACGTAGGTGTTCAAATATCTAACCGTAGGAAACCTTTTCTAATTCTCATAATTTTCACAAATATAAACTCCAATTTTTCCAAAATATTCTTGAATTTTTTTTTTATATTTTATTTTATATATAAGTATAATTTTATAATTTTATATCTGCTATTAATTTTAATTTTATATTTTATTATTATAGCTTTATTTGCAACAGTTCAACTTCTAATCTATTAATATTTGATTTTGAATACTAATGTTTTGTATGTTAAAGTGAGTGAATACCTATTATGTAAGTGTGTTTATACCAAATCATAAATATTGATTACTTAAGTCCGTAACCAAGGTTCATTAATGTTACAATTTATGAACTATCATGCCCATTACGAATTCGACAAGTGTCAGCATCAGAACTGAGTTGTGAATTCAATTTGCCCTAATGGCACAGTGTGGATACTTGATACCCTAACCTACATTCCGTTAACGTATGAAATACCACACCACTGACCCCAACAAATGGCAAATCCATTTGCAATAAGCCTAATACCCCATAGTTGTCACATTTCCACTTGGCACAAAACTCAAATTAACAATACTTATTGTTTGGAGCATGTGTAGTGTGGGGAAAATTTACTTCCTGCATGTAGAGTAAGATTTTCTATGGAATCAGGGATTAACACTGATGTACTGTCAGCTGACCTATCCTAACACCAAAATTCTCCTCCATATTAAATCTTTGTGCGTGTTCTGTATTATCCAACCTCAAACATCAATAAACCATTTCCTACTAAAAAATCATGGATTCACTTAAGCCTCTTTTTTTTTTTTTTTTTTTCATACCAACATTCCTTCATAACATTCAAAGCACCCTTGCATTGCTATTCACCCCACTTAGGTGAACCAATAAATTTATTTTAATAAGAAACTACGAAATTGTCTGTCTAAAATTCCCTAAAAAATCAATTACCTAACTCCATTATCACCCTAGCTTTGTGTTATCATCACACTAATTAATTTGTATTTAGTATTATTAATATTATTTTTTTATTTCAAACATAACTATTATTAATTTGTATTAAGGATTGAGTAAATACAATTATTTTGAATTAGTTTATTTTAACTCGTTGCAATAATCTCTTAACAACATTTAATTTTGTAATTTATTTTTAACAATTCTTCTTAACTATATTGCAATAACCTTCTAACAAACATTTAATATTGTGATTTACTTTTACCATTTCCAAGAAGTGAAATGGGAAATGGTTGTGATGAACTATCAACTCGCTGCCCTTAACTGCTGGGTATGTCTTCCTTTTTCCTAACTCCGTATCTTAAATCAATTACCGTGCAAAAACGTATGTATCAGAATAACAAACAAAAGTAATCGATTGATTGATCAAGTCGATTTGATTGATCGATTGAACCATGGACTATCATTGTCATGTCAATGTCAATGTCAAAGTAGTGACTTTATTATTTATTTACTTGATGTCATTTTTATCGCTACAACGGCTATCGTATCATCGAAAATTCTAAATTTTAAAGTAGCTTTTGTTATTCTCAACGTTTTATAACAACCGCTCTAATTATCATAAACCTTATCAGTGCTGAAAGTTTTCTCAATGTGAAAATGTTTAACGTACTATATTTGTGGATACATAACAAGAAATATACGTAGCAGCTGTGAGAATAAAAGAGTTTGAAGTCGGCTACCAGACAATTTCCCGTGTTACCTACGTTTTTATTGACATCTTGATGACCGGATTATTTGCAAATCGCAAACAATAGAAAACGTGAGTACACTAATCTATCTGTATTTTCTTAGGATACCTACCGATTTCATCCCGCAATGTTGACCTACGATGTCAACCTGTTACCTATTTATTAATGTAGGTAAACCTATTAGCAGTAGCTAGTTTACATACATACTAATTAAATAGCCGCTTTTTTTTTTTTAACCAACATCAACCAGTCCAATACTTGCATGTATTAAAATTCTCAGAAAATCCCCCAATAAGGTAGGTAATCTTAGTAGGTAGCCTAAGCCTCGATAGAGACTCCATCATCAGAGCTGGCCACCGATTTTAAACAAACTTACTTATTATAATAAATTGACATTGGTATCGATTCTGTATCTACCTATCAAAAGCAATGCTGTATGGAATCGAACCCACATTATTATTACTTTTATTATACTAGTTGATTTTAATAATGTCATATTATGGCAATTACTTCTTTACTGTTTTTTTTGTTTTTTTTTTATTATACTACCTAATTACCATAACTAACAAATCTGAATTTTTAAATACTAATTTCTGTCTTGTAATTTCAGGTCTACACATTCCAATGCCGATTACTACCTGTACTGTCAACGGTCAAGAATTTCATCATCAACTCGTCCTAATTTAAGCTGAACTTATTCTACTGAATTAATGTTATTTATTTAATCATTCATAATCATATTAAATTATTCGATTAAGATACCCAACTAAACCCCTTTATTTTAATTTCTTGACGTACGACCCCCAGTTTCTACAAACTTACTTATTTAGAATGATCTCTCTTTATACTTTACTACTAACATTACCAACACTAACAAATTAATTGCTCTACGACCCCCCATTCTTATGAATTCACTAACTTAAATTTAAGTTTCATATCTCTTATTCTAAATGATGAGGTCATGATGCCACTGACTCTTATTTAACTACTTAAAAATCCTACGACCCTCAATTCCTAAAATTCTATTAGTTTTTTTTTTTTTTTTTTTTTTTTTTTTAACTACTTATTTCTTACTCTAATAATATGATGAGGTCATGATGTCACTGACTCATACGAACTTACTTTTTTTTTTTCATTTCCGTTATTTAACTACTTAGTCACCCTACGACCCCCCAATTTCTACAAATCTACTAGATTATCTAAATAACATATTTCTTACTCTAATAATATGTTGAGGTCATGATGTCACTGACTCATACGAACTTACTTTTTTTTTTTCATTACCGTTATTTAACTACTTAATCATCCTACGACCCCCCAGTTTCTACAAATCTACTAGATTTTATCTAAATAACATATTTCTTACTCTAATAATATGATGAGGTCATGATGTCACTTATAATATTAACTTACGAACTTACTTTTTTTTTTTTTTTTTTTTTTTCACTACCGTTATTTAACTACTTAGTCATCCTACGACCCCCCAATTTCTACAAATTTACTAAATTTTATTTAAATAACATATTTCTTACTCTAATAATATAATGAGGTCATGATGTCACTGACTCATATGAACTTACTTTATTTCTAATATTACCGTTATTTAATTACTTAGTCACTCAACAACCCCCCCGATTTCCCCTTTAGAATGAACTCTGAATATCTCATACTCCTAATAATTAAAGTATTTTTTTAATTTACTGACCTAGTCTAAATATTATTACATAAAAGCAACAATAAAATAACTTAGTATTGTTAAAGTATCGTATTTATTAAAAGTAATTCCTATACTTAAGATTGTAATGTACTCTAACCTAAATAAATACTACAAATTTGGCTATTTTATTTCAACACAATAAGTAGATACCTAGGTGCCTGCTGAATTATTCACTTGCTAATTAATTCATAATCATAGTGGGTAACTTATCTAAACAGGAATTATAAGTAACATTTTTCTTTGTACCTACCTAATATATTTCTTAGTTGTTATCTACCAACTATCATAGGTACACCTTATAGTAGTACTTATTATGTATACACTGTAATATAATCATAAACTAGTCTTATTAACTATCTACTTTCTTCTTATTCCTACCTATTAATCCTACCTACCTACTAACAATCTATGTACAAACCTATCACCTAACTTAACTATAAAAGACTTTGCACCCCTATCCATCCACGGCAGCAAATTGTGCGGGTTACCCCGCACTACTATACTAACTTACAACTAAATATTACTAACTTACAACTAAATATTGCTACTTAAATCTACTTAAGTTTAATAGTTCAGATCCTGGTTTCACGGCATACCATATTGTACCCTCCCCCTCTCCACTTCTCCAATCGTCAACCGATGTAAATGTTTGTTTGTTTGTTTGGCCTTGGTGATCGTCTAGTTCCCTACTTAGTTCCTCTACGTTGTGTCCGCGTAACTCAAATTCTTTTCAGGGTGCAAAGTCTATCTAAATCTACCTATAGAATCCTATCAATACCTACGTAGCTTACCTAAACTCAAATACAGCCAAGTGTGAGTCACTAGGCAAAACCTCCTATCTACTAATTTATTGTATTTGTTATATAGCCAAGTGTGAGTCACTAGGCAAAACCTCCTATCTACTATAATTTATTGTATCTGTTCTGAGGTACTAAAATTACATTAGATTTCTGTATTTTATCAAATTAATGAAGGATTTTTTTATATTCATTTATGTATATTATATTCTAAACGGCTATGGAATGCTTTCCATAGGTCTTCGGTGCCCCGCCCCGCACCAGACAATGGGTTTCGTCTCCTGACTGGGCTAACCCTCTTCCGTATTTGAAATATTTTCCGTAGACATCCATCTATCATGGATGCCCACAATATTTCGGGGAAACAGAATCTAATCTGTGAATTTACAACTTCCAAGTCTTAGTCCGTCTTACTTAGTCTGCAAGGGATAAGAGGGCTTATTCTTTTAGCAAGTAGATAGGAATAGTCGAAACTATTCATCGCGGGTATCATCCAGTATTCCACACCTTCGAGTGTTACTTGGCACTTAGATGATCCCATTTGGAACCACTTGGTTCGGACGGTCCCTACCTAACTTTCCTATCGGTCCTATTTCTAGATTTTGTACTTTAATTATAAGAATGACCAAGAAGTAAGATTTTGCTAAGTAAATAGAAATTATACCCATTGTACTTAGAAAACCAAGACATTTCCAGTCTAAAGACTTTTCGTAGAATAGTTTTCAGTTCTTGTACGGTAACTTACTAACTATAGGGACTGCTCAGCTTGCCCTTAAGTCTGACTATAGGAAATACCATGATTATTCACAGCAAATAGGTAAAACGTCACAAAGTTAAAAAGTAAGTAAGTATCAATACTTTGAAGTCATTCAAATGTTTTATTAAATTTAATATGTCTGTCTATTCTTATTTAAAATAACTTAACTTATCTATAAGAATGACCCTGAAGTTAGGCTTTGTTAAGTAGATAGATATATACCTTTTTCACCTTGATACCCAAGACATCACCAGTCTAAGACTTGTCGTAGAGTAGCTTTGGGGTCGTGTACAGATCCTTAATAACTACGAACTGCTTCAGCCTTGTTCTAAGTCTGACTATTGGCAATACCATGAATATTCTCAGGTGATAGGTATAATCTTTAAATAAGTTAAAGTTAAATATCTAAGCTTTAAAGTCATTCAAAAGACAAGAAAGTAACAAAATTTAATATCGTAAACAAGGATTAAAGTAGGTACGAAGTAAGTAGGTATCTAATTCTCTTCTAACTGTTTTCAACTGACTCCTACCTATGTTCAAGGTGTACCTAGAATACATCCCTACTAGCTATCTAGATGTGTTATAAACAAACTAAAAGTAGATATCACTACTTCACATTTACATTAATTGCGTGTGTCTTTCATCGAAGTGCAATGATGAAATATCTAACTAATCTAAGATAGTGTCACGAGGCGTTACTCTCGATTTTGACCTACTCCCTAAAACACCCTAAGGTCTGTCATCACGGACCGGAGTCCAGGGTTGTGAATCAAGACGGGGAATTGCCGCAAAGACTGTCTGAGTTGATTTAGAATATAGATAAGCGAATGTGATCCACTTCGACGAATCTCGCCTCCATAGACTAAGTACAACCCAGATCAGGGAACAATAAGATTGATCCTATGAAAAGGTAAAATCAATCCTAAAAGTCGTTCCAACACATTCAGCCTAATCTTTCAAGGGAGGAAATCTGGTTTTAGTTGTCACAGTGAGTATCCAACCAGACGTTAAACCATGTTAACTTCAAACTCCGTTCACTCACACTGGTGAAGTACCAGCTAAATATGATAAACTTTGGTAAGTAAATACCATAAAAAGCAGACAATCACTCGCGTGTCGAAAGGAATCTATGGTGAGATAACCCGAAAATAATCGTTTCACGCACGGGCAGCAAAACGTCCTAGCTCGAATTTAAAATAATCGTAATGACTCCGCGTCAGCGCACGCTTTCCTTTTTATAGGCGAGGGGGAAGGTTACCCCGCAATCTGGAGACATTTTCTGATACAAATCTATCTACAAATCTCGACACTGCTCTGTGATTGGTTCGCAGCCAGACAGAATGGCGCCACATTTAAAATCAGACCAATCACAGACCATTCCATGACTCGCAAACACTTTCAAATATGGAATGCGCTTGTAAAGGTAGCGTTCCGAATTTAGAGATTAACGTTATTATAATGTTCTTACAAAACGGTCACCGTATTTTTACGTATTTATCTATTTTACTACTCTTATATTTAATTTACTGTTTTTATTTGTGAACGGAACGAAACTAAGCATATTTGGTTCGTTACATATCTCAGTTATTATAAGTAAACGGCGTTTTATATACTTACAGCTACATTATTAAATTGTCATTGCAATTATGAATACCTGTGTAATACGCTTCAAAATTGAAGCAACAAAAATTCCTAGAGCTATCCAGAGCGTGCCTGTTATAACCACTTGTGAAACAGCGATTATGGAAACGGGGACAGTTTTGCCTGACTGAATCCTGTATGCCTGATTTATGATCAATGATCAGTCAAACCTATCAACCAACTTTTAAAATAATTTATTGTAGTTCTTGCACTTGTGTAGTTCTTGGCTGTTGTTTATTCATTTATTAATTTTTCAAAAACCGAATCACCGAAATTTATAGAGAACGCAGCAGTAAAATGAATTTTAAATAAATAACTGCTGTTTGCTACTATTTTTTGTCATTTAGCTCATGCCTTGAAGCTATTCTTAGAGCATGTTGTGTGGATTGTCCAGCATTATTTATTTATTTATTTATTTAGCGTATACGCAGAGCAACCGTCAAACTGCTACTACTACTCATGAAGTACTCATGAAGAAGAGCTTCTAAATAGCTTCGAAACGTCAGCGTAATTGACAAAAACAAGTGATAAATAGCCGTCAATATATTTAAAAAGATCTCTAACCACTATAACTTCAGATAAATAAAGTTTATTTATATGAAAAACAAACTTGTTGCGGACAAAGTCGTTATGCTAGTAAGTAAGTAATAAAGTAGTAAATAACGGATCTTAAGAATCTATGTGACAGCGTGGATGATCAGGGATAATAAAAACTACAATTGTAAATGACAAAGAAAGCTAATATTAAGTGGGTAATTGCGTCTTCAGTAGTATAAGGCTGCTAGCTTAGTGATATTACGAGCAGCGATTGTATCTTAACCCACAAAGACCTACTAACTCTAAATAAGAGCAGGAACATTAGAAAAAATATATTCTTGAATCAAGGTATTGGACCGGAGCCCCCAGAACATTCGCCTATCTATATAATAAAATTGTAGGTTTTCAATTATTTCTAAATTAAAAATTCGAGTGAATTAATTTATAAACGTTAATCAGTTAGAATGATACCTTTATCGATATTAGTAGCGTTATGATTTTTCGAAAAAACAATAATTATATAAAAGCGTTTTTATTTAGATAGAGGCGGTATCTTAGGTTTTTACTAACTGAAAGGAGTTGTTTCTCGATGTATGGAGCCGGGCCTAGGTCCTTTGTAAGGGTCTAGATATTTAGATATTCAATAAAGAAACCATTTTAAGCTGTTTATTTAATTTATTTTAGCTTCTTTCTCAATCTTATATAAGTTTATCTTTTTTTTTTTATACAACTGAAGTGGCAACCAAGCGTACGGCCCACAAGATGGTAAGCGGTTACCGCAGCCTATGGACGCTTGCAATACCAGAGGTATCCCTCGCGGGTTGCCACCTTGAGGCTAAGATCGAAAGCCTCATGTGCCAGTAATTTCACCGGAAACCATACCCTTCACACCGGACCACAGCAATGCGAGCATTACTGCTTGGCGGCAGAAATAGGTATGGTGGTAGTCCTTCCCCGGACGAGCTCTATCACAAAAAACTCTACTACTCTTAAAAAAATATATGATTCATGGTTGGTCTACTGATAACTACTCGTAGTACCGCTAAGTTATGCAGTAATCGCTTCCGCTTCTCGCTCTGCTAGTCACGGTGCAGATAATTAAATCTAAATGTAGAACTGTTGAGCGCACGCTAGTAATGCACAGTACGTTTCGATGGGACTCCGCGTGCGCTCGGGTAGTGCACGTGACTGTGCTACAGTGCAGTGTCAGTGATATTGACAGTGATTGGTCAGTGTTTGACAGCTTTTGGATCGCTTGGTGGAGAGCGCACTCGCTTATAAATAAGGCATAAGCCAGTAATTCTAAACTTTGAGCTTTCGGTCTGTAGGATAAAGTTAACGATGGTAGGCTTTGTAGGATGTTTGCCGAAAAATATTGTAAGTGGGCACCGTGCATAGGATGTGGATTTCTTAATAAAATCTATAAAACAATGATTTTATTGAGCAATGCCAAAATATTTTTATCGAGTACAGCTGCCCGTTTGAATGTTTTTGCGAAATAACTTAAATGCTGATCTCGACTAAACTTTGAGTAAGGTATGTGTACTAATGCAGTCTAAAAAAAGGTCGTTTTCATTACAACTAAAGTAAGTTTTAGGCATGAAGCTTTGCGTTACATACAAAACTTGTACTGTACTAGATACGAGATCTTATTACAATAATAAATTTGTTAACAATAAAACTAATGGCCCTTAAGATTAAACAGTCGTACCTTTGAAACCTTGACATACCAATATAAGGTTTATAATAAGCAAGTCAGCAATGAGAACTCTAAAACTGGGTCAGAAAAGCGCATCAAATGCATACCCATTGTTCATTGTGATACCTAATTTAATACCTTTGTATAAAAATGACAATATCATGGTACTTGACCTAGTTAAATTATTATAAGCACTGTTAAAAGAAATTAAGTGTAAGAGTGTTCCGGACCTCTAGACTAGACCTAGATCTAGACTTGAACCTTTCATAAACAGCTAAAAGTAAGTTCGTATGAGTCATTGGCCAGCTCTGGTGACAGAGTAGTAGAGTTCTCTGTGATAGAGCTCGTCCGGGGAAGGACTACCACCATACCTATTTCTGCCGCAAAGCAGTAATGCTCGCATTGCTGTGTTCCGGTGTGAAGGGTATGGTTTCCGGTGAAATTACTGGCACATGAAGCTTTCGATCTATGCCTCAAGGTGGCAACCCGCGAGTGATACCTCTGGTATTGCAAGCGTCCATAGGCTGCGGTAACCGCTTACCATCTTGTGGGCCGTACGCTTGGTTGCCACTTCAGTTGTATAAAAAAAAAAAAAAAAAAAGAGTTTCTAGGCCGCCCGAAAGCCTCTGTAAATAAACAGCTGATTCGATACGGATTCAATGACAATGAAATATAAATTGTTTCTGGAAGTCAGTGATCTTTAAAGGACCATACTCATGGATTTTTTTCCCTAATTTTTCATGTTATAAATTTTTTTCAATAACTTAGACAATATACCTACGTAATCATAAATCAATTATTCCTTGAAATTTGCAATTACCTTTGAACTAAGAACTCGAGTCAACTTCAAGCTGTTGTTTACAGAACAATAAAATTATAAAAAAAATTGTACAAAGCACTTACATAATAGTAAACAGATGATCAATCTAATGACCATTGCATACAATAATTATGATGTAATATACCTACTAAATCTTATTGTATAACAATAAATGCAACCGAATTTTCAAAAATCCTTAAACAAATGTTATTCTCATATTATGTACAGAATTACCTTTTTCATACCATGGTAGGTAACTATTCAATTAAGTAAACTTAGCTTTTCTTTACTAGTTGAAGTAAAGTTTTATAAAGAAAGCTTTTTATTTTGCTGACCAATTTTTTTTTATCTTGTAGATATGAATCGTTAGTGAAAATTATAACCTCAATTACATAAAAAATAAAAATCATCGCATATTAGCATAATCTCAGTTTGCACTCTCGAATTTGTTGAAAGTGAAACTGAATGAGGCAATTTTGGGCATATAAAAACTAGCGACTCGCTCCGGCTCCACACGGGTGCAAGTAGATTGTATTATATATATCTTGAACAATTATCGTCATACTTTAACAAATAAACACAAAACACTATTTATGCGTATAAAAAAATATCTATTTATGAAAAACCCATGAAAACCGCATTATGTTCCGTAAGCGTACAGAGGGATAAAGTCGGTCAGAGGCTTGAAAAAGAAAACTGGTGGTCTAGTGGTAGTGACCCCGCCTTCCGATCCTAAGGTCATGGATTCAAATCCGGTCGTGCACCAATGGATTTTTTGCTACGAAAAATTTATGTGCGCAATGCCAGTGCTCTCATACGGTGAAGGAAAACATCGTGAGGAAACCGGCATGTCCAAGAACTAATAATTCGAAAGACATGTGCCATCCACCAATCCGCATTGGGTCCGCGCGTGGTGGATTAAGACCCAATCAATCTCGCTGGAGAGTAGGCCAGTGTCCCAGCAGTGGGAACATTAGAAGGCTGTCATGATGATGGTGATCTCACAACTTTCTCGATTCTGAGCAAGCTATAGTTGCTAAATTATCACTTGCAATCTTGTTAACCACTAGAAAAAAACACCATTTATAAACTCAATAGATAAGGGGGTAAATAAAAAACTGCCGAAAGTTACCGCGCCCGCCCGCCACGCATGCTTGTCAGAGTACAGTTCAGTACAAGAGTATAGTTCTCACAACTGATCTCGGCCGTCGTGAATTTAGCCGTTTCGATGCGCAATGGAGCTTTTTCAAACTAAATTGTCTTTGCGCATCACAAACGGCTAACTTCACGGAAGCCTAGATCCGCTGTGCGAACTATAACATTGCCATATTACATTGCTGCAGTGGGCGTGCAGCGGGCGTGTCGCAGTAACACCGCAGGCTTGCACCGGGCAGTTAGTGTGCGTAGCCGTAATCCATCCATACTAATCCAATATCCATATACTTCCATATTATTATTATAAATGCGAAATTAACTCTCTCTTACTGTTACATTTGACGGCTAAACTGCTGAATGCTGAGTGATTCAACCATTAATATGTTGCATGGAGATCGTATAATGTCCGAGGACAGAGGCTACTTTTTATGTAGGTATAATATAATATACTACAGTGCCATTTGACAGGAATCTTTTTCACTTCAGTCTCTTCTATCAAGAGACGGCTTAATAGTTACTTATAGGTAACAAAGTTGATGCAGTATTTATTAATTTATTTTTATTATGTAAGCAAGTAACTTTGAAATGTTCAAGAGTTTAGCATTATTTTACGTATGCCGTGTTCTCTTCAATAAGGCCGTACACTTGTATTATTAACATCATGTCAAAAACCTATACTTAATGTAAGTTTATGGTGAAATGCCCAGTTTAGAGAACCATTAAAAAAAATGTACTACGCGAGAAAAACCGTAGGCTGGTAGCTTTATAAAGGTTCAGACTTTACGCAATGACCGCGATCCCGAAACTCGTGTTGTCGGAATTTGTTTTGTTAGCCGTATGTTTTTGGATAAAAAGCAAAATGCAACCGCTCGTACATACAATTTTTCGCTTTGATCTGCTCGAAGTTTTATTTAGTGCCAAATAGGAATGAGCGTGTCGAAACTCCGCGCATCATTTCCCACTAGAAATTCCCGCATACGAAAATGGGTAAAATGGATCTGTCAATCGCGACAAAAACTATGTTTTCGAGACAATTTGATTGTTGCGTTGAATTATTCATTCATGTACGTAGACTTAGAATAACAACACGGAGAAAAGAAGTACGCGTTCGCAAATTATGATCATTTTTAGTGAGACTAGTTAGTCTCACTTGGTCAAGCGGCTCGCCATTTATCAATGTGAAGTCATCGTGCGCACGTCTCCCTCAATTATAATTTAAAAATGGTGTACTGTGTGGTGAAAAGCTGCTGTAACACCACTTATATAATCATTAATCACGTATAATACATAAGCCGTTCACGCAAACATCAATTGTTTGATGTTTGAGATAATAATTTTTTTTTTGCACTGAAGGTGTTAATTACTTAGAGCATGTAAAGCCAAAATAATCATCTAAATCGTTATAGATTTCAGATTCTGTGAAAATTTTAAGCATGTATATAGATACCTACCTCCTCAATATTTAGGTAGCAGGTACATACATGAACTTGACTTCAATGGCTTTGAACTTTTATCTCAGATTTCGCCTTTCTAGAAACAGGATTATATTCTCGACAAAAAAAAAACCATTTAATAAAACTGAAAAAACCGTGTTTTACACACAATTTTGCTATTTATCTCAGGAACTACAAAATATATTTTTATGATCTGTATTTTTTCAAGAAGCCTATAACTGTTTCTTCAGTTTCTCTTTAGATTTATTTGTATCGGTGGTTCAGTTAACCAGTTACTAAGAAAAAACCGTGTTGGCGCTTGCGCTTTTATTAAATACTTTATCTCTCTTTACGTCTCACGCACGAGATAACAGGAGAAAACAATAGATATGTGGTAACAAACATACACACAGACTTTCGCATTATAATATTAGGATTATTGGTAGATCAGCTGTTTCCAAAAAATATTTCATATCACAATTTTTAAATTTTTGAGACATTATTTGCTTTGGTTTGGGCAGTATTTTTTTATGCGCTTTTCCTAAATTTCTTGTAGTATTGCTAGGTGGAAATGTAAATAGGGCTCTTGCTTTGCTTCGAGTTGATAATATATAGACTGCGTTACCGTCAGAACTTTTGAATAAAAGTGACAACCATGAACTAAATAACATAAACAGTGCATTAAGAATTGATGTGAATTCAAAATGGCGACTTGTCCTCGACGACCAGCTCGATCCTCCTCCACAAGACTGAAATACTCGAAAACTGTTCCAGCCAGCACTATTAGGTGAGTTTATGTATCAGTTGGTAATTCAAAAGACTTTCATCAGTCTGCATTGGTGTGTCATCATGACCCAATCACTCTCGTTCGAGAGTAGGCCAGTGTCCCAACAGCGGGACTAATCACGATAATTTGTCTATCTATCACGATCAAATAATACCAATTCGTTACTGTCTGAGGAATCATCACATCCGATAACTGCTTATCTCTCCAACTCAGATTGTAATACTTACTATTAGCTCCACACACCACTGGTCATTATTAATTATTAATAATATGCAATACAGTTTTTCACGGCATAGCGGAGCGTTCCGTTCTGAAAGATACGCCTTCGTGCGTTCGTGAGCGTTTTTCATGCGGTTTCCAAACGTAGGGTGAACGTCGAACGATATTTGTAGATTGTTTCCGGGTCTTGCGAGTTGGGAAACAATTCTGTAAAGACTGGAAAGGTCTCGTAATAATTCGACGAAAGGATATAGGTATATCAGAATTTATGGGCTTTTGTGACTGGCAAAACGCACAGAACTATAAATCCTAAAAAGATATTAATGAAGGGTTAAATGCCCTAATCTATAAGTGTAATGTACTAAGAAAATAATAAGTAAAAGTACTAAGAAAGAAAGGACGTAGCGGAAAGATGAAGTTTATCTAAAAATACTGAATGTTAGACAAAGTCACGAGCCGTTTCACTAGCACCGACAAATGTGCGGCGATTACTATATATGAAATCGCCGCACACCATTGCTGCTGGCGTCGGCGTTTTGTGGCTGTAGAACGAGCTCCGTGTGCGGCAACGGTAATTTGTCACCTGTCAAAGAATCCCTGTCAAAAACAAAGAGACGAGATAATTTCCCAAGTGAAAGTAAAACATGACGAGGAAATTGCGAGTTTTTACTAAGTAAATCGTAAAAGGAAATGGAGGAGAGTAAATAACCCATTTCCGATTGCGATCTGATGTAATCGCAGTGTCGCAATTAATGTGTTGTTGTATCTGAATAAAACTTATCGATAATCATCATACCTTGAATTTATAGTTCTAGAAAACGATTCTTCCTTCACCGTTTGTAGTTTTTTCGATCAGAAAAATCTACAATTTAGCATGCGTGTACACTCTAGACTAGAGTTAAGACTCTACCTATAATATGCCGGTTTACTCGACTTTGATGAAGATTTTGAAGAAAGAAGAAGTTGATGATGATGACTACATAAATTCTGAAATAATAACGTACAGTCAAACAATCTTTGTAGACCCAGCAGTATCAAAATATTATTAACGTTATTTTCCTTTCATAATTTGAATGAAAGATTACTCATAAAAAGGTTCCTAAAACCGATAAATTTCGTACTTACGTTTAATGATATAGGTAAAAAATATCAATCACTAAAAATTATACAGTACAGTTGAAACTAGTTCAATAAAAATTACTAATTACTTCTTGCGCCTCATTGCACAATAGCATTTCTTACAGCGCCACCTAGCGCCGGATAGAAACGTTGGGAAAATTGCGGAAAAAGTACGCACATTGTTTTAATTGATTTTCTCTACACTCCAAGACACAAAGACTGGTCTCATCGATGTTTCTGACCTTGGCAGATTCATTGTATTTACATTGTAGAGTGTAAATAGGGCCGTTAGGTGAAAAACGTTAGCAATAGGCGTGAATGAAAGTTAATGTCGTCATGACAACTTATACATACTTAATTATAAATAAATAAATAAATAATAAATAATGCTGGACAATCCACACTTAGTTATAAAAAAAACTTTATAACTTTCTGCTGCTTAGCTTTTTATACATTTTAAATCGCTTGAACGATTTACTAATGATTGAGTTTAGTTTATGGAATCATTATCTGATGGCAATTTAGGTTACTTGTATGCTACTTCTATGAGTTTGATGAGAAAAAAATCTAATAAAGATTTCACACTGACACGCTTTTATCAAAAACATTACAAAAAGTCTTGATTTGATATCAAGGCGATGTGTACAGAGTTTTTTGACATAAAACTATAGCAATCTGCCTACTAATAAATAATAATAGTGTAATAAATAATATAACAAACGTATAAAGATCCTAATGTGTAGGTAGGTACCTACTTACTGCTGTAAGACCCACTAACCATGCCGAGAGAAGCGAAAGTGTTTTGGAAAAATCTCCATGTCATGTTTAATAGCGGTGTCATACTGTTATACTGTAGTGAAACGTTTGCCGTGCAAGTTAAAGGAGTTATACAAGAATTATAAGAAAATGCATTTTTTACAACTAAAGTGGCAATCAAGCGTACGATCCACAAGATGGTAAGCGGTTACCGCAGCCTATGGACGCTTTCAATACCAGAGGTATCACTCACGGGTTGCCACCCCGAGACGTAGTTCGAAAGTCTCATGTGCCTGTAATTTCACGGGAAACCATACCCTTCGAACGATTTTGTGCCATGTGTATAAAATATTATTCCTATATTTACACTCAACAGATTATTAGCCGCCGGCGCGCGCCGTCTAATTTTATTCTAGTATTCGTGAAATATTATTCTGGTATTCGTCTAATATTATTCGCCGTCAGCCTGTAACGTGTGTCTCTTTAGATCTACGCATGCGTAACTGTATGATAATGCAACTAGTGCCAGACGGAATAATTATTCCGATGTAACATATCACAAACAAAGTTGCTACGTATTTTAGAAAATAATGACAAGTAGGTGAAGCATGCAATCTGAAGATAAGTTATAGCTGTTACATAATTTACCTACTGCAAAAAAAAACATAAACGGTTTACCGTCAATAAGTTTATTCACCTTAGATAATAATAAAGTTTAAATCTCAATACGTCGCGTCGTCGGTTCCCGAGTAAGATGTTACCTATATTTAAATTATCATGAACCACTAGTCGAAAATTTATTTAAAATAAACTGCCTGGCACAATGTCATTCTAAAACTCAATAAAGTTTTTACCCAAAGAGTTTCGTCAAAAATAGGAATTAACTAATAATTTGATATTTTTTTTAGAGATGAGCTAAACGGCCTTCTATCGCCTGATTTCCATAACTAGATTACTATTTTATTTCGTTACCTGTTAGAGATTAATGATAAGATGCATTCTAATTTGCATTCTTGTATCAGAGGTTCACGCTCAAGTAAATTCTATTTCGTTACAAATAATTATGCACCTTACTTCACTTATTATGAAACCAAATCTCTTTAAAGTCATAAAAATATGAACTACGTCCATTTTATCGACCATTGAAATCCACACAACTTCAAGATTACTTTCGCTTCTCAATATTTTCATGTGAAAACCACATAGAGGTCTCAAGCCAGTGATACCGGGGCAAGCGAGTAGCGCGCTCGCTTCATTTCATTTCGAAATGTGCAATCGTAAATAATTATTATAGTGTCAGTTATTGCTCTGGCATAATAACTGTGCCATGCCATGCGTTACCGAAAACGGCTTTTTAATTTTCGAATCGTCAAGTATATTAACCTTTTTTGTTTTCGTTCGAAACTTAAAAAGCTTTTGTTTTGTGCAGTGAGTGATTTTAAGTGAAGATAGAATGTTATTGCATTTGTTTGACTTTAAATTTGATCGTCTTGTGTGCAAAATGATTTGAACTTAAAAAACGGATTTACTGGAATAAATATTTTTTTGCTAAGAAAAATGACGTTGAGCAACACGCATCCCCCGTACAGTAGGGTGACAAGCAAGCTTTTTGGGAAGAAGAACAAGAAAAGCAAACGTGCTAAGGCCAAGGCTGGAACGTACGCTGCGGCCAGTAGAGAACGGTATGTTCCTACTAATTTATACAATGCCAATTAACATATTATCAATTAAAATCATCACCATATTGAACAGTTATTGGATATAAAAATTAAGTTATATGATGCACAGAACCTTGGCAAAAATTACAAATTAATTTCGACGTGTTAAATTGCAATCTAAAATACTTCCAACGTTACCATTCATCTGAATAGAAACGAAGGCTGTGATTTTACCATCGTCATACAATATTCACTCATACTACACGCAAGCTTTACTGTGTTTAGGTTTGAAAGGCACTGCAACAAGAGAAATTACTATGCAAATGAGACTTAATTTGGGGTGACGAACGCAGCTACATAGCACTGTTATGGTAAGACGTGGCGCCTAACATCAGAGGCGCAAAAAAATTACAGCCAGAGGAAACACTTTAACCATTTTGTCAATTGCTGCTACCACATTAATATCCTACTCATCTCAGTAACGACTGAACGAATTATGATGAAACTTGGAATAGATCAAGTACCTATGTGACCTGAATTAACTCATAGACTGCTTATGGCACCAAGCTAAGTCGCAAGCTTGTTTATAAACAATTTACAAATACGAAGATAAATAAATACTTGAAACAAAAAAGATTAGTGGAGACGGATGTTGATGAAATTTCAAAAGATTTATTTTGTGCAATGTAGAGGTCAAAGTTACTTAAGCATTTTAATGTTATTCTATTTATAGTTAGTGGTATATAATATATGATATGATAATGGCTGATGCCAACAGACTTCCTGTGCTAGACATAGGATCCATAGAGTGTATAATTTAATTAAAGAATACTAAAAAAACCTTATTTTCTTGGAATTCATCAATTATTTACTTGTAATGCTCTCGTTTCGAATTTTAACATGAGAGAGCGCTGAGGTCTAGTCGTGGTGGCATCGTTTTCCGATCCTATATCGTCGTGGGTTCGAAATTTTTTCCACTCGAAATAAAATGTGCGCAACGCCATTGCTCTCTAACTGAAATAAGCTCCAACATCTAAAATTTCAAGAACTTTAGCCATCCATCAATCCGCATTGAGTCCGCGAAGTGGATTTAACTCTAACTTGATAGAAGGCTAGTGTCCCAACAGTGAGAACATTACAAGGCTGGTCAAGAAGAGACTGTGTGATCATATATCAAAAACTTGGCAATGCAGATAAATCTTCATGTTATGTGCCCACAGCTTCAAGTTCACAACAACATTACCTAACTTGAACTTTGCTGACTTGTAGAATGATGGCCAAGCCACGGATTAGTGGAAAGTGGAAATAAAAGTGAAACTTCCACCTGGTGCCATGTCTTTAATCTGAGTAGGCATTGACAAAGCTATCGAGCAAGCACGATCTCTATTATGAACGAATATTGGGTGACTAAAGTTTTCTTAAAACCGATGAAAAATCTACGTCACTCCCGCTGTGCTATTGAGGACAGTAGAGTCGTAGAGAGAAAAAAATTTCGAATATTCTTTCTCTATCAGTCAATGCTCACGTTTATGCACGGTGATGTCAGACGACACCATGATGGTTACGATCGCAAACAGTTAACCATTGTTGTGATTATCAAATAGATGGCCGTAGAGATTAGGTACCTACTTTTACAACCGCGTAACCGTCCGAAATTTAAACTTCATCATCATGACAGCCTTTTTATGTCCCCACTGCTGGGACACTGGCCTACTCTCAAGCGAGAGTGTTTGGGCCTTAATCCACCACGCGGACCCAATGCGGATTGGTGGATGGCACATGTCTTTCGAATTTTTATGTTTTTATGTATTTCGATGTTTTCTTTTCCATGATCTATGTATAAAGAACAAACCCCAATTAGTATTCCGCACATTAGTAGCCAATAAAGCTTTTCTCAAAAAAGTTTGGTAAAAGAAATTTTAATTTTGAAATAAGGTATCTGAAATGAAATTCTAAATATCCATTTCTTCTTCCACAGTGCGAATACGGCGATGGACAATGACGTCACGCCGGTCTACTTAGCTGCCCAGGAGGGGCACTTGGCCGTGCTCAAGTACCTGGTTCTAGAAGCCGGTGGAAGGTTGGATGCGAGAGCGCGCGATGGGATGCTGCCGATACACGCCGCGGCGCAGACTGGCTGTCTGGACTGCGTTAAATGGATGGTAAATTCTCGTTACAGTTCTTGTAAATATTGTTTAAAAGTTTTTAATTATTGAGGCTGCTAAAACCTGCTTTAGGCTACATCATCTGCACTTCACATAGTTAACTTTACATCACACTTTCTGTGTGGGCAACAAGAATAACCAACATGCCACTAGATGCTGTATAATTCTTGCTATAATTTTATACGAGAAGTGAGAAATTGTGTAATCATCCTTTAATACGAGCAATTAATGTAGGTCATGTGCAATTGGCTCAAATTATTTGCTTCGGCTATCACGAATTGTCCTAGATCATGCGCGATCGACTTTTTTCCGATATCATATCCACGACGATACATTGCACGACAATTTGCCACCATTATTGTGTGAAATTATCGAACAGCGAGAGAAACCAGGGGCCTTATGCTACTAATAAGTACAATGACTTCAAAATTACAGCTGCATTGGAGAGTTTTAACATTTTCGCCATACTTAATAGAAAATTACAGCTGCATTGTAGAGTTTTAACATTTTCGCCATACTTAATAGAAGCTATACTGAAAGCGTTAAAAAATCGACAGTGCTATGTAATAAAACTGTGATTTCGATGTCATTGTATAAATAGAATTGTGCCCCAGGGCTGCTATGTTGTTGATCATGTATGTACGATTGGTTTAAAATCACTGCTTTATGTTACGCTCCCATAGTTTTTAAAAGGGTTACATTACATCACTCTTCCGTGTCAAATATAAATGCGATCAAAAAGTTTTGAACGCAGCTTCGGGTTTTTTTAAGCTTTTCCAACAATTATATACCTACTAAGGCCAAATGAAGGGAACACAAACTAAAATAAACTTAAGATAAAACTACTAACTAAAAAATAAAAAATATTACATAATGTTCGGTGGCTGTGCATATTGTGTTCTGTGTCATAAGAGTTATACTATAAACATTTGAGATCACCAGCTAAGCCAATGTCCGAGTACAACCTCGTAGCTCGTTTAAAAAACTCAAGAAGACATGCATCTTTTTATCGGCACACAAATCACACACAGATAAAGCTCAAAAAGCTCTTTTAACTCCAAAATAAAACGGTTGTTTCATGTCGAATTTAATAACCACTAGTTTATTTCCAATAATACTTAGATCATAGATCGATTACATCGTCATTGCGCGTCCGTCAGTCTACTCAAATCGTCACGTAACTCAAAATGTAATGCAAGAGAAACCCAGAGCAATGACCTGCGATTAGATTGAACGCGCATTGATCACGAACTGTTTATCCGCTACACCGCTTGATGCGTGGAAATCGCAGATATGTTGTGGTCGACGTTTCCGAGATTGTCTCCCCATTTGCGGCTAGAAACGTGACATATAGGTATCAAAGATACAGATTAATAGTGTTGAGTTGCTTTTAATAATTTTATTCTAATAACTATTATTTCAGCTGCATCAAAGTATTAGTAATAATTCATTTTGTTTTTGATAGTCCGAGATAGAGATTAGTAGTGTCGATTCGGTTGACACAAACTTAACTAAAATTAGGTAATTTTACGAAAAAATTGTTGCCGTCCTCTTCTAATGGATTAAAATACAAAGGAAAATACGGAATCGACACCAGTGTTAATGTTGCTTTTTATTTTAATAACTCTGAATCAGTTTCATCAAAATATAAAAAGTAATATTTAATAAAAAAAAATTAGTGCGAGAAGGAGATTAGTAATAATTAAAATTAAAAATGTCATTTGGTCCGAATCGGTCGAAAATTTTTCAGCCGAAACGTTGCTTTGCCTAGTGTTGAGGTGCTTTTAATTCTAATAACCACATTTCAGCACCAAGTAGAAGTAAAAAAATTTAAAAGTAGTTAAAAAGTGTAAAGTTAGTTAAAATTGTTTTTGATAAATTTAACCGAGATAGAGATAAGAAATTTTTATGTTAATGTTTAAAAAAAAAAAAATGCGGTAAGTATGATTTACATTGAGTCGCAAAGTAGCAAAGTCAGTGTCAGTGCTGACCCGCTGCTGACCTAATGTAAATACTGTCGGGTCAGTCACTGACCCAATGTAAATCGCACTGTAGTTCATACTTGTGTGAATGAACTTTTTTGCCAAACCAGTTCCTGCAATTTTTATTTACCGACTTTGAAATAGACCATTTCTTGGAACAGCTCTTTAGAACCACTCGCAGTTTTGTTTTCATAACAACATTGTATATTGTCAGTGAAATCGCTGGCGCTTATTTTATTTTATCGCTGTTTCTCTGCCGCTAGCGACGGTCGTAACTACAAAGTAATATGTAAAGGCTGTCTGCAGTCGGTCCGTAGACTTCGATCTCTCTCACTTATTACAATATCACTGTGTTGGAACAGCTATGTTTTCTTTCATTATTTTTTTCTGCAACTCTGTCTAGGGTTCGTCAGCTTTTTTATTATATCCCAATAAATTACACGTTTCGGGCTTACCTTAAACCTATTGATTTGTTCTGTGCTTATAGTAGAGTTGGTGATAGATAATATAATAAGGATAGATAATAGGCAGAATTGAATAAGCCGCGATTGGCAGCTTAACGTGCTCTCTAAAGCACAGATGCTCACAGATAATATTGCCATTGGAGGTTATCCATTCAAATGGTGACCCCGTGGAACATCACTTCATTTCGTTTTGTCACGACCGCTTTAACTGCACAAAATTATACGAATAATTATGTTAATAAAGTTTTCACTGATGATTTAGTTTCAACAGCCTTAGAAATAAACGTGTTAAAAAGTTATTCCATGGAATAAACTAAGAATTCCTATGCTTATTGACATTTATTTGTAAGGCCCTAAATGTTTTGAATCATATTTTTATAGATAGTGGAGCGAGGAGTAGACCCAAACGCACGAGACGGCGACGGAGCTACCCCACTGCATTTCGCAGCTTCGAGAGGCCACCTGGGCACTGTCCGCTGGCTGCTGCGTCACGGAGCAAGGCTGCATCTCGACAGACACGGGAAGAGTCCCATCAACGACGCAGCTGAGAACCATCACTTGGAGGTACACACCCTTTGCAGGTCCTCACTCAAATGTCAATCAAAAAAAGGACGACCAATGTGGCGCAGCGGGTGCAGGTCTGCCTGCGACCGGAGGTTGCGGGTTCGATTCCCGCCTCGGGTAAAATATTTGTACGATCTACAAATATTTGTTCCGGGTGTGCTGGGTATTTTCTATATATAATAAAAAATATATATCTATGTATTGTAATGTATTAAGTATATATCAGTCATCTAGTACCCATAATACAGCTCTGTTTAACAGTAGCTTACCTTGGGGCTAGATGATGCTGTGTGGATTGTCCAGCATTATTATTTATTTATTTATTTAAACCCAATAGCCCAAAATTAGTATAGCAAACAGAACCAGGCTGCACCTTGACCGACATGGTAAGAGTCCCATCAACGACGCTGCTGAGAACCATCACTTAGAGGTGCACACCCTTTGCAGCTACTTAAAACCCAATAGTTCAGAACCAGAAGAATTTTAAAAGAACCAGGCCGCAACAAACAATCACGATTGGTATTCGCAATAAAAACGGTAAAAACCTAATCTGCCTTCTGATAAAACGATTCGTAGACCCCAAACACAAACGACAATGTAGCATGCGCTTTATGGATTTTTGACACTTGAACAATAATAAAGTCACAGTACAAATAATTGTACTGCGTACTAAATTGTCAGAGTTTGTTTGGATTAGTAGCATTGCCCCCCTGTACCTTATTTAAATGAAAGGTATCTCAAAAAGCATGTTCAGAAATTCAAACATATCGTACGCTCTTGACCGATTTCAAAAACGATAAGCAATCGCAAGGCAATTAGATACCTATAAAATTGACCAGCAGAGTGTGACCGGGTGAAAACTGATACACTTTCAAAACGTGAGCCTTGCTCTATTGTCTTCTGGTAAAATGACCATACATGTAGAAAGTACAGCAGGTGTATAATTATGTGGTCTAACAGGCCCCGCTGCATCAAATTGTGTGGTCCTTTGTGTGGTGAGCTCTTGGCACCTCTATAGCTTCTTCTCTGTGAGAAGTGAGAATGATAAACTACGCTATTTAAGAGCTATTATCTTAGTCTTGCATAACCTTTTTTTGTGACAGTGAATCTATCCATATAATCTGCCAATAAGTTAATCCACGCCTCGCGACTTTTTCTTTTTGAATATTTCCGCTGTGTCCTCTGTTGTTGTGGAGGTAGTTGAGTTTTGGGAATTCGTTTTTTTTTAATGACACACCCGCAAATTTCAGTTATTTAGCACGTAACACAACGATGGTTTTATGGGTTAGATTCTAGCCCATAAAATCGTTGTGTTAGTGACCGTTATCCAGATAAACGAGACGATTTCAAAAAATTATCACCATTACAATGCTACATTATCTCTGAGTAACAAAGGCTATATTTTATGTTCACCTGGTGCGAAGACGGGACGAGCCGCTAGTACTGTATAAGTGTATAAAGCTGGCTATATGTGGACAAAAATGGGTGTCAGATTATGGGATTATTCGTATAATATATTGATCTGGGGGCAGCCTTTAGCCCCTCTACCATTAACTCTTAGAGCGATTCAAATGAAGACCTAAACTAAATTATCAATAAAATTTATACCATGACATTATTGTCTAATTGATAATATCATGGTACAATTTTTTTTTAAATGTTTAGTTTAGGTCTTCATTTGAATCGCTCTAAGAGTTCATCGTAGGGAGGCTGAAGGTGCATAAAAATTATAATTGTTTCTTGTGGGCTCAATGACTCTGTTACTTGTAAATAGTGCTGATAAATTGTAATAGGTATAGTTCTCACAACGGATCTCGGCCGTCGTGAATTTAGCCGTTTCGATGCGCAATGGAGCTTTTTCAAACTAAATTGTCTTTGCGCATCACAAACGGCTAACTTCACGGAAGCCTAGATCCGCTGTGCGAACTATACAATGGTTGTAAGCTAACCTAAGCAGGTGGGAGTACTGCACGCGGCAAATCCAACGACAATTAGAAAGCTAAGCTTTTCTAACGTGATATTGATACATTTATTACCTACCCAGCCCAAACTTTTGATAAATAAGTGGGTATGTATTGCTTTTTATTTATATAGACGACGGAATTGGTGAAGACCAACCTGTAGGTAAACTTTACCAAATATAATTATTGTACCCATAACACAAGCTCTGCTTAGCTTGGAACTTGATGATGACGTAATGATGTAAGACGTTTCAAAGTGATCCTTGTGATTCTACTGAATAAATATTTTTTGATTTTGATTTTTGATTTTGATGCTGTCTAGATTGTCCAGCATTATTTATTTTTATTTATTTATTGTACTATAGGTTGTAAGGCACAACCGACAGTGACCGTGGCCCTACGTACCGCTTATTTGTGTCCGTCACTTAGAGGCAACTTATATCCTGTAATTTGATCGTCAACACAGCAATACATTGGCGACATAAACATGTGTGGTACTTTCAACCGGACAAGCCTTACCACATAGAACTCTCCTGTTCATAAAATAATAACTCATTTAGAACATTTGCAGAATTTCTCTTTTTTTTATTTTTTTTCTCTTTAAATGCTAGAAAATGAAAGTGTAATAAGAATGCTAATTGATTCTAAATGCAGATTACAGCTTCGAGTTACGCGAAGCTGTGATAAAGCAACGATTAGAGTTAGAATAATAATTAGCATTTTTTCTTGCTCTTTGCGTTTGTTTTTATAAGTTTTTTGATAAGTTTTGCATTTCCGGCTTGGACTTTCTACAGTGGTAATACCACAAGTTTTTATCATAGTATAAACAATTTTATTACATTTTAAATTACCTCTGTTGCTTTTGTGTGACGCAAACATTATGAGTCGTTCGTAATGAACACCATGAGAAAACAGTAAGACTGCGAGAAAGCACTGAGTTTTCCCGCATAAGCGGCTTACGTTTATATAAAGGCGCGTTACCAAGATTCCACTCTCCTTTTTAGTGGCTGACAAAAACGTTCTGATCAATGCTGGGTTATTTGGATAAATGTAGGCTGAATGGTAATAATACACTTACCAATGTTCTCGGGTTATAGCGAGACTAACGAACAGCAATTAAAAAAAATTCAAGGAAATCACAGCGGAATCAGTAAGTAAACTAATTGTTTCTCATGACATCAGTTAATCTAGATTGTATCTTTGACCTCAGCAACCTTTGTATACCAGTAGACTAAACAATGGCGCGCCCGTATCCTGCCGCTCATCATATTCGACACAGCAATCAGTCATGGGAACGCCGAGGTCAATGTTATACCTACCAGAATGTTCGTTTAGGCAGGCATAACCATGAAATTTCCTCTAAAAATTGTAGGTAATGCCTGTCTAACAAATTTTCTCTAAAAGAGTTTAACTCTTCTATGGGTTGAACGAGCGAAAACGTAGTAAACCAAAAATCCATCTATCACACTAAACCACAACTATAATTTTAAACATTTACCTAAACTAGATGTGAACTCCCCTAACACTTGCTCCAACCTCAGTGGTTTTTTAGTGTTAGTTAAAAGTTACTTTGTTGTTTATTACGATAAATAAATAAAAAAAAAACTTATTATAAACTAGCGACCGGCTTTGCACGGCAGTTTAAACTATGTATTTGCTTTTTCCTTGAATTACTCTATATAATGCTGAAAACCGCATTAAAATCCGTTGAGTAGTTCAAAAGATCAAAGCTTACTTTTAAAGGGACAGACAACGAAGATCAACTTTATTTTAAACTATGTAATGGTTTCTTTGGTTTACTTTTTATTCCGGGAAAAAGTACGATTCCCGAGTTCCACGTGAATAAAGTCGCGGGCAACAGCTAATGGAAAAATAATTCACAGAATATAAATAAATATATAATAGTTGGTCTGTAGCGACGACACGGGCCCTTAAGAAAAATTAAAGATATATTCTCAAGACTAACTCAATCGTCACCGTGCGGGCGGTTCCGCTAGTATGTGAATAAGTTGGTCTGAAGAATATACGATACTGGTGAGTCTACCAGTATCGTATATTCTTCAGACCAACTTATTCACATACTAGCGGAACCGCCCTAGCTTCGCACAGGTGCTATACACATTCCTCTTGAATTACTCTATCTATTGCTAACCGCATTAAATTCCGTTGCGTAAGATCTAAGCGTACATAAGACAGATAGAGACATACTTCATTTTATACTATGTAAGGATTTCATAGCGACGGTCAACCAAAAGAGGAACATAGCTGCAATGTCTATCACCTTTCCATTTTGTTGGCAGTGCCTGAACGTGTTGGTGGCGGCTGGCGCGGCGGGCGCAGACAAGCAGCTGTCCACATACAAGGCGATACACTCCTGCGCTTGCACGCCGGGGGATGCACGAGTAAGTTGTCAAAGCATCTAACAGCCACACGCATTAAGGTGGTAGGACTCTACACAGAATGACTAGTGTATCTCGAAGTGACCAGCAAAAACATCCAGCAGTCAGACACACAGTGACCTGGTAGGTCTCTTTACCATCAGCTTCTGAGGCATAATCTATACAAATATTATAAAGAGAGAATATTTGTATTTTTGTTTGTTACGTTCAAAAAGTACTGGTCCGATTCGAAAAATTCTTTCACCGTTAGAATGCTACATTATCCTTGAGTAACATAGGCTATATTTATTACTAGCGACCCACCCCGGCTTTGCATGGGTGCTATATTGCACTCGCGCGAAGCTGAGACGGACTGCTAGTAAATATATGTAAGAGTTTCGGGGTCCATCATGAAAAACACCAGTCACTTGCACTTTTCTTTAATATTTGAGATGTGACTCTTAGGCTAGCTTACAGTCGAATGAATGTTTTACAAGTCCCTTGCAGTATTTATAGGCGAATTGACATCGCTTATAAACAATACAATAACTAGAACTTATTACCGGAAATTGAATATAAAATTAAAATAATTAATGAACATTACTTTTTAAAATATAAAATGATTTTTAAACAATGTAAATATTTTAAATTGTAATACTTAAATAAATTATTATTTTATGACAAATACAAAACTCAATAAATATTCTAAAAAATACAAAATGATTTTTAAACAATATAACATCAATCAATTCTTTTAAATAAATATTTTTATTAATGAATTAATTCAAATCAGCATTTAAATCTAATTATATTTAAAACAAATTAAGCTAGCATCAATTAATAATTTTTAAATAATATTTTTGCGCTATCACGGCCATACTGATAAACTGCTCGCGCTCTGAGCAGCCTGTTCCTTAATACTCACGATCTGAAAAATAAAAATGTTAGTGCCCAGTTGTAAGTTGCAAACAAATACAAGCGCCCAGTTGTAAGACTAAGCTGGATTTAAACAGCCTGTACAGACAAGTGGCAAACAAAGACAAGCGCCCAGTTGTAAGACTAAGCTGGTTTTAAACAGCTTGTTCAGACAAGTGGCAAACAAAGACTCTCACTGCCCAGTTGTAAGACTAAGCTGGTTTTAAACAGCCTGTACAGACAAGTGGCAAACAAAGACAAGTGCCCAGTTGTAAGACTAAGCTGGTTTTAAACAGCCTGTACAGACAAGTGGCAAACAAAGACTCTCATTGCCCAGTTGTAAGACTAAGCTGGTTTTAAACAGCTTGTACAGACAAGTGGCTTTTTTTTTTTTTTTTTTTTACTCATCGCTATCTCGGTCAGAATTTTCTTCATTTAGTTGATTGGGTGTCGGGATATGTCTCACGTGTTCGTGGGCTACAACTATTGTTTTGTTATGTTTGTTTTTCAGGCTTTTTACTTCATAGCGATTGTTGTCTAAAATTTTTGTGATTTGAGGGGCCTAAAAATTTAGGACCTAATTTGTTGCTGGACCACTGGGTATCTTTACAAAGGACAAAGTCATTTAACTGAAATGGAGTAATCGGGGCACATTTTGCATCAAATCTTGTTTTGTTTTTAGATGCTTGCTCGGCTATTCTGGCAGTAGCTTTTTCGCGAAGGTCTTCTTTGTTTAACAGGTTTTCAATGAGGGATAGTTGTTCAATAGCAGGTGGTGAACATTGTTTGCCTATTAGTAGTTCTAGCGGGGAATGACCGGTTGCTTTGGATCGGGTGCAATTGATGGCGAGTTGCAGTTCGCCTAACTTAGTTATCCAAGTTCTGTTTTCGGTTTGTGCGACAGTGACCAAGTGATCTCTTATTGTGCGCATGAGTCTTTCTGCTTGACCATTCCCTCTTGGTACTCCCCGAGCTATAGCATGGTGATTGATTCTAGATTGTTTGAAGAATTCTTGTATTTCTTTGCCCATTATTGCTGGTTCCCTATCGGAAATGATTCTGTTTGGTGTCCCAAAAAGATTTATGATATCATGCAATGATTTCAAAATTAGCCCGGTGCTTTTGTCTCGTAATGGGTGAATAATAACGAATTTGGTAAAGCCATCAATTGCAACGAATGCGTATGCTTTTTTGTCAGATCCAGTTAGGTTCCCGAGAAGGTCTACGTGTAGGGTATGAAATGGAACGTTAATTTTATCGATCGGATGTAAAGTGATTTGTTTTTTACCAGAAGGTTCTTTACCTATTTTACATTGAAGGCATTTATCGCAGAATGATCGGACTCGTTTTGTCATATTTTTAAACCAAAATTGTTCTCTGATTTTTTGAAGAGTTCGTTCCCAGCCTGCGTGTAACAGACTGTCATGATATCGATGGATTATATTAGTCACAAGTGAGTTGGGCACCACAGTGCGAGTAAGTGTTTTCCCATTTTCAGTTTGGATTGTAATCATAAGAAGATTATTTGTCACACTGTATTTTTTATCAAAGTCATCTTTGTGAATTATTGCGTCTCTAATTTTTTTCAAGTCAGTGTCTCGTTCCTGTTCGACAATAATCCATGCTGGATCTTTGGTAATTAAGTTTATTTG
Organism: Colostygia pectinataria; assembly: GCA_951394395.1. Taxonomy (NCBI): domain Eukaryota; kingdom Metazoa; phylum Arthropoda; class Insecta; order Lepidoptera; family Geometridae; genus Colostygia; species Colostygia pectinataria. The sequence continues at coordinate 9,748,333 of OX596363.1, forward strand.
GGGATTTCGGCTTAAATAATCTACGTGTGACATTTCATCGCCTTTACGGTATTTGATATCAAATTCAAAACTTTGTAAAAAGGCCCACCAGCGATGAACGCGCGGTGAAAGTTCTTTTTTTGTGCGACTAGCTCTGAGAGAATTGCAGTCAGTTACTACTATGAAATTTCTACCAAATAAAAAATGTCTAAAATGCTTTAAAGCCACTACAACTGCAAGAGTTTCAAGTTCGTAAGAATGGTATCTAGATTCTGTTTCGGTAGTTCTTTTACTAAAGTAACTAATTACTTTGCGGCGATTATCATCAATTTGTATGAGCATTGCTCCATAGCCAATGGAACTTGCATCCGTGTGTACTTCGATTGGAAGGTTTGGATTAAATATCGATAAAATTGGTTCAGAAGTCAGGTATTTTATGACTTGTTGTCTGATTTTTTCGTGGTTAGGAGTCCAGTCAAATTTAACATCTTTTTTAGTCAGGTGATATAATGGTGACATCAATTGAGAAAAATTTGGTATATACCTACGGAAATATCCAGCAAGACCGTTGAATTGTCGTAGTTGCTTAAGGTTTTGAGGTGGGCTAGAGTTTTTTAGTGCTTTAATTTTTAGTGGACTTGGCTTTACTTGACCATCTTCTATAAGATTACCCAAATATTCAACAGATTTTTTTAAAAATTTACATTTCTTTAGGTTAACAGAAAATCCTGAGTCAGATAATCTTTTTAATACCATATCTAATCGTTCAAGTCCTTCTTCAGGAGTTTGAGAATGAATTAACACATCATCCATGTAAACAAGGGCTATAGAGTCTTTTAAATCTCCCAGAGCATTATTGATTGCACGTTGGTACACAGATGGTGCGTTACAGAGGCCAAAAGGCATTGTTAAGTACTCAAACTGACCGTCAGGGGTCACAAAAGCAGTTTTTTCAATGGAAGCATGTTCTATAGGAATTTGGTGAAAACCGGCTTCCATGTCAAGTGTTGTAAAATATTTAGCATTTCCAAGTCTATCTATTTGGTCCTGAATTAGTGGGAGAGGGTAGTTGTCGCGAACAGTATTCATGTTAAGTTCTCTGAAGTCTACGCAAAGGCGATCGTCGCCATTTTTCTTTTTAACTAATAAAATCGGACTTGCAAAAGGGGAACAGCTGTCTTGGATTATTTGTTTGGATTTTAAGTCTTCTACTATGGTTTTTACCTTTTCTCTTTCAATAGGGGCTAGTCTGTAGGGTCGTCTTTGAACTATTTTGTTAGGATCTTTCAAGCGAATGGATAGTTGTCCGGTTTTAACCCGTTTAGGAGTGTCTGTATTCATTCCAAAAATGTCGTGTTTTTGAAGAATTTTTGTCAAATCGGTATAGTCGGTAAGGTCGGTATCAATAGAATCAAAAGAAATTTTTTTTTTAACCACAGAAACGTTATAAACCCGTTGTACAGAAATTCCAGATTCAGCAATTGAAATATTGATTCCCGGAATTTGCAGGCAATCCCTTCCTAGAATGATATCATATGGCAGCCAATCAACCAAATGAAGATTTATTTCGAGATACACTGTGTCTAACGATCCAACGGTGCTAATTACTTCATGGGATACAACTGGTTTTCCCGATATACCTCGTAGTGATATAACGTCAACAGAGCGTTTTCCAGGAATCGAACCTGCAGACCGTGACGTGATTAAGGAACATTCTGCACCAGTGTCAATTAAACAAGAAAGATTAACATTACCAATTCGGATTGTGGATGTACAGGGCTGTGTTTGGGCAAGGTTAACTTGCTGTACTGGCAGCTCCGAAGATGCAGGAGCACTGGTTGCGGTAGGTCTTGCTGATGTCTGGCTTGTATTACTTTTTCTCGGTGTTGATGCTGGCTTTGACCAGCAATTTTCGGAGAGGTGGCCACTACGTCTACAGTATTTGCAAGGTACTTTGCAGTCCCGTTGACGATGTCCTGATTTTCCACACTGGTAACAGGTTATCTCCAAACGTGGTTGTTTCCTTGGCGGTGTCTCTTCAGTCGAGGTAGATTCCATGTTTTGTTGGTTGGCCGATCTCTTGCGATTGTTCATGGAGAAATCCTCAGAGTCAAAATTTCTTTTTCTATAATTGGCAAGAGTTGCAATCAACTCTGCTTGAGATTTCGGTGCTGATCTCAATAGCTCTGCTTGATAAAATTTAGGTCTGATACCTGATATCACTGCTTCAATCATTAATTCTATTGGTGCGTTAGGAGAAATGCGAGAAAACAGTCTCCATGCTTCAGCAACATATTCGGAGTAGGTTTTGGCATCGTTGGAAGTATACTCACGAAATTTGTTAATGTAGGTGATGTATCGATTTTCTCCTCTAAATTGCGTCTCAAGTTCGTTTTTTATATCAATCCAACTCGCACAAGCATGAGCGTTGGAATCTGCCCATAATTTGGCTCGTCCGCGAAGGCATGACAAGGCTTTCATCATGGCAGTAATCGGCGAACATCTTCGTAGACTGATTAAGGAGTCTACTTGCTTACACCATTCGTCAATAGTTAGTCGGTGATCGTCTGGGTCAAATTCTGGTAAATAAAGCTCGTTTAACTTGTGATTAACCTGATGCCGGTGATTCGGTAGTCGAACCGACTGGTACAGCCGTTCAAGGACTTCCACGTGTCGTCGTAGTAAGGTTATTTCATTGGACTGCGTATTCTCAGCGTTAAAATTCTGCCATGACGCTATCGGAGGGCCCGGCAAAGTTGGTGAGTAGGTGCCTGGTCCTGGATCCTCATCTTGGGCGTCGTGATCCCTGTCTTCTGATGTAAGAGTTTCGGGGTCCATCATGAAAAACACCAGTCACTTGCACTTTTCTTTAATATTTGAGATGTGACTCTTAGGCTAGCTTACAGTCGAATGAATGTTTTACAAGTCCCTTGCAGTATTTATAGGCGAATTGACATCGCTTATAAACAATACAATAACTAGAACTTATTACCGGAAATTGAATATAAAATTAAAATAATTAATGAACATTACTTTTTAAAATATAAAATGATTTTTAAACAATGTAAATATTTTAAATTGTAATACTTAAATAAATTATTATTTTATGACAAATACAAAACTCAATAAATATTCTAAAAAATACAAAATGATTTTTAAACAATATAACATCAATCAATTCTTTTAAATAAATATTTTTATTAATGAATTAATTCAAATCAGCATTTAAATCTAATTATATTTAAAACAAATTAAGCTAGCATCAATTAATAATTTTTAAATAATATTTTTGCGCTATCATATATATATTTTTTTATGACAGCATGTGACAAGACAATCAAGGCCCCACCACGCCTGACTATTGCAGATGCAGTGCCAGCCAAAGCTTAAAGTTTTTAAGTGTTTGCGTGGCACTGCACTGCGCTTATCACCCTGAGACATTGTTGTTAAGTCTCTTTCGCCCAGTAATTTCACTTGCTACAGTGCCCTTCTAACCTAAACACAGTGACACTTGCACACTGCTGCTTGGAGGTAGAATATCTGACACTTCGGTGGTACCCACCAAGACGGACTCTTGCTGAAGAGTCCTACCACCAGATCTCAGTGTGACCAGGTGCATTGCAATGTCACCTTTGGCTCTAGCTTGCCAGACACTAACCCAGTAGGTAGGTATTAATTGTCAGAAATTATAACGCCGTTGTTCATGCACGTTTTTTGTACAAGCAACTACTTAGTATTATTTTTTTCTCATATTCCAGTGTGCTCTACCAAACTGCATCAACGCAAACGATACCCGTTCTCCCTTCTACCTCCACGCGCCAGAAAGAGAGCGCCGCAGTTCCACGCAGGAGAGAAGGGGATCGCTGCCTTCCAACGCTGGGTCTATCAGCTCGTCTAGAACTGGCCCAGCCGATGGGTTGTACGTCAACCCTATGCAGAGACCCATTTCGACAAGCGTCACACATCACACCTCTTCAGGAGAGGAGAGTTCTGGTACGTTTTACGTTTGATATAGCAAAGTTATCGATTATCGTTAGTGGAAGTTATCAGAGTTGTTAGAGTATAGGTAAAACGGCTCTGGATACGGATAGGCACATAGACATATGGAAATGGATGGCAAAACTATATGGGTTTTCTTGTCGGATTTCAAGACAATAATTGAGGAAAACAAGGGCTGGTAAAGTGCGATATACCTACATAAAAACTTAAAGTTTTGGTTGACACTGGAATTGTTACTGTGGATGGTTATGGTCATGCGTGGCTTATAGCAACGACATAACAGTCTCCTCACTTGCTGACATAAAAAAAAGGTCAAAGCCAGTCCAATATTAGATAATTCACAGTCTTTTTCTGAGAGAAATTCAAGCTAAAGCTGTTGGATCAGGAAATGATGACGAGTTTTCAAAATCTGTGTTTTTTACCCATATTCCAATCAACAAACCAATCCACATAACCAGCTAATCCACATCGGCTATAGTCGAGTGAGTAATCGCGTAGAGGCGCGTCTAATGGCTCAACGGAAGCGAGCAGGAAGCTTAGCTAACGTCGCACCCCATTGAGCAGTTGCTTTCCTGGTGCTGTAGTGGTCGGTCTTCTGGGATTATGGAGAAGTTTTAATCCATATTTTATAAAACTGTGTTGTAAATATTTGGAAATATTAGTGCAACATGAATAATGTTTTGTGCAGGGAATGGCTTTCCGATGTGGTTAATTTTGACGATCAAGGTGTGTTGGTTTTGCATGCAGAACTCAATGAACACTCTACTTTTAAAACATATGATACTTACTTGAAATTAAAATTACAATATTGAGCGGCAGAAAAGGCTTTATATTACCTAATACCGAAAAAAATATTAGGGCTCAATAAAATTAAATTTGTGCTGATGGGGTTTCCTACATGTTTTTGAGAACGTCCTTAGATCAAGTTCTTGTGAAATGCCTTCTGAGCGTATTTTTTATAAATTGAAAAGAAGGGGTTGTACCCAGTTCAGTTTATAGCCTGGTATGTTGGTTTGTTTATGTGCTAATTACCACGTAACAGTAAGTGCAGGCTTCTTTGACGTAACAATGGTTGACTAATCCGATGTTATGAGCATGAAATAAGTGGGAATAAGTGTTTTATTATTTCCGTAAGGTTTATATGATTGCAAATGCAATAGAGTTTTGTGTGTGAGTTGTTAGTAGACGCTTCTTTTGAAGCAGTTTTCACTTGAAATTCCGAGACAATAGAAGACTTCTTGACTTCGATTTGTTTTCACCCGTCTCTTACTTAAAGCGCTCCTCATGGCGTTGTTTCTTGAGTTGTTCCTTATAGATTAACGAAGTACTAGTATTATGTTATCTGTGACGAAGTTAAGCAAGGTTCTGCGTTGTCAGTACCTGGATAGGTGACTGTTAGTATTATTATTACCTGAGCGCTTCAGAAGGCAGTGAAGGCAGTTGTTGGTTCTTCTAAGGTCTTCGGGCGTCTTTTTAACTCCGTCATCAGAGTTGGCTGCTCAAACGAACTTTCCTACTTACAGTATGATCCTGGTCTGTTCCTAACACTTAACATGAAGGCAAATGTCGACCGATGTGGCGCAGCGAGCGCAGGTCCGCCTGCGACGCGGAGGTTACGGGTTCGATTCCCGCAACCTCAAATGTTTGTACTATCTACAAATATTTGTTCAGAGTGTTCTGGGTATTTTCTATGTACTATAATTAAAAATATCTATTTATGTATTGTATTTTATTAAGTATTTATCAGCCATCTAGTACCCATAACACAGCTCTGCTCACCTTGGGGCTAGATGATGCTGTGTGGTTTGTCCAGCATTATTAATTATTTATTTATATAATAATGGTCTCGACTCAATAAATTATCCAAGTGATTATTTCCCAGGATGTTCAGCATCAGACGCCGACACAGCCCACTCCGGGGGCTGGTTCCTGCACAATAGTAGCTCTGGCGCGCCCGCGGCCCTGTACCAGCGCGTCCGGGACCTGTTCCACACGCGTTCTCCCGGGCCCAGGGTGCCGGCTGAAGGGCAGGAGGCACCCACTATGACTGGTTAGTTCCATTATCTTCATATTATTTCAGTTTGGGACATGTGACCACTACAATCAAGCGGTTCTTAGGATATTTTCGTAATCATATCAAATAAACAAACCAAATTATTTTATTTGGGATTATAAAAAAATATACTTCTTGATTTTTGCATCATTCAATTTATAGCTGTGCTATTGCATTATTTGTTTTTTACTTTTTGAAGAATAAATACTAATAATGTAAATTTTAGATCGGTTTGGAACCCACACCACAGATTATTATAAAAGAATTATGCCTACACTTAAACTGGGTACAAATTTCATTCTAAAAGAGGAAGAAAAAGCACTATTATACTTAGTGATTCGAAAGTAAGGATCTGCCTTCTGCTTCTTTTGATCTGGTAGTGATCAGATGAGACAGGATTCAACTGTTACTAGGCTAAGAAGTTATAGCTAAGTATAGTTCGCACAGCGGATCTAGACTTCCGTGAAGTTAGCCGTTTGTGATGCGCAAAGACAATTTAGTTTAAAAAGCTCCATTGCGCATCGAAACGGCTAAATTCACGACGGCCGAGATCCGCCGTGAGAACTATTAGTAAGCTTGTCTTGCTGATGACCTCATCTTGATAACAGACAACCCTAATACGCTGGAGATAATGCTGCAACAACTGGCAAAAAGGAGTGCAGAAGTAGGCCTAAGCATGAATACTCAAAAAACTAAAATAATGACAAATGGCATCAAAAAGACTATTACAGTCGATAACAAGGTTATAGAATATGTAGAAGAGTACACATACCTTGGGCAAATCATATCACCTACCAATCAAATGTGCAAGGAGGTAGATCAGAGAATCACTAGTTCATGGAAACGGTACTGGTAATGAAAAATAAAGAAATGCCAATCAATGCAAAGAGAAAGGTGTTTGACAGCTGTATTCTGCCATGTATGACTTATGGCTGTCAAACTTGGTCGCTAACAAAAATAAACAATGAAAAACTAAAAGTTTGTCAACACAGTATGGAACGCAGCATGATCAACAGTAAAAGGAAAGACAGAAACAGCCTAAAATCTATAAAACTAAGAACTAAAGTAAAGGAAGTGTCAGACCACATAAAAAGATTCAAATGGCGTTGGACTGGTCACATAATGAGAGACAAAAAAGGAAAGTGGACAAAAGATGTGACAGAATGGTATCCACGGGATGGTAAGCTGAGAGGTAGACAAAGAAGGCGTTGGGAGGATGACCTGAAGCAGGTGGCGGGGTCAACCTGGCGACGGCTCACACAGGACCGGACGGGGTGGAAATCTTAGGAGGAGGCCTATGTCTGCGGACAAGCTGATGTCTGAAGGAATTAGAATAATACAATTTAAAATATTTAAATAAGTTGAAATGTAAAAAATGAAATTCAGCAATAAAGGCTATATCTATCTATCTATCTATCTAGTAAGTTTGTATGAGTCGGTGGCCAACTCTGGTGACATAGTTTCTAGGCAGCCCGAAGGCCTCGGTCATGGTCTCGGCCTCGGTACAAAAAAGAAGTTATAGCTGATGATGTGGATTATTTGTACAGTCAAAGCTGAGGTCCACGGATCCACTACAGAAGTGGTAGCGGTCCTCGAGCATTCTGACAGTGACAGCGGTGCTGACGCCACCCGCAGAGACCACCACTACGAAGATATTTACATACCCAAGGAGGAACAGCGACGGAGGTATGTTATTTTTATGTTTTTATTTCCTAGGAAAACCAACAGCGCATATAACCACCTCATGGGTGAAGAAGGAACTAGGTCCTGGGCCTACGGTTTGGGGTATCTTAAATTTTTGATGAATAAAAATGTAAAACAGCGCTAAGTCACTGTCTTGTCTTCAGTTTATCGGTAAGAGAACGAATATATACATATTACAGATTTATAATTATACACCAAGTTCAGTGAAATGAAATTATAGATTGTTAATTTTTCCAACAAAAAAACACGAAGCTAATCATAAGATATCACGTTTAGAAAAATTATAGCGAAAGAACAAATCAGGTATAAGTTTCTCGTTTAAAAACGTATGTTATGTAAAGCCGAGAGTGAATGAACGACTTGATTTGATTCGATTTGCTATCTACTGCTGGGTAATAGCATCCCCTAGAAGATTAGAAGTGGCAGTTTATCCAATTTAACTTGTTTGCTTAGCACAATTGAAATGAAGGGGTAATATTGGTTGGTAATTTAGTCAAAGACTTTCCAAGGAGATTTTGAAAGAAAAGTCATAATTTCTTTCCAAATTTCGTTTGTTTACGTTGCTAAGCGACAATCAAATTAATACACTTGACACTGGCAAAATTGTGGCAAATAAACCACAGAGTCCATAAAAGAAGAAGATTAGAAGTAATTTGTCAGTGGTGTAAAACTTAGCCCAAATGGCATCCAATTGAACTGAAAGTGTTCTTTGTGTGTTAAAATTATTGCAACTTGCAATAGTTTATTACACACGCAAAGTTGCAAGGTCCATAGGATGTTATCGCTAATTTTATGGTCTCTACCTTATCAAAAAAACATTAGAATATAATAGAATAGAATAGAATATAATATGAGATAGAATCTAATAGAAGAGAGAAAAGTGTACAAACTTTAGTATAGGACATATTTAGCATAAATAAAATACCTTTGCTTTACTTACTTACATAGTCCAAATACTTTGATCAACGCTACTTTTTTTTTAAGAATCACTAATATCTAACGTACGTTTTTTGGCAACAGGAGTAATTCCCGAGACTCCGGAAGCCACAGCAGGCCCGGCAGCGCAGCACTAGTCGTTGACTATACATCCAAAGACCAGATGGACAAGTAAGTCAGAACCCATACAATTTGCTATTAAAATAAATAATAAATAAATAATGCTGGACAAACCACACAGCATCATCTAGCCCCAAGGTAAGCTGCTGTTAAACAGAGCTGTATTATGGATGCTAGATGACTGATATATATTTAATACAATACAGTAGGTACATAGATAGATATTTTATATATAGAAAATACCCAGAACACCCGGAACAAATATTTGTAGATCGTACAAACATTTGTTCCGAGGCGGGAATCGAACCCGCAACCTCTGCGTCGCAGGCGGACCTGCGCCCACTGCGCCACATCGGTCGTCATCGGCTATTAAATCTATTAAATAAAAACTGATATTGAACTGAAGCGATAAACTTGTCATTAATCTAATCAACAGCTCGAGCAAAGCTTACGAGGAGGTGTCACCATCATCGGACGCACAAGCCAAGTCTTCCATTGCAACTAAGCTTGCAGCGTTGACACATAAAGCACAGAACTTTGTAAGTCAAACGTAAATACTAGATAGTACTAATTGTATACTGTCAAAAGTTAGACCCAGCAGCCCCCTTAGTTTATCTCAGTTATATTCAATCTCATTTTGCACACCTCACCATTTTTATAAAATTGCCAGTGTTTTTACGTCAAATAGATAAACCGTGGTAGTTCTAACATCTGTTTTGTGCCGTGGTTTTATTTTTTATATTACTTATACCTAGACCTTATTCTCCTATACATAACGTTGTTATTAACCGAGCGAGCGAAGCGTCTCAGTTTCTAGATTGACCAAAAATGCTTTTGTCTGTCAGTCAGACTGCCCGGTTGTTCTCGCCTACAGGTCGCATTTTCCAACCAATCTGGTATACAGGTTCTATGACCTTACAAAATTTGATTGTCGTCGGGGATTTTTTATAGTGCGTACTTTCTCTAAAAAGGGGCCAAAAGGGAGCTACTCTATATCTCCGATTTCGATGGTATTTATTTTATTTGCAAGGTAGTACTAAGTTCGTCTCATAAAAGTTTGGTGAAGATCTCTTCAGCGTGATGAACTGAATAGATCCTCAAAATACAGTAAATTGCTCACTTTACAAGTTTGTGCTTGCGTCTACTGTTCTGAGAACTGCTATTGTAATAGGTCGAAATTATGTAGTTAGTTTTTTTGGAATAAGGCCGGTACAGATACCAGTGATGAGTAATTTGTCTCGCAGGCCAGCCGCATATCGTCAGCGGGCGGCAGCCGGCGCGCGTCTGTGTGCGAGGAGACGCGGGCGGCGCCGGCAGCCGCGTCCGCCTCCTCCGGCGTGTCGTCCGGCGGCAGCTCCGGGGACGAGGCGCCGCCGCCGCCGCCGCCGCCGCCGCCGCCGGCCGTGCTCGAGGAGCCCGCGCTCAGGCCCTCCGAGCTCAGAGGCAGACTTGGTAAGCTTTATTTTATCACCAAATAATTACGAGACGAGTCGAGTCGTTCGCTCGATGTTGCATCTAAGGCTACTCTTGAATCCAATAAAAAATTTTTACTGCTGTAAAATTTATGTTCTCTTGAATACAAGGTTATTGAATTTGGCGCTAGGTTTGCACTCAAAAGTATGAAATGTTACAGTACTTGTCCAATACCGATAGGCCGATAGGCCATGACAGATGCCTTCGGGCGGCCTAGAAACTCTGTCACCAGAGTTGGCCACTGACTCATACGAACGAACGAATACCGATAGAATTAGCAAACTTTTAAAAGATCGTAAACGAAACACAACTAAACTGTATTATGTTTTTTTCAATTGACTTTGTTTTTGAGCAAAAAACAAACTGCAATCGAAGCTAAATTTAAGAACCAAGTATTGTCAACCCTTGTATGTACGTTAGTGGAATCGAGGCCCTGACCGTTCAGTAATTTCACTTGCTACAGTGCCTTACAAACCTAAACACAGCTACCTGCTTGGACGCAGAATACGTACACCGTGGTGGTACCCAGTTACCCACCAAGACAAACTATTTCTGAGGAATCCCTACCACCAGGAGTAAAAGAACACTGTCGAAATAATGTTGAATTTACGAAGCTTCAGGTCTTGCGGGTATTATTTTGATACATCAACGAAAATTTAAAAGCAATTATCACTTTGGAAGATACGTTCAACGATAGCGAGCGAGTTAGATGCGTTGCTATTGAAAGAGCTTGCACGTGATAGGATCGGAATCCTATAGTTCTATGTTTTACATAATATACATAAAACCACGTCTATATGCCGTAGGGGTATGCAGAGTACATAGATTTCTACTTGCTACGATCATGACATACCTCTTTGACTTCATTCACCCTCATCTCGACTCGTCGCCGGTTTATGGTTCTCTTGACCTTGTCTTTCTTTAGAACATCTTCGATTTGATTATAAAAGGTCTGCTGAGGCTGAAATCCTATGTTTTCTAATTAATAATTTATGATGAAACTTAAGTCGCTAATGAAATATGTTCACTTTCTAACGGAGTAATGGGCAGTTAGTCGCGTTCTGATTGTAATGCCACTCAAAACAATAAAGTGTATGTAAAATGTTCAAGTGGATACCAAAGAGCAATGTTTTACTTTCTTTCTAGACTTGTTGCTAGCCTAGGAGTCAGTTTTCACTCAGAAGTTAAAGTTAACCGCATGTCGTTTTAGAATAAACGTCTTCTACCACAACACAAGACTGGATAAAACAATGCGGCGAGAAAAGTGCAAACCAAGTTTTTTTTTTTTTTTTTTTTTTTTTATACAACTGAAGTGGCAACCAAGCGTACGGCCCACAAGATGGTAAGCGGTTACCGCAGCCTATGGACGCTTGCAATACCAGAGGTATCCCTCGCGGGTTGCCACCTTGAGGCTAAGATCGAAAGCCTCATGTGCCAGTAATTTCACCGGAAACCATACCCTTCACACCGGAACACAGCAAGTTTTTTTTTGTGATTATATTACAGATATTTTTGTAGACCTTTGATTGGCTTTTTAGTTAGCTAAGAATGCTTTTTAGTTATAATGGTTTTCTTGAATTAATCGATATAATCGGAGTAGGTTGTAAGGTAGTAGATAGGTACAGCATTATGTCTAAGTTTATAAAAGCTGTCTGATTTACATTACGGGAAATGCCCTTCTGATGACCAGTAGATCCAAAACTTACGGTTTTTTCAAGCTACAAAGAGAGACATTACGAAAACCTATAAATTTTATTGATGGTTACAAATCTGATGAAATATTTACAAATCAGAATTTCTACTAAGTATGGAAATTAAGCTGATGGCAATATGATGACTTATTAGCTGAACATATAAAGCAAAATAAACCTTACCAGTTGCGGGCGGTGGCGTAGTTATTTGTGTGCCCTGGAGCTATATTCGCTATGGCAAAACGATGGGCTTGTTACGATATATCGTCGATCGAATCGTTGTCGACGAGCCATGTTTTAGGGCTCGTCTGACTGTTTTTTCAACGTCGATAGCGAAACTATCGCTGAAACAGCACAGATACCGAAAACCATTTTACAATTCCACACCATGGCACGTTTAGAACACGTTAATAAGTTACACGTTACGTAAGGAATCCCTTATGTCATAGCGAATAACGCGCCTGTTGAGAAGCGCGAGAATCGAGAGGTTGCAATTTCGATTCGCGTGCGGAACAAAATGTTTGCACATTCTGCAAATATTTTGGTTTCGATGTTCTGGTATAATACTTAAAGATTCTGGCATAGGTATCCGAGTGTAGCGTCGGGACATGTGCGTAACACAACCAGTTATTATAATTATAAAATGTTAATTATAAAATAAAACCATTAATCACTAAAGCAAGAAAGCGATCATAGCAAACGTAAGTAATTAATCTCTCTGTCACGGCGCAAAAATCGAAAGTGAACACTAATCTAAATTATATTAAACAAACACCTTACTAATTATAATGTACTCTCGAATAAGAATACATTATACATGAATCTCACTTAGCTCAGCAGTAAATAAACCAACATGTCGATTGCATTGCGGATAAGTCATTTCATTTCGACGGCACGGCAGGCGAGTTGAGAGATTCTAACATTATTTTTACTATCACCTGGGGAAAAAGTTAGTAAGTACAACTCCAACAAGCTTCTTTGCACCTTGCTGGAATGCGGAATGATTTAATGTCATCATGACAGCCTTCCATGTTCCCACTGCTGGGACACTGGCCTACTCTCGGGCGAGAGTGATTGAGTTTTAATACACCACGCAGACACAATGCGGATTGCACGTCTTTCGAATTTTTAGTTTTTGAACATGTCGGTTTCCTTACGATGTTTTCCTTCACCGTATGAGAGCACTGGCATTGCGCACAAAAATTTTACGAACATAAAAATTCTGTGGTGCACGACCGGGTTTGAACCCACGACCTTAGGATTGGTAGGCGGGGTTACTTCCACTAGACAACCGGGGCTCGGGTTCGATACCCGCTGCGGGACAAAGGCTTGCATAATCTGCAAAATTTGTTCTGGGTCTTTAAAGGTCTATTGCGTAGGAGATGTAGTACCTACCATTGTACCTACAAGAAGATCTTTATAGTTATGGCACAAGTTTTTTTACCAGTTTATCGATTTCTCAGTTTTGTATGTTATAGGTAGTAGGTATACCTGGTAAACTAGAAGTGCTAGTCATGGTAGGAGTTGCTCATTCTCGAATGTTCCTTTCTTGTTTATTACCCTGTCCATTACTTTCGAAGAAAACGTAAAGTCATTTTACTCGTTTTTGTTTAACTCGCACATTTTATACCAACGAGCAACGAAATTATTCTATCGATCTCTACAGATCAATTCAATTCAACCAAAAGCTACGTTCGCGCGGCCATCAATGGTTGACCGCTCTGCGTACGCTTCCTTGCTTGTCCGTGGATATCGACTTATCTTGTAAAATTTGAATTTAATCTGAAATGGATTCTCTTCAAGAAAATCTAGAAGATTTGTTATTAAACAATGTGTACCTACTTACTTTCCGCTTTGCTCATTGCTTCTGCAACTAATTACAACCATCCATGAATCATGACAAAATGACGTTTCGACCCTTTCGACCGATTCCGCCCAAATGACACTTTCAATTTTAATTTATTTATTTACTGACATTTCGGCCAACATACTTTTTTAGTTCATAACTATTTTTTTATTGGTAACGTGGGCTAACTTGTCAGTGAAGAAATTGGAGCGCACTGGCGCTCTAATTTCTTCAACAAAATACGATTTTTTTTTCTTTCAAAATGCCTCTTTTGAGTCCTCATAATCAATACAGAAATCAGTAGCACATCGTTCGAACAACCTACTTTCTTTTCTACGTATAGCTTTATCGATAAAATTATTGATGCACAAAAAATCGATGCGCAGTGCTTGTTAAAGTGTTAATAATTGCGTTAAACTAACACTAATTAGTAATTACTTTGAACAAGAAATATAATGAGGAAATGAAGCAGTATTGCCTAGTTTGTTTAAAAAGAAAGATAATGTTGTTTTGTATAGGTAGGTAGGTTGTTATTTTGCATAAGTGTTTTCTCAGATAACAAAAATCATAGCATTTAAAATTAATATGACTTTTAAGAAGGCTTGTTTACGATCGATGGCTCAAATTGTAATTTAGTGCTTTGACACAGGCATAATAGCTCAAGGCAACGTGGGTAATAAGATAGCAGTCCCATCCCATTTGTATAGCATTGAATTTTTCTCAGATATTTTCCGATTCTTCGTCCTTAGATCTACATATATGACCCTTCGATAACCCTGAAGCCAATTCTCAATCTTAGTCTTCCGAGACTTGAAACTAAATGGTGTGTTCCTTTAGGGGTGTACTCAGAAAGGAATTCCCTATTCAATTCCTGGTAGACAGAGACAGAGAAAACATAAATAAAGTTTATATGAAAAAATAATCCCAACGAGGATAAAGTCAAACGTTTTGATAGCATCAATTCACCAGTACTTTACCCGAGCAGTAATATCTTCATGATAAGAAAGTACCATCAACCACCCACTTATCACAAGTTCATTCCACTCGCTCGAACGCTGCATCTGTGCGTGCGCGGCGATGTGGAGACTTTCTCTCCCCTCCCTGACCGGCGAGTGTTGCAGCGCGGCGCGGCTCGGCGGCGTCGTCCGCAGACGAGGAGCGGCCGCGCGCGCCCAACCTCGTGAACAAGCACCCGGCGCTCCCCTTCGTGCCGCCCGCCTTCCCGCACAACGCGCCCGACCGCCTCATCAAACCCTCCGAGTACCTCAAGACCATCACGGCGCCGTGCAAGCGCGACGAGGGGGCGGAGGCGCGCCCGCAGCCGCCACCGCCCCCCGTGCCCCAGGCTCCCCCGCCGCCCCCGCAGCCCCCCCGGGACCACCAACCCCTAGCCGCCATCAGCAGCGCTGAGCTCTCCGCTGTGCGACTCCGAGCCCCGGCCGCCAAGACCTTGTCCGCTCCACCGCCGACGCGCTCCCTGAGCCTGCAATGCCTCTCGGGAGTCGGCGTTAATGAAAACTACCGCAGCGCCAAAACGGACCTGATCGAGGAGCTCAAAATGTCCAAGGACATCACGGGCATCAAAAAGATGAAAGTGGAACGCGCGCGGCGAGAGAGCCTCCAGGACAAGGAATCCTTCACCGAGTTCACCAGGAGGTTCACCGCAGAGAATTTCGTCGACCAGGTCAGTACCGTTCTTTTACTTTCTATAATGTTCTGTGTTTAGGTCTAATTAGATGATTTTGAAGTGGCACCTGGCAGCGTAATAACTCATGAATATTTAGCTTATTAACTCGTCGTTAAACGAAGCGGAAATTCCGTTCAGA
Organism: Colostygia pectinataria; assembly: GCA_951394395.1. Taxonomy (NCBI): domain Eukaryota; kingdom Metazoa; phylum Arthropoda; class Insecta; order Lepidoptera; family Geometridae; genus Colostygia; species Colostygia pectinataria. Next base: position 9,763,960 of record OX596363.1, read on the forward strand.
CTTGATGATTATGAAGTAAATCTTTTGCGGAATCCGTAGCGTCCGCTAATATCAATGTACTTACTGACACTAATGGCAAGAAAACTGTTGACGCTGATCGATCACGATGCGAATACCGTACGCACACGCGTTTCAGGCCTAATGCCAACCATGTAGTATATTTAATATTGCTCGATTCAAACGAGATGTGGTGCAAGGCTTAGGGGAGGCGAGTGCTGCAGTTAACCCAGTGATCCACATATACTGCAGCAATCTCTCGCCCCGTCTCGTGTGTAATGGCCGTGAAACGCATCGTGACTCGCGCTTTTGACGAAATTTCCACGGACGCTAGAAAACTGAGCTCATCGTTTACAGCATCTTGTTATGTTGGGGCAGAAAGCGTGTTTATTTATGTTTGAAATGCTATAAAAAATTGATCTTCTACGAGCGTTTTTTATGCCACAAAATCACCATTAAAATCACCTTTACCACCGCCACTTTATTTTGCACGGTTTGTTTGTGGATTGCACGAATTTCTAAAAATGCCAGTAGGGTTTTCAAAGGGTTTTTCCTTTTTTTTATATCAATCAATTCGTTCGCCTAAAGTGACTGTTACAGTTGCATAGTCATCCAAAACCTTTTGATTTTAAAGTCTCGAGACGTAGTTGACCCAGCTGATAAATATCATTCACCCAGTAATTTTCCGTCAAATGTTTGTCATTTTGACAAGCAGTATTCTAAGCCTTATACACTACTTACTGCTTTGCTGTCTTTGGTAGAATATCTGACACTGCAGGGGTAGATACTACCCTACTCCAAGAGGGGTTTAAGAGTCCCACCACCAAGTAAAGTTGTAGGAGCTACACTTAAGAAAACAAAACCGTATGATTATATTTCTGACCGTTCTTTAAGCAAAAAGCACGTACGCAGAGAAAGAAAAAAACTGTAAACAAACATTCAGAAACTATGTTTTTCAATAACGTTAGTGTTAACTAAATACAAAAAACAGATTGTTCAACCGTAAACAACGCTTGACACAGTTTCAGAACTAGATCATGTTATGTAATTTTGCCTTATCATGGAGAAATAAGTAGAAATTATAAGTTACTTGTTGCACCGATATGAATAGTTTGTGCGCTTAATTGGCTTTCGTACATATAATTTTTTATACGTTGTCAATAAATGGCTTAGTGATAATAAAATATTATTTTTAACAACCAATCTGATTTGTAGGTCACTGCAAAACCTATTCAAACTAAATAAAATCTATTATCAAAGTCATTTGCAGTAAACTTTACCATAAATATCATGATAACAATTTAATTTGTTGATTGATTACCGGATCTACCATATCCAGCACTTTGTTATGTTATGATGGGTAGATGTAACATTAAATTGATCATATAATAATGGCTTAGCAGGTTACAAATCATATTTTAACACAAACTTAAAGTCAGTCATCTATTTTAATCGTCCAATTAAATGAGGAGTACTTTTGCTCATCCTGACTAAAAGCAAGCTTGCAATCACTTCGCAATTATATAAGCTTTTTGTGCACGGCTTAGTAATTTTATTTCACGTTTCATTTCTGTTTGTTTTTATTGCTGTTTTAATCACAATGTCTAACAGTGATAGCAGCGTAAGTCTTACACTAACTAATAAAGCTCTGTTATCACGTTTTTCTCGTCACTACGGCCATTATGCACGTTTGTTTGAGTTGGACGTTTATGTGCGACTTTTTTTCTGTCGGTACTTTATGAACAAATGAGTCTAACAAACCATCTTGATTTTTGGGATAGACTTAGATTATGTTACCTACTTAACACGTTTCGGGGTGTATAGTTCTCACAACGGATCTCGGCCGTCGTGAAATTAGCCGTTTCGATGCGCAATGGAACTATTTCAAACTAAATCTTTGCGCATCACAAACGGCTAACTTCACGGAAGCCTAGATCCGCTGTGCGAACTATACAGTGCAAACTCTTGATTAATTTAGTTTGCATCTAGGTACCTAATTACTTCTTGATGAAAATATTGTATACTTACCTACTGTTAGCACAGAACAAATATCTGTAAGTGTGCAAACAAAATTTTATCTAATAACAGGTAACTATGATTTCTGGGTCTTGCCAAAGTCATAAGAAGCAAAGGAAAGATATCTTTCACTGCGCGTCAATTAGTTCAATATAACAAAGTTATAAAGCCGCTTGAGCTATGAGTCACAATCTGCAATCGAAAGTTGACTTTATGTCCCACATCAATTAGTTCATTTTCGTATAGAAACAGCGCAAGCGAGTATTGCACGCTTTCACAACTCCGATGCAAAAGCATCGTGCTTCACGACTTTTTCTATTTACACACCTTTCAAAAATTTCAGCGGAATTAGCATTAATAGCGTACATAATTAGCCATTCCGTGTTTTATAATGCCTGAAACAGCACCGTTGGGATCAAGTTTTGATGTGGCTTGGTTTCGTTGTGTTGTGTTTGTGACTGTGAATAATATTTTTGTACCTTGCGCCCGAATAGTTCATTTTCTAAATCGTATGGAGAAACGTCAAAAAGTCATCACTAAGATTAAATTAGTTGAGTAGCATTTCAGTATTTGGACCGTAAGTCGATTTAATCATTTGAACCAGTTTTGTAAAAACATAATAGGTCAACCAGGAGTCCGTCTGTCACTTTCATATACCATCGCAAAATAGACCCAGGTCACGCAGGTAAAAAGTTTTCTCAAAGTTTGGCAGATACCATAAAAGAAAAAAAAAAAGAAATCGTCTGTTTTCACGCATCCGCGTAATGCTTACCGGACGCGATCACTATGTTACAATTTACGCATTCACGCGTTACTTTTTTAATAACTCGTGATTATGTTATAAAGATGAACGTGGGAAAGCTATACGATGATCTTATAATCTACAGTCGTGAAGATTGTTTTATAAACTTTTAGTAATAGTAGGTAAAGTATTATCTAATATTATTTAGGCTGTTCTGTAAGGTTTGAAATGAAGAAAGTTGGAAATGAGTGGAAAATTTTAAATTCGGATTCATCCTAATCATGGTTAGCCTTCTAGATGGCCAGTGTCCCAATTGCGGGAACTTTAGAAATCTGTCGTGGTGCTATGAGAAATAATTTGGTACTTTTGTGTACCTACCTACCGTAGGTACTTACCTACTACCTATTTTCTAACGCCTTTTCAATAATTTCTCGTGCTTTTATTAGTTTTGCTTTCTTATGACAATCGAAAGAATAGGCTCTAACTAATAGAAAAACTTAGAATCCTACGATGATAAGACTTAAAAAATAACAAGTACTTTAGGAAATATATCTATGGTACAGTCAGCAAAGAAAGTGGTCTATCACTTTTGACAAAATTTTCTGTGAGATCCTATGACATTTAAATGAATCTCAACCTTAGGGTGGTAGAACACATTTTTTGCTGACTTGCACATTCGTATGGTTGGAACACCCCGCGACTTTTTCCGCGCTGAGTTTTTTAAACCAACTTCATCTTTCCGCTACCTACAAAGGGTTTGTTTTTAGGATTCTTAGTTGTTTGTAGGATCTGCAAATATTTGTTCCGGGTGTTCTGGGTGTTTTCTATGTATAATAAAAAATATCTATCTATGTATTGTATTGTATTAAATATATATCAGTCATCTAGTACCCATAATACAGCTCTGTTTAACAGCAGCTTACCTTGGGCTAGATGATGCTGTGTGGATTGTCCAGCATTATTTATATTATTTATTTATTAGTGCACCTTAAGAGGCCTTTCCAAGATTTAGAGATATAATTCATGAAGTTTGCCTGAATGTATCTTTATATAGTATAAGTAATAATGCGCGCGACGAGGAGCGATAAGTCCTCCCTCCATAAGCGCTCAGCGCGGTTTGAGACTGAGAGTCGGTGCTTCGATTGATATGATTTTAAGTGCACTAAGGTGTGATTTAAAAAAAATCCTATTAAAAAAAGTCAATGCTATTAGACTATTTTCTTTGTTGTATTTATTTAATAAAAACTTAAACTTTAATTAAGCAGGTGAATTTTTATTGCAAACTCTTTACTTTAGCAAAAATAACAAGCGTAAAATTGGGAAAAGTACGCGTTTTTTAGACCGTCTTTTTAAAAAAATATTGAACTAACATGCTGTATTTTTCTCTGTTCACCTAAATGTTAAAACTGTGATTATTATAATTACATTTTTGGGATTAATCGAAAGTTGACTGGAATTGCTCATTTTACGAAACGTGCGTTACTAATTATTTTTTTAATCAGTTGTGTCTTGAGTTTATTAATATTTGTTCTGTTGGCTTAAATTTTAAGGGATAAAGCTTTTTTTTTTTTTATTTTCATTAAAATATCATCAACACACGAGCCACAATAGTGTTCGAAACTTCACGGGCTACAAGAAAATTCAAGGATAGGGATCTTAAATGCAATGGAGGTATCGTCCAAATTACATGTTTCTAGGATTAATAGTTTAGGCTGTGCGTTGATCTCTCAGTCAGTCACGAAAGCTTTTTACTTAAAGATATAAATTCTGTTAATTAGTGAACCTATAGAAAGTCAATTATGATTTAATTACGTAACTTGATGCAAACTTTGATAACAAAATTATTCCAATGCTGATTATTTACTCAGCACTTCGATCTTATTCCAAGAACTTCCGATTACCATAAACCCCGTCCACTTTTACTCGAGTGACTTTCAATATAAATCCGAGCATAAATCGTGCAGTAATTCTGTAATCCAATTGATAATGCAAATCTTAAACCATAACACATCAGCTTAAGTGCCACGGTGCTTAAAAACTCTCCTTTTTAGTAAAAGAAAATACTTTCCGATGAATGATGAACGTATAATGAAACATAAAATGAAAAAACGGGATACTACTACTCACTTTATATTCAACTCTAATGGATACTAGTACTATAGGTTACACGGCTATATACTATAGGCTATATTCATTACTAGCGACCCGCCCCGGCTTCGCACGTATACTTAAGTTTTCGTTGCACCCGTGCTGAGCTAGGGCAGATTGGCTAGTCTTTGATAAATGATACTGGATGTATTTTATACCTGTTCTTTTTGATGCTTCATCGAACAATGAATCGTAACGCGACTGCACATCTGCCTATTTAGGAAAGCTGCTTTTTGCATATCACACAACCTGTTTTGTAACATGTCTAAAAGAGATCGGATTAAACGTAATTTTATTTGATTGTTAGTGGTTTCATTTATCTTACTTGCTTTCTAACTCGAGACCGGTTGATTTGGCTGACATAATCGGCTTTAGTAAGTATCTAGTATAATAAATATGGGACACCTTAAAATTGTGTGCAAGCCTGTTTAGTATTCAGAAGAAATTGAAGCGCGCTTGCCTTCTCTCGATAGATAAATGCTCTAAGGTGACGTTTGGTGTATTCAGGACCAGATTAGCCAAGCACATTTTTAATGACCTCTCACTGATAAGTTAACAGGCAATCTGCGCCCTCATACATTAAAACAACACCGTAACCAGAATGACGATTTGTAATAAATTCTAAATCGTTCGTTCGTATGAGTCAGTGGCCAACTCTGGTGACAGAGTTTCTAGGCCGCCCGAAGGCCTCTGTTATGGTCTAACAACTTTGAAAAAGCTGGGACCAACTGCTTAACGTGCCCTCTGAAGCACGCGATAATTAATTCTAAATATTAAGCGTTCTCATATATACGGTGAAGGAAAACATCGTGAGGAAACCGGCATGTCCAAGAACTAAAAATTCAAAGACATGTGCCATCCACATCCCAATGCGGATGGCATTGGGTCTGCGTGGTGGATTAAGACCCAATCACTCTCGCCTGAGAGTAGGCCAGTGTCCCAACAGTGGGAACATTAGAAGGCTGTCATGATGATGATGAAGCGTTCCCATGTAAGTGACTGTATTGTCTTGAATGTGAATAAATAATCTTTGAACTGAAGGTTTTCCCAGCTAGTCTTAGTATTATCGCCTCGCTGTGGACCCGTCTGTCTGTTTCGACTGTCGCTAATTTAACAGCAGTTTCCTGTAATCATCTACCCAGATCTGCACGTTGCAAAGTGGTAGGTTACCGTTACTGTCACGGCTAGTAGGCATCGCGTGTGATGTAACCACTTGTAATAAACTAGCTGTACCTACGTTATTTATTGGGTTTACTGACTAATTTAATTGGAGTAAGCTTACCGGTATAATCGCGGTAAGCTTTACCTAAGTAAAGCTCACCGCGATTGTACCGTTAACTTAAAGCTTAAGCCACAGAACAGATACTCGTATTAGTACTCTTAAGCTTAAGCTTGTTGTTACCAACAAGCTCATAAAGCAATCTTGAATTAATATTACATTGTTTTTTTTGTATATTGTTTTTGAGCTTGTGCCCACCAGGTGCCACTTCAAGAGTCTAATCTTCATAATCGTTATACCGGGGCGGTCGGAATCTAACCTGCGCAATACTTTTGCTTAGCCAATGCCCGGAGTAGACCAACTTTCAACTCGTGAGTTGGTCTACTCAGGGCATAAGATGTGTATGTATGAGAGTAAGGCCCGTATTCAAGAACCATACATGACTGAATCGCGACTCAAGCATCGATTTTCGACAGTTCTTCAAAGTAAAATTGCATGTCAAATCGATGCTTGAGTCACGATTAAACACTCAAGCAGTATATTTCACAGCGGATCTAGGCTTCCGTAAAGTTAGCCGTTTGTGATGCGCAAAGATAATTTAGTTTGAAAAAGCTCCATTGCGTATCGAAACGGCTAATTTGATGACGGCCGAGATCCGCCGTGAGAACTATACCTATGGTTCTATAATACGGGCCTTATTCATCTAATAATTATGATTATGTAGGTAACTACAAGAATCTTGAGTGAACATATGCACACAAACATTATGTTTGGCGAATGCTAACAATATTAGTCAGTTAGAAACAAAGAAAAGCCTAAAATCTGTAGATTCCGCCTCCCCACCCCTCACACATTAGTTGGTTAACAAGTTCGGTGCGATCGATGGCAGGGTTTCCCACAGGTGCCGGAGCGAGACGCGGCCGGGAACGTGATACCCGCGTGGAAGCGACAGATGCTGGCCAGGAGGGCCGCGGAGAAGGCCAGGAAAGACCTGGAGAAGGAGTTGGCGGGAGAAGCGGAGAGGAGACGAGCAGCTGCCGTGCCGGCGTGGAAGAGGCAGCTGCTGCAGAGGAGGGAAGAAGCTGAGAATAGGTTAAGGTACGATTTGATACTATGTGGTGGCTAGATTATAGATATGTGGGGCTCGTGCGGAGAATGAATGAATAAATGAATGATTTATTCGCAGAATATTTGGCCAATTCTTAGTATAGTGTTACATAGTCCAACAATTCAACAGAAGAATAGAGAACTCTCGCCAATCAGCATTATCGCATGCATCAGCATAGATGGGTCAGGGATATGAGGCCAATATTTCTAATTTTGTACTAACTTGTAAAAATATTTAGACTAAAAAATGGTGCCAAGTAAATGAGAGAAGTGGGTTCCTGAAAGTACCGGAACACATGATGATTACTGATTTAAAAATGTCTTTTGTAATATCACTTGTGTTGCGCTGAATATAAATGTCCACCAATCCAGGGTACTATTATCCAGGGGACAGAGGAGCTATGACATAGGAGATTCCTTACCTTACGTGTAACTTAGTAACGGTTTTATACGTGCCTTGATGTGAAATTCTAAAATGGTTTTCCGTATCTGTGTTATTTCAATAGCGATAGTTTCGCTATCGATAGGTTGACTTTGAAAAACAGTCAGACGAGCCCTAAAACGTGGCTCATCGACAACGATTCCACTCAGATATTGTAACTAGCCCGCGTTTGGTCATAGCGAATAAGTCTCCTGAACGTTATTTCCCATTCCAGGCAGTCACTGTACACTCCAAAAGTGGAAGAGACGAACGGCCACGGCGCAAGTAACGGCGAGTGGCGCGCGTTCAGCGCCGCCACTCGCGCCGTCTCCATCGACAACATCTCTCTGTGCTACGACACCCCGCACCACCATGCGCGGGCGCCCTCCGAGGCACACATATCCACCACGGAGCACACCAACGGGATTACCAATGGTATGTACTCAATTATTGTCATTATAAAGAGTAGGTACTTAAGTATTTTTCGATAACTAGCTGTTGCCCGCGACTTCGTTCGCGTGTAACTCGGGAACCGTACTTTTTCCGAAATAAAAAGTAGCCTAAGTCCTATTCCCGATCTATCTATCTATGTTTTAAATTTTAGCCAAATCGTTCCAGTAGTTTCGGAGCCTATTCGGTACAAACAATCATGTCTTTTTATTTTTCTCCCTTGACAATAGGAACTTCTTTATCTTATTTCCAGGTCACACGAACGGGCACGAGCTCGAAGACCAGCCCGAGCAGGAGGAGGAGAAGGCTAAGATCATCCCGTGGCGTGCGCAGCTGCGCAAGACAAACAGCAAGCTCAATCTACTCGAATAAGTTAACATTATCCACGTAAGTTCTCCCATAGTTATAGCGCACAGTATCACCCAGTTTGTAAAGCCGCTAATACATGTTGGCCGAGTGCAGACCAGCGCGAGCGTAGAATCGATGCGCAGGACAATGCTACCGTCCACGTTTCGTAAGTCTAATGAATTCTTTACTTTGGCGCTTGGCTTGACTGGCCAGCCTACACGAGCGACGAGCGTCACCGAGCAATGGCAAGCAAAGCCACTAATATGCTGGCCACAATGTTACTTGGCGTTCACTCGGCAAGGCTGGGCCAACATGTATTGCCGTCTTTAGAATTAAAAAGTGTCAGTTTTAAGCCCGAACACTCGTACGCTATTTCAATAAAATGGTGATCGTATAATAAATCGTTCGTTTTCAAAACCGTATGGAGAAACGCCAAAAAAGTCATCATAAGTAATGATTTAATTAATTAAAAAGCGTTTCTGTATTAAGGCGATAGCTATTTGACTTATTTATCCGTTTTAAAGAATTGATGTTATTCATTAATACGTTTTACCCAGAATTTATTGGGTTTGTAGAAGGTTTTTAAATATCGATCGGGAATTGCAAAACTAAGTGTAGTACTCGTCATCGGTCCATTTATGACAGTCGGTCATTCCATCTCATGACAGTCAGTGGTCGCAGGAAGTTAGTGGTTGGTGAAGGCTCAAATCGGTTATGAAACTCTTTGGAGGCCTACGTCCAGCAGTGCATGGACATTGGCTGATAATATGATGATGATGAATGAGTTTTAAATTGTCTTTTTGTGTAACGTAGGTCTAAAGTTATTAACGCGTATTTTAGTTTACGTGTTATAGTTCACTAAGCGACAATTGTTTAGCGCACATTTTAGAGTTTAAAATCCCTGATTTACATATTAGCAACGCCATAAACTGTAAAGAAATATGACCGTTGCTTGAAATTTTTACTGTAACGCAAATCCAAAAGTATTTACTAATCTTGAGATTTAATAATTTAAAATAGTGTTTAGGAAATTTATGATATAATTATTAGTGTTTCGTGTTATTGTTTTTTATTTTTAACATAATAAATATTATTTTAATAGTTCACTGAATTTTTGTATGTATTCGTTTCTAAAGATACATATCTTAAATTTAGATACGCTACACTAAGAAAGCAATATTTTCATATAACATTCATAAGTACTTACTTATTTTTACTGTTAACGTGTAAAATGTAAATTTACTGAAATATACAAATATAACAAAAAAATCGACTTCACGACTTCTTTGATGAACTATTTTTACGAAGAAAATAATTTTTATTATTAATATGCAGTGATATATTTGTTGCAATATTAGTTGTTAAGAAACGAGGGGCTTTTGCAATATGTCCTACTCGTATTTAACAATAGGTAACTATTTCTATTGTTTTAAAGCGACGATGTATTGTAATGTTGTTATTAAAACGCTGTTGCTTACACTGTCTTTTTTTAACGCACACCATAACCTGAACCCCCCCTTATTCATAAAAGAAACCGTCACTTTAGCGGCTCCCTAAGTATGGTATGGTTATTTTAAGTCAATGAACATGGATAATGACATACATTAGGTAACAGACGTTATATATAGTATGATTATGAATAGGCCCTAAGAAGCTAACTTCGGGAATACACCGAACAAAATCGATGCAAAACTTAGTATTTGTGATACAGTCGCGATGCAAACAAAATTGCATCGTAAAGTTTTCAATATTATTTGTTCTTGATAACTTCTAAAAATAAAACTAGAATATTTACATACTTTCCAACTTTATATACAAAATCTTACAAACATGATTGTGTTGTTTTTCTGAACAGTCTTACAACTAAAGTCTATTTACTCTTTGTTACAACAGTAGGATAGGCCGGTATCTTAGCAGGGAGAACCTTAGAAGGCTGCAAGATGATAGACCTGGGTATAAATGTACAAGGCAACGGGGTATACCTGTACAAGGCTACAGGGGAATACCTGTACAAGGCAAGGTTAGTAGGAGTCCGTGTAGATAATAGGGAAGTGCTGTACTCTTCCACTGGACCACGCGATGGTGAGGCAGGATCCCTCAATGAAGTTCTCCTGAAAGGCCATCGTGCTCGGCATCTCGGATTCAATCCCGGATATAAAGCAACTGCAAAGAATTAACAAGTTTTATTAACTGTTTTACTAAAGTCATGATTCACACTCATCATGACATCATGACTCAAGCATTGATTTGACATATTTTTTTATTAAGAATTGACTAAAATCTATGCTTGAGTCACGATTCACTTCACACTCAAGTATGATTCTTCTTCTTCTTCTTTTATGGACTCTATGGCTTATTTGCCACAATTCTGCCAGTGTTAAGTGTGTTGTTTTGATTGTCGCTTAGCAACGTAAACAAACGAAATTTGGAAAGAAATGGTGACATTTCTTTCAAAATTTTCTTGGAAAGTCTTTGACTAATTTACCAACCAACATTACCCCTCCATTTCAATAACTTACACGTGTGCTAAGTCAACAAGTTAAATTGGATAAACTGCCATCAAATTTACGCAATAAAACTTAAAATTACACGAGAATAATAATTAAAATGGGAGGACCCATGTCTTTTTGACAAAATAGCCAAAGACTCAAGTATTGTTCTTGAATAAGGGATTAGTGTGGCTTATCGACCAACTTCTGGCTATTCTGGGAATAAGATAATGTCAAATATAAGTAAATGTCAAGTTACTTTTTAGATAGCTTAGATTTATTCTGCGAATAGTGCATATACGAGTTTAGTCAAACCTAACCTAAGCATCGAAGTATCGGTAATCAATGAAACTCCCACATCATGGTAAAATATACCGTTTTTAGTAAAGGCGGCGGGTTCGATACACGCTACAGAACAAATATTTGCATTATCTTTCTAGCCCAAATGTTTGCAAGATCCAAAACTTGTCCAAAGCTGGCGTCGCTTTATCATGTCATGTCATCTGTCAGCAAGTGACAAGACAATCAAGGCGCCCACCTGATGTTAAGCCTGACTATTACAGATGCAGCGCCGCCCAAAGTGTTTTATCACCCTGAGACATTGTTGTTAAGTCTCTTTTGCAAACCTAAACACAGTAATTATAGTACAGTAATAAAAAAAAGCTTGCACACTACTGCTTTGAGTAATCCTTAATTGGTATAAAAAATACAAACTACTCACCAAGGCGTGATCTTCAGTTGCATAGCGAGTTGCGTGGTGCAGAAGACGGCGATGAGATGCGACTCCTCGAACATGATTGCGAGGTGTCTCCCGCCGCGCTCCCACTGCAGCGCCGCCACCGCGCCCCCCACCCCCTCACCCCCCGCGGGGAGCTCCACCCGCGACACGTCCAGCACCGGCACCGCCTTGCTGTTCTGAGAGCCTGGTGTGGAAATGAAATCACACTTGTAACATAATGCCGAGCATGAGGGCAAGGTGGCACCCCCCGCGCTCTAACCCCGTCGCTTCCCGCTGTCTGTCTGCCCCTATGTATGCTTAGATCTTTAAAACTACGAAACGGATTTTGATGCGCTTTGTTCTGAGAGCCTGAGCAGAAATTACATAACACTTAAGCAATGTGTAACATAATGTCCGTATGAGCCCAAAAATGAGAAATAAAGGTTCTCGAATGGCAACCACGAAATAGAAAACGAAGTGTAGGATGGCTCCACCACTCATCTAGCCAGTGTTGCTTGATTTAACAAGTTAGCTTACCGCTCATCAAGCCAGTGTTGGTAAGCGCATATATCGTAGGTTCGCCTTCAGCCGCGAAGAGCAGCTGGTCCCCGGGCCCCCAGCACGCCGCCACGACGCGGCCGCCGCGCGCGCACCATCGCTCCGGATTCCAGCTTGCAGTCGCCCATATCCTGAAATAATACTTGAATATCACAGAATTTTCTTCTTCGTTTATAGACTCTGTGGCATATTTGCCACAATTTCGCCAGTGTCAAGAAGATGAGTTTGATTGTCGCATGGCAACGTAAACAAACAAAATTTGGAGAGAAATGGCGGCGTTTCTTTCTCCCAGAAGCACAGAAGCTTCCTGGGATTTTCACAGGCTTCGAGGAGTGACCTCGGTGTGCCGAGGATTTGTGTTCGTTGGGTGGCTACTCCCGCGCATTCCAGGACTACGTGGGCAGCTGTTTCTTCTTTGGCTAGACAGCCTCTGCAGAGTGGGCTGTCTGTGGTTCCGATGTTAAAGAGGTGTTTGTTCAGGGGACAGTGTTCTGTTAGGGTCCCCACGATGGTTTTGAGTTATATTCTTGTTATGTGCAATAGACGACGTGTCAGTCGTTTGGAGGCCGTTGGTATCGCTGCCCTCGACTGTCTGCAGTCCGTCATCTTTGTCCAGCGTTCGTTGTGTAGGTTTTGGGTATGCAGCCGTATCCAGGTGCGTAGCTGGGAAAACGGCAGAGGGAGGAACGGGTTCGGTCCCTGTATTGTTGTTTCTGATCCCCTTCTGGCTAGCTCGTCTGCGGCGTCATTACCCAGTGATCCACTATGCCCCTTTATCCATTGTAGAGTTACCCTGTTCCTCGTGGCTATGGTCTCTAAGGCAAGGTGACATTCGTGTATGAGTTTGGAGTTGGAGAATGTCACATGTTAGGTATTGTTTTTCCTCAATGAACATAGGTGACAATGGTAGATTTGGAAGACACATTAACTAACAGAGGTTTGTAGTTTCATTATGAATGCCCTTAGTGTTTTTCTCACTAGTCACAACATAAGCACTACACGACTCACCTGAAAATAATTGATGAAGTGGCAGCAAACACTTTACTGGCATCAAAGGACCAACTGGCAAAGACAATGCCACCACCCGCCACTCTTCTAAGAGGTACTGCAGTTTCCATAGACACATCCCACACCAGCATGGATGTGTCAGCTCCGGAACAACTGATGAGGAGGTCCCCATTTGGAGACCAGCTCACATCAGTGACAGGGCTGTGGCCTGATCTGTAAACATGTATTTTGTGAAGTGACTAATCTAACAAAGAATCAATAACATCACACTTTAAAGTATTTGCAACATGTTTTTGTTATTTAACAATTTTTTTTTAATCACTTGAGTTTAATGATGCTAAATAATTTTTTTGGTTACATAAATAACAAAATGTATTTAATTAAAAACCAGTAAAGTTGGTGTAAGACTAGATTTCATGTTTTATGAGATTTTAAAAATGATGTTGAGACCTATTTATTTAAAGCTTTTGTTTAAAAAAAACCAGCTGTTTATATTATATACCTTTTCAAGAGAACAGCATTGCTAGAAGATGGTTTTGTAAACATTGAGTTTGGGTCAACAGTCCACACAATCACTCCTTGCTCACAGCCCACAGCCAGTTCTGATGCAGAAAATGGTCTCCAGCTTACTGAGGACACGTGCACCTGAGCTTTGCACTTCAATGTGGATACAAAGGAGACTTCGGAACAGTAAATTCTCACATTATCATCCAACGTTGCCACAGCTATTTTAGTTGTATGGGGGTGCCAGGCCAGACATTTGATTGGAGCGTGCCCCCAACTTCTGGTATTAGAGTAATTCGCCACAATTTTAGGCCCTATATCCTTCAAATGTGGTTGTAAGAAGTATCGGAATGCTGAGAAAACATTAGCCACTTTTAACGCATATGAAGCCGCTACAGCAAGTGTTTTGCTCTCCCGATTTATCGTAGGATCAGCTGTGATGCTCAAGGCCTCCAGGAATCCCTGTTTATACCACACGCTGGTGATTTTCTTCAGTAAATTGTCCTCAACGTCAATATACATCGAAATGTTTTCGTCCGTCGTTCTCTGGTGGTGTATATCTCGTGTCACGTTGATTATAGGGTGGTTTTTGATCTGGAATATTAAATTGCTTATCTAAATTCATAAAATTTAAATAATTCGGGATTTATTGTTTCTAACCTTACCGCGTTTGTAAATGTAGAAATGTTTCCATATCGTACGTTGCCGCAGCAGTATACTTCGTTTAGTTTACATAATGGTACTTCATCAGCCCCTGGTAGTTCAGGAAAACCGTAAAATGCCGACATTTTTCGTTTATTTCCAAAATTATTTCAAATAATGTTTTAACCGTGACGTTCTACAGAAACAAAAACAAACAAACAAACCTTCTTCTTCTTCTTTTATATAAAGCGTCTGTGGCTGAGTTTGCCACAATTTTGAAACAGAAACCAACCGTTTTTGACACATCATAGAGTTGACATGTCAGTGACAGTGACAAATAATAATTGACGTTTTAGGTTTTTTCACTATTGACAAAATGTCACTAGGCTACAGAAGCCATTGCTGTTGGCTGTTGCCATAAATCTAGTCTAGTGTACCATGTACCTATTTACTGCGGGACCGGACTTACTTAGTGAAGTCAGGCTATGGATGATAATGATGATGATGAAAGCACTACCGGGTGCCTACCCTATGCATCATGGAACTAAAAAGTACCTAATAAGTACCTAGCTAGGGTACCCCCTACTAGGCACTACTACTAGGCATTATTATATTAATGACATGGAGGTTAGTAGGTAGGTACAACTACTTTTATAAGATACCAAAATATTTTCGTAGGTAGTCTGCAGAATTCAAAACTAAAAACTATTTAGGTATCCGACGACTGTGAGTAATATAATGCGCGACACTTCGTTTTGCGAAAGATAAAAGATTTCCATCGTATCCCGAGCATAATAAAAGCACTTTGGGAGAATTTACTGCGTCACCCCCAAGATTTATGTAAAGTGGCATTCGCGGGGTGACACGCGAGTAATTGATTCTTTCCCGCCCTTGATGCGTTCGTCTTGAAACATATTGGCGAAAAAAAAGATAGCGGTGTGTTTGCGCGTTTACCTACTGTTTTTGTAAATCGATGGTTGGATATTTTGGTAATAACGTGTGGGCTCTGTCTGCCCCTTTTGCCTACCTTACCCAAGAGAATGTAAGCGCTACGTTTATAACTTACACCTTAGATTATTATTCTAAGCCTTACACCTAAAATAAATTAGGTAACTACCTACCTACACTGGTAGGCTAGGTATTGCTGGGGTGCAAAGAGGTATACTTAATTTAATTAGGTAGTTAGGGTATTTTCATGAAACTAAATGTAGGTAGGTACAACCGATAAATTCCTTGGGTACTTTACCCACTTAGTCTTGTCTGTGCTCTCCATATCCATAAAGAAAGTTATGCAGTCGGACCCGACTTTTTCAAAGTTGTTTTGCCGCGCCGCCCCATGCCATGATGACAGAGGCCTATACACTTTGTCACCAGAGTTGGCCACTGACTCATACGAACTTACTTTCTGCTGGGACACTGATCTACTCGAACGAGAGTAGGTACCTACCTAATTGTTAGTTTGTACTTTGTACCTACCTATATGTAGGGAGAAATTGTATTTAGGTATCTCTATTAATCATTAACCAAATTAATTCATTTTAACGCGGCAGGCTTTCATGGAATTTCTAATTTTATTACTGAAAGGAATTTCTAAATTAATAGATTGAAATTGAAATAGCTGCGGCTGCGGTCCAAAGCCGGAAATGGTAGCTTATTAAAATATCATGGCCAAAATCGATGAATATCTGCATAGCATTATTCTATGGATAAACCCTTTAATACATAGGTATGTAGGTAACTCAGAAATGCAAAATGCGCCAGCGAGATCGAATACCTCTAGTTTTCTAGTAGGTAAGTAGTAAGTACCACAGCAGAGTACAGGTACCATTATTTAATACATCTAGAGGTTGTACATTTGTAAGGATTTGATTGCAGGACAAAATTCTTGCATGATCTGCAAATAATATTTAGTATAAGTCTGGGCACAGATGACGTGTTGGAAGAGATCTGCCCCCCGATTGCGTAAAACGGTTGCAATCAATTTCACATGGTTTCAATCAAAAAGTGACGTATTTTGTATGAATCTGACAGCTAATTGACAGTTCACTGATTGAAATCGGATTGAAACCGAGTTACGCAATCGGGGGGGCTGGATAACTCTTTTTAATTAATATTATGGTTCGATAGGAAATTTTCGGTAAAGAAAGAAAAGAAGAAGAAAGAAAGAAGAAAGTATTTAGTATAGTAACTTAGTATTCTACTATGTAAGGTGTTCATTATTATAACTATAATAGACCTATTTAAAAAAAACTCCTTTTCTATAATTTATACAGTGTGAAAATATCCGTAGGGACAGGGACATTGCAAATTGGAAAACTAATCTAATGTCGAGAGCGCGGATTATCCACACGATCTGAATTTTAATTAAAACATCGGACTTTGATAACTTCGGAGATGGTACAGTCGAGGGAAATAACAAGTACATTGTTTTAGCAATACATAAGATTGGAATATTAGTCCAGAGATCATAGATGTCTCAACCAAAAGAGGTTAAGGGCCCAGTAGATATCTACCTAGTACCTTACCTATATCCGCGTGGTGGATTAGGACCCAATCACTCTCAGAGTAGGCCAGTGTCCCAGCAGTGGGAATATTAGAAGGTTGGCATGATGATGACCTAACGAGGTATCTATAATTTAAAATTGTTAGAGTTAGCTAAACATAGTTACGCAAATCTCGTATTATATTTTATTATAGTAAACATAAACATAGGTTAGATAGGTACCTATATAGGTACTTCTATCCTGAGTCGCTGAGACATAATTTATGTGCCTTTTAGATCGTGTTTTTTCATTTTCAGAGACAAAAAACTCTTCGAAACGAAGCATCTACCTAAAGCAATGCAAGCAGTAGTGTGCAAGTGTTACTGTGTTTATGTTTGAAGGGCACTGTAGCAACAGCAAGTGAAATAACTGTGCGAAAGAGACTTAACACCCCTAGAGGTGATAAGCGCAGTGCATTGCCCCGCAACTACTTAAAAACTTTGGGTGGCACTGCATCTGTAGTCAGGCGTGGTGCTTAACATCAGGTGGGCGCCTTGATTGTCCTGTCACTTGCAGACATAAAAAAAAAGCATTAGGGTACTGCTCGTCGACCCTGACGTCTATCACAAAGAACTCTAGGATCTCCAGGATAGAGTTCTTTGTGATAGAGCTCGGGTGCTACTATCATGCCTATTTCTAGGAACTAATACCTATATTCTTAAAATATAATTATTATCTTGAAAATACTCCCAATAAAACGTTTCCACGTCTGTACCTTTCATTTGATAGGCTATCAAAGTGCTTTCGTACCAAGAGATGACTTAATTAAAATTATCATGTCGCTTTTTAGTAAGATTGAATTTTCTCGAGTCATTGTCAGTCTTGAAAACTTTAAAATCTTACTAAACGTTTGAATTTTTCAGATGTTTCGACAATTTTTCTCTTACTTGGAACGGTGGGAACAGCGAGAGTCAAGCAAAACCATGAGAGAGAATTTTACCCGTGAGTTACAAAAGAGATCTCAATGCTTTCTATACCTACGAGTATTCACAGCAGTGGGATCTATCAGAGGGTTGGTTGATCATAGCTCTGTTAGCGACCTCTCCATTGATCTCAATCTCAAACTGTCTAATTACACAGAATTAGAGTACGTTTTGACCATCGCTCTACTGTCCTACTAGACAGTTTATGATGGAGATCAAAAAATATTGGTCGATAACAGAGCTATAATATTGATAAACCCACAGAAGCTATTCATAAATTGTATACTCATAAATTGTATATAAATTGTGTATTATTACATATTCAATCTCGCATGACGAATGGAGCAAGCACTAGGTCAAGGTATTCAAAAGAAATTTAGTTATTCGATTTTGGGGTTTTCATGGCCATGTAGTAACACTGCACACTGTTAAGGTCAGGTGTGGCGCTTAGCATCAGGCGAACCACTTGACCATCAAAGGACCGACATAAAAATAATGGTCCCTTTAGTAAAATCAGAAATCAACAAAAGAATCACAAGATCTTTTTTTTTTTTTTTTTTTCCAAATTTGGAAAGAAATGGTGACTTTTCTTTCAAAATTCCCTTGGAAAGTCTTTGACTAAATTACCAACCAACATTACCCCTCCATTTGAAATACTTACACTTGTGCTAAGTAAACAAGTTAAATTGGATAAACTGCCACCAAATTCACGCAATAAAACTTAAAATAACACGAGAAAAATAATTAAAATGGGAGGACCCATGTCGTTTTGACAAGATAGCCAAAGACCAGCTGGTGCCTTACTCTTGCTTGAGTCCAACGACGATTCCGATCCAATCCCAATTTCTATTTACTGCTGTAAAATTTTTGTACTCTTGAAAACAAGGTTGAATTTGGCGCTAGCTTTGCTGTCAAAAGTACGAAATGTCATATTCCAATACTTGTCCAATACCGATCGCGTTCAAGAGTAAGGCCCAGGATAACTTATAGGGACTTGCTCGCCTTCATCCATAACAACATCGATGATGCTGGCACAGTGCTGTCATCAACCTAAAGTCCTTATCCGTTATTAAGGACTTGGGTTGGCTGGGGTCAGGTCAGCAGTAAGAAAATGCAAAATACACACCAACGCGCGACGTCAGTTCAGATCTGAATCTCCCACATAGAATTAATATAGCCTATTTTATATTGGCCCAAACTCAAGCAGTCACCATGTTTATTGTTTTTCCAGTATCAACGTGAAAGTGATCAACTGGTTCCAAAATAATAGGTGGTTACTGGTGCCAGAGAACTTTGCCAGATATATTGATAATGTAATGGGTTACACTGTCAGTGCAAACGCATTGAAGCGTCTTGTCGGAACAGACTTCAAAACAACACCAAGGGCTTCGCAATGGGGAATTTCTCCAGAGGAAATGGATAACAGATTGGACCAGGTTTATACTTTTTTACTATTCAGATAGTAAACCAGCATGAACTACCATACCATTCAGATGATAAGCATGCATGCACGACCCACCGTAGGCGGTGACCGTAGCCTATGGACACTTGCAAAACCGAGGTATCACTCGCGCTTTGCCATCGAGAGACGATCAAGAGTCTCATGTGCTAGTAATTTCACCGGTAACTATACTCTTGATTAAGAATACAGAATGCAAACATTACTGCTTGGCGGCAGAATTTTAGCATCGTGGTACTATTCCCGGACGAGCTCTATGACAAAAAAACTCTACTACCTCTAATTAGGTACCTACCAACCAACAGTTTTTATAAAAATGAACAATGTTCTCACTTTGGTACTTACTTTATCAGATAGGCCTTTTTTTCCATAGAACTCATGGCTTCAACTTCTTCGTCGGTGGAACGAGCGACCACATACCGAGGTTAGTCCAAAATAACGTCTACAAACATGATGTTTTCAGTTATCGCTAGTCCCCACGTCTCGTCTCTACTAGGCCAACAGGCGTCCACATTTTGATTTACTGTTCTAATGTTTCCACTGCTGGAACACTGGCCTACTCGATTGGGTCTTAATCCATCACACGGACCCAAGGCGGATTGGTGTATGTTTTCCTTCAGCGTATGAGAGCACTGGCATTGCGCACATACATTTTTCGAATAGAAAAACCCATTGGTGCACGACTGGATTCGAACCCACTACCTTAGGATCAGGTAGGCGAGGCCACTACCACTAGACCACCAGTGCTCGAAACTCGTGCAGTTCGAAAGTCTCATTTGCCACCGGGAACCACACTGTATAGCGGCAGAAATAAGTATGGTATCTTCCCCGGACGAGCTCTATCACTAAGAACTCTACTACTCTTGCTGATGTAGCGTCACGTGACGTTGCAGGTAAGTCCAGGCGCCTTCAAGGATCCGTTGGATAGCTACGACACGCACGCCCTGGGCAGGCAGATGAAGAAGTTGGCAGCTCTGAAGAAGAGGCAGGAGAACCAGGCCAAAGACTTGAACGAAGGGAGACCATCATAATAATAAACATAAATCAATTTATCAATACCAATCTATACTAATATTATAAATAGAGATTTGTATTTATGTATTTTTGATTGTTACGAATAAACTCAAAATTACTAATCCAATTTCAAAAATTATTTTACCATTACAATGCTACATTATCCCTGAGTAACATAGGGTATATTTATTACTGGCGATCCGCCCCGGCTTTGCACGGGTGCGGTTTCATTGCACCCGCGCGAAGCTGGGGCAGATCGGCAATAAATAGGTCCAAAGGCTGGTTTAATATCAGCAATGCCGTTCAACGTGGCAATGTTGGGAACGCATCCGTCTGGTAGTGATTTGGATCAGTTGAGCTATCTATAGATCGTTTGTCTTTAGATGGCTCAACGGTTTCATATTATATTTTGTATATTTTGTAGGTATTTTCATTTGTTAATAGATAGGTAGGTACATAACATATATTTTTTGTCAGTAAGTGACTAAACGGCAAGTTATTGGTCATTTGTTAGATACCACGCCTGACCAGAAAATGATGCAGTGTCACCGAAAGATCTAGATCGAAAGTCAAGTGTCTGAAATTTCACCGGGAACCATACCCTTTTAGCCCTTCGTTTTGAAATAGGTACCGTAATGCGTGCGAGCATTACGGCAGAAATATGTAAGCTACTTTGACTATATTTCATGTATACATGAAATTTTTGGTAAGCTACAAAAGTAGGGTTGGTAGTGTTCTAGCATGAAAATAATAAGTATCTGCTACGTACAACTATGTAGTATGTACCTACCTACTTTTATGATTAACAATTACTCTAAACTCTTCAGACTTATTAATGACGAACAACAATCAGTACCTAATCCTAACCAAAAGATCTATCGTAGCATTTGTATTGCTTTCATACAAAACTAACAAAATAACCGCTGCAAAAAGTTTGAAAGTAAAAAGTTCTTTTATTGCGCGTGGTTCTCTCAGTGAAAAACTGCTGCATTGCTCTGAGTCGAATTCGCATTTAACAATTTCAACTACGAACTACTGAGTATAGGGTCACCATGAGTTCAAAACGTGAAAGACAGATTACCTACGATTTGGCACCAACCAACTTTTCTTACCTAGACGGAGATCGAACTAGAAGCCTTGAAATGCGTAATATTAAGGGAAATGTAAAGAGAAAGTTGATCTCCAAATAGGTCAACTACTGATCAGATTATGTAATTCGATTGCAGTAGATTTCACTAGATTTCAATCAAAAACTGACGTATTTTGTATGAATATGACAGCTTTTGATGACGAGACAGTCAATTCGTTCGCTTGACGTTCGTAGACGTAATTATTAAGTCTCTTTCACCCAGTAACTTCACTTGCTACATTGCCCTTCAATTCAAATCAAAGCTAAACACAGTAATGCTTGCACACTACTGCTTGGGGGTAGAATATCTGACACGGTGGTATTCACTAATACGAACTCTTGCTGAAGAGTCCTCCAGGTAGTAAATACATCAGAGATCCCTCGCATCTACGTACAGGTCTCTACCTAGTTAGAGCGAGGAACTCAATACAACACTGGCACAAAGGTCTTTTCACACAGCATTTTTTACTTACAAGAAACACAATATTTGTTAATATCCTATAAAATAATGTTGTATAAATAAAGATTTTTGATTTGATTTAGTAAATACATGAATAAATAATGCTAAACAATTGGATGGATTATCTTTCTAGTCTGAAGCTAAGCAGAGCAGAGCTTTTATTATAGGTAGATGACTGATATACTTAATAAAATACAATACATAGATAGATACATTTTAGTTGCAGAACGTACAAACATTTGTCTCAAGGCGAGAATCGAGCCCGCAACCTCCTGCGTCGCAGGCAGACCCACGCCCGCCGCGCCACGTTATCGTCTACAGTCAGTACAAGTAATAGGTTCAATATTATCCGTAAATGTACTCAAACCATGGTACCCCTACTCCTCTGCAGGTGTCAGAGCTGACTCTCGCAGACACTAATGTGATTAAGCCGACAGCAGCTTACAGGGACTACGATGGCTAAACGGATTGCATTCATTTAGCCAAATGCGAAATGCAATCTAACCGGCTGCATTCAGTACTGGGATTCTGGGATATCCTGAGATCTTAAAACCTCCGGTGGCATAGTGGGGCAGAGCTCTGTTGTGATACAAGAGGTTGCTGGTTCGTTGATCCGTTGATTATTTTTGGTTTACGTTTAATTTTAATTCAATTTTAGTTAGGTGGTCTTTATAATTGCTTTCATGTTAATAAAGATTTTGATTAATAAAACAATTATTATGACGGGAGATTATGAAAATTCTATATTTACGTAGGTATATTTAAAAAATACGTACGAATAGTATTATTTATTTCACTAGGTGTACCACGGACAAATAAATGTGCCTCTGGTCCACTCAGGTGAACTAACAAGATGGACCATGGGCACAGCCATGGGTAAGGACCTGATTTTTTTCAGTTAGAGACTTCTAAGTGCATTTACAATTTACTGTTTTTTTTTAAAACACTAAATATTTTTAAAAGAGCGGCAGGTACAGACAGACACACGATAAAATATCCACACAAATCAATAGGAATGTCTGTCATAAAACAAGTTTGCCCGTCTAGAGCAGACAGCCCACATTGTATGTTTCTATATTCATCGTGAGTGCCAACGTATATTGCACACACATACAAATTATGTCTACGTTTATTTGTATGTGTAGAGTTATCGTCTAGTTATCAATTTTAACCCTATGCTCCCGCTAGTGACTCCCACGACGAACTGTCAAAGATGAGCCTACTCCATAGTTATGACAATAAATTATATAGACAATAGATATGACAAATCTACAACATTAACTTCTTTGTATTATAAAGGGCCTAACGAAAGGGGCCTGAGCTAATAGGGCTATAATTATAATATTACTATCATATATTTTTTAAGCAATGTAATATTTTAGCTAAAGAAAAATAAAAGGGTAAAATCAGATGGAGTACCACCTACCTATATCCGTGTTATTATGCTAAGCCTATATCAATGTATAGAGCATTTAAATTATATAATTTTGCACGCCTTATTTTATAGGCCGAGGATAATGATTCTAATGACTAAGATCTGAATGTAACCCATTATCTTTTATTTATGTTTTGCGAATAAAATAATCTTTATCCTAACTTCACATGTGTGAAGTAGCTACATTTATAAGTATTCAAACACATGGTGTGCACCGGGAGGCGTGCATTACCTATTTATTCCGCTTCACTGTCCAGTATAAATCGGCGTCCCGGGATGAGACGAGCGTAGTTCCCACTCGTCTATATTAAGATCGCCTTCGTTCGGCCTCGCATCATGCGTGCGCGCAGAGCCACGGCTCACACAATAAAAACCAAACGTAGTACATATTATATTTTTTTTACGAATCCGAATTATCCAGGCATCACGTAGCTAAGTGATTAACTAAGTGTATAACGAAGTGACCTTCTGTGTTATGGTAAGTCGAGGTAATAATAGAATGATCATGACATTCTGCTGGCTAACCGGTTGGATTGTAGATAACGATGATTGTGACGTAAAGTTATGGTCAAAAATAGGTCTGCCTAATTCGCATTTGGTTTTTTCAGTCTGTTATGTGAATATAAAGTGAATTTCGAGTTACTTCGGTAAAGAAGAAAGGATGAAGTTTACAGTGGATGTGCTGGGGATATTCCTCAAAGTTGTGATTAGGGTAAGTGGAATTTAACTGAAGAGCTTAAACTATCAGTAGTACTATCTGGCGCCTTACTATTTACCGAAATTACAAACGATTAATTCAATTTCAATTCAACCGAATTGCGTCCAATTACGGTATGTGGTTAACGTTACCTATAAACGCTTGCAATACATGCTTCAATCGCGCGTTGCTATCCTGAGACGTAGATCAAAAGTCTCATGTGCCAGTAATTACACCGGCAACCACCCTTCCAACCAGAACTTAGTATTCATTACTGCTTGGCGGCAGAAATATTGTTGAACCCAGATGACACTGAGTTCTAATTAAATAAAAACGTGAACTTCAAGCTACAACAGCTTAAAATGTCGGTGGGTTTTAGAATAACAATTCCATTATTATTTGAGTTAAAAACATGAACTGAATATTAAACACTTATTCGTCCTTCGTTATCTATTCAAACAAAAATGATAACTGAAGAATATTTGTCTATTGTCTATGGACTTGCAGAAAATGTTAAACGATTCCAAATTGTTGAAATGACGTTTGACGACCTTTTGTCACTCAATTGATTTCATCTACATTTAGACTGCCTCTACATTTTACTAAGAGTAAGTAAGTTCGTATGAGTCAGTGGCCAACTATGGTGACAGTTTCTAGGCCGCCCGAAGGCCTCTGTCATGGCCTAACAACTTTGAAAAAGCCTGGACCGACTGCGGGAGCGCCCGGTTGAAATTGACACTGGCGGTCACGCATCCAAATGATGACTACTATGACTACGCGGAACAGTGCTTAACTTCGTTGATCTGTTAAGAACAACTTAGCCAGCTACGTCACGAGCGCTCCACATTTTACTAACAAATAGATTGAAAGGGCATTGGTACTTTTTTATAAGTACAGACAAGCTTCTGCCCAAGTCTTTGCTCGCGTGGTACAATGATATAAAGTATGCAATGTATGAATGAATTAATGAATGATGAATGACTTAGATAATAACATTTACAAAATAGGTACAATGGGCGGCCTTATCGCTTAGAAGTGATTTCTTCCAGGCAACCTTTGGATTCAAATGCATTGATTGTCACAGGTCTAGAAGATGTCTCTTTGTTATCTCATGCTGTTAACTAAAAAATAAAATAATAAGAATATAAAAAAAAATCTGTCTTTGTTGACAGTCTTTTAGGCTTGATGACTAACCAAAAATCAATAAAATTTAAAAAAGTTAAATTTGTATATTTTTGAATTTAGAATTATTTCCTTTCCATCTCTAGTGTGAAAACGAAGATGCGTCAAAACAACTCTTATTCAAAGATTTATGTTGCTAAGCGACAATCAAACTAATACACTTGACACTGGAAAAATTGTGGCAAACTAGCCACAGACGCCATAAAACAAAAGAAGAAAGATTTCGACAGGTATATAGTCAAAGGGTGTAAATAACTCGGCGAGTGCATGAATTTTAAAGTTTACCAAGGTTAGTTTGGCAAATTTTTTCATGTGGAGCTTTGTCTGGAAAATAGATTCTCATAGCAACTCTGTTCGCTACATATTTTTTTGATTGAATTTTGGTACTTGTGGCCAGCGCGTGGCTATATCGTACCTTATCTACATATTTCAAATACGTACATTTTAAAGACACAAATAAAGAAAAGGTCTAAAAATAAGAAATTAATCATCCCTAAAACGAGATAGTGAAGAAAAAGTGGCTGCAACTCAAAGAGTTTTAATGATTTCAAAATAAATTACAGTTAGAACGTTACGGAACACTCATGGGGCGGCTCTGCTCATACTTGTCTTAAACGCTTCATTCAAGTGTAATTCGTTTGAGAAACAAATAGAATACTTTAACAATCCTAAGAACTAAGCATTACAGAGAGAGCGAAGAAAATAACAAAAAGTGCCATTCTAACTAAACAAACAAACAGACGAACTTACACTGAGCTCGCTTTGAGAACTTGCAAGTGCCGCTACACATTAAACTTATATTCTACTTAGTTAAGTTTAACCTAAAGCTATTCAGTTAAATTCAAACTGAATAGGTGCCTCAAGTTTTAGTAATGAATGCAGAGATCCGGTTTTGGGTCGCGGTATGCAAATGTTTCGTTTTGATGAACATTTGCTATGAAAATTCATTAAGGTTGTATTTAAATGCGCTTCAAATTGAAACAGAAAGGGAGCTTTAACTAAATAAAGCGAACTTTTAAGCGCAACACACACAGCGAGCGGGCGCGGGTCGGGTCAGATCCGCCGCGGGAGTTTTTTGTTTTAATTTGTATGGACGACAAGGATGACATCACACTGAACGCGGGAGCGGCTGCCGCACTTCACCCGACCCGCGCCCGCGTTCAGTGTCTTGCGCTTTAGCTAAATAAAAACTACTCTCTCGCTGCGCCTCGATTCTCGTTCACTTGGCACAGTGTAAACATAATAATATTTAGTGAATGCTTGCCATCACCCAACGTTGGGACCTCAGTCAAAGACTGAGGTTGGGACCAACCGGGCGAGCAATTTGCAATTTATAAATTTCTTGAAGCCGGTTTTTACGCTTTCATTGTGTTTAGGTTAAAACTGTGCTTAGTTCCTAAATTTATAACTAGGTGGCGCTTCGATTAACTAAAATGGTACCGTTTGTGTAGATCGCGCTATCGTTGCGTTTTGGCTTTCGCCGTATGAAATTTGGAAAGTATTATTAGATCAGCCCACATAGTTCAAGGAGTGTTTTGCTAAACGCTCCCCCTCACGCAGGACTACCTACCTATATAATTAGTGCAATTAGTGCGATTATGTTTATATATACATTGCACATCAGCCAGTGGCTTTTACTAAAAAAATTAAGACTTTTTAATAGTAGCAACTATCAATTACACAATCATGTCATGGTACAAAATTTTTTGACAATTTAGTTTAGGTCTTCATTTGAATCGCAATAAGAGTTCATGGTAGGGGGGCTGGTTCATTCATTGGACTGAAACTTCAAACTAGAAATCTCAAATCGTTAAAAGCTTGTTGAAAGCAGAACACCATATTATCTCAGCACCGTAAAATCGAGAGAAAACAAATAAAACACACTAGTTTCCGGCGTGCGCGTCATCGAACGTGCTTTACGTGCCAAACCGTACTTAAAGTCAACTCGTAAAGCCCTTGGATTGTGAGTTAGCTATAGTGCACGAGGCGTAATAGGTATGATAGGTACTGGAATCGACGTAGTAGGTATGTGTCAAATGCAGAGCTAGGTATAGCTTGTTACGAATTTACGATAGGGTTTTTATTCCATGTAGGTACAGGCAACCCACTCGACGAACCGAAGTCGTTGGATGGTGAAGGCCTATGTCCAGCAGTGGACGTCTATCGGCTGATATGATGGATGATAATAGCAGACAACCCATCTTTCACTGATAAAACCATGTTTTTAGACTTTTTAGTTGGAATGTTTATGCGAAAATATGTCACATTAGTCAATAGACGTCCACTTGCTGCGTGGGAATTAGTAAAAATGGGATTCTAATGAAACAAAATCTGTAGTAAGGATTGGGTATAATCCGACATAGGGAGACAAAGAGCGCCATGAACAACGATCTTCACCATCTTCACCATCACCTTCACGATCCACCGACTTCCTGCGACCCCTTTAATGACATCGGTCCATCGAGGGGCGCCGTTCTATACTTCGTTTTCTACGTGGGGTATTTGATTCATCCGCCTTATGAAATGCGATTTTGATGGTTTTTTTTATTTGAAAGTTAATAACTTTTAGTTAAAAGTGGTCTCATATAGGTGAAGATCTGATGAGAATCTAAATTATTATTCTCGTTGTGTTCTTTCTAAATTGTATTTTTATTTTAAATTTGTATTTTTGCATGCCGAGTTAAACGGTGAAGTGTGTGACACTTATACTTACGTAAACAATAAGACCTTATGTAACCGTACCTACTTCTAGCAAAATAAATAATTTCATTTCATTTCATCTGCAGTGTGATGAGCAGAAAACTCCTCAAAATGCAGTTAGTGCTCACTTTTGAAAGTTTGTGCTCGCGAGGTCTCTAACTGTTTTCAGCAATCAGGTTTGGATATAGATTACTCGTATATTTAAATAGATAATAATTAATATATTTATTTACTATCAGATATCAGCTATCTTTAGATACCACTGGTCATTGTAACCAGTGTGTCAGGATCGCTTTATTCGAACTAACTATCAAATAATAACGTTATACATTTTTTCGTTTAACAAAAAGATAATAAACAATTTACTAAGTTATTTGTTTGTATAAAATGGATGACGATACCACTGATGTTTTGGTAAGAGTAATTTTGTGTCCAAAATTAGATCTAAATTAAATTCAACTAGGTCTTAATCAAACTCACGAAGATACCAAGTTGAATTTACTATTAAAAATCTTAATCAAACTTAAATAAACATGAAGATTTATAGTAGTTGAATTTAATTTAGATTCGTCTCTAGAGACGGATTTAAAGGGCCAATAACACAAATGTCTAGTTACAGCCTTCGGCGCCATTTTTGCTTGAAAATGTGAGAGGTTAGATGTTTTTTTTTTAATCTACCGAAAGTTTTCGCCTTATTTGTTTTAATAATGACAATTGTTTTTATTACAAAAGCTAGCAAAACAAGTTCTACGTTAGTTATAATTTGACTAAACAAGTGCCTGCCTGGTAGAGATCGCAACTTAGCGATGGCCCTAAAGGAATATTTTTATATATTTTTGCTTGGAATCATGACTACAGCAAAACGGCCTCTAATATCCTAAATGCGATAGTAAGATAAAATGTAGCTTGTTTGTCTGCTACATTTTAGACTAAACAGCTGAACTCATTTGGATGAAATTTGGCACAGTGATAGTTTAAAATTTTAGAAAGAAGATGGCTACTCTCTAAGTACATATGTACCACGCGAGGGGAGCTTGGCACGGAGATAGTTTTTAAGTAATAAGTTTATTTATTTTCACAAAAAGCAATGTCTTACAGTAATATAAGGTAGGTTTGTTAGCACAAGTTTGTTACACTAGGTTAGTTTAGCAAAGGGGTAAAAAGTAGTGTCCATGCGGCAGGCATATAACCGTGACCCCACACTAGTTTACAATCTGAAGATGGATATATATAGGCTACTTACTCTTTATAAAGTAAAGCAAGTAAAGTAAAAATGTTTATTTTCATAAAATGTTTACATATTAGCGCTTATCTCGAACTTATTGTAGATATGTCTGTCTGTTTACATAGGTATCCAGGTACTTACTTACTTAATTGTTCTATTTTGTATATACCTATTAGGAGTACAGGTAAGATTGGGTTGACAAGTTCGAGAACATCCTACCCTTCAAACTAGTTTGGGACTGTTTCTTGTCGGGTAGTTAAAAATGTACCACACAAACACGGACAGTAGCTATTACATGCATCTCTCTCGCAGATAAACAAATCAACGTTCGCGCCACTAGTAGTGTCGACGCTGTTCATCTTGCTGACGTCACTGCTAGCGCACTGCGCGAGGCGGTTCGTCCAGAAGACGGTGAAGGAGCCCTTCATCAGGCTACTGCTGGAGGAGACCATCGCCGCCGCTGAGCTCTGTGGATGCTGCTTCGAGCTTATCATTGGTGGGTTATCTGCCTCAACTGTCATTTTAGCGGCTGGTTGTCAATCGTACACAATATTATAATAGGCATGATGAATGATTTTGAAAAACTGTTCTATTGTATTCAGAATTATTGACTTTATGCAAAAAATTACCTATTATTCCAGAAATTAATGATTTAGTAGTAAAAAAATGCGATTGAAAGAAGATGGGCGAAAGTCGACCCATTAGTTTATGGATCCGTTTACGGTGAAAAACATAATATATGAATATTCTTATAACGTCAGACTTTCATCCTACAAACTGGTGATTTTTAAAGCTGGAAATAAAAAAATAAATTATTATCAAAAATGTGTGTAAGTTGACAACAAAACGTTTTGAAAGATGCAAAAACTAAACGTGTTAACATATCTGTTATGAGAAACGTTTCATTATACGCACACACTTGTTGATTTATTACAGAAAAGTTAGATTAGAATAGTCAGTTTTGAAAGGTTTTTTTTTAAAAATAGCAATAAAATAAATAAAAGTAATGGAATGTTCAAACGTCAAATTATGTTATTTTTGTTTTTATAGTGTTAACCATCACACTAAGGGAATACTAAAGATTATAATATCACAAAAATTATTTTGCTTCAAGCGGGATTTGAACCCGCAACCACCGGGAACTGCAACGTTTCCCCTGTAGGTGGAGCTATCGGCGCTTCGAGCCGAAGACATCCCAATGATTATTTCGTCCAAGCTAAATATGTCTCGATAGCTCAATTGGTAGAGCGCCCGCGTATCAAGCGGTGGTTGCGGGTTCAAATCCCGCTTGAGGCAAAATATTTTTTGGGATATTATAATCGTCAAATTATGTGTCAAAATGTCAAAGACAGACTGACTGTGTGCATTGTGTTTGTTTACTTCGATTTCGCTCAATCGCGTACGCAGAGATTTCGTGGTGTTTGTTCTTACAGTGATTATTTTAGATTACCTAACTACTCTAGTCATATTTTAATAAGCGGTCTTATGAGTCAAGTCTTAGAATCATTGTATTTTGATGCTTATTACAGGAATCAAAAATTCGTTTCAACCTACCTCATTTTTATTATTTTTATATCTCTTTATTCCTAACTTTTAGAGGGTAAATTTTAGTATCATTTTGTTTGCAGTGTGATGTTGCACAAATCTTGGTTGATTTCGTTCATGAACGAGGCTTATGATAGTTGAGCGCTAACTTCGCCAGTCTTCTTTGAATTAAAAAAATCACGCTAAAACGCGCTGAGTCGCGGAGTGACAGCGGTGACGTCATTAGGTCAGTTTTCAATATAAAATTTTAGCAATAAGGTTCAAAATTCTGCAATGTTTTTGATGCCACCAATCAGAGAACCTAGATGCTCCTGATCGTTGTTTAACCTTTTATGGCGGATTACTGTATTTTGTAGTTTTATTATATTAAAAATATTATCAATCTCGCATCTAATGTAAAAAGAAAAATCTTGAATCCTTTTTCATAAGGTGAAGACGTGATTTTAATGATTATTGGTTACTGTCATCATGCCTATTAGGTATCTACTACTCTCTAGAGTCTCTAAAGTCTAGCTAGACTATCCTAACTTTTTATTTATACAACTAAAGTAGCAACCAAGCCCACGGCCCACAAGATGGTAAGCAGTTACCGTAGCCTATGAGCGCTTGCAATACCAGAGGTATCACTCACGGGTTGCCACCCTGAGACGTAGATCGAAAGTCTCATGCGCTTGAACTCACCGAAAACCATACCTTTCGGACCGGAACACAGCAATGCAAACATTACTGCTTGACGGCAGAAATAGGTATGGTAGTCCTCCCCCGGACGAGATCTATTACAAAGAACTCTATTACTCCTACTTACTTACTCGTAGACGTAACGTGTGCGAAGTAATGACATCCGACGAAGTAACTTTCGTTGTAAAATACACCCGTCAGAGCACTGGTCGTCGACCAAAAAGTATTGGTGGTCTGGTGGTAGTGACCTTATCTCCCGATCCTAATGGTCGTGGGTTCAAATAGGCTAGATTATTAGATAAATTTATGTGCTCAATGCCAGTGATCTCAAACGGGAGCTAAAACATCGTAAGGAAACCGGCATGCGGCATGTCCAAAAATAAAAAATTGAACTGACTTGTGATGTTGCGTTTGTGGAATAGATTTAAACCAGGCCCCTTTTCAATAAACATTAGTTCACAAAGTACAAAAAAGACAATTTTATAGAATTTTTTTCCAATTTACGACAAATGCTGTTCATAAAACCTATAAATATATCAAAAATCTACAAGTATATTTCTTACAATTGTATCGCCCAATTCGTTCAATATAAAATACATAATAAATGTAAAAAATCGCACGTAAAATTTTAGATAATTACATTTATAGTATTTTACAATTTGTAATGTTTATTGAATCCTGAAGCTGAGTGGTTGTCTTTTTTCGTCACATCATTTAGTTTTTATGTATATTGTTATTTTTGTTTGTTGTGTGGCGCAGGCTATTGTATAATCGAAGAGTCATTACAAAAATTATGTGTGCCAGTTGCCGACAACTTCGGCGTGGCTACGTACGCGGTCTTCCTCTTCGCGCTGACGATCTGGTGGTCTCTCAACTGGGGAGAGGCCACCGCCTGCCCCTACACGCACATCGAGGATATTGTTGAAGGTAAGTTCGTATGTCAGTGGCCAATTCTGCTGACAGAGTTTCTAGGCCGCCCGAAGGCCTCTGTCATGGCCTAACAACTTTGAAAAGCCGACGAAGCACGAGAGCGCTCAGTTGAAATTGCCACTGGTGGTCACTCATCCAAATGATGACTACGCGGAACAGTGCTTAACTTCGTTGATCTGTTAAGAACAACTTAGCCAATTACGTCACGAGCGCTCCAGCGCAGTGCTGGCCACGCAGATTTAGTACTAGCGGCTCGTCCCGGCTTCGCAAGGGTGGATTTAAATATAGTCTATGTTGCTCAGGGATAATGTAGCATTCTAATTGTGAAAGAATTATTGAGATTAAACCAGTAGTCGAGTTTATTTGTTACAAACAAAAATACAAATCTTTCCTTGGGCTGATCTGTAGCTATGCTCATGGTCAGGCAGGCAAACCCCGTCTGATCCAAAGATCGCAAAAAAAATTTGATTGATTGAAAAAAAAATCATCATGTGCGTTACATCAACCTACATTAAGAAAGTCTGCTTGGTGGATAAGGCAATTTAGGCATACTACCTTTTTAGATGTCTGAATCTTAGACATTTTACTTTTTAGATTTGACATATTGGCAATTTAATTAAAAATTAAACTTTCTGATCAGGAAGCGTCCAATCGACCCCATTATTATGTAAGTCTATCGCTGTCGAATCACTGTCGATTGCTTGTCGATCCCTTACAAGCTTATAGTACGCACTGTAGGTGTGAAAGAGACAGATGCAAAGACTTTCATAATAAGTGTGCAGGTCAAAAGAACGACATTCTTCCAGGATCAGAGAACTTCAAATGTTCATTGTCTATAATTTTTTTTCAGGAAAATGCGACATAAGAAAAGCACTTCTAAAGACCTGGGCGGAGCTGGCGGGGGGACTGCTGGTCTTCAAGTACGTGCAGATGTACTGGGCACTGGAGATCTCCGAGACGCATAAGGACAAGGCTTTCGAGGAGTGCAAGGCTGATCTGCAAGTATGCCTTTTCTGCCTGTATTTGAACTAGTTTTCCGCCAAGCTACCTTTTCTGCCTGTGTTTTAACGCTGGTTTTCCGCTTAGCTTTTACATTAGTAAAAAACAAGTCGAGACCAAATCAAAAGATCTAACAGAATTTTTATTTGATCGAGGGTAAGGGCCTTATATATTAACGAACTATAAATCTTTGTCTAGTCCCTGCTGATGTGTCTTTCAATACTATCATCGCCTTGGTGCATTAACATAAGAATGACAAGCAAAGATAAAACCTAGCAAGCTGCTAAAATGGCAGTTTATTTAATGATTATGGGGATATTGGGGTTAAGTCTTGTAGACCGTACTGCGTAGGCGCTACGTAGCACTCGTAGCTGATGCTACGTTTTCCGTCCGATTTATGCAGTGGATTTTCTTTTGCGTATTATGCTACGTCCTAACCTACGAAGTGAAGTTTCGTAGCGAGTATTACGTCTGTCAATCTATGTTCCAAGGTTTCGTAGCGAGTACTCTTTATATGAATTGCTACGAGTGCTTCGCAGGGTCTACGTCAGGATACAGTAAAGTTTAATTAAACTTTGCACGCTTTTACAACATAAATAAAACTTAAAACGAGATGTGCATAGAAGCTAACATTTGTTTTTGAGTGTGCTGCTTTAGTAACAGTTTGAGTATTTATTTACCTTTTTATTACATGTTTCGTTCAGCGCTCACTGTGAAATGCATTGGCATGAAGTCAGAATGACTCATGCCGCAGCGAATGAGAAGTACAAACGTTACGTACAAAGTTTTCTTTAGCTGTCGTGCTAGTTTGAAGTTTGACACACAGACCATGCACTAGTTGTGTGTTAACCTGGGGAGCAATGAGAGTAAAATTACAGTTGCATGATCGAGTTTTCACACTTTTTGTTATGGTAAAAGTTGCAAAAATGTACAATGAAACTATATTTTTTGGTCAATGTATTAGTAGCATTGCCTCCCAGCTGGTAGGACTCTTAATGGCGTCCTGATGGGTACCAGCACCGCAGTGCTAGATATTCTGCCGCCAAGCAGATAGTTTGCAAGTATTTCTGTTTTAGATTTGAACACCATTGAAGAATTGATTTTCTTGTTACTAATCAAATTAAAAATATCTTGCATAAACAGTGGGCGCTAAACGCTAAGCGATTTGAAACAACGCACCCAAAAACAAATCAGGTTGTTCATTGGCCTGTTTTACCTGCCGGTGCTAAATTATTTCCCTTTCCAGACATGGCTGCATCTACACTAGATGCACGCTCAGAGTTCGTTAGGAAACAGTTTACTTTAACTTTTTCAATATACCTGCCATGTACAGTTTGGCCGGGAACGTCCGTAGAGTCTGTTCAATAGGACATCGTCAGGTGACTCTTATGTTGTTGATATAAAGCTCGAAATGGATTGATTCACGATTGTTGTCTTATTGAACAAACTCAAAGCATGTTTTTTTGCTGTTTTTGGCTATGAATGAATGAATTAATGATTTATTAGCAGTTTAAGGGTGAATAAAATTAGGTTCTTACATTAAGTGTTCTAGCAGTCCACAAATTTAACTGTTACAGTAGTAATATGCAATTTTTTTTTGATTAACACAATTAAGAATGAATAACATGACTTAAATATAATAATTATTCAAAGAAGAAAACATTGGAAATGTCAAAATAGTTATAGTGACTTTAGGGAGCTTATTTATGTTTAATGTTTGTGTTTCGAAATTCAGCGCTCGTTTTTTCCGCTGCAGATTTTTCGTGACTTCACTTGTCATAATTATTTGCTATCGTCAATCAAATATCTACGTCAATCAAATATCAAAGTCAACTCTGTGAAATTATTATACAAAGCTTAATTTTTATCAATGAAAAAAAACGCAATTATTTGAACAAATATGCCAAGTAAAGTGCATCTAATGCATTATTATTTAGAATTTTATGAAAAAATTAAAAATCATTCATCATCTTCATATAACTGGGCTAAAAAGCATAAAATAATATATTAGTTGGTAGTTATTTATCTAATTAGCCCATTGGCAACCAACACATCTTCTCTAACTGGTTAACATTAAATAAATAATAAATAAATAATGCTGGACAAACCACACAGCATCATCTAGCCCCAAGGTAAGCTGCTGTTAAACAGAGCTGTATTATGGGTGCTAGATGACTGATGTATATTTAATACAATACAGTACATAGATAGATATTTTATATATAGAAAATACCCAGAACACCCGGAACAAATATTTGTAGATCGTACAAACATTTGTCCCGAGGCGGGAATCGAACCCGTAACCTCTGCGTCGCAGGCGGACCTGCGGCCGCTGCGCCACATCGGTTGTTAACACACCGCACATAGTTATTATGTACATAAAGACTCATGCTACCTAATAACTCCGAATTATTATCCGTCATGACGCTTGCTTCTATGAAATTAAACCAGAAACTTCAACTTTTAAAAGCTTATTATTTTGCGCTCGTATTTGAGCGGGCAATTTAAATAAAACAATGTACAGCCTAGCCCACAACCATTTCGTCCAGTTTGCATAAAATTACCGTTTCGCGTGCGGCTCGCGAGTTTCAGAAGCTGTCTGTGATTTATGATTGAGATAATCTTATTTTAGTATAACTCTATTTTTGTTTTAACAACTCGTCAGCGTTTTTCTTTTACGAGAATGCACAGGCAATTTCCAGGCGAATTATTCATGGAATTTAAGAAGCATAATTTAATTTAATATTAGGTGCAAGATTGATAGTATTTTTGATAAAATTAGAACCACAGCTATCCATAGGAGAGGTTTAAACCAATCAGAGCGAATGACGTTGCAGAATTTTGATTTTCAATTTTAGTAATACGCGTCCATTGGCCCGCGCCGGCCGAAACACAATAGTTTTCATTTTTTTTTTTATACAACTGAACGTACGCTTGGTTGCCACAACCAAGCGTACGGCCCACTTGATGGTCAGCGGTTACCGTAGCCTATGTACGCATGCAACATCATAGATATTATTTGCGTGTTACCACCCTGAGACGTAAGATGGAAAGTCTCATGTGCCTGTAATTTCACCGGAAACCATACCCTTCACACCGGAACACAGCAATACGAGCATTACTGCTTGGCGGCAGAAATAGGTATGGTGGTAGTCCTTCCCCGGACGAGCTCTATCACAAAGTACTCTACTACTCTCATTATCAGTCAAGCTGTACCTATTGTATATTATGGTGTCCATATTATTCCATCTCACTTGTATTATATAGCGTTTCCTAATACACAAGTATAGGCAGAACGTGTATTTGTGGTTCTAATTAGTTACTATTGGTTATGACTAGTTCATTAGTTCGAACACTTATTTATTATAGTTTCAGGTTGCATAACATTATTTCGCTATAGCGTTATTTTTTTGTTACAGTATAGTATAGTACTAGATGTTGCCCGCGACTTCGTTCGCGTGGGTCTCAGGAACTGCACTTTTTTTTCGGGATAAAAGCATATATCCTATTCCCGGTCATTATCTATCTATGTTTTAAATTTCATCCAAATCAACGCAGTGGTTGTCAAGTTATAGAGGAACAAACATCCATCCAAACTTTCACATTTATAATATAATTATTGTGATAAATGAAATATTACAAAAGTTATTATAGCTCCAAATAGGCACTTTCTATAAACTTCTGGGGTTACTATACCTGGCTGACAGAGCTCTCTAGAGTATGTTGCGAGGAGCGTAGCGACGAGCATGGTTCTTATACATGTTGAGAATCAAGTTAAACGGCGTAATAATTAAATATTCGAGTGTGCGCGCCCCGTAGCGGGTCATTGACATGCGCAGGTCAAGGACGCGCGGGTTATTGACCCGCGGTTCATTGACGCGCGGGTCACTGACACGTGCCGAGCGCTGCCTTTTCGATTTCTAACAAGGATAACTAATTATTAAGCAGAATTACGTAATTATTTTTTTTAAATATAAAAAAAATGTTAAGAAAAAAAAAAGTAAAAGTATTTTTTTTATGTGTGGAACATATCCCTTAAGTTTGTCAGGTTGATAAATGATGACCTTATAGTAACTAAACCAATATATTATGTGATCAGGTACCAGTGGTGTATGGCGCAGTGGTGGAGGGCGTTGCCACCTGCATGTGCCGACTCGCCTCCAAGTCACTGGGCGACCTGAACCCTCGCTTCGCCACCGCTGTAGACTCCTTCATCGGGACCTCGCTTGTTGTCGCTGGTAAGTAAATAATACTAATAAGCAAGTGGTGGTGGTGGTGGTGTTATCATATTCGTGAGCTTTTTCTTCAACGTTTGACACTTGCGTAATAAGGCCAATTGAACAGTCAAAAGCGCCTGCGTCCTTACGCAGCAGTGTAATACATATATTAAAGACATATTCTGTAACATTTATTAAAAAAACTATAAATATTTACTTAAAAAAATTGAATTTAAAACGAGAATACGCTACAAATACAAATTATACATTATGCTATGGCAGATAAGTCTTCATCATCACCATTTTTTAATTTGCTATCACCGAGTCGATCTGAAGGGTTCTAGAATAATCACAAAGCATTAATGACTACTTGCATTCTTCTAACTTAATTGTCACTTTTTCTCACTCAATTTCCATTTAATTCTCACTTAATTCTCACTCGGTTGCAGGGGTGCTCGCTAGGCACACGGTATTCGTGTACCGCTATCAGGACAATAGTGCCAATGCGGACCTCAGTGTTTCCATCTTTTGCAAAATCCATTTAGGAAAAGGTACATTAATGTAAAATTAAATGTCTACTAATGATCATTAATCATTGGCTAGTTAAACGCATGATTGGTTTTATTCAACGATCATTTATCATTTTTTTTAAATAAATCATAAATGTAATATCGTTTATTGTCTGGTGTAGTTAGATACTATCAAAACTTTGCATTGGCACTTCGGCTTAAGTTTTAGTGGCTAGATACTTTGATCAACATCTTTTTAAACTATGCAATTATTGATAATATTTTCCAATTAGATTATAAAAATCAATGTGTCCCCTTAGTAATGTAACGTTACAATGATTTACTATTATGATTGAGACTTCTACCAAAAGCACGTGCAAAATTTTGCACAATATATCTACCTGGTAGTAAGACACTCAAAAATTATCCTTTTTGTGTGGTCCACCACAGTGTCGGATGTTGTGTCTCATCAGGCATCTTATTTTTAGGTTTGATGAGCACTGTAGCAAATGAAATTACACTATTCTTTATCCAGGTCACTGACCTAACGCAGGAACCAAGAAAAACCTGTTAACCAGGTATTTTATTTCAGCTTTCGACTACTCGGGCGGATACTTCAACCCTGTCCTGGCTACTTCACTTAAAGCTGGTTGCGATGGCCATACCCTCATGGAACACGCTATAGTCTACTGGATAGGCGCATGCGCAGGGTCGCTCCTGTCAGTCTACATGTACAAACTGCCAGTGGTCCAGAGGTTCATCAGGCCTGATGACGCAGTTTCCAACGGAGATAGCATCTGGGATACTAAAGAGGATTAAAAATATGGAAATTGAAGCCGGGGCTTTACACGACTTAGTTATTTGGCTTTAGTTTTAACCATCACATTATGGCAACTATAGGGATAAAAATTATCTAAAAAAATATTCAAACTCCAGTTATTACTACTTCACCTGCTATTTATACAAAAATATCCGCGTGAAAACAGTAAGAATAGCCAAAACTACTTTACCAGATTTTGTTTATGCAACCGATTAGTGCAATTTCAGTCGCGTGGAGTTGATTTTCTTTTTGAAACGCCAGATCCTTATAGAAAATCCACTTTTCAATAGGATTTTGTAATAAACGGTTCATGTTTGTCAAAATTCAAAGCTGAGTACGTTTTTCCCTTAACTCATTATCACCCAAGTTGTGAAAAGGTTTGAGTAAAAATTCATTCGAGTCACAATAGGAATAGGTATCCTATTTTTTTTTTGGGCCCCACCAAATGACGTGGAAAAAAATGTTACTGCTGCAATGCTCGAATTTCCAATGTCTCGTAAACCAATGGTTGGGGTCTTTTAAAGGTCTGAATTGTTTGTCATAATGTCGGCTAACTAATTTACCTACGCTTTGTTGACAAATAACTGGATTTGTATATTTAATATTTTCTAACTCTCATAATGAGAACAAGTTTAAATAATACTTTATTTACACAATATTTTTGTGTGATATGTTACAGATACTTACCTGCTTTTACATTTGTTATTTATTTTGTTGTTATATCATACAATACCTATTTGATCTCCATATTTTTTGTTATGTCTCCTAGTCAGTTATTTTAAAGAAATCTTAGATATTTACAATCTTTTCATCTTACAAATAAATAACAATTTCCTTATTTTATAATTTTGCACGCTTATTAAAATGAAATTAAAAGAAAATATGATAAGTGCTACGTAGGTACCCCCTTGTAAATAACTTGGTATTAATTTATTACAGTTGTTTAAATCTTATGTTTGTATTATTTTTGAAAACGTTTTTTCCACAAATCAGGTCTTTCTTCTATCTTTTTAAAGTAATAACTTAAACTTTTACAATATTTTTTTTGATTCTTCCGTTTGAAAATTAAGTAAATATTATCTTATCTTCTCAGGCAAGTCTACGAATAATAATGTTCTATTCAGGTATACGCGGCAAAGCTACCCGCCCCGGCTTCGCACGGGTTTTAAACTACAATACAATACTTTATTGGTATAACTATAGTTACATACTATAAACCTTCCCCATGAATCACTCTATCTATTGATGAAAACCGCATAATTTAAAAGATCTAAACATATCATAGCATATCAGAGGGAGGGACAAACGGCATAAGCGACTTTGTTATACAATAGACTTTGTTATTGACTTTTGACGACCGATGTGGCGCAGAGGGCGCAGGTCCGCCTGCGACGCAGAGGTTGCGGGTTCGATTCCCGCCTCGGGACAAATGTTTATACGATCTACAAATATTTGTTCCGGGTGCTCTGGGTATTTTCTATATATACTTAATAAAAAATCTATCTATGTATTGTATTGTATTAAATATTATCAGTCGTCTAGTACCCATAATACAGCTCTGTTTAACAGCAGCTTACCTTAGGGCTAGATGATGCTGTGTGGATTGTCCAGCATCAGCTAGCCCCAAGGTAAGCTGCTGTTAAACAGAGCTGTATTATGGGTACTAGATGACTGATATATACTTAATGCAATACTATACATAGATACATAAGTGTTTAAGAAATCCCATCAGCATCATATTCCGCGTCGGAATATCCAGTTAGAGTTCATAAGCTGGTGCTCCCCTGTGACGTCACGGAGCCTCTCCAGAGAGGCTGCGGGCTTCGTGTTACCCTGACACGAAACTGGATAGTCTCTGGGCACCACGCTAGAATACTTTGATGTACCCCTGCCTTATAACCCTAAACGCATTGTACATTACATTGCGCTTAGGGTAAAAGTTGAGGGATTGAGTGAGTGTTTCCTCTGGTATTACAAGCGTCCGTAGGCTACGGTAACCACTTAACATCAGGTGCGCCGTATGCTTGTTTGTCACCTTGGTGGTAAATAAGGATTGGTAGAGCTCGTATATATATGCATGTAATAATAATAATATACCAGATGCACATTAAATATAATTATCTTAATTAATGAGCGGACATTTTGCACACCGCATTTTGTGTTCCGGTTCGAAGGGTATGGTTTCCGGTATATTACAGGCACATGAGACTCTACATCTAACGTCTCAGGGTGGTAACACGCAAGTGATATCTATGATGTTGCATGCGTACATAGGCTACGGTAACTGTTTACCATCAAGTGAGCTATACGCTTGGTTGCCACTTTAGTGGTACAAAAAAAAAAGAAAACTATTGTTTGTTTGACAACACAGAAACACAAAGCAGAGCTAACATTTAAAAAAAGGATAAAAAAAAAATCTGTAGTAATGAGAATCTTAATCACAATAAAAACAATGAAACGCACTCTAATTTTCGACTCCAGTAGTTTTTGCCTTCTGTGGGTATTAGCGGCGCGATGTCCATCGCATCGTGGCGCAGCATGCATGCATGTCGCAGCTCGGCGCGTGGCAATAATAATGATGATGACGATAATTATAATGATACAACGCCAGTTTCAAACGGTGCCCCTCGCACGTGACTCGTGACAACCAATGCGAGTGTGATGAGGTGCGGCGGGGGTTTTTTTTTTATGTTAGCAAGTGACAAGACGGTCAAGTCGCCCGCCTGAGTTAAGCACCACGCCTGACCATAACAAATGCAGTGCCACCCAAAGCTTGAAGTTATTAAGTTCAGCGTGGCACTGCACTGCGCTCATCACCCCGAGACGTTGCTGTTAAGTCTCTATTGCCCAGTAATTTTATTTGCTACAGTGCTCTTCAAACCTAAACACAGTAATGCTTGCACACTACTGCAGAATATCTGGCACTGCGGTGGTACCCACCAAGACGGACTCTTGCTGACGAGTTCTACCACCAAATCTATGGCGATGTATCAAACACATTTTACTTCACGTGTTAGTCGATGCATGGACGTGAATGTGAGTGGACGCTTACTTATAATGTCACATCGGCGCAGTAACGTGAACCGATGCGAGTGTTAGCATGTGCGGCAGACGCTATAGTTATGTAGGAAAAATTATATTAGAAAAAAGAACAGAAAATATTATAATCATAGAGCCTAAAACATGTTTTGTCCATTGCACACACTTTATCGCTCCCGTCTCCAAAGGTTAAACCAGTAATTACAAAAACATTCCAACACAAAAGCTTTTAAACGTGCTTTGAGTAAACATTGTACGCACTAATTATAGCTCTAGTTTGCTTTTGAGCTTTCTATCTCAAACGAAACAGTTTATTTATTTCGTTTTTGTAAAAGAGTCGCATGAAAGAAAAATATTATTTCATTCGCAGAAAAATGCTGATTTTATTTCTTACTTATTTCTCAATGAGTTTGCATTTTCTCTTTGCGAATTCATTGGAAAACTATGCTGATTTATCAGCAGTAAAAGAATTTAATTCATTAGCTATGTGCATCTGTAAAATAAGCCAGCAAGAAATATTTTGGAGTTCAACTATAGTGCTAAAGGTTGAAGAAAACCAAACGGAATCTAAAAGCGATTTCATCGACCAAATAACGAAGGTTTTCGCATCGGAAAATTCACCGTATTTTTCAACGAAAAGCTTTTTTGATGTCAATCACGAGAACTACATTTTCATCGATTATTTTGATAACAGCGACGCGCTACTCAATTTTGACTTTGATGTTATCCAAAAGAAAATCAAATATTTATGGATACTAGACAACTATTCGAAAAATTTTGGGGCCGGTGATTTACATAGCATCGGAAATAAAGTGGGAAAATTTGATCTGACGTTTCTCGTGAAAGCTTCTGCGCCTGAATACAAAATGGTAACTTTTATTCCGACAATCGACACCAAAACCTGTAAAGAAATAGTGAAAAATTCCCTGCAAATAAACACTTGTGATGGCGGTTATTTGAGGAAAAATGTAACTTTTCCTATAAAAAACCCTACAAATTTGAAAAGATGCCCGTTGAAAGTAGGAATGAGCACTCTCTATCCCTTCTCAATTATTGAAAACAAAGATTCTCTGAAAAACTTTGATAGCCTCGAGGGCGTCGCAATCAAAGGCATGGACTT
Organism: Colostygia pectinataria; assembly: GCA_951394395.1. Lineage (NCBI taxonomy): Eukaryota > Metazoa > Arthropoda > Insecta > Lepidoptera > Geometridae > Colostygia > Colostygia pectinataria. The sequence continues at coordinate 9,806,951 of OX596363.1, forward strand.
TGAAATGATTAAAATCATCTCAGAGTATTTCAACGCTACGCTGCTTTTGCATTACCTTTTCAAATATGAAGAGAGTCCTTACGCCTATACAGAATTTATAAATTTTGTATTGAATGGCAGCTTGGACATTTGCGCTGGTGGTCTGTATCGGATCTACGGAGATGTGGTCGAGTATTCAGGTGTGTACGCGAGCCAATCCATCTTCTGGATCTACAGTGTAGAAAGACCAGCTATAACATGGCAGAACTTGATCAAGAACATAGGTGGACTCTACTTATTCATAATATTCTACATAGCGTATTCAGTCGTTTGGGTCATCGTTTGTGTTTTTGATAGAAATGCTGTTTCACTGAGATATACTTTGATGTACAGTTGGGGAGCGCTGGTTGGGGCTGCATCGCTACCAGACGCTAGGTCCTTAAAACAAAAAGTACTGAATATTGTTTATTTATTTATGTGCCTACATCTTTCCGTTTACATCAGTATTCAGTTTTACTCATACCTCACCATCCACGGGCCTCCGGAGATTCTACAGACCAACGATGACGTTATGAATTCAGGTCGGACACCTTTTCTACGTTCGTTGACAAAATACTTCATAGCAGAAGAGAAATATGTCCAATTCGCTAATACTTCGAGTGAATGTGTAACGTTTTTGAACTGCACTAAGATGGCTTTGCAAAACAAAGGTGTAACTGTTATACTTGATGCGTATTTTATGTACTTCCAAGCGGGAACGGTCGTGAACGACGAAGCGCGGATGTTGAGAGCGATTGATAACATACTGGTGGTTTACTATGAGTTAATCATTAACAAAGATAGTCCTATATTAAAAAAAATCCAGAAAATAATTGGAAGACTCTTTGAAGCTGGAATAACAGTTCGGCTTTTTGAAGATGCTGTTGGAATCACAAAAGTTTATAAGACAAAGAAAGCGACGCGTAACATGATGTCAAATAGCTATAGTTGTCAGGAAGGATGCGCGATTAACTTTGGTCAGATCGCCGGGGCTTTTTATTTATGGGCCATCGGCTGTGGGTTGGCTAGTTCTATGTTTATTGTAGAAATACTAATGGAAAAGGAGGAAACCCATAAAACGATTGTTGAAAACCCCAATAGATTCAGATGGAAGGGGAAAAAAATATTGTGAATTAAAATGTAAGTGGAAAAATATAATTACGTACTCAACTGTTTCATATCTATTTTGTATATTTTGTAATATAATGTTATTATATACAATACCATTGCATGCTTATAAAAAAATGATTACAATATATATTTGCATAAGATGCATCGGCAACTCAAACAGTAAAACCATACAGACTAACTTGTAAAATTTGGTGACTGACATGCCGTGATAAGCCGCATCTTATTAAAACCGTATATAATTATATTTGACGACCGATGTGGCGCAGCGGGCGCAAGTTCGCCTGCGACGCAGAGGTTGCGGGTTCGATTCCCGCCTCGGGACAAATGTTTGTACGATCTATGAATATTTGTTCTGGGTGTTCTGGGTATTTTCTATATATAATAAAAAAATATATATTGTATTTTCCAAGTGTACTATTTTGTATCTGAGTGGAATAAATTATTTTGATTTGATTTGATTTGATTTGATTAAATATACTATATCAGTCATCTAGTACTTATAATACAGCTTTGTTTAACAGCAGCTTACCTTGGGGCTAGATGATTCATTTTATTGATAGTGTGGATTGTCAAGCATTATTTATTTGGTTATTTTTGTTTTTATAGTGTTAACCATCACACTAAGGGAATACTAAAGATTATAATATCCCAAAAATTATTTTGCCTCAATTTGAACCCGCAACCACCGCTTGATACGCGGGCGCTCTACCAATTGAGCTATCGAGACATATCTCGCTTGGACGAAATAATCATTGGGATGTCTTCGGCTCGAAGCGCCGATAGCTCCACCTACAGGGGAAACGTTGCAGTTATCCAAGCCTGTTCAATGACTAAAGTTAATTTAGTTCATTGACGAGAGGTATCGCATTGCTTATTCAATTGGTTATTTTTGTTTTTATAGTGTTAACCATCACACTAAGGGAATACTAAAGATTATAATAACCCTAAAAATTATTTTGCCTCAAGCGGATTTGAACCCGCAACCACCGCTTGATACGCGGGCGCTCTACCAATTGAGCTATCGAGACATATCTCGCTTGGACGAAATAATCATTGGGATGTCTTCGGCTCGAAGCGCCGATAGCTCCACCTACATTATTTATTTATTTATTTATTTTAAAATCGTAGAGGTACTTGCTGTAATTTGAAGTAAAGTTTACTCTGCTGGTTGTACTTAGAAAGTTGTAGAAAAAAAATATATACAGGGCGTCCCAAACTTATGGGACATGAAGGGGAAGTACCTTAAATATCGTAGATAGTGTATTTTGCTTAAAGAAGACTTTATGTTATTTTTAAAACTTAGTAATTCCGCATTCATAGATTTTCTAAAAATTACTTGCTTCGTCTGGGAATCGAACCGACTCAAATGTCAAAAAAAAATCACCCTACTTTTATGATGCCAATCGAAAGAATAGCTAAAAAATAATAACTCTGCTTAGGTATTATTGTATTTTAAAAGAAAGGAACAACGTAAAATTAATCATTTTAATCAACATAAAAACATACATGTAACTGCCGTAGTCAATTAAGTGGGTATTTTTTTGTAAATTAATTAATTAAATGCTCAAAATGTGATCCCTCTTGTCTTACGCAAATCGCCAATCTTTTAATGAGTCCGCTACCTGTTGATTTTCTTATCATTTTATGGTGAACACTCGATGTGATATGGCACAATTCAGTTTGCAACTCGCACACGTTCTCGTATCGCTTTTTGTATAGCATATCTTTCACGTATCCCTAAAAGAAGAAATCTAATGGTGTAAGGTCCGGGGATCTGGCCGGCATGGATCGGTCCATTTGTACCAATCCATGTAGGAAAACATTCATTTAGAAAATCTGCTGCTCTCCGACTATTATGAGCCGGAGCTCCATCTTGTTGGAAAATTAAGTTTTCTTGCTCCGCCGCGGAAAGATTTCTTATCTCATCCCTTAAAATTTGAAGTATTCCTAAATACTTTTCTGTGTTTAAGGTTCCTTGGTAAAAATGGATTAAGAAAACCCGGTTTTTTAAAAGTCCACACCAACAGTTGAGTGAAAAACGCACTTGGTTATTCGTTTCAGTGACTCGTAGGGGATTTTCTTTAGACCAAATACGATTATTGTTGCGGTTATACATACCGTTATTACTAAAGTTAGATTCGTCTGTCCAAATAATATTATCCAAAAAATTTGGATCTTCGAGCAAGCGTGCCTGGATATCAAGACAGAAATATTTTCTCCTTTCTGTATCGCCCGGAAGTAATTTTTGAACCAATCGTCCTTCAACATAACTCTTAAAACCGTGTTTTTTTAATACACGGTGTATTTTACTTTTCGAAACTCCAATTTCATGTTCTCCTTCTCTCACCGATGTTTTCGGAAAAGCCGAAAAGTAAATTAAAATATCAAGTTCTTCGTCGTTGATCGTATGGTTTTCTTGATGTGGTTCTCTTGGGCGTTTATCGAAACGTCCCAGAGTTCTCAAATTGTTCACAAGCCTTTTCAAAACTTTACGAGACGGTATTTGTCTATCAGGATATTTTACGCTGTACCACCGCAAACTTCTAGAGATATCTTTATCGTTCAAAAAATATGCTTCCATTAGATCAAAACTTACTTGATATGCCATGTTCGCAACAAATTAACACATTAACACTTGTGTAAGTAAATTAAGACTAAACAGATCAATATCCGAAAAACAAACGCTCGCACAGACTGTTCCATTTTCAAATTTAAGAACGACATTTAAAAATATTATTTCGTTTAAAAAAAATTCTTATGAATTAGTTTGTTTAATTTATGGTGATTTTTTTTTTGACATTTGAGTCGGTTTGATTCCCAGACGAAGCAAGTAATTTTTAGAAAATCTATGAATGCGGAATTACTAAGTTTTAAAAATAACATAAAGTCTTCTTTAAGCAAAATACACTATCTACGATATTTAAGGTACTTCCCCTTCATGTCCCATAAGTTTGGGACGCCCTGTATATTATATAAACAAACCATATATACAAATTTAGACAGTGTTTTACTAGGCACAGTTTAGCATTTGCAACGTCCGTTCTCCACGCAAACCCCGCGTCATAAACGCTTCTAAACCCGCGCCTCTGTAAATTTCAGGGAGACGCCTGGGTTCTTTGGTTTGCCAATAAAAAATTATGCTGTTAAACGAACTATTCTCGAACTGGAATAAAGTTTTCAAGCAAAAGTAAGCAGTTCTCGCTACTTCGTGGAAATCGTTTTAAAATTGCATTCTGCTTCGTCACGCAATTTTTACAGACTCAGTTTCAATTTCAACTTTTCATTTTTCATGATATTTGATACGCTACGAGTAAAATGGTATTATGCAACTTCACGATATGTTTACTGGAAATGCTGTTTGCTTATTTTTATGTAAGTATTTTGTATATTTTTACGTTTATCTGACGCGGAATTCCGTGCCTCTGAAAAAAATATACATTTTCCGAACGCATGGCGCGTGCCAGTAGACCTAACAAAATGATAGCAATAATTGTATTTTTTTTTACACATGCCACGCCTGACCGTCATTTGCCGTCAAGTGTCACTCAAATCTGTCCATCCGCTGACACCCTGCGTGTGCGTCAGAGAGTGCATTGATTGTGTTTGTGGCACTTCATTGTTATTCGGCACGGCCGTGGTACTCACTCACTCTTGCGAATTGTACCACCAGGTGTTACAATGGCGTTAAAATTTTACTCGCAGATGTTTCGCGTTAGATTTGTCGCTAGATTTAGATAGACTTGGATAGACTGTAAAAAGTCTTCTTCTAAAAAATCTATCTTACGTTGAAGCGTTTAACCTGCTACTTTGTTTGATAGTACTTGCTTGGTTTTTTTTCAGATCTGCATCTAAACAAACTCGATGCCGCCGTCCCAATAGAGATAGTTACTGAAAAAACCAACGAAGTTAAACTTTCTCAGCAATCCCCGTACCTCATTCCAATGATCCCTGACAAAGAGCCACTAATAACAGCTGCGCGTAAGCAAGGCATTCAGGGAAAAGACCCCATAAACCACAAAGAAATTCTTCAGGGCAAACCTTCTCCAAACCAAAACGTAACTAATATAGTTTCACATAAAGTTACACCAGAGAAAGAAACTGAAGTTTTAAAGACAGCATTCCAAGACAAAATGATTGAGAAGACACCCAAGAATTCAAAAGTCGTATCAGTATCGGTGTCCAAAACAGATTTAAACACAAACCAGCGTATAAGTATTCCAGGTACGGAAAAACCGTTATCACTTAGAAAGAAGAGATCTATGCAAGAGACTACAGACTTCGAAGACCAGAGTTTTTCGGGAAAGGAAGTAATGTCAAACGAAGAAAACATACTCCGATATCCACGTAAAGGTTACCGGGGTAAATGGGACCGTAAATGGAAGGTAATGACAATTCAAACTATTAATACACCCATCAGTCGCATACAAAGTCCTGCGCGCAAACAGAAATCCCTGTATTATGGGTATCAGAAGCTACAACTACAATGGTATCACAGCAACCAGAACAAATATTTTAAAACGTTTGCAAGCAACTGTCCTGAATTGTCCGAGAATCGAAAAAGCAACCTCCCATTTTAACCTTTCAACTTGTCCACTTACTCTAAATAGTGCAGGATATTTCAAGCAGCAGTGTGTAAGCACTACCGTATTCATTCAGATCTCAAGTCATTTTAACAAGTGAAATGAAACTTTTTGGGGATATAGTTTACGCTTCACTCGCTATCAAAACTCAGCGTATCTTCTTTTAACTTCAAACGCAAATTCTTGAATAACTTTCTAGGTGTACCGCTACGAGAGCGGATATGAAGATTACGACATCCCATTTCCTTATTACGAGCCCAGGCCCGATGCTAAGCCAGGAACACCAGCCCACGGAGTAGGTTTGTTCCTCCCGCAGCTCAGTACTATCATCAAGAGTATGCTGTTTAAGACAAGCAGTTTCATGAGTAAAAGAAATATCTACGCACACAAGCCGAGAAAACGACTTGTGCCACGAATTCCGTAATAGGCACGATGACTGATTTTTAAAAACTGTACTACCTATTGTGTTTGCTTGCGTCCAAGTCACGGTGTGACAGTAGTGACGTCACAGGTAAGTTTTCAAAGTAAAATTTTAGCAATAAGGTTAAATATTCTACAATTATGTTCGATGCTACCAATCAGAGAACAAAGATGCTTTGATTGGTGTTCAACCTTATATGGCGGATTGCTGTATTTGGACAGTTTTATTTTATTAAAGATATTATTAATCTTGCATCTAATGTAATTCCTTGAATCCTTTTTCATAAGGCGAAGACCTAATTTTAGTGATTCTTGGTTACTGTCATCATGTCACCTGGAGGTAGGACTCTTTACCTGGTGCTGTGCTTGGTGATAGGACTCTTCAGCAAGAGTCCGTCTTGGTGGGTACCACCGCAGTGTCAGATATTCTACCTCCAAGCAGTAGTGTGCAAGCTGCACTGTGTTTAGGTTTGAAGGGCACTGTAGCAAGTGAAATTACTGGGTGAAAGAGACTTAACAGCAATGTCTCGGGGTGATAAGCGCAGTGCAGTGCCACGCAAACACTTAAAAACTTTAATCTTTGGGTGGCACTGCATCTGATAAAGTCAGGCGTGGTGCCATCATCAGACGGGCGTCTTGATTGTCTTGTCACTTGCTGAATTAAAAAAAAAAACATGCCGCGCGAGCGAAGCGCCTCTGCTCCAAGTCTGGCAAAATTTCCTTTGTCAGTTTGTTGGTCGTATTTTACTTTTATGAAGTAACGACTGGCTATTCTCATCGACAATCGTAAACGTTTCGTTCAGCTGACAAATTTAAATGGGATTTTTAAAGCGTTTCTTTCGTAAAATAAACTGCTAAAATCAAGTGTAAATTGATAGCTAGACGACACGTTTATGATAACAAATGAGTTTTTTGTGATGATCTGATGAGCCTTCTGAAGAGTTTGTTTTTATATTTATTGACCCCTAACGGGCAACGGCCCCTAACTTGCTGTTAACGTGTGTACGCTCTATAAAACGTGGTTTTGGTTCGACGGTTAAGCATTACCACCGAGCTTAACCTCCTAGCGTGAATAACGTCATATTGGTTTATCCGATTTGCACCTAAAATTATTGAGAAAAAAAACAAATGAATACAAAATAAATTATGTACTTAAAATGAATAAATCTACTGTTTATTCTGTTATACCAACGCCCAGGTATTTTTATACTACGACCAACGCAGAACGTAAAATTTTGACCTTCCTCTTGTAGACAGAGTCCTTAGTAGTATTGTTCTTTCATTTCTTTCAGTACACTTATCTCAGTTATCTATTGCGGCGTATTGGTATACCCATTACCCACAGGTAACGGAAGTTGATTCCGTTCTTTATGAGGCCATACCAAAGTTCGAGTTAGGTCTACTATCGTAAAAAAATTTTTACTTTGCATCTAAAAGAACTTTTAATTAAACTTGAAAGACTTGCCTTTGATAAACTTGCCCGGATAAAACTATTCAGTTAATGAATATGATATGCCGCAACTCCGTCACAACTTTTAAACTTACGTAAACTAGTAAAGCGCACGCGGCTTCGACCAGAGTTCTTACAAACTTCTACCTGCTACTTACATGACGAGCACAGACTGGGATCGAAATTGAACGGGCGATAGAAACGCGGGGAATCAGAAGCACAGAACAGATATTAGTACTACGTACAGAATGACCTCTCCCTACCTCCCACTGGTTTTACTTACCCCACCCACCCCGGTCACGAGTTTGCTGGCACCTTTTTCGCCGGCACTGAGTCTGGGTTTCTGCGTCAGGCGTGGCACTTAACACCAGGCGGAAAAGAAGCTAGTCGCGGGAAATTGATTAGCGGTTTTACCACAGATACACATGTTTGCGCTACAAACTCGCGTGGTACTACCCAGCAGAGCCACCACGTTAGAATCCGATCATTTATATCTTAAAAGAATGTACGTTAGACGTACATAGTGTACGTATGCCGTTTATTGCTGTACGTTCGTCAGGTACTGAGAAAATTAACTTCGCTAGTGGCTCTGCCAGGAAGTATGCTTCCCAGCAGAGCCACCTTGGATTATGTATTTAGAAAAGATAAACGCTACGCAGTACGCAGTGAGAAGAGAAAGTATTAAAAGATTGCGACGTCTCAACGCTAGAAACACGCTAGAAAACCGCTACTATGATAACACTCTTAGCTCTATATAAGATAGGTGCGGTGCAATTTACTTTTGACCCCGAGTCTTTGAATAGAATTCAATATCACTTGGGACTGCGGTGGTTTTTATGAAAAGCGAAATTAATAGAGTCCAAATGAAAATATGCTTGAAACCTCACTTTCAAAGGTTTAGTTCAATATTTTCTATATTAATATAAAAGATTTATTTTCCTGTTGGCTGGCTAATTTAAAAAATAAAGTACCTACACTACCTACCAATTTATTTTTACTATCAGCAAGTCGTTCGTCACGCGCCACGACTGACCATAGTAGAGTTCTGACACTGTTCTGCGCTTGTTATCTAAGTAGTTTCACTTGCTACAGTGCCCTTCAAACCTACAGCTTGCTGAGCAGTTTCTTAATATTTTAAGAAAATCGTAAACGGCTGGCGACTTGCCGGTTGCCGCAACTGGAAGTTTAAAGTGGCTACGAGTGTTAAACACCAATGTTCCCACTGCTGGGACCCTGGATTACTCTCGAGAGTGATTGTGTCTTGATAAAACACTCTTTCATCCCTCTAAATACGAATGAATTGTTATTCTGACCTACCGCAATGATCGTGTTTGTAAATTCATTGCTATAGTGTTTGTTGTCTCTACTGGCCGGGACAGTAGGATCCAATTTAACTTAGTTGCTTTGTAAAGTTCAGGCACGCTGCATCAAACTAAGTTCTATCCCATCAGTGGAGTTACAAGTGCAATGTGCACGTGTGTTGCCTTTACATTTGCACTTGACTTCTATGTTTTGAGGCACATTGTAACTTCAAACAAATATATATATTTTTATTTATTATGAATGGGGCTTTACTCTTGAACGCGATCGGTATTGGACAAGACGTATTGGAATATGACATTTCGTAAATTTGACAGCAAACATAGCGCCAAATTCAACCTTGTTTACAAAAGTATAAAAATTTTACAGCAGTGAATAGAAATTGGGATTGGATCGGAATTGTCATTAGATTCAAGAGTAAGGCACCTGACCTTTGTTTGTCCACGATCTAGCCTGGTGGTAAGCGATGATGTGTTCTTCGTTATATAAATATATTATATAAGAATATAAATAAAATGGATTTTATTAAAAAATAAAATATGCACATAATTACATTAGATTACAAAATATACAAAATACATATGAAACAGTTGAGCCATCTAAAGACCGTTAAAAACGACCTATAGATAGCTCAACTGATCCAAATCACTACCAGACGGATGCGTTCCCAATGCTGGCTGCATTGCCACGTTGAATGGCAAGTATATAAATTAAATATATATAAATATATATATAATGGGCTAGTGTCCAAGCAATGGTGTTTGTGTCATAACCTATGTCTTTCGAATTTTAAGAGGCCTTTCCAAGATTTAGCTATATAATTCATGAAGTTCGCGTGAATGTATCTTTATATAGTAAAAGTAATAGCGCGCGAGACGAGAAGCGATACGTCGTCCCTCCATAAGCGCTCAGCGCGGTTTGAGAGTCGCTGCTTCGATCGATATGATTATAAGTGCGCTAAGGTGTGATTTAAAAAAAATCGTATTAAAAAAAGTCAATGCTATTAGACTATTTTCTTTGTTGTATTTATTTAATAAAAACTTAAACTTTAATTAAGCAGGTGTATTTTTATTGTAAACTTCTTACTTTAGCAGAAATAACAAGCGTAAAATTGTGAAAAGAACGCGTTTTTTAGACCGTCTTTTTTCAAAAATATTGAACTAACATGTTGTATTTTTTCTCTATTCTCTTAAATTTTAAAACTGTGATTATTATAATTGCATTTTTAGAAATATGTTAGATTTTGTTATTTCATAGAAACAATGATCGAAAGTTGACTGGAATTGCTCATTTTACGAAACGTGCGTTACAAAATATTTTTTTAATCAGTTATGTCTTGAGTTAAATAATATTTGCTCTGTTGGCTTAAATTTTAAGGGATAAAGCTTTTATTTGTTTTTATTTTCGTTAAAATATTTTCGACACACGAGCCACAATAGTGTTCGAAACTTCACGGGCTACAAGAAAATTCAAGGATTGTCAAGGATAGGGCTCTTAAGTTCTTGGACTTTCTCTACGGTTTCAGAGCACATTGTAAATGTTTCTAATAGAGAAATCTATTATTGCACGACCGGTTTCGAACCCACAGCCTTAGGATCAGAAGGTAGGGTCGCCACTAGACTACAAGTGCTCTAAATCAGCGTGATTAGGTATAAAATTGGATGGTTTTGAATTAAAATTCTAGCAACGAACCGAATCTAATTTGCAAATAGCCGAATCCTAATCTAGCGGCCATACATTGCGGTTTCCAGCAAAGGACTGTAGACAAATGCTGTAGCGTTGTAGGCTGTTTTTCGTTAGTTATTCTGGACTTAGATTTTAAGGTTTTGAAGGTAAATAAATGGTGGAGATGTTACATGGCGCTATCTCAAACTAAGCGAAGCTTGTAAAGATAGCTCATAGAATACATTTTATTTATTTTGTATCATATAACATGCGAGCTAACCCGCACGTTTTGCAGTTTTTATGTTCCCACAGGAACAGTTCATATTTTCAGAATAAAAGGTATCATATGTGTTATACCAGGACTTAAGCTATCTACATTCCATTCATGCTAATCGGTTAAGTCGTCACAGAGATATGTGTTAACAAACATACACACAGACACAGACTTTCGCATTTATAATATTAGCAGGATAATACACCTGCACCCAGAAATACCAAGATTCAGAACAAATACTTGCAGATCACACAAACATTTGTCCCACAGCGAGATCGAACCCGCTATCTATCGAATTTATTACGTATATAGACAGTGCATGATCGCTTGTCTACAAAACCTAGTTATTTTAAATTAGATCTGTATACACAACAAACTGAATACCTAAGTAACACGACACAACCCACACTAATCAAACTTTTATAAAAAAAATACTGATTTGAATTGGAAAACTAAATAAATAAATAATGCTGGACAACCCACACAGCATCATCTAGCCTCAAGCTAAGCAGAGTTTGTGTTATGGGTAGTAGATTGTTCCAAGGCAGGAATCGAACCCGCAACCTTATGAGTCGCAGGCGGACCTTCGCCCGCCGTTCTACATCGATCGTTAACTCGATGCACGAGAGATTCAAACCCACAACCTCCAGATCGGAAATACTCATCTCACTATAGTCTAGAGTTCATTATAATAAAATAAATAAATAAATAATGCTGGACAACCCACACAGCATCATCTAGCCCCAAGGTAAGCTGCTGTTAAACAGAGCTGTATTATAGGTACTTGATAACTGATATATACTTAATACAATACAATACATAGATAGATATTTTTTTATTTTATATAGAAAATACCCAGAATACCCGGAAAAAAAAAATATTTGTAGATCGTACAAACATTTGTCTCGAGGCGGGAATCGAAACCGCAACCTCCGCGTCGCAGGCGGACCTGCACCCGCTGCGCCATATCGGTCGTCATAATACTAGCGGACCCGCCCCAGATTTGCGCAGGTGCTATAAATTTTCCTCTTGAATTACTATCTATTGCTGAAAACCGCATTAAAATCCGTTTGCGTACTTTCAAAGATCTAAGCGTACATACATACTCGACACATTATACATAAAGACATATTTTATACTATGTAAAGATACACTGCACCTAAAGCATCAGTTTTTACCAACCGTTAGTTATTATTTTTATGAAAATAACAGGTTTCGGTGGGTGAGTGAGTGCTCAACTAATGGCCCATTTACACCATACCATATTTGCATGCAAGAATTGCCTGGTCAATTTCATTTCAAAACATTTTTGTTCTAATATCATTTACGGCGTACGGCCCACAAGATGGTAAGCGGTCACCGCAGCCTATGGACGCTTGCAATACCAGAGGTATCACTCGCGGGTTGCCACCTTGAGGCTAAGATCGAAAGCCTCATGTGCCAGTAATTTCACCGGAAACCATACCCTTCACACCGGAACACAGCAATGCGAGCATTACTGCTTTGCGGCAGAAATAGGTATGGTGGTAGTCCTTCCCAGGACGAGCTCTAACACAGAGACCTCTACTACTCTTAATGAGTTACGTGGTAACAAACATTCACACTTGCACCCACACTTTCGCATTTATACCTAATATTATAAGGATGTATGTATTTACAAAAAAAGTATATTTTATGGATTCTATCAGTTTTCTGGTTCTCACAGTAAAATATTTACTTGGTCTCAAGCTGGATGGCGCTGAGTTACATTATTGACCGATGCTACGTCTGCTACGAGTGCTACGACGGGTGCTACGAATGCGGCATAACATTAAACTCAGCATTCGCGTCTCATCATGACAGCCTTTTAATTTTTCCACTGCCCGGACACTGGCGAGTGATTTTGTCTGAACCACCACGCAGACCTAATGATTGGTGTCAGAGTCAATGTCAAAATAAAATCACTGCCTGCTGACATGAACGTCGATTGTCTTTGGCTATCTTGTCAAAACATGGGTCCTCCTATTTTTATTATTTTGTGTCACAAGTGTAAGTAATTGAAATGGAGAGGTAATGTTGGTTGGTAATTTAGTCATAGACTTTCCGAGAGCAAATAAGCCACAGAGTCCATAAAAGAAGAAGAAGAAGACATGAACGTCATCGAAAGTCCTTGCATATTTAAATCACGACATAAAAAGCTGTTGTTGAAAGGTTGTTTTTTTCTAAACACACAAAAAAATTGGATATGTCATTCTTTTTGCAGTTGGGTGACAGACTTGTTTTGGAGCAAAATAGAACAGCTGAACTTGTGCTCAGGGTCTCTTGATAGCGACAAACGATAATCGTAGCAAATAATAATGTACCTTGTTTGGCGTTTGTCAATTAAATATATGCGTACGACGCGTTGCGAGTTGCTTCGCTCGTGCCGGCGATTAATTCGTTCAAAGAATTTTCAAGTTTATAAAGAATGCTTTAGTTGGCGTCAAGCAGTTAGTAGTTTTTCCCCAGCTGAGCTCTATCACAAAAAACTCTGTTGTTGTCAACTGTTTTTGTCAATATTAGACCCTCGAATCAAAATGTTCGCTAGCAGGGCAGTGGAAACGCGTCTTTACAATGCAGTAGTTTGAAATGAAGCAGTTCGCATTCCGCCCCGATCCACGAACAAAACGATCGATCTCATATTGCTTTGAATAAATTTCTCTGACTGATGTTGGAGATCGCAATTTCGCGATCCAAGAATGTATTTGATAATTGAAAGAATCTTTTTTTTTAGCAAAACAAGGATTAGAAAAAAACCTATTTGTGCACGACCGGTTTCGGTCCTTCAATCGAAATTGATAGGATGAGAAACTCACTACCACTAGACCACCAGTTATCTCTTTATTCAAGGTCATCTTCAACTAAAAGTTTAGTCAAGTCGTATAATTTATGATACGGGCTCGTATCATAAATTATATCGACTGATATTTCTACCCCGGATCTGGTAAATAAAAATCAGCTTTGAACTTATGAACCTATTTATTTATGTATAATATTATTACTTTTTATTTGCTTTTGTGTTTTTTTGGCTACAAATAAAATACTGTAAATTTTTATTTAGGTAAAAATGTAAGACTGCATACATTACAGTATTCTGTTTCCTTACCTTCAGCTTACTCAACTCAATACGATTTACCATCGTGTTTTGGCATGTAAGTTTTATTGCAAGCTACGAGTCTTTGGCTTTGATTCGCTGCTCAAAATGTTCAGGATTGAGTATCGTTAGCATTAGTCTGTGATGTATTGAATTACAGCTAAGTCAGAACTAAAACAAAATTCGTCTTATTATACGCTGCTGGCGTCCGTGGCCGTGTCCGTGACGTGGTGAATGGATGGTGATCTCAAGGTAGGTATCTATATAAGTAAAGGAATATTAATTCCAGGATGTCATGACTACGTGGTTGCCATAACTTAATACAGTAAGTATTAAGGTTTGGTAGAATCGTGGGAAATGACTAAGCATTTTTATAAAATATTTGCATGTGCTTACAACAATGTATTCTAAATTTTTACACAAAAAAAAACCCTATGGAAAAAAGCAAAAGGTAAAGGAGGAAGACTACTAAAAGATGGTAGAACGGTGCAGTTCTGATAGCAAGCAAGACATGGGCGAAAAAGCAAACGAGAAAAATAATTGGACACAAAGTGTCCTTCCTTCCTTTACTGGAGGGTGCCGAGGAGTTTTTAGTGTTATTCAAATTTTTTTACACCACTTTTCTTAAATGTTTTTAAGGTACAAGGATTGATAAAATCGTTTTACATTGTATGTTTATTTCATTAAAAACTTTCAAGAACACTATTTTTCAAAATATCATTGATGTTACTAGAATTTGAATTGATATTTTCCCTAGTAGATTTGATTTCAACTGTAGTTCTAGTAACATTGAGATTGTGATATTCCAAATCCATTTCGTAGTTATTTTTCAAACCTAAGACTTCAGGCATATTTTTTCTCAAACTTAGTGTATCTTTATTTGTTTTTTCTATTACATCTTTTAATCCATCATCTAAATCCAGCTGTAGTTTTACGTACAGACTGTTTGGGTTAATGCGCGGTCTTCCCGAAGCATAGAAAGATCTTCTATTTGTGGATACTCTGCTGTTACAGGTCACCAAGACTGTGCAAATTCTTCCTTTTATATCAGCTTCCAAGTTCCCTAAATCTACACCCAAGTTTATGTTTATATCTTGCTTCACCGATAGAAGTAATTTAGCTCTAAGCGCAACTAAGTCAGACTCCAGGTGCTTCCTCAAATGTTTATGTACACGTTTGCATGTACCTTTAACGAATTCTCTTAATATTTTTATATTAGCTCGTTTGTTTTTATTTTTATCTAATTTCAACTTGCTTATTTCTTGGAGAAAAACTTTACTAACTCTGCGATCCACAGCATTGCTCATATGTTCGAGTATATTTGGAACTGAATCAATATCTTTAGTATCATCACCATCAGTGATAACATCCTTTTCATACATTGCTGCATAATTTTTGAAGACACTAGCGGTAGTATCGTTGAGAGATTTGTAAAAATCTTTCAGAAACTCTTTAAGCTCTTCAGAACACAATATAAAGTCTTCACAGCCATCTTTCGATCTTTCAATTTCTTTTACAACTGTTTTACCATGGTCATCTACTTTTAGGAGCTGACATTTAACTTTGTAATTTTTTGATAACGTTTCAGTGTTATTTATAATTTTTGAAAAAAAATTGTGGAACTCATTGAACAGTATCATCGACTTGTTCAACTGTTTTCTTTCAAGGAAGTTAAGATATTGGTTTTTTAAGTCTTTCCATTCTCCTAATGTCATATCATGTTTGTCATTATTGCCATTCCTAAATTTTAATAATTGGGAATTATCAACACTTTTCCACATGCATTGATTTCCTATCACTTGCGCGATCAACTCATCAAGGGCTCTGATCACCATGTTCTTGGTTTTCTCCGACACTGACTCTCTTTTCAAGGCTTCTTTGATATCCGTTTTTACCTTTTCATATTTATGAATGTTTGTTTGTAAGTCCGAACTTGCTTTCTGTTGTTCTCTTTCAATTCGTAATATGTTAGAGTGAGGTTTTGGTAATATTTCTATAATAATGGTTTCATCAGTGCCATCAGAGGCTACTTTATCATGATTGTTATTATCCTCATCTTGTAAATATGGTTTTAAATCTGCAATCACTTCTCGAATAGCTTTCTGTACTGATGACTCGTTTAATGAGCGCTGTAATGATGTGTTGCCTGTTTGTGCATGTACTGATTGTATGTACGGTTGAATCATTCTTTGTACAAACTTTGTTAGCAATGAGCTCTCATGTATGTTTGCTGATATCTTAGTACATTCACCGAATGTAACGATTATCGTGGTCCATATCACAAGCACTGGAAACACCAAAGAAAAATACTGTTTTGTCATTTGAAGTAAGTACTTAATAGGTACTTAAGGTACTATTATTATCTTTAAAAAAAGGATTATCTAATGTACATATTTTCTAGCAGCATACTCATCTGTCATTTATTATACCTAGGTAAACCTTAATTTACCTTCAGTGATGTGTGTCCAAGACTTGTCATTTCTGCAACAAATTCGTGCCTTTAGCATTTTATTTTACTAAGAACAAATGCCTTGTTGAAGCACATATTATTTGCTCTAACATAAAATAAATAAATCAAAATACAGTTTACGACCGCTACTTTTAATACTGAAAAGTTATGAATTCCTTGTATGTAATTTACTAGTGTAACGGCCCGCGACTTTGTCCACATAGGGTTTTTAATAAAAACTTCACCTTCTCGCTGCGTTAGAAATAAGAAAAATAATATGAAAATATTTTAAAATTATTTAAAAGTTATTAGTTATTACTTGCACGGATAAAAAATATAGGTGGCCTGGTGCGCTCGCTGCAAGCAGCTCGCGAGGGGTTAAAGTTTCTGTGGAGGTATCGTGGTGCGCTCGCTGCAGGAGTTAAATTTCGGGAATTATTTTCTTAGTGCAACCTTTTTCAAAGTTATTAGGCCTTAACGGAGGCCTTTGGGCAGTCTATTGACTCCGTCATCATAGTTAGACACTGACTCGAATTAATTTACTTACTTGTATGCACCCTTACTCTGGTGGACACTCTGAGACTTCAGGTATAGTGTAGCGCCATGTCTGCGGAGCGTACCGCGCGGATCGTTCAGCGGCTGAAGCTTCGGTCGTAATATTCCGTTGGTATGGCATATCAAACGCTCAGACCGCGGCTGAGTGTCTAGCATAAGAAACTTAAAAAACCCTGAGACCCTCGTATTCAACCGAACAATCCGCGCATTATACGCTCCACCAGATGTGGCGCAACACATAGGCCGTGCTTTGATCATATCAGTCAGTCAGTATCGCAATTTTTTGCATATTATTTACATCAGAAAACGTTGTTATTCTGTAAACTACATGAATATTAAAATACTTTTGAGTAAAAGAAAAATCCACTAAGCAAAAAGACAACGAAGCCAAGACAACGAAGACGCTAAAGACGAATGCTTACCTCTCTCTGCATTCGATTTTTGCGAGATTCTAGCTTTGTGATCGAGATCTATCTATATCTATCGCGGGGGCTTATTACATTGTTTATCTCTTTCAAACGGATCCTCGTGTAAATTGCTAGCTTTAACTTTGTTCTATAAGTTACAAGCTTCGAAAAATAGTACAACACATCGTAGTAATAAATCTGTAAGTTTAGATATTTGTATGATGATAAGATACCCAAGATGCCCAAACATATCTATTAATGTAAAATTTTAGATCATGTCTCAAGTCATAGTCAGAGGCAAAGTCAAAAGAGCTTTATTCAAAAATCACAAGGAAAATGGATAATTGGTTAATAAATATTTGTAAATAAAAAAAACATATAGAGTAAAATACTTCATGAAGGATATAAAATAAATAAAAAAATAAATAATGCTGGACAATCCACACAGCATCATCTAGCCCCAGGTAAGCTGCTGTTAAACAGAAGCTGTGTTATGGGTACTAGATGACTGATATATACTTAATACAATACATAGATAGGTATTTTTTATTCCCAGAACACCTGGAACAAATATTTGTAGGTCGTACAAACATTTGTCCCGAGCCGGGAATCGAACCCGCAACCTCCGCGTCGCAGGCGGACCTGCACCCGCTACGCCACATCGGTCGTCAACTATGTCAAATATAAAACTATGATTTAACTACCAATTTACAATTTTATATTATTGTTTGTAAAGACAGCAGACGGGTAATATCGCCTCAGTGACTAGATGCTTGCGCTATTTTTCTCTTTATCATCTCTCTTAAAGATAGGGAAAGAGTTTTATCTTTTTTGAGACCTAAAAATACTCGAGCTTCAAAATGCTCAGATTACAGAGCTTTAAGGCCAGCAGATTTACAGTACTGGCATGTTTAAATAAAAACTACCCGCTTTATTAATTTATAAAACCCCACGCTCACGAGAGCCGATGTAATAGCCGTGTAAATCTGCGGCACTCGCCGAATGGGCCTAATTGGAAATTATAGCCAGCTCGTAAGTCAATTTGCATTTTTGTCCACGTTTAAACCGGCTTTGAGTTGTCGTAGCATCGTTTTGTAGCACCGTTTGGAAGTTTTCTTTTTAATAATTAATTGTAGACACGAACTACCACTCTGCATCATCCGCCTTCAAAATGATTCTTGAGATATTTCGTAGTCCGAGATTTTTAATCACCGAACTACTGAGACGCGAAGTCTCATCAGTCCGATCTTACCTAATAAAACAAGTATTTACCTACAGTAGAATAATATTATCTGTCCTCAATTTATGAAGGTACCTAGCTATAAGTTTGTACCGTTTCTATGTGTGGATTACGACCATTTACTCCAAATTCAATCAGCAAACGGTAACGGTGCAAAAAATACATAAAAAAGCTTGGGCTCAAAGGCTCGCCATTCAATTTGGAGCAAAAACTGACTGCAACTTGTGTGGAGAATACAAAAGACTTGCACTTGTTTCGACATGTCAGAATGTTTGGTGTATTCCTATTGGCTCCGATTTGTAGATTACGTACCTATTCTACTTAAATAAACCTACTCTTTTTAAAATTATTTAAAAATTGATGACATTGAAGCCTAAAAGCGTGAAGGCTTCAATGTCATCAATTTTTAATTACAAGCACCACCGCAACCGCGTTTGGTAATTGATTTGCTGGATGGTGAGTGTTCATTATAGAACCGTCAAGCTGATGCTCTACAAGTAAGCTTCAGTAGGTACTCGACAAAAATAAAAAATAAACAAAGCTTAGGTGTAAGTAAATTGTTTTATTCTATGCGTTATTATGTAACCTAAGCTGCTTTTCTAGGTTATTTTTACAATTAACTAGAGTTTTAAACATTCTATAAAGTACCTATCTAGCTCCTAGGTTAGAAGACCTGTGTTACAGGAGTCAGTGCCTTCCCCCACTCGGAGGTCTCAAATGAAAATTTAATAAGCTGTGAAATAAAGCTCGTCCAGAACTCGGCCCCCAAATTCAGTAAATACATACATCCTATCTCAATAAAACTTAATTTAATAACGTTCCAAGTTGCACTACAGATTAAAAATAGCGCACACGACTCGCACAGAACGTATTACAAACACAAACAACAGCTTCCCAAGCTCCAGTAAAACAAGTTCAACAACCCTGATTGGAGGTGGCAACAACACGAACGCAAACTTTGTTCGTTCGGTACGGATCAATCGCCGGAGTCTTTTCTAAATCGCTGGTTTCTGAAGAAACGGTGGTTTTTTTCTACTCAAAATATGACATCATCATTAGGTAAGTATAGAATTATAATACAAATAATATAATACGATAATAATAATACCTTACGATTTACAGAGATATTTTATTAAAAAAACTTATTCATACACTGCAGCCTGCTAAGTTATGACATGGTTAAGCTGTTGTTTTTTGTATGTTACATGAGAAATATAGGACTCTAAAAACAAAAGAGAGTAGTATAGTTCTCTGTGATAGAGCTCGTCCGGGGAAGGACTACCACCATACCTATTTCTGCCGCAAAGCAGTAATGCTCGCATTGCTTTGCTCCGGTGTGAAGGGTATGGTTTCCGGTGAAATTACTGGCACATGAGGCTTTCGATCTTAGCCTCAAGGTGGCAACCCGCAAGAGATACCTCTGGTATTGCAAGCGTCCATAGGCTGCGGTAACCGCTTACCATCTTGTGGGCCGTACGCTTGGTTGCCATTTCAGTTGTATAAAAAAAAAATACAGCTTGGCAAAAATGTGTTGATAAAATAAAGAGAGCCACTTTCTTTGTTTTATTTTGATTTTTTTTATTTTTACCATTTTTGAATAAGACTGTTCACTGATAAGTCACTTTTTTTTCTATTTTTAGGTTTAATAGGCCTTTCCAAGATTTAGCGATATAATTCATGAAGTTCGCGTTAATGTATCTTTATATAGTAGAAGTAATAGCGCGCGCGACGAGGAGCGATACGTCCTCCCCCCATAAGCGCTCAGCGCGGTTTGAGAGTCGCTGCTTCGATCGATATGATTATAAGTGCGCTAAGGTGTGATTTTAAAAAATTCGTATTAAAAAAAGTCAATGCTATTAGACTATTTTCTTCGTTGTATTTATTTAATAAAAACTTAAACTTTAATTAACACCTACTTAATTAAAGTTTAAGTTTTTATTAATTAATTATTTTTATTGTAAACTCCTTACTTTAGCAGAAATAACAAGCGTAAAATTGGGAAAAGTACGCGTTTTTTAGACCGTCTTTTTTCAAAAATATTGAACTAACATGTTGTATTTTTCTCTATTCACTTAAATTTTAAAACTGTGATTATTATAATTGCATTTTTGGAAATATGTTAGACTTTGTTATTTCATAGAAAAAATGATCGAAAGTTGACTGGAATTGCTCATTTTACGAAACGTGCGTTACTAATTATTTTTTTAATCAGTTATGTCTTGAGTTAATTAATATTTGCTCTGTTGGCTTAAATTTTAAGGGATAAAGCTTTTATTTGTTTTTATTTTCGTTAAAATATCTTCAACACACGAGCCACAATAGTGTTCGAAACTTCACGGGCTACAAGAAAATTCAAGGATTGTCAAGGATAGGGCTCTTAATAATAAACGGTCGTCATTTTTCGGCCTGTACTTTTCAGAAACCCTTTTTTAAGTTGCTGTAGGTACTTACTTTCAAGTTAAGTTTCTAAATTAAATTGATTTTAAACTTCCGAGAACAAACAAGAGTGTGTTTGGATTAATTTGAGCTAAAGAGCTGCTTATTAATTAGTTCTGAGTTCGGCAGATGGTGTCGCGGTAATCAATATTAAAACAAGCTTGTGCCTGCGCCTTCGCTTGCAGAGTCAAAGTCAAAGTATTTTTAGTGCTTGAAATACATGTCATGTTGAACTTAGATGTTATTTGGATCGTGTACCAATGTATTCTACCCTAAGAGGCATGCAATATATGATTTACAATGTCAAAATATTAGAGAATAGAAAAATTATAATATATAATTATAACAGTTCTTCTAGCTAGATACTGTAATTAGCTTCTAGCTAGAACTGGTATAGTTCGCACATCGGATCTAGGCTTCCGTGAAATTAGCCGTGAAATTAGTTTGAAAAAGCTCCATTGCGCATCGAAACGGCTAATTTCACGACGGCCGAGATCAGAGCATTAAATTCTTGCGACGCCATTTTTTTTACATTTGTCATTGTTATTGTATACCACAAGATATTTTAATTTGATTTGATATAATGTAGTAAGTACCTTACCTACTAAGGCTGCTGTGTTTTGAAAACTTGTAAATAGCGCCATTTTTCGCTATTTAATTTTGCGAAAAATGGCGCAATTACCAGTTTTCAAAATATGAGTATCAGGACAATGGTGCCAAAAGGAACATTCCATCATAAGTATTTGGCATCAAGTTGCAAGCTCGAACAAGTTTCAATCCTCTACTTTATACTTCCTGAATTTAAAAAGGTATGTTGTTCTAGAGAATGTGTCTGTACTTCGATACTATAGAAATATTACCAACTTTACCAATATTATCTTTGTAGAAAGCTCATTTTAAATTTTGTACAGAAACTTTAGAGCACTGATTGGACCACTGCATATTGACAAATTTCTTTTTTAAGCAATCGGTCCACAGTTCACCTAGTGGTAGGTAAGCGGTTAAGATAAAAAAAGACGAAAAATCTCTAGTACTATTCCGCTTAACCTTTGACCAGACGTGTTGCTCCACTGGAACAACTCTGCCGGAGAACAAGTCGATGGTCTTGATGATGTCCCGTGGAGAGATGAAACACGTGTTGATATTTTTTTTTTGAGGTTAACAGTGGTAACTGTGTGACCTCATTAGTTAAAATGTTAAGCGGAATAGTACTAGAGATTTTTCGTCTGTTTTTTATCTTGTAATGGATTTCCGCAAAGTAACGCCTGAATCTATCAATTACCCAGAGATAGTTACAACTAGCGCGTTGTCACCATAAGACGGTTCAACAAAAGTCTCGTGAGTCTTTAGTTTTTTTTTATTAGCAGTTTAGCACCAATGATCGTTATAAAACCTCATTGATTACATTTATAGCACCCATTTTATTTGAACCGGAAATTCAAGTTCTACCTTGAACCAGTTTTATCGCACACCTAAAATCATATGTCCTATGAGTTATGTTGATAATGACATTACGATTACGTCATGCTGATCCGATTGTTTTATTTATACACATCTCTTATTCTACAAACAAACATACTTAGGTACCGTTCACAATTATATTTAATTGGTACAATTGACAATGGCCCCAACAACAGAGATAAACGAGTCGTGATAACGATAATGTATGGATCCCTAGTCTTTTTAATATGAATATGAATGTAGATAGATAGAACACTAGTGGTCTGAGACACGGACGCTCACACATGAGGCTGTGTACAGAATAAGAGTTGCACAGAGAGCCATGGAGCGAGCCATGCTTGGCATCAAACTTATTGATCGAGTTCCAAACACAGAAATCCGAAGACATACCAAGGTCAAAGACGTCGGGAATCGGATAATGGAACTCAAATGGAGCTGGGCAGGACACATGGCAAGACGTGGTGATGACAGGTAAAGTAAGGCGACAACTGAGTGGTGGCCGAGAAGTGGCTACAGAAACGTCGGTCGTCCGTTGGCGAGATGGGTAGACGACATAGTGAAAGTTGCGGGCCGTTAGTGGATTAGATTAGCACAGGATCGTGGTAGATGGCATAAACTAAAGAAGGCCTATACCCAGCAGTGGGTGAAGTCAGGCTGTGGATGATGATGATGATGGTCTAGTGATTACCCCATCTTCTAAGGGGTCGTAGGTTTGAATCCGGTCGTGCACAAATGGATTTTTCATTTGAATAAACTATTTACGCAATCGTGAGGAAACCGGCATGTTAAGAACTAAAAAATTTAAACACATGTGCCATCCACTAATCCGCATTGGGTCCGCGTGGTGGATTAAGACCCAATCACTCTTGCCTGAGAGTAGGCCAGTGTCCCAGCAGTGGGAACATTAGAAGGCTGTTATGATGATGATGATGCATGCAATGCCAGTTTTTATATTAGTCCATGCAAACATTGCAGTGGGTGGGGGTTTCTATTCCCGCAATGGGAATCGAAACCACAACCTCTCGCATCTGAACATGGCCCACAGCGCCACCAAGGTTCAAGTCATACTTACCCCTAAGATTGCGTGCAGCATTTCAGTCCAATCCAAATGAAGACTGCGTTCTACGTTCCTTAAAATTCTGTAAGAACGTCTTAACTACTCCATGTTATACTTCTACCGTAAACAACCAGTAGGCAACAGGAACCGTGGCTAGCTAATGCAGCCGTTCACCCGAGCACAGCTACGATGAGCTAAAAGCTGGTAAAGTCTCATTTTCAACGCTTTTACTAGCCTGGTGTGTCTACCCACTGCAGAGACTAGTTCGCCACCTCCACTTCCACCGATATTGGTCTTGCGATGATTATTGTTAGTGATGTCGACATATTGGCAAAATGGGTTCAAATCCCGCACATTTTCTATTAATTCTTGTTTCGGTCTGTTCTATGTAACTTTTGTGTGTGTCATGTAAAAGCATTTCATTTCATTTCACATGTTGACAGTTTGACGGCCGATGTGGCGTCCAGCATTATTTATTTATTTATTTGGATCGCATTTGGTTTTATTATTCACTCTTCTGGTAGTCAATTAACTTCATAAGCCGTATTAAGTGAGACACTAAAGTGATCTGGCAGGAGACCCTTTTAGATCTTGAATTTTATGCGCTTTTTCCGGTGGCTTCGCTCTGTTTTTTTTTTTTTTTATGTCAGCAAGTGACAAGACAATTAAGGCGCCCACCTGATCTTAAGCACCACGCCTGACTATTACAGATGCAGTGCCACCCAAAACTTAAAAAGTTTAAGTGTTTGCGTGGCACTGCACTGCGCTCATCACCCCGAGACATTGTTATTAAGTCTCTTTCGCCCAGTAATTTCACTTGCTACAGTGCCCTTCAAACCTAAATACAGTAATGCTTGCAACCTACTGCTTGGAGGTAGAATATCTGACACTGCGGTGGTACCCACCAAGACGGACTCTTGCTGAAGAGTCCTACCACCAGGTAAAACTGATTCTGATTGTACCTCAATTAAAATCCAGGTACAGAACTATAACTATTTCAAGTTTCATCCAGAAAGCTAGGCACTAGAAAGATAAAATATAATTTTAGCAGTTTTCAATTACACGTATGAGATAAAGCTAGGCACTAGAAGGGATAAGATATTATCAGTTCTAAAGTACACGTGTAATTAGCCAGCTGTTACGAAACTAGCTGTGTCAAAGTCTAGAGGAAGTAGTGTTTGTTTATGAAGTCACATGCATGCGGGAATTCTCAAAATAACGAGTGTATTAGCACCTTGGATGTTCAAATTCCATAATTGATGTTAATACAATCAGTATTAGTAATTATTATTTATATTACAAGAGCATCAGTGGTCTAGTGGTAGTGACCCGCCTTCCGATCGTCTCGGTTCGAATTCAGTCGTGCCAATGGATTTTTCTATTCGAATAATTTATGAACGCAGTGCCAGTGTTTTCATATGACGAAGGAAAACATCGTGAGGAAACTAGCATGTCCTAGATATACAAATTTGAAAGACATCCATTAAAATCAATCCACCAATCCGCATTGGGTCCGCGTGGTGGATCTAAGACCCAATCACTCTCGCTTGAGAGAAGGTTAGTGTCCCAGCAGTGGAAACATCAGAAAGCTATCATGATGATATTATTATTCACCACGGTATTGGGTCCACCGGTTCTTTATGTAGGCGTCAATTTCGTCCCTCGTAAAGCTTCATAATCTTCTTCTTAATATAAAAAGAAATTGCTGTGCGTTAGGCGCGCTAAAACTCGACAACGACTGGACCGATTTGGCTGATTTGGTCTTTAAATGTTTGTGTGAGTTTGTATCACAGAGTATTTGTACGCAGTGCAATGTCCACCAAACCCACAACAAACACTTACCAATAATCTTGCTATTAGAATTTCGCGGGTCGATGGTAAAAATACTCTTACATATTACATCCACACCATTTGTTTTTGTCATTTATTCTAACGTTTGCCAGTTGCTCAGTGAATTAATACTATTCACGGTTTTTTTTTTTAATAAATATTCAACTATTTTTGTTGTTGTTGTTGTTGTCAGCCTACACTGTCCCACTGCTGGGCAAAGGTCTTTATTATATTATTCAACTATTACAAAGTATTAAATATTGTACCTTAGAAACCTATATAGTTTGTCCAGGTACTCACATTCGTCGTAATTTTAATTATTTAATCACTTTAAATACTAAACATACATAATTACACAAGAAATAAGTACCTAGATCCTAGATCTAACATGCAATACAAAGTGCGATAAAATAAAACAGTTATCACGAAGAAGAGCTTCTTAATAGCTTCAAAACGTCAGCATACTGAAAAAAAGAAGTGGTAAATAAAGATAAGATAAGATAGAAATAGCAGTTCATATTAAAAATAAATCTAACTACTATAGCTTCAGTTCTTTCAAACACATTAATTATGAAGACATTCGTAATTTCATGCTGTTACCGCCAGCTATTCCTTTATCTTCGGGTCAAACTCCTAAATGATCGTTGGGTTCCATTCTTTTCTCATTTGGAAGTAAAGGCCAGTTAGATTACAGAGCTCTGTGCAAGCCCCTTTATTTTGTTCATCCCTTATTTTTTGTCGTTTCGAGATGAATGATCTTTGCCGCCCTTTCTAGCAGGTAGTGACACAGATGATAATGGTAGTAGACAGGCATGAAGTTTCTCTGAAGCGAAAAATTTCGTTAACCAATATAATAATTTTGTTATACAATATCATAACAACATGAGCTTAGGTTATAGTTCTGACTTAGATTTGTAGCAGGCTTTGGTTCAGGTAAGATTTTCAATCAAATAGATCGCGGTTTGCTTTGTTTATTTTACATCAAATATCATCAAAAAACCGGCAGTATTTTGATGTCAAAGTCAAAGTCAAAGTTTAAACAATTATAAGTTAGTTATCCTCATGTACAGGTCACATCAATTTACATTATAATAACATAATTATATTACATTACAAAATATACAAAATACATATGAAACAGTTGAGCCATCTAAAGACCGTTACAAACGACCTATAGATAGCTCAACTGATCCAAATCACTACAAGTAGGAAGCGTTCCCAACATGCTGGCTGCATTGCCACGTTGAATGGCAATGCTGATACGTTGAGCCAGATATGAACCAGCCTTTGGATCACGCGTTGCTTCGACCAGGCGCCCGGGTGAAAGACACAGACAATTATAAGTTGTCTATTTTAAAATATCTTTCAGAGCTGAATCGAGCATTCGTAGCATCCGAGCAATATTCAATCTTCCAACATGGTATTAAAACTCATTTTACAATGAGAGTTTTCGGAGTGACACAGGGTAGTTTTATTTGCTCGGGTAGGTTCCCAAAATATTAGAGAACACCATAATTGCTGTGGGAAGAATCAACTTGTTCGTATCAACAGATAAACGTTTATAGTGATGTTAAATAAGCGTAATGGAAGTATGAAACTAAATGTACCTAAGTAATTACGATGTTTCTTGGACAAAATACTCTTGCCACACAAATGTAAGATTAATCCATCGCTTTTCTGATAGAAAATTGACTTGACTTGACTTCTTTATATGTGGCTTCTGTGGCTTAGTTGTCACAATTCTGCCAGTGTCTTGATAGAAAATTAAAAGAGGTAAGTATAGGTACGACAAAATGGTCTGTTGCCGTGCAACAAAACACCAAGGGGCAATGATCGCTACCAATACATTGAAAGCCAATATACAGTTGACACTTTCACCATGCTAAAAGTGTCAATGTTGATCATACATCTTTAAATTTTGTTATAATTGTAACATTGCATTAGTAGCGCCTTCCAGAGCCAAAGTGCCGCGTGTAGTCGTGTGTTGTTCATTATTTATAAGTGTTTGAATTTGTCGGTCAGTCTGACATCCAAAGTTGTGAATTGTGACAGCCAGCTAGGATGGAAGGTAAGTCGGAATGCACTACATTCTACAGCAAGAACCAACTTTTTATCGTATCAGTTTTACCTCGCTCTGGTTTACACCTTTTCCAGTAGATAACTGAAGAAAAGGAATCTACCTATACATTAAAAATCCACTATTACAGAGGTAGTATAGTTTTCGACACAAAAGAGAAGAAATGTTTCTAAATAGATCGTGTTTTCAACTTTCTGAGACCAAACCAACCAGACTCCTATTGTTCTGATGCGCTTTTTCTGCAAACTGAATAAAAAATTCATGCTCCAATCATCTTGATGTTGAAATATTTCTCTCCTTTTTTCTCCTCAACCTTCTACATGCTCTTTGTCTGCTATCCCGCTCTGTTAGGAATCCTAGACGCAGCTCTAATATCGACGCAGCCTTATCAGAAACATGGAGTTGTTTAAGTCCTGTCGTTATACGTTTGTAATACGGTTGATATTGTATTGCCGTTGTCTCGACTGAGGTTGTTCACATACCTGAATGGCCGTAGATCGTAGTATTCGAGAATGGAACCGCAACCGCTCACATTGAGGATCCGGAGCAGACCAGTCGTCAGTCTGTGCTGGGACACCGTCGCGAGCGGTGGTCTGTTACGATTGCTCGGAGAGCCGGTTCCGCGTGTGCGAAGTGACGAAAACGACTCACATATTTAGCCTTACCAGTGAAGTTTAAAAACATGTGTGTAACTGTGTAGCTGCAGTGGATTATTCTCATAGTGAAGTGAATCGAAGGTATGTAATGTGTTTATTTCTTTCTAT
The DNA here is from genome assembly GCA_951394395.1 of Colostygia pectinataria. Taxonomy (NCBI): domain Eukaryota; kingdom Metazoa; phylum Arthropoda; class Insecta; order Lepidoptera; family Geometridae; genus Colostygia; species Colostygia pectinataria. Next base: position 9,835,197 of record OX596363.1, read on the forward strand.
TTTAAAAACGGATGCGGACGATTTCCTTTTGGTATGTAACGTAAACCTGTTTTTTGTCTGGTCAACCGTGGGAAGGAATTTGCGATTCGTGTGAGTTGAATTGCATTGTTTGATTAACTGTGTAATATATTCATTATTCATATTACACAACATTACTTCACTATGTTAGCATTCTAATTAATTTGTTACATAACTTTCCTCTTTTGTTAATGTTCTATCCAAACAAAAATCTGTTTGATACAGACATAGAGATTATTTAAATCTATATTTTTTTGATTTTCATTTTGTGTATTTTTACAACAATTATTATTAACGTTTATCTCTGAGATGCATATCTTTGATCGTTATAAAATTACTACATATTAATAAATCCATGAACATCGCGTGTTCCCTGCATACTGTCATGTTTACAAACAGATTGTGATTTGTGACGCCTTGGCCGCTGTCGTGAATCACCTTATTAGTAACCTTGATTCTTGATATTTACCTATGTTACCAATATTTTTTTTTATATTACATTCAAATCATCAGGTGCATTATCTATCAAACATGACCTAGGAACAGTTAAGCATTGTGCAAACATAGGTAGCTGTGTTTCTTATCTATGTTTGTCTGACTAGGTAGGTACTAAAGAATTTAAAGATCTCTGGTAGTCTAGTGGTAGTGACTCCGCCTTCCGATTTTATGGTCGTGGGTTCGAATGGTCGTGTAATGAACTTTTCTATTTAAAAACTGTTTTGAAAACGACGATGACGTTTGACCATGACGTTGAAGGAAAACGTTCATGAGAAAAAAAGAAGAAAACGGCGCAGCGGCATGTCCAAGGACAAGAGAGAAAAATTCAAAAGACTTGACTAGTGTGTCCTTCACCAATTGATGATTTACCCGATACATGAGCCTACCTAAATAACTGTTTTGTTGCTTATTAAGTAATGTGTCCTAGTTGTCTTATCTATTTCAATTTTAGAGAGACCTACTTATAACATTACAGGTATTAAAGAGATAAATAAATTGATAAGCAGTGTAGCAGTGTAAGCAATAAATGCTTCGATATCAATTAGCTAGGTGTGTCACAATCACAACGTCTTTTTGAATGATAAATATTCTAGAAGGATTTTGATTGACGATCGATGTGGTGCAGTGGGTTGCGGGTTCGATTCCCGCCTCGCTTTAAATGTTTGTACGATCTACATATATTTGTATCGGGTGTTCTGGGTATTATTTATATATAAAAAAAAATATCTATCTATGTATTGTATTGTATTAAGTATATTATAACAGTCATCTAGTACCCATAAACACAGCTCTGTTTAACAGCAGCTTACCTTGGGGCTAGATGTGTGGATTGTCCAGCATTATTTATTTATTATTTATTTATAACATTATTTTTTTTAGGTTATGTACTTGATTTCGATTTCACTGACGCATATATATAGTTACATAAACTGATGTAGAACTTATTATATAATCAACTTAATTAACTTAATTTAATACATACTTAATCAATCTAATTTTTTTTTACTAGGTTCAAGTACGTGACACAAAAAATACTCCTTTGAATTCTTGAAAATAAAAAATAAGACAAATATAGTACTTAGTTTGAGCACGTTTTGAATTGGATCTCAGGAACTACGGTATTTCAATATGAAAGTTTTAATTTCACGTTTTTATAAAACAATTTTTCGATTGATGGTCTACTTATTAAAACAAGCTAACTACAGAGTTTTTCTCTTATTCTACAACGGCAACGAAGTGCATTCCAATATCAACTTTAATAGAACCTACTTTACGTTTTAATAAATAATTAACAACATTAATATACTAGACATATAACATGAAGTTTTAGTTTAATCAAATGTAATGTAACATTTAATTTAAATAATGTCTTTTAATTAGTATTGAGGTGTTAATTTAAGTTGCAATGATTTTAGCCAAATATTGCAAAATCATGTGCAAATACGCACTTTGGTACATGCTAGGTTAATTAAACTGTAGCTAGTGTCAAATGGGAAATATAGACGACTTTAATATGCAAATTAAGGAAACACGGTTTTAGACGGTATATCGTATCTACCTATTCGTTTAAGTAGTTATCATTGGCAAACTGTCAAAATTAACCAAAAAACAGAACATTAAACAACTGCTCTAATTTCAGCTCTACACAGTCGTTTTAAAGTTTACTTTTCGATTTTTACGGGAGTTTTGTTTATCAACTTTCTGAAACACGGAACCTAATTAGCTTATTGTTGCAACGAGTGTTGCCGGTAACAAAGGTTTTTGGTTGAAATTGCCTCGAAATTATCCAACGGAGCCTAGTTTTCTTATTGTTTGCGTGAAGTGTTGTAACCGGTAATAAATTGGGATGGAATTCTCAAAAAATATAATGTGTAGCTTTGTTCGTAATGGTATTGATGTTGTTTTTTGTCGGTGATCTGAAATCAAACAACTTTTATTGGTTTGTTGTACGCAGTGTCGAATTATTACAGATGGAAAACATTGTTTAATTATAAATATGCGATATTCAAGGTACATTTATTAAATTATGTATTTTTTACCTAAATAACATGTTATGTGCTTAGTATTTTTTTTTTGATAGAGAGAGTAATTGAGTCATTTAATAAAATAACTATTTAAAAAATACAGTTTTCGCCTAATCGTAATAATCGAATAGTTGGAAACCTTTCGGTGTTAGATTAGTCAGTATTATTTTGACTTTGTTTCTGTGGGATGTTATCTAATATTCTTCGAAATACACTCTGTTTATTTCCTATTATTAGAATTGCATGAGCTGGGCTCTAGTAGCCGGAATAACGACCGTGATGTAGTAACGGTGAATGTTTCCCAGGTTTTTGTAAAATAAGTTATTATTATCTGACCTCAGGCATGAGCCATCAATACTATTTGTCTAATAAGTCTTGCCTTCATTGTCTACTCTTCCGAAGACAAAATCTTTGTGTTGCTAGCTAGGTATGCTAGAAGTGTTGCTGATGCCATTCTGGCAAAATGCAAGGATAAATAATAATAAGTTCGTATGAGTCAGTGGCCACCACTGGTGACAGAGTTTCTATAGGCCGCCCGAAGGCCTCTGTCATGGCCTAACGACTTTAAAAATCCGTGCCCTCCGAAGCACGGGAGCGCTCAGTTGAAATTGCCACTGACGGTCACCCATCCAAATGATGATCCCGCGGAACAGTGCTTAACTTCGTTGATCTGTTAAGAACAACTTAGCCAGCTACGTCACGAGCACACCAAATGCGAGGATGATGCCATAGAATAGGTGTTTACTCAATTGCTTTTCTACGTGGGCAGGCAATTTTCAAAATTGCTAGATTTACCTATCAATGTGCTATAATGTAGCTTCCTGCACTACATACCCCCTGCTTGAAGAATTTCTAGAAATAAAATATGTGTAACGCTCCATCATTCTAATCAACACCAATTTGTTCTAATCTTTGCCAAACAGATTCAATGACAAGTTTATTTAGAGCAATATGTATGTAGGAAGACCAGGAAGCATAATGCTCAATATAATTGTTCCTTATTTTTCTTTTGCGCAGCTGTAAACAAGTGTTTTTAATTATTATAATTAGGGCATCGGAACCGGTTCTTTTTGTAGCCCCAAGAACCGGGAATTCCCGGTTCCCTAATTATAATGTAAGTTATTAAGTGCCAGTGCTCTCATACGGTGAAGGAAAACATCGTGAGAAAACCGGCATGTCCAAGAACTAAAAATTCGAAAGACATGTGCCATCCACCAATCCGCATTAGGTCCGCCTGGTGGATTTTGTTTTTAAAAGTTCTTTATTTGTCATTAAAAATACAAGTATTATAATCTAAACACAGTTTAGTATAACACAACAGTTAATATAAATTATAACTTTGCAGGCTGCAGCGCCTATATAAGTTTTTTAATAAAATTATTATTTATGCTAGGTTAAACTTTGTAAATCTTATTATACTTACAGCTAAACATAGTTACTACCTATTATAGCATTATGATTATAAAATAGTATGTGCACTTTGTGTAGCGCGCATTTTTAAAGTTGACTATAATCAAGCTTAAACTATGACCTTAACATTTTATGAATGTAGGTTCATCTGATTTATTACTTTGTCACACACAACTAGGTACAATCTGATACTAGTAACAAACAAGGTAGCGTAAAAATGGTTTCAATGCGGACGAGCATACTTGTTTACGATCTACCCGCGGAGCGAGCTGACCGAGCGCACTAACAACAGTTAACCTGTCGGCTGTACAAGCAGATAATATAAGTACAAGGAACGCGATTGGTACTTTGCACGCGAACATTTTAATTTAAAATTTAATAGACAATTATATGTAGATAAAACAATTGTAAATAAATTAAGTATACTTAAGATTTTAAATTAGTTTAAGGTATTATTTTTATTAATTTTTTTATTATTATACATTAATTTTAAGTTTTTATTTATGAACGCTTTTGTATGTAGTATGTTTATAATCTATTATTATTGTTATTATTTTAATTTACATAGGTAGATACCTATCCTTTAGCTTATTTATAGATGCCGTACCTACACAAGCAAGTTTGTATATATGTACCTAAATGATCATTGCTGTATTACTTCCATTTATTTACTTACTTATAGATAAATGACAGATATTGTAATTAGAAAATATTATTTTAAAGAATTAAGCTATCTATAGATTAAGGATTGGATGGTGAATTAAGACCCAATCACTCTCGCCTGAGAGTAGGCCAGTGTCCCAGCAGTGGAAACATTAGAAGGCTGTCATGATGTAGTTCTTAAGTCAGTGCCAACTCTGGAGACTGAGTCAATTAGGCCGCCTGAAGGCCTCCGTCAAGGGTAATTTTTTGAGGGTATTACAACAATTCGTATTTTTTTTAAGGTTTCACGAATCACGACTGGTTTTGAACCTACTACTAGGATCGAAAGGCATCACTAATTCACTATCATCAAACCACCATTTGCTATCTGATGACGCTGACGTGGCGTTGGTTAACTATTCTATTGTACTACTAACTGTACTAATTCACATTTTCGTGATTATTATCGTGGGTGGTTCTCTAAGGGTCCGTTCACATAGACCGGTTCGTATACGCTTGGAGTTGGTTGGAGCGGAGCCGCCAACTATTTCACATAGACCGGCTAGAAGCGAGAAAGAGCATGCAATCGGAGCCAAACGGGGCTGCGCGAACGAGAAAAAGTACGCGATTGGAGCCGGTCAGCTCTTATTATTTCACACCAAGGGCGTTCAAGCATTCGCAAAAATAAACTTAACTACAAATACTAAAAACTGTTTTCAACGTGATAAGAATCTGCTCTCCTCTCCGAGCCGGTCTGTGTGAACGGACCATAACTATGCTGTCTTCACATATCCACAATGCCGTACAATGGTATAAAAAGTCTACCCACAACCTACCCACAGCAGAGTTGAATTTCCGCTCATAAAGTATTTGTTTCTGTGGGATGCATTTTGACAAATTTAGAATGTTTTACTGCAGTCTTTTGAAGAGTCTAAAACGAGTTCTGAGAAAACAAAGGGACATAAACATTAGTGAGCGGAGCACACTAAAACTACTGACAGTTGTGCTATAACTTTGTCTTATTCAGCGTGTGTTATAGACTATTATCTATTTCTTTTTATTGCAACAACTAGAGGGGAATATTAACTACCATTTTAGTTCATTGTACTTCTGGCACAAACCGAATTTGTCATAAAACTAATCTGCCATATATCTAGAATCTACCCTAAACAGAATTTGTCCTAACGACTTGACTGTCTCTCATATTTTGCTGAATAACTCCTTATGTCTAAAAAAAAAAAATCTCCATTAAACACCACAATTACACAATAAAACGACAGTAACGTAATGTGATTTTAACGTGTACTATAGGACGGCTCCCCGTCGATGGACCGATGATATGAAAGCGGTCGCAGGAAATCGGTGGATGGGGAAGGCTCAAAATCGGTCGTTATGGCCCTTTTTGGGGGAGGCCTATGTCCAACAGTGGACTTTATCGGCTGATGAGAACATATAGTTTCGGGAAATTTTGTTCCTTTTCCACTCAGATTTGTTGAATAATCAAATACGATTGCTCTCATCCCATTTAACCAAAACAAGACTATTTCCTCCAAATCGGAAACCAAACAGACATAATCTCCCTATTTCGAAACCGTCTCCATCATTTCCTTTATTTACCTAACACCGCGCAAATATTTAACTGACGCTTATCGCAAGCCAAACGGTCTCTTAACAATGTTTGTTTGTTTGTTCGTACGTGCTGTAGGAAGCTGGTCTCGGAAACGTGAATGTGAATTCGAGGTGTGAATTTCTGTTTGTGTTTAGAAATTTGACGGTAGGTAAAGACAAAGACTGTGTGCTTAGTACTTTGCAGATGCACACTAGCTGTCTAAACGACATGTTTCATGGCCATCTCCTAATTTCAATTCAATTCATTTTATTTATCTTTTCACATGATGATACTTAGCTAAGTCAAAACAAAACATTAAAATTTACTATATAAGGTAACAATGTCATATTTTAAAAAAAAGGTAAGGATTTTTACAAATAAAATTAAAATAAAATTAGTAAATAAAAAAATAAAAATATGTCAAAGTCCATAAATAATAATAATCTGTACAATTCCGTACCTACTAAAATCATTTTTAAAAATAACAATTGTTAATAATATTATATAAGAACAAACAATAAAATGAATACAAGCGTCAAACATTATTACGTAAAACTGCAAGAAGGCGGGAACCGTGTTTATATATACTGTTTAGAAGAGCCGTTCGTCAACTCTCACCATGATTCTTGTCCCACCCAACTGGTGTAAGTTGACGAATCATAAAATATATGTATAATATTTTCGTTTTGCAACTCACACCACCCTTTGCTTCCATTGAATTTTCGCGTCTAGAACAGTCACCGAAAAAAGCAAACTCTAGGATCAAATAAAAATTATTGCTCTTTTACCGCCATTTTACAAATGCAGTACAGCGGAGCCAATATTATTTTTCCACCCAAAACATAGGTGGAAAAATAATATTGGATAGGAAAATTGTGTGTTGAACGGAGAACGGGGTAGCACTCATCCTGAAAAGGGGTATAATGTACCGTGATTAGTGTTAATAACTAGGGCCGTAACTTCCAGGAATTACCGATACATTCAATACCGGGTGCCCTGGTAGGGTTGTGCATGTGAAAAGGCTCTTAGCTTCGTAAGGCCGGTCGACATAGTTTGGTGTTTGGTGTGCTATCGACAGACGTCCAGGACTCTAGACCGTATTGTCAAGTTACAAATACATAGAAACTATAGAAATATAAGTATTCTTGACTTTAATCTAAATTGTATTAGTCGTAATTTACTCTCGTGAGTGCTATGCATGAGTGAGTACCTATTTCTATATGAAATTAGATTTTTTACTAGAAAAAACATTACATTCTGTTTAGTACGTTTATTGTTTACGTATTACCTATAGATACCTTAACTAATAATATTAGATATATGTTTAGTACACAATGTACCTACCACAAAATTAAAGTCTCTCTCTTTTGAAGGTTTGCTGGAAGAGAACTCTATTTAGGGTTAAGCTCGCCTTTGTACATGCCTTTTATATAAGTTTTAATGTATATGTTTTTTTTGTGTACAATAAAGAATAAATGAATAAATTATAGCTCAACTGATCCAAATCAATTATTATGCAATAGTAATTAAGTACTAGTACCTTACTAACTGACTTAATTTTGAACTTTTTTTTAATTTATTTTTTATATAAATTTGAGGCAAACAGGCTAACGGCCTGCCTGATGGTAAGCAGTTACCGTCGCCTATTGACTTCAGCAACACCAGAGGTACTGCTGAAGCGTTGCCTGCCTTGTAAGACCTTTTTTATATTTTTCTTGAAGTAGTTCATATTATAGACCTCAATTTGAAACCCCTAAAATGCGAATTTCATCACTTCTTTTTGGTACAAAGATCACCTAATTTTTAGGTCCAGCGGTTTAGGCTCTGCGTTGTTGGTCAGTCAGTATATAACTAGCGTTCTATAATATAATATAGATTAAGGCAAAGATCCTATGACCCAGCGCTATCCATCACTCTCTAATTTCTGAATTCTTTTTACGAAAAAAATCTAAAATGTCATTCTTTCTCAATGTCTTTGATCATCCTATTTTTCACGTTTTATCCTCGTAATTATGAAAGTTGACGGCATTGCTTAATTAGCAGCTTGCATTTCTATGAACACGATATTATTATGTATACGACATAATATTTCACATTCGACTTTTTAAATACTCACCTATTCCGACTTTTTCTTATCAAATCAGCTTTCTAATATTAGATACCTTTGGGACACTTGGGCCACTCTCAAACGAGAGTGATTCCTCCTAACCACACAGACCCATGCGGATTGTTGGATCGAACATGCTCTTCGATTTATTAGTTCTAGTTAGTTCTTGTTTCTTGATATAGTGATTTCCTTCACTATTTGAGAGAGGGCCCGCATAATCTAATCGAATAGAAAATGGATTTTCTATAAAAATGGATATCAAGAAACAAGAACTCCCAAGAACTAAAAAATCGAAGAATCATTGCATAACCGAGTTTGAACTCACGACTTTCGGCCAAGGACGCGACGCAGGTGGCACAACAAGGTACCTCGTTTAGTGCTTAGATGAATGAATCTAGTGAACCAACAAAAAGCTTGTTATGGATGCGGCCCAACCCCGTTCGCTTGGTGTAACCATAAAACAATGTTCCGAAGTTCTGACCGAAATTTCGTGCACTTCATGAATCACAAAAAGGTAAATTGTCCTGGATGGGCTGAAGGAGGCGACCGATGAAGCGACGGCACTGCGGCTAGCGACTGTTGATGGCTAGCGATAGTGCCAGTTGCGCAGGTCGCAATGTTGCTGCGCTCGGAATCTATTTCATAGAGATTTATAGAGAAATATACAGGGTCATTCATTATCAACCTGACAAACTTAAGGGATAGGTTCCACACATAAAAAAAAATATATGTGGACCTATTTTTTTTTTTAATGTATATTTTGTCTTAAAAATCCCAAGTAAACAAAAAAAAAACGAATACATTTTTCCCCTCAATTATTATTTATCATTGTTGGGAATCCAGTTAAGCGACGTAATAATGAAATATTCGAGTGTGCCTTTTCGATTTCTAACAAGGATAACTAATTATTAAGCAGAATTACGTAATATTTTTTTTTAATAAAAAAAAAAGTTTAGAAAAAAAAAGTAAAAGTTTTTTTTTATGTGTGGAACCTACCCCTTAAGTTTGTCAGGTTGATAATGAATGACCTTATATAGTATAACTAGTGTGTCGCTTGTAGTTTGCGGTTGCAGTTTGTAGTCTGAGGTCCGTCTCAGACTTGTACCGATCCCAATGACGACAGTAAAGTAAATTTTAAAAGTAAAGTTATGTGCTTCGTTTTTCGTTTGAGTTTCGTTTGACTCCGAAGTATCGACTGACATTTCATGGTAGGCCAGTATTTTCATTTCATTACTTTGAAACATAAGCCTAGTTTTATTTCCGCAAGGTATCCTACAAGTTGAAAGCTGATTAAAAAGCAACGGAAAATAATATTTCACAACAGCAAATAGCAATCTTGATAAAGTGCTATGTGGAGTTCGTAGTGCGTGCACGTGACACGGTCACACCGAATTGTAACAATTTTTTTATAAAAACATTTTTCCATATTGTTTAGGTTAGGTATGATTAAAACATATTTTTGTGATATAAAAAAATAAGTCAAAATTGAGGCAAACTCAGCCACAGACGCCATAAATAAAAGAAGAAGAAGAAAAATATAAAAAATAAAATATGTACATAATAAACAGTTGAGCCATCTAAAGACAGTTATAATACAAACGACCTATGATAGCTCAACTGATCCAAATCACTACCAGACGGAAGCGTTCCCAACATGCTGGCTAAATTGCCACGTTCAATGGCAATTCTGATACGTTGAGCCAGTTATAAACCAGCCTTTGGATCACGCGTCGCGTATAGCATCGCATTTCGCACCATAGGAGTTTTCCTATGGTGCGAAATGCGAAGCCAGGTTTGATTCCTGATGGCAAAGACAGACTCTAGAGCGAGACAAGCACGTGTTGAGTACACGTGCTAAACCTGAGAACTGGAAGCCTTTCTCGAGCCTTCCATTAAGTGTCTGTTTAAAACATCTTAGCTGCAACACAAAGCTCTTCGCTACTATAGTTCAAAGATTTATTTCACAGGCACTTTCCAACTTCGACGCGGATTTCGGAATAAATGTCATGTGTTTCATGGCACGAATTGCACAAAATTTCGGTCCGCAGAATGTTTCACTAGCGCACGACTTTGCTCGCGTGGAATACGGACACCAACGATTGGATGGATATTTGTTACTCACCACGGAAAAAAAATCTTGTTACATTAACCAGAATATCGCACGCTCAACTAGAATGTCTTGCTATATATGTGACGACAATCTATTTTGTAACAACTACAAGACTATTCTAGTTAAAAAAATATTGTAATTGCAAATAGTTATGTGGTTTGAATTACTAGATTACAATACATATTGAATTAAAGATGAATAAATAATGTGCTGTACTGTAGTAACTAGACCTTTAATACATATTATTACCGATAAGTATACTTAGGGTGCCTTTATTGATGTATTATTTAAAAAATTTGTTACTTTAGTTAGTAAGCGAACCAGCAGAGGTATGCCACAAATGCACCACAACGCTATGGAATCAAATATACACAATATACCATTAAATATGGGTATATCAACCTTTGCTCGACTAAAATTTTATCAATAACGAAGTGGGTTTTGTAATTAGGCAGAAAGTTTTCGTCAGCGCGATCTAGAAACGCGACGTTTTATACTACGACATCTAGTGAACATTTTCGAACTAATTCCTGCTTAACTAGAATGAAATCGCTTGCATTACAATATGATGAGTTTTTTTTATACAATAATTTTAGTTCCTTCAAACAGATTCTGGTTTCCTTAACACATTTAATTTAAGCTCAGCGTTCTGGTTGTATTGTAGAAAACTATTTTTTTCCGTACCGGCTAAACGGATCTCTATGAAATGACATAGAGATAGATTCCATAAGCTTAGAATAGAACATAGAATACTTTTTATCCTGGAAAAAAATATAGTTCCCGTGGAATAGATTTGTTCCAGGCAATCGAAATCGCTGGCAACAGCTAGTAAACAATATAGATCCATAGCTTACATTAAATTTGTTTTCTCTTTTTAATTTCATCACCATCATGACAGACTTCTAATGTTCCCACTGCTGGGACACTGGCCTACTCTCGAGCGAGAGTGATTATGTCTTAATCCACCACGCGGACCCAATGCGGATTGGTGGATGGCACATGTCTTTCGAATTTTTAGTTCTTGGACATGCCGGTTTCCTCACGATGTTTTCCTTCACCGTATGAGAGCACTGGCATTGCGCACATACATTTTTCGAACAGAAAAATCCATTGGTGCACGACCGGGTTTGAACCCACGACCTTAGGATCGGAAGGCGAGGTCACTACCACTAGACCACCGGTGCACTTAATTATTACTTTTTAATTTATTTTTGGATTCAAATTGTACTGTGTACAATTAATGAAAGTACATAGGCGTCGGTCGCATCATCATTGTCCTAATTAGAGGGCAATGACGCGCTGCGAATTCTAGATAATACTAAACTGTATGCTTCTTCGTATAAGGACGCGTGTCACTACTATTATTAATAAATAAATAAATAATAGTGAACATTCATTTTGACAACCGATGTGGCGCAACGTGCATTAAGTATATCAGTCATCTAGTACCCATAAACACAGCTCTGTTTAACAGCAGCTTACCTTGGGGCTAGATGATGCTGTGTGGATTGTCCAGCATTATTATTTATTTATTATTCATAATTTATTATTGTTACAAGCAAGCAATTACTCTATTGCCACTGTAACAAACTGTGAAATTGTAAAATTCCTGTGAAACACTGTGAAATTCCTGGGTTAAGCGCAGTGCAGTGCCACGCAGAACTTTTAAACTTTAATTTTTCGGTGACACTTGTTATGATTATGCATTTGCTTGAGCGAGCGACTTGACGTCATTTTCTGACATAAAAAAATGTAGTTTTTAAAACTATCATGGTTATTAACATAATTTTCACTTAAAACGGGATATTTACCTTGATTTGTGAGTTTTTTTTGTCTGTCAATAGTTATAAGACCTACCCGCAAAGACTTCAGTTCTCCCGTAATCATGGTGCATGTAATTGCGCCGAAATATCGGGAATCAATAAAACTCACAAATCATGGTAAATATCCCGTTTTAGGTGAAAATTATAAAAAAATGTGTTTATAATCGGATTATTAAATTAATGGGAATATTCGATTCAAAATCCCCTTGATTCTGGTCAGGGACAGGCTTCAACACCACTGTTTCACCACAACAAAAACTGTTTTTATTCCTGGTTGCTTAGCACGAAAAACTCATTTGACAATCTTAAACGTAAACGTATCGTCCAGCTGTCAATTTGTGTGGAATTTTGGTAGTTCATATAACGCAATAAAGAGGCGATGTTATCACTCTCTCACCAGACTTCTTATCGTCGTGCAAATGAGGAACTTGCAACGTGACATTGGCAAAATTGTGGTCATCCCCACAAAGGCCACCTAACCAAGAATTGAATTGAAAGAGGCGATGTTCAAAATCCTATACAAATTGACAGCTTGACGTTTACATGCACGATTGTCAAATGAGTTTTTCGTGCTAAGCACTCTGACCATAATCTATGCCTGTGCCAAATTTTATATAGGTTCGTTTAGTCGTTTGGGCGTGATGCTCTTACAAACATGCAAACACATCCATTCTCCTTGGTAATATTAAAGCACAAAACAGTTATTAGTACTATTATAGTGTGACTAGCTTTCACCTGCCAGTTTGTTCGCGTAAAACTCGTGATAGTGTAATTAATAAAATATGAGGTGTAAGATTATCGTTTCGGTGTGATACAAGGTCGGTAACAAAAGCATGAAACATGTTTATTTCATGTCTGCAATCCGTTCTCCATCTACGATTGATATATCGCTGTATCTAGGCCTTTCATAACTGTTATTGTGTGCTACATCTCTGTGGCTACATCGAGCATAGAGCCCCAAGAGAGGAAACGTTTTGGAAGTTTACTAAAAACCTGTCAAATTAGCATGCAAGGAATGATGGTAAAGCCGAAATTATATTATTGTGTCGGGGCGTGTTGTGTGTGAGGCGCCAGGAATAATGATCCACACAAAAAAAATCATGTTTTTTTTTACATTTTTCTGGTTAATTTTTAATGACCTGCGCGTGTCAATGACCCTATAACCGCTACGGGGCTCGCGTGCTCGAGTATTTTATTATTACGGGATTTCCAATAATAATAAATAATAATTGACCAGAGATATACGAAATCGTTTTACTCGAGAATATACAGAAAAAAACATAGTACATTATTTTTTTTATTCAAGTGTGGAACCTGTTCCTTGAGTATTGCGCACAAATAATCAAAGACCCTGTATAGTATTAGTATGATTAGAATTATCGCTACAACCACAGAGTAATACTTACAAAGAGTATTAATTACTCTGTGCTACAACACAACCTATTATGTAGTTATAGGTAGTTAAAGTTGTTAAAGTGAATCTACGGCATAGGCGCGTTGGAACTGGGGTAAATTTTCCTAGCTTGTAAGACCTTTCAAAGTGATCCTTGTGGTTCAAATGAATAAAGCATTTTAATTTTTATTTTTATTTCTAGTCATAGTAAATGAACAAACCCGATTGCGTTCTGGCGCGCCCCGACACAACCTGACACAGTAATGTAAACCTAGCTTAACTTTTTTAAATGGATTTATGGACCATTGCTTCAAGTTTTTTTTAACTAAATCCCGTACAAATGTTTACTTGTTTAGTAAGGATTTTAAAAGTGGGCCCTCAATCTAGACGTACTATCTTCCAGTCCTTATCTTACTGCATGCTCCTGACCACAACACTCAGGGGGCTAGACGGCGGATGGATTTATACCACTGACTCCTAGACTACCTTAGGGTTGCCACTCATCATACCAGCTGGTGCACCATGAAATATTATTCCGAAGTTTTCAAAAAAAAATCTCACCATTCAGAAATCGATTATTAGTAGTACTACTCTGCCGGCCATGGAAATGTCTGTTCGAATCTTTGGAGCTGAACTAAATACGCGCACTACCCGGTTATAGGACTCTTTAGCAAGAGTCAGTCTTGCCATCTTGCTGTTGATGCCAAACCAGCATACGAGCCACCGGCACCGGTTACCTTAGCCTGTGGACGATTTATCTATGTATTAGCAGTCATCCATCAAAATATTGACCATGTTGAACGCTGCTCTGCTAACAACTAAGCAAGCTACGGTACAAGCGATTCGTAAAAAGAATAAAATGTTCCTGCCTTTGACTCTTGCTATTTCACAAAATTGACATCCCTATTCTAACCAGTCAACTCAAGTAGACTAAATACACTTCAAACAATTCTCAACCTTCCAACAATACTACAAAGTTGAGTTCACTATGCACCAGTGCTGATAAATCTAAAAGTGCTCAAAGCAATCCCATTGCAACTTTGATACTTAATACGTGAGCAATAAGAACTAATTTGCAGCACTTGTAGTTAGTATCGTTGTCCGCGGTCTGCGGTTTGTGCCTGTTTATTTATAGTACTCGTAGAAGGATGACCAGTTTGTTGTTACTGGTTATTTCTTCTCCACCTTGTTGATCACGCTGCACGTCAAATGCACGTATGACTATCTTGGTGGTGCGGTGGGCGAGTATCCGGTTGAGAAGTGAGGGGTAGCGGGTTTGATTACCTAGTTGTAGGACTTTTAAGCAAGAGTCTTGGTGGGTACCTGCAGTGCCAGATATTTTACCTCTGAACAGTAATGTGCAAGCGTTTCTCTGTTTGAAGGGCACTGTAGCAAGTAAAATTGGATGAAAGAGACTTAATAACTACGTCTCAGGGTGAGTACAGTGCAGTGCCACGAAGATGTTCAAAATTTAAAGCTTTGGGTGGCACTGCAAATTAACTGTTATGGCAAGCGACTTGAACGCTGAAGCTGACATAAAAACAAAATACATATAATTATATTATATAAAAAGAATTGATTCCGCCGCGAGACAAATGTTTGCATGACCTGCAAATATTTGTTCTGGATCTGGGTGCTCCACCCCAAAGAATTTACTACTCCTACTTACCTCCTACCATAATACAGGTAACTTAACACCATTAACTATAAGGACTTTTAATGGACGTGGGTGTTAGCGAGTTAAGCCTTTCGGAGGAAGATCCTTTCTCCTGTCGTGTTTACAATTTGTAGGTTATTTCCCGTTTTATGAGTTCTGAACTCATTATCAGCATAGAAGTTTGGAATTTATAGAAGACTTTGTTTGGCGGCAAGAAGGCAGTGTCTGTGCATAAAATAGTGGATCTACATCTATCTAGCTGTCCAGGGCCCCAAGTCAGTGAAAACCAGCGTCCGCTTTTCACAAGGAAACCACAGAAATAGATAGATCATAGAAAAAAGCTAGCAACCCAGCCAAGTTTGTTGCCAGATTATTATAGGCTAGGGCGTATTCACCTAGCTTTAAGGTATATCAAAAGTTAAATGATTCTGATTTAATTGAATTAAACTATATCAGGATCGAATTTCAATTCAAACATAAAACTATATATATTTTATATATTTTAAGAGTAGTAGAGTTCTCTGTGATAGAGCTCGTCCGGGGAAGGACTACCACCATACCTATTTCTGCCGCCAAGCAGCAATGCTCGCATTTCTGTGTTCCGGTTCGAAGGGTATGGTTTCCGGTGAAATTGGCACGTGAGACTTTCCATCTAACGTCTCAGGGTGGTAACACGCAAGTGATATCTATGATGTTGCATGCGTACATAGGCTACGGTAACCGCTGAAATCCAACTTAATTTAGGTTTTTGGACAGTAAAGTTCTTGATACAAAACTGGCACAAATCGGTGCTTGTCTCAATTCACGCATAAGAACCAAATAATAATGCATGTGATGATCGAATAGAAACGGGACACTGTATTTATACCTCCCTATTCCCTAACCTACGATGTATACTTTCTTAATCAGTCAATTAGTAGTTCACTTCTGGTGGTGGTTTTTTATATTAAAAAAAAAAATACGTAATTCTGCTTTTTTAAGACAAAATATACATGAAAAAGAAATATATAGTTACATAAATATATTTTTTTATGTTAGGAAGGGATAGGCCCTTAAGTTTGTCAGGTTGATAATTAATGACCTTATATAAGAGCACTAGATTATAGGATCTTGGAATCAAAGCTAGGAAAGATGTCTTACACTCATTGTAAATAAAGTATTTCACCATACCTATTTCTGCCGCCAAGTAGTAAATGCTCGCATTGCTGTGTTCCGGTGTGAAGGGTATGGTTTCCGGTGAAATTACTGGCACATGAGGCTTTCGATCTTAGCCTCAAGGTGGCAACCTGCGAGTGATACCTCTGGTATTGCCATCTTGTGGGCCGTACGCTTGGTTGCCACTTCAGTTGTATAAAAAAAAAAAAAAGTGATGTGACTTTTAACTCTTTTCGCTTTGATTTTGACATTTTCTTGGATTTAAATACCTATCAACCAATAATATCCTAGTTGTGTTGAAATGGCGTTTCGTTGTCTACAAGCAGTATTGGTTGTAAAATCAACCAATTATCTTCCCCGGTTTTGATGTATGCTTTCATAACGAAGTATTGTATTTATACCTACTAAGTATGTCTCTAGACAAAAATTTCATCATGACAGCCTTCTAATGTTCCCATTGCTGGAACGCTGGCCTACTCTCAAGCAAGAGTGATTGGGTCTTGATCCACCACGCGGACCCAATGTGGATTGGTGGATGGCACATGTCTTTCGAATTTTTAGTTCTTAACATGTCGGTTTCCTCACGATGTTTTCCTTCAGCGTATAAGAGCACTGGCATTGCGCACATAAATTTTTCGTAGCGAAAAATCCATTGGTGCAATACCGGATTCAAACCTACGACCTTAGGATCGGAAGGCGGGGTCACTACCACTAGACCACCGGATAAAAATGTAACTGCCACTATTATCTTTCTCAATGTCAACACTTCCGTATTACGTAATGGAATCTTTATAATGTCTGAGCTATTCTTGCCAAAGCAAAAGGGAACTTCTACAAACATTTCAAACGATTGCTAACGAATCGATACTAAATGGCTGCTTTTCATTCGTTCTAGGGTGTTTTCTTATTCTAACTGTTAGAAAATGATCACCTGCGATAACTGGTGTGCAAATCGAGAGGCTAAAATCTATTACCTACTAGAATTTCAAATTTTTCTAAACAACAGAATGCTATGTATAAGCAGCACAGACATAATTATCATTGCGATCAGATAGGAAGAATATTTCATGTGTTTGGTTAGAAAATTATGTGTGTGAACATGATAGCATATGAAAATAACAGTCCTAGAAACATAGTACTCAATTAATATACCAAGTTTTTAATATATCAATTGAAAATATTATTACAATTTTTTTTTTTTATGCCAGCAAGTGAGAAGACAATCATGGCGCCCACCTGATGTTAAGCACCACGCCTGACTATTACAGATGCAGTGCCACCCAAAGCTTAAAGTTTTTAAGTGTTTGCGTGGCACTGCACTGCGCTTATCACCCCGAGACATTGTTGTTAAGTCTCTTTCGCCCAGTAATTTCACTTGCTACAGTGCCCTTCAAACCTAAACACAGTAATGCTTGCACACTACTGCTTGGAGGTAGAATATCTGACAACTGCGGTGGTACCCACCAAGACGGACTCTTGCTGAAGAGTCCTACCACCAGGTAAAAATCTTTAATCATCAAATTTAATCATGCTGAATTAAATTTGTTTAGATAAAAGTCAATTGTTAGATGTTAAAGAAAAACTTGATGGTAGTGAGGATAGGACACTTCATCACTTGATGGTAAGGTTACCAACCTAAACTTAACTTTGTAAAAGCCAGGACCTACAGTTTAACGTGCCTTCCGAAACACGGAAGACCTCGACTACATTACCGTTGGCGGTCATCCATCCTGGTGACTACGAGGTTGATCTGTTATGAACAAACGAACGTTATAATTTATAAACATACTAAAAACATCATCATCATCATCATCATGACAGCCTTCTTATGTTCCCACTGCTGGGACACTGGCCTACTCTCAGGCGAGAGTGATTGGGTCTTAATCCACCACGCGGACCCAATGCGGATTGGTGGATGGCACATGTCTTTCGAATTTTTTGTTCTTGGACATGCCGGTTTCCTAACGATGTTTTCCTTCACCGTATGAGAGCACTGGCATTGCGCACATAAATTTTTCGAACAGAAAAATCCATTGGTGCACGACCGGGTTTGAACCCACGACCTTAGGATCGGAAGGCGGGGTCACTACCACTAGACCACCGGTGCTCTTAAATTAAAAACATACTAACTACTAACTAAACATACATAAACATACCCTATTCCTAAAGTAGGTAGGTACGTATTGGAATGTCAAACTGATCTACCACAGATAAATAACAGTTCGTTAGAGAATTCTTGGTACAGCCGTACTCAGAATAATATGAGACGTAATCGATTCAAATGGTGATTGATATTCATAGCGGGAGTCTCTAGGTAACCTCTATTGACTCAGATGGCAGTTTCTTGGGTGGCAAATGGTACCTGCTTAGGTACTACTTATTAAAGAGAAGCGGCTGGTCCCGGCTTCGCACAGGTGGACATAAAATATACCACCCGAGGCATAAACCGCTATGTTAAATATATATTTTTGGCCCTCACGATGCAGGCTCAGCCTAGTGTGAGGACCATAAGATAATGCATTGTGTATGTGTCACTGTCAATAAAGATTTTTTCATTTTCATTTTTCATACCTTATTTCACTTAGGGTTAATGTAGCATTCTAATGGTGAAAGAATTTTAGAATCGGACCGAATCGAATTTTAGATTTTTTTTAATCGGTTTTTAAGTTTATTCGTTACAAACATAAATACAAAAACAAACATAGTCTTTCCTCTTTAGAGGGCATATTATTAATAGTGCATTTTTTACATTGTATCTTAAAAATCTCGAGTAAATTGATTACATTTTTCTAGCCAATTATTGCCAGCTATGCTTATCTGGTCAATACAATAATAAAATATTCAAGCGTGCGCCCCGTAGCGGTTACAGGGAGGTCATTGACACGCGGGTTATTAACACGCGGTTAATTGACGCACAGTTCATTGACACGCGCCGCATTATTTTGCCTCAAGCAGGTCATGAACCCACAACTTTCCGATTGACACGAGACGAAACAAAAACGGAGTTAACAACTTTTTTCTTGTTTTAATAACCTTTCCCAGTAGGGCAGATAGCGCCATCTGTCAAAGCAATCGGAACTACTTTTCTCGAATCGAAAACATCTCATTAAGTTCACAAAAACGTATGTTTTCTAGAAGCCTAAGAAAAAAAGGTGCAATAAAGTGCTGTTTGCACCATTTAATAATTGCATTCCATTGACTTGCATCGTGTGAACTAAAATGTCAAACGTTTTGCTGTGCCTTATTCCTTATTACTACGCCACAAAAGCGCTTGTTCACGGTCGCTTTGGTATAATCGCTCTTATTGCACGGTGTAAATGGGGCCTAATACCGACTCAACCAACCCTAAACTATTGACCCTATAAATAACTCAAGTCAACTAATAACCCTGCCCTTTACAAGTAATTCTACCCTCATCATGTGACATTTAAAACTTACGCAACAATTACGCAAGTGACTTACAAGTACCTGACCGGTTTTTTGAGTTTCCTGTCCGTTACTAAAGTAATTACCCTGGCATTTTATGGAAAGGTGTTCGAGGGTTAAGACATACAATGCGGGTAATGTAAAAAGGTCAATTTATACTTACAATAAGTTAAAAACGTTAAAAGTTAGCAACTGCTTTTACTGTAAAAAATTGTGTTTAATATTTTGAATTAAATACAGATAAATATATTTACTAGTCAAACCCCGCGACTTCGTCCTCGTGTAAAATTCGATGTGTACACGAGAATGTGCTATTATAGAGTATATCTATCTCTGTGCTTAATTTCATTCAGATTGAGTTTCGACATTCAATTAAACTTTCCCATGTAAAATAAAAATCATAATTATGATGGTATAGTTTAGACTAAGTATATTTGCTTTGTATTAGGTAATAAGTAAGTAAGAACTCACTTACTATTAGGTATTCTTTTCCTGTAAGTATATTTTTTTTCAAGCACAACTTGAAATTTATTTGTTACCTTGAAGTTAGCTGGTATGTAATGATAATCAAGCACTAAATTCACCTGTCAGGTGTAAACATTAATTATTGTTCTAGTTCCCTATCTATAATTTATTCAGGTTCTTATATTATGTGCCTTTTTAAAAATATTTAAAATAATGTTGGTGTAAAAGGTTATAAAGCGAAAATCATGTAAGTAATTACCTAGTCAGCCACGGCCTTGGCAAAATATTATGAACACTGTATGACGATATTAGGCCTTGGATCGGCTTTAGGCACTTTAGGCTAAATAGCCTATTGTTGAGCCAAAGTTCTAATTACGTAACGCAAATGGGCAGGTGCGTGGGAAAATACAGCGATTTTATGAAATAACCGGATGTAGGTAATACTTACCTATTTATACCTACTTAAACTAATTTACTATAAAGTCAGCGGATCTAAATAAAATCTACTATTATTATAAAGAGATTTGTATGTTTGTATTTTTGCTTGTTACGAATAAACTCAAAAACTACTAGTCTGATTGCAAAAATTCTTTCACCATTAGAATGCTACATATTCCCTAAGTAATATAGCCTATATTTTTTACTAGCGACCCAGCCCAGCTTCGCTCGAAAAGCGAAGCTGGGACGGACTGCAATCATAATATTATAAAATCTAAGGCTTGGATTTTTGTAAGTTCAATTACGCCGAACAAGCTAAACGAATTTGGATGTGGTTGTTAATGTTTATCCACCGCACTAAAGGAGTGCTAAAGTTTAATAATATCAGATATTTTTAATCATTTGGGACTTGAATTGATCAGCATCGCCTCAGCTCACTGATGCTCACGATGCTGATTTGTGTGCACCATGCGACGTTGCATCGCAATTTTTCAGTTATGCATGAGTGATAATAAATTAAATCCTACTTATATTATTGCGAAAGTCTGTGTGTATGTTGATTACCACGTATCTTCCTAACGACTTAACCGATTGTGATGAGATTTGGAATGTAGATGCTTAGGTTCTGGAATAGGCGACTACTTTACATAGGCTACTTTTTATCCCGAAAAAAATGGGTTAGTGTCAAAATCCCCTTTGAAGATCCCATTTAAAGGAGAATTTGGGAATTTTTGTGTCATATGTTCCTGTGGGATAGCATATTCTGAAAAACCACGGGTGAAACCGCGCGGGTTAGCTCGTTATATAAAAATAATCCTGTCAAACGCGATAATCCCACTTCTGAAAATCGCTATAGCCGTTTGTTGAACAAATATAAACAGCTTCACAAAACGTTTTTCCCAGAAATAAAATGTTGAAGGTTACGGCAGATTATCACCCCGGCGACAGATCTACATCACCTCAACTGGAGCGGTTTTGTAGTCTTCGAAACTTCATATTGCAACGTATACTAATCACCTTCGCATCGGCATGTATTTCAAAGTGATCCTTTTGATTTTATTGAGTACGAGCTGACCCGCGCGGCTTCACCTGAGGTTTTTCAGCTTTGTTATGCCACAAGAACAGTACAATATTCGCATTTATAATTTTTGAGGAAAACTCTTTTGACTTTAAGTTGTATTGATTGTGGTTGCGGTTGTTTGTTGTGTTTCATAAACAAAAGTTAAAAATACTTTGACTTTGACATGCGGGCTAAGCTCGTCCCGGCCAACATTAATAATGTCAATGTCAATAATTTTCGATTCGATTCAACTAGATTGCACACAGCTTCAGCAGCTTCCGTGCTGTCTTCTCATACATATAATGAAAAGTCGCCAACTCGTCAGCGCACGGGGTCCGGTGACGTGACGTCACGTGACCAGTCGTTTGGGCGAGGCGACGGCAGTTGAAGAGGATCCTATTGACCTTTAAACGAGACAGTTTAGGTATATTTTATTCATAGAAGATATTTGTATTAGCATAATTTGTTTTTCAGTAACTGTGCTTAGGGGAATTAGCGTAGAGCCGAAACTGCTGGAAATACTGGTCGATACTGGTCTCAGAACAATTCTTATTTTACTTACTCAAGGAAATTCTGGAATTATATTATTTGTATTTGCTTCATCATCATCATCATTATTAAATATTATAGAGTACTGGTGGTGTGACCCTGCCTTCCGATTCCAAGGTAGTGGGTTCAAGCCCGGTCGTGCACCAATGTATTTTTCTATTAAAAACTATATGCGCCATGAGTACCATCATACCTACGGTGAAAGGAAATATCGTGAGGAAACCAACATGTCAAAAAACTAAAAATTCGAAAGGCAAGTGCTATCCACCAATCCGCATCGGGTCCGCGCGGCGGATTAAGACCCAATCACTCTCGCTCGAGAGTAGCTATCCAGGGAACACTAGAAGGCTATCATGATGGCTCTCGCTTGAGATTAGGCCAGTCTCAGCAGTGAACCTTCGAAATCTGTCATGATGATGATGAAATCGAACCCGCGACCTATCCCTTCTCAACCGGCTCCACCGCCCTACCGAGGTCGATTACCTACAGCATCTGGTGTTGAACTCCGAAACTTGGTAAAACTTTAATTACTTAAGTAGGTACTTCACGAACTGCAAATTTTGAAATGAACCCTGCAAGGACTTTGCAAAGCTGTGAAAGACTTTGAAATTACTCGGTTCAAAAACCTTAGGCAATATACAGGGTGTTTAAATAGACATTAAATAGAAATAGAAATAGGGTGTTTTAACAGATAAATGAGGGGTGATTATGTAATTCAGTTACAATCGATTTCACTTGGTTTCAATCAAAAAAACATGTTTTTTTGTATTCATGTGACAGCTTATATCAATACAATCCAATCCGCGTTGTGTCCCAGCTGTGGGAACATTATAAGGCTGTCATGACTATGATTGACAACTCTCTGATTGAAAATAGATTGCAACCGAGTTACGTAATCACTATACAGGTTCAGTCATCAAGTCAAGAGTCTGTGTATCTTACATAGAAAATGTGTGTGTTTTTATTTCTTTAAATAACACTTTTTATAATGAATAAGAGGGTTAAACTGTATAAATTCAGTAAAGTAAGTAAACTAGTATGTGTCATTGGCCAACTTTGGCGACAGAGTTTTCCAAAGGCCTCTGTCATGGCCTAAAAACTTTGAAAAAAGCCGGTACCGACTGCTTAACGTGCCCTCCGAAGCACGGGATCGCTCAGTTGAAATTTCCACTGGCACCCATCCAAATCGTGACTACGCGGAACAGTGCTTAACTTCGTTGATCTGTTAGAAACAACTAAGCCAGCTAAACGAGCGCTCTATACAAATTAAGTGATATTTCTGGTTCAAGTGAAGATGATTGAGCTCGGTAACACAGGTGTATCTCACATTCAAATGAACCCTTCTGATTGAGTTCATCGCCATCCCGTAAATGAAGCGACTTAATATTCCGATCGGGTATATATCTCGGATACTGCCATCCCTTAAGCTCTTTTCAGACTACGCTATACTAATACTACTACTAGTACTAATATCTGTTCTGTGCCCGCAATTTCGTTTGCGTAGAGTTCAGATCCAAACAAACATCTAATTCGTATTGTGATTTAAAAAAAAACGTAGTTTTGATTGCTTTGACAGATGGCGCCATACTGGAAAAGGTTATCAAAACAAGAAATAAGTTGGTAACTCCGTTTTTGTTTCGTCTCGTGTCAAGCGGAAGGTTGTGGGTTCATGATGTCCTGCTTGAGGCAAAATAATTTAACTCCAGTACGACCAAAGTTAATGTACTACGTAGTACGTACTATGACTTTGACACCAGCCAGAGGTATGACAGACAGTGACAGCTGGAGCAACCAATGTTGAATTCCCTACACATTCACCATAGCTCGCCAAACGTAGTGCTTACATTCTCTTGGGCTCGCCAGTTGAGCTACCGTCATCTAAATAGAGACGGTATATAGACGGTATATAGATAGCTTTTTTAAGAGACTTGAGACGAAAACCTCTTATTAAAATGGGACGTTCAGATAATGCAAATAAATAATTAATCAAGTAAATGATTGGTCGCATTGATATCATCTTTCAAAAATTCTATTTCTGAGTGAAAGTAAATGAGTTAGATAATCTACTAGAAAGCATTTTGTATCCTACTAAAGATGATGTAAGCTGTAAATCTCAGTATCGACCAAATCCAGTAGAGCTAGTAGTTCTATGTGACAGAGCTCGCCTGAGGAACCAAATTAATAGAGTAGTAGGTACAGTATATATAATAGTACAGGCAAAAATTGTTAGGAAGAAATTGAGAGATCTAAAGGATAGTGATTTTATTAGAAAAAAATATATTTGGCTTTGCGACAGATATTTTTATTCCATAGACGACTATTTTAAATATAAATTTACTAAAATAGAACTGGATATTTGAATTTTATGAGCACGTTTTTGTGATTATACCTACCTGACTTTGTAAATAATCTAAATTCATTGAAAGTTGTAAAATGTCGTAAAATGTATTAAAACTATTGTAAAATGATTACCTATGTTAATGTAAAATTAAATCTAAAATCGCTCACTCATACTTAAAACTACTTCATAGATAATATTACTTTGTAAATCTCGTGTTTGCTTACCCGTTCGACCCAAGAATTCTCTACCCAATGGGTATTTTGCTCCGTTCGACCCAAAACATTTGATTTAAGTTATCCTTTCTACCCACAGCTACTTATTCCTAATTTCTATTGTTTAAATTTAAACAAATGACACAGTGAAACACTAAAGTAGAAGGGTCAGCAGACAAAACATGTAGATTACTTAATATAAATATTGTTACTATTAAAATCAGTCTTGTTCAGATAATACTTAGTCAGTTCATACTTAGTCAATCCACAATCTGCTCTACACCGAATAAACCGTGAGGCCACAGAAGCCTTTAGCCACTAACTCGGTTCTTCAAACAGTCTTATTATGTCCTTAGATCACGCAAGCATGCGTGCACGTAACTCTTTACTAAAGTGAATAACGCCACTTTCATTTCAAAGTAATGTTGAATCTTCTTCCGGCTATATCAGCCAGTGTCTAGGCACGAATGTTGTTACTTCGCTTCTCAATCGGAGACTTGCCACCGCGTCACCGAGGTCGCATATTCTAGTATTAAATATTGAAATTATAATCTTATTTTATATAATATGTTACAGCGCCCTCCAGGATTCATGTACTCTACCATTATATAAAAATGTATTAATTAACAACTTATGCAACCAAATGTAGTAAATGTGAGCGATGAATAAATGAAATATGAAATATAGGTATAGTTGTTCTATCTCAAGAAGTTCATTTAGCCCTGATTGTAGTAGTGAAGTATACCGGTAGTAGGCAGCTGACTGTACTCGCTACCAAAATCTCGGACGGCGTCTCGGGCGAGACTGATTGCTTCTGGGCTTACGCACACTAAAACAATGTGTACAATTGTACATGTATTCACTATGACATATACCTATAGCCCAACGGACTTCGTGAGATAGAACAACTATACCTACTTGCCTACAACAAAATAAATAATAATAAATAATAAATAGATAATGCTGGACAATCCTCACAGCATCATCTAGC
Organism: Colostygia pectinataria; assembly: GCA_951394395.1. NCBI lineage: Eukaryota > Metazoa > Arthropoda > Insecta > Lepidoptera > Geometridae > Colostygia > Colostygia pectinataria. The sequence continues at coordinate 9,861,125 of OX596363.1, forward strand.
CCCAAGGTAAGCTGCTGTTATACAGAGCTGTGTTATGGGTAATAGATGACGGATATATACATAATACAATACAATACATAGATAGATATTTTTTATTATATATAGAAAATACCCAGAACAGCCAGAACAAATATTTGTAGGTCGTACAAACATTTGACCCGAGGCGGGAATCGAACCCGCAACCTCCGCTCCGCAGGCGGACCTGCGCCCGCTGCGCCACATCGGTCGTCTATAATATAATAAAAACAATATTAGAAAAAAAAGCAGTGCCACCTTAGTAGAAAAGAAAAAATACAATACTTGCCATTATTACAACACAAAGAAGAAGTTATTAATTACCAATGCATGTGTGTGTGTGTCACAGCAGCAAATTGGCCTGAGCTAGGATTCGACCAAACTTGAATAAGCACTATTCTCCGAATAAAGGCTGGAGCAGACCGGATGCTTGATGTAGACGTAAGCGTAGACGCGCACGTACCACTGAGTTGTAATGTATGGAAATGTATGAGACAGGACACACTGCTTGCGTAACGTAGACGTGCGCGTCGACGAAATGCGTAGCCCTACGCAACGCAGCTCCCAAGACACAAACAGGCTGCGTGACTTACGCCGTACCTTACGCAGAGCAAGTAAATAAAGTACGACGTTGTTACGTCGTAGTCACGCATACGCATCCGGTTTGCTCCAGCCTTTAATCGTAGTTATTCGCGATTAAATTGTGAGTTTACATGTATTTGTCACTTCTTATTCTGCAGAATAGTTATCCCAGATGTTAGTCGACTATAGAGACGCAGTAGACGCTATTATGCTGTAGCCAAGATTGTAATAGTTATTTGGTATAGAGGGCCTTCTAACAGTCATGATCATGGTCAGGCCATAGCGAAGGCCATAGGAAGTCTATACTCTACACTGTAGAGTTTAGACTTCCCGTGAGTCAGTGATCAGATGCTGTAGAGTATACAGCTTCTCCGGGTTGATAACATTCCATCGATTCCATCGCTTTCCATCTTTTCTTCTGCTTCTTTTATGGATAATCTCTATAACTCATTTCGGACTGAGTTTAGATACATGCATGACAAATAAGTTTCGTTTCTTACACTATTCTGTACCATTAAAACAAGGTTTGGTTGATGGACACCAGAAAAAAAATGACGCCAATTTCAGGCATTGTCTTTTACGCAATATAATAATTTATTTATTTATTCAATCATCATAGGATCATCTTAATATTAGGCTAGGCACAATTTATTAATTTGCTAACCTAGATTTGACCGTCACTAAATGCACCATACAGCAATGGTTCAAATAGTGACAATCAAACCTAGCAGCAAACATCCTCAGAATGCTGTTGGAGCTGGCCCGAACCCTGCGCACCAGGGATGTGCAGCGCTTACGCATTACTGTGTAGAAGCAGTCTACTCGCGCGTCTGCAAACATCCCTGACGCGTTACAGAACCGGGGCAGCCCCATCAGCACCCTGAAGGCATTATTGTATTGAACGCGCAGAGCGCTGTACTGCTTTTGCGTGTGACTCACCCACAGGCTGCTCGTGTAGAAGTTGGTACAGTAAGCTCGGAATAGGGTGACTTTCACTTCAGCAGAGCAACGAGCAAACCTGCGGGCTATCATGTTCGCTCTAACAGACAACGCTCTGCGCTCTCTCTCCATGTCTGCATCATCTTTCAGGTCAGAAGTTACCCAATGTCCGAGGTATTTAAATTTGTGCACTCGGTTCAGTGGCGTCCCGTAAAGTTTCACGGGCGGTACGGAGAGCAGGCATTTCCCTCTGACCTGAAAGACCATGCATTCACTTTTCGTTACATTATACTTAAGACCATGTTCGTGAGTATACTTTTCACATATATTTAACAGTTTCGTTAAACCACAGACAGATGCGCTCAGCAACGCCATGTCGTCAGCATAACTGATGTTATTGACACACACTCCGTCAATATGGCAGCCGACTCGAGTGCTGCTGAGCTCATCTATCAGTGCGTTCACATAGAGGTTGAAAAGTTTCGGCGAAGTCAATCCCCCTTGCCTCACCCCGCATTCCAACCTATACGGCTCAGAATAAGCTCCCGACCATCTCACAACATTGACCTGGTTCTTATACCAAAACTTAAAGATGTTATTAAGTTCTGGCGGCAACTTGATGTCATTTAACTTCCGCCAGAGGATATCATAAGAAACCAGGTCAAATGCTTTTGAGAGGTCAAGAAAGCAGGCATAAATGGGTGTGCGACGGTCTGTGTAATGCTTAACAGTTTGCTTTAAACTCAAAATAGCCGTATCCGTTGAGAGGCCAGGTCTGAAACCAAATTGGTTGGCATGTAAGTTTAGGTATCCATCTAGTTGAGTATTAAGCAAACTGTCAAGTACTTTAGCCATAATGGTGGCCAATGATATAGGTCTGTAGTTATATTTATCGCAGACGTCACCTGTTTTATTTTTCACGATCGGAACCACCACAGTTTTCATCATATCAGTAGGTAGATACGAATGTCTTACACAAAATGTATAAAACATTGCAAGCACTCTAGGTAGGTGTGGGCCAGCATTCTTTAAATGCTCAACGCTGAGTCCGTCGTGGCCTGGAGACTTCCCGCGAGACATAGATTGTATAGCCCGCCGTACCTCTTTAGCTCCAAATCTAGTAGGTACTTCCTGACACCACGGCCCCACGTCCATAGTTGACTGCGATGGCCCCAATGGTGATTTCACAGTAAAGTGGTCTTTGAACAAGTTTGCTATACCCTCCTGACTATTGACCCCGTCGACACTCACAGGAAAGCACGATTTGATATTGTGCCCATTGGTGGCCTTCCAAAAATTACGAAAATCGTGTTTAGCATGATGTGATGTTAGAATATCCATTTTCAGCTGTTCGTTATGATTTTGACACCATTTCAAGCGAGACTTAAATATTTTTCTACTCTCATGCATATCGTTATAAACACGACCTGATTGAGGCTTACCACACAAGACCCATAGACCAAACTTGGACTTAGCCTCCCTGTGAGCCCCGCTCACATGCCTATTCCAGCCCACAACAGGCTTTTTCATTTTAGACCGATTAAAATTAAAATTACGACATTCTGCAGCGGCCCTACTTAAAACACAAACAATTTCATTATACATCTTATCAATAACAAATCTATGGTCAAAATTATTACACATATGGTCACAGCAAAACAAAAATTCTTCAGGAAAATCTATTAATCTTAATTTTTCATTACATAATTTACTATAAAAGTCAATTTGTTCGGGCTTACGCTCGCCCGCAATAAAACTTTAAATAACACGAGAAAAATCATTAAAATGGGAGGACCACAGACATGACTTCTAGATTCATGTCTGTGGGGAGGACCCATGTCGTTTTGACAAGATAGCCAAAGACGACATTTACTTTTCGATTTCCATCTCAAACTGTCTAATAAGACATACGTGGACGTTTGACCATAGCTGTTCTGTCTAGGCAGTTTGAGATGGAGATCAATAGAGATTGGTCGATAACAGAGTTAAGTGATCATAGGGCTGATCTGATGATGGTCGCTGGGGAAAAGCCTTGACTAAATGGTGGCCAAGGACAGGCCGAAGAAATCCGGGTCGTCCAACAGCGCGTTGAGTCGATGACATTGAAAAAGTCGCTAGAAAAACCTGGCTTAGAACAGCACAGGACCGATAAGAATGGCATAAGCGAAAGGAGGCCTATACCCAGCAGTGGGTGATACCGGGCTGAGATGATGATGATGATGAGGGCTGATCTGACTCACACTTTACTTACTGAGATCAGCAACTGTGGCGATCTGGTTGTCAGGTGGGAGGACCAGTCAGCGGATTAGCACGTCGCCACAGATAACACAGAAGTGGGCAATGACATACTGGCTACAGTCAGTACCTATACATTCAAGGCTTTGAGGTATGATAACTGCATCCGGTTGGCTCTTAGAACGTGTTGATTTTATGGCTGGCATTGAGCTAATTATCTCTACATAGTGTACTAATATTGTAGTACTAATATTTGGAGCCTAAACTCTTCAACGCAATCTCGATCCCAATTTCAAAACAATTCTAATTAACGGCTGCAAAATTTCTGTACTCTTGAAAACAAGGTTTAATTTTGCGCTAAGTTGTCATGAATGTCATTATATGCCAATACTTGTCCAATACCGATCCGTTCAAGAGTTCTGTGACATAGTATAAAACAATGTCACTTCTCGCGTCATTGTCAAGAGTTCTGTGGGATTGTCTTTGGCTATCTTGTCAAAACGACATGGGTCTTCCCATTTTAATTATTTTTCTCGTGTTATTTTAAGTTTTATTGCGTAAATTTGGTGGCAGTTTATCCAATTTAATTTGTTTACTTAGCACAAGTGTAAGTAATTGAAATGGAGGGGTGATGTTGGTTGGTAATTTAGTCAAAGACTTTCCAAGAGAATTTTGAAAGAAAAGTCATCGTTTCTTTCCAAATTTCGTTTGTTTACGTTGCTAAGCGACAATTAAAATATTACACTTGACACTGGCAAAATTGTGGCAAACTAGCCACAGAGGCCATAAAAGAAAAGAAGAAGAGTTCTGTGACATAGTATAAAACAATGTCACTTCTCGCGCTCTCTCCCTCTGTAAAACTACGCAACGGAATATAATGTGGTTTTCATCAATATAGAGTAATTCAAGAGAAAGGTTTATACGTTGTTAAAGCACCCGTGCAAAGCCGGGGCGGGTCGCTAGTACTTGGTATAAAACAAAGTAGCTTCTCGCCGTCTGTCTCTCTAAATGTGTTTAGATCTTTTAAAGTACGCAACGGAATTTAATGAGGTTTTCATTAATAGATAGAGTGATTCAAGAGGAAAGTTTACGTATAGCGCAAGCACCCATGCAAAGCCGGGGCGAAAAACACTTCACTGGTTTAACGACTAAGGTTCAACAATTTTAAACTGTACTTTATTTCTCGTTTGGTATTTTAAACGAACCAAAAATTTTTCAATGTGGGAGGTATTCCATATATTTGCTAGAAACGTTTGAAACGCAGTGTTTATTTCAGTGAAAACTATAGGAGAGTTCGTATTGGTTCGACTATTATTGGTAGCGTGGACCACCACTCCAGTATTAAATGATGAATTTATATGTGAGGCCCAGTTAAGCATGTTAGATGGACATAATTACTGTAGGCCATTTTCTAGAAATGGTCCGTTAGAACCATTTTTAACTGGGATGAATAAAGTTTACTTAGTAAGATTATAAATAAATAAAATAAATAAATAATGCTGGACAATCCACACAGCTTCATCTAGCCCCAAGGCAAGCTGCTGTTAAACAGAGCTATGTTATGGGTACTAGATGACTGATATATACTTAATACAACACAATACATAGATAGATATTTTTTATTATATATAGAAAATACCCAGAACACCCGGAACAAATATTTGTAGATCGTACAAACATTTGACCCGAGGCGGGAATCGAACCCGCAACCTCCGCGCCGCAGGCGGACCTGCGCCCGCTGCGCCACATCGGTCGTCATATATATGTCTTTTGTTGTATGAACAGCGGTATAGGTGTTTAAAGTTAACTAAAAGTGTATTTAATGCATCTTTGTCAATTAGCTTAGGGGAAAGCGGTATTCGTGTGACACAATGAAAAAGGTTTAGTGTAAAAATCCGCTTTGAAGCTCCGGCTCCGTTTAAAGGCAATTTTGCCACAAAAAAAATCCCAAAATCCCCTTTTAAAGGTAATTTTTACTAGCTGTTGCCCGCGACTTCGTTTGCTTGGATCTCGGGAACCGTACTTTTTTCCGGGATAAAAAGTAGCCTATGTCCTTCCAGTCACTATCTATCTATGTTTTAAATTTCAGCCAAATCGGTTCAAGGGTTGTCGAGTTAGAAAGGAACAAACATCCATCCAAACAAACAAACATGCAAACTTTCGCACATTTTCTGCTTTATTTAGGTACTTATTTTCTTTTCTTTAATTGCCCATAAAGAAAAAAACTCAATAAACAACCTCTCCAAGTTTCCAACAACTCTTCAAATAACAGAATTAATAATATTGTTGGTAAAAAAAATATATGCAACATATTTAGCAGTTTGTTTTTTTCGAATTTCGAATAAAATAACATCACCTACCTACTCATCACGACTGTGGACAAAAGGTTAGTCATCCGTCACAATAGTTTTACGATCCGTCTGCGTGTCTTATGCAACCGGCCGCAACAATTGCATGCAACTTTCACCAAAAAGACACACTACAACCAATTTTCATCTCTATTTTTGGAGCTGTAAGGTCGATTTTAACCATAAGCTCCTCAATGAGCCTTCCGAATCGATGAAAAGCACATTCAATCTGTACCTTTATGGCTCTAGTATCAAAGTTCAATTTCACTTGCATGTTTTCAGTTAACATTTTGTAATATCAATTCCCCATGATCCCACACAGTTTATTCTTCAAACACCTACCTAAAGCAGCGGAAAGGTGTAAATCGCCGGTTTGCAAGCGTATTTCCAGCGAGAAGTAGGCGGGTGAGTGGCGTTTTAGCCGCGGGTTTGCAGCGTAGCGGTCACGCTACTGTTGCTTTTCAATAGAGTAGAAATCATATATTTTACGGTAGTATAATATTAATGAGCAAATTGAGTAACTATAAAAAAAAAAATACATTGTCGTGACAAAAAGGCAACATTTGCATGTATTTACTGCAGCGCTGGTTTTCAGTGGAGCTTGCGAATTTTCCGCAGTTTTCCAAGATAACACGTGACAAAACGCGGCGACAACGTTGATTTATTGCGGCAATTGATAAAGTGTAGCACGGTCCCCCCACTCGATGAACCGATGACATTAGAGCGGTCGCAGGAAGTCGGTGGTCGGTAAGGCTCAAGATCGGTCGTTATGTCACTCTCTTTCTATTATTTCGTATGTATTATTTTGGCGTGCAATGTTTTAATTTACAATCATTTACATAATATGTGTAATAGTAAAATATTTAATTTAATACCTAATTTACCATCATTTTTATTAACAAAATAAAATATGTACATAATCACATTAGATTACAAAATATACAAAATATATGTATTTATGTATTGTTTTAAAGTATTATTAGTAGAGTTCATTGTGATAGAGCTCGTCCGGAGAAGGACTACCACCATACCTATTTCTGCCGCCAAGCAGTAATGCTCGCATTGCTGTGTTCCGGTGCGAAGGGTATGGTTTCCGGTGAAATTACTGGCACACGAGGCTTTCGATCTTAGCCTCAAGGTGGCAACCCGCGAGTGATACCTCTGGTATTGCAAGCGTGCATAGGCTGCGGTAACCGCTTACCATCTTGTGGGCCGTACGCTTGGTTGCCACTTCAGTTGTATAAAAAAAAACATTATATTATTTTGTTTAATAAAGATTAAATACATTTAAATATACAAAATACATAATGAAACAGTTGAGCCATCTAAATAATACCTAATTAATTTAAAATGTCATAATATAAAACTAAATAATCAAAGTCTAGTTAAAAATTGAATTATGCTATCCTATCCTAGCCTAGATAGGCTAATTAGATAATTATTGCAGTATCATTACATTAGGTTCCATATTATTAATTGATAGATTCAGGCGTTACTTTGCGGAAATCCATTACAAAATAAAAAACAGACGAAAAATCTCTAGTACTATTCCGCTTAACCTTTTAACTGATGAGGTCACACAGTTACCACAGTCAACCTCAAAAGAAAAATATCGATACGTGTTTCATCCCTCCACGGGACATCCCCAGGACCATCGACTTGTTCTCCGGCAGACGTGTTGCTCCGTCGAGCGCTGGAGCCAAAGTCAAACTTGACACGTGTCGATATTTTTCTTTTGAGGTTGACTGTGGTAACTGTGTGACCTCATCAGTTAAAAGGTTAAGCGGAATAGTACTAGAGATTTTTCGTCTGTTTTTTATTCCATATTATTATCTAGCATGAATTGATTTATCGTTTAGTATTACTCTGATAGTATTCTACGATAGTATCGATAAAAATCTGAGTAAAATAATAAAATGTAATCCGGATTTGGCACAAACAACGTGGGTGGGGGAGCCTAAAACGTTTACGATAATACTTTCCGCGCAGCTGTATTTAAAGAGACTATTTTTATCGATAAATCTACGTAATTCGAATGAGAGCGCTACTACTTACACTAGTGCATTTCTAACGCGATTCTAATGTACTTTATCTATGCAGTCGATCGCGTAGTGAAACCCTTAGCATTGCTCTTTCCATAGCTTATCATTACAGCCTTATAATGTTCCCATTGCTGAGACACTGGCCTACTCTCAAGCGAGAGTTTCATAATCCATGAGAGCACTGGCATTGCGCAAGTTGCGCAACATAATTTTTTAGAATTGAAAAAATCATCTGTACACGACCGGATTCGAATCCACGACCTTAAGATCAGGTGATAAGAGGGGTCACTACCACTAATGTATAGGATGACTATTATTTATCATATGTCTTAGTTTTTAGCTTGAAATAGATTATATAGTAAGTAGTTATAGGTTTCTTTCATAATAATCTATGAGAAAAACAAAACCAATACGGAACGCGGCGAGTATTGCGCGGGGGACGGGCAGGGCAGCGTTTTTTACGCCTCTCACGCACCCTATCAAATTTGCAGGGAGAGGTCTAAGATATTTGGTTGCCTCTAAGTATAAAAACATAATAAAGTTCATCTATCAGTTCTTATCTGAATATGAAATGAAGTTCTACAGAAACTATTCTTGAATTTATGCATTCTCGGTGCAAAGGTGTGCCATTTTACATGCACACGGCACATGACCTTAACTAATAATATATTATGCTGCTGCAAAAATACATAAAAGAACTTCACCGAGGGCACGGTTAGCAGTCAGTCCCGGCTTTTTCAAAGTTGTTAGACCATGACAGAGGCCTTTGGGCGGCCTAGAAACTCTGTCACCAGAGTTGGCCACTGATGCATACGAACTTACTTACTTACTTTACCATCATCGTCAAGTTGAAGAGCTCTTCATCAAATTCAAAATGCAATTTATTTTTTTCAGAAGGGTTGTGGGTTTGTAAACACGCAGCTTTTGTCTTGAGAGTCAGTAAGGTCATGATTGCTAGGCCAATTACCAACTTGTGCAAAATCTTTTTAAAAGCGCATGTACGTACACACACAATGACATAAGAGTGAGTTGCATTTACTAAGATATTAATAGAAACAAATATTTAGTGGATTCAAAAAGGTTTTAAACATTATCTAGTAATGGTATCCAATGTTTTATAATAAACAATTTTAAAAACATCGCTTTTTTTGACAGCCATGTACCTAAAAGAAGGTATTTTATGCTTGTTCTTGCAAATTTGCCATTTCTGTCCTGAATGTAGTATGAACCAAAGTATGAACATTATTCGTATCACGTTCCCTAATATGCCATTCCTCGCGTTTCCATAGTTTGGGTGTCGTTCAACTGTGAAATGGAAAATTCTTGGTGGTTCGGCAAAACGTTAGAATCAGAAGATTCCTTTGGATTCTGGAATAAGGGAGTACATGTAGCCTAACTGGGGCCTTACACTTGAATCCAATGACAATTCCGATCCAATTCCAATTTCACCTAATTACTGCTGTTCTTGTTTACTGAAATATGTTTGTAACTTTGTACAATTTTAATTTTAGTTCACTCAATATCCACGGTATTGAGATGATTTGGAGATAGCTTTGCATTCAAGAGTACCTACGAAATATCATAATTCCAATACCGATCAATTGCAATTACGTTAAAGAGAACCTAAGGCCCCTCGTAGTAGTGTCCACAACTACAGATTCTCAAGACCGGATCCAAACTACGAAGATTGCAAACGAATTCAAATTCAAAATATGGGTTACAAGGATCATTTTGAAACGTCATAAAACTGGGTGAATTTACGCCAGATCCACGCACAGCCTCTGTGCCCCAGCCTAGAAGATTCTGGCAACAAACTCGGCTGGGTACACAGCTTTTTTTAAGCGAATCGTAGCCGGCTGCTTTCATCTGTTTGATTGATTTCTGGGTGATTTCGTATTTTACTTTTGTACAACAATCCGTTAAGTTTCGGCACAGAATAGATATTACGGCTAAACCACTGATTGATCGAATGTTATATTTAGTTTCTAAACTGATGGGCAGCGCATCAGTTTAAACTAAATTAAACTGCCCATCATGGACAATTATTATAATAGCCTTTTGAGTAAAACCAAAACTGATAACGCAAGTGATACCTCTGGTATTGCAAGCGTCCATAGGCTGCGGTAACCGCTTACCATCTTGTGGGCCGTACGATTGGTTGCCACTTCAGTTGTATAAAAAAATAAAATAAAATAGACAATACTGAACTAGAGTTGGCATTGAATAGCACGTTGAATCAAACGTTAATTGATAGATTCAGGCGTTACTTAGCGAAAATCCATTACAAGATAAAAAACAGACGAAAAATGTCTAGTACTATTCCGCTAAGGTTAAGCGGAATAGTACTAGAGATTTTTCATCTGTTTTTTATCTTGAATCAAATGTTGTAAATTAATAGAATCAGCCTCCAGAGCGAAGTTGTTACCGGTCGTATACGGTCGTCAGTTCCAAAATACATTCTAGGGCAGAGAAATCTCAGGAAATCCAACTAGATTTCAGTTCATTGGATTTGTCTACGCCACTGACCATCGTGAGCGCTCGTGACGTAGCTGGCTAAGTTGTTCATAACAGATCAACGAAGTTGAGCACTGTTCCGCGTAGTCACCATTTGGATGGGTGACCGCCAGTGGCAATTTCAACTGAGCGCACCTGTGCGTTCGGAGGGCACGTTAAGTAGTCGGTCCAGGCTTTTTCAAAGTTGTTAGGCCATGACAGAGGCTTTTGGGCGGCCTAGAAACTCTGTCACCAGGCCACTGACTCATACGAACTTACTTACTTACTGACCATCAATGCGCTGACAGGCTGATGGCGTGGCAATATACCTACTGAAGTTATTAAGTCAAGTGATATTTTTAAGTTCGTACAGTTGTGATTTTAACTGGGTAGTTTATCTAAGACGAAAATATCCATTATCAATAATATTAACTTTAAAGTTGTTTTGAGTTCACTAAAGAGGTAGAAAGCTATCGACCTACTTAATAGACAACATAATAATATGCTGGTTTGTTTTTAGTGAGGCGTGCAATTTTTAGTTGATATTAAAACACTGAATGACATGGACAGGTCATCAGCGAAAGCGGCTCGTCTATAAAATTTAAATAAAGAATTCCGACGTATTTGAATCCTTTGTCATCAACTCATTATTTTTTATAATTAGTAGGTGCCGCACACGCACAATGATTTTTAATTGTTATTTAGCATATTATTATTTACGTATACTTGTATGCTTTGACAAAGCAATTCGATGATTATCTAGATATTTGTAAGTTATATAATTATATAATCTTACTTATATAATTTATATTATGGAATTCGGTGAGCCCTTGTGATCTTAGGTTCAAAACCAGTCAGTCATACTATGCGCGCAGTATTGGCACAGAAACATCTTACTATGAATTAGTACTTTTATATATTAGTTCTAAAATATCTTTATTAAACAAAATAAAATATGTACATAATTACATTAAATTACAAAATATACAAAACACATATGAAACAGTTGAGCCATCTAAAGACCGTTACAAACGACCTATAGATAGCTCAACTGATCCAAATCACTACCAGACGGAAGCGTTCCCAACATGTTGGCTGCAATATAGTTTTAGGACTTTTAGTTTATTAATTTGATTATATTCGTGTACCCGTAGTCATAAGTTAGCCTTTATTTTACGCCTGAAGTACAGGTTTTCCTAGTTCAGGCATAGTATAATTTTTACTCTTAGTTAGTTATTAATCCCTCTAAATTGTAATCCTTAGTACTAAGACTGAAATGAAATGAAATGAAATGAAATGAATTTATTTTGTAACCAGAACATTTTTAGAAATTATTATAAGTAGACTTAGTTGGTAGGTAAAACAATATTAATTGATACAGTGTAAATTTCATAAAAACCTTGGATACATGGATTTGGTAGTGCACTATTCTCCACCCTAGGAAAATCCTGTGTTGAGGAGATTAGTACTCTTTCGTAGATGTAGTAAGATGAGTTGTCAATGCAGTGTTCTCATTTAGTAAAGGTTGGTACCTAAATTATAATTAAAAAAAGCATGCATAAATCAGCAATAACATTCAAAATTAAATTTTTAAATTTTTAAATTTTTAAGGTTTCTAGGGATCGGTGTATTAGAAGCGAGATATTCAGATGTCTTTAGCGAGAATTTAGCGAGAATTAAGTGCAAGATACCCTGCTCAGTGGTGTAAATTATTAGATACTAACAGTTGGTAAGTGTAAGGATTCAGGCGGCCTATCAACTCCGCTACCTCTGGCCACTGAGTCATACGATCTCACTTACTTATTAATTTAAAAATTAAAAATGTAGTAAGCAGACTCATGTTGGTGAGATTAGGAGATTTTCAGTGTTGTTGTAGTTGAGATTTATGAGCCAAGATACTGTTAGTTTTCTACAATTATGTCTAGTGAGTGTCAAAATGCTGAGTTTTTCATTTAACTTAGTGTACAGGTATGGTCCTAAATAAAAGTAAGATCGCTTGCCGAAGCTGGATGATAATTTGGGGGAATTCCAAACTGTCCTTCTTTTGCTACGCTTCTCCGTGATAATAAATGGTGCATTTATGTGAAATTTTAGAATTGTAGCTAGAATGAAAATTTGCCTAACGGTCAAGAGCTGGACGTCTTGATATAGAGTTTCAGTTGAATATCTGTAGGGTTTTCTATAAGCAACTTTGAGGATTGCACGTTGTGTACGCTCTAGTGTAAGGAGAGACTATGAATAAAGTTTATAAAAGTTTATAAAAGTTTATAATATTATATTAATTATTATTATGCTGTATCAGTACTTATTATTACTCTGTGATATTAGTGCTCTTCTACGTTCAAGGAAAACGTCGGCGTCGTCAGGAAATACGGATGTCTAAGAAAAAAAAATTAAAGACCACGATTTATCCACCGGATTATTATTCGTGTGGATTAATAATAAGATAAGATAAGATTCTAGAATAAAACAGCGTCCGACCAGTGGCTGACCATGATTTTTCCAAATTCTATTTCCATTCCAAAATCAACAAAAAACTTCCCAGATAGATTGTAATTCAGTATTAAACATATTTTTTTCAATTTACTTTATCTCCAATTTCCATAACCCCGAGATAACTCGGCTGTCGTTGTGTTTTTATAACTGTAATGGCATTTTTTATGTTTGTCGAAACTACGCTTTTCATTTGGAAGTGAGCGGCCATTTTTATTTGCTGAACGCTCTAGCTTCTAGGTACTTAATAGTTCCTAGTTTTTGTACGTTGGTACTACCTACATTGAGGTATGAAGTGTACTCTCAACTGAAGTTGTGAGTCACCTGGGTCGAATTTTCAAATGCGGGCCGCGAAACGTCCTTCAAATCAAGGTCTCTAATGAATGAATAAATGTATGAGCCTCTGCTCATATAGTCAGTTGATATAGCTAAACTGCAACCTTTTATTAGACCTATCTAGACTATAGCAGTCTGTTCCAGCTTCGCACGGGTGCAATGAAACCACACTCGTGCAAAGCCGGGGCGGGTTGCTAGTAAAATAAATAAATAAAAATAAAATAAAAAGGCATTTATTCACATAACCACACATTATTTTATAACTAAGTAGTAACTTATTTAATAGTTTTATTATAATAGCAGTAGATAGTAGTAATAATTATAGTTATATAAATGGTGGATGTGAATAGGTCGAGGACTCAGCCACGCTGTTTTTCAGCCTCGCCTTTGGTGACTAAATGTCCGCTGTCGCCACAGATGAGCTCTCAGGAATGATCAAATGATCCTGGTAGGTAGGTAGTAATACCTTTGTTACTCAGGGATAATGTTGCATTCTAATGGAGAAAAATTGTTTTCAATCGGACCAGTAGTTTTTGAGTTTATTTGTAACAAACAAAAATAACAACACAAATATTCTTCTCTATTTTATAGATATAATTTTATTGCAAATTTTATCAACCTTTTTTTGCTAATATTATGGTAGTGAGTTTAAAACCACAAACATCCATTTAATATGAATATTATTTACTATATTATTTAGTAGTAATTAGTAAATGAAGTATTTCTTTGACATGAGTACATGACATAAGATAAAAACATTTAAAAAAATATATAAATTTATCACAATCTGTCAAAAACTCATGTGGGTTGAGTATCTATGCTTAGGGCGGATCCAGACGAGTGTAACGTGTAATGTAGTGTATCTTTATTTTTTAATGTTTATAGTTACCTACTCATTATCTTTATTTTTATTAGTATTAACTAGGTATGTTAAATAATTAATGATTAATTAATTAAGTCACATCAGATCTACCTGTAATTTTTTTATTAATTGTAGAATTAGGGGATAGATTACATAACATGTTACACCCGTCTGGAACCGGCTTTGCGTGAGTTTTCGACTCGAGTGAAGTAACAATGAAAAACTTTCTATAACACCTACGATTTTGTTGCCAAAGTTTTGAAATATGGAGACAAAGAGAACTTTAAACTTTGGAACGTGTCGTTGAAGAGTTAAGTACATAGGTATGTACTTAAAGTACATAGGTAGGTACTTAAATTGAAATGTCTACTTACATTTATAATATTAATATTAAACCTACATAAAAATATTACTCAATTATAGATTTTGGTGGGCCATAGCGGGGCGGCACGTTGGGCAAGTACCCGGTTGGGAAACGAGAGGTTGTGGGTTCGATTCCCGATACCGAACCCAATAATAACATCAAAATATAAAACTGCTTGTCAGTCATTTGCATGATGGATGGATGAGTCAAGCAAATCAGTAATAATTTTTTCATTTATCATAATATCACTCTCTCGCGATGACCTCGATTGTTGCAACTAAGTTAATTAAAATTGCTTTTATTTTTACAGGTAAGACACTCATCATATAATAGATAGAAGCCAGAAACAGTAAGTAGATACATAACCACTTAAGTAGGTAGTACGTAGGTACTTAAGTTAGTCGTAGGTGGTAGGGTTCTTCAGCAAGAGTCCGTCTTGGTGGGTACCACCGCAGTGTCAGATATTCTACCTTCAAGCAGTAGTGTGCAAGCATTACTGTGTTTAGGTTTAAAGGTCACTGTAGCAAGTGAAATTACGGGGCGAAAGAGACTTAACAACAATGTCTCGGGGTGACACGCAAATACTTAAAAACTTTAAGCTTTGGGTGGCACTGCATCTGCAATAGTCAGGCGTGGTGCTTAACATCAGGTGGGCGCCTTAATTGTCCTGTTACTTGCTGACAAAAAAAAAAGTTCGTGTGAGTCAGTGGTCAGCCCCCGTCACTACGACTACTTAACGCGCCCTCCGAAGCACGGAAGCGCTCAGTTGAAATTGCCACTGGATTACCCATCCAAATAGTAAGGACTAGGAACAGTGCTTGACATCGTTAGCTAGCACCGAAGCTCTTAGTCAAAATTTCCACTGGCGGTCACCCATCCAAATGGTTAGCACATGGAACAGTTGATCTATTGGACAACTTAGAGCTACGGAGCGCATAGTCGGTAGAATTATGTGTTATATCACTGGCACGCTAGCCCGTCGTAAATCCTGCCGGGTCTCAGTTAAAAACTCATAAGAAACTGCGACTTTCACTATGTCGTCTACCCATCTCGCCAAGTCGCGGGCCGTAGGTGGATTAGATTGGCACAGGATCGTGGTAGATGGCACAAACTAAGGGAGGCCTATACCCAGCAGTGGGTGAAGTCAGGCTGTGGATGATGATGATGATGAAGAAACTGCGTTCTTTTTGTTGGAAACTACTTACAAAACGATATACTTACGGCTTCTGTCTGGGAAAATTTATTGGCCGTTCAAAACGGAATTAATCAAATTGTTGGCAAAAAATTGGAACTTCTTTGACAGAATCAGGTTTGACCAATAAAGAATAACTTGGATTGTCTTTGGCTATATTGTCAAAACGACATGGGTCCTCCCATTTTAATAATTTTTCTCGCGTTATTTTAAGTTTTTTTGCGTAAATTTGGTGGCAGTTTATCCAATATAACTTGTTTTCTTAGCACAAGTGTAAGTAATTGAAATGGAGGGGTAATGTTTGTTGGTAATTTAGTAGACTTTCCAAGGGAATTTTGAAAGAAAAGTCACCATTTCTTTCAAATTTCGTTTTTTTACGTTGCTAAGCGACAATCAAACTAATACACTTGACACTGGCAAAATTGTGGCAAATAAGCCACAGAGTCCATAAACGAAGAAGAAAAAGATTGAATAACTTGACGTTACCACACACATCGAATAGATCAAACAGAAAATGTTATCCTTTTTTTTTGTTTATACTTCTGAAGTGGCAACTAAGCGTACGGCCCACAAGATGGTAAGCTGTTACCGCAGCCTATGGACGCTTGCAATACCAGAGGTATCACTCGCGGGTTGCCATACCTTGAGGCATTGATCGAAAGCCTCATGTGCCAGTAATTTCACCGGAAACCATACCTTTCACACCGGAACACAGCAATGCGAGCATTACTGCAGCAATGCGAAGATGCTGAGTATCCCCTACGTACATTCGTTTGTGTTTGTAGAGATAGGTAAGGTACCTACATGGTTTTCGTTCACTTAATAATTCTAAGCTATTTATTGCAAGTTGCCTTTTAAAATATTGACTGACTGAGTTTAGTGAGCATAACTCTGGGAACAGCGAGTTTATTTTGATTTCTGGTAACACTATTTTTCTTTAGCACGTCACACTCACAGCGTTAACAGTTCGCATCACACACACACACACACAGAGTAAATTAAAGCTTCTTAATCAATCACACATTTAAAAAAAAATATCAGTGGTTGACTTTTTCCCAGCCCAAGGGGGGGTCATGACCCCGTTGACCCGCGCTTGAGTCTAAGTACCATGTATTATGCAAGGGAAATAAATACCACATCCAATAAACCTAGCATAATAATTCCATGCGGTGTTTTATCAATTTCAAATATTGCAAGAGTATTTTTTTGGAATATCAGACGAATAACATTTATTTACCAGCAGTATTCCATAAAAATTCATATTGGAGATGTTGTGTGCATGATTTCGTTCCCGGGAATGTATACTAGTTTCTGCAAGAATTTTCCCGCTAAAATAAATAACTGACATGTCGGATTTTTCGAATTCATCAATGGAACTTGTCAAACTACATATATTTGGTTAGAATGGATTTTTCTGTAGGTCTATAAAGCAGAAAAGGTTTTTTCACTCTAGCAAAAATGTTTATATTTATTATAAGTATAGATAGATAGATAGTTTTTTTTTTTTTTAATTTATTGAATAAAAAAAAAAGGCTTTGTCGCTGAGCGACCACACCGCCTAATCGCCTAAAATAATATTTACAAAGTTGTTAATTAAACTATAGAGATACTTAAACAAGGTAACAAGAGAGAAAAAAAAACAAAAAAAAAAAGAGATAGATAGTTAGAAAACACTTTATTTAGTTAGAAAACACTTTATTGCACACCACACTTATAGAAATAAAAACGTAAGAGTAATACATAAAACTAGTAGTAACGTCTCAGGGTGGTAACACGCAAGTGATATCTATGATGTTGCATGCGTACATAGGCTACGGTAACCGCTGACCATCAAGTGGGCCGTACGCTTGGTTGCCACTTTATTGGTATAAAAAAAAAAAAAAGTACAATGGGCGACCTTATCGCTAAGAGCGATCTCTTCCAGACAAGTATATTCTACCTATGCAAACGTAGACTCTATTATATATTATACAAATACGATGTGGCCTGCTTTGAATATGTTTGCATAGAATGATGTTTGCATAGTTGCAACTGTGATGTAATGTAATGGAAGTTGACGAGAGTAAATATAAGGTCATTCATTATCAACCTGACAAACTTAAGGGGTAGGTTCCACACATAAAAAAAAAATACTTGTACTTTTTTTTTTTTTTCTAAACGTTTTTTTTATAAAATTTTCAAAAAATAATTACGTAATTCTGCTTCATAATTAGTTATCCTTGTTAGAAATCGAAAAGGCAGCGCTCGGCACGTGTTAGTGACCCGCGCGTCAATGAACTGCGGGTCACTAACCCGCGCGTCCTTGACCTGCGCGTGTCCTTGACCCGCTACGGGGCGCGCAAACTCGAATATTTCATTATTACGTCGCTTAACTCGATTCCCAACAATGATATATAATAATTAAGCGGAAAAACGTAATCGTTTTTTTTTTGTTTACTTGTGATTTTTAAGACAAAACATACATAAAAAAAAAAAAAATTATAGGTACATATATTTTTTTTTTTACGTGTGGAACCTATCCCTTAAGTTTGTCAGGTTGATAATGAATGACCCTGTATATGCCGATGATGTAAGCAAATAATTATGACATTATACAGCAGTTATTTACCTGCTATTGAAAATCGAAGCGGTATACAAAGACTGATCTAGCACCAAGATAGTGTAATCACTTCAGTGGTGGTAGGACTCTTCAGCAAGAGTTCGTCTCGGGTGGCATTGCATCTGTAATAAAATTAAGAGTAGTAGAGTTCTCTGTGATAGAGCTCGTCTGGGGAAGGACTACCACCATACCTATTTCTGCCGTCAAGCAGTAATGCTCGCATTGCTGTGTTCCGATGTGGGTATGGTTTCCGGTGAAATTACTGATTAAACAACACAGATACGGAACACCATTTTACAATTTCACACCATGGCATGTATAGAACACGTTACTAAGTTACACGTTATTGGTAAGGAATCTCCTATGTCATAGCGAATAAGCCCCCTGTATTGGGTGGTGGTGAGATTCAATCACTCTCGCTCGAGAGAAGACCAGTGTACAAACAGTGGGAATATTACTAGTAAAAAGCTGACCATGACGGATAGACTCTTGTTTTGGTCTAACTACATGGTTTTAAGAGTAGTAGAGTTCTCTGTGATAGAGCTCGTCCGGGGAAGGACTACCACCATACCTATTTCTGCCGTCAAGCAGTAATGCTCGCATTGCTGTGTTCCGATGTGGATATGGTTTCCGGTGAAATTACTGGCACATGAGGCTTTCGATCTTAGCCTCAAGGTGGCAACCCGCGAGTGATACCTCTGGTATTGCAAGCGTCCATAGGCTGCGGTAACCGCTTACCATCTTGTGGGCCGTAAGCTTGGTTGCCACTTCAGTTGTATAAAAAAAAAAAAAAAATAATGGTGCGCGAATATCCTTACAAGTGAAATAAGATACTAATTAGGCACCTGAACCTTTTTGTCCCGTGATTTTGTTTTTGGTTTATTAAGTTAACAAGAGGATTAAACTTGTCCTGTAAATAAATAGCCCTGAAACAGTCATCTATCAAAACGAAGGTTGATTGATTGACTTAAGTAGACCTATTTATTTTGGTATTACTTAATATAATAGGTTCTAATTTAAACGTCTTTGATATTTTCATCATTATACGCATAGTACTATTGATTTGGAGCTTTCTTAATGAGTTTTCTTAGAACAAATCCAGGAAATTGGTCCAAAATTTCGTGACTGTAGTAGCATTTATGTAGCCTAATATCCTTTTCTATACAACTATCTCTATCTAGAAAATATCTATATCGTGAAATTACTGTCACATGGTGCTTTCGATCTACGTTAGGACGGCAACGCGCGAGTGATGCCTCTATTGCAAGCATCCATAGGCTACGGTTGCCGCTTACCATCAGCAGCAAGCTTGGTAGCCAATTTACTTAGAAAAAAATCTTCTACGGCGTTTTTAGGACAAGGTCTTTACCCTTCGAACCGAGCGACATCTAGCAGAAACAGTAAGGATTATTAAGCTACATCTGCCCTAATCCTACCGTAAAGTTGGCTATTAAGGGCTATCGCTAACATCAGTCCCTTGATTTACGTAATCCGGCCCAGTTGAGTCAGTCATCGGTTTTACTGGCAATTCTTCTTGATAGGCCGTACTCCGCGTCGTTAACCAGCGATCTTGTGCGGGTTGATGAAGATCTCTGCTGTTTAAGCTATTCTGAGACTTATGGTCTCTGTGGGGTCGGGACTGGAACTTTAGCAGTCCACCATAAACCTTACTCTGTTATGGACCAAAATTTCGTACCATGAATCTAATTCCGAAATCCGTCCCAAAGATGTGAAATTATATAAACAGGATGCAAAAATAATGGACAAGAAACCACTTTAAATCCTATGGATAGATTACTTCACTAATAAGGAAATACTCCTTTATTTTTAAACAAAACTGCATTCACAGATTTTTTAAATTTGCTGCCTTACCCGGGATTTTTTCCAACCAGGATTATTCGTCCTAGCTAAATGCTTCGTTTGCTTCGTAGTTAGTTCAGCTCTGAAGCCTCGGTTAGGTATACATTTTCATGGTAAGCCAGCAAGCCATAGCAGGATAAAAAGTAAGTCCGTATGAGTCAGTGGCCAATTCTAGTGACAGAGTCATGGCCTCTGTCGTGGCCTAACCACTTTGAAAAAGCCGGGACTGACTGCTTAACGTGCCCTCAAAAGCACGGGACATTTTCATAGATTTTTATAACAAGATAATTTCATTGGATAGACCAGGCAGCCACCGTTTACTCCCAGTAGAATACAAAGTTCGATAACTGGTTTTCAAAAAGGAAAACATAATTACTTTTGTTTTACTTGGCTATCTATAAAGATTTGTCTTTCCCCCCAGTCATGATATTGAATTGTGTAGAAGGCTTTCACATTTTTCAGAGCCTAATTTATAATTTTGTATTATACCACAGTGTGACTAGTTGGATTACCCATCAATTCATTATTCAGTGTGACTGTGAGTGTGACTTGTTGGAAATTATATGTAGTTGGAAAAAATGTTGCAACTAACAAATGTGTGACTCGAATGAAAAAAAAACTCAACTTGATTTTTCTACCGAGGCCACTGAAACTAAGGGAATGAACTGAAAATAATATTCACAAGCATTTGGGTTGTTTGGTTATAAGGACTCCGGGTAATAAACGCCATGATGTCATAATGTGCTAGGAGCCAGATGGGAAGAGTGTCAAAATGTACAAAATCCTCACGACAATATGGCCAATTGTCACAATGTACACATGATCAAAAACATTGAAGATAAAATGGCCAATACATTAAATGCCATGGAGACATAAAGCACGACTGTAAAAATGTTCTAACTTTACCAACCTATATTATGTACATATTTATACTAATATTATAAAGAAGTAGCGTTTGTGAGTTTGTGACGTTGTAAGGGGTAATCTCTGGATCTACAGAACTTCTGGCGCTTCGGCGGCCGCTGCCGCGGCACGCTCGCTACGCTCGCTCGCCTCGCGCGTATTTTTTTACTAACCTAGCATAACCTAACCTACTCATTTCGATCTAAGCGATGTCACTTATTCATTAGATCGAAATCAGCTGTTTAGGTTATGTTAGGTTAGTTTGTACATTTTGACACTCATACAAAATTACATTTATGATTTCTGTCGTCACTGCATTCCTGCATTATATCATTATAATAGTTATTGACATAAGTACATTTTGACACTCTTCCCAACTGGCTTCTAGCACATTATGACATCATGGCGTTGTGCACCGTAACCGTTATAAGCCCTAAGCATTGACAGTTGTTGCATAAGTAGGCGCGCAAAGAAAATTGCTTAGTCGATTCCATTTAGGTGTTGAACTAATAATTTCACTTATATTCGACCAGCACTGGGTCTATGATGGGAAGCGTCAAGCGACCGATGTTAGGGTTCCTTAGGCATTGAGAAAAACGCTTGCCTAATTAAATAAGTTTTCATAAAAACGTACTGAAAATAGGAAATAAATGACACCAGCGAAGTCTTACTATCAGTAAGCTTGTTGGGAAGAAAATTACCAGTAGTTCAACTGGTAAGACTACTGGGAATAGCCCGAAAAAAATATTTTGTTTTGTTTATCTAACGACGACGGCACGGCGCCGTTTTTACCGTGCCTTTTTCAAAGACGAAATCAATACAATTTTGTTCATTTAAATTGCTAGGTTTACTTAAATCCTCTTTCTTATCATCATCATCATCATCATCATTATCATCTTCATCATCATCATCATCACTCAAAGAGAGTATCTTTATTTATTGACAGTAATTTTATTATTCCGCAAAAATGACAGTAATTTTATATGGCATTAAACATTCGCTTAGATTCTACGAGACAATGCAAATAAAGTGTAGTGGTACTCAAACTTCACGCTTTCTACTACTTAACTCGGCTCGGCCGGGTCGTAACAGATGGGGTGTCCTGAAAAAGGCGATATTCGCGATTTGCATCCAGTTTAATTCAGGATTGTAATTTAACAGCTGTTATTTACGGCCGTATTTTTCTGGACCCATTGTAAATTGACCCGTTTGTAACGTTTTGTTTTTATTTGGGAATCTGTCAGCCGTTTGTTGAAGATTTATGACGAGATTCGACGATTATTTTGCTTTTTTGTAACTAATAAAATAATAATAATATTAATCCGAAAGCTCAGATGTTTGTTTTCAATATTTCAATCATTCGTACTAACTGTTACTGGTACTAATTATTTTTTTTACCTGCCATTTACCTCCGCCAACCTAGTTGGCCACGTCTCAATACGAACTTACCTAGTTATAACGCTTTATCCTATGGTAAGGTAACGTTTTTAGAAAATTTATGTTCAGATTTAAAGCAAGCTAAGAGTAGTTCAGTTTCTTGTGATAGAGCTCGTCAGGAGAAGGACTACCACCATACCTATTTCTGCCGCCAAGCAGTAATGCTCGCATTGCTGTGTTCCCGTTCGAAGGGTATGGTTTCCGCTGATATTAAACACACGAGACTTTAGATTTACGTCTCAGAGTGACAACACGCAAGTGATATCTATGATATTGCAAGCGTACATAAGCTACGGTAGCCGCTTCAAGTGGGCCGTACGCTTGGTTAATTGCTTCGAATAATACTGATTGTACCTTAAAAACAATAATCGGCGGGCCAGGTGAATACGGAACTGCAAACAGACCCGCCATCCACTTCAGTGCCATGACAGCCTTCTAATGTTCCCACTGCTGGGACACTGGCCTACTCTCAGGCGAGAGTGATTGGGTCTTAATCCACCACGCGGACCCAATGCGGATTGGTGGATGGCACATGTCTTTCGAATTTTTAGTTCTTGGACATGCCGGTTTCCTCACGATGTTTTCCTTCACCGTATGAGAGCACTGGCATTGTGCACTTCAGTGCCAGTGGTATAAAAAAAGTATTTATGTTAGAAAGTAAGAAAGACGTACTACCATTATATAAATAGGCAGCATTTGGAATAAAAAAGTCACTCAGAGCCTTTTTTGTTTACATAAATAAAAGGTTTCATCATTGATCGCAACGGAGTGTATCAGACGCGAGTCAACATTGATTTATTTCGTACCGTTCCTTCGAAAACAAACTGAAGCCCAATTCTACTAACAATAAATAAATAATAAATAAACTTTATTAATAGTCTTAGTACTAAGGTTTACAATATAAAGGGATTAATAACTAACTAAGAGTAAAAATTATACTATGCCTGAACTAGGAAAACCTGTACTTCAGGCGTAAAATAAAGGCTAACTTATGACCATGATTGCATACTAATCGTCGCTGAACCGCGCTGAATTTCGGGTGGTTTCGTATTCCACTATTGAACAACAGTCGAGGTGCGGTTACGTTTCAGCTTAAGCTAACGGTTGATCGAGTGTTTTGTTTAATTTAGCTTTTAGTTTGGACCAATGATATTAAAATTTATAGCGGTCGCAAAAGTCAGTGGATGGTGAGGGCTCAGGATGGCACTCTTTGGGGGATGCTAGGGATGCCTATGTTAGGCAGTGGATGCCTATTGGCTAATACGATGCCCTTCAGTTTAATAGAATAGTTTTTGGGTAAAAGAAACTCGATAGGCACTAAACTACAGTTGGAACTGAATAAAAGTTAAACGTTGTTATTAGAATCAGGCTCCAGGACCCGCGCCTAAACGTCTGATTTATTTTGTCTCAGCTTTTCAATAAAGATCTTCAGGAATAAACTTGTTGCAGATATCAGCTAGCTCATTTACATGACAGATCCGAGAGACAAATCCGCATTGGGTCCGTGGTGGATTAAAATAGGCTCTCGCTCGAGAGTAGGCCAGTGTCCCCTTAGAAAGCTGTCTGTCACTTACACATGTGGCTTTATGCCCTGGGGGCTAAGTAAGTTCGTGCGTGTCAGTGGCCCTGGAGGCTTGTGTCAATAAACGTTAAGGCCATAGAATAATGCTTTTGACAATCGTGAACGTTTATCGTCCAGCCATCAATTTGTATGGGATTTTCGCAGTTCATTTTACGCAGTAAAATGGCAGTGTCATATCTGCTTAATAACGTGAAATGTTGTCACGTGACCTTACGAAGATAACATTTCTCGGTCGATCGAACAAAAAGTTGTTGTATTGTGATAGAATAAGAATAAGAATAAGAATAAGAATTTATTTATTTGACACACACACAAAAAAGGAAAGACAAGGTAAGTAAGTGAATATAAATAAGTAGGTACCTATTTCTTAGAATAAACTAAAAACAACAATACAGAAACAAAAGAAGTTTAAAAAAAAAAATACAACGTAATTATTAGCTAGATATGTTTCATAGGTATAGTTCTCACAGCGAATCCCGGCCGTCGTGAAATTAGTCGTTTCGATGCGCAATGGAGCATTTTCAAACTAAATTGTAGCTATAGCTAGCTAGCACACCAAGCAAGGCCTTACTCTTCAACGCAATAATTACAATCAATCAGTATTGGAATTATGCACATTTCGTAGATACACTTGAGTGCTAAAAAATTAATATCAACAACGTGGATATTGAGTAACTAAACCCTGATTGGAATTGAAATTGTGTAATTGTTGCGCTTCGGACTAAAAGTAATTTAAAAAGCAGCAATAACTTAGAATTGGATTGAAATTGGGATTGTATCGAAACTGTCATTAGATTCAAAGGTAAGGCTCTGCAAATAATTACAGCCAGCCACAGATATAGATATATCTGTGGTTACAACGCCTTATTTATTTCCGAAGTACACAGCACAAAGAAGTGAACTAGCTTTAAAGTTTTCTAGTAAATAAACCTCCTAAATATTTTTTCAGTCTGGCGCTCGCATTAGATTATTAAGTTTGCTTTGCACGATGGCATTGTATTACATAAAGTGGCTTGACGGCTGCTTGACGGGTGCTTGACATAGACGTACATTCAAATAATATTTTTAGATAAATTCCAGACAATAATAATACAATAGGTATCACTAGGGTGGGTCTAACTATATTTATAAAATGAAAAATATTAAATGAAATAACGACGGTTTAGAATAATATATTTAGCTGCGTATAACGATAAAACTTTAATGTGCATTGTATTCAATTGACCTAATCCACACCTTAAAATCATTGGGCAATTAAGACAAATAAAGACTTAAAACTTAGTCTTGGGGTGACGTCTACAGTGCAGTGCCACGCAGAACTTTACGACTTGAGAGTGTCATTACTTGATGACATAAAACGAGAAAATGACAGTGCAAAACCTGTCACTGCTATATTATGAACGTCAAACTGCGGTTGCTGTCTCTTACAAACTTATACCGTAACATCAACACGGGTCTGACCCTTCCGTATAAGGGCCCTCTTAAACTATCCCAAAATAGCACCTTAAGTTTATTTATCTCGTATTTTCCTACGACCCTGTAATCTTTGAGTTTATTTTCATAGAGGCCTTATGGAAACTTCTGGAGGATTAAGCTGGTAGATTCTACGCCTTTTCTGATAGTGGTGAATTTAAGTATTTTTTTAAGAATTATTCTGAAGGTTGTAATGCTTGTACACTACCGCTTCGAGGCGTAATATCTGGCACTGCGGTGGTACTGACTGACTCTTCCCGAAATGTCCTACCACCAGGTAGACTCCTCCTAATATTCCTACATCTGGGGTGATCTGGGACTCTTGCCTACTCTCGAGCGGAAGTGACTCGCTGACCTGCACATGTCTTATTAATTTTCCTACTTCCCGGTTGGTGTGTAACGAAGTCACAATGTCAGCACGGTACCCTTGGTACCAAATCTAATTTTACGAGGTAACAAAAAGTTTTAATACCAAAACGCCAATTCACATCCACCTTTCTCTCGTCTTCGGGTAAAGTAATAACTTGAAACGCGACGGATCAGTATAATGGCGTAAGATATTTGCCATCAATTCGGGAGACAAAGAAAATGTACCGTAAAACATCTCGAATAAATTACGCATGAACACATTTGTGTAGGCGACAGGTCCGCGCCGGTTTGCCAGCGCTTTTGCACACTGATGTCGGTACTGGCGGTACTTAAATTATGAAAATGACATTATCAATTTATGTATTGCTGACAAAAAAAAAAGACAAATAAATTTTAAAAGAAGGTTCTTATTTTGTGCGACGCTAATTAGCTGACACAGTTGAATAAATCGATGTGCTGACCCTAGGGTTCGTCGCATAGAATTAGTTTAAAATTAAATACTTCTCCGAGTACAGACTGGCCGAGTTCTAACAGTTCAGGTTTATTTTGTGTTGAACTTTTTAAGAGTAGTAGAGTTCTTTGTGATAGAGCTCGTCCGGGGAAGGACTACCACCATACCTATTTCTGCCGCCAAGCAGCAATGCTCGCATTGCTGTGTTCCGGTTCGAAGGGTATGGTTTCCGGTGAAATTACAGGCACATGAGACTTTCGATCTAACGTCTCAGGGTGGTAACACGCAAGTGATAACTATGATATTGCATGCGTACATAGGCTACGGTAACCGCTGACCACCAAGTGGGCCGTACGCTTGGTTGCTACTTTAGTGGAATAAAAAAAAAAACTCGATAATGACTACGACGAGTTATTTTAGTATAAAGTAATCGAGTGCTGACTTGGGTTCATATTAGATACTGCAATCTCGATTTTCTTAGCTTATTAAAGGTTTCAAAGTGATCATTGTGATATAACTGGATTACTTTTAAGTTTGAGTTTGATTCAATGCTGACTGTAATTGATATAGTGAAGCTGACGAAGTGCTGACTGTAAGGATCGAATTAGCTTACTACTATATTAAATCTGAACCCTTATGTATGGGATGACGTGGGGATAACCATAAAAACATGTTTATCAAAAGCTGCTATCCTGCTTTACCCGTGATATTTTCCTACCAAAACAGTAGACGACTCAAAGGCGTTCCCTTTGAATTGTCGTCTATTTTCGTTTGGCGGGAAAATGCACCTGAATATACGGAGGTTGTATTGTTAAGCTATACATCTTCTAGAATGGGAAGATCAACCAACGATGTTGGGTTAATTGTTTCTTGATATTCTAGCTATATATAATGACATTTAGGTAAAGTAAGTAAGTCATTTAAAAATATAATTATTCAATAATATCACATGGATCATTTTGAAACGTTTTAAAGCTAGGTGAATTTACGCCAGTTCCACGCGCCCCAGCCTATAGAAGAATCTGGCAACAAACTCGGCAAACTCGGTAGTCAGACTAATTCTTTATTGTACCTAAATAACTTTTTATTTTTTATGTAAATGCCCAATAAATCAGCCAAAAAAGTACAGTTTTAAATATATTGTATAGGGTGTATAAATTCTGAGGTGACTGACTTAAGAATCAATGCTCAGCTTAAATTATATTGAGATACTAATAAAATAGGTAGCAAAGATCACAAGTCACAAAGATTATTATCTCTATTTCAATTTTACTAAAGTATGTACTATATCTACAACTAAATTCTAATTTTATTTTAAAAATAATTTATAACCATAATTAATTTATTAAAAGAGTACATAACAGAAATTCCATGCGTCATACTGGACAAGCAAGTTTATCTACAAACATATATCGGTAAACTACTGTTTCAATCAAAACTATGCTTACTAGCTTTTACAACTGAAGTCACAGTGTGGCCACGCTGTACTTACGTCACGTATTATTATATTATAGTTACTAAACATTTCTATTCTGAATTTAATTTCTTTGTTATTAGTAGAAACGTATTTGTAGTAACTATAATTATTCCTCGTTAAAATTGGTAGACAATTATACTAGGGACGCGCAAATTCAAAAGTTATTTATTCGATTAATTATGTCCTCGAATGAACCCAATTTAAATTTGAATTTGTAACACGGTTTGCTGGCTAAACACTGAAATAAACTAATTCTCTGTTACAAAACCAACGGATAAATCTTTAGTAATAATTGCAGTGACTAAAGCAGCAACGATTGCAACAAAACAAAGATACATTTGAAAAGCAGAAAGCATCATAAATTAAAGCAAAATGTACTTTATAACTTTTTTTTGTCAACCTTATCAGATAAGGTTGTCAAAAAACGTCACGTAGATTGTATTGTATACTTATTACTATTCAGCTGTCTGTGTGAGGTTTTTTACAACGCTTCTATAGTGCGCAAAATAGGGCAAAGTGACGTTTTGACCAAAAAATTTTCGACCGATTCGGCCCAAATGACACTTTCAATTTCAATTCCAAGAGTAGTAGAGTTCTCTGTGATAGTACTCGTCCGGGGAAGGACTACCACTTTCTGCCGCAAAGCAGTAATGCTTGCATTGCTGTGTTCCGGTGTGAAGGGTATGGTTTCCGGTGAAATTACTGGCACATGAGGCTTTTGATCTTAGCCTCAAGGTGGCAACCCGCGAGTGATACCTCTGGTATTTCAAGCGTCCATAGGCTGCGGTAACCGCTTACCATCTTGTGGGCCGTACGCTACGTTGCCACTTCAGAAACAAAAAAAAAAAAAATTTACTTACTGACATTTCGGCCAGCATTAACTACCAAAACCAGACCCAGACCCAGACATGTTGGGATCGGGAAACTAAACGATACGTTTACGATACGTTTGTATGAGTCAGTGGCCAACTCTGGCGACAGAGTTGGGTATTACATAGTTTAAGGTACAGACAATGATAAAAAAAAAACTTAAATAAATGGTGGTTAAAAATCATTTAATTTAAGAGCTTCTAAATGGCTTCAAAACGTCAGCATAAATGGCAAAGCCAAGTGGTAAATAGCCGTTAATAATTTAAAAGGGGCTATTGTTATTAGTAAAAAAATATATATTGTCGAACATTTTTACAACGTCATCTGGTCGTAAACTAAGCAAAGCTGTACTACGGGAAACAGATTTTTTTTTTATCAAGCATCCTTACAATCCATAGAAACACCAAGACCTGGTGCCTTACTCTTGAATCCAATGACAATTCCGATCCAATCCCAATTTCTATTTTCTGCTGTAAAATTTTAGTACTCTTGAAAACAAGGTTAAATTTGGTTTGCTATCAAAAGTACAAAATGTCATCCGCTCTTGGTGCTGGCGTCGATGCACAGCTGGGTCTGCTTCGTCAGCGGCAGGTACACCCATTTGTGGATGAATTACAACATTTGTTATTCATGTGATATTCCAATAATTGTCCAATACCGATCGCGTTCAAGAGTAAGGCCAGGGGCCTCAACCCTAATTTTAATCCAATTCCAATATACTGCTGACAAATTTTTGTGCTCTTGGAAGCGAGGTTAAATTTGACGCTAGTTTAATGTCATATTCCAATACTTGTTCAATAGCGATCCGATCTAGAGTAAGGCCCCCCCCCCCAAGATATTTATAGACCGTGCAATCTTTTGTCCTGCAGCGGAGATTAAACCCACTATCTTAAAATTGTTGAGAAAACTAACAATGATGTTGCTAGCATATTTTATAATTAGGCGAATTATGTCAAGGTATCTAGACGTAAGTGGAACTTTCCATCCGCGAAGCGGCCCCTGGTGGCATGTAAATACAGGTTTTTTTTTAAAACCTTTTACAGGCACCAGGCTCTCGCAAAACAGGTGCACCTACTAACGGCTTAGGTACTTAGATAATTAACCTTTTTATGTACCTTGTTTTAAGAGAGCAAATAATATATTTGATTTGATTTTAACCAGGCTCACCCACCGTGCCGTGGTCGTCAGTAAAATAGCAGTAGTAGGGTATCTAGTTCCTCTAGTTCCACGGCAGAACACTGCCTTGACAAAGTGTTTCGCTTCCAGACTTAATGCGGCGTTTAACTACATTCCGCACTTTAGTGCTTTCTTTGTAATTAAACTGTATTTTATCTCGGTATTAAAAGTTATTATTGTGGGGCATTGTATTAAACCAAGGCCAAAACCTAAGGCTTTTGGACAGTCTGGAGGTTTTGTGGGCAATGCTATTATGTGCTTACTTAAATGAAAAAATATTTATAGTACCTATCGAAATCATTATAAGCAAATCTTTATACGAATAGATTAGAGTTTAGCCGAGTGATTAGATTCGACCAAACTTGGAATAACTTTTCTGGGAAATAAGTTGTCAAATAAAAGTATAATAAAATGTTAGTTTACTCTCGAATAAACACGATTTATTCGGAGAATATTCGAGTTTTAGATTGTACTGTGTATTTTTTATTTCGATTAATTCAATCGCATTAATAGTCTCATCTCTAGATGACATTTAATTTTGTCCGACGTGACAGATCATAAGAACCCTGCAGAGTTAACATCTCGCATAGTGAGACAGTGCTCTTAAAGCTATGGCCAAACCAGTTGGAACAGTTGGAAGGGCCTGAGCAAATGTTGCTTTCTCCAAGATATCTACAGGAAGTGAAACCGGCTTATGCGGAAATTGCTTGCATTATAAGTATCTGTATGATTATGGGAAGTTTATGGCTCAATTTCTTAGAGAAGCTTTATTTATGGGCGTAATAAGGTATAAAGTGATGGTTATTGGGATTTACCAGGTGGAAAGTATTGGTTAGAAGGTGTAAGACTTAATAAACTGCATGTTTACTTATTATTTGAGATATTCTACCTCCAAGCAGTAGTGTGCAAGCATTACTGTGTTTAGGTTTGAAGGGCACTGTAGCAAGTGAAATTACTGGGCGAAAGAGACTTAACAACAATGTCTCGGGGTGATAAGCGCAGTGCAGTGCCACGCAAACACTTAAAAACTTTAAGCTTTGGGTGCCTACTCTTGTGAACAAAAGCGATATATCGTGACAGTTTTTGTAGTTCAGCTTATGTCCGTAAATGCTCTGAGCACCGAGTCATCGGCATAAGTTAAACTACTATATTTGCCACGTTGTCGTTTGTCGGTTCCAAGAGTAGATCCTCAGAATACAAATGACTGTCTTCTTCTTTTTTTATGGACTCTGTGGCATATTTGCCACAATTTTGCCAATGTCAAGTGTATTCGTTTGATTGTCGCTTAGCAACGTAAACAAACGAAATTTGGAAAGAAATGGTGACTTTTCTTTCGAAATTCCCTTGGAAAGTCTTTGACTAAATTATCAACCAACATTACCCCTCCATTTTAATTACTTACACTTTTGCTAAGTAAACAAGTTATATTGGATAAACTGCCACCAAATTTACGCTATAAAACTTAAAATAACACGAGAAAAATAATTAAAATGGGAGGACCCATGTCGTTTTGACAAGATAGCCAAAGACAATGACCACAAATGACTGTCGTGGGTCAGCAGCACCGCCGTTATAGTGACGTGTGACGCCCACCGCTCTTTGAAGTCAAGCAGTATATCCTCTAAGTTGGAAAGCAGCCAAAATTCTGATATAAAGCCTCACAAATACAGATTGCATACTACAATCAGATTGCAATTTAAAAAGATCTGTTTTGTTCTGGTTTAAGATTTAAATTTGAAGGAAACCGGCATGTCCAAGAACTAAAACTTCGAAAGACATGTGCCATCCACGCATTGGGTCCGCGTGGTGGATCAAGACCCAATATTTTATTATTTATTTTCCTGTTATCAGTATAGATCTGTAGTAAAATGGTGAAAAAAACACAGTTGAATTGATAACTTCTTCCATTTTGTAATTTTGTAATTTAAACTTTTTTGGATTTTAGAGTATTTTGGGGATACTAAAGTAATGGGAACCTAACCGTCAGCACTCGGACGAGTATATGCTGACTGCTGACTTATCATACCACTTAAGAGTGTTAACTAAAGCTTTTAGCCGTAAGATTAGACACATGTCATACTTACAAAAGGTGCATTTACATTATACAAATTTCTAGAGCACTGGTGGTCTAGTGGCAGTGTTTTTAGGTTGTTTTTCGGTTGGAACATTTTCGTACACCAATAGATTTATAAAATCGAATAATTTGGGTTAGTGTCAAAATCCCCTTTGAAAATCCCCTAAGGTATTTATGTGTACAGTGCCAATATTCTCAAACGGAAGGAAAACAATATGATAAAACAGAAAGGAATAAGTAGAAATTTGTTTGTATGTTTGTGAAAGTATCACGCCAGAACGGCTGAACGGGTCTGTATGAAATTTGGTACAGGCATAGATTACAGTCTGGAATAGCACACAGACTACATAATTTTTATCCCGGAAAAATGTTTGGTTCCCGTGAGATAAATAACTGTAACACGCGGGTAACACAGCGGGGCACAGTCAGTAATTTTTAAAGTCTAAGTTTGTAGTTGTGTTTCTCAACTCGCACCATTCGGTACCAGTTGTAGAATGTAGCATGTGTATCACTTTTCTAAGATATTTTGATGATGATTATACAGCTTAGGTCTAAGGTAGCTTTAAGTTAGTAGTACATATACCCTGGCACCGCAATTATTGTAAATTGTAATTAGATTTACATTAATTATATTAAAACAGATTATTACCAGATTCTTGAATAGTATAATAAAAATGAAGAGTAGTAGAGTTCTTTGTGATAGAGCTCGTCCGGGGAAGGACTACCACCATACCTATTTCTGCCGCCAAGCAGTAATGCTCGCATTGCTGTGTTCCGGTTCGAAGGGTGTGGTTTCCGGTGAAATTACTGGCACATGAGGCATTCGATCTTAGCCTCAAGGTGGCAACCCGCGAGTGATACCTCTGGTATTGCAAGCGTCCATAGGCTGCGGTAACCGCTTACCATCTTGTGGGCCGCACGCTTGGTTGCCACTTTAAATGTGTATAAAAATATATATATATATATATATATAAAATGACAAAATAAGTAAAATGACAAAATTAAAAATAATGTCAGTGTAAAATTTAAAAGGATACGTGCTTTGACCATGTAAGTAAAGTTCAATATCGCTTGCGTTGCGACTGTTACATACACATACCATCACATAGACATAGTGCCAGTTTTGACTTGTATTACGACCACTTCTCTACGCTTTCAGGACAATGGTCGGTATTTCATCTGTGGACTGATGTATAGACTGCATATTCTGAAATACTGGTCTGTTTATTGAAATAAGTGTGGGAAATTAGTAATGGCTTATTGGATTAATATCCTATTATTTGGCGTACTAAGGTAGTGCCGTTTTAGTGTAAATTATTTTTTAACATTATACGACCGCGCCGAAATATCAGGAATCAATAAAATAATAAAAATCATGGTAAAAAAACAACAGTCGAATTGATAACCTTCTCTTTTTTGGAAGTCTGTTTCATCTACTAGATTCTACTTAGTATGTAGGTACCAAGTAAAAACTGCAGAAAACCATTTGTACATTACATTAATTTGACTCGGTACAATTACAGAAAAACCCGTACTTTGAAAATCTCACTCGTACACTGATTAATTAAAAATGAAAACTACAAAATAAAGAAAATGTGTGACATTTTTCCTTCATTTTTGGCGTCGCTCCGCCGCGCCGGGTGTTGGTAACACAAGTTATTAATAGATGTTGCAGTTTTTCCCGTCCTTAAAGCCGATTTTAGGTAAAAAGCAGGTTTCTGCCGACTTGCCGGCCGGTGCCAACGTTTTTGTCGGTATTCGGTGTAAAAGGCACATGAGACTTGTCTTATCGTCGTTATGTTCCGTCGTTATATCCATAAGCTACGGTATAGGCCATATGCTTCATTGTCACTTCAGGGATACCGAAAATCGCGTTTTGATTCAAAACGCGACTTTTAGTACGAACTACGAAGTAAAATAAGCTACTGAATAACTTTTTCGTAATAAAATTACCGCGTATCTGTTAGAGATCTACTTATTGCGATGACGTTTTGTTTTTTATTTGAAAAGGTTCTAAGGCATACAAATCATAAGGGCCTTGCTTTTGAACGCGATCGGTAAAGGACAATCATTGGAAAATGACATTTCGTACCTTCGAGTGTAAACCTAGCGCCAAATTCAACCTTGTTTTCAAGAGTAAAAAAAATTTACAGCAATAAATTGAATTTGAGATTAGATCGGATTTTTCATTGAGTTTAAGAGTAAGGCATTAGTTTTATCTATCTGTTCTGTGACCTTACCACACAAAGCGGGAACCGAGAAAACCTATAGTGTCGGCGCCGACAGATTAGGCAATAACCGGATTCTTAAGTAAAATACCTACTTATTTTAATGTAATAAATATTTTACTTATATATTCTTCTTTCTTTCATTTTAGTAGATATACTTATGTAATTACCCAACTTAATGGGAACTCAACTTTCGGGGAAACGAAAATGAGAATATCCAGATTGCTTTTGAATCAAGCTTGAAATTTTTATTTTATATTATTTAATGAATTTAAACCTTTATCCAAACTTCCACTCTAAACACATCTAAGTATGTGTGAGTGAGCGGCGTGTAAGATAGCTTACACGCACAAAAGCTTGAATAATGTTTAATTTTTCCCAAAATATATTTTGTTATTTAATTCTTTATTGCACAATAAACAAAAATTTTACAAAGGGAGGACTTAATGCTATGCAGCATTTTCTACCAGTCATCCATATCTGGTGAAAAAATATATAATAGAGGTTGGACTTCTATTTTTGGAAGAAGATTTGCATTATTTTTTAGTTATTAGTTTTATTTTACACCAATTTTGCTATCTGCACTATTTGCGCTAATTCAGAAGAGCTATTTGCACTATGACGTGACCTACACTTGCGAGGCGAAACTCGATCTGAGTCGGTTCCGACTCTCCCAGTTACATATTTGTTAGGGTACTTCGATGCGTTCTATGTCGATGCCTTTATCAATAAATAAGGGTGCTTCATAAATCCTGAAAGTCCTACACACTGGCCTGGATGTGCTTTCAACTGGATATAAAATGGATGTCCGACGTTTGACGCTCGTGTCAACGAGCTTACTATATACGTTTCACACGCGTGCGAGTTTTGGTGTTTCGTACGCGTGCGAGTTTTGGTGTTTCGTACGCGTGCGAGTTTTGGTGTTTCGTACGCGTGCGAGTTTTGGTGTTTCGTATGTGTTTTATAACGGAATAATTTTATTACAGGTTTACAGGTTTTAGTAAAAATGATAGTATTTGTGGCTTGTTTTTAGTAAATTAGTACTTAATGTAATGAGTATAACGGAGTTGTTTCACGTAGTATGGAGCCGGGCCCTGGTCTTTTGTAGGGGTAGATAATTAGATAATTAAAGAAACCATTTATCACTGTTTATTTATTTTATTTTGGCTTCTTTCATAATCTAAACTTAAAGTAAGTTTATCTTTATGAAGGAATGTAACACAATGCATAACGACATGGCGGGTTTAACGAACAACTGGGTTATTAGGTACTGTCAAAGTCAAGATGCGTCACGATCATTGGCTAATAGCTGTCATGGCGGACCTATAATGTTCCCGTTTTAGGAAACTCAACACAATAAACATTTTTCCTTTAGAATTTTGTTTGTCTACTTAAAAATAAAACTGTTTGTTACTGTTAGTCTGATATTTTTTCCAATTTTTCTATGGTGTTACAAAGACCTAGGCCACTATGAAATTGATTCTTTATTATGAACATGAACGAACCACATTCTCAATAAGATAGTAATGGGAAATAATAATGTATAAAACAAAGTTTTTTAATTACTCAACATAAATGCTAGGAAACTACTTGGGTTCCCATGTTTTAGTTAGATTTTATTTATTTATTATTTTACGAAAATTTAAAGGATATTTTTTAAAATTACTTTTTAATCAAGTCCAAATTAAAAGATTTACCAGTCTAGCTAGAACGTCTAGTGAATTAACAACTGTGGATTATTTATGGTTTCGAGAACTGCTGTCTGCAAAAACCAATTTAGAAACTAATATAAAACGTAGAGCAATAAGTTCTCCGAGCTGATCTGTTTGTAGGAAAATCTATTATTTTGTCTAGACTTTTGCAATGAAATATCGCAACGGTACAAATACTTACAATGCTTTTGTTGATTTAGAATCATCCACCTAATCAAGATTATAGTATAGCTTGATGACGGAGCCCTTGGGCGGCCTAAAAACTCACCAGAGTTGGTCACTGACTCATAAGAACATACTTTATGAAGCTGGCAAGTTCGAGCGTATAACACTCATAAATGAAAAACACGTATGATATTGGATACTAGACCTAAGATTCTTCTAGATTGCTTGATTACAACACTCTAGGTCAGAAAAGCGACCAAATATAATTAATAAAAGTTTCGATTGCTTTGACAGGTGGCTATCTGCCCTACTGCCATACTGGGAAAGATTATCAAAACAAGAAAAAAGTTGGTAACTCCGTTTTTGTTTCATCTCGTGTCAAGCGGAAAGTTATGGGTTCATGTCCTGCTTGAGGCAAAATAATTTAACTCCAGTACGACCAAAGTTAATGTACTACGTAGTACGTACTATGACTTTGACACCAGCCAGAGGTATGACAGACAGTGACAGCAGGAGCAACCAATGTTGAATTCTCTACAAATTCACCATAGCACGCCAAACGTAGTGCTTACATTCTCTTGGGCTCGCCAGTTGAGCTACCGCCATCTAAATAGACAGCTTTTTTTTAATAACTTGAGATGAAAACTCCTCATTGCGGCGCCCTACAGGGTATATGTATTACTAACTTAAAGCTACCTTAGACCTAAGCTGTAATAATGTACATATTGGCAATCGCTAAGAAATCTATGAAATCTATGAAATGTATGAAATAGTAAGTATGTGGCCTCCGTGAGAAAGTTGATGCCCTAAACTGCACCATAAGCATTGAGCAGTGTACTTATCCATTCTAATTGATTTATAATAAATACCTATTTATCATGATTTACCGTTATACCTACTGTAACCACTCTAATATTATAAATGCGATAGTTTGTCTTACGCAACTTTGCAACGGCTGCACGGATTAGGACTAAACTTGAAATAAATATTGTAAAAACTATGTGACCTAAATCAACATAGTTACTTTTTATTTTTCTACTACTCAAGAAATATTCTAACTACAAATATAATGACAGACTCATTTTATGATTTGAAATAGGCACTTTAAACAATATCTAACGACATATTTACTTGCATAACTGTACATTTCGTTGTTACCACTTAGGATATTAAATCTAAAAGAGACTGAGACCAAAAACATCATTAATTTACCGCTTTGTCACAGAATAAATAACAGTTTTATGTCCGGCGCACTCCGCCCCGCCGCCGGCCGCCGCGCCTCCTCTGCGATGCGAATGAAGAAGGATTGCTCACAACACAACGTCACAACACTATAACTTTTTCAAATAAAGAACGCCAATTACGTTATTTTACAGTGACATTTTAAAGTAACGGGCAAATGGTTACATATTATGATCTATATCGTCAAGTTTCAAAATGTCTATACATTTTTGACAGTTTTGACGATATATATAATATATCGCATGTAACCATTTATCAACGGCACGAGAATCGCCCTCCTGAATCTTCTAAAAAAATAATTTTCTTATATAAAAACTGGTTGGTTTTTTACAATCAGGTACACTTTCAGTAGGTGAGTACTATAACTATGTCGTGACAATAAATAACATTATAGGTAAGTACTTATTTAAATTTACAACATTTTGCGTCCGTCGTTCTGAGTTTAGGTTCAAATACGAATGCGTTATAAAGCGAAGTTTTTTTTTCAATTAAGTATTGATCAATAAGTTTCAGTACCTGCTTAGGAAAACTTGCAAAAGATCCCTATTGAAAAAAACCACTGTGCAGAACGTAGAAGCCATGTTATTACATAAGTAATAAAATTGATGGAGCTAAGATGTTCCTAACAGATCAACGAAGTGAAGAACTGTTCCGCGTAGTCGTCATTTAGATGGGTGACCGCCAATTTCAACTGAGCGCTGCCGTGCTTCGCCCGTGGCCATGACAGAGGCCTTCGAGCGGCCTAGAAACTCAGTCACCAGAGTTGGCCACTGACTCATACGAACTTACTTATGTAATAAAATACGAGCAGAATTACACTAACTTAGCTCCTCATAAATAATAATAAACCTAATAAATAACGCAGCCACTAAGTGCCAGCGGAGTCAAAAGTATTTCTTGTAAAAGTATTTTTGCAAAGCCCTAAATAAACTTACCAAATTTTCATACTGTTTGGGTAGGTACGTGATATTTTATCAAGATTACTTTTTTGCCTTGATTTATTGCTAGATGGTGGTAGTTTATAACGTCAAGCTTGTAAAAAACTAGGTAACTGGGTTATAAAAGTTAGTGATAAATAGTTGTTGTTATTAGGTTTCTAGGTAAATTATTATGAAGAGAAAAACTATAGTATCACGCACAATTTTACATACAATCAGTGGAACCAAGTGGACAAAATGCCTTCAAAGTTATTAAGGACTAAGCGACAGTGCATATCTCTAAAAACAGAATTCGTTTAAGGATATAGTTTTTAAAACTATCATGGTTATAAACATAATTTTCACAAAAAACGGGATATTTACCATGATTTGTGAGTTCTCGCGTGATCATGGTGCATGTTAACTGCGCCGAAATATCGGGAATCGATAAAACTCACAACATGGTAAATATCCCGTTTTTAGTGAAATTTCATTTATAGATGTTGGTAGATTATGAAATAGTAAAATAAAACAGTATTTTGAGATTCTCCTATAAATCTAAAACAAATGAGTAACCGTAGAGTTTTTTAGAGTAACAATTTACAACGTTCAAAAACCAACCTTTTTTCATTGTTTGACTATTTTTGACCAGTTTATAGCCGGTGCTTACGTGGCCGTGTATTTAGCCTGCCAATTGGGCGAAAAAAAAAATTAACCGTGTATTATAAATAGGAACTTTAGTAGGATTAAGGTTTTATGTCACACAAAACAACATGGCGTCTATGTAGCTCATAAATACTTTTTTATTAAAGTATCACGCACAATTTCCCTCCAAGAATTTGTCAATGCAAACTGTACGGTAGATTTCATTATCCACGGGCCGCCGGGGAAAATTGACAATAAACTGTAATTGAATGTACGACAGCTGTGCCGGTGATCAATACGCTGCCAGTATTTAGCGAGGTTCATGAAAAAAAAAACATTTTATCTCGCGAAGGATGTACATTTTTTGTCCCTTTATTTCGGGTGTTCGCTCCACTGGGCGTTTAATGAACTTTTTTTATGACGGGACTGTACTTACGTGATTTAAATTCTTTGCCAATTTTGGAAATTAATTTACTTCTGTTTTGGTGCTTACAAGGGTTCATTACAAACTGTCACCTAGCTCTGTCCGCCTGGATCGCACAAAACAGTTCGATCCGTCACCCTTTTTGCAACAGGGTGAGTGACAGATCGCCTTTAGTTTTTGAAAAAGTTCTAAGACCTTTTTGGTAGGCCATTCATAAAGACGAGTGAGTTCATAAAAATTATAGTGTTAGGCACTTAACGCTATACGAGCTAAATTACACTCTATTACATCGTCGCAGTAGCTATTCAAACGTTTTCACGAACTTTCCCATAAGCTTCTTTATAACGGGGTAAAGTAAATAACTGTTAGAAAACAGTTCTAATCACCTCGCGACACAAGTTTTCCGTCATTACCGTACAGTGCTCCCCGCAAGCTCACCGCAGCTGCTTCCCGGAGACTAATTGCTGTTTCACAACCTTATGTCGTTACCTACCATAGAGCTTTACACACGTGCCTTTGAAGCGCTGTTTTGAGTAATAAGCACTTTGTTTTGATTGAATGCAAAACGCTGCTTTTACCGATGTACCTATTACTGCCGGTGGATTTCGGCTGTCGTGAAGTTAGTCGTTTGTGTTGCACACAACACAATTTATTTATTTTTTATTATAAAAAATGCATCAGGGTTTGGCTTCATCTCGCCTATTGGTAAGCCTAGTTGATATGAGGCCTAGTTTAGTCACGCTTTCCCAGAAGATGCTGTTTGACTATTCTTTTGAAGAGACCTAAATTATAAGTGGAAGGAAACACCGACGCGGGTAGAGAGTCCCAATCTTTTGCTGTTCTCTAGATGAAAGAGTTTAGTAAAAACACAACTCAGTTTATACTGGAAATCAAAAATAAAGTTTCTAATGTTTCCATTGGAAATAATAATATTTCTAGCTTAATATTTAGGCATTTTATTCAATTTTCTTGCAAACATCAAGGCACAGCTTTTAGAACAAAATATGCCGAGTTTGGTGCACTTTGTGGAGAAATTTGCTCGCTTTCGCAGAAATCCGTCGCAAGTTATATCGAGTTACAGCGAGCTAATGAGTTTAGCTCACAACTGAGCTGCCTCTTTAGCTCGTGAAAGGGTTTATTGAACGCTTCAACAACAGTTTGGAAATAATTAGCGAGTTTCCCTACGAATATATTCGTAGCGTTTCGTCTTAAACAGGTTTTAGTCGAAGTTAGGTTTTTGAGTTAGGTTTTGCTGTGGCCCCTTGCATGAGTGCACCAGGATCTCCACTAATCGAGACAAATGGCAAGATATCGTGAGGCGCATCGCATCCGCCTCTAACAAAGATACTTCTTAAAGATCATGACCAAGAGTGCAACGGCTAAGAAGAAGAGGTTTTTGAATTTTTAGTGGAAATACTTTGAATTTCAACTAGAAAAACTCAGTGATGTGTTTCTGTATTCTAAATTTGTTTTTTTACTGGAAAAACTTTGTATTTCGGATAGAAAATTCAGGTGTTTCTGTATTCTAGTTTTTGTATTCGAAATTAGAATAATCCTCGGAAAAAATATATATTTCGATTTGTCAAACTCTAGTGGATTCAACCAAACTCGTATATTATGCCGAATTCTTCGTAAGAATTCGGTCGTAGTTCTCGGGATTCTTCGGAATTCAATCGTAAGTAGGTTATTCGCGAGTATAAACTGACAGTTTACTTCTATCTTGACGACCGATGTGTCGCAGCGGGCGCAGGTCCGGCTGCGCTATCTATGTATTGTATTGTATTAGGTATATATCAGTCATCTAGTTCCCATAATACAGCTCTGTTTAACAGCAGCTTACCTTGGGGCTAGATGATGCTGTGTGGATTGTCCTAACTAAAATGTAGTAACATTTTTTTGTAGGTAAGTAAATAAAGTAAGTGTATATTTGCCAAAATACAGTGTTTTCGTTTAAAATATCTACTTATCTACAAAACAATGTACTAAAGTGCGCTAACTGAAAATAACACATGTTTTCAAAGAAACTTCAGCGGAGGCCACTTCCGGTTACAAACGGATGTTCGTTGACGAGTCGCTTTGTTTCTCACTTGTTCTATAAAGCTTCATCCCAGTAGGAGTATAATAGAGTTCTTTGTGATAGAGCTCGTCCGGGGAAGGGGGAACCATACCTATTTCTGCCGCCAAGCAGTAATACTCGCGTTGCCGTGTTCCGGTTCGAAGGGTATGATTTCCGATGAAGTTACAGGTTACATGAGACTTTCCATCTAACGTCTCAGGGTGGTAACACGCAATTGATATCTATGATGTTCCAAGCGTATATAGGCTACGGTAACCGCTTACCATCAAGTGGCCGTACGCTTAGTTTACACTTTAGTGGTAAAAAAAAATCCAAACCAATGCGACGCGACTTCGTTAGTAGAGCGTACATCATTTATCCCGCCGCGGGAATTGAACCCACAACCTCTCGCTTCTCAACCGAGCACTCGCCCACGGCGCCACCAAAGTCATATTCATCAACACACTATATATTATTATTTTTTATACAACTGAAGTGGTAACCAAGCGTGCAGCCCACAAGATGGTAAGCGGTTACCGCAGCCTATAGACGCTTGCAATACTAGAGGTATCGCTCGCGGGTAGCCACCTTGAGGCATAGATCGAAAGCCTCATGTGCTAGTAATTTCACCGGAAAACATAACCTTCGAACCGGAACACAGCA
The DNA here is from genome assembly GCA_951394395.1 of Colostygia pectinataria. Lineage (NCBI taxonomy): Eukaryota > Metazoa > Arthropoda > Insecta > Lepidoptera > Geometridae > Colostygia > Colostygia pectinataria. Next base: position 9,903,349 of record OX596363.1, read on the forward strand.
ATGCGAGCATTACTACTTGGCGGCAGAAATAGGTGTGGTGGTAGTCCTTCCCCGGACGTGCTCTATCACAAAGAACTCTACTACTCTTCTACTATAATCTATCTCTGTGCAAAGTTTCATCCATGTCCGTTCAGCCGTTCTGACGTGATTAAAAAACATCCATCGATGCAAACTTTTGCATTCCTAATAATAGTAGAGACCTAATATAAATAAATAATAAATAAATAATGCTGGACAATCCACACAGCATCATCTAGCCCACTATTTTACTATTAAAATGCTACATTATCCCTGAGTAACATAGGCTATATTTATAACTAGCGACCCGCCCCGGCTTCGCGAAGCTGGGACTTATCGGCTAGTAAATAAATAAATATACACCCTACGTTACGCGAAATACTGCAGTGTTTGCAATGAACAGATATCTATTATGTGGTAATTGCACCCTCCCCTTCACCCCTTCCGACCTCAGGTCGGAGCTCAAGGCAGCGGGGTAACTAACCGGAAGGACTATTCAGATCTAAGATAAATATCGCGCATCTGTGCCTAAAGTCAGGCTCGCAACCTATTTCTGCCGCCGCAGTAATGCTCGCATTGCTGTGTTCCGGTTCGAAGGGTATGGTTTCCGGTGAAATTGCAGGCATAGACTTTCCATCTCACGTCTCCACATCATAGCGTGCATAGGCTACGGTAACCGCTTAAAATCCATTGGTGCACGACCGGGTTTGAACCCACGACCTTAGGATCAGAAGGCGGGGTCACTACCACTAGACCACCGGTGTATTTGTGTATTTTTGTTGAATGTTTTAATAAATTTACTATTTAAATAAAAATAAAAAAATAATTCTACTCTAAAAACATTCTACCCTAAAAACATTTTTACATGATTACAATTAATTTCATTTTATTTTAATTAAATTGTATTTCTTAAATAAATAAACTTTGTGCACAAATAAAATATTAAAAATAAATCTGAGCAGTAGTCGCCTCTCTGGCGTAGGCCTTTAATTTACTTTAATTTACTATTTACTAATTTTTAACTTATCAATTGAATAATTAAAAAACTTCATCGCAAAACTAATGATGAATTACCCAATATTGTTTTGGTTTTCTTTTTTGTCAGCGTCAGTCTAGCGGTGGTCTAGCGTCTGTTTTCGGAACTAATGCGATACTAGGTACTCTTATATAGCCAGGATACGCGGTTTTTCACTCAGATCTGAATAAGCCTGGGAGTTTGCGTGCAGACGACAGTGTTAATAGCGATACTAACAAAACAGGGGTCAGATTTAGGGTCAGACAAACCAAAGGAAAGCCAAACTGCCAGGCCAGAATGATCACTAGACTATAATTCTCAAACCGAAAAAAAGCCAGAGAAGGTACTCAATTTATTTGACATTTAAATGTTTATATTATATTATTGATTTTGTTTCTTAAAATTTTGTAGCGAATAGATTTTTTTTATTGATTTTAATTTTTATCCCTCTGAACTTTTTTGCATGCCTTAAAAGGTAGAAATAGGTGGTGTCTAATACTATTTGAACCTTGTAACCCTAAGCAAATAATAAATGATTGACGGATTGATTGATTGATTGATTGATTGATTGAAAGCAGCATGAGCATTGTGAACAATAATTTTATGGTCTCTTTTTTTTGTTAGCAAATGAGGAGACTGTCAAGTTGTTCGCCTGATGTTAAGCGCCACGCTTGACCGTAACAGCTAATGCTTAGATAGAGCTTTAGTTTAAAGGTTGTGTTTCTAAAGAAATTTAATTTAAAGTCTGTACAACTTTAAATTAGTTTATTTAAGTATACAAGTCTTAACCAAAAAGTGCAGATAAAGTCGCGGGTTATAGAACTAGTTCAAAACCATAAAATAGATCTTTAAAACTTAAATGGAATATTATGCTTGGTAGAAACATAAAAGTTTATTGCTACAAGAGGCTATTATGGCAAAACTTTCAAACTTTAGATGCAAAAGTTTAATAAAAAAAAAATATTTTTTATAGACCACACAAAAATATTTTTTATTATACACAGATAAGAAAAGATCTTGGAGACACAGCCTCGACAAAAGAAAAGCTTTATCCTGCGTCAATAATTCAGTGTATCGCCGGATTTTTTTTCCCGGGAAAATGATTCCCGCGAATATAAGTCACGTTACACCATCGTAAATCATCTGGGATAACTTTTCCCATTCGTCCTTCGATCTCGGACGCGGGCAAAATCCACGTAACTGGTTGGATTGGTTGTAGCTTGTGACAATCGAAATTTCTCGAAACAAAATTAAGGTTTTCTCAACACAACTATTGGTTCAATTGGTGAAAGACAAAACCCACATTAGTTCACAAAATACAATACATTTTGTACCTATATTTTGTAATGTAATTATGTACATATTTTATTTTATTTAATAAAGATAATTATGTTATAGATTCAAACATAACACTTTTACGTAGGTACCTTTTACTATTATTTACAGCTTAGTATCAATATTTAATGATGACAATAATAATTTTTAAATCTTATTATTATCGCGTAAAATCCATGTTTTTTTTGCTATTATTATTAATCTAGTAGCTGAAAAAATATTACAGATTTTTGGTTGAATTTGTACAACTTATCTAAAGTATACAGTCCAGTTTGGTTGTCAAAAAGGGTTTAACTATTAGCTTTAAAAATGGTATTTTTATAGATTTTAACATGCTCTTTTAAACTTAAAGTTTTTAATCTGTAGTATCTTTGCCGCCATTTTTACAATATGGCGGCAAAGATGCGTTGAAAAATAGTTTTTGATACACCTACATAATGGATCTATATCTCTTGACTAATTTTGTAAAGTTACTCAAAACAGGGTGCCGAGCATAGACTGTCGACATAAAAAGGTCGATGCTAATTGTACAGGTTGCTTGGGTAACAATTAAAACACTTTTACTTGTATGACAATCCAACACGTCCGTCCCACGTGGCTGCTTGGCTTTAAGTGCCACATTGACGCGTGTTTGTTTAATCTATACACTACACTAATAATACTTTGACATTACTTCTCGACAGAATTCCTTTTTTGAGGTCAATAAGCCAACGAATATGCCCGGTACTCAGTTACAAGATCACCGCAAAAAACTCGCAATTGAAGTACTGTGAACCACAGAACTATATACTGTGGAACGAGTGAGTGCATGTACCTCGCGTGCCGAAAAGACGGGCTAAGTAAGGGCTGAGTAACCTCTTTCCTCGTCGCGAAACTCAGTCCCAACCGGGGCGGTGCCGGTGTGGTGGTGTAGCAGTGCCCAGAACCGGTTTGTCGCGAGCTAATCTTTAATTATTTATGTCATTCCTTTTCGCGCGGCTTAAGTTTCGCATCACATTTGTGTGTAAAAAACAAATACGTAAAATGTTACATGCTCAGTATCCATCTAATCGAAAACTCTTTCATTCTATAAATAGTTCTGTGCTGTGAACTTAGGTACCAAACTACCAACCTACTACATCCAAGGACTTTATACCACATCCCTTTAAGTAGGTATTAGGTAACAGTCACAACGTCTCAGGCCATGAGTTACGTAGTTTCAGCCAGTTACTTTTTATAACCTTTCGGTCGGCGCGATTATTTCGGACATAAAACGTAATGCTCTACGAGTTTACAGCTGACGATACGGAGTTTAGATTTTATTGTATCTACGCGTTTATTTAAACAGTTCAGCGATTATTGTTAATTGTTTTTAACACGTTCGATAACAGTGGGCGCTCCACACTGTTATTTAAGACGAACGTGTGAACAAGTGACCAAAATATTTTTAACGGAAATTTTTGTAATATAATGCTAAATATCTTATAGAAAAGCTTCTTTACTATAGCTTTGAAACGTCAGCAACATTACCATCATCATTATCAGCCCACATTAGTCCACTGCTGGACATACATAGACCTCCCCCAAGTTCTGTAGCCTCCGCCAAATTCGCGGCACTGAACACGGTGTTGGGCTCTTCCACTTTTTGCCCGCCGCCTTCTGTAGGTTATCATAAGAGACAAAAAGTAAATAGTCTTTCTTGATATATTTTATGTGTTATTGTTGCACTCTAGTGCACTCACCTTAGAGTCTAGTTTAGCGGTCAGGGGTCGCTAATGACCCCCGGTTCAAACAAATCGGCCCGTAGCGCAGTTTATTTGCTATTCACAAGACAACTAGTGCTCATTATACTAATGAGTGCTTTGAATTAAAATCACAGAGCTGTGGTTACCGATAAAACTCAAATTAAATTAGTTAAGCGGTCGCAGGTGAGATTTGGTAAGTTAAAGGAAAGAAAGAAAAAATATTTATTGCCAATAGGTGAACTCATAACCAAATAAAATTACAGTTTCTGTATAAAGGAAAGAAAAATAAAAATAAAATAAATCTAAAATAGGTTATTATCTTAATTATATATCCCGCTGTACAGGGGCGAGAAATGTATTGTAAATCTTGTAATAGGTAAAAACAAAACTGGTTAGGAGACCACTTTATCACTTGCGTTTTTTTTAAGCAAATTTTCACACCCTTTATTATATTTTCTCCCCGTTTAAACCGTCCCTGGACTTTTACAAACTTTTCAAGACCAAAATTAACCAAATCGGTCCAGCCGTTCTCGAGTTTTAGCGAGACTAACGCACAGCGATTCATTTTTATATAAAAGGACTAGTAGACCCGGCGCGGTTTCACTTGCGTTATTTTTTTAGCAAATTTTTACACCCTGTATATTTTATCACCGTTTAAACCTTCCCTGGACTTCTACAAACATTTCAGAACCAAAATTAGCCAAATCGGTCCAGCCGTTCTCGAGTTTTAGCGAGCCTAACGCATAGCGTTTCATTTTTATATATAATAAGAAGAAGATAAGCGTGTTATTATACCTATTCATTTTGCAAATGTTTTGTTTCAGGTAATCCAACACAGTGGAAAGGATATAGAGAGCAGATGTTACGGATACAGATATTAATTCTATTTCGGATGTCATTTATTATGTCTGGATAAGCTGGCAGTCTGCCCACTGTGCGTCGCTTTGCTCAAAAGGTGCTATAATTACAGTTCACTGGTTAACTTCGTTTATTTTTAATATAAATTAGAAGAAACTCTGAAGAGTTTCTGAAGAAAAGTGGTGGAAGACTGACCAAGACCGGGATGATGGAAGACTTTTGATGAGACCTTTAACTTTAACTTTGTTTTATTTATTTTTTCTCCGTGCTAATACAACTTAGAGCTAATTTAATATTTATAATATACAGAGCTAATAAAAATTTTGATATGCCTGAACTAGGAAAACCTGTATTTCAGGCGAAAAAGGCTAAAAATAATAATACTAAAAGTACATAAATAATAAACTAAAAATATCTAAAAATGTACATATTTTATATCTTGTCGTCTTTGTTCGTCAGTGGAACAAGAGAGGCTGATAAAAAATATTTACTTAATACGTCATGTTTTCGAAACGCTGTCATCAGCATAAAGTATGATTGAGTCAGTAGCAAAGTCAGTGCTAATGCTGACTCCAAATTCGAGCAAAATCATAAGCAAAGTGCTGACCCGCTACTGACTTAATGTAAACGCTGTCGGCTCAGTACTGACTTAAAATTCTCGCGTAGGTACCCATTGTAAACAGAGAAAGTCAGTTCTCAAAGTCAGCACTGACTTCATTTGCAGTCAGCCACTGACCCAATGTAAATGGCACTATAATGACAAAAACAAGTGTATATACCTAAACTAAACGTGCTTCCTCTAGCTAGGTGGTACACAGCTGTTCATATATTTACAATCCTATAATATTATATTATGAAAATACGAGTATGTATGATCCTAGATTTGAAGACCGATGTGGCGCAGCGGGCACAGGTCCGCCTGCGACGCAGAGGCTGCGGGTTCGATTCCCGCCTCGGAACAAATGTTTGTACCATCTACAAATATTTGTTCCAGGTGTTCTGGGTATTTTCTATATATAATAAAAAAAATATCTATCTATGTATTGTATTGTATTAAATATATATATGTCATCTAGTACCCATAATACCGCTCTGTTTAACAGCAGCTTACCTTGGGGCTAGATGATGCTGTGTGAATCGTCCAGCATTATTTATTATTTCATGCATTACAGTATTTCTGTACTGTTAAAACATAGTGCATCTAAAAAAATTCATTAAATTCAAAAAAGGGCAAAGCAGACGGGTGTTTCAAACAACACTAAACTAGGATATAACTATAAGAGTTCATGGTAGGGGAGCAGTCTTGATAGCTGAAGCACAAAAATTGTATCCTATTTTCCAGGGTTCAAAGCTAGGATAATGCTTCAATACCTACTTATTTCTAAGTACAATACATTATTATTCATGAAAGCGCCCTTTTTAAGTTAAGCTGTTAAAACGACCTCAATCTCGCCAACTATAAAGCTGAGCACATACTGGAGACCAGGCCTGGATCTAGGCTGGAGATAGAGGAAAATGCTAAATAGTAAGTACGTGTGAGTCAGTGGCCAACTCTGGTGACAGAATTTTTAGGCCGCTCGAAGGCCTCTGTCATGGCCTAACTTTGAAAAAGCCGAGAACGACTGCTTATCGTGCCCTCCGAAGCACGGGAGCGTTCACTTGAAATTGCCACTGGCGGTCACCCATCCAAGTAGTGACTACGCGGAACAGTGCTGTTATGAACAACTTAGCCAGTTACGTCACGAGCGCTCCGATAGATAAAATATTAAATAAATAAATAATACTGGACATTCCACACAGCATCATAAAGCCTCAAGGTAAGCTGCTGTTAAACAGAGCTGTATTATGGGAACTAGATGACTGATATATTTATACTTAATACAATACAATACATAGATAGATATTTTTTATTAATATATATGTATATTATATAAAGAAAATACCCAGAACACCCGGAACAAATATTTGTAGATCGTACAAACATTTGACCCGAGGCGGGAATCGAACCCGCAACCTCCGCGTCGCAGGCGGACCTGCGCCCGCTGCGACACATCGGTCGTCAAAATCGGATAGTAAAGCCAGCACCATCGGTGGTAACCACTTACCATCAGGTGGTCCTTAACTGCTTATACGCTGAAATATGTGGTATGGTGGTAGTATTAGGAAAGGAAAAAAACACCACAGAAAACACATAATATTGACCTACTGAACCTATATGTTGGTCTGTAGGTAAACTTAGGTAAATTAGTACAAAATAGATAAAAACAATATTTCCTACTTTTACCATCTTACTATATACTATCTAAGTATTTCCATAGCCTAGATCCAGCTCTGCTGATGGCGACTTTATAGAAACTCTTAAGAAATGACAGGGTTCGTGAAATCCAGGTCAATCGCTGGTATTAGGTTGAAATCTAGGCCGCTAGACTGGTGGCGAGGTACCAATTGTTGCCTTTTGTCATGATACCGAAGATATTTCAAGTGCAGCAAGTGCTCGGGATGAAATTAGAAGTAGTAGCTAAGAAAGTAAGTTCGGTATGAGACAGTGGCCAACTTTGGTGACGGAATAGGCCGCCTAAAGACCTCCGTCATGGCCCTATTATAGCGTAGTCCTGTTTCATACAACTAGCAAAAACCAATAAAAAATATTTTCTTTTCATCCGACCGTTTTTACCATGAAGATTTTAGTTTCCAGATTCAATTGGTACACAAAATATAAATGACTGAAGTATAGTAAAATCGAGTATTTGAAGCTCCCAGACAGCACAATCTGCTGGTTGATGTAGAACTCTTCAGCAAGAGTCCGTCTTGGTGGGTACCACCGCAGTGCCAGATATTCTACCTCCAAGCAGTAATGCGCAAGCTGCACTGTGTTTAGGTTAGAAGGGCACAGTAGCAAGTGGGGGGGGGGGGATGACGAGCGCAGTGCAGTGCCACGCAGAACTTTAAAATTTAAAGCTTTAGGTGGCACTGCGACTACAGTTGCAACTTTAAAACTTGAAGCTTTAGGTGGCACTGCAGCTGCAGCACACAGTTGCAGACATAACATGTTACAGTCAGGCATGGCACTTAACATAAGGCGACCGACTTAACCGTCTTGCTAATAAAAACAACTCTATGATCTGAACGTGCAAAGAGACAGGATAGCCTCTAATCAGCGCTTCTAACGACATAACCGAAGCTAAGGGACGCTAATTCTGGTTCGTTGACATAAGTTTCTCGCCTTGAAAAAACAACTTTCCGTAAAAATATAAAGCTTGCCCATGCACAAGAGCATCTTGATTGTAATCAACTTACTAATTACAATTAGTCAGTTGTCACACTATACAAATTAGCTGCTAATCATAATATAAATGTTATCTACTATGACGACCGATGTGGCGCAGCGGGCGCAGGTCCGCCTGCGACGCGGAGGTTGCGGGTTTGATTCCCGCCTCGGGTCAAATATTTGTACGATCTACAAATATTTGAACACCCGGGTGTTCTGGGTATTTTCTATATATAATAAAAACAATATCTATCTATGTATTGTATTGTATATATCAGTCATCTAGTACCCATAAACACAGCTCTGTTTAACAGCAGCTTACCTCGGGGCTAGATGATGCTGTGTGGATTGTCCAGCATTATTTATTTATTTATTTTCCTCAACATTTAAAGGCGTCGTGACACTGGTCCTATTTTAGACCTCACGGCGTGAGTGTATGTAGGTTACAATTTCTAGTGAAACTGTAAATTAAGTTATCGGTTATGCTTTCTATGTATACGATAACAACCCATTAAAATCGGGAGCTTGAGCATTACAAAAATAACCTTATACCACCGAAAAGGCTAATAAGGTAGGTAATAATACAGGTGCACCCCACGATAAGTGATCCCTTATAGTGACCCGGAACACTTCAAACTACCCTCAATAATAATATAGTAATCCTTATCCTAAGCCCGAGTGCACACTTGCCGTTATTACAGTATTATGTTGCACGGAAAAGGTAACAGCTACAAACAGTAGAGGCAATACATTAGATACTGCACTTTAAACCGCATCAGGCGAGATTGGTTAAAATTTAAGCTTAATGTGAATAAAAAAACAAAAGACTCTTCAGTAAGAATGCATCTTGTGGGTTTTTTTTTTTTTTTATACCACTAAAGTGGCAACCAAGCGTACGGCCCACTTGATGGTCAGCAGTTACCGTAGCCTATGTACGCATGCAACATTATAGATATCACTTGCGTGTTACCACCCTGAGACGTTAGATGGAAAGTCTCATGTGCCTGTAATTTCAACCGCAATGTATATTTTCCCTCCAAGCAATGGTGTGCAAAACCGTATTTAGGTTTAAGAGGCACTGTAGCAAGTGAAAAGTTTCACGTACCTACTGGTCCTTCAAGGAAAATACACTGACACAGATTTGATTCGATTTTGAGAGCCCTCATCAGGGTGAGTAAAGCGACGTACACACCCGCATCTCGATATCACTTACTGCGATATAATAAGTGAATTTACTGTTAAAAGCTTATCATTTCCGTGCATGCAGTCTTAATATTCGTTCGTAGCGGCTCATGCGATGTAATATGGACTTTTCAGTCTCGTGTGAACGCCCCTTTACATTGTTATCGCGGGATAACGTATGAAAATCTCTAGTGAAAAATATGGCGAAAATACTTGCAGACTCGTTTACGGAAAAACATAGTAAAATTGCTTGAAGAAAATGCAGCAATATGAGCGTGAAATAGAAAATGTATGCAAAATGCAAAATAATTTAAGAGTTTGGAGAACAGTCAGAGAATTGTCATCAAACTCTAAATGTGATTCGGTATACAGAATTCTGGTTTTATTTCTATCCATAGAATAAAAATCTGTTGGTACTTGGTACTAGTTAGCTCCTAGTAAAACAATAAATTAAACTTGTAAAAGTAGAATGGCGTGCCGGAAAAATGTTTATACATCAGTTACGCCAGTATATGAAATGAGTATGAGTATACGACAGTCATAATGTCTGTACGCCAGCGAAACTAAATTTTTTTATACCACTAGTGGCGACCAAGCGTAGAGCACACTTGATGGTAAGCGGTAATTGACAGAAATGTCAAATATTACCAATTACCCTTGGAACTATTATGTACTACCGTACTTGCTATTACCTTACACCTAATTCAACAAACAATAAATATTTCATTTCATTTCAAAAAAGGTTTGGTTTGCCTTGGGTTTGGCTCAGCATGACAATGTATTGTGTTCCACGTTGCGCTGATTTTCAGCCAAACATATAGTTCTATTAGCAATAAATAAAAAATCAATCATTTTATGATAGGTATCAGAACAAAGTAAATACGCAAGAAGTTGGCACTCATGTAATGTATTCATGATGTAAATTCTCTTAAAAGTAGTTTCGAAGTAATCCGTGTGATTTTATTGAGAGTAGTAGGTAGATATTTAAGAGTAGTAGAGTTCTCTGTGATAGAGCTCGTCCGGGGAAGGACTACCACCATACCTATTTCTGCCGCCAAGCAGTAATGCTCGCATTGCTGTGTTCCGGTGCGAAGGGTATGGTTTCCGGTGAAATTACTGGCACACGAGGCTTTCGATCTTAGCCTCAAGGTGGCAACCCGCGAGTGATACCTCTGGTATTGCAAGCGTCCATAGGCTGCGGTAACCGCTTACCATCTTGTGGGCCGTACGCTTGGTTGCCACTTCAGTTGTATAAAAAAAAAAAATTAATAAAGTATGATTTACATTGGATCAGCGGCTGACTTCGAGAACTGACTTGCTCTGTTTACAAAGAAACGAGGAAATATTGAAGTCAGTGCTGACCCGACAGCGTTTCACTGACTTCAAATCAATTTGAATTAGGTCAGTAGCGGGTCTGCCTGCACTGACTTGGCTCGAATTTGGAGTCAGTCACTGAAGTATGATTTACATTGAGTCAAAGTCAATGCTGACCCGCTACTGATATAATGTAAATGGATTTGGAGTCAGTAAGACGCTGTCGGGTCGGTACTTATTGATTTCAATATTCTCGCATACTGACTCTTTGTAAACAGAGAAAGTCAGTTCTCAAAGTCAGCACTGACTTCATTTGGAGTATGTCACGCCTGGCCTGACCATAACAATATAATAAATAATGCTGGACAATCCACACAGCATCATCTAGCCCCAAGGTAAGCTGCTGTTAAACAGAGCTGTGTTTATGGGTACTAGATGACTGATATATACTTAATACATTACAATACATAGATAGATATTTTTTATTATATATAGAAAATACCCAGAACACCCGGGACCAATATTTGTAGATCGTACAAACTTGACCCGAGGCGGGAATCGAACCCGCAACCTCCGCGTCGCAGGCGGAAATGCGCCCGCTGCGCCACATCGGTCGTCAAATATGATTAAGATGATGCAGTTATAGCTAAGCAAATAAACACTATGCTATGTAGGTACTTATAGTTCGCACAGCGGATCTAGGCTTCCGTGAAGTTAGCCGTTTGTGATGCGCAAAGACAATTTAGTTTGAAAAAGCTCCATTGCGCATCGAAACGGCTAATTTCACGACGGCCGAGATCCGCCGTGAGAACTATACTTAGGTTAGTACTGTACCTACTTAAAGTAAGTATACCCGACATCCGTAATATTTTAACAGCTTCCAACTAACACCTACAGGGATTCTCACTTACCCGAGAAGGCGCTCTGACCTATTTTGTGGTAAATATTATTATTTTGTAATAAGATTTTGTGAACTTTTATTTGTGTTTAACTAGCTTCTGTCCGCGGCTTAATCTTGTTCTTAGATTAAAAGTAGCATAAATGATGATCCAGGTTCAGATCTGTTACTATTACAAATTTCATTCAATTCAGTTAAACCGTTACTAAACTAAAATCATTTATTGTTTGCGAACCTAGGTAACTTCTAAAGGCACAAAGTCTCTATGCTATTCCAGTTCAAAACTATTATCCAAGTTTCATCCTTATCGGTTTAGTTGTTACAGCGTGATTGGCCCGAACGCACGAACATACATATTCAAACTTTCATATTCATAATAATACGTAGTACGATTGTGCACCGAATTAAATCCATATCTAATAAAACAAAAACAAATAATACAAAAACTCGCAAACAATAAGAGATTCCAGCATTCAGTAACTTCCACATTGAATAATAGGCTTTATTTACGAAAGCAGAACCACTGCAAAGTTTGTAACCATAGAATAACGAGAATAACAGCAGCAAGCTGCGCCCCGCAGTGTTACCCGCGGTTAGACAGTTCATAATCCCACGTAACTGAACATTTTTCCTTGATAAAAAGTAGCCTATGTACTATTCGACTTTTTTCTTTTTTTTTTTATACAACTGAAGTGGCAACCAAGCGTACGGCCCACAAGATGGTAAGCGGTTACCGCAGCCTATAGACGCTTGCAATACCAGAGGTATAACTCGCGGGTTGCCACCTTGAGGCTAAGATCGAAAGCCTCATGTGCCAGTAATTTCACCGGAAACCATACCCTTCACACCGGAACACAGCAATGCGAGCATTACTGCTTGGCGGCAGAAATAGGTATGGCGGTAGTCCTTCCCCGGACGAGCTCTATCACAGAGAACTCTACTATGATATAATCTAAGCCTGAGCCAAATTATATACAAAGTCGTTCGTTCGTTTTGGCGTGATACAAATATACAAACATCCAAACTTTCCCCTTTATATTATTATTAAGAAAAAAGACAACAATACAATTTTTCCCATTCATTTTTTCCAAGGCACTGTTTGTAAAGCTTTCAAAAGATATTGTACGTCTTCGAATAGTTTGTATATTAGCGAAACAGTTTCTAACAAAAGTAGTTTGTGAAACTTTTGCCTGTCTTCTGAGGACGTGCGAAAATTCACAAAAGATTTAGGATACCCTACGTGACTTGACAGCTAACAAAAGTACCAGTAGTACCTCTAAAAATATCCAGGGATGGGGGGAAGAAAGGGTCATTCTCGGTCGGCAACTCGGCAACACCCTGCCGTCAACACTGTTGACGATTGGGAAATGAAAAGATGCACTCACAGTCATCCCAGTATAGCATTGAGATTAAAGATGTTAAGAAAGAACTAAACCGTCACACTAGCACATAACTTGCGTGGTAATAAGATCCCAAAGTCTTATGTCTAAACCCAGGTCAGTTGTAAAATTTCATCGGTTCAATGTAAAATTCCCCACATAAGGTTCTCCCTCTGAGCACTGGTCCGCCCCGTCAAAATTGAGTGACAAACATCCAAACATTTGCATTCACAACATTATTATGATTCTAATTCCAATTCAAAGTATCTGGTAGTAGAACTCTTCAGCAAATCTCATTTGCTGAAATTAAAAAAACAACAGCATCAAGTCTTTATAAATACATTTTAATCACACTTCTAAACGGCCAGGAACAAAGATTATCAAGATAAAAGAATAACTAAAACCTATGTATACTTATTATACAAACGAATATATCTACAAAAAGGTTCGCGCACTTCATCATTCGGGCAATTTGAGATAGCTAGAAGTCTAGATGGAAACCGAGGCCGAAGCGGACTCTTCTTTGTCTGTCGATTAAGGTGCTTCCGACCAGACGAAGCACTCTCACGTCATTATGCGGCTCGTAGAACAGAATATCTTTCTGGAAGGTGAAGCCCCCGCACCGCATTGAATCAACGAAGATCTTCAGCTCCGAGCCGTTCCGATAGTTTTTATGCAAAGCGACTCCAATCGACGTCACCCCTCCTCTGTTCCCGTCATGTACAACTGTGGCTATTCGCAAATCTGGTGCAAACTTCTTGTAAAGACACACTTGGAACCCCGTTTTGCTGACAGTAGATGATAGAGTAAAGGAAGAGCGTTCGTATCGCGCGCTCAACGAATACTCCGGCACTGGAGGGTACACCAATGGCTTCAGCCCAACCTCTGTACCAAAGGAAATGCCTGGCTGGATTTTATACATCCACTGAGTTATAACTCTCATTGTATTCGGATCTACGTCCTTCAACACACACGTCACGGAGCCTGAAGACTTATCATTTTCTTTTTCAAACACTAGTTCGGTTTCTGAAGAAATCAGATCTTTGATTCGGGATGTGAGCCTCATCACGTACGCACCTTCTAGTATTTCGGTATACGTGGCAGTCGCACAGCCTGCCGAGTCTATGAGGAGTCCGTCGCCAGTGCTCTTGGGTTCCATCTCTTTGTGCAGCAGTTGTGAGAAGCACTTGTAGTTTTCTTTCGACTTGCCGTAGTTGTACTGCTGAACTAGCTTGACTTTGTCCATGATTTCTCGGAGTATGATAAGTTTGGCGCCGAGGAAGCACTTTGGAAACACGCTCTTGGCCTCGCCGTGTACGTCACTGAGGCGTGTCAACTTCACTGTTAGCGGTGCGATAACGATGATGTCCTTCTTCTTGGGCAGGAGCCTCTGTAAACTGGACACAAAGCTGCTCACTTCCTCCTTTATCTTGTCCTCGCTCAAATCCATTGTGTGATTGTAATATTATTTTTATTTATTAGATAACAGGTCGGACGTCATTGACCTGTCTGATTTATTTTTATACTTGTACAGTTTTGACTTGACGTCGACCGGCCAGTCGTGGACTGCAAGGAGTTCGTTTATTTTTAGTTCGGTACAAATCTCGAGGGCGGCGTAGTGGAGAACACAAATGCACTCGCAAATACAAAAAAAAATATAGTAGGTACAGTACGTTTGGCTGTTCTATGCAGTCGTGAAGCTAACCGTTTCGATGCGCAATTGAGCTTTTTCGATATAACTGTATATGCGCATTAGGTACAAACGTCTAACTTCACGACTGTCTAGATCCACCGAGCGTAATAAAGGTACACTAACTAAACAATAAAACTCAAAAAATAAACGTAGTGCGTACTTCTTCTAGGGTTAATTAAACAATGCGTAAAGAAAGACTTCTACTATCCTAGGTACTTTAAAACTCCAAAGTCAAATTGCAATCAAAAGTTTCTGTAAGCGACTGTAGATTGAAGATCAAAACTCAATTTAACAACCTTTCAAATCATCACACCAATGAAAACTCTCCGCCATTAGTCATTTCAATATCTTTCTACCTTTCCACTTCGCTGTCGAGTTAATTTATTATCTCCGTACACACCCGCACCTGAACCACTGAATGGAGATCTTTAGCAACCCTTTTAACAAATTGCAATAAAGGAAAGGACCACAGAGAAGCATTACTAGATAGCCTGTGGAAAAAGAAAATTACAGTTGAAATCTTTCTTTGGTTTTCAAAATATGTGACATGTGTTCGTAGGACGATACACGCCGTGGTATTAATAATACCACTATTAGTTTACTCATGGAAATAATAAGTACTTAGTACGTCCAACATAAAACTCCTAAGTTTACTATGCTCATATTCGTTTTGTATGGAATAAACAATCCAAAGGTTTTTTTTTTTTTTTTTTTTTTATGCTGGACAATCCACACAGCATCATCTAGCCCCAAGATAAGCTACTGTTAAACAGAGCTGTGTTATGGTACTAGATGACTGATATATACTTAATACAATACAATACATAGATAGATATTTTTATTATATATAGAGAATACCCAGAACACCCGGAACAAATATTTGTAGATCGTACAAACATTTGACCCGAGGCGGGAATCGAACCCGCAACCTCCGCGTCGCAGGCGGACCTGCGCCCGCTGCGCCACATCGGTCGTCATACATATTTAACATATTTATACATATATGAGCCTTTTGGAGTGGAGACCCTGGGTCCGTGGGGTTCCGGGGCTCACCGCGTTTTCAAAATTCTTTCCGGGCGTCTGGTCGAAGCGACGCGTGATCCAAAGGCTGGTTCATATCTGGCTCAACGTATCAGCATTGCCATTCAACGTGGCAATGCAGCCAGCATGTTGGGAACGCTTCCTACTGGTAGTGATTTGGATCAGTTGAGCTATCTATTAGTCGTTTGTAACGGTCTTTAGATGGCTCAACTGTTTCATATGTATTTTGTATATTTTGTAATGTAATGTAATTATGTACATATTTTATGTTGTTTAATAAAGTATTACACACAGTTATACAATAATTTTACTTTAATTTTCTCATCGTGTTACGGTTTTAACCCAAAAAGCTATTTTATTAAACTGACGTTGAAATTAAACAAAACACTCAATCAATCGTTAGCTTTAGTTGAAACGTAGCAGTAGATCACCTGGATTATTGTTCAACAGTAAGTAAGTAAGTAAGTTTGTATAAGTCAGTGGCCAACTCTGGTGACAAAGTTTCTAGGCCGCTCAAAGGCCTCTGTCATGGCCTAACAACTTTGAAAAAGCCAATTGTTCAATAATAATAATAAAGCCTCATTTATTTCCTTAATAACTTAATTATTACAATTCATTTGTTAAATAATTAATAGGATAATTCATGCAAAAAAAAATAAGTTGATTTAAAATAAAATATGTCAATTTCTGATTTTCAAAGTTCTAAGGACCTCTCAACGAGTAAAGGCCTCCTCCATTATGCTCCAGTTTACTCTATTTTCTGCCTTCTTCATCCATTTCTCGCCAGCTGTTTCTTTTATTTCATCGATCCATCTCTCTTTTGGTCTTCCTCTACTTCTTTTATTTGGTGGGCCTAGCCATGTTGTGATTTTTCTTGTCCATTTGTTATTATTCATGCGTGCAACGTGACCGACCCATTTCCATTTAAGCTTTTTGCAGTGTTCAAGAGCATCAATAACATTTGTCTTTTTTCTTATTTCTGTATTTCTTTTTCTGTCTTTTCTTTTTATGTTTAGAGTACTCCGTTCCATCGATCTTTGACAAACCTGTATTTTCAATAATTGTTCAATACCTAATAGAATACAAAAACCCCAAAAACTAAAATTAAAAGCAGCAGCTACTATTCATTTGCAATCGATTGAAAAGTGTGTTACTAGATGTAAGTGCACCTGTTCAATTTACAAACACCCAGCATTTTGTACTGTATTTCTGGAGTATCACGATTTAACTACATACTATGACATTTGAGCTGTATTTATGTTATTTCATTACAGTACAGTGCCCGCTGCGCAAATTGTTTAAAATAAATATTTGTTAATTAAACATGTTGAAGTAACGCCGTATTTAAGTATTCATTCAATATGCTTAGTATGAATAGTTTATGATGAAGTATGCCCGTTATTGAAATTAATTTGGTAATGTTAATAAAATGTATTTGAGAGAGCCTGCCTACTGATGCAAATGAATAAATATTGATTATTCTTGTTATTATAACGGGAAAGTAACTGTGTCAGATTATTATTATCCCAAAAATGTATTCCTGCTTGAGGCGAAATATTTCAATACTCAATACTCAATTCATTTATTGTTCTCATATGGTTGGTTCATTTACAGTTGTTATATAATAGGTGGTAGTTTCACATATGAACCCTGTAAAAGGGTATGACAACATGGAGATAGGCCGAAGTTTAAATAAGTAGGAAGTAAGTTGATAAATTAAGAAGATAAATAAAAAAGGTTGTTAGCATTAATTCTCAGTAGGTCGAATACAAATACAACTACAAGTTAGATATCATTAGTATTATTTTTATTTTTAAATTGAATTTATTGTTATTTTTATTATTTATATTACAATATATATTTTAAAACATTAAACATTTAAATTTTCTGGGATAAGTATTATAATCTTTAGTTATTAGTGTGATGGTTAACATTATAGAAACAAAAATATGTAACTGTAAGTTTGTCTGTACGTTTCAACCGTTAGACCGATTAGGATGAGAATATGCTCAGTTATAAAATTTCGAAACTCGAATATTCGGGGTGTTATTATTATTGTGGTCCCATTATTTTGTCTCTCGATTCCCATCGCGAGTAATAGTTGTTTCTAAAGTGGTCCCATTGCTTTCTGGTTGTTCTAGATCTCTCAAAATTAAAATGTCTTCTAGAATTACGGTGGTAAAACTATTTTGTTGGGTGAAGTCTTTCTATACTGTTTTTTTCCGAATTTCCGAATTTCTTGAGAAGGGCGCGTGTCGTTTTTACTAGTAAGATAATGCGTGAATTTGTTATAGAATAAATCTGTAGCTACTCAGCTTTATTATCAGTTTTAAAACCCAAATATTTAAACACCAGAAAAGTGGTAAAAAAATGCTGGTCTTTCAAGTTGTATTTTACTTTTAACACCTTTACGTACCGTTTTTTATGTAAATAAATAAAATGAATGAAAGAATGAAATGAAAATGTCAAATATTATGACAAAAGTGACGAGTTTTTTCTCTTGGTCCCATTATTTTGTTGTAAGTTAAAGTTAAGTATTTTTGTGTTAAACCTTTTTTATTTTGCGGCTCGGTTTGGACGACGAATAGCGATAGCTGTAGACTGGAAAACATCGACACTGTCTTGACGCTGACTGTACCTAATAGGTAAGTAGGCACTCGAAGAGCTCCCAGACGTTTAATCTAAATTCAATGACATAAGAGCGGATGTCCCTTTTAACTCCACTAGAATTCTTATTGAGACTTTGTAGTTTGGTTTATTGACTCTATCTAAATCAATATCCACACTATTATGAAAACTGCGAAGTAACTATGTCTGTTGGTTACGTTTTCACTTTTGGTAAAAATAGTAAAAAATCTGGGAAAGAAAATAGGCTACTTTTTATGTTGTACTATGCGAGCAAAGCCGGGGCGGCAGCTAAAAATAAATAAAATCGTAACATTACGAACTGATTGATTGACTGACAAACTGACTGGTTGACTAACTGACAGAATGATTGACTGATTGACCGATTGAGTTATTGGCTGACTGATTGACCTGATTGACTGACAACTAATAATTCAAGGAGTGTTGGGACGTAGCGGGAAAATTACAAAAAATATCAAAATATTATTCATGTGTTAATTTTCACCGTGTACAATACCTACTTATGTAAATATACATTAATAGAGTTAGCTGACATGCATAGTGATTAGACTAATGAGTCGAGTGAGCATTTATCACCTGCTGACGGGCTGGGAGCAAACTTGCTGACGGCGACAACGATGTGCTAACAACCAAAAACTTTCTAGGGGCACTGACATTGCACAACAGGGCCTCGATTTCAATAATGTATAACGGTTGACGTTTATAGGTCTCACGACGGATCTCAGCCGTAGTGAAATTAGCCGTTTCGATGCGCAATGGAGCTTTTTCAAACTAAATTGTCTTTGCGCATCACAAACGGCTAACTTCACGGAAGCCTAGATCCGCTGTGCGACCTATACTACTTGGTTTGTTTAGGATTTCTAACAGCGCCTCTTTAGTGCGTTAAATGAACTACCTAAATTCCATACAAATTGACATCTGGACGATACGTTTACGTTTACGATTGTCAAACGTGTTTTTCGTGCTAGTCACTCAGCTGTAGTTTAGTTTCGATCTCAGTTTGTTTTTTGCTTATTAACCTATTCCATCGTTTTCAATTAACAAAATAAGAAAACACAATACTAGCTACAGTTTAGTTGCGTTTTACGATCTGCTAAAAGTTTGCTAACAGAATCGCCGCCCTGATTGTTCCGTCAAGTCTGGCTTTATTCATATTATTGTACTTTAAAACTCTGTTAGCTAATGCGTCTTTAAAATATCATCCTCAAATTTTTTACAAAATACTCGCTGGTGAAGTAGAAAACAGGGTTCACCAGTGTTATAACTAGGTCCTTTGAATTTGAAAGCTTTTAAAACGAAACAGTCGCAAACTTCAATGAGCTCAAACTTAGCAGACGTACAAATTAATTAAATTATTCATTGATTCGACGATTCTATTGACCAAGAACCTACTTCAAGTTTCAATACATTAATGGATTGGGTCTCTCATAAGTATTTCGAGGTCTATTCAAAGTTTACGACCTATAAACACCGCCCGAGCTGAGCTCAACTTCGAAAGCCCAAATCAATACCTTCATTTATGATTGAACGAAGTATTTTGTTTTATGGATTAAGGTCAGCTTGCACAAGAATATTGTAATTGTAATAAAAAATTTATATACTTATTGGCGGACATTTTACACTCAGAGCGTTAACTAGCCCGAAACAAATTAAAATCATACAATAAAATTTGGTTAGCCTATTATCTACCACTATTTTAATCTAGTTTTTTCAAACGCAAACGTTTTTATTCCGGATACAAAATCTCGAATTGAAATTAAAAAGTTATTTGAATTTTGTTGACAGTCTTCACTTCACTTTAAAGGTTCTCCGATTCTCAAATAAAAATGTTTCAGACGCGCCATAAGTAAGTTTAAACCGGACCATTTTTCCTACAGCTAGGCAAGGATTTTTTAAGGTAGTTTTACGGTAGAAGTTATTAGTTCCATGCAGCTAGGTCATAGAACGGACAAAACAAAACAACTCCAAAGAATAAACGTCAACGTTTTATAACGCCCGGGTGCAAATCCCGTGTCTAAAAAATTACTCGTGATAGGACTCTTCAGCAAAAGTCCGCCTTGGTGGGTACCACCGCAGTGCCAGATATTCTACCTCAAAGCAGTAGTGTGCAAGCATTACTGTGTTTAGGTTTGAAGGGCCACTGTAGCAAGTGAAATTACAGGGTCAACAACGACTCGGGGTGATGAGCGTAGTGTAATGCCACGCAGAACTTTAACACTAAGCTTTGGGTGGCACAGCATTGATAACATAAAAAAGAATTCAGAAAACTTCATAAACAAACTATCACAGTGGTACAGGTAAAGCGGCTAAAACCAATTAGCTTAGGACATACTGCATGAAAAACAAAAACATAATAATAATTGAAGCACAGTATCGGCTGCTACCTCAAAGCGTGAAAGCGGTGTGCAGAACTGTTCCACAGATAAGGCACGGCCACACGTTTTTGTTCTGCCGACATCCAACGGACGTTTTTAGTTTGTTTTTTAGGGCGCGTTCTACAATTTGTGGCTTTACGCAAATAGAGAGTTTGCTTGTTCTTTGCTATCTATACCAGAAATTTTCCGTTCTTTATACTATATACTATAGTCTATTTCAGATAGGCAAGTTGCTGACTCACTATCTTTTTCCCTTTTCGCGTCATTTATTCGGCAATTTCAAAGTTAAAAAAATACAAACAATTAAACACAATTTATATTAAGAAATTATTGTTTCAATTTGCAATTTAAACTAAGTATAAACTATTGACTAAAACCATAAAATACCTGAACTGTCAGCACCCTTTTTGTGTGAAATAGACTATAGGTAGGTGACAAATATGAGGGCTCATGACGAATGACTCGCTGTAAAAGTTCCATACAAATACATTTTTAATGGAGTCCGATGAAGGGAGATTATTGAGAGGGAGATTAAACTAGTGACAAGAGCGTTTTTATTTCGCCAATGACGGACTGAATTCGAAACGACGTACTTGCGTACATTGTACATAGGGTATACATAGCATTCTGGAATTCAGCTAAATAAATAAGTATCAGTTCGAAAAAAAATGATTGTCATTCCATTTTCCAAAATCTTGAATTCTGGCGGAAATTCAATTTCAAAATATCTTTATTCAATTCTCAAGGATAATTTTGTAAATTCTCGGTATCCTACTTTTCACCTACCAAGAGCTATAACTGTTTACTTTGTTTTACTATAGTAAAGCAAAACTTTTCTCCTATAATAATTTGACCGAGTGAGCGAAGCTAGCGAAGCGTCTCAGTTTCGAGATTGGCCAAAAATGCTTTTGGCTGTCAGTTTGTCCGTTCAGTTTGTGTTCTCGCCTACCAGGTCGCATTTTTCAACCAATCTGGTTGAAACTTGGTATACAGGTTCTATAACTTTATAGAATTGAATATATCCGCTTAATGTGATATGATTTCGAGGATTTATATTTTATTTGAAAGGTAAGCTTTAACTTTAACATTTGGTGAAGATTTCAAGATTTCAAGATATTTATTTGCACAAATAAGTGTTACAAAAGGTCTTAAAAGTAATATGGCTTTTAGAACTTATTTACCCTTTTCAGATCTGATGAGGATCTTCAGCGTGATGAGCAAAATGCAATAAGTTGCTCACTTTCAAAGCTCACTTTACAAGTTTGTGCTTGCGAAGTCTACTGTTCGGAGAACTGCTAGTAATACTAGCTATAACTGTTTACTTTGTTCTACAATAGTATAGATAGAGCAAAGATAGTATCGTTTCACGACTCAAATTAACAATTGAATGAAACAAAGTACCAACGCGAATGCGTCGCAAATTAATGCACGGATCGTATAACCGGGAGATTGGAAATGTGCTGAAATAGGGTAGCATTGTTTATTGTGTTCTGTATAGCGATTACGTAAGCTCGCAATTGCATTGTTATGACAGTTTTAGATTCGGGTCAACTGTCAAAACTATGCCATCGAAAGGAATGCGATTAATGCGCGCGCTTACACCACTGTTTTTTTTTTAATCCAAAGAATAATAGATAAAAAACAAGTATTTTATTATTGTGTCTGAAATAGTAGCCTTTTAAAATTATATTTATCCATGCCAAAAGTTATAGGCCCATTCATTTGCGGTTAAAAGCGGATAAGAAGAATGCTCAGTGACTTGTCTTGGGAGAGACCTACGTCCAGCACTACACTGCAATAAGTTGATGATGATGGTGATAATTAAAGCTGCAATACAAAAAATAAGTAAAATATAGAAAAAATAATCGCCTCCAAAAACAAATAATATTTGCTTTATAAAAACACTTTTATTAGTCTCTGTTTCGTTGTTTCCACAAAGTGAAACAATATTCGGATCGCAGTTGAATAGGGCACTTCGAATTAATTGTTTTTGTCGATTCGACGCGATATTGAATGGAGTTTCGACCTATTTAGTACCAGCCAATAACTTCGTTAGTTGTTTTAGAATCGTTCTACCAGAAAATTACAGTTACGGTTGAATTTTTTATCTCTTTATCATAGTGAAAGTATAAAAAACGTACAAAGAGACTTTTGCATATAAAATAACGATCCGCCCCGGTTAGGCACGCCTCTATCTTCCAGGCAGAGATCTTTGCCATCCTTGAATGCGCGGAGGTCAATCTGCAGAGGCACTACACCAACCAAAACATCTATATCAACTCTGACAGCCAGGCGGCACTACTGGCTCTGGACTCGAAGGTTATCACGTCCAGGCTGGTGGAAGACTGCCTGACGCGTCTAAATACGCTCGGTTCAAAAAACAGAGTTGTTCTAAGATGGGTTCCAGGGCACGCGGGAATCGAAGGTAACGAGTGTGCCGACGAGCTGGCTCGCGCTGGGGCTGCTGGTACTCAAATAGGCCCAGAGCCTTTCTGCGGTATACCAAAAAGCCTGGCACAAAGAACCCTCACAAACTCATGCTTCGAAGAATCAACCAGACTCTGGAACAATTCTTCTGGCATGAATCACTCAAAATCCCTAATA
The DNA here is from genome assembly GCA_951394395.1 of Colostygia pectinataria. Taxonomy (NCBI): domain Eukaryota; kingdom Metazoa; phylum Arthropoda; class Insecta; order Lepidoptera; family Geometridae; genus Colostygia; species Colostygia pectinataria. The sequence continues at coordinate 9,926,699 of OX596363.1, forward strand.
AAAGCCTTCGATAAACGGTATACCAACCAAATCTTAGCGCTAAATAGGAATAACCTACGCATTGTGGTCAGGGCCTTAACTGGACATTGTCGCCTTAAAAAGCACATGTTTAAGCTAAGGCTGAGTGACACACAAACCTGCAGACTGTGCAATGAGGCGGACGAAACGCCTGCGCATCTGCTAGGAGAGTGTGGACCACTAATGCAAAAACGTAGCATACATCTGGGTAGGCACATCCTCAGCCCAGATGAGCTAAGAGACATCACCCCCAAGCAAATCCTCCAGTTCTTGGTATCGGCAGGGCTTGGAGGTGAACTGTAAACGCCCCCCTTGGGGCGACAAAATGAGTGGCGAACACAATAGGCCTGCATGGCCGCAGTGTCATATTAGCCGCACCAATTTAATAAAAAAAAAAAAAAAATAGGCACGCTTGTATAAACCATCCTCTTAATCATTATATTTAAATATAAGGTATTGCAAGCGTCCATAGGCTGCGGTAACCGCTTACCATCTTGTGGGCCGTACGCTTGGTTGCCACTTCAGTTGTATAAAAAATCCGTTGCTTAGTTTAAAAGAGTGGTAAGCGATTTTGTTACTATGCACAGCTATGTAATTATTCATAATTCATAAGCCTTTTCCATTTAAAAAAAATTAAAAGACATGCATACATTTTAGCAAGAATTAGTATTGTATGAACTATGTAAACATGAATGAGAGACCCGTTTAACCCACAATTTTTCTACTCAATATTATTTTTACCCGTACTACGTTCTACCCAAAACATATTCGTATGCTCAGTTTTACCCATTCCTGAAATCTAAATCACAGTATATTCTAAACAGTACAGACACCGTAATATTTATAAAAAAATTGAATTTGATCATGGTTAGAGTAAGGAATTATGATTTATTATTTACACACTAATGTTGAATGTTGAATGTTTAGATCCATAGCTATACTATACAGGGTCATTCATTATCCTGTATAATATAGCTGACAAACTTAAGGGATAGGTTCCACACCTAAAAAAAAAATATATGTACCCATAATTATTTTTTTTATGTATGTTTTGTCTTAAAAATCACAAGTAAACAAAAAATAAAACGATTACGCTTTTCCGCTCAATTATTATTTATCATTGTTGGGAATCGAGTTAAGCGACGTAATAATGAAATGTTCGAGTGTGCGCGCCCCGTAGCGGGTCAAGGACACGCGCAGGTCAAGGACGCGCGGGTTAGTGACCCGCGGTTCATTGACGCGCGGGTCACTAACACGTGCCGAGCGCTGCCTTTTTGATTTCTAACAAGGATAACTAATGAATATGAAGAAATATGAAGCAGAATTACGATTTTTTTATTTTTTATTTTATAAAAAAAAAACGTTTAGAAAATAAAAAAAAGGCACAAGTATTTTTTTTTTATGTGTGGAACCTACCACTTAAGTTTGTCAGGTTGATAATGAATGACCTTATATACTATTAGATGTACGGTCTTTAGATGGCTCAACTGTTTCATATGTATTTTGTATATTTTGTAATGTAATGTAATTATGTACATATTTTATTTTGTTTAATAAATGTCACTATATACTATTACTATATTACTATATTAATATATTATTATAAAGAGAGAAGATTTGTATTTTTTTATTTTTGTTTGTTACGAATAAACTCAAAAACTACTGGTCCGATTTAAAAAATTCTTTCACCATTAGGATGCTACATTATTCCCGAGTAACATAGGCTATATATATTACTAGTGACCTGCCCCGGCTTTGCACGGGTACGGTTTCATTGCACCCGCGCGAAGCTGGGACGGACTGCTAGTTACTCTATAACTCGATAAGTACTGAACTGATTTGTCTGAAAATTGGAACAGATAGTAACCGTGAATAGGACATAGGCCGCAATAAAAAGGTCCACGCGAACGAAGTCGCGGGCAAAAGCTAGCTATTTATAATGTACGTCTGTATCTTATCTTCTTATATATATAAAAGTTAATTGCTGTGCGTTAGGCTCGCTAAAACTCGTGAACGGCTAGACCGATGTAGCTAATTTTGTTCTTGAAATGTTTGTTCAAGTTCAAGGAAGTTTTAAAAAGTGATAAATTTATACAGGGTGTAAAAATTTGCTAATCAAAAATAACGCGAGTGAAACCGCGCCGGGTCAGCTATTAGAAGATTAAAACTGCTCTGTTTCTCCGGTAGGCTACCAGGATGTTCTCCGGTAAGAAAGGCAGTGACGCCGGCACGCCGACGGCCGAAGAAGAGATCAAGGTGGTGCTTGTCGGAGACACGCAGTGCGGGAAAACATCACTCGTGCAGAGATTCGTTTCCGATGCTTTTATGGAGGTAAGGATTTTTAATCATCATCATCATCATGACAGCCTTCTAATGTTCCCACTGCTGGGAACTGGCCTACTCTCAAGCAAGAGTGATTGGGTCTTGATCCACCACGCGGACCCAATGCGGATTGGTGGATGGCACATTCCTTTCGAATTTTTAGTTCTTGGACATGTCGGTTTCCTCACGATGTTTTCCTTCACCGTATGAGAGCACTGGCATTGCGCACATAAATATTTCGTAGCGAAAAATCCATTGGTGCACGACCGGATTCGAACCCACGACCTTAGGATCGGCGGGGTCACTACCACTAGACTTTTAATACCAAGGGTAAAGCCCACTTGTGCCTCCAATCTATGGTCTCGGCTTTTTCAAAGTACACCAAGACAAAGGTTTTCCTCTGTCACCAGAGTTGGACAGAGTTTACCTGATTTAAAAAAAGAATTAATAGCGGCGACTAGTGTTCCGCAGTTGCCGTTGGCGACATGGAAGACCAGCGCTAAATTAGTATGTATGCTGCTTTAGCAAATGCTGAATGGCGTCCATTTTCGAAGAATTATGATCTAAATGTACTCGTACGTATATGCTTAACTGCTTAGATATACACTTTTAATATTATTACCACCTACTAGGTATGTATCAACTGTCTCGAAGTAAACTTTGTTGAAATAATTATATAGGTACTTAATTAATTTTAAGATTTTTAAGATACTTACATATTATTTATAGTTGTATTGTACTACCTAATAACCTACCAACTAAATTAACTAAAATTAATTTTTAGATACTTAATTACCTACTTAATACCTACCTACAGTAGTATACCTTTTATCACTTATCTAAAACATCGAATACTGTATTGTATGAATTTCTAAGATTTTTAAGTTTTATCTATTACAAACCCTATGGAAGAGACTAGCTCCTCACAACTCAGGGAATCCTAGTGTGAGAGAGTGTCCACAATATCACCTTATTTTTATTTTATTTTTTATACCTTTGTAATAAATGTGTATTTTGTAATAAATGTGTAAACTTTACTTTACTTTACTTTACTTTACTTTACTTCAGTAAGAGTTCGTCTTAGTGGGTACCACCGCAGCGGCAGATATTCTGCATGCAAGCAGTAGTGTGCAAGTATTACTGTGTTTAACTGCTTAAACACAGTAATACTTGCACACTACTGCTAGTACTGCTGTAGGGCACTGTAGCAATTGAAATAACTAGGCGTCAAGTCTCGGGGTGACGAGCTCAGTGCAGTGCCACACAGAACTTTAAAACTTAAATTTTTGGGTGACACTAATCAGCTGCTATGATGAGGTGTTACGCTTAACACCATTGTGACTCAAATTATGTCGGTGGTAAGTAAGTTCGGAGCATTCGACGGGCATAAACTGAACCATGAAAACTCTATAATACCTATAGCTTTAGTCTACGAGAGTACACCCTTAATATTATACAGTTATAACTTTATTAAGCATTGTGTAGGTGTTAGTATTATTTAGTATCTTTTTTAACAGTTTGCTTTTTATCTCTCCAAGTAATAATTCATTAATTAGATATTAGTATTGATTTTTTTTAATGATTTTTTTAGTAAGTGATCACATTTTTAAAATTGTACCTACTACTCAGACCTTTATTGCTTTACATCAACTATAATATTTGCATGCTTGTGAAGCAAAAACATGTTGTACTTCATATTATTATATTAAGACCTATAATGTATCCTACCGTGTTTTAGCAAATAAACTTATTTCACTTATTTCATTTCTCAAAAACTACTATTAATATACCACCCTGGAAGAAAGTTCTTGGTATTTTAAACCGCAAAAAAAGTCAAGTGCATAAAACATAACTTTCTAATTTCTAATAATTCTAGTGAAACTTTTTTAATTGAACAGATTCTTTTAATTACTTTGTAGAAAACTATAAATTGGATTTAAGTTCTGTTAGCGTTCAAAGTTTTCGGCCGTTGTTCTGTTGATGGATGGTCCGACCAGCTTTCGAAAGACTTGGGTGAAGGTATTTGAACTTTACTTAGGCATTCGGTTATTTACGAAGGAGTAGCTGATTTTCATTTAACAGATAAAACTAGTACAGTTAGTTTTGTTTAGGTATTTTAAGTCAAACAGTTTGTTAAAATCCAAGTGCAATATGCCCTAACCACCAATCCGCATTGGGTCCGCGTGGTGGATTAAGACCCAATCACTCTCGCTTGAGAGTAGGCCAGTGTCCCAGCAGTGGGAACATTTTTTTTTTTTGGACAATCCACACAGCATCATCTAGCCCAAGGTAAGCTGCTGTTAAACAGAGCTGTATTATGGGTACTAGATGACTGATATATATTTAATACAATATAATACACAGATAGATATTTTTTTATTATACATAGAAAACACCCAGAACACCCGGAACAAATATTTGCAGATCCTACAAACATTTGTCCCAAGGCGGGAATCGAACCCGCAACCTCCGCGTCGCAGGCGGACCTTCGCCCACCGCGCCACATTGGTCGTCAAACATTAGATAGCTGTCATGATGATATGCTCTAACAGGGTTTATGTTTGAAACTTAAATTAATAGAAGCTATTAGCAACATAACAACATGTTTTTTTTATACTGCTGTGTGTTTAGTATGCAAATATTAGTATGGTCTAATAGTATCGTTAGATATCCTCATTAGTAAACTATTGACGTGTACTGCCGCATGCAGTCCCGATGAGATAGGCCCCTAGTTCGTTCGTTCGTATGAGTCAGTGGCGAACTCTGGTGACCGAGTAGGCCGGTTAAAGGCCATGTCATGGCCTAACAACTTTGAAAAAGCCGGGACCGACTGCTTAACGCTCCTCCGAAGCACGGGAGCGCTCCGTTGAAATTGCCACTGGCGGTCACCCATCCAAATTATTACCTCGCGGAACAGTGCTTAACTTCGTTGATCTGTTAAGAACAACTTAGCCAGCTACGTCACGAGCGCTCCCTAGTGAAAATACTGCATACTCCAAAACACTTTGTTATAGTAATTTGAATAAGTATGTTTTGAAACGACTAAGGGTAGTAAACCGGGAGGGGTGTGGGGAGGGGTACTTCAATTTGTATAACAGTTACGATGACGAAACTGGTAGCAAAACGGAACGCTACGAGGCGTAAACATGTTTTGATAAAGAATGCTCAGAGTGATATAAAACAACTATATCTCACTATCTTGATTGATATATTCAGGCGTTATTTTGCGGAAATCCATTACAAGATTTTAAGAGTAGTAGAGTTCTCTGTGATAGAGCTCGTCCGGGGAAGGACTACCACCATACCTATTTCTGCCGCAAAGGAAGGGTATGGTTTCCGGTGAAATTACTGGCACATGAGGCTTTCGATCTTAGCCTCAAGGTGGCAACCCGCGAGTGATACCTCTGGTATTGCAAGCGTCCATAGGCTGCGGTAACCGCTTACCATCTTGTGGGCCGTACGCTTGGTTGCGTTGCCACTTCAGTTGATTTAAAAAAAGATAAAAAACAGATGAAAAATCTCTAGTACTACTCCGCTTAACCTTTTAACTAATGAGGTCACAAGTTTCAAGTTAAACCTCAAAAGAAAAATATTTCATCTCTCCACGGGACATCATCAGGACCAACGACATCGCAATGCCAGTGCTCTCATACGGTAAAGGAAAACATCGTGAGGGAACTGGAATGTCCAAGAACTTGGTTACATGACGAAACTGATATTTTGTACTTTTGAAAATTTGGCTGTATAACTGTGTTATTTTTACTCTATGATGGATAGGCTTTACTACCCTTGGCCGGGGGTGATAAGGGTGTTTCCTCGAGAATTGTTTTTGAAGGCAACTTTGACGAAACAGTTAATTCTTTCTCATGCAAATGAACAAAGTTTTGATGCTGTTAATAAAATGTCGAAAAAAAGGCGCTCTTATCAGAGTTATTTGCTTATCGACATTTAGGAAAAAATATTTTCGAAGATACTTACCAACTGAAAACTGGAGCGCGGTCGCGGACCGTCTCTGGGGAACGTTGAAAATGTTACTGAGTTTCAAAAATACAAGAACTTACTTACTTTTTTTATTGTTTAGTTATTTTTGAATTTATTGACACAGTTCAAAAGACACAGACAATTTATTAATCGCTCTAAGAGTTCATGGCTGTCCCCCCTACCATGAACTCTTAGAGCGATTCAAATTAGGACCTTATCTGAATTGTCAAAAAATTTTATACCATGACTTGAATAATTATTAATTTCATGGTACAATTTTTTTTGACAATTTAGTTTAGGTCCTAATTTGAATCGCTCTAAGAGTTCATGGTATGGGTGGTTTCACCCATACGCCCAGCGACATTGCCCGCGTTGTGTTTTTTATAAAAAATCTTCCCCAGGACGACTTTATCGATTGTGATTAAATTTGAAATGTAGATGGCTTAAGTCCTGAAGAAACACATAGGCTACTTTTATCCCGGGAAAATCTTCTATTCCTGTGGGATAGCATAAAAAACTGCAAAAACGCGAGTGAAGCTGCGCGGGTCAGCTCATCATCATTATCATCGTCATCATCGTGACAGCTTTCTAATGTTCCCACTGCTGGGACACTGGCCTACTCTCAGGCGAGAGTAATTGGGTCTTAATCCACCGGACCCAATGCGGATTGGTAGTTGGCACATGTCTTTCGAATTTTTAGTTCTTGGACATGCCGGTTTCCTGCGGGTTAGCTCAATATAGCTTAAACAAACTAAATACAATTTTAATTTAGAATTTCTATTATTAGCAATCTGTGCTAATTCCATGAGTTTCGGCAAACTATGCCAAGAAACATCCACATTATTCTCCGCTTAAGAGCCCTATCCTCGATAATCCTTGAATTTTGTTGTAGCCCGTGAAGTTTCGAACACTATTGTGGCTCGTGTGTTGAAGATATTTTAACGAAAATAAAAACATATAAAAGCTTTATCCCTTAAAATTTAAGCCAACAGAACAAATATTAATTAACTCAAGACACAACTGATTAAAAAAATAATTAGTAACGCACGTTTCGTAAAATGAGCAATTCCAGTCAACTTTCGATCCTGTTTTCTATGAAATAACAAAGTCTAACATATTTCCAAAAATGCAATTATAATAATCACAGTTTTAAAATTTAAGTGTACAGAGAAAAATACAACATGTTAGTGTCAGTATTTTTGAAAAAAGACGGTCTAAAAAACGCGTACTTTTCCCAATTTTACGCTTGTTATTTCTGCTAAAGTAAGAAGTTTACAAAAAAAATACATATACTAAATTAAAGTTTAAGTTGTTATTAAATAAATACAACAAAGAAAATAGTCTAATAGCATTGACTTTTTTTAATACGAATTTATTAAAATCACACCTTAGCGCACTTATAATCATATCGATCGAAGCACCGACTCTCAAACCGCGCTGAGCGCTTATTGCGGGAGGATGTATCGCTTCTCGTCGCGCGCACTATTACTTATACTATATAAAGATATAATATTCAGGCGAACTTCATGAATTATATCGCTAAATCTTGAAAGGCCTCTTAAACATTAACTAGTATTATCTATGCCTAAACACAGTGCAGCTTGCACACTGCTGCTTGGAGGCAAAATATCTGGTACAGCGGTGGTACCCACAAAGACGAACTCTTGCTGAAAAGTACTACTACCAGGCTTTTCCATCGCCCAGTACCTATCCATCTATTCTTCGGTACCTATAAGCACATACATTATAACTGCGACATAACATTCCCTTTATCGAAATCATGCGTAAAAGCCTATTCGGATAATATAAGCGGTACGTCACGTATCTACGCGGTAACGTTTCAATATTGTTCCAAATACTCATAGTTTTTGGCAAACAAGTTACGCCCAACTGATGGCAAGCGGTTATCGTAACTTATAGACGCTTGCAATACTTGTAGGGCGATTACAGAACTCAAACAAAAAACTTCGTTCATGAGTATTTAAAATACTCATGAACTTACTTTTACATAAAAGGCTTTAAGACGAAACAAAAACAAAATATTGCCGCGTAGGTAGTACGCAATCTCTCATATTTGAATAGGCTTTAATTCCCAGCACAATTGATCACTCAAGTGATAGCAATCGCTATTTCCTTCGTAACAATTACAAATTATTCCCTTTATTACACACCATCCCTCGGGACTCTTTCTAACTCAAATAACATTTTTGGAATAGGATTCTTTGAAATTGTAAAGAATCATCATCATCATTTCAGCCATAGTTTACTGCTGGATATTAAAACGAAGCGATACTGACCGACTGATTGGCTGACACAGCCAAAACCAGCGTCTGAAAACCAGCGTTGCCCTACCTGTGTAGAGCAGCTGAGACAGGTTCTTATGACAGTATAATAATATAATCTTTATTTCAGGCAACTTAGTAAATAACTTATGACAGGCCCATATTAATGTATACCTTAAAACGAAAATACATATATAAATTAAAACACACTGATAACACCATAAAAAGTCAAGGAATTTTCTTAGTCGGTCGCGCCTCCCTGTAGCGACGGTATACGATTCCTGTTGTCCAGAAGTCAGACTCAAGGAACATCTCCTTGTACTTGGCAGCCACTTGGAGCACGTAGGACTTGAAGTTAATTGCCCTATTGGACTCCAAGCGCTTCAAGCTAAGCACAAGGCCTTCCGGAACTTGCTTGAGCTTACTGCGGACTCTCTCGTTCACATACCAGAGAATCTTATCCCCGGTAGTAGTCGGGTCCAGTCGTGAGATTTATATTCCGATGGACGGTTCCACCACCTGCAGCGACTGCAATGACATATGAATGAGGATAAGACAGTCACGCGTAGAGCGAATTTTTTTAAGTACATTTATTTTATTTTATATTTTTGTGTAACTTTCTGTTTGTACTATTTTATTGTGTACTATTATGACCGCTTTGTATTTGTATGTCTTACTAATATTAAAAAGGGGAATGTTTGTATGTTTGTAAGTTTGTCGGAGTGTCACGCACAAACGACTGAACGGATAAAACGAAAAGGTGCAAATCTACCTTATTATATCCTGTAACAGCTGACAGGCTACTTTTTTGAATCCTGAGTATCAGTGTTCCACGAACGAAGTCGTGGGCAACAGGGTGTCAAACAAAAACATTTAAAAAAGGTAAGTCTGAGAGGCCTTTATCCGCAGATTGGCGGCCCCAAAAACAAAAACCAATTAATACATAAATTAAAAAAAAAATATATCAAAATGATAATAATGTCAATAATAATTTCATATACTTAATAATAATAACTAGGTACAATATTAAAAAAGTGATTTTATGTATAAACTTTAATTAGTGTTTAAATTAATGTTTGAATTATTGGGAAATAAAAGGCTAATAATAATAATAATAAAAAAGTCTGAGAGATTGGATATAGCAGATACCTATCTTAGTTCACTGGTGCAAAGGGTATCCGGTGAAGGTAAATACCTTCAAAGTAAATACTTTAGTTAGTTAGCAACAGAAGTAAATTTAAGAGTAGATACCCGTATGACCGTAGCCAAACTCAATACGAATTGCTCGGTCCAATTTGTTAGATTGTATCCTCAGAGTGAGAATATAAACAAGGACTTGAATGTTTATATCAGGCCTGTAAAGGTATGAACAGTACGTGTGCGAAAAATAGGTCAAATTTATAAATTTTAGAGTAATAAAAGCCAGTATCTGGCTACTCGTAGTCTCGTACACCATGACTAGCTAGTACACTAGCGAATACAGTAAAAACGTTGATAAATCTTAGGTAAGTGCCCTATAATCAGGGCATCTGCTGGTGACACACACTAATCTGAAGCAAAATGTCTGCGTTTGGAGTCTTTACGCCATTGTTTAACAAATATAAATGTTCCGAACTCGCCAAATCAGGGTACCAAACATAAGATGCTTTTCTACCTTGATAAAAATTATTTTAAATTATCTATCATTATTTACTTTTATCTAAAAAACCGCATGATTTATTGACAAATAATATCAACATATTTTTATCGACCTTGCAATGACAGTCTCTGCTTAGTACGCAGACAAAAAACTAAAAAAATAAACTAATTATAATTGAATGCCCTGTCGTAAGCAGATTTTTCGCTAGCCAAAACCTTGCTTGATCGTACTCTATAACGCTATAGTTTGGTTTCATTATTGTTCTGATATTGCATCAGTTTTGGTCATTTGTTCGCGTCTATGTCACTGCTATGTATTATTTATTGGATAGATAGTGCTCAAAATATTTATTTAGAGGGCTGTGAATAAATAACAAAACAAATAAGTTTTTTGTTAAAAAATATTTGAAAAACAAACTTTATGTCACACATGCCATGTTTTTGTGTGTGTTGTGTTTGTATGTGGGCTTTCATATTACAACCAGTCTCTCTACTCGGCATCCATAACAATAGCAAGGTCATGCTAAAAAACGATAGGAACCCAGCCGGTGTTGTTGCCAGTTCTTTTACGGCACGGCGCGTTGGAACTGGCGTAAATTTTCCTAGCTTGTAAGACGTTTCAAAGTGGTCCTTGTGATTCTAATGAATAAAGCACTTTTGATTTTTATTCTCATTATATTAATCTTGCTATCACACCGGGAAACCCACAAAACAGGAGTTTGTTTGTGTGTATGTAATATATTAATGTAGTAGATAAATTATTATCTGCAGCACCCGATTATTACGGCCGTCATTGTCGTTGTCAGTATTAAGGAGACCAATAGATATAATAATACATAACCTAATAGTCAGTGTAACAGCTGGTAGTGTAGAGCTCAACCACGGGCTAACTGACTCTATTTTAGGGTGAACTGGCAACACATGCAACCAACCGAACAACACAATTATAAAGTAAACTACAACTTCACAAACTGCCTTTGCGATTACTAGCCATCCGCATAATTAGGGTACTATTCCAACTAAGAAGCATGATATGACGTGGCTCGGCATTTTTTATGCCATTTATAATATCTTTAGATGTTGCCAAAAAAGCGATAGGAACCCAGCCGGTGTTGTTGCCAGTTCTTTTACGGCATGGGCGCGTTGGAACTGGTGTAAATTTTCCTAGCTTGTAAGACGTTTCAAAGTGATCCTTGTGATTCTACTGAATAAATAATTTTTTGATTTTGATTTTGATTTTGATTTTAGGCTGGATTCGACCAACTTCTAGAATAACTATTCCGCGGAATAAGAAATAAAATAAATAAATAAATAATAAATAATGCTGGACAATCCACACAGCATCATCTAGCCCCAAGGTAAGCTGCTGTTAAACAGAGCTGTGTTATGGGTACTAGATGACTGATATATATTTAATACAATACAATACATAGATAGATATTTTTTTATTATATATAGAAAATACCCAGAACACCTGGAACAAATATTTGTAGATCGTACAAACATTAGTCCCGAGGCGGGAATCGAACCAGCAACCTCTGCGTCGCAGGCGGACCTGCGCCCGCTGCGCCACATCGGTCGTCAAATTTTCGTTTGTCGTTATAATCAAATACCTGTATTATAAATGTGAAAGTTTGGATGTTTGTTCCTCTATAACTCGACAACCACTGAACCGATTTGGCTGAAATTTTAAACATAAGTAGAAAGTGACCGGGAATAGGACATAGGCTACTTTTTATCCCGTAAAAAGTACGGTTCCCGAGTTCCACGCGAACGAAGTCGCGGGCGACAGCTAGTTCAATAAAACTGATCTGCTTGAACAGTATTCAGACGCCACAAGCGCTTTTGATATTCTTATATATTAAAAATGAATCAATGTGTGTTAATATCGCTTAATTTGGCTAATTTTGGTCTTGAAATGTTTGTAGAAGTCAGGGAAGGTTTAAACGGTGAGAAAATATACAAAAAAAAACGCGAGTGTAACCGCGCCGGGTCTACTAGTTATAAATAAAAGTATGTACATTTCCAAGAACTATTCATAACATAACACATAAAACTAGTTCGATGATGTAGATCTTCCAAAGTTCTACCACTGACTTCCTAAGTTACCAAATGTTCCCCTAGTGCAAAGTTAGCTCAATCCGGTACTTATACCGCAGCACATTATTACAGGCCTATTCAAATGCCAGCGGTACACCGCGTATTCAATATCTATTCGGTTCCTGAAATGTATTAAAGAGAAACAGTAGAGTTCACTGTTAGAGAGCTCTTCCAGGAAGTACTGATGTCGATTCGCTGTAACATTTTGTAAACTAAACAAACAAATATTGTTGCCGTTAATGAGTTAAAATACAAAAGACCACGATAATTTTAGTTATTTAAGTTTAGAGCACCGGTGGTCTAGTGGTAGTGACCCCGCCTTCCGATCCGAAGGTCGTGGGTTCAAACCCGGTCGTGCACCAATGGATTTTTCTGTTCGAAAAATTTATGTGCGCAATGCCAGTGCTCTCATACGGTGAAGGAAAACATCGTGAGGAAACCGGCATGTCCAAGAACTAAAAATTCGAAAGACATGTGCCATCCGCCAATCCGCATTGGGTCCGCGTGGTGGATTAAGACCCAATCACTCTCGCCTGAGAGTAGGCCAGTGTCCCAGCAGTGGGAACATTAGAAGGCTGTCATGATGAAGTTTAGAATATGCTTCATCAGAATCGACACCACTATCGATCTAAATAATTCTAAACAGTGATATTCGAAACCGCGTCTTTGAATTGAGCTGGCAACACTATGGCCGCTAAGCTACCGAATCAAAACCACAGAATATGCAAAAATTCTGGATGCCTTAAACTAGTTACATAGAATACTCGAACTTTTCATGCGTTTATATTCTCAATCAATATTAAAATGGGGTAAAGGATGTTTGTATGTTTTTGGGAGTATCACACCAGAAGGCTGCATGGATCTGTATGAAGAGTAGTGGAGTTCTTTGTGATAGAGCTCGTTCGGGGAAGGACTACCATACCTTTTTCTGCCGTTCCGGTTTGAAGGGTATGGTTTCCGGTGAAATTACAGGCACATGAGACTTTCCATCTAACGTCTCAGGGTGTAACAAGTGACATCTATGATGTTGCATGCGTACATAGGCTAACCGCTGACCATCAAGTGGGCCGTACGCTTGGTTGCCACTTTAATGGTATAAAAAAAATAGATTATGTTCTGGAGAGCACATAATTATGCCACTTTATAATCCGGAAAATAAATTGATTCCCGATAAATAAGTGCTTAGACGTGGGCAACACCCCCTGTGTTGCCTGGCGGGTGGACGCGGATAATAAAAAGTGGCATAATTTAAAAGTCGAAACGATACCGCGTCGATATGCGATGTCTCGATCATATCAGAGTAAACCTTTAGGAACTTGCGTACATAAATAAAAACGTAAATTAGGATTAGATGCGGCAAACTCACATTACCGTTAGTCTTAATTCTTTTAATGTACTTTGTGAGAGAATACCAAATAAATGGGTTGCGTAAGAAAATCAACGTAAATCATCCTCCATTATTTAACTCCGTCACCGTTAACTCATACGAACTTACTCACCATTACTTACTTTTTATGCTCTTTTGTGTTAGGTATAATGATCATTTACAATGTCAAAGTAAATAGCTGAATTTATTCACAATGACGACCGATGTGGCGCAGCGGGCGCAGGTCCGCCTGCGACGCAAAGGTTGCGGGTTCGATTCCCGACTCGGGTCCAATGTTTGTACGACCTACAAATATTTGTTCCGGGTGTTCTGGGTATTTTCTATATATAATAAAAAATATCTATCTATGTATTGTATTGTATTAAGTATATATCATTCATCTAATACCCATAATACAACTCTGTTTAACAGCAGCTTAGCTTGGGGCTAGATGATGCTGTGTGGATTGTCTAGTATTATTATATTATATTAAATGATCGCTTTAAATCTTTTAAACTCTAATTTAATAATTATAATTAAGTTATCGCCATAAGTATAGCCATATGACGTAACAAACGATCTATAGATAGCTAAAATAATCCAAATCACTACTAGACGGAAGCGTTTCCAACATGCTGGCAGCATCGCCACTTTGAATGGCAATGATACGTTGTGCCAGATATGAAGTTAATATAAATTAAATTCGAAAACATATAAAATTAACATTTTTCATTAAAATCGAGACTGAAAACCTCACATTTTATATCGAAGCAAGAAAGCAAAATAAAATATCCCGCAAAAAATGTTCGATACTAGACGTCAGTTGGAGAGCTAGCGTCGTTGGCGGTCCAACAACCACTTTACCAAGATCTTTAAGGTTAAAGCATATGAATCAACATTGTATCAGCGTCACCTCACCAAACATCACAAGTGGTTAGTAGTCAACTCGTGGACGCCGCGACTACAACCAGTTTTTTCTCTTCGCTTCACATAAAACCATAAAGAAACTTTGATATTATGTTTTCAATGCGCTCAATTATTAAGCTTTTGTGATTTTCACTGAAGAAATCGGACCGCTGAGCTGGAAACGTTAAATTAACGTCACAAGCAAGTCAGTTCTCGAAGTCAGCACTGACTCCATTTAAAATCAGTCACTGACCCAATGAAAATCATACTTTTTGGTCAAGCGTGGTGTCATCAGACAACTTGGCTGTCTTCATTTGCTAACATAATAAAAATTGCTGTATGCAAAGAGTATTCAATCGCTAGAGTCGAGGTGACGTTGAGGCGACACCGGGCGGTATATTTTCCACAACCTTTATTCTTATGACTGGGCTATAGAAACTGAGGTAAGGTTACTCTGGTTATGCTGCATGAATGCATTCTTAGTTGAATGGTCTCCCTGGGAACCATTGAAGCTAAATGAACCGTTGTGTAATGAGAATTGAGTGGCATTTCGTTTACGTGAATATTGGGTTTTATTATTGAATGAAACTAATTAAATTTTTGAATGGATTCAAAGCCCTCTTCTAAGATTTTTTAATTAAAATCTAGGGTAGAAAAGGGTTCATTGTGAAAACTTATAAGCTCTTAAAAGGTACAGAAAGGAGCGCAATGTCACTATAGGAAAGTCAGTCTCGTGAGCTATTTCACGACTATAAATACCAGCGTAAGTAAAAATTTCCTCTTTGTATTTCCGTAAAAATAATAAAAATGTAAACACTAATTTTTATTATTTTTAGTTATATAAAAAAAGCTAACAACTCCTTGATTAAATACATATAAAATCGTCACGTTATTAGCACGAAAAACTCTTTTGACAAACGTAAATGTAAGCGTATCGTCCAGCTGTCAATTTGTATAGGATTTTTAACAGCGTCACAATATAATGCTTTTGTAAATAAAAAAATAATAAATAAATAGTTTATTCAATGCTAACAAGGTACAATAGTATAACAAATGCATAAAAACTTAGACATAGATAAGGTATACATATTAACACTTGAGCCTTATAGACTTATAGACTATAAACTTGATCCGCAGAGAGAACTATACATATGCCCAATTTCATTCTCAGTAGTTACCTCAGTTTGAATATAAAGAAAATATTGGGTTAAGCGCAGTGCCGACGTCATCCACTACATAAAATCAGGATAAAACCCCGATAAATCTCAATAAAATACGCGCTTAGCTTATGAATATCAATCATAACTGTATTTTATTGCCGTAATGTTCCGATTTCCACTTCGATAGTAGTTTCCTGGAGCCCTTACGTAAAGCTCGGAGCAGTGCACTATAGTAGTTATATTGTTATTATTCATTGAACTCGTAGAGTTATTATTTCACTAATAACTCTACATGTTCTACTAACTCGCTCGTGACGTCAAAATCAAAATCAAAAATTATTTATTCAGTAGAATCACAAGGATCACTTTGAAACGTCTTACAAGCTAGGAAAATTTACACCAGTTCCAAATGCCGTAAAAGAACTGGCAACAACACCGGCTGGGTTCCTATCGCTTTTTTGACATGACCCTTGCTATTGTTATGGATTCCAAGTAGAGTTGGAGCACATTCGTCCCAAGCTTTTTTATCATCTAGGTAATCGGTTGTTTTACAGTAAGCTGTCTAACAGATCAACGAAGTTAAGCACTGTTCCGCGGGGTCATCATTTGGATGGGTGATCGCCAGTGGCAATTTCAACTGAGCGCTCCCGTGCTTCGGAGGGCACGTTAAGCAGTCGGTCCCGGCTTTTTTTAAGTTGTTAAGCCATGACAGAAGCCTTCGGGCGGCCTAGAAACTCTGTCACCAGAGTTGGCCACTGACTCATACGAACGAACGAACTAACTCGCTCTAAGAGCAGCTCTACTAGGTACTAAAACACTGCGAGCTCTACTATTATTACCTCTACAAAGCTTACTAATAAAAGTTGCTTCACTACCACTAGTTCTACTATCTACGAACTCTACTATTTACTAGGCACTAGGTAAATTCACCTAGCTATCAAAGTGAATCCAGTAATATTATTGATTAAAAATACTTTGAATTAGAATTGTTTTTTTTTTAATTTTTAGTCCCGCGTGTTTTGTTTTGATTTTATGTATCCTGTGATTACTTTTTAATGTAAATCTAATTGTGTATACAATAATAAGGAATGGATTTATTTATTGCTTTATTTAAGAATAGATTATACTGTAATGGAACTGGCAGACAAAAAAATATTGCAAAAATATTGCGTATGTTGCGTTCCGGTATCATGTGACGTAAAATCCGATGAATTTTGCGACCGGAGGTGGGCAATTTTTTCGCACTTGCGGCCAGTTTAGGCTTGGCTCAAACTCAGTGGTACTTGTTAAAGTCGTGGTCAACTCCTAGTCAGTCGCCGTCTGTATCTTATCACGTAGGTAAACCTACAGTCAACGCCCGTACCATAATAAGTGACTTGCCTTGTATAACGGACTTTGTTATAATCTAGTGAAATAAACTAATACAAATAATACAAATTGACGACCAATGTGGCGCGGGGGGCGAAGGTCCGCCTGCGACGCAGAGGTTGCGGGTTCGATTCCCGCCTTGGGACAAATGTTTGTAGGATCTGCAAATACTTGTTCCGGGTGTTCTGGGTGTTTACTATGTATAATAAAAATATCTATCTATGTATTGTATTGTATTAAATATATATCAGTCATCTAGTACCCATAATACAGCTCTGTTTAACAGCAGCTTACCTTGGGCTAGATGATGCTGTGTGGATTGTCCAGCATTATTTATTTATTAAAAAAAAAAATAAAAAAAAAAAATAGAATTTGAAAAGAGTTTTACTTCCTTTAACAAGTTTGCTAAACTCGCTCCCTTCTATACCTTGGCTCTACATCTGGTTTAAATGTAGTAGGTATTTACTTAGGTACTATCCACTCTATAGCGCAATGTATTCCTAGTACAGGCCAATTCACTTTATCGCTATTTCGTGTTTATTTGCCTCTACGAATTCTAACTTTCATTTTAATTATTTAAAAGCGGCGACTAGTGTTCCGCAGTTGCCGTTGGTGCCATGGAAGACCAGGGCTAAAGTAGTATGTATGCTGCTTTATCAAATGCTGAATGGCGGCTATTTTCGAAGACTTATGTTCTAAATGTACTCGTATATGCTTAACTGCTTAGATAATACACTTTTAATATTATTACCACCTACTAGGTATGTATCAACTGTCTCGAAATAAACTTTTTTACTTTAGTTTACTTACTACACTTGTTCAAGCGAGCTTTTAAATGTTTGAAGCTGAAAACGCTTTTTCCATAATAGTTAATAGTACCTAAACTCTTTAAAGCTTTAAAAGGATTGAAGATATTTACGCCTTTATACAAAGTGATTTAATTTAACGGCTGCTAGCTGGCTAGTGGTTCCACCTAACTGTGTGCTAAACCTAAATGTACTTTAGAGTATAGCTTTTCACTTACACACAGACACTCTTAGCAAAATGTATGAAGCAAACGCGTCGGAATCACCACACGCATAGTTTGTGTACGTAAACGGTGCTGTTGTACATGTGCGAGTGTCATGGTTGGCCCCACCCAATTTTTGTTGTTGTTGGCAATTACTGCGAGAGAGAGCGAGATAGACACTTTTGTTCTCGCTGGCGGCACGGGCGGCATGCGCGCGCTTGGACCTACACAAATCAAAATAAACGCGTGCCTTAGCCCTTGGCTTGAGTGCCGGCAAAAGGTGCCGGCAAACTCGCGACCGGGTTGGGGAAAAACCTTTGGGATGTAGGCAGTGGCCGTTCTGTACATAGTACTAATATCTCTTCTGTGACATCATCATCATCATCATGACAGCCTTCTAATGTTCCCACTGCTGGGACACTGGCCTACTCTCAAGCGAGAGTGATTGGGTCTTAATCCACCACGCGAACCCAATGCGGATTGGTGGATGGCACATGTCTTTCGAATTTTTTTTTAGTTCTTGGACATGTCGGTTTCCTCACGATGTTTTCCTTCACCGTATAAGCACTGGCATTGCACATAAATTTTTCGAACAGAAAAATCCATTGGTGCTCGACCGGATTCGAACCCACGACCTTAGGATCGGAAGGCGGGGTCACTACCACTAGACCACCAGTGCTCACTAGACCACCAGTGCTCTACTTCTATGACACTTCTACTTCTACTTCTCTGAGACTACAGTATAATATAAAGTAGAGTAGAGTTAGAGGTTGAATATACTCGTAGTAGCTATCTATAGTAGTAGAAGCTTATATAGAAGCTTTACTATTGATTCTACAAAAACCTGTTTTACCTGTGCCTTTCGGATAGAATTATTTACCTAATAAAGTTGTTTTAATATAAATTTATTTGGCAACAGTTAATATATTAATATTAATGATTTATTTTGCCGTTTAACATTCTAGTTTTGTGAAGTGCATCTCAAGTTTAATCAGTATACTGAAAATGCTGTTTTTATCGTATTCCTAATTAGGCAGCCTACACATACACTAAGAACTCTTTTTATTCGTAAATCTATCACAAATGAATAAAACATAATATATCAGATCATCTTGGTTTGTTATGACGACGTGTTGGTATAAAATAGATCGTTTTATGGTGATGGTGTGGTACGCACCTTTATATGGCATCCCACCCACCTATCTAAGGGGAAATATATGGCGTATTAGCATTCGCCTGCAACTATGTGATTTTATTTTATAGCTAGGCACTAACAAAGTATAAATAATAAATACGTCGGTATTCTTTTATGAATAATCGTGATGCGTTTTGTGTTTTAGTTTTATTTTAAAAACTAGCTGACCCGCGCGGTGTCACTTGCGTTATTTTGGACTCGCACAAATATTTGAAGACCAAAATTACCCAAACCGGTCCAGCCGTTTTCGAGTTTTAGCGAGTCTCGTATAAAAGTCACAGCAATTCATTTTTAGAAGAAGTTGGTCGAAAATGCAACGGCTCAATCTTGGGATCGGAGCAATTTTGTCATGATTTTGTGGTGAGCCACTAGAGGCAGAATATTCTGGCAATGCAGTGGAACTCTTGTCACTGAAGAGTCCTACCACCAGGCTCTACCTACTACATGTTAATGAAATTGACGTGACAGCCCTCACCACTAGAGGCAGAATATTCTGGCAATGCAGTGGAACTCTTATCACTGAAGAGTCCTACCACCAGGCTCTACCTATGTTATGTTAATAAACGATTGTTAACTATATTTTTTTCTTTATTTCCAGACGTACAGTCCGACTGGGTTTGAGAAGTACGCATACACGTGCACCGTGGCTGACTACAGGGTCAACTTCTCCGTGTGGGATACATCCGGTAAGCTTAGATCATAAAGGGCTTATATATAACAAGTGAACCCGCGCGGCTTCACCCGCGTTTATGCAGTTTTAATGCTATCCCACAGGAACAGTACATTTTCCGGGATGAAAAGTGTGTGCCTCTGTCATTCTAGGGCGGAAGCTTACATTTCAAATTTCATCACAATCGGTTAAGTCGTCATGGAGATACGTTATAATATTTGTTCTGTGGATACGTGGTACAGTCACATACACACACACACACACATACTTTCGCATTTATAATAATATTATAGTAGGATTCGGTTGCAATCGATTTCACTTTTAAAAACTAGCTTAGTATTTTGTATGAATATGCATTCAAATTTAAATTTATAATATTTTTTTTCTATAGAATCACAAGGACCATTGTGAAACGTATTATAGCTAAAGATTATAATATCCCAAAAAATATTTTGCCTCAAGCGGGATTTGCACCCGCAACCACCGTTTGATACGCGGGCGCTCTACCAATTGAGCTATCGAGACGTCTTCGGCTCGAAGCGCCGATAGCTTAACCTACAGGGGAAACGTTGCAGTTATCCAAGCCTGTTCAATGACTAAAGTTAATTTAGTTCATTGACGATTGATTAGTCCTATAGCTATGTTAATTCACGCCAGTTCCACGCGCCCCAGCCTAGATGATTCTGGCAACTCGACTGGGTTCCTAGTTTTTTTTCGATGATCTGATTTAGTGATAAATTCATAAATTATTTATTACATTTAACAAAAGCGGTATAGCATGGCAACATTTTACTTTTATAGCCCGATTTATTACCGAGTAAAAGTAATTTGTGGAATAAATTATGTACTTAAATATAGAAAAATATTATAAGCTTTGGTCTAGTAGAGATAAGGGTCACCATGTAGAAAACGGAATGTGCTGTAAGACCCAAACCAAAAAAGACATTTGCTTGATTTTTTAAATCAATCAAAAAGAATTTCGACATAAGTAGTATGTACACTATAAATATAAATAATAAAAATTGGCAGACGATATCTAGCTCAAACTAAAGTTGTTTACGTTTTTATAAAAAAAAAATATGATGAAAAAAATATATATACTTATAAACAATCAGACCGGGAACAAATAGCAAACGTTATGTTCCGCGGGGATTGAACCGGCACCTCGCGTCTCTACCGGGTACTCGCCAATGAGGTCGTCACTCTATGCTTTATAGTTGAACTATAAAACATTTAGTTTTTGTCTGGCAACACAGCGGCGCTATATCCAGTTTTTACGCGGTTTTTCGCATAAACGCGACGATAAACGACGGTCGTGTATGGACTTTGAATGCGACAACTTTGCGACAAAATTAAATCTCGCGCGACCCCGTCGCTTTATGCTGTCATAAAACGTGTAAGTTACTCACA
The DNA here is from genome assembly GCA_951394395.1 of Colostygia pectinataria. Lineage (NCBI taxonomy): Eukaryota > Metazoa > Arthropoda > Insecta > Lepidoptera > Geometridae > Colostygia > Colostygia pectinataria. The sequence goes on from OX596363.1 coordinate 9,948,124, forward strand.
CGGGCAATTCAAATGCCCTGTAATAATTGCTGAAATAGTTGCTAAAAACGTAGACGCAATAAAAAATCAGTCTGTTTATATGAATTGTTATAGTTCGCACAGCGGATCTAGGCTTCCGTGAAGTTAGCCGTTAGTGATGCGCGAAGATAATTTAGTTTGAAAAAGCTCCATTGCGCATCGAAACGGCTAATTTCACGACGGCCGAGATCCGTTGTGAGAACTATACTAGCCGATCTGCCCCAGCTTCGCACGGATGTAATGAAAACTTAAGCTCCGGTGCGAAGCCGGGGCGGGTCGCTAGTAATATATATAGCCTATGTTACTCAGGCATAATGTAGCATTCTAATGAATCGGACCAGTTGTTTTTGAGCTTATTCGTAACAATCAAAACTACAAAAATATAAAAATACAAACCTTCTCTCTTAATAAATATAATATTAATATAAACTGTAATGAAAAGGTATTTAAAGTAATATCTGTGGTAATAATGGTATAGAGAAGTAGTGTTCTTTGTGATGAGTTCTTCCACAGAAGTTTTTTTTAAATAGCAAATTTTATATAAATAGTCGAAATTACAGGACCAATGCAAGATATTTTTGATCAATGTTTTAGGGTGGGAAGTGATGTTTGCCTCTATTGAAAGTGTCCCTAAGTTTTAATAGCTACGTACTTAAAAGTTGCTCAACTTTAATCACCCGTCTGCAAAGCATTTTTATGTGATCGTAAAGCGGTGCGTATGGGGTTCGCTTATGTTTATTTATTTGAAGCGAAATATTTATTTATCCTTTCTGTGTACCAAAGTGTAAATTTATAGAAAAAGCCTTTACTTTTTCCACTAAGACGAAGCTGACTGGGCAAGGGTCGTTTTATTCCACCCACAGAAGTATATCTAGCTTGCTTCTATGATTCCACCACTAGTACTAAGTAAGTTTGCATGAGTCAGTGGCCAACTCTGATGAAAGAGCTAAAAGACTATGTATATATACAGTTATATAATTATAAAATTAATGATTACAAAATTACTTATCTATTAGCCTACATGGCTAGCACATAGTAATTTAAGTAGTAATTTAGCTCTCAATTCATATTGTTCACTAAGCTTTAAAAATACTTGCTTCACTGGCATCAGCATGACAATTTTTACAAGAATCACTTTAAAATGTTTTAGCTTGTAAAACGTTTTAAAGTGATCCTTGTGGTTTTTCTATACTAGTATCAAAAAGAGGAAAGATTTGAATTTTTGTTTGTAAAGAATAAACTCAAAAACTACTGGTCCGATCTTTGACTATTTTAGAAATCTTTGGGTCCGATGTTAAAACTTATTTTACCATTAAAATGCCACATTATTAATTCTTAAGCTACATACTCGTAGGTTATATTTTATGTATTAAAATAAAGACTTTTGTCGTTGAATTTGACAACGACTGGCTCTAAATCATCAACCGTTTTCAAATCATAGGTGCTTTTGAATAATAAGAGACATTACAAATAATCAAAATAGCCAAAAGTGCCTTCAATGCATAGAGGAATAAGTTAAATAGCTTCAATATCAACCTGACAAAATTAAGGGATAGGTAACATATAAAAAAAAAAGTTGGTATAAATAAATATTAATAAGGGCGGTGATTTTATACACAGTAGCGTGTTGTTAACACGTTAAGTGCGAAACGAGGCCTAAATCACCCCTGATGCAACTTCCCTGTGGTGCGGCAAGCAAAAAAGTGAATTTCTCTGTCGTGCGAATGGCATAGCTTTGGTTTGGTCCAGTGTAGGAAAGAGATAAATATATATTTGAGATCACTAATGGTTCCGGACTCGGTGGTGTACCTACCTTGGTACCGGATGTCTTAGGCCTCGTGCCGCACTGAATTAATATAATTTTAATGCAGTGCGGAACGAGGCTAAAACGTCCCATATCCCCCCTGACCTCGTACCGCACTCAACGCGAGCTTCCCGCGACCAGTGTTGTGCATCACGTCGATTGGAGAGCACGTCCTTTTACAGCGGTTTTTTTTTCTTTATGGCGCCTTCAAGCACAATTTAGATTATTTAAAAAAAAAATGTATCCTTTGATAGCTTTGTGTTGTTTTGCCAGGTTTTGCCCTTAAAACGATCTAATGAGATATAATTGATCAAAATCGGTCAAGTCGTTGCGTAGTTAAGACAGTTTAAAAACGTCGATATTATTTTTCCCATCACTAATCGCAGCGAAAATTTGCCCTATTTCAGTGCGTTACGAGGTGTATAAGATCCCATATTTTGTTTTGCTAATAATTCCTAAACTAGCCATCAGATCCCGGGGCGACGGTGGATTAGGGTTCATCAATTCACTGTCTATATCAATAAGGACCAAAATTCTCATTTATCTTTGATTTCGCGCCAGAAAATGGATTTTAGTCTGTAAAAGGAGGTGGGGTCTAATAGACCGCGTGTCGCCCTAACGTCTGGTCACGGTACGGGCCGATTATACCTCGTGCCGCAGGAACGGAAAGTATGCAAAAATTGGTGCCGCAGCTAACGTGTTAATCTAAGCACAGTAGTATAATACTGTCCCATTCCTTATAACATAACTTAAACTAGTATTAAATTCTTGTGAAACGAGATAGCTCCAACAACTTCATCTAGCATGATGGAGGTAGACAGGCCGTCTCATAACCTAGATTTATGTACACTGGCTCCAGATATTTACCATCATTTATGTAAATTGCATTATTTTAAAGGTTAAAAAAGTATTTAAATACAGCATCATGCCTAGCTGAAATAAAAATCCGCGCCTGGAATTTTCTCGCCATAACTTTAAAAAACTTAACCCCAAAATTTAAGTAACTATGCATGTAGTACCTTTCTGGTTTCTGACTTACCTACAGCTCAATTCTTTCTAGCTCTGCCTACAGCGCTCACCCTAAGCTTGCAATTTTGAAGTCCTGCTTGGCATTGCACAGTTAGTGCACAGCGCTCGTTACCCCGTGACATAGTTAGTCTCTTTCACTGTGCCTAATACAGTAATGCTTGCACTGCTACTTGGAGGCAAAATATCCGGCACTGCAGTGGTACCCAGCTACCCACGGACTCTTGCTGAAGAATGATATCTAATAATAAAAAAATACTTAGACGTTTCTAAATGATTCTTGTGATATGATTGAATAAAGAAATCTTTTTACTTTACTATAAGGTTTAATATTGTAACCGGCTACTTCACTGTAATTTTCTGTCTCCAACCCCAACTCTACCAGCGTATTATATTCATAAAGGTTATTGTGTACTGGGGATTAATTACGATGTTAATAAGTGTCAGAATCGAATAGCTGACAGCGATGGGAAGGGAGCAAAATAATTGGCTTATTATAGAAGGTGTAAAAAGACAGCTTCCGAAAACTGTCTCCAGTTTTTAAAGCTGTCTTTTTCGACGTTCGACGTTTGATTTTTGACTGTTTTAGTATGAGTTCTGTGGTCATCGATATATTCATACTACTCACTTAGCTACTTATTTATTTTGAAGTTACATGTCCAAATAGAATGACAATAAGAATAATCAGATACAGATGTTTGGAAAAAGAAAACTACTTATCAGCATTATTTACCGTAATGCCATCTGATGCATTTATTTTTATCCATATTTCAAAAAAAAATTACAACTATCAAAATACGGCCAAAACGCATTTTGATTTTTGGCTCTCCTTTTATGGTCTGAAAGTCCCATTTAATTTTTCAACAGTTGTCTTTTTACACCCGGTATTAGTATAGGTAAATTGCTATATTAGGATAACGGATCATTTCTTTGTTTCTAAAGCTATTGTTTTATAATTGTGTACTTTGTACTTGGTAACAAGCACCTTAGGTATTTTATGGCAAAAAGACTTCTATAACAGTGTGCGTGGGCTTTTCCCATGAATCCCATGGGCATTGAATAAAATGTTATCGCTGGAGACAACCAGTCTATGCTTGTTAGAGACACGCTGATACTTCACCATTGTTAAAGTGTTTTTATTTGAATATATTTTGCGCTAGGACAAGCGTCTAAGTATAAATAAAGTAAATAGACAAAGATTTATATGGTTATAGTCAAAGTAAATAGATAAATAAATGTTCGCAGACATTTTCACACATATCGCCATCTAGCCCCAAACTAAGCAATAAATAAATAAATAATATCTAGAACATATTTTTTTGTAAATACTTAGAATATATAGAAATACCCAGACCAGGAACAAATATTTGCAGATCATGCAATATTTTTTTCCGCAGCTGGGGATCGAACCCGCAACCTTTCACTTCTAAACCGGGCACTCGCCCTCTGAAGCACGGGAGTTGAAAGAAAAAGAAAAAGACGCAACGCTCAGCTAAAATTGCCACTGGCCTCTAAAAATCTCTAATAGTTATATTAAACAAATACAATAAAATAGATCTGTTGTCTGCAGGCACCACGTCGTACGACTCAGTGCGGCCGCTGGCGTACCAGGACGCCAGGATCTTCATGCTCTGCTTCAACGTCGCTGAACCGGAGTCTCTGCACAATGCTGCTGCCAAGGTAACATCTACATTCATCCAACCCTTTCCTAAAGAACCACCGTCAATCCCTGTTCATACAAAACCATCATGATTATAATATCAGCCAATTAGACATCCGTTGCTCGACCTCCATTTAGGCCAAATGCCATATCCAAAGAGTACCATGGCCGGTTTTAAGCCTTCACCATCTGCGAACGATTTGAGGTCATCGGCCAGGGGGTTATCTTATGCGGCTTCTACACGATGAGCCATCATACTAGCACACTAAGATGGGCCGCGTGTAGAGAACGCAGTTGTGTCGGATGGCTTATGGCGCGGCGAGATAGCGATGGGATGGCAGCGGTGTCGGTTTTTCGTCTGCACATCAAAGGTAGTGGGCCAGCGATGGCAGTATGCATCTACACGTGGCCCATCCCACAGTGCGTGCTCTGACGCGGTTGAGTGTGTTTGTATAAATAATAGTGTAAAACGATAGCCATCGTCGTGTATCATGCAGAAGATCCGAGATCAGACGCCATCATGTGAAAGAAGCAGGCCACACCGCCAGCTTGACAGCGAGCGAGCGAGCCGGGCGAGCATCGTTTCACCTCTTTTCATACTCCAATTCAACCCGAAATGCAGAGACAAGCTACGTCATCGTATAGTTTTCCATGTCTCGCTTCGCCCAGCACGCTTGCTCGCCAGCTGGCGGTGTTACCTGCGCTTTGTTCACCATTTGAACGATCGTTTTGTAATATTCCAGTGGTACCGGGAAGTGCGTACACACGGCGGTCCCTCCACGCCGGTGCTGCTCTGCGGCTGCAAGGCAGACCTCCGGAGTGACAAGGAAACTCTCGCTATGCTGTCCAAGCTGAGCTCTCACCCCGTCACTAGCGAAGAGGTAAGCTTCTACAGAGCTAGTTATCATAGCTATGTTACCTATATGTTCTGTGCTAATCTATACTTTTTTTTTTTTTTTTATACAACTGAAGCGGCAACCAAGCGTACGGCCCACAAGATGGTAAGCGGTTACCGCAGCCTATGGACGCTTGCAATACCAGAGGTATCACTCGCGGGTTGCCACCTTGAGGCTAAGATCGAAAGCCTCATGTGCCAGTAATTTCACCGGAAACCATACCCTTCGCACCGGAACACAGCAATGCGAGCATTACTGCTTGGCGGCAGAAATAGGTATGGTGGTAGTCCTTCCCCGGACGAGCTCTATCACAGAGAACTCTACTACTCTTATATTATAATGAGGAAAGATTTGTGTTTTTGTTTGTAACGAATAAACTTAAAATTCTTTCACTATTAGAATGCTACATTCCTGTAAAAGGTTATATTTTATTTCCACCAGTGCAAAGTCTAGTACCTAATCGTTCGTTCGTTCGTATGAGTCAGTACCTAATAAAAAGGCAGATTGGGCGATGTGGTCGCTCAGCGGAAAAGCCATTTTTCTTTTCGTCAATAAATAAAAAAAGAATTATAAATATGAAAGCTTGAATGTTTAAATGTTTGAATTGGATTTTGGATTGGTAACTCTATATACCGATTTGGCAGAAACTTAAAATTTACGTAGATAAGTAATGAATTCGTTCGTTCGTATGAGTCAGTGGCCAACTCTGGTGACAGGCCGCCTGAAGGCCTCTGTCATTGCCTAACAACTTTGAAAAAGCACGGGAGCGCTCAGTTGAAATTGCCACTGGCGGTCACCCATCCAAATGATCACCCCGCGGAACAGTGCTTACCTTCGTTGATCTGTTAAGGACAACTTAGCCAGCTACGTCACTAGCGCTCCGAGTAATGAATGATCAATGGAAATGGAATATAGCTAGTTTTTTTAGCTTAAGAGTAGCAGAGTTTTTTGTGATAGAACACGTCCGGGGAAGTACTACCACCATACCTATTTTTGCCGCAAAGCAGTTATGCTCGCTTTCGATCTTAGCCTCAAGGTGGCAACCCGCGAGTGATACCTCTGGTATTGCAAGCGTCTATAGGCTGCGGTAACCGCTTACCATCTTGTGGGCCGTACGCTTGGTTGCCAGTTATATAAAAAAAAAAAAAAATTTGCTACAAGAAAATATATTTAATTTTGAAATTGTAGTTAATGATTAGGCATGCAATCTGAAAACATATTATTGACTAGCATAGCATAGCTTTAAGATTCTAGTATGTAAAAATATATAAGCAAATAAACGATTAAATCTTGAACCTTGACATGCAAACTGAAACCGCAAACTACAAACGACACCATTGCTTGAATCTCTATGAAATTTATTCTGAGCACGGCAACACTACGGAATTTTATATACTTACTTATAGAAAAAATGTTGTAATATTATAACACAAGCCAATCATCTTATAATAGGCACAGTCTTTCCAACCCCGCTTAAACTCGTATGTGCGCATTTTCCAAAGTCAGCGAACCAAATTATCACAAAGTAACGTTTAATATCACTTTCCGGAACATTACCCATAGAAGTTAGTCGCTTAATGTATACTTACCTGCGTATTAACTTGCCACAAGTAACTCATCAAAATAAAGGATCTCTTAAAATAAGTTTGAAACTATGAGAATAATCGTCGTCGGAAGATCTCGGTCGAGGTTTGGCGATTGTATGCTCCTACGGAAGCACGAAAGCGCTTCTAAATGCCTGTAGCAGTTCTATAAAATAATCATCAACAGTTAATCTATCCTAAAAACTTTATAATAAAAACTTTATTGAAATCGGGTTACCTCTACAAAAAGGCAAAGCCGTTTGTCAAGATCTTATAGAAAGTTCCTCCTAATTCCATTAATAAACAATGTTTGACGTTCTATTCAGTTCCAACACTAGTTCAGCTCCTACCGAGTTTCAAGGCAAATGAAACAAACAATCGTTGACTTTTAGCTGACGTAACCGCAGCTGGTGCCTTATTCGCTATGACCAAACGCGGGCTTGTTACGGTATCTGCGTGGAATCGTTGTCGGCAAGCCACGTTTTAGGGCTTGTCTGGCCGTTTTTCAAACTCAACCTATCGATAGCGAAACTTTCGCTATTGAAACAACACAGATACCGAAAACAATCTTACAAATTCACACCATGGCACGTATAGAACACGTTGCTAAGTTACACGTTATTGGTAAGGAATCTCTATGTCATAGCGAATAAGCCCCCTTTGTGTAATAGTGGAATACCAAACCACCCAAAAACAGGTGAAAAGCAGCCGTTCGGCTACGAATCATTTGCAATAGAATTGCCAATCTAGAACATAGAACATACATCGAGCGGCTGTCAAGCACTTTGTTGCTTCAAGTTAGTTGGTTGGTACCGTATGTGTAGGTCTTGAGTTATGTTACTGGATACATTGTCATACTAAAGGTAATTTCATACCAAAATAGTAATACCACATTTGGGTCAAATACATTCAGCATCAGCTCTTATTTCAACTACTTATGAACTCGGTTGAAATGTAATTGAAGTATCGCTTTAGGGAGTTGTTTGAACGGTAAAGTTATATTGTTGTTATATTTCGGAGTTCGCGAAGCGGAATGTGTGGCTGGGGGCTCGTAAAATGGCGATTTTTACCAGAAATCAGATACAGCTTGCAGTATCGCTTCAGGTTACGGTATTTCTGCTACCAAGACGTTGTCAATTATTATTATTACAGATCTCTGTTTTAGGCGAGCGACCGGCGTTAAAGGTTCAATTCTCGGCATTCCCGCACTGGGACAATTTTTTTTTTTTACATTTTTCTGAACTTCGAACATATAAACAAAAAGAAGCCGCGTTGGCGAACAAACGCGACAAAAACTTGAAGCAGGGACGCACACATAGATACTATCTATGTGTGCGCCACTCTGTGTTTGACACTAAGATGCGTAAAAATAATGTTGCCAGCACCTTACTCCAGAGTCCCTTAGAGTCTAGGTCTATCTACTGCTGGTAGATTATTGTTAATGTCTTTGTTTCTGAAAAGGTTTGTTCTGGTCTGGGTCCTGTAGCACAGGTAAACTGTCTGTGGTCAGAACTATGCACTTGTTTATTTGTCCATTCTAGTTTTTAATAAGACCTTTAACAGACTGAGTCGGTTTAAATGCATAATTTTATGCATGGATTGGTGATAGGCTGCGGTAACCGCTTACCATCTTGTGGGCCGTACGCTTGGTTGCCACTTTAGTTGTATACAAAAAAAAACTTTTCAATATTGATCACGTGGTCTTACGTCCCGTTCTCAATCTAACGGCCTTTTTGTAACCTTTATATAACGAAAGTAATAAAAATAGACGTGATAACCGACACAAAAACTGTTGTTACAGGCTTTAGCAGTAGCCAGACAGCTGGGCGCCCCGACGTACGTGGAGACCTCAGCCAAGACCTCCAGCAAGGGTGTGAAGGATGCTTTCGAGGTAGCAGCACTGGCAGCTTTGGGAAAACTAAACAAACAGCAGATGAAGCAACAGGTAAAAACTCTTTGTAAATTTTCTGCCTTTATCAGCTATTCACCATAAAATGTCAATAGAATACATTAAAATTCATGTTTTTTTTGTAGTCTAACACCATCACAAACTAAAATTAAAATATTTTATTCAATAAAATCACAAAGATCATTTTGAAACATCTTACAGCTAAGGGAATTTATGTATGAATATATTTCCATCCATCCATCCATCATATATTTCCGCCTAAAAGAATCTGGCAACACACTAAATAAACGAATTAATTCCAAAAATTTTAAAAATATTGGGGTTATTGTACTTATACTTACTTATACATTCGTACTCTATCTATGTCTGTGAGTGTTAATAATAATAATTATGAAAACTTTTGCAACAGTAAGAAAGTGTCTTATTTTGTGTGAGTCAGTGGCCTACTCTGGTGATGGGAGTTTATGTCATTTATAGGATTCCACTATGATTTAACGACTGGATAGCCAGAACGATCTATTCACGAGTACATCTTTATTATCTATCTGAATTAGGTTTATGTTGGTACACCTAAGTCAATTTTTATATGCTTAAATATGTTTATTTTGTCAGAAGCAGGTTGGCCGCAGCAAGAGCAAACGCGACCTGAAGGCTGAGCTGAAGGGACGCGCGAAGAGTTGTTGCGTTATGTGATCCGTGGCCGGCCACCCTTCCCGGTGGCCGCACGACTGCTAGGCGACCACCGCCCTTCCATAACCTTCTAGCTCCTCGGTAAACGGGTGTGTGTGTACGAAGATGAAAAGTGGGACAAACGTCGTACCTTGCGATACCCTATACCTCAAAACCTACATTTAATTAAACATTCATGATGTATTCGAGAATAAAACTTGAAAGCTTAGTTATAAAGCTCAGGATTCAGTGAATAATAAAGAAAGTGGAGGGAATAATAAAGATTGGGACAAAAATAAAACATTAAAGTGAGTGATTTGTAGTATCAAAAGCCTAACATTAGTCTGATAAGTTTAAAACGGATGTGGAACCGAGTTCGTAAGTTTTGAAATGTAATGGACTTCCTTGGAATAGTATCATTTATATTAAGGCGCAGTATAAATTAGGCCCTCAGGGCTGGAGCGTGAGCCTGTGATAATCTAAATATAAAAAATGTTAACACAGAATTGAAGTTTTTAGAACAATCAAAACTTAGGATGGTCAACGCTCATAATATTTAAACATTTAAACTGCAAATAAACTGCATACAATATTAGAATTGGTGGTAAAGTGGTAACAGTGTAATTATTAATGTTTCAAAAGGTATCTAATCCTTTTTAGGTAGCCTCTGATTCTAATCAATATTAATATTAAACTTGGTGTTTTTATAATAGTAGCATTTTCAACGTGTAAATAGAAATAAGTTTTGGTTTTTGTAGGACCAATGATGCTAATTTGTAGCTTGTTGTAATTGGTTTTATGCTACAAGCTATTTTCTTTGTGATAATAATACGTAAATGTAATGATATAATGTACTCGTATGCACAATATATGGACAATACTTATTTATGGAGGTCCATTTTACTAGTTAGTTTCACGTCCATGTTAGATCAGTTTACAAAAATGTTGCTTGCTTTTGTATTACTTTACTATTAAAAATAGTGGAGCGCTCCGTGACTTTTTTCGCGCTTTTTTTATGTAAACTCTTTCTTTACGCTGCTTGAATTATGATTTATTTTTTATTTTTGGGGCTCATGAACAATGGCAATGTCATTGTTCAAAATTCAGGTTTTGAACAGATTAAATTATCTTTTATAAAGTTGAACCAGAACGTACTTTGAATTTTAAACCTAGAACTTTTTATAACTAGCTAGGATATGCTAAAAACGCATTTTTTATTGTTGTTTCTAATGAGCTTTAAGCAGAGGCTCCTTTTGTTTAAAATCGTTTGAATTATCTTATAAATATTAATCTTACTTAGCTAGGTTAAACCAATTAATAAGTACATCGCATTGTTAAAATATTAGTTTTCATTATTTTATTTGTTTGTATTGTAAGTCGATATCAAGCTTTAAATTCAATGTTAGCTTTAATTATCAAGTAATTATAATTGTAATATTTAAATGTAATAGCTATATTTTCGTTTATTTAAAAGATACTTACATATTTTCACTCCTTTATTTACACTAAAATTTACATATCATGATGTTATTTAAATTGTAAACGTATTCTTCAATACAGCCACAGTATTTATTGATATTGTTTCCATCTGTGGGTTGGTGTCTTTTGTTCCAAACCCAATATAGTATTTACAAGGATCACCTCAATTTAATTTAATGGACAACATTGTAAAAATTAACAGATAGGTAAACTGTTTTATATTAAGGATAATCCAATTAAGGTCTTATTAATTGTTGTTTCTAGACTATTGAATATAGCGTTCAGTGTTTTTACATCACCGTATGTTTTATTTACTTACCTTCCATAATTTTCGAGCTACTCTTTGTCTGAGTTATTCGGTTTTTCTATCTCTAGTACGCAGTACTAATATCTGCCCCCATACCATGAACTATAAGAGCGATTCAAATTAGGACCTAAACTGAATTGTTAAAAAAATTTGTACCATGAAATTAATAATTATTGAAGTCATGATACAAAATTTTTTGACAATTCAGTTTAGGTCCTAATTTGAATCGCTCTAAGAGGTCATGGTAGGGGGCTGTTCTGTGTATTTATATAGGAAATCTACCTATAGGTAGCTGGCTGGAGGGCGATTCTCGTGCATAAATAAATGGTTACATGTGATATAATATCGTCAAAACTGTCAAAATTTCTATACGATTTTGATAGAAAAATATAATATTTCTGAAAATAAATTAAAAGAAATGCTAATAGTAAAAAGCTTTTATACACTTGATCAGTTTCTCAGTGACTCAAATAACGAATGATAGGTCTATTGCTACCCCAAATAATGATTTTATTATTATTTACACAACTAGGTACCTATCCATTAATACTAAAATCGTTCCGCTCCTACTCAATTTTATAGTGCAACACCCTTACTGGGTACATAACTATGTGTTGGCTGCTCTGATATTATTTAATATTAAATAAAGACCTGTGACATGTATTACCCTCATAATTATGAATAAATAATAAATAAATAAATAATGCTGAACAATCCACACAGCATCATCTAACCCCAAGGTAAGCTGCTGTTAAACAGAGCTGTATTATGGGTACTAGATGACTGATATATATTTAATACAATACAATACATAGATAGATATTTTTTATTATATATAGAAAATACCCAGAACACCCGGAACAAATATTTGTAGATCGTACAAACATTTGTCCCGAGGCGAGAATCGAACCCGCAACCTCTGCGTCGCAGGCGGACCTGCGCCCGCTGCGCCACATCAGTAAAAACGATACCGAATACTGACAGTTTTGACGATATATATCACATGTGACTATTTATCTATGGCACGAGAATCGCCCTCCTGATACTGAATCGAACAAGCAATCGTTTCTGAGCCAAGCACCACCGACACTTTTCTCTCATTTCAAGGTAAATTTTCTAAACCAATAACTATATTGGTTGAGTTCAAATCTGTTTTATCTTCATAACATTGTAACCTCCGTTACATCTCAGCACATAACAATAACCATTACATCGTCTTAGGGTTGCCACACAACCAGTTTAGTTCGATATCTACCGATTCTGGGTGGATAGGTGATATTATATCATTCCGTGACATAGCTGGCTAAGTTTTTCTTAACAGATCAACGAAGTTAAGCACTGTTCCGCGTAGTCATCATTTGGATGGGTGACCGCAAGTGGCAGTTTTAACAGGGCGCTCCCGTGCGGAAGGCAGGTTAAGCAGTCGTTCCCGGCTTTTTAAAAGTTGTTAGGACATGACAGAGGCCTTCGGGCGGCCTAGAAACTCTGTCACCAGAGTTGGCCACTGACTCATACGAACTTACTTATACATAAATATTACACCACAACCATCCGTGTTGTAATTTAGTTTTGAGATGATTTTTGGTTTCTTTTACAATACACTTCCCCTCTACTCAGACCTTTAGATACCCGCCCTGCCCCCCTACCATGAACTCATATAGCGATTCATATGAAGACCTAAACTAAATTGTCAAAAAAAATTGTATCATGATATCAATTAGACAATCATGTCATGGTATACATTTTTTTGACAATTTAGTTTAGGTCTTCATTTGAATCGCTATAAGAGTTCATGAGGGCAGAGCACATGAAATCAGAGATCTTATTCCTTATCCAATCCAACTGCTCTAAAATATCGCCTAAGGCAGTTGTCCCGCATGACGAGGAAACCACAGTTTTTTGCTAAATAACAAAAATCCATCGATAGTCAAATAACAGAATAAGAAAACATGTTATCAGCTACAGTTTAGTTGCGTTTCGTTTATGAATTGTCAAAAATTTGCTAACAAATAAATAAATAAATAAATAATGCTGGACAATCCACACAGCATCATCTAGCCCCAAGGTAAGCTGCTGTTAAACAGAGCTGTATTATGGGTACTAGATGACTGATATATATTTAATACAATACAATACATAGATAGATATTTTTTATTATATATAGAAAATACCCAAAACACCCGGAACAAATATTTGTAGATCGTACAAACATTTGTCCCGAGGCGGGAATCGAACCCGCAACCTCTGCGTCGCAGGCGGACCTACGCCCGCTGCTCCACATCGGTCGTCAACAACAACAAGCTAACAGAGTGCTTACCACTAAAAACTCGTTTCACATTTGATTTTTTTTGACAACAAGTTCATATAACGCACTAAAGAGGCGCTTATAAAAATCCTATACAAATTGACAGCTGGACGATACGCTATACGACGCTTTTTCGTGATTTGCTAACAGAATCGCCGCCCCGGTTTACAAGGTTGGCAACCCTAGAGACAGTTGTACCACGACTCGCTTTATAGCAGGACGTGTTCCAAGTACCAATTCCGTTATTAGGTATATAGCGTCTCAGTTTGCTCGAGGTACCAACAGGAAGTTACTTATTATTATGTAGGGACAATACCTTGCATTTCGCTCAGTTTTGTGGCGCAGCATCAGGCGAGCTACTTGACCGTCTTGTACTTGATGACATACAAAGTAAAAAAATAAAGTCTTTTATGTCAGCAAATGGCGAGCGATCAAGTCGTTCGCCTGTTAAGTGCCACGGCCCACGCCTGACTATAACAGTTGTAGTGTCCCACAAACTTTTAGTGGCACATTGTCTTCACTCGATTTCGAGTCTTCATCAGGGCTGATACAGCACTCTTATATACTCCGAGTTACGTTATACTAAATTTATGAGTTGGTATAATAAATAAAATAAAAAAAATAAAAAAGCCTTTTATTCTACTACCCTAAAAACATTTTTACATGATTACAATTAATTTCATTTTATTTTAATTAAATTGAATTTCTTAAATAAATAAACTTTGTTCACAAATAAAATATTAAAAATAAATCTAATCTAGACTACTGCAGTCGCCTCTCTGGCGTAGACCTCCCCCATATTTCTCCACATATCTCTATCTCTAGCTTGCCTCATCCAAGCCGGTCCACTTCTTTGACGGTATAATATAATAATTATAATAATAATGTGTTTTTGTTGGTTTTCAAAAGACAAACTCACATTACACTATATACTTAAATGCGAAAGATTGGATGTACGTATTCCTCTTTATGTCGACAACTATTGAACTGATTTGGCTTAAATTTTAAACAAAGATAGTTTTTTTTTTTTTTTATATACTACTAAAGTGGTAACCATGCGTACGGCCCACTTGATGGTCAGCGGTTACCGTAGCCTATGTACGCATGCAACATCATAGATATCACTTGCGTGTTACCACCCTGAGACCTTAGATGGTAAGTCTCATGTGCCTGTAATTTCACCGGAAACCATACCCTTCGAACCGGAACACAGAAATGCGAGCATTACTGCTTGGCGGCAGAAAAAGGTATGGTGGTAGTCCTTCCCCGGACGAGCTCTATCACAAAGAACTCTACTACTCTTATATATGATATAATGATTCAGTATAGAACATAGGTTTTTATCCCGGAAAAAAGGTTTCCGGTCTG
This sequence comes from Colostygia pectinataria, assembly GCA_951394395.1. Lineage (NCBI taxonomy): Eukaryota > Metazoa > Arthropoda > Insecta > Lepidoptera > Geometridae > Colostygia > Colostygia pectinataria. Next base: position 9,963,148 of record OX596363.1, read on the forward strand.
TTAGGATAGGACTGATTTTTATAGTAGGTACCACTGTCACAGCTTCTGTTCTCGTTTTGAACAAAATAACTGTTTTTCTAAATGCCATTGTTCATGAAGTTCCACACATACGAAGTCAGGGGCAACAGCTAGTAAATTAATAAAAAGCAATATAAACAGAAAAGTCCAGCGATACGAAGAACGTTCATGAACTGCACATAACTCTAAAACAAATAGAGCTTCCGCCGAAACTTTCGTACGATAAAACAATAAACGTTACCATTAGACGACCCGACGAGCCCTTTGTGTAATCCCGTTTTTCACAAAACTTTTTATTAAAAGTATAAGACTGCGTTATTATAGGAAGCAGGTTATCGGTGCCTGTCTTCCTGGTACAAAGTACGTGTTTTAAAATGTTTGGCGCACACGTCTCCGCTCATAACACGTGAAAACAAAAGCTGTGCTAGAGCACGATATAGATCGAATTCTATTGCTGTATCCAACGCCATACATTTTTAACGGTGTCTCACTCACGTGACTTATTACTAATGCGAGTGGGAGAATGTGAGTGCGGTTTAGAATGAGTCACATAAACGCGATGAGACGTCCTTCTGTCCAAATTGACGACGACGACGTCTATTTGCGTAATTTTTAATACGTATATGTTGTAAATAACGACAGGTCAAGTCACAACTAACCATAGCAGTTGCATTGTCACTCAAAGCTTTAAGTTTTAAAGTTCTGCGTGGTATGCACTCGTCACTCCGAGACGTAGTTGTAGTCTCTTTCGCCTTGTAATTTCACAGTGCTCCAACCTAAACACAGTAACGCTTGCACACTACTGCTCAGAAGAGTAACTGCTACAGCGGCGGTACCTAATAAGAAAGACTCTTGCTGAAGACTCTTGCTGAAGAGTCTTACCGCCAGACTGTCACAGGGTCTTACCAGTTACACCACCACTTATTGACAGGAAAACCAGCATCAAAACCTGCATCACCTGCTTTCTATGTAAACGTGGCCTAGGAAGTAGAATTGGAGTGTCCGCGCGTCGACACGCCCGATATTAGGCCGGTAACGACGTGACTGTATTTCGCGAATTCTCCTTTTCTTGTTATTAAAAAAGTCGGTTTTCTCTCTTTCTGTTGAAAATTATGTCTTGTCACATTCTTTAGGATGAAGTTACAAGCAAAGTTACAAGATTATTCTCACAGATTAGTTTGGTACGCATCAGACATTTACATCGCACTAATATTATTATATATGCAAAAGTTTGGATGTTTGTCTGTCTGGATGTTTGTTCTACGCGTAACTACGCGGAACAGTGCCTAATTTTGTTGACTGACGGTTAGCTTAAAAAAAAGGTATGGTTTCTGGTGAAATTACAGGCACATGAGACTTTCCATCTAAAGTCTCAGGGTGGTAACACGCAAGTGATCTATAATGCAACCGCTGACCATCAAGTGGGCCGTACGCTTGGTTGCCTCTTTAGTGGTATAAAAAATAAATTAAAAAAAAAACTATAATCAAGGAAATCGATCGACTTCCTTGACTATAATAATCTTTTGTGGTTCCGTTATTTCGTCTTAAGATACCGGATCTCTAAAAACGATGTTAACAAAGAGTAGTAGAGTTCTCTGTGATAGAGCTCGTCCGGGGAAGGACTACCACCATACCTATTTCTGCCGCCAAGCAGTAATGCTCGCATTGCTGTGTTCCGGTGTGAAGGGTATGGTTTCCGTTGTAATTACTGGCACATGAGGCTTTCGATCTTAGCCTCAAGGTGGCAACCCGCGAGTGATACCTCTGGTATTGCAAGCTTCCATAGGCTGCGGTAACCGCTTAGCATCTTGTGGGCCGTACGCTTGGTTGCCACTTCAGTTGTATAAAAAAAAAAAAAAGAAAAACGTCAACCGTATCGTCAGTGCCAGGCTTCCGCAAACGTCTGATGGCGCGAAACTAAAATGTAATTTCTCCCGCCATTTACGCGGCAACGTTCCATTCCACTCATTACAGAAATTCGCTCGGAAATAGTTAAGTTAATTTAATTATCACGCTTTTAGCGGACGCGCTATTTGAATTTCGGACTGAAAAGGAGTGATTGTGTTTGTTTAATTGCTGGAATTGCTAGCCCCTCATCAAATTAAGCCTTGGAGTAATAACGAGGTAAACCAGGCAGCTGTGGTGAAGATCGTAGGTAAGAACTACAAGGTTTGAACATGATATTTATGAATGAATTATGTTCATTGAACTAGTGCCGTAAGTATGTATTTTTTGGAAAAAGTATGCTTCGCTTATAAAGCGAAATATATTTTTTCTAAGTAGGCTAAGTGCTTTCGTATGCCCTTATGCTGTTTGCTAAGTATTGTCTTTCGTTGACATTCTAATGTCAATGAACAAAGACAATGACATATTTGATAGACACATTAGCTAACAGAGGTTAATAGTATGAGCACAAAATAAGAATGGTATGTGTATGAATGGGCTCATTATTATGGCGACTGTAGTTCAAAGCCTCGTATTCACTAGGAGGTAAACGAGTCGTTCGTCAACTCACACCATGAATCTTGTTCTGACTGGTGTGAGTTGACAAATCGTAAAAATTCGTTCTTCAACTCACACCAGTTTTACTTAGGGTGAATATTAGTACAGTCAACTAAAAAGTGTTAGTAAAATAATAGACAAGGCATACTTCTCACTTTTATTTGGCTATTGATTAAAACTACACTTCATGATTCATAAATATTTATTATTATATTATTAGTCATGTAAGTTTATTATGTATTGGTATTATTAGGTAATAGGTATGTATAATTTTGTATGTAAGTGTATCTTAATATGTATTTATTGTAATATTAATATATTATTATAAAAAGAGTCTATGTATAAGTAAATTAGGTCTATTAACTGTTATGTTAGAATTAAATTAAGTACTTATCTCTTTATTCATTATGTTATCAAATGTTATGTGCACTACCTACATATTATGTATCATCGCTACCCACAGGTTAGCTGGTAGATAATGCTGTCTAGCATTAAGTTCGCCTTTGTAAACATATTTTAAGTTGTACAATAAAGTATTTTCTATCTATCTATCTATCTACACTTGGCAGCCAAAATAATTAAATTACATATTCAACAATGGTATTATTTAAAAGTCGACTACTCGTTATTAAGCGACGATTACTGATATTAGCAATATTATAACGCTTATAAGCAAAAAAGCGCGAACTATTTTATAAAAAAATTAAAAAAAAAACGCATTTCAACAACACTCGTTCGCACTATAAATACGTTACGCATTACTCTTAGCACAACTAAGTATTTCAAAGTTTTTATCCTGCGCTCGCGGCAGCAGTCCTAATGGCTTAGGATCAAGCAAAAAGCCTCTTCGGGCCTCCTGTTTTTCATGCCTACTGTACTTTTTCCTTGTGGTTTCAATTTTTTTTACGTTTCTGTCGGAATAATAAAGAATTAAATTTTTGTAAGGATGTTTGCGAGTAAATCTCTAAATGGTGAATTTATTTGTCTGAACCTTATGTCCTACGAGCTTTGGCGTTAGAACTGCAAAATATTTATAAAACGATAGCTTAACTTTTTAACTTTAACCAAAAAAAATGCAAGTCAATAGAATAACAATACTAAAATGGAAAATAAACTCTACACATTCAGTAGGTACCTACCTAACAGTGCCTACGTTCGGCGGATCTAGGCAATAGCACAAAGTCAATTTAGTTTGAAAAAGCTCCATTGCGCATTGGAACTGCTAACTTCACGACTGCCTACTGTAACTTATGTATTAAAAAAGTTTAGATTTAGTTTAACACTGAAAAGTCTTCTAATATTATCACTCTTGGGACACAAGCGACGACCGATGTGGCGCAGCGGGCGCAGGTCCGCCTGCGACGCGGAGGTTGCGGGTTCGATTCCCGCCTCGGGTCAAATGTTTGTACGATCTACAAATATTTGTTCCGGGTGTTCTGGGTATTTTCTATATATCATAAAAAATATCTATCTATGTATTGTATTGTATTAAGCATATATCAGTCATCTAGTACCCATAATATAGCTCTGTTTAACAGCAGCTTACCTTGGGACTAGATGATGCTGTGTGGATAGTCCAAAAAAAAAAAAAGCCTACTCTCGAGTGAGATTGAATCTCGATCCACCACAATTACTAACAAAATTGAGTTTAAAGTAAACCTACTGCTATGACCTGTACTATTTATGATGAAGTTTAAACAGGAATCGATTCCTGCTTAATGTCTTACCACATGCACATGGCCGTCTGCCATATTATGCTAGATGATAATCATCATCATGACCTGGACTTAGAATTATGCCTACAGCTGGGACAATTTGGTCTATTCTCAAGTGAGAGTTATTCGAGAACGCTCTTCTCTCAACACAATAGTTTAGTAGGTTTTAATTCTATTCTATGAGTATTTATTATTATTAGTGCCATAACATTCATAATATTTTTTTAAGAGTAGTAGAGTTCTCTGTGATAGAGCTCGTCCGGGGAAGGACTACCACCATACCTATTTCTGCCGCCAAGCAGTAATGCTCGCATTGCTGTGTTTCGGTGTGAAGGGTATGGTTTCCGGTGAAATTACTGGCACATGAGTCTTTCGATCTTAGCCTCAAGGTGGCAACCCGCGAGTGATACCTCTGGTATTGCAAGCGTCCATAGGCTGCGGTAACCGCTTACCATCTTGTGGGCCGCACGCTTGGTTGCCACTTCAGTTGTATAAAAAAAAAATATATATATATTATAAGGAATAGGTTTCACACAATCAAAAAAACATGTAATCGATTTACTCGAGATTTTCGCTTCTCCTTATATCCACACATAGTACCAGTACCAAACGGCGCTAGTCGTAAGATACGCTCAAACTGATTTAACAAGCATAAGCGGTTTTACTTTTAGCCGGCAGTCGTGTGCATGTGGCAAGGCACGCACTGTGCTGTTTGCTCTCTATAATCGTTATTTGCTGGTTTCATTCGGTAAAGGTCCGTGACGTTTCGTCGACCGCCGGTATTGTTGCAATTATTACGATGCCATTTTGTAGTGTTTGCCGAATTGAGTTTGCTGACCACAATGTAATGACCGATTCCCGTAAACCTATCGCGTATGCAGTAGACGTTCCACCACAGACCCTTACTTACTTACCTACCACAGACCCACGAAAACTGTCACGATTTGTCGTTTTTGTGAGCAAGATAGACCCCCATAAGGGGGTATCTGTCAATTTGTTTGAAATTTTTGTAGTGCATTTTACGCACTAAAGAGGCGCTGTAAAAAATCCCATAATAATATAAATATAATATAATAATAAATAAATAATGCTGGACAATCCACACAGCATCATCTAGCCCAAGGTAAGCTGCTGTTAAACAGAGCTGTATTATGGGTACTAGATGACTGATATATATTTAATACAATACAATACATAGATAGATATTTTTTATTATATATAGAAAATACCCAGAACACCCGGAACAAATATTTGTAGATCGTACAAACATTTGTCCCGAGGCGGGAATCGAACCCGCAACCTCTGCGTCGCAGGCGGACCTGCGCCCGCTGCGCCACATCGGTCGTCCATACAAATTGACAGCTGGACGATATGCTAACGATTACGATTGTCAAAGGCATTATTCCGGATAAGGTCTCTGGTGTGACGCGAAGCTCGTGCACTAACAACGGTATCGCCCTGGGACTCGGCTCGACCCCGAACTCGACTAGGGTTACTCTAGCTTGCGGACAAAAGCGATGCATCGTCACACCCCGGACAATCTTAATAATATGTATGAAGCAAACACGTCGCAATCACCACACGCATAGTTTGTGTACGTAAATGGTGCCGTTGTATGTGTGAGTGTAATGGTTGTCCCCACCCAATTATAGCAAGAGCGAGATAGGACACTTTCGCCCGTTCTGGCATACGCGCGCTTAAACCGCAGCTTACGACGCAGGAGGTTGCGGGTTCGATTCCCACCTTGGAACAAATGTTTGTACGATTTGCAAATATTATGTTCCTGGTGTTCCTGGTGTGTTATTTTTCTATATAACTTATTAAAACTACAGTGTTTAGATATATTTTCATGTAAGTTAATTAATTCCTTAGAGAAATAAAACATTCCTTAACCTGAACACGGTCAGGTAAGCAAGTAATGGTGTTGAAAAACAAAATTACACAACTTAAAAGAAAAGTCAAAGAAAATGGGCTTTTTTCGTGTACGTAATAATGTTAAAAGTTGATTGTTTCGCCTCACGGGGATCATAACCGCGCAATCAAGCGGCAATCAGGTTGTGGGCCGTCAGCTTTATTGCACTAAATGGGTCACAAAATCTTTCTTACGCTGCTTTCCTACTTTTCTTTCACGTATATTATAGGAATGTTTGTTGACCGATGTTGTGCGGCGGGCGAACGCCTGCGACGCAGGAGGTTGCGGGTTTGATTTCCGCCTTGGGATAAATGTTTGTACGATCTGCAAATATTTGGGTGTTCTGGGTATTTTCTATATTTATAATATAAACATATCCATCTATGTATTGTATGAAGTAAATCATCAAGCTCTGCTTAGCTTGGGGCTAGATGATGCTGTGTGGTTTGTCCAGCATTATTTATTTATTTACACACACCGCGTAACTTCAGCGCGCTGACAGACAAACGGCACATGTGTAATGTAATGGAAATTTTCAAAATAAGTACACTCCACCAATCCTTATTGATTTGCGCAGCACTCTAACATGAGAGTAGGCCGTAGGGCAGTGTCCCAGCAGTGAGAACAGTAAAAGGTTGTCATAAATGTGGTAGATGGACGTCACCTCAGCTCGAACGGTTCAATACGCTTCGTTTCAAATTCATAATAGGTGAAAAGTCGTAATACGACGTAAATCACCATCGGTGCCGCCCCGCTCCGGAAAAAACAAGCGACAATGAGCCGAGACGATGCCGATCCGGCATTGTCGCTGAAGCAATTTGTCACAACTATCACACAATTCCAAAATAAAACACAAAAATAAAAACTTTGCCCAGCAGTGGGACACGAATGGCAGATTAATCTCCGCCAGGCCCCACTTTAAAGAACTTGGTATACTTACACTGCCCAGCATTGTTATAATGCAAGTGGCAGTGTACGTCAGGTCGAACCTAAACGAGTTTACAAAGCTCAGCGACATGCACTCGTACAACACGCGGAGCGCGGGCAGACTCGCGGCTGTCTCCCGCTCCCTGGCGAAGTCTTCCAAGTTGAGTCATGTCATGGGTCCTACTGTTTACAATAAACTTCCAGAAAGTGTCAAATCTGCTGACAGCTTAGCTGGATTTAAAGCTAGATTAAAACGCTGGCTTGTCGAGCAGACATTCTACAGCTTTGACGAATTTGTAGCACTAGGTAGGACTTGAATTTTAATTGTGATAATTTGTTTACTTTGATCTCTAGGTAAGAAATACCTACATGACTTGTTTATTTTATTTTTGTATTGACATTGAGAATTTATAATAATTATTTAATTTATTTTTTGACTTTAATTTGATTATTTTACTTTCATTGTAATTTATGTTCATTAACTATTGTGTTTTATATTAAGGTATAAAATAATAATATAATATTCTAAAGTGTGTATAGACCTGTAAATATCTTTATCAATAAATGCTTATGACTTATGACTTATGGCTTATGTCTTGTTTTAGTTAGAGACTGCCCCAATGCTGGAAAAAGTCTAGTTTACCTGCTATTTTATGCTCGTTACAATACAAAGAGCCTTTATACCTCAGAACTTTCATAAAAAACCTATTTTTTTCAAAAGTAGAACTCCTAATGGAAATGGATGGAGTCATTGTAAGATAATGGCCAGGTAAGAGGAAAGTGCGCAAAGAGACAATAAAAGGCTGCTAATTGCAACATTTGCAACCACTACTGTGCTTTACGGTGCGTCGACACGGAACGTGTAACATGAGTGGTTTATGCGCAAAAAAGACTGGCGAAGTTCTTTGAAGCTGAGCCCCAATATCATAGGCATCGTTCATGAATCATGAATGACATCATCAAGTCAGTAACTCGCTCAAGAAACAGCGGCAGGTAGAAAACGCTTTATGCATTATGCCCACCATGCACTGTTTTTTTTGCATTAAAGTACTGAATAAATATAAAAAATAAGTAAACTTTCTTTAACCACTGGTCTTAATCTATTAAAAACATTCAACGTTAATTTATTACTAAGTTTATAATGTATAAATTAAATAGAAAAGTGCGTGCGAGACTCGCGTTTATGTGGGTTCCGTACTGCAAGATAATACTCAGCTTACTGAACGCAAAAATATTCAATTTTCAATCAACTTCAAAGGTGCCTAGCATTTTTAATTACTGAATTGTGAGGTTACTGGAAGTAGTGGAGATAATTTTTACCACATTTCAAGCATAAATAACTGTATATTTAGTATTAATTTCACGTTCATACCTTTAGCCGTTCCTGAGGGAAAGGATCTTTATTTCGACAACAACACATTCTATTATGAGTACCGTTTTTTAACTTGAGGTACGGAACCCTAAAAACTCAAAGGACTACCGAATTTTAGGGAAAATGTTGTCCAACCCTATCCTAACCCATAAATCGTCTGTAATTTGAACAGTCCTACATAATCATTTCCCAACCCCCGTTACTCTTGTAAAGACATCATTACCATGTACTGTGTGTATTTTTGTCATTTCTGTTCCGTTTCTTTTATTAAACTACAACATTACTTGCTGTTACTGAACTTGTATTTTGAGCTGTACTGCTCTAGGAATAAGGCTGGTGTTTTTATGTTAAAATGGTATTATAAGTTGGTGAATTGACTCATTATTTTTTGTGGTCCTTCTCTCATTCTTGCTAATGAGATTTTGCGATATCGCTCCTTTATTCTGATGAAAATTCCGCTTTATACTTAGTAATTAACGTTGAATCTTTTTTGTTAGATTTAGACCAGTGGTAAAAGAAGGCATGCTTATATTTTTTTAATACTGTGGAAAAAACGCGGGCCGCGATTTTTGTATTACGTTTTCGCGTTATAGGGCGACAGATGCTGATCCGATTATGATGTACTTACTTAAATTACGGTTGAATTAAGCTTCAACCCTGGGGTCCTTTCCCAGGGTTGAAGTAAAACCGCGAGCGGCAGCGTTTAGATTAACGCACTATAGAGCAGTTTTTAAAATCACTTTTACCTTCACCGCTTAATAAATTACCATACTCAGTAAATTCTTATCGAAGGCAGTTGGGGCGCGATAAACTTTCAACTGCGGTCGCCATTAATTTACAAAAATTACCCAAAATTACGGGATTATTGTAATAAATGTCCATGTAACGAGGTGGAGGAGGCATTAAAACGTCCAGAGGCACCACATCCGGTGGGATTTATCGTTCTTCAGCGCTCCTAATGTAAAGCGGGGCTCCTAATGTAAAGCGTTACAATAACGCCGCCTTAGGCGCCTTAGCGCTTTCAAAGTATCCGACACGATGGCCAAATGTCGTCTACGACCATCGATGCAGGCCTTCAGCGCCGCTGAAAACCAGCGTCACTGCCTTACTATGTTCAGGGCATGAAGCTGAGACTGGACCTGTTTGACCGCACTCACAAGGAGAGACTATGTGACTTTACCTAAGTCTTTTTTTGTATTAATTTATCTGTTTTTGCCTTTTTTCTGTACTACTCTTCTCATTGTGTGTGTCAAACAAACAAATACATATTTATATTTTTATATATCTATTGAAGATGAATTTACAGCGTCTACTGATAAATTGGTTATTTTTGCACACATTAGATTTGTGAAGATGCTGCGCTGCAGTGATAATAAAGTATATTTCTCAGCAGCTTCTCAGCTTAGCCATGCAGCCTCAAGAGAAATGACATGATCACTTCATTGATTCACATTCATTAACCTTTACCTTATTTATAGTTTTAAGCTTAGTACTAAGAGCCTAATCACGGCTACTTGATTTGTTTTCTAATGATAATTTAGGAATAAATACTTACTGTGTGTTTCTAAATTAGATACATAACTAACCTAACTACTATTCTTTAAGTATATTTTTTCAATATTGCAATGTTTTGTAAAATAAAGTGTGTAGATACTATGATCAATACGTACGGAGCTATGACCATAATCATCATTATATCAGCCATAATAGACGTGCCATAGTAGACTGCTGGAGAGATGCCTCACTGATACAAACAAAAATAACTTTGTTTTTTTGCGCATCAAAAAACCACTAACTTCACGGTGGCCGGAATTCGTTGGCAGTGCTATAATTCTAGCTTCGAAACTATGCCTACTCTTTCTGGACCACTCCGGTCATTACCAAGGTTCGACTCAAAGAGCACTCAACTTGTGGAAAACCTGATTCTACATGACCAGTCTTGTAACTTGGCTTGGGAACATTTGTCGCAAGTTTGTTATTGTATTACGACGTGCTATAATGCAGTGCTGTTTTTTGTATTATTAAGATATGTAATTTAAATTACAATTAAAAAGGTGACGGTTTTTTGTTGATCTATAAAGTTTTTGTAGGAAGTGTGTTTTTGTCAGTGACGGACATGTATTATTGATTATAGAGCTGTTTTTATAAGGAAATAACGCAAATAAACCAACGTAATTGCATAGATTTATAATATAGCACCTACTACGTGAGTAATTACATGGTAAAAATTGCTAGTATAGCTAAAGTTGATTGGAGAACAATTTTTCCGCCGCACTGTGCTCTGGTGCAATTATTAAATAAATTCATTCATTTCATTTCATTTATTTTATTGCTTTCATGTATATTAGGTACATAGGATATTGTCTTAAGTATCTATTTAATATCTACATAATTATGGTGGGAATTGTACATGAACCCCGTTAGGGCGTTGCAATTTGAATTATTTACATACAAAATCAATTATTAAAATACTTACTCACATAAAAAGCAAAATATAATTAATTAAAGCAAGATTAAATTAAAAAGTGTACACAAGTGATTATTAAATAAGCATGTCAATCCATTAAATTAATAAATACATTTAAGTACCTAATTTTAGAGCAAAGAGAGCACTGGTGGCCTTGTAGTTGACCTTGCCTTTCGATCCTAAAGCTAGGTTTGAATTTATTTTTGTTTTTTCGAATAACCGAATTTTTTTTTATTTTTTTATATCGATGTTATATCCTCATCTAAAGTGCCATTTTAATGTTATTATTTGCAGATATAATAACTATAATGGGGAAAAACGCTAAACTCGTGTTACCTGTTTGTTTGTTTGTTATCGTCGTCGCTTGGATTGCTGGATCTGCAGGTTCGTTCGTTCGTTCGTATGAGTCAGTAGCCACCTTTGGTGTGGTGCAGGTAAACCCGCACTACACCACCTAGTTACATTATAGCGTATACCTAGTACTGCCAAGATCTAGGCCATCGTGAAGTTAGCCGTTTGTGATCGCAAAAACTACACTGGACAGCAAATAAACCGAGCCAATCTATACTTCTATACTAATATTATAAAGGAAAGATTTGTATGTTTGTATTTTTGTTTGTTACGAATAAACTCAAAAATTACTGGTCTGATTTCAAAAATTCTTTCACCATTAGAATGCTACACTATCCCTGAGTAACATAGGCTATATTTATTGCTAGCAAGTCGCGGGTATTCATCATATAATTTTAATTAATCGTTTCCAGGGACCTTTATAACGAACCTATCTGACTCTTGCTTCCGATGCCTCTGCCACGTGTCCACAGAGTGCGATATATCCCACGGGTGTACGGCGGGGTATTGTGGACCCTTCAACATCTCCCGAGTGTACTGGGTAGACGCGGGCAAGGTGGTGATGCCGGAGGACGATGCCGAGAGGAACCATGGTGAGTCAGAGATAGGGTGCGATATACCCCACAGGTGTATAGCGGGGTACTGCGGACCCTTAAACATCTCCCGAGTGTACTGGGTAGACGCGGGCAAGTTAGTGATACCGAAAGACGATGCCAGATAAAGGAAAAAAGGTAAAGGATGAGGAATTTCTTATTTATTTACCCCTAAAATGGGATGGTCATTTTTAAGAAGAGAGAGATCAACCCGCTGCAAACCAAGTGGCATGATGCCTTCGATGGACCGATGACATTAAACTACCTGAGTACTCATTGTTGTGTATGTTTTCAGCATGGGAAGACTGCGCCAGGAACTACGTCTGCTCCAAGAAAATCATTGAGGGATACTTGACGAAATTTGGGAAAGTAAGCAACGTTGTTTTATAAGTTTTTTTTTTATATCAGCAAGTGACAAGACAATCAAGGCGCTCACCTGATGTTAAGCCACGTTTAACTATTACAGATGCAGTGCCACCCAAAGCTTAAAGTTTTTAAGTGTTTGCGTGGCACTGCACTGCGCTTATCACCCCAAGACATTGTTGTTAAGTCTCTTTCGCCCAGTTATTTCACTTGCTACAGTGCCCTTCAAACCTAAACACAGTGCAGCTTGCACACTACTGCTTGGAGGTAGAACATCTGACACTGCGGTGGTATCCACCAAGACGGACTCTGGCTCAGTCCTACCACCAGGTAACATAATTATATTTTTTAAAAGTCTTTTTAATATATACTTATATAATTAGAAAGAAAGAAAGAAAGAATTTATTTGACAGCACAAAGACAAAGACAAAGACACAGAACTGAAATAATAAAAAAATATAAAAAATTTAAAAAAATAAATAAAAAAATACAGCTTACAGTACCTACATAAAAATATGAATTTGGAAAGAAATAAATTATATACAAAATTACAAAAAAAGAAGAAGAAATTATTATTATTATTATTATACCACCAATTGACGACCAATGTGGCGCGGTGGGCGAAGGTCCGCCTGCGACGCGGAGGTTGCGGGTTCGATTCCCGCCTTGGGACAAATGTTTGTAGGATCTGCAAATATTTGTTCCGGGTGTTCTGGGTGTTTTCTATGTATAATAAAAAAATATCTATCTATGTATTGTATTGTATTAAATATATATCAGTCATCTAGTACCCATAATACAGCTCTGTTTAACAGCAGCTTAACTTGGGGCTAGATGTTGCTGTGTGGATTGTCCAGCATTATTTATTTATTTTTATATATTTATTTATAAACTCTGAGCTATCGGCGCTTCGAGCCGAAGACATCCCAATGATTATTTCGTCCAAGCGAGATATGTCTCGATAGCTCAATTGGTAGAGCACCCGCGTATCAAGCTGTGGTTGCGGGTTCATGGTAATTCTTGTACTTGTATAATTTTATTCCATGATCCTCACCAACGTCGAGGATATCTCTTTAATTTCATTCTTATGAAACGACAATGTCAGATATTCTGCCTCCTTTGCAAACTTATAAAGCTTTGGGTGCAACGGGTCAATTCAGGTGTTGCGCTGGTATAGCGTGCGAAGCCGGGAGGGGTTTGAATAAAAGTATTTTAAGTTTGAATTTAAATTTGAACTTCTTGGTTAATTTGCTTGCAGGATTGCAACGGGGATGGCATCACCAACTGCTTCGATTACATGATGATAAACGGCAACGGAGGGTACGGCTGCACCGCGCCGCTCAACCGGTCTGTCAACGGTCGCAAGTGGCTGAAAAGATTCGAGAGGTGTTCCTTCTAGACGCAACTGTGACAAGTGGCAAGAGACTTGCCACCCTTCGCCAGACACTGGGGTGTGGCAGAATACTGCAAAATTCATAATGTCAAACTAAATTGTCTTTGCGCATCACAAACGGCTAACTTCACGGAAGCCTAGATCCGCTGTGCGAACTATACCTAATAATAGTTAAACATTTTGTATTTCGTGCAAAGGGATGTTTTTATAATATTTAACCTCTTTTTATTTCCCCCGATGTCTCGATTGTGTTGCAACAACGTGGCCGCAGGCAGACGAAACTGATGCGTGATAAATTCTCGCAAAATATTATAAAAAAAAATGTGTTTTGATATCCAAAGTTTAAAAAAGACTGGCAGATAATGCTGCTCTACCCAGAGTTTACTCTTGAAAGCGACGTGTCACGACATGTCACGTCACGTTAGGTCACGTCACGTCATTTCATGCAATGACACGTCATTTTATGTCACGTCACGTCACGTCATTCGATGTCACGTCTTTTTATGTCACTTTATATCACGTCATGAGGTGTCACGTCACGTCACTTTAACTCACGTCACGTCACATAACATCGACGGCCCCACCGTTGAGACAACAAGAGACGAGACACCGCATGAAGTGACGTGACATCGCATGACGTGTCTTAACGTGAGGTAGAACAAATATTCGAAACCCCGATTAATGGAAAAATATTTCTGAAAAAAAATCAGCGTACTCGTATTTGTACCGTTACAATACTAATCTGCAAAAAAAATTTACGGTGTAGATTTATTACACGTTTATTCGGTGGGGCCGTCGATGTTACATTATTGTTTTATATATATACTATGGAATATTTCAGAATTTTGAACAAATATTTAAAACTGTTGTAAAAAACTCAAAGAATATTCCAGCTTGGAACGGGAGCAATGTCTAGACAAGTGCGATGCATATTCAGGACTTGCCTGGATTTTAATGAGCACGGTACGACCTTTCAGCGGAAAAATTCAGCGCCTAAGGCCGAAATGGGGTCGAGATGCGAGGAAGCGATACCGCTTCTATTCAGATACACAGATAGTAGGCGGCCTACGCACCTAGTTCGAATGACAAAAATATAATCACAAATAAATCTTTATTTGCATGAATGTAGGTAAGTGCATAAACAGGTGTTACAATTTTTCAGTCCTATACATTCTATCATCAAACTGGTGTGCAAATGTCATTTACAAGTTATATAAGTTAAGTTAAGTTATATAATTAATTAATAATACCTACTTCAAAACTAAAAATGCACAGCTCAAGTCCGTATACAATGGCTGTTAAAATATATAACAAAGTTCCTGAATGTATTAAAAATATAGAAAAAGATAATATTTTTGAAAATAAATTAAAAGAAATGCTATTAAAAAAAAACTATTATACACTTGATCAGTTTCTCAGTGACTCAAATAACGAATGATAGGTTTTATTGCTACCCCAAATAATGATTTTATTATTTTATTATTATCACAAACTAGGTACCTATCCATTAATACTAAAATCGGTCCGCTCCTACTCAATCTTATAGTGCAACACCCTTACTGGGTACATAACTATGTGTTGGCTGCTCTGATATTATTTAATATTACATAAGACCTGTGACATGTATTACCCTCATAATTATGATGCAATAAATGATACTGAATACTGAATAAGTATGTCAAGTTATTATTAGTTTATATTATTAGTTATTAGTATCACAAAGTATTGGAGTGGTTAATAAATTCATTAATGTCATAAAAACAGTGTTCACCACTTAGTCAACTTATTCTTAAACACATTGAATGGCAAATCCTTAAATGTATTAGGCAGTTTATTGTACATTTTATAACGTTCACATACACATTTCTTTTATACTCGTATGTCTAGTTTTAAATTCTAATTAGTCTATTATTTTATATTTTTAAATAACTTACTAAACTCAAATAAATAAACTATTGTACCCTATAAACTATTATAAGTGGCAGTGAGCAGATAACCGCTGGAATAAAGGTTCTAAAATGGTGACAGCGAACTGAGAAACGAAGTGTAGTGTGCTGTGAAGGCGGTCGCAGAAATTCGGTGGATGGTGATTGATGAGGGCTCAAGTTCGATCGTCATGGCACTCTTTGGGGGAGGCCTGTCTAGCAGTTGACGTCTATTGGCTGATATGATGATGATGAAGTACCACCCTATTAAAACTTTTTTTTTTATACTACTAAAGTGGTAACCAAGCGTACGGCAAACTTGATGGTCAGCGGTTACCGTAGCCTATGTACGCATGTAGACATAGACATAGACATACATTTTCTTTTTTATACATCTGAAGTGGCAACCAAGCGTACGGCCCACAAGATGGTAAGCGGTTACCGCAGCCTATGGACGCTTGCAATACCAGAGGTATTTACTCGCGGGCGCCACCTTGAGGCTAAGATCGAAAGCCTCATGTGCCAGTAAATTCACCGGAAACCATACCCTTCGCACCGGAACACAGCAATGCGAGCATTACTGCTTGGCGGCAGAAATAGGTATGGTGGTAGTCCATCCCCGGACGAGCTGTATCACAGAGAACTCTACTACTCTTTTTTATAACACACATTTAAACATTTAAAAAAAAAATACAATAAAGAGAAAAAAAAAAAACATATATCAAAAAATAAAGAAAAACACAGTAAAATGGTGTATGTGTGCTACAGCAGCAAAATGGCCTCAACTCAGCATTAATGTCTACTGTTTTAGCAGCACACGCTGGTATTCTACTGAAACCATCTCTCTCAGCCATTAAACCCTGTGACAGTCTATTAATAATATAATATGTGAGGATGTCATAAAATTAAATTAATTAAGTAACATCATAGATATCACTTGCATGATACCACCCTGAGACGATAGATGGAAAGTCTCATGTGCCTGTAATTTCACCGGTAACCATACCCTTCAGACCGGAACACAGCAATGCAAGCCACTGCTTGGCGGCAGAAATAGATATGGTATATTACCGCCCAGACGCTGTGTTATATAAAAACCGTTGCTTAACCTACATCCACATGCTAGTGCTCTCATACGGTGAAGGAAAACATCGTAAGGAAACCGACATGTCCAAGAACTAAAAATTTTAAAGACATGTGCCATCCACCAATCCGCATTGGGTCCGCGTAGTGGATTAAGACCCAATCACTCTCGCCCGAGTAGGCCAGTGTCCCA
Organism: Colostygia pectinataria; assembly: GCA_951394395.1. Lineage (NCBI taxonomy): Eukaryota > Metazoa > Arthropoda > Insecta > Lepidoptera > Geometridae > Colostygia > Colostygia pectinataria. Next base: position 9,979,962 of record OX596363.1, read on the forward strand.
GCAGTGGGAACATAAGAAGGTTGTCATGATTACCTACATCATTTACATGTACATTGCTTTACACTTTACGTGTGGAAATAAGTACTTCCAACTCCGAAACTCATGTGAAGCTCTCAATAAACCGGTTAGATATAAACGAGTGAGTGCGATAATTCCAACACAACTCAAAGTTAAAGTTTGCAACATTATTGAAGATTTTGGTAAAGAAGTTAAGCCGTTCCTAACTTTGGCGTAATGAAACCCGACCGGTTTCTGCGTCTACGTACCCTACATCAAAGTAACCCAAACAAATTTCCATACATACCCCAACTTTTCCGGTCAGAGCCGTAGCCAGGGAAAATATAAAATAAAAAAATAAAAAATAATGCTGGACAATCCACACAGCATCATCTAGCCCCAAGCTAAGCTGCTGTTAAACAGAGCTGTGTTATGGGTACTAGATGACTGATATATACTTAATACAATACAGTACATAGATAGATATTTTTTATTATATATAGAAAATACCTAGAACACCCCGAACAAATATTTGTAGATCGTACAAACATTTGACCCGAGGCGGGAATCGAACCCGCAACCTCCGCGTCGCAGACCCGCGCCCGCTGCGCCACATCGGTCGTCGTATTACTGGTATTTTAATGTTTCTGCGGCACTGGTCTACTCTCGAGCGAGGGGATCAATGTCTTGAATTAGATCCAGTTTTTTTATAAATTTTTCATCCGTTTCCATTTATTTATATACTTACTAGCTCTTGCCCCTGACTTCGTTCGCGTTGGTCTCGAGAACTGTACTTTTGTCCTATTCCCGGTCATTAAATACCTATCTGTATATTTAAAATTTCAGCCTAATCGGTTTAGTGGTTGTCGAGTTATTCTGTAGCAAACATCCAAACGTCCAGACATCCAAAAGTTGCATTTATAATAATATCTAGTGTGACCTGACCCGCGCGGTTCCTCTCGCGTTATTTTTCTCCGTTTAAACCTTCCTTGGACTCACACAAATATTCGAAGAGCAAAAAAAAAAGAGCAAAAAGCTAGCTGGTTTTCTAAAGCTGGTAAAAAGTCGGCAAAAACGAGTGGATAAAAGCTATTAGAACTAGTAAGTAGGCATACTTAATAACAAATATGAGCAGAAAGTGTTCTCAGTTTGTAGGTGATGATGAAAACGACACGTTTAAGTCTCTAGCTCGACCTCAACTGGGATCCGAACCTGCCTCCATCACATAAATTACAGGCGACAGGCGGAAAACCGGGCAAAATTTTGCAATAAAAAAATGCTAAAAAAAGCTAAATAAAAAGAAATTATTTCCAACTTTTTGGACGTGTTCATTCGGGTCACTAACTCGCCAAAGTCCGGTAAATTAACGTTTTCTTTAATTATCGCTTTCCCGACAGATTTTATCGAATTCACTTCGCTGAAAACACATTTGCAAACCGATAGTGTGGCGCCATGGTTCGAAGAGATGATCCCGGAAGGTCTATGCCCATTAGTGGGATAATAGGCTCGTTACACAAAGAATAGAATCACTTTAAATGATAGCGTGAAGGGCCAGCCCGATTACTATATCTAATAAAATTCTACTCTTACGTTTGCACGAGTAGAAGAGGTAGAGATATATTTAATAGCTATTTCATCAGAATCAGACACTCATCACGACAAACACGACCAGCCCTAAAAACTGAAACTGCGAATTCTTTACATCGACAGCCCCGGCCGTAAGTAAGTTCGTATGAGTCAGTGGCCAACTCTGATGACGGTTTTTAAAGGCCGCCTAAAGGCATCCGTCATGGTTATGTTTGAACTTTGAAAAGCTGGAACCGACTGCTTAACGTGCCCTCCGAAACACGGAAGTGCTTAGTAGAAATTGGTAATCACATATCAAAATATGACTCCGCTAACTTTGTTGCCGTGTTAGCAATAGAAATAGTTTTACGTACTACTAGTTATGTGAAAACAATATTTTTAAAAATCATCCTTATCTTTAGTCCCCGAAAATAGAAATTCTTTCTTTTTTAATCACTTATAACAGGATATCTGACAAGCCGGTATTATTCACTAACAAATGCAGAGTCCTACTCAGATAAGCGTAATATATTGCACGCGGCGCGACATACTGAATTTCATCAAGGACTACTTTCGCATTTTTTCACATTTTACCGCAAAACGAGCCATAAAGCTCAGATAATAAGCATAATAGCGGGATATATTCACATTATCGCTGTAGCATCTGTACAAGGATATTCTGCGCTTAGATTATGCGTTATGTATCTATTTATGCAATGGAGGTGGTCTTTTGAAGAAACGGCATAAAGTTTCGGTGCTACAAGTGCGACTGACTCCAAATGAAGTCAGTGCTGACTTTGAGTATAGTTCTATTGGCGGATCTAGGCTTCCGTGAAGATAGCCGTTTGTGATGCGCAAAGACAATTTGGTTAGAAAAAGCTCCATTGCGCATCGAAACGGAAATTTCACGGAAGCCTAGATCCGCCGATAGAAATATACTGACAACAATATTTATCAGCAGGGGTATCTAAAGCATAAATTTATAAAAATAATACATTGCTGCTTGACTATCGAACACAGTTAATAAAACGCCAGAGTGCGAAGCAAGCCATTTGCTTAGCTTAGAAGAAAACGTTCTTACACTATTGTGTAAGTCCCTAAAAGAAGAAGAAGAAAATACCCCTGCAGATGTTTTAAAAATTTAGTAAAAGTTGCCACATCCACTAAGCTTTCTTATTCCGTAAGCTCCGGATGTAGGACATGTTAGGACGTTCCATTACACGCATCAGCCTCACGATATGACAGAGTTGAATGTGTTTTTTTTATAAATATGTTGGTATCTTATGGTGTTCGCATACTAACACTCTCCTACAAGGAAGAACATTTTATAATGTGAAGTAAGTAAATCCACTCACTAATTCGGGCTATTCCCAGTAGTCTTACCGAGTTGTCTTACCAGTAGGACTAACTGGGAGTTTTCTTCCCTACAGACATAAGACTATACTGGGAAATTGGTTCCCAGTAGACTAACCAGTAAAACAAAACTTTAATCTACATATTCTGAGAGTAGTAGAGTTCTTTGTGATAGAGCTCGTCCGGGGAAGGACTACCACCATACCTATCCTATCTGCCGCCAAGCAGTAATACTCACATTGCTGTGTACCGGTTCGAAGGATATGGTTTCCGGTGAAATTACAGGCACATTGAGACTTTCCGTCTAACGTGTCAGGGTGGTAACACGCAAGTGACATCAATGATGCGTACATAGGCTAACCGCTGACCATCAAGTGGGCCTTACGCTTGGTTGCCACTTTAGTGGTATAAAAAAAAATATTTTTAGATAATCAACATCTCACATTTTTGGTGAAACTTGAAAAAAGCTGATAAGATACATTTTAGAAATTTAAACTATAACTATAAATCAATATTTAGTTAAGTATACCGGCTACAATATATTCATGCTCTTTAGAGAAGCCTTCGTCGTGTTATTGAGGTGCTGGTAATGCTGGTATCGAAGTCATCGCGCAACCGCAACATAAATAAAAAGTTCAAGTACCTAGACACCACAACCGCTTAGTCTAATCGCATCAGGAGCCCCATTCTATTAATCGGGAAGTTTAATTCAGTTCCAAATGTACCTAATTTAGTAAAAGAACAGATAGAACTATATAGAGAGTAAATAAATAAATAAAATAAATAAATCCTTAAAAACTAGGTGCAGTGTGTTCCACAGGTTACCTATGGGTACATTATGTACGTAAATTATAACTAACGAGAAAAAATTATGATGTACTAACTAATCAATATAAATTAGTAGATAAATTAATTAATTAATTATTATAACGTGCTTCGGAGGGCACGTTAAGCAGTCGGTCCTGGCTTTTTCAAAGTTGTTAAGCCATGACAGAGTCCTTCGGGCGGCCTAGAAACTCTGTCACCAGTGTTAGCCACTGACTCATACGAACTGACTTACTTACTTAATATCAATTAGTAAAGCTCTACAAATAAAAATTGATGAGTGTTTGTGGAAGGACGTGAGTATAATGTAGTAAACTTAGGGGCAAACACTCTACGGATGGTTGGCCTTAGCTGAGACATAACCGCTGGATCGTTGTTCTACAGTGGAATACGAAAACACACAAAAACAATTAAAAGCAGCGCTTCAGCTACGTAAAACGTTGTTTATTAGAGAATTGGCCCCTGGCATGGACAGACGGTAGGGATAGTCATAGCAAAGCAAGTGCTTAATGTTCTACCTACAATATGAGTAAAACAAATAGAATTAAGGTTACCTGAATCTAGATTTAAATTAAACAAATCAACTAAACCCAGCGGAATAACATCGTGTCAATATACACCGTCCGAAAAGTCTGCGATAAAAATGCTGATTTTCAACCCTTCGACAAACAAAAATGATATTTTAAATAAGTAAACACTCCCAACCTTGCTGTCCGCAGTATAGTGTGGTTGCCGAGAATTGGCGACCGTCTCATGGCGTTAGTTAATTTCACGAATGGCATAATATTGCGGTAGCGAAATGAGTACTGGAGTTTTTACATCCTTTTCACCTCTATCATAAAATAAAGAGATAGAGAAAGGTGACTTAGGCATCTATTTCGTCATCTTGCTGTGCCGCCGCCGCCGCCGCGTTTTTTCAATGCAGCTATGTGTAATTTTTAATAGTGTCCGAATTGACAGTAAAAAATATTATAATGAAAAGTGTCAGTTAGGACACTCTGTCCCAATAAATTTTGTCCGAATCGACAGCAACTCGTAATACCTATATGAAATTATAAAGAAAATGGTGAAAGCACCATTTAGGAAAATTACTTAAATATTTTTTCGACTGATAAAACTCATTGGTTTCATCACCAGTTTTATCAGTTATATGTAGTTCCATAAGTGTAAACTAGACTAGACAGGTACCTAGCTCTAGCAAATTACAATAAAACCTTTCTTCACTTTTTTAACCAACTCGGTACTTTCAATAACTTATGCTACAGGTACAGGGCTAAAGAAAAACAAACATCAAATCAGGAAAAACCGCAGGATAACTTGAATGGGACCTGTGGTACGACGGGTTTTGCAGCCAAAGACTATGAAATTATCTGTGGTGTGTACAAATAGGGTACAAAAATACAGCGTTGCCATGAATTTTGTAAAATCAAGGGACGAGAATGTAAGCTTTTACACGCTTGAAAATTTCGTGCAAAATCAAGATAGCTAGCACGGTAATAGGTAAAAGCTGGAGGGGCCCGATTTCGCTAATTCATAAGTACTTACTTAGTTAAATTATGATCCGCATAAATGCAGTTGCTTTATTCAGTGAGTCTCACGCAGACGACACGCTAACGTGCAGTGCAGTGCAGTTTTTTTTAATGAAACGCTTTCTTCTTATATTTTTTAGGGCTTCTGTGGCTGCTTTCGTCTTCTTCTTTGATCCATGTCACAACTGTCAAACCAAATCTGCTGCAACTGCATCACGTTCGTATGTGACGCTTGCGCAAGGATGCGTAATTAGCAGAATCTAAAAAAGCATTCCATTAAATGTCTGTGCTGTCTGTGCCGAAACATCGTTGCTGAAAAACGAATCATTTAGCTACCACGGTTCAATAATTGCATGCAAGAACTGCTTTGTCAAATTGAATACAGAACAATGTAGGCTTGACATTTTTCTTGCATGGTTAAGCGAACATGCATTCTAGTCGTTTAAAGACAGTGTACCATATCTTGGGGAGACAGGTCATGCAAGTTAAAATCCGCTATTAACTAAGCTCTGAATAAAGTAAAATATCCTGAAAACCCTATAAGCAAAGATTTCTATTATAGTCAAAGCCTATAAGTATACCTAAGTATTATATTTTTGGATAAACTAGATTAAGTATAACGTCAGCAATATTACCTACGCTCACTCTAATAATGTCTCGCTGGAATTATTTAAACACACAAATGGAGCCTACAATTTGCGATGTCAGATATTTGGACAGTTTCCATAATTTAAGTTGTGGGAATCCCCTACCGTGTTGTTACGACTGTTTCAAATTATGTAGGTAGGAAGGAAAGTAAGCTTAAGATTTCATAGATTATTGTTGCATAGCTGCGGTATGCGGTATAATAAACGGTATACAGTATACGGTGGATGGAACGCACTGCTTACATCTCTACCCATCTAAAAAAGAAATACAATAATTATCTCCGAATGTGTTTTTGGTTTTTACTGCTATTATGATGTAAGGCAATAATTGGCCAATCTTAGATCGTAAACTTTTGATATTTTATTTAAAAACCTACTCCCACGAAAACTGCTTTATACGACTAACCGTCGGCGTCCCGTCGGCGTCGGTAGGTGGGTAGGTAGATTTTTATTCCTATCAAGTACCAACCTTCTTGCTTATCTTAGGAATATGTCGTTCCATTTCCGAAATTTCAAATCATGGATATCATCTACTATAATATAAACCTTGCGTAGGTACTTTAATGCTTTGTTTTTATTTATTTATTATAAGTTTATTAATTCTAAAACATGTGTCCATCTAGTTAGGTTACCGCTAACTAAGAACGTAGATAGACGTAGCACTACGCGTAGAGGGTCTACGCCGAGGAAGTAACCCTACCGTAATTTAAATAGTTAGGGAAACGGCCGCTCGCAGCACCACTGTTGCGGAAATTTCGCATGCGCGATCACTTCCTCATATCTTCAAAGTCCAAATTCATGAATGGCACCATCACAACCAGTAGTACATAAAGTTAGTTAATTTTAAATTATTTATTGAGCTAAACAATGTCAGCTTCAATCGAAACTAGTTTTAGTGTTGTACAAAAAAGATAGTGTTGTGAACAGTGGGTTTTCCCGCTCATTGATGACAAAAGCTAAACGAATCGTAAGTAATCACATTGCGTTGTTTTTATCAGCAAAAATAACTTGTTATGCAATAGTTATTTTCATTAGCTTTTCGTGATAAATTTTAGAATAAAATACGGTTTACTAGATTATGAAACATCGAGTTTGGTCATTGAAATTAATGCGATTTCCTTGAAAACAAAACTGCGGTAATTTTATCGATTTGACAGCGACACTTCTATTTCAGTATTTTACAGTTTTAAACCAGCTAGTGTAGTAAGTAAATTAATGTTTAGATTGTAGCATGTTCTTAAATTATTAGGGTCAAGGTCGGGGCTCAAGAAATCGTTAGGGTAAGGATTACTTTTGTCATCGCAACATGTCATGACGACTAGACTAGCTAGACTAATGTGGATAACACTTTAGAGCCAGTTTAATTATGTATTTTGTCATAATATTGCTGTAACATCTATTTGTACTTATTATTAATTAAAAAACCGGTAGCTTAAATTACGTTCCTACTAAAATAAGCTACTGGTGTACCTACCTATGTACCAATGTGAAGCAATAAATGAATATGATTATGATTAAGATTACATATATTTTTTTTTTAATAAACTTGTAATACATACCTACCTACCTGCCAACGGATCTCGGCCATCGTGAAGTTAGCCGTTAGTGATGCGCAATGCCAATAATTAGATAGAAAAAGCTCTATTGCGCACTGAAACGGCTAACTTCACGACAGCCGAGATCCGTTGGCAGTATTTACTGATTACCCTTTTAGACAATGTAGCAAAGTGATTATTCTACTGTTTTTAGGTTCAGCAATGTCAAGCAGCCCTTTCCCGTATACCTGCGAGCTATGCGGCGCAGAGGGGCTCACGGACGAGGGGATGCGGAGTCACACGCTCGAAGTTCACGTCACAGGAAGACCAGAGTGCCCCTTTTGCGACTGCGATGTGCCCCAGGCTCAACTTGTGGGGCACGTGCAGAGGGCACACTTGCATTACCTGACGCCCGAGAGAGAGCTGATGGCATTTATCGATGACCAGAGTCCGAGGTATGATCAAAACATTATAATTTCACGTAAATATTAGATCCAATGCTTTTCGGTTAATCTCTACTCAAATCCTTATTGTGTACCTAGATCTATAGATGCGATGTGTGCTATGCCAATCTTCTTGACCAGCTGTGTACCTGATGTTCCTCACTGAAATATAACTGATCATAGGTACCTACTCTCGAGCAAAAGTGATCATGTTTTCTGAGATGAGAAAAACAAAATTAGAATAGCATCCCCTATCTTCTGTAGGCTTTCTCGGTGACTTCCTTAGCCAATACTCACTATTGGCAAGTTGCCGAAATACAATAGTTTATGAGCGCTCTACCCTCAAGATTAAGAAATACATAATTTTAAGACATACCTAAGTATTTTATGAATACAAAAGCTTGCTAAAATGTCATCATAAAAATATAGCTTGTATAATGAAACGGAAATAAACCCATGAAGCTCTCGGTACCTACCTACTTAAATAGTCTCATCTCAAAGCTTGACATTATTTTATAACTCACCCGAGTCGCCTTAGATATTTCACATTTTACTGCGAAAGTCAAAGTTAATAGATAGGTATAACACATAGTTTTTTTTCAATCTTTTAACATGTTTATTACGGCAAAGTCGGTTGTTAGTACGTGTCGTCCACAGGTGTTGTGAGTCAGTTAGTTTCATTCCAAGTGTTGTGTTTGAATTTGTCTGTCAGTGGTGCAACAAAAGTGGTTTTGTATTGGAGCAGCCAGCTAGTACTTAGGCCAAGACCATGGCCGAATAGGATTCTTCAAACACCTTTTGCAGTATCTCAAAACTTTTCAGCTTTGACGATGATTCGAAGATGACGACCACAGATAGCTGCAGCTACAACACTCCTGGCTCTATAAACGGCTGGAACAGTCCTGACATCTCCTCGTCCTATCACAACGGAGCCATATCCAAGAACTCAGCTTACCACAACGGATATCAAGACAATAGGCATGAGAAGGATGAAATATCTAGGTCACCAAAGAATATCAATTTATCTAATGGGTTAAAGAATGTAAATATTAGCAATGGCGTTATCCCTAAAAAGGCACAAAGCAGGCAGAATTCAAATGAGGCTGAAGTCAACGGATATGATAAAAAAGGTAAGTAGATTCATTAGAGTTAGTGGCAAAATTTGGTCATAATAAAAATGTTTATGATGTGGCGAAAAAGTGCCCAGCTGAGGCACCCACCGTAGGTGCGGGTTCGAAGTTGGGTTTTTATTGTTTTATTATATTTCAGGTGCACATTCTAGTCCTAGTCACAATAGTGGTAGTTATGAAGGATCACCAAATAAAAAGGTAAATGTTAGAGCGCAAAATGTTAATGTAGTACGTAGGTACATACCTATTTTTTTTTATAGGTTTAAAAAGGTCTATCATAAAATTAAATCCAACTTACAGCTTACGATGGCGGGTGCTGGACAAGGATCACCGTTAAGATCACAGCTAGCATTAAAACTAAAAGCGAATACCCCAAAAAAAGCGCCTACGCCTAGTCCTACCGTACAGGTAATGTCCATACAAGTGCTGACCTTAAAAATAATGGTAGAATGAATGCTAAGACACAGGCCCAGTTTTGTAAAAAAAAAACCTTTCTTTATTCGAACTAATGTCAATGTCACTACACAGCTGTTTGCTACTTTCTGTCATTACATTTGCTTTGCATTGTTTACAAATTAATTGCCCGCCAAATAAATTTAGTATATTTTTACATGATCATTTATCGAAACTGAGCATAATTTTAGATGAAATCAATATAAATTCAGTGTTAATCACAATATAAACTTCTATTCCAGTGCCTTCTTTGTGATTTTGCATCAACATGCCCTAGGAAACTGGAAGAGCACATAAACAGAGCTCATTTCGACCTCACGTCGCCTTCGATCCTTGGAAATGCTAACACGAATGCGAACTCTGAGGATCCTACCTTGGGTTTTACGAACCGGACGATCACTTTGACTAACGCTACTTTAACGCTGGATAATAAAACCCTGTCAAGTGCTATGGCTTTATCGCCGGGGCCTCACGGGTCGACCTTTCAATGCCCCATTTGTGAACGGGAGTTTGTGAGTGGGTCTGATGTGGAAATGCATGTCAATGTTGAACACCGGGATATATTGAGTCCACAAAAAGGCGTAAGTACAGGAGTAAGTAATAATTTATTATGATTATAGTCTACCTGTTCTACCTGGTTGTAATACTCTTCAGCAAGAGTCTGTGGGTATCACCGCAGTGCCAGATATTCAGCCTATACTATAACAGTATTGTGCAAGCATTACTGCTTATGCACTGTAGCTCCAAAAGCACTGTAGCAAGTGAAATGACTGGGAGAAAATGGAAGAATTAATAGTGATGTTTTGAAGTGACACAGTTCAGTGCCTTGTAAAGCTTTAAAACTTTAGTACCTTATTAGAATATCTTTAAACCTGTTAGCTAATTTTTCTTGCAAATCTATCATAGTTTTTGTTCATTGACATAAATATAATATAAAAATAAAAATACAATGATATTACACTTTTTTATGAATAACAAAGCTTTGGGCTCTATTTAAAGTTGGCTTATGGATTAGACACATCAGAACAGACTTATAATCTTCCCAATGCTGTGACAGAGGCCTCGAACGAGTGATTGGGTCTTACTTAATCCACCATGCAAACCTAATGCGGAATAGTGGATGGCAACATGTCTTTCGAATTTGTAGTTTCCTAATAGAAAACTCATTGTTGTATGACTAGGTTCAAACCTTAAGATCGGTAGGCGGGGGTCACTACCACTAGACCACTAGTGCTCTCAGTATAAATTACTAAAAAGAAATTAATTTGCAGGATCAAGTAGACAATGCATCCTGTGAGGATGTGGTGATGATGGAGGAGAGTCCTGTGAGCAGCTGTCCCGTCTGCTGCCAGCCGCTACCTCTGTCACAGCATGAGTTGGTAATACTACTATGATAATATGCATCAGTTATTATAGTTAAGTACTGGCATGCTTAGGAGTAGTAGGGTTCTTGTGATAGAGCTCGTCCGGGGAAGGACTACAACCATACCTATTTCTGCCGCCAAGCAGTAATGCTCGCATTGCTGTGTTCCGGTTCGAAGGGTATGGTTTCCGGTGAAATTACAGGCACATGAGACTTTTCATCTTACGTCTCAGGGTGGTAACACGCAAGTGATATCTATGATGTAGCATGCGTACATAGGCTACGGTAACCGCTGACCATCAAGTGGGCCGTACGCTTGGTTGCCACTCTAGTGGTATAAAAAAAAAAAAAAAAAATGCTTATTTTATATGACCATCACACAGGTACGCACATAATACACGGTTCAACCGGATTGAATCAATTTTGTTAAATGGAGCATAAATATATGGATATTTAGTTATTAAATGATTCACTTCTATGTTTACATGGATCAATTTGGTTGCTTAATCCATTTGCAAGGCAGAAGTGAACCATGTATTATCATTACCTTAAGAAAATGCTAATATATATCAGCGCTTTAAGCTAACGATGGGGTGTCTTAGTGATTATTTAGAACCGATAAGGCAAGGATTTAGAGGCTCAACTAGAATGTTGAGACTTTCTAGATAGATAGAGATATTTCTAGGTTGAGATTGTCTATGATCTTATTAGGTGGGATGTTTTTTTTTGCATAGAGAATCAGACAAGTTGTGGACAACGATATAACAGACATGATGACAGTAACCAAGAATCACTAAAATTACAGGTTCACCATATGAAAAAGGATTGCTAATATTTTTAATAAAATCAAACTACAAAATACAGCAATCTGCCATAAAAGGTTGAACACCAATCAGAGCATCTTGGTTTTCTGATTGTGTGGATTATTCACATCTGTCACCTAGTGACATGAAACAAAATTGCAGAATTTTGAACCATAATTGCTAAAATTTTACATTCAAAACTTATAGTTTGCACAGCAGATCTAGGCTTCCGTGAAGTTAGCCGTTTGTGATGCGCAAAGACAATTTAGTTTGAAAAAGCTCGACGGCCGAGATCCGCCGTGAGAACTATACATAAGACGTCACAACTGTCACGCTGTAACTTGGACGCGTTTTGGCGTGAATTTTAAAATTCACGCGTTTTTTTACTACCAAAACATGAATTTCTGAAATAATAAATTAGTTTTTGCATGAATTCGATACTTCTGAACACAATAGAATAGTTTTTAAATTTCAAAATCAGTCTCTTTAGTATGCAGAGCTGATCACTATATCATTGAAACTACTTAAAGTATGCAATAGATTTTAATGCGGTTCTCATCAATAGATCAAGTAAATTGAAGAGTAGTAGAGTTCTTTGTGATAGAGCTCGTCCGGGGAAGGACTACAACCATACCTATTTCTGCCGCCTGTAATACTCGCATCTCTGATGTTGCAAGCGTACATAGGCTACGGTGACCGCTTACCGTCAAGTGGACCGTACGCTTGGTTGCCACTTAAATAAATAAATAAATAATGCTGGACAATCCACACAGCATCATCTAGCCCCAAGGTAAGCTGCTGTTAAACAGAGCTGTGTATTAGATGACTGATATATACTTAATTCAAGAGTAGTAGAGTTCTCTGTGATAGAGCTCGTCCGGGGAAGGACTACCACCATACCTATTTCTGCCGCAAAGCAGTAATGCTCGCATTGCTGTGTTCCGGTATGAAGGGTATGGTTTCCGGTGAAATTACTGGCACATGAGGCTTTCGATCTTAGCCTCAAGGTGGCAACCCGCAAGTGATACCTCTGGTATTGCAAGCGTCCATAGGCTGCGGTAACCGCTTACCATCTTGTGGGCCGTACGCTTGGTTGCCACTTCAGTTGTATAAAAAAAAAAAAAAAAACAATTCAATACATAGATAGATATTTTTTATTATAAATAGAAAATACCCAGAACACCCGGAACAAATATTTGTACTTAGGTGGACAATAACTGTTGATGTTTATCTGTTTCAGATCCAGCACATAGAAGAGCATTTCGAGCGGGGCGAGGAGGGAGGGGCCGCCGCCGGACTCAGCGACGCGGAGCGAGAGGCGCAGAGGTGTAGGGAAGAGCAGGAGTTCCACTTGTTGAGGGTGAGAGGACACTGTTACCATCTTACAGTTACCATCATCAGAAACACTCATGACGTAGCTGGCTAAGCTGTTCCTAACTGATCAACGAAGTTAAGCACTGTTCCGCGTAGTCATCATTTGGATGGGTGACCGCCAGTGGCAATTTCAACAGAGCGCTCCCGTGCTTCGGCAGGCACGTTAAGCAATCGGTCTCGGCTTTTTCAAAGTTGTTAGGCCATGACAGAGGCCTTCGGGTGGCTTAAAAACTCTGTCACCAGAGTTGGCCGCTGGCTCATACGAACACACATACTTCCAATTGTCTATGGTGTTAGACCTAGGCCACTATGAAGTTGGTCCTTTTCGTAATCACCAGGCACAATACGGTATGGAGGAAGGCGACGATGAGGCGTACGCGGACCGCGCCACGAATAGCCTAAAGCGCGCCGTGTACAGCGGAGCCCTGTCCGTGGCCGGCTACTACGAGCGGAGCGTGGGCCTGCGCAGGGCCTCCGCTACCGGCCGCGACGCCGGCTCCTCCAGGACCAACGGTCAGTACACAACTAGCGACCCGCCCCGGCTTCGCACGGTAGCTATCATCATCATTGGCTAATTGATAGATTCAGCCGTTACTTTGCGGAAATCCATTACAAGATACAGACGAAACATCTCTAGTACACTCCGCTTAACCTTTTAACTAATGAGGTCACGCAGTTAAGTCAAAGTCAAAAATGATTTATTTCAATAAAATCACAAAGATCATATTGAAACGTGAAAAGCTAGGTGAATTTACGCCAGTTCCACGCGTCCCAGCCTAGAAGAATCTGGCAACAAACTCGGCTGGGTTCCTAGCTTTTTTTTTTTATGATCCCTGTTCATCATAAAGCTTCAGTGTGGTGCCAATCGAACTAGGTGAGGCTCATGCCAAGAATATAAGTAGGTAAGTAAAAAAAGTAAAGGAGTTGTTTTTCGATGTATGGAGCCGGGCCTTTGTAGGGGTCCAGATATTTAGATATTCAATAAAGAAACCATTTTAAGCTGTTTATTTAATTTATTTTAGCTTCTTTCACAATCTTATGTAAGTTTATCTTTGTGAAGGAGTGCAACACAATGCAAAACAACATGGCGGGTTTAACGAACAACTGGGTTATTAGGTACTGTCAAAGTCAAGATGCGTCACGATCATTGGCTAATAGCTGTCATGGCGGACCTCCAGTGTTCCCGTTTTAGGAAACTCAACACAACAAACATTTTTCATAAAGAACTTTGTTTGTCTACATAAAAATAAAATTGTATTATAATGTTAGTTTTATATATTTTTTTTAATTTCTCTATGGTGTTACTAAGACCTAGGCCACTATGAAATTGGTTCTTTAAGAGTTAACACAGTTAACCTCAAAATATCGACACGTGTTTCATCCCTCCGCGGGACATCGTCGAGCGCTGACGGAGCAACACGTGCCGGAGAACAAATCGATGGTCCTGATGACTGATCATCACTCAGTCACGGAATATTGTTCTGATTATATTAATATCTAAAGCCACCATTGGTGTCGATTCTGTTGTAATATTTTCTAAAATAAACTAAAATTGTTGCCGTCCTTTTTTTTCTAATGAATCCGCGATAATTTTAGTTAGCTAAATTAAGAAAATGCTACATCAGAATCTACAAGAAGATCCAAAAAAATATTATCTTTAAAGATTAGCGAAACAATTTTTGGTATATTATAATCTTTAGTAACAAAAATAACTTTTAATAATATAATAATAATAACACAATCCACACAGCATCATCTAGCCCCAAGGTAAGCTGCTGTTAAACAGAGCTGTATCATGGGTACTAGATGACTGATACAATACATAGATAGATATTTTTATTATATATAGAAAATATCCAGAACACCCGGAACAAATATATGTAGATCGTACAAACATTTGACCCGAGGCGGGAATCGAACCCGCAACCGTCCGCGTCGCAGGCGGACCTGCGCCCGCTGCGCCACATCGGTCGTCTGATTCAGTCTGTTTGTTTGTCAGGTCTTCTCGAAAGGATATCTCAACTGAACGCTCAGAACCCGAGCATAGCTAAGACATATTTGTGCAGTGCTGTCGACCACTACGCTAGCACCTACGGAGACCGCGGTTGGGGCTGTGGATACAGGTAATTCATATTATACAGGGTCATTCATTATCAACCTGACAAACTTACGGGATAGGTTCCACACATTAAAAAAAAATATATATGTACCTATAATTATTTTTTTTATGTATATTTTGTCTTAAAAATCCCAAGTAAACAAAAAAAAATCGATTACGTTTTTCCGCTCAATTATTATTTAACATTGTTGGGAATCGAATTAAGCGACATAATAATAATGAAATATTCGAGTGTGCGCGCCCCGTAGCGGGTCAAGGACACGCGCAGGTCAAGGACGCTCGGGTTATTGACCCGCGGTTCATTGACGCGCGGGTCACTGACACGTGCCGAGCGCTGCATTTTCGATTTCTTACAAGGATAAGTAATTATTAAGCAGAATTACGAAAAAAATTTTTTTCAATATTAAAAAAAAAATTGTTTTGAAAAAAAGTATTTTTTTTTATGTGTGGAACCTACCCCTTAAGTTTGTCAGGTTGATAATGAATGACCTTATATACTAGCGACCCGCCCCGGTCGCACGGCAGCTTAAACTACTTATGAACCCTCTTGAATCACTTTTTTTTCTTTTACACCGCTAGAGTGGCAACCAAGCGTACGGCCCACTTGATGGTCAGCGGTTACCGTAGCCTATGTACGCATGCAACATCATAGATATCACTTGCGTGTTACCGCCCTGAGACATAAGATGGAAAGTCTCATGTGCCTGTAATTACACCGGAAACCATACCCTTCAAACCGGAACACAGCAATGCGAGCATTACTGCTTGGCGGCAGAAATAGGTATGGTGGTAGTCCTTCCCCGGACGAGCTCTATCACAAGAACCCTACTACTCTTACTATCTATTGCTAAAAACCACATTATAATCCGTTGCGTAGTTTTTTTTTTTATATATCATTTATTTATCTCCTCCAAGCAGTAGTGTACGAATTACTGTGTTTATGTTTGAAGGGCACTGTAGCAAGTGAAATTATTGGTAGAAAGAGACTTAAACAACAATGTCTCGGGGTAATAAGCGCAGTGCAGTGCCACGCAAACACTTAAAAACTTTAGGCTTTGTTTGGCACTGCATCTGTAATAGTCAGGCGTGGTGCTTAACATCAGGTGGACGCTAAGATGGTCTTGTCACTTGCTGACATAAAAAAAAATTCAACAAAACAAGAAGAAAAGAAGATGAAAGAAAATATATTTATTTGTCCCGCACACAACGCAACATAAAGTATTTAATCACGAAACAACATTAGGCTATTTTTGTTATTATAGTGTTAACCATCACACTAGGGGAATACTTAAGATTATAATATCCCAAAAATTATTTTACCTCAAGCGGGATTTGAACCCGCAAGCTTATCAAGCGGTGGTTGATATTATAAATGAAATGAAATGAAATGAAATGATTTATTTTGCTAGAAGTACGGTTACATAAGGTCTTATTGTTTACGTAAGTATAAGTGTCACACACTTCACCGTTTAACTCGGCATGCAAAAATACAAATTTAAAATAAAAATACAATTTATAAAGAACACAACGAGAATTTAGAATGATTAATTAGTAGTATGTCAAGTTATATAATAATAAAAATGTCAAATGTATATGGTGATATTATAATCTTTTGAAACAACATTAGGTTTAATAACTAGGTAAGAAACTTATATTTAAGAAACTTAATAAGTATGTTGCGCTGGGGCAAAATGGTCTCACTCTAAGCAAAAAGCCGCACCAAACCTGAGTTACGATGCGACACTGGTTTTCAGGCGAGACCAAAGTAGTATAATATAAACTACATTTATATGATGCACCGGTATGCATGGGAGGTCCGGTGGTCTAGTGGTAGTGACCCCGCCTTCCGATCCTAAGGTCGTGGTTTTTCTGTTCGAAAAATTGATGTGCGCAATGCCAGTGCTCTCATACGGTAAAGGAAAATATCGTGAGGAAACCGGCATGACCAAGAACTAAAAATTCGAAAGACATGTGCCATCCACCAATCCGCATTGGGTCCGCGTGGTAGATTAAGACCCAATCACTCTCGCCTGAGAGTAGGTCAGTGTCCCAGCAGTGGGAACATTAGAAGGCTGTCATGATGATGATGATAAACGATAAGCAAAGCACAAGTACGAAAAGCAACTGGACAAGTGAACTTTACAGATGCTTGACTATGCGTGTGGTGATTGCGACGTGTTTGCTTCATACATTTTATTGAGAGTGTTTTATTGAGTCCGGGGTGTGGTACAAGTTAAATGTTTTCGGGAACATGCAATTCATGACCGCGGTGGCCTTTAGGCGGCCTATCCCGTCACCACAGTTGACTGACTCATAATTTACAGGTACAAGTTGAATGTATTTCCAGGAATATGCAAATGGTGTTATCATCTCTAGTGAAGAACCCCGAGTTCACAGCAACGCTGAGTTTCAGCCAGGACTGCGAGTGCGTGCCTTCGATACCCAAACTGCAATTACTGGTTGAGAAAGCGTGGAAAAAGGGCTTCGATACTCAGGTTATTTAGACATAGACATTCATTTATTTACCACATTAGCACACATTTTAAACAGTCAAAATGAAATGAAATAGTATTTATTTGCTTGAAGTATGGTATTATGGTATTAGGTTTGTTTTAAATGTCACACTCTTCGTCACACTCTTCGTCGTTGACCGACAAGAAAAAAGATAATATTTAATACGAGCTAGCTTTAAGCCCGTGACTTCGTTCGCGTGGAACTCGGGAAACGTACTTTTTTCTGGATCAAAAGTAGCCTATGTCCTATCCATGGCCATCCATGTCCAGGCACATGAGACTAACGATCTTTTTTTTTTTATATATAAGTATACAACTTTTTTTTTTTTTTTTTATACCACTAAAGTGGTAACCAAGCGTACGGCCCACTTGATGGTCAGCGGTTATCGTAGCCTATGTACGCGTGCAACATTATAGATATCACTTGCGTATTACCACCCTGAGACGTTAGATGGAAAGTCTCATGTGCCTGTAATTTCACCGGAAACCATACCCTTCGAACCGGAACACAGCAATGCGAGCATTGCTGCTTGGCGGCAGAAATAGGTAGTGAACTGAAGTGGTTGTACGCCTAGCGTACGGCCCACAAGATGGTAAGCGGTTACCGCAGCCTATGGACTCTTGCAATACCAAATGTATCACTTGCTGGTTGCGACCTTGAGGCTAAGATCGAAAGCCTCATGTGCCAGTAATTTCACCGGAAACCATACCCTTCACACCGCAACACAGCAATGCAAATATTACTGCTTTGCGGGAGAAATAGGTATGGTGGTAGTCCTTCCCCGGACGAGCTCTATCACAGAGAACTCTACTACTCCTACGATCTTCGGCTCAGGGTGGCAATGAAAAATGGTCTATACAGGTCTATATATCTATACAGGGTCATTCATTATCAACCTGACAAACTTAAGGGATAGGTTCCACACAAAAAAAAAAATTGTACCTACCTATAATTTTTTTTTAATGTATGTAATGTCTTAATCTAAAGTAAACAAAAAAAAAACGATTACGTTTTTCTGCTCAATTATTATTTATCATTGTTGGGAATCGAGTTAAGCGGCGTAAAAATGAAATATTCGAGTGTGCGCGCCCCGTAGCGGGTCAAGGACACGCGCAGGTCAAGGACGCGCGGGTTATTGACCCGCGGGTCACTGACACGTGCCGAGCGCTGCCTTTTTGATTTCTAACAAGGATAACTAAATATGTGGAACCTATCCCTTAAGTTTGTCAGATTGATAATGAATGACCTTATATAGATACCTCTGGTATTGCAAGCGCCCATAGGCTGCGGCAACCGCTTACATTCTTGTGGGGCAGACGCTTGGTTGCTACTTTAGTTGTATAAAAAACTAAATGAACTGTCGACTAAACGAAATGACTGTTGGTTGCAGGGTTCTGAACAGCTCGGCTCAAAGTTATACAACACCCGCAAGTGGATAGGCGCCTGTGAAGTTGTCACCGTACTCTCCTCACTTAGGATAAGGTAACCCGAATGTTCTCTATAGCAATAAGTCATTTACAATTTTATTACAGTCCTGTTCTACCACGAGACAACCATGAACTCTTATAGCGACCATATAGTGGGCCATACGCTTGGTCGCCACTTTAGTGGTATAAAAAAAAAAGTACCTCACACAAATATGTGTTTAGCTTTGAAGGGCACTGTAGCAAATGAAATTACTGGGCGAAAGAGACTTAACAACAATGTTTTGGGGTGATAAGCGCAGTGCAGTGCCACGCAAACACTTAAAAACTTTAAGCTTTGGGTGGCACTGCAACTGTTATAGTCAGGCGTGGTGCTTAACATCAGGTGGGCGCTTTGATTGTCTTGTCACTTGCTGGCATAAAAAAAAAACTCTTTATAACGACTTCTCCTTCTTTTCTTTTATGGCCTCTGTGGCTAGTTTGCCACAATTTTGCCAGTGTCAAGTGTATTAGTTTGATTGTCGCTTAACAACGTAAACAAACGAAATTTGGAAAGAAACGATGACTTTTCTTTCAAAATTTTCCTGGAAAGTCTTTGACTAAATTACCAACCAACATCACCCCTCCATTTCAATTACTTACACTTGTGCTAAGTAAACAAGTTAAATTGGATAAACTAAATGAAGACCTAAACTAAATTGTCAAAAAATGTTATACCATGACATGATTGTCTAATTGACAATTTAGTTTAGGTCTTCATTTGAATCGCTATAAGAGTTCATAGTTGTGCCCAATTGTTAATTATTTTTGCTAGTTTTAAATAAGTTTATAAAATTATCAAGCTATATTTCGTGCTAGCTTAAATCAGTTTATATTCTAAGCTAGGTTAAACCAGTTTAACCTGTTTACAAATTAAGCTAGGTTAAACCAGTTTATATTTTAGTCAGTTTATAAATTAAGCTAGGTTAAACCAGTTTACATTTTAGCCAGTTTATAAATTAAGCTAGGTTAAACCAGTTTACATTTTAGCCAGTTTATAAATTAAGCTAGGTTAAACCAGTTTATATTTTAACCAGTTTATAAATTAAGCTAGGTTAAACCAGTTTACATTTTAACCAGTTTATAAATTAAGCTAGGTTAAACCAGTTTATATTTTAGCCAGTTTATAAATTAAGCTAGGTTAAACCAGTTTACATTTTAACCAGTTTATAAATTAAGCTAGGTTAAACCAGTTTATATTTTAGCCAGTTTATAAATTAAGCTAGGTTAAACCAGTTTTCATTTGTAGTCCATTTTAACAACTTAACACTATAAGCCCATTTTAAACCAGTTTATAATCTAAGCTAGTTTAAACCAGTTTATATTGTACAGATGTCAGCTAATAGACTTCCACAAGCCGACGAGCGTGGATGGCGGTCACCCAGCGCTCTTCGACTGGGTGCTGCGGTACTTCACATCAGACCCGGACGGGTTCAAAGCACCCCTGTATCTACAGCACCAAGGTTTCTAATATTATTATTGGTTCGTTCGTTCGTATGAGTCAGTGGCCAACTCTGGTGACAGAGTTTCTTGGCCGCCCGAAGGCCTCTGTCATGGCCTGACAACTTTGAAAAAGCCATGTTATTGGCATTTGGTAATCATGTCGTTATGCTATGATGAAGGCCTTCTAACTCTAAAACTCTGAAAAATTGTACGCAAAGTGTACGTAATGTGTACGTAACGTGTACGCAATGTGTACACAACGTGGACGCAACTGTACGCTGCGTTTACGCAATGTACACGCGCAATAGAATAAGAATTTTTATTCGTACCAAATAGGCATAATGACAATAACCGAGAATCACTTAAATTACGTCCTCGCCATATGAAAAAGGATAAATAAAGAATATAAAACCATAAATTGTGTGTAGGTATATAGTATAATATATACATATTATAATTTAAGTCATCCACCAATCCGCATTGGGTCCGCGTGGTGGATTAAGACCCAATCACTCTCGCTTGAGAGTAGGCCAGTGTCCCAGCAGTGGGAACATTAGAAGGCTGTCATGATGATGATGATGATAATTTAAGTATATAATATTTATAAGTAATAAGTATTTGCAACATGTATTTAACATATGAAATTTATTAAATTTTTGTTTTGGTTCTACAAAATTTATATTGTTGACACCATCGCATTTCATTCAATCTAGTTTCTGTCCATCCAAACGTTGCTTGGAAGAAATCGCTCCCAGCGATAAAGCCGCCCATTGTACCTCGCTTTACTTAACTGTGTATATCTGTGTAATTTTTTAAATATTTCCTTGTGTGTTGTACAATTAAAAGTTTTCTATTCTATTCTATTTAATTTCTTTTTACATTAGATGCGAGAATGATAATATTTTAATAAAATAAAACTAGAAATACAGCAATCCGCCATATATTGAACACCAATCAGAGCATCTGGGTTCTCTGATCGGTGCCATCAAACAAATTTGCTAAATTTTTAACCTTATTGCTAAAATTTTACATTGAACACTCAACTATGACGTCACTTCTGCTACGCCGTGACGGCCGTGAGTTTTAAAATTCAAATTTAAATTGCGACTACTAATTAATTCCTGGAATATTATGTTATGAAATAATATTAAATACAAACTTTATAAAGAAACCTAGGAATAAATGGGTAAAGGTATCCCTGTTTTTATTTGCAGGTCATTCTAGAACAATAATAGGGTACGAGAAACACAAAGATGGGAAAGCAACACTACTAGTATTGGACCCTTCACACTCGCCAGCGCAAGTAAGTATAGTTCGCACAGCGGATCTAGGCTTCCGTGAAGTTAGCCGTTTGTGATGCGCAAAGACAATTTAGTTTGAAAAAGCTCCATTGCGCATCGAAACAGCTAAATTCACTACGGCCGAGATCTGTTGTAAGAACTATAACTATATATATATATATATTTTTATACTACTAAAGTGGCAACCAAGCGTACGGCCCACAAGATGGTAAGCGGTTACCGCAGCCTATGGACGCTTGCAATACCAGAGGTGTCACTTGCGGGTTGCCACCTTGAGGCTAAGATCGAAAGCCTCATGTGCCAGTAATTTTTAAGCCACCTGATGTTAAGCACCACGCCTGACTATTACAGATGCAGTGCCACCCAAAGCTTAAAGTTTATAAGTGTTTGCGTGGCACTGCACTGCGCTTATCACCCCGAGACATTGTTGTTAAGTCTCTTTCGCCCAGTAATTTCACTTGCTGCAGTGCCCTTCAAACCTAAACACAGTGCAGCTTGCACACTACTGCTTGGAGGTAGAATATCTGACACTGCAGTGGGACCCACCAAGACGGACTCCTGCTGAGTTCTACCACCAGGTAATAAAAAGAGAAGTATACAATTGTCTGCCAATTTGCAGGTCCGGCAGATATTCTGCGGCAACACAGCGGCCAGCATGACCGCGCTGAGGCTGCTGAGGAGGAACTCGCGAGCCCTGCGCGCGCGCCAGTACCAGCTGCTGGCTATCTCAGGGCTCATCGCTGACGACGATGAATACGAGGTAAAGCAATAGGCATGCTGACTGATTTTCTCTTGTTTCGTCTTTTTTTTTTTGTTTAATAGCAGTTCATGGTACTAGTGTGTAACATTGGTGATTACCGCTGAGGCGCGGCGAGGGTCTTAAGATAGCCGAGGACGGTAATCATCAATACACACGTGTATCATACGACGTTTATTAAGAGTAGTAGAGTTCTTTGTGATAGAGCTCGTCCGGGGAAGGACTACGACCATACCTATTTCTGCCGCCAAGCAGTAATGTGAGCATTGCTGTGTTCCGGTTCGAAGGTTATGGTTTCCGGTGAAATTACAGGCACATGAGACTTTCCATCTAACGTCTCTGGTGGTAACACGCAAGTGATATTATGATGTTGCTTCCGTACATAGGCTGCGGTAACCGCTGGCCATCAAGTGGGCCGTACGCTTGGTTGGAAGGAAAGGGAGGAGCCCAAAACGATTCTGACCAGGTCTGCCCTCCGAAGCACGGAAGCGCTCAGGTTGCCACTGGCGGTCACCCATCCAAATGATGGGGGTTACTCTCAAACGGTGAAGGAAAACATCGCGAGGAAAATCGGATGACCATAAAAAAAGACAAACTATGACTTGAAAGTAGGCCAGCGGCCCAGCAGTGGGAAGTGGGAACATTAGAATGGTCACCACGAAACTAATTTACTGTTTTCTATATTCCAGGCTAGTAAAGTTCTACAGTCAGTGCGCGTTCCATAGAGCAGCGACACAGTGAGTCGCAATCTGAACTCTATTCCCACCGTAATACGGCTCATTATTGTAAGGAAACTTTCCGTAGATAGGTACAAAATCGTATGCCTTTAGTTAGAACCATTTATTAGTTTAAATATAATAATATTGTTTGATTTTGACACAACGAAAAAGTTTTTTATAACCCCCGGCGAAAAATAAGTGTATCTGTCTGTCTGTGGCATAGCTCCTGAACGGATGAACCGGTTTTAATTAAGTTTTTATTTTATTTTTACATGTTTGGAAAACAGTTTATATCATGTGAGAATGGTAATGCTTAAAATATAGAACAGGATTAACCTAAACAGTTTTCACTAATAGTTCACTTATACTTAACAAAGTTTTAGTTGTCCACATATTATAACACTATTATAATATTTTTTAGAAAAAATGAATAAGAAAACAATGATCCCATAATTAATAGGTACCTAACAGAAAAATGGAAACCTAAGAATACATGGGAGTCACTCACTATTCCAATTGAAAAAGGTCATGAAGATCATCATGATAATAAGCCATATAAACTCATGTAAAGAAATTTTGTGCTATTAACTTTTTGAAAAAGTTTTTTTTTTTTTTTTTATACAACTGAAGTGGCAACCAAGCGTACGGCCCACAAGATGGTAAGCGGTTACCGCAGCCTATGGACGCTTGCAATACCAGAGGTATCACTTTACTTACCAGAGTTTTGCCTTGCTTCAAATATTCATACATTGAATAGTTAGTGTTGAAGAGATTGCCGGTTCGTACAAAGAATGAGTTCTGCCTATAATTCGTAGAACATGGTTGGGTATACAGCCTGAGGTAATTACGTCTAGTTGTAGTAAGTAGGAAAGTAAGTCAGGGCAGTCAATTTTGCCCAAAACGAGGTTGTAAGGTCTCTTAATCGTGTTCATAAGAAAGTTTCAAAATCTGCTCAGCCGTTTTAAAATCACCTGTATCTGTCTGAGACATCATAGATCGGATGAACCGAATTTGATTAAGTATTTTAGTCTAAAAGGTAAATCGAGTAATAAACTAATGCAAAAACGTAGCATACATCTGGGTAGGCACATCCTCAGCCCAGATGAGCTAAGAGACATCACCCCCAAGCAAATCCTTCAGTTCTTAGTATCGGCAGGGCTTGGAGGTGAACTGTAAACGCCCCTAAGGGCGACAACACAGGTGGCGAACACAATAGGCCTACATGGCCGCAGTGTTATATTAGCCGCACCAATTTAATAAAAAAAAAAAAAAAAAACGAGTATGTTCTTATGAAAGTTTCAAAATCTGCTCAGCCGTTTTATAATCATCTATATGTCTGTCTGTGGCATATAGCTCAGATGAACCGATTTTAATTAAGATTTTTCGTTGAAAAGTGACTAAATAGAAAGTGTTCTTTGCTATATTTCAAAAAAATATGCTCAGCCGTTTAAAAATCATCACTTCATTTTAGCTGATGGAAAGATATAAATGAATGCCTTTATTCATAAAAGAAACTATATTTTTAGCAGCTTGCTAAGTATTGTTTTTTCTTACCATTCTTATGTCAATTAACAAACATGATGGTAGATTTAAAATAGATCAGCTAACACAGGTTTATAGTTCGTTTATGAATAAAGCCCAGATATAGGATTGTCGGGGGTTTCTTTAAACTTTTAATTTATCGAAGTCGTGTCAGTATTTCAAATGTTATTTCAACGAAATTATGTACTTAAATTATGTGCTTTTAACATTACCTCAAATGTATTGTTTGTCAATTAGTATCGAGTTTCGTCAATTTATATTTATTGATCATTTTTTAAATTTACTAATAAGAAACGTCACAGACGGCCGTTATACAAAGGTTGACGTAGACTTATCAGCTCGGCACCGGCATAGCCTCGACTCATCTCTTGTTTTATCCGAAGCGATACAGTTACGATTAGTGCGCATAACAGCAAGGTGTTATTAAAATATGGAACTGCTCAATTTGAGGCGATTTTAATCAGTTTTCAAACCGATGCGTCTATGTCAACTTAAAGATGTACTTTCCAACAAGATATTTTAACTATCTGGTCATACCACCAGCCGCGTACGCACGCGGTATTGTTTCAACACCGCTGAACAAATAAAGCAAAGCGGTAACGTGTAGGGATACTGTAAATCGTACCTTTAGGTTTCCTCCAAAAATCTAAATTGAGATAATCTACCTACTTTCACTATATTTGTGATAAAACGAAATTATATTTGTGATTTGGTTAATATTACTATCGAAATACACATTCAAGCTAAATACACTAACGATGACCGCACACGGAATTAGCGAAGCCACGAAACCGCCACCGAGCTACTGGGACGGACTTTTAGTTACTATTATTATTTGTTAATACACTGGCAGCTATGCGTATCTTATCAGTGCACTAGTTTATAATATTTATCAAGTCTTGTTTTTAAAAAAGTTCTGTTGAGTGCGGGGTATGGAGGAAAGAAGTAACTACGATAATGTCGTAACTCCGTTTAATTTAAAAAAAATAGTACGTCTATGCGCGATTAGATCAAAATGCAGGCTACTTATAAAACAATAATTTTGGGGAAATGCCTGCCTCTCCCCGCTCCCGCGTCTCACGCCAAACCACGCGCACTACCAATCAAGCGCACGGGAGACAGACAATTTATTATCTGGAGCCTTATTCGCTATGACCAAACGCGGGCTGGTTACGATATCTGCGAGGAATCGTTGTCGACGAGCCACGTTTTGGGGCTCGTCTGACTGTTTTTCAAAGTCAACCTATTGATAGCGAAACTATCGCTATTAAAACAACACAGATATTTAAAACAATTATACAATTTCACACCATGGCACGTATAGAACACGTTACTAAGTTACACGTTATTGGTACGGAATCTCCTAGGTCATAGCGAATAAGCCCCCTGGTAATACATTTTCAAACAGTGCTACCTACTTAACAAGTTCACTGAAGGAGCTCCTTATTGTCAGGCGTTTAACACTTAACGGCTTTACGGTCTCGTCATTTGCTGACATAAAAAACCACCATGATTTTGTTTTGCTGACCGGTGCAAGTGGTGTGCTGGCGTTTTGTGGCTGCAGCGTTTTCCGTGTGCGGCAACGCTAAGGCTGCGTCTGCGTCGTATTGACAACAGCGTGCTACCGTTGAGAATACAGCCTTATATTCAATCCTCTCTCTAAAATCTCTTTAAAAACAAAGTTTATTTCCAAAACTTGTATTACTTTGAGAATTTACTTTACAAGATTATTTTGGAAATTTACTTTTAAAGTTTATTTAAAAATTAATTCATTATTAAAATAAAATTTATTTCCGTAACATGGGCTCTTTGGAAATTAACTTTATCATTATTTTCATCTATAAAATGTATTTACAATCGCATAGCTACCTTTCGAGCTTAACAGCCAAAATTGTAATTAACTACTTTAGGTAACATTTTGATACAAAAAAATAAAATACAAATGGTATAATTAAAAGCTGAACACGACCTTTTCATAAACTTATCACAAAATTTACATTATTATTTATATATTTATTATTATCAATATTTACCGAATCATTGCATGACATGGGCATTGGGCATGTCAAATTAATAAATAAAAAATATTTCACAAGCAAAGACGCTTCCCATTGTCCCTCTGTATGTATGTACGCTTAGATCTTTTAAAAGTACGCAACCGATTTTCATGCGGTTTTCATCAATAGATAGAGTGATTGAAAAAGAAGGTATAAAAGTATACCTAGCTTAAGCACCAGCGCAAAGCCGGGGCGGGTCGCTAGTCCTACATAATAAAAAGTCATAAAATTTTCTTTTTCGTAATAAAATTTCATATAATTTTGAACTTAAAATATTAATTACATAACACACCTAACAAAATAATAATTTAAAACATTTTCACAGTGTAAACGGTGGCTTTAGTAAGTAAAATAGAGTAATAATACCGTTAATTAAATTAATAGTCTAGCTAGAAAATGGAAGAATTGCTTTCATGGTTATGCCTTTGTATAGACGAGAATTTAGAATACTAATATAATACCCTTCAATATATAAGGGCCAAAATAGACGTGCCCGTAACTTGCAAACGTCAGTTACTTGATTTTGTGAACACTTAATTAACTTATCCAGTCCATCCAAAGGTTGTCTGGAAGAGATCGCTTGTTAGCGATAAGACCGCCCATTGTACCACTTATTTATTCTAATTATTACTCTGTCTCTACTCTTTTTCTTAGGTGTACGTACAATAAAGATAGATTCTATTCTATTCTATTAAATCACACTAATTTTCTCCACCATAGTATATAACAGTCGCATCTCGTTTGTCTCTATGTATGTACGCTTAGATCTTTTAAACTACGCAACGGATTTTAATGCGGTTTTCAGCAATAGATAGAGTGATTCAAGAGGAAGTTTTATACGTATATTACGCGAACGAAGTCGCGAGCAACAGCTAGTTATAACATAGTATAAAAAAGTCGTTTCCCGTCTGCCTCTATGTATTTATGTATACTACTACTTCTCTGAGTAAGTCTAGAGGAAGGTTTATACGTATAATACAGAGTCATTCATTATCAACCTGACAAACTTAAGGGATAGGTTTCACACATTAAAAATAATATATATGTACCTATCATTTTTTTTTAATGTATATTTTGTCTTAAAAATCCCAAGTAAAAAAAAAATCGATTACGTTTTTCCGCTCAATTATTATTTATCATTGTTGGGAATCCAGTTAAGTGACGTAATAATGAAATATTCGAGTGTGCGCGCCCCGTAGCGGGTCAAGAACACGCGCAGGTCAAGGACGCGCGGGTTACTGACACATGCCGAGCGCTGCCTTTTCGATTTCTAACAAGGATAACTAATTATTAAGCAGAATTACGTAAGTTTTTTTTTAAATATAAAAAAAACGTTAAGAAAAAAATAGTAAAGTATTTTTATTTACCCCTTAAGTTTGTCAGGTTGATTTGCACAACGTTTGTACACAAATGACATTATTGCAATTAGACTATTTTATTGGCTGGTTTTCACACATTTTTTCTCTCTGCTATGAAAAAACACCCTACTCAAAATACTTTCTAATATAAAATGTTTTCTTAAAAATTGTTCAATACTCGAATTTGAAAAGAATTATGTCAATTATCGGCGGGTACCACAAGGATTAGACATTGTACAAGTACATGCCATGCCGAGTTTGCTGCCATCTAGGCTAGGGCGAGTGAAACTGACGTAAATTCACTTGTGATATGATTGAATAAAAATATTTTTTACCTTAATTTACTTTACAAATATTTATTTCGGAAGAGTCTAGTACTCTTTCGAAATTATATTATAACAATATGAAAACGATGTTAAAAACTGTGTCGCAGCTAGCAACGCACAACTCCTTTTAACTAAAATATACATAGGTAATGCCCTTATTCATTAAAAAAAACTGTAATTTTAGCGGCATACTTAATATTGTCTTTCTTTGTCATTATTATATCAATGAACAAAGACAAAGAATATGATAGAGGACCAATTTCATAGTGGCCTAGGTCTTTGTAACACCATGGAAAAATTGGAAAAAAATATAAGAGTAACAGTAACAAACAATTTTATTTTTAAGTAGACAAACAAAGTTCTAAAAGAAAAATGTTTATTGTGTTGGGTTTCCTAAAACGGGAACACTAGAGGTCCGCCATGACAGCTGATGCTGACAATGATCGTTATGCATCTTGACTTTGACAGTACCTAATAACCTAGTTGTTCGTTAAACCCGCCATGT
This sequence comes from Colostygia pectinataria, assembly GCA_951394395.1. Lineage (NCBI taxonomy): Eukaryota > Metazoa > Arthropoda > Insecta > Lepidoptera > Geometridae > Colostygia > Colostygia pectinataria. The sequence goes on from OX596363.1 coordinate 10,009,084, forward strand.
TGTTTTGCATTGTGTTGCACTCCTTTACAAAGATAAACTTACTTTAGATTATGAAAGAAGCCAAATTAAATAAATAAGCAGTGATAAATGATTTCTTTAATGATTATCTAATTATCTAGACCCCTACAATAGACCAAGGCCCGGCTCCATACTGTGTGAAACAACTCCTTTCAAAGATACGTTAGTTAGCAGCGTTTTGAAGTACTTTTACGAATAAGGCCCTGAAAATTTGAGTTTTAGGACCGTTTTGGCTGTGCGTTGATTGTCAGTCATTAACGCGGCGGTTTTATGTAAAGGTTTCGAAAAAGACCCATTGTAATAAAATCTATTCATAAAAATTTAAGTACTCGTTTGACCAAATTGTTGTTAGATATTAAATATTGAATGTTTCAATTGTTTCTAGTCTATTAAAATTTAAAAGTCATTTAATTTATAAATAATTTAGGTGTGTTTATTTAAATCATGAAAAAGCTTATTTTATTTAAATTACGACTAAATGCTGAAATGAAATATTTTCTAAGGCTTGTTATTTTCTTCCGTGGTCAACTCGTTAACGTTTGGTTAAAATAAGTAGACGGGATGTAGTAGATATTACCTATTCAATTGTAACTATTGGATGTGTTGACTATTGAATCAAACGGCTTTGCTAGTTACAAACAAGCTAGTACATTACAAAATAATTGATTAAATCTATAAAATGTCGTAATTTAAATAAAGTTTACTTATACATGTTATGTGAATTTTCATCTGTACCTAGTACTTTTATTCTAATCAATATTTTTAATCTTAATATTCTTTAGTATTTTAAATGTTATAAGAATGTTAGGAGCTATGTTGAGTAACGGTAAAGAAAGTAATCATTATTATATTAATTTAACTATTAGATTAACATGGATTTTTACATGAAATTTACTAAAAAACGGGATATTTATCATAATTCGTGAGTTTTATCGATTCCCAATATTTCGGTGCAGTTACATGCACTATGATCACGGGAGCACTAAAAATTAAGTTCGTATGAGTAGTCAGTGGCTAACTCTGGTGACGGAGTCAATAGGCCGCCCGAAGGCCTCCGTCATGGCCTCATTGAAAAAGCCGGTACAGACTGCATAAAGTGCCACGCACAGACGCGCTCAGTCGAAATTGCTACTGACGGTCACCCATCCAATCGGAACAGCTTAGCTACGTCACGAGCGATTACAGGAGCAAATACTTTCGAATCATAGTTAGATAGTTTTCAGTGAAAATTGTATTTTATTATGAAACTGTTTAATTTGTATAATTAGCATTTATTCTAGATTTCTTTCCACAAAATATTTATAGTTTGGTTAAAAAGCTTACACCTAAAAGCTAAGTTTAACTTAACCCAGTGTTTCGTTATTGCCCAATTTGTTTGTTAAGTTTTCGAATTGATATTTATAAGTAAGTTTTTAAGTTAATTTATTATCAAAATGCGTTGGAGTGGTGAAACCATGCTTTAGTACAAAACGCTAGTTGTAAGAATCGTCACTTGGTTCTTCTTAGATAGTACCTTGAGGAAAATCGTTACGATTTTGAAAAACATAAAATCTAGTCATCATTTTTGCCATTGGACCTTCACTACTGGGCATTGGCATCCCCCTAAGCTTGCACGGTCACAGAACAGATATTAGTACCATGTACAGAATGGCCACTCCCTACCTCCCACCGGTTTTACTTACCCCACCCCAGTCGCAAGTATGCCGGTACCCCACGAACATATCGCCGGCACTGAAAGAGCGCGCAAAAGTGTGACCTCTCGCTCTTGCAAGGCCAACCTTGACACTCACACATAGAACGGCACTGTTTACGTACACAAACTATGCATGTGGTGATTACGAAACTTTTGTTTCATATATTTTAGTGAGAGTGTCCGGGGTGTGCCAAGGTGACCAATCTTGACCCGATGTGTCAATGTCGATGTGTCCTGTGTCAATGTCATTCCCCACTCGATGGACCAATGACATTGTGCATCACATACTTAATTTTCGCCACACTTCATTTGAAAATAATCATGATAATTTCGCGCTTCATAATCGTAACTATTTTTGTCTATAATTGATAGTTTTAGGTAGATATACAATGTTATGTAGTAACAGAGTTCTCACTTAAGGGTCCCTTGAACCGCTACCGTTTTAAACGGTCAAAAACTATGTATATTTGGGGCACTCTTAAGTGTACTACAAAATGTTAAAACTATTTATTAGTATTAAATGCACTCATTCATGTGATATTAAATAATTAATCGCATAGCATTCACTGATTCATGGTTTTGAATGTTTTAACACTGAATTATATGAAAACTAACGCAAGAAATAGTATTTTTAGCCGTCGAAAGTAAAGGCTGATATCTACCAGAGCGGAGCGTTGCAGTGATATTTATTGATCCATCGCTTTGGTGATTATAAAATAACACTATGTTTAAAATTAATAGTGATTACTTATAGCTTTGATTCTATAGTGAGATTTATTATTTTAGTGTTAAAACGTACAAACCTGCTTATAACACTACACCAATGTAACTACAGATAGTCGAAAACCTGTGATAGGATAAACGCAAGTTCACTATGTATGTATAACTTCTGTTGCTTGAACTATAAAAACTGCACTTTATTACCACTACCGATGGTAGGGTTAATACTTATTTGTAAAGAACGATATCAACTAAAGCGGTGCGGATAAATGTGCTTGTACTACAAATACATCATGCATTGGAAAATGACTTTTTAAAAATAACTTACAGTTTGTATACAAAAGATTGGTGGAGTAGGTATCTAGGTATACGCTTGAATCTTAATTTTGAAAAATGGGGACTTACTTGACTTCGAATCTAAACTCAAGCAACAACTCACGTTTTACAAACTTTGCAATATCGACTGGTACTCGTACATAGGTATGTCCGCTCCGCTACAGTGGAAATTGTTCTTAATACTAATGACCTTATTTACATCTCCGCTCCGCTTCAGCGAAAACCTTGGTAAAAACAAACCTCACCGCTCCGCTTCAGTGGGGACTGTCCCTAGTACGAATATACCTGTATTTACAGTTCAAGCAACAACACGTGAGCGCTATGAAGTCACCCTGCCTTGTACCCTAGTGATGGCGCTCGTAGGACAGCTAGGATGTGCCGACATCAAATGTTTCTTCAATAAACTACCCTAAGTTACCACAACACTCTTTTATTTACCCTAAATACTCCTTTCGATCATTTTAAGCTAAGTACCCGATTCGTCGATGGACTGTTCGCCGACAGGACGACTCAATACTCTTTTTTTTTTCCTTTTTTAAATGGCAGTTTGTTTAGACAATATTGCCAGTGTCAAGTAGTGTCGACGTATACCTCAAAGACGAACATGTTCGAATTTTGAATTTGACGAACAACATTTTGAAAGAAATGATGGCGTCCTTTCAAAATTTTCTAGGAGTATCTTCGACCAAATTACAAACCAACATCACCCTTCCATTTCAATCACTTACACTTGTGCCAAGACTACGAGTCGTATTGGTTAAACTGCCACCAAATTTACACAATAAAATTCAAAATAACTCGAGAAAAACAATTAAAATGGGAGAAACATGTCGTACCGGCAAAATGACCGAAAAAAACCGACGACTCAATACTCAATACTCAATATTTTTATTGTCATCACATTGGTAGGTAGATGGGGTGAAAATACAAATCGTGGATCATAATGTGCGCCCATTAGGGCATAACAATAGGTGAAGACAGACCGAGGTTTTTAATAAGTAGGTACTTCATTGACCTGTATGCCGACAGGACCCAAGAGAATGTAAGCACTACGTTTAGACAGGACGATTCACCACAATTATTCGGAGTCAACGATCACATTCTCTGACATCTTCGTTCTCCCGTTGCCCAGGTAACACGCCTGAGCATGCGTATTGCGCGCCGCACCTTATCCACAGCACACCGCCATCTAGCGACACCAGTACTCCTTACACTACTTTTTGGGGAAAATGTTTCATTCGCTTACATAATTAAATGTTTGCATTGCTAGTCTATAAATATTTGTTCTGTACATGCTTAGATCAAGATTCAGCTAAGATTATACTTACAAAAGATAAAATTCCATATTAAATATGTAAAGATATAAAATGAAATGCTTTAAAAGCTAGCCTAGTCTGCGGCCTACTTAATCCGAATATTCGGTATAAAATAAAATAAAATATATTTCAGTAAATTCTTTATTTTCAAAAATGTTTTACATAGAGCTGTCATAGAACGTTACATTTTAATTCTCTCGCCTATAAATAAACTTAAAGTAAGATACAATTTTGTCTTAGATAAACTTATCATTCACTTTGCCGTCTAATAGAAAAAGGCTGTAACTTCAGTTTTCGACAAAAACAAGGTAAAAAGGGTAAATTCGCTCGGAATCACATAAAGGAAGTTGTCTTTTTCAGTATGACGGCAGTTTTATTTTTGTCATTACTATTTCAATTCACAAATCAAAATATAATTAGGATCATCGCGGGTTTTAGGTATGTACTCGACGTAATGCGGCGGTACAAATGTTTGCAAGATTGCAACATTATTTGCCTTTTCTCATATCCAGTTTTTTCGGTCCTAAAGCATCAGAAAACAAAATTCGATGTTTCTAAAGTTACAAGCCGCTGGGGTTTGCAATTTTGGAAACATGGTTGAACGCCAAAAGGTCAGAGCATGATTTGCAACTGTTTGCCAGTCTATAATCGACAGCACTAAAGTAAGACTGGTCTAAGAGTACTAGCCTGCCCTTTAGGCAAAAAGTAAAAAATAGGCTAAGATAATGGGAATGTCCACCGCATCAGTCATCGAATCGTCACCAAAATACGAGATTATTTAGCATCGAGTTTGACGTCGCGATTGCGGTGACTAATAACGAAGCGATAACAAATGTTTTTTTTTTTATACAACTGAAGTGGCAACCAAGCGTACGGCCCACAAGATGGTAAGCGGTTACCGCAGCCTATGGACGCTTGCAATACCAGAAGTATCACTCGCGGGTTGCCACCTTGAGGCTAAGATCGAAAGCCTCAAAAATGTAAAAAAAAAAATGTATCGCTACTTCGGCACCGTTTATTTCGTTCTCGGTCAAATACGACTTTAAGTGTGCAAGGAATCTTACTTATAAACTATTATAAATTATTCGAAAATAAAATTGATGGTAGGTAGCTAATAAATTAATTATAATTCTTAAAATATGCTTAGTTAAAATGACAATATGTGTTTTACATTGCATGCTTGCAATAGAATTAAAATTATACTATACTCATTGTATTTTAAATCATTAAACATTAAAAAGGTCTAAGTACTCTATTAATGATTTTTTTAATAGCGATTTATCTACGAGTACATTTTCTACACTATTTTGTTTGTCTCTATTGGTCTAAGTTTAGGGCCTATTTCACGATTTTCGAGTATGTGTTATGTAAGATAATTGCCGGTTAGCTATACATTTCCCTTTCTCACCGTTTAGCGAGATACTTGAATCGTTAAACGGCATTTAGCATAATTTGACACTTACGTTCGTGAAATAGGCGCTAATCTTATAAAATTATTAATGTATATTTCATATCAAAAATGTATAAACATACAAAAATGTTCAATGAATGCATACTAATTAACCAACACACAACTTAACAGATAGCACTTGTAATTACAAATTAAAATACTTACATAGAAAAATATGGTTCGACCGACATTTTGTAACTTAGTTTAAATTGTGATTATGTACTTTATAAGGTTACCCTGCAAATGTTGGAAAAATAACAATAAAATAGTAGTTGCTTAGCAATTGCTCTGTTTAGTTCTTCATGTGGACAGGGAACATTCTCAAACTGAGCATCTGCTAAAACACTGCTCTAAATAAATTTATAGTCTGTGAAGTTTTGGCTAGAACAGATTTATAAATTCAGACTTTCAACTTAAACTGAATACCGCGAAAAAATTATAGTAAGACTAAAGAAAAAAAACGAAGGGTAGTATCTACCAAAGCGGAGGGGGGGTATGTGTAAAATCATCACCTAAATCGCTTTACTAGATGCCGCCCTACCACTTAAATATGATACCTAAATAATTATCTAGTGATTTAGTAGCGCTAGATGTAAGTTGTAACTTTTAAATATTCGAGAAAAAAAACCGCCTTAAAAATACTGATCGTAATTTAGGAACTACAAATAGCCGTTTTTTGCTGTTTTCATTGAATTACAAAATTTTGAGAGCAGTATTACACACTAGCGGCATAAAACAGGCCATAGACATGCCTCTTTATCACAGCTGTCAAAATGCACAGAATACAATGCATTACTTCTTTCACGATGGGCGAATTACGTTTCATGGTTTCGTAATTTTATATATACTTTTTGGGCCTAATTCCAGTAACACAATAACATTAAAATTACTGCTGCCAGTTTTTTAACACTTTCAGTACGAAAACTCTACAGTGCAACTGAAATTTTGGTGTCATTGTATTATTAACATGAGGCTTCAGGCCTAGGTATACATAACTACAATTTTACTTACCTACTAAACAAGTACCAATAAAAATTATACAACCGTCCGTCCGCTCCGGTTCGGTGTATACCCGCCTTTAATACAATGTCGTCCACCCATCGAAAGAGATGTAAATAAAGCTAAGTGCGAACATGGCTTTTCCTTAAATCTAGAATATGTCTTACGGTAGAAACGAGAAATGTCTATGGTCGAAGCAGGTATCCGCATATTGATGAAAATGGCTCAGAATTTTCCTAAAAACGATAGAAAAATAAATAGATACATTAACTTACCTTAAATGAAACCGAAAATAAGGGCGATCGTCAACCGAAGCGGCGCGAAGCCAACTCTACCTTAGGATCACGTCAAAGTTGCGTGAAATTGACGTGACGCAATAATCAAGGATTGTATTAGTTGATTCGGCTCCGCTTCGCCTCAGTGGATGATCGGCCTAAAACACACTATACATACATCGGTTTAATGTCATCATCCGTGCCAGCCATGTTATGAAAATGTTTGAAAAGTTTCAGCGTTTTCTCCACATTTACAACCCTATTGGGGACTTACACTGGTTATCCAAAGATGTGAGTTGAGACCGTTATTCAACTCCACCACATATTTGAGTAAGCTACTTTTAAGCTATCGTAAAATCTGTCACTTTATGACGACACGTGAAAGAAAAAGTTAAAAAAACGCCCTCAACTCACGACTATCCCTATCAGATAGGGATTATGACAATAAACCTTGAATTATTCTTAATTAACTTATCTACTTTGTTCTTAGTCCTCGAAATAAATATGTTGTCACCTCGTTACTTCTTTTTGGCCCCACCACAGTTCAGGGTTCATACTTTTGAATCCGATGACAATTCCGATCCAATCCCAGTTTTATTCCAATTCTAATTTTTTGCTGTAATTTTTTTTTACTCTTGTAAGCAAAGTAGAATTTGGCGCTAGGTTTGCACTAAGAATACGAAATGTCATGTTCCAATATTGAATGCGCAATTCCAATTGGTATAACATTTTGTACGAAACAACTTTGTTTCAAGAGTACGAAACTTTGACAAAAGTAAATTAGAATTGGATTGAAATTGGGATAGGATTGTCATTGGATTCAACTGTAAAACCCCAGGACCTTTCTCACCAAGAGCACTGTATGTCTAGTGAGAAAGAGCCTGAATTTTTTTAATAACAGTAATAAATAAAGTTCCAATACATTTGTAATGGCATTACACAAAGTTGTAAACGAGAAACCAACAAAAGACGAAGAGATATCACAAAATATTCACAGAACCTAGAAAAAAACTGTAGTGATGGTTTCGAAATATTTTACACAAGGTTAAATATAATATACATGACCTATTCATAAATTAATACAGTCAGGAGCCCGATTTTATTAATAAGATACGTTTGACATTTTATTCAGTTCCATCTGGTTTTGTTTTTAGGCTAGATGACTGATATACTTAATACAATACAATACATATTTATTATTTTAAATAGAAAATACCCAGAACACCCGGAACAAATATTTGCAGAACGTACAAACATTTGTCCCGAGGCGGGAAACGAACCCGCAACCTTCTGCCCGCAACCCGCCGCGCCACATCGGTCGTCAATTAGGCCTCTGGTTAGCGAAGACGCGTGATGAGTCCCACTTATGCAAACATTTGCTTAATCTGCTAAAAAGTTATATAAAAATCTGATGCAGAACTGAATTTAACAGTAACTTAGGCACTATTTAACAATGAGTCGGGTTTCCTAGATCCAACTACTGTTATTTAAGGTCTATGTCCACTAAACCAGGTAGGCTCAGAATTATCAATAAACAAGAACTTTTCAAAAGTTAATTTTCAGAAGTTATTGATAAAAATTAAATGTGATTTAAAAATTTTGTAGTTCTGTTGTACCGCTATGGTTTAGTGGACGGTAGCCCTTTTCCGTGAGTCCGTTGCGCGAGCCGGTACGTTTTAAATACATCACAATAATATTATTAACATTAACAGCCTTTTTTTTGAGTTTTTTAAATATTTTTTTTTATTTTTTAGCTCAAAAAACTTTCAAATACAGTTATCTATAAAAGTGTTTTGTTTTAGTCAGTATTATGTAGCAAAATTACATAATATAAATAAATTAGTAAGTAAATAGTATGCAAATACATTTAAATTAAATTGATAGTATGTATTATGTTTACGTTTACTCTAAATACCTTACTTACTAAATTGTTGCTAACCTTTTTCTTTGTTAGTATTGTGCTTAAGGGCGCACGGTAAGCTGTTGCTAACCGTTCGTTAGGCCACCACGGAGGCCTTAGGGCGGCCTACTCAGTAATGACCACAGATACACTAATTAGTGATATTTTAGTATAATCATCAAGAATATTGAATATTTAATAAATGTAATTATGTAATTAAGCTACATAAATATTTAACATTAAAATATACAGAAATCAAAATACTTTGCAAGTGACCTAGGTCAAAAACAAGTCTTCTAGCATCTAGGGACCTACTTACGACCTAATAGTATGTTAAATTGATGCTAATTTTAGAAATAAAAGCGATTTTTGTATCAGTGTGTATCAGCAAGTTATCTGTGCATCTGGAATTTGTCTGTGTCCTAAAATCCTGATTACGTCTTAGAACTTACGTCTCAGAATCCTGATACCGTACATCCTAGAACTTATGTCCAGGAATCCGTACGTCCTAGAACCTATGTCCTAGAATCCTGATATCTTACGTCCTAGAACCTACGTCCTATAATCCTGATGACTAAAATTCTAGAACCTACGTCCTAGAAGCCAGATATATCACGTTCTAGAACCTACATCCTAGAAACCTGATATCTTACGTCCTAAAACCTACGTCCCAGAATCCTGATATCATACGTCCTAGAACCTACGTCTTATAATCCTGATGCCTAACATTCTAGAACCTACGTCCTAGAATCCTGATATATCTTACGTCGTAGAACCTACGTCCCAGAATCCTGATGCCATACGTCCTAGAACGTGTGTCCAGGAACTCCTACGTCCTAGAATCCTGATGCCATACGTCCTAGAACTCCTACGTGCTAGAACCTACGTCCCAAAATTCTGATACCATACGTCCTAGAACTTACGCCCAGGAATCCGTACGTCCTAAAACCTATGTCCTAGAATCCCGATTCCTAACGTCCTAGAATGTTGATACCTCACGTCCTAGAGCCTAAATCCCGGTATATTATGCCGTACAGGTTTTCTCCTCCTTTTCCTCGTTCAAGGGCTGTTCCTCCCTGGTCTCCTGAGGGGGCGCGTTCCAAGACTGGAGCTCCCCAGAGCCGAGCAGCACGAAGGTCAACGCCCCCGTGACGTAGGTACCGGCGAGGATGTAGAATACTACCGTCCACTGGGCTGCTGTGTTCTGTGAATCAGTAAATATGTATGTGTGTTAGTAACATTTTTGTTATAGTGCGGCCCACTTGATAGGAAGCGGTTACTGTAGCCTGTGTACGCTTGCAACATCTTAGATATCACTTGCGCGTTACCACCCTGAGACGTTAGATGGAAAGTCTCATGTGCTTGTAATTTCACCGGAAACCATACTCTTCAAAAGCAATACAGCATTGCTGGTTGTAGTCCTTCCCGAGACGAGCTCTATCACAAAGAACTCTACTACTCTGTAGTATAAGACTACACGGTAATAGGATAAAACTTACATTGTCATGAGTTAGTTCTCCCACCATGAAGGTAGAAAGCCAGCCTCCGATCGAAGACAGGGTGTTGGCCATTCCGAAGATGGTTCCTGAAAACAAACGTAAAGTCTAAAGGCCTCACTCATTATTATAGTAGAATAGCGCAGTGCAGTGCCACGCAGAACTTGATAAACTTTAAGCTTTCGGTGGCACTGCATCTGTTATGGTCAGGCGTGGCGCTTAACATCAGGCGAGCGACTTGATCGTCTTGTCACTTGCTGATATAAAAAAAAAAATAGAAATACTTATATAAGGTCATTCATTATCAACCTGACAAACTTAATGGATAGGTTCCACACATAAAAAATATGTAATTTTTTTTTTTTTTTTTATATTACTAAAGTGGTAACCAAGCGTACGGCCCACTTGATGGTCAGCGGTTACCGTAGCCTATGTACGCTTGCAACATCATAGATATCACGTGCGTGTTACCACCCTGAGACGTTAGATGGTAAGTCTCATGTGCCTGTAATTTCACCGGAAACCGTACCCTTCGAACCGGAACACAGCAATGCGAGCATTACTGCTTGGCGGCAGAAATAGGTATGGTGGTAGTCCTTCCCCGGACGAGCTCTATCACAAAGAACTCTACTACTTTTTCTTTCTAAACATTTTTTTTTATATAAAAAAAAATTACGTAATTTTGCTTAATAATTAGTTATCCTTGTTATTTACTGCTAGTTTATTTACTGTTAAATACATAGACACAGAAAAGCAAAGTAAACTAGCTACTTAATACAATTTACACAGTATTTTACAAGAATTTTACGAGCACTGGTGGTCTAGTGGTAGTGACCCCGCCTTCCGATCCAAAGGTCGTGTGCTCGAACCCGGTCGTGCACCAATGGATTTTTCGCTACGAAAAATGTATGTGCGCAATGCCAGTGCTCTCATACGGTGAAGGAAAACATCGTGAGGAAACCATGAGACATGTGGCATCCACCAATCCGCATTGGGTCCGCGTGGTGGATTAAGACCCAATCACTCGCTTGAGAGTAGGCCAGTGTTCCAGCAATGGTAACATTAAAAGGCTGTCATGATGATGATGATTACAAGAAATAACTAAAGTAGTTTATGGAAGCGTGTAGTTTAAGCTCGTGACGTAGCTGGCTAAGTTGTTCTTAACAGATCAACGAAGTTAAGCACTGTTCCGCGTAGTGACAATTATTGGGATGGGTGACCGCCTGTGGCAATTTCATCTGAGCGCTCCCGTGCTCGGAGGGCACGTTAAGCAGTCGATTCCGGCTGATTCAACGTTAGGCCATGACAGAGGCTTTCGGGCGGCCTAAATCTTTAGTTTTTTTTTTTTTTTTTTTTTATAAAATAAATAAATAAATAAATAATGTTGGACAATCCACACAGCATCATCTAGCCCCAAGATAAGCTACTGTTAAACAGAGCTGTGTTATGGTACTAGATGACTGATATATACTTAATACAATACAATACATAGATAGATATTTTTTATTATATATAGAGAATACCCAGAACACCCGGAACAAATATTTGTAGATCGTACAAACATTTGACCCGAGGCGGGAATCAAACCCGCAACCTCCGCGTCGCAGGCGGACCTGCGCCCGCTGCGCCACGTCGGTCGTCAGTTAGTTAAGCACTTACCACTGAAGTTAGGTGCTATATCAAGTCCGTTCCCGAGGTAACCAGCAGTGACGGCGCCGTTGATGGTCAGAGCGGTGGTGAAGATAGCGATCGACCATATCCGGTCAGCGCCGAACTTAGCCTGGGCTATCATCATGAGTCCTGGAACAGACATTTATTGTGAGGTGGTCACATAAATGAGTGGGTGTACCTCGCGCGCCGAAAAGACGGGCTAAGTAAGGGCTGAGTAACCTCTTTACTCGCCGCGAAACTCTGCTCCCAACCGGGGGCGGTGTGGTGGTGTGCCAGTGCCTAGAATCGGTTTGCCGCGTGCTTATCGATGCTTTTAAATCATTCATTTTCGCGCGGCTTATGTTTCCCATCAATAAAATACATTTGTGTGTAAAATACGCAAAATGTTACACGCTCGGTTTCCGTACAAATCGACGAACTCTTTCATTCTACTTAAATATAGTTCTGTGGGTGGTGTATTGGTAGAAAGTCCGGGAGTCCTAAGGTCGTTTTGATTCAGTTTGCATCAATGCCCTAAAATAACTGGGGTGACCACAAGTTAATCTAAGTGACCTCAGAGCCTCAGAGTTTAACTGGATGATCTCAAGTTGAACTAGGTGACTTCAAATGAGATTCAAATTCAAAACCATTTATATGATTGAATATGATTTTAAACTGGATGACATCACGTTAAACTGGGTGACTTCAAGTTAAACTGGGTGACCTCAAGTCAGCCTGGGTGATCTGATAAACTGGGTGACCTCAAGTTAAACTTTAGTTGTTACCTTACTGTAGAATCTGCACTGACCTGGTAGTCCGACAGCGAATCCGGTGAATAGTTTCCTGGCAGCGGTGGTGGATAGCCTTCCGTTCCGCCTCAGCGAGTCGGCAAGTACTGACGACGCGAGAGCACAGAGATACTTCCCAAGGTAAGGAAGCGACGACAGCAGTCCATTCTGGTGACAAATACCTCCATTAGTAATACGATTCATGATTTTTTTTTAGCTAATAAGGAACTCTTGAAAGTAATTCTAATTCGATCGGTATTAGACAAGTATTGGAATATGACATTTCGTACTTTTGAGCGCAAACCTAGCGCCAAATTCAACCTTGTTTGAATTCAACAATAAATTGACAGCAGTAAATTGAAATTGAGATTGGATCGGAATTGTCATAAGATTAAGGCACCGGTGCCTTACTCTAATGAAAATAAACAAGGCGGCAATTCGGCGCTTTGTTTGCACTCAAAAGTACGGTAAGGCTTTACTCTTGAACGCGATCGGTATTGGATTCAAGAATAAGGCACCAGATTCTACATATTATTAAAAATAGAAATTAGAATGACGTTTAGAATTCAATTACGATTACGACTTATGAATAAGGACCTATCTTTATTCGCAATGATTTAATGAACGACCCTGTATGTTTATTCCTTTCCATTTTTCCATATTATTTTTAGTGTTTACGTCGTGATTATGAGACAAACATTATTACAATTTTTCGCATGTATAATAACAATCAACTTTTTCAACACACTTGCTTATAAAGTGGCTCATCGCAATTAGGCACAGAATGACACCCATAATCAAACTATGACTTTTGATTGCTATAACTCACTAGTGAGTTATAGATTTTTTTTTGTTATTTTATTCACAAGTGTGTTGAAAAACGTCGTATGATACACGTGTGTATTGATGATTACCGTCCTCGGCTATCTTAAGACCCACTGTTTTTACACACAATGTAACACACTAGTACCATAATGTACTATTACGGTACAAGCAACCCCAAAAGTAAATGCCATAGTCTAGTGTGTAGTGATTGTAACCGTGTGTAACATTTATAGCGATGCAGTAACCGCAATGTTTCAAAACTAAACAATGAAACTAATCTGTTTTAAGCGCTTGCTTACATAAAACAATGAAACAATACTAAACAGAAATACATAAAGTAACCACAAAGTAATCTACTAATCTAATAACAATGACGTTTTCTGAGAACTAAGTCATTACATTATGAAACATAACATATTTAGAAAAATAAATAAATAATAAATAATGCTGGACAATCCTAATGAATTATGGGTACTAGATGACTGATATATATTGAATACAATACGATACATAGATAGATATATTATTTATATATTTTTAATATATATAGAAAATACCCAGAACACCCGGAACAAATATTTGTAGATCGTACAAACATTTGTCCCGAGGCGGGAATAGAACCCGCAACATCTGCGTCGCACGCGGACCTGCGCCCGCTGCGCCACATCGGTCGAATCATTTATCATGAATTACTAGGCGAGAGAGACTTAATAACTAGATCTCGTGGAGACGAGCGCTGCAGAAACGCAGAACTTTAAAACTTTAATTTATAAGGTTTATGACGCTGCAGCTGTTATGTCAGGCGTGGCGCTTAACATCAGGCAAATGGATTTATCGTCTCTTTTGCTGACATATAAAAAGATCTTGGTTCTAGAAGCATTGTTTATAAATGAAATAGTAGAAGTTGGCGAGATGATCTCGACTCATTCGAAAGTGGATGGTGGAATTCTGCGAAGGATAGAGATGGTTGGAGAGATTTGGAAGAGACCTTTGCCCAGCTGTGCCACAAAAAGGTTAAAAAAAAAAAACTCTGTCACATCAGAATGTCTCATAATACGAATAGTAAACTCACACAGCTGTGCTAAGTGCCTGCTAGCATAATATGCCTATCTGGCAATATTTTACCACCCCGTCTTATCTACCCTTTGCATTGTATCTAAACGAGCTATCTACAAACTATGGATTCAAATTGGTTTATGTACGGCTTATTTAACTTCTTACCTATATTATACAATAAGAAAAGTGAATCCTAGATTAAGATAAATAGATAAATAAATAAATAAACTGTAGTATAAATATAACACTAGTGTAGCTACACCACTGCTTATTACGTTACTCGTGTAACAGACCTTCCCAGAAAAGCGGCAGACCCTAATTAGAGGAGCAGTCCTCGACTCAACACGGCGCCAACCCCAAGACTGTAATTACAGTCGTTCTATGTACTCGTATGTGTTGTAGTCATAACTTGTTCTTATAGTATGTAAAGATCATCCAGTAAAACCACACAAGTATAATATTATAGTTCTCACAACGGATCTCGGCCGTCGTGAAATTAGCCGTTTCGATGCGCAATGGAGCTTTTTCAAACTAAATTGTCTTTACGCATCACAAACGGCTAACTTCACGGAAGCTTAGATCCGCTGTGCGAACTATACTAGCGATCCGCACCGGCTTCGCACGGGTGCTTAAACGATGTATAAACCTTCCTCTTGAATCACTCTTTCTGTGGCTGAAAACCGCATTCAAATCTGTTGCGTAGTTACAAAGATCTACATACATACATACATACAAAGGGACAGACGGCAGAGTGTGACTCTAATGTATACTATGTAGGATATAAGGAGGTAAGTCTTTATCTAAATCTATACTAATACTTTAGAGAGAGTATATATTTTTGTATTTTTGTTTGATCTAAACCGTGTAGGTACAGAATACAGATTGGATTATGTGCGGTTTAGTTAACTCAGTCGTAAGCGAAAGTTAGTAATCAATCATACTCATAGCTTCCTAGAAAGAGTAGGCACTAATTGGTGGGCACGTTAGCGCGATAGGCCCCAGGCGAGAGTATTAACAAGACGTCTGGTAATCAAGACTACTAGCGCCTGGTCAATCAAGAGGCAAAACTTTGGTTGGGTTCTGCCGTTTAAACTAAAATAATTAATGCTGGACAATCCACACAGAATCATCTAGTCCCAAGATAAGCTGCTGTTAAACAGAGCTGTGTATGGGTACTAGATGACTGATATACTTAATACAATGCAATACATACATAGATATTTTTTATTATACATAGTAAATACCCAGAAAAAACCCAAAGTGTGTGATGTAAAGTGTTTTTGTATAAACTGAATACCTATAATTCATCTTTTTTTCAATACCCATTTATCTTTTTAGTAGGTATTAGTCATAATAAACAAAACTGCCCAACTTGTTTTGTTTGTTCACGCTAAAACAATAAAATATCCCAATTTGTTTTCGAACTCGGCGACAACTGTTTACAAAAAGTACCCGATTATAGTGAAACAAGATATTGTTATTATAATTAGGTACGATACAGTTAAAAATTTTGTTATTCTTAGATTTATTTTTGGTAATGCACTTAACCCGATTGGTTCAACTTGCGATTATCATCACGTATTAAGAGGCCTTTCCAAGATTTAGCGATATAGTTCATGAAGTTCGCCCGAATGTATCTTTAAATAGTATAAGTAATAGCGCGTGCGACGAGGAACGTTACGTCCTCCCTCCATAAGCGCTCAGCGCGGTTTCGTTAAAATATCTTCAACACACGAGCCACAACAGTGTTCGATTCTTCACGGGCTACAAGAAAATTCAAGGATTGTCAAGGATAGGGCTCTTAATTCAACTCGATAATTTATTTAAAGTTAAAAATGGTTCTGTAGTTTTTTTTTATTTTCCTTAGACCTATTACGTTAGTGTTAGTCTTCACTAGTGTTGCGGTACCCTAAGCCCAAGCAATTTTGCCGGCGCCGTCCACCGGAATCCAACCCCTCCTGATCAGAAGGTCTAAGTAGCTAAATGTCCAACAGCGCAAAACGTCTAATGAGCAGTACGCCTAATTAGCAAAACGTCCATTTATCAGATGGTCTGTATAGCAAAACATCTATTTAGCAAATATCATTTTAAAATGTGTAGGTACACTTATGATAGAAATTAACAATTACTAATTGTTTTCTTTTGCTCACTTTGTTATCCAGTACCGGAATATTACGGGGTACTTTACAATACCGAGAAATGAGATCGAAGATTCGGAAGATGTTTTACGACGGCGTTTTAATCTGATTCAATTTGAGTTTGCAGTTATGATTTGAAGGGCCAAGGAACTGGCAGGAATTCCATTTGCAATGAAATAAAATAAATCCGTTATGTTGCGTGTATGATGGATGGATGCAATTCAAAAAATCCGTTAAATTATGTATGATGGATCGATGCAACTTGTATTGTATGCGACTTTTCTGACCGCCATGGTGAAATTGGATTCGTGTTGGTACATTTTAATTATTTACACACGTCATTAGTAAGTGAGGAGTGGAAATAATTATGTTTTAATTAAATTAAAAAATGAGTAATGAGCGCTTCCGTGATTTGGTCGGAGAGAAGGCGGCACCGGTTTTTTCAAAGAACTACTAACTCCGTCACTAGAGTTAGCCACTGACTCACACGAACTTACCTAAAATAATACAGTTTTTTTTGTCCCACTGTTGGGCAAAGAACCCTCTTCTCTCTTTACTCTTCTACTTACTTTTTTTCTTTTTTTTTTCTTTTTTTTCTGTACTCGATCCAATACAATAAAATATTTTCTTACCTATTTTAAAATAATATAGTGTGTGTAATGTATCGTACTTAAGTATTATTCATATAAGAAAAAAATGGCTGCCTAAAAACTCAGTCACCAGAGTTGGCCCAGTGGCCAACTTAAAAATGTAAGTTCGTATGAGCACAGTATGAGTCAAGTCAGTACTCATACTTACTTTTTTAATCTTCTATGGAGCCTTCAGATAATATTTTAAGTCTGTGGTAGCTAACTGGCACCGATAGTAAAGTTTCTGAGAATTTACTAGTAGTCACAATTTTACTCATAAAACTATCGTGAACTATATCATACATTTTTACAAACGGGTGTTTTCACGTACCGGTATATCGGTGAAGAGGTACCGACACTGTTTCGACTCAATTTCGAGAGTCTTCATCAGGGTTGAGTGACATATCGATATATTACATATCGATCGTCGCGATATGTGATATGCACATATCGCGACGCGGAGGAAGACGCTCGCCGTGTCACTCAACCCTGATGAAGACTCTCGAAATTGAGTCGAAACAGTGTCGGTACCTCTTCACCGATATACCGGTACGTGAAAACACCCGTTTGTAAAAATGTAAGTCACAATTTTGTAGCAAGCATGCATAAACGATCATTCAAACCTACGCGGCGACGCGAAAGCGGACTTTGCGAACGCTGTGATGATGCGTCGCGGTCGCGTTTAGTGTGCAAGGCGCCATTGCTAAGTCATTGCAGCGTCCACCGCTTGCGCTTCCGCTCCGCTTTCGCGTCGAAAAATAAAAGTAAAGATAATTTTAGTTCATTGAAAAGCTAAATTGGTTAACATCAGCTATAGGTACTAGATTTTTGACATTTCATATTAACCTTTCCACCAATCCGCATTGGGTCCGCGTGGTGGATTAAGACCCAATCACTCTCGCCCGAGAGTAGGCCAGTGTCCCAACAGTGGGAACATTAGAAGGCTGTTATGATGATATTAACCTATGTCCTAACGATATCGTTCCAACGTATCCAAAAAACCACCTTATTTGTCGAAATCCGTCAAGATACCGTGTTTGTAAATTAAAAATTGCATTTCACTGCCGCGTTTTACTATTGATTAATGTTACGTTCCTCCACCAATCCGCATTAGGTCCGCAGTGAGTTAAGACCCAATTACTTTCGCTGGAGAGTAGACCAGTTTTTTTTTTTTATATAAATAAATAATGCTGGACAATCCACACAGCATCATCTAGCCCCAAGGTAAGCTGCTGTTAAACAGAGCTGTATTATGGGTACTAGATGACTGATATATATTTAATACAATACCATACATAGATAGATATTTTTTATTATACATAGAAAACACCCAGAACACCCGGAAAAAATATTTGCAGATCCTACAAACATTTGTCCCAGGGCGGGAATCGAACCCGCAACCTCTGCGTCGCAGGCGGACCTTCGCCCACCGCGCCACATTGGTCGTCAACCAGTGTTCCAGCAGTGGGAGATTTAGAAGATTATCATAATGAATAGCTACGTTCATATGGTTGCTTGCGGTGTGGTTAAAATACCGCAATAATACTTGGTAGGTAGAGCACAGAAAGACCACATCGTCGGTGGCAACTGGCAAGCTAGCAACAGGCGTAAATTCATCTAATTTATAAAACAATACAAACGAACTTTACTGCATAAAAATTAACCTTATAGTGGGTATTAATATAGTCTTAATTGAGTTGAATATATTGTATAACATACACATAATTGATTAGAACCTTAAACTATGTATAGAATTCATAATATTTTAATACATAATAAATAATGATTTATTGGTTTAGCACACAAAGGGCGCATAATACAAATTCTATGATTTACAACTATTTATAAATAAACTCTAGTTAATTGAATAAAACTTTATGTATCCTACACTTGCGAAGAATTTACTACAAGAATGAATAATTTAGAGTACAGTACCAACAGAAAATTGCAAAATAGGCTTTACAAAATTTTCTTACCATAACAGCCATGGAATGGCCGGTAATTCCCGCGTTTTATAGGCATAGTAATTACAAAGCTAACACTAAGCTCTTCCATTCATTTACCATTTACACCGCTCATAAACAGCAAAAACTTAGCAAACAGACAGTCTAAAGCTTTGTTCAGATCAAAGCGAGATACCGAATAACAAAGCGGTATCGGTTTGGCCTTTTTTCCGAAAACACACGGCTGCGATTGACAAAATATGCAATCACTCAAGAATGCGGTATTCGCGTAGATATTAATGGACGCTTCTAAAGGGACAGACAGACTATGGTACCTGTTTTAAGGTACAATCCACTTGGTCTATAAGACGATGTACCCGTATTCGGACTAGCACACCACCTTGCTTGTAAACACTATTAAAACTACGGTAAATAATAATCGAATAAAAAATTTATTGCGATTTGCGACACGAAAATCGGAATGACGTTTAGAATTATACTGATTCGTCTAATGAATACGTGTATTTACGATCCTTAAATAAGGCCCTATCATTATTCGCAGATAATAATGAACCACCCTGTCTTGAATAATACAGTTTTGAATACCTCTTTATAGAGTATTGAAGCTCGTGCAACTAGCGCGAATGCTAACACAATATTAAATAACCTGTCGGACGTCCGAATACCGGTAAAGTAATTCGAATACCCGATTAGCTGACGTCCGTGTAATCGGACCATTATTATCTCAAGGCTTTGAAGTAAACTGCACTAGAATTAAGTACCATACTATTCTATAATCCTATGCTATAAAAAACGAGCCATGGTTGTTTATGAAGAGAGTATAATGACTTGTTATACGTTAGTACTTAGTTCGGTTCGCGGCTTCGCTTGCGTGATACAAGGATGAAAAGTAGCTTAATAAAAGTTATTTCAGGTTCATAACAATAAATAAATAAAAAACCTTTTATTTCCTTCTCTAAATGTTTAAACTTAAACAGAAAAAATAATATAAAATCAAATTCAAATGACGTCATGCTTCTCTATTTCTAAAAAAATATTTTCTAGGTATATTTATTTTTTGTTTCTTAGAACTTTAATTTTCTTAACAATACCTTTATAGTATTCTTTCCAGGTAATATATTATATTTTATCAACGGTCCAACTTCGTTGAAAATTTCTGTGAGGTGTAAATATTTTTTACTGATCTACTTAGCGTTCCTGCACACGATGCCGTCGGCGTCGCCGCGCCGTCGCCGCGCCGACCGACGCCGCGCCGTTACACTGTATATACGGGTCGCGCGAGGCCCGCCGCCGCCGCACAGTGGATCGAAAATGCCCTTTCCATAGACATAGAACTTTTTTTTTGTAAACTTGCTTTTTTTTATTGGAAACCAACACAGAACCTTATTAGAAGCCCTAACTTTATCATATTTATGCACTTCTCGCGTATATGATGCAGTAAAGATTTTTCGAACTAAATAATGTATGGAGAAAAACATGAAAATCGTTATTTTTCGGCTCTCGTGCGAGTGCCCGTTATTTCGTCTGGTATGAATAATGTCCATATTTTTTACTATTTTTTGACATATAGTACATACAGCGCACTCGATGGACTTCAGGTGAAAAAATTTTTTTTTTAATTATTTTGCATTTTACTCATTATCCAAATTACATTGCGACCTAAATATAATATTTCAACTCGCCTCATCATTGTTACAGTTTTAATGCAATATTTCACCTACTTTACTTTATAAATTGCCTGTTAACCCCTTATTTTATGGTTGTGTATTCTTTTTTTAAATGTACAAGGGGTCATTAAGTTAGGTAATAGGTACTCGACTTCATCATTGTTACAAATTTTACTGCGGAGGATTACCTACTTATCTTTATCTACCTGCTAACCCGTCACTAAATGTAATGATAGTTATCTATTCTAAGAATCCTTTATAAATGCTTTAAGCATAAGTGCTTACTTTTGGTAAATTTGTTGTTGTCATTTTCTTAAAACAAAAAAATCTATGATAAGTAATAAAAAATTAAAAAAGTTAAAAAATAATTAAAAATTTGGAATAAACGTATTACAAATTTTT
The DNA here is from genome assembly GCA_951394395.1 of Colostygia pectinataria. Lineage (NCBI taxonomy): Eukaryota > Metazoa > Arthropoda > Insecta > Lepidoptera > Geometridae > Colostygia > Colostygia pectinataria. Next base: position 10,030,406 of record OX596363.1, read on the forward strand.
AATTACAAGTTACAAATTACTAAACAAATCATTGTTTTTAAAAGAAACACGTAATAAGTACAAACTACAAAGTCAACAAAACAATTTACACATAATATATATTAATTTATTCTTAAGACTAAACACATATTTTTCTTATAATAATTATGTACCTACAAGTATAAAGTTCAAACAATTACACCGTATTAAAAAGACACATCCATATCAGAATCTGTGTCTGAACCCGTGTCTTCTGGATCAATGTTACTTACATCTATGAATTCTGTCTCAAAGTGTTCTGTATTAATAGATATAAGACCTAAAGCTTCGGAACTTAACTCTTTCCTCCGTGCTGCATTGAGTACAGGTCTTGTGGACGAAATATAGGGGTCTGATGAAAGAAGCAGCATATTTAAAATATCCTGATTATTATCAATTCTGCTAGTCTTTCGAGCATGATACTCCCTGTATTTGCGAAAGTCTTTATTTCTAGCCTCTGAGGCTTCTTCGGATAGTTTACCGATGGGCACAATCGATACATTGGCTATGTCAGCACCATGTATAAGAACCTTATGAACGGTTGCTGACATATAGTACCAATTGTACAGTTCGGTGTACTTCTCCGCAGTCTTTCGGGCGTATTCCTTGAATTTTTCCGTGTTTATATTTTCACCCGATGATATGACTTGCAGTATGACTGCAAATCTGCGTATAAGCTCTTCATCAAGCCCAGTTATAGCTGCGGTTTTTTCAGGGAACTCGAAAAACTTTCTCGCCGTGTTCCCATCATTGGTTGTTCCCGATCCTTGCTTAACTACATCAATTAATAAACCTGTTTCTTTTCTGAACTTTGCTTGAATTTCTTTTTTCTTTTCTTCCAGTATTCGCTTATTTTCTTCTCCTCTTACGGACCACGTCTTTAAATCTTGTCTGTAGGCTATGTGCAATAGGCATTCCATGCAGTTTATGCGAGCGTGCAGTGAAGATATTCCGAACTTATATAGATCAGTGGCAACTTCTCTTCTTATAACTGATTCCAAATTATTCATTTGAGAAGGTTTTGCCAAGCACAAATAGCACGTTGCAGGTGAGGTCGCTTCTGAAAGATAGGTGCATACCTTCCCATCTATCATGGTCATTATTAGATTGTGAGTAATTTGGTTTGTATCGCATTGAGTGTTACTCAGGTATCGTATTTCTTCTTCCATTGCGGACAGCTGTTCTTGTACAACCAATTTAGACTCTTTTATGAAGAGAAACTGTACAGGACGACAATATAACGCCGAATTAGGTTTCTTATTTTCCCATATTACTTCATTTCCAGCAGTAAGTTTTAGCGGGACCAAAGTGGTCATGAAAATTGATTCGTCACTTATTCCATCTCTTTCGAAACTTTGTTTGTATGTGCTCTGACTTGAGGCACCATCGAATCCCCATTTCGATATTAAATTCATTGATTTGTTTGTTATCTCTTCAGGTAAACTTTTTATTATTCTTGTAACTGTTATATCAAGTAGTGCTTGAAGAGCTACTTTGGCCATCGTATCAGTAACAGTGATTGCGTCTTTCGGAGGCAAGCAATCCATCTTAGCTTGCTGGACTTTGTAATATGATGGATACAAATTTTGAATGCCTTCTTGAATGGCAGATTCTCTCAACGTAATATACTGCCACTTTGATAATTTAAGTGACAGCAATAGGCCAAGTGCTTTGGTAGGGGTGAAAGCACACTTATTTTTATCTTTTGCTTGTTTAACGATTTTTTCCGCCTCTTCTGGGTTCTTTATAATATGATCTATGGCTGCTGCCAAAACATCTTTGCCCTCATGTTTCATGTTAGCTATTAACGCAAAGGCCAATTCCGAACTGTCTCGGCCTTTATAATTGAAATCGTCAATCCTGTCTGTCTGGTCTGTGAAAGGTTTGCGCGGACTTGGAGTTGTTCTCGTTGATGTTCCAACAGTTGATGTACTTGTAGAGGGTAAAAACAATTCGCCAGCTTCACTTGTCTCTTCAGTTGCAGTAAATAACACTTGCGGTCGTATATTTTCACGTACACAAGTTGGCCACTCGATGTTCTGTTTCAACCAATCTGTATAGTGTTTTTTGAATGTTTCTGTGTTACATTTCGCAGATTTCCATCTTTTTATCACAGACTGACTAAATCTTCGACAGAATTCTTGGAGAATGTCTTCATCTTCATCAGACAAACTCAAATTCAACTGAAGTTTAACGCTTTCTAACAGTTTTAAATAGTTTCCAAGCTTGCCAGACTTCTTTAGAATCACAAATAGATCCAGATTGGTTATCGCACTTTGTTTCTCCATTTTTAACTCGAAAGTTCGCAATGCTTTACTTAGGGAAGTTTTAATATAACTAAAAATATTCAGTACCTACCCTCCTTATTTATACTAACTTCATACCGGCTAACGACTTCTAGATAAAGCTAGACAATGACAATTGTTAATTAAGTGCCTACCTAATTTACATCATTGTTTTAAGAAAATGACAATAAATTAACCAAAAGTAAGCACTTGTGCTTAAAGCATTTATAAAGGATTCTTAGAATAGATAACTACCATTACATTAGTGACGGGTTAGCAGGTAGATAGAGATAAGTAGGTAATCCTGCGCAGTAAATTTGTAACAATGATAAAGTCCTATTACCTATTACCTAACTTAATGACCCCTTGTACATTTAATCCCTTATTTTATGGTGGTTTTATGATATTTAGCCGTTAAAGCCTATACCTATTGTGTATTCTTTTTTTTACAGTTTATTTATAAAGTATGATAGGTGAAATATTGCATTAAAACTGTAACAATGATGAGGCGAGTTGAAATATTATATTTAGGTCGCAATGTAATTTGGATAATGAGTAAAATGCAAAATAATTAAAAATTTTTTTTTTCACCTGAAGTCCATCGAGTGCGCTGTATGTACTATATGTCAAAAAATAGTAAAAAATATGGACATTATTCGTACCAGACGAAATAACGGGCACTCGCACGAGAGCCGAAAAATATCGATTTTCATGTTTTTCTCCATACATATTTTAGTTCAAAAAATCTTTACTGCATCATAATCGCGAGAGGTGCATAAATATGATAAAGTTTGGGCTTCTAATAAGGTTCTGTGTTGGTTTTCAATAAGAAAACGCATGTTTACAAAAAAAAAGTTCTATGTCTATGGAAAGGGCATTTTCGATCCACTGTGCGCCGCCTCCGCGCGTTCCCTCTGTTTAATTCATTCCATTACCGGCCGCGTACGAACGTGTACGTCGTTGGCGCGACGGCATCGTGTGCAGGAACGCTTATAATGAAGTGACTACCTATTAGATTTTCTGCTCAACTTGATTGGTAATCAACTCGAATTTTAACTCAAATAGTTTCATGAAAGCTAAATTGGCGATAAATCTATAAAGGAAACCGAGCGCAGAAATCGCCCGATCAGGCCTATTCGGTTGGTCAAGTTGGCGTGAGGCAATCAAATTGTGTCGCGTGGCAGAGGCTTAAGCTCAAGTCTATCATAATCCCTTCGTAGAAACAAAAGGACAAATTGTCAGAATGCCGCACATTTGCGGACATTCTTGCATGGCCTTGCTTTTTCTATGCATTCAGACAAACAAGTTATTACGTAGAAGGATTTTCGCATAAGTCTCAATTCTCAGCACCAGCTACCATGGTACGAGGCCGAAGTTTTAACTTCTAGAACGAAAGTACAGTCGACTAGGTAAGGTTATAGGTTTGGTTTACAAACGTCGCGATCACAGATATAAATATCAATTAATATATCTGTGGTCGCGATCGACGTTAGAAAATCAACGAAGGTTTGAAACCGGTAACAATATTGGTGACGGAATATAAAGGCCACCCATATACCGCAAATATTTTGGTCTAACGACTGTGTTACTGTGCTACCCATTATTTTAAATATTCCATTAAAAAAATCAAAGTACTAAAATGTTTAAAGACATGTGCCATCCACCAATCTACATTCGGAATTGGGTTTTAAAGTGATTACTCTTACTTTTGAAAATGGCTATAACCTAAGTTCCTAACATTGGCCAAACCACGCGACGAATGACAGTCGTATTCATGAATAGAGTCATCGTTTTGAAAGATAGCATAGCATACCAACTTTTTTAATTTACTTCACTACAGCGCCCTTACCAAAAAAAACTACTAAAAACTTAACCAAATTGTTGCATGATGCAATAAATTAATTGAATAGAATTTTTGTTGGTGCGTTTTAACAATGCAGGTCGTAAGATCAATGAATAATGGTTTGTAACCAATCTTGTAGGCCACTGCAGAACCTTTTATAAACAAATAATTCTTATCATTACAGCATTTTACTGCTTTATTAATTGAATTCTCATTCACGTCTGTAAATCTGTGGTAATTTATTGCTGCCCACAGAATAAATTAGGTATAATTATCTTGTAATTTGGGATAACTCGTATTATTTAAAATGAAAAAAAAAAAAACTCTGCTGCAATTTTAAATGCCACTCTGTATCTAATATATAATATATTAGTTATGGTATCTAATATATTATCTTATATATAATATAATTAGATACAGAGATAAAATATAAAATAATATAATAAGTATACCTATGCTTGGTGTTGTTTTTTTATATCAGCAAGTGACAAGACAATCAAGGCGCTCACCTGATGTTTAGCACCACGCCTGACTATTACAGATGCAATGCCACCCAAAGTTTAAAGTTTTTAAGTGTTTGCGTGGCACTGCACTGCGCTTATCACCCCGAGACATTGTTGTTAAGACTCTTTCGCCCAGTAATTTCACTTGCTACAGTGCCCTTTAAACCTAAACACAGTCCAGCTTGCACACTACTGCTTGGAGGTAGAATATCTGACACTTCGGTGGTTACCACCAAGACGGACTCTTGCTGAAGAGTTCTACCACCTGGTGTTGCCGTCTGGTTGTGATTTGCCTCCGGTTTGAATACCTCTTCGTAAAACAGGTACTATTATATCTAAAGAGATCTCAAGATAGGATGAATAATATTATGCAAGGTCACTGCATAATTATTGTATTACCACAATTGCCACAAGCTAGATTATAATATGCCACTTTCGTGTTAAGCTAATTTGTTTTTTTTTTTTTTATACAACTGAAGTGGCAACCAAGCGTCCGGCCCACAAGATGGTAAGCGGTTACCGCAGCCTATGGACGCTTGCAATACCAGAGGTATCACTCGCGGGTTGCCACCTTGAGGCTAAGATCGAAAGCCTCATGTGCCAGTAATTTCACCGGAAACCATACCCTTCACACAGCAATGCGAGCATTACTGCTTGGCGGCAGAAATAGGTATGGTGGTAGTCCTTCCCCGGACGAGCTCTATCACAGAGAACTCTACTACTCTTAAACCTACTCTCGTCACACAGATGGCGCTGTCTGCCATGTAAACATTGCGCTCTGTGTTTTTATTTAAATTTTATTAGTAAAACTTTGTTAAATGTTCTAAAAGTGTTGTACTAACACTAATTGTACTGTTTGTTGTTCCTTAAACAAAATAAAAAAAGCTTTAGTAGTATTTAACTATGACTTTTATTAACATTAAACAAGCAGGTACATGTTATGTAGGTACTTGCTTACTTTTACAGGTTACCTGTACCGCGTATCTCGGAAACCCTTCCAAAACTGACAAATCGGCTTTTAATTTAACAATTGGCAAAAACTTTTTTAATTAAAAACTGTCTCACAAAAGCTTATTAAAAAATAACCGTTTATTCAGATGATAAAAAAAGCTTGGGACGAATGTGCTCCAACTCTACTCGACATCCATAACAATAGCAAGGAGCATGCCAAAAAAAGCGATAGGAACCCAGCCGGTGTTGTTGCCAGTTCTGGCCATGCATGAGCGCGTTGGAACTGGCGTAATTTTTCCTAGCTTGCAAGACGTTTCAAAGTGATCCTTGTGATTCAAATGCATAAAGCACTTTTGATTTCATTTAAACTCTTGCTTACATATCTTTCCCACAGCCCTGTCAAAATTATCCACTTACCGGCCGTTCTGGCCATTGTACCGAGGAATGTATAATGGCCAAGACGCTTGATGCAATTCCCCACATCCTGTGCCCTCATTCCCTTAGCTGACTTCCCGTCGTCAATCAGCATCGTATCAGCCTATAGACATCCACTGCTGCGGGTTGATCACAAACTCTGTTCACCAATCTCTATTGATCTCCATCTTAAACTGTCTAGTCAGCAGAGCTATAGTCAAACTGTCCAGAGCTAGGAACCCGAGTTCTTGGACATGCCGGTTTCCTCACGATGTTTTCCTTCACCGTATGAGAGCACTGGCATTGCGCACATACATTTTTCGTAACCAACATTCTTAGTATTAAGGTTTCGAGTAGCTTGAATGAGATAAGAATGAGTCAGACCATAGGATACCATCCAACACGCTTACTTTGCATTGGCAATGGATGAGATACGAATGAGTCAGACCCTGAATTCCATCAGCCAATCATCAATGGTATGCCATGTTAGTACCTTGTTATCTATACTAATATTATAATGAGAAAAGATTTTTTTATTTTTGTTTGTTACGAATAAACTCAAAAACTACTGGTCGGATTTCAAAGTTCTTTCACCATTAGATTGCTACATTATCCCTGAATAACATAGGCTATATTTATTACTAGCGACCCGTTCCGGCTTCGCACGTGTGCTGTTTTTCTGCACCCGCGCGAAGCTTGGACGGACTGCTAGTACGAAATATCAATAAACTGTCTGTGCCGTGATTGTCAGTCAGTTAGTAACGCAACGCAATAAAACTTAACGTAATAAAACATTTTATAATTAGATGAAGTCATAGTGGGGTAACACATTAATATTAAAAATGTGATGCCATCGTCGTGTTGTCAGAAGTTATCTAGAGATCGTTAAAAACGATCTGTAGATAGCTCAACCGATCCAGATCACGACCAGACAGAAGCTTCTCTAACACTCTGGCGGCATTATCTTGAATGGCAATGCAATGTTAAGCCACTTAATAAACGAGCTTTAGGTCATGCGTCATGCGCTTTGACCAAATTCTTCCCTTCTACAGGATTCTGTAATCATTTATTGTATGTTTGTAGTATCATCATCATGACAGCCTTCTAATGTTCCCACAGCTTGGACACTGGCCTACTCTCAAACGAGAGTGAGCGTAATTTGTAATATACGTAGTATTATTATCTGCGGTAATCACATCAGACGAGTAAAATAAGTAGGGACACCATCTCTAAAGATATTCGTGGGACAAATTTATAAATTGCATTTTGAGTGTCACTTTCCGAACCTGGACACACCTAAATAGTTTCCTGTTTTGTAATTTAAGTGTGTACATAATCCGTGTAGAAATCACCAAATTTGTAGGTATCTTTGGAATTCTATTTTATTGAGAGATTTATTTTAATAGAGTTTTCACGTAACATAGCGTCTATTTATATTATTTTGCTAATGCTGCAGTATTGTTTTTTTAGAAAGATAAAGCCAGTTAGGTCCTTCTACTCGTTCAATGTTACGTTTAAAAATCAGAAAGTGCAAGCATCGATGTTCTTATCTAAAGTGAGGCACTGTGAGTACTTTTATCTATTTATCGCACCTGAGCATTTTAGATAGTTGAGTGCTAAAATTACGTACGCACCAAACATATAAAACTTTTTTATCCATTCATAGGATTTTTGTGGATGTTATCTAGTATTATCAAAGCGATTAAACTGTCTAGACGCTTGGTCGTGGACGTAATAGTGGCGGCGAGACAACGGCATTAAACGTGTTTAGTGACTAGTAGCCACAGAAACGTATCTTTCTGTGCTAGTAGCCATAATTAAGTACTTGAAGAGAGATTTATATATAGCTTATAAATACTTATATATGCAAAATATGAAATTCATTATTATTAGGTACTGTATAGGGGCATTATATTGTATGCATATCATGTAAGTAGTATAAGTACATAATATAGGATATATACATTATAAAAATACAACTATATACTTTAACATAACTTCAGTATGCGGCTTCTCCGGTGATATTGATATTGAAAAATAAAAACCAACAACTTGAATAATAATAATAATAAAACTATCTTGAACATGTGGATAATAAATAATGAAAATAGCCAATATCTCTAAACACTCATTTATAACATGCCAAAAAACTAACCGTAAAAAATCTCAAACACAGTTGACACCGTTACGGTAACCATGTCGATAAAATTAATAGACATTTTTTTTTTATTTATTTACACAGGTTTTTGTTTAATTCAGATCAAATTATAAAAACGGGTATTATACTCGTTCGCACACTTTTTTGCAAAACCAAAATATAATATTTTGTTTCTTTGTAAATTAACAAAAAATTATGTAATAACACAATTTAAAGCGTACAAGCTCTCAAAATTTGTACATAACAGGTAGTTTTTCGAGTGCTTAATCTGGGTCTATGACCAAACTTATTTGAGTATTTGTTTGCGAGTTACAAGACAATTTTTTTTATAATAAAAATTACTAATCAACCAGCTAGCTGATATCATTCAATATACTTATATTAGTTTTTATTAACACTGCCAGCTGTAAAAGCCTAGTTGTTTACTGTTTTTTATTATGATAGGTTTATGGAACGCAGCCAGTGCACTTGGGCGTAATCGGACGTATACATTTAATAAAATTGAGAATGTTTTTAAAACATTGTGAAATTACCCCTTTAAAATATATATATATATATATATTTCAGACAACAACAGTAAGTTCATATTTTATCATGTTGTTGATGTTATCCTTTATCACGTTGGTTTACTTTGTCAGTTTTGCAGTATTTTATGCAATAAATGATTGGATTTAATAATAACATTGAGCCATAAATGGAGTTTCTCGGTAAGCAGGCAGTTTCTGAAATATTTTGATTAAACTACTTTGCCAAGAACGATAAAATAAGGCCTTATTTAATAAACACTAAGGTTCAAAGTTTCAACACACAATGACTTAATGTTGCCTCAGTATTAGAAAAAACTTATGCTCAAAAAAGCGACAAAACCGACCTAGGTGTTTGGATCAGTTTTTATTATCACATAGCACAGACATTCACTGTATTATATTCTGTTACGAAAGTGCTGAATAAGTTGATTTTTGGTTGACTAGCAGCATTATCAAGCCGTAAGCAGTAACGTCTGTTCAAGGAGGGCTTTAAAGGCTATTGGCTAAAAATTTTAAATTATTTGCTTGACTGTTAGGTGTGGCAACTTGACATCTACTTGCTATAAAACCAGCAAAAGGCTGTCCACTTTTTGGCTGATGCAATAGGGTGGATTGCTTGCGTTATGCTTATGTATCCTTTGCAGCAGGCTTTAGCGGTCAAGCAAGTTGATGTCGCAGTATCATCAATAAAGCGATGAAAATGGCGGAATAAAATTACTTTAGAAAATTACCTGTTTTTTATTAATACATTCTAGTTTAACAAAATGAAAATAGCACTATTGATGCAACCGTTGATAAAATTTTACGATCATCCCTTATTAACTAGAATGCTTTCACTCCATCGTATAAACAATAAGTATAATAATAAATTACGTAACTTTATAATTTTTATTACAGTTTTTTTTTTTTAAATATAACTAAACTTTTGGTAAGTGTAAATGGCTTAGATTCATTGTGAATCATCGAAAATTTGTTAATTTTGAGCTATTGAAGATAATACGGAATGATTAAAAATTGTTATTGTAGTAATTGCGTTTCATTTCGGTACTCTAATACCTTGAATTTTACTTATTACTGGAACAATAATCACATCTTACACCCAACGTATATCGAACGTATTGAAACATAAATTTTAATGACTAAAGCATATTTTAATTAATCCATTGATAGTTTGGTCACTCTACATAATTATCTAACTAAACAACTGGTTCCACTAATATATTCACACCACAAGGATGACTAGAACTAGACACAACCAGTAATAAAGTCTCGTAAAAACCAAATAAACATAATTTTAACTTTGACTTTGTGTGACCCAAACACAGCCGATTCGAGGTTGACCAATAATATTAAGATTTTTTTTATTGAGTACTACAGTTTCTATTTTTATTATAGGTAAGTTTACCAAGTATCTACAAAACACGTGTAACAGAAGATAACAAATTAAATAACAAAGAAACCATTGGTTACTTACGTAAGCTTGTGTTTGCGTACTCGTGGACCGGCACTGCACGTGTCGGTACTTCGTTACAAATGAACGAGTAACTTGACAATATATCACCTTTGCAAAGATTTACATATCGCAGAGAAATATCTTAATGCAATCGTATGTTAATTCGTTTAATCAATAAAAATTTTGGATATCAATACGAGTTAAAAATATTTAAAAAAAAAACATTTAATTCGACACTTACTTACCAAATATAATCACTGCTGAGCTACTCTAAACTTTAAAACAAAACTTAACTGTTAAGTTTTGATAGGAGTCTTCTATTGTACTAAAACTTTATACCCAACAGCGACATCGACATTCGACATGCTTTCAAGTTCAATAATGACTTAATCAGAATTTTTGCATCGAAAAACTTGAAACAATCATACTTATCATATACATCGAAGTATAAACAACCTATATTTTACGAAACATATTTAACACAGTTTCACAGTAACAGTTGAGGCTAACGAATAAATTTTAGAACCTTGTCCGCCTTTTGCCTCGCTTGATATGGTCACTGTTCAAAATGGCGAATGCCATTCGTGGACGTCTCTATCTAAATTTAGACTTTATTGCGAAGGAAATAAGTACGCAAATTGTGGGTTTTAATTTCAAATCGGATGTTTGGTTGACAAGGTAGGCAGACAGTATGGTGTGGCGTAATAATAAATAGATGAATGGCTCTTGTTGGCCGATGAACTTTATGTTGGTTTGTATCGCCTATAATTTCCGGTTAGTTAAGTATATTTAATTTTGTGATTTTGTAAAGTTACAATGAAGAAAACCCATGAATGATGTGTATCCTGAATCCATCCTAAAACGAAATCTGAGGCAGAATAAATTTTAGACTACGCGCGCGCGTCAATGTTTTTAGTCATTACTAGCTGACCCGCGCGGTTTCACTCGCGTTATTTTTACACCGCTTTAACCTTCCCTGGATTTCCATAAATACCAAAATTAGCCAAATCGGTCCTGACATAAGTCCACAAATTTGTACAAAAGTGTCAATTTTGTCGATTTTCGTTCGAATTAACGACAAATGCTGTTTATAAAACCTATAAATAATTCCAAAATCTATAAGTATAACATTTCTTAAAATTCGTTCACTAAAAAGTGCTAAAGATTACTAAATAATTGTAAAAAAACGCACGTAAATATGTAGATAATAATTACATTATATTGTATTTTACAATTTGTAATGTTTATTGGATAGAGGCACAATCAGTCTAATATTGTTTCAATATTGCTAATGAGCTTTGTGGGTTTTTTTTTAATGTCAGCAGATATTAAGCACCACGCCTGACTATTCCAGATGCAGTGCCACTCAAAGCTTAAAGTTTTTAAGTGTTTGCGTGGCACTGCACTGCGCTTATCACCCCGAGACATTGTTGCCCAGTAATTTCACTTGCTACAGTGCCCTTCAAACCTAAACACAGTAATGCTTGTTGCTTGGAGGTAGAATATCTGACACTGCGGTGGTACCCACCAAGACGAACTCTTGCTGAAGAGTCCTACCACCAGGTATAAGGGGTCGCACATGCACGGAGGCAGAAATAGGTGTATAATTACGTACGTGTTTGATGTCGTAGTGTAGAATGCTGTCCATGTAGCTAGGAAGTTGGTTCACGACGGTGAAGTAGCCGAAGACTGAGGCTCCGTGCGTTATGATGATGGCCCACACCGGGCCCGAGGTGAACAAGCTCTTCCACGGTACCGCCATGTGCTGAAAGATAATGATGGGTTTAATTTTTTAGAGTCTTCATCATTATGACAGCCTTCTAATGTTCCCAGTCCCACTGGCCTACTCTCGGGCAAGAGTGACTGGGTCTTAATCCATCACGCAGACCCAATGCGGATTGGTGGATGGCACAAATTGTTAGAATTATCAGTTCTTGGACATGCCGGTTTCTCTCGACGGCCATCGTGAAGTTAGCCGTTTGTTTTGCAACATCACAAGCATACGCTTAGATATTTTAAACTACGGAACGGATTTTTTATCAAAATATAGAATAATACAAGAGAAAGGTTTATAGCACCGTGCGAAGCCGGGGCGCGCCCGCTAGTATTTTCTATAAGGGTTTACAAAAAAATTAGTAAAATTATTTTAGGAAGTAAATATTTTCAAGTAAATTCACCTAGCCGATCTGCCCCAGCTACGCACGGGTGCAATGAAAACTTGAGCACCCGTGCGAAGCCGGGGCGGGTCGCTAGTAATAAATATAGCCTTGTTACTCAAGTATAATGTAGCATTCTAATAGTGAAAGAATTTTTGAAATCGGACCAGTAGTTTTTGAGTTAATTCGTAACAAACAAAAATACAAATCTTCTCTCTTTATAATATTAGTAGTATTAGTAGTATAGATGAAAGTAAACCTTCAATAAGAATAAGAATAATTTGATTTGTCATTATGGTGTGCATCGGTACATAATATTACATATAACGAAGGTAACAAAAGTAAGTGTAAGTTGTGGATAACGCTGTTGGTTATATGTTAATTAAGTCTGTTTCATATCTACCATTTACTCAACCATAAATGTATAACTGTTTGTTATCCCGAATAAATAAAATAAAATAAAATAAAACAAACATGAGTCATGTGTAAAAAAAAAAAAAGTACCACAGGTTAGGCTCTGTTCTCCTCACTAGGTCTAAAAAAAACCTGTTGTGAGGAGTCACAGGGATTCGCCGAACGGACACTTTCTCACAAATTATCAGTTTGATACAGCTGTATACAAAAAAAAAGAAAATTGAAAATATGCCTTGTGTTGTATGTAGCTTCACGCCATCTGCATCTCTTTAGGTATTATGTATGTATGTACCTTTTTAAAAAATATAAGGCTAATCGACCCTTATGTCATTGAAATAATTCAAGGGAAATTCGTCGGAATTCTCCGCGATCGATCAAGGCGAGTCAGTCACATTCGCGCATCTGTGCATACAAATCATTGACCAATTTTATAGCAAGGCCGTACATTTGAATATAATCGACTGCGATGATGACATTAGGTGGAACCCACACCGGCACCGTAAGCTAAGCTAACCTATACATGAAAGTTAATTTGACAATAATAATAACCATGATTGACAGTGATAATGACAATGATAATGATAAAGTAACAAAGACAGACAATGATAAAATAACAGTGACAGACAATGATAATGACAATGACAAGTTAATGGGCAAACTCAGCCAAAGACGCCACGAGTTTCTTCGGTCATTTTGCCGGTACGACATGTTCCTCCCATTTTAATTGTTTTTCTCGAGTTATTTTGAGTTTTATTGTGTTTTGGTGGCAGTTTAACCAATACGACTCTTAGTCTTGGCACAAGTGTAAGTGATTGAAATGGAAGGGTGATGTTGGTTTGTAATTTGGTCGAATATTCTCCTAGAAAATTTTGAAAGGTCGCCATCATATCTTTCAAAATTTTGTTCGTCAAATTCAAAATTCGAACTTGTTCGTCTTTGATGTATATGTCGACACTACTTGACACTGGCAATATTGTCGAAACAGACAGACTGCCATTTAAAAAAGGAAAAAAAAAAACACGCCACAAATTAAAAGAAGAAGAATTCAAGTTAATGAGAGTGGTAATTAATGATAAAAATATAGCTTTATTGTACTCATCCAGTGAACTAAAGCTAAATTTTGCGAGCTAACTACATCAAAACTAACCAAAGCTGGATATAAAGATAGTGTAAAACAGTCTTACAGTAAATTCGCACAAGAAACTCAGGTTTTACCCAAATAAGTGTGCATTTTAATTGCATGGTGGATGAACACGTACGTACAGTTTCAAGGACACGATAACCGGATGTAACTGAAGCTATTTCTGAATTAGTACGCAAAAAATACTCTAACCCGGCTCGGAACCCAATACTTCTAGTCTAGAGGACGACTTCAATGGATTATTCCATATATATATATATATATACCTATACATGTATATATAGCTTGTTTTTACGAGATCGATGTTTAAGGCAAATACATTCCTACCTGATTTAGGTTAGTGTATAAGAAATTGTATGGCTTGCCTTTTTGCACTTTAAAATGTATATGTTCTGAAGATACAAATAAATAATTTATCAATCTATCTATCTGTATCGTACTCACTCCTTTAGTTGCAGGCTCCTGGGGCAGTGCTTTCATCAGATAGTTGCGTTCCGTTTCAGAGATGCGCGGGTGCTGAGCTGGCGTGTCGTATACCACGGCGAACCATGCCACTGACCACATCACGCCAATTATACCTGCGTAAATAGAAGTAAGTTCGTATGAGGCCAACTCTGGTGACAGAGTTTTTAGGCGCCCGCTCTGTCATGGCTTAACAACTTTGAAAAAGCCGGGACTGACTGCCCAAACACAGAAATCCGAAGACATACCAAGGTCAAAGACGTCGGGAATCGGATAATGGAACTCAAATGGAGCTGGGCAGGACACATTGTAAGACGTGGTGATGACAGGTGGAGTAAGGCGACAACTGAGTGGTGGCCGAGAAGTGCAGTGCCACGCAAACACTTAAAAACTTTAAGCTTTGGGTGGCACTGCATCTGTTATAGTCAGGCGTGGTGCTTAACATCAGGTGGGCGCTTTGATTGTCCTGTCACTTGCTGACATAAAAAAAAAAAAAACTATCGATCGCGGCATATCTAAGCGGACGGACAAAAGAAAACAATATCGTTTGATCGTATTGAACGTGTCACTTTACATATTATGTTGCATATTTTGCTTGTTCATTTTTGAAAAAATCCAAAAATGTTTACCAATAGCTACTCATCGTCTTTGTTACATAATAGTTCCAAGTCATATACAAATCTGTTTAGCCGTTACAGCGCGATTAAATCACAAACATTAATACTTATATAATATTAATATTTATAATATTAGGAGGGCTTAAGTTATGTTATGTCCCAATCACACTTGCGAGGCCAGTGTCCCAGCAGTGGGAACATTAGAAGGCTGTCATGGTATTGGCTATAGGTAGAACATCGTCGCGTCGGTCAACGGCGTCATCGTGTGATAAGGCCGAAATTTTTGTATCCACCCGAATGCTTGCTAAATAAAATCTCCAGGAATAGCGAGGCGACGAATAGACGGTAGGCGTGGGCGGGTGTAATTATAAAGTACTAGCCGATCTGCCCCAGCGTGCGTGCGCAGCCGGGGCGGGTCGCTAGTAATAAAGATAGCCTATGTTACGCAGGAATAATGTAGCATTCTAATCACAGAAATCGGAATAAGGCACTGTACTTATTACGACTTCTGTGATTCTAATGGTGAAATTTTTGAAATCGGACCAGTACCTAGTTTTTGAGTTTATTTGTAACAAACATAAATACAAAATATCATCTCTCTTCACAATATTAAGTTAAGATTGAACTCACCACTGAATAAAGGTTCTGGAATGGCGACCACTAACTGGAAAACGAAGTGTAGGACGACCCCCCCCCACTCGATAGACCGATGACAAGCGGTCGCAGGAAGTCGGTGGATGGTGAAAGCTCAAAATCGGTCGTAAGGCGCTCTTTGGGGGAGGCCTATGTCCAGCAGTTGACGTCTCGGCTGATAAGGTGATGAACTCACCAGTGAAGTAGAAAGCAGACTCCCAGCCGAAGTGGGCGATCAGGAAACCGCAGATCGGCATTGTTATGGCAGCACCGAGAGATGACGCTGTAACAGATTTACAAACATAAGTGACAGTCGACAGGTGATGGAAATTATACAGGGTCTTTTATTATTAGCGCATAATATTCAAGGAATAGATTCCACACATTTGGAAATCGAGTAGACCGCGCGCGGTGCGTGTCATTGACCCGCGCGTCAATGGTACGGTAGGTAGGTATACCACCACAGAACTAAGGTTCGGTCACACCCCGGACACTCTCAATAAAATGTATGAAGCAAACAAAATTGCCGGCAAACTTGCGACCAGGTGAGGTAAGTAAAACCGGTGGGAGGTAGGGAGTGGCCGTTCTGTTCGTAGTACTAAGTATCGTAGTTCGTAGTATATCTGATCTGTGGTTCTGTGTATTTGAAATAGACTAATGTACTTACCTACCTACCTAGTTTTACAATAAAATTATAGGTATTCAAGAACGAAACTCATTGTAATAATAATAATAAACTGAGTAGATTAAAATTTAAAAACAAATAATAATAAAACTTTAATCAAGCACCCTCGGATTCGGCTCATGATTTCTCGCACTTTGAACGTACGCAAGGTAAGTACTTTTGATGTCGACTGTACAATGTGCATAGCAACAGTATCGATGAGGTAACCTATAGAGCTGTCAGTCACGGTGTTGCCACAAAGATGATTGCTGTTCCGTATAATTCTCGTGGACACACGCAATCCGTTTTTGTGGAGTTTGTACTTTGTGATGTAATGAAGAGTAGCTGATCTGGAAGTGCCTTCTGATCCTAAGGTCGTGGATTCAAACCGGACGCGTATCAGTGGATTTTTCAATCCGAAAAAATATGTGCGCAGCGCTCTCATACGGTGATAGAAAACATCGTGAGGAAGACCGGTGTCCCAGCAGTGGGAAAATTAGAATGCTGTCATGATGAAAAAATATAATAAGTGTTATTTGCTTTTACGATTGGTCAATAATCCACATTCGGGTTACCACATTTTCTGTCATAATTGGGACATTTTGTAATATTTTTTTTTTACCTTTCGATATTTCTGTGTGCTTAGTGGCATTAATTCTCGTAGACTAGAAAATAAATACTAACTTTGATATGTATAGTATATAGTAGGTACTTGCTTCGGCAGTACATTTATTTATTTAATTCTTTATTGCACAGAAAATACAGTACAAAAGGTGGGCTTAATGCTAACAGCATTTTCTGCCTGCCAACCTCAAAGGTAGGTAGAGAAAAAAGGCGTGCTTAACTTAATTATTACCTAGGTACCATTGAATATAACTAACTTAAGAGAAGAACAAACTAACAAACTTAACCTAAAACAAACTCTTATTAAAAAAATATTATACATAAATAAAATGTACATATACTAAAATTGGAACGATACAGAGAAGATTAGCATGGCCCCTGGGCAAGGATGACACGCAAAAATGGTGAAGCGTTTTTAAAAAGCGTTATGTATTTTTCCACGGAAACGCACTGAGTATTTATTAGAATGTTTATATTTGCTATGTCAATTGAGTCACTCAGTCACGACTTCCAGATACACTCTAGACATGAGTTTATTGTAGGAAAGTTTCCGTCTATGTACCAGTGGGTCAATGCATTATCTATGACGCGACTACTTGACATCCCTCATCTAGATTTGTAGTAACTTTATTATTGCTCTTATTCACTTAACTGTAATTTTAGCGACTTGTTAACTGGTCTTTCCTTGTCATTCTTATGTCAACGAACAAAAACGAGCATAGATTTGAAACACACATTAGCTGACAGAGGTTTATAGTACCTTTAAGAAAAAGGCTCTTATTTCCCACAATATATATAAAATCATAATAGTCAAGCCACTTGACTATTATGATTTTATATATATTATTATTATTATTATTGACCTTTTATATTGATTACTTACACTAACTGATATTTTTAATTTGTGCAATGCAATGGGTGTTGATATTATTAACTCACGTGCATTATACACATAAGTATTAGTAGTAGTAGTAGGTAGGTAGATACCCCTTAGTAATACTACACGTTTAAGATCAAATTAGCAACATGCTTATTAGCCCACCAGGTAAGTCTGAATGCCAATATCGGTTCATGGTGAAATAGCAAGGTGCTAATAAAACCCAAAGGTCTTCGCGTAATCGGTGTTATCCTCGAAAATACCTAGACCCAGATGGGAGGAAGGGCATGGCGTGACTCGATTCGAAATTACATGGAAAATCACAAAACTGGCTATGATTGATTGACATGCTGATACCGTAAATGCTGAGTACTTGAAATAACAGTCGTTATTGTATGAGGGCACGGAACTACTTAAATATTTAAGTAGAATGAACGAGTTCGTCGCTTTGTATGAAAACCGAGCGTGTAACATTTTGCGTATTTGTTTACACACAAATGTATTTTAGTGGTGGGAAACATAAGACGCGCGAAAATGAATGATTTAATAGCATCGATAAGCAAGCGTCAAACCGATACTAGGCACTGCCACATCGCCCCCGCTTGGGAGCAGGGAGAGTTTTGTGGCGAGTAAAGAGGTTACTCAGCCCTTCTTAGCACGTCTTTTCGGCACGCGAGGTACGGACGGAGGCACACTCACTCATTCATTTATTTCTGTGTATGAGGGTATCTGGACTGTTTTTATTTCAGACTTAGTCAGTACGAAAATAATTTCCCGATTTTATAATATTATTTTGTCGAAATTTAGGGTGACCATTAAAAACCACTGAGACTTTTGCCCTTATTGATTAAAAGTTGCCGTTTTAGCGATTCACTAAGAATTTCTTTCCTTGGCATTCGTATGTCAATGACACATGGTGATTGATTAGCTAACAGAGGTTTAAAGTACATTTATAAACAGGGCTCCTTTACTTTACAACACAAATTCATTCTCAAACACTCATAGAATGATAAAACTCTTACAAAACTCAGTAAACAGTTAACACTCATAATAAAATGACGAAATGAGATCACTCACTGATATTGAATGCAGTCAAGTCAAACGACACATAGTCATAGGTCGATCACTCACTGATATTGAATGCAGTCAAGTCAAACGACACATAGTAATAGGTCATAGGTCATAATAAGTTATGGATCGTCTGACTAACTATGGGTCATAATAACATAACCTGGGCCATTATCGCCGTCATCAACATTATCTTTCAAGGTTTCAACTTTGCTTCTCAACATAACCAAATTGAACTTTGTTTTGAAATTTCTGTGTTGGTATTTTTATTTTCTTTATTCATCTGTTCTATAACATAATTGAAAATGTAATTAAAGCAGAAAATAGATTGCGTTTCGCTGTAGCACTTAAAACAGCTCTGCGGACTGCGCAGTCCAACCATTTCCGTTAATTAACATCTAGTTCAATAATGAGTCTGTCTTACATGTACGTACATTTCCATTTGAAACCAAGATAAAAGCAATAACATCAGTGTAACGGTGTAACGTCAAAACATTATTATTAATTTCAAACTATGGATGTTTTTGTTATGATAACGCAGGTTTATTTATTGATACGCACGTAATTTATATTACCCCACATTTAATAGAGCGAGTATTCAGTATTTAGACATATAACAGTAAACGTAGGGTAATTATAATCATAATTTCTCATTTATTTATGTCATAGGAAATATAAACAGTACAAGGAAAGGCTGTTTGTTTTCCACCTTGAGCAATGCATATGCCATGTACCCATATTTTTATAATACCTTTCCGGCTGATAGTGGTCTGCAATAAATGCAGATAGAAATAAGGAAATCCATCGTTTCAAGATCATAAGTATAATCGTGACTGGTACTAGATAGATAAGATTAATTGTACCTCAGAGGAAAATAGCTTTGTTTGCGCTACGGTTAGATTAAGTATCATTAAATTGCGTACATTGTCATTATCCATCACAGCAGTTTACCAATAAACGCGTTTCCGGTAGTCGCTAATCGTCTTCAGTCTTTTGTGATGAGCTGTCACAATTCCATTGAAATTGTTTATCTGAGCGCGACCCCACACAAATAATACGCCACGTGACGTGACCGTACAAAAATAAAGCTAAGCAATTCTCGGAACGGTTAACCGCAGCATAGCAACGGTTGCGCAAGGTTAAATCACCCGGTCAACTAATAGCAGCCAATCAGCAACCGTGGTTGCTGTGACGTCAGCTACCACGCCTGCGCGCGCCTCCGTCCGTCGCCATATTGCCGCTTTCAAATGCACACGCTACTGCGAAATATGCTACGCTTCGCCGATAACATTTGCCGCCTGACACCGCACCGCCAAGCCCTCCTGACGTCGGCAAATCATTGTAGCGAATATGATAACAGGCGCAGTAACTACAGGCAGAAATTTTATGAAAACTTAAAGTAGGTAGTAAGTAGGTACATTGTACCTTGAAAACTGTGTTTTTTCTGAGATGAACTGTTGGCATTGACTTTGCCAATGCTAACAACTACGTCATCTTTGTTCGCAAAACATTTAATTTTAACTTCGCGTCTGGCCTGTAGCATTACTGTGGTCGATAAAATCTAATACGATGAAACTACACAATACGATTGCAGTACCTATAGACTTACCCATCATGTTAGACATGAACTTCGATCTGTCCATTGGAGGAATCCATTTTGACGCCATCGGGAGGATGGCAGGCCACGTCGCTCCGAGAAGGAATCCTAGGAGTATTCTTAATGCTACGATCCATCCAAAGCCTGCTACAGCAGCTCCAGGAGTCAGCAGGGTCAGAATACTGGCTAAGAGCGTGCTGTAGCCGAATACTCGCCTGTTGAAAAGAAAGAAAAGGTACTTTACTATCTATTTCTTTTACTATATACCTTTTCATTATAGAACACACTTATAATGCGTTGGGTGGATTGCATTCTAAAGTACATTATTTAACTGCATGTAATTTGATACGCCAAGATATGCCAGATATTCTTCGTACCATCACAGGTCACATCGTCGCTTAGCAGACACGCGAACATTTCTCGAATGATCGAGTACAATGCTTCATTACTCACTGTGTAATAACCAACTGTGCGTTTATTACCTAAATCGAGAAAATATCAGTTTTCATGCATTGTACTGTACGCATAGAACAGTAAAAGTAGCTTTCAGACACTCACCACCACGCACACACAACACAACTTTGTCAACCAAGTTTGTGTTGTGATAGTTGAATTTCATCTTTGATTTATTTACGAATTTTGATGCAAAAATTATGAATACAGTTTAAAGTGACATGATATAAACAATCTCACGTTACGCTTTCAATTTTAAATAAAATAGCAAAATAACCTGTTTAAAACTCGATTTCAGCGTCCTCGATAATATTAGTCATATTATTATTAGTCACTAACCAGTTAAGTGGTTGGCCCGATAAGCCTTCGCATAAATAAAACCGTGGCACACTGAGTAATTAAATATTTGACTGTCACTCCAGTTAAGTTAACTGACATTGTGCCATGCATGTGTCAATTCTCTGATTTCTGTTTGACATTTCCTGATTAGAAATTACTTTGAGGAAAGTTTAGAAACTACTTAATTATATGTCACACTACACCTACTAACACAAATGTTTGTCACTGGTTTTTTCTATGTTGTTGATGTACCTACTTATGTCCATTTATTGTGAGTAGTTATAATGGTTTTAATCGATTGCAAGGACTAAATGAATACTAGAATATTACTAAAATATTATAAAGAATACGTACCTACTAAAATAATAGGCATGAATATCTTTGTTGACTTCTGCACCCTTTTTATGAATGTTTCTAAAAAGTTCGGCGCTAAAGTGGATCTGCCAAGCTTACATCGCATCGCATCAGGGATCCAGACCAGAGTTAAAGTAAAGACATAAGTAATACTTATTTCAAAAACTGAATGGTCTGGTCTGGTCCCTTAAGAATTCTATTTAATTTGCTTTCGATTAAAAATAATAAAACCCTTAAGGTTTTATTATTTTTAATTTATATGCTTTGTTTCCTTATTTTTATACCTTTTATATTCACAAAGCTTTTAGTACATAATACATTTATATTTAAAATACAGAATTATCAATTTCCTGCGTGGAAATACCTAAATTCAAGAGCTCTGTTTATCAAACAAATTCACTCATACCCACATTATAATAATTGTACGTAGTTCTTAGTTTACCACAGTACTAAAAATAAGTATACAGGTTTCACTAACCTTGCACCGATGATCTCAGCGAGCCGGCCGCCTGGCAACTCTGTAAGAACATAGCCCCAGAAGAAGCAGCCAAGAAGCAGATTCTTCTGCTTAGTGTCCCAGTGATAACGGGTCTGCTCTATGTGCTCCGGATGCTGATTCAGAAAAGCAATCTTAAAAAGCCATTATATTTGTAAGACACTTTTAAATAACACACCTAAGTCTAGATGTTACTAATATCTGTTCTGTGGACCAGTTATTAAGAGTAACCAGTTTTCTAAAGCACTTCTGTATGATTATCAAATGAAAGTGGGAAAGTGAATATAAACTATTGATATTTACAAGGGCCTAGTTGAAACAGGATAAATAGTAAGCAATGCTTTGGGTCAGATGGAATGCATGCATAGCTAATTCCATAATTGTAAAGCTTGATTTTAATACCATAGATGATCATATTGATTTGAATGTGAACTTGATGAAAGTGTCCAATAAGTAAAGGCAGCAGTTGAATAGGCCCCCAGGTTATGTAAATTCAAGTAAGTAAACAACGTTTAAAACTAGCTGGTAGTTGACCGCAACTGTAGGTAATGTAGGTATAATGCACCAAGTTACAAGCCAAGTTCGTTGACTTGCTGGGACTGATTTCACTAGCGCCGGGGAATTTAAAATAGGCTCATAGTAATACATTTAAGCATTTAAAACGGTATTACTGCTTTTACTGGAGATTTATTCAAACTCGTAATGGGTATGCATTAAAATAGTTTGAATCGGTTGTGTAATCGATTATTCCATCAAACAGAGATTCACTTTGCTTAACCTTTTTTTTTTATACAACTGAAGTGAAAACCAAGCGTACGGCCTACAAGATGGTAAGCGGTTACCGCAGCCTATGGACGCTTGTAATACCGGAGGTTTCACTCGCGGGTTGCCACCTTGAGGCTAAGATCGAAAGCCTCATGTGCCAGTAATTTCACCGGAAACCATACCCTTCACACCGGAACAAAGCAATGCAAGCATTACTGCTTGGCGGCAGAAATAGGTATGGTGGTAGTCCTTCCCCGGACGAGCTCTATCACAAAGAACTCTACTACTCTTGAAACTACCCGCAGAACTAGAACTAAATTCTGTGTGCTTACCTCTGTGACGTTTAGGTGGTGTGTGATGTTTAGAAGTGATGTCTGGTTGTCGTTGCTGTCGTATAGCATCTCCACAATGGCAATGGTTAGGTTCACCCGTAGAGCGTAGTTCAGCATGAAGCCAAGCAAAACCATTATGTTCAATACTTGCACGCATGTTAGACAACCTATGGACAAAAGGAGAGAATCTACAGTTGCATATTTGATCGATAATTGTATACAATCAGTGTAATTAACTACAAGATGTTGCTGTTGTCAACCCACTTCATTATATTAATTAACACAATAATACCTACACTGGTCTTGTTTGATTTCATCATTTGTCGGGTAGAAGAAAAGGTACCCTTTGCACTCATTGCATCATCGTATTTTACTCATAGATAAAACGCAAACTTTACCACCAAGTTTAACGTTCAAGGCACGTCCGAGTTTGAAATACTTTTTGGGATATCATAATAATGAGCCAATTATTTAAATTTCAGCATTTTTTTTTTTTTTTTTTATACAACTGAAGTGGCAACCAAGCGTACGGCCCACAAGATGGTAAGCGGTTACCGCAGCCTATGAACGCTTGCAATACCAGAGGTATCACTAGCGGGTTGCCACCTTGAGGCTAAGATCGAAAGCCTCATGTGCCAGTAATTTCACCGGAAACCATACCCTTCACACCGGAACACAGCAATGCGAGCATTACTGCTTTGCGGCAGAAATAGGTATGGTGGTAGTCCTTCCCCGGACGAGCTCTATCACAGAGAACTCTACTACTCTAGCATCAAACACGAAATGAATTTGCTGAATGTACTTACATTCTCATACGGTGAAGGAAAACATCGTGAGGAAACCGGTATGTCCAAGAACTAAAAATTCGAAAGACATGTGCCATCCACCAATCCGCATTGGGTCTGCGTGGTGGATTAAGACCCAATCACTCTCGCCTGAGAGTAGGCCAGTGTCCCAGCAGTGGGAACATTAGAAAGCTGTCACGTACTTACATTGAGCATAAAATAAAATGAATAAATTTATAAATGAAACTGTGTAACGTGTAAAATTACAATTGCCTTTAAATTCATTATTAACCATAACTTCATTGCAAAGACTTGAATGTATACCAATCTTAATATCTTAAATACATTCTTCGATAATACAATATTAAACAAAAGATTTAATAACTATGTCAGCTGAATTATCCAGTAAAACGATCATGCGCCGTAATCATTAGCTGATCACGAAAGTTTATTAATAGAATTAATTTTCATTCATTCAGTTCAAAAAATTTACCTACTTGCTGTTGTGTAATAAAGTTTTGCTATGTAGTTTATTCGATGTTTAAATTAATTAAGTAATGTTTAAATGAATTAAGTACCGTAAAATTGAACGTGCAATGAAGTGCTTCTTAGCCTAATTAAGTAATACGATTGTAATCACAGATATCGTAGTGCCTTATTCCGATTTCTGTGATCATAATACTATAAAAGATAATTACATCATTTGGTTATTAGTAATGTGGTTATTTTTAACACGAGTATTTACATTATGTAGAAAATTTTAAAAAATATTTAAATCCGTGTCCTCAGTTACGCAGTCAATACGGTTACCTACTAGTTTTCATCCCAAGAATAAAAATAATTATTATATCAAGGAAATAATGCAAAATGAAACATACATATCTTACAACTCCTACCAGTACCATGGTCACCCTATTCAAATCACATAGTAAAAAATAATAATTATTAAAGTTAGCAAAAAAAATACAGGGTATAATTACTTTAGGAGTACGACGACATCTTACAACAAAAACCAGTACCATGGTCACCCTATTAAAACCACATAGTAATAATAGCACATAATTTTTTAACACGAGCGAGTTTAGTACAATCATGTCAAGTTTTTGTTAGCACTTAGCACCCATTTATTTCAATTTGAATTGCGTTAAATGAAAAATGACGGTTAAAACTATGTATGGGAATCCTATTTTAAGATTTTCCAGTTCGCAGGTCAAGTGTGTTTTATTGCAAATTAATTGAAGTCAACATTTAATAGGGGTTAAGTTTGTC
This sequence comes from Colostygia pectinataria, assembly GCA_951394395.1. Taxonomy (NCBI): domain Eukaryota; kingdom Metazoa; phylum Arthropoda; class Insecta; order Lepidoptera; family Geometridae; genus Colostygia; species Colostygia pectinataria. The sequence goes on from OX596363.1 coordinate 10,055,604, forward strand.
TAGCATTTTAATTGTTTGCAAGATCGAGTTTGCTGTGTTTGATGAGTGGAAAATTTTGTTTTACACGACTACAAGCCAAAAAACAGTTTTATTCTTATTTCTAGAAATTGAACTGTGTAACTGTAATAATATAGTAATAGTTCACTATACAGATTTTTATTGACTTTGCTTGCTTTTAATGAACACCTTGATTAAAAATATAATAGATGAAATATCATTATAATGGAAAACCATCTTAATAAAATGGAAAACCACAAAAGATTAATTAAAATATTGATATGCAGTAACGTATCAGCATTGCCATTCAACGTGGCAAATGGCAATGCAGCCAGCATGTTGGGAACGCTTCCTACTGGTAGTGATTTGGATCAGTTGAGCTATCTATAGGTCGTTTGTAACGGTCTTTAGATGGCTCAACTATTTCGTATGTATTTTGTATATTTTATAATATAATGTAATTATGTATATATTTTATTTTGTTTAATAAAGATCTTTTTGTTTATGGGATGCAAACTTTAAAAACGCTATGAATGACGCCGAATTACTACCTAGGTATTTGGTAATTTAGTCAGCTTACCTAACGCGACGAATTGTCTAGAAGTTTTTTTGTCAATCCGCAAAATCAAGACTTGAATTTGTCAAGGATCAGGGTGCAAGGGGTGCAGTCTATTTATATGTACAAATGGACAAAAATAAATAAATAAATAAATAATGCTGGACAATCCACACAGCATCATCTAGCCCCAAGGTAGCTGTGTTATGGGTACTAGATGACTGATATTATATACTTAATACAATACAAATACATAGATAGATATTTTTTATTATAAGTATATAGAAAATACCCAGAACACCCGGAACAAATATTTGTAGATCGTACAAACATTTGACCCGAGGCTGGAATCGAACCCGCAACCTCCGCGTCGCAGGCGGACCTGAATATGAAACTATCGTTCGCAATTACTCAAACCACTTGCAAATTGCTTAGTAGACACCCGAAACTAAACCAGCCGCTTAAAAAGGTTTTTTTTTATTTTTATACAACTGAAGTGGCAACCAAGCGTACGGCCCACAAGATGGTAAGCGGTTACCGCAGCCTATGGACACTTGCAATACCAGAGGTATCACTTGCACGCCACCTTGAGGGCTACGATCGAAAGCCTCATGTGCCAGTCATTTCACCGGAAACCATACCCTTCACACCGGAACACAGCAATGCGAGCATTACTGCTTTGCGGCAGAAATAGGTATGGTGGTAGTCCTTCCCCGGACGAGCTCTATCACAGAGAACTCTACTACTCTTACCAGGACCATACGTAGTAGATACTCGTACCAATATCTGATTTATGGTACAGAGTTAATGGCTACTGATTTTATACGAGGAATGATTGACAGATAGAACTAGACTGTCCTAGTTTATTTAGCGATCGATATACAAATAGAAGTAACGGCACATAAATATAAATAGTAACTAAGTAAGTACTACTAGTCCTACTTACTACTAACGGCAAAGTACAAACCACACCGCGAGCTAAGCGAACCTAGCTAAGCTACGCTGTGAATCAGATTCATGTTAATTATTTTTGGGTTAAAAAAAAATTATATATGTGGGATCAAATGATAATTACCCAGATAACATTGAATTGGCTGAGTTGTATAACTACGGTCTTTAGATGGCTTCACTGTTTCTCTTTTGGTTCAACATCATCATACAGATTTTACATACTAAGTATAGTTCGCACAGCGGATCTAGGCTTCCGTGAAGTTAGCCGTTTGTGATGCGCAAAGACAATTTAGTTTGAAAAAGCTCCATTGCGCATCGAAACGGCTAATTTCACTACGGCCGAGATCCGTTGTGAGACCTATACGTAAGTACCTTCATATTTTTACTACAGTAGGTACATATTTAACACCAGAGCGGCTTGTCTCGGCTTCACACATAAAATATAGCCTACTATGCTACTCAGGCATTCCAATTGCGAGATTTTTGAAATCGGACCATCGTGTTTTGAGTTTATTCATAACAAAGAAAAATGCAAAACTTTTTTCTTTATAATATTAGTACAATATTATATTATTTATTATGTAACGAATAGAATTTACAGTTTACACTTGGATAAGGAATCTGATAAGACATTTACCCTTTTTTAATCTAAGTATATTTTGTCGCCAGCTAAGAGCTTAGCTAGCGGTGGTTCTTGCACTTTACGCTAACAGAATGCTAACGGTTTTAAAAATGAACTCAAACAATGAATTTGTACAGCGAGGTTAACACAGCTGACACAACCCACTTACAGACCGGTTTCTCGGATTATCATGCATTTATGTAATAAGTAATCAATGGGACGATTCGATACAAGGGCGGGAAAATAAGTTGGGGTCGTTGTATCGTAAATCGTAGTACTTTGGCAAGCATTTATTTACATTTGTATTATTATTTCTTTATTTATAAGTTGCCCCAAAAGTATTATTATTTCTTTATTTATAAGTTGCCCCAAAACGTGTATTAACCAGTAGGTCAACCCTAAAGAGAGTTCTAATTTAAGTTTGATATAAGTCGTATGAGTGGCCCACTCTGGTGACGCAGTTATTAGGCCGCCCGAAGGCCTCCGTCATGAGAGCAGGCCAATGTCCCAGCATTGGGAACAATGAAGTACGACCGTCCGTTTATTCTTTCGATGTAAGCTAAATTGGCAAACTCTACAACAATGTTGTTGTAGAGTTTGCCAATGTTTTAGTATCAATGTACGTAACAAGCTAAAATAGACTGAAGAAAACACGTTTAGTTTTTGTGCAGTAGCGCCAGTCTAGACTAGACGAGACGAGATTACTCTGGCGATAAACTTAATCGCATCTGCACATTCCGAAAGCTCTGAACCGAGTGCATAGCACGAAAAACTGATTTAACAATCGTAAACGTAACGTAAACGCCTACACTAGCGCTCAATAGAGATGATTGGAAGGAAGAAAGGGAGGCCTTTGCCCTGCAGTGGGACAGCACAGGCTGTTAATAATAATAATAATAATAATAAACGTAAACGTATCGTCCAGTCTGACCACACACACTCGTTACGCAGATTTTTTTCCGGACGGAAAATAAAACGGATGTGCGACGAAGGCAAAACCAACCCAAATTGAGATGGCTGGATGGAATCGAGCAAGACTCAAAAGTGATAGGAGTGAGAGGCTGGCGAGAGAAAGCCCAGAACAGAAGTGGATGGAGAAATATACTTGACCAGGCCAAGGCCCACACGCGGATGTAGCGCCTAGGGTGATGATGATAATGATGACGAAGGCAAAACAAAATAACGAGTTTTCTCCGAGTTTTACCGGGACGTGGGGCGTGAAATTAGGATAATTACTAGGAAGAAAACTTAGAGGAAATAAACTTAATGTATTTGGAAGGAAACAGGAGGCAAACTAAGCACTTATTATAAAAGTGCGATCTGTCAACTTAGGCGGACATAACTGGGTGACAGATGGGAATAATCCAAAAATATTAAAATTATTGTTTATTAATAAAAAATAAGCTCAAAATGTTTTTGATATTGTTCGTTATGAAAAGAAGTTCTGTATCCGCTAACTTTATGAAAACTTAGCTAAATAATATATTAGCGTATAACCACAGCGTTTATCCAAATGTCTCGTCAAAGTCGCCGATTGGAAGCAAACAGCGACGGGCAGAAGTGGACTCTACTAGAGTCACTCTAGTGATCCAGCGCGCCTCAACAATAAGTAAGCAAGTAAGTGGCTAAAGTTCTCACAACGGATCTCGGCCGTCGTGAAATTAGCCGTTTCGATGCGCAATGGAGCTTTTTCAAAAACTAAATTGTCTTTGCGCATCACAAACGGCTAACTTCACGGAAGCCTAGATCCGCTGTGCGAACTATAAGTACCTACACAAAGTAAGTGAGCTAAATCCTGCTTAGAAGCTGAGTGACAAGTAGCTAAGTAGGTCCTTGATTATAAAGTAGTTAGTATAGGTCTCACAACGGATCTCGGCCGTAATGAAATTAGCCGTTTCGATGCGCAATGGAGCTTTTTCAAACTAAATTGTCTTTGCGCATCACAAACGGCTAACTTCACGGAAGCCTAGATCCGCTGTGCGAACTATAAGTACCTACACAAAGTAAGTGAGCTAAATCCTGCTTAGAAGCTGAGTGACAAGTAGCTAAGTAGGTCCTTGATTATAAAGTAATTAGTATAGGTCTCACAACGGATCTCGGCCGTCGTGAAATTAGCCGTTTCGATGCGCAATGGAGCTTTTTCAAACTAAATTGTCTTTGCGCATCACAAACGGCTAACTTCGCGGAAGCCTAGATCCGCTGTGCGAACTATAAGTACCTACACAAAGTAAGTGAGCTAAATCCTGCTTAGAAGCTGAGTGACAAGTAGCTAAGTAGGTCCTTGATTATAAAGTAGTTAGTACGTACTAATATCTCTGATACGCCGCCCACTCTACTGAAACGCGCGATTGAATTTCTCGAACCCTGTCTGTCAAACGCAAACACTTTCTCCAATTCGCAACTTGATTCGCAGATTGCGCCCACACGAAATTGTGACTATTAAGATTTGGTTTCTCAAGAACTCAGAGGTAATATATGCAGCGCCCTTACAGAGTTCATGTACCTGACAAAAAAACATTGTATTACTAAGACCTTATGCAAAATTGTTACATGATGCAATAAATTGAAATTGAAAAAAATTGAAATTGAAATTGAAATATTATATCAATGTTTTTGCTCAAGAATAGGAGACTGCTATAGTTTATAGGAGTAGCGATGGACGTCAAACAACAATTACATTTTAACCATGTTTTAAATAACCAAAAAAAAACAAATTTTTAATAAAATGAATTATAAAAAATTAAAAGCACATTCAAAAATTAACATTTACACGAGTTAAAACTCATTTTAATAGTATATTGATTGACAGACAATAAAATGTTTTGGAAGATTTTAAAATTATTTATAATATGTTAATATTTTTTTTATTTTTAGTCTTACGTTAGTTTTTTTGACTACTTGACTGCCAATGAAAAAGGTTGGATGTTTGCTACTCCATAACAGCTGTACCGATGTTGATGAAATTTGGTGTATAGACAAACTATGTCTTGCATTATAACATAGGATACTGTTTACTTTAGTAGCACGCGAGCGAAGCCGCAGGCGCAGCTAGTTGCATACAAACAAAAGTGTGCCACGGCCGGGCAGAACGTTTGGCATTTTCGGAAATTCGTAATAAAATGTCAAACGCCTACTTGAAGTCGTAAAGCGCTTTGCTAGGTCGATATAGTGACATTACGTCAACGTGCTATCAAAAAATTTTTGTACAATAACGTTTAAAAAGTTAAAGTTTGTTCAAATATTTGTATAAAAGTTTAAAGTAAAAGTTTGTTGAAATGTTTATTTAAAATTGATTCAAAAAATCCGCCGAAGTTTGTGCAGAATCACACGATTTGCGAGATGCATATTATATTATATTTATCTCAGGGAGATAAGCTTCCAATTTGTTGGGCGAAACACGAATTAATTACATTATTTCTATTCAAGATTTTTTTTACATATAAATTTATTTCATGTAGTACAATATCGTTTATAAATTTGGAATTTATTTCATTCATAGTGCCAGTTTATAGGAAGAGCTATCTAAATATTAAAATTAATCTTTTTCTTTTTTTATGTAAGTAAAGTGCGATTTACATTGGGTCAGTGACTGACTCCAAATGAAGTCAGTACTGACTTTGAGAACTGACTTTCTCTGTTTACAATGGGTCAGTACGCGAGAATTTGAAGTCAGTATTGTACTGACCCGCCAGCGCTTACATTAGATCAGAAGCGGTTGGGTCAGCACTGACTTTGCTCGTATTTGGAGTCAGCGCTGACTTTGCTCTGACTCATGTAAATCATACACAACAAATTACGAGTTGTCTTTCTAACGACACAGCCCGTTGACTGGGCCTTAATATTCTGAGCCTTAAATTACTAGCTACATAATTAGCGGAAGATTGTTAGAACGCTTACAATAGCCAGAAGACTCAGGAAATGTAAAACACGTGTGTGATGTTTAACATTATAAATTGTTATTCATATCAAAGTACGTCATAAATACTACACTCGTAGAGCGATTCTACGACCCAATGCAATCTATTTTTTTCATTTCATATTATAAGACCGAAGCATTTTCCTAAAATATCTTCATAAAAATACAGTACCTACGTAGATAATTAGATATAGTGCTATTTTTGAATTTCTCATTATTATTAGAAGACGTCCGAGGAATTTTCTTAAAAAATCTTCATAAAAATGCAGTAGGTAATTAGATAGAGCGAAATAAAATTAAATAATTTAAGAGTACCTAGTAGAGTTCTCTGTGATAGAGCTCGTCCGGGGAATTCTCCTATTTCTGCCGCTAAGCAGTAATGCTCGCATTGCTGTGTTCCGGTGTGAAGGGTATGGTTTCCGGTGAAATTACTGGCACATGAGGCTTTCGATCATAGCCTCAAGGTGGCAACCCGCGAGTGATACCTCTGGTATTGCAAGCGGCCATAGGCTGCGGTAACCGCTAACCATCTTGTGGGCCGTACGCTTGGTTACTTCAGTTGTATAAAAAAAAACTTGTGCTTGTAGAGATAAAAGTTTGCTAGGTAAAGGCAATGACATTAGGAACAGTCCAATGTCTTTGGGAATGGTTTAGGCGGGTTAGCGCTAGTGTGCGTACAATTTATTTTACAAATACCACCTACTATCAATGAGGAATTATTTCCAAGGTACGGGACCCGAGCGCAATACAAGTACCTACCGTTAGCCAGCCACTTACCACGCGTCATTTCACGGAGAGAAGGCAATTAGCCATCTGTTGTTACAAGCACTATCTAGCTAGGTATAGGTATCTATAGGTAGGAGAGGAGTATACTGTTATTATGAAGGTTTGAATAATTTTTTGAATGTTTATTTCAGAATTAACCAATTTTGCGCTAGTCTGGTACTGGTAGAGAATAGGGGGTCACTAACATTTGTAGCCAGTAGCCAAGTCTTGTAGGCAAGGAAGTCAATATCGATTTCCTTGCTTGTAGGTAATTTTTGTATTATTGTAACTTGTAAGTTGAGATCACAAATCAATATTTATGTAGGTAGGTACCTAGGTAAGTAAGTACTTATTAAAGTAGTGTTTTTTTGGCAAAGTTTGAATAATACGTTTACAATGCAGTTGAGTAAATATACAAATGTATACGAGTGCCAGCCATTGTAACATTACTCGCTACAATTTGCAATAATTTAATGATTAAAATAAAATATTTCAGGATCACTTTTATTTTTTAAATATTTATTATACCTACCTCTACCTACCTACATTGTACATACACACACATACCAGTACAGCTGTACTTCCGCTAACAGTAGTCTACTGTAGTTTAAAATTACACTACGTCTGTTTACTCTACTGGACTTTGGTGCAACTTGGTGGTTATTAAAAAAAAAAACAATTATAACCGGAAATGCTAGGCGAATATCGAAACGGAACAGAATTGCGATTCTATTTTCAAAATGGAAGCGCGCCAAAAAGTATTTAATAGGTACGGTACGTCACTACCTCGCGTTGGCCATCGGCGCCGGCGTCGTAATGTTGCCAACGCTGTATCATCAGTTGGTTAGAGTAATGCTTTTTTATGAGCTTGAATTAATTATTGAATTCCATAACCTGCACATCATATTGAAATAAGTATACATTATTTGTAGCAATATAAATATAAAATTACTGAATAATTATACTACTAATAGATTTTAAAAATTAAAACTTACCTGTAAAGTTTCTAGGAAATGATTGTTCTGTTTTAGCCATGGTGTACGCCTTTGGAATGATGAACTTGAGATTCTGGAACAAAGAAAAATACGATTTACTTTCTTTTTACCTTCTTTTGTTTCACATAATTATTAAAATGTTTGTCGTAAAGTGTGATTAGAGTATGTTAATTAAATATTCAGTTTTTATTATTTAATACTACTGTTATAATTATAATAAATTATTACATATCTATAGTTAGAAATAATAACACCTAAAAACCACTAAAGTAAGCTGTAACTGGCTTCTCAGCTTATTCGATAGTAGTTTCTCAGTTGTATGAATATCGATATTTGTTTTGTGTCAGATTGTTGTGACGATTAACTAAGTACGTTTTACCAGCTATTGGTTCCAAAGCAAAAGATTTGCTTCCAGTTAATAAACTGATAAATGTATGTTCATGAAAGTTTATTTAATAAAAAAACACGCAGTAACCTCAATGTTTCCAGATTATAGATCTGACAATTTATTATGTTAATTATTAATCAAATGTTTGCATGTAAGCATGTTCAGAAATAAATTAGGGTACCTACTTATTTGCATACTTTTTGTAATGCGATAAAAAACGGGTATCGGATCAGTAAGCAAGCTTACGCGCAAGTATCGAATTAGTGTCTGTTCTCAGTCGAATGAAATCGACAGCTAAGCGACAGGCGAGAAAGTTAAAAATATAAGTAACAAATGTAGTTTGCGATAAAATGAATGCGGGCGTGAGGCCAACATTTGCATTCAATATTAAACACAACCTGTGGCCGGCTTATTATGGTGTGATGCTAATGTAACGGGTATTTTAAGGTTTTGATGCATTTTATTATGTTGAAAACAATAGTAGAGTTTGTTCACTATAAGAAATTGAGAACCGTCGTCCGGTGATTTTTATGTTTTTGGCAGAAGACTCAAAATGGATTGATTCACGACAGCTCTACTACAGATTCTACTTTATACCGAGTTCCTAATCACCTAGGAGTGTGTCATTGTCAGTGACATACATACACTTTTTTTAAGACAGATAATAGTTTCGGTTGCCAAAAAAAATATAACATCTAGCAATGACAATAAAGACCCTCAAAAAAGAATTTTGTACCTACTAACAATGTAAAATACTTACTTATACTTTTTTTTTAAATATAATAAAATAAAACTATGACAATAAAAAACAAGTTAGGTAGGTTATGTACCTATAAGCTTCAGTTTCATTTTAATACCCCAAACATCTTATTTTATCTCGTTTCTTTGCGTTAAGCATTAAAAAGTTAATGAAATGTTGCAAATAATTGTAATAAAATGAACCGTTAATAGCCGAGACGAGTTTTGCAGCGATCACTCGGCACCGGCCGCGGCCGGCGCGGCGCCAGTCTGTAACGGATCGAGTCGACGACACCTTTTAAAAGGTGCGTAGTGCGTCTTACTTAGGCTAATTAGCAATAATCTAAACGGAAATAAATAAAATGATCACTTAAATTGATTATGGTAGATGTATATTAAAAAAAAAGTAAAAACAGAGACTTTAAACAGTACTATTTGTTTATTTTGCGTTAAAAAAATTATTTAAAAAATATGTAGATAACAAAGCAACTTTACTTTATTAATAATTGATTACTTACTCAAGTATAAATTACTAATATCAGAATAATCCACTAGTAAATTCGGTAGACACAAAATCTGAACATGCGTCAAGATTCGCAAATCCGTACAATCTATTTCGGTAGGACCATTATTCAAGGTTTTATAACGTCATTGTGTACCTACTCTTCTACATCTGTTTGTACATCCAACACACATGGTATGAACCATTATTGATGGATGTCCAAACAGACACAAAAAACTATTTGGTGGCATAAAAAATGTAATGGAACACAGTATCCTCAGCAGGAACTTATCGTACGAAAATATTTAAAAGTATCGTCCAGCTGTAATTTTGGTTTAGGTATTAGTATTTAGTTATTTATTCATGTAAACGACAGGTATATAGTCAAAGGTGTAAACTTAGAATTAACATTATAACATTGATGGGTCCAGCTAGTGATTTCATTGTTACACGGGGTTTTTTTTGCTTTCATAAGTTCCGTGCTTCTACATCTTAGGTTTTAGGCTGTGCATTGATTATGTCAGTCAGTCAGAAACGGTTATTAGAGAAAGATTTAGGTAGGTACCTGTACCTACATAAGAGCCGCTGTGAAAAATTCGATACTATCTTAAAAAAGCTACTAGAAGATGCATTTTTTTTTTATACAACTGAAGTGGCAACCAAGCGTACGGCCCACAAGATGTTAAGCGGTTACCGCAGCCTATGGACGCTTGCAATACCAGAGGTATCACTCGCGGGTTGCCACCTTGAGGCTAAGATCGAAAGCCTCATGTGCCAGTAATTTCACCGGAAACCATACCCTTCAGACCGGAACACAGCAATGCGAGCATTACTGTTTGGCGGCAGAAATAGGTGTGGTGGTAGTCCTTCCCCGGACGAGCTCTATCACAGAGAACTCTACTCTTATACGCATTTACGATTGTCAAACGATAAATTCCTGCTAAGAGTCTTCGCTTATGTAAACGTTTTTATTATAATAGGTACGTTTGTGTATAGGATGATGTGGGTGGTTTAGCTGTGTACCTAACCTAAGAAACTTATGCAAGCAACTGCACAATAGAGGCGTTACTCCAAATAGGTAGATAGGTACGATTCGATTAGCATAGTTTAAGCGTAGGTTTTACGTCACTTGCGTAAATTTAAAAGTAAATAACTTTATATTTAAAATTGACTGTTGCCACCAAACACGGCTTTCAAATTGAATACTTTTACCGACAAGACACACGTCCAAAAATACCAGATTGGAGTAATTAGGTAGGTTAGATAGGTATCTATGTAAAATTATAGAATAATACTTTAAATACTTATTATCTAAAACTTGATCTAAAGAACTATTTGTTAAATAATTAGGTAGGTAATTAGTGTTACCTACTATTTTCTACACTGTGTGTGTGTTTTTATTTTGTGTGTCTATCATCATCATCACATCAGAACAGAATAAGGTAGGTAATACTAGTTTAATATGAAACAAATGGTTATTAATGTGGGATGCAATGTTTCATTAGGAATTCCGGACTCGAAAGCTTCACAGAGACAACAATCCGAAAAAATGGCAAAACATTTTTTGCAATGGTTGGCAACCCCAGTTTTAAGCACAAACGTTCAAAACCATTTTAACAATCCAACAAAATTAGCAAAAAATATTTTTATTAGAATAGAGCTAGGTATATTATTTGCTTGCTACCTTTTAACAAAAAAAAATAAATACCTAATATAAAGTAGGTTTAGTTACCTACTAAATGTAGGTACCTACCTACCTACCTAATATCTCCTGTAAATAGGCAAGAACATTAACACTGCAGGTTTTTATAAAAAAGTCTTACCTATTTAGGTTGTCACTCTGGTTTTAACAGTAAAATAGTACCTACCTACTCTACATACTCAGGTACAACTTAACAACAACAAGTAGGTAGTTATGTAGTAGCTACTTAGGTAATACCTTTATTATTAATCATTTTATTATTTAGGTACCTACAATGATAATTTTATTTATTTTCGGACTTCGGAACCATAGGTAGTAATTTATAGCTACTTCCTTACCTACCTACAGTAGGAGGTACCTGCCTACCTACTTCCATGTAGGTAGAAAAAGTTGATTCGTACGTAACGTGTCAGTGGCCAACTACAACTACAACAACTACAAGTCTTGTAACGGAGTTATGTATGATTTACATTGATTCAGTAGCAAAGTCAGTGCTGACTCCAAATTCGAGCAAAGTCAGTGCTGACCCGCTACTGACAGTGTAGGTAAATTGATTTGGAGTCAGTCAAACGCTGTCTGGTCAGTCAGTACCTACATAATGACTTCAATATTCACGCGTACTGACTGAACCTTTGTAAACAGAGCAAGTAAGTTCTCGAAGTCAGCACTGACTCCATATAAAGAGGCACAGAACAGTACTGTAGTAGGTACTTATTAGGCATCTGTCATCCTGGTAATCCAGTCTGTTGTGCATAGCTTAACAATAACGATTATGAAAAAACCGGGACATTGTATTTTGTATTTGTACGTAGTCTAACAGTAACCACGAACTAAGTAAGTACCTAAGTTGTTGCTTAGCTTTGCTACAACTCTAGTGCTACATGTTACGGCTTTTAGACTAAAGTACGGTTGGCAACAACGGAACAGCTGTTTCTCGGAATTTTATACAAAGCTTTTTTTTTTCTATGGACCGCACACTCGACATTGTTTAAAGTTAAAAATGATTTCTTTTTAAACAAAATAAAATGGAACTTACTGTCGTTTAAAACTAAAATAATATTACGGTAACACTGTGACCACTTAAAAATAAAACTAACACACTTTATGCAATAAACTTCCACTCAGTATACGATATACACGTAATAAACGCGGTTTTAATTAAGTAAAAAGTTAATTAAACTACGCTACGATTATGTGGAGCCGAGATGAACGCACAACTCACACCGGCAAGCGCAGGAACCCGACTGACTGGCTGGCTAGCAGGGTTGCCACATAAATGCTCGGCTAGGTCGCCAAATCTTTTGTGCAAAAGTAGCTTAATATCGCCTGAATTTATTTTAACTAGTTATTATAGCCTAAAACTACCAATAAGTTAATTAGAAATTCAGGATACTTAACTGACATTTAACCAAGTTTTTTTTTTTTTTAATTTTTGGAACTTTTATTATACCTACCTACTCGTACTGGTAGAGGTAGGTACTACTCTGTAACTCTGAGAGTACTGTACCGATTGTCTTATCGATTATTCTTAGGTCTTCTAGATTATTAGGCAGACGGACGAAACTGGATAAATCAGAGATATGTAAACAAGAGAGAAACATTACAATTATTATAGATCTTAGCAAGTTGCATCATTAGGCTATTCAAAGCTATTTTAATAACGCTTAATATCATTTAATATAACGCCTTAGCGTAAACTGTTAAGTTTAAACTATGTGTAAATAAATAAATAAATTGCCTTTTTTTTCTCTTTATTTAGTCTAAAAGTCACCGAGTCGTCAATCTCATTTCTGGTCGCCCAACACCCTAAGAGATAGCCTAAATGGCAGATTTTGTTTTTTGGGGTCGGGTCGGACGGGAGCTAGACTAGTCAGTCTTGGCTAGAGAGAGCGAGCGAGAGGAGAGCAGAGCACGCTTATTCGCATGGATGGCGGGATTGGAGCGAGCGCGGAGCGGTGGGTGGTATTGGCGGTGCCGCCGGTGGCGACAAGCACGCGACCGAGACACCATGACACACAAAATGTCGTAGAACCTAGGAGTGAAAAACGTTCCGTTTAATTATTATTTACCCTACAACTTTTTATCTACCACATACTTACTACAAAATTAGATTTGCATAAGTAGGTACTTATTAAAATAGACAAGAAACAATGAAAAATAAAATTCTGTCACTTCTGTCAGTGACATTGACATAACCCAGTAGCGGGAAGAATTTTCATTGGTTGTTCAATAAGGCTGTCTGCCTGCCCATGGGGCAAAAAAAAATCATTCCCATTATTCCTTCCAAAACTAAAAGCGCGGATGGTGGCACCAAGTGGCACCGAGGACTTGTCTTTTAAAAATACCTTAAAAATAGTAGGCAGGGGTAGGTATACCTAGGTACCGACTTATTGACGTTTTTTCACGGTACGTAACGGTAAGTTATGAGTAAGTGCATAGGTATAACAAATTAAATTTTACCTGAATCAGAAAATGGAGGTAGGAAAATTTTATATTTTGAACAGTCATGTCGTTTTGGTTAATTATTATAAAATTACCCTCATATATTTTTCAATAGTGATAGTAACGAACTTGAGAGCAATCACTCGGGCACGGTCAATCAATACGCGACGTATTATTGGTACATCAAACACGCTTTCATACAAAAAGTTTTTACAAATTATGTACATTGGACAAACAATTTTATTTATATATTGATTCATTAATAATTATTTTAAATTGACTAATAAATTTATTTATAAATAAAAAAAATCACGATGGCATCTAAAAGCAATTATTTAACCGTAAAAACACATTTAACTGAATTCAAAGGCAATTCAGACAAAGATACTATGAGTGAGGTATGTGACTTTTTGTTTTTTATTTATTTAATACTCTAAAATATTAGTTAATCGCCATTTTGAAACAAGGAAAAAACCTACCTACGACGGTATAATATTATCTAGTAATAGAAGGGCCCTCTAAAATAAAATTTATGAGGCTTCTACAATCTATTCTCAAATAGTTAACTGCAGTTCTATAATCAAAATGATAACAGTGTTGTAATAATGTTTTTTTCTCTAGGCATCCGAAAGTGGAACGAGTAACTCAGTGACGTCAGCAGAAGACTTACAGAAATTAGCAGTGATTCTCGGGTTAAACAGCGCTGAAGATGTGTACCAAGAAAGATTTCGCGTTGATAGACGTCGTTTGGAAGCAATGCTTGCTGGTCCGTATACTATTTATTACAATATTTTTTACTGCTTCTACGCATGATTGATGCGCAAACTTAATTTTATTATTTATCCCAATTTACTGAACTCTAACTCTGTCACTTTTAAATTAGTTAAGAATAATAATTAGGTAGGTAGGTACCTAGACCTAATTTTCATATATAGTTCTCACGGCGGATTTCGCCCGTCGTGAAATTAGCCGTTTCGATGCGCAATGGAGCTTTTTCAAACTAAATTGTCTTTGCGCATCACAAACGGCTAACTTCACGGAAGCCTAGATCCGCTGTGCGAACTATAACTAGATACCTACCTACATAATAAATACACAACGTATACCTACCTATTATTTTTTCCATTTTTACAGATAACTTAGAAGAAACACAAACAGCGCAAGCATTCTTTCATAGGGTAAGATTACGATAACTTTTTTTATTAATCAAGAGATAGGCAGCTATATAGACAAAGACATTAAGAATAATAAAATTTATATTATTTTAGGTAATGACGGAAACAAACACTCTGATCAATTGGCCGGCCCGCCTCAAGATTGGCGCTCGTTCAAAAAAAGGTAGGCATTGCGAAGTTCGGGTAAGTGCCATAATAACATAGGGCAAGTACATTTCAAAATTTTGACAGTTACGAAGCGCGCGATGTGCATTTTGGCGGGATGGCGCCAAGAAGACTGGCGCAACGGCGCCAGTCTGGCGGACTTTATGAATTTTGTAAAATTAGGACGCGCGTCGGTTATATTGCGCACAATAAATAAATCAATTATATATTTCTACGTATTATAAATGAATTAACAATGGTTTTTACAGAAAATAACGATGATGGTTTATATGATGTTATCAAAGAAATACGTAGTAACAAGTTTTGTGATTTTTACAAAGGGTTTGGTAAGTTTTAAAATTAGTGAGAAGTTTTTTGATGTGCATTTCTTTTTTTTTACTTGGTAAATATTGTTTAGATCCTCATGTAAGAGTCGCTGGTCGACCTGATGATGTGAAGCTGGCTCGAGAGAAAATAATGCAATTGCTGGACACTCGGGTAAGAATAAGCAACTTTTATTTTAATTTGGAAAGCGTTACCGCGGTAAGTTTATAAATCTTCTATTTCTATGATTGCGTTGTGTGTTGGGGTAAATCAGCCACGCACGCAGACACATTTCAGTTTAGCAGATTACGATAAAGTAGTATTTGGACATGCCGGTTTCCGCGTATATTTTCCTTTTTCAACACAGCGAATTCACGATCATAGAATCGGAAAGCAGTTCTACAACTTCTACAATTACACTTACGCAGTACTACCTAGCTGTTCTGTGACAACCAACGTCTCGAGGTGACGACGACTGACGAGCGCAGTGCAGTAGGACCTACCACAGAACAGATAGTAATAAGGCAGTGCTACTAGTTTTGATTTTTTGAGTGACACTGCAGCTGCAAGAGAATAGCCAGGCGTGGCGCACGATTTGTCGTCACTTACAGTACTACAGATTTAAAAAAATAGAGAGGTATAATAGTTCTATCGGCAGATCTAGGCATCCGTGCAGTTAGCCGTTTCGATGCGCAATGGAGCTTTTTCTAACTAAAATGTCTTTGCGCATCACAAAAGGCTAACTTCACGGATGTCTAGATCCGCCGAGAGAACTATTATAGGTACCTAACCTACCTAGTTACTGGTTGGTATATGTACCATTATTACCAACCTGCTTAGGTATAAAAGGATCGACGACCTCGATGGCGCGGCGGGCGACTGCCCGGTTGAGAAGCGAGAGGTCGCTGGTTCGATCCCGCTGCGGGACAAATGTTTGTGTGATCTGCAAATATTTGTTTCTAGTCTGGGCGTTTCTGATGTTTTACAGAAAAATATTTAACTATGTAGGTACCTATCAGTTTACTATCGTTTAGTTTCTTAGTTTAGGATTAGATAACATTGTTTAAAAAATGTCCCCCAATGGTGTCGATTCTGCTGTAACATTTTCTAAACTAAACTAACTTTTTGACGACCGATGTGGCGCAGCGGGCGCAGGTCCGTCGGCGACGCATAGGTTGCGGGTTCGATTCCCGCCTCGGGACAAATGTTTGTACGATCTACAAATATTTGTTCCGGGTGTTCTGGGTATTTTCTATGTATAATAAAAAATATCTATCTATGTATTGTATTGTATTAAATATAATTATCAGTCATCTAGTACCCATAATACAGCTCTGTTTAACAGCAGCTTACCTTGGGGCTAGATGATGCTGTGTGGATTGTCCAGCATTATTTATTTATTTAACTAAAATTGTGGCCGTCCTTTTCTAATTAATAAAAATACAAAGGATCGCGATAATTTTAGTTAGCTAAGTTTAGGAAATATTACAACAGAATCTATACCAATAGGTATCTATTTTATTAGTTACGAGCTGACCCGCGTTTTTGCAGTTCACTCGCGTTTTTGCAGTTTTTATCTTACAATAACAACACGGAGAAACAAAGTAAATTGTGATCATTTTTAGTGAGACTTGTTTGTGTTGAATGTGAAGTCATCGTGCGCACGTCTTTCACAGTTATAATTTCATAATGGTGTATTGTGTGGTGAAAGGCTGCTGTAACACCACGTTTAAAATCATTAATCACGTATAACAACCTATGTAAGGTCGCTCACGCAAACATCAATTGTTTTTTGAAAACACTTTTGGAAATAATTTTGAATGAAACTATCATTCTACGTGTTGTTATTCTAAGGTTTTTATGGTATCCCTCAGGAACAGTACATTTTTACGGGTTAAAAGTCTATGGGTTATTCCAGGAATTAAGCCACTACATTCCTTTCATCACAATCGGTTAAGTTGTCACGGAGATACCTACGTGGTAACAAACACACACACACACAGAGACTTTCGCATTTATAATATTAGTAGGATCTGGTTTCCATGGTATAGTTCGCACAGCGGATCTAGGCTTCCGTGAAGTTAGCCGTTCGTGATGCGCAAAGACAATTTAGTTTGAAAAAGCTCTGTTGCGCATCGAAACGACTAATTTCACGACGGCCGAGATCCGTTGTGAGAACTATACCAGCTTTGCTTAGTTTGAAGCTAGATAGCACTGTTTCAAAATATCCGCCAAAGTCCGCCAATTATTTATTTGGTTTTTTGTTGCAGAGTAACCGAGTTACGATGAAGATTGATGTCAGCTACACAGACCACTCACACATCATTGGAAAGGTGAGTGAACTGAACTTTTACGTGACCACCAGTGGCAATTTCAACTGAGCGCTCCCGTGCTTCGGAGGGCACGTTAAGCAGTCACTCCCGGCTTTTTCAATGTTGTTAGGCCATGACAGAGGCCTTCGGGCGGCCTAGAAACTCTGTCACCAGAGTTGGCCACTGACTCATACGAACGAACGAACGAACTGATATTATTGTTCTATGAAAATTGTTTAGATCGGAAGTTCAATTGCAGGTTTTCGACTAACGCCGGCATTGGCATAAGAGTAGTAGAGTTCTCAGTGATAGAGCTCGCCCTGAGAAGGACTACCACCATACTTATTTCTGCCGCCAAGCAGTAATGCTCGCATTGCTGTGTTCCGGTGTGAAGGGTATGGTTTCCGGTGAAATTACTGGCACATGAGGCTTTCGATCTTAGCCTCAAGGTGGCAACCCGCGAGTGATACCTCTGGTATTGCAAGCGTCCATAGGCTGCGGTAACCGCTTACCATCTTGTGGGCCGTACGCTTGGTTGCCACTTCAGTTGTATAAAAAAAACAAAAAAAAAAAAGGCCGTGAGTCGCCGTGTATCGAAATATTTGGAGCGCTCGTGACGTAGCTGGCTAAGTTATTCTTATCAGATCAACGAAGTTAAGCCCTATTCCGTGTAGTCATCATTTGGATGGGTTTCGGTCCCGGCTTTTTCAAAGTTGTTAGACCATGACAGAGGCTTTCAGGAGGCCTAGAAATCTCTGTCACCAGAGTTGGCCATACTACGACTTTCAACTTTTTTTTTTTACTCCACCAAAGTGGCAACCAAGCGACGGCCCACTTGATGGTAAGCGGTTACGGTAGCCTATGTACGCTTGCAACATCAGAGATATCACTTGTGAGTTGCCACCTTGAGACGCAGATCTAGTCTCATGTGCCTGTAATTTCACCGGAAACCATACTCTTCGAACCGGAGGATTCACAATGAAGCGTCTCCGTCCTCAGAGTTTGCCACTACTTATGCTGCATACCTGATGCGCAAGAGCACACTAAATTCAACTCTATTCATACCCAGGGAGGATTGACAATCAAGCGTGTGATGGAGGAGACTGGATGCCACATCCACTTCCCAGATTCCAACCGCACCAGTACCGTGGAGAAGAGTAACCAAGTGTCCATCGCGGGTGATATGGAGAGAGTCGAACGCGCCCGAGCTAGAGTCAGGGTGAGTTGGACTCTATTTGTTAGCATTAGGGTATAAAGTTGACTAAAGGAACGCCCTGTCAAATGTACGCTTAGATCTTTTACACTACGCAAGTTACGCAACGGACTGATTGAAGAGCACCGGTGGTCTAGTGGTAGTGACCCGCCTTCCGATCCTAAGCTCGTGGGTTTAAACCCGGTCGTGCACCAATGGATTTTTCATTTCATTAGGTTGACGTTGAAAAACAGTCGGACGACCCCAAAAACGTGGCTCGTCGACGACGATTCCACGCAGATATCGTAACGAGCCCGCGTTTGGTCATAGCGAATAAAGCTCCTGGTGAGTGGTGAGTTTATGATATTGTTTGTTGCAGGCTCTAACACCGCTCGTGTTCTGCTTCGAGCTGCCTATCGTAGCGCCCTCCCAGCCGCTCCCCGACATCACCTCGCCGTATGTGCTGCAGATACAGGAACAGTATAATGTACAGGTAACTGCACTGTCACAGAACAGATATTTGTACTACGTACAGAATGGCCATTCCCTACCTCCCACCGGTTTTATTTACCCCACATCGAGAGCGATTTTGCCGGCACCATACAGCACCTTTCGCCGGCACTGAAGGTACTAAGACACGCGTTTATTTTGATTTTGTGTAAGTTCAATCGCGCGCATGCCAGCGCGTACGCAAGTGTGCTATCTCGCTCTTGCTCTAATTATGTGACACTCGCACATACAACGGCACCGTTTACGTAGCCTATCTATGCATGCAACATTATAGATATCCCTTGCGTGTTACCACCCTGAGACGTTAGATGGAAAATCTCATGTGCCTGTAATTTCACCGGAAACCATACCCTTCGAACCGGGACACAGCAATGCTCACATTACTGCTTGGCGGCAGAAATAGGCGTGGTGGTAGTCCTCCGGACGAGCTATATCACAAAGAACTCTACTGCTCTTATTTGTAGAGCTGCTAAAGTTTTGCGTGGCACTGCACTGCGCTCATCGCCCCCACAGTACCGGAAGTTACCACCAGCTGAACGTGAACAGAAAATCGTGTCTGATTTGACTAATACCAATGCCATTATCATTGTGAGTTATTCCATGTCTTTGCATTGAAAACTTGGTCAAGGTGTTTCTCCTTGCCAAAATTCAAGATTAAAAACATGAAGTGAGAGTAGCCTTGTATGACTGTAATCTTTGCATTATTTTACCTGGTGGTAGGACTCTTCAGCAAGAGTCCGTCTTGGTGGGTAACACCGCAGTGTCAGATATTCTACCTCCAAGCAGCAGTGTGCAAGTTGCACTGTGTTTAGGTTCGAAGGGCACTGTATCAAGTATCAAGTGAAATTACTGGGCGAAAGAGACTTAACAACAATGTCTCGGGGTGATGAGCGCAGTGCAGTGCCACGCAAACACTTAAAACTTTAAGCTTTGGGTGGCACTGCATCTGTTATAGTCAGGCGTGGTGCTTAACATCAGGCTAGCGTCTTGATTGTCTTGTCACTTGCTGACATAAAAAGAAAAAAAAAAGTAAGTAAGTTCGTATGAGTCAGTGGCCAACTCTGGTGACAGAGTTTCTAGGCCGCCCGAAGGCCTCTGTCATGGCTTAACAACTTTGAAAAAGCCGGGAACGACTGCTTAACGTGCCCTCCGAAGCACGGGAGCGCTCAGTTGAAATGCCACAGGCGGTCACCCATCCAAATGATGACTACGCGGAACAGTGCTTAACTTTGTTGATCTGTTAAGAACAACTTAGCCAGCTACGTCGTTTGTGATGCGCAAAGACAATTTAGTTTGAAAAAGCTCCATTGCGCATCGAAACGGCTAATTTCACTACGGCCGAGATCCGTTGTGAGAACTATACACAAGGATAATGTAGCATTGTAATGGTAAAGAATTTTTTAAATGTACCAGTACTTTTTGAGTTTTTTCGTGACAAACAAAAATACAATCTTTTTTTTTTTTTTATAATACTAAAATGGTAACCAAGCAAGCCACTTGATGGTCAGCGGTTACCGTAGCCTATGTACGCATACAACATCATAGATATCACTTGCGTGTTACCACCCTGAGACGTGAGATGGAAAGTTTCATGTGCCTGTAATTTAACCGGAAACCATACCCTTCAAACCGCATACAATCAAAATATGAAAATACGAATCTTTCCTTTTTATAATAATTATTATTAGGTACATATACTTACCACTGGTAACTAACCGGTAACCGGTTATTGCACCGGTGGTCTAGTGGTAGTGACCCCGCCTTCCGATCCTAAGGTCGTGGGTTCAAACCCGGTCGTGCACCAATAGATTTTCTGTTCGAAAATTTATGTGCGCAATGCCAGTGCTCTCATACGGTGAAGGAAAACATCGTGAGGAAATCGGCATGTCCAAAAACTAAAAATTCGAAAGACATGTGCCATCCACCAATCTGCATTGGGTCCGCGTTCATTTCATTTTTTTTTTCATTTTCATTTAGAAGGCTATGATGATGATGACATATACTTAATTTGTTGTAATTTGTCGTGTTTATAAAGGTGATGCTGCGAAACCGTCCTAAGCTGCACGCGAATCTGCTGGTGGTAAAAGGAGTGCAATGGGAGGTGCAAGCCACCATGGAGGCAACTTCTCTCCTCATGAACTACATGTGCGGGAATCTTGCTGTAAGTACACTTAGGTGATACATTTGTTAACAAACTAGGGACTTTTCCGGGATAAAAAGCCTATGTCCTATTTACAAATACAAAAATATTTATTAACTGACGCAATAACATGGAATTAGGTTATCATTGGTTTCCGCACAAGGCTGAGCCTGAATCGCGGGAAGCGGGATTACAATTAGAGATAACCGTATAACTGAAGAGATGACACAGTAACAGGGAGAGCAAAAAATATATTAAATAAAAATAATAATAATAAGTATCTATAATATTAAAAACAATTTATCAACAACAAAAACCCAAATAAACCAAACAAAACTCATAGTTTTCTCAAAAAATTTTTACATCTAGCTAAATTTCCACCCTCGTGGCGTAGCTGGCTAAGTTGTCCTTAACAGATAACGAAGTTAAGCACAGTTCCGCGTAGTCATCAATTGGATGGGTGACCGCCAATGGCAATTTCAACTGATCGTCTACGTGTATTTGTATCACTCCTGACTGACGGTCGATAGAGATAGTGTAGTGGACAAGACGGTATCAGATTCGTATCGACTAAATGGTGATGCTTGTGTGTGGTTAATTATCAATAAATAAATAAATAATAAATAATGTCTAGCAATCCACACAGCATCATCTAGCCCCAAGGTAAGCTGCTGTTAAACAGAGCTGTATTATGGGTACTAGATGACTGATATATATTTAATACAATACAATACATAGATAGATATTTTTTATTATATATAGAAAACACCCAGAACACCCGGAACAAATATTTGTAGATCGTACAAACATTTGTTCCGAGGCGGGAATCGAACCCGCAACCTCTGCGTCGCAGGCGGATCTGCGCCCGCTGCGCCACATCGGTCGTCAATCAATGTTTTAAAATTTCAGCCTAATTGGTTCAGTTGCTGCCTAGAGAGGTCCATCCAAATAAATATCGAAACTATCGCATTTATAAGTTTGATATTATTCAAATGTTTGTTCCTCTATAACTGAAGCAAATGAACCGATATGGCTGAAATTTAAAACATAGATAAATAATGACCGGGTATAGAACATAGGCTACCTTTTATTCCGGAAAAGTACGGTTCCCGAGTACGAGCGAGCGAAGTCACGGGCGGCAGCTAGTTTATAATATTAGAAAGGAAGAAAGAAAGAAAGAAAAATCATGTATTAACACCTAACTCACACAAAAGAAAATAACAACTAGATAAGTAATAAAACTAAAAATAATTAAAAATTAAATTATCCTAAGCGGTCAAATGGTCCCTGACTCGGCATAAGCTATAACATTTTAAAATATGTTTATTATTAAAATATGTATAGTTAGTTCGCACAGCGGATCTAGGCTTCCGTGAAGTTAGCCGTTTGTGATGCGCAAAGACAATTTAGTTTAAAAAAGCTCTATTGCGCATCGAAACGGCTAACTTTACTACGGCCGAGATCCGTCGTGAGAACTATACCCACATGTACGCATTACAAAAAGTTATGAACAAGTAGGCTTTCTAACGATTCGTAATTCGTGTGAACACGGACATTTATAAAAGTCACCGATCTAGCCGAAATGACGATATCATTGGCATCAAATGAATTATTGTGGAAATAAACGATACGGCAAAAAGCACTAAATCGTCATGTTGAGCTTTTAGTATGGCCACAGATAACAGGTATGGCGAATGTATTTAGAACATCGATATTTCGGCGCAGTTAAATGCACGATGTAAATTAATTATCGGGAATCAATAAAACTCAGAAATCATTGTAAATAATTCAAAGTGAACATTACTTAGACAATGTTGCTGTCTGCATTGGAAGCAAATGCCTTCATTGCAGTTATGAGCACCGGTGGTCTAGTGCTAGTGATACCGCCTTCCGATCCTAAAGTCGTGGGTTCAAACCCGGTCGTGCACCAATGGATTTTTCTGTTCAAAAACAAAAAATGTATGTGCACAATGCCAATGCTCTCATACGGTAAAAACATCGTGAGGTAACCGGCATATTCAAGAACTAAAAACCGAATGACATGTGCCATCCACCAATCCGCATTGGGTCCGTGTGGTGGATTAAGACATCACTCTCGCCCGAGAGTAGGTAAGCCAGTGTCCCAACAGTGGGAATATTAAAAGGCTGTCATGAATATTTAAATAAGAATTACCCTTCTTTATTTTTTTTATTTTTTTATTTTTCTTTATTAGGGGATTTTGGGAAGTTTTTTTTTTTGTCAAAATCCCCTTCAGCCCGAGTTTCAAGCTCCAAAGGAGTTTGAAACTAAAATTCCCAAAATCCCCTAAAGACGATATTTTATTTGACGATGGCGAATCAAAACTCAAAGTACGGAACAGAAAAAAGGGTCCGATGGCGAATCGCCACTAACTCGGGATTTTGACATTAACCCTATGTTTTTGATATCATCATTACCTTCATTTTGTAGATTCTAAGGTGTTTAAAATGATTCTCAGAGCCAGACGCAAGTCCAGATGTCCCTGGAGATATCCCCGATGCATCACAGCGTGGTCGTCGGCCGTGGAGCTGATCAGCTGAAGGTAATCCTGGAAGTATATCCTGGGGCCTTATTCGCTATGACATAGGAGATTCCTTATCAATAACTTAGTAACGTGTTCTATACGTGCCATGGTGTGAAATTCTAAAATAGTTTTCCGTATCTTCGAACTGGAACACAGCTTTGCGAGCATTACTGCTTGTCGGCAGAAATAGGTATTTCGCAGCTTGCCTAGCCATGTGCTAAGCCAGACTATAATCTATCTCTGACTTTTATACAGACAAACATCCCTCAAACTTTACTATTGTAAAGTGATTAACCCCTAAACGTCCACAGGTGATAATGAAAGGCACCAAGACACAAATAATGTTTCCGGACGCGGATGACCCCAACATTCCGGTGATCAGGAAAAGCTGCGTTACTATAACCGGACAGATCAAAGACGTTTACGCGGCAAGGCAGCAGTTGGTTGTAAGTTCATCCTAACTACCATAATATTTTACGTTTTATCAAATCAAAATAATATTTATATCATAATAAATTACATAATATCAATATTATGATTATATACTTACGCAAGAACATTTTTTTTTTATACAACTGAAGTGGCAACCAAGCGTACGGCCCACAAGATGGTAAGCGGTTACCGCAGCCTATGGACGCTTGCAATACCAGAGGTATCACTCGCGGGTTGCCACCTTGAGGCTAAGATCGAAAGCCTCATGTGCCAGTAATTTCACCGGAAACCATACCCTTCACACCGGAACACAGCAATGCGAGCATTACTGCTTTGCGGCAGAAATAGGTATGGTGGTAGTCCTTCCCCGGACGAGCTCTATCACAGAGAACTCTACTACTCTTACAACATAAAACATACAACATATAACTTACTATCTTTATGGAGTTAAAGACACACAATAAAATTACATTAAAGGGGATTTTGGGGGAGGGCAAAAAGAGGGCAACTTTTTTTTGCAAATAACGAGTGTTTCTATAAATACGGGGTAAGGGGACCAAACATTCTCAAATAAAAAACATAACTCGAAAAAATTCAAAAATCTGGGAACAAATTGTGTTTTTTCGGACCCCTATATCTCAGGAATCAAATTTTTTTTTACGTCTATGTTTGGACCACCATGTATGTATGTATGTATTTACAAAAGTATGTAGGCATGTTGTATTCTATTTGTATCCGGTAACTGGTTCACATAGCTTTGCTTAGTTTGAGCTAGATAGCATTGTCTAAAACATTGCTAACTTGCTGTCGCCCGCGACTTCGTCCTATTCCCGGTATTATCTATATATGTTTTAAAGAACCAATTTCATAGTGGCCTAGGTCTAAGTAACACCATAGAGAAATTGGAAAAAAATATAAAACTAACATTATAATACAATTTTATTTTAATGTAGACAAACAAAGTTCTATATGAAAAATGTTTGTTGTGTTGAGTTTCATAGAACGGGAATACTGGAGGTCCGCCATGACAGCTATTAGCCAATGATCGTGACGCATCTTGACTTTGACAGTACCTAATAACCCAGTTGTTCGTTAAACCCGCCATGTTGTTTTGCATTGTGTTGCACTCCTTCACAAAGATAAACTTACATAAGATTGTGAAAGAAGCTAAAATAAATTAAATAAACAGCTTAAAATGGTTTCTTTATTGAATATCTAAATATCTAGACCCCTACAAAGGACCTAGGCCCGGCTCCATACATCGAGAAACAACTCCAACAACAGCCAAATCGTTTCAGTGGTTGTCGAGTTATAGACGAACAAACATCTAAACATACTAACTTTTGCATTTATAATATTTGTGTGATTTATTTATTTCCCCAACAGGGCAGCCTACCTCTAGTGGTGATTTTCGACGTCGCTGACGAGTCTTGTCGCATCGAAAACGACGCAGCCGCTAACCTGATGCACAAGTACAACGTGTTCATCAACATCCGCCGGAAACCAAAACAGGGCATCGCCTCTATTGTTATAAAAGGCATCGAAAGATGCGCAGGTAAGAATAAATAAACAAATAATGGTGGACAATCCACACAGCATCATATAGCACCAAGCTTGCACTGTTCCGCGTAGTCATCATTTGGATGGGAGACCGCCAGTGGCAATTTCAACTGTGGCACATGAGGCTTTCGATCTTAGCCTTAAGGTGGCAACCCGCGAGTGATACCTCTGGTATTGCAAGCGTCCATAGGCTGCGGTAACCGCTTACCATCTTGTGGGCCGTACGCTTGGTTGCCACTTCAGTTGTATAAAAAAAAAAGCGCTCCCGTGCTTCGAAGGGCACGTTAAGCCGTCGGTCCCGGCTTTTTCAAAGTGGTTACGCCATGACAGAGGCATTCGAGCGGCCTAGAAACTCTGTCACTAAGTTGGCCACTGACTCATACGAACTTACTTACTTAGCATATTCAGTTAAAGGATTGTTCGTCCAATCGTTGTTAAACCCTGACATTGGATGAATGCCAATTTTTTCCACCTCTGTCAAAACAGCAACAACTAGGAGGTCAAATTATTTTATGCAAAATATACGTTGAATGATGTGCTTTCAATATTGAGTAGGCGTTACTGATTCCATGGTCACTATAACTTATGAAACACTAGCAACCCGCCCCGGCTTCGCACGGGTGATAAATTATACTATACCTACCTTCCTCTTAAAAGTAAACATCTGCAAATATTGGTTCCTTTGATTCAACACTACACTACGAAGATATTTAACCCGCTAATTTTGTAGGTCAGTATATCACCAGTACAATAAAAGTAGTTCGAGTCAATGGCCAACTCTGGTAATTGAGTTTTTAGGCCGCCAGAAGGCCGCCTAACAACTTTGAAAAAGCAGTAGGTACCTACTGCTTACGTGCCCTCCGAAGCACGGGAGCGCTCAGTTGAAATTGTCACTGGCTGGTGGTCACCCATCAAAATGGCCACTACGCGGAACAGTGCTTAACTTCGTTGATCTGTTAAGAACAACTTAGCCAGCTATGTCACAAGCGCACCAATCTTCTTATAAATAAAAATGAATTGCCGTGCGTTAGGCTCGCTAAAACTCGAAAACGGCTGGACCGATTTGGCTGATTTTGGTCTTCTTCTTCTAGTTGTGTAGGTTAGCCGTCAGCTCAGCGAATTTATTCCTGTCTTACGCCAAGCGAAAAAGGTGTTCGTCCACTGGCGATATTCGTCCACTTATTGATTTTGGTCTAGAGAAGGTTAAAACGGGAAAAATTGCGAAAAAAATTACGCGATACCGCGCCGGGTCACTTCAATTTTAATTTCAAAAGCCTTTATTTGACAATCTTATACTAAGTTTACAAATTGTAATTTAATCTATGACATCGGTAATGGCAGTTTGATTGTTTTGCTTTTCAGCATAGGCCTCCCCCAGACGTTTCCAGAGTGTGCGATCATGAGCTATTCTCCTCCATAGCTGCTGTCGTCTTAAAATCTTCTTCCCATCTTCGATTCCGAATTCCGGGTCTACTAATAATAGTACAATGAGGTATAGTTCTCACAACGGATCTCGGCCGTCGTGAAATTAGCCGTTTCGATGCGCAATGGAGCTTTTTCAAACTAAATTGTCTTTGCGCATCACAAACGGCTAACTTCACGGAAGCCTAGATCCGCTGTGCGAACTATACTAGTGTGTAACATTGGTGATTACCGCTGAGGCCCCATTGAGGTGGGTCTTAAGATAGCCGAGGACGGTAATCATCAATACACACGTGTATCATACGACGTTTTTCAACACACTTGTGAATAAAATAACAAAAAAAAACTCTATAATTCACTAGTGAGTCATAGTTTGATTATGGGTGTCATTCTGTGCTTAATTGCGATGACCATAGAGCCACTTTATAAGCAAGTGTGTTGAAAAATATAATTATTTCACAGGTGACATCTACGAGGCGCGCCGCGAGCTGCTAGGCGGGAAGGAACCCGTTATAACCGCCGAGGTCCCAGAATCCTACAACATCCCCGCGATAACCGGAAACTCGATCCCCAATTTCGGAGTGTTCAACCCGTTCTCACCAACGCACAGCAACATAAACAACTCGCCGTGTTCACCGTATGTCTCTATGAACTTCGAGGGTAGTCCGATGTTCAGCCACAACCCCCCGACCCCCGGGGGCTACCCTAGCCCGCTGTCGCCCGTCGCGGTGACCCCCCCGGTGTACCCGAGCTCCTGGTTGGTTCCGTCGCCGCAGCCTAGAGCCGGACAGTTCCATTTTCCTGGTTTGTCTGTGCCGAACCCTAATTCTGTGATGTACAAGAACCAAGGCGGATCGTGGAATCGTGAGTACCGTTTTTCTACTACCTACAAGTAAAGTAGTTACTATGACGACCGATGTGGCGCAGGTCCGCCTGCGACGCGGAGGTTGCGGGTTCGATTCCCGCCGCGGGTCAAATGTTTGTACGATCTACAAATATTTGTTCCGGGTGTTCTGGGTATTTTCTATATATAATAAAAAATATCTATCTATGTATTGTATTGTATTAAGTATATATCAGTCATCTAGTACCCATAACACAGCTCTGTTTAACAGCAGCTTACCTTGGGGTTAGATGATGCTGTGTGGATTGTCCAGCATTATTTATTTATTTATTTACCTTTAAAATCAAAATAAAAGTGCTATATTCATTTGAATCACAAGGATCACTTTGAAACGTTTTACGAGCTAGGAAAATTTACACCAGTTCCAACGCGTCCATGCCGTAAAAGAACTGGCAACAACACCGGCTGGGTTCTTATCGCTTTTTTGGCATGACTCTTGCTATTTTTATGGATGCCGAGTAGAGTTGGATGGAGCACATTCGTTCCAAGCTTTTTTATCATCTAAATAATTGGTTATATTATAATAAGCTATAGACTTTGATAAAGAAGCGTACACATTGCCCTATTAAAGATTGACTGACTTTAGTGAGCCTAACTGTGGGAACAGCGAGTTTATTTTTATTTCTAGTTAAAGCTTTCTTTATAATTTAGCAAACAGCTAACTTCACGATTGCCTATATCCGCTGACCGTGCTATAATGTTCATATGACTCAGTGGCCATTTCGGGTGATGGAGTTTACAGGCCGTCATGGCCTAGACTGTTATAGCCAGGACCGACGAATTAACGTGCCCTCTGAAGCACGGAAGCGCTCAGCAGGTCCACCAGGATGGGTTGGATGGGTCCAAATCGAACCCATCCAACCCATCCTGGTGGACCTGCTGTTCTCTGCTCGGAACGTCGGTTGGTCGCTTAGCTTCGTTGATCTGCTTAGCGCTTCTTGAAAAGGGTGCTTATAGGGCTTGAAAGAACAAACCTATATAACAGACGTTAGATGGAAAATCTCATGTGCCAGTAATTTCACCGGAAACCATACCCTTCACACCGGAACACAGCAATGCTAGCATTACTGCTTGGCGGCAGAAATAAGTATGGTGGTAGTCCTTCCCCGGGCGAGCTCTATCACAGAGAACTCTACTACTCTTGTTATAAATAATAGCTACAACTTACAGCGATGACGAACGGAGCGGACATGGGTGGGATGCCTCAGCAGATAATGATGCAGCCGCAGTACCAGCACATGCATGCGGAGGGTAGACCGGTGAGTAGACTGCTGTCTCTTTCTAGCACACCTGTCCGGTGACTAGAATCCTGTCTCTCTCGCACAGATAAGACTGCGTCTCAGTATTTTTTTTCATCAGCTGTCAAGAATGTCAAGTTGTTTGCCTAAGTAAGTAAGTTCGTATGAGTCAGTGGCCAACTCTGGTGACAGAGTTTCTAGGCCGCCCGAAGGCCTCTGTCATGGTCTAACAACTTGTTTGCCTGATGCAGTAGTAGATAGTATTCATATTCATATTTATTTATTGCTTCACGTTGGTATAGGTACATAGGATCTTATACCTAATTATTTTTCTCGCAACATGAGCCCTGCTGGGTCACTACAATAATAGTAGATGCAGTCACTCAAAAGTTTTGCTTTGCACTGCTCTGCGCTCTTCACCCATTCAAACTTAAATAATACCTGCTTGGAGACTTAACAACAACGTCTCGGGGCGATGAGCGCAGTGCAGTGCCACGCTGAACTTTTGAACTTTAAGCTTTGGGTGGTACTGCATCTGTTATGGTCAGGAGTGGTGCTGAACATCAGGAGGTCTTGTCACTTGCTGACATAAAAAAAAATAGTTCTGCAGCTATTAATTACTGCTATTTAGTTAAACTTTCGCCAAATAATGTCACAAATACAGTGCCCTTCAAATCTAAACACAGTAATGCTTGCACACTACTGCTTGGATAGAATTAGCACGGTAGTACCCACCAAGACGGACTCTTGCTGAGAGACCTACCACCAGGATAGTTGTAATCATAGAATAATAACACGGAGAAACGAAGTACGCGCACGCAAATTGAAATCATTCAAAAGAGGACAAAATTGTCACCTGAGTGTCAATCGGCTCGTCAGTCGCCAATGTCAAGTGATCGTGAGCTCGTCTAACACGATTATAATTTAAAAAATTATGTTTTGTGTGACGAAAGTCTGTTACATCACAAATAAAAAAGTATGCATAAGCTCACACAAACATCAATTGTTATGTGAACACACTTTTGAAGACAATTTTAAATGAAGTTATCATTCTCCGTGTTATTATTCTAAAATGTATTGTTAAGTTTTTGTGTCAAATAGTATTGTATTTCCGCAGACAACCCTCAGCCAGTTGCTGAACTCCAGCTCGCAGGCCAGCAGCGGCTACCAGAGTAACTTCACCGGCAGTTCCGTCTCCCTCGACACACAGAACATATCCGGTAAACCTATCACCATAAATAAATAAATAAATAATGCTGGACAATCCACACAGCATCTAGCCCCAAGGTAAGCTGCTGTTAAACAGAGCTGTATTATGGGTACTAGATGACTGATATATATTTAATACAATACAATACATAAATAGATAGTTTTTATTATAATATATAGAAAATACCCGGATCAAATATTTGTAAATCGTACAAACATTTGTCCCGAGGCGGGAATCGAACCCGCAACCTCTGCGTCGCAGGCGGACCTGCGCCCGCTGCGTCACATCGGTCGCCATATTTTACCATACAGTTCGTATGTATGTTAGCCTACTGGATCCCAGTGTTGGGCAAAGGCCTCCCATTCCTCCAGGATTTGCGGTCCTGGGCAGTTGTTCGCCTGGTTATTTGAAAGTTTGGATGTTTGTTTTTTTTTTTTTTTTTATACAACTGAAGTGGCAACCAAGCGTACGGCCCACAAGATGGTAAGCGGTTACCGCAGCCTATGAACGCTTGCAATACCAGAGGTATTACTCGCGGGTTGCCACCTTGAGGCTAAGATCGAAAGCCTCATGTGCCAGTAATTTCACCGGAAACCATACCCTTCACACCGGAACACAGCAATGCGAGCATTACTGCTTGGCGGCAGAAATAGGTATGGTGGTAGTTCTTCCCCGGACGAGCTCTATCACAAAGAACTCTACTACTCTTAAAACTCTTTGTTTGTTAATCTATAACTCGACAACCACTGAACCGATTAGGCTGAAATTTAAAACATAGATAGATAATAATCGGGAATAGGACCGAGTTACCGCCCTACACTTCGTTTTCCAGTTCGTGGTTCGTGGTAAATCAGTTTAAAAAGGATTTATATGACAGGTGGTGATGGCAGTAACGTGGCTTCCCCGTCAGTGTCTCCTATCAGCAAGGGTCATAGTCCTACGCCGTCTTCGGACAACGATCGCTCGCAACAAGGTAATCACTTTTTAAAACTATCATGGTTATTAACATAATTTTCAATAAAAACGGGATATTTACCATGATTGTGAGCTTTGCATACCTACATGCATGTAACTGCGCCGAAATATCGGGAATCAATAAAACTCACAAATCATGGTAAATATCCCGTTTTTAGTGAAAACAACTCCTGCCGGGCTAGCATGAGCAACGTAGACGAGGTTTTTTTATGTTAGAAAATTCATGCCAGACCATAACAGTCACAGCCACAGAACTATATTTGTGTAGAATGAGTGAGTACCACGCGTGCCGAAAAAACGGGCTAAATAAAAAAAAAAAAAATGCTGGACAATCCACACAGCATCATCTAGCCCCAAGGTAAGCTGTTGTTAAACAGAGCTGTATTATGGGTACTAGATGACTGATATATATTTAATACAATACAATACATAGATATATATTTTTTATTATATATAGAAAATACCCAGAACACCCGGAACAAATATTTGTAGATCGTACAAACATTTGTCCCGAGGCGGGAATCGAACCCGCAACCTCTGCGTCGCAAGCGGACCTGCGCCCGCTGCGCCACATCGGTCGTCAAATAAGGGCTGAGAACCTCTTTACTCGCCGCGAAGCTCAGTCTGCTCCCAACCGGGGGCGGTGTGGTGGTGTGCCAGTGCCTAGAATCGGTTTGCCGCGTGCTTATCGATGCTTTTAAATCATTTATTTTCACGCGGCTTATGTTTCCCATCACTAAAATACATTTGTGTGTAAAATAAAAATACGCAAAATGTTACACGCTCGGTTTCCATACAAATCGACGAACTCTTTCATTCTACTTAAATATAGTTCTGTAGTCACAGCCAAGAGAATGTAAGCACCACCGTCAAACCTTTCAAATATGATTTACAGTCGGTTATTTTCCTAAAAAATAATATTTATTAAAAATTGATTGATGTGTGCAGAATTAGCGAATCTAATCCAAGACATGCCACTGTCCGAGCGGCGCGCCCCCGGCTGCGAGAAGAAGACGTTGGAAACTCTAAAACTATCGCCACTCTCTGAGTACAGGAAGATGAAGTCGGATGCTAGTAAGGTACGTGTCCGGATGTCCCCATGATTTTGACCCCATTAATGGGGACAGTTGGAAGTCAAAAAATAGGGTGGTGAAGCTTGAGAAATTAGAAGTTTCTGGTTGAATAATAATAATATAATCTTTATTTCAGGCAACTTAGTACATTAGAACTTATGACAGGCCCATATTTATACATAACTTAAAACTAACATACTTGACGACCAATGTGGCGCGGTGGGCGAAGGCCCGCCTGCGACGCAGAGGTTGCGGGTTCGATTCCCGCCTTGGGACAAATGTTTGTAGGATCTGCAAATATTTGTTCCGGGTGTTCTGGGTGTTTTCTATGTATAATAAAAAATATCTATCTATGTATTGTATTGTATTAAATATATATCAGTCATCTAGTACCCATAATACAGCTCTGTTTAACAGCAGCTTACCTTGGGCTAGATGATGCTGTGTTGATTGTCCAGCATTATTTATTTTATTTATTTGCTTGAAGTGTGGTAAAGCGGTACAAGTTAATAGCAGGAGCTTTGACTGTATACATGTAGAAATCTTTGAGCAGCCCCCATACCATGAACTCTTAGAGCGATTCAAATTAGGACCTAAACTGAATTGTCAAAAAATTTTGTACCATGAAATTAATAATTATTGAAGTCATGGTACAAATTTTTTTTACAATTCAGTTTAGGTCCTAATTTGAATCGCTTTATGAGTTCATGGTTCATGGGGAGGGATTAAGAGTAGTAGAGTTCTCTGTAATAGAGCTCGCCCGGGGAAGGACTACCACCATACTTATTTCTGCCGCCAAGCAGTAATGCTCGCATTGCTGTGTTTCGGTGTAAAGGGTGTGGTTTCCGGTGAAATTACTGGCACATGAGGCTTTCGATCTTAGCCTCAAGGTGGCAACCCGCGAGTGATACCTCTGGCGTCCATGCAAGCGTCCATAGGCTGCGGTAACCGCTTATCATCTTGTGGGCCGTACGCTTGGTTGCCACTTCAGTTGTATAAAAAAAAAAGCAAAAGCCTTATTCACTATGACCAAACGCGTGAAAACGTGGAATCGTTGTCGATGAGCCCCTTTCTAGGGCTCGTCCTCGTCCGACTGCTTTACAAAGTCAACCTATCGATAGCGAAACTCTCGCTATCGATAAGATAAACAACAGATACGGAAAACCATTTTACTATTTCATACCATAATAGAACACGTTACTAAGTTAGAAAGAAAGAAGAAAGAAAGAAAAAACTTTTATTTGTAACAGTAGATAGGTAGGTATAGGTCTCACAACGGATCTCGGCCGTAGTGAAATTAGCCGTTTCAATGCGCAATGGAGCTTTTTCAAACTAAATTGTCTTTGCGCATCACAAACGGCTAACTTCACGGAAGCCTAGATCCGCTGTGCGAACTATACATGAAACAAAAGGTTTAAAACTAAATGGTAGAAACACAACACAAACAGAATAATATAGTTAGGTATCTAACTAAATAAAAAGACAAAGTACAAATATAACAAAAAATAATAATAATAAAATTAACCAAAACCGCAAAACTAAACGAATGTGTGTGTCAAGGCACCCTATCCACATCACGTTATTGGTAAGGAATCTCCTATGTCATAGCGAATAATGTAGGTTTTCGAACTTAGATCTCCCCTTTCTTATTAATGCTGTATACGACCGATGTGGCGCGGCGGGCGAAGGTCCGCCTGCGACGCAGGAGGTTGCGGGTTCGATTCCTGCCTTGCAACAAATGTTTGTACGATCTGCAAATATTTGTTCCGGGTGTTTTGGGTATTTTCTATATATCATAAAAAATATCCATGTGTTGTATTAAGTATATCAGTCATCTAGTACCCATAACACAAGCTCTGCTTAGCTTGGGGCTAGATGACGCTGTGTGGATTGTCCGTCCAGCATTATTTATTTATTTACTAATACCTAGACCCAGCGCGGTTTCACTCGCGTAATTTTTTCGCAATTTTTCCATCATTTCTCACAATTTAAACAAAGGAAGTCCAGGGAAACTCATACAAATGTTTCAAGACCAAAATCAGCTAAATCGGTCCAGCTGTTCTCGAGTTTTAGCGAGACTAACGCACAGCAATTATTTTTTATATACCTACTTATATATAAATATAATTGCTGAGCGTTAGTCTCGCTAAAAGACCCTAGTCTTTGATTTTTAGAGCGCTATATTCAATAAATAATATGTTCTAAACACAATAGAAAATATATGTTCTTTTTTTAACATTTTGTCTGAAAAATCTCGAGTAAATCGATTACGTTTTTCTGGTCAATTATTAATTTTCCTTGTTGGAAATCGAGGGGAGCTCGTGGCGCATGTCAATGACCCGCGCGTCATTGAACCGCGTGTTAATAACCCGCGCGTCAATGACCTGCGCGTGTCAATGACCCTTAAAACCGCTACGGGGCTCGCGTGCACGAATATATTATTATTACGCGATTTCCAATATTGATATAAGATTTTTATTTGCAGGCTATGCGCGAGAATGTGGGTTCTGGGTACCGCGTGCCCACTCCTCGCTGGTCCGGGTACTACTTCAGCCACACCTCACCCGGACCCATCAACTTGAACGAGGGAAACGATGCTATGACTACGGTAAGTGAACAACATTATTAATTTATTTTTAACTTTAAACTGCTGGGACACGGGCTACTCTCGTGCGAGAGTGATTCACGGGGACACAATGTGAAATGTAATTTCTCTAGCTACAGTGCCCTTCAAACCTAAACACACTGCAGCTTGCACACTACTGCTTGGAGGTAGAATATCTGGCACTGCGGTGGTACCCACCAAGATGGACTCTTGCTGAAGAGTGCTACCACCAGTTCAAAATATAATGTTACTAGTAAACCCGGCGCGGTTTCACTTGCAATCATTTTCTCACCATTTAAACCTTCCCTGGGCTTATACAAACATTTCAATACTCTCAGCCAAATCGGTCCGGCCGTTGTCGAGTTTTGGCGAGCCTAACGCACAGCAATTCATTTTTTTATATATCTAGCAGCAGTCCGTCCCATCTTCGCGCTCCGTGCGAAGCCGGGGCGGGTCGCTTGTAATAAATATAGCCTATGTTACTTAGGGATTCTGTAGCATTCTAATTGTGAAAGAATTTTTGAAATCGAACCAGTAGTTTTTGAGTTTTTTCGTAACAAAAAAAAATACAAATCTTTCCTCGTCTACGAAGAATTATTAGTGTATCAACTTTGTTGTCTGAGTAGTTTGTTGTTTAAGCTTTGAGTGGCACTGCATCTGTTATAGTCAGGCGTGGTGCTTAACATCAGGCGGGCATCTTGATTGTCTTGTCACTTGTAGACATAAAAAAAAAAAAGGTAGGTGGGTAGGTACCCAGTACCTACCTTAAATATTTTCTCTCCCTAATTATAGGGGTAGGTGTAGGTCTCAACGGATCTCGGCCGTAGTGAAATTAGCCGTTTCGATGCGCAATGGAGCTTTTTCAAACTAATTTGTCTTTGCGCATCACAAACGGCTAACTTCACGGAAGCCTTGATCCGCTGTGCGAACTATACATATACATTTCGGTATTTTTTTATTGTTTTGCATAGTTATGTTTAGTGTTTTGTGATGTACCTGCCAGTCTGTTTCTGCTCTGTGTTTTTTGTTTGTGCTGTCGAATAAATACTTTTCATTCTTTCTTTCTTTCTTAAATTATATAAGATAACTATAAGATTTAATGTAGACATTGCTGATTGTTTATACATTCTAAAAATTATCTCTAATGATATAGATTGCTCAGATCTACTTAGCAAAGTACTTGTAAATGTGCCGCATAGAACACTTAGGTCTAACCCTCCACTACATGTTCCTGGAGCATCCACTAACTACAGGCAAAATTCGTGTATGGTGCGAGCGAGCGAGACCGTCAATAGTTTTAGCAAGTTGTTGGACATTGATCCATTTTGTAGCAGCATTCCCAAGGCAAGGCGGTGCTTAACCCTTAACTTTTTCAACTCCTAGTCACAGATAACATAATCCTAGTTAAGGTTTTTTTTTTCTTTTTCCCGTGACCCTTTTTCTTTTTCTTGTTATGTTCGTAATATTTTAGTTTGGTCGTAGTGGCACGCAATTTTTGTGTTATATTTTTTTTTTTTTTTTTTTTAAGTAGTTTTCACACATAAGTTTTTATTGTATTTCTATTAGCGAAAACCTGTTATTGGCTTTCTGTAGCTACTTACTAGTTCTAAGATAATTATGTTTAGCTGTTGGTTTTCCATAAAAATTAAATAAATAAATGTATAATTGTGAACAGCCCGAGAAAGGTTGGAACCGGTCGGAGCTGGTCCGCCCTAACATAGCGTCCCCGCTGCGGTCGCCGCTCGCTGACTACCGCTACCACCAATTGTACGAGCTGCTGCAAGACCGCGGCTTGAACAAGTACATCGGTGAGTGATCAGTCTGGACCATTTAATGACGTCACTCAATCTATTGATAGGACTTGAATTTAAAAAAAAAAACGATAGGAACCCAGCCGGTGTTGTTGCCAGTTCTTATAAGGCATGGGCGCGTTGGAACTGGTGTAAATTTTCCTAGCTTGTAAGACGCTTCAAAGTGATCCTTGTGATTCTATTGAAATAAATAATTTTTGATTTTGATTTTGGTTATACTTTGTGGAAACTCATTTTTTTTATATCACAAAGTGGCAACCTAGCGTACGGCACACTTGATGGTAAGCGGTTACCGTAGCCTAACGCTTGCAACATCAGAGATATCAATTGCGCGTTGCCACCTTTAGGCGATCTAAAGGCTCATGTGCCTGTAATTTCATAGAATATAGAACACAGCAATGCGAGCATTACTGCTTGGCGGCAGAAATAGGTATGGTTGTAGTCCTTCCCCGGACGAGCTCTATCACAAAAAACTCTACTACTCTTATGTCTTTTCCCAGATCTGTTCAAGAAGCACGAGCTAGATCTCTCAACGTTCGCGTCCCTGAACGAGGCTGACTTGATCGAGATCGGTGTGACTGCGTTCGGAGCTCGCAGGAAGATGCTGCTCATCATTGCAGGTATAGTTCTCTCGGCGGATCTCGGCTGTCGTGAAGTTAGCCGTTTCGATGCGCAATGGAGCTTTTTCAAACTAAATTGTCTTTGCGCATCACAAACGGCTAACTTCGCGAAAGCCTAGATCCGCCGTGCGAACTATACATGTCATTCAGTCAATATTTGTATTACTACACTTTTTCACGAGATGTTATGCGGTTATTGTAGTCTATGAACGCTTGCAATTCCGCGTTACCATCGCATCGGTGACTTAGATAAAAAGTCTCGTACACTATTTTTGACACATATAAAGTCATTCATAATCAACCTGACAAACGTAAGGGATAGGTTCCACACAAAAAAAAAAAAAAAAAACTTATTTAAAAAAAAAATTACGTAATCTTGCTTAATAATTAGTTATCCTTGTTAGAAATCGAAAAGGCAGCGCTCGGCACGTGTCAGTTACCCGCTACGGGGCGCGCACACTCGAATATTTAATTATTACGCCACATAATACGATTCCCAACAATGATAAATGATAATTGACCGGAAAAAAAAATCGATTTTTTTTTTACTTGGGATTTT
This sequence comes from Colostygia pectinataria, assembly GCA_951394395.1. Classification (NCBI taxonomy): domain Eukaryota; kingdom Metazoa; phylum Arthropoda; class Insecta; order Lepidoptera; family Geometridae; genus Colostygia; species Colostygia pectinataria. Next base: position 10,093,927 of record OX596363.1, read on the forward strand.
TAAGACAATATATAAAACATATATAAAAAAAAAAGTTATAGGTAGGTACCTACATTTTTTTTTGATGTGTAGAACCTATCCCTTAAGTTTGTCAGGTTGATAATGAATGACCCTGTATTTATCTTACTTCATTAGAGCTCTGGTTGCTTATATTTAGCTGTTCATGATGATAAACCTTATTTATTTCGGTACTACAGATCTTCAGAAGCAAGCGAGCTCCTACAAACCATCAGTGGCGCCGGGCGCGGAACGGAAGTTGATAAAATCTCCTCCGCATTATAACACCGCCGCGCTACCACAAGACAAATGGTAGTGTTAAACGAAACAATCTACCTCTATTTTAGTATTGGATCGCACGCTCTTAAGCCGGGTAAAGTTTACAGGCGCTTTTAGGCTCTTTTTCATCGTAACAGACAAAGCAACTAAGTTAAGATAGCGAGTGACCTGTCAAAAACTTTAGATCCAGTCATTCTTGTCGATGTAAGAAAATATTTTAGCCTAAAATTGCATCTTGCTGTGACTTAGATACATTTATAGTTCGCACAGCGGATCTCGCCCGTTGTGAAGTTAGCCGTTTCGATGCGCAATGGAGCTTTTTCAAACTAAATTGTCTTTGCGCATCACAAACGGCTAACTTCACGGAAGCCTAGATCCGCCGAGAGAACTATAGTACGTCAAACTACCCTCATGAGACTTGAGAAATGTTGGAATCACAAATGGTTGCGCGATCGTTGTTTCATATCACTTACTAGGTAAATAATGCAGTTTATCGCTTCTGTTGACCCGAGAATTACTGTTTAATTTGCCGACTACTGCAAAGCAAAAGGATTTTTGTAACAATTTTAAATGAAACACGAGGGCGCGCGACCGTATGTTCTTAGTTTGATACAGTTAAAAATACAGGCGGTAGTAGTGCGCGATCTAATACGTTAATCTATAAACTTGAGACTGATTATTCAAGCTCATAAGACTGAATCATTGCGTGCCATTAAATTAAGAGTAATTAAAGTCTAGTAAACACTCTTTGTTAGCCGTAAGTCAATGGTCTCTACCCCTTTACCAGAAGGTAATTTGAACTTTATTTTGTCTCGTACGAGAAAAGACAATGGTTTAAATTGAAAAACCAAAGCTACTTTGTAAAGGGGATGCCTATTTTTGGATTGATATTCTTAAATTCAGTCCCAGTTGGACGTTGAAAAGAGTTAATCGGTGACGGGTCTAAATGAGTTTGTACTTATAGAGTTTTTTTATTGATTCCTTACGAGATTTATAAGTGTAAGTAGTTTTAAGTTTTTTTTTATACTTTATGATGCTGAAAGCGTTACGACAATTTTGATCTCTATAACAATTGTTGAAGTAAACTGGCCAAGAGCCATAAAATTAGCGTTATGTTTTGTGTAATCATAGATTTTGTAGGAGCATGTTTTATTTTTTGATTTTAACTCATTTTATTATGTTTTTTAACGAAGCTATAATCCGACCAAGTTTGGACAAGTTTGATTTTATCTTTTACCATTTGATTATGATGTCATTTAATATAAATCTCGCCAATTGGTGCATTCCTTTTAGTTTCATATTTTTTAATATGATTTTTAAAGGGGCTAGAATGTTAGCAAGCTGGAAAAAATGCTTTTGTAAATATTCGAAATCTCCAAACAACCGAGTAATAGATATTCAGCTTCATTTCAAATAAATTGGCGATTGACTAGATCTTGAATCATCACATCGAAATAAACACTTGGACCGTTATGACTTGATTTTAAATACGACAAATATATTTTAGTATCACCAGCTAAAGTGACCATTTTATACGAACACAGGTCACACGAGCTGAAAGTTTTTAATCAGTTAACATTTTTTAATATTTTTTAGTGAATTGTTATGTATTTTAAGTATGAATTAGGTTTTAAGTGTGCATTTTTGATTTTAACCCTATTAACATGCTAATTTTATATGAATGCCTATTATGTTTTAGCGATTATTTTATGGGAAGCTAAGTAATTTTTTGCTACATAACTATTGAGATCAAATAATAACTGTTGTTCTTAATGTAAAGTTTCCTCACCAAGAAGTTATGTATCAATTCATTTACTTTTTTTGATAAACATTTTCCAGACCACTTTGTATGGGTATTAAGTTTTTAATCATGAACTTGTGATTGTAATCGATTCTTTTAAAAGCTTGATTATGAGATGATACACTTTTTGCATAGATTATGAAATTTTTACGAATTAATTTCGCTTAGGTTAGGAGATATAATTAGGTTACGTAAACATTTTTTAGGAGATATTCGTTACTCGTTTATGTTCTGTTTATTATTAGATTTTATTTTCCTAAAGAGTAAAGGAAGTTTTGCACGATTGTTTTTAGTTTTCTTGTTTGTCCAAATAAAGTGCTTTTGATATTAAAACTAACTGTTTTTTTGTAGATCGTGCTTATCCCTCTAATTATGTACCTATACATATTTTTTATTAAACAAAATAAAATATGTATCTACATAATTATATTACATTACAAAATATGCAAAATACATATGAAACAGTTGAGCCATCTAAAGACCGTTACAAACGACCTATAGATAACTCAACTGATCCAAATCACTACCAGTAGGAAGCGTTCCCAACATGCTGGCTGCATTGCCACGTTGAATGGCAATGCTGATACGTTGAGCCAGATATGAACCAGCCTTTGGATCACGCGTCGCTTCGACCAGACGCCCGGAAAGAATTTTGAAAACGCGGTGAGCCCCGGTACCCCACGGACCCAGGGTCTCCACTCCAAAAGGCTCAAATATGTAGGCTCTATCTAGACAAGTATGCTGGCATCAAAACGTTTAGATGTGTGTGTTGGTACCGTACCTACCTATTTATGGCTAGATACTTGTTTACTGGCCCAGCTAAAGTATTTATGAAAAAAACTCGCCTGCCATCACCACGCCACAGAACAGATATTAGTATAGGTCTCACGACGGATCTCGGCCGTAGTGAAATTAGCCGTTTCGATGCGCAATGGAGCTTTTTCAAACTAAATTGTCTTTGTTTGAACAAACGGCTAACTTCACGGAAGCCTAGATCCGCTGTGCGACCTATACTACTACGTAACAACGCTCCAGTTGGTGGCCCGCGGTGTAAGAATTACGGTTAGAGGTAATTCTTATTGGTGAATACAATGTTTTCTTTCGTGGATTCCAGACACCCTAATCCAGAGAGAATATAAGCACCACGTCCATAATCAATCGATACCAGTCTTCCAGCTGCGCTGTGGGTCTCAGACAAATTTGTATGAGCTGTGGGTACACCAGAGGCTGAAGGATGTTGAAGTTTCTTCTTCTTCTTTTATGGACTCTGTGGCTTAATTGCCATATTTTGCCAGTGTACCTACTAATTTGATGAAGGATGATGATTGGATGCGGCTAGACTAGACTCCGTTTTTTTTGACAGTGACAGATAACTGACTTTCTGACGGTCAATTTGCATCAAAGTTAATGTCAGTCAAAGAAAATAATTCATTTCGCTCACTGTCTGTGCGGTGTTTTGTGCATCGATTTCGAAATTGCATCATTTCGTATTTCGTAAAATGGGCAATGCAAGTGCAAAAGCTGTGGAAGTGAAAGTTCCAGAGCCTGTGCAGGCAAATACCGAAAAGCCAAAGCTAAAGCCGTGCTGCGCGTGTCCGGAAACGAAACGCGTAAGGGATGCATGGTAAGGTTATTCTGATACTTCCATGAAAATATTACGCAATAAATGCAAGTAAACAAAACCAACCTTCCTAGCAAAAATGACTTTAAAGAGCCGTCTCCTTTGTGTGAACGATTTTAGTTACATAAGTAAGATCATTTATCTGCTCAAGGCTAGGGAAAGACTCGCGCTCTAAGACTTCCTCCATAACGCAGGTAATCCTCTTTTTATACATACCAGGTTTCACATCAATAATTCTATTTCTGTACTTACGTACTGTATGATGTGGTAATTTTGGTGTGGGTTGTCATGAAATGTTATTTGCCCCTGGTGGGAGGTTATTATATTATATGCCCCTGGTGAGGCTAAGAAACCACACCCTATAGGGGGAAGTCCAATTGTTTTCACATTGTTTGGTCCCTTACTGGCAACCATTTCAGTCATACAAATATTAGTACATTTGGTTGCACAACATCATCAGTTTACTTCTGTAATAATAGGGTATTGTAGAAAAAATGGGGTGTCTTAAAACAAACACTATGTGGTGTGGTGGTACAAGTTACTGCTAAAATTGACTTGATCCACATATTTTCTTTTCAGTATTTTTTTAAAGATATCAATGTTGTATAATTCTATTATTTATTTTTATTTCAGCATCATAGAAAATGGTGAAGAAAACTGTGGACCGTTGATCGAGGAACACAAAGCATGTATGAGGAAAATGGGCTTCAATATCTAAGTACGGAGAGCATGTTAGAAAGTTAAATGTGTAGTTGGACTTGAACATTAAGTTGATGTTCCTTGTGATTTGATCTGTTGTTCATAATATGCCTATGTTAGCAATGCATCTATTATAGAGTGATTTCTTTGGTCAATGTCATGTCATTAGACCTTTGACACCTTGAATGTGTGGTTCACAAAAGAGCCATAGGTTTTAAGATCTAGCATAAAAAAACAAACCAAAAATTTTGATTACATATATCATGTATGTTATTTTTCTTTTTACTGCTATAATTTATTATGAAATGATTCTTATCATGATTTTTCTGAGAAATAATTTAATTTAAAACTAAATTTGGATTAGTTGTTTATGGTAAAGTTCCATTTTGTTTTAAGTTCTATTATTTTTATAATTTGTAGTATACATTTTTGGATAGTCAAAATGTTTGAATGGTTATGTTATGCTAGATTATTATGAGAGTAAATAAGTACTTAAATAACCAGTCTAGGAAGCCAGCTCATAAAAGCAAGCTATTTTTTAAATAACTGAATATTAATACTTCTCATAATGAAGTTAATAAAACTAAGTTCATCTGAAATTCATCTGTATTCCTAATATCTGTGGTCATTTTCTTTAACTATTTATTGTAGTTTTATTTAAATTAAAATGTAAATAAACATTGTTTTGTTGGAAAATGAGTATAATTTGTAAGACTTATAATAACTAGTCTATGAATAAGCTATAAGAGTTATACTAGGTAGTTGATCTTTTTTTTATTAGAATCTCAGCTATGGCACTTAAAATATAGCCTTGTATCAATTAGGATTAAAGTAAGCTTTGTCATGGTTCACCATTATCCAATTGTAAAAAATACAGTTGTTATTGCTTATAGTGTGTTTTTGATACATAGTTGAGTCAGAGATGAAATTACTAAATGCTTGCTTTCATTTTTTTTTTATCTCGGCAAGTGACAAGACAATCAAGGCGCCCACCTGATATTAAGCACCACGCCTGACTATTACAGATACAGTGCCACCCAAAGCTTAAAGTTTTTAAGTGTTTGCGTGGCACTGCTCTGCGTTTATCACCCCGAGATATTGTTGTTAAGTCTCTTTCGCCCAGTAATTTCATTTGCTACAGTGCCCTTCAAACCTAAACACAGTAATAAATAATAATAAATAAATAATGCTGGACAATCGACACAGCATCATCTAGCTAGCCCAAGGTAAGCTGCTGTTAAACAGAGCTGTATTATGGGTACTAGATGACTGATATATATTTATTACAATACAATACATAGATATATATTTTTTATTATACATAGAAAACACCCAGAACACCCGGAACAAATATTTGCAGATCCTACAAACATTTGTCCCAAGGCGGGAATCGAACCCGCAACCTCCGCGTCGCATGCGGACCTTCGCCCACCGCGCCACATTGGTCGTCTAAATGCTTGCACACTACTGCTTGGAGGTAGAATATCTGATACTGCAGTGGTAGATTCTTTGAGTAAAGGTCATAAAAACCATACCTTAACTTTTATGACAGTTTTTGAAAAGCTTTAGTTAATTTCTTATCATTGTTATCACACAATAGGTAGGTAGAGCACTATTGTTATTGTGGTTATTAAGATAAAAGGTTACTCTGGGCATAAAAACTGTTATCATTTCTCTAGTAATAAAACAGACAGTCTGCATGACTGTTTTAAACTTTAAAAACTATCTCAGTGTATGCAGATAATGCAAATGTTTGTTCCGCAGCGGGGATCAAACCCGCAACTTCTCGCTTCTGTCAGCATCTAGGTATATGAGTATATCTACATAACTACTGGCCCGAAAAAAGTTGACATAGCTAAATTTTTAGAGTAGTCGACCAATTTCAATTTTTGGGGGACAAATCAACCCACCCCACAATGAAGTTGGGGTGGGTTGGATCTTTTTTGCAGGCCAGTGTAGTATAAAAGGACCTGGCTGAAGGACTCTTCAGAAGAAGCACAGGTAGAAGTCCATCTTGGTAGGAACTATCTCAGTGCCAAACATTCTTGCCAAGCAGAACTTAAAGCTTGCAGCTGTCACACTGCATCTAAATAAATAAAATAAATAAATAAAATTCTTTATTTTTAGAAAAATCTTATAGGACAATATTATACATTTCATGTAATTTAAGGTAGTAATGATGAGGCTAAAGTAATGTGTAAAAAATTTAATTTAAATTTTTGGTAATGCTTTTTTTTGCTGACGCATCATGCAGACCTCAAACTAAAATAAATGTTTTGATGGGTTGTTATACGAGGGGATGTAGGTAGTTATTGACACGTTTTTTATGATATATTAGATAAAATGTATATGGGACCACCCCTGAAGTATTGTTAACAGCACCTATCAAATAAAAAAATAATCATCATAACAAAATCGCGTAACAAACATACAAAAAAATCATACAGTCGAATTGATAACCTCCTTTTTTGAGGTCGAGTCGGTTAAAAAAACTACGCCCGGACCAGCGTGCAAAACATAGTTCTTTTCATATCAAAGTTATTGATGGGTCACGCTACTCGTGTGACGACGTCAAATTAAAATGAGATTTTTGAGTAAAAATTTGGCGCGCAGCTGTGAAGATGCGCCGAACTCGCCGCGCTCTGTGCAATCCACGGATAGCTATGAGTGAGTGTTAATCTATTTCTTATCTCATCAGTAACTAGCAGTCCGTCCCAGCTTCGCGCGGGTGCAATGTAACCACACGCGTGCGAAGCCGGAGTGAGTCTATGTTACTCAGGGATAATATAGCATTCTAATGGTGAAATATATTTTGAAATCGGACCAGTAGTTTTTGAGTTTATTCGTAACAAACAAAATACACAAATCTTTCCTATAGAAAATATTTTAGTATTATAGATTACCGTTATCACCTGTAGAAGTGTAGTGAGCCCACCACCGCTGCCTTTGTTCGGTTTAGGACAGATTATAGATATGGCAGATTCGTGGAGCTTTAATCATCCCAGAACCACGACGAATGGTGTAAAAGTTTGGTTGCTTTTTGCCTTCTCGTTTTTGTCAAGGGTATATTTCAAACTTTTTTTTATAATAAACGATGGGATAGATAGCTCCATCGATTCGGACAAAGCCTTTCTATATTTTCGTATTTTGTTCTGTCCTCAGATTAACAGCCTATACAGGATGTCCCACTAATAATAATTGTATTCTTAGTAACCTATCCATAAATGGGGGTAAAGTATAAAAAAAAACAGTAAAAACATTAGAACAAAGATAAGGGGCAAATAGGTCCCTTGTGTTGGCGCACCTTTTAGTCAATATTAGTGTCTAGTTCATTATTTCGAGTAGAAAACCTATTGGTGACCTGACCTTTCGAACCTAGATCGGAAGGCGGGGTCACTACCACTAGACCACCAGTGCTTATCAACTAATAATGAGGTGCTAGGTACCTTGTACTTAGTTATAATCGGCACGTGCGATAGGTACCTACTGTAGTTAATTTATTAATTATTATTTGTTGATGTTTGAACAATACTGGTGCCACAGAATAGATGGAGAAGGCGAACCCGCGAAAATATTTTTGAAAATAGCGACTTGCTACAAAGCAACTAAGTGCAATGCAGCTCACTGTCTGTCTAACCACAGAATATAGGTACATACGTGGTCTTTCATTGTTAATGCATAATATTCAAATTCAAAATTTTTCGTTACGTTAATTTACTTTTTATTTGATTTGTTATTTTTTATATTATGTGTGGCAAAAAATAAATTATTTTTATTCTATTTTTTTCCGTAAGTACCTACCTATCTAAGATAGGTTCCAAACACAAAAAAAAACATCAATTATCCTTGAATATTATGCACTAATAATGAAAGACCCTGTATAAGTAGGTGCTGTTGATCCAATAAATTAACTTTGTGTTTAAACAAAAAGTATAGTATTAGACATCAAGTAGGTAGGTATTTGGATGATGAAATCCCGTTATAAGTTTCCTCAGACAGTCAAAGTCTGGAAGATAATTATATCAATGCATTCTTCGTTATATTCAGCCTTCGATAGTTCACTGCTGTCTTCGCGTGGTACTTACATACCTTGCTTATGTTCATCCCCAAGATTCAAGCTATCTACATGCCAAGTTTTATCTAAATCGATTGCGTGGTTTAGACTTAGAATGGTAGACTTTCGACAGAGTTCCTTTTGCTTTTACAAATAAGGAAATATTAAGTACTACCTACCTATAACTTAATATTTACTAGCGACCCGCTCCGGCTTCGTACGGATTCATTGAATCACTCTTTCTAGGTATTGATGACCGCAATTAAACTCGTTGCGTAGTAATATCGGTACAATCATTTATTGTATACCTACAGAGAGAGACACGGCGGGAAACGACTTTGTCTTATTGGTAGCTACTAAGATAGTATGGATGGATAGTGTAGGAGACAGCGGATCAAGGAAAAACATTATCGAAATCGCCGGAGTGGCCGCGCGGTGTCGTCCGGTCCGTCTCGCCATTGTATTTTGCGTACATTGACAGTGCCTTATCGAAATAACATTTTTTCATGAACAAAAGGAGATAATCTAAAAGAAGGACAGGTCAACATTATTATAATATTTCAAAATATGAACCTATACACTTAGTATACATATTTTAATAATTTTTCATATTTTTTTGTGTTTGAAGATTTGTGGAATTTCCTGACTTCAACAACATTCAGAAATAAATAGGTAGGTATTTAGGGAACATAAATCTAATGAACGTCGCAAAGATAAAACAACCTTCACTTTTGATTTATACGCATACCATGAATTTAATAATAACAACACAGCATTTGCGATAATCTCATTTGTATCATTGCTGTTACAAGCGGTTACCGTGTCAGATAATTATTTATATGACCTACTTCAGTATATATTTTTTTAATTTTTTTAGAGTATTTGGCAGTGCGTGCTCAGATTACTCTGACTGTGAATATTGCGAGGAAAAAAGAAGAAGATACAGCAGAAACATGTAAGTAAAACATGTAATTAGGTACTTACCTTAGGTAGGTAAGTAACTTACTGAGGCAGGTATTTTGAGGAACAAGACTGGAGGTTGTAACACACAACCCTTATCATCATCTTAGCAACCTTCTAATGTTTTCTGCTGAGACCCTGGCCTATTCTCAAGCGAGAGTGATGGTCATCACAATCCACCCTACTCAATGCGGATTGGTGGATGGCACTTTTCTTTTGAATAGGTTATTTAGTTCTTGGACTTTCGGTTATATCACGATCAGAATCAGAATTTATTTATTTTTAAACATAGGTAATTAAAGTTCTGATGTTTTCCTTCACCGTTTGAGAGCACTGGCATTGCACAGGGCAAAGCACGACCGGTTTTAAATCAACGACCTGAACGGATCGGAAGGGAAGTCACTACCACTAGCTAGGCCATCAGTGCTACGATCCTCAGACATGAGAAATACGAATAAAGTTGGAAGATTGATTGAATATGCCCTGGTACAATCATCAGTCATTTCATTCACAGCAGGTACCCCACACCATCAAGCAGTGCAAGTCACAGCTACCGGAGCGCCATGAGTCGCGTGGAGGCTTCACCCCTGCTGTCGACTGCGGCGCCGGTGCCGGCCTACAGCTCCATTCATGACCGTCCTGACAGTCCTGACAGCCCAGATTCCCTGGTCAGTGCACATTATCGCTACTCGTACCTACTTTGTGAGCCTAGGGCACAGAACAGATATTAGTACTCCTAGGGTCTACTCTTGAAAACGACAAACAATAATAGTGGGAAACATCGTACAACTTCGACAACTTGCTAGACTTACTTACTTCGGTCTGTGGGGTACCGAGGCTCACCGCGTTTTCAAAATTCTTTTCGGGCGTCTGGTCAAAGCGACGCGTGATCCAAAGGCTAGTTCATATCTGGCTCAATGTATCAGCAATGCCATTCTACGTCGCAATGCAGCCAGCACGTTGGGAACGCTTTCGTCTGGTAGTGATTTGGATTAGTTGAAATATGTACAGATCGTTTGTAACGGTCTTTAGATGGCTCAACTGTTTCATATGTATTTTGTAATGTAAAGTAATTATGTACATATTTTATTTTGTCAATAAACTTACTAATTTTACTCATAAACTCTTCACCGATATACCGGTACGTGAAAACACCCGTTTGTAAAAATGTATAAACTTACTAATGTTATTAGCAAGATTTCACTTTCAATGGTAACTTCTTTTACTAAGTAGGTAGGTATATAAGCAGTTGTTATCAACAAGTCATCGACGTAACGTCACATGCGAATGCAACGACAGAGCGTAAGATATATCCTACTGATTAGTTTATTTCTGGACAAGAACCGTTGCAATGACGACGTCTTTACAGCATTATCGAATTCGTGAGGTCAGTTTGGCCGAGGTCAAGTGAACAGCCATTACGATAAAATTATTGCGTTTGACGTAGGTTTAAGTATCTTCTGAAAGTAGCACGCACTTGAAAACGTGACTCACTATGAGTCAGTGGCCTACTCTTTTGACGGAGTTTGAATTAAGGCCACCCGAAGGCCTCCTTCATGCATAATATAATCTAATCAGCATAACGTTTCTTTGAGCAAACTAATGAACCCGGCCTAGAGATAATTCAGTCTGAAAAAATTTCTTTCTTTCTTTCTTTCTTCTTTAAAAGAGGCGCCCCACCCACTAGAAGAAACGTTTTGTCATACACAAATCTCTACGTAGTACTTCTCAATTTCATGAAGTACTTACCTACCTACATACATACACATCTACTGAAGTAAGGTTATGTTAAACATGCGAACTCCTAGACTAATTTACAAAAAAATACTCTGCACCTTAACTCTGCAGAATTAACTTAAGTTTTTATTCTATTTTTGCTATCAGGGCCCGGCAGATTTTTCAGAGAGTGCGATTATGGCGACATACAACAAGCAGTTCGAAAAACCTACAAAGATTGAAAGAAGAAAACAAAACTCGCTCATCACAATGTAAGTTCAAATTGACGATCTCAGTGGCGCGGTGGGGAAGCGTACGGATGGGAAGCGAGGTTGCGGTTTCAATACCCGCTGCGATTGCATGATCTGCAATTATTTGTTCTGAGTTTGGGTGTTGTAGTTATGGTACCTACTAATAGGCCCGTATTCAAGAACCATACTTGAGTGTGAATCGTGTGTGACTCAAGCATCGATTTGACAAATTAACTGTCAAAAATCTATGCTTGAGTAGGTAATCGTTTTGAGCTGGAGCTTCTTTCTTGAATACGGACCGTAGTTTCTAATACCCAAGACGGAGGGAATTTTAATGTGGAGTCATGACTATGTACAGTTACTGTATTGGATTCATCACAACGATCTCTACGTGTACTACTAGCCGTTACTGAAGTGGTGAATACTTTGACCTCCTGTTAACGACCCGTGCCGTTGCTGTGGTGGAAGTGGCTGATATTCTGATGCTGACGATTTGTTTCTGCAGTTTCTCAGTATGGAACACAATTATGGGCTCATCGCTACTGACGATGGCGTGGGGCGTGGAACGGGCTGGGTTGCCGGCTGCTTTGTTCCTGATGGCTTTGATGGCGGCTCTGTGCTTGTACACTGCCCATGTGCTGCTTAGAGTCAATTATCATCATGGTGAGTATTTTTATCTTTAACGTCTGCACTATTATCCTTTCATCTTGGTCTACTCTTGAGTTAGTGATTGGACCATACCTACATGATCCACTACTTTTTCTTTGATTTTCAAGTAATCCATTGGTGCGCGACCGATTTCAAACCCACGACCTTAGAATCGGAAGGCTAGAGGTTAGGACTAGACAACCAGTGCTCTTCTCAAATCAATCATTATTCCTCTCAAATTCTCAAGACTAACCACCAAAATTTTAATTTGGACGGCTTTTTTTAAGTAAAAGTCAAAGATCTTAGAGCCATAGCATCCACCTTTTCAAATACCCTTGGACCACGATTCCATTTGTATTATAAAGTTTTGACTTCGTTTGTTTGTAGGAAGTGAAACTTGCGAGGTACCAGCCCTCTGCAAAACCCTGCTAGGTCGCTGGGCGGAGGTGGTGGCTCACATCTTCAGTCTACTAGTGCTGACAGGAGCGAACATCGTCTACTGGATACTTATAGCGAACTTTCTATACTTCACTGTTAATTATTTTCTTGGTGAGTCATGTTTTCACAAATGTATAAAATAAACAACAAGGAAACAAACTAAGGACCTTGAGTTACACCGCAAGTGATTGAATTTTTTCTTATAATTTGCACAAGTAGCTCGAACTGCGTTTAGTAGTTTCGTTGCAGAAACCCCAAGTCACTGTTGTTAAATGTGAATACTTTGTACAAACGTCGCATTACCTACGCTTTGTTGACGAAATTTCAAGTTTTCGACAAGTTGGTGAATGGTAGTTTCAGTCTCAGAGTGACAGTAATGCCTCAACCTAGAATGACGAAAGATTGCTTATCAAAAGGTCATTTAACCCAATTCATATTTGCGATTTACATGATATTTGGTAGGAGGTACCTATACTTAATCACATCAACATTTTGATGACGTAAGTAATAAACAAATATGTTTTGTACCAATCTCAATATTATCTTTGATGTTTCTCGTTGTAGATCTGAACCCATCAAACACTGCCATCAACGCGACAGTCCTCTGCCCGAAGCACGGCATCAACGGCTCACTTATATTCCCAGAGCCGGTTGAAGACTCTCCATATTGGGGCCTACACTCCACTGTGCCAATATACGTAGCGTTAATAGTGTTTCCATTGCTCAACTTTAAAAATGTATCGTTTTTTACCAGATTCAACTCTTTGGGTAAGTTATATTTTAAAGCAGAGCAAGCAAGTTTGTACTGTATCTTATTAAAGTTATTAGAGAAGAACGTTATTATTATAATGTTCTGCATAGGACTATATTCTCTAATAACTTATAACTATAACTTATTTTACATTTTTAAATAGGCTTTCATTATTATCTTATTCCAGGCACACTGTCTGTAGCCTACCTGATAGTATTCGTGCTCGTCAAAGGATATGCGTGGGGTATTAATATCAGCACACTGCCAACTGACGCGAGAGCGTGGAATGATGCGGCAGTGCTCAGTGGCATGCTCGCCTTATCGTTCTATATCCACAACATCATTATTACTATTATGAGCAACAATGCACGGCAGGATAAGAATGTAAGTATTTTTTATTTTATGGTAGTTATACCGTCATGTAGTTCTATTGTATTTAGGTACAAAGGTATATCTTTCCCTTTTTGTTTTTCAATTTATTAAATTTATTAAATTAATGATAAATTGGCCAACATTTTTTACACAGCACCATTTATACCTAACCAAAGCTTGATTTCATATTAAAGATTAATTTTTGACTTCTGTTTTCAGGCAAGAGATTTGACGATAGCATTCGCGTTAGTGACTGTAACGTACACGTTGGTCGGCGCGGTTTTCTACGTCTGCTTCCCACTCGCTAAATCCTGCATTGAAGACGTAAGTCAGCTAATTTCTAAATCTAGGTAATATTGGCTATAAAAACCACTTATGGAAAGTACTTGATGAGATAAGTGCTTGCGACCGTTATACCTAACATACAAATGAAGTGCAAATTGTGTTAATTTGTCTTTTAATTCCTATGGAAGTTGTGTATTAACGTATGTTCTAAAACTATTCCGTGTTTCAGAATATCTTGAACAACTTTGAAATGCACGACGTTATGACAGCCGTTGCAAGAATACTGCTACTATTCCAAGTATGTTTTTATTTGCTCACACTAAAGCTATCGACATAGTAGACGGAGCAAAATTATAGGTAACACGTTAATAAGTATAAAACTTTGATTACCATCACCAAAGGCGCAACTCAATTACAATCAATGGTGAAATCAAAACGGGATAATATTCAATGAAAACTAATTTATTTTGACTCTTGTTGGTATACCTCAAGGGTCTCAACTAAGACCCATTCTGTTTATTATTTGCCCTTATAAAATAAAACTCATGTTTCAGGTAGTAACAGTGTATCCTCTAGTAGCCTTTATGTTGCGCACTGAAGCAGTATTACTCCTGCCTTTCAAAGATACAAGGTGTCTAACAATCACTATCAACGCTGTGATCGCCACGTTGTGTATATTGGTGGCGTGTTTTTGTCCAAGCATCGGAACTATCATCAGGTGAGCACTTTATTCCATCAGCCTCACCGTTAGCCACCTCAACATTACAGCTTACAATGCGAGTATTACTGCTTGGCGGTAGAAATAGGTATGGTGGTAGTACTTCCTCGGATGAGCTGTATCACAAATAACTCTACTTCTCATTGTGACTACCTGGGGCCTTGTCCTTGAATCCAATGACAATTCACATATCCAAATCATAATTTCAGTCCAATTCTAATTTACTGCTATTTTGTTTACTGTTGCGCTTATAATTTTGATCCGTGGAGGATTAGACAATTTCAATTCTAATTGGAGTTTCAATATCCACGTTAATAAGATTCATTTGGCGCTAGGTTTGAGTACGAAATGTCATAATTCCAATACCGATCCATTGGAATTGCGAGAGTAATGGCCCGTTTACATCATACAATAAAATCAAATCCATTTTCAAACATTTTTGTTCCAAAATCAATTTACCAAGGCAATTCTTGCATGCAATTGTTGTATGGTGTAAATGGGCCTTTAGGCTCCTGCTGCGTTTATAAAAGTGTTTTTATATATTAACAGATACACAGGAGCAGTGAGCGGCTTGGTCCACATATTCGCACTTCCCTCTCTCCTGCAAATCCGTTCTTTACAAATTCGAGGAAAATTGACGATTTGGAAAACTGCGTTCTACGCCGCTATTATGTTATTTGGAGCTGTTAATTTACTGATGCAGTTTTTTATTGTTTCCTAAGTACTGTTCGTGATTTAATGTTCACAATCTTAGGAACGCTGAATTCACCTAGCTTGACGTATTGAAGTCCTTGGTTCTTGTGATTCTATTGAATAGAATCTTTAGCTTTTACTCTCGATCGAAGCGACCAAACGAAATGGCTGGTTCATATTTAGGTCAAAGTATCATTCCGTAAGTGATGCTCTATTGATCGTTTGTAACGATAGTGCATAGGTACCTAGATTAAAACATGGGATCCTGGAACTACGCGAATGAATCCGCGACTGGCTGCTTATAACAAATTATGTGTAGGTTTGTTTTTTTTTTATACAACTGAAGTGGCAACCAAGCGTACCAGTAATTTCACCGGAAACCATACCCTTCACACCGGAACACAGCAATGCGAGCATTATTGCTTGGCGGCAGAAATAGGTATGGTGGTAGTCCTTCCCAGGACGAGCTCTATCACAGAGAACTCTACTACTTTTTACGTATGTTATGGACATACTATTATAATATTACAAAGAATGTAAATAATATGTTTATTTACTTGTAGTTTTGTGACCATATTGTATAAACCTGCAGTTTTTATAATGCATTTATTTTAATTTTCACTTAAAACGGGATATTTACCATGATTTGTGAGTTTTATTGATTCCCGATATTTCGGCGCAGTTACATGCAACTCAGTTCTCCCGTGATCATGGACCCGGGATCCTGGGAGATCACGTAACTGCGCCGAAATATCGGTAATTATGTTAATAACCATGATAGTTTTAAAAAGCATTTATTTTAGTTTAATAAGTTTTATAATGTAGATAAGTTTTATAATAAAAGAGGAGATGATCAAGAAATTTAACTTTGTTGAATTACATTACTGTCTAGTCAATCTTTAGGGTGAAATATAAATAAGAATTGTAGCGTAACATATTATATATTTTGTAAACATCTTTGGTGTTGTGGTATTTTTAAATACTTATATAA